>CM056999.1:15754026-18321526 GCA_029891345.1 Dryococelus australis
GAGGGTTTCCTAGACTGGGTTCTCCTAGGGAGGGCTTCCTCCACTGGTTGTCCTTGGGTTGTCCTCCACGGTAGTCCTTGGAAGGGCTTTCCACTGGTATGTCCTTAGGAGAGGGCTGTCCCACGGGTTTCCTTAGGGGGTTGTCCTCAGGGTATGTCCTGGAGGGCTCCTCCACTGGTATGTCCTTAGAGAGGCTTTCCCCGGTATCTTGGAGGCTTGTCCCTGGGTATGTCAGGAGGGTTGTCCTCCACTGGGTATGTCCTTAGGAGGCTTGTCCCATGGTTTCTTAGGAGTCCCACTGGGATTCTTAGGCGCAGTTGGTCCTGTATGTCCTTAGGTCTCCTGGATCCTTGAGCTTGTCCCCTGGTTCCTAGAGCGCCCCTGTATGCCTTAGAAGGCTTTAGGATCCTAGAGAGCGCCACGTGTGAGGGCTTTCCCCAGAGCTGGGAGGTGTCCTCCCTAGTCTTAGGGGTCCTCCAGGTTCTTAAGGCGTCCACTGTATCTTAGGAGGGCTTCTCACTGTATTCCTAGGAGGCTTGTCCTCACTATTCCTGGAGCTTGCCTCCACTGATGTCCTAGTGCTCAGTTCTAGGGTTCCCACTGGTAGTCTAAGGCTGCCTCCGTCCTTAGAGGTCCCCCTGTCCTTAGGAGGGCTTGCCCACTGTATGCCTTAGGAGGCTGTCCTCCACGTATGTCCTAGGGGCTCCCTATCTAGATGTCCGAGAGAGCTTCCCACTGTATCCTTAGAGAGCTGCCCACGAGTCCTTAGAGGGTTCCCCGATTCTTAGAGCTTGTCCTCCATGGGAGTCCTAGAGAGCTGTCCCGATCTAGAGGGTTTCCCTGTATGTCTTAAGTGTCCCCTGGTAGTCCTAGAGGCTTCCCCTGTATCTTAGAAGCTTCCCAGGCTATGTCTTAGAAGGGCTGCCAGTTGTCCTAGAGAGGGGTCCCGCTGTCTAGGGAGTTAGGTTGTCCTGAGCCCCGGTTCCTAACTTTCCCACTTGGTTCCTAGGAGAGGCTTCCCCAGTAGTCTAAGAGCTTGTCCCAGGGTATCTAGAGGCCAGGTTCTAGGTATTCCTTAGAGGCTTCCCATGTGTCTAGGAGTGAGCCTGAATGCTCCCTATCCTTAGGAGGCTGTCCCACTGTTCTTGAGGGCTTGCCTGTTGTCCCCACTGGTATTCCTTAGAAGGCTTGTCCTCCACTGGGTTATGTCCTTAGGAGAGGGTTGTCCTCCACTGTATGTCCTTAGAAGGCTTGTCCCCACTGGGTATGTCCTTAGAGAGGCTTGTCCTCCACTGGTATGTCCTTAGAGAGCTTGTCCCCACTGGTATGCCTAGAAGGGCTTCCCCACTGTATTCCTTAGGAGAGGGCTTGTCCTCCACTGGTATGTCCTTAGGAGAGGCTTGTCCTCCACTGGGTATGTCCTTAGAGAGGGCTTGTCCCACTGGTATGTCCTTAGGAGAGGCTTGTCCTCCACTGGGTATGTCCTTAGGAGAGGGCTTGTCCTCCACTGGTATGTCCTAGGAGAGGGCTTGTCCTCCACTGGGTATGTCCTTAGGAGAGGCTTGTCCTCCACTGGGTATGTCCTTAGGAGAGGGCTTGTCCTCCCTGGGTATTCTTAGGAGAGGGCTTGTCCTCCACTAGGTATGTCCTTAGGAGAGGCTTTCCTCACTGGGTATGTCCTTAGGAGGGCTTGTCCTCCACTGGGTTGTCCTTGGAGAGGGCTTGTCCTCCACTGGGTATGTCCTTAGGAGAGGGTTGTCCTCCACTGGGTATGTCCTTAGGAGAGGGCTTGTCCTCCACTGGTATGTCCTTAGGAGGGGCTTGTCCTCCACTGGGTTGTCCTAGGAGGGGCTTGTCTCCACTGGTATTCCTTAGGAGAGGGCTTGTCCACACTGGGTATGTCCTTAGGAGGGCTTGTCCTCCACTGGGTATGTCCTTAGGAGAGGTTGTCCCATGGTATGTCCTAGGAGAGGGCTTGTCCTCCAAGGGTATGTCCTTAGGAGAGGGCTTGTCCTCACTGGGTATGTCCTTAGGAGAGGGCTTGTCCCCACTGGTATGTCCTTAGGAGAGGGCTTGTCCTACCACTGGGTATGTCCTTAGGAGAGGGCTTGTCCTCCACTGGGTATGTCCTTAGGAGAGGGCTTGTCCCCACTGGTATGTCCTTAGGAGAGGGCTTGTCCCCACTGGGTATGTCCTTAGGAGAGGCTTGTCCTCCACTGGGTATGTCCTTAGGAGAGGGCTTGTCCTCCACTAGGTATGTCCTTAGGAGGGCTTGTCCTCCACTGGGTAGTCCTTAGGAGGGGCTTGTCCTCCACTGGGTATGTCCTTAGGAGAGGGCTTGTCCTCCACTGGGTATGTCCTTAGGAGAGGGCTTGTCCTCCACTGGGTATGTCCTTAGGAGAGGGCTTGTCCTCCACTGGTATGTCCTTAGGAGAGGGCTTGTCCTCCACTGGGTATGTCCTTAGGAGAGGGCTTGTCCTCCACTGGGTATGTCCTTAGGAGAGGGCTTGTCCTGCACTGGGTATGTCCTTAGGAGAGGGCTTGTCCTCCACTGGTATGTCCTTAGGAGAGGGCTTGTCCTCCACTGGTATGTCCTTAGGAGAGGGCTTGTCCTCCACTGGGTATGTCCTTAGGAGAGGCTTGTCTCCACTGGTATGTCCTTAGGAGAGGGCTTGTCCTCCACTGGGTATGTCCTTAGGGAGAGGCTTGTCCTCCACTAGGTATGTCCTTAGGAGAGGGCTTGTCCCCACTGGTATGTCCTTAGGAGAGGGCTTGTCCTCCACTGGGTATGTCCTTAGGAGAGGGCTTGTCCTCCATGGTATGTCCTTAGGAGAGGCTTGTCCTCCACTGGGTATGTCCTTAGGAGAGGGCTTGTCCCCACTGGGTATGTCCTTAGGAGAGGGCTTGTCCTCCACTGGTATGTCCTTAGGAGAGGGCTTGTCCTCCACTGGTATGTCTTAGGAGAGGGTTGTCCTCCACTGGTTGTCTTAGAAGGCTGTCCCCACTGGTATTCTTAGGAGAGGCTTGTCCTCCATGGTATGTCTTAGGAGAGGGCTTGTCCTCCATGGTATGTCCTTAGAGAGGCTTGTCCTCCACTGGTATGTCCTTAGGAAGGCTTGTCCTCCATGGTATGTCTTAGGAGAGGCTTGTCCCAGGGTATGTCCTTAGAGAGGCTTGTCCACTGGGTATGTCTAGGAGAGGCTTGTCCCTGGGTATGTCCTTAGGAGAGGCTTGTCCCACTGGTATGTCCTTAGAGGGGTTGTCTCACTGGATGTCCTTAGGAGGGCTTGTCCTCCACTGGGTATGTCTTAGGAGAGGGCTGTCCTCCACTGTATGTCTTAGAGAGGCTTGTTCCATGGTATGTCTTAGGAGAGCTTGTCTCCACTGGTATGTCTTAGGAGAGGCTGTCCTCCACTGGGTATGTCTTAGGAGAGGCTTGTCCACTGGGTATGTCTAGGAGAGGGTTGTCTCATGGTTTCTTAGGGAGGTTGTCCTCACTGGGTATGTCCTTAGGAGAGGGCTTGTCCCCCTGGGTATGTCCTTAGGAGAGGGCTGTCTCCACTGGTATGTCTTAGGAGGGGCTTGTCTCCACTGTATGTCCTTAGGAGAGGGTTGTCCCCACTGGGTATGTCCTTAGGGAGGCTTGTCCTCACTGTATGTCCTAGGAGAGGGCTTGTCCCCACTGTATGTCCTTAGGAGAGGGCTTGTCCACTGGGTATGTCTTAGGAGAGGGCTTGTCCTCCACTGGGTATGTCTTAGGAGAGGGTTGTCCTCCTGGGTATGTCCTTAGAGAGGCTTGTCCTCCATGGTATGTCCTTAGGAGAGGTTGTCCCCATGTATCTTAGGAGAGGCTTGTCCTCCACTGGGTATGTCCTTAGGAGGCTTGTCCTCATGTATGTCCTTAGAGAGGCTTGTCCTCATGGGTAGTCCTTAGGAGGCTTGTCCATGGGTATGTCTTAGGAGGGCTTGTCCTCCACTGGGTATGTCCTTAGGAGAGGGCTTGTCTCCACTGGTGTTTAATTGTCCCTGTAGAGAGGGGCTTGTCCCCACTGGGTTGTCCTTAGGAGGCTTGTCCTCATGTATGTCCTTAGGAGAGGGCTTGTCCTCCACTAGGTATGTCCTTAGAGAGGCTTGTCCTCCACTGGTATGTCCTTAGGAGAGGGCTTGTCCTCCACTGGTATGTCCTTAGGAGGGCTTGTCCCCACTGGTATGTCCTTAGGAGAGGGCTTGTCCTCCACTGGGTATGTCCTTAGGAGAGGCTTGTCCTCCACTAGGTATGTCCTTAGGAGGGCTTGTCCTCCACTGGGTATGTCCTTAGGAGAGGCTTGTCCTCCACTGGTATGTCCTTAGGAGAGGGCTTGTCCTCCACTGGTATGTCCTTAGGAGAGGCTTGTCTCCACTGGGTATGTCCTTAGGAGAGGCTTGTCCTCCACTGGGTATGTCCTTAGGAGAGGCTTGTCCCCACTGGTATGTCCTTAGGAGAGGGCTTGTCCTCCACTGGGTATGTCCTTAGGAGAGGCTTGTCCTCCACTGGGTATTCCTTAGGAGAGGGCTTGTCCTCCACTGGTATGTCCTTAGGAGAGGCTTGTCCTCCACTGGTATGTCCTTAGGAGAGGGCTTGTCCTCCACTGGGTATGTCCTTAGGAGAGGGCTTGTCCTCCACTGGGTATGTCCTTAGGAGAAGGCTTGTCCTCCACTGGGTATGTCCTTAGGAGAGGGCTTGTCCTCCACTGGGTATGTCCTTAGGAGAGGGCTTGTCCTATACTGGGTATGTCCTTAGGAGAGGGCTTGTCCTCCACTGGGTATGTCCTTAGGAGAGGGCTTGTCCTCCACTGGGTATGTCCTTAGGAGAGGGCTTGTCCTCCACTAGGTATGTCCTTAGGAGAGGGCTTGTCCTCCACTGGGTATGTCCTTAGGAGAGGGCTTGCCCTCCACTGGGTATGTCCTAAGGAGAGGGCTTGCCCTCCACTGGGTATTTCCTTAGGAGAGGGCTTGTCCTCCACTGGGTATTTCCTTAGGAGAGGGCTTGTCCTCCACTAGGTATGTCCTTAGAAGAGGGCTTGTCCTCCACTGGGTATGTCCTTAGGAGAGGGCTTGTCCTCCACTAGGTATGTCCTTAGGGGAGGGCTTGTCCACCACTAGGTATGTCCTTAGGAGAAGGCTTGTCCTCCACTGGGTATGTCCTTAGGAGAGGGCTTGTCCTCCACTAGGTATGTCCTTAGGAGAGGGCTTGTCCTCCACTGGGTATGTCCTTAGGAGAAGGCTTGTCCTCCACTGGGTATGTCCTTAGGAGAGGGCTTGTCCTCCACTAGGTATGTCCTTAGGAGAGGGCTTGTCGTCCACTGGGTATGTCCTTAGGAGAAGGCTTGTCCTCCACTGGGTATGTCCTTAGGAGAGGGCTTGTCCACCACTGGGTATGTCCTTAGGAGAGGGCTTGTCCTCCACTGGGTATGTCCTTAGGAGAAGGCTTGCCCTCCACTGGGTATTTCCTTAGGAGAGGGCTTGTCCTCCACTGGGTATGTCCTTAGGAGAGGGCTTGTCCTCCACTGGGTATGTCCTTAGGAGAGGGCTTGTCCTCCACTGGGTATGTCCTTAGGAGAGGGCTTGTCCTCCACTGGGTATGTCCTTAGGAGAAGGCTTGCCCTCCACTGGGTATTTCCTTAGGAGAGGGCTTGTCCTCCACTGGGTATTTCCTTAGGAGAGGGCTTGTCCTCCACTAGGTATGTCCTTAGAAGAGGGCTTGTCCTCCACTGGGTATGTCCTTAGGAGAGGGCTTGTCCTCCACTAGGTATGTCCTTAGGAGAGGGCTTGTCCTCCACTGGGTATGTCCTTAGGAGAGGGCTTGTCCTCCACTGGGCATGTCCTTAGGAGAGGGCTTGTCCTCCACTGGGTATGTCCTTAGGAGAGGGCTTGTCCTCCACTGGGTATGTCCTTAGGAGAAGGCTTGTCCACCACTGGGTATGTCCTTAGGAGAGGGCTTGTCCTCCACTGGGTATGTCCTTAGGAGAAGGCTTGTCCTCCACTGGGTATTTCCTTAGGAGAGGGCTTGTCCTCCACTGGGTATGTCCTTAGGAGAGGGCTTGTCCTCCACTGGGTATGTCCTTAGGAGAGGGCTTGTCCACCACTAGGTATGTCCTTAGGAGAGGGCTTGTCCTCCACTGGGTATGTCCTTAGGAGAGGGCTTGTCCTCCACTGGGTATGTCCTTAGGAGAGGGCTTGTCCACCACTAGGTATGTCCTTAGGAGAGGGCTTGTCCACCACTGGGTATGTCCTTAGGAGAGGGCTTGTCCTCCACTGGGTATGTCCTTAGGAGAGGGCTTGTCCTCCACTGGGTATGTTCTTAGGAGAAGGCTTGTCCTCCACTGGGTATGTCCTTAGGAGAGGGCTTGTCCTCCACTGGGTATGTCCTTAGGAGAGGGCTTGTCCACCACTGGGTATGTCCTTAGGAGAGGGCTTGTCCTCCACTGGGTATGTCCTTAGGAGAGGGCTTGTCCTCCACTGGGTATGTCCTTAGGAGAGGGCTTGTCCACCACTAGGTATGTCCTTAGGAGAAGGCTTGTCCTCCACTGGGTATGTCCTTAGGAGAGGGCTTGTCCTCCACTAGGTATGTCCTTAGGAGAGGGCTTGTCCTCCACTGGGTATGTCCTTAGGAGAGGGCTTGTCCTCCACTGGGTATGTCCTTAGGAGAGGGCTTGTCCTCCACTGGGTATGTCCTTAGGAGAGGGCTTGTCCACCACTAGGTATGTCCTTAGGAGAGGGCTTGTCCACCACTGGGTATGTCCTTAGGAGAGGGCTTGTCCACCACTGGGTATGTCCTTAGGAGAGGGCTTGTCCTCCACTGGGTATTTCCTTAGGAGAGGGCTTGTCCTCCACTGGGTATGTCCTTAGGAGAGGGCTTGTCCACCACTGGGTATGTCCTTAGGAGAGGGCTTGTCCTCCACTGGGTATGTCCTTAGGAGAGGGCTTGTCCACCACTGGGTATGTCCTTAGGAGAGGGCTTGTCCTCCACTGGGTATGTCCTTAGGAGAGGGCTTGTCCTCCACTGGGTATGTCCTTAGGAGAAGGCTTGTCCTCCACTGGGTATGTCCTTAGGAGAGGGCTTGTCCTCCACTGGGTATGTCCTTAGGAGAGGGCTTGTCCACCACTGGGTATGTCCTTAGGAGAGGGCTTGACTATGAGCGGATTTGTAAACTATTTACTTCCTTAATAACTTCAAAGTTTAATTTGACCGAGGCAGGAATAAACTGATGAGGCCCATGGCAATGTTAAATTTGGATAAGGCGGAGGAATACAAAACGTGTGTACAAGTAGATCTTAAGCAGGGCTTTCGAAAGTGCTCATTTTACCGTGAACAGCCTATACACAATGAGGAAGAATCTTCAGTAATAAATTTTAAGAAATAAAACATTTTCAAATTACGAAAACTGGCATGTGTTCAAATGATCCGGTTGCTACCTGTGAGCACGCATTTTTATTTTTAATACTGTGTCTGTGTTTAGTTGTAGGTGTATACGCTCAGTGGTTACTGGCAAGGGAGGTAGGATTTTCCCCTCCTTGCAATTTTGCATTAATAACTTTAGTTAAAATTTCTAATACTAAACATATGTCGAAATTGTCATGCAAACATTTCTTACGCATTTTCAGTTGGAAGAAAACTGGCAACACTGACATGCATTTTACTGAGGGTTTATTTCAGGTCATAACATGCAAACATGTTGCAAAACACTACATAGTAAGAACGTAAAATGACATAAGAACCAAAAAACTCAACAATTGTCGGACAACTTATTTTCTGTTATTTTAACTTGTCTATGTTACAACATTATTGTTAATAACAACATAAAAATAAGTCTTATTTTATATTAATATGGCGTTACCGGGAAATTTCGTGATTTTTCGCGGAGGCATAATGTTTGTATTTTCGTATAAATTCTGAGCCAATTTACAAATCGCTTCTTATTGACTAATACCTGTGGAGTTGTAAATACCACAGTGTTTTCTATTGCTCGTTCAATTGTTAGCACCGACAGTTAGGAAAATGTAAAAAGATTAATAAATTAATCCTTGCCCTCTTCCCCACAAATTTGGTGCCCAATCGTCTCCGCTGTATACATGCATAAATATATTTTTAAGTATATATGTGTATATTAGCTTAGCGGTTAACTGTGTAATGTCAAATGCTTTGTTTAAAGTTTATTTTCTGCTTATTGCCTATCCTCCCACATGCCTCATGTTATGCTACTGGGGCCGCGGTAGCCGAGCGGTTAGCTCGCTCGCCTTCCACGAAGGCGATCCAGGTTCAATCCCCGGTCGGGTCACCGGACATTCGCACGTGGGAATCGTGCCGGTTGATGCCATTGGTCAACGGGCTTTCTCTTCACTCATGTAATACTACTATGATCCTATTGTCGGGAAGTAACGCATATGCAATCCTATGAAATAACTGGTAAAATAAATACGTTGATTTTTCGCAATATCTTGCTCTAGACGGTATAAAACAATTCACTTGTCGCTATTTTAACACTTTTAACCATGGTACTTTCTACAGAATGTTTCGTAATTCCTAATACACACTCCTAGGAGTTGTAGATTGTATGTAGTAGATACGGTATTTATGAGGAATTTATGTCCGGAAACATATCGTTTCGTCGCTACATGGATGAGAAGAATCAGTAACTCAGTCTCCCTCCTCATCAAAGTCAACTAGCTCTTCCCTGCGTTTACTACAAGAACTACTCGACGTTCGTTGTATCTGAGAAGCATGTTCCCATTCACATGTTTAAGCATATGTAGTGTTCGCTGAATCTCTATTGCTGTAGTTATAACACGTGGAATCTGATCTTGCGATGCTTACAGGGATCTCGTAAACCAAACTCTTAACGTGGCTCCTTGTGAAAAGGTTATAGTGGCCCAGAAGTCGGTCCCATCATCAACTATTCACCTTTCTTCGAATTTTTGGTGGGTGACTACTTGCCTCCCACCAAAGCGAAACAGGTTATATTCCTAGTGCCTTTGCTCCTAAATTACCGCATGTGGCAATCGTGCCGGCCGATCCCGCTGGTCAACGAGTTTTCTCGGGGATATCCTGTTTCCCTCGCCCTTATATCCCGGTGCTGATCCACCCTCGCCTTGCTTCGCCCCCTCAGCTCTCAATACGATGCTGTTATGAGCCGCCCAAATCTCTCCAATTCACTCCACTCTTCTAATGTTTGATGGAAAAATTGTTGGATGGTACGTGAAAAGTACGACGGTGCACCATTTTGTTCGTATCACATTGTTCACCAATCCTCATTTGTTCACCAAACCTTCCAAAACCTCCACCAGTAGGCCAAATTCTTGCAGGTAAGTCAAGTATATGGAATCCATTTGGCGGTACGGAAGCATGTACGGTATAATCACACGACCAGCTGTAATACCTATCCATTCACTGAAGCCGAACTGCTGCTACAATCTATGGGATTGAAGTTTTTTATTCATCACAAATGTGACTGATTGGATAGTTGAAAACAACTGTCGTGGTGAAATGCTTCATCGGTGATAATAATTGGCCATGGAAACTAGAGCATCCACATAATGTTGTAGGAACCACGAGCATAAATTGACACGTGGTACACCATTGCCTGGAGCCATTGCAAGTACCTCCTGTGGGTGGCAAGGGCGTACTTGGCCTTCACCCCAGACACTGCCATGAGACACGTTCATGCCATGTGCAATGGATCGAGTACTCGTCTATGGGTTATGTTCAGCTCGATGAAGTACGTCCCCTTCTGAGCAAAGTGCATGGTGCCTCCAGGGAATACGACTTCTGACCCGGTTAGTTTTGAAGGCACTTGTTTCAATCAGCCATTGTCCTAATCCGAAAAAAATGAATAAGCGGAAAAGGCTCCTGATATAGGCGTTGAGAAGCTCTGCCATTACTTTGAACTTTGCCGTAAAATAGCATGTCATTGTTCTCGGGAAACGTGTATTCGGCCATCCTGTACTGTACCGCATTCATCGACGACTCAATGGCAAGTAGAGTAAGGATCGAGAAACCCGTGGGTAGTGCACACGTAGCGTGATTGCTGCGAGTGCATCAAAAACCCGACATCAATGTGTGCCTAGAAGGCAACAAACATCGACCTGTACAGAAGAAAGCGTGTCTTCGGCCATCCTGTACTGTACCGCATTCATCGACGACTCAATGGCAAGTAGAGTAAGGATCGAGAAACCAGTGGGTAGTGCACACGTAGCGTGATTGCTGCGAGTGCATCAAAAACCCGCCATCAATGTGTGCCTAGAAGGCAACAAACATCGACCTGTACAGAAGAAAGCGTGTCTTGTTTGCGTACCTATGTACAAATACATCAGTAGTAAACGCCATAGAAGGTACTGTACTCATCCGTTAGTCAGTGCACGACTGTTGAAAGCAGCCTTTGTCACAATGTATACGGATTTAAGAGAAGATAAACTTAAATTTGGTAACTATTTTCGCATGAGTTCAAAGGCGTTTGATGAGCTAGCAATGAAACTGGAAGCATTCATCAACAGTAACAACACTGTGATGCGTCTTGCAATAACCCCCATTGAATTGTTGGCTGTAACTTTGAGGTACGTTTAGAGAGTTCACTACTGAAAATATGTGTGTTAAGTAATTCATTATTGTAATACTGGTATAGTGCTTCATGTCGTCAAACGGTACCTATATGTTAAAAACAATGTAAATATACATTACACTGACTTGAACTGTAGTAAACAATAGTAAAATTCAAATTGTTATGGTTGTATTGTGTATATAGGAAACAATCTGAAATTTCTGTTGTACTATGTATGTCTATATTTATTAATTTACATTTGGATGTGAGTAAGGTACAACAAAACCATTCTTGTAAATTGTGAAATCAAGGCACACTTCCACAAAAAAAAAAAAAAGGAATTTCACATTTTGTTTCTTTGTATTCAAAACAGAGTTATTCTGCTCACTGTTAATAAGCCGTGCCACCAAAAATGTCCATTGAATCATCACTCTCGGCTACCGAAGTACTGCTGTAAAGAGATAGAGTAGTGAGGATGGTGAGTGGTTGTAGTGAGCGAACAGGTACATAAGGATGGACAGAAGACGCTATGTATGGCTGCTGAAGTTGACCGTAGACATGCGGTAAATGGTTGGTAGGTTCACACTGCTCTAAATTCTGCGTGGCTCTATTCTGGGAACATTCATTCTCGGCTCTGAACATCTTCATTGATTTAAGAACCTTACATCTGAATTCTAGTTTTGAATCTAACGGCAATGTTTTCACAGCAGGAAGCAACGAGTCAAAAACATATTGGTCGTAGTCTAGCAATTCGGGAGTAGGGGTCGGCACTGGAGTTTTCATAAAACTTACTAAGTGGTCTTGAAGTACACGATGCCGTTTGCAAGCGGGTCCATTGCTGGCACTTGGGCAAGCCGCATATTTTGCAGTCGAGGAGAGATCATCACTTGCGCTAGAGGTTTCGTCTGCAGTCTGCAGGGACTCCTCGGCTTCGTCATCGTCCACACAGGTTTCTGTCACACCTGGCTCTACTGTCTTCAATAGAAACGACAGCTGGCGAGCATAGATGTCTCTTCTGGCAGCACTTGCCCCTTGTCCTGATTTTGTTGCCTTTTTTGATCACTTTTTGTGAATGTATCTATTATCTTTTTCCACTTCTTCATAAATTTTAAACCTGAAAGCAAATAATCATTACATTACCCTATTGATTTTAGATACCGTTTTGTATTTCTACTGAAGCACTATAACAATAACAATTGATATTACATTGTCACAAATGTGTGTGTTCTTACTTCACAGATACTTCGGTAGTGGCTGCACTCTGCTTGAATTGCATTACAAGTACAGAATTGGCCACTCTACACTGTACTAAATTGTACGAAGAGTTTGTACATCTGATTGGACGATAATGCACACCGAATGCATACCGAGATTTACAGGAGAGAGGTGGCTGGAAAATTCCCAAGGTTTTCAAAATCATGCAAACTTCCCGAACTGTGTGGGAGACTTGGATGGCAAACGCGTACGAGTTGTTAAACCAGCTTTCAGTAATTCGGAGTTCTTCAACTATAAGAAGTATAATTGCGCTGTGCTCTTTGTGGTTTCAGATGTAAACTATTTATTCAACTATGTGAAAGTAGGGTCACGAGGCACAAAATCTGACAGTGCGATTTTTGAAAACTCTAAGAGTTGTACACTATGTTAAACAATGGCCAAGCACGGCTCCCTAGAGGACAGTGCCACCCGGGAACTACAGGACCTGTAATGCCGTACACTTTATTGGGTGATGAGGCCTTTTCTCTGTCAGATTTTGTCATGAGGCCATACACTGGAACATTCCTTTCCTACAAAAAACGGATCTTCAACTACCGTTGATGTCGGGCCCAAAGATACGTGGAATGCGCGTTTGGAATTCTTACGAATAAGTGGAGAATATTTCACAGACCAGTCGATGTTAAACTTCCATTGATCATTATCATTATCAAATGCTGCTGTGTACTTCACAACTTGGTTCGTTCCAGAGATGGCGTGAACTTCGAGGACACATTGGTCATGCATGGTATCAGTGATCAGGACAATGAAATTCCATCAACACAAGGAGGAAGTTCATTAAACCGTAGAAGGAATGTGTTTGCAGGTGACTTTGTGAGCAGTTCTGGCAGGGTGTCACGGCAAGACACGTGTATCTGAAATCGTAGGTAACTTCCTAGCCAGTGCGACGTAAATTGCCGCCAGATGTGTTTCACAGTTTGTGTACAAAATGTGTAACTGGTTTTGTTAAAACATGATTGGCCGATTTATGTGTAAGATACTTTAAAACCTTCACTGTAATGAATAACTGACTATTGTTAATCAGAAACGTGTGTTAAATGTGCTGGGGAAAAAATATCCTATTCAAAACACATACTTGTCATTGTATTAATTATTATACTATCTTACTATTGTTATATATGTCTCGCTATCATATAATATATGACATATTCGTTTCTAGGTTTTTACGTTTCACATCTTGCCTACATGTCCTACCTTCATAACCTAAAATATACTGTGCTACTCACCTACTTCACCTTTCTCTCCGTCTGGTTTACCAATCAAAAAAAATATCAAACTTCTCACATATTGCATACCACGCAGCTCTCTTCTTAATTCTATCACGATAGTCGCAATGCATTACATCCCATATTTCGTGGTACTTTTTTTACCTCTTCTGTAAAGAGTTGCACGTCCAAGCCAGCCGGATCCGTCATTGTTTGCGAGGTAGACGCGTCACGTGTTCACTGCTCAAGACTATCGCACACACAGCTACTTCGCTGCCAAGTATCAGAGGCTGGCGAGCGCTAATGTGTCGCAGTGTCCTCGTGGCTCTGTGTATGCTCTCGTTGTTTCATTTGTACTGCTGAAACGCGCTCTGCGAGCTCGCAGAAAAAACTCGCTCGTGTGCATCGAGCCTTACGGTCGAAGCATTACATCAGATTGTAAACCGATCATTCATGTCGCTCGTTGTCGAGTTGGGTCGTCTATTATTGTGAAGAGGGAGTTTTGAAATTTCGATTCATTTCATCCTTGTAGTACCGCGATGGTACGTTTCCGGAAATTGATTCATCACTAAATTCTTATCTAATATGTGCCCTCTACAACCCATATAAGCGTGTTATGTGAACGATATGTAACATTTTGTATACTTGACATTGTACACCACGTGAATTTAATTATTTACACAGCACACTGCATGCATAGAAGAGTGTCCAGTGAGAGACTTAGTTCGTTTATGAGACTTTATTCGTCAGTCTCATATTCATCTGTCAGAAATAACCACAAACACACACACATTTAATTCGTTCTGATATACGAAAATGAGTTTCACTGATTCTTTTACACTAACGAGAAAATATTTTGTAACATCTTAAACAATATATTTGTTTGTTATTCGAACTCTAAAATATTACAATTTCTGTAAAAATTTCAGATATGGAGCAGTTTTTCTCAACTAGCTTAGCTGGAATAAATGTAGTTATTTATAGGGGTAATTTATAAGAGATTAATTTAAAGCGTTCAGTTATCAAAACACAGACTATGCATAAAAATAAATGACGTCGACAACAAGAAGTTACTGACATAACTAATGAGCCTCATTTCCTCAACATGGCTGCAAATAATTTTTAAATAAATTATTGTTAACTTAGTTGGTAGGAAGGACGTGACTTCTCTTTGTAAACAATACATTTAGAAATGAAACCAGAAACTTATGCAACATTAGTGAGACAATTATAAATACACGCAAGCCTTACCTGAGACTTGAATCCTGAAAACCTCGTGTTATGAGCTATCGTTCAGTCCACTGCATTACGGAGGTTGGATTCAGAGCATCAAATTCTGATTTAATAAGTCTATCACTATACAGTTTCGAATGATAGGGGTTGACGTAACATAACGTGACATAACATAGTCACAAGGCCTTCATTTTGAAAATAAGAGATTGAGCCATATGAAAAATGTAATTTTATAAGGCCTACTGTTGGGTTACTTGTATGAAGAATTTGAGGAGAACCAGTTGTTCGATCCCTCACATATTAAGTAAAAAAAGTCATTTTCTTCTTTTATGCTCTCGGTTGAAATTGCCAGAAAAATGGGCTCTATATACGCTGTTTCTAACGTATACACTATATATATAAATTTTGGTGGAATTTGGTAAACTTATGTCACTTACTTAAATTATTTATAAAGCTACCACTTTGAACATCGTTGTCTGACCCACTAAAAACATGACAGCTTACATGGCCTCCTGTAGCATATATGGTGTGCACAATTTGGTACAAATTTATTTTAAATGTTTCAGTGTAACATTTGGTGGTAATCGGTTGAATTGTCTTCGAGACACCTCAACAATTTTCATGTCGCGATCTTCATTAATGGAGGACAAAAAGTAGCCATTTCAATGATTGTATGCTGCCAATTTACAAGTTGAGTTAAACTAGTATACATAGTTTAAAATATCGTGCAAAAGAAAAAAAAAACCTTTTTATAGAAGCCATTTGGAAAATTAGTGATTCATACGTTAAGAAATACGTTTTTTTTGGCATTCGACAGTACAACAACATCGCCATGTTTTGTAAGTATGGGTCGATTGTTTCCCGTGATGCAAAGTATAATCAATACTTTGCAAGTATGGGTCGATTGTTTTCCGTGATGCAAAGTATAATCATTACTTTATAAGTATGGGTCGATTGTTTCCCGTGATGCAAAGTATAATCAATACTTTGCAAGTATGGGTCGATTGTTTTCCATGATGCAAAGTATAATCAATACTTTGTAAGTATGTATCGATTGTTTCCCGTGATGCAAAGTAAAATAAATACTTTTTTTGGTAGGGCAATCTTAAAAAATGACAGGGAAAAGATGTTTCGCATAGACAAGTTTAATGGCTGTAATAGGTGCTGTCAGCATGCATACAAAGCTAAACATGAATTGGGTTCGTTAGTAAAATATACTGAGCTAAAATTTTGATATGTCTTACATTTTGAAAATATGTACCCGACATACATGAAACTTACCAGTACACCACCTGCTGAATTGTATACCCCCACCTTGTTCTGTGTGAGGCCAACTATTAAAAACTTTAATGCAATTGGGTTTACTCTCTTATAGTGAGTTAGTGAAGAGATTTGGACAGTTTTTAACATCGAGGTCTTGAGAGCCGATGAGGATGACTGAGTTGAGTATGGAGCAGTGCCGGAATGAAAGGGTGGGTAAATGGGAGATCCCCGAGAAAACCCGCCCACCAACGTCATCGTCCAGCACGATTCTCACATGCGAAAATCCGGTGACCCGACCGGGGATTAAACCCGGTTCGCCTTGGTGGGAGGCGAGCGAGCTAACCGCTCGGCTACCGCGGCCCCTAACTCTGTTGACGTTATTTACATGCAACATAAATAGAGAAGCAATGTATTTATTTTTGTGTTGACCTCGAAAACAGTTGTTTCCATAAAATATTATATGTGTTGCATTACATTCATTTACTCGTGTATATAACTGGTAATTTCGTTGGTCCTACGGTTATCTACTCCTTCATGCTACAAGAAGTAACTATCTTTCTTTTCTGTTATGTTATATATAGTAAACTTATAACAAGATAACCTATGTTTGTAATAGAATTGTCTTACATCCCCACATGGTATTGATATGACAGCCTGTAAATCAAAGCAAGAAACCTGGATGTGATTATTGTTGTCTTCTGCAATGTAAAAATCTTTCTTTTTCGGATCTGCTTAATTTATTTTAAAGCTTGGGCCTTTTATAAATTTATTTTAATTTAATTGTTCATCGTTTGTAGAATTATTAAAACATTCAATTGGTGCACACTGATCTTTCTTTGGTTTAAAGTAGGCCATGCTATATTCCGCATTAAAAATAGACCGATGCATATTTGACAAAACACGGGGTTTTCCTTAGTCTTTAAATGAATTAACAAACAAACGGCATATAACAGTCACTGTACGAGTACCATCAAGATAACGCTTTGACGAATAAGCCCGACAGTAATGTGAATTTACTTTTGGGAATGATTCAATGTGGTTTCGAATTCCATGTTTCATGTCTGGGTGCAAAGCTCTCCCACTATACCCATGTTTCATGTCTGGGTGCAAAGCTCTCCCACTATACCCATGTTTCATGTCTGGGTGCAAAGCTCTCCCACTATACCCATGTTTCATGTCTGGGTGCAAAGCTCTCCCACTATACCCATGTTTCATGTCTGGGTGCAAAGCTCTCCCACTATACCCATGTTTCATGTCTGGGTGCAAAGCTCTCCCACTATACCCATGTTTCATGTCTGGGTGCAAAGCTCTCCCACTATACCCATGTTTCATGTCTGGGTGCAAAGCTCTCCCACTATACCCATGTTTCATGTCTGGGTGCAAAGCTCTCCCACTATACCCATGTTTCATGTCTGGGTGCAAAGCTCTCCCACTATACCATTGTTTACCTTGTTTATCGAGCTCAGTGGTATCTTCATGGGTTTTTTCTTGCATGTTGTGAATGTTTTACATACTGTTACGAGATGTGACCAGACCTTAGCTGAGCGGCCTGCCTGGTCACACATTCACATATTTATCGAGGACACGGGCCATGTTTGTTGAAATTAGTAATGAAATCACAAACGACAGAACCATCCTCCACAGGCCAGTAAAGGGAGGCAACACAGCCAATACAGGCCAATGTAGCACGCGGGCGGTCTCTTCTGTCGTCGGGCCATTGGAACGATAAGACCGCTGAAGATGGGTATGTCCGGCTGTCGACTTCCGCCATATTAATCAGCCTCCGGAGTCATGAACAAGGTGGGCACTCTCTAATTAGACAATACTCAGTATGTGGCTGGTTAAATCTTTATAATTTAATGTAATTATATATTCCAGTGTATTTGTATAGCTCCCTCATTTATATTAAATTATATTTATATTGAAATAATATCATACAAGTTGCATAAATTATAATTACTTGAGTGTATAATTATACGTAAAATATTTTGGTCCACTAAAAACCACAGAATTCTGAAAATTAAGAAGTAAGGATGAAATATATCGCAACATAGAAAACATAACAGAAACAATAGGGAAGAGATAATTGCTATTCTTTTGACATTTATATAGAATGAGTGGTAACAGGTTAGCCAAACGGATCTTCAAACATCTTTGGAACAAGAAATCAACAACAATCTGGATTCAGGAAGTTAAGAAAGATTTGGAAAGAAAAAATATAAGTGAAGAAGAAGCAACAGAGAGAGAAATTTTTAAGAAAAAAGTATAAAGAATGGAAGGATTCCAAGGCAGGAGCAAAAAGAAAACAGGCTTGAAATGGTCCGAGGAGAAGAAAAAGATACGCATTGAGAAGATGAAGGAGTACTGGAGGAAGAAGAAGGAACAACAAAGAACGAAGCACTGAAATTGGCTCGTGGTCCCTAGAAGACCCTACAGGAAAAGGAAGAAGAAATAATATTGTACAACCTTAAGGTTAAATAAACCACTTTTGTATAGTGTTTATTATATCAATAACATGTTACGCCCCTATAGCCCCGTGATGGCATGACGATGAACCATAAATTATATCATAACAATACTGGTATTTTTGCACAATATATTTCAAAATAGGTAACATTGTTCAATGAAATTTTGCTATGGAACTTCCGATATATGTACTTAGAAATTATTTCTTTCATACTTTGCATCAAGTAGGCTAGTCTCATTGTTTGATATGTTTTTCTTCTTATTTTCCATTAACTTATGTGCATAGCTTGTGTTTTTTCTTGCGATATTCTTGATGGACCTTTCAGTCAACATGTTTCTTTACATGGCGGCTTTACACACGCTCCTAAGCGGCAACATTCCCCTTTCAACTCGTGTAACTTTCTTCAAAATATCTTGTTTTTTTTTTTTTTAATTTTATTATTATTATTATTAGGTGAATGCGTCCTTAAATTTGCAACCATAGTGGTTGGAAATCCAGAAAATCCAATGATAAAATCGGGGAAAGAGTTAGGCATTGCAGCAGTGAATCTCTCGTCCACATTCAAAATTCAATTACATCACTCGATTGGCGAAGGATCAAAGAATATCTTAAGTTCAGTTTGAGGACTGCGAAGCATCGCGCGCGTTGGTGATAAGAGGGGGGGGGGGTGAGTTCGTTTCCCCGTGTCTCATAACTTCTGCGTAGTATAACTTTTGACTAGGTGAAGCTACGATATTTTAAGTTTCAATCGACAGCTTTCGTCAAGATCAATGGATTGCGCGTATAAAAACATGTGTGTGGCGTGGTTATGGTGAAATTGTATGCGTTAAATGTAAAAAATTAAGAAAACTTAACACAATGTCGGTCTATACTCGTCAAAAAGCTAAGTCAAAATACAGACATCGTATACGGTTGGAAAGATCATCTGAAAATAAATCCAGTGATACCCATAAAACCTCATATGATCGATTGAAGCGGTGCCGGGAACGTAAAATAAACATCGAGGTGTCCGAGCGCGTCAACGTAGACGTATTCACGCAAAACAAACGGCCGTGTCCCCAACACAGACAAACCCAAATTTTTTTTAGCAACGTATTAGCCCAAGAATTAAGACAGGTCGTCTCATAAACGGCCAATTTTCCTTCGCACCCAACGTCTGTCTAATTTGAGACTATGTCCCGTAGCGGCCTGGCTGCCTGCACTACGCAGTCACGACAGAATATACATTCCTGCCTTTGTTACAAAAACTTACTGCATCTATCTGGTGTGTGTGTGTTTGAATAATTTTCCTAGCTCATTCACTGCAAAAACTTGTAGTTGTATGTAGATACTTTGCCTATGGGCAAAGTTGGCGACCGACAGGGAAGAATCAGCTGGACAGCATAACGACACATACTTGAGCGCCACGGCACTTCTCGTCCGACTAACATGGCCACCCGACGCGGTAGTTACTGCTTTCGGCACATGGCAGCGCTGGCGTCGCGCCGTTTTAGTGATACGCGGGGGTTTTGAATTTGACAGCAGCGCTCTTGGACTGGATACTAGCGCCGGAAGTGAGTATTTGTCCTTCCGTTTTTTAAATGTTATCGAACATTAAAGAATATTCCCTCTCATCCCATTGGTTGGATTTTAAATTCCCCCTGACTGAGAGCGGGTGGACAGCTCAGAATTTTGTGTATGAAACGGCCGGAGTTTCACTTGTTCGAGGAGAAACGATGCGACACCTGGGCCTATTTCTTCATCGATATTGTACGCGAATCAATGAATTTAAGCTCGTAATGACCCTTTAGGTCAGAATGACATATAATAGGAATATTTCATGTCCCATTGGAAATATAATTTTCTGAGATGGACAGCATGGTTGGGGTTTCTCTAAAATATTTGCTAATTAGCTGCTTAATGGTAAAAATGATTGGTTTTGTAGTGCAGTTAAACATGAGGCAGTAAATCGTAAATTTGCATTTGTACAAAAATCATGTTGATAACGTGAATGAAAATAAGTATGTAACAGTGTAAGATTACTACCATACCATTTTTTAATCATGTTTAAATAAATGGAATAATTAAACGGTTTTACACTATGTGGAATATTTGTATGCCATTAGGGTACATTTTGATATTATCCAGAATGAATTTATAATTCTTATACGTGAGAAGTAGGGGTTTTATAAAGAGAAATGATTTATGATCTTTGTCTCAGATCACGATTAAGTTAAGACTTTTACAAATGGGTGATATTTTGAGCACAAGTTTTCCAAGCAATGTGCTGGAAATATTTAAGTATTTCGTATCACGAGTATTTCAATGTTTCTAAGCATTAAATATGCAGGTAATCTCATCATATATACTTTTTTAATGGCCGCTAAATTTGAGTGTATTTTATTGAAACGGCCCAATATATCAGTAATATAGCTCTTTCATATACAAAGTGTGCATTTCGACTATCTCAGCGTAATTCTCATTGGTGACTTAAAGCATATAAATTGCCATTTATCTGCCTAAAATATGCGTTATTTGATGATAATTTTGAAAACAATAAAGAGGGGAAAATTACAAAGAATCTCATGCGATCTGTCAGGTATAAATGCCAGAAATTAACTTACAGCTCTCTCAGTGGATTTATTGTTGTTGTTTGGAAAATGTGGGTTGGTTTTATGCCCCTTTGCTCTGGTCTTAGGTAAGGGCGTAGTAAAATCTTGTTGTCGGATGTGTATTCTACTTTTTCTCTTTCCGCCATATATTTCTCTACTTTCTTTGGTGTTGAATTTGTTTGTCATTACATTGTCATTTCTTTCTGCGACTTTCTGCACCATGAATGACAACTCCGGTTCTTCATGTGTTTCACTTACCGTTTCAAGAACTCTTTTTGATAATTCTTTACTCTCTCTTTAATTTATTTCCGAAGCAACAAATCATTCTGAAGTATCACTGTCATCTGAACTGCAACTGCTCTCGGAAACCTCATTCTTCACTTACTTCACCCACTTCAGATACTACACCTAATTTAAGTACCACGCCGTCCAACATTTCATTCACATATTCAAAAGGATGGCCATTATCAAATCATACAATGTCTTGTGTTATACACACTAAAGTGTTTATAACTGAAACTGAGAACATTCTTGTATAAGTACGAAATTTTGTTGATTTACACATTTCGTAAATATGGAGCGTGTGTTCATTTGCAAGAATAGCGCTTGTGTGAGTAATGGAGTAAGTTTGCGTTTTTACAAAGATATTGATAAACAGCTGCGAGTCACTCGTTACATCTGGGAATTCACACATTCCGAGAATAGCCTTCCTGTAGCTTTGGGTTTCGGAGACGAAGAATGACGAGTCTACACGAAGCTTTCTTCGTCCACTGTAGCCAGAAAATTATCGTTGAAGGAATTTTGCACGTCTGAGGCCTAAGAGTGTGGGAGTGCTAGGGACGACCGAGATATGCGCATCAGCTTTTTCATCGCCTCTACGCGCAATGCACTGTACTGGCGTGCAGTCTTGCCATTGATGACGCGCCTCTATGAGACTTTCGACGGAGATCCTACCATTTTATGATGTAATAATAACAATTAAGTTTTGATTCACGTCCCTATTCCTTATCTAATGTATTGTACCGGATGTTCATACTTAAAAACAATCATGAAAAACACCCGTTTGAGCAATTTCCACTATTATAAAAACATGTTTTAGAGAGAAACGGAGGAACTGAAAAACGTATAAAGATGGGTAAGGTTTCGTAAAAGCTATGCGTAAGTAGACATTACTCAGACACTTGGGAAGGTTTCTTTAATAATTGTGTTCTTCTGGAGATGTGCACAACGCACAGCGACCTACCCAGGCGGCCACCTTAAAGCTAGGCACACACTGCGGCACACACTGGGGCACACGATAGGGCACACACTGGGGCACACACTGGGGCACACGATAGGGCACACACTGGGGTACACACTGGGGCACACACTGGGGCACACGACAGGGAAGAGCAGTTCAGCCAAGGAGCGAACATACTACACACATGTGACACAGGTCACATCTCTAGCTGCTGGCACCAGTGTTGTGCAGTGAGATACAATGTCTTCATCTGAGTCCGAATCGGACTTAGAATTCAAAGAACTTATGTTACTCTATAGTTATTCAAAGCACCGCACGAAGTACTGGCAAAGTTATTACATGAAAATGCGACTGACACACTAGAGAATTCGCTCTAACTCAAGAGTTTTCTGATGCAGCTTTCAAGAACTATTTCAGAATGTAAAGGGAACAGTTTTCTGATGCAGCTTTCAAGAGCTATTTCAGAATGTAAAGGGAACAGTTTTCTGATGCAGCTTTCAAGAACTATTTCAGAATGTAAAGGGAACAGTTTTCTGATGCAGCTTTCAAGAGCTATTTCAGAATGTAAAGGGAACAGTTTTCTGATGCAGCTTTCAAGAACTATTTCAGAATGTAAAGGGAACAGTTTTCTGAGACACACAGTTTAGTGAATTATGAGTTTTTTTTTCAACTGGATGCAACTATCGGAAACCAACTAATACAGAACGAAATTTAGCGGTGTGCCTGAGGTAAATGACGTATTTGTGTCATTTTTATAATGAAATAACATACAACATTATTCATATGTAAAAATTCATATAAAAGTCCCTTTGGTCTACATATAATAATTATAAAAGAACACAGGCCTCTATACAGAAACAGTAGTTCTTATAAAGCTCGTACTCAGGAGTTCATGTCCCAAATCTCCCGTGAGGCCTAATACATTAAAGTACTGGTCAGGTTGGCATTCCGGATCAAATTTGTTGCTTGCCCTTGATTTGGATGACATTTATCACTCGAAGATCCCAGTGCCAAACAGGCAGGCAACACCCAATGCACTCGTTCTCAAAATATGTCCCTTAAGAGTGATCGGTGTTCTCTTGGTTGTAGCAACTACTTAAATTGAATGGAGAAGTTGAAGGTGCAGAACAGCTGGAGGCAACAACTGATAACATTGGAATGTTTCCGAGTCTAGGAGATGTTAATAATGATACTTCCTCCTATGAAACAATGTTAATAATGATACTTCCTCCTATGAAACAATGTTAATAATGATACTTCCTCCTATGAAACAATGTTAATAATGATACTTCCTCCTATTAAACAATGTCAAAATTTACTTTTAGTCCTTAACTGGTTTAATCATGGCATTTCCTTTACAGCTCGTAAACGGACATGAAAAAAATGGAATAATTCGCCGTTTCCTTTGGTTGAACCGACTTCTATAGACTTTTCTAAGCGTCTCTGCTTTTCCCTATCTTCATGATTTCGAATAACTTTGATTACAATTTTATTTACATCAACCCTCCTCTTCACAGCTGGTAATTTCCGTCTTGCACTTGACAATTCATTTTGCGAAATATTTAACAACACTTGTTCATCTTCAGGTAGTTCTTCTGCTCTATTTTGGTTGTCTTCAATCTCCTTCTCAATGTCATTTCTTTCAGTACTTTCATGCAGATTTTCTGCTCATGGAGTTTGGGACTTATCTGAGTTGTCTACTTGAGAATCATGATCTACATTACCAGACCTAGGCCTATTGATCAAGTACTGCTTTAATAATTCCATCTGATTCTCGTTCTTCCATGGCTTTGCTTTGTAACAGTAGAACCATTCATCGTGACCAGTCTTAGCAGAGCATCTCTATACCAGTTATGTAGTTTTTGCCATTCGTTCTTTAAAGCTGCATCTGGAAACAAAGTAGTGTTTGATTAGTTGAGTATTTTAGAACACATTGTTTCACGTTATATTCTCTCTTAAACTCGTCTACTTAAATTCGTAGCTTTTATTCCATATATCTTAACATATTTTCTGATCTGTTCTTTAGGTTCATGGCTTCAGGAGACTCCTATAGAATGCTAGGGTAGAGCTACAGAATCAGTGACCGAACTTTTTTATACAACGTTGGTGGAGTTACAAGGGCCATTTGGAAACGTATGCAGCTAATCTGTCTTCCAGAATGTACAGAAGACACGTGGAGAGGGATTGCTCGTGAGTTGGAATCAAAGTGGCATTTTCCTTATTGTTTAGGGAGCATCGACGGGAAATATGTTACGATCGATCGTGAAACCCGGGTTGAGTACTTCAGCTTACTTTAACTACAACAAAAATATTCAATTGTTCTACTTGCCACGCATGATGACAATTACAAGAAAGACTTAGTGATGGTAATGTCTTTTGGAGCCTTTATCTAGGACCTAGTTGAAAAAATGAGGAATGAAACAATTGCAATACCCTCGCCTTTATCACTCAATGGCCAGTATGAAACAACGCCATAGGTTTTAGTGGGAGATGAAGCATTTACGCTGATGAAAAACTTAATACGTCTATCCCCCTAAATGTTATGCAGTCTGAGTTTTCAGACACTTTCAATAAAAATTTCTTCAATAATAGACTATCAAGAGCATGCTAAACAGCTGAATGCAGTTTCGGTATTTTCGCGAATTGTTTCTGTGTTTTTCGAAAACCTTATGAAATAAAAATTGAAAGCATTAACAAAGTAGTTAAAGCAGCATGTTTATTTTATAACTACATAACAAGCCACAATTTGAAGACAGGAAACGAATACTTCGAAGAAGTTTACAATTTATTTGATAACCAGCTTTTTCCACTGAGACAAAATATAACAAGGTCTGCATAGCATCCTTTCAAAGTTCGAGACCATTTTAAAGACAATTTCTACACTACGGCAGCTGTTGAATGGCAAGAAGATGGTATCCGAAAAGGAAAATTTTACTAACAGTATCGTGAATAAAACATAGAAATGTTGTAGATCAAGGATAAAAGAAAAGAAACAAACTATTGTACTCAAGTTTTGGAAGTTAAAACTTGAACAGTCTATGTAGGCCTAATGGTAGCAATAAAACCTCAGTGGAGAACAATTTAACTGCTGTTTTACTATACGAAAATTAATTTGGAAATGGGATCTGCATAAAACTAGCTACGCTGATAAGGCCTCGGCAACAGAACACAGCATCACTATCGCAAAAAATGAGCTAAAGAGAAACAGCCAGAATATTATTATTTTTAAATCTAACCACTGCACTATGTAGACAAGTGGCCTTAAAAACCCATGAGATAGAGAGTCATTTCAGGGTTTAACGAAACTGTTTCCGATTTGTCCATTAGATCATCATCGCTACGGCTGGTAGACGTATACATTAATATTATGACAGGTATTCCAAAACTTTCTGCGGAATAAAAGTTAAACTTACGCTGTAAGAAGTGCATTGGCTAAATCAACAAATGAACAAATCACCAAATTGTTTTACAAATACAATTTAAATAACCTTACAACACATGCTTGCCATATTTAAAAATTCAGCTGCTTGGCAATATCCTACCATAAAGGATCCTTGAATAACTTATTAGAATAGTCATGGTGGGTGGTATCATACAATATTTGTTCCAGACGGACGCGTTCAATTAGTTGTTCCACGTTTCACAATTTACCTTCTGAGCTACGTAGCGGAAACTGTGTCATAGTTGCAACGCCGTGCCGCGCAGCTATGCACACTGCCACCTGCCTGCCTGCGTCGCGGAAACTGTGTCATAGTTGCAACTCCGTGCCGCGCAGCCATGCACACTACCACCTGCCCGCCTGCCTGCCTCCATCGCGGAAACTAGGTCATATTTGCAACGCCGTGCTGCGCAGCCATGCACACTACCACCTGCCTGCCTGCCTGCATTGCGGAAACTGTGTCATAGTTGCAACGCCGTGCTGCGCAGCCATGCACACTGCCACCTGCCCGCCTGCCTGCCTGCATCCCGGAAACTGTGTCATAGTTGCAACGCCGTGCCGCCCAGCCATGCACACTGCCACCTGCCTGCCTGCCTGCGTCCCGGAAACTGTGTCATAGTTGCAACGCCGTGCCGCGCAGCCATGTACACTGCCAACTGCCTGTGTCTGCTTGCTTACGTCGCGGCGCGGCGCGCGCAATACAACTGTACAGTGCTGCGCTGCCCTGCATCACCTGTGTGTCTGTAATCCATGCACGGCTACTTCACACTTTCCTGAAGCCCTTTCATAGTTCTACTGACAGGATATTCCTCCGCCTCGTGCAAACTAAGGACGTTTCAGTAAAATGAAGGAAATTCTTTTTCAATAGCGTGTATCTTGCTCGACGGGTGTGGTTCTTGAACCAGTATACAAATACGAAGAATATTATTGATGTGGCCAGCATCAATAAAGCGGTAAATTTCATTATAACTAATATAAAATTGTTTATAGATTTTGATTTCGCATATGTTTCAAATGTTTTAAAATTCGTCGAAAGGGTATGAAAAGAGGTTTCAGTACTTTAGTTTTAGATAAGGGAATACAGTAAAAAATAAGTGATTTCAACTTAAATTATGTTATCTCAAAAATCATAATTGCACAGAAAAATAAGCATATAAATAATGGAACATTATAAAAAGGAACAATTAATGAGAATGATTTTCTTATTATATATAAAATCACAATAAAACTTTTGTAAGCTGTGCTAAAATATATTTGTCTGAAAACTATTTTTTTTATTTACAAAAAAATGTCGTAAACCTTTTGAATTTGTTCACTTATAATACAAACATCTATACTATTATACAAGATTCTTGTAGAAATACTGATTTTCAGTAAACTTCTGATATCATCTCAGAATTTCAAGTTAAGATGTGTAGTAAATGCCATTGAGTCATAACATCCGAGGATTCACTTATTTGATGACGGCTATTTCTTTCCTTGAACGACAGGACAGAGCCATTTGTTAATGCTTTGCTAAGTATGGATTCCCCCAAATTATGGGTTTGCAACTTTAGTTCGTAACAGTACAGCTAAAGTTTCGTACATCTATGTGAATTTAAATGCGATAGTAGAAATACATCATTTACTTTTAAATCTTTTAATATATATTCAGAATTTTTTTTAAATTCTTTTTTTGTATTCGCTTCAAGTACTATCTCTAGACAGGTAGATGTAAAATGCGTGTTGCAAAATACGAGTACATTTACATTGTTTCGTATAGTTTTATTTGAATATGAGATTTGAGCGGCTTTTAACTACGAGGTCTTGAGGTGAGAATGGAGCAGCGGCGGAATTCAAGGGCGGGGAAAATGGGAAATCCTCGAGAAAAGCCGCCTACCAGCAGCATCGTCCGGCACGATTTCCACGTGACGCAGCCAGAATTGAACCCGGTTCGCCTTGGCGGGAGGCGAGCAGGATAAATGTATGTTCAAATTTGTTCCTTTTTACGTTGGACTAACATACTCCTGGTAATTAATTGTATAATCAACTACAGTTCCGCAACAAGCTCAGTTAAAAAAAAATGCTCTTCTCTTTTGAAGGTAAAATATCGCATATTAACACAAGAATAAGTTGTTGAAAGGACATATAACTTATTAAACTATAAAAGCGTGTATGGATCTATATGTGGCCTAGTGGTTAACGTAATTGCTTCTAACATAGACGTTCCGCGTTTTATTCTCGTCACACAAACGGGGAAATTTCGAAAGCGTCAATGGATTGGAACACGCCTGACGGCCGTATAAATTGTGTTCTGTGCTTTCCAGTTTGACCTATAATTTTTGTACCATAAAATCTAATGTCTATCATCGATTTAAAAAATTACACTGTAGTAGTCCAAATAATAGCTTGTAATTTTGCAGGAAAATAATTTTACATTAACTACATATCCCCAGAAGCACCTTTTTTTTTTTGGCCCAACGTGGGCCTAACGTCTGGCTCTGGCATTGGGCCAACGTTGGAACACGTAAGTTATCCCAACGTCATAATGTTATTCGGCGCAACGCTGGCCCAACGTGAATTTTTCTGTTGGCTGCCAACTAAAATATGGCGCTCAACCTACATTATTGGGCCAGTGAAATTTGGTGGTTTTCTGCACGCTTTCCTAAATTATCTTTATTTCAAACATATGACGTGCCAGTCAAATAACTAAAATGCCGTCTGTTGGCTTTACGTTGGTTTATCATGTGTATATTACAGATCACGAATCTAATGTGACAGAAACCCAACCGCTAACTAACTTTGGTATTACTTTAGTTATTCGTAGTATTGTTATCATTTGCTAAATATTATTCTTTTCTCTTTGAGAAAGGCATACACACAGTCATTTATCCGCAGTTAGCATTGTTTTGCAAAGATGTATTATTGCATAGATAATACCAACTAATAAACAAAGTTCTGCCAACGTTGGTTACCAGTTGTTAAAATTAACTATACCAAAAAAATTTTAAAAATGCATTGACCCTATTATTAATTATTGCACACTATTTTACACTATGACCCGAATAGTCACATAGTAGCACCTGAGGTCGAACCCAAGCTCACTAGATTAGCAGCCCGACGACTTATCCACTATACTACTGTAACTTCTTATCGCTACTGCAGAAATAGATACGTATAATCATATTCTTGTTCGAATGTACTGCATTAAATTTTGTTACATATTTAAGTCAGTTTTTATTACTCTAGAACTGAATTTATATCCTGTCAATTGCCTGATGAATATATTTCCAACTAATAACAAATACACAACCAAAGACAGCCATTTTATTTCTAAATTAACTCTTTGTTAAAATAATTTTAAACATTAAACAAATGAAATTCATAATACATATTTGTTTAATACGAAAAATTTAATACTATACTATAATATCATAGGTTAAACGATTATTTTATTATTGCTGAATGGCCCTTAAAAGACATATTTAAAATTTACTTTCAGAAACAAAAAAGAGAAAAATTACATACTCGCCAAACATTAATATGTACTCTGAAATAGATAACAGCAAAAATTTCGCAAATGTTTGCTTTCTAATCGTAATAACAGTAGCACCCAGAACACGTGTTCTCAAAGCGGAAATGGCTGTATGCATGCAGGTATGAAGGATATCGATGAACAGAGAACAAATGTAAACATGTCTGTTCAGCAAAAGTATGTATAATATAAAAACCTTTTTAAGATTCAAAATACTTGTGTGTGTGAAGTTGAATATTTTATTTATAATAGAATAGTAAATGATTTTGATCATAATTCATGTCTTAATAATCTTAGCCACGTATTTAGTACACATATAAACGTAAGGTTTTCTATTGGTATCTTGTTTAAAATATTCAAGAAAACTTTTTGTTATCCATTATGAACAACTATTCCATAATTTTGACAAAAATGTTGGTTATACAATGTTGACCAAACAAACAAAATTCATGCCAATTACCAACTGTATGTCTATCAACTAGTTACCAACAATCAGCCAACCATGACCATTTAAATACATTTGAAATAAAATTAGTTAATATATTAAATAAACTAAATGTTTAAGAAAACATGGAAAATTATGCGTTTTTTTTCATCCCAAACTTTTTATTGAGCATTGTTTAAATTATATTAGTTACACAACGTTGACTCAACTAACCAAGAAATACCAAACACCAACCGTTTGGGTTCCAACTTTGTTCCAACATAAAACCAACTAAATATATAACATTAAAAAATCTTCAGCATCGTGAAAAACATTTGTATCTCGTACATTACACGAAATAATAATTTTTTTCATTAAGAGTAACAATTTTCTAACTTCGACGTTAAAGCCTTGGTTGTACAATATCGGACCAATATAAAAATTAATAGGCCCTACGAATTACAAACTGTATATCTACCAAGTTGTTGCAAGTTCAGCCCACCTCCACGATCAAATAGAATTCGAAACAAAAATATTTATATATTAGAAAACCTAAATCTTAAGCAAACATTAAAATGTATTTTTTTTTTTCATTTCACAATGACGATTGAGCATTGTTGGAAATATATTATTTTCACAATGTTGGCCCAACTAAAAAAAAAAGAAAAATGTACCAATCACCAACTGTTTGGTATCCAACATAAAACTAACTGCACACATTTAAAAGAAAAATGGCCAGTATGGTGAAAAAACTATTTTATTTCATTAAATGCAGGAAAGCGGCATTGTTATAAGGAATATCTATTTCCTAACTTAGCCAAAACGTTTTGGTTTTACAATGTTGCCCAATATAAAAATATATACACATTACCAACAGCATGTCTACCAACTTGTCGCCATATTTAGCCAACTATTTTAAAGTTTTCAATAATTGATCTTACGACATGTTCTGACATTTTTAGATATAGTGAGATGTTGATGTATGAGAAGTAGGACCACCATGTTGCATTCCGTACTTCCCACTCTGTCAATCTGGTCATGCATCCGCTGTCTTGGATTACGCCATGTTGGATTATGCCATCTTGTTAGCCAGTATGTCACATTATTAGACCCCCCATATTTGTATCCAGTATGCTACCATCTTAGACTGCCATTTTGGTAACCAGAATGTAATTTTTTCATGCTCTATCATTCCGAGGCATTTACTTCGAGTGCTCCCATTTGTTCTCTTTCGCATTCCTCCTTAATCTCTTTCTTTATTTCTCTTTATTTCCTTCTTTCCCTTTGTCTCCCATTCGTTCGATTAGTCGCATTTGCTCCACCGCCATCTTTGTTTACCTTTATATGGAGGCCACCATCTTGGTTTTTCGTTTGTCATTTATTTATGTTACTTGGGGCTGCCATTTTGGTTTTTCAATTTTTCAGTTTTTCGATTAGTTGAATATGAACCATTGCTATCTTTGTTTACATCGGCTGCTGCTAGGTGGCGCACCAGTCGTTCGATTAGTTAAATCCTCACATTTGTTCGACAGCCATCTTAGTTATGGCATTGGCCACTAGGTGGTGCACCAGTCGCTCGAATTAGTTCTGCAGTTGGGCGCTAGGGGCACTGCTTTTTTTTTTTAACTTTAAATACCATCTAGAATGGCGCGCGATCGAACGCCGGACTAACGCCTTAGACCACTCGACTATCGCGACATGCTCTGGGATAAGGGTTTATAAGAAGTATATAGCCTGTGGACGAATTAATAATGTATTGTCTCTCATTAAATACATTACATTTTTTAACTTATATAATTTTTATTTTTATTTTTATATTTTATTTACATACAATCAATTTTTGAGTAAATTCTTTTGATTTATTTTTTATTAGTTAGTTTTATATTATATATTATTTAGATTTAACTTATACATTTTTAAGTATTTGTGTTTTATTAACATAAAAATATATTTAACGTATTTTTACTATATTTTTATCTAACTTTTACAAACATGTGTAACGTGTGACATGTTTACAGACTCGTATTCTCAAGGATAACTCGATTATAGGATCGCAACAGCCATATCATTATTTATAAAATAAAAGAGCTATGTATTTCATTTTATATACTATAATTTACAAACAAGTGTATCGGGTTACATGTCTACAGATTTGTACTATGTAGACACATAAGAATATATCACCAGAATAATAAATTATTTCGTGAATATGACCAGCGCCATATTGGATTTTTATAAGCATAAATGAAAATGTAATGCATGTTATGTATTTTCAGACTTGTGTGTTTACAAGTCGAATTCTAAAGCAGCATTATAAACTTTGTTTATTCACTCTTTGTTGACTTTTTTATTTACATATAATTTTTTTTTCTTTCCTAGACTTAAGTCTTTACATGTAGGGTCTTTGTTACTCACACAGAACGTGAAATATTTCCTACCCCGTATGGTAGGACATGTAATTTTTTTCCAACTCTCCTGTTGGCCTACCCTTAAACTAACTTCACTCATTTTCACCTAACCTAAGATAACCTTATATAACCTAATCATCATGTAGTCACTCAAGTTTTCCTCGTATGCATTCCAGTCACTTGTTTATTACTCTGAATATATTTCTTTTCTTTCTCTCCACATTCACCTAACTTAACCGCCACATTCTAGCCATCGCCAGACCCCTCTTGCCCTCCCCCCCTTTTTTTTCTCACCAGTATTACATAACAACCATATCGATAGTAAAATTGTACTGAATACCAAGGCAGATATAAAATGGATGGGTACATACATCAAATTAAACATTGAGAAGTGCTCCCAGGCTGTGAACGACTTTGAAGAATCATTTTTGAAATTGATGAATAATTCCATATATGGAAAAACTGTGCAGAATATCCATTGGGAAAGAGACAGACTCGTATCGCGGTATGACACGATTTATGAGGCAGCAGAATTGACTGGGCATACGACCTTCAGGGCAAGGCAAACTATCGATGAAAATATAGTCCTGTTCGATATGTCAAAGTGATGTGTTACATTTAACAACTCTTTGTACACTGATGTTGCCATTCTCGATTTGTAAAAATTAACGCTCTATGATTTCCACTACAACTGTATGTCTGAAATGTTTCCTCAGCTAGCATTACACCTTCATTACTGTGACACCGATTCCCTCCTGTACGAAATTAACTGAAATGATCTTTACAAAGAGACAGCCCCAGATTGAAAACCACAGTTTGATACTTCCAACTATGCATCCGATAATGCAAGTATTCAAACTAAGGAACAAAAGTGTGACTGGAGTGATGAAGGTTGAATGTGCCAGCCACATTATCACACATTTTGTAGGCCTGTGTCCTAAACTTGACACATACATTGTTGCAAATGAACAATGTATATGCAAGGCAAAGGGTGAAAAGTCCAATGTGTTACAGTCATGCTATTACAAGGATTATTGGGAATGCCTCGACCAAAATTCAAGGATACTGTGGACCCAGTTTCAGTTCTGTTCGCATGGTCGCGACATCTACACCAAACACATGACAAAAATTCTCTGGCAAGTACAGACGACAAACACTTTGTTGAGCTGGATAGCGTGTCGACTTTACCTGGGGGGCACTATAGAATCGCGAGATAAATTATTTTCCCAGCCCTTATTCTCCTACCTGCCGCAGAAACACCTGCCACAATGTCTGTCAGAACATCATCAAAACCTTCTACACCATAACTGCTATTAAAACATCGCCTTCATAAACTGCAGAAAATCACTCTCAATAGCTGTTCCGAGAGCATACCACCACTCTACAAGAATCTACTATAACAGCCATTATAACTGCAGCGAGAGCATATCGCCAGTGTACTGCATCATCAATATTCCATATCAACTACCACACCAGCAACTGCTGCAAGGGCGCAGCAGAATCGCCAGTCATCAGAATCGAAGCAAAGAGCTGACTCACTGCATGGCCGCTTCTCTATCTGCTAGAGCAGCCTGCAATGCCGCCATCTGCTTGCCTGTATGGGTCGCTTCCGTATATACGAGGGGTGGTCCATCTACCTGCAAGGCTGCCCACCTGTAAGCTTGGCACAGCTACTTCAATATATCTGCTTCCAGACTAGTCAAACTTGTTTGCTACATCTGCATCAATTCAACAGCGAGGGAATTTCCAGCTTGTTTAATCATCAACAAAAAATAGTTTTGCTAGAGCTGCATCTGCTACAGCAAAATTGGCCTCCTCTCCCATCAACTCACTTCCATCCTGCTTCATCAACTCACCTGTTTAAAATTTGCGTTTTGGAAAATATGAATCACCAAATGAGAGAAGAAGGTTCACTCGAATGTGACCATGATGAGTGTATATAGTGTAAAAAATAAAAATTGATGCTGCCATAGCGCATTTGTTATAGGCTTATATATATATATATATATATATATAGTGTAAGAAATAATAATTGGATGATGCCATAGCACATTTGTTTAAAGTTTTCAAAGGAACTATGGAAGAATAATATTTATTATTGTAGTGATGCAAAACATTTTTTATGTGTAAATATCTCGTGTGTACAAAGAAAAAAAAGTGAGTAATTAGTAATTTAGTCAAACAAACTTTTGTCTGTGTTGTTATTTCTTTTTTTAGTCTTCCTATCAGTGTGCTAACCTTACAAAAGGGTTGAGTGAACAGGGGGTTTACACTAATATTTGCACTTTTGCTCCAATAACATAATTTTATAAATTATTTTGTCAATCAGAATCACTTGAAAAAAAAAAGTCATAAAATGAATTGCAAAAAAAAAAAAACACATTCAATGACTAAACAGCAGAGTTGTTACACAATGAAGTATGTTTCAAAGGTTAAACCAGTGTGAATAGTTATAAAATATTTATGCAAGTAAAACACTTTGGGAATACAACAGGGGATATAACTTACAATAGTTAATGCACCAAACTCTGTCTATTAAAAAAAATATTTACAGAAAACATACACAGAAAACTAAATAATGAACATGTAAATAAAAATTTAAATAATTTTGAGTTACTTTCGTAAACTTTAAAATTCTATTGAAAATCAAAGGACACGAATGTTACACCATATGGGAGAATAAAGTGCATTGAATATAAATTACGTAGCAATTATACACGTAATTAAATATTTTTGTTTGCTTGCATGTGTTAAAATTTGTGTGTTGGAGAGAGCGAGACTGGTGTGACTCCTCGCTGCATGAGCTGGTGGCAGCGGAGATGTGTGCTGGGCCAAGGATAGGCTGGGGATGTGTCGCAGGCAGCTGGCAAATCTCCAGCGCTCGAATGTCTACTGACAGTGTGTGGCGAATTTTGCCCTGCTTGCGCATTAACATTAATGGTATAATGTATGTTTACACTTAATTTTAATAAATGGGGCAACACAATCGAACACTCTTTATTTAAATATAAAGTCTTATGCATTACAGTTTCCATACACGAGGTGATGTACACTTTACTGAAGGAATATTTTTACACTTTTGACTAAATAATTTCAACAGTTATACAGGTTGTGGCATAATATAAGAAACTGTATTGAAATAGACTCGTACTTAAAGCAGTGAAATATACACACAGGAAGTGCTGGAACAGTTGGGCTGGGGGGTATACATATTGATATACACAAACTGAGTTCAGTGAGGAGTGGAAAGTGATGGCGAACAGACATGCACATAAGGTCTGTGTATGTGTATTTTGTGTGTAATTACTCTTAATACTTGTGAACTTCTTTAGTTAATGTCTCGTTGCATCTGCTAATAATTCCTTTTTTAACATGTATTTTGTTTTTAGTTGCACATACGTGGCAATTGTGTTGGTGTTTTTGATTTGTTTATTAAATATTTAATGTTTCATTGGTAATTCGTTGCCTTTTTAATGTTTCACTATTTCTTTAATTGATATTTCGTTGAGCATACTTAGTAATTGCTTTGATTTCATTGTCTTGGTGTTTGTAAATTGGTTTATTTGCTACACAGTTTCCTGGAATATATATAATGTTTTGTGTGATTTGTTCAATCACATATTTTTTTGTTTAGTTTTTAAATCATTTTTCTTCGTGTTATATTATATTTCATTGGCGATTTGGTTCTTGGAAAAATATATTTTTTTTGTTTTGGTGATTTCTTTAGTTACGTATTTAATATTTCATTCCGATTTAATTTTCAGTGCGTGTTTAAATTATTATTATTATTCAAATGCTATATTTGTTTAGTTCAAAAAAAGCAATTTTTCAAACACTGTATTTGTAACACTCATTACACACTTTTACAACCTTAGCCGCTAATCGACCTTCGATCAGGTAGGTGTTATTTATTCTGCTCCAGAGCTCAGTCCCTCAACAGCCAGCAACCAAGATGGGCACACTCTGCTGCTCTTCCCCCTTCCTAACCTCAACCACCCACCGAGCTCATTCCAACCTCAGACTTCGGACACGATGAAGCACTGCAGCTCCTGACAACCCCTCCAGTCCCTCATCCAGCCACCAGACTCCGACCTAGACAGCCATTACCTGCTCCTGCTTCCACTCCCTTACATAATCCACCGTCAGAGCCCACTTTTATTCAAGATACCAAAGAGTGCACAGCAATGCCACTCGCGATAACCCTACCTGTCCCCTCATGAAGCATCAGACATCATCATCTTCATCCAGACACCGAAGGGTCAACACCTATGCCGCTGATTCTCCCCCTTCCCCTCACCCACCCTAAGAGCTCATTCCCTCGCCAGACTTCGAAGAAGTAACATCCATACCTTATGACACCCTGGCTGCAAGATCAACATATATATGTGGCTGCTCCCACCCTCAGAGCTCAGTCGGCTGCAAGACTCCAGTGGGTGAAAACCTATGCTGCTCAGTCCCTCTCCAAAAAGTACACATGAGGAGAGGGGGTACAGCCAATTACAGCACACGCCAGGGGCTGTGGAGGGGGAGGAAGGGGACAGCCAATCACAACGCACCTCTTGAAGGGGGAGGGTGCACCCAACGAATGTAATATCACTTTTTTGAGATGGCACTTGTGTCACTCTTGCTCGCATTGATCCAAAACCTCCCCACTCCCACTACGTACAGATATTATAATCATAAAAATAACGAGCTAAATGAGAAAAACGAGCTCAGTGAGACAACTATTTAAGCTTTCACCTTTGCACTAACCAGTATCTCCTGTATTATGTGTTTGTATTACTTTTATAATCTATAAAAAGAAACTTATGTTTTGCTATGGAGTGAACTAAATATTTTTATTCTAGGCATTACTGAATGAAGAAAACCAGAAAAGATAATTGAATGAGGACATGAGCACTACGAGGGCATGTACAAGAATAGAGGTAGGTATTGCTCGATAAGATTAAAAGTATTTCCTGCAATTTCTTGCTCAACAGTTCCAAGAATTGGATTTATTTCCAGGATTTTTGCTGCCCTGAAAAATAGTGACACTAATAAATACTTGTATTTTGGTAAGTGTCTAAAGAAGTCTAATGAGAGGGACATCAAGTCTTCTGATCTTCTGTTCCGCTTGAATTACGTTACAGTGCTTATACAATTTCATTTTTATCAGAAAGCTGCCATTAAGACGTTCTCTCAGTCCTTGATTGATGGAGGGACTTGTTCTTATAATTTGGTCGTAAATCTTCTTTTCTTGTGCTCTGCACAAATGATGATACGCACACAAGTAGTAGTATTCTATTTATTGCAATATATTCAATTCGGAAGCTTACGTTAGTTTCGCATACAAATGATTTTTTTTTGTCGGTAATAGGAAGCGGTACTTCAAACTTTAAACTAAAGAACATTTTCAATATTGAGCATGTAAACTTCATACATTTATAACTTTATGATTTGAGTAGGTATTATTTTAATTAGTTTTTTTTTTACATTTATATATAATTTCTTTTTTAATTTTACTGACGAACTCTCCACACTTCCTAAGACATATCATACAGGCCTATGCATTATAAATACGGGCAATTTGGACTCTCAAGACATCGATGTTAATATCCATCCAAATCCCTTCACTCTCTCACGTGCAATTAAATATGACGAATATTGACATATAAACATCATTAATGACAATATCGTCTACTTCTCCCAACACATAACCAGGCCGTCAACTATGTCGATAATGTCCTAGCATTCGGATATATTTTTTGTGATATGCGTGAAAAGTTCTAGAGTAGCAGTCCGTTGTAGTGTGTTGTTCGTATTGAGCGCAAATCGATGTTTTAAAAATATGTATTTAGGTTCATATGTACGTGGAGCTGTTTTACGTTTTCCAGGCCCAAAAGCGAGGGCACGATAAGGGCGACACTAGTACGCATGCCTAGCGCCTCGTCGTCCCTACGCTCAAGGCAAGCTGTGTTTCCGTCAGTGCATTTTATTGAGAAAATGCGACAGAGTTCTCTCGCAGGTAAGATTTTACATTCAGTTTGTTTATATTTATTTTTGAAAATATAAACTATTTACGAGTATAAAATAGATGTAAAAAGTTTTTAACTGTGGGAAAATAACTAAGTATCGCCCACATCGTTTCGTGTATTTGTGAAAATTTGAATAAGTTAAAACAACGTGAAAAAATCTTTTCCTGTGAAATTAAATGTAAAGCATGGATAGCCTTCTATAGTCTATTAGCGGGGTCTTCACACTGTTTTAATTAAACCTATTAAAAATTACCCCTTGAATGACATGTTTGGTTGTTTCCTAAATAAATCGTGTGTCAGAAGCGATTTACACTTCTGTTAACATTAGCGTGCCTTATTATTAAATATATTGATATTTAACATATATTTTATCTATAAATAAAATTGTAATATTTGATATGGATAAAAACAGGGAAGAAATTGGTGTGTTGGCAGTGCCTAGTAAGAAATAGTTCTTGTGTAAAATGTTATTGAAGAGAGTGCGCACGAATTCTGTGCATTGTCGCTTTGGTGTCATCTTCCAAGACATGGTTAAACTTTGTTCGCATGAGGTGGAAGTAGTGGGGGCGTGGGCGTTCTAACTCACTTTTGATTAATCGTATTATCGATTTGATATCGAATTGATTGACCTAATTAATCCGGTAATTAGTACGCAGTTAATCCTAGCAAAAATTTAGATTATCGTTAATCCGCTAAACTTAATCCGATAAAAAGTGATTGTTTGATAAAATAAATGTGATCAAAGAGGTTTGATGGAATAACCTTGATCAAATTTCATTGAAAGAATTTTTTTTAAATTTTATGTGATTTGATAAGAGTATAGTTTGGTGCAAGGGTGTGCTAAGTGTCTTTCGTTTTTTTTTGGGAGGGTGGGGAGCAGAATGGTAGGTCCTTACTCTCGGGCATCTGGTGTGGTACTGAGGTGTGATGTGTTGGGGCAAGGGGATATATATCTATGTATTGAGTTATATTAAATTTTTATGGTATTGGGGAAGGATGAGGAGTTCCTTTCCGTTTACCGCCTGGCAGGCGACTGAGGTTATGTCGGAGTATTTTATTGAGTATTAGTTTGAAATCCACAACATCAGTTTACTTACCTGTTCCGTATGCTAGCAATAAAATGTATGACAAACCACAGAGACTCGCACGTGACTCGTCGACAAACAGACGATATTAAGTGGCAGAAATAAAAATAACAAAGTATGTTATTGAATATCAATTAAACGAAAAGAGACCTGATTACTATTTACACCCAAATAAACAAAGTTTACAAATCCAATTAAAACGAATGCAGTGTTCCATTTACGTACTGTCACAGCCCGTACTTTTCCCATCATGGAATACAGGCATAACTTTGTGATAGATAAAAACAATCAACTTCCGAATGTCTACCAAAACTGAAATGCTGTTGTATTTCTCCCTGTGGTTCGTACCTAACATCGTCAAATATAAAAACTGAATTAGGTAATGCTTCATTCGGATGCACGATATCTTATTTATTCATAAGAGGGAAATATCGCATTCCTTCAATCAACGACAAAATGGTTCCTAATTGTTGATATTTCTCTTGTTGTATTGTTTAAGAAAACACATATGCGTTTTCAAACTTAATTCAATTTGGATGTTCCAACATCGACATAAAAACACAAGTTTTTTTCTATGTGAAGGACTGCTTATTATACAACATATATTTGGAGCTAAAAGAATTCCATGTTTTTGTTCAATTATGTTTTCTTTCATAGATACAATTACCAAAAGAGGTACAGTTTGTTTTATAACCTTCATTTATGCATAAATAGACAGAATTACATATTGTAACATACTAACATAAAAACTATAATTTCGTGTCTTTCAGTTGAAAATAATGGCTTGTACTAAACGTATCACAAAAGAAGGTGGTGTATTGAATACATTGATTAAAAAATTACCATTTGAATTGCATTTACTGAAACATAGTTATTGCGGAACCGAAACTAACATTGAAAAATGTTTGACACAGAATGATCAAGTGGTAAAAGAATTTCTCTGAAACCATACAAAATTGGGCAAGGACAAAATATCCCAATGTGGAAAAAAATGGAGAATGTCCTAAATACTCTTCCACAAACATGCACTTACAAAAAAAATGTTATTTTATTTGTAAAGAAATGGGATATCCCTATTTCCGAGGTGTGTATATGAGAGACGATTTACCAAAGAAACTAAACCTTCGTAAATGTATGATAGCTAATCAGTGCGATTTCTGCCACAAGCAGTTTTCTTGGAGTGATAATTTAACAAGACACTATAAATTTTGCAGCACTGATTCTCATCCTCCTCCTCCTCCTCCCTCCACAGGCTACATCTACCACACAGCAATTAGCATTTCCTATTCCGCCTACTGCATTCCCTCCATCAGCTCCAAAACATCGATATGTTTATTCAGGATTGGAAAGTAATTCGCTTTCCGACTCGTCTTCGTCAGTAAAGAGTTTATCATCCAACCTCTGATACGAGATACTGGCTAGCAGGTTCGCTGGTAGATTAATAGTTAATGACAGGATTAAAACTGATGCAGGTTTTGAAAGATTTTTCATGAGATGTAGGGTTACTCTAGTTGATTTAACTACAGTATCACCCCAGCCTATTATCATTAGCAGAACAGCAGCCTGTAAGTACCTGAAATCCATCACAGTGGAGGAAGACGCTATGGAGACTTTATTTTCAGAGCAAATCTCTTCCCGTTCTGCAGTTGTCCGATATTGGAGTGATTTATGACGAATCAATTAAGCCTTACCTAACTAACAGGCTTGAAGAATTTAGTGCATGTAGAATTGGTTGAACTTTGCAATTAATATCACGAATGGGCGTTCATATCTCACAATTTAGGTCATTCACTACTGGTGCCACATACACTTAGTAATCCAAGTTTATTGGCTATAAGAAGGTCTGAATTCTAGGCGCGGCAAATAATCGATGAAAATCTGGTCCCGATCGAGATGTTTAATATTACTGTTACATTTAGCAAATTTTTATACACTGGTGTTTTCATTCTCGAGCTTTCCAAACTAATCCTGTATGAATATTATTACCACCAGTACATGTGTACCAAATTTACTCCACCAGCTTTGCACTTCTTGTATTGCTGAACGTCATTCAGTCGGATGGCGTATCAACCTTACCCTGTGAGGCATTATAGAATCCCTGTCTAGATTTTATTACCACCAGTACATGTGTACCAAATTTACTCCACCAGCTTTGCACTTCTTGTATTGCTGAATGTCATTCAGTCGGATGGCGTATCAACCTTACCCTGTGAGGCATTATAGAATCCCTGTCTAGATTTTATTACCACCAGTACATGTGTACCAAATTTACTCCACCAGCTTTGCACTTCTTGTATTGCTGAACGTCATTCAGTCGGATGGCGTATCAACTTTACCCTGTGAAGCATTATAGAATCCCTGTCTAGATTTTTTACCACCAGTACATGTGTACCAAATTTACTCCACCAGCTTTGCACTTCTTGTATTGCTGAACGTCATTCAGTCGGATGGCGTATCAACTTTACCCTGTGAGGAATTATAGAATCCCTGTCTAGATTTTATTTTCCGCAACACTAAACTAAGTACCATAGTAAATTCAGCCCTGCCACCGGCAGCACCCACCAGTGAGCTAGTTAACTGACACAATAACATCTACGAGACAATTAAACTTCCATCCATATCAAGAGTGAGTCAATCAACAGACAAATATTGGCTTACAATAACTAACAAATAATCCGAAAGTCTAACAGCCAGCCAACCAATGCCTCATTTAGAATCAGCTGTGAATAACAAATTCTAACCGATTTGAGAATAATAATTTTGTCTCCCTGCGACATCAACTAAATTTTATCAATTTCGTTACCCAGAAATGAAGATTGATTGTTTTTTTTGTATATGTACATAAATATTTTGGTTAATTTAAAAATTGTATTTATTAAAATGTATTTCAAACTGATTGTTTGTTACATTTTTTATTATTATTTAACTCCAAATAGTTTGTAGATCTGGAATTTCATAAAACATATTTCTTAGAGTAATGAGTGAGTCAAATGCAATGTAATTTTTAATTTTCTTGGTTTCACTAGTGTGTTCCCAACTGGCGAGTTACTTTGTCCGACCACATTCCATATCAGTGAGCAATACTGTCTCGTTATGAAATCAGTTTGCGTGAATATCACCTATAATAATGAAGTTGTTAATATTAATGACAGTAAAGATTTTTGCTATGGAGATGCGCAACAGATCAAATTATTTTTTGCTTTAACTGCACCTCACAGAAAACAAGGCGAAATAAATAGTTTACTAATAATGTACAGGTTTTTAATACACATTGAAAATGTAGTTAATCGGTTTTAACAAACGCAGATGGTTTTCACGGTATATTTAAAACACCTAAAAAATACAATTTTTCTATATCTGCACTTATTGTGTAAATCGGCTAATTTAGTGTTTATTCAGAAAGCAAATGTGTTTAATGATGGTTTGCATGAAGCCTGCAGGCTTCCTACATCTAGGATGTGCTCAGGAGCATTGAGTATAAAGCCCTGCTAGTGGTGCCAACACCTTGTTCGGAGCGAGCCAGTCCCGCTTGAAGACAGCCTTTCATTGTGGTCCATACCCCCCAGGCTCCTTCAGTGCTGAAAAGACAGACAAAGAGGGTTGGAGAGTGGAGGGGAGTAGTAACGGGATCTTCCAACCCTCACCCGCTCAGCTCGTCAGCAGTTCAGAGAGGGTAGTTTAGTGTCACATGACTCTCGCTTGGAGACCTGTCGCTTGCTTGCTCCACACGTCACTGTCCTGCCCTCCGTTGTTAGGGGATAACACCTCACCGCCTGCTGGAATATGATGGCATCTCGGGCCGCAGCATGCGGTTATCGCTCACTGGACTTCGGACCCTCCTGCGCCCACCGTACGCCTGGCTACCTGCTTCACTCTCTATGCGCTTTCTTCAACTCAGGCCTTCAACTGTCTGGTCGGGGTTCAGACCTCGCTCCTATCCCTTGCAACATTAAATGTATTAATTAATAAGTTTTTGGTGTGTTAATAATAATTCCTTTTTATGCATGTTAATAATTATTTCGGAAAAAGTAAGTGTGAACTATGTTTCTGAAGATAGTCTACGAGTGTTCACTGCGATAGGGTTTCGACGGAAGTTGTGTTAAAATTAGTTTACTTACTTTTATCGCGATAAGGAAACATATTCGGATCGATAAACTGTGTGTGTGTTGCGATTCTGTAAAGACATGTATATCGCAGGTACGTATATTATTTTTAAACATATCTTAATATTGATTTTTAATGATTTAATAGTTTTTCGAGGAGCTGTGTTGAATGCTTTATTCAATCGTTCGGTTAGTATTCATACATTTCTTAATTTTGTGACAAAATTATATGCGATTTATCGGGAAACCTGAAAGCGAATTCCATTTTTAAGCTAACCTACATTTGTGGATGAAGTGTTGCGGTTTCTGCGTACGCCATGCGATGCGAGACATGCTAAGCTCGTTGCGATACGAATGAGTTGAATTAAAGCTTTGAAATGGGGGGGGGGGGGGGTTTTCTGTGAGATTCAGTACGTGATTGATTTGGTGAAACATTTAATGTTGTAGACCTGAGGAAGAGGTGTTGAAATTGTTTGTGGATAATAATATTTTTTTTTGTAGTTGTGCATTTTAAATAACTCATTTCAACTAGATTGGTAGGGAAATAGTTATTCATAGGATGTGTTAGTAAAATCACATTGCGGATTTCACACTATTATTCAATAAACTACTCCACCATAACCTCAGTCTACAATCAGACTGCAGCTATCATTCATCGCTAATCCTGCATCAACTTCCCATGTGAATGGACGTGTTCCCCATATTAAAGTGCATGCTACATGTTGTAAGATATGTTTCTATTGTGATTAACTTTCATTTTTAATATTAACTGTTGTTTTGAATTCCTAACCAGGGATAAATAATTTTCATTACTCGAATTTGTCAATTACTTCATGATGTGTCGTTCGTGCATTGTAGGACTAGTTGTGTAATTTATTCTGTCTTAATCTATATATTGGTAGGGAAATAGTTTTTTGGCTTTCTTTATAACACCAGGGTAGCTGGGCCGGTCATTCACGTGGCAATAGGTTCTGGAATTCGTTAGTGATTTCTCTTTGTGATTCATTAGTATTTGATTAAACGAGTACTTGGTATAATTTAGTCTGTCGTAAATTATATTGGTAGGGAAAGAGTTTTTCATATTTTTTTTTTAACATTTGTTGTTTTATTCATCTAGTACATTCGTTCGTTTTAATTGGATTTGTAAACTGTCGTTGTGTATTTGGGCATAAATCGTATTCAGGTCTCTTTTCGTTTGATTGATTTTCAATAACATATTTCGTTATTTTCATTTTCGCCACATAATATCGTCTGTTTGTCGACGAGTCACGTGCGAGTCTCTGTGGTTTGTAATAAATTATATTCCTAGCATACACAACGAGTTAGTAAACTGAAGTTAAGGATTTCAGACATATATTCAATGAAATACTCCACCATAACCTCAGTCGCTTGCCAGACGGTAAACGGGAAGGAACTCCTCATCCCTCCTTCATACCATAAAAAATTAATATTACACAATTCATAAATAAACCCCTTCCCCAACACATCACAACTCAGTACCATACCAGACGTCCGAGGGTGAGGACCTACCTTGCCGTTCCCCCCCCCCCCAAATAAACTAAACAAAGACCCTTAACACGCTCTTGCACCAAACTATACAATTATCAATTCACACAACATTTTAAAAACAATTATCAGAAAAATTTTGATTTTAGTCATTCCATCAAACTTCTTTAATCATATTTCTTTGATCAAACAATAACATTTTATCGGATTAAGATTAGCGGATTAACGAGAATCCAAATTTTTATCGGATTAATTATGGATGTATAATACAATTTTTGGATCAATCAATTTTGTATCAAATCGATAATCTGTTTAATCAAAAGTGGGTTAGAACGCCCACTCCCCTACAACTGGCGGAGGAATATCATGGAAGTATAACTTCAGCAGGAACCATGAATGGACTGTAGTTTCTTTATTGGAAGGTTGATAATGAAAGAATTTCATAGTACAGTGGATTTTGTTTTATTTTCACTCGTGACTTGGTGTAGTTCTGTGTCTAGGTGTTGGCAACGCAAAGAGCTCCACTGTGAATGCCCGGACTGATATCATAGTAAGAGCCTGTGGTTCGGAGCGCGTCGCTCTGGCGACCTGGCGATAAGATATCTTGAAAATGAGCACTCGCGATACCGCACGGAGCAGAACAAACACATGTAATCTGCGAGCCAGTGTGCGATTGCAGTGAAGGGTCGCAATATCTCCTTCCTGCCGAGAAGTGTCAAGGATCGCTAGCAGCTCCCAAGACCGTGAGTACACGAGCAACTCCACTACCTTCCTAGAGAGAGGAACTCTGTACTCTCTTTCTTTAATCAATTCATTATTTATGCCCATGATCTCTACCCAAGTTTTCAACATACTCTCCACAGCCTTCAGGAATTTACCATGCCTCCGAGCAATACCATTTTCTTCAGTCATATTTTTGATATGAAAGAGGGTGATTGAAGAGATTTGGGCGGTTGTTAAAAGCGAGGTCTTGAGAGCTTATAAGGGGATTGAGGTGAGAATGGAGCAGCGCCGAAATGCAAGGGTGGGGGAAACGGGAGGTCCCGTTTCCCCCACCCGTCGAACAGCGGCATCGTCCGGCACGATTCCCACAGGCGAAAATCCGGGAGTGAGCTGGCAGTGGGTTAAACCCGGTTCGCCTTGGTGGGAGGCGACCAGGATAAACACTCAGCCACCGCGGTCCCATATAATCTACATGTATTTGTACTTCCATGCAGTATTTTCGTCTAAACGAGTTTCGCAGCTAGGAACATAAAATTATGTATTAGGAAAGCTTTTAAAAAATTATAAGTTAATCTAAGCTGGAAAAAAAAATCTCAAAATTCAGTCTGCTACTTATTTTGTAGATCACAACACTTTATTGCCCCAATCAAAACAGAAAATAAATAAATCAATAATGATTAGTATAGTCGGCATCGAGAACGTGAAGACTGTGTTGCCGGGATGTTGGATGAACTGGTCACAAGTAGTCCGCCTGGTAGTCTCAGAGGGTGTCAGTTTCCAACCTGCGGTCACGTGGTTCATTCCCGGCGTGCTCACTCGGGAATGTGAAGGCTGTGTTGCCGGGATGTTGGATGAACTGGTCACCAGTCGTCCGCCTGCTAGTCTCAGAGGGTGTCAGTTTCCAACCTGCGGGCACGTGGTTCATTCCCGGCGTGCTCACTCGGGAATGTGAAGGCTATGTTGCCGGGATGTTGGATGAACTGGTCACCAGTCGTCCGCCTGGTAGTCTCAGAGGGTGTCAGTTTCCAACCTGCGGTCACGTGGTTCATTCCCGGCGTGCTCACTCGGGAATGTGAAGACTGTGTTGCCGGGATGTTGGATGAACTGGTCACCAGTCGTCCGCCTGCTAGTCTCAGAGGGTGTCAGTTTCCAACCTGCGGGCACGTGGTTCATTCCCGGCGTGCTCACTCGGGAATGTGAAGGCTGTGTTGCCGGGATGTTGGATGAACTGGTCACCAGTCGTCCGCCTGCTAGTCTCAGAGGGTGTCAGTTTCCAACCTGCGGGCACGTGGTTCATTCCCGGCGTGCTCACTCGGGAATGTGAAGGCTGTGTTGCCGGGATGTTGGATGAACTGGTCACCAGTCGTCCGCCTGCTAGTCTCAGAGGGTGTCAGTTTCCAACCTGCGGGCACGTGGTTCATTCCCGGCGTGCTCACTCGGGAATTTAGCACTTAAGGAAATGTTTCCTCCGCCCTTACTTAAACATGTATTATAATGATAGCAATGTTGAGAAGCGATATTTCGAAGGAAGTATATGTATTCAGCTAGTATATTTGCTCTAGATATTATTCACTTCGGTAAATAAATTTTATAGCCACATTTCCAGTATCTTCATTATTATCGTGAATAAAACCAAACAAATATCTTAATGGATACGTTATTTCATTTATTTTATCACTACGAGCAGGTTTTACTCGAAATTTGTTATCAACACCAGTAGACTCTAAATAATTTTGTTCACCTGGTGATCTTAGCAAAATATTCATTATTGTCGAAGTTATTCCTGGATTATAAACAGGATCAATAATCTGTCGATGTCTTGAATTTTCTACTCTAGAAAACTGAAATGGGAAAAAATTAGAACAAGCATCAATATTATCTAAATTTTCGTATTTTGCCTCATCCAACTTTATCCTTCTTTAGTAGGCGATATTCTTCAACAATATAAGCATCGTTTGGAAAAGAAGAGCCACCTCCTATAGGAATATCAATCTCGATTCCATTATTGTAAATATTCAAATTCTCCTCTGTTTCATCAGTTGCGGGAAAAGTTTGTCTCTCAAAACTCTCAATGCTTTTATAACTCATTTATAAGTAAATAAAATTATATAAATTAAGGATTCAGAGGGAGTTCTTCAAGTGAAATTGCTCATCGAGAAGTATAGAAACTATAAAAAGAACCATGAGGTAGAATATGAAAAAGACAAGAAAAAATATCTACCATTAATTCGTGAATTACAAACAACAGCACTAGTACCTGTTGCTGCAAACAATTTAGATTATCCACCAACACCAGAAGAAACATAATTTGAAAAAGAATTATTTGCAGAACAAGAATCTCCTAATTTGGAAGTGCAAATGGAAACTGTACCATTGAAAAATTTACCACTTATAGCAGGTGTTTCTACTAAAATCTCGGTAAAATATATTTCTGAAAATATTTATGTTATTAATGAAAAATTTGGTTTACAGGGAGTTGGTCAAGATTTTGAAATTGGTGATTTGAAAGTCAAAATAGATGGTGGTTTTTTTATTTGTCAAAGATAAAAAGCATGAATTAACAGAAGGTCTTATTAATTTGTTAACAAAAAGTGCCCATGAAGCACTCTAAGGCAATTTCAATGTTGATGTTGACCTTAAAAATATTACAAAGATATTATTTAAGCACATAATGCTAAATCTCAAAAATATATTCCTAATAAGAAAAGGAATAATCAAAGCTTAAGTTGTAATACGAAGTATATTAAGATAATTTGTCCAATTTATGATGAATATATAAAAATTTCAGTCAAAATCATTACCAAATCACCAGAAAGAATGGTTTCTCCAAGAACTCCTAAATCCGGAGAAGGTATAAAGAATATAATAATTTGCCCACAGAATATGTTTGGATGGATGATTTTAGAAAATTAATTGAATGATTATTAGTTATTCAAGGTGAAGAAAGTGCTGAAAATAATAGTTTCTACAATGAAAATGTGAGCATAAATTATATGTTATCCAATAAATTTTCTAAATTTGTTATCAATAATCCAAATGTATATCACATCTAATAAGAGTTTTAAATGTTATAAATATCATGATATTGCTTATCGAGACCATACAGATTAAGAATCTAGATACGAAGCAGATAAATTTTACAAAAAGAAGCAAAAGAGATTATGTTAAATAAAGGCACTCCAATTGGTGAAGAAATTGCTTCTGCTGCTGTTGCTTCAACTATGTTTACAAAAAGAAAATTAGGATGGGGCATTAAAATTTACTAAACCATTAATATAATTTTTATTTATAAATGAAAACAACAAATATAACCTTTGATATTCCTTATGAGGAATTTTGATATTTAAAAAAGTCCAGGAACTCATTGGGTTTGCTATTTTAAAAAGAAAATAATAATATTTATTATTTAGACTCATTCGGAGGAGGCAATATTAATAATAATTTATTACATTATTTTAAAAACAATAATGTTTCTTTCAAATGATAATAGAATTCAGAATTTTGATTCAGTTATTTGTGGACATATATGTTTAATAGTATTATAACTTTTTATTGAGAAATTTTCAATTTCGCCCTATAATTTCTATGTTATTAAATGACATACATTTCGGAAAACCACTAATCGAATATTTAAATAAAAACTTTTATAATATTTCTGAAGATTAAAAACCATGTGTAGATTCAAAATGCGATTCGAGCGTTTCTTCTTTACGAAGCGAATTGAACACTTGTTTTGATTTTACAAAATCATATGTTTCTTTTCTGGGGCGAAGAATTATTTATATAGGTGAACATGTAGATAAAGATGCGTTCATTTATATATATATATATATATATATATATATATATATATATATATATATATATATATATATATATATATATAGCAGATTATCTATTTTAAAAAATTTGATTAAAAGTTTAAAACTATTGTTTCTGATTATACTCTAAAAGAATATATAAATTTACAATTCAATAACATTATTGCCAGAGTATGTTTCTTTTCAAAATTGTAGAATAGTAATATGGCTGATCCTATTGATGGAATTACTGTGACATACTCGTTAACACAAAAGTCGAATAAAGCAAAGAATCTGTTGATAAAAAACTAATTGTAAAATTACAAAATGTAAGCCAATCAATTGAAAAATTGAAGGAAAAAAAATCTCACATATTTTATTTGCATGGAAATTGGAATTAAAATAATTATTATTTTATGCATATATGATGATGTGCATTTTTTCTTTTTTGGTGTATTACACTGTTTATAAAATAATTTCTGATAATGTACATGATGATACTCTAACTGTTATCAAGGCAACTACAAAATTTATTATAGTAAGCCTTTTGATGTTAACAGAGGTGAGTTTTGATTTTTAAAATGTAAAAAAAAAATAACTTAATTATTCTGTTGATGGAATGTTAACCACAATAGGAATATTTGTGAAATATAAAGAATAAATATATTTATTTTGTTAATTATTAAATGGGGAATATTTGTTGCATGAAGTGTAAGGTCACTAAAAATAATAATATAAAAAATAAAATCCAAAAAATGGATGATTTGTTCAGAAAATTATATGCTCGTGCAATTCTAAAAAATCAACATTCTTAAAAAATAATTTGCTCAATGTGAGAGAAGGAATAATCAATGAATTATATAAACATGTGCAAAAGAGAGGGTATTTAGATGTTCTTAATAGCATAATGAATAAATACCATGAGTATGTGCATAATGAATAACTATCCGTAATTAGTATTCATATAATGAGTAAGTGTCGAGAATAATTATACCCTGAGTATACATCCTACTTGGAACACTGCTCCATCCAAATTGACCCGAGAGTTGATATTATGTATAAATTAAACAACTGTCATGTTGCATTATCAAGTGCATTGCAGTTCAGGCAGACAGACAATAAGCTTATCTCAGTATGGCTTCAACTCTCGAGATGTAAGGAAGGGTCCATGCTCCACCCTCTACACACTTTAACTGGTGACAGTATCACATCCTTTAGCGGAGTGTGATCCATCGATCTGACAACAAAGGCAGTCTCACAGTCTGTGGCAGTTGTATCAGCAGAGTTCACTCTGACCCCATCTCGAAGGGTGATCCACGAGCCCAAAAAGACTTACGTGCATGCGAGAAACCACTTTGGGTGGGCAATCTTAGTGCATCCAGAAAGGTCACAGGAACACACGTTTTCACATATATTTGATTACAATTTTAAACATATTTAATTGCAGTATATCATTATATAAATTTATTTCAATTTTATTATTTTTATTTATTTCATAATTACATAAAATAAATTAAAACCCAAATGATACACTTCCAGACAGATGCACACATAGGTACAGAATCATTCTAAAAAAAACTGTATTAACCTTTGTTTAATACCCAAAAATCTTAAATATTTAAAAAAATTAGAAATTAATTTGTAAAAGTAATACACTCTCTATCTAACATGAAGATAAAGAGAGGTGAGGTTAATGTCCTGCATCAACAACTATGCCGATGTCGTATATATTACTTTAAACACAAGAGGTGTGTGCATGTCTCTCTAGCAAAATTAAATTCCCTAGATGTGCGTGAGACTTATCATATGGTCCTGATTGGCGAGCCGCAGTGCAATATGGAAAGAGAAGCGACACACTGGCGTGAGGGCTGGCTGCTCGCGAAAAATGTCCAAGACTTTGATGAGAGGGGGATGGGAACAAGACTAGTTTCACAAGCCACTGATAGGGCACACACCCGGCGACCCCTTAGTCTTTCTCTATCTCTAGCAATCGACCTCGAAGGCGGTAGAAGGTGTCCCTCACAAAGCGGCTAGCTACTTCCGTTTTGTCAGCCTATCGTACATCGACAGAGACTTTAGATTTTCAGCACACATCTCCACATAATGGTTATCATAATCATACACAAATTTAAAGGAAGTATGTCGTATAAAAAATCTGTTTTGAAATAATAAATTTTTTTTTAAGTTCTGCATAATAACATTTAAAATAAATTAAAACCCATTACATTACAAACACCATTAACATACGAAGCACCATTTCTATGGTAAAAAGTAAATAATATTACTGGTACCATATACTTTGAAAGAGAATACACAAACTAGCAATTTACACACACACACACACACACACACACACACACATATATATATATATATATATATATATATATATATATATATATATATAATTTAGAAATTTTACACACATTGGCAATTGCGAAACCATCGAAAAATTATTTATTTTCGAAAAATATGAGGTGTCTATACTGATCACATGAACATTAAAAACTATTTATTGACATGCAAAGATGGTGTTGCAGTGGAAAATTCGCTGGTTTCTGGAAACCAATAAGTATTTTGTGTGAAGATATTTACTTAACGTAGTAATATGTCTCATTAAATGAGGGATAATTGTTTACAGAACCCTGAATGTGTTGTTAATTTGTGTTTATGTGTGGTTGTATATTTACAAGGAATTCTATATTGCATAAAAATAAGGTAAAATTTGAAAACTATTTATAGCAGAAATGTTTATTTTTCACGAATTCTGTATATATTTGTAAATATTTTTTATTTATGTATTATTATATAATGTTTTAATGTTTGTAATAAATTTGTTTGTGATGATATCAGTTGGGGCATTTTTTGTTTGAAGTGTAGAAGATGATAGAAAAATTAACTTTCTAAATATTTGTGCAGCTGGTTTTATTGTTTACACAAAGGTTTTGCTGAATGGCTGTGCTGCCACAGTCCCGCCCTGCGGATTTTCCACTAAAAGATATTGAGAGGGAATAATGTTTTAAGAAGAGAGAGAGAGAGAGAGAGAGAGAGAGAGAGAGAGAGAGAGAGAGAGAGAGAGAGAGAGAGGAGAGAGAGAGAGAGAGAGAGAGAGAAGAGAGAGAGAGAGAGAACAAATTCAAGCAAAGTTATAATAATAAATAGTTGTGTATGTCTCATAATATGTACACGAAATGTGGAATATTTCGTATGTTGCAATGAATAATATTTGTGAACCTACAAAAAAGCTGAAAGAAAATTAAATGGTTACAGAATTTGTATTTTCTGAAATGAAACCCTGTTTTAAATATGTAGGAAAAATTTGAATACTAGAATTAATATTAACATTTTAACATAGAAATGGTGCTTCATATGTAAACATTTGTAATGTAATGGGTTTTGATTTATTTTATGTGATAATGTGGAGAACCTTATATAAAAATTAATTTTTGAAAAATAACCATTTTTATATGACATACTTCATTTAAATATGTTTAATATTGTGATAACGTTTACATGGAGATGAGTGCTGGGAATCGAAGGACTTCTAGTCGATGTGCGATAGGCTGACAAAATGTAAGTGTAGTGAGCTGCTTTGCAGGAGACACCTTCTCCTACCACTTGCGAGTGAGCTGCTTTGCAGGAGACACCTTCTCCTACCACTTGCGAGTGAGCTGCTTTGCAGGAGACACCTTCTCCTACCACTTGCGAGTGAGCTGCTTTGAAGGAGACACCTTCTCCTACCACTTGCGAGTGAGCTGCTTTGCAGGAGACACCTTCTCCTACCACTTGCGAGTGAGCTGCTTTGCAGGAGACACCTTCTCCTACCACTTGCGAGTGAGCTGCTTTGCAGGAGACACCTTCTCCTACCACTTGCGAGTGAGCTGCTTTGCAGGAGACACCTTCTCCTACCACTTGCGAGTGAGCTGCTTTGCAGGAGACACCTTCTCCTACCACTTGCGAGTGAGCTGCTTTGCAGGAGACGCCTTCTCCTACCACTTGCGAGTGAGCTGCTTTGCAGGAGACGCCTTCTCCTACCACTTGCGAGTGAGCTGCTTTGCAGGAGACACCTTCTCCTACCACTTGCGAGTGAGCTGCTTTGCAGGAGACACCTTCTCCTACCACTTGCGAGGTGGTTGTAATACATGGTTGGTTACTAGAGAAAGACTTAGGGGTCGTCCGGCAAGCACCCTGTTAGTGGCTTATGAAACTAGTCATATTCGCCTTCCCCTCTCATCTTACTCATAGCCATTCTTAGGGAGGGGCAGCCCTCATGCCGGCATGTCGCTTCTCTCTCCATATTGCACTGCGCCCCGCCTAACGGGAGAAAGTGAGAAGTCTCATTCCCATTTGAGTAATGAAAGTTTGCTAGAGAGTCATGTGCATACATCTTGGATTTAAAGTAATCTACACCACATCGATGTGGCTCTTAATATATGATATTAACAAACATCTCTTTAATTCAATGTTATATGAAAGCGTATTACTTAAACAAAATACTTTATCTTATTTATTGTTTAAGATTTTTGGCAATTGAATAAAAGTTAATACTGTATTTTTTAGAATGTGCCTGCACCCATGTTTCGATCTGTTCGGAGGTGTAGTTCCGTCTTATGTGTCTAAGCATTTTTTCTCCATGCACAATTACTAAATCACGGGATGTGATAGTATAAATATATTTACCTTTATTGGGGTTGAAGTAAGAAAATATTTCTCAGTAAATTTGTTAAAATTTATGTGAGATCGAAGCATGAACTAACCCAATGCAAATGTTATTAAACAAAACTTAATCTCATTGGGAGATGAAGGAAGTTTTAAGTTGTTATACATGTATTTGCCTTCGACAGGATTCTCTGAAATAGATTGTTGTTTGGTATATGAAGGGAAAATTAGGGTAACATAAAAATATTTACTTTAACATAGAACAAAATTATCATTGCTATTCTTGTAATTCAATGCAAATCAAGAAAGCATGATTTGTGTGATGCGAGCATTTCATTTGCGTTTCAATTTATTTTTTAATGTTAGTATGTTACAAGTTTACATAATTAATATTGATGTAGATTTTTATAATGATATATTGCAAACAAATATGCGTAAGATCGAGATAGCATATATGTAATGTGTGTTGGTGTAACCTTTGTGGATGCTTGAGAATTCCCAGCCATACTGTCCTCTCCTGTGCAGCTGTGTCTTATTGGTCTCACGGAGAGCTGTTCACACTTTGAGAGATGGGGACAGAGTGAGCTCTGCCGAAACAATCGCTATAGATCGCGAGACTCGTTTCGTTGGCGGATCGATGGAAGGCATCCTGCCAAACGTAATATTGCGGTCACTGGTATAAATGTGTAGAGGGTGGAGCACAGGCCCTTCCTTGTACCTCAAGAGTTGAAGACATCTTGCGATAGGGTTTGGAATGGCATATCTTCTATCTGCTTATATATACTATGATGTTCTTAATATTACAACATTGTGGTAGTATAAGTTTGATATAATATGAAATCTCGGGTCAGTCGGAAATTACGTTATATGTTTACTTAGGGTGTAATTAATTTCGATACTTATTCATTGCATAAATACTAATTACATTTAGTTATTCATTAAAAATACTGTTGGTATCGTTGTGTTTGGCGAGCCAATGGGTAAACAAATGTACTTACATTTGCTCCTTACCCATTACACAAATACTACTTGCATGTAGTTATACATTATGCAAATCCTCACAGTACTTATTCATTACTTATTACCCATTTAAAATCTAATCATCTTTTTGGCTCCCGAAACATTATCTAAATACTAATTGCTCATTCTTATTCATTACATGGAAATACTCACTGTAATTATTCCTTACTTTTTACACAATTAAGATCTAATTACTCTATATGACTCTCGAACCAAGGAGTTGGCGAGTCCTCATCTCTTCTGCTCCAACCCTATAACCTCCTTAAAACGTCCTATACGATGCCTATATCCGGTCAACCTCGAAACAATTTTAAAGTCTGGCAAAATGTTGTTTGGCTGTTTTATCTACCAAAGGGGTAACACCCACAGATATAAATTAAGCATGACATATTTCAGAAGTGTGAGAGATCTTGTCAGTCATTCACAACACACCCTCTCTGGAATTTTCGATCAACTTTGAGCTGAAGCGTGCAGGCTTGTCACTCATTTGTTACACTTTCAAATTATATCAAAAAACACTGAATAACGATTCGAACTAATACAGTATAAACATTGACTGACAGTAGTTGTGTCATGCGAACCGAAGCTGAATGGTTCGAAAACTATCATAGGACAATTTTTTAAATACATTTCCGCCTTATATAATAACAAAATCCAATATGATGGTTAGCTCTTCGTGTTTTCCCCACGATAAACAGTGACGCTCGTGCCGATAGTTTTTGATCTAGTAGGTATTTTATAAGTTAGTTTCTGCTTTATATATTAACTCGAATCAATATGTGGGTTAGCCCTTCGGATTTTTCATACTCTGACATGTGTCGCGCATGGCGATATTTTTTCACTTGCAAAATGTTTGAGAAAATAAAAGAAAATGGTGGAATAAATGTCGCAAACCTAAGTCATTAAATATTTCCGTGAGTGTCATCTAAGTACAAGTTTTAAAACTGATATATATGAGGAATTTATGGTAGGTAACAACAGCAGGCATTTTTAAAAAAGACGTAGTTGGCTAGAATGGGAGGTTTCTCCGACAAGCCAGCGGCCGGTCGAGAGCAGAACAGTGAGAGAGAGATAGTGAGAGAGATTTCCTACGAGGTGGTGCCTCCTAGCAGGAGCAGTGCGAATTACTCAGTCCCTTGCCGCAGATCAGGCGGCCGGTGTGCTGCATGCTGGGTTATGTTTACCGGTGGTGCATGACAGCAGGGTTGGGAGTGAACTTGGCCACATTCCATAATGATGGGGGTATAATATATTGATATTGGTGATCGTAGCTCAGCCGCGAATGGAGAGTCGTAGGGAGTGGACTTGTATGTAGTGTCAGTACTTAGCTAAATATGCAAGTGCATACTTAGTCATTATGCATTACTTATTATTCATTGCATGTAATCATATCCAATTATTTATTACGTGATTTAAAAGACTTAATTTCATGTGTTTACACTTGTTGGGTGTCGAACTAGGATCCCCCCCAGTCTATACTCGTAACCTCCCCTTTTAATCTCAGCTGTTGTGGTTCGGCAGTCGAAGGGTCATAATGTGTAATTACTATGTAATGATGCAATTACTAATTATGCCTAATTGTAATCGACAGGTGTCGACCCAAGTACTGCCTAACTGCATGCACTGGTTTCTAGAGCTCCCAATCTAGCAACATTTCATCCTACGATATGCTGGCAAACGAGGCACTCAGATATCCGAAAGTCCCACAGGTGTCGTGAAGGTGCTGGAGGAACGGGGAGACGGTGGCATCTCACCATACCTCCCTTGGGGAGTGGGTGGAGGGGGGACCTGCCATCAAATCACAGCACTGGTAAACCCGTGAGACAATAACAGCACATCTCCCAGAGAGGGAGAACCCGTCAGCCAATCACCGCCCAGGCGGGTGGAGGGAGGGAAAGTATTGTGTTGGTAGGAGATAGGGGAGGAGGATTACCACCATTTTGAATAAATTATATCCATAACTCTTCCACTTGAACTACTCGTGCCTAGTAAATCTGGTAAAGACGGTGGGAACATGCGTCTATATCTTTTAGTCGAATTAAAAGAGTTAGGCAATCATTTGTGAATGCTGAAATTATTAATTTTACTTCATTGAATTTAATAGTTGTAAACACCTCATATAGTTGTAATAATTAGAAATTTTGAACAACATTTACTTTCCTCATATTTTTATATTTTCTTGGCCGATGCGTGAATAAAGTGGCCAGGTGCTTAAAATGTCAACTTTAAATACGGTGGATGAATACGCAATGTTTATATGTTTATCTTATGCAGGGCTTTCATATGTGCTCAGTTTAACACGAAGAGCCTAAACCTCCATGTCTTAAAAATTTATTGTGCTTCTAATTTGCTGACGAATAAACTATTTATACCATGTAGACCAAACATTGTACTGAAGAATGTAGTTTACGTATAGAAAGCAGTTACATGTCACATATAGACGTGTAGTGTAACGGGAGATGTGCAATGTTCAATCAGCTGAAGTTTACATCTCAATCTTTTATGAGTGTAGGATAAAATATACAATACGCTGTATTACCTGACAAAACTCAAATTTTCCAAATTGTAATAAAGACAGAAACTTGGGGCAAAAATTACATTGTTACTATAGTCTTTTCATAAAATTACGCTCCACTTTTTCATATCGAGGCGATATTCGACTTGAACATATTACAAATATATTAAAAATTAAATAGAAGCTTAAGTTGTACAATGTTAGAAATTTTTCTCATAGACTTACTAACATGTAATGGAAGTTTTTAACCTATATGTTGTGTGGGATAGTTATATATTAGTAAATATACAAATACGGAAGTGTTTAGCACGGCTGCTATGTGTATATGGTATTGAGAGTACCCAGTTAACTGTTTCATATACATGTTAAGGAGTGCTACCACAGTGTATAAGAAAAAACTTCTCCATAACTGTTTTCGTGTCATCCTAAACACTGGTGTGGCAGATTTCCGATCTATTTCTTAAAGTTTACGTTTCCCTTAGAATTGTTCTATTTCAGTTCGTGTTGCGTGTTACTTCTTGTCATTGGTAAAGCATATAATACCAGATTCAGAAAGTTTTCTGTATCCAAAAATAAAGATAGCATAACTATAAACATGATTTTTTGTATTGTTTATTTGCTCGAAATGAACTGTAGATACTTTAGTATTTTTCCTTACTAAAATAATTCAGATTAATAGGTGTAGGCGTAGTCTTGCATGCAACATAATACAAAGAAACAGAAGTGGCAGCACATATACAAAATAATTCAGATTAAGAGGTGTAGGCGTAGTCTTACATGCAACATAATACAAAGAAACAGAAGTGGCAGCACATATACACAATTAGGCAAGGAAAGCAATTCTACAAATTGCAGTACATATAAGTTATTATTACAATTATAACTTATATTAATATTTACAACAGCAAATGGAATGTTCTTCCGGACACTCTTAATTGTTGATGCGAAATCACTTTCACGAAACCCCATTTTCTATTGCAACGAAGTTCAAATACATTTAAAAGATTTACAATAATTTAATGAATGCCTTTAAAAGGACTTACAAAACATAATCAAACCAAGGCTAGTTATTCTCTCTTCTGGTTGGTGGTACACAAAGGAAGAAAGGAATAGATAAACTGTTCTCGTAAAAGGTATTAACATGAGAAAGGCAATGTTTATTACTTTTACTTGTCTGAAAATTACGTAAAACATATAAGGTACTAATCAAGTTTATTAAAAATAAGAATTTCGAAACTCATGACAATAACAGCTTTAGACCAACCATGCATAAAACTTAATATTAAATAATATTTAAGTACTGAGTGTGTTGATTAGGGTTGATGTAGTGCACTTACAGTTTCAGGGATGTCTGTGTAGACGTCGTTTGTTGTCAGTTGCTTCCAGACATTATTTTCTTGTTTTTGGTAGGCAAACCACTTAGTTCTAGAGAGCATTTCCTTTCTTGTGAGTAACGCTTCATAAAAATCAATTGCACGACAACAATAAGTCCATAAGTAAGACGTGTTTTATATTTAAACAATGCTGTAAAAATATTTGCATTTTTAGATTTTTAGTATGTAAACAATGCATAATAATAATAATTTTTATGTAATATTACGTAGGCTAATAATTTTATCTCTCAATAAAAATAAGAAAATTCTCTTCTAACATTATTTGTTTTAGAGGGCATGTGATGTCAAGCACAAACGTGATCATTAATTTTCTTCTTGTTGATATAACCTCTATGTTAATGTCCATTTGAACATATGCATTTTAAAATAGGTCTTTTCAAAAGAATTAATTTTTCAACGAAATTACGAAACACAAACGCATTTATTGGTAGCCCAACAAATATGAAACACTGGCAAAAATTAATTTAAACACTCGGTTTTCCCGCGTAGAGGGAAATTGGTTACATATGTGATAATGTTTATTTCTAAAATATTATTAAATTGTCTTGTCCAATTAGGTAGCTATGAAAATTACTTCCTGAAATATTACAAATTTACTATTAATTTATTTTAAGCTTCACTGGGATTATATATATTTTAACATTTATGACAAGCTATGGTTATTTGCTCATAAATTACTTGGCAGAGAAACAAAACATTAAAAATAGGGTCAGTGAATTGATGTAATTTCTCGGAAAAATGCCCGAGTTTTTCAGGAACAAGTGAGAACAAATAACTATTGTCCAAGCTAACATAAGCAAAACAATGGAAACGAATAACGCAGCAATGAAATTTAAAGTTTCACATAATTGGCAAATTCACCCCAAATCCGTATGCTTGCACTCTTACAAATTGTTTTCCTAGAAATTCTTCTGAAGAATCAGATTAAGTTTATTAACATGTCTGGAATGACATTTTGGTAATATAATATATATTTTTCTAACTTCAGTTCAGTTTCCTCTGGGATCCCGTGGCGATGTATACCACGGATGCATTGTGGCGTCTGTTTCACAACCAGGTTTATGATTAGGTAACTCCTTCTAGACTATTACATTCATATAATTGTAGTTGTAATTATTTCATATTTTCAGTTTGTGTTAAACAGATCCAATATATATATATAGTTATAATAAAACTTTTTTAGAACCATTAGTTTTAATTCTATACGAAAATTTAAGAAAAATTGTTTGTTTAAACACTGATGCAATCCAGAACACTCCATTGTGATGTACATACAACCTGTTTCTCAGCTAAATCAAGGAGGCAAATTTGGTACAGCTTCGGAACCGAGAACTGAATTTAATTTTCTGTTGCGCCTTTTTGATATGGGATCGGCTATGAGCGAATGGGCGTTAAAATGCGCTTCTGCTTCTTGATTCGTCTCTCAGACATTCAATCTGTAATGCAAATATGTAATGCATTATGTGACCAAAATGTCATCGTCTGAGATAGTGTGGCATGATCGCTATAATACGCGTATCTAAGCTCTACTTATAGGCCTGCAGTGAATATTTCAGTTGTGTGCACTAAATTTGTGAGCCTGCTCCTATAATCTAAGGACTCCTATTGAACAATTTAGTGTGAAGTTAGTCTAAGATAGTGTGTATGTCAGTGTGTCGGCAGGAGGCGGGGATGTTGTTGACACTGGCTGGCGTGCTGACGGTGGTGATGTCCTCTCTGGGCCAGTGTCCCACCGAATGCCGCTGCAGTGACTACGTGCACAAGACCTTCTGCCAGGGAACCTGTGATGCCTCGCTGCCACCAGGATTCGACCCTAAAACTGTTGACTTCTCCGCCCGTGGCTACAACCTCACCGTGCTGCGGCGCGCTGACTTGCACCGCATGCCCAACCTCACAGACCTCACGCTCGACGACAATAATGTGTTCGCCGTCGAGGTGAACGCCTTCAGCGACCTGTCCCAGCTGGTGACGCTCTACCTGCAGGACAACCTGTTCGACTCACTGCACCGCGACTTGCTGTCTGCTAACACCAGGCTCGCTGTGCTCTACCTCAGCCAGAGCATTAACCTTAGGTTCCCCACCAAGGGCACTTTCCTAAACTCCGCCTCTCTCAAGTCGTTGTTCCTGGAGAACTGCCGCAAGCTCAGCACCAGGTTCGACGTGAACGCCAGTGTCGAGGTGCGGGTGCTCGACATGCGGTACTTCTCGGGACTCCGTAACCTCAAGGAACTCTCCCTGAGGAACAGCGGGATCGACCTGCTGGATGTCACGACGCCAGTGGATTCTTGGGGTCTCGTCATTCTCAACCTCAAGAACAACTTCATAGAGACCGTACCCTCTGAGTTTTTCAGGCCCTTCGTGGCACTGGAGATATTGTACATGGACAACAACAAGCTGGAAATCTTCCCCGCCGGGGTTTTCGAACCCCTGAAGGCACTGAAAAAGTTGTTCCTGTGCGAAAACAACCTGGAGCATCTGGACAAGAGCTTGTTCCGGAGCCTGGCCAGGCTGGAGATGCTGGACCTGAGCGAGAATAACCTGTCGCAGCTGGACGTGGAACTGTTCCGCGGCCTTACCGGCCTGCGGTCTCTGGACCTGAGTGGCAACGTGATGACGTCTCTGGATAACAGGCTGCTGTCGCCATTGAGGAACCTGGAGGAGCTGGATGTGAGCGGGAATAAGCTCAAGCACACGGACGCAGCGTGGTTCTCTGGGCTGGAGAACCTGGACGAGGTGAGGCTCTCGGAGCTCGCTCTGCCGTGTGACTGCGCGCTGCGGCGTTTCTGGAGGGAGATGTCGGCGGAGAGGGTGCGCGTCGTCGCCTCCTGCGGCTCCACGTCAGAGCTGAGCAACGACTCCTTCCCCGGCCTGGACTGTGCCGTGTCCACCTCCACTGCTGCTAGCTTCTTCGGCTCGTCTTCGGCTGTGTGGATCTCCGTGGTGTCGTCGGTGGCGCTGCTGATGGCTGTCTTGGGCGCTGCTGCTGCCTACTTCTTCTGCCGCCGCAGCAGGAGGACGCCGGTGGAGGACTTGTACCACGGGGTGCCGACCGGCGACATCTACGCCCTCCCTATGAAGCCTAGCAAACCGCGGCCCCCACCTCGACCACCCAGAGTCTTTCCTGACGAGGACTAAGCACGTGCAAGACAGACGTCTCCGAATTGCGTTGTGCAGTGGCGTCTTTTGATTCGAGCGAAACTTTTAGTTTCCACTACAGCCTGGGTTTATAGGTGGGATTTGTCGTGGTTGTCTCACGGTAATAACTGTCGGCGTTTCTTAAGTTTATTCTGTTGAAAGTAACATGACTTTGGTAGAGTACACATGTTTTTTAATTTTGTACCTTAGACACTGACGTATAGGTTCGGGATGTTCCATCTCATTTATCGATGAGAATTATACTTTTCCGTACTATCAATTTTTTTCTCTTTCAAATATGCATTTTTTAATAGTTTTGTGCAGTTTTATTGTACTTACCCACCGATATGGACCCAAGCCAATTTATATGGGAGTTCGATAAATATTCAATACGAGAGAGATACAATACGAGAGATTAAATGTGTGAATATTTGGAATATTTACTAGTCGGTACACTTCTGTTTGTCTTATAAAAAACATGCTATTCAAAATACAAAGTATTTTTATGCGGTTGAACTCTGAAAGTTTACTTGCATACTAGGCTACTATTAATAAGTAAACTTGTCCTTCTTTATTTTAATTACAGTTGTGTTGACGAAATGTAGTTAAATTCTATTACTTAAGAAATTTTGAATGATAACCAGCCATCAAGGACTTCACTAACATCGGCAGAGTTTACTAACTATCAATGTTTACCGAGTATTTTTAGGTTCTTGTCAGAAGCATTATTTATATTGCTGTGTGTTACAAATATATTTTAGTAAATGTATCCATTATAAACACTGCCAAAACATTTTATAAAAATTAGTATGAATCTTAGTATCACGTTAGTTCATAAATTTTTACTAATAATTATTTTTATGTTAGCAGTAGATTGTTTTATTTAGATCAACTGTTCCACCTTTCGTAGTTTGGTTCCTGCATATTTAATAATATGCCGACGAAGACCAAAATGTTGCAACATGTGTTAGATTCTTCACAGAAAAACTATATATTTTCAGTTTTAGTATTATAATAATACATTCATTCCACCATCTAACCTTCCATATTTTTTAAAATAGATTCATCATGAGATATATATGAATTTGCTACTGTATTCAATCAAACAAAATTCAGTATAAATCATTATTTATGTATAGAAATTAACGACTAAACAAATAGTATGCACTAAAAAAAATCTTTCCTAAATATTGTTACTTGAAAACTGCAGCATTATATGATGAGAGAATTTTGTTCTATTAAGCTTGAAATATCTCTGGATAAAATGAGTACTTACAATACTACCTGCTAAGGAAAATAAAAAATATAAATTTCCAATGCATGTCCAGAATTATTTTGAAATCACACACATGTGCGAAGGCATGTCAATAAATAAGTGCGTCTGTTTGTCATCTGGGAATATAGTTTTAACGTATTTGTATTGTTTATAAATTTTATTCAAATGCTGCACATAGTTATCCAGAAGATTTATACAGCTATCCTAATATGTCACAAACTCGAATATTCTCTCTCTGTAGAAATCAAGGTATCATGATACAACCAACCTTTCATCATCATGAAATATTCTTTCTCGTAGATCTGTGTTCAGTGGCCAAAAATAATGTAATTACGTCATGATAAAATCCGGGATGTATGGAGGATGATTCATAATATTATAGTTTTCCCATGCTGTGGAAGGTGTAGCGTTATCGTGAAGATGCCTTACACCTATGGATAGGGGACTTGAGCTCTACCTGCGGACTGCCGTCCTTTATCGTCGTAATTTAGCACAGTGTTTCTCAACTGCTGTTTATCCTTGCAGCATAAACTCAAGGTGAATTAGGACTTACCAGAACACAATGTCAGTCGGTTTGTCAGCTAAAGTCATTGCTCTGTGTATTATTAGTGGCGATATCATATGCTTCCATTCCATATGTTTGGTTTCAGAGCTGTAAAGCAGCCTTTCCACTAAAGTGAGTTTGTGTGGGAATGGTGACATATTGTGCTACTTGGATACTCCAAGATGATGTCCAGGTTCTTATGAAAAAGCCTTAGCCAGTTCATGTCGAAAACGCCTATCCCGCCTGCCAAAGTAAGCCTGCACATCTTCGTGGTAAAACAGCATCTTTGTCACGTATCATCATCCGGAGTACCACAGTGGAAAGGTCCAGCCTTTCATCTAAGCAACCCTCCCACTCACCGTCCCATTCCATTCCTAATACCGGTTTCCAGGTCAGCTTCTTTGATCTTCTTGCAAAGGGTGAGGAGGATCGCCACACTTGTCTGACACACACCAAAATAACTTTTTCTGCAGTCCGCTGTTTGACAGACTCCCAAAATATGACATCCGGCATCATGTACTCGCCTCAGTTGATTTGCCACTTAATTCTGCACCCATATTTCCCCCTGCTTGCTATAGTTTTCCTGTAGGCATTTCCTAGTTCGTAAAAATGATCTAGACGTGGTAATGAAGTGTAAAACCGATCGCCACTAAGCGGTCTTCTTAAATTATTTGTCTAAATGTGCAGACACTATGCAGTACTAATCTCGTCATGAATAATGTGGTAAGAGATATTGTGTTCAAAGACTTCGTCCCTAGAAATGACCCGTATTGACCATCGTCGATCCTCCTGATTAAGTTAGTAAATCATGTATGTATTGGCAATGGTGACTCAGGTGACTGGTGTGTTTCTGCAGTTCCATCGTTTAAATCCGTTTTTTCAGCCGCAACATCCCCTCACATGTTGCGCACTTAGTACTTGAGTAGTAGATAATAATGGTTTGGGCACAATGGATCAGGGATTCGGGTCCTGAGAGCCAGGGGCCGCTATGTTGTTATGTCACCTGTCCACCATCTTGGATGTCATTGACCATGACTTAGACCTTTGACCCTTGGTGACCTCTGATCCCAAACACCTAAAATTTTTTTTAAAAAATCTAAAAAATTATAAAATGTTATTAAAAATCGTTAAAAAATTTTATCACAAGAATTGTTATTCAAAACCATTTAAAATTAATAAAAAGCCAGGATATTTGCTGCCTGACATCATTCTCTGTCATTACAGTGGTCCGTCCACTATCTTTTAACTATATGACCTTTAACCTAGACCTGACAAAAATTGATAAATATTTTTAAAAATTTACAAAATATTCCAAAAATTATCGAAAAATTTATTTTGAAAATTGTTAAGAAACTTATTAAAATGAATTATAACAACTATTTTAGAATTATTCAAAATTCACTACAAGGTAATTTTAAAATTCTAGTTCCCTAGATGCCTTTTAACCTAACAATGGCCTTTTCCCCTTAAAATTTCCTTTTACCCTTAAAACTTCCCTTTTATACATAAAAAATTAAAAATTCAAATAATTTCATTCAGCCCACTGATATTTAAGATACACTGACAATACATATAGAGAAAAAAAGTATATATATATATATATAATTATTTGTTCATCATACTCTCTTTATCGCATATTGGACGTTGGGTGTGCATACGCAGGAACAAACTAGGCACCAACTTTTGCTCATCCCAACAAGAAACAACAAATTTTTATATCTATATGAAATCCTGCCTGATAGATTCATTTAATAGACGGGAAAACATTTTTCACAACGACATTAAAACACATGCTGGCTTTCCATATACTAATTAATTCAAGATAGCCTGGCTCAAAATTTAGTTAAAGCTCTACATTGTTGACACAAAAATTTGTATTCAATACTTCATTAAAAATTATAATAATTTATTCATATGTATATATTAAACTTTCATATTTAAAGTGTAGTTATAATAGTGTGAAGTGCACGTGGTCGTTGTAAAGTAACTAGTATCAAATTCTCACAGTTGAACTGATTTCTTTCTTATTTAAATGTCAAAATTTCGTGTCTTCCACTAACTTTAGCTCATTTTTACCTAATTAAGTGCCTTATAAACAAATTCACTACTTTTGACTTAATTGTCACACAAAAACGAAACCATAAATTTAAGGAAATTATCATTTATTTCCGTAAAAGTGCTTACTTGTTGTAAGATGAAATGTGAACAAACGGAACTGTGTTGTTTAACAATGTTACTCACACTGTTCTTGTTGCAGTTCTTGAGGCATTGTTGGAAACATTCACAGAAGACCAAATTGGTTCTACTTCGTCTTTAGTCACTAATTTTAAAAACATTGGTTAGTTACTGGTGTAAGCTGTAGTGACAAAACACAAAAAGGTCAGTGTTGAAAATGTCGTCTATGAAGTTGTAAACACTTAAATGAAAACAAATGCTGAGAACGGTAGTTAATACTGTCCTTCACTCATGTGAGATGAATGCTCGCAGGTGAGTGCATCAGGTGGAATATGGCCGCTGTTACGTTACGTTCCTGGACCAGGAGTTGCTGGCAGGGTAGCCAGGAGCAGACGGTTGTGCACAGAGCCGAAGTACTGAGGGCTGTCAGTGACTGGAGTCTGTCCCTGGGCAACCCATCCTGACTGCGGTGACTCCCGGAAATGGCGTGACCACGGCTCGTTAGTTCGGTATGTGACCGGCTCTGCGTTGTCCTCGGTCTCCTTGCCCGAAGCCAACATGTAGCGCGGGTGATCCCCGCTCGACCGCGAGATCGACGTGATGGAGTCCCTCTGGCGCTGTCGCTTCTGCCTGCTCGGCGAGTTCTGGCGCCAGATGTTGCCTTGCAGTGGCCTCAGCGCCGGGTCCTTGCTATCAGCTCCATGCTTGGACGCCTGCGCCCTACTGTTGGACCTCCGTAGCGAAGCGGAGCGCTCCAGGGCTTTCCTTCGCCTGCGAGTACAGTGCCAGTCCAGAGACAGCGTCGTCGCGAAGACAAGCAACAGGAAGCTCAGTGTACTGATGCACACGTACGCCAATATCCACCACGTGCTCGTGCTTTCCGTCGATTCCAGTACCACCGAAGATATGTTGTACGAGGAGCTGTCATTGAGCTGGAAGTAGTTACCCGAAGTGTCATTGCTGATGTCATCTATAACCTCTACGTCTGCATGGGGCTCTATGATCCTCATAGAAATATTCTTGACTGGTCTGGGTTGTTTGTCTCGTATTATTGCGACATCGGGGCCAGCTTCCAGACCGTCTATAGATAGAACAGATTTTGGCTTGCCCACATTTTTCGGCTCTTTATCAGTGTCATTTACATCTTTCTTTTGCTGAGCTTCTCTGCATTTTTTGGAGTAGGCATCTTTCCCTGTGTCATGTCTAAAAGTACACTCAGCCTCAATTTTCACAGGCCCTGGAGTACACCAAAACCATGTCTGCTGGAAACTTTCACAATCAATTGGATTCATTGACACATTTATGTAGGACAGAGAGTTCATTCCAAGAAACTGGTCGCCTTGGAGTTTTATAATGCGGTTTCTGGAAATATCCAAGTTCGTCAGCTTGCTTAGCGATCCGGAGAAGTTGACTGTTTCTAAAGCATTTCGGCTTAACTTTAGTTCCTTGAGATTCGTCATGTTTACGAACACAGTTGTGGAAATAGCTCCTATCCCGCAACCACTGAGGTCCAGTGATAACAGAGAATGTGAATTGAAGAATATCCCGCTTTCTGGGACGATTAACTGATTACCCTGCAGACCGAGATATGATAACTTTGTATTAACAGTAAAAGTTTCTGGATCTATTTCGTTGATGAAGTTAAAGCTTACATCAAGGAACATTAGATTTGGTAAATGTGTAAACATGGCAGGTTCGAGGTACATCATATTATTATGCGACAAGTCGAGAGAGGCAAGGCTGTCCAGCTTGGAGTCTATGGAGAAGGTAGTTAAATGATTCTCCTTTATGTACAGACCCTTCATTCGAGTAAAATTAGTGAAGGCACCAGGATGGATATCTTTTATTCCACAGAAGCTAATGTCCAGTGTAACAAGAAACTGGGTGTATAGGAAAGGATAGTTCCTGCTCATGTAGATCTCGTTCCCTGTCAGATATAACCATTCCAGATTTATTCCATCGAAAGCATTTGGATGGATGTAGCTTATGGCATTGAACTCGAGATGCAAAAACTTAAGAGATTTCAAACGGATTACTGAGCGTAGATCTTCTCGCTGCAGGTAGTTCCCTCTTAACTTTAAATAAACTATATTTGGAGCATATTCGAATGTTTTTGGAGAGAGTCCCGTAATGTTACAATTGTCCATTTCAAGCGTGAGTAATGAAAGAGCTTTAAAGATTGGTCCTGATGCTGGTAGCTCCAAGAATTTGTTATCATTAAGGTAGAGCTTTTCTAACTTCGGTGATTGTTGAAAGGCTTCCACGTTGATTGTCTGAATATTGTTGTGTTCCATCCGAAGCTCCACTAGGCTATCCAGCCCGTAGAAGCTTTCAGCATAGACATAGTCGATCAGGTTTTGGTCGAGTACTAGTCTTGTCAACTTGGTGCAGCCTTCAAATGTCCTGGGCTCGATAACACGAATGCGGTTTCCTTTCAGATCGAGAGACTGTAGAGCAGGAAGGTTAGCGAACGCCTGGCGCTGCACGGCTCTGATGACATTGCCGCTCAACAAGAGGGTGTGCAGGAGAAGTAATTCCACTGGGAAGTCGATGGAGCTGACCTCGGAGATGTCATTTTGGACAAGAGAGAAAATCACAGTGCCTTCGGGAATGGCTGAAGGGACATTGCTGATTGACCTTCCGGAACAGTCCACCTGACGGTCGAAGCAGCGGCACACTCCTGGGCATGTCTTCTCGGCTGCTGCTGATACTGCTGATGTAATCATCACCAATAAAATTAGTGTCACCACCTATAGAAAAAAAAAATATTAGACATATTTCCGATTTAATGTACAGTAACATATTAACCCCAGAAGAATTTAAAAACATTGTCTATATTCGCCATCCAGGATACCGCACATTTAATATCAACCATAGTTATTATGCATTAATTTTTACACAATCCTGTACAGTAACATGCATTGCATATTGTTCATAGAAAAATATCTAACGTTGTTCAAAGAAAATAAATAATACTAAGCCATGTTTTGAAATTTCGTGTTGCAGCAAAATTAATACTGTTAAGACAAAGTTATGATTTTAACCATTTATGAAGTCTTGTGTAACTATAATGGTAATATGATTTTTTAAAGTGTTAATATTTTCAAAGTACCTAAGTAATGTTGACACGATCAAATGTTGTTTTATGTTAGAAAATAACACGAATAACAAAATATTTGTGTTACAGCTACATTAAAATAATGTCTTGTCAACACCAGTTTACACTAACTTAATGCTGTAAACTGAGGGATACTGGTGAACATGGATAACCTCGTAAAATGAAAGAATTATATTTAATTTTAGAAGTATAGAATGAAATCAAAATATACCACAGAACACCTGTCAGAACTTACAAAGCAGTTCGCATATGTGAAATATATATTTGTTTCATAAGAATAAAGTATTTTCACATAGCGAATGAATACAGCAGTTCGTTATATTTCGTACAACATTCACAATATGAAACAAAGTATGACATGTCAAAATATAGCAGTTTGTACAGTTGATAGTGTAAGGAAATGCTTTACCAGAGGTATCTTAAAATTTTATTTTAATTCCATTACTTGATTTGCATACTAAAATATATTTTAATTTACGTATTGTGTTGATTACCATCTCTCAGTAGTAATATTTGCATATGTGATATATAAATTCATATTAACTCATTTGCATAGAAAGTGAAACGTACATTTTTTCATAAACAGTACTCAAGTTAGTGCAAAAGTGGGATAAAGAAAACATCTATGACATTCATACAAGGAAGACTCGTTTGTCTTAGAAATGGCGTTTGTGTGGAACTTACGAACAATGCATTACACAGTTCTGTTTAAAATGAATATTTCGGCAAGAAGGGAATAGAACGTTCGAGGAGGGGAATCTTTCGATTTAAGCATGAGAAGAAGGACGTCTTCGTCGCAGAGCCGATGTGATGGACAGCTATCATCGCCCCAGCATCTGCAGGAGGCCTGATCGAGTGTCGCAGAGGCCCGGTACAGCATCCTACGTCTGGAGCAAGCAGAGTTGGGAAATGGTATCCTATTTAAGCATGAGAAGAAGGACGTCTTCGTCGCAGAGCCGATGTGATGGACAGCTATCATCGCCCCAGCATCTGCAGGAGGCCTGATCGAGTGTCGCAGAGGCCCGGTACTGCATCCTACGTCTGGAGCAAGCAGAGTTGGCAAATGGTATCCTATTTAAGTGAGGATATCGCTACTGCCAGTTCATCGTAGTCCAGCTGCCATCTCCACCAATACGATCGTCTCCAATTAAGATCTGCATTAATGACAGTTATTCCTGCTGTCATTTATTTGTCGAGACTTGCCTACCAACAGATTTTGTTTGAATGAATTAATTTAATTCAACATCAGAAAATTATTACTCTGAAACTTTTCAAGACTTTTACATTAACACGGAACAATACCACGAACTTTTATCAGATTTAAAATGACTTCATTAATTGCATATTTAGGAGATATTTTTCCTATTTAATTACCAGCATATCCCAGTGGTACGAGTGTAAGGAATGTTCCGTATACTACTGACTGTAAACTAACCTGGAGCATTTTAGTGATTTTGAAACACAGAGGCCAATTTAATTATCATGCTAAACCACTTTATGCAATGCTTCACTATCGCTGGGACATTAATAATATTTGTTATATTGTATTACATTGATTCAATTCTAAAGTTCCATTAATAATATCACAATATCTGACAGCAGTTTTTTTCAATGTTCTAGTATAGTCTAATTATTAATTTATCAAAAAAGTGATAATTGCAGTATTTTGTTGTGTTTGATTTTACAGAAGAGCTAGTAAAATATGCTTGAATGATCTTATTTGTTGGATGTTATTTCTAAGGCGTTTTGCCATCTTAATCAGATTCTTATTTCATTCTGTGTTTGACATGAAATATTCAAAAGTATGTTGTTCTGTATAATTGTTATCCTATTGTCCGAGTATATAATCACACTGATGCGATAATTACTGAAAACGTCCACCATTGGAAGTAATTCGTATATATTTTGTCCTTGTGATTTTCATCATTACACTTTTTTTTTAAATATATATATATATATATATATATATAATATATATATATATATATATATATATATATATATATATATATCTGACAGCAGTTTTTTCAATGTTCTAGTATAGTCTAATTATTAATTTATCAAAAAAGTGATAATTGCAGTATTTTGTTGTGTTTGATTTTACAGAAGAGCTAGTAAAATATGCTTGAATGATCTTATTTGTTGGATGTTATTTCTAAGGCGTTTTGCCATCTTAATCAGATTCTTATTTCATATATATATATATTACCCAACACCACCCCTATATTTAGAAATAGGACACTGGATTTCGTGAAGTATTGATCGTAATGCATCAGAGATGCTAGTTCGGTTCTCTCTCCCCCCCCCCCCCCCGCATTAATTTGTTTCTTCAAATGTAATGTTTATTGTTTATTTTTATGCCTAAGTAAGTGAACTTATTTTATTTTACTTCGGAATGTTATTTTAATGCGAAGGAGAAACCAGACAATTGTTAAGCCAAGTGTTAGTATTAATTTAATTTAAAATTTGTTCTGCTGCACCATAAACACCACGTTAATGTAAACAATATGGTAAGGAGGCAACGAGGAATCAAAAGTAGTTACGATTACATTTTTATTAATAGCATAACAGAATATTACATTAATTGCAACATTAGTTACTTGTGACTCACAGATAACAAAACATTATTGAAATTGTAACGTTAATACTGTTGGTTCGAAATTAGACATTTATATGTGTAATTGCGTTACACACCTTTGTTATATTGTGTTTTGTGTTTCAAAGCTGAGGTATTTTTGCAATAAAACGGTCACTTAAATCATTACGAGATAATATCTTTCGCAGTATGATTAGAGCCAATAAACATTGTATTTATGAGCTTGTTCAACACTGTTCGAATAACATAATATGCCGTTACGTCTGATAATTATACTAAAATAAACCCTGTAAATGTTTCACGATAATAGGAAGACGTGTTACAATTGTATAGTCTATTGCAAGCACTTCAGTAAGTAGTTTTAAATAAATACATTATCAGAAATTATTTTTAGGTCCTGCGTTCAAGTGTTTTCCAATAAACCATATATTTTAGGTATATTAACGTAGAAATTATTTGTGGGCCATTTTTGACAAAAATATTTACAGTGAATGGCCTCGTACCGGCTAGGAAAGGCAGTTCAGGCAGATGACAATGTTGTCGAGATTAAAAGCCAGACAGCTGCATTTTTTAAGTGCAAATACACCTTAAAATTCCGGAGAGTCTCTAAGAGAGAAAAGTTAATTCTACAAAAATTTTTACTCCTTCAACCAAATATAACGTAATTATTTCGAAAAGACAATTTGACTGATTTTGTCCGAACAATAAGCTACTCGATCTAATTAACTCTGCATTTGGTTAACTAGGAAAACTCTTTGTAATATACCATTTCTTATTTAGCAAACAATATGTTTTTTCAATATTAATTACACATTTTCTTGAAACAATTTTAACATTATCAACCACTATATACAGAACAATCCTCAGTAGCAACCTACGTTAGCCCAATGGTAGGCATGTGTTTTGAAAGGTTGTTTATATTATATTGAGTTATGCACGCATATAAACAATGTTGGCCCAACGTAATATGTTAACGAGAATTTGCTACCACTAAAATATTATGAATTTTTTTTAGCATTCTTAGCATCATCAAGTACCATAGTATATCGCAAATGTAATTTTTTTATTATGTTAATTTGGTTGGTTAAGGTTGGTAAACATATAGTTGGTCGGTGTTATGAATTTTTCTTTTGGATCAACGTTGCAGAACCACAATTTAATGAATAATAATGGAACAAATGCTTTGAAGGCAACAATATCGGATTGTGTAAATTAGCATAACCCCCAGTTGTTACCCGGGTATAAGAGGCAATGACAGATACACGACCCAGCCAGGGATTTCGGAACCAATGGGGGTTCGGAGATATTCGACGCCGTTTTAGCGTTGTCCGGCTCAATAGAAGGTCGCAGTTCGTTTCGGCATTCACAGTGTTGTTAGTTGGGTACTCAAGGCCATCCCCGCCACATTTCGTGCAGCTCCGTCGTACAGTGTACAATTTAATAGACAACAAACATACTTACATATACACAAACACACATATATTGTAGATGTGAATGGAGGTTTTCAAGACCAGAGATCTTTCTATTGGTTAGTTATATGGTGTACCAATGTTGGAAGCACAACATTTGGAAACTGGTGCTTATTGTTAAGCTGGGTCAACACTGTGTAACTAACATTATGCCAACAATGGATGCTAACATTTATGATGAAATAAAACCAGAATTTAGCCTAGTTGCTTAAGAGGTACGTTTATTTAACACTCAATGTCTAATTTAAAATTTGCTTTGTTGGTCCTAAAAGTTGAATAACATACTGAAGGCATTTTGTACTAATACTGATTGGGTGAAAATTGTAAAACCAACATAATGTCACTAATATAATATATGGAAAAAATTTGTTACACCCTATTAAGACTTTCCAAATGTATCTTTCCTTTATACTTAGTTTTCTTCAATTTGTGTTTTAAACAACGTCGTGGACATAGTAGTCCGTGATGGGTATTTCTTGTTACGCTGGAATAACATTTCATTACAAACACTAAGTTCGAATAAAATATTATTATTATATTAAAACGTAAAACATATGTATATGTCAAAATAAGCAAATATACCCATATTTTATTAATTTTGTTTTCATGATTGTTTATTTATATTTTTAGCATAGAAATATTATAACATAAAACAGCCTATAGTTGGTTGTATATTGGTTAAAAGTTATAAAATATACTATGGTAACAAGTAGGTATTCGTATGTTTGGCCACTGTCTCCAGCTGTTAGTGTTTGGCCGATTAGTTTGGAAAAAGGTTGTTTTGAAATCCAAATATAGGAGTAAGCCTATTTGAAATCGTATTGAAAATTTAACCTTGACACGTGTTCATATTCAGTAAATATATTATATTAATATATACAATATGTTGGAAATCATTTAAATTGAAATACGTAAACTAGATTCTTTAAGCGAAAATTTCAACATACAGAAGCATAAATTACTCATTATTAAGATAAATATTCAATGAATTTGTTACAACATTTAAGGTAACTACAACTTATGTGAGGTATGAATTTGGAAAGTATTAATAGCGTAAATGTATTGCGTTAAAAGTTGAAGTTTCGTTGTGTTGTTGTGTTATGGTGGGCTGTAGTCGCGTTGGAATAATAACTGGCATATATTAATATCCACTAGTTAATATTTTCGTTACATTTTCATGCATACCTACGTAAGAAAAATTATCCTATGATATTGCTCATAATTTTATACATTACTAACTTTGAAACAAAAAATGTTTAGAAAGAAAATATACATGCCGTACTGGAAAATGTTTAAGGCATAACTATAACTAAATCAGTTTACTGGGTTTACACTACTATAACTAAATCAGTTTACTGGGTTTACACTACTATAACTAAATCAGTTTACTGGGTTTACACTACTATAACTAAATCAGTTTACTGGGTTTACACTACTATAACTAAATCAGTTTACTGGGTTTACACTACTATAGAACGCAAAGTAATAACAATAGCAAATCAAAAAATGATGTATAATTTGAAATATTCTGTACTATGTGCGGTAGAGAAATTTGAGTTTATTTAATGTAAGAAATATTTTTATTAGTTGAAGTCAGTAATTATTATTTTCTATTAATTATTTTTATTTTATTTCTTGATTAACATAACAGCAATCACAGTTTACGTGAATCATCCTTGCATTTTATAGGGTTTAGTTAAATGAATTAATGTATAGCCCATAAATACAATAATGTCATTTCAATGGTTTTTATGATTGTTATTATTTTAATATCTTTAAGGTTAATAAATATTTTCGTTTGTACTTATTTTTTTGTTTGGTTTAGAGTAATTTTGCGAGTTTATTTTTAGTTTTGTTGGTAACATGTGGAGCTCGGGATCATGAAGTAGGTTGTCTTGTCAGCTCCTGATAGTTCCATGACCTTGCTCCAAGGTCGGATTCTTGGGGGAAAAAAGGGGGGGGGGGGATTTGAGACAGGACGGAAGTTTCTGCGATCACTGGGATATTTCCATCAAAAAATACCCAGCACTATCATATGTTTATTATCTAGTTTTGTCCACCAGAAGTGAGCGATAATGTTATTCAGCCACACCATTCATAGAAGAGGGCATGTGGTCGACCTCATATAATTTTAGTTTTAAATGATATTTATAGATGCTTAGATATCGACGTTGCAGCCTTGATGTGACATGACGCTGTATCAATTAACTGGCGCCACAATTTGTGCGCGGCAGGAGGGGCCACTAGGAACTGAGCTTTGTATTTACCCTGGTCGAAAATTAAGAATACTATTGTTTTAAGTAACGTTCCAGTCATTATTCTACACTTTTGTCGTAACAGAGAGGTACTAATATTTGCCAACTGATGCAAGATAGCTGGCATATCCATTAACATTGCACACTTATTTAAGAATAATTCATTGACAAAATTTATATTAATAATATTTTCAGGAAACATTTTTTCAGTAATTTGATTTAAATAGTTGTTTTGAAATTTCCAATGAACAGTTACACTGTAGAAAGTCATCTCACGTGTGCTTAAGTGACACAAAATTCCGAATATGATCTCCGGTAACGTAATGTTTTCTCTTACTTTCTGAGAACATCTTTATTTTTTTTTCTTTAATCTCCACAAATTTAGTTTGGTAAAGAGGGCGATATTTATAAGATCAAATCTCTGATATATTATATCATACTTTCCATAAACCTTACAGTTTACCGTCAGCACATTTTGCTTTCCATTTCATTTTCAATAAATAATATGGAACATATTATTATTGTTTTTTTTTTTTGTAGTTAGTTGCTTCCGTGTCATTTCTGAGTGAATATCGTGTGTCGATTAAAAGTGTTTAATATCCAACCTTTCAGTATTTCTGTTTTGTCTTGTTTGTTCTTAAAACCAGCACATCTCACTTTATCTGTATTTACACACGTAACTATCCACGCTGTTATCAATCGATTTCTCATGGCGCCCAAATATCGACTATCATTACATACTAAATTACAATGAATAAAACTCACAAATTCTCACAAACACACCACACTTACAATAACAGCCAACTATCACACACCCAACAATATCAACCGGGTAAGTATACATAACAAACAATAACCAAAGTTGGCAGATAATTATTTTTTGGTTGGCATTGTTTATTCAATAACACATCTCTTGTGAACGTATAACCAGTATTGTAAAATGTGAGTAGACGTTTAGTTGGTAATTAGCATGAAATACTAATATCACTAAGTTGGTACAATGTAGGTCGAAGTGTCATACAAGGTTATTCTCCTAATGTTGGCCCAACCTCAGAGAAAAGTTTGCGACACTGTTCACTCATCAAAAATGGTTTTCTGAGGATAACTGAAATATCTGTAACGGTTTCCTGTCGCCTCTTTAACTCTACGGTAATTTCACTTGCATTTAAAACCAGATATAACTGCCAAGTTGTTGGATAACGTATAAATAAACAAGGAGCACTCTAAAACGTGTGGCTTTCAACGGGTTGTTATGTATACGAATAACTATATGTTGTGGTGTTATGAAAGTTCGTTTCCTGAAATAGGGCCAGAATAAATAAATTTTTTCCCTATCAAATGCCCGATTTGCCCACACATGCAATCCTGTGAATTTTGTCCTCTCCTGTACCAAACAAAGATACGTGTCCTTCAATATAGTGATTACGTTTAAACAGCCGCATTCAGATATAGTCAGAAATATATAGCGAACAATGAGACATTGTTCAGCACTGACGACAACTTAAGTAAGTACTTGGCAGTTATTGCTATAGACATGATCAGTGCAACATATCAAGAGTTCGATAGAATTATGCCACGGGCAAAGTGTATAAAATGTCAAAATTGAAAGTGAGAGTTAGCAAATATAACATATTCGTTTCGTAAACATGAGTTTTCAGTATACGCTTAAATTAATTTAGTATTACTAAGGATATATTGTGTATTAAATTTTGTACTCCCGTATAAATTCCTCATAAAATACTTCATTTAATGAATTTAATCGGAAAAAAATTGTAAAACTATTTTATAGAATCAATTTAGATTATCTTAAGGTAATTTTATTTTTTAAACTACTACTAAACTTACAAAATAAGATAATTTTCACTGAAATATGAACGTTAAGACTCCAAACAAATGTTAAAGTTTCTCGTTTATAAAGTTACAAGGTTCTGAATTACTCGCAGAATAAAAGCAAAGAATATTTTCCCAGCCCAGTTTTTGGCAGGATCCACAGACATCATTACATGGCAAGCTTGACGCGTTGGAGATACAGAGCATAGTATAATAAACATTTTGACATTAGCATTTGAAAAGTGACAGCAAAGTTCATGGTGCTAGAGTCAAGTCACTGAGTTTCGGGAAGTATTCATTGCTTTAGCCAGTAATCCTCAACAGCAAGCATCTATCTACTGCATAATTTTTCAACCATTGTTAAGTTAGGAGATATTCTCTAAGTACATTACGTTTTATAGCTGAAGATGTTGGTGGTAACTACAGAGCATTAACAAAGGATTTTGAAGTTGCAACTTTTTCCTCAAATGTTCGGCAGCGCAGATCTTCCAGCGTTTCTTAATATTTTGTCCCGTACAATAGCATTACAACTTTCCCCCCAGTAGCTTCAATTTTGCTGTGGTTTCTATTGCTGGAACAATAAACCTTTAGTTACTTACTAAAGTTCGGTGCTAGTCATAAGCATCTTGAATGAAGTTGCCTACCCAATTCCAAAAAAGTGTGATTTTCTGTCGCATCCAGTAAAAACATGAAGAGAATTGCAAATATCAGCAGACATTTTCACGAATGTGAAATCGTATGTACTGTATGCAATATATAAGAATCTGAGTTGTTCCTCCTAGAATATGGCTTCGAAAATGAGATAATAAAACCGTTGCCTGAAAATGAATGATTCAGCAACACAATCAATAAATCTGAGTCTTCCTATATCATAACTGAATCCATTGCCGCAGAAAACTTGACACCTTCCCCACCTAGAAGTACACTCCCAACACATTTGGTGAACAAAACTTGGCATATTCGGCTCTCTAAGAGTTTGTGTATTACCTGGGTCATGCTGCATTGAGAGAAAATCGAACGAAACACCAGTTTGTATAAATGTAGACGCCCTAACAAAATATACCTATTGTTGAGCCAAAAAAATTTGGAACGCAACTAAATTATTCTTGTTCGTCTAACAAAATATATGTTTGAATAAACAACATCTCTGCGGTGGGAAAAAAAGAAAATAGACTGCCAACTAAATATTTTGTTGAATCAACTGTATGTATTGGTTTGGCCACTCATTTAACTGCCTTCGTTCGAAAATACAACACGAGAGTTTGTTTGTATAACAATTAGGATAGTAACTGTGTTTGTTTGTATAACAATTAGGATAGTAACTGTGTTTGTTTGTATAACAATTAGGATAGTAACTGTGTTTGTTTGTGCATGTTATGATGGTTAGCAATTGTATAAACACATTAATAAAACAATGCAACAAGAAACTTACAAATAAAGCTGTAAAACCTGAAATGTGTGTTTGCACACATTGCCCAATATTTGTATTGTAAACTAGGTCGACATAGATTCTGAAACGAGCCGGTATCCCGTAGTCGCTGTATAAGGCGTGTGAATATCTGGTGATTCAGCTGAGGTGTTGGAGGGTATTTTTGGTTGTACACATGCGCAGCTGCCCCACTGTTGTCTCACACATCACCATACATCAAGACCATGTCAGTCATTTCCGAATTTCACGTCTGCAGTACCTAGTCAATCGAAGCCATGACAGGCTGCGTATACCAGGCAGATGGGGCGGGAAAATACACTGCTCAGGAGGGGAGAAAGGGAAACTGGATGCGTAGTGCAAAATCTTGCATCATACCGCCAACATGTGTTTACCACCGGGTGCAGGACATGTTGCCTAACCACCAGGTAGCCTTGCTAGCACTATACCCTTTGTTTGTGTTTTATATGGAAATTGTGGGTCCTAGAAAGTTTCAGCTAAGGAGTCTTTTGTGCTAACTACGTCATCCTGCTTCATCCGATGGTATCCACAATCAGTTTAACCTCATGGTGTAAATGGGCAACATGAGCGTCGAGCCAATGACATGATATGTTCCAAACTTTTATTATATTCTTTCAATTGTTAACAATATTTTATTGATTTTTCGATTTCAAGGTAATTGGGGTAATTTTCAAGGCCACTGGCATTCAGCATGGTTGTCGGAGTCATTCATGTAATATGTTCCTAAACTGTTATTAGTTTCTTTAGAGATTTTCCAAATTTTGTCAATTTTTTAATGATTCTTTGATGGGCTGAGTGGGGGAGGGGAGGGATGGTATGTTGGTTAGGGTTGGTTGGGGTGAGTGTAAAGCTAGTATTATCATGTTCGTCGAATTTTTAGATTTTTGCGATTTTTTAATTGTTGTGTTCAAGATCACAGTTGCGTTAATGGGTCCAGGTCACCAAGAGCCAACATGGCCGCCCAAGGCTGCCTCGACAACCGAGATGGCTGGCGAATCCTAACTTGCGCCAGAACTAACTTTATCATAATGTTAATTATGATTGTTACTATCATTATATAAATATTATTATTGCATAACGCAAGCATAAAAACTTAAATACTTTTGTTATACACACATATATATATATATAACATGAAATAAAAGGCTATTACTGCTTAATTATATGTTTAAAATCACCATAGATATAAATTAATTAAATAATACCATTAAAACCTTCCTCATGTACTGAAATGTAGTTTGAAAAGCTGCTGCACTTTCATTTTCAATTAATTTATTGATAAAAATTATTTTGATAATATAAACCTAGCATGCTACATTTCTATACAAAATCCTTTTACATCCGACTGTAGTGATGCCACATAGGTTAGTGTTAAGATCTAGTCCACGTGGCAAAAACACTTTTCTTGATTGTAACTTCTCCTTCAGGATATATTTTTCTGTGTACGAACATAATATTACTGTACCGGAGGGAGCTTGCTTTTCGTTTCCTTGTGGCATCGTAATATTCAATGTATTAGTTAAGAGTGATTGAAAGGTTGTAAAGCCACGATTTACGTAGGGAATACAGAACCACAAGAGAGGCAGAGGCGCCGTGCAACCTCACATTTGCGTGCGCTGCCACGGTCGCGAGGAATGAGCACACTTGCACACCACAGCGGAAACTCGAGTTCAAGGCCACGTGCGTTTGTGTACACTCAGCACAACACACGAGCACGTGTTACGAACTGCAAGAGAGAAGCCAGTAGCAGTTCCGGAAACACTTCCCTACCATGTCAAATTTCCTTCCGATTAATTATTCTACCATAGCGCAGAGGATTTTATCTAACTATTTTCCTACTGCCAGAAGAAGATGTCCGAATTATAAGCCAAACGAAATATTCTCATTACCTCCATCCACCATACGAGAAGAGGACACCCCGCTCATCAACAAACGGTATACTGTTATGAGCATGCAATCAGGCGATCACATTCTCACAAACATAACAGCGGTAATTGGGACACGAACCGAGTGCCCGAATCACAACACAAGGAACTCCATCCAACAGGGCGGAAGACATTGGCGTTTGTTAGTCAAGAGGCGCCCAATATTAAGGCTGGAAGCTCGGCGGACACAGTCTTTTGTCCTTGCTCGCTGAGATGAAGACGCCAGGGGATGGAGTGGGCCGACCACCATAATACATTCAGTTGTCACACTTTGGAGCCATGGTTCGGATCATGACATTGTATTTAAATTGCATCCAAACTAAATCATTTTCCGTTCTTTAGTTCAATCATATTTAACTTTTTTTTTATCTGTCTGGTCTCCTCCGATTGAATTTTTATTTTATGTAACAAGTTGTATATAATATTTAAACAATACAACAATAACCTAACCAACGTACTTCGTTCTATATCTAAGTACTATGCATCCGCTAGATGATTAAATGTACCATTTTAACTAAACATAATGTTTTAACAACATATGGAGGAATGTGGACCTATACGTTAAATCGGCAACTTCTTGTTTAACGCCATATTCTGTGACAACAAAGCTATGCAACGGCGTACGTGCGTAACAAACTTCTTTAATTTAGGTGCTAAATAACTCCTACTGCTACAATCGTTCCAAGATCTGGTAAGACAGGCCGGAAAACCAACCACGATGCATTAGGCCTATTGTATGCTTTAGTATTAGCAAGGGGTAAATACGGACATCGACATTGACACGCGCTATTTACAGGCACAAGGTCATTGGATTGTCCAGTAATATTCATATTATATTAATGTAATTATATTTAAATAATATGATATATTTTATATCTCCGATATTTACATTTTATGTAAAGAAAATATTAGTTTTAATAAATAGTTTACTGTTTACTTATCACAAAGGCATCAAATTCCACCACTTCATTTAAAATGGTGCAAATGAGACAAACCATTAATAAATATTGAAACAAATATGTCCACATCATAAATTAATTAAATTTATTTCGTAATTGCGTATCTAATACGGGTTCAGAATAAATAACAAACCTTAGTTTATTAAAAGTAATATTTTCGCCGTGTTGGCGGGTAGGGTTGGGAGACTGTTTGATGTAGATAATTGTGTACGTTGAAATTTTAAATTATTTCACAGCCATCACGCCTTCGTATTTGTTGACTTTGTGTTTACTCTATTAGAAAATGTGCAATAATAATCATAAATAACGGGAAAAAAACGGTAACTTAAAAAAAAAAAACTAACATTTTTTTTTCACTAAATATTTAGATAGATTGACTGATGTGACTGTTGAATAAGTCAGCTGCTGTTAACTGATTTAAACAGAGAAATTCTCTCTGATTCAAAATTAGAGTAGATGTGACAATGAAATGACGTAATTACTAAAGTACGTAAACTAAACGCCTCTTATGGTCCAGGCATTGTGTAGCGAGGTCAAAAGCTCAGCACTGGGCACATCCATAAGAAAATAACGAGGACTTTACAAGTTCACATACACAGTCCTAACGACCATTAAGAAAGACATGTTTTATGACACATCATAAACAAACGAAAACCAAGTCTTCCTTTTTTGGGAACCTCTGTTTTGCTGCGTTCCATAACTTTGTAACTTCTTCCTGGCAGCACTTCTTTGTCTTGTAGACGTGTCTTTTCACGTATGCTTCATAATAATTATGATATAAACTCATTTGAAATAAATGACAGCGTTGACTGAGCCGTCGAGTAACTAAACATGTACATGTTTAGCTACTCGACGGCTCGACCTGTCCATGCGTCGCTGTCACGTGGCTCGTATGTCGCAGCGTTCGTCGAATCCCGCGTTCGGCCAGCCGGTGGCTAAACAATCGAAGGGCTACTGTGTCACTTTGTGGCGTTCGCATAACCGCGATAAATATTATTGTGTATAATTTAGTCATATTTTAGCAGAGAAACACGTTATACTCAATTTAACCCAGTTTTCTCGCAATTTTACACTGTTTCTTGCGAAAAAAAAAAATTACGTGATACTTGTTAGGACCCTCCCTCTCCCCCACGTGAGATTGGGTGAGATTCGGCTCGACCCCCTCCCCCCTAAACACCTCACGTAATTTATGGACGCCCTCTTACATGTCTTATTTAAGTTTTTTTTCGTGTTGAGTCCTGTTTTCCATGACAGACATATGTATTACAATGGCGAATGTCCAACACTATCCATCGAGTGATTCACTTCCCAGTGTGCTAGTCATTCTAAGATAATATAAACCATAGCATTTCATTTCTAATCAATATGAATAAAAACAGGGAGAAAATAGGTGTGCGGGTAATGCCTATTAAGAAATAGTTCCTCAGCTCGCAAGAATGCAGTGCTTTGTCTTTTTTGTGCAATTTTAGACTCGGTTAAGCTTTGTTTGCTATGAGGAGGAGTAATATCCTGTAATCAGGGCTTCAGAATAGTTATAAGTAACGTAGACTGAACTATAGTAATTGTTTTATGCGTGCGGATTATTCAGTGCAAATGTGTCACTTAATTTAATCTTATCGGTCTTTCTTCATTGTTAAAAGTTAGTTGGAAATAAAAGTAGAATGTCAATCGATGCCTTTGTCTAGGGCGGTGTCAACACGAATCAGGTTAGCGCTAAGAGCAAATAACCGAACGAAACTTGGGTCAAGCTGTCATTGTGTCGTCTTTATGAGCGTTCTGTTAATAAGAAAATTAAACTTATTTCAGCTTTGTCACACGGAACTGCTTGGTAAAATCTTCCATACACGCTCACCTTAAATCAGCAACCCAACAATAAGTGATTGGTAAAAGAAAACGGGAATATTTTGTTCCGTGAATAACAATCCCAAAATAAAAACAATCGTCTTTATGCACAGCCAGATTTTATTCTTGTAGTGACTATTTTCAAACTCAGTAAAAAAAATCCTTAATTTTCTCAAGCTAAGTAGGCACTGAAAACATTTGGCTATATGTGGGTTTTCGCAAAAAGTATGTTTTGTTATTATGTATATTTATTGCACGTGAGCAATATTTCTTATGAGACAGAATGCGTGGCCTTGGCTTCAGTAATCGTTTGGGACGATGCCGCTGGTCTGTGGATTTTCTCGGGGATATCCCGTTTCCCCCGCCCTTGCATTCCAGCGCTCTTCCACATCCATGTCGTCGCAACCCCATCGACTCACAATACCTCGTTATCAAGTAAACAACACCTCTCCACTCCTTGCTTAAGTTAGGGGTAAATACTGGAAACACGTGAAATTTTAGGTTAACGGTTGTTTGTAAGAAAATACTAGGTGAAAATGGATATTTGTGAATCGCCACGAGAATACGCAGGCGGCTGTGTGGTTGGCTTTGTAACTAAAAACGTCCTCGTCAAATGGTGCGGAATGCAGTGCTACCAAATCAACCAACCCAAAACGTCCTCGTCAAATGGTGCGGAATGCAGTGATACCAAATCAACCAACCCAAAACGTCCTCGTCAAATGGTGCGGAATGCAGTGCTACCAAATCAACCAACCCAAAACGTCCTCGTCAAATGGTGCGGAATGCAGTGCTACCAAATCAACCAACCCAAAATGCACAAATGAATTCCACACAGTTACGAACACGCCTATATGGGTATAACATTGAACATAATCTGCTAGGCAGTCTTAGGCTCGACTTGGGTTGCGCTAACAAGACCCAGGGTCCACTTCGATGCCCATTTCCATTTTATAAACATTTTACTACAGATACCTATATTGATTTCCGCAGCCAAAACCAATTTCACAAGAAATTTAATTTGTCTCTTGAGCATATTGTCAATGTTGTAAGATTTACGAGCGAATTTTTTTTTTTTTTTTTTTTTTTAATATTCTCAGAATGCAAGGGTAAAGATATTAACCTTTTCAATTCATTTTTAAAAGTATCATTACATAAGTACAACTTCGCAAGGGAACTAGATCTTGTAAAATGTTAGTGGGAGGTGGATATTCAACACAAAATCCAGACAGTCGTTCATTGCACAAACAAACCCACTCACCAATAGAACTTGCATATATTTTGTGGGATTCCGCACAATTTGGCAAGACTGGCGCAGGGGCCCTTACTTAACTGCGCTAGGGATCACGGTGGCTGAGCGGTTAGACTGCTCGCCTCCCACCAATGTGAACCGGGTTCAATCCGTGGCGGGTCCAACCGGATGTTTGCAAGTGGGAATCGTGCCGGATGATACCGCTGGTCGGCGGATTTTCTCGGGGATCTCTCGTTCCCTTCGCCCTTACATTCCGGCGCTGCTGTATCCTCGCCTCGTTCACCCTTATCGGCTCTAACGGCGTAGTTGTTAACAGCAGCCCACTCAACTCATCTGCGATGGTTGGTCGACGTAGGAGAAAAGTGCAGTTTGCTCACCTGAATGTTTGGTAGGTCGACGGGCCAGCTCATGTCCTCCGAAGTACATCCACGTGTTCCAGGTAATGAGCTGAGCGACCTTACTCCGAAGTACATCCAAGTGTTCCAGGTAATGAGCTGAGCGACCTTACTTGGAAGCCGACGTGTCTTGTCTGTGGCTCGTGGCATGCGGGGGACTCTTATCGCGCGATAGGGTCGGACTTAACATCCGAGCTGGCGTTATCAGCCGAGTTTAATGCCTAGCCTAGTCAACACCGCACTATTGCGTCACTAACCCACATACGCGGCGCGTGGCGAGAATAGGTGTAGCAGCGCCGGAATGCAAGGGCGGGGGAAACGGGAGATCCCCGAGACAACCCACCGAGCAGCGGCATGATCCGGCAGGCTGCTTGGGACTGCAGTGTTGCCAGATAGTGGGAGTTGCCCTTACATTTCATATCATTTCTGACGAAAATGAACCAAAAGGAAAAATTATTTAAATTTTAAATACACCTAATAATGGGACATTTTCATAAGAGCTTATTCGCGATATAAATACTTTACTGTAAGCACACTACAATGAAAAAAAATTCTGATGTAAAGCTTTAATCTGTTGCATTTCAAAAATGGTACATGGAAGAAAATGTTGTGATCAGCTTCCTCATTATGCATACTATCAGGGTATAAAAATACGAATTTTTTAGGGGATAGATCGATTCTGGTAAATAGAACAAAATTGCATTAAAACCTACGCATTTTGAAAAATAGCTGTTATAAAATAAATTTTAAAACATAGTTAGGTTGGGCAATACACTACAGAGGCATCTAGGCCTACATCAAAATAATGTATTTAACTATGAGATATTTTGTAGTACATTGGGACATCTACGATCTTAGCATGGGACATGTAAACTCAGGACAGTGGCAACACTGCTTCTGGGTGAGTACGTAGGCTTAATGCTTCTGTCAAACTATAAAATATTCTCCTTCATCTAAATTTGACAATAAAATTTGAAGATAAAATACGGTCATCAAATTTTGCTTAACAAATTTGATAAAATAATCTTGAATGCTTTTGAAAATGTATCACGGTGACAAATTATTTTACTGGAAGAATCTAATTGGAAACATTATTTAAGAATTATTTTGGTAGCATAAGTTATTGCTTTCGTTTTTCCATGCAGTCCATTACAGGAAGAAATGCAAGGAATGTTTAAAATCATTTTCACTTCTTTGCTAAATCTAAATATTATTTAACAAGTATTTTTTCTGCACAATGAAATTAAATGCCTCCGTTTTCGTAATATTATGCGCAATATTCACTTAAAATAGCATTCATGGCCAGAAAGTTTCTAAATAAATTAATTATCTTATAAGCCACTTCGTTCCCAGCAATTCTTAGATATTTTAAAGTTCCTTGACTTCCATTTTTGCAGTGCACGATTCTGATCGGCTGAGACCGTCAATCATCAAAGGAATTTTAGAACTGGACCAATCTTTAAATATCTGATGGAAATTGAAGCTACCCAACATTCTCAGACAAATATGGCGGTTTTTATGACGTTTCGATGACGGCATAATTGTCCAACTTTATTTGACAAAATTTATTGGAAGTAGTTTGACGAAAAAATGTGACGGTGTGAGAAATGTTTAACGGGTGTCCGAAGTAAAAAATGAATAAATCCTACGCTACAAGGTCAGCCGCGGTGATAAGGAAGCGTGTCGACGGCGAGGGAAACACATGAACAAGCTGCAGGTGGGTTTGGTCTCCTCCGAGTTTCAAGCGGAGACTATAGGTTTGTAATGCAGAAGTATTATCAGAAATGATACAGCATTGTCGCTGTAGTTTCAAGCGGAGACTATAGGTTTGTAATGCAGAAGTATTATCAGAAATGATACAGCATTGTCGCTGTAGTTTAAAACACAGCTTGACCGAAAAAAAAAAAGAAACTCGAGTGGGGAGTGAACTCAGGGCGAGGTAACCTTCCAGCTGAGACCTGTAGGTGCCCGTCATCCCCGGACACGACATGAAACGAGACCCTCTGATGGAGCGGCGCTGGAATGCAAGGGCGTGGGAAACGCGAGTACCCCGAGAAAACCCGCAGGCAAACGGCATCATCCAATACGATTCTCACATGCGAAAACCCGAGAGTGAACCAGTCGGGTATCGAACCCGGATCGCCGTGGTGGGAGGCGAGCGCCCTAGTCACAGAGGCTGCGGGCAACTCGCAGAGATTTTTGTTGACTTTGTCGCTTTTTTTCGGTTTTACAAGACCATTTTTATGTTTCAGTATTTAAATATCTAAATTCGCAACTAAATACTGACTTTCAATTTGAACTAAAAAAAAAAAAAGAGGTTTTACGTTGAAAGATTCCTTATAATTATTATTTTTAATAAGAATATACATAAGTGCTGACAATGAGCCCCACATGACAACTAGAGCGGGGGATGGGGGCTATCTTTGTGGGTTTGGGGGGGGGGAGGGGGGAGGATTGTGGTCGTTGGCCTTACATATTGGATTTATATTTGTTTCATCGTACCTTATGTTAAAGGTCGAATTAAAAAAAGTAGAGTTTCCAGGGCACTAGGCTAAGATATTTTTAAATCCAAAATATTTTGCCTGTGTTCTTTTGTCGAATCCGTAACTTTAAAATAAGACAAATCCGTTATTTGCCCTATCTCCAGTGTGTCGTGAGGAAACGTAGACTGAGATCAGTAGAGGCACGTTATTGTCCAGCGTGGAGAGTGTCTCGACGCAGCGAGGAGACGGGTAGCCCAGCCCCAGAACACTCACAACTCAGACTGCTGTGAGTGAGTGTGGGACTACCAAAGGTGAACATTTCCTTTTATTAGTTGAAAGTGTGTAGCATGGCTTATTACAGCATCCTGTTGCACTTTCACTCGCGTTTCAGTAGTAAGTTTTAAGGTACAGGAGTTTGGAAATGCTGGTTTTTAACTACAGTGGAAGGTCACAAAATAACATTTATAGAATGCTTATAGAACTCTTGAAAGTATCATTCGGACAACGTCAGGGGTATGTTTCCTTTTCGTTTATAAACATTATAGCACACGTTTAGTATAGTCAAAAGCACTTTGTTTGCTACTTGGGGCGCACATTATGATGCCCAACTATCAAAAATGAATTGTTCTACTGTGTGAGGGCTTTAAGTACAAATATGATCTTATATTATGTACGCTTTGGCAAACATCACCCACACATTCTCTACATACTCTAAGATGCCTGTGGATGTTTCACAGACATTTGCTTGTGCGCTATATATGAAATCCTGTAAGTCATTTTGTGTTAAATGGCCCACCATTTCCCAAATGATGATGCCTAACTATCAGATATGAACCATTCTACTACGCGAGGGCTTTATCCGCAAAACATGATCTTATTTCATACTCTTTGGTATACATCAGCAATGCGTTATTTACATATTCTAAGATGCCTGTGGGTGTTTCACTTATGTTTGCTTGTGGACCACATATGAAATTCTGTCAGTCATTTAGTGATAAGTGGCCCGTAATTGGTCACATGATAATGCCCAACTATCAGAATATAACCTGTTACCCACATGAGGGTTTTACATGGTAAAATATCTAATTTTAATACTCTTTGGTATACATCAGCCACATGTTTTCTACGTGTTCTAAGATGCCAGTGGGTGATTCACTGATTTTCGCTTGTAGGCCATACATTAAATTCTGTCAATCATTTTGTGTTTAATGGCCCACATTAAAAATACATCCCAAGCAAATACAGTAAATATTGTCCACGTGGTCTTATTGTGTACCATATAAGAAAACGCTTACAGTCATATGGGCGAACATGTATCACCTGTGTTAACAGTTGGCCAACTGTTATCTCCTTGTTGTTTACTACTTGGGATAATATTAAAAAGAGATGAACTGTCTAATTGTACTGTATAAATACAGTATTCTGGTAAAGGGACGCGCACTTGTGATTACTTGACTGTTATGTCACCCTGGAGCCTGACGCATATATATCTTTATATATATATATATATATATATATATATCTGTGTCTCTCTCGACTAGTGTTGTATGCCATCCCTTCGAATTGAGGAGACCTGAGCGCAAATTGCGCTGCCTGTCGACCACCTGGGCTGGCTTTCGACCACCTGGGCTGACTTACAGATTATCAGAACTGTAGTTGATCACACATCAGACAAGTCGATTGAGTTACACTGCTAGTGATGTAATTGTTGGCTGTACTCTGAATATGATGGTTTCATTTCAATCGGTTCGTAAGTAATTCCTTTGCTATTCTGTTGTACTAACTAGGATGGTTTGGTCTTGTCTAGCATCGTCTTACACATCGTTAAGCACACATCACTTTTGTAATATGTGATTGCGATAGTTAGTTAGTGCTTATTAATATTTTCCTTTAATTTTTTTGTATCTGTTTGCATCAGTGTGTAGCAGTGTTGTCCTTATCGCTCCAGAGCTTCTCGTTTTGGCAAAAGTATTTTATTAGACAAATGTGATGTACAACACTCGATGCTCGCGCATAATGCATTGGCTGGCAAATGCTAATAACTATTGGCTTTTTATATATATTTTTATAATTGTTTGCCTCAGTGTGTAGCAGTGTCATCTCTCTTGCGCGACTAATGGTATAAATGTACAGTATGTTGTTTCGCGGCAAGCGAAGGAACTCACTAAACTTCTTGGCGTGATAGTGACACTGACATTGCTGTTTTGGACCTTATATATATATAAAGGGATGGTTCAAATAAAAAAATTATCGCTTCTGCTTCCGGTACAGATTCTATAATTGAAATACCGGTTCCAAAAGCACTCACAAAATACAAAAATACATGAACATACTCTACTCCCTGTTTGTTTACATTTTTGTCTCTTATAATACCCTAGAATGCTGTATTTAGAAGACGTACACATATAACAATTATAACGATTAAAAGCTAAAAATCTGTACATAATCGTCATGCCTTTTGATTTTGTTTCACTCGATCCTGAGTGCAGGCCCACCAAGAGAAATTCCGAGCCCCTGAGCAATTCGTGCTGTGCCCCCCCCCCCCCCCCCACCAACCAAGCAAAAAATCGACCATAGTCAACCATGCAAAAAAAGTTAGTAATTTTTTAGTGTCGAAATCAGATTTTACATAATACCGTACTTCGTTTTATAACCAAACATTTAAGAGTCGGGCTCGACCTGGGTCCCTCGGAGATCAGGACCCCTGAGCATTTCACTCCCTTGTCCCCCTCTCTTGGCAGGTTTGCCTGAGTATAGTATATTCTCAGTATATATTTAATTATGCCATTGCCACCACGAAAATGTTTACATTTTGTCTGGTTTAACTAATAGACTATATTATACCAAATACTGTAATTGATTAAACGCCTTTCCTTAAGAACTACTTTTGGGAACAATGGTGCCAAATAAGATTATGTTTATTTTTATTCAACGACAATAGTAATTCGCTGTAAGGAATCATAGCGGCCAATAAAAAATACTTGTGGCAGGTGAATTAACATAAATTGTTATGGCGGAGACAGCAGTTATTGTTGGTTTTGATAACTTTCTCGTAACAGTTATTTTGGAAATGACAGAGATTTGCGGTAACTAGAGTAATTCATAATGTCTCATACTAAATACATCAACATATAAAAATATTACTAAATTTATTGCTGTGTAGAAACGAGAACCCAGTAGTCGTTGTTAACCTGAAACCAGTTCCAAGTCAAACCAAAAAACCTTTATAAATTGGAACCGAAGAACCAAACCGACCCATCTCTAATACATATACAGGTTGTTCTGGGCATAGACGTCCAAACAGAGGCAGATAATAGAGGGGTCCAAGACCAACCAAAATGACCAAAACATATGTGGTCCTATTCTGGACAATTTAAATGTTACGAATTTTGTTCCGGATGTATGGACCTTCTCTACACTACACTAAGAATGTAATGATTGTGACAAAATAAATGTCCCAGGGAAGTAATATTTGTAGAAATGGTAGCTGACAAGTGGAGTCACATAACCAAACATCATTCATGCCATTGTTTTTATTGTCCAGATATCTGTAATGATAAAAGCATTAATGATGTTTGGTTACGTGACTCCACTTGTCAGCTACCATTTCTACAAATATTATTTCCCTGGGACATTTATTTTGTCACAATCATTACATTCTTAGTGTAGTGTAGAGAAGGTCCATACATCCGGAACAAAATTCGTAACATTTCAATTATCCATAATAGGACCACATAAGTATTGGTCATTTTTGTTGGTTTTGGGCCGCTATATTATCTGCCTCTGTTTGGACGTCTATGCCCGGAACAACCTGTATATTGTGAATCATTATGATGTCATGGTCGTGATCTACTTGTTGCGACCTGTCCTGAGGATGAATCAGGCCACCCATTTACAAGGGGAACACGGGTAGTTCAAAGGAAAAGCACTCAGATACAAAATACAACTTTTATTAAATACTAACTTTACAATAATGCCTCAAGTAGGCGTCTCAAGCAACGATCATATTCTACAACCAATCAGCTACAATTAGCAAAAGGTCTCGACAGTTTACGTCTCACAAGGGGCGCTGATGCCCGTAATCAAGCTGTAGGTAGCGTAACGTTATTAAGGCGAAATTATGGCCAGAAGGAGATTAAAGCCGTCACAGACTTGTAGCAGCTCTCTCGTGGGCGGGCTCTTCGGGCGTCGAAGGCAGACCACATGATGCGGTTCTCTCGTCTCGTTGTCCTCGGGCAGAGCCTCCGGCAGCGGCAGGCATGATGGCTCCCAAAGTCGTCATCGCTCTGAGCTTTTATACTCCTTTCCTAACCACGCGCTCAATCCCTCGGTATGTGCTATTCAAAACAAAGGCTCGTCTGGCCGAGGTTGCTCCGTGCCTTGCCTCAGCTCACTGCTGAGCAACCCTCGCAGGAGCCAGCCACAGCATGGCCTCCTCTCTTATGAGAATCCAGGCGCCCTCGTCTGGAGCGTGGGGTTGAACGGTGCGAGGGATCGGCTGGGTCCGGTCAGGCGATCGGTGAAAGAGGCGAAGTTGTAGTACATCTGCGACCAAGCCCTGTTGGAGCCATGGAGCCCACCGGAAAGAGTTTTTAAATAGCTGTAGTGACTATGATGGAAGTATTACTGACTTACTGAATTCCCCCCACCCCCCTCCTTCACACTTCGTAGACTCCCTAAGGCGGTGTCAGGCATGCAGGTTCGGGCTTGCGTTATGTAGTTGGCAGCCTTAGGAATGACAGTGCTAGACCATTTGTGTTACTCTTTAATAACAATATGGTAGAGTTAATCCTTTATACATGAGTTAATTTGTAGTACATGGTATTATTTTCCAAGTAATTTATACATTTAAAGAAAACTAGGCAACTGCAAGTTTTTAGTCCAGAGACTGTTTCGCTGTTGTCAATACTTTCTCAGGCTATGAACTGTTTGCCTGGAATATTAATCATGCAATATGTTTGCAATATTTATGTGCATTATATTTTGATTTTTACATTAAGTGATATGGATCTCTGGATTGCCATAGTATGGTAATGTTGTTCACATATTATGCCTTAGTGCTTACCCCTATTATAATACAGGTATTCGTAGCCTTGTATGGCTCTGTGCATATACATGTTTTGTGATTTGTTTACTTACACTCATGGTAAATGTTGTTGGTAATGACCGGACATTTCAAAATTTATCGATAATATACAATAAGAAATTAACCCTTATATGCAACAGAAGTCAATAATAATTTACTAAGTAAAAAATGGGTTGTGCCGGCACCTAACTTAGCTGGCGGCCATATTGTTTTCATGTTGGTTCAGCAGGATGGGGAAGGTAGTGCTCGACTCCGCGATGAACTTATAATCCCCTTAAAATGTGGAAATATTTAATAAAAAAACTGGTGTCGAACACGTTAGGTAGGAGATGAAGGGACAGCGCTCTTAAAGAATACAGCTCTACAATAGTTCTGTGATTTTATCTCAGTCTTAGGAAATTTATACTATTATCATGGTATTCCTTGTATATTTAATTATCTTTAACAAATAGTTTTATATATATGACTTTGCATCCTGCAATATGTTGATATATTTTCTACGTACTCTAATACTATACACTTATACTTAGTGACAGGAACATTTCCTTTTACTGAGAGACAATTGAAATTCTCGAATATACATTGGCTAATCTTATCCTAGCGTAACATTTATTAAACCAGAAAAATATTACACTATTGGGGCCCCGGAACATATTTTATGGTGAACCTCGCCGCACGACTTTTGAAATGCCGCCGAGCGCATTCTAGTGCGTGATTGCATTACCTTAGTGGCATGAGTACGTAAGTTGCTGCCCTACTTAGCTTACTGTTGTAGCCATGTCCTCAGTGCTTTTAACACTGACACCTAGGTAGAGCTGTGTTGGTCAAGTTACTAACGCGCTAACAGCTGTGTACGCACGCCCTGCCTGAAACTGTGCTGAGCCATCAAAACTATATATCTTTATATATTTTAATTTTCATTACAAGCTACCTTAGCATAGCACTTGTGAAGGTTTAGTATCAGCTTTTTATACGATCTCCTTTTGTCTAGTTTACCCACCTAGGTGCGTTGAATAAAATTAGTACACTCGCTTCATACGGCCCTATTTGTCCGTGCACAGTTAAGAAGTTTCCTTTAACAATGACATGAATTATTTCAGTCTTTCCTAATTACACTGTGGTAGAGTCCACTCTTATTACTAAGCTGCCTACCGCTGTGTATAACTGCCTGAACTTACGCCTGAGCTGCATGCACCATGTTATTCATCAATATAGCAATCTTAATCAGCTTATAGTATATCTCTGCTAATGTTATCATTGAATGATAATCTTTGAAAAGCTGATATAATTATAATGTACCTGACATTACACAGAAAACATATGTGTTTGATGAAATGCAGATCTAGTCTGAGAGTATGTTATAGAGGGAAGTTCTACATGATTACTTAGCCATTTGTTAACTATTCCTTTAGTAATCTAGTTAAACAATACCTATGTTTAAAGTGAAGTAATTTGTTTCAAATTTACGTAGCTCTCATGCAAAGATATTGACAATATTGGTGCGAAAACAAGTAAGGAAGGCACTTATACTGTTTGCACTACATTATTAAACAACTTCACATGAGCCACCGTTGGCTGCGATCATTGTCCCCTCGCTTGTATGCTGCAGCTGTAACAAAAGGCTGCTCTGAATAAACACAGGATTTTACGATGCTTTAATTGGAACAGCAATATTTCACTGGCAATATCACTGTGTGTTATCGGCTGATTCTCGCACGGGTGATTATGCCCTGTTGCAGCCAGGCGAGGCAATTACTACTTGGGCGGAAATTTCGATGTTATCTTCGGCGGTGGGTTGATGCGGAATGGCAGCATGCTTGTTGACTATGCGGACTCTTGTCGTCTTGCTGCCAGCCGGCGTGGGCTGTAAAAAGGAAGCATCTGTGGATGCCAACACTATTTATTTTCAAACAACAGCAGCCCCATTCTCCTCGTCGCCATATTTGTGCCGATTTACCTGTAACATACATATTTATATTAATTCCTTATATTAGTATGTTTAATATTTCTGTTGTTAACCGTGTCGATCTTTATTTGCCCTCTTTTCTTTATTTCAGTTGCAATCGTCGATGGTCCATATATATAATGGATCCTGTATGGGCCATGATATTTGAAGTTGAGAGCCTTCTGTCTCGCATGGGAGGAACGGGGAGAATTTTGAACTCCTATTTATGGTGGAATTGTAGTTGAATATTATGTATTGGACGTTATTGTACCAATGTGCATGATCTTCATTAGCGCATGCTGTTAGTTGTTGAGACAGAATCTTATTAACCTGTTCTGTCAACCTGTTACACACTGGGTTGGATGCTGTTGTTTGCAATTACTTTAATTGTAATTTTTGTAATAGTTCAGCGATTAGCTAATTGTTAAATGATGTACCCGCTCAGTTAAAATGTATCTGGGTCATCTGTACTGAAGAATGATCTCCTTGATAAAGTTTGCACAAGTTTCAGCGTCTATTGTTTTGACAGGTTTCGCTATCACGTACTGCGTGAAAAACTCTGTCATCACTAGAATGTATTTATTTCCAGATCCTGCTGTTTGGAGTGGATCTTTGGCATCGAGACCCCAATAATGCAATAAGGGAAGGGTTTCGATAGGGGTCATGAGACCTATGGGTTTCTGGTTACTATGTTTGACCTTCTGGCAAGTAGGGCAGTTTCTGATATATTTATTAACATCGTTGGCCATTGTATCCTAATAGTATTGATTTCAAATTTTCTGTAATGTTTTAAAATTGCCAAAATGCCTTCTTACTAATAAGGCATCGTGTTGGGCCATTATAATTTCTGGTACATAGAGCTGTGGCACTAAAGTTAATCATTTTTCCCTATCGGGGGTGCGAACTTTATAAAATAGATTTCTCAGTTTCCTGTGACACCATATTGCCTTGCTAGTTGTATTTATTTTGTATTGGCTTTTTGTGGGACTGTGAGGACGGTTTTGAGTTGCGTGATGTGGGGGATCATTTGCATATTCTGCTAAAAATGGCGATGACTGTATTTGAGTAATGGGTGTCAGGTATAGGTATGTGTCATTTTCGACTTTGATATATTCCTGCTCGTGGATATAAATGGGGTGGCACTGTGGTTTGGAATTGTTTATATAAATGACAATTTTCCAATTTAAATGGGGGTCGATACCAATTGATTTAATTCTATTGGCATGGCCTTCCATACTGATTTCAATGTTTTCTTGGTATGTGGCAGTTATGGTTTTCGCGATTGCTTCTAGAGGTAAATATTTCTCATTTATTATTAATTTTGCTATGCTGGCTTTGTCATTTGTAGCAATATCTGGTTTGATTAGGATTTTTATCTCATGCTAATTATTGATAACATATTTAGTGATACAGTGTTTGACTTCGTCGACATTGTACGGATTTTGTAACAATGTCTCCGCAAGAGCTTTGTAAAAGTAAGTGCAGTTATTCTATTCTCTTTTATGGGGGTAATATTGATTCTCTACTTGTATATGTGTTAACTTGACTTTACCTGTCGTAGGAATCAACTCATAGTACCCGCTAGTGTGTTTAATTTTCCTTTAACTGTCTTTGCCTCGAATTCATACTCAGTAAGCGCTATTGCTAATTTTTGAATTTGTATGTTGTGTTCGGCCTTTGTCTTTAACTACCGAAGGCTGGTCTGGTCTGTCTCCTTGTGAATTTTCGCCCATACAAGTATTGCTTGAAGTAAATGACAAAATATTTAATGGCCGACAGCTTGCGTTCCATCGTGGACCATTTTTTTTCTATTCAAAGAGAGTTTTTTTTCGATGAGAACACGAAATACTGCGGTCTTTACTACCTGGTATTTTTTGCATAAGGACAGCTATAATGGTTTCCTGAGAAGCATTGCAGGCTAGTATTTTGTGTCTGTCCTCCTTAAATTTAGTTAGAATTGGCGGGTTTATTAGGGCTGTTTAAAGATTTTCAAACACTATCTGGTGTTCTTGTTTCCATTGGAATGGTTTTGACTCTTTAATGAGGTCTGTAAGGGGTGCTGCTAGATTTTTGGCGCAGTTAATCCTAAAAATGTTCGTAACTGTGTAAGATTCTCTGGAGGTACCATCTGTTTGATTGCCTCGGTTTTGTCGGCATCTGTGCGTATCCCATCTGGTGTTATATAATTCCCTAGTATTTTGTCGGCATCTGTGCGTATCCCATCTGGTGTTATATAATTCCCTAGTATTTTGTCGGCATCTGTGCGTATCCCATCTGGTGTTATATAATTCCCTAGTATTTTGTCGGCATCTGTGCGTATCCCATCTGGTGTTATATAATTCCCTAGTATTTTGTCGGCATCTGTGCGTATCCCATCTGGTGTTATATAATTCCCTAGTATTTTGTCGGCATCTGTGCGTATCCCATCTGGTGTTATATAATTCCCTAGTATTTTGATTTCTTGTTACACGAAGTGACATTTCTTGGAATTAATTTTTACGTTGTATTTGCATAATCTATCCACTATTTTGCTAATGTTTTCCATATGTTCCTGGAAAGTGTCTCCTATGATAAAAATCTCATCAATACATGCTACTTCTGTGCTCCAGCATAAGAGTCCGAGCATGATATCCACAAACTTATGAAAATGATCTGGGGTTGTGGCCAACCCCATAGACATACGAGCATACTCATATAGGCCTACTTCGTCCTCGCTAAAAGCGATTTTTCCCTATCCTGCTCCCTTACTGGGATAGCATAATAACCACTAAATATATCTCTAGATGAAATTATCCTTGGAATTTTTAAGTGTGTTTATTATATCTTCAGTTCTGGGAATGGGGTATTGAACCATTTTTAAATGTTGGTTAAGTAGCCTAAAGTCTGTTAAAAATCTTATGCCACCATGGCATTTTTTATGACTAGGCTTGGTGCAGCGTAAGGGGATTCAGATGGAGTTATTATTTGTGCATCAAGCATCTGTTGGATCTGTTCGAGTACTTGTTTCTCGTAGTTATGGATAGTTTTGTTAGTTGTTAATTCCCATTTAATTTCACAATATTTTGTTTATATTAGTTCATTTATATTACTTGCGAAATTATCTTTGTGTCTATCTAGTAGTTCTATGATTTGTGTTTTCATGTGTGATGGTAGTTTTTCATTTACGCTGCCTGTGGCAGTAGTATCCTGCGGATTGTCCAGAGATTCGATTTTATTAATGCAGTATTCGATGAATTGTTTGTTTCACAATACAGTTGATTTGAATTTATTGGTATTTCGATGACTCGTTTATTGTGATAAGAGTGTATGTACATTACATCTTTGCTGAATACTGGCACTATGTCATATCTTTTAATAAAACCTACACCCAGTATAATGTGTAGTTTTAAATTATTAATTAAAATAAGTTTTGATTAAAATTGTATCGCACTATATTAATATTAAAATTTGTTTTGTATTTGGTTAAGTCAATATCTGTTGTAGCTCCCACTAGTGTAAACTGTTCTGTGACTTATTTGCCATTCGTGTTTGTTTACAAGTGTTGTGGTTATACAGGTACGCGAGCATCCCGTTTCAAGTAACGCATTATATGACCTGCCCACGAGCCGGACAAGGACACACATCATTGACGTTTGTGCATAACTTACGCAACATTCGTCCTTGCTGGTCAGTGGGGCTTGTATGTTTGTGTTATTATTGTCATGTGGTCTGTTGTTACTACCTGTTTTAGGGATGCGTTTTTTTTACTTCGGCTAAGCCGAAACGTATTTTGAACTTCTTAAATCTCTCATTTATATTTGTATTGAAATGATGTGTTTGATTCGGAATAAGTAGGCATTCCATGGCTCGATGACCCTAATATAAACACAAGGTGCACGTCGCGGCTGCCAGCGACTGCGATCCGATAAAGGCCGCGCATGCACTGACGTCACTCGTGCATTCCGCGGGCCTGACCTCGGGTTGCTCCGCGGCTTCCGTACTGTGTACCGTCTCGTCTTTCACGGGCGCCGTGTTATGGTGACGTTAGGCCTGGACCTTGTGTACGGTATTAGAATTCCCTTTTTTCTTCCTTGACCTGCAGTTAAGTTCCTTAAACATAATGACTGACATCCTGGTTTCTGTGTTTTCGCTTTTGCAAGACTTCACAGTAATTTGACTTTTGTTTCCCCACAGGGGTTGAACATTTTCTGAACGTGAATTAAATCTAGCTATTTCCATGTTCTCCTACTAAAGAGCACCTCACAGGCGTTAATGATTCGTGTAACCTTCACATCGAGAGGGATATCTCTTTACGCATGACTTTCCTGGCGTGTTTTGCCCCACGGGCGGTCCTGAATTTTCCGTGCTTCTCTTAGGACCCCGTCTGACTGTTGCAAACCTGGAAATGTTGTTGTGTGCAATATTTATGCGGGTGTTGTATTTTTTCCCATTGTGCCCTTAAGGGGCTTGTCTGCCTGTATGATATGTACGGGGAGTGGGTGTAGTCTGGCTATGTTCTGTAATTGTCTCTTCTCTGGAGCCTATGTAATGGTGTGTGTGACCCATTTCTAATGTGAATTGGCATAATCCCGTGGGTGGGGTGATTGTTTTGTTTTTGAAGAGCTCTTACGTGTGTATGAGTCATTTTGTTGGGACATGTCAATATTCTTTTATGTCAACTTTTGTTGTAGGGTGGTTAATTGACTTTTCAATGTATTTATCTCTCTCTCTGAAGTGTGGTGTTTTCAGTGTCTTTGTTGTGGCTCTCCGTGAGTTGATTATGATTGTGTATCCCAAACTCAACATTTTGCAAGTTCTGGAGCAGCTGTTCAAGTGTGTCATTCTGTAGTGGCATTAGTTTGTCTGCAATGTGGGGTAATTAAGATATCCAAATGAATTTTATGAACTCGTCCTCTGGCAAGTTAGGTTTGCAATTATTTTGAAAAAAAAAATGTGAGAGTCTCCACATGGACCTGGGAGCTTTGTCCTGGTTTTTGTTTGGTGGTGTAAAGTAATTTGGTGCATTTTTTTATTTAATTGATAGGTGTGAAGACTGATTTTAGTTTGGCCTCTACCTGCAGCCGTGTTAACACTCCTGTGTGAGTGTAATACAAGTTTTTTTGTATGCCTGTTTAGCAGTGCCTCGGAAGTAAAATATTATGTGTCTGTGTTTTTCGATTTCTGACCACTCACTTATTTCACTTGCTGAGTTATTGGTGTCCAGAAATTCGTGAGTGTCTTCCTTGTCGTCACATGCAAGGGTGGGAATGGATTCTGCAAACTTGATATTTATTTATTTGAGGTGGCTGTTGTGTTTCAGGAAGTGGAGGTAATTGTGGCGTGTCTGTACTCGTGTTCGGAGGGTGGGATTGAAATTAAAATGGCTCTGTTGCCTGGAGTGATTTTAGTTGCCGTGGTCGGAGGTATCCGCTTGTTGTAATTGTTGATACTGTGAGTCAATTTTCAGGTAATGTTGTAAGTGGTCTGGTTAGTTTCTTTTCTTGTTCTTTAAATGGGCACTCAGCTTTACTGGTGTTAATTGTTACAGTTTTAATGCATTTTCTTATTTTCTTGGACGTTGATTTTCCTGGTTTGCTCATGGCTGCATGTTAGTGTAGTGTAGTGTCACATAGCCTTAATATTTAACATGCACACACACACAAGGCTTCCTAATATTTACTTTTCCACAATAGCCACTCTTTTTTGGAAATTTGCGATAAGCAAAAGTTAAAATACGATACGAAGAGCGGATCCGTGGTTTAGGAATGCATTAAGAATTTTAATCAAAGCACACACACTATTCTACTGAATACGCAGGGCGACTGTCTGGCCTAAAAGCTTTTTGCAATGTGGCATTCTGTCCGCTTGCACTCTTGTGGCCGGGGTATTCAGCTGACTGACACAAATTACACTGCAATGAATGAATGCATACTTTTTTTTCAAACGTTTATTACTGCGGATACGGTCACCCAGTATAATCGAGGGAATTTAAACCCTGAAGGCAGGTGGATGGGGCTAGACGTTTTTACGAGTTTCTCTATTTTATTCACACCTATTCTATTTTATTTTCTTTTAAGGGGAGGGCGGGAAAGCCGAGCGTTTCAACCAATTGCTGTGACATGTCCTGAGGATGAATCAGGCCACGCATTAACAAGGGGGAACCAGGGTAGCTCAAAGGATAAGCACTCGGATACAAAATACTACTTTTAGTAATTACTAACTTTACAATCATGTCTCAAGTAGATGTCTCAAGCAGCGATCAGATTCTACAACCTATTAGCTATAATTAGCTAAAGATCTCGACATTTTACATCTCACAAAGGACGCCGATGCCCGAAATCAAGCTATAGGTAGTGAAATGTTATTAAGGCGAAATTATGCCCAGAGGGAAATTAAAGCCGTCACAGACTTGTAGCAGCTCTCTCGTGGGTGGGCTTTTCGGGAGTCAAAGGCAGACCACAGGCTCCGGTTCTCTCGTCTTGTTGTCCTCGGGCAGAGCCTCCGGCAGCGGCAGGCATGATGGCGCCCAGAGCCGTCATCGCTCTGAGCTTTTATACTCCTTTCCTAACCTCGCACTCAATCCCCCGGTATGTGTTATTTAAAACAAAGGCTCGGCTGGCCGAGGTTGCTCCGTGCCTTGCTAAGCACGCAGCTGAGCAACCCTAACAGGAGCCAGCTACAGCATTGTGTATATGTCAGTCCTTTATTATTTGTTACATGACTGATTTTTCATGTACAGGCCCATATTATAACTTTTACAATCGGTTCCCCCTGACCCTCCTGTTAGGCTGATGGTGTTTATTTGTATTAACCCATACTTGTTTTAATGTAACTTGCGACCACATATTTCTACTGCTCATACACAAGTCTCAAGTTTTTATTTCTACTACAGAGATTCATCTTGGCATGGAAGTTCTAAAACGAGTGTTTTCGAATTAGTTTTCAAAACTTTGAACTGTTAATTAGAAACTAATAATAAATTTATATTTGTAAGTGTGTGATAAGTTTTAACCATACTGCTTAAATTCACGCAGAGGCGAGTAGCAGATGGGAAGACTGCATGCTAATTGAAAACCTTGTGCGTAGAGGCGATGAGGCAAGTGATGAGTGAACAACCGTTGGCTTTATAGCTCATGTGCATCGAGTCTCGAACGTGCAAAATAGATGCAAGCAGGTGGAACCATTAACCATTTGAACATTTCAATGTTTGCTGCTATAGCAGCGCCTAGGTAAGTAATGGTGTAGACAACATTACAGGGGAGAATATTTCAGACATTATGTTATCTGGAAACCAATCGATTTCATCATAGGCAGAAGACAGACACTTAAATAGGCCACACGCCTCTACAACATTTAGACAAAAATAAATGCTAGATATTTCCGTCGTTATCTCCCTTAAAGCTGAAGTGTTTGCACAAATGGGAGCACAGAACATCATATTTGGTGATTTTAACTCCTACATCGTGGGAGAAAGTTTATGAATTGTTTATTGACCATTTATTAGAAGTTTCATTATTCCAATAAAGAAAAATGTATGTCTAAACTGACCTGACAAAATCTTTACTTAAAGTTTGTACATGGTAACTTGGCAAATATTTCTAGTGAAAGATAGCTACTACTGCCACTCTTCATGCTCGGCACCTACATAACCAGGATGTCATCTGAACTCAAGATGATATTTTCGATAAAATACGAAGGTATCCTATTTCACATGGAGAGAATATTTTTCGGTTAGTTCACTGTATTGTATCAGCTATAGTGGGAAAGGAAATCGCTCGATTTTTCATTTCTACGCCAACATAGGCTACATTCGTGTTTAATGTATACGTTTAATGAATTAACGTTTAATGATTGCACCTCTAAAAATAGCATTATGAAAATTATGATACCTTAGCTGCTTGCCAATATACCCTTAAGTCTTCTATTATCAAGGAAGTAGAGCCGACTGCATTACTTTCCTCATAATTAATTCCATAATTTTTTCGTGTCTATTTGACCTACAGTAATGATAGATTGCTACCAAAATGTAAACTAACTCAGACAGGTAACAAACCATCATAACCAACTTAAGTTAAGTTCTCTTGGTTTTATAAATGTGTACCAGCATAAATGATAGTTCGCCTAGAAAGGTAAATGTACTTTACTATATGTGTACCCAATTCGGCGAAATTCGTTTCACTTTATAGGGGGTCCACACACTAACTAACAGATACAAACTTACACACATTCATACACATAGACACATAGAATGTGAACTTATTCGCCTCTTTTTCCTTTGGAAAGGAAGCTAATATTTTGAATGAAGTTTCATTACTTGAATGTGTAATTTACATATTTATTTTCTTATTACTTAAGTAACATCAGATCTATTTGAGTAATCGTGACTTTCGGATAAGAATACCTTAATTTAATGCTCTTTTCTTATTTGCCGAAAGTTTTTTTCTTGTAGAGTGCTGTACCGAGTGGCGAAGTGCAAGATCTCGTGTATGCAGGAGGGGTACAGGGGGAATTTTCAAATGTCGCCAGGTGCTTGTCTGTCATAAAGAGGTATGCCTCTAGGATTTTTTTTATTAAAATTAACTACAACAAGTAAATGTGACCATTGGCACTTTAAAATACATTGAATATAGATACAAATGTTTTAAGCCCGCCATTTTGTAAATACCTGTCTAGCCCACTTATAACACATACGTTTACAAGGTGTACTATAGTATTTATTGTTTTTGAAAATTTTGGTAGGAATTGGTTGATTGTTTTATGAGATATGAAGCAAAAATTTAATTTTATATAGAAATATTTTACATCAAAATAGGGGACAAAAGAGGCTATGTATCAGCACATTTAATTATTGTAGATTATAATTTCAGCAAACTAAGTTTTGGTCGAAGTTGGTCAAGTGGTTTTGTATACAAGATAATTGGAAACTTCCTGCGGAAATTCAAACCACAGCATCTGTAGGCGAACAGAAACTAGAAACTCTGGTCACAGAATGTTAGGAAAGATAATTTAGTATGTTTAACTGTTGAATTTCAGCAAACGACGCCGGGTGTCCGCAGCCGTATGTACAAGCGTGTGCAACCAGTTGCATAACACGAAGGCGAACCGATCCACGACAGTAGCGTGAGATTCGACCAGCGCCTGTACGTAGGCCACCATGACTTATATCTCTCTCACCTGCCACTGTAGTGACGCCTGTGTGTGGGACAGTGGCAACCCATTCGACCGACAGGCGGCACCGATTGCCGATTACAGCACTGCCCGTGGATCAGTTCGCCTTCTTGTTATGCAGCTGGTTGTGCACGCTTGTACATACGGCTGCTGACACCCGGCGTCGTTTCCCCAAATTCAACTTCAATTTAAACATACTAAATGGTCTTTCCGAACATTTTGCGACTAGAGTTTCTTGTTTCTGTTCGCCCACTGATGCAGTGATTTGAATTTCGACAAGTAGTTACCGAAAATCTTGTATATGTATAAGTCTGCCAATTCATCTCAAACATTTGTATGAAAGTTATGTTTAAAGTAAGGGCCGTACTTTTAAATCGCATATATTAGCGTGGCCCACCATATAATTAATTACCTGCATAATTTATCTCGTCTCTATTACGAAATTTTCCAGATATGACGTAAGAGATTAATTTTTTTAGTAGTTCCATTTTTCAAAATAGTGGACTAATAACGATATACTTCACTAAAATAGATATTTACATGCATAAATGTAAAATGTAGAATTTTATCATAGCATTCAACATTTTGAAATGACCGTCAATTAGAAATTAGCCATTTATGTGTTCGAAAACAATAAAATTCGCATATCTCTGCTAAACATGTACTATGTGTGTACAGAGTTAAGTGAAACGTAGATCAGTGTTTCAGAAGTCTTTGAAGAAGTGGAGGGAACACACATAGACACGCATACCTATACACACAGAAAAAGAACAGAAAGGTGATTTCCTTTGAAAAGGAAGCTTAAAATTGTTTATATGTATATTGCCTTCATTTGTACAATGTAGTATTTCGAAATTGGTTTAATGATATTTTTCACGACAGTATTTCATTTTGAAATGAGTTGAAATAAATTTTATAATAAATTGAAGACATTACAATAGTCAGACACTTGCGATGCCCCTTAATCAGGGACGTAGCAAGGCTGAAATTTCCCCAATCCCAGAAAATGTGAACATCAACAAGCAATGGCAAAAAAATGCCAGCAAGTAGAATTCATTGAACAGGGCAGGAGTAGCAGATCTATGCGAAAAGTTCAAAACATGAAGTATGGAAACACTATACTTAAATCTTTCTTTTGTTTATTCAACAATCACATTATTGCAATAAATACCAATATGCAAGAACTCCTTTAAGAGTAACACCAATTTTGATATTTGTAAATAAATATCTGTATGGAAAAGATATAAAAAAAAAAATACTCACATTCATTTGCTGCCACAATTCAGTTATATTCATACTACTTTCCCAGTTATTATAAAATGCAGATACATGTAATTCCTAAAATAACCAACCAGTATAAAGTATCCAGTTTAAGCCCAAGCAAAAGCTAAATTCCACTAAAAACATACTAAAAGTCCAATATTTTTGACTTGGCAATATTTAAGTTCTGGCTATCGGGCTGTATGGCTACCAGGTCATGCTAAAATACACTACGTTATTTTGCCAGCGAAATTCCAACGTGGAATTTATGTGATATATTTTTAATATGACAAATATTTCTCTCTCTAGCTAACTGACTATCCAATGGCCATGCTAAGAATATTTGGACTTCAACTTATATCTCTTGCAATTAATTTTTAAACATTTGATATCGCAATCAAATTTACCATTTTTATCTCACTTTTTCAAACTACGAGGGCAGTAAAAACATCTGTAAATTTCTCCACACTGGGTGATCTTCCCTGCCATTCATAAATCATATCTCACAAAACATTAATTTCTCCCTGTGTCCAACTGACTGAAGCAACTGCTCTCAAATGGTGAGTCTTTACCTCCGAGGAGAAATCCACATTTGAAAAACCTTAAATTCCAGCACCAAGACAACTGCCTAGAAAACATTCTGAGAACTATAAGTTGTCTTTTCAGATTTTAAATTAGAGTCATATTTGCAAGGGGAACCTAGACTTACATTAAAGTGACGTTAAGACCTACTCTCGCTTGAAAAGCCTAACATTTTAAGAGATATATTTTTACCATTACACAACTTAATGGATGCTCCCTCGAGGCCGAACGTCTGACCTCGATCGAACATTTGCACACAGTATTTATACAATTTTTACCCAATTAACTGTTAGAGGGGTGAACACAGCTCGATCCCAATAACAGGACATTATTATTAATTTTTAAATGAATCTGCCAATAGGGATGTATTCGCCCAAAAAAGGAGACACCGGCATTTTCACTTGGTAGTGGGGTGTTACAAAGTTCATTAAGCTGTAGAAGTATCTTCAATGGAACGTCCAATCCCAGCCATTTTCTTTAAAATTGTCTAAATAAGGGAGACACTGCATTACACAGTGACGGAAGAAACGTCAGTTCAAACAGCGCACTGGCTAGCGTGCACATGATGTCACGCCCGCTGACTGGCAGGGAAGGCGACACTAGCGCTCCATGCCTCATGTATGCAGAAGCTGGTTCTAACACCCACAGTTGTTACCGGAGCCATGGTCACACATGTTGCGTTGATGCAGGGCATGCATTCATTATTAAAACTGCTGTGAAAAAGTACCGGTACCGGTCCACGTCAACATCAAAGTGCAAATAACAATATAATTTATGTAAATTCACTAAGATAATTTCATATTTTGGTCAATTTTCCACTTCCAGTACTTTTCCGTGCGTGCAGGAAACCGAACTTCAGATGTTGTGCGAGTTGGTCAGGTTGAATAGGGGCGGACAGGAGACAACAAATTCATGTAGTTTTTGATGTAGTTGTCTCAATAGATTCAAATTCTCAGAAAATCTAATAAAAACTATCTTATGTTGTTTGATAGTTTATCAAAATAATTTACAATTGGTTGATTTTACTCATGAATTTCAAAATATGATTAAATGCACATCTTTTGATGATATACATAATGATTATACGAAGTAATAAAGATGTTCTTACAAAAACGATGCAATTTACTCAAAAAAATATACACAATTTAATTTATTAAATGAATAAAAATTAATTAAATACACCAACAAAAAATTAAACAAATTTTAAATGAAACATATCCAGTATTTTGCCACAAAATCAGCAATTACATAAAAATCCAAATCAATATTACAATGAGTTCAAAATAACATATTCGGCAATTTATGAGATTTAGAAATTAAATATAATATTATTTAATTAAAAACATTTTAAAAATAAAATGATGAAATTAAATAGATTTTATTTCAGTAATCGAAAATATCGACATTTCCATTTTCACATGTTGTATTGTAAACACCACAACACATGCTCGTTAATGAGTTAATGCACAAATAATTATATCCCATGCAGTTTGCCTTTGAAAACCTTTTGTCAGAAAAACTATAAAATTTCCTATTATACAGCAATAGTATTCACCATAAGTAACTTAAACAAATGATTACAGAAATTTGTATTTTTTAACTCTTGTATTTCTTCGTTAGAGCAGACATTTAGCGAATCCTATTTTTCTATAGAACAGAATTCGATTTTACAATTACCACTTCAGAAAGACGATCACCACTAGTCAGAATATGACTAATAAATAGCTGGAATTCAAGTTCATAAGTTGGTCCAGGGGATGGCAGTGGACTAGTAAGAGTGAAATGCGAGAGTAGTAAGTGGGCAAATGGCAGAAGTTTATTCAGGTTTCCAAACCTGGATGAAAACAATATCGATGAACAGGCAGCGATGCTAAACAGTGGTGATCGGTCACCAGTCAACTGGTTTTGATGGCATAGCATGACTATCTGTTATTTTAAACATAAAATTGAAGGCATTTTGGCAATTTTAAGTACATGTTAGATTATCAGCATATTTACATTTTTGTTAGCAACAAGTGTCCAGTTCAATATATAGGAAAATATCGTAGATTAAACTCAGTTTAGATCTTTGTCCTGTATTCATTACCTTCAGGGCTTTGGACAAAATAGAAGAAAATAAGAAAACATTTTAACGTTAGGAGCATCTCGGGATGTCAATAACTGATGCCTTATTGTTTGCCAAGTATTTATTGTAATCTAGAAGAAAAGAGAAGTAGTGGAGTAAGTGAGTGTGATCAAGTATATGGTTTACCAAGTATTAATTTACAGCAACATGAAGAGATGAGGTACGCGGTTTGCTAGGTATTCATTGCCAGTTACATACATGTAAACATTGGAGAGATAAATTGTGATTACATTTGTGGTTTGCCAGTACTTGTTTACAACTAAAAGAAGAGAGAAGCAATGGCGAGAAAGAAAAAGAGGGAGTCTAATAGATTCATTGTTCGCAAGGTACTCATGGCAAGATCGAAGATTAGAGAAGTAATGTCCAAGGTGTGAAAAATGCGCTCCTCGGCGTTAACGACTTTAGTTCACCACTCCACAGATGTTCGGTTTCATTTTCCCCTCATGCTCCTTTTTCCATCCCTATCTTTGGATTCCCCACCTCTTCCTCCATGCACAGTTGGAAGCTTAAACCTTATTGGTTGTTGTAATTTTGTGTTGGTTGCTCGGCCTTCCGTTGCATTTATTCCTCTTTCACTTCAACTTCAACTATCACCCGTTTCGCTTCGTTCAACTACTGCTCCGGACCGATGGTCGGTTAGTCTTCATCAACTTGGGATGATGCCACACTTGTTTACTTGGTGGTCTATAAATAGGAGTTTAGAATTTTTTTCAACGATGGCCATAGAGAAAGTGTACCGGTGGGTTGCCTTCTTTAGGAGTTGGTGTGTGTTTACATTTTGGTGCTATGTTGTGCTAGTCAATGGTAGTTACGGTAGAGCAATTTCCATAGCATACTAAATTTGATTTTAGCCGCCCAGTAAAAATTGTTCATTTGGATTAACTTTCTTGGTAATATGTGTGGACCCTGTAGTGTTACGTGTTGTATTTGCAGCACTTTAATGTGTAAATTTGAATAGTTTCTGCCGTTGTTAGTATTTGCGAGCTGGCTGGAAATTTGATAGCACAAAGAAATGGAAACACACCAGCTCTCGCACTTTATTAAATTTGTTTGATAACCTATCTGTAGAATAGTTGTACACTGTTTTTTGAGTTTTGAATTAGCTCAGTCTTTTTACATTAATTGCCATTTTATATTGTGTGTGTTATTTTATTCTGCGAGGCCTTGGATGCTCTGTTCGGATGCCGTTACAGAAGTATTTAATATTTTAATTCAGAGTTTTAATATGTTTGGGACTGAGATTTATGCGTGATAAGGAAAGCGCATTAAATTCAACACACATTTTAAAGTTTCCAGTATAATAAATTGAAATCAATTGTGTTTTATCTAGCTCCATTAATTTTGTTAAAATAATATTTTTAATATATTGTAAGGTTTCATTCCATGTGGTTGTGGGCAGGCTCCTTCCGAGTGCTGTATGGATGCTTGTGTAATTTTTAATATTTCTTTGTAACATGTTGTCAGCTTGCATTGTAGTGTATTTAACTTTCATGTGTATTTTTGCAAGTGTTATAAATTTGTCACGATGTTGAAAACAGTGAGTTCGATTGAAGCCTTGAATAAATGTATTCTGTAAGTATATATTTCCATGACTTGTATAATTCACCACACTTGAAGTGTGTACGTGTTATGAGTTTCGTGGTTTGCCAGGTACCCATGGCCTGCTATAAGAAGAGAGAAGTTATGGAGAGAGAGAGAGAGAGTGTGTGTGTGTGATTAGGTGCGTTATTTGCCAGGTACTCATGACCAGCTATATGAAGAAAGAAACAATGGAGAGTGGTAGTATGAGGAGGGAGGAGGTGAAGTGTTGCTGGCCAGACCAATGTGCTGCGTAGTCACTGCTAGAGGCTGGCTGTGAAGAGGGTGCTACAGCGACGCAGGAGAGTGTACCCACATCCTGCCAGTCGGCGCCCAACACCTGGTACGGGGCAGCGCAGTGTCCCGGTGCTTGCACGCCTCGTGACAGTAGCCAGGCTCGGGCGGGCGCCAGACCGCAGTCGCACAGTAAGGGGTTCTGCAGAAGGAACAAGTGCGTTAAGGCAACCGCCACTTGCAGTGCTCCGGCGTCCAATGTCGTCAGGAAGTTCCCACTAAGGTCGATGTACGTCACTGACGACAACGGCGATGACGCTGGCATGTTCCGCAGGCTCTTGATCTTGTTGTTCTGCAACAGTTCACCAGCAAGGTATTTCAAACTCAGATAATACTTTACTCTTATTTTGTTATCATTGGCTAAATAAGATAAGGTGCCGATAGGACTGGCCTATTAAATAGAACAATTTGTTCTACAAATAATTCGTAGATGCCAAAAAGCTTTATTGTGGCGGTCACTCAGTTCTTTAATTCGCAAAGTGTGTAAATTTTCAGATACTATTAATGTATGCATTTGCTCTTACAGTGTAAGAAAACTATTAAATAATTCTTTGTATCAGTATCTTCGATTACCACACTTACTTGCAGGTCATCTAATACCAATTTTATGTATAGGCCTAAGGTAGTTATTAATAACATTCCATTATACTGAATGCTATCTGTAGAGGTTGATGTACTGAAGTTGGTTATCAAAAGACAGATAATTCTATATCTATGTGTTATGGTGGGAGTGATAACATCACTGAATTACATACATTTTATAAGTATTCAGACCCTATTAAGCTTAAATTAAAACCTGTTGCTCTCCTTAGAAAGAAGTTATTTTACACATAAATAAATTATTATATATGGACACAATATTATTTTTATATTGTTGTCCCTGCTCTAATTTGGTAAGGAAAGCAAGTTGTAACATTTTTCAAGAAATCCTCAAACTGCTATTTTGTAAATAAAATAGCTGTTATGAGATTATTTCAACATTACCAGTTGTCTGAAATATGTTTTCTACCAAGCAAAAAGGTCCATAATTTTATATGGATGTGTGTGAGCCACTGCAGAGATGATGCTATGGGTTTGTACTGGAATTCTGCCTGTCCTGGGCTTTTTCTTTACTTATATTATGCTGTCTACTGTGCATTTTTCTCTCAGATATACATAATGTTTTCGAGGTGATGTTACAAATGTTCAGGGTATTAAGGACAAGGGCACAAGCATTGATTTGAAACAGGGAACCACAGTCTAGAAAACCTCCATCATATGTTACAACTGAAACAGTGATGGGGCCCTATTACAGCAGAATATGATAACTTACAGGACATTGTGTATGAACAAATGTACTATGCACATGAACGGAAAGCTATGAAACTCACACAGGAGCTCCAAACTACAACCTATTAGCTTTGATGCAGGCATGACAATGTTGCACAAAGCTCTGTCGCATCCGATCAACACATCACATGCCATCAGCCATGCATTAGAGGAGTGTTCGATCCCCATAACGTCTTTTGTAATACGCCTACAGGATATGTTGGCTGACTCATAACATTAGTGTCATCATTCGTAATTGCCACCCTCCAAGCACAAAGTTCGTTTCCCGTCTCGGGCAAGGATGTTTATTCTGGTTTGCAGGACAGATGGTAATGTTTGTACTATACATTGCAACATACAATATTGTAAATGTTTAGAACAAAGACCCGAGTGTTGTCCTATTCTACTGAAATAGGCATTCCCATAATGTTTTAATTGTAACATTCGACAGAGGCATTTTTGTACCGGGATTCCCTGTGTCAAATTAATGCTTATGCCCTTGGCCACCATCCGTGGAAGTATGAAACATCACCTCTGATACATTTTACATAAGGTATCTTAATCACTATTCCTAAGTGGAGATAGTTGACTGGTAGAGAGTAATGGCTTGGTAAGAAATATTGTAGATCGTTTTACTACAGTGAGGGGCCTCCCTTCTCCAGAATCTTCTGCGATATATATGTACCACATCTTGGCGCCTCTGTCTAGGAAAAATTCCGATAAGTTTTCCGCTTCAGTGCAAGAATCACTTTATAAAACTGGAGAATTCACTTTTTACAGGGTACTTAAACCCTGTTGAATTCAATTACCCATGTTGACACTTTGAAATATTGACTGGGAATCTGGAATCCCGTATGGCATCTAGTCCATTTTTTGCTTATATCTTGCCTCTTTATCAGCCCACAGATCTAATGAAAATGGTTGCGAGTGGCTTTTCGGTGCCTCCAAATCCGTTAGAATGGAAAAGGGCACATCATAAAAATATTCATTCAAAGTTCAGCTGCTGAGGAGAGGAAATTTTATCTTTTATTTAAACTTTTGTTGTATTCTCAGGAATGTGAATATAAATATTTGTATGATGAATAATCTTAAAAGAAACAGATAAATATATATAAATTATTGCATACAATGCCCATAACACATGGTCGATGCCAACAATGCAATGCCACCGCCTGGTAGGCGGGCCCAGTCACTCACTGTGATGTGTGCTGCCTGTTGCTTCACATACGAATGTGCCCAAGTGTTCACAAATGTTCACAAAATGGCTGAATTATAATGTTTCGAGTTTAAAAATGGACATACAGTTACGAATTATGGTTAAAGTGGCAATAAAGTGACAACTATGTGTGATACAAATTACAATAAATACGAAGTAAACAATAACGTGAGAATATTGTGAACTGGGGAAGTCGGCAAGTCGGCTGTGCTTGGACAATTATCGCTATGGTTAGTGCATTAGGTGCGTCTTACATTATTTCATTAATAGTATGTGTCACTTGTAAGGCTTTCTGTAAAAAACATTTCTTTCTATTCAGGTTATGTCTACAACAATGCGGTATTTACTAAATTACTCTGAATCAGCCAACTGCAATTTGTGTATTATACGCCGATAGAGAGATTTGTGGCAAAATAAATGATCGGAATTGAAGGATTCGGGAATGCAAATACTAAATAATTTAATTTTAAGATGAAAATATGTGGTACAGGATTTTCTCTCTCAATCCAGCCCACGCAATATCAAATTAAAAACTTTTCCTCAAATACACATTGTTTTATGTAACACCCTAGTGTAGTTGATTCCAACACGGATAGGTACTCTCATCACGATACAAGGATGATACATGTGGAAGGACGGATACAGATTCCTGTTGTAGTTGATTCCAACACGGATAGGTACTCTCATCACGATACAAGGATGATACATGTGGAAGGACGGATACAGATTCCTGTTGTAGTAGTGTTTGCAGATCTTAAGTTAAAGAGGTGACCCGGTCTTTACAAAAAACTGATTTGTAGAAATATTATTTTATCAATAAAATGGTTTGTTGGTTGTGATTTTCTTTTGTTATCCACATAGAACAATGGTTAAATACATATGAACCATACCAGTGTGCTTATATTTTAAGAGGAGGAAATTTCAGTAAAAAAAAAATAGTACAATGACAAAATCTCAGTAAATATATGTATTTGAAATATATATATAATATCGTCTGGCATACAACATAAGCATATATACTTGAGCATTTTACATGAGTAAAATAAATATTTTAATAATTAATTTAAATATCAAAGAATCTTGAGTATTCAACAATATCTATCACAACTAAGACCTTCTCTTTTCAAATCAAGTTACTTTAAAACAAAACATGCTATTTTCAGCAAGACAACAAGTGAAATCACCTTCCGATACCGTTTGCAAGTATTAGCAATAAGGGCACATTAATTTTTCTTAATTTTGTAGGTTACATGTTTTATCGTCCCAAAAATACACAATCATGTAATTAGTTGCCAATGTTATGAAAAATTTAATTCAACCAGTCTATGAACAGTTCATGTTAATGAGAGCTGTAAGTTCGGAGCACATGGCATGCGAACAAAATTATTAGATTTTACTTGGTGCTGGAGAGAATCGAAATTTCTTCTGCTGCGTAGGCCAAGAAGCAGCACTCAAGAAGAAACCAAGAAAGGCTGTGAAGAAATCATCCCAGGAGGGATGTTGGCCCACGATCTACTGCATCGTAGAACGAAACTCCAACACTTGCACAACTACAAGATATATCAAAGAAAAAATATAATGTGGCTCGGCACACACAAAAAAAAAACACGAACGGCAAAAAAACACCAATAGTTTAACTTACCCTTATCGGCGGGTGAAATTACCAATTACATTGAAAGAAGAAAGTTCAGAAGTATATAAATATTCGTAGAACAACTACATGCTGTATGGTTAAGTTCAACAAGGAGGCAATAACCTAGCTAGCAGGAATAAATATGAAATTATTAATGCTCAGAACTCCAGTCTGGTGTGACTAATCGATACGTAATACAATACAATCGATACGTAATAGAAAGATGTATAAAATAGAGATAACTAACAATTATTTCATTAAGTTACTTTAATTTATATTTGCATCTTGCAAATACTAAATACTCATTAAATTATTAAGTAGAATTTAGTTTTGGACACAACTTAGACATATATCATATTGTAAAATTATTTCGAATTACATCAAGTAATCTGCCTCTTCAAGCTAACAAGACAAGGGCAACAATAAAATAATTTAAAATGATTCTCAATGTTTTACATTTTGAAGAGCATAAACAAATCAAATAAATATAACTGGAGCATGTTTTAATCCAACCATTCATTTTGGTGAAGAATCTATTAAGTTAATAGTAACGAAAAATAAATAAATCTGTTCCTATACAACTGGCACAATTGTAGACTCTGATAAGATAGAGAAGGGCTTTGTAATCTTGGCAACTGATCAGGCTTTTAGCAGACTTTTAGAGCTGATATGGGATTCAGGAAAAATGCAAAGAGAGGTTTTTTTTTTTTTTAGGTTGGGTGGTCTTTACCTCGCAGTTAACATTCTGAAAGTTATATTGTTGCGTGTCTGAAAGTGGGTTTAGTGAAGTGTGGCTAGTAAATTGTCAGTTATGTGAAGGTTCCATTAGTAAAGTCCTGGATAGCAAGGCTTACGGAAAAGGCATAAGAGTTCATAATTTTACTTTCCAGATGTTGTGGCAGATTATAACACCGCAGGTCGCGTCCTGTTTTTTGTAAGTAAATTGGTATCGATCGTGATGAGTTCAGTCGCATTTCACGAGACCATAGAACAATGAAGTGTTTCTGCTGGATCCTGTAAGCGCACATTTGTTATCTGTTTTTATCCAGCAGAGAACAGAAGACAGCTTAAATTATGTATCTTGGTTCTCCTACGTAATATAATGCTTTTGCTGTTTATATTAGCAAGACATAATAAGTGACAAATATCCAGTTGCCGTATGAAGTCCAAGCGAAATTTTTACCAGGGGATTTTACTGCGATGCGTTTTGGAGCAAAAATTTCCTCAGGCCGAGCCAGACCATGCTCTGAAATGGGTTGTTCGCACGAGCAAAGGCGCTGGTGGACTTGTTGGTATTGCCCAATATTGGTTTACACTTAAGCGACGGGCTCTGCAATTCCATTAGCATTATATCACCAAGGAAATCTCTTCTATGGGTGGACTCGAGTCCGACAAATATGCTGTTTTCAAAATAATGAAATCGTTTAATTTAATTGGGTCCATTGCGGTGAGCGAGTAAGTAATCTGCTACATTGCGACCAAGCAAAAGATCCAGTAGTAATTTCTTGAAGGTATGAAACGAGGCAAATTCTGGTGCTCACCTCCATCAAGCAACAATGTATTCCCCTTCAATCTACAGTAAACCCTGAAGCAAATTTCTATGATATTATACCTAAGACCTGTGCACAGACCCTTTTAAATTTTTACATATACCCTTCATGTAATGACGGAAGAAAATTTTTTGAAACAGACAGGGATGTTCTCTGTCGTCTAATAGTAGCTTATGAATCATGAATGCAGAAAGATTTAAATTGAATATGAAAACATGAACCTCTTCCTGCATATTTGTCCTATTGTTAAATGCATGGCATTCTTATAACATCTGAGGAGGCAACTTTACTTAAATTTGTAACTGAAAACACCAAGTGTCGATGAAGAATATAAGTTATTCTGGGATTATCAACTTATTGTAAATGGCCAGGCTTTACTTGTTTCGATCGTGAAGCCTAGAAATGTCAATAATTCAGAGACATTGACACACATTTAATAAGCAAAGTAAAGTAGTATACAACGCCGTGCAAAATGTTTTATAGACTTTTTTTTTATAAAGGCACATGGCCAACTTAATCAAATTTTTCGCTAACCAAATATAAATAGGGGATCAAGTTCAGTTGGAAATGATATTATCTACTCTACTCTTTCAGAACATAAAAATGAGAGAAATGTCATGACTCTTGGTGAAAATAAGGCAGATCCCACTCGTTTCCTATCGGAAGAGCTTCTTCGCAATGATATGGGAAATACTGAAGTTGTTGTACATGCAGGGTTTGCAAATGAAAATGATTTCAGTTCGATACATTCCAACATTGATATCAATGTCCTGACCACATCTTACAAAGAGGCCAATACATGTGCTCTATTGCAAACCGTTCTCATAGAGAATCAGCAAACACTGCAATAATGGCAAGACACACACATATACGCTCGCTGCTCTTTCGCCACTTCAACAACATCATAGAAACTCCACAGCTTGGGTTATATGTGGAATGGCTAAGGATAGGATATACATTCACGTACACATCTGCTCACATCTATCCTCACTTCAACATGACGATATCCTCTTTGCACGCGGTGACAGACTGTCATTTGACTTCGCATATGGCCACCCTCACGAAAAAGTGGCATGGGCATCGTTTATGAGATAGGCCTACCACCTTCTGAATTATCTTCGACACGTTCCTCTACCTGAATCTGCGACTTACAATACAGAGATATTTATAAACATTTTCTACAAGTCAAGTTCAAACTATTAATTTAAGTAATTGTATATTACATTGATTTTATAAAACATTTATCTATTCATCTCTTAAACATGTAAAAAATTATGTTACAACGTTATACATCGTAGGACACCAACTATTCGGGATCACAAATAAACTGGAGGCCGTACTATGCATATAGCACAATTTGAGGAATCATCAGATGTTTAAATCCGCTACATGCCAAATACTAAAACTCAAAAATTGTTTTGTACTAATACATAATACGTTAACATTGAAGGCGAAGCTAGTAAAATGCCCATCATGCACGTAGAGAACTCCCGCCTTTGAGAATTATTGGGCTGAAGGCTTTATCAAGGTAGCCTCATTCTGATCCTCGTGAATCTTGTGGGAGTTCATATGACATGTACGGACATTTTTACATGCCAATGTAGGATCCAGTGTGCCAGTAGAAAATGAAGGTGCAATAAATCCGAATTGTCTTGCACAAAACTCTGGTGTTACGGAGGCCAATTTGACAAATTTGTCTTCACTCAGTAGTTGGACTTGGAATGAATATTTGCATAATATTACATTTATTAGTAAAATAAACCATTTTTTTTATTTACCATATTTGGTGCTGCTGAAATGCCACTTGTAGTTGTTTAGCCTACTTTTCGAAGTACAGAAAAGGCTCATGAGATCACTTTCCTGTTTGTTTTGTGTGTGTATCTGTGCATGTGTGTGTATATGTGCATGTTTGAACGTAGGAATCGAATTTCGTCTAGCTTGCTACACATATAATATTTAGTAAGGACACCTGACTTTTGTAGTTTTTGATCACGTCGGGCCCATACTTTCAAAATGGTGGGCATTAAAAATGCTTGTGTGATATGTATATCTCAGAAACCCATCAACCCATTTAACCCAAATTTTGTTCGCTGGCAGAGCATCAAGTAAGCATTGCATTTTGAGATGGATTATTATTGTGTATCAATAATACTGGAAACTAGCACCAAATGAAGAAGTAAATATTTTACATTATATTTCGAAAAATGTGAAATCAATGTTCACCCAATTTGGAATGTAAGTAATACAGTGATAGCTCAAGTTAACATATGTATTTTTAATTGATTAGTAAATTATTTAAAAAATTGCAGACATACAATTTTTTAAATGTTTAATTGGCATATTAACCATACTCTTTAACCATTTTCGACCAGATTTTCTATACTGAGAGTAACAGTCACAAGCATCATGTTTACAAACTAATTTTTCTTTTGGCGGCCATTTTGGAAGATTGCACCACATGAATAAATAAGGTTATTATGTATTATCTCGGTAAAAAAAAATTAACTGATACCTACCAAATTTGACAAACAATTAATACTGATGAATATTATGTTAAGTGATATGATTTAAGCATGTCAGACATTTATTTTCAAAATGGCGGTCACATAGGCATTTAAGGTTATAATTATATATCACCGAAATTATGTAATCAGTTCCAACATAAATTCGTATGCTGGCAGTACATATCACAACTGTCAACACTACCGAAAGGGAGCCTATTTTCTACTCCGTTTTCTTAAATAATGACACACGAATAAATACAAATTTTATGTCTAATCTCGGCAAACAATTGACAGTTTCGTACCAAATTTTGCAAAAAAAATAGCACTGCAGATCTTGGTGTAAGCTTGTATGTTTTAAGAAGGTCAGGCACTTATTTTCAAAATGTTGGCTGTATAAATATTTTAGCTAAGAATATTTTTTGTAAACGAAATACATTCTAACTTAAATTTGTATGCTGGTAGTACCTGTTACAACCATAAAATATGTCAATGCTGAGCCTCATTACTCTACCATTTGGTATGATAGCTCCACCAATAAGAAATATTTTTATTTATCTTATATCTTGGATGCAATTTACCCATTCTCACGAAATTTTGCGAAGTTATTGCTCTGTGGTAGGCTATATATATATATATATATATATATATATATATATATATATATATATATATATATAAGTATGACACACTTATTTTCAGAATGGTGGCTGTGAAATCATTATAGATTTGTGTGCTATATATACGAAACTTTGTAATATATTTTCATTCAACATTGTATACTGGCAATATACACTCATAGAATGTGCTACTACAAAAAATTTGTCCTCCATTTATGAATATCACTATATGAAAATAATGGAAATTGTATGACTTATCTCGAGGACCAATCAACCTATTCCCACCCAATGATACACTGGAAAATTTCAAATAGTTTGTACCAAATTGTGCACATCATAAATGCTACAGAAGTCAATGTAAACTTTCATGGTTTTCAGACAACAATGTTCGAAATGGAACAAGTCTACGTGGGAGAAACCTGATTGATTAAATGTCGGGGTTATTGCCATCCATTTTGTATCACAAGGGTGATTCGTAGTTAAGAATAGACAAAAGATGCAACCCTTTTCGCCTCTACTTGACCAAAGGACCACCTGGTTCCCTTGTACGTCATCATAGAATAACGGAAATAAGTGGAAGCTTCCAGGTGGCCCATATGCCTGGTTAACTTAAAGGAGTGTCTTCCTCTCAGGCTAAACTTGGATTGAAATTATGATTTCATGGGCCTCTTAGGCAAAATTGGTCTTCTGATTCCTCAGAAAATTTGTGTCATTGTAGAAAATATCATGGTACTGGTAATGGCAAGGTTACGATGCTGTGGGAATGCGCCCTCTACGACGACAGCAAACATAGTATATGTGATAGCATAAAAGATGTTGACTTGCCAATTCCTAAAATGCTACAGATATTTAAGTTATACTATGTTCTCACCTTAAATTTTGCTGATACTTTTCCATTCAATTATGTATGTGGGAGCAATTTACTGTGATCGTCGCAGGCAGGAGTTGCCAGGCCGAGCTCGAACGCTGAGAGGAAGTCGGCCATGGCAACTGGAGTTATGAAAACAGTCGGGGGAATGATTACATTAAAAAAAAAAGGTCGGGCGCTAGGATATTTATGGGGCGAGCGGTGGTAGTTCGCGGCCATCTTCTTCCCGACCACGCCAGAAGGGCCACTCGTGATGTCGCCGCCGAGAGAACAGCCATCCTTGCAGTCCGGGTTCGACTCCAGGAAGGAGCTGCTGTCGAGACGAGCCTTTACGTAGTCGTCGTCGACTTACTGGGTAATTATAACTGCCATAGGGCATCCCATTATTATAACGTAAAGACTATTGCTTCTAGATCTTGAAGCATTAACGTGTTTGTAACGTCTTTTCTGGATCATTGCTTGTAAGATAATTGTAATTATTAAAAGTAGTGTTTTATATAAAGTGATCTTGCCCTTTCTGAACTACGCATTACTCCTTAATGAATGTGTGACAATCTGGCGAAAGCGGGGTCATAGCAATTTGTGGAGGCACCTCATGCTTCACAACTCTTCCAAACCCAAGCTTATAATTTTAACATAAAGTTGAAAACATTTATTAAATCAAATAGCAATATCCAGTAGTAACCCCAATACCAATGTCAAGCAAAGTAGTAAACAATAGTAACAATGAAAGTTCATTCAACAGTAGAGAAAGGCCTTGCAGCGTGTATTCAAAGTCAGCTTATTGCGGTCGCACAGGAGAGTGCAATCAAAGCTGACGCGACAGTGAAACGTGTCTGTAAACAATCGCTCACTGTTTCATAGCAGTAGATCGTGAGTGAGATTCTGCTTTTAAAATTTTAATGCATTCATATAACGGCACCGCTTTTCGGGCCGCGCTATCCTTTGCAAGTGCAAATACTCCACTTTATAGTGTGTGCTAAGTGGAGATCAGTACCACAAAGGCTTCCAGAATGTGTATGTTAGTATGTAAGCTACACATACGAACATTATCACACAAGACCTCACTTATTAACAGAAACACCTCACCATCACTAGTGCGAACAGCTAAGAACATATTCAAACACGCTATTATCGATCTAACAAACACTTAAAAGAAACTACAATCACATCACGCAAACACAATAGCAAAATTTCAACATCTTATCAGGACCTCAGAAAAACTACTCGATCAAAATCCAGAATTAATCGAAGAATTGAACGCCACATCCACACGGCTAACAAGAAGTTTAGTAAGCAAGATTATTAATAGCAGTCTTTTGTCCAATATACCACCACCCACCAACCAAGCAACTTATGAACACCTAACAGACCTTGCAGCAGACTATCTCTCACCTATACACATTATCACGAACACCGAACATACATACGAAAATTCTTATTCACCCTTAGCTGCACCACTTGCCAGTAACGAACCAAACACCAACATTGACCACCCACCCCCTCTCAACATCATTGAACAACAACCAATGACCATTCCAAAGTACGCGGGGGAAAGCCAAGGAAACATGCACGATTTCTTAGAACAACACAACCTTGCAGCCAACATGAACATTACTACCTTGCAGCGGACATGAACAATACAACCTTGCAGCAGACATGAACAATACTACCTTGCAGCGGACATGAACAATACTACCTTGCAGCGGACATAAACAATTGGGATGAAACAATGAAATGCCGCAAATTAAAATCTTTTCTGAATGTCTTGACTTTACATGCTTTACAAAATTATGTCTAGAACCAAAGGGGGCAGCTGATGTGGAACAACATAGATACCAAGCTAAAAAGAAAATCATCAATGCCAGTAATCGAAGAACGTTTAAAACAACTGCTGTACACAAAAAAATAGGGGAAAGTGCAGAGAAACATATCGAAGACGTCATACACTATAGACGTAAATACAACCCACATGTCAGCGATGCTGAATTTATCTGCATAGTGGGGCGATCCCTCCTTCCCTCCATTGCAGATAAAATTATTGGGCTACAGAACGACACCATATCTGACATGCTCACCAACCTAAAAATAGTAGAACTTGGACTCATTAGGTATAACCAAGTTCTGAATTGTAACCAAACAAACACTGATACAGACACATTGAGAGCCGAAGTGATAAAATGAAAAGATAAGATCGCAAACCTCACCATTCACACACAAAAACAACAGAACATCACCAACACATGAAACGGGCACCAATACAGGGGACCACCTAAATACGGACACTATTAACGAAATCAGCAAACCAACTAACCCAGAGAGAACAGATAACCGGGAATTGTAATTAACGAATATGTAGCTAACCTGCGTAAAGATTTCAACACCTACCCACCCCAGTCAGGAACTCACAGATTAAACCCACAGAGAAACTATCAATAAAACGCTTAACACTGCTGCGATATTCAAAGTTGTTCAAATAACTTCTCACGACACAAGCATTATGAACAACACCAAGCCGATCAAACACAAGCTATAATTTAAAAAAACTCCCATACAAAGGGGAATTAGGCACCACCCCACAGAAGAAAAACCAAAAACAGGTGAATAGAGAAATTACTGTGTGTCAAGCTTTATTTAGGAAAAGGGTACGCAACAGAATGTAAGCGGAAATTACGACATTTAATGCCAAAGGCAAACATTTTGTTTACCCAAGTCAAACTCAAATACCAAGTTCCAAAACAGACAACGTGAAACAAAGTAGAGAACGCAACATTCTCAGTATCCAGTTTCGGGAAATAAAATGGGGGTCAGGGAAACCCGATCGTGAGGCGAAATGCATTCGCAGGAATCATCAGATTATTAAATATCAGGTAGCAGCGGCCTTGAAAGACAAGCGCAGAGTAAACAAGGAAGTGACCGCTACAACAGAATGCAATGAGAGTGTGGAATGCAGCAGTCAACAAAACCACGCCAAGTGCAAGGCTTGTGCGACCTTCATCGGCCCACATCAACAGACATCCATGACATGTGCTCTGTGTTTATACACAGGACACGAGGCCACCACTTGCCCGCTGTTTCCAAATCAAAGATAAGAATTCCACACAGACATTGGCACGAGATTCCGGAAATTCAAACACCAGTTCGCGATTGATCACGTCGAATTCAAGTCACCGCATGCGGTAACTGACACCAATAACAGAACAACAGAAACACTAAACATCAACATAGAACCAAGTGGCGATGATGACAAGCAAGCATGGAACCTGAGCTACAATGTGTTCCACAAACAGCCAGATTATCAACACCGCACACTGAAACACAATGACAAGTGTCGCGTGCACTTTACAAAAATACCAACACCGCACGTCCTTGTCTGCATAAACGGGAAAACCTACAATGCCCTCATTGACACAGGATACTTTCGATTTTGCATGGCAACGACACTGATCACCAACCAAAAGTGCGAACCAGAGACAGAAATATTTTCGCTCATAGGAGCCACCCAAGAAATAGACATACCCCAGTTTAAAACAATTACAGACATAACATTTCTGGGCACAAATTTACCCAAGAATTCCTCTTAATAGATAACTTAAAGCTCGATATTATATTAGAGGTTGACTTTATCACAAAATTTGACATACCAATACTGACAAAAAACATCATGTTCGTTCACAGGTCAAACAATAACAAAATACTATAAGTGCCAATAATCACCAACACAATAGAACGAGACATAAGTAATTCGATAGATATTATATGAATAAAATATAAAGCAGTGAAAAGGCTACCATAAGTGTAAAGTTAGGGAATATCAACAATAACCTATCCGTGCAACAGAAAGAAATGATACAGTAATGACTACAATCATATCAAGATCGATTTGCGAGCTCCATCACAGAACTGACACAACAATTACGAAATAACATTAGAATTAACAACTAATAAACCAATTCACACTGGACCATAAAGAATCAACCCCAAACTAAGGGAAAAGGTCCTAACAAAGATCCAACAAATGCTCGACGTGGGAATAATCACGAATTCCTAATCCCTCTATGCTGCACCGAGCCTTGTAATAAAAAACACCAGGGTGGAATTAGATTCTTAACAAACTTCAGACTACTTAACCAACATAAGAAAGTTCAATACCACATACCGCGAACAGAATATATAATAACTACACTACAAAACTCTAGATATATTAACTCAATTGACAAGTTTAGCGGTTTTTATGCAATCCCAGTCGAATAGGAGGACCGCAAAAAACTTGTGTTTTCAGTCGATGGGGTAGGTACGCGCATATGCCCATGGGATTGGCCACATCCCCTCATTAATTCCGAAACTTTGTCGATATTTGCTAGGCCTGTTAAGGTGGAACACCGCAGTCGCATATATATTATAATGTGACTATAGCAAACACATTTCAAGAACTCTTACAGAACATACAGAAGGTGACGGACCGATTACGAAATACAATGTAAAAATTAACTCAAAAAAATGTTGCTTCACTTAGGAAGAGATCAAAATCCTCGAGCACTATATCACACCAACAGGTATACGCATGGACCTAGAAATAGTTGACACCATACAAAATATGGCATCTCCCAAAAACATTAAACACTTACGTACATACCTTGGTCTCATGTCCTACTTACGACACTATATACAAGATTATGCCCATAAAGCAGAACCATTAACTAAACTCACAAAAGACAGTGTACCTTTCAAATGGACAACAAACGAACAGAGAGAGTTTGATAATATAAAAACAGCCATCTGCAATTCTCCCGTACTAGCTAAATTCAACGAAAACAGGCATACTATATTAGCTTGTGATGCATCGCAAACAGCGATAGGCTGAGAGCTCATGCAAGATATACCATGTACCAAATAGCGTGCAATAATTGCATTCGCATCGAAACAGTTTTCGCTGAATGAAAAACGCTAGTCAGCTACAGAGAGAGGGCGCTAGCAGCTGTTAAATACTTTGTAACATACTTCCGAGAGTATTCATATGGCAGAAAATTTATCATTGAAACAGACCACGCAAGTCTGTGTTATCTCAAAACCATGGCTGAGCATAACATTAGAATCCAAAAATGGTTATTGCCCTTACAGAATACGACTTTGAGCCCAAGATAGTTCAAGCGAAATAAAATGTACAGGCCGATACCATGAGTAGACTACTTACCACAGGTATGGCAGTTACTATTTCTAGAAATATAAATAATGCCAGTCACACAATAAAAAAATGATACAAGGTTGCAGCGGAATCATTATTTCAAAATACGGAAAAAACATGAAGAAATCGAAACAACCATAGCGAAATATGTCACCAATAATTGGGCGAATATAAAAAAAACCTTGTTAAACAGGAACTTCACACAACCGACAAAGCACGGGTGGCAAAAGTGATTGCTAACGAAAAATACTTACCTTTACAGGCAATAGCCAAAATAATTACCACACTTTACCAAATGAACGTAGAAATTCTTATGGAAGCACATGTCAACTACATTAAAACAACATGCATATATCCCTTTCTTAATTGCTAAATTATTATAAAAGCCCTCAACAATACACCGCACTGTGTCTCCATTGATCACCTCGAACAAGAACACATCAAAATTGAAGATGATTCCCATTTACTTTTAGCGCCAATTATTCATAACAGCACATCATCATTCCTAAACGAGTACTCTAATAACCCACACATACAACAGCTCAAAACTGTGTTAACAGGCCCAGAGAAAGCAACGCCCAAGTATCGCCGATTGGCAAGACGCTATACCATTGCTGGCAACAGTGAAATATATATGAAATTACACACTCTGGCAGGCGACAAGTAACTGACTCTCGTACTTTAACATTATGTCCCTAAGTTATTACTGCAAATCATGAAGCACTTCTTGATAGAGGCCCCTTCTGTCAATTTGAAACCTTACAAAAAATTTAAAATGCTTATTACTGTGGGACTCCATTAAGAAAGACGTTAAAAGTTAAATTAAAAACTGCTCAGTGTGCTATATAATCAAACCCACAAGCCATAAACCTATAGGACAGATGACAGCTGCCCCCCCCCCCTTTTTTTCTCTGCCTAAGCTTTACAACATTAATGGGGTCTCGATACTAAAGGCCCTTTACAAACATGCACGAAGGGGAATAAATATATATATATATAATATAAGTAATGTCAGAATTTTTCTGCCGGCACGCGATCGCTAATCCAGTAAATTCAATTGACACGATAACTTGCGCCAACTTCGTCAAGGACATTATTCTCAAATTCAGGTGTCCTAAAACTATTTTAAAAGACTGGAGTGCGTCTTTTAACAATGAACTCATGGCGGAGCTATTAAAAAAAGTTGCAGATTAAGAAATGATAAACCACAGCAAACAACCATGTGTGCCACAAACTCAAGGAGCAAGTTAACTAATTTCTTTCACAACAATTTACGATATGTGCCAACAAAGATCCCACACTTTGGGACGAGTATGTACCCTACATTGTTGTAATTACAATTCAACTGTCAATCGTAGCACTAAATACAGTCCCTTTTATATTCTGCATGATGTTGAGGCAGTACAGCCCTCGCACATTATTACCCCTGTGGCCCATTGCATAGCGAGCTTGTCAGCTTTTGGTCATGTATTTTGAGCTGCGTTTATGTGGTTCTCGAGTTCCACATGCTTGGCGGAGGTGGTGTCTTGTGGAGGGGGTGGAGGGAGTGTGGTTGGCATTTGTGATTATTGCTCTGAGCTCTGGTTGGGAAGGGGGCCCATCTCAGTTTTACTTTGGCTTGCATGCAGCAGGTGCTCTTATCGGTCGGGGGGAACATGAAATCGCAGTCTTTTTAGATCCCACAGCACTTGGCGCACATTTGGGTCATGGGATAAGAGGTACAGCAACTCATTTTACTTTTCCTCGCACGTGATCCATGACAAAGTGAAATGGTTGTAACAGTAGTGTTCACCTGAATACTTTTACCCTGCGGCCGCGCATGCTGTCAAACTATGTTAAACCCTTATTATCAATACGCGGGATAAACTGACATCCTTCTAGGTGCAGTCTGTACTGGCGCACTACTCACAAAATAGCTAAACATTTGCGCTCGTTGGGGTGGTAACATTGTTCCGTCTCTCTGAATTTAGCCCTCCCATAGTACACAATGAGTTGTTACAGTAGTCACCCGGCGGGAACAGTACCACTCCCGCACTTATCATACTGTCATCATCTGTACACACATATCGTGTGGGATCCACTCGTGCAGGATATTGTGATATTTGACAATATAAACATGAATGTACTGATATAACTAATAAGCCTTCTTTCCTCAACATGGGTGAAATTAATTTTTAAATACGCTTTTAAAAGATGGGCTGGTAGGAAAGTCTTAACTTATCTTTCAATGCCATAACATTAGAATAGAAACCAGAAATGTATGAAATATTTAATAAGACAATGACAAATACACATGAGCCTTACCCGATATTTGAAGCAAGAAACCTCGTACTATAAGCTATTGTGCAATCCACTGCATTATGGTGGTTGGATCCTGATTATTAATTTCGTATTTAATCAGTCTAAAGTTTCGTATTATAGGGTGTATAAAAACCTAAAATTTTTAGTGGGCCATCATTAGAAAATAACTGATTGTGCCACTGGAAACATATTTACATAACCTTTTGTAGTGCTACCTGTGTCAAGAATTTGGTGAAAATCGGTTGTTTGGCCATTAGATCTGCGATAAAAAACTTAATTTTTTATTTTATGCGATTGTACAGAACTAAAAATAAGATGTTTTATGTGCAATGTTTCTACTGTATAATGTCTACATACAGAATTTAGTTGCATTTGGTTCAATGTTTTAATAGATGTAGCATGTGGTGATTGTTTAAGGAGATGTGAGACAAAAATTTACTGATTTACAAAATTACAAAATGTTAGAGAAATCACTCTCTGCATAGTCATATTTGCTGATTGTAATAGGCACTGCCAACATATAAACAAATGTTGAAATTTGTTTCTTTGATTAAATATATTGATCTAAATAATTTATATAAACACAATTCTGAAAATAAGAGCCTGACCTACTTAAAACATATTAGTTTACACCATATTCTGCAGGTCTATTTATTTGCCAAAACTGATAGGAACCTGTCAATGGTTTCCTGAGATATGGCAAAACTTTATTCATTCGCATGACTATCTAACAAATTTGCGGAAAGAAATGCTCAATGTAGATACGTTTGATAGTTAAAATATCCACTACCAGAGTACAAATTTATAATAAAATTGATTACATAATTCCGATGATATTGCATTCTAAACAAAAAGTTTACATTGCCGCCATTTTTTAAATAATTATCTTGCGTGCTTAAGACTCACCACTTAACATAATCTGCCTGAGAACTACTTGTTAGCCAAATGTAATAGGAATCTGTTGATTGTTTCCTGAGTTGTGACATAAAGATTTAATTTATTCGCATAATGATATCTCATAAAATGGCGGACAAAAGATTCTCAGTGTAGATACAGTTAATAGTTGTAATACAACTTTTACTGCCAGCATACCAAATGAAGTTGGAACTGATTACATGTTTTCGACGATATAGAATTCTAATCTAAAAATGGCCATACAGCCACCATTTTGAAAATAATTATTTGACATGCTTAAAACATGTCACTTAACATCATCTGCCTCAGAAATATTTGTTTGCAAAATTGGTTAGGAATCGGTCAATTGGTTCCCGAGATATGCTATAAAAACATTATACATTCGCATGGTGCTATCTTACAAAATGGCGGACAAAATATGCTTCATGTAGATGCAGTTTATAATTGTAATATCTACTGCCAACGTACAAAGTAATGGTGCAGTTGATGGCATGATTTCTATTACATAGAATTTCTAAACTAAAATGGCTCTATTGCTGCCATTTTAAAATAAGTATCTTGCATACTTACGACACATAACTTAACGTAATATACTTCTGCACTACGTGGATAGCAAATTTTTTAGGAATCGATTAATTTTTTACCGAGTTATGATATAACAACTGTATTTATTCGTATGGTGCTTTCTTTAGAGTAGGTCCACAAAAATTATTGTTGTATGTTGTTATATATGATGCTTCTAACATATATTTTCAGTTACGCACAAATAGACACACACATACAAATGCACACAGACATATAGAATGAAAAGTGATATCATGACACTTTCATTCTTTCGCAAAGTAGGTTAAAAAATTATAGTTTTCAAGTGTTATAAAATAACATATTGTACATGTTGTTTATAATACTATCTATATTACGTAAATTGCTACACAATGTTTAGAAGAAATTTGAAGAATATTTCCATTATTTGTCCAAAATGTATTTTATTCAGGTTCTAAATACAGGCATTAAAAAAAAAAAAATACAAGTGTCCAGGGAAACATACCCAAAACAAATATTTATAAAATAAATGTTTATATTTAGCAAAGTTTTTTTAAATAACTGAAAAAAACCCAAGTATGGTGGGAATTTCAAAACAAACCCGGGTATTATCAAACCCTGTCATCAGACTCTGTCTTCGAGCTAAGATGGGACTATTGTTTCAGTATTAATGACAAGGTAACTCTAATATAGGTTATAGTTCTACCGCACAACAAAATAAAACTGATTGTATACAAAATTAACATTATCATTTATCTTTATCCCTTGGAATCGTTTAGTGCTCGTTTAAAAACTCGCCCTTAGCATTAGAGTGTGTTCAGTGATAAAAATAACTTAAAAATACCTATTTGATAAATTGTCAGAAAGTAACAATATGGATTTTCCCAGCTCCATGCGGCACTTTGCCTTCTTTATAGGGCAAAATTCCACTTGGTACTGACAGCGCTGAATTAGCATGCCAAAGGGAACACCATCAGTAAAAATGCGTACTTCAGTAGTGCTCAGTACTGGAAACAGGTGGAACACTCGTCAGCATTTTTCAGCAGGAACAATGGCGTCTGCTATACATAATGAAGCAATGATATGCTTAAAGATATTGTAAACAGAGATGGATATTTTTTCTTAACATTTTCGTCTGAATCAGACTCATAAATTTCTGATAACATCGAAGAATGTAAAGATATACTTTCCACCTCCATTTTCTGCATATAAAAACAATGTAACTTGCTCTTTATCCATCGCCGCCATGTTGCGTCGACGGCTTTTACTGAGACTGCCTGACCTTCTGCACGTCAGTAGTTATAGCCGGAAGTATAGTCTCCAACCCAGACGCCATAACACCGTTCCTCAGTTACTGGTAAATAGAATCAGTATCAGTACTGGACAAAGTTTTCTGTACCAAGTGGAATGTGGCCTAGGCCAGTTGCCTGTGACAGTAATTTTCCATTCGAGCAGCAGCTTACCTGCAGGTAGAGGTGCGTGAGCCGCCTCAGAGGAGCCAACATGCGCATGCGCAGGAAGTTCAGGTAATTGTCCTCGAGATGCAGCACGCGCAGCTCAGTTAGTCCCTGAAAAGCCTCGTCCGGAAGGTAGTCCAGGCGGCAGCGGCTCGCGTTCAGCTCCCGCAGGGACCGCGAGCTGAGGAATGCCATCTTGTCAGGAGCATGCAGGTCGTTCCCACTCAAGTCCAAGAACCACAGCCGTGGGTTGTTGAGAAACGTGTTGGGCTCCAGGTATTCCAGGAAGTTGTCCTGCACATGCAACACAATGCTCGTCCACAATTCATTTTTCTCGTATATCTTCAGTATCTATCTTCACATATTGTGTTCCATGCAAGGTGCAATCAAACCCCTTTATTATTGAGTGATGATTTCAAACTTTCCGTATTATGAACTTAAGACATACAGGAAACTACATTTTTTAAAGCGATTAATAATTACTAAAGGCTGATAATATTAGCACTCATATCTAAAAGAGAGAGGGATAAAGAAATAGAGCATATAAAGTATCTCTATCTACGAATAATGCACAATGATGCTTGTGGGAATTCGAAACTTGTCAGTGAAACATGAAGGATCGTAAGGCGCAAAGAAAGAAAACTTATATTCCCATATAAGTTAGAAGTGAATCATATTTTATCCCGAACAGGAATAAAAATGTTTATTCCAATATTTCTGGCCCAAAATGCAAAACCCAATAAAAACGATGTTGCACTTAGGAATATATATCAAAGCTCATAATTAAATACCAATCATATGTTTTCTTTGCAATAGTAACTTCTGTGCCATATTTGCACACATAAATGTCACAATATGTTAAGAGATAAAACACAGAAAGTGAGAAATTTGACAATGATTCTGTGGTTTTGTCAGAAGCTTAGAGAAAATTCCTTGGCTTAGTATTTAAAATCTGAAAAACCTTAAAAGTAAAAGCTATGCAAGGTGTTCGCAACAGCAAGAAAGCAGTCGGGGAATCAGTGAATCATCCAATAAGCCAGAAAATAGGGCATGGAAACTACCAATATCATAGGCATGCTAGCACAGACTCTATTTTTTAGTTTTCTTAATCACAAAATGGATTCTTTATTAAGTACTAGCGGTAGCGATTAAGGATAAAAGAAATAATGCAGGTGTTCTGAGCCAGTGTGCATTTATTCGTCAAGGTAATACCAAATATTTTAACCCAGTCAAACAGGGGACTACACTTATTTCGTCTCTGGAGCAGGTATTTAAATATGTATGTTATGACGAACATGATATAATTCATTAGCTTCGTTGCTGTATATTTAGATGTGTTTTAGCAAAAAAGTTCTGCCTATTTCTGTCCCCTTACTATTTGTGTGGGTTATTAAAGATTTCGGCGATTACGCAGAATAACTTCTCAACAAACACGAAAAGTACAGGCCGGAATCGAGCCGGAAAAAAATAGCCGACAAATCCCGGCCGCTGTCGTATGCCGGAAGCGACCCGATGGATGGCGGCAAGACGTCAGGCCTATGGCGATTGGATGGTGGCAAGATTCCGGATGTCATTACGATGCCGGGCCTGCAGCGGCATGATGTCCAGATATAAGCAGTATAACAATCAAAAAATCTTAATTTTTCTATTAAAAACTCTAATAGTTGTTATTTCCTCTTAACATATATTAATTTCATTTACTTCTCAATACACTGAATGATACTAAAATTTCTTGCTTGCCAAGTGTAAGATTCGAACTTAGGACCCTTTAGTTGACAGTCCAGCATGCTAATCTATACAACATGGGGTAAGTTGCTGATATGCTTCAGTAATTTACAATGTATCATTACACAGATTATTATGAGTGAATGTATAAACTCCATGACAATATAACAAATTATTTTTAGACACTGATTTTTAAAAATCTGTTCCTTCGTTTCTTCAAAGGTTTGCAAACAACATAGTTTTGGTTAGTTTTTACTATATCTGTCGGATAGTTGTACAAGTGAAAAAAATTTCAAAGTAAAATATACCATGGGCTACCAGATGACACATATATAAACAACATGCTAAAGGTTTATCACATGGTGTCAACAAAGACATTATGTCATTAACAGCTAGCTAATATCTTGCCTATTCAAAACACTTTCCAAAAGTTTGTCGGCAATAATACATCATATTTGTATCTTTGTTGTGATAAAGAGCCATGTCTCGAAAACGTTAGCAGGCTGGAATAAATAAGATGGCAGTCAGCTTACCGGAAAAATAAAGATGCTATATCGGAATCGGGCCAGGATATTATTTTTGCTATTGGCGACATGTTGGCTGTGAGATATAACGCCGACATAATTTACGTAATTTCCCTCTGTTATTCTAAAAAATACAGTGGGCCGTTGTTTTTTTCTAACAGCAAACTTACTGTCTCAAAAAAAAGCCACGCTGTTGTCAAATGGCTATCCTCTGGCACTGAAACGACATTTGCCGACAGTACAGATATCGGGCAGACAATTTGCCGACAGGTAGTGTTTGCTGGGTTGTATCTTCCGAGTGGGTGTGCTCTAATTCGGTCCTGTCAGCTGCACTTTATAACACGAATGGTCAAAAGCAGAGCCATGATGCAGTAATAAGATTACTTAATTTCAACTTGGCGTTTACATAGAATCTAGAATTCTGCCTTTAGATCATTAGGTTGCTTATTTAAGACATGATACCAGTTATTGCAATGGGTTTGATCTCCAACTCATTTTACATCATTCTCTCATCACCTCGATCCGACGCACACAATGGCCGCTTCACTGGCTAATTCGTCATTATATTATCTCTCAGTCCTGTGGTGAAAAGTAATGAATGTTTGCACGCAGCAACTGGCACAAACTATGAATTGCTCCCACTATCTCTGCCAGTTACGATTTGTACTACAACAGCAATAGTAAAATTCAAGAAGTTTTGCGAGAACATGCGATTTACTTTTAACATGTAGAGCTTTAGAACATATAAATTTACTCTGAAAACGTCCCAGTCTCCCATGTTGCCTACATTTTAACATCAGTAATGAATGAACCACATAAAAAAAAACATAAATGAAGTATGAGCATAATTTAGCGGTTCCACAGAAAATATAAAAGAAAAATATAAAAAATTTCAGTAACTCATTGCCAGTTTGACTATGTACGACATTTTTCAAATGTACCATCTCTCACAAACATGACTCTTTGTAGGTTTCAAGCCTAACTCCTTCCACGCAACATTATTCTTGAGTCATTCTTCAACAAGGTTACATTTCTCTCTTGCAATCGCCAGTGCGGGAGACTGTCTTGGAAAGACTTTGTTATATCCATCTAACTGTCCTCAGGAGCTAAACCCCTTACCTCTCGTCATTACCCAGATAGCAAAAGTCAGTTGGTCCTCTTGTGCAAATCTGCATGTACACGAGCGGCTCACGTATGGTTTCCATGATCAGTTAACAATCAGTCGGTCACTGTAATGAACCCGCAGATGTTTGTGGTTTACATGGTGCCTCTTGCAGTGTGCCACATCTGGGCCACTCTCCAGATAACGTCCATGTAGCCGAATAAAATATGTTAAAGAGCGGCCCGCTTCTGTGTAACTAACTGTACCCCGAGCATGTCAGCCCATCAGTGGACCAAGTGTGACAGCAGTCGCCCACTGGCTTTCTGCTTCTGGCCTGCCATGAATAAACCATATGTCGTCAGCCAACTGTTGCTTGGCAAGCTACTTGTGGCTCAGCTGTTGACCACTTGTATAGCTCAGCTATTTGCCACCTGGAGCAAATCTATCAGCCACTTGTGGCTCACATTGAAGCAGTTTGCCATGCATTTTCAAAGTCATAGAAGAATTATGTTTCACTCAAATAAAATTCGCATATTTACTACAGTCACACATGTAGCCTTTAGTATTATTCCGCAATTAGTAAGTTTATTTGGAAGAACCGAGAATCAAAGTCACAAACTTTTCGTTCACAGTCAAGAATGCTAGTAACTACTTGGCCAAGAATGGATGTAAAACATTTTAAGTAAATTAGAAAAAATTTATACATACAAGTTGCATTATTAGCTTTGCTATATACAATAAATGTTAGTATCACATGTCGATACTGGGATTTCTGCATTTTTTTTAAGACTAGTATTTTAGTTTCAGGCTAAGTTCAGGTAAAATTCAAAATAACGGTGGTTTTTTACGTGTTCTTTGTAGTTTTCCATTCTAGAAGCTATTATTTCCCTATTACTAGCAATGCCACATGGTAATAAACTCCATGTATGCATGAAGTAAAAAAATATCAAGTGAATTAATATATTCTATTTGCTACAGCTCAACGACATATAGACAGCATGCTATAAATAATCCATTAAATGATCCGCAATATGTCCCTAGCAGTAACAGTTAGCATCCAATAAATGTAACTAAAGCTTGCTGATAATGTTTCTTCAGTAATAAGGTGCCGTATGTATGCTGCTATCATGTACCCAGCAGTAAACAACAGTAGGCATACTGTAAATGGCCCGTCTGTTTGCTACCAATACTTTCCCAGCAGTGAGTAACAGCTGGTTTGCCGTAAATTGCCCATAAATATGCTGCTAATATTTTCATAGCAGAAAGTAACAATTAGCATTTCGTTTACTCTCTGCTTATGGGGCATCTGTTGAAAATTAACAAGCATTGTGAGAATATTGGCCCATAATGCGATCATTTAAGTAATAGGTAATATCACTTTTGCTTGTATTACCTGATTGTCAGGAATTTAATAAATGCTGACAGTCATAAATTCGAACGTTTGACACCACTGCCAACCGTCGGCGAACTGTTAAACTGCTTGTCTGCTACTTGAGTATTTCTTCTTTCTCTCTGCCACTGACACACATCCTTCCGCACCGTATGTTCTACGGTAGACAAGAGGCGCACAAAAGTAAAGGTACCAAAGCAATACTCTTTTCATTACAAACAATTAATACAATAGCAAACCATTATTTTGAACAAAAAATTTATCGCAAAGGCAGTCATGGGTTCAGAATTTCCCCTCATTAAAGAATCATTTTCGTTTTCAACATACTGTACGCATTTTCAAATTACAACCTTTAAAGCACCTTTATCGCAAAAATTACATTGAATCCTTATTATTTTCATTTTTTGTATAGTAAATTATTCAGAATTGTAGTAATTTTGATTGAAAATTATATTAATTTAATATTTTGTAGCAGTCGAGTTATTTCAAAATATTTTTTCATTTAGGGATCTAACCATTTAAAGTCAGTTCGGAAATTCGCTTTCTTCCAGCCACTGAGATTCCAGCAGATTTTCTTGTAGTTCACTTCGTGTAACACCGAATTCAGCACTCATATCACAGCACTGCCCATTGTAACAGTAGTAGGATAATGTAGGTTCTGGCGCAAGGGCTAGGGGCTCGAAGATCGAGGACCAAACATAGCGTATGAAATTCAAATGAGCTGTCGGTCATCTTGTTTACGGACGCCATCTTTGTAGCCAGTACTCCGCCATCTTGGAAAACCATCTTCGTAACCATTATGTAATTTTTTATGCCCTATCATTCCTTTAATTTTTTCCCTTTAAATATATATTGGTTTCCCTCGATTTTCTCGTTTTTTCCATCGTAAAGTCTAGATTTTTTTCTCTATAGTAGTAGAAGTTTCTCGTAAATAAATCTTTTGCTTTCCCGCCATTACAGTTTCATGTCCGCCATGTTGACAGCTCCCAAAAAAAACATATTTATAATGTTGAGCTGCTACATTTATGGTTAAAATTAAAAGTGCTTCTCAATTTGCCTCATTGACTCCATTTTGGGCCGAGGAGTCAGAGTAGTCATTTTGAAATTGATGTGCTATAAAAATTTTAAATGTACAAATAATATTTTTTATTTGCCTAAAAATTTTTTTTGAATTAAACATATCCTGCGACGTGTCTAGGAACTCGTATTTTCTAGAAGAATTAGATTATGATGTCCCAACCATCGATTGGGTATATCATAATTTTATAAAATAAAAGTTATGTATTTCTTTTTATATTATTTTTAGACTTATAAGAATATGTCGTCAGAATATATGATTATGTGATTATGACCAGTGCCATATTGCATTTTATAAGCATATAAATATATAAGTTAATATACCAAGTTTATAAATTCTCGGAATTATGTTTTCAAATGGAGTTCTAAACTATCATTTGAAATTTGATTATTCGCAATTTATTGATTATTCATATGTGCTCCACTGTCATATCGAATTTAGAAGCCATAAGAGCGATTATTTTTATTTTAAAATTAATTAAGTTTCCAATCTGAGCATCAAATACGAAATGGTGGTTATCTTACAACAGGTAATGTTTTAAGAACCTTTAAGAGCAATTTGCCTATATCTGACACCCTCGAACTTATAAGCATTGTTGGACATTATTTGCAAACCATTAAATTTATAGTCATCCAATTCATATAATAGGCATCGCCCACGACGACAATCACAGTGGCAGGACCAAGTATACCCTATGTCTACTTATAAGCAAAGTTGGTAGTAATTTCCATACAATTTATGATCTAGTCGGCATATTCATATCATAGGCATAACCCACAACTGCAAGAAGGGCTGCAAGGTCAAATATTCCCTATATTTTCTTATAAGCATAGTTGGCTGTAATTTCTGAACTATTGAAGATATAGTGGTCAAATTCATATGATGGACATCGCCCTAGATGTCGATGAGGTTGGTGTGTTCAATTATGCCTTAAGCCTGATTATAAGCAGAGTTAGTCATAAATTACGAACCATTGAAGCTACAGTCGACAGATTTATATCATAGATATCGCCCATGATGTCGATGAGAGTGGTAAATTCATTTATGCCTTATATATTTTATAAGCATAATTTTTCATAATTTCTTAAGAGTTTAGGTTATTATCATCAAATTCGCACTATATGCACTGCTTGTAGCACTGATTAGTGTGATGTGGCTCATTATGTATTTGGCCCTTTTATAAGCATAGTTATTCATAATTTCCTAACTGTTTAAGCTATAGTTACCAAATTCATATCATATGCATCACCTCCGGTGACAATGAGATTGGTAAGTTCAATTATGCCTTAAGCCCTATTATAAGCATAGTTGATGGTGATTTCCAACTTATACGCATAGTTGGCTATAATTTCTGAATTGTTTAAGTTATAGTTACCAAATTCAGACTATTGTTAATGCTTCTAGTACTAATCAATGTGACATGGCTCATTTCACTTCAAGTGCCTTTATAAGCATAGTTGGTCATCATTGCCAAATGGTTTAAGTTAAGTCACCAAATTCGGACTATAGGCTTTGGTTGTAGCATAAATCAATATGATATGGTCCATTGTGCCTTAAGCCCTTTTCTAAGCATAGTAGGCTGTTATTGTCATATCTTTAAGATATGAAATTAATTATATTGTAGGCACTAGATATGAAATTAATAAAAGATTTATAATTATATTTTATTTCAAACATTAAAATTAAAATCACTTGTTGCAGCATATGGTTTAACTCATCCAGATATACAGGTACAATGTTCTCTATGCGAACGAGTATCGAACCCTAACTAAATCTTCTATATTGGTATTTTTTTACCTCCTCTAAAACCATTTACGAATTTCTCCTCTATAACACACATGCGAACAGAACTGATAAAAAAAAAGGAACTTCGTACAGGTACAGAAACAAAATAAATTTGTTGTAAATAGTACATTAACGAATCAAATAGTTGAGTGCAGGGTAACATTAGTCATACTTATGTTCTACAAGCGAAAACTTTTCTGTGTGGTGCTACAATCATAGTGTAATAATTTAACCACTATAAAAAATTATGTTTGAGACACACATGCCAGCAAAAAAATGTTTCTTAAAGTAATAGGTAAACTCTTTTTTCTGTTTAAAATTTTTTAGTTATATTCATGGGTGTGGAATAAGAATCTTCTCATGTGTAAGATACTTTTTATTTTTTCTTAAAAATATATGTTCGAGACATATACCACCAATAAGATTTTTCTTTTTTTCCTGTTTAAGTACCTTTGTTATATTCATAGGTATGCAATGAGATTTTTTGTAAATGTTTTTTACTACCAGTGAAAATAAGAATTTTTTTCAAATAGGTATAGACCAGCAATAAGAATATTTTATGCAAGATTTTTCTCTATCTGAGGTAAAGACCAGCAGCATCGAACACTGTGCATAACGTTAGTCTAAATGAAAATACTTTCAAGAAGATGAGAAATACAGGCACGGTAGTGTTAACACTGCTACACACTAATGCAAACAGATATAAGGGGAAATATTTATAAGGCACTTACCAAACATTGCACTCGCATATTAGACATGCATCGGGTGCTGTACGCTGTGTTAAAAGATGTCAGGCAAGACCAGGCCATCCTGATCAGTACAACAGAATAGTGAACGACTTCCTTACGAACTGACTGCAACGATACCATCACGTTCAGAGTACAGCCATCACTCACAGCATTAGCAGTGGAACACATCCGACCTGACCGTCACACGATCTACTATTATTGCAAGAATCTGTAAGGTAGCCCAGGTGGTCGCGCGGTATCTCAATCACCTTGCAGGCCTCGTGTAGTTGAAAAGATGTTACAGTACACTAGCCGAGAGAGAGAGAGATAGAGAGAGACGCGTCAGGCTCCGGGGTAACAGACCAGTGGAGTCACACATGCACTTCCCTTTACGAGAGATATTCAGTTATAAAGTACAAGCCAACAATTTATCCTGTTTTAAATACTATCTATTTACGTACTTATTTAATAACATACAATTTATTTGTACAGAACTGTAAGCACATAAGAAACAACATGTATTTAAATTATTAGTAGTGCATGGGAGACATCACTGCTACGTGCTGATGCAAACATAGATAAAAAACAACTATAAAAGTAAATTGTTTTTTAACAACCCGTGTATATTACACGAGGATCGAGCAACGTACATCACATTAGATTAAAATAAAATAATATGACAGAGTCGAGAAGCAGGGAGAGTGATAAATGTCACCACTGCTACATGCCGATGCAAACAGATATAAAATGGAAAGGAAACTAGATATAAGTACTTACCAACAACGCATATTGCACATGCATTGTACGTCGCGTTATATGGCGGTAATGAAGACAAGGCTTCCCTGACTAGTACGGTAGAATAGCAAACGATTCCCTTACGAACCGGTCGGAATGAAACCGTCAGATTCAAATCACAGCCAACGCTCCCAACACAAGTTGCGGAACACGTCAGACTCAGCCGATGTCACACGAGCAAATAACATTTCAAGAATCTGAAAGGTAGCCAGGCTGTCAACTGATGGTACAGGAACTGTGCCGGTATCAACGAGTTGAAGGGATAGTACATACACTAGTCGAGAGTCGAGTCAGGCTCCAGGATGGCAGACCAGTTGAGTCACTCATGAACTTCCCTTTATGAGAGGAATTCAGTTATACAGTGCAGGCTGACAATTATTCCGTTTTAAATGCATGTCATTTATAGTGCTAGAACTGGAAGCACATACCTAAGCAACATACTTTAAAACTATTAGTCATGCAAGAGAGATGTCACTGCTACACGCTGATGCAAACAGTTGTAAAAATTAGTTGTAAAAGCAAACAGTTAAAATCATTGAACAACCTGTTTATATTGTGCAAGCATCCAGCGCTGTACGTTATATTATGTGAAAAAATTTCCATTGTGAAGTGCGGGAACGATAAGGACACCATTACGACACACTGATGCAAACTGATATAAAGATAGTTATAAGCACTTACCAACTATTGCAATCGCAAATTACACATGCATCGCGTGCTGTGCGCTGCTTTACATGATGACATGCAAGACCAGACCACACTCGACAGTACAAGAGAATAGCATTATCAGGATGTTTGGATCAGGATTCTAATACAGGTCTTATCAAAAATAAATGCATAATGTTGCTCGTCCCTTTGTAATTTAATTTTACAGCCTACCATAAAATATTTTCTGTCGTGTGTGTGTCAGTCCCATATGGATATTTTTAAGTCTTTTATATCTTACTTTGTGAGGATATGAAATTTATTTCTAATCACCGGAAGTATCTCGTAAACATTATTTTCTGTTCATATGTAAGGAAAATTTATTGAAATAAAAAAAGTAATAAAGGTTTTTAACATATTAAGGTTTTTATATAAATCACATACATATCTAATTTACAAAACAATTCAAAAAGGACTACAGATTCAAAACAATTTTTCTATATTGTTCACTTCCTTGTTAATTTAATTAGTATTCCATATTTGGAAAATATTTACACATAACCACAGAAACAATCAGGTATCATACATATATGCACAAAATTCAGTGATTGCTATTTTAAAACAAGTATTGCAAGTATGCTAACGGTTTACAATACATATTTCATTGACTCAAACCGATTTTCACACAGCGAATACTCTATATTTAAAGTGTAAGTAACATCTTGAAGTACAGACAGCTCTAGTAACATCTTGAAGTACAGACAGCTCTAGTTACATCTTGAAGTACAGACAGCTCTAGTTACATCCTTTCATGTACGCATATTCCATATGTAGAGCGAGGAAGTCAGCACATACCTATCGTTAAAGTGGTGAAAGTAAGTTTGTTCTTCACTGTAGATTATCCATAGAATTTAGTGTCCAACCAGACCCCTTGACAATCATTGCTGCTTCCTCACTACATATGTTTGTTATACTAGCGTCGACACTATCTTCCACATCATATTCACTGTACAGAGGTACATTCGAAGTCTTGAATGCTTTTTTTACAATACTCATCGTCGTGCGGCTCTGGTTTAGTGTAGCCATACTCCAAACATATGTTATATTTTAAAGTTCAGTGATTTACCTGTTCTTCTTTAAGCAGATGATGGCACACCAGTGTCCGGCGAATCAGGTACATCAATTTCACAAGTTTGTGGTTCCAGTAATACACATTGTTGCCTAGATGATACTGGAAGGAGACCTCTGCATGTAGTAAGATGTCTTATTAAGTTGTCACGCCATCCGAATTATGATTTGCACTTTTCAAACTATAAGGTAGCTTGCTTCCTATAGAGAGAGAGCAACCAGCCTCATGCCGCCGGGCATTGCTGCTTTTAGAAAACACTTGTATATGGAGAAATAACTTTCTGGGACGTGTTCCATGTTTACTCGAGACGATCTTTACTCTTCGTTGTGTGAACAACGACTGAACTGTGCATTCTAACTCTAGCTATATACATACACATGCGAATTGCTGTCATTATTTCGCCTGCAGGTTAATTTTTAATACACGAATCTCATCACAAGCATAAATTTGGCTAGATATTTGATATATCTACCAACCACAACATGTACAGTTGCAAACCTTACAGTTTTTTACTTACTTATTCTTAGCACAGTTTGAACTCATGACTGCAATAAAAAAAATGAAGAGCCAAATAAGTTCAGCCAGTCTCCATCACACATTTTAGTTTTAATTCTCTCGTGACGACGTGCATTGCTACTTTCACTAATGCTCTTGTAGCAACAACGACACAGTTTCCTACACATCGTTGACAAATTGTCCACAGAGTTCATATGAAGTTTCAAAATTGTCGATGAAGACAGCGCACCAATACCCGATACAGGAGGAGGTACCTGACCATTGCAAGTTTGTGATGTTTGTTGCTCATTAACTAGAGAATCAATACATTTACACACTTTCAAATGTCTGTTTAAAATGTCACTACGTGCAAACAATCAAGAACACTTATCACATAGATACACTGTGCGATAGTGTTTTATCTTGCATTTGTGCTTCATGTGTCTCTTTCTATCACAGGCATATGCAAATATCTTGTTGCAGTAGATGCAAAGATGTCTGAGAGGTTCCAGTGATCTGCCGAAGGTTTCCATGGTCGAGTCCATTGTCTTCGACGATGTTGTTGAATCAATTTTCTCTTTCCCAGGTATCACGACATTGCAAGAGGGTTATAATTTCAGCAAATAATGATTGGTCGGTAGAGAAACGTTACATTTACATGTAATGAGATGTCTTTTGAAGTTGTAAAATCGTCCAAATTGTGATTCGCACATTTCACATGATAAGAAAGCTCGCTTCATATTAGAAGGACAACTAGCCTCACGTCGTTGGATATTGCTGCTTTTAGAAAAATGTCTTCTTACAGTAACAACACAGGTAATTTTCTGGAGTATCTCCCATCTTCACTCGAGAAGTTGTTTGTCTCTCAGTCTGAATAACAACTGATCTTGGCGGTCTATTTATAGGTTTATGTACTAACTGCTCATTATATATTACCCGCAGGTATTTTTAATTCATGCTCACACCACTAACATAAATTTTCCAACTCCCAATATCTGTTAATTTTTTAACCATAAATTTTTTCAGTTACAACATGATCAATTTTTTCCCATATCATTTATTTTCCCACATTTGAATCACACTTCAAAAACTACACACACGACTAGTCATTCTGTCTGCCACAAGAACCAGTATTACAGTACAGATACTTTGTTGGTAACAAACCAGCATTGCTTAATATGTCTGTCTAAGTTAAATTTAGCGACATCTGCTTTCCGCACTTATCACATAAGTAGGTACATCACACGGTCAGGGTTCTTCTTACAGATATTTCTTTCATGTCTTAGAGCACCATATCTTCTTTGTTTGTCTGTGGTAACATACTCACCAGTCATTGTTGGTCGCCAGATGTTAGGGCAGTACTCACCTCAGCCTTTAGCTCGTAAATTATTGGTGGTGGCAACATCTTGCAAGTATTGTCATGCCTTCTCAATTGGTTTTTTCTTGTAAACTGTGCCCACATATTTCACAGGATGTGCGGTTAGCAATCACCAATTTCCATGTACACGAGCATTATATCCTGGCCACAATAGCAGCATCGGTTCATTGATACCGACACTATAGCAGTAGAGACGTCCACTGTTGGAACCGAGGTTGATGATTTAATAGACATTGTAGCCGTCTTAATAGTCACTGGAGTCGACAAATACCTTATTCGTATTGTAGTATATTCCTGCGGTCTAGAAAGATAAGAGCAATGCTCTGCTCTTGTCCACGCTCGATAACGAACTGACAGTTTCTTCACATGCTATGCGATAATATACCAGAACCATTTCCATAACAATATGTCCACTGTGAAGTGCTGGAGTGAATAGGTCGACGTTTCTACGCATTGATGCAAGCAGATATATATTGAAAATAGCTGTAATCACCTACCAACGAACATGTATTGCACAAGCATCGAGCACTGTACATCGTGTTATTTGATGCTAGACAAGCCCATGCATCTAAATCTGACGGGGTAGTCCTAGTTGGTACAGCATAATAGCAAACGAATTTCCCCGCATGGCCTAACAAGGGTAAGTAAACTCCCAGCCGAGCTATGCTGTAGTACAGAGGCGCACGAATTCTACTACCAACCAATGCATAATATGTAAGCATCGAGCATGGTATGTTGCATTCGGCTAAAATAAAATACTATGACAGAACCGCGAAGCACAGGAGCGACATGGCTGACACTGCTGCATACTGTGCAAATATATATGAAAATAAAATGTAAAGGAAAAAAAGTTATATGCAATTACCAACCTGTGCATATTGCACAAACATCGAGCACTCTATGCAAGTCGTTTTAAGCCGCGTTTTCACTGGCGAGCGAGCGAGATAATCGTTGTTAACGAACATTCGCTTGTTTAGTCTGTGTTCGGAAAGGAAGATGTACCCGTTTACACTAGCCAAGCGAGCGAGCAAATTGCTGTGAACGAATGATCGCTCGTTCAGGCAAGAAATATTAACAACTGTCTTCACTGAGCGAGCGAGCGCCATTGCAGAACAAGAGTCACTAGGGGAAATACCCCTAAATGGACGACATTGACACATTTATTTCTGCTATTGCTGCGTTTGTAGTAATTGGTTTACTGTTGAAAAAACAACGGAAGAGAAGAAGAATGAGGGCATCGAATTGTTTAAGAAAAGAGGACTATGCAAAATGCAGCCGTCTTTCTTGACGAGTTGAGTTCACAACCTGAGGATGGGCGTTACCAGTACTTTCGTAGAATCAACGTCGACGATTTTGAGCATCTTCTTACATTAATAGAAGATACAGTCAGTTAGGACGACACTAACTGTCGCGAAGCAATGCCACCTCGTCAAACATTAGCGGTAACACTAGGGTATGTTGCAACCGGAGACTTATATGCAAGTTTAATGTTCCTGTTCAGGATTTCAAAAGCAGCGATATCCAAGATAATACCGGAACTATGCCCAACTCTGATATCACCTCTACAGGAGTATATTAAGGTAAGACAATAAACTGAAACTTTGTACAACAATTTATTTCAAATTAAATTGTTAATAGAATAAATATTGCTAAACAATTGTAGAAATACAAGTGTTGCAGTCCAATACCCATTGAAACCATTCAGTGTAATGCCATAAGTGAAACATGAAGGCTTTTTATGTTAAGTATGCAAGTAGTCATATGTAAAACGTATGAAAATCGTCAAGATTAATATAAGTGAACCCACATTTAAGACAAAACGTATTTAAACCAATATCAGACGTCATTGTGTTTTTTTTTCTGTTGATGATAGATGTATTTTTGTTCATGACACGTGTGTTAACCTGAGCATCACAACTGTATATATAATAAACAAGTGGGGTTGATGAATGTCGTGCTGCAGATTGTAGCGAAATAATGGAATGGCTACTGCTGTTTGAATCTGTAGTTGTGTAAGAGGGCGATAAAGGTGATTGTGCTTTCATTTCGGGCTGTATTACTTGTCCATGACAATGTAAATCGTGGGGCGAAAATGTTGGAATGGAATATGATTGTGGTCGAGATTCAAGAGTGCTGCAGGTGCCCACATCAGCACTAACCATTTTTTAACTTTTTCTTGCTCAGAGACACTCTTGACGTGATCGCTGTATGTCCTATGTTTGGCCGCCACATGTTCGCCAAAAATATCACTTGCGTCGCACTCCTTTCTTTTTGAAAGTGATTATATGATTTGCATTGCTGCTTGAATTCTTGGGTCCTCCGCCACTCTCTTTTTCGGTGCTTTTGCTGATGTGGAAGTTTATGGTGTATACTCTGTAGACACAATAGATACATTCTGCGAGTTTGGTGCAGATGAATGTTGTAAAGTATCGTCTAAGTTTGCCATGCTAGTAGATAGTAACATATATATATATATACATTACTGTTCTACACTTTGATTTCTTAGGGGACCATCCTAAAATCATGTGACGCTCCGATGAGAGGTATTACTTCACTACTCGGTAAATGGTAGAAGAGGAGATCTTTCCTTTATATTAAGTGATATTACCAATACCTCTGTAAGCAGCATGTACAGCCTACGTTCCGGTTCCTGTGTGATAACGTGTGATTATAAGAGCCATCCACACACAGAAATGCTGTACATCCGACTGTCACCCTAACCACAGCAATGGAAGTCGCTCTTTAGTCAGCAACTGGGGACACATGTCTGCAATAACGTAATGCTTAAAAATGCTGCTTTAAATAATTAAATTTCTTACAGTAGTTTTACATGCACTGGGAACTATATTATACGTAAAGTATTGAATGACACTTGACAACCATAAGGCAGTGGAGAGGGGTTTCCTTTGTTGCCGATATCCACAACACAGTTCCTACAAATACAAAAATTGAAGGGAAGGGGGGTAACTAGATAACTTTTGCGTCACTTGGTTTTAGGATGACGCCGAAGTAATAAAGCATGCTAACTATGTGTTGTATTTCCGTAGTGTGTTTGGGTTCTTTCTTCTACAGATTCCCCAGACACACGAGGAATGACGCCGAAGTAATAAAGCATGCTAACTATGTGTTGTATTTCCGTAGTGTGTTTGGGTTCTTTCTTCTACAGATTCCCCAGACACACGAGGAATGACGCCGAAGTAATAAAGCATGCTAACTATGTGTTGTATTTCCGTAGTGTGTTTGGGTTCTTTCTTCCACAGATTCCCCAGACACACGAGGAATGGTTATCTATCTGTGAAGAGTTTTTAAACAAAAGGGGATTCTCACATTGTTAAGGGCGCTGGACGGTAAACATTGTATTATTCAGACCAATATAAACATTAGTAGTGACTATTTTAATTATAAGAATAATCTCAGTATAGTTATGAGGCATATTGCAGGTGTAAATTATAATTTCATATATGTAGATGTTGGAAGCCAAGGAAGCATATCAGATGGTTGGGTTGTCCGGAAAACTGAACTTCACAATAAATTACAGAATGGCGATCTAAATCTGCTCCCTGATTGTTTTGCCCGGTTTGATGAAAATGTGCCTTCCTTTTTTCTTGCCGACGATGCCTTCCCCTTACAAAGAAACATAATGTAACCCTACCAAGGTACACATGAGAAAAATAGTCCAAAGAGTATACATAAATACAGACTTTGCAGACCAAGGCGCGTGATAGAAAATACGTTTCGGATAATAGCATCGGTGTTTAGAGTTCTTCGAAAGCCTGTGCTTTTGCAACCGCAAAATGCTACGTTAGTTATTATGACGTGTATGTACCTGCACAACTTCTTGCTTGAGGAAAATATCTCTTACGTATGCACCTCATGAAATATTGTATACAGTCGAAGGATTACACTCAGTTGACACAATTGTAGGGATTGAAGATGAAATTACATCCTTTATTCCTATCAGACCTATTGCTAGGAGAGCATCAACGTTTGCAGAAAACTTACGAAATATTTTTATTCAGTATGTGAATTATGTACACAAATTGCCTTAGCAAGAATTGGCGAATTGAAATACGAATGTTTTTTTAATGCCTGCTAAACATAAGCATATAAAGTGTACTGTAATTAAGTGCATTAGAACTGATTATTTGTACTTATACTTGCAAATAACTCGATAATGCAATAATATCACCCTGAAATAATGTGTTCACTTATGCTACAGCATAAAAATAATGTGTGTAGTTCTCTTTGTAGATGTTATAATGGAGTTCGTTACACAACAATGTAATTCTAAAGTATCTTTGTGTTTAGCATACACTTTGGTAGTGACATGTCTTGTACCATGCACTTGTTATTCTCAAAATAATTAAACTACTTAGTTGTAATATGTGTATCAGTCTACTTACGTTCGTTGTGTCATCCATTCCTCTTCCTTTGTCCATCAAAAACAGCAAACTTTTATATGCAAACCATTTAACTGTTGTAGTAGCGCACGATTTTTGCATCTGTGATTTCCGCCGTTCTCGTCTGAATGACGCCATTAGAGATTCCGTTTTCTTTCTTGCTTCAATGGTGGTACAGCCAACATTGACGCTTACTATTGTACAAACATCATTTTTCACAGCATTCTTCTTGTATTCGGGATGCGGAGGATCCCACAAGCATTGTGTACCTCTGTACATTACAATTAATTTAATGGTTTTCTCCTGTGACCATTCCATATCAAACACCGAATTCGCAAAAAGATCCGACTAGCTCGAACACTGTTTACACCAAGCGAACACGCCAAATGACCGATCGCTCGTTTGCAGAAGCTGGTTACACTGACCGAACGTCCTGAGCGAACGCTTGCTCGTCCTACCTGCCGGAGCACCCCCGAACATCAACTTTCGCTCGTCTTGTCGTGTTTACACTGGCCGAGCGAACCAACATTCGCTCGTTTGCAGAAGCTGGTTACACTGACCGAACGTCCTGAGCGAACGCTGGCTCGTCCTACCTGCCGGAGCACCCCCGAACATCAACTTTCGCTCGTCTTGTCGTGTTTACACTGGCCGAGCGAACCAACATTCGCTCGTTTGCAGAAGCTGGTTACACTGACCGAACGTCCTGAGCGAACGCTTGCTCGTCCTACCTGCCGGAGCACCCCCGAACATCAACTTTCGCTCGTCTTGTCGTGTTTACACTGGCCGAGCGAACCAACATTCGCTCGTTTGCAGAAGCTGGTTACACTGACCGAACGTCCTGAGCGAACGCTTGCTCGTCCTACCTGCCGGAGCACCCCCGAACATCAACTTTCGCTCGTCTTGTCGTGTTTACACTGGCCGAGCGAACCAACATTCGCTCGCTCGGCAATGCTCGCTCGCCCCCGTGAAAATGCGCGTTTATGCGATCCAACAGGTCCAACAGACCTGGTTAGTACAACAGAAAAGCAAACTATTTCTTTATACACCGATTGGAATGAAATCTTCACATTCAGATTACAGCCAACACTCCCAACCCGTAACACTAACAGCAGATCGTGTCCACCCTGTCCGACATTGTGTGACCAACTAACATCTCGAGAAATTGTAAGGTGCCCAGGTGGTCGTCCAACAGCGCAGACACCGTGCAGGTCTCGACAAGTCGAAGGGATGGCACATATATGAGAACACTCTGAGAAAACACATTTGCCCTTGCTTGCAACAGCAGGAACCATGACACCAAGCAGCCATGACCTTGATGTAAAAAAACCAATATTTGTTTATAAAACAATCATGGTAACACTCACAGAAAAACCGATTTGATTCATCCACAACATCAGGAACCATGACAGCAAGCAACTGTGACCTTAACCTTGACCTTGGATGACATCATGTAACCTTGGATGACGTCATGCACCCTTCACCTTGACCTTTGACCACCATCTCGAACAACATCTACGATTACGAAAAATCGCAATTTTTTTCGAATATGTTACTGCTTAAAACAAAAGAACCGCAGTTTTTTTAAAGTATATTTTCAAATCACAGAAAAACTCCCAATCTTTTGTATAAAATTTTACTGCTTAATACAAAAAGAATTGCGTTTTTTTTGTAGAAAATTTTAAACTGCAGAAATAAATCGCAATTAATCTTAAGTCTAAAATCACATAAAAAATCATAAGACCCTGGCAGCTATGGACATCGCTTTGTCACCAGCTATGTCGATGACGAAGAGTTTACCTATTTCAATATGAAAAATTATTATTACTGGTATATATATCTCAAACATAATTTTCATTTAAATAGTGGTTAATTAATACACTATGTAGCACCACACAGAAATGTTTCCACTTGTAGAACAAAAGTATGACTAATGTTTCCCTGCACTCAACTATTTGATTGGTACATGTACTATTTTAAACAAATTTATATCGCTTCTGTACGAAGTTCCTTTTATCTTTTTAATCGGTTCAGTTCTCATGTGTGTTATAGACGAGAAATTCGTAAATGGTTTTAGTGAAGCTAAAAAAAAAACATTAGCAATATGGATGATTTAGTTAAGGTTCGATACTCGTTCGGGTATAGAACATTGTGCCTGATATCGAGATGAGTTAAACCATATGCTGCAACAAGTGATTTTAATGTTAATGTTTTAAATAAAATGTAATTATAAATCTTTTATTAATTTCATTTCTAGTGCCTACAATATAATTAATTTCATATCTCAAAGATATGACAATAACAGCCTACTATGCTTAGAAAAGGGCTTAAGGCACAATGGACCATATCATATTGATTTATGCTACAACCAAAGCCTATAGTCCGAATTTGGTGACTATAACTTAAACAGGTTGGCAATGATGACCAACTATACTTATAAAGGCACATGAAGTGAAATGAGCCATGTCACATTGATTAGTGCTAGAAGCAGTAACTATGGTCTGAATTTGGTAACTATAACTTAAAAAATTCAGAAATTATAGCCAACTATGCATATAAGTAGACATAGTTTATGCTTGACCCCATGACCATTCTCATTATCTTGGGTTTATGCTATGTTATGATTTAAACAACTGTAACTTAAATGGTTTGTAAATTACCATCAACTATGCTTATAAGTAGACATAGGGTATACATGGCCTGCCACCATGATTGTCATTGTGTGCGATGCCTATGGTGTGAATTTTATGGCTATAACTTTAATGATTTGGAAATAATGACCAATTATGCTTATAAGTTCGTGGGTGCCATATAGGCGTATTGCTCTTAAAACATTACCTGTTGTTAAGTAACCTCTATGCTGTTTTTGATCGCTCTTGTGTCTACTAAATTCGATATATCAGTGGAGCACAAGTGATTATTCTATAAAAGTGCGAATAATCGAAGTTCACAGTGTTAGTTTAGAACTCGATTTGAAAACATAATTCCCAAAAATATATACACTTGGTATATTTACTAATATATTTCTATACTTACGAAATCCAATATGGCCCTGGTCATAGTCACATAATCATATATTCAGACTCAGACGACATATTTTTATCAGTCTAAAAAAAATAACTTGTTCGTAGACATGTCGCATGATACACCTGTTAATAAATGTAAAATATAAATATATTAAAAAGAAATACATAACTTTTATTTGTCAAAATTATGTTATACCAAACCGATTTGGGGGGGGGGGGGCATCATAATCTAATTATTCTTGAAAATAATAGTTCTTAGACACATCGCATGCACGCTTGTTAATACAAGTTAAATAAAAATATATACAATTGAAAACAATACTTTTATTTTATAAAATTATCATTTGTCAAATCGATGGTTGTGATGGCATAATATAATTCTTCTTGGAAATGAGAGTTCTTAGACATGTCGTACGATACATTTTTATTTCTGTAAATTTTATAAGAAAAATAAAAAATATTATTTATACATTAATTTTTTTATAGCACATCGATTTCAAAAAAACTCCTCTGACTCCTTGGCCCAAAAATAGAGTCATTGAGGCTAATTGAGGAGTACTTTTAATTTTTGCCATAAATGTAGCAGCACAACATTATAAAAATGTTTTTTTTTGGGAGCTGTCAATATGGCGGACATGCAGCTGTAATGGCGGGAAAGCAAAAAAATTAATTTACTAGAAACTTCTACTACTATAGAGAATAAATTCCAGAAGTTTCAATGGAAAAAACGAGAAATTCAAGGATAACCAATACATTTTTAAGGGAAAATATGGACGGAATGATAGAGCAGGAAGAAATGTCATAACGGCTACCAATATGGTTTCCCAAGATGGTGGCGTACTGGCTACAAATATGGGGGCCGGAAACAAGATGGCCAACAGCTAATTTGTATAAACATCAGTCATGTTGAATCATCGATCCTGAGTCCCTAGCCCTTGTGCCAGAACCTACATTATCCTACTATTTTTAACCGATCGTTTGCAAGCATGGATAGTACATTATCCCAACGTGACTTTGAAATACTGGTCATGATCTTCACTTATTTCCTCCGTCATTAGCTGCATGCAGACATCTGTTGGGATTTTTTCTTCAATGTGCCATGGCGCCACACCACTAGCAATTCCACGGTGATAGGTTTATAAGCGAAAGAAATGAGTCATTTTGCGACTTCTACCGAGCTTCGTTTTGTTGCTTGTAAAAGAATACATACATTGTCCTTGTTGTTAATAATATTTTCAATCAAAATCAAAGACTGTTTAGGACTAATGCCGCTGTTTTTTTGTAACATGAGTATGTAAACCTGTCAGCGGTAACTCAGGACTAGCTCCGCCTTCATCATCAACTCAGCTCAGCTCACCGGACTACATATTAGGCAAGTAATCAACTGAAAATCGGCGCACGAGGCTGCCTTCTGCTCCACTCATGCTCAGCATTTCGTCTGATAAACTGTTTGAAATAAATAAATATATATATATATCGAACATATTTGTACAGATTTAACATATAAGAACTTTGATATGATTACCGGTACTCACTCCGAAGGAAACATTCTTCTTCACTAAAGGCTGTTCCAGCTGTAGTACATACTACCGTCGAGGAAATATGCTTCGTCTATAAAAAGCACAGACTTGCGAATATCTTGAACATGACTTTAGTGTTGTCGAAACTAGAAACAAACTGTTCTGTGGAGAATGTCATGGCAGCGCATTGTCTAGATCTTCTTTCTGTGGTAAAGTCACAATGATTGCTCATTCAATATATGCCGCACCATTTGCTATGACAGACTCGCCTCATGAGCACTGTATAGCATGCTATTGGACAAACTGTTCTGTGGAGAATGTCATGGCAGCGCATTGTCTAGATCTTCTTTCTGTGGTAAAGTCACAATGATTGCTCATTCAATATATGCCGCACCATTTGCTATGACAGACTCGCCTCATGAGCACTGTATAGCATGCTATTGGACAAACTGTTCTGTGGAGAATGTCATGGCAGCGCATTGTCTAGATCTTCTTTCTGTGGTAAAGTCACAATGATTGCTCATTCAATATATGCCGCACCATTTGCTATGACAGACTCGCCTCATGAGCACTGTATAGCATGCTATTGGACAAATGCTTCTTCATTAGCATGGATATATATTCTTGATGTTATGATGGCCATTTCTGTTATACACATAAATGTCTGGACTTTTGACCAAACACACCCAATTTTCCTTGCAGTACTGGTCAGCCCTCTGAAAAATGGCTTATTTTGTTTTTGTCGTACAGCTAATCTGCCACGGTACCTACTTAAGTTTACGAAAGATAAAAATTTGACAGGAAGATCTGGAGCCATTAATTTCATCTCCACAAGACAGTCTGCATTTGATCCTGCCAGCATGTAGTTGCATACAAATGGCGAAAGCTCGTTACGTGTAGATTAATTTATCGCTGGCAGTTAGAAACCAACATATTCGCCACACAGAAACACTATTCTTATACACAGCTATCTTTAAGCGGGTCTGCTTTCTTAACAATGCAACAGGTTTGAGAGATTACAAGGGTACATCTCTTCTGCATATAAACATAGTTCAAAATGTCCATCTTGAGAAATTGAGAAGTACTCAATAATAGAACCCTGCTTGCAATAAGAGAATGACAATATATAATTAGTTGATAAAGCATTATACTACTTTTAATTTTTTTGAAGATTACTCAGAATACCTCTCTTCCACATATAGCCGTATGTTTAAAATCTCCGTTTTAAAAAACTGATAAGCACTGGAGAATACAACACTACTTGCAATAAGAGAATGACCATATGTAAGTACTTAATAATAGGTGAATCTACCATCTAAGACCTTGGAATGATTTTGTTGGTGATAATACGGTTATCATTCATGTACTTTTATCACTAGGAGTTTGCAATAATTATAACTAAAAGCATACATTTTTCTATTTTCGAGGAGTATTTCCTTTGATATCCACTTTACACTATAAGAATTGCATAATTTAACTTATAGAAGCACTCCCCCAAGATTGTAACACACCAAAGAGAATATTTAATGTTTTTTTTTTATCACTTGCTTTCGACACTTGATGTTTTCTTTGCAACTCAGAAACTAATTGAAAAAACTCAGTGGCATTTGACACAGACATGCAGTGGAGTATAAGAAGCACGATTATCTCACATCAGGTGTTTAATGTGGTTGTATTTAGCATAAAGACATGCGTTTATACATATATCCTTGTTGCAGAAGGCTTCACCAACACATCAAAAGTAACAGCCAAAATTTCTTGCTGTATATTTCTTGTAGTTCTATCAGAGAACATGGCTTGCTATAAACTTTTCCATCCAGCATGTTTCGCATAAAGGAATCCTATGAGATAAGATCACGATACCTTGGAGATAAAAGATTATTTAAAAAGGCACGATTCTTAAAAAAAAAAAATCAAGAATTTGGGTTGTGGTAAGTGGCACCCTCCTGCTAGAATTATCTAGTGTAGAGTACGTTGTCTTCAAAATGATTAACAATTTTGTGGAAGATTTTTATGTAGACTGTCGTATCCATCACTTTATAAAATAACATGGAACCAATAACGTTGTTCTATGATACAGCATACCGCACTCCAAGACCTGCATAATGAAGAGACATTTCATGGACCATGTTGGGAATAGAACAGATATTATTATTCTAGGAAATGATTTCCCAACTTGCCTGGAACCATATTTCGTCGAATTATCATACATAGTTCAGTATTTACAAATGTGAAATCACATAACTTCTGTGACCAAGCAGTAAACCTCTTGTCTTCGTCAGAAAGTTTCATTTCTGGCTCATCAGTATGGCGATTTGCAAGTATATTGGATTTCTTTGAATTCACATTTGCTTATGGAAAAACCCTTGTAAACATAACATTTGTGGAAAAATGTGTAAAGGCCAATAGCGTGTTTTTAACTTCAAACACGCCACTGGTGCTAGTACTTTTGACATCCTCGTTTGTGGAACTCAAGAATCTTCTCATGGTTCCTGCTTATTTATTATATGTTAAAACTAAACTTTTTTTTTGCGTTTTCTGAGCTGCAAGCTTTGAAGCAAACTGTATTTTGCAGTCCTTTATAGACGCAGTCTCCTGAAATGCATAGACAACAAATACATTGTTCTCAACCGTGTACTACTTCATACTTCACTCTACTGATTGTAACATAAAAGCACAATAATAATTTTTGGTCACTGCAGTACAACAGCTCTGGCATATGGTGGCAGAATAACTTTACGCAGGAGTGACACACAGTCTAGATGGAAGTTCTGCCACTCATGTCCTTCTGTGACCTGCTTTGCCTACACCAATGTATGTCAACAGAACATTTCACAGTGTTGTGTACATACTTGTTAGTGTTGTAAGAAAACAGCAAAGGCGGAAAGCGAGCGAAACAGCCAGTACAGTATGACATTAACGAATGCAGCATACCTGCAGCCCTACAGTCTCGAGCAGGGGCAGAGCATGGAAGGCGGTCGGCTGCAGCCAGCGTATCCTGTCGTTTTGCAGCTGTAGGTGTTGTAGGGCGGGCAGACCGGCCAAGGTGTCGGTGGCTATGCGACTGAGGTTGTGATGGTTGAGGACAAGCGACGTGAGGCCTGGAGGCAGGCCAGGAGGCAGGCGGCCCGCCTCAGGAGCGCCGTAGCACTCCGCAGTGTTCGCGGTGGGGCAGCTGCAGGTGGAGGGACATGAGGCACTGCGGCCCAGTAGTATGCCCACCACAACCATCACTATACACACACACACAGCACTTATTACATCCATGTACATCCTTCCTAAAGCTGGACGCAGTGGTGCTAGGGTCAGACTACTCGTATTCTACCTTGGTCAACTGGGTTCGATTCCCGGTGAGGTGGCTCTCGGATTTTCATAGGTGAAAAATCGTCCCTGACAATACCGCTGATAGGCGGGTTTTCTCAGGAATATTTCCTTTCCCCCGCCCTTGCATTCCGGCGCTGCTCCATACCCACCTCGCTTTACCCTCGTTGGCTCTCAAGCCATCGGTGTTGAAAGCCACCCAAATCTCTCCACTCCACTCCATATCAAGCTACTTGTGTACATTAGTATAGCAATCACCTTATTGACTGGCAATCTTTTCATTTACCTGATGATACATTACTCCTAGAGACATGTACATTTAGAGAAGACCGGGGATAGCACTCTTCGATGCGATACTGGTGCCACCTGGCGGCAGTGTAATGGTACTAAGTGGCAGCCATCTTGTGCCAAATTCCCGGCCCGTTAACATACCGGTTCGGAGTGCAGAAAGGAATGACCTCTTTTCATACAAAAAAGTAATTTGTACAGAGTTCAACTTAACAGGTTGTGGTTTTTAGTGGTTTGAGGTAAGTAATACAATATTTATTGTAACGAATGTGTGTTGTATAGCTATTATATTACGTATCTACAAAGGTATGAGTCTACATTTCTGTTAAATGCTGCAAATACTACAACATTGGGGCAAGTTAGAACAGTCTGGCGCTACTTGTCCCAACTGTGTGGCAACTTTCCCCAAGTGGCTGTACTTTTGTTTATGCATTTCATTTTATAAAGATTTGTATCGCCTAACGTATTACTGTATCTGTGTAATATGACTCCTATTACTTTATTACCTCAACATCACAATAATAGTTTCATTTCAAAATTAGGTCTGATAATGTTTATTAGACTATAATATTATATTGTCAAAGGAAGCGGTGAATACCAACTAACTATGTATATAATGTCCTTATGTTACGGCGAAAATGCGGACGTACAAAAGGAAAACAGAAATATAGAAGACTCCGCCAGATATTATGGAGACAGTATCCAAACTCGTCATGGAGGATCCTTATTCACGTGAGTATTCAGTCAGAAAAATTCCAAAGGAATTTAATATACATTTCTCTACGCTGTCACGATATAGACAGAAACTTAAGAAAAGTAACTTATGCCTAATTACAGAACAGGATACAATCATGTCTGCTAACACTGATTACCACCAATCGTGTCGTTGTTCTACGTCAGAACAAGAAAGCTAATTGTGTGAATATCTCAAGCCAAGTTCTCAAATGATGTTTGGCCTCACGCCATAAGCTTGCCTATGAATGTGATGTATACTTTGGTGTAAATATTCCTGATTCATTGATGTCTAGCAAGTGTGCTGGTTCAGATTGGTTTACTAAGATCTGTAACTTCAGCACAAAGAAATGATGTTTGGCCTCACGCCATAAGCTTGCCTATGAATGTGATGTATACTTTGGTGTAAATATTCCTGATTCATTGATGTCTAGCAAGTGTGCTGGTTCAGATTGGTTTACTAAGATCTGTAACTTCAGCACAAAGAAAGAGGCGAAATGATCATGGCAACAACTGCGATAAGCTTAATTAGAAATGCCTTACCATCCATCTTTATGTTCCCTCGGAAAAGGTCCAGGGATCATTTCGTACGAAATTATCTGTAAGCTGCGAAGGAACTGCAACTAAATCTGGCTGGTAAACTGAAGAAAACTTGACGTTCATAAAGCATTTCATTGAACTAACTTCGCCATCACTTATCAATCCTGTACTCCTACTTCTGGACAACCATTGTTCTCACATCAGCTGCCCTGTGGCGTAATTCTCTTATCATTCCTGCCTCATTGTTCACATCGCCTTTGGCCCTTGGATGTGTCAGTCTATGGCTCGTTTAAGAAACGACGTTGAACAGATATTAACGCTTGGTTGAAAACTAACCCAGGACGAACAATCACAATATTCCACCTGCCAGCAATTGTAAACGAAGATTTTCTGCATTCAATGACGCCAGCTAATATTACTGCTGGATTTCAGAAAACAGGCATTTTATCATTTAACATCCACACTTTTTCAGATGCTGACTTTGCTTGAGCATTCGTAAGCGATAGACTGCTGCCATGCAGCGAACCTGAAATATTACAAAATGAAGAAGTTTCTGTTTGTGAAGCAAATGTTGAAAATAATGTTAATGCAATAGATGACCGTGTTCTGAATGCTCATATCCGTAATGGGAATGAAATCAATGAGATTGTACATCAGCAGAGTAAAGAACAGAGAAGACCTCTGAATCTAAAGAATGTCTCAGTTCCATGTACGAGTAAGTTTAGTCCAGACATTGTGCATCCATTTCTAAAAGAACCGAAGAGAAATGTAAACCCTCGCAGACGACTGAAGAGAATACAAACTCCCATCCTCACTGACACTCCGGAAAATAAGTCTATTGAAGAAAAAATGCGTTCCAGGGATGATAAAAGTGAAAAAAAATAGGAGAACAAGGAAAAAGAGATTCAAAGTAAACAAGTAAGAATAACGTGTGCAAGGAAAAAGGGATTCGAAGTAAACAAGTAAGAATAACGTGTGAAAGGAAAAAGAGATTCAAAGTAAACAAGTAAGAATAACGTGTGAAAGGAAAAAGAGATTCGAAGTAAACAAGTAAGAATAACGTGTGAAAGGAAAAAGAGATTCAAAGTAAACAAGTAAGAATAACGTGTGCAAGGAAAAAGAGATTCAAAGTAATCAAGTAAGAATAACGTGTGCAAGGAAAAAGGGAAATCCAAACTGTAAGTCATCAAAAAGAAAAATTATCATCTGAAGAAAGGATTCCACGAAAGCAGCTCTGGCGAAGAAGAAGATAATTTTTCTTACTGTGTTTTTTTCAAATAGAAGTTTGGTGATGATGGGTGCAATGCACTGTGTGCAAACTTTTGGCTTACTGGAAAAAATCCTTTGTTTGTGTGTTTTAATTGTGTAACAAATGAGTCCTATTTCTGGGAGTAAGTGTTGCAATCAGACCCACGATGTGTCGTAACTCAACCCAGACATGAAGCAAATTGCAACATTTGCAATTATAAATGAAAACCAATATTCCTAAGTTTTCCCATTTCTTACATGCGCTATATTTTTATATGATGTAGACTAATGATGTGAGATGATAACCATGTATTTTTCCTTGCCTAAAAATTAAATGATAATACTCTCTATCTTATAATATCAAAACTCTTGCAAATAGACATGGTCTGCCATACCATTTTTTTGACAAATCTTGGTGAAAAATATGCAATAAAAATACCAATTTCTGCAGACATAAACGTAAGTATTTAAATTTTAACACCACTTCCTTGCCAATAATTTGCAGTTATCCGTTCGAATCTGATAATCTGCGCAATATAAGGAAGAAAATAAAAAAGAAGAAACAGGAAATAAATATTGGGAATACATTTTCATATAATCATTTTCTACGAACAACTGGATATGTCTTTGCCTGTAGTTACATTATATACTGTGGCACACTGCAATGATATTCACACAGCATGTGTCCCCTTTCCCTTTATTTTGCTAAACACTGTCAGTTCCATATAAAAAATACCTTGACATAAACATAACTATATTAACTGTTTATAGTGTATATGTGAGCCATAAACTGTTCCAGTTTTCTATTGGAAAGTAAGGGTTTTGCACTAAAAAATGAGACTCTTTGAACAGCTGAAATGATGCCATAAAATTATAAGCACATTTGTGTGAGTTATGAATATACTACTGATAAGAAGTACATAATGTTTGTAGTTATTACATTCCGTAACAACTATAACAGAGTTGATAATAGACATTTGTATTTGCCACCATTATAATAAGCCGCAACTTTGTGACATTAATCTGTTGGGGTATTTCGAAGGCAGGGCAGAAATATCTGTTCAAAGAGAGAAATTGGGGAACAGAACATTTTTGACAAGACTTGCGGTCATTTAACGCAAAGCGATACCTTATCTAGACATGCCATTTCGTGTGAAAATGAAGTTCCGCTTGCAGCTAGGAAATGTCATTGCAGTGAGTCTATGTAGAGAAGTAAAGCGTTAGACGCATTTCTGCGAAGAATAAATAAGTTGAGTTTTAGTTATAAAAAATTATACGAATTTCAAAAAGTCATATTCTTAAATTCCTAAATCGCTATTCGATGGAAATCAGTAAAATATAACTTTCACTTCTTTAAGCGAACATATTAATGGCCAGAGTTATATCTTGTTGATGTGCAGCAAAACTTTTACCAAATTACCAAGTTGAAATATGTGACGCGAAGTCGAAAAGAGAATGTGTTTTCCTATTTGCTGCAGAGGGGAAACCAGCATTTGTTTTCGTAAAAAATGAATGTACTGAAAATAGTTACGGTTTCTCGGTTGCCAGTCCTGAATGTTGGTAGCAATGCTCATTTCTGATTGCAATGTTGGTTTCTAGCACCTGCTTACCAAGTGTGGTTAACGTGACTTCCTCTGCCGTGCAGTGAACGTGGCCAAGGGGTCCGGTGGGCGCAGCCAAAACGGACATTTCCCGAAAGGTGAGGGTGGGAGGGAGGGATGGAGGGTGGGAGGGAGGGATGGTGGGAGGGAGGGAGGAAAGTGCGCAGTCTTGGATGCGCGCTGAATCATTCTACCTTCTGTTTCCAGCGGGGACGGTTTACAGTTAGTATAGGCTATTTACGGTAAAGTGAGAACTTTTGAAAGCCCTCTTATCTTATTTGGAAGAATATTAAATAAATTTATTTTATTTTAGCCATAAACGTTAACTTCTGAGTGCGGTGGAATACACACACTGTGTTTATTACATACATGGCAATATTTACTTAAAAAGGTGGTTAAAAGGACAAGAAATTGCCGAAAGGAACAAGTAAAAAGGGTTAAAACTTCCAAACCTAACTTTATCATTCCTCGAACACTATTAAGTAAATTTTTTCTTTTTTCGAAATATTAATGGCAATTCATCAGGACAATTTATTTTTTAGTGTGAAATAATACGATGTCCGAAAATTGCATGACTATATGGTGCTAACAGATAATGATAAACATTCCGAAAAAAAAAAAATTGCAATGTTACACTTTGGCTTTTAAAAAAAAAAAGCATGTATTATTTGCGGAAAATATTTTTACCTACAAGGCAAGTAATAATTTCAAACATCTTATTAGCCATACTAAGCATCGGTTCTTTGACTATTGTTTGCTTAATTTTTATGCCCTTGCCAATTTTTCTTCGCAACAGATATTACTAATTATTAGTTATCCAAAGTTAATTTTACATCACACATTAAAATGTATTGCAAAAATCAAAGGGCCCCTCCCTCCTCCCGATGCTGAAATGCTGGCGCCTGTGGCATAGGATTTAGCATTGTTACCTGTAAATATACAGATCGTAAGTTCGAGTCTCGGTTAGAACATTGGTAATGTTAGGTTTAGTTATTTTCTAGATCATCTCTTAATAAGACTGCCAGCAGAAAAGTGTGTGCATTCAAAAGTGCTATGAATAAAAATTTCCGAAATTTTCACATTTATTTCGATGTCGTATTGCATTTACCCAACCAGGATAACGATTTAACCTTCTGAATTTTCACTAACGGTAATTTTACGAAAATTCTTACATTTCAAAATAACTTATATAAGTCTTGGCCACTTAAAAAAAATTCTCCTTGGTACAGCTGTATAAATCAGACGTTTATCTAATGGATGGGTAAAAAAATTACAATATTAAAATTTAATCAAAATGGTTACTGATAATACGGGAAAATTGTATAGTACTGACATATATTTGTAATATAGCGGAATGAAAATTATTGCTTTATTTAGTAGTCTGTTAAATTATTTATATTATTTAGTTATCTGAGATTTAGTAAAATAAAAATAATATTTGTAGGTAGTTCTTCTCGAAATTTGATTTTATGTGCAATGCTTACACTTTTAGAATACATTTTTTTTACGTTACACAGCTACTACATACGAACATTCGAATATTCGAAATTGTCTAATTTGGTAATATTCGGCACATTTCATCAAATTTTCCATGCGCCGAAACACTAAGCCAAAATTTTCCTTTATTGTGGTTTACTGTTAAATGTTACCTAAAATTTGTCATAAATAGTTTGTATTTATTTTTATATTTTAGAAAATTATAATGAATATACCAAACCCTACTTATTGCTAGTTAATTAGATGATAAGTACCCTATTTTGGTGACAGTTGCCCCTTAATTAGCTGTGAACTAATTAGCTGTGAACTAATTGATACACTACCTACTATTAGAGTACAGCAATGGAAAGGAAATCCATAAAATAATTTAAAAAAAAACATTATAAAAACATCACAAAGCATAAAAGTATAAAAATACACATTTCACTGCCCTGTAATAATGTTTAGTGCAATATGATACATTCCCGTAAAGATAATGGGGGAAAAGTATACAACTATGAATACAAGTAAAGAAATTAAATACTTTTATACAAAAAAAAAAGTATAATTTAAGAGATGGTAAGTTATGATTGAATTGTTGGTTGCTCATTTATGACATCAAGGCAACTGTTACATCAGCACTTGAAATAAATTAACAACTATATATAAATTAATATTTTAGATATTTAATTACTTTTAAACTGCACAACGGACATTGTGCAAACATTTGATATATCCAGCCTTCAGTTAGGGAAGTTGGCAAGATTAACCTGCAATGGAAATTTTCATACTAAGCTGAACCACTGGCTGTTCCGTATTTGAGAGTATAAAACTCTTGTATCGAAGATTTGAAACGTATCAACTAGGCCACATTTTATAAGCACTATCCACCCGAAATATTTCAACATAATTATATTACAATGATAAAATTGTTGACCATTATTATTTATATGTCCAAAGGCCAGGTAAATGTAATATAATTTAAAAATATTTAGGTCCATATAATACATATTAGGTTGATTTGTATGCATTATAACATGTTACTTAAAGTAATAAACACTAGGTAATTTAATGGTTTCACTCCTGTACCATCAGAATAACAAAAATAATGTTACAAAAAATCCAATGGTTTAAATTTTTTATAATGATCATTTCCTGCGAATTTGCGCTACATAATTTCCATTTTGATAGGCTTGTCACCCACCTTTTTTTAACAAACATTATCTCTATATCTGTTATTACATTTATATAATACAGGTGTTTACATATGCATAATTTAAAAAAAGTGAGGCTTAAACACAGTATGGTAAATATACACTTTACAAAGACTGAAATGTATGATCTGTTCAGATTTATAGTGGTATGAAGACACTTTAATGAGACAGTGGTTATATTATATCTTTGTAACCCATTCACAATATTTAAAGAAAAACTGTACTCTAACCACATATATTAAATATACCACACTCTCAACCGTTGTAGTATGACACAAAAACGTAACTGTTGTTATTTCTTTGTTAAAAAATATATATGTAAGTTACACTACACAGCTCTCTTCACACATAATTTTTGTAATTTCAACAGTAGCTCTGGTTTCAGATTGCTTCTTCTCACGTTTAGCCTCTGTGCAGATTTCATTTGCGGAGTTCGCGTATAGGCATATTTCTGGGATATCTAGGGTCAATAATTTCTAGTAAAAGGTAATCGTAGAAGAAAGCTAGAAGCTTAGTAATCATATTATTTTCCCGAAAGTCCTTATCTCGTTGAATTCTCAGAGATACCATGACTTTTGCAGTCCATACGACGAAATTGCATGTCTTCCGCCGTGAAATATGGAGGACTTCCTGTTCTTCGTATATGTAGTTATGGCTTAATTTTAACTGTGGCTTTCTATCTTTCATTTCTAGGTGCTTTATTTTACATTTGGCAAGTGCATCTAATGGTGGCATAGATATAGCAGAGGATGGACACATTATTTCAATTATTTGGTCATCGCCTATGAAGCCATCTGGCGATACCCCTAAAAAAATATATTCGTCGTCCACAATTAAACCACTTCTTTTGACTACTATGCCTGGATTTTCTCTTTCAAACTGAGTTATCGCCACTGAATCATTTTCTCTTTCAAACTGAGCCATCGCCACTGAATCATTTTCTCTTTCAAACTGAGCCATCGCCACTGAATCATTTTCTCTTTCAAACTGAGCTATCGCCACTGAATCATTTTCTCTTTCAAACTGAGCTATCGCCACTGAATCATTTTCTCTTTCAAACTGAGCCATCGCCACTGAATCATTTTCTCTTTCAAACTGAGCTATCGCCACTGAATCATTTTCTCTTTCAAACTGAGCTATCGCCACTGCATCATTTTCTCTTTCAAACTGAGCTATCGCCACTGAATCATTTTCTCTTTCAAACTGAGCCATCGCCACTGAATCATTTTCTCTTTCAAACTGAGCCATCGCCACTGAATCATTTTCTCTTTCAAACTGAGCCATCGCCACTGACTCTTTTCCGATGCCCTAATTTGTACTAGAATTTCCCTTGAAGACTTGGTACCTAATTTCCTTTACAATATTTGCACAAGAGGTTGTAGCCTTAATTTTACAAATCTTCCCAAAGAACGATGATATTATGTGTTTTCTAAGTTCTACTTTCCACTCGTGTGAAGAGTTCTGTTCTCTTCTTATTTCCTCTATCTGTTCTCCGTTTTCAAGTTTCATCACATCTAAAAATTGTTCTTTGGCATTTTTTTATACGTAGATTGTGACATGTCTGGTGTGCTCAGAGAAGCATCTGGACCGTAATCACTATCCAAATTATTTTCATCTTTGTGCTGAACTCTTTTTCTGCCAGGGAATATCAAACGGCCCCGTCACAATTTTCCTGCCATTTTTTTCTTTCGCCTTCCGATAAATGTCTTTGTGTGGATTCCAGGGGTTTTTATTAACAGATGACTTGTGTATAATTCTAAGCAACTCTCCGACTGAGTTGACAGATACCACGGCCGCTTCGCACCTTGTTTTATAGGAATTAGGCAGGGAAAAATTGATACACTTTCCTCCAACAAACTTCGCTACAACAGAATTGTAGTTCTCTGCTACATTGTTGTCAACGTCCAAAATGAGGCTGCTGGCGTTATTTGCACTCTTTGAAAGTAAAGAAATAATTCTTTTAGCAATCCTGCTTCTCCATTTCATTTAACAAGTTAACTTCTGTGGGTTTTGGGAGACCTTCACAAAAATAATGTATTTCAAAGCACTTTAAATACTCACCGAGCACATGGAATTGACTGTTCAATACATCTTTTCCAAGTTCTTCAGTCGACAAGTAGTATTTGTCTTCATTCTGATTCTTTCTGCATTCAATTGCAGAAATGACAGCTGTTCTTCTTAATCTCATCATACGATCTTTAAGATCTGAACGCAGTTTGGTGTTATTGCATACATCTCTTACTTTACTAACGTAATTACGACAAATGTGATTCCGGCACTCAGCTCCTTCCCCTTGTCCCCTTGTCCCACACGGCACAGCATCTTTCTGTACACACGGATGTCGCCGTCTGCGATCAAACGGCGATAAACGAGGCCAGGCATGCCAATGATCTGCAAAAATCCTTCAACAATGACATCTTGCTCCATTGATACTGACACCAGTTCTTGGTACATTTGTGAGATTCTTCGCATCTGTTGCAGAGGAGCGTGCACATACTGTGCAGTATTAATTTCTCACGCCAATAAACAGCACTTCCTTTGATCTGTATCCTATCATACAACCGTGCAATTGGAACACATCATTAAAATGACAATAAAACGACAAATCATAATGGCACTAAATAAACAATTTGGCGGTGATATCGAAACCTTCTGTCCATATAGACCACACTATTTTATTTATAGTGCTAAGAAAAATATGTATTTGTAGCTTAACTGAAAATTTATGTTGTTGCATGGCTTGCGAGAAACTAATTGTTATAACTGAGAACTCTCTTTCTGTCAGCAGCAACAACCAATAGATTTGTTACCAATAAATAAACAAATTTCAAGTGGTCTATATTGACAAAATTAGTTTTTCCAAAATTTATTTACAGGGATATGTGTACTAAACCATGCAATGATTAGGCCTACTTACCACGCCTAACAGCGAATTGTATTTGCTTCTGTAGTAAAGTTTTGACCAAGCTCCATCTGCCACAACGTCGCTTATTGATTATACACATATCACTGAAAGTTCAGTTGAATGGTTCGTGTCAACTAATCCGTTTGATACTCTCAATTAAATATTGAATATTTACCATTCTTCTGAACATAATGTCTGTTGCTGTTGTTAATAGTTCATTATTATCTTGTTCATACTTGTGAGTTGTAAATTCCTGCTCACTGGTAGTTCTCTGTGTGGTATTGATGGTTTAGTCTTCCGGAGTTTCAGACCGGAAATATGGAAGTAAATATATTTAGGTTATTTGTAATTAACACTACATAACGTAACCTTTGACTATACCCTACATCCTCACGACCTACACTAAGAAATTTAGGAGTTATTTTCTCCTGGGTGCATAGAGATGATTTTGATAAAGTACAACTGAAATGAGAGAAAACCAATTTTGGTTTTGTTTTGGAATGCTGAAAGAGTATGAACGATTTGTGTCGTCTGAGGCGAAATCTAATTTGAATAAAATACGTCATGTGGTTAGTGTATATATTTTTCCCCAGGCTTTTAATTTTTATTATTGAAACATTATCATTATGTGTGCAATTATTAATATTTTGATATTAAATAAAAATTCTGTGCGCATTCCACATAATAAATTAAATAAATAAGATTTATCAAGACAACGTTTTCTCATTATCAAAGGCTGCTAGGCGAAAGCATTCTAACTACATAACTTATTATTCTTCTAAATCCTGTCCATTGTGCTACCTGAATTCGCACGTAAAACATCACATCACCCGAACGGCGAGAACACTAGCTCAAATACTGTCTGGTATAGCTAGCTCTACCAACATTTCATCTTCCAGCTATCCGCAATACAGTTTTCTCCCTTCCAGAGCATCTAGTCTCTTCCCCTCTCCCGCCTTTCAGAAAACTCCCACCATGTCTTATCTGACCTAATGGTGGCCACTGTAAGGTAACACCATACAAAGAGCTGACGCGCGGAAACAATACTCTGCAAAAATTACGCAAAATTAATCGAAAACTATGATTTTTTTAAATATTTTAATACTGTACCCAGAAATCAATTTTCTTGTCAAAGAGTAATCGATATTTTAAAATACCGTGGAACGAGAACGGCAAAATGTAATACAAATATTTAATTTTTGTAATATGAGAATTAATCCATATTTTTTTCTATTTTGTAGCTGCATGAAAATTTATCTTTGCACCGTAAACTAACGTTTTTATTGAGATGAAAAAAAAAAAAAAAAAAACTACCCATACAGTTTGGCAACATCACAGTATCGCCAATCCTAAGACTGGTTAGATAAAGCTATCCTCATATTGCTGGGAAATTCCATAGTGAAAACTGTAATCATACGGCACAAAGTTATAGCTGGTTTCGAAATAAAACTTTTAGAACAAAATGTCTTCAACGGCAAATTTATCAGCGGGTTGACTTCCAGTCCAAGAGAGCACCTCGTATACATCACCGTCTTGAAAATGATGAGATATTACTTTTGTCATGCACGCATTATTTCGCCGACAGTCATATCGATTATGAGTTGTGAACACATCAGCTCAGCTTCTCTGCATTTGGACTGCAATACAGATGGTTTGATACTGTAACATTCCTAAACAGTACCTTGGAAGCTATTCCGTGCAAATAAAGCCATACGAATTTATAATGAATTCTTTTGGTAATTATATGCGATCAGTTTTCAATCCTAATCTGGAAAAAGATAGGCTACAGTGTAAGAATGTATTTTTTTTGTATGTGTGAAGACTTTAAGAGACATTTCGAGTGTTACCATAGAATATGTATACATAGATGTTTTAACATTTTAGATACTTTTACTTTCCTTAATAGAATTTTACGACAAAAAATGTGTTCTACAAATACGGACGTTAATATTAAAGTGGGGGGGGAGGGGGTTAAGCAGTGAGTTTTGTGAATATCTCATTACACAATGCATCAGGAGGGGAGGCGCCGTACCTTCTTCCAACCACGGTAGGGGCCCAGAGCGCGCCACTCACCACCCTCCTACGAAGAGCTGGCAAGCAGGAACAGTGTTTTATGTAAATTCACGCCATTTAAGATTTTAAGCGATAACAATATCTTTTTATTTAAAGGTTTTCTTCATCAAGCTTCAATCTATGCTCAGATAGTCTCCTAAACATAAAAACCTACAGGATGAAGTGTGATAATTGTGCGAAATTTGTCGATTTTCTGCCTTATTGTCACTTAATTTCTATATAATTTTCTGCTTTTTTAATAAAAATCTGTCTATGGAGTCATAGGAACGTCTTTCAATTTCATTATTTAAAAAAAAGACACAGAAAATATGTATAGTGCGGGAATGGTACGTATTTCTGTAGACACATCACTGCCTAAATTTTTATTAGGAAGTCCCCTTAACAGAGTGTATTTTGTTCTTGAATATAGTGTACAACAGTTTATATTACCTGGCATTACTTAGCGGAGAAAGCAAGAAAGAAACTGTGGACTTACCAACTGTTGCAACATCTTAGTTTGAGACTAAGGCAACAAACTATTTAATACTAATAAAACAGTTTTTATAATCACTTATGTGATTTGGTAGAGACTCATAAGGACAACTGGGAGGGCTACTAGATCCTCAGTGTTCGAAACAATATAGAATATTAAAAATACCAGAACATGATTGGATAGCCACAGTATACATTACGTTCTGATGGTGCCACCCGATTGGCAGCTCAGACTCCATTGCATTTTTCTTCTGTGATTTACAATTCAAAAGCTGGATAGAATTTTTTTTTTTTTGTGGCTTATACCAGTTATGAAATGCCTCTTAAAAATGCCGGTGTTCATCTTTCGTCCATCTACTGGTGTAATCATCTTTCGTCCATCTACTGGGTGTAATCATCTTTCGTCCATCTACTGGATGTAATCATCTTTCGTCCATCTACTGGGTGTAATCATCTTTCGTCCATCTACTAGGTGTAATCATCTTTCGTCCATCTACTGGTGTAATCATCTTTCGTCCATCTACTGGTGTAATCATCTTTCGTCCATCTACTGGTGTAATCATCTTTCGTCCATCTACTGGTGTAATCATCTTTCGTACATCTACTGGTGTAATCATCTTTCGTCCATCTACTAGTGTAATCATCTTTCGTCCATCTACTGGTGTAATCATCTTTCGTCCATCTACTGGTGTAATCATCTTTCGTCCATCTACTGGGTGTAATAATGTAATGGCTTATCATGACAACACTGGTCGTGATTTTGGCATACAAATGTATTTAATGCTACTGCCAACTGTATAATATAATAAACGCTAGTTGAGAGATTACGTACGTTTCGTAAATTTTTAGTGCTTCGATAGAAGCTGTTGGTTTAGATGTTATTTTAACGTTCAGATGTAATTCGGATTTGTTCATTTGAAATGAACTTTCTATGCCATTTCTGAGATAAATAGAAGATAAGTGAGCAAGCCATAAACGGTGACGAGTGTGGGGTATATCAAAACAACCGTAGGAACTGGGATCAAAGTCTATATGTATTTGGTGCTAGCGCTATGATCCAGCATTACTCCTTACCTTACATGGTTCAGATAACCGGTGCAGGATACAGCATGCATAATTGGGACGCAATAAAAGGTGTTGATAATAACTATATAAGGCAAACAATGAGAAGGAAGTCGGCGATGTATTTTATAAGTAACCAACGAACTGCCAAACGCGCAAAAAATTTTGTTCGCTATTCCAGTAGCAGAAGAATTTGCGTACGAAAGAGAGAGTTTTAGTTATGAAAGAAATAGGGTGCATCAGATAAGGTTACAAGGAGCAAATAAGTGAGAAAAAATATCTGAAATAATATCTGTTATTAAAATATCTCGCACAGGTTTGTATTATTCTCCTACCGATGTAAAAGATGTCCGTATTTTTCTGCAGGCTGTCAAGGGCAAATGTTCACGTTCGATAAACCAGTAAACTTATGGAAGCACGAATGTATTGAAAATCGAGCTGCTTACGGGATGCTGTATACTTGTGGTATGAACCATTTGTTTGTCTGTTTTGCAGTATGAGTGACTTATTTGTGGTATACTTGGACTATGGGTGATACACTTAGGTTACGAATGGTTTGTCTGTCGTGTGTTGGCGACATATACGATGGACCTTGTACGGGACTAATTAGACAGTTTGAGGCAATATTTCTGTTGAGGTATGTATGTATTGAATTATGGTGGAGGTATTTTTTTATGGAATGTCATAGACTGTCTGCTGCCTGAAGAATGTGGGCAGTATAACTAGTGCCCACTGTCCCGGCTCCTTCACACTTTTTCAATAAAATTTTTGAAAATTCATCCTTTGTATGATGTGTTCGGTGGCTAGATTCATTAAATAAGCGCAAAATATTTCAAGGGAAACACATATTAATAAAGATAGCCCTACTTACATAAGTACACCGATGTTGAAGTAAAATAGTCTAATATTACTTGAATGGAAATTATATTAATAAGTTATTACAAGAAACTTGTCTCTAGATGGGTGAAAATTCTAAGTATAGGACGAATATGGATTTGAAAAATTATCGCAGATTTATAGGCGTCAAAACGTATGCGTTCTACAGAAATATAAAAATTTTGGTTTCCACTACATAACGTAAAAGTGGCAATTCAAAAATTCAAGCGTATCTCATGCCAGCTCGAAGGTCATGTTTGGTTGGTATCTTATCACACACTAAATATTCTCTCTCACTTTCGTGGATATAAGGGGTAAGGGGATTAGAAAAGCAAATTCATAAAACGTCAGATTTCAGCAAGTGACAGATAAGTGGAACACGAGAAGTGAGAACAAACAGGTACGCAGCTAGGGGTCTCCAGTTATCAACACAGCTGCATAGGTTGTTCAGCTGAACACCTGCGACGAAACTATCGAAACTGACAATTATATCGAAACTACAAATCATACGTACGCATTTTCACTATTCATATACAAATTTATGAACAGACAACAGCGACAGTGCTGTACTCCCTGTCAAAATACCTTGTAAGAGGTGTGGTTTTTATAACCAAAAAATTGGACGAATTATTGGAAATAGCAGCACTGTTACTCGATATGATCGTAATTGTGTGTATGGTTGTCGACAGATGGAGGAACACATCTGTCCTTCGCTGGAGTAATTGCGCGAAGCTATGTGCGCGCCTGCTCTCTCTGCCGCTCGTATGTCTGCCTTAACGTAAGCAAATTTCCGATCCGTTAAGGCGATATTACACGATACCAGATTCCCTAAAAGCTTGTGCAAGGTCCGCCATAGTGGCCGGTATACGGGCTAGTGTGGCACCCGTCATGGCATTTCCCGCCAGATGTTAGTACGCAAACTACTGTCGTGTAATATGAATCTTCCATGGCGGCTCATATAGCGGCTGGTATACCGGCACATGTACCAGGGCTTGTAGAAGCTTGTAGCCTACAAGAACCAAGTACGGCTGGAGGTAACGTGTAATATCGGCTTTACTGTGTGTTTCCTGGACGACTGCTACTTTTTAACAGAGTTATGAAGTTTCTTTTCGCCCTAGTATCCAAAATGACAGATCTTGCTAAACTAACCTACTCTTAACATCTGTGTGAATATTTAAAGATGCATGGGAGTAGATGTGTGTCAACTTGTGTGGGGTTGGGGGGGGGGGGGCAACGCTAGGTCAATGTTGGATGTATGTAGGAATTAGTTTATCGTCAAATGCGGGTCATTATATATATATATATATATATATATGTGTGTATAAATATACTTATATACACACGCGCGCGCACACACACACACGTGTATATATATATATATATATATATATATATATATATATATATATATATATATATATATATATATATAAATATACACGTGTGTGTGTGTGCGCGCGCGTGTGTATATAAGTATATTTATACACACATGTGTGTAAGACCACTTATTATTAAGAGATGCATGCAAATTTAATTGCGTAATCATTTAAATTCTTAAATTTCCGATAGTACGAGGCTTTAAATTTCTTAAAATGTTTTATATACACACACAAAATTTCAACCAAGTGATCTAAACGTTGTTATGGGGTAGAGAGTCTGGCAACATCGCACGCTATCTGTACTGCTGTCTAAGTACATGCCGTACTGCAATTTGCATTTAGCCTCGTACTTTTTATCACAAAAACCACTGTATCATAGCTTAAAGCTTTCGCCTGTCTGGCTGTCTGTGGTATGAAAAACATTTGCAGTTCCTAATGGAAAGGAGGTAATGATGCTTTGTTTTAGCATGGACATAACTCCTTAAATTACTGCTTCATAGACTATGTTTCTCTGTGCGTATATTGTACCTCAATTAAGGCGTATGTTTTATTTCGTACTCATAACTGTGTTAATAACAAAAAAAAGCTACAACAGAATTTAATACAAGCAGTGTTGTAAGTAAAAATATCTGCCTGGGTGCCAACATATGAATTTACATTTTTTAAAATTTAGTTTGTTAAATTAATGTTGCCAACATTAATAAGCAAGCTTGTTAAGACGACAAGACTACTGACAGTTAAGTCTAAAGATTGCACACATTTGTGAAAGACGATGTAAAATGTAATTTACATCGCATATACAGCATTGAATGTACTAGTTGACCCCAAGTTTTAAGAGAAAATGTTAGCATAATACTGTACAGAAAACATAATGGAGTCCTGTTAGTTCTACCCTTTTCAATAAATGTGAATTTTCATTATGATAGACATAGCCAATATAAGCACATAAAACATATTTACCATAATCTATTGCCATAATATTTATTTAAATTATTTTTTCGTAGTATTTAGAGCAAGCAACTAAAAATTTATACAGTCATAATTCACCGACACATTTGCATTTTCTAGTTCTGTTTATAAAATATGATAATATATTAACATACTAGCTGTTACCCACGGCTCCATCCGCGTGAAAATTTCAAACCTTAATTATAATGACCAAGTTCACTATCTTCATTGTTCTTCTTTTATTCTAATATTCTGGATTAGCACATTGGTTTCTTTCATCCCAGAATAAAAAACAGACCACCAACCAGCGCCTACTCAAATGTACGATTGGAATATTTTACATTTTCCCTAAGAAACTTATTTTTTCCAGGATGAAAACTACCCTATGTGCTAATGCAGAATATAATCTACCCCTGTGTCAAATTTCATCCAAATCCGTCGATCCGTTATGACGTAGGCATAACAAGCAAACAAACATACATACAAACTTTCGCATTTATAATATTATTAAGAAATTGGCATGCTTACTATTTATATGTTCACATTCCTGAAAGAATGATGTAATGTTCTGGAACATTCTTGCTGCACTCTTAAATTAATCTATAGGCCTCGTTGTGAGCCGAGTACTAAGAGACACTATACAATTCGTACAACGACTTTGCTCCAGTGCGAATCCTGGAATACTATAGGCTGTTCACAGTAAAGTGAGCACTTTTTAAGGCCCTTATACATTTTTCCTTTCATCCAATTTCCATCTTCCTGCTGCTCTTTAATATAAACATTGCAATGTGACCAATAAACACAGTGTGTACATTTCACCATCATCAAATTTTAATGCCTGGGGCTGCAATAAGATATAATTATTAGTCGTTAATACCTGTTGGGAGGGCCTTAAGAAGTGCTCACTTTATCGCGAATAGCCTATAACACAAAATTTCTTGCTGGCCGAGCAGGAAGCAAGAAAAGTATTAAGATATTAGGGTGCCCTTAGCCACCGTAAATACGGGGGGGGGGGGGCGCTAATGATGGCCGCCGAGATCAAAGAAAGAATGCGATGGAGAGGAGCAGGGGACACGAGCAGGTAGAAATACCATCGTACAAATACCTATCAGGAATAAGGGTAGATGGGATACTATTGCCTTTGTTAATGCCACACACTTGAATACTTGAAACATGATGCAAGTTGAATCTTACTGCCTACTTGCCGGGTAATAGAATGTGATGAAATGAGAGAAGAATCCTTACAGATAAATGAAAAGAATTTGGTTAAACTGATCAAAATGCAGCAATCAGTTTTTTTAAATTATCTTAATCAAGGGATGATATTTACCACCATTTGTCACCCTTGCCGGACACTTGGGGAGGACAATACCACCACTGCCCCCCTCATCTATCCGGTGTCGAAGCCTTTGTAAATAGGGATGTGACTGGAGGGAGGCATCTCTGCCGTTGGTCTCCGCATCAATAGTACACTTACATACTTTTAGCCATGAGAGCAAAACATGCTGTGGACCATAGAGAAAGTAGATATGCAATGCGGTTCCAAGCGCAGCGCAATAATTCGACTAATAATCGAGTAGATTTCTCATTTTCAAGACACTTTTTCAAATATTCTGGAGACATAATTTAACTCTTCAATTCCATTCTCAAAATTCAAGCAAATTAAAGCCATAATGAAGATTATGTAATCCAAATCTACAATCTAAATCTAGCCAAATTTTTTTTTACTTGCTGAGCAGGGCCTTTTTTTAGTCAGATTTATGCTAAATTCAAGATAGGATCGGTAGATCTTAAATGAGAGTGCAGGAGCAGCTCTCATTTTAATCTATATTTAAACCAAATTTAATATAAATCTTCAAGCCAAATCAATCAGCCAAAAAAAAATCACAAAATTTGATGAAATTCTCAAGAGAACTCCAAATCATGCATATATTTTCCATTTTAAATTTATTTTAAGCCTCTATATACTATAAATCTTTTTTCTCATTTATTAGTTTCAAACTATGTTTATCAAATATTTTTCCATAACGATCTGGCAATGTAATTTTATACTCACCATCTAGAATACAATTAATTTTTTTTAACAAAATTATATTCATAAATTTTAAAACTGTAGCAGCATACCATTTAGATTATTCGAGATACTGTAGTTTAGTGAACTCAAACGAATTGTTCGATTCCATTTTGATTTATAAAAAGAAAAATTTATTAAGAATGGTGCTGAAATTTTATCAAAATATGATGATTTAGCTTGCAGATTATGCTTGAAATAAACCTTCTCACGGGGGATTGAAACATGTTGAAATTTGTTTGATTTTGGGCTTAAATTTGCTCGATTTTGAGCTGCAATTTAAAAGCTTCTCCAGGAAATGATAAACTGACTAGATTTTTGCTTCACTTTGCTTAAATTTTATCTAATTTAGTGCTCTGCGCTAATATCCGCATTACATATCTACTCAATTGATAAAAAAAGTTGAAATGGAAGCATATTTGCCCCTTTTCAAAAAATGCTCACATAAAATTGACACTAGGAGAAAAATCTCACTCAGGTTTAACAAAACGATTTTTATTCGATTATACATCTTCACTTTACCTCTAAACATTTGTAAAAGTTTACAATGATTATGTAACATACGTCTAAAAATTGTATTAAAATATTGAAACATTTTGTTGGTTTTCCATTCATTAATTTAAAAAATTTTATATATTTTCAGTAATCCTTTCTTTAAAATATTCATAAGTTTATTTCCTTTGGCTAATTAGAACAACATTACAAATTGTGTCTGCTCCAATAACTTTATCAAAATCTGCACTAATTATTATCGTTACCAGATTTATGAGCGAGTCTTGCCGAATCGCATTTTGCTTGGCTCAAAACTTGTTAATGCTGTGTTATTGGCGGAAGCCCTATTCCTAGCAAATTGTGTCGCGAGATTTTGAGGTGTTAAGAAAGTTTGCCTATTGGTGATTGGCACGGCTTGTGTATGATGGGTAATTGGGTTACCGTACTTAGCTGTGAGAGAAGTAATGTAAGTATGGAAATTATAATGTTATTTCTCAGTTTGGTGTAGGTTAAACTTTGTGCTAAAGTTTTGCGAATCACCTATTTTGTTGAATTTTGGATACAGAGCTGTTAATACGATATCCTGTTATAGAGTAATGCCAGGATTTATTGCCAGAAGTACAAATGGCTAATTTTAATGAGAGTTGTTAAGGGAGTCTTACGGCTAGAGGATTAATACTGTTGAATTTTAAGTGGAAGTATTTGATGAACAAGTGATAGACATGGCCTGATTGCAATCAAATTTGCTGTGATAATTATAATTGAGAGTGTTTCTCTGGTTTAGTGTGAATATCTGTGGTTTAGTGGATTACACCCTTAGTAATGATTTTTACTGAAATGTTTCGTGTACTATTTTAGTGTGTCGCATTGTAAAAAAGCATTCACTGGCCGATCACATTAGTAACCTTGCACATTGATTATATATTCGCTGTGTGGAAACATGCAAATTGGAAGTGAGTCAGAGTAGCTGAAGCGAACAAAAGAATACGCTATTGTCTTAAATGATAAAAAATGTTGAGCATTCTGTGAGTTCGAATACTCCTAAAGTTAAATTATAGAAATACTCGGGCGTGTTTCTACTATATATATATTTTATACACGTATATATATATATATATATATATATATATATATATATATATATATATATATATATATTCACAATGTGGCTGTTGCTCATGTGTGATCTCGCATAATATTTGAAGTAAAAATCCCAGTTGCTCGTGTGGTTTAATTAGCTGTGTAACGATCGAGCTGGAATATAAGTAATAGTATATGATATTAGCTCGTTTTTGGACGGTGCGAACTGACCTACCTTGTTAAAATTGTTGAGCTATGTTTAATAGTGCACCAGAGGGGTGCGTTTGCCAGCTGAAGCATTGTCTCAATGTTTTTTAAAAATAATTTTGGGTTATGGCTTCACTATTATTCACTGCATGATACAATTGTAAATATGCTTGTATGTGAAGGTGATCGCAGTTTGTCTGGATGTAAATGTATGCTAGGAGAGTGCATGAATATATTGCCTTGTTCTGTAATGGGTTTGTATGATATATAAAGGTACCCTTGTTCCTAAAGTATGGCACAACTTAAAAAAAAGAAATGTTTATTACAATGATAATAGAATTTAGAATTTTAATTCGGGTATATGCATAGATGGCCCTATAAACGAAAAAGATGCAGTCAATAAAATATTTTTGATAAAGAAATTAATGATTATGCGGTAAAAAAAGATGTAGATTCAAAATGAAATACAATTTTCTATGATTAAGCATTAAAATATATATCGATGCAAAATATAATATTATTGTTACTGCTTTACAAGATGAGCTTAGTAAAGTTATTGTTTATACAAAAGATTATGTTTCTTTTCAAAATCATAGAATTAATAATATGGCTGACCCTATAGATGGTAAATAAGCAGTCAGTTAAAAGACTTTTGATTAAGAAATAGCTGATGAAATACAAAAATTCAATCAATCATTGAATTATTGTGATACACTAGTTAACTCGAAAATTGAAAGATACAATGTAGAAAAATCTAAAATATTTTATCTACCAGCAAAGTGGCATAAAAAGCTGATACTTTTCACTTAGATAAACTATTTTTACTTTATTTTTTGATTGAATGTATTGTGGATAAAATAATTACTGATAATTTACTCTAAATGTTATTAAGGATTCTAAAAAAATAGATTACAGTAAACCTTTTGATGTTGGGTTTATAGCTACAATAGGAATATTCGTGAAATATAAAGAATATATGCATATATATTTTTTACTATTAAACGGAGAACACTTGGTGCTTCAAGTGTAAGAAGGTTACTATAAATGTTAATGTAAATTGAAAATATTAAAAATGGACGATTAGTTCAGAAAAGTATATGTTCGATATGTAATTCAATAAATCGACATAAAAAATTTTTTTTGGCAAATATAAGAGGAGGCAAAATAAATTAATTATATAAACCATTAAGAAAAATTTTTCCCAGAAGAAAATAATATCTTATGGAATTTATGATTTATGGCATAGTAATCTTGTTGAGATGAATACTGGTAATGTAAAGGGTATAATATCACATACAAACAATGGATGTAATTATATTATGACAATTATTGATGTTTTTTCCTTCAAAATATGCTTTTGATATACCTTTTAAAAACTAAAGAGCAGAAAATATAGTAAATAATTTAGAATATATATTGATAAAAAGGAAACAACATAATATTCAAAGTGATAATGGTTCTTTATTTTAAAATAAAACATTTAAAGACCATATGGGAGTGAACTGAAAGCCAGTGTTGTAGAGAGAGATATAATCGCACTATGATAAATAAAACTTGGAAAAAATTTGCTTTAACTGGCAAATATAAATGGGTAAATATATTAGATAATTTACTAAAAGAATACATCAATACAAAACTATTGGTATAAAACCAATTTTAGTTAATAAAAAAAAGAAAAAAATTAAGACATCAACATTTTGCGAATATGTTTACCAAACCGAAATATCGAGTTGGCAATGATGCCCATGTTAACCAATATAAAGAAATTTTTGAAAAGAATTATTTATGATTTGCGAACTTACAAACTGGAAGATGACAAAGGTGAAGAAATAAAAGGTAGTTTTAATGAATATGACATTATGAAAGCTAACTATCCAAATGAGTATTTGGTTGAAAAAGTCTTAAAATCTAAAGGTGATAAAATTGAAGTAAAATGGTTAGGTTTTGACAATTCTCATAACTCTTGGATTAATAAAACAAGTGTTTTGTAAATTTTACAGTTTTTTTCCATTATGTGTTTGGGTGCTACCGTATAGCACCATGCTTATATTGTTAAATTTTAGACAAATTTTCAGGGGTCCATCGTGCAGGGCTCTGTAATATTTAAACTAATATGTTAAACTTATTTAGTTTCCAAAACAAAAATTAATTTTAATTATTAATAATAATTTTATATTGTTATGAATAGTTTTTTTTTTTTTTTACTGTCTTTCCAATTTAAAAATTGTTTTGTTTCATTCCAAAATTTTGCATTACATATGTTGATTAATTCTAATCTGCGTAATAAATATTTTAGTGGTACTTTCAATTTGTTTTCAACAATGAAGTCATCTAATAATTTAAGTAGTTTTGTTAGCAGATTTAATAATGATTCACCATCATTACTTAAAGGCTCTTCTTCTGGAATAATTGGTTTCAAGAATATATTTCTGCTAAACGATTTTCAGTTAAATTATTGATGTAACCAATATTTATGTCTTTAATTACTGATTTTACAATTTAAAGTAAGGGAGTATAATGTACAACAAATATTCCCTTTTCCTTTGTATTGCGAAAATCATCTAGTAGCTCATGAATTAATCTTTCTGTTTTGTTCACGTAGTTAACTTCCTCATGGAAACAAATACAAAATTTATCTTGTTCATTATGTGAAGAATTGCAATTTGAATTGCTAGTGATTACATTATCTGTTTTAACAATTTAAAATTATTAATTTAAGCATATCGTTTAGATGTAGCAATGTATATTGAACAATATTTTGTTTTCTGTTTAACTTCATGTAAAAAAAATTTATATTCATATTAAAATGTTCTTGTTTTTCCTTTCTTCTTGTAGTTTCAATTACTCTTTTCCTTCTATATTTAATTTTTTTAGAAATTCTAAAGCAAGCTGTTCTTTTTCTATAGCAAGTTGCTTATTTTTATTTTTTTTCTTCTTGTGCTTGAATAGCGAGTTGTTTATTTTTAAGTTGTTGTTCTTTTAGTTGCAAGTTAAGTTTATACTCAACATATTTATGAAAAGAAGGCAAAACTACTTTAGTCGCACATTTTTAAAGTGATTTATCTTCTTTTTTAGAGGATAAAATTAAAGAATAGAAACCAGATTAATTTAAATTGTACTTTTTTTCATTAAAAGTAAGGGCGGATCCGCAGTCCCCATATATTCTCTTACATGGTAGTATCTTCTACATCTATATTTTTAGTGATTGCTTTTTTAGTATCTTTATATTCTAAAATTTCAGCTGTATCTTTTCCTCTAAACCAACGTTCATTGTTATTATCTAACACAATAATTATCTTTTTATCATTAAAAACTTAATAATATTTTTATCAAACAATGTAGTCAATTCATTATTATATTCTAAGTTTAATGGTCTATAATTGTTTGTCTATTGATCCAGTAATATTGTAAACACTGAGTAAGTATGAAGTAAATATGTATTTTTATTTATATTCTTTTTAATGTGGAAATAAAATATTGATATATGCCTGATTCATTAACTAAATACAAGACTTTTGGTTCCCACTAAACCTGTCTTATAGATGGGGTTCAAAATTTCTAAGCTTTATCTTCACTTTAACGTTAGAATTGTACACAAGATCATTATTCTCATTATGAATGTGAGTTGATGATTTTTAAGTTTTTCTTCTTTTAATTGTAAGTTGAGTTTATAAGAACCCTATTTTATAATTTATTGTAGAACTTCTTTTATAACCCATTTTTTTAAAATAATTAAGCTTCTGTTTAGAAGATAAAATTAAAGAATTTAAACCAGAAGTATGAATTAATATGGAAGATTTTTCATTCCCTAATAATGACCTCAAATTGGGGTGGTTTGAACTTGCTAAGGTAATTTTGTTTTCATCATCAATGTGTTAAAAACGTTTTATTGTTCTTGAATAGTATATTGTGTTAGGTTGCATATTTGAATGGTGCCTTGTTTTAGGGCCCCCTTTAATATCTCATCAAACACAGCAGCATTTAATGTTTCAGCGTATGTCATAACTCTTAGATTTTTTAAAACAGGTGTTTTGTCAATTTTCCTTGAATCAACATTCTTAAATATTACAAAAGGCTTGCGAGCAACTTAATGTGGTGCCAGGGGACTGTTCATTTGTTAGGTTTACGAGTAATTTAAAATCTTGCCAAAGACCAATCTTTTATTTTTTGGACTATTTTTTACAGCATCAAAACGCCATTAGAGAACACCTTACCTTACCACTCGGCCGGCCTTTTTTGAAGTGGTGAGGTAAAGAGTTTTTATTTTTTATTTTTCACTTTATATTTTTTACATCTTATATATTACAATTGTAGTATACAGAGTATTCACTTAAGCTTGGGAAGAACCATACAATTTGCATGTACTGCTCATATATTTCTATAATGAACATGAGCATTGCTATTTACCTCATGTTTTGGAATGATTTGGTTGATAATTATAATGTAATTATGGGAACCTTCATTTTTATGCTATAAATTATCCTCTCAGCTTGGGGTGTTGAACCCAGGAACCTTGATTTTAAAGTCGAGCTTCATGCCAACTGAGCTATTTGGTAAAATGCATAAAGAGAAAACTTTAAAGTTTCTTGTGGTGACTACCCTGAAGATCAGTCATGGAAGAAGATAAGTAAATCTCGCATAGAGTTTACAAGACAGAGTTAATTGATGAAATCTTTAATTGTCTTTCTGCACCTTCCTTCTTTCACTTTTCTACTTAAATCTAATGTTATAAAACCATACTCTTAATTCCAACAATTTGAACAAATCTCTTTAAACTTATCATTAGTCATGTCTCCCTCCACCAACAAAACAATTATAAATGTGCCTTAAGTAAGTATCATCTTGTCTCAGTATACACAGGAAATTTGCATTGTCTCTTACAAGTTGCTGAGATACTTTAGAATATGTCAGTGCTAAATAAAATACATCTGTATTCTTGTGCCTCCCCATACAAAAATATTCTTAAAATATATTTTGGTTGTCTAAAATAACATCATATATAAATGTGAATTATTTTCACATTGATACATAGGTATCATTTCATCATTGTTGTTAAAAAAAAAGTAACCAATGTTTTCTTTAACTTTTTTAGATAAACTGTTAAAATCATTTTGTATCTGAATATATTTGGGTTGATTTAAACTTTTTGAGCAAACATACAATTTATTAAAATTTAACCATCTTGTCATATAAATAAAATTTATCAACAAATTATTTTTTCAATATTTGCTCGAACCCACAATTATGACCCTCGTGTTGTCAGGCAAAATTTCGCCAATTTTTTTATTTTTAGCACACACACCAATCAATTTTTTTCATTTAATAAGATATTTTTTTATTAAATGGATAATTGAGTATTTAAGTTAACAAATAATAGTTCTGTTATAAAGAAGAAATTACATTATGATATAATTCATCAAGATAAATATATATTGCATGGAATAATTTTAGTACAACATTTGTGACAACCAATATAAACAATAATACTATAACATTGATGGATAATAATAAAGTTATAAACATGCCTAGAAGACGATACAATATTGAATCAGTGAAACAAACTATAAGTTCATTTGAACCATTTTCAACTAATAAAATCGAATTAACATCAGACATGGTGAAAAACAGAATATCTAAGTTTGTTATTAAATTTGATGATCGAGTATCTGATATTCTTGGTTTTGAGAAAAAGATGGTTATTGAAAAGGAAAAATTGTTATAGGTACTAAATTAACTAATTTTGATCCATATAAAAATATAAATGATCATTGTAATTTAGCATATGTAATGTTTATAAAATATAATAAATATAATCATTTAGAACCAGATGTAACTGCCAGTTTTTCATCAAAAACAATGTTTGGATTTACAGATTCTATTATTCATGAGCTACCATATCCAATTTTTATAGAATTAATAATTAGCAGTTTAATTATATTGTTTTGGAAATTAGAGATTAAAATAGAAATCTAATTGATTTTGATGGTTCTGATATTGAGATTGCTTTGGCAGTTAAAGATGTTTAAAATATGACAATTTTATTAGAAAATATAAAGGGCATCTGCCAGATGCCCTTAAGATGTACATAAATTAAAATTATACAATTCGATATCCATATGGTAATGTATCTATTATAATTCTCTAGTATAATACTTTTGTTATGGCAATAACTTGATGCGAATTTATTAACTTCGACTTTATATAGTTTGTTTCCCAGTCCTTATAAAATGCATCTTTCTATATCATATTTTCTCATCAAACACACATTTCTTACAGTTGTCAAATGTAATTATATTATTAACTTCACACTTTTTCACAATGTTTGATATTTTGTTTTCTTTATCGTCAACTCTATATACATACATTTTAGCTCTTAAACCAACAAATTCTTTTATTATTTTGTCATCGCATTGATCTTTCATTTTTTCTAAAGTTTTCTTATTTATTTGTGGCATGTTATAGATATGTAATTTGGATAATTACATGTTCCAAATGTATCTAACATTGTCTTCATATCCTCATAAAAATCTTCTGTTTTTGTTATAAATTTATAAATCAGTATCTGGATAGCATAATTCAATTTTATCTCCATATTTTGGTTTCACCACTTTATAGTGAAAACTATACACTGTCTCTTTTGATATGTCTGGAATTTACATACCCACATAAATGGGCTTCTTAAAATATACACTTGTTTTAGCCATATGTATAGCTGCAAGATTATCATGAAATTTAGTACTTTCTTTGAAATTTGATTTTGCTATTAATTTTTCACAAACTTTTTCACGTGAAACCGGTCTTATAACCACTCTGTTTCTTATACTTTCGATTGTTTTACTTAAATACAGAAATATTCATCATATATATATATATATATATATATATATATATATATATATATATATATATGTATATATGAACTAAAGTTTCTTTGACTTTCCCATATGCATTCCTGTACCATTCATACAATTGCGATGAATTTTTGGTAATTTATTGTGGGCATGCCCATGGAGGTTTCTGAGTTGGTAAAATCATTTTACAATAGGTGGTACACGAATCATTTCAACGAATGAGTGTATCTATGTATATATACCATTAATCCAATTGCGATCATCCATATGCGATTAGTACAACCATTTTTACAATAGGTGGCGCGTGAGTCATTTCAACAAATGAGTTTATTTTAGCTATTGTCTTACAAAAGACAGATGATGAATGAAGATGATGTACCTATTCAAAATATGACAATTTGTTCCATTTCAAATCTACAATCTCCGTGAACAGATCAGGGGTTTGATTATTGATTGACATCTGATCTAAACAAACGTTGCTTAATATTACTTTTATAAACAAGACTAATTACTAATTTATAAGTTCGTGTTACATTTAACTGTACTATCGTTTGAACATAGTTTATTTTGAGCAGACAAAAGATGTTTTTATTGTCCATCATTTCATACTTTACCTAATCTCCTAATCTCATTATATATCATTTCTAGGTACATTGCCTTGACGAAACCGGTATTTATAGAATAATAAATGCATTTATTATATTACCATATTTCATATAGTTTAGCGGTAGTTTGTGTGTGACATAATAAGTGGTGTTGATTGTAAATTTGTAATTCTCATCACAAAGCATTTCTTTTGCTGTCAAATCAAATATGCCACCCAAACGAAGAGCGAATGGCTGATCTTCACTTCAAGCAAAAAGGAAAAAGGCATCAAAAGCTTCAGAAACCGACGAGCAACAGGAAATAAGACTGGAAACCCTTCGAGTACGCACTGCTCAAGCTCGTTCGTCTGAAACAGACGTTCAATGGGAAATAAGACTTGAAACCGCTCGAGTAAGCAATGCTCAAACTTGTTTGTCCGAAACAGTCGAGCAACGGGAAGCAAGACTGGAAACCATTCGAGTACACACTGCTCGATCCAGACGATCACTGCATGCTGATTTAAATCTTGGTACATTCCATTACAATGCTAATTAAGATTACAGTCTTCATCCAAGTGTGGTTATTGGAAAAATTGATAAATTATGTGTGTATTGCAGTGCCCTTAAATAAAAAAATGAATCACCAGGAATGTGCTGCACTAGTGGAAAAGTGAAATTTCCAGAATTACATTCACCAGCCGAACCATTTATCAATGTTGTTATCAGGTGATTCAAGCCAATCGAAACATTACTTGGCAAACATACGCAAGTGCAATTCTTTTTTTCAAAATGACATCGTTCGGTGCAACAAATATTGTGCACGAGAATTACATGGCAACATTCAAAGTGCAAAGGAAAATTTATCATCGTGCTGGATCTCTATTACCACTGCCGAAAGCAGATGAAAAATTTCTTCAATTTTATTTCATGGGAATCACTGATAAACAAATCGATCAACATTGTCGATTCAATACGGGAACTAAACAAGAAATTGTCGCTGTTATACAAATTTTATTCGATCAACATGATGAATTAATTCGATTGTTCAGAACTGCCAACATGAAAGACAATACAATGCACCAACAATTGATGAAGTAGCGATCGTTATAGTTGGCAAAGAATTTAACTCGCGTGATATTATTCTTCATCGCAGAAATTGTGATGTTCAACGAGTCTCAGAAACTCATCGCTCATACGACGGATAGCAATATCCGATTTTATTTTGGCAAGGAGAATATGGATATCATTTCAACATCAAATTGAGAATTTCACAAACAGGCTAGGAAACGAATAAGAAAGTCAGTGCTATGAATTACTATTCGTATCGATTGATGATTCGTGAAAATGCTTAAAATCATAACTTGAAATGTCGACAATTGTTCCATCAATACATTGTCGACATGTATGCAATAATCGAAACCGAACGACTCCTCTACATTCGATTAAATCAAACCAAGTTGCATTCCGAGGAGTACATTAATTTACGTGATGCAGTTGTTAATGATGGCAATATGAAACCCAATGAATTACGAAAAATGGTCACACTACCGGCTACATTTACAGGGAGTCCACGGTTCATGCATGAATATGCACAAAATGCAATAACATATGTTACGCGTATATGGCCTCCCAGATTTGTTTATTACATTCACATGCAATCCTACATGGGATGAAATAAAAGAACTACTGTTAATTAGACAATCATCATCGGATCATCATGATATTTGCGAATGTGTATTCAAACAAAAATTAAAATCTTTAGTGGATTTCATTGCCAAACATCATGTTTTTGGAGAGACACGCGGTTGGATGTATTCTATTTAATGGCAAAAAAGAGGATTGCCACATGCACACATTTTGATTTGGCTGATCAAAAAAGTCGCACCAGATCAAATTGATCAAGTCATCTCAGCAAAAATACGAGATGTCGACATTGATCCAGACTTATTTGAAGTCGTCACCAAAGACATGATTCGTTGTCGATGTGGCTTACTCAACAACAATTCACCATGCATTTCTGATGGGAAACACACGAAAAGATACCCAAGAGACTTACTTGCCGAGACTATCACTGGCAATGACGGATATCCACTCTATCGTCGACGATCGACTGAAGATGGCGGGAAATTTACCACTTTAAAAGTATGAAACAATAATGGTGAAGTAGATAATCGTTGGGTTGTACCGTATTCACCATTACTCTCGAAAATGTACAAAGCAAACATCAATTTCAAGTATTGCGATTCAGTGAAATCGATCAAGTATATTTGTAAATATGTCAACACAGGAAGCGATATGGCAGTTTTTGGAGTGGGAAATGCAACCGTATCTATCGATGAAATCGAACAATATCAACTGGGGCGCTACAGTAATAGCAATGAAGCAGTATGGTGCATTTTATCATTTCCAATCCATGAACGACATCCAACAATTGTTCATTTGTCAGTGTACCTTGAAAATGGATAGTGTGCGTACTTCACAACAGAAAATGCACATGCAAGAGCATTGTCGCCACCACCACGAACAACGTTAACTGCATTTTTCTCACTGTGCAGGGATTACATGTTTGTAAAGACGCTACTTTACTCTGAAGTGCCAACATACTACACTTGGAATGCATCAGCAAAAATATTTCAACGTCGCAAACAAGGTAAAAAAGTTGAAGGACATCCCGATTAATATCCGACCGATGCGTTAGGCCATCTATTCACTGTTCACCCAAACAATGCAGAATGCTTTTACTTACGATTACCGTTAATCAACGTATGTGGACCGAACTCCTTCCAAGAATTTAGAACAGTAAACGGTCAAGTATGTGCCACTTATCATGAAGCTTGCCGAGAATTAAATCTACTTGAAAACGTTGCACATTGGGACATTTCACTCGCTGATGCATCGTATACTGCGTCACCATAGCAAATACACACATTATTTGCAATCATATTGACATGCTTCCCATCAAATCCACAAGATCTTTGGGAAAAATACAAAGACTACACGAGTGAAGAGATCCTACATCGTTTGCATGCAACAAATCAAAATCCGGACATTCAATTCGCATCAAATGTGTGTACTGAGGCATTGGTTTTGATTGAGGACATATGTTTGGCAATCGCTTACAAAGCACTGGTATAATTGGGAATGGCAAACGACCTATTCTATCGTGATTTGCAACAAGAAACACACTTTGATGTTGACGAATTGGGTACATTTGTTCAAACGAACCTTCTGAAATTGGTTCCAGAACAACGCATAGTGTATGACAGAATTATGCATGCAATTACAAGCCAAAGCGGTGGGCTTTATTTTCTAGATGCGCCCGGAGGCACAGGCAAATTTTTTCTTTTTTACTTATTTTGGCAACCATATGATCACGAAAAAATATTGCACTGGCAATCACATCATCTGAAATTGCGGCAACCCTTTTGAATGGAGGCCGAACAGCGCATTCAGCACTGACATTGCCATTGAATATGCAAATCACTGAGATACGAACATGCAGTATCAGCAAAAATTCTGGAATGGTTAAAGTGCCCCTATGATGTCAACTCATTAAATATGACGAATGTACTATGACGCACAAAAAAAAAAGCATTGGAAGTGTTTTATCGTACACTAAAAGATTTGAGAGGAAATAACCACCTCTTTGGTGGCGCACTCATTTTATTGTCTGGTGATTTTCGACAAACTCTATCAGTTATACCATGCTCAACAGCCGCTGATGAACTTAATGCATGTCTCAGTTTTAGGGTGACACATACAAAAATTTACCTTGAAGACCAATATGCGTTTACAATTACAACACGATGCATCCACTGAATGTTTCGCAAAACAATTGTTGGATATTGGGAATGGGAAAATGGCAATCGATGAATCCACACAATGTATCACATTGCCAACAAACTTCTCTAAAATCACAGTAACCAGAGGCGAATTGATCTACAAAGTTTTCCCAAATATTGCACAGAATTACAAAAGTCATCAGTGTCTCAGTGAACGTGCTATATTAGCAGCCAAAAACAACGATGTATTTGCCATAAATTTCAGCATTCAAAACGAACTATCAGGCGAAGCGACAACGTATAAGACCATCGATACTGTAATGAATCAAGACGAAGTTGTCAATTATCGCACTGAATTCTTGAATTCGCTTGATTTTCCAGGCATGCCGCCGCATGTGTTAACATTGAAAATTGACGTGACTATCATTCTTTTTCGAAACATGAATCCTCACGACTTTGCAACGGTACCAGGCTTTCAGTGAAAAAGATGATAAACAATATCATCGAAGCTACAATTTTAAAAGGAAAATTTAAAGGAGAAAATGTACTGTTGCCATGTATCCCAATGATTACGACAGATATGCCATTCGAGTTCAAACGTTTGCAGTTTCCGGTGCGACTCGCATTTGCAATGACCATCAACAAGGCACAGGGCTAATCGCTACAAGTGTGTGGACTATATTTGGAAAATCCTTACTTCTCACATGGACAGCTGTATGTGGCCTGCTCACGAGTCGGAAAACCTTCTGACTAATTCGTGTACGCGCCAGACGGAAAAACAAAACATAAAGATCGTCAATAAACAGATTTAAAACCAAACACTTTCTTTCTTTGCATGGCATTGCAACGCATGCCGGGTATTCGCTAGTCAGTTTATAAAAATCTTTTTCGAAGTTATTTTTAGTGTTAGTTCTCATCTCTGTATTCAAATCTTTATACATTTCCAACAAATCAGACTGATTAAACTCCAATATTCTATGTATTTTAGTAAGTTTTGATCAATTATTTAGGCACTGTTTTAATTTACAATAGTGAATTACATAATGTTGTTTATTATGTAAAATTGTTAACAATTTAGATCCATTTGTTCCATAAACTGCCTTATTTTCTGGACAAAAAGGAAGATCTTCAAGTAATTTATGCAATTTTTGTGGATATTCTAAATCAACTTCTAATATGTAACCATGATCAGAATCAACCTTTAAATCTAATATATCTTTTTGCCAAAAATCAAATTTAAATTCTGTATTATAAACCTATTCGAAACCACCGTATGTTGAATATGGAGACATTGCCCATCCATAAAGATTATTAGCATCGAGATAAGCTAAATAATTAGAAACATGATTTGGATTAAAATCTTCTAAATATTTATTTGCTTTATCGTATCGCTTACAGCATTGTGATATTCCACCTCTATTTCCTTTTTCTACCATTAAAATCATATCATAGCCATGTAATAAATCTAATGGTTGTTAAGTCAATTTTAACATTGCATCCCATTATAATATTTGTCCACAATAATAAATCTCTTTTTAAATATAAATTGTAATAATCCCAAAGATTTTTCATATTAAATTGGTTCCATACACATTTTGCATGCTCATAGTAATCATCAGTTATGTCAGATTAATTTGATTTATTGTAAAATTCACTTTGTTGGAAGTTCGGTTTCTTAAAAATTTTTTAATCCATCCATATAATCATATGGATAAACTCCTTTTCTAGTAACTAAATCTATGTTACCGTGTGGAAAATGTTTTGTGTATTCTTCAACTGTTCTTTAGTTAAATTAGATGCTATATTATCTAAACTGCTGGCCATAAATTTAAATATGTCTATAAACCACACCTTTATTTTATTGTTTCCCAAAACTAATAAACTTTTCTTCGTTGTTTGCAAGTTAATCTATTTTTCTGCTATCATATCCTAGCCCATTAATAAATACATGAGCATCATAACCAGCTAAGTTATGAAAATACATAGGAACAAAATTGCATAATTGAAATTTCTATTTATATGATCGTGGTGGCATACTTTTTCATTTAGCTTCGTATATTTGCATTCGGATATAGCACATTTTCTAGATTTATTATATATAATTTTTTCTTCTTTTGTTAGTGGATGCATTGCTTCAATTCGCGGATATATTTCCCCAATTTCTCCTACATGTTTTTCCATTGCTTCTATGAATTTGTTATGTTCAAATGGACCTCCATATACAACTGGAGGTTTATAATCACCATAACTAGTTACAATATAATAACAAAAACTATAATTGATAATGGTCTTTATAAGGAGGCAGTTAAAGATACATATAAATTTGAAAATATTTGATCTCCTTCTAAAGGTAAACTGGTTTTTACTGGTTCATTTTTAGAACAGTCTTCTACATGTTTATTTTAGTTTTATTGTGAGTAAAAATCGAAGTCACATATCACATTTATAAGTTTTACTTTTGTGTTAATTTTTTGCGCTGAAACTAACTTAGATAAATCTTTAATCCAATAGTAATACGAGCTTGTATCATTTCTGAAATAAAGTAAATTTATATGTTTTTCGTTTTTGTGTTTTGTAACTTTTACTGAATACATAGAACTTCTTATCATCAAAATAGCATACATTTATAAATGTATAAATTTGATTTTCTATTTGTAGTATATCATCAATTTTAATAAGATATACATATTTATCTATTACATTATCAATATTTAGACCCATATTTTTATATTTTGTTACTCTTTGCGGATCTTTTTTAGCCGGAAACAATGCGGATTTTATTGCCCAAAGAAAACATTTTTATCTTAATTTTTTTACATTTATGCATGCTTTTTTATTCTTAAGCTCTTCTGATAGAACAACATAAGACGTTTCATTTAATGGATTATATATATTTATAGCTAATTGCATCCCTACTATGCTATATAAAGCCTACCTGATTAACTTTTTTCAATATTTTATATTCATGCGAGTATATTTTTGTAAATCTTTTTAATGTCTCCTTCGGTCAATATTGTAAATGCATGTGATTGAATGTCATCAAATAGTCATATTCACCAGTTTTCCGGCTTCAAAAAAGACAAAAATTTTAATGTTTGATTTCACCGCTCTCAGTTTCATAAGACGATCGCTAATTTGAGATAATTGTTGTTTTACTGAAGTTCAAAAATTCCTAGGCATTACAGAATTAAAGTTATTTTAAACGTTATATTTTGATCAAATACCTTTAAAAGCTTTTTTAACTGCGTAAGTTTTAAAGGTTCTTCTATTTCTAGGTTTTAGAAACACATGAGTAGAAATGGAAATTAATTGTTTTATTACGTTTTGGCTTTCCTATATATTATATTGGAAAAGGTGAGTTTTCAATGTTTCTTTTTCTTTGTTCGTTTTTAATTTTTGGTATAAGAGCTGTAATTAAATCAGCTTTTCTTAGATTATACCAATATTTTATTTTTAAATCTCTACCAATAACTCTCAAATCCCGCTGTCTCTTTTCTCACAGTTCACTTATTGGAATGAGCGACGTAATTTCTATATAATAAAATTTATAAGGTCAGCGAATAATTATCATGTTGAATTTCATTTAGAGTATCTATTGCTGTGTTGTGTGATTTAGTATCTCTATGCTTTTTTAGAGATAGATTATAAAGATTTTTTTCCCAGTTTTCGCATAGTACTTTCTCTTGTTTGAACTCACAACGACTTATAGCATATTCACTATAAATATTTTTTGCAGATTTTAAAATGCTTATCTATTGTGCCTTTATGTGGTGTAAAAGAATCGATAGAGTTACTCACATCGCATGTAACGCATGTCTTAGTTAAATAATCATCTTGTAGAATTTCATATGTATTGTGTAATTAAGTATTTTTTAAATGCTTTTTGAGATTTGTCTTACAAACATATTTTCCACATTCGCACAGTACTTTCTCTTTATTTATCTCAAAACGACTTCTAGAATATTCGTTGAAATATTTTTTACATGTGTTAAAGTGCTTATCTTTTGTGTTTGTGTGATGGAAAACTACCTATGTTTAATACATCACCACATTTCTTGCAATGTTTACCTATTTTATTATATTCCATTTCATAAGATATTCCATTTTTATCTGTAAAGAGAGAAATTTATTAAGATATGGGAAAAATAATATCAGCCAGAAATAAATTTACCAAGAAGAATAAAAAATTTAACTTATGCTTAAGGTTCAATTTTTAAAATATAAATTCAGAAGATATGCAATGCGGATCCAAGCACAGCGCAATAATTGGACTAAAAATCGAGTGAAATTCTCATTTTCAAGATATTTTTTCAAATCTTCTGGAGACATCATTTATCTCTTCAATTCTATTCTCAAAATCAAGGAATTAAAGCCAAAATCAAACTAACTTAATCCAAATCTATAATCTAAATCAAGCATTTTTTTTAACTTGCTGAGTAGGGCCTTTTCCAGTCAAATTTAAGCTAAATTCAATATAGGATCGGTAGATATTAAATGAGGGAGCTGGAGCAGCTCACCTTTAATCTAAATTTAATCCATATTTAATTTAAATCTGCAAGCCAAATCAATCAGCCAAAAAAAAACCCCACAAAATTTGATGAAATTCTTAAGAGAACTCTATATCATGCATATATTTTCCGTTTTTCATTTCTTTAAAGCCTCTATATTCTATAAAAACTTCTTTCCAATTTATTAGTTTCAAACTCTTTTTATCAATTGTTTTCCATATCGATCTGATAATGTAATTTTATACTCACCATCTAGAAAACAATTAATTGTTTTACCAAAATTAGATTCATAAATTGGAACATATGTAGCAGCATGACATTTATTTTTTTCGAGATCTTGTAATTTAGTGAATTCAAACGAATTGTTGAACTGGTTGAGAAGCGATTCCATTTTGATTTATAAAAAGAAAAATTTATTAAGAAGAAGAAGAAAATGGTGCTAAAATTTCATCAAAATGTGGTGATTTAGCTTGCAGATTAGGCTTTAAAAAACCCTGCTCATGGGGGCTTGAAGCATGTTGAAATTTGTTTGATTTTGGCCTTATATTTTTTCTAGATTTTGAGCTGCAATTTGAAAGATTCTCCGGGAAATGAGAAATTTACTAGATTTTGGCTTTAATATGCTTGAATGTTATCTAATTTAGTGCGCTGCACTAATGTACACATTACATATCTACTAGAGATAAATGCAGTATTCGTAAAAACTCAGGTCAAAGATGGTTACAACCTTCAGATTCAATAAGTAGAAATGTTTGGTAGAACAAATTATTTATGTGCTTGTGATATGCGCTTCTTCACCTTTTAGCTGTTGCACTCGCAAGTGTACAAAAGTCTCTAAGATACGAATTGTAAATCAGAATTTATATACGTTTAATTTAGTGAGCTTTGTGTCAGAGGGGCGTTATGAGGATGTTGTGAGAGTTCGCACATGGCCTAAGCTCCCACGCACAAGAGTTTCAATGTGAAGGCATTCAAGATAATTGAAACGGATCGGTCGGTGCAGTAAAAACAGCTAGCGGGGCAGACATGTGCTTTACGAAGCTGGTCGTTCAGCCAGTGTCATGTACATCAGAACTAGCATATTTTGAACACAATTTTCCCTAAAGATTTCTTTTCAAATATTTTTTCGATAGCGACTGGACACATGGTAAAGGTGGTGGTGGTTGTGTTAGTGTTGCACTGCGCATGTAAGTGTGGCACTACGGAGAACTCTTCTTCCGACTATGCGTTTAATTAGTGAGTTGTTACACATATCTGATGCTTCAACTGATACCCGAAGTATTAGTGATGCAATGGCTGAAACACTCATGTTCTAAGTGCTTGGAATATCACAGGACCAATCGGCGGTTTTCCGAAATAATTCGTGAGAATGTGAAAGAAATAATCAATAAATGTAATGCAAGCAATTTTTGTGAAATGAAAAATAAATACGAGTCATATCACTCAAGATAAATTGGTTTCCTAATATTATGAGAAGTTTTCAGGTTCAAGAGAAAATAAATGTATGTGGAAAAAAAAAAAACAATTAGTTCATCATAGTTACGACGTAAACCTACGTTATGAATAGCAAAATTAAAATATATTAATTAAATATAACAACAAATCTTAAGCAAAGAAATAATTTAATATTGATAAATACAATACATATTGTTGAACAAGTAAATACTCACATATTCTTGATCGTAATAATTCTTGTGCAATATATACTCAAGTTTTATAAAATTATTAGCAATCATATTTCGGTTATATTTCAGCCATCCTTATTTCTTCGAAAATACTACTACACTCCGTATATATTCGTATGTTTAACGTATTAAAACATTTTAAGAACAAAAATAGATATCTCTTCAGCATTAGTTGGAAAATGATATTTCAGTAACCTTTAATGGTAATATTTTATATATTGACTATGGTAACGAGAAGTATTTCACCAAAGGAGTAAATAAAAATGAACGTCTTAGACCATATGAAATAAATTGTGAAATAGGTAAATAAATAGTAGAAGTAATATAATTTCTAGTGCATCTTTCGACAGGAAAGCACACGTTAAAACGTATTTATAGTTTTATTGTTAAAAAATTACGACATAAAAATTTTTATTTTACAGTTTTGGTAGTAAAATGCAAATTTTTCTTCTATTTTACTTTGATATCGATAAAAAATTAAATGGAAAAATATTTAAAAGAGATGCAATTAAAAATATTCGAAACATTCGCTTGAAGAGGCTTGTGGCAGATGTTGTGTTGCTCAATATATTTAAAAACTAAAAACTAGTTGGTGTAAATTTAAAAAAATTACGTATAATTTGGCTATGATTTCTACATCAGGACTTGCGTAGAAAAAGTGATAGCAATAGTTTATATGATACCTTAATTCTTTCAAAGTGGTCTATTTAAAAAAAAAAGTCAGAAAGATGTTAATTTCTTCATAATATTTAAGTGCTCTTTGTAAAGTGTCTGATTAACATATTTGGATTGAATTTAGTAAATAAGTTAAGTTATTCTCTTGCTTATATATGTCAAACGGTAGAGAGAGAAAGACACATCACTTTCAATAAATATCTGTCCCTTTTTCTTAACAAAATAAATATGGCTGATTTAAGGGATTCAATAGGATATCAGAATAATAATAAATTCTCTTATAAATTCACGAGGCCACACTAGAAATCTGAATCAGTGATTTAAATCACTATAACGATTTTACTGATTCTTCAGTAAGTGGGCTGTTATCATCTGACGAATCAGTCAAATGTTCTCAGATTTCACCGCCAGGCAAATCAGTGACATTCACTAGGAATACGTAAAAAAAAAAAACTGTTTATTCAGTGAATACCAGCAACTTAAATTATAACTTCAATTTTACTGATTCAACTGGAGGAGATTCAACAGCTAGCTCGTTGATTTGGGGCAGTATTAACGCTCACGGTTTTAGAAAGCAACATTTATAATAGAAGCGTTTGAGCTGTTGAATATACTTAAATGTCAATGGTAGTGTTTGGGGAAGTCTAGCGAATCGGCGTCTGGGGTAGGATGGGAATATTAGGCCGCCGCCATGTTGTTACTCTACCGCCCTCCATCTTGGACCCAAATGACCTTGACCCCGGTGACCTCTGACTCCAAAAACTCCCCAGAAATTTTTTATAACTATTAATAAATATATTACAAGAAATTAATTAAAAAAACCTTTAATTTTTTTAAAATTATTATTAAAATATAATTTTAAAAAATTAAAAATTATTTATTAATATTTTAATTATTAAAAACAATTTAAAAATTATATTCTCCTCTTCAGACATTTCCTTAACAATTACCCGTTTCCCTTAAAATTTGCCCTTCTTCCCGTAAAATTCTAAAAAAATCCCGAGATGTTTTTAAAACATAGGTAGAAATTTATTTTTAAAAACTTACATTTCCGGAGATCCTTCCAGCACAACGTCTAGCAGATAACTGACGATCTAACCCCCACTCTCCTCCTCAATACTCATTCCGCCATCTTGAAATTTTCGTTCGTCAATTTATTATACACTACTGGAGGCCGCCATATTGTTAGACGTCACCATCCACCATATTGGAAGCCAGTGACCATGACCATGACCTTTCCCCTGACCCATGACCTTGACCTTAACCACGTGACCTTGAATGACATTGATAACAAAAAAGTCGAGAAAAATATGTAAAAGTAAACAAGTATATTGCATTACAGACTACTACCGCCATATTAGATGCAGACTAATTTGACCTTGCCCCAATGACCTTAAAAACAAAAACTCGAGAAAAATCATTAAAGTCAATAAACATATTATATTACAGACTACTACTACAATATTTGATGCATATGACCTTGACCTTTACCCCATGACGTAGTATGACCTTGAAAATAAAATCCGAGAGAAAATACAAAAAACTCAGCAATTGTATGATGTTACAGACTACTACCGCCATATGGTATGCAGGTAACCTTGACCTTGCCCCTATGTCCTTGAGTGACCTTGAAAAAACTAGAGAAAAATATATAAAAACCATAATGCTGGAGGCCAAGCGTGATATCGATACTTATATTTGTAGGCATAGAAACCTATAATTTTCCACCATATTAAAATAATGTTTCCAATCGGTGGTATACCTTCAAGAATGATGAGCAACTTTGACTACTTGCATAATTTATATAAAATACATTTATTTAAAAAATGTTTTGTACACTTTTAAAAAGTATAATTAATTATATAGAAATGTGCATATAGTACGATCGTACTGTTTACAATAATTTTTAATTAAATTTATTATATATTTGTACCTTTAAATTTTTTTTTATTCTGGCAAATTACGTAAACATGAAATAAAAGACACTTTATTTTTCACACACATTTTTTATTCAATAAATTTATTACAGTCACTCGTGCCCTCTATAAAAATTACAATTTTCTTCTATATATATGCATCGCAATACATGCAAATTTGTTGTAGGTAACAGTCTTTATGCATCTCACTATTCACACACATGTAATCCTTGTGCGAAAATATCGGGGTATTTATTACACCGACACGCTGTGCAGGACAGGTTATGTACGTAACTACACTTTTGAGGAAATATACGGAAGGCACAAGAGACGAGCTCGCAGCAAACATGATACCGAGGTACTGATGAGAAATACACTTTACCTTTACAGGTTTTTGCATGTCTAAGTAAACTGTCGGTAAAGCTGGATTGCTTACCGCATCTACCACACCCATATGAAATGTGATAGGGATTCTTGTCACAATGAAAGTACTCATGTCATCGTGTATTGCGGTCGACAGAATCTGTACTATCATAAAAGTGACTCTAACTACAACGAATTAGCTCGGCAAAGACTCGGGCGGTCCAGTTGATGACGTAGTTAGTTGTCACAGCTGAAGAACGGGTTGGCACTTCTGCAGGCACTGTGTTAAACATTCACGAAGACCCTGGGAATTCTGGTAGACACGCAGGTGCCTAACAGAAAAGGTATATGATATGACTGAAGAGGAAGAAGATAAGTCCCAAGAAGTCAACGGTGGCATTGGTACCATGCCCACATCAGTTGAAAGCGATGATACTGTAGACAGCCCACCCGAAGAGGTCGATGGCGCTGTTAACGTCATACCTGATGTCATTGATGACTGCACTGCTGTAGGTTACCCACCCGAAGAAGTTGATGGCACTGCTGTAGCTACCATTAGCTCTGGGGTGCCCAAAGTCATCGCAGGTTAAGTGTAAGACTTTGATGGGAATATGCAGAAGCTAGTTGAGACGATCCACCTTAACGACAGCCGCAGTCAAACTATGCCGCTCAGCTAATCTCCCTACTGATTATATACGAGTATCCAAGCCCTATAACGTCATACTGACTTACAACCAATCGTACTACACCATTAACACATTGTACGGATGCAGACCAGCCAATTGCCGAACTACCACGTGATTGCAGCTGACCAAACATGTGTTACCTACAACAAATTTGCAATGTATTAGGATGCATGTATATTGAAGAACATTTTAATTTTTACAGAGGGCATGCGTGACTGTAACAAATTAATTGAATACAAAAAGTGTGTGAAAAATAAAGTGTGTTTTATTTCATGTTTACCCAGTTAGACAGAATAAAATTAAAATTTATACGTACAGTTAAAAAATAAATTTTATTAAAAATTATTGTAAGAAGCACTATCGTACTATATGCACATCGCTATATAATTAATTTAAAATACCTTTTTAGAATTGTACAACATTTAAAAAAATAAAAAATAAATATTTATTTAAAAAAGTATGCAACTAGTCGAAGTTCCTCATCATTCTTGAAGGTATACCATCAATTGGAAATATTATTTTAATATGGTGGAAAATTACAGGTTTCTATGCCTATAAATGCAAGGACCAATAGCTCGCTTGGCCTCCAGTATGATTATTTTTTGTGTATTTTTCTAGTTTTTCAAGGTCATTCAAGGTCATAGGACCAAGGTCAAGGTTACTTTCATACAATATGGTGGCAGTAGTATGTAACATCATATGCTTGCTGATGAGTTTTTCGTATTTCCTCTCGAGTTTTGTTTTCTAGGTCATTGAAGGTCATGGGCTTAAGGTCATGTTCATATGCATCTAATATGGCTTTAGTAGTCTGTAATACAATATTCTTGTTGACTGTTATGTATTTTTTCTCGAGTTTTTCTTCTCAAGGTCATGGGGTCAAGGTCGAAGTAGTCTGCATCTAATATGTTGGTGGTAGTCTGTATTGTAATATGCTTGTTTACTTATATATTTTACTCTCGAGTTTTTGTCTTCAAAGTCATTAAATGTCATTGGGTATATATTAAGGTCGTGGGTCAGGTTTTAAGGCAATGGTCATAGTAATTGGCTTCCAATATGGCGCATGGGTGATGTCTACCACGATGGTAGCCTCCAGCATTGTATAAACAAATGACGAACGAAAACATCAAGATGGCAGAATTAGTATAGGTGAGGGTATTGGGTGTCAGGGAGTCGGTCGTCTGCTGGACGTGGTGCTGGGAGGATATCCGGAACTGTGTTTTAAAATCAATTTTTACATAAATTTTTATAATTTTTTCAGGATAAAGGGACATTTTAAGGGCTAAAGAGAAATTTTAAGGTAAAAGGGTAATTTTTAAGGGAAAAGGAAAATTGTTAGGGAAAATGTCTGTCGAGGTGAATAGAATTTTAAATTATTTTTTATTATTTAAAAATAAATTTAATCTTATATTTATTATAATATATTAATATTTTAAAAATAATCTTAATAACGTGTTTTAAATAAATTTTTTGTAGTAAATGTTTTATATATTTAAGAATTTTTTCCAAATTTTTTTGGGTAAAGGTCAATGTCAAGGGTCAAAGATCGAATCTCCCCATCCCATGCCAGATGCCGGTGTGCCAGACTTCCCCAAACCCTGCTACTAATGTCATGTCTCTACTTTTCCACTACTTCTGTTCCAAACTTGGAAGTTATGAGTACAACAGTACATATATCTCATGGTGATTGGCACTTTGTTGACGATTAATATCCCTGTAACTTAAAAAGAACCAAAATAACAATTTAGATTTTAAACTACTCCAAAATATTATATTAAATGCCAATAGTTGTAAATAATTGATCTTTTAATTTTTTCGATTGAGGAAATTGTTAAAACCGTCTATGCATGAAGTCAGAGGCAATTGTGCTATTTTATAGCCACCCAAAATTATGTTTCAATTGAGGCGAAATATATTTTTAATGCACGCTTGCTCGTGAGTGTGTGAGTCAAAGTTTTAATATTTTTAAGCGGGAATAAATGCAGTAAGAATTGAAGGCGGTACATTAAAATTTAATGTATAGTGAGAAGTCATGAAAGTGGCATGGCATTGTTAAAAAATAGGGGTCAATTTTCTTTGAAAAATAAAACACAATAAGAAAGGAGAAGAAGAATGGAGAGTCTGTCTTAAAATATGACTGAAGGTTTGAATGTTACGGTTGGTTGGTTGCTGAAAATATGATTAAAATTTAAGAACTCATCACTTGAGGTTCATTTTTACTACTAGGGTTCGGCAGCGACAAGTGAAATTTTTTACTCTCTTACTGTTCAAGGCAATTAAGTTCACTGGAGCTATCCGTCTATGCCTGTAATATTATTCCCTGTTTACTATTGTGTTTCACTCTCATTAGAGACACTTTCCATTGCTTTTTCAGTATCATACATTGCTTCGGTAAGGCTTCTGTAGTATGTTTCAGCGGTGGCGATGGCGAAACATGAAAATGAAATGAAATTCACAGGAAAACGTAAAGCAAGATAAGATATGCAAATTATTAGAATTTGTAAGTGATCGGTCAAGAATAGAGGCAGCATCACTGACTGAAGTGAAGAGTAAATTTTGAGTATCCAGACAAGTTTAAACATTCACCCTCAGTGAGCTGTGAAGTAATGACTCCTTTTGGAGTAAGTATACCTTGTCGGATTGAAAGTGCACCTTTAATTAACATTACGGAGCATGAATGTGGCAGAATGATTCGCTTCGGCGAAGGAGAATTTTCATACCGTAAAATTGCTGCTCATACGGAGCATAATGCCATGACAGTGATCCAGTATGGAAGCATTGGACTGAAGAGAACAGAGCGAGCCGAAAACGCTACATTGGGCAACGAAATACGAAACCACGTGATGACAAGACACCTCACCGAATGGCAGTGACGGGCTGTTCTGCTTCATCTCGAGTGTAAGCTGAACATTTGATGTCTGCGATCGTCCGTTTCAACATGCATGCATGCATGCATGCAATATTTTCCGGATGTTTCCCTTGAGCCCGAACCATCGACATCTTGGGCTCAAGTGGACTCACTAACACGCCCACTGATGGGTCAACACTTCGTGTTCTTGAACTAGTCCTGCTACAGCTTGGAAAACAACGATGGCGCAAACGTCTTCAACGATATCTAAGCGAGTGCCATCTTCCAGAATGCTTTGTCCTGCATCATACAGCACGACTGATGGTCTCGACGGTTTGAAGAGAAGCTGGGTATCATAGCAAATCTCGGCTGCTATATATCGTGGGCACTTTCAACGGCAACTGCTAGATCAGGGCTACCGACATCATACTCTTCCTTCATCACACACCTGGAGCTATATTCCAACAATAGAACGCTCGATCACATGTTGTCAGAAATATCCAGTCCATCTTCTAAGCAAGATAGATACCGTTTCTTCGCTGGCCTGCATGTTCACCCGATATGTCTCGTATTAAACAGATCTGGGATATGATCACGCTGCTACTAGCCCGCCATTCTCATTGAGCCGTCAAAAACGAATAAATATGGACTTGGGTTGAAGCAGCCTAGAAGGCGATTCCCCAGGAATACATAGAAGACTTGTTATTTTCGATGTCACGGCATGTTGCGGCTCTTATTGCATTGTGAACACTTTAGCACAACTTGCTTGCAAGAAATTATGCCGTATAACCCCAAAAAATTAGCAGTTTATTTCTAATTATATAAGGAATTTCTGTTATTAAATTTCTTTGCATTCTGTTGGCTGTCTCACGAGCTGCATTTATCGCAAACGTGAGTGTAGCAACCTATTTAAGAAAAAAGAATATTTAGAACATAGGTTTGATCATGACTCTTTGTCTTGCAACGTCCTCTCACATTTGTTCATGTTCGGTTTTATTCCTTCAAGTTTTAAAAGATTTCATTATATTTTATCACATTATATATCAGTTGTAAAACTGTTAGTATTCATCATCGATTATTTTCATATTCACTCTAGCTGAGCAAAGGTTAATCACATTTAGTATTTTGGATAAATTAGAATACATTCGGTTTAATACGTCTGACCTCAGAAATGTGTCATTAAACTAGGATAAGTTACTTATTCTCTCGCCATTGAAGAACCTCGGGTTTCAGTTAATTGCAATATTTGTATGTACCACTGTTTCGGTGTGCAATTCTGTAACACATATCACACCAGTGACGAAATCATCACTTAATCAGTCAAATCATTCAGCCCCTAACGAAAAACTTCTCAACTCCCACCACAACCTCAGCCCATTCCGTCCAGTGTGCACAACTGTGTGTGTACATAAAGGCTATTTTGGGCCAGTGCTGTACAATTCGAGGGTTAAAGGCGGTTTACGATAAAGTGAGTACTTTTGAAATTAACCTTAGAAAAAGTCACTGGCCCTGCCTGCGTATATTTTAACTGGCGCACTGAGTGACATGCGCCCAGTAAAGTTGGTAACGATGGGTGGAAAGTAGTATCCATATTTTAATGTCGAATAAAAATCGTTAGGTAACCATTTGTAATAACTTAAGTTATTTCTTTCGCCTTCTGTTTTTTATGCGTCGAAGTGCAAAAAAGACCATATGTGAAAAATATTTACTTTTATAATAATTTCCCATTTGCACGTGACCGACGCATGATTAAAGGGACGAGGCTCATGACAAAGTCAGTTTTACATACGGCGGAAGAATACACAACTTCCATACAAGTAGATCTTAAGCAGAGCTTTCAAAAGTGCTCATTTTACCATGAACAGTCTATAGTACCCAATGATCGTCCCTGTGAGTAACTGATATGTAAACTGTGTTACTGCTACGTTCCGACAAGTTTCTTCTATAACACAACACAAAGCCTGCAGCTTATTGGCTGTGATAATGAAACGAAAGCTGTGTTAGCCCGCAGTACAGCACGAGTCAAAAAATGTTTAATTTGTAACACCTGAAATTATGAATAAATTCAGATCTTAGTAGGATAAAGGGGAGAAAATTCCCATCATATCGGATCAACAATTAATATATAAAAAATTACGCGTTTCAGTTTACAGGGAACATCTTCCAGATGTTTCGAAATCCAGCTTCTTTTTCTCCCTTTACTCGCTGCACATTTCAAACGGTAATCAAACGTTCCCTCATTGCTTTATCATTTTTGTCCGACATGGTGAAATATGGATATTACTAGAACCGCACGAACTAAAAAAAAAATCGTGTTTAAGTAGTCGTCTATGCAATGAAAACATTTGATTTTTAATGTCAGACGATAAAGTTTGAGTACAAATATTTGTAGAAAAAAATTCACAATGGACGACACTGCTTGGTTTGAGAGCTTACCTGCGAACGGCACTCGCGACATGTGTCGGCACATCATCACCTCAGCCGTGGGTGCTGAGGACTAGTGACTGACTGTGCGTGGGATCACGTGTACGTCGTAAAGCTGGTGTGTAGAGATAGGCAGGCGTGTGTGTCGGTATGTTGACGCCTCTCTCTGGGGCGCGTCTCCCCGCATGACTCAGCCGCGTGCACGCAGTTCCGGGACAGTTCAGCAGATTCACTACACTCCCCTCATCCTACACGCATCCTTCTGTAGCCTCTTCGCTGTTCATTCAGCAATTCCGATACCAACCTTATCACTGCGCCAACCTGCGTAGATATTGGAAGGCACGCTCGCATGGGCTCAGTAAAGTTGGTATCGACACATGGAAAGCAGTTCCGTGCCTTAACGTTCAGTTAGAAGTGTTACGCGTAAATTACGTGAAACACTGTGAATACCCAAATTTTATTTAGATATACATATTACCATAAAAATTAGAAAATTTCTAAAACGTTTCAATTTCTAATAATTTTATTGTTTGGACTGCTCTTAACATCGATGTCTTGAGAGCCGATGAGGGTAAAGTGAGTTGTATATAGGGCATCACCGGAATGCCAGGTAGGGGTAAACGGGAGAACCCCGTGGACAAGCGGCATCGTCTGACACGATTACCAAATGCGGAAATCTGGGTGCGATCCTGCCGGGAGGCTAATCCGGTTCACCTTGGTGGGAGCGAAGTAGTCTAACCACTACACCACTGAGGCCTCTATAACAGTAAAAAAAAATACACTGTGTACAAAGAAGAATATTTTTATCAGGGAAGTTCTCAGTAAACCTTGGATAGCCTACAGCAAATTTCATAAACTGAAACGTAAGTTTAAACATTCTGCAAATATACGGAAACTTGAGCGACGTAAATATACAAGTGTGAGAAGTCCCCTTAAGTTCATGATAGAACGGAATGGTACAGTGGTTACATAGTGGACTCGCGTTCGAAGGATCTGGGTTCAGTTCCTGGTCCGGACATACTTCATTATTTTTCCCAAGGTTTTCCTAAATCTCTCCGGTCATTGCTGGGATAGTTCCTTGATACAGGCCATTGCCGAAACTCTAAAAAAAAAAAAAGAAATTTGTAATTTTTACTGAGAAATTCTTTGTAATTTTACAAATTCTTGTAACAGCACAAATATTTTCCTTGTAAAACTACAAGGTCCGTGTTTGTAATAGACCTTAGGAAATGTTTGCACTATACTGAGCCGTATACAGTTATCCACGCGCTTCAGCAAAATGACGGACACTCAACAACGTAAAACCGTATAAAGCTATTTGTGCGAAAACTATGTGTACAAAAAGGAATTTGTTGCAAGTTTGAATTACGTAAAACACTTAAAACTACTCAAATAATCATAATAAAAGACAAGTTCAATAAAACATAACAATGTTATTCATTTTTAAAAATGTTTCCTAGCTAAAAATAACTCTTAAATCAACTATGAAAACTCTTTGTAGTTTTACAAAGGATTTTCTTGGCAACTCGGTTTCCAAAGATTTTTCTTGTAAAAGTAAAAAGAATTCTTTAGAGTGTATTCCTTCTCTTTCCTGCGTATTTGCGCAACTTGCCCCATCTCTTGATGACCTCAACGAGACGTTAAGATCCCCCTACATATCTAGGTACTTAAATAAGTAAGTTTAAGTAAAACGTATGAACTAGCATGGTGGATCCTTTGGTATTGGTGTACTCTTTCTCTGATAAGCTGCGCATGTCTCTGTGAACGCGTTGTGCTGCTGAAGGTTACTCTGTCGGCTCCTGAGCTCTGACCAGCACCTGTGGGATGTACTAGAGTTGGCTGATCTGAGAATGTCTGCTCTAGTAACGGAGAGCAAGCCGAAATGTGCAACCAGGAAAGGCTAGTGATGCGAGACCAGCCTGTAATTGGTGTAAGGCTTCTGTCGGCTATTGAGCTCTGACCAGCACCTGTGGGATGTACTAGAGTTGGCTGATCTGAGAATGTCTGCTCTAGTAACGGAGAGCAAGCCGAAATGTGCAACCAGGAAAGGCTAGTGATGCGGGACCAGCCTGTAATTGGTGTAAGGCTTTGCCTGGTAGGTTTGTGCTGACTACACGAAGCACATGCCATCCTCGCCCTTACAGCCTCTCCTAGCCCAAGGGATCCCACTACCTCCTCGTGTTACCGCTGGGTAACCTCTTCTAGGGGTTAGCAAAAGTGGGAAACTCCCGGGCGTGACCTATGCCTGGGCGTTCAAAGGAGTATCTGCCTCCCAGGTTCAACTTGAATCATGGGCAGTCATGATGGCGATGCTTGGTGGCGGGTCGGTCGACTCCTTGACGGTCAGAGGGTCTCCATAGACCGAATTAAAGAGTGAAGAAATTCCTGTGCATGGCAATGAGCATGCTTTCGAGAAGAGGTAGCCCTGCGTGAAGGGGGATCATACCCCAAAAAGGATATAGAATCCAAGATGAAAATTAAGGAGTAACACGTTCTGACCTCCCTACCACGTTAGAGGTTTCCTTAGTAGTTTGGGGGGGGGGGGGTTTATGAGTCCCGGCCTCTCATGGGACCTGTTGTGTGCCGTGGGCTATATTCCACATTTGTTGTTGGGTGGGGAGAAATCTGCTGCCTGATTTCCTCTGTGCCCTGAGGTCAGATTGAGGATGGGCTAGTGCTGGCAGGGTTTGAAAATCGCATGCAGTAGTCGCATAAACAGATACTCCCAATGACATAAAACACAAAAATTATCTTATTATTCCCGATTCATGACTGACTATTGTACACTTATAAAGGCATATTTCTTCATTTCAACACCTTAAATTACATTTCTATAAATATTTTTTTTGGAACTAAACCTACAAACTTCGTCAGATTAAACCTCACTAAAATGTAAATCGAAAATCTGAGTACACTTTTCCCTTAAAGTGATTTATAACAGAAATTCGTGCATCTGCAAAATTCAAATTTAAATGTCCTTCGTATGTATTGTGCGTTTAGTACTTGTCTGGCAACACACCATTTTATTTTGAGAGTTACGAATGGATATCCTCGAAAACTGTTCACCTGGGAGTGTTGCATAAAAATGACTTTTTTTTTAATCTAGACGTGCTAGTTCGTAATATGTCTTAAAATCGCGTGCATGTTAGGTTTTCAAAGTGTTATCTAAGCATCAGATGCCAACCCACATTTCCTCATGGAGGTGGATGGTAGTATCAACTTCGTTTTACAGGTTAAGGATCTATGGTCTGTAAAACACCAATCACCGATTTGTCGCTTTATTGTAAGTATTATTTTTTTTATATTTAGGACAGAAGTGGTATTAAATATTGAATTTTTTTAGGTCGAATAACTTCCGAAATAATTTCTTTAGGCGAAAAGTAGAACTGATTATTTCGTTATATTTTTTCGTAAGGAATAATCTTCTGAAGAATTTCGGTGTTGAAAAAATCTTGGTATATGCCTGGAAGAGTTAAGGGCCGTTCAGATATCTCCACTTCACAAGTGCCCTGCAGGCGGGAACCCACGTCCAGGGCGAAGAGGAAGGGGTAGGAGTGGAGCATGTCGCAATCGGAAGAGAGGGGCGTCTGTAATGACCAATTAGAGGCCTGGGAGCTGGCGTATTGTTCCCCTCAAATTGTTGCCCTCACGCCTGCTGGAACACTGGCTGGAGGAAGTTAGGGACACACTCGCTGCAAGAGACGCGGTTAACTTCGTCATTTCCTTTAAGACGTATGAAAGCGACTTTTCTATTATCCCTGGGAGGCGCGCGATGAAAGTGGGAATAATTACTACTTGTTGCACAGCTTCTGAAGTGAGAGCACATGATAAATTGTGAAAATTCTATATATTTTTGATACATATAGGAATATGTGTGTGTTACAAATAGTGGTTTCAAGTTGAAGCACTTTTAATTGAATCATTATACTTAAATGCATATTCCAAAATTAAAAAAATATTTTATGCTTTACATGAAAACATAAATTATAAAAACTTGCATCGTAGTGTTTGAATCAACACATTTAATAAAACTAATATCTTATAAAGACATGTAAAGAAAACTGTGGTAAAAAAATATTAAAATCTGAATCATTTCCTGAGGGTCATAGCAACTAACAAAGATTTACATGGTAGTCAAAATGTCGTGGCTACCTAAGTCAGTGCCTAAGTGTTGAGAACAAGGTAAACATCAAACACCTGTACAATATACTTTCTTTCTCAGCAGGATGGCAGCTTGCAAGTTACATGCTGATTGACTTACAGCCACAAACTAACATGCAAAAAAACTAGTTCCGATTGACGAACTACAGTCAGGGGTAAAACTGAAGTACAGGCAAAGAACGAAAATATAAAGTAGTTACTAATCACTATTTATCAACCAAGAGGTGCAGCATCCCTACTGGCTGAAAGGATAAGGCAAGCCCTGTGCCGTATGTAAGTATTTATCAACCAAGGGGTGCAGCATCCCCACTGGCTGAAAGGATGAGGCAAGCCCTGTGCAGCATGTAAGTATTTATTAACCAAGGGGTGCAGCATCCCCACTGGCTGAAAGATGAGGCAAGCCCTGAGCAGTATGTAAGTATTTATCAACCAAGAGGTGCAGCATCCCTACTGGCTGAAAGGATAAGGCAAGCCCTCTGCTGTATGTAAGTATTTATCAACCAAGGGGTGCAGCATCCCCACTGGCTGAAAGGATGAGACAAGCCCTGAGCAGTATGTAAGTATTTATCAACCAAGAGGTGCAGCATCCCTACTGGCTGAAAGGATAAGGCAAGCCCTCTGCTGTATGTAAGTATTTATCAACCAAGGGGTGCAGCATCCCCACTGGCTGAAAGGATGAGACAAGCCCTGAGCAGTATGTAAGTATTTATCAACCAAGGGGTGCAGCATCCCTACTGGCTGAAAGGATGAGGCAAGCCATGTGCTGTATGTAAGTATTTATCAACCAAGGGGTGCAGCATCCCTACTGGCTGAAAGGATGGGGCAAGCCCTCTGCAGTATGTAAGTATTTTTGGCCTTTTCACTCCCACCAAATTATATGTAGCCTATACAGTGCATGGAATGGTTTCATAGGTGTAAAGTGTGTAGTGGCGAGGTGCGATTGTTAAAGATTTAATTGTTTCTATAAAATGTTAGTATTTAATATATAAAATATACATATAATCTGCAGTAGTTAATAATCCGAAAGTATATAAAATTAATTGCCAAAGTAATGAGGAAATGTGTGATATTTATCATTTATAAAATATTTCCTAGAAAATTTGTTTGTATGAGGAATTAATAACGCAGTAATGCCTTCTTACAAAGAATCCATTATAATCTGTGTTCAACAAGCTTGTGTAAAGTTAAATAATTCTCTGGACATTATCTATTTTGATTTTGAATTGCCAAAGATATTATAACCTGAATACTTATATTACATTTCTTCCATTAACCATAATTAGCTATTATGTTTCGTTGAAGACTTACAATAATATAATCTTTCATAAAGAACTTTATTTTACCAGATTTACTATTTTGAATTCAGAACTTAAACCATTAAAAACTACAAGTATATATTTCTTTACTCAAAAAATAGCATATAAACAGTAATAACAAATTAGTTAATTTTTCAATATATGTTTTCTTATACTGTAGCTGTAGTGTTTTCTACACATTCAATAATTGGACATAATTTTTACCGTTTATATGTTAATAGTGATTAATTTCTGAAGAAGTTTATTTAAAAGGATATTACGAAGCTATTGGCCATTGTCAATATCCACCCGGTTTACTGCATGTGAAAGTTCCGACTGAGACCTGTAAGGTGTGCAGACAGGCGAAATGACAGCACAGACAAATAGGGCTAGCCTTGGTTGTCACACGACTTGCACGAAACCATCGTGAGGTCTGTATCTCGGAGAGAACTCCCATTTCCAGTCCTTTCTATCTCCTGAGTTCTTAAAATTACACGAATGGTTTAATTGCTTCACCCTACATAATACTCAAACGTGACTAATGTGGTGGTTGTGAATGTGAGAATAAATAAATACAATATACAGACACGAACACAATATAAATAAATACAATATACAGACACGAACACAATATAAATAAATACAATATACAGACACGAACACAATATAAATAATACAATATACAGACACGAACACAATATAAATAAATACAATATACAGACACGAACACAATATAAATAAATACAATATACAGACACGAACACAATATAAATAAATACAATATACAGACAGGAACACAATATAAATAAATACAATATACAGACACGAACACAATATAAATAAACTAACTGTACCCTCGCCCGCTTCGTTGGGCATCCATTTATTTTGAAAATTATTTATTTTTATTTGACAAATGTTAAAATTTAAATTTTAAAACTTACTGTAAAAAAATTAAAACTTTTTGCTAAATTAGGACCGTTATTACAAAAATGGATTATTGTAATTAAGTAGCTAATTTAATTTTCTACAAAAATTATCTCGACATTTATACGTATATCCAATTATTTCGCTTTAACTGCAAGTTAAAACAGCCTGTCATCGCTTCGATCAGTTTTAATGGAGGTGATATATTTCTTGATATATTTCTTACCACTGAGCCACTGTGGCCCCACTTCAGAGTGCTGTAGCTACTGGGCCACTGTGGCCCCACTTCAGAGTGCTGTAGCTACTGGGCCACTGCGGCCAGAATTTATATATATTTCTATCCACTTAGACACTACGGCCCCACTTGGAATCGCTCTACCCACTAGGCTACTGCGGCTCTACTTGACATTACTCTACCCACTCGGCCTCTGTGGCCCCACTTGATATATGCCTATAGGTATATGGAAAAATGTAGCTTTCTAAAAGTGAAATAATTATAAGAAAAGGCCCTATATTTTTGGTAGAGCATGTTTAGAAAGCAGACAAGTAGCTCATTTTTTCCGACGTGCTTCCCAAATTTTAAAATTTCTCAAGGATTTTTTTAAAATTCAACAAAGCCTACGACCATCTGGAAGTATGTAGCTTTCTAACTATGACAGCATTATAACAATCGGCCCTGCAATTTTGGTAGAGCATACTTAGAAATCAGCCAAATAGCTCATTTTATTAACAAATTTTAAAATTTCTGAAGAATTTAAAAAAAAATTAAACATAGCCTATGTCCATCGGGAAGAATGTAACTCTCTAATAGTGAAAGAGTTATAAGAATTGGAGTAGTAATTCCAGAGATTACCTCTAACAAACAAACAAACAAATTTTTACCTCTTTATATAATAGTATAGATAAATAAATATACATATAGTGGTTTTTGTCTGCAATTGTTTTATTCGTTAAGATATTCATTGAACAATATAGTAAAAATTACCTCATGTGAAAGTTAACATAAACTATTATCGCCTCTACACCACACTGCATCTGACCGAGTAGAAGTGGATGCGCGTTGGCATGATATCAATCAGAAGGTACATTGTTACAGTTGTGAGTATGTTCACAGAAAGTGTTACGGAAATTCACCGTTCAATTACGGAAACGCAATTCTTAATTACTAGAAATGGATCTGACTGCCGTAAATGCAAAATATTGAACGCCTCCATGTTCGCTAGAGCTTCGGGTTTTGTGAACGAACAACGCCGAGGCCACACGAAGCTATCTCCGCCACTGTAACCATAACATTATCGTTTTTCAGGAAGTTAGATTATCCACGACACTTAGAAATATTACTTCAAACTTAGAAATTTAGCATCGTCGAGCTGAAGCAGCAGTACTGAAAACACTAAAACATTAATAGAAACTGAGAGAGCTTCAACTGTTCAATATCTATAAATCGCACATTAATATTGCACACTAATAGAAGTATGATGTAGATGAGTGGCAAAAAAACATGAGCTCTAAAACTCCAAAACATTTTGTGTCCAAATATGGTTATAGAGAAAAAAAAATGAAGGTTTTTAAATTATTTTTTTTAACACGGTGAAACTCCTTCATGACTATAATCGAAAATGTTGACAGCAATATTTCTTTTTACACTGGAAGTACAGAAGACACAAGAAACTGCCGACATAACTAATGAGCCTACTGTCCCAATCACAGATACAAATAATATTTAGTTCTTGAAAAGTTAGATAGTAGTTGGGCCTTGACAGCTTGTTGACAGCGATACAATTAGATATCTAACCAGAAACAAACCCAATACTAGTGGAAACATTACAAACACACATGGGCCTTACTCGGAACTCGAAGTCAGAACACCACCTAGCGTAGGCCGACCTGCAATCAACTGCAATACACAAGTATAAGTCGCAGCATCGACTTTGATTGAAATCAGCGTAATGTTTTGATAACTTTAAAATGAAATTTTTTTGATAATATTTCTGCTGGTCACTAAAAACAAGCAAGTTTACATGACCCCTCGTAGCTCTAACTGTGTCCAGAATTGGGTGGAAAAAAGTTTACTGATTTCCGAGGTATAGCATAAAACCTAATTTTCTCATTTCGCGATTCCGTACAAAAGGCTTAAAAAGAGGCCTTTTATAGATGTATATTTGATACTCTAAGTGTACAAAGTTTGATTGAATTTTCTCAAGTACTTTAACAGATATGATAAACTTATGCAAAAAAAGTGTGACCCACGTAAATAATTTATACTGCCACAGTTAAGAAAAAGTTTCCTACATAAATCATGTAAATATGCATACTTCTTGTGCGAATAGCTTTTTGAGAATTAGCTAACTTGTGAGCCAACTTCCTAGCTCCTAAGATAAGAGCCCCCCAAAATAGCAGCTGAGTCAAAATCACATAAATTTGCACAACTGAGAGGCTCCGATCCAAACATCATGAAGTCCCAGAGGCCAACGTGAAACAAAACATAATCTGCTGCAGGTGCGACCTCTCAGGGCAACAACCACAAGTCAGTCAAAGAAAGCCCAGCCCCCAAAAAGTAATACCCCCCTTAAATTATCTTCTTCTCGTTTACACACTGTTGCAGGCTTTGCCCACATTAACCAGAAGATAGGTATCAATACTGAATAAGGCTAAAAAGAGGTTATTTGAAATCAAAAATTTTATTTCATTAAAGGGGTTATATTGCCATCCAGTTTGGTTAGAAAATAAAAGCATGACTAGTTTATAGGTTAATTACCCACGAACAAAAAATAATTTTGTTCGAATGCAAACACAAGTGAAAAGCCCGAAGGCAACAACATATATAAAACATGTAATTCATAACAATGAATATTATGCGTTTCAGCAAATAAATTAATATAACATTTTCTTATTTTGATTAGTTACATTTCAAACTTTAAAGTTAAGGGGTGCACCCACGATTTAAAAAAGATATAGATTTTACGAAGAGAGAATTCAGGGTCCAGTGCCCTAAACACCATTACTGTAAAGCTTCTTACATTATTTTTTTTTGTTTTACTTAATTACACAAACAGCTTTTAGATAAAGGTTAAGTTCCATGGTGAAATTTTGTGGATGATTCCCTGTAGTATGTAGTTATTATGTTGGAACAGTTCCAAAAGAAACAACGTAAATCGTCAGGTTGCACTGCATGTTGAAATTATTAGGACTGCATGCACAAAAAAAAAAAAAACCAAAAGATTTCTGAACTAATGCTGCAAACGGCGGTCCAGTAACTGCAACACACACACACACACACACACACACACACACACCGCACGGTCTCAACTCGGATCACAACCCAACAGCGCCATAGGAAAGACAGCTACAGCCGTTACATCCAGGTGACGTCATGGTGCAGGGAATTGTCCCCCACGACAGCATTACAGTTTCAAAACACGAAAAACATCACATAAACAACCTGGCCATAGCCATTGGCATTTATTGGGGGACACGAACACATACTACAACAAAATCACTCACCTTTGGTCGCCGTAGAAAGTAATTTAACTAAACATTACGTTGAAAGTTAAAGCAAGGTGAAATTAACGAACTACATATTGCTTGTGAAAAATGAGGCGAATTCTTTCGGCTACGATCTTCCTGGAAGAGTTCCAACAGTCACGACATGATCTATCGATACATATCGAACGACCATGCGCGAATATAAAAGTAGGCCTACATTGAAAGACACCAAAAAATAATATTATTTCTTTTAAAGTTAATATTGGTGAACATTGGTGTCTTAGTTAATTTAACAGATCTTTCTATAAACACAGTTAAACAACTTTGCAAAAACTCACATGAAAGTCATTTAATTTAAGTGCTGCCCTCTATATTTACGAAAATTATCTATACCAAACAGGTACCTTAGAGTTCGATACAAATACATAGAATATGTTACATAAGATATTCGCAGTCACTTGCAGCATTTAAAAGACACAAACAAATTGAATTACACAATATTTTCATCAGAATATGCAATATAGATTTCACATTAGAGCAAACGTTTGTGTATAGACTGAAACAAAATTATATTCCGAAAAGACACAAGGAAAGATGGTAGAGAGCGGATTTGCAAAAAAAAATTTTTTTTATAAAAAAGCAACTAAAGATAATTAAGGAAGAGAATGCTACAGTATGGCACATTTGTTCCAGATACATGGCAGGAATGTTACATGTTTAACCTGGTACTCTTTGAAAAAAAGGTGGGAGAAAGAGAATATGAATAATGATGTTTTATACTGGTAGTAGATACTGGCAGTATATAAACTTTAATTGATTTTGGTTAAATTGTTAAATACACATTGCAAACATATCTGAATTATTTATGTAGCAGCCATATTGTAGATGATGCGAGACACACTTAGAACATACAGGTATACATAGCTTACAATAAAAATACTTGTGTACAAAATTTGGTATTAATCAGTTAAGTGTTTGAAGATGTTAGACAGAACATTATTACTTCATGTGGCACTATCTTGCGAAATGGCTGACATAATAACGTCTGCGTACACACTTCTTAGTGTGATAATAGACACTGCCAGCTTTCAGAGCTAACTTGAATTTTCTTACATAGTTTCGGAGATACTGTTTACTAAGCTAAAGTATTTAGCCGTAATTTTAAAATAACTGTCCAACTCATTTAAAATGGTCACTTTACTGCATAGCTTACCATAGTGGTATTGGATTGTCTAATTCAGTAGGAATCAGCGGTTGAACCACTTGAAACGTTCACTTTACTTGACCTACTGTAGTATTTCTTAAGTTACAAATTTGGTAGGAACTTGTTGTTTTCCGAGATACACTTAAGATTTAATTTTGCCATGATGTGCTATCTTAGAAAATGGCATTCAAAATAGGCCATGTACTGCTACATTTGACAATTGTAAGCAATACTTACAACTTACCAAGTGTGGTAAAATTGGTCACACATTATGGTAGATACAGCAAATAAACCTAAAATATTTATATGACAGCTAATAATAAATTAAGTGAATTTTATATGTAAGTTGCTAATACACACTGTAAAAAATTTCTGTAACTGGAACTGACCAATTATTGCATAATTAAAAAAAGGTTTTTAATTCACAAATTTGTCTTTGTAACTCTACATTGTTTGTTTATTTGAAAGAATAGCATTTGTGTGAATAACGAAATAAGTTTGTGTTGTTACAAAGATATTGTAAACGGCCGCGCGTTAATCATCACTTATGGGAATTCCACACATTCCGAGAATAGCCTATCTGGTTGGAGGAGGATGGCACTTTTAAACAGTAACATTTTCAAGAAGATTATTGCTGCATATCTACGTGGCATATTCTATTATGAATTATATCATCTTACTTATAGACTTTAATGTAGTAACTGTTTTGAGTATTATAAATTCGTTGTATAAATATTATGAACAGTGTATTGGGGGTTTTAAATTTTAGATAATGGATTGTAGTAAAACCAAAGTAATCACTTATTTATGAAAGGTATTAATAGTCCAGGCAAAATAGGAAAAATAGACGAACTAAAACATGTAGTTCCAAAAGTTTCAGCAATGTGTAGGCGTAGGTCCTCTGAACAACATAAAATAAAGTCCTATCGATTTTCAGGTCCGCGGGTGAGGGGGGAGGTTTAAAGGATTTTTTTTCCGCTTAGAACTCGAAAACGGTGCTTCACACACAAACATTTTAAGGAAGCAAAATGAAAGAGGATTAAATTCTCTATAAAGTGGTATGTATAAGTTTGTCCCTATTTGCTATAGTTTCCGCCGATTAAATAGATTTTTTTTTTTTTTATTGTTTTGCCTCACGTTTTTCGTCAAACTTGCCCTTCTATAGTGCTTCTCACCCTTAGATTGCAGTAAAGTGTGCATAACGCGCTCTTTCCAGATGGCTACAGTTATCAACAGCCAAGAGGTTGGCATAATAACTTCATAATTACGTAACAAATATAGTTGAATTGTATAGTAGTGTATAAATATAAAATTGTTTGTTTAACTACCTACTGCAATCTAAGAGTGTGAAACACCATAGCTCATCACTGTTTTGTTTTACAGAAACTTCGTTGGAGAGATGGTTGTAGAGCATTAAATGTGTTTCCAAATATGTGTGTATGTGTATACACACACACACACACACATTTATCTTCAACTGGTCGAAAGTTAAAGTGATTTGAATTTATAAGGAAAATTTTGAGATTCTGATAGATTCGATAGTTTTTCTGTTGACGTGTAGACGAGGCAGGTGGCCGAGGGAGGGGCCAGTTGCCAGTCGGATCTCCCCTTCCCTCCTTTCCAAATAAGGTCACTGACCCTTCCCCCTTCCACATATCCTCCATTCCTATAGTATCCTAATAGTCCTCAGGCCTCTGTCCTATTTAATCGAACTCAGACGGTGCTATTTTTCATGTTTAGTGTGGTTATGTAAGGCGTTTAGAATGGATGAAAAGTTTTTAAAATGCGAGGAATCAGCTGAAAGTGATGCAAGCAGTGTCAGTGAAAAAGGGATGAAAACGTTGTTAAGTGCTAGTCTTACAAGAAGAGATGAAAAGGATAGTTTGTTTAGAGAGAGGAAGACAGGTGTTGGTCATGTGGCGTGCAGAAAACACTACACAAGAACTTCCGATATCAATAGAGCAGGTAAACTATCACAGCCTTCTACTTCCGGTTCTGCTGCTTTCTTGCGTTCAGCACAACCGCAATTTAAATTCAAAACTAAATGTTTTTTTTATGCACAGAGAACATTGGTGATACATTTCATATGAAACAGAAGAAACTAAAAATTCACCAACGTCATAAAGTGTTCAATGTGAGATCAATTGATTTTGACAGAACCATAGCAAAACATGCTCATGCTCGAAATGATAATTGGGAAGAAACAGTTTTAAGGCGCATCAACAACATAGGCGACTTACATGCCGTGGATGCTATATATCATGAGGACTGCTACAAAAAATTCATCTTGGTTAAAGCACCGACTGGATAAAAAAGAGGCAGGCCGCGAGAAGAATATGTTGGTGAAGCTGTGGAAGAGATCCCGTTATCTGGATGAACAGGATAAATACCAGTATTCCATGGATGAGTTGGTGTATCAGATAAGTGGGGCAAAGGAAGACATGAAGTGGGTAATGTTTAAAATGGTGGAAAAGTATGGCGAAAGAATCGTTTTCAGTAAGATCCATGAACATAAAATGGTTGCATGCTTTCGTTGAGACACTCAATGCAACAGGGATAGATGCCAGTACCATTGCAGGAAATGCTGATGGTGGTATAGTAAGATGTGGCTTAGACATTCGTCTGTGGTTGTTATTGGAGAAGATGTTGACATGCTAGTCCTACTGACAGCTCTCACACCACCAGACGAAAGAAATGTATATTTCATGAAGCCTTGAAGAGGAAACATTGAGGACAAGGTATACTCCACCAGACAATTGCAGGAGCTGCCCTTTAGTCGATCTATCTTGTTTATCCACAGTTTCGCAGGGTTTGACAAAACATATGCGATATTCAACAAAAGCCAATTGTCCATCCTGAAGTGTTTCTTAAAATGCCAAACGAGATTAAAGCCATAACTGACATCTTCTACGACCCCACATCAACATCTGATGCAGTAGCCCAAGCTGGAGAGAAGATGTTTCTCACCATGTACCAGGCCCCACCGAGTGAACGTGATTTGAACAATCACCGACACAACTCCTCCGTGAACACCTCTACCAAGGTGAAAGCCAATCTTGCTTCACTGCCACCGAGCCAAGGTGCAGCCAAGCAACGCTCTTTCAGAGTGTATTTACAGACACAACAATGGCTTCACAACGACTATCTCAATCCAGCCCGTTGGGGTTGGGTACGAGACGACGGTGGAGTCCTCAACCTCGTCAAAACAACGGATCCAATATCTCCTCACAGCGTTCGCTGTTGTGCTACTAGCCGTGGTGGCAGATGTGGATGCTGAAAGGCAGGTATCCACTGAACATCTATCTATGGATGCGATGGAGCATGTATGAACAGCGCACCGATACGAGAGGAAGACGTGGAAGAAGATGAAGATTTTATGGATTTTGAAGACATCACAAAACTTTGAAGATATTTTCAAAATTAATTACTTACTTAATATTTTCTACCATTTTTTTTTGTAAATAAAACGATTTTGTTCTAATTGTCACTTCGTTACTTTATTTCTACCTGGTATATTAGCAATTTTTTGAAGAAAGTGAATTTTTCCTATATTGACGAGATACGTTTTCGGATGATTATGTAGTACCTACATGTATGTAGTGTGGGCATCGCTTATTCGGGACACATCACCCTTCATTTCCATATTATACACTTTATATACCTGCTAAACCGAATAAAAAACATGGTCTATATGTCTGTTCGGAACTAACTAATACGTCCCCGTTAATCAATTTGTCTCTTTAAACCGGTGTCCCCAATTACACGTTTCCATGGTATGTACATACATTATACGTAGTTATTATATACCTATACATTTACTTACAAATGCAAAGGTTAAATATATTTTTAATTCATAAAAAATTACTTTTAATTGAAAGAAATTAAAAAAATAAAGTAATTGATAAATGCAAAATGTATATGGTAATATAGAGAAATAAACCATACGCAAGTTTATATAGAGAGTTGTAGCAATCAAAGATGAAAAACAGGAATGAGCAGTTTTCTAGGAGAATCTCGAAATTTACCTTATACATTCAAATCGCTCTAACTATCGACCAGTTTAAGATAAATTGTATACGTGTGTGTGTGTGTATATATATATATATATATATATATATATATATAAAAGCAAATTTAATTATCTACAACTTTCTTTCAGTAGATATTGCTTTAAAACGAAAGAGTGAAGAGTTAGAAGGCTAAGTTTGACGAAAAGCGTGAGGCGAAACAACTTTTTTTTTAAATTATCCTCTTTTGCCGACGAATATCTCGAAAATTGTAACAGATTGGAACAAAATTATGTATACCGTTTTGTAGGGAATTTAATCTTATTTCTTTTTTTTAAAGCACAAATTTTCTATGCGATGCACCATTTTAAGGTTATAAGCGAAAAACTGAAAAAAAAAGTCACTTTTAAACCTCCACTGCACTCCCCCCCCCCCCCCCTCCCGGGTACCGTGGACACGAAAATGGATGGGACTTTATTTTGCGTTGTTCTGGGTACCTACCCCATACACATTCCTGAAACTTTTGGAACTACATGATTTAATGCGTCAATTTTGACTTTTTTTGGTCTAGTTTTCCTGGATTATAAGTCATTTTATCCTTAGTGGGAAAATAAAAAACAACAGGATTTCTATTTTAGGTTTCATATAACCAATTAAATATTATCTCACTATGGTTACACGTGGTGTTACCATTGTGACTAGCATATACCTATTGTTTTTATGTGTAAAATAAATTGTTAATAATCTCAGACATAAGTATTTTCACAAATTAACTCTCCAAAAAAACAGTGTTGGCTTAATTAAAACTAAAATTTTATAGTTAAACATGTTCATCATAATTTATTACATATTCCACTATATTTTGTGACATTGTAATGCTTAACAAACGTTTCAAAGAAGAACCTTCCTAAAATCAATAATTATGTGTGCATTAACTGGCACCTTTTTTAAATAGAATACATGTAGTGGTATGATTCATTTGATTTTGAGATGTGTGACGAAACACAAAATTATGCATTAGAAGGCCACCCATGTATTGGAGGAAATTACAGTGCCTTTCTCGGAGCTGTTGTACTAACATTCCATAAACATATAGTGAAGCACGCGAGTGGGGGTTCTTTATTTTTCACTTACTTTCTTAACTGCATAGTCATCTCTGCTGCGCGTTAGTGATTAGAATAATCTGTTGAAGCTCTTTGGATTTGTAAATACCAAATGTACAATATTATAGTGTATTACGAATGAATTCACTAAATTATATTTAATACTATACATATGTACACAAGTTTATATATATATTGTTGTGTATGACTTGTTAGGATAGACATTATGTATGAAGTTGGTTTGGGTCCGCAGCCACTTGGATCGCTATATAGTGCTGGGAGTTTCACTCCACTGTGTCTGGTGAAGGTCTTGCCTCCGAGCTGGGGAGTTAAACGTTGTGCATGGAGCAGGCTTGATGTGATGAGTTACTACCGCTCGGTTAGACAATGGTACAGGATAGTTGGCCTGGTCAAAACGGTCGTATAAAGATGACCGATGATTGAGCATATCATATACGACCCAGTAAATATGTGGGCTGTGTTGTGAAATGTGAAATTCATCAGCCATGCGATGAGAAAATATAAATGCGATCGTGAGACGATTGCAAAATTGTGGTCTCTTTTTGAGGGCCATTTTGATAGAAGTTAACTGTCCTTCATTGTTCGTTGGGACCTTTGCCATGGAGAAGAAGATTTCATCGCACATCGGCGCTCTGGTTGTTTTGTTGCCGGACGACATTTGTCGACGACTGCTCGTTAGATGCCGGCGAGTTATGCTGTTTATAAAGCAGAGCATTCACCGATGTTATATAACTACAGGTATCAACAGTTAAGGGGTAGAAACCAATTTTTTCCTTATGAACCGTACTGCATTTTGAACTTACTGTGTTGTCTCTTGTAGCCGTCGCCTATTCTGGTCTCATTAAGTAACCTACAATTAATTGTAGGTTAACCTGCTTGGGGTTGCAACAAATTAGGAAAAAAATCTAATGTGATCACTCCACGATGTTTGCAGTAGAGAGAAAATGAGAGTTTGAGGACCATATTACAGTAATGCATATCTAGAGAATCTATAGTAAACTGCAGCCATTTTTACAAATTTGTTATGCAGCTAGCTGTGGATATTTATAAAAGGCTTGTCTGGTTGTACGCACTTCTTAATGCAATACAGATACTAACCTGCATTAAAGTATAAGTAAACTGTCGGACGACCAAATATTTTATGTAATTCTATTATATTTTATCGCATACTGTATTGTTGTATTCATATGGCACTTTATAAGGAAGTAAATATAAATAATTTATTTAATAAATGCCTTGTTGATAATGAGTACAAAATGGCCAATAATAATATGCTGGTGTTGGCGCATGCCTGAGGAGCGAAAGAGTGTTAGTGCTGAAGTTAATAAGTGTTAGCTTCTTCAGAGAGCGACCCACGTAGAGACATGTGTTAGCACAGTTCACGTTAATATTATCTTACAGTGTGGAGAAGGAAGATATTGTGTGTCTGAATCACCATAATAATAATAACATTCGTTAAACAGAGTCGCTGTACTTGTATTTCCATCCACCCTAAATACGGAGACGGTATTTCCATAAAAATAGTTGCTAACATTCCAGCTAAACTATGTACAGTAATTTTTATATATTCCAGCTGTAATTATGTGCTGATATTAACTAAGTTTTGTGATTAGTATGAGTATTGATTAAATTCAATTGCAACAATTCCTTCTCTACGAAAGGCAATACTTAAATTTTAGTAGATTTGTTAATGTTTCATTCATAGAAAGTTATTTTTTTTAAGTAAATATTTTCTTCTATGGAACTTTATTAATTAAAGTGTTTTATCAAAAAATTCCAAGTTCTTGAAGTATGAGAAAATAATTTGAATGCGCTATAGTCACTCAAAAAGGCAAAATTTTAGAATGTTTATATTTATGTTCTTACTAAGTTTAAGTGTCTGCCTTATTGAATGTTTAGCTGCGTGCCCGTGTATGATGCACAGGAAAATGTTCAAAGTCTCCACCAGCCATGAGCAAAGTCAACGTGTTCACTTGTCGCTACCATTACCTAGCGACAAACAAAACTGCGTAGTTTCCGACCAGATTATGGCGAGTATTGCAACAATTCCAGGACCGCCAGCTACAAGACTGGTGTACGCGTAAAGCCAGACTTGAGATTATATGAACGCTCATTAATTCTGTGAACAAGTCAATTTTACGATGTGCAATTTTCGGCAGCGCCATTTAAAGTTGACAATAAAAAACTCTATTACTTTATCTTTATATTTGTACTAAACACCTTGCAACACGAATAAGTGTATTATGACTACGCTTTTGGAGCACGTAGCTTTTTATTGTTACATATCGAAATTACTATTGTAGTGTTATTGGGGATGTAACAATTACTAAAACAAACATGTTTACAGAAAATATTAGAAGGATCACTGGAAGGTGATGTTTGACCTAATATTAAAGTATGCAAGAAAATTTATTTTACAAAAAAAATCATTAAAAAGAGATGAGTAGTCTCATAAAAATGTTTTTTCGCCCTGCCCAACCCAACCGACCTGAGAAATCAACTAAACGCCATGTTCCTGCCCGCACCAAGGAACTATGCAGTTTTATAAATTGCAATAATTTTTGCCTGATTCTGCTCAAATCTACAACTATAACTGAATAATTGGACGTATCTTCACGTTGTACTGCATACTGGAGGGACATTACGTCGATCTATAAATCGTTGTGGCATGCCCGACCGGTCGAATATGACATGGCTCTTCAGCAGACTGCTCCACATGGCCGAGTTTCCCTGAGACACATCACTGAGGCGCCACTGTCGCCAGTTCTACTGTACGAGTACCACTTTCAATTGAAGACAGCGCCACTTAAGTGATTTTTCTTGGAAATGGACGTTGCTTTAATTAAATATTATGTCGGCGAGCCCCGTTACTGTGGATGGGGTTAGGAATAGATATTATATATATATATATATATATATACACCCCGCGTAACTGTTTCCTCGTCGAGAGACAGCTCCTGGGGACCAGCTCATATTAAGTATTAAAATTATATTATTAAGGCCCTTCTGGTCAAAAAGAAAAATATGGAACTTTGGTTTTCAATTTTGGTACCAGAAGTAATAACATTTTGAAATTGTCAAAATGCTGGATAGGGTAGAAAATTTTAGGGGTATTTTCCAAGGCTGTTTGATTTTTTCAATACGAGTTGTAATATTGCGAGCCTTCCTTAAGAAAATGTTAAAGGAACCTAACATGTTAAAGGAACCTAACATGTTAAAGGAACCTAACATGTTAAAGGAACCTAACATGTTAAAAGTAACTAAAAATGTCAGAGTATCTTGTGGAGATATGTTAATGTTAGATTTTTATGTACTTCAGGAATGACAGTTTTCAAATGCACTGGCTGTTTAAATATATATTTTTGATATTACCAGCCATGATATTATGCCAAAGTTCACTGATATTAAAGATAGGAAATTTTTAAATGGTTCTTTGACATTTTAATATATTTGTCAAGCCATAAGAATAGTCAAGACTTGTGAGTATTAACATTACGTCAAGAAAAGTAACTTTCTTCGGAAATACATTATATATATTTATGCTAGAATGTTCCTCAGTATTTTAAAGAAAGTTTTATGAGGACATTATTGTGCTAGTATTCACTTCAACGGTATTATATTGTAATCAAAATTAAAGTTGTTCTCAATATTATTGGACGTGGTAAAATTGAACAGCTAATATGCCTATAAAGAAGGGTTTCATGTTATTAAACATAGTATTTTATGTAATATTTAATATAGATGCTGTTATTTATTTTGATTTTCGGTCTTTCGAAATAGGCTTGCTGAATTTTGCTAAAGCGACTCACGTTTCTTGTGATATATTTGCAGCTGCCACAAAATATCTAAAACTGTTGATTTTAAAATGCCTGTCTTATTTTTATAAGCTTAATAATTTGTGCCTCCCCGCAACAGCTACAGAGCGTAGGGAAACCATAGCATGAAACACGCAAAAAAATTGTCTCGCGCGTTTTCTAATATTTCTCGGAGTAACAAAGGCTAGCTTATTTCAGTGAAATTTATCTCATTTCAGTAAGCGAGTTAGCTTTTATTATTCTTACACTTGAAAAAGCGCAGAAATGTCGATTCCCCCAGACATGAGCCCCCGCGAGGGACCGAGAGACGGGCAGACAAATGGAGAACGAGAGCTGGAGAGAGAATTATCGCCGACATAAACACGCCATAACTCCCGCCACCACCGTACAAACACTCGGCGCTCCATAAAGCACCCGCTAGACAAACCAACCCGCTTTTTTCCCTTCGCAACCGCGACGATTTACAGCGTTCCAGGGGGTGAGTAATGGCCGTTTATCGAGCCGCGGCAGCGATCTGCCTAGACAATTGTAAACATTAGACACCATCGGTTGCAATTCGCCTGCAGTGTGCCTCCGAGAACTGCTGCACGGCCTTGAAGACTGTTCGCGATAAAGTATTCAAATCAACATTACAAAAATGTTACTGTCCCTACCAGTATATATTTTAACATGTGCGATGAGTGACCTGTGTCCAGTAAAGTTGGTAACGATGGAGGGGAAATTATTTCAATTTATTAACGTCGAACAAAAAGTGCCAGGTAACCATTTGTGATAACTTAAATCATTTCTGTACTTTTTAACGCATCCAAGTGTAAAAATGAGGATATTTATACAGTACTTTCTTTCTAATAATTTCACAGTTTCACTTGATCACCCATGTATAAAGCTGTGAGTCCCATGTCAATGTTAATTTTACATAAGGCGGAAGAACACACAACGTACATACAAGTATATCTTAAGCAGGGCTTTCAAAAGTACTCATCTTACCGTGAACAGCATATATGTACGAGTACAAACCTCGCGGCTGTGTTGTGTAGTCGCCCTCAGTGGGACACAGGCCAGATTGATGGCGTGTTAGGAGGGGAGGAGAGTTGATCAGGGTATGTGCTGTGTAGTCGCCCTCAGTGGGACACAGGCCAGATTGATGGCTTGTTAGGAGGGGAGGAGAGTTGATCAGGGTATGTGCTGTGTAGTCGCCCTCAGTGGGACACAGGCCAGATTGATGGCTTGTTAGGAGGGGAGGAGAGTTGATCAGGGTATGTGCTGTGTAGTCGCCCTCAGTGGGACACAGGCCAGATTGATGGCTTGTTAGGCGGGGAGGAGAGTTGATCAGGGTAATCTGCCTCGTGACATCACGTGCTCACAACGCTGACAACCCTGAAATATTCGGCGCATTAGCAAACGCGCAACTGATAATACTGGGGCTAATGAGATTAACACAGCATCAGGTTGCAGCAGGATTTGCGCTCAACTACCCCCTCCCTCCACTAGTCGGGCGCAACCCCGCCCGCCCTCAGTTCACCCTCCACCAATATTATGCCGCTAACAGTATTTTCTCTCATCTCACAGCATTCCCTCCATCCTGCAGGTACAGCACGACAAACTTTAGTGAAGGGCCGGGAGAAATGTGAACTAACGTTCTCCTTCTCTCTCACATACCTCTCCCTGTGCTACCCTTTGCCACGTATCCTCCCAGCCAATGGCCTGTGAGTATAGTCACGCCAGTTGTAAAGAGGTGAACATCAGTTGTGCCAACCTGTGTTTAGTTGCTTTCAATCCAGTTTCGCGTCACGCACTACCAGTATTACCACCACTATATTTTGTAATATGAGTCGCGTACATATTTGCTGTATTTGCTAGATCAGCAGCTGCTCGTCATTAAGGTGTGTTTGTTTTCAACGGTAAGTTTTATTTGCGTATCGTAATAATTGCGATGTCTTAGAAACATAAAAGCAATATATCTGTGGGCAGCGAAATTAGAGAAATTGTTAGTAGTGCAATTCAGTTTTGCGACAAAGAAAAGCAAGGTGATAATGTTAGGATTTCTATTCAGTGTTCAACAAAATGTGCTCAGCTCCAAGCAGGAAATCAATAGCTGTTATTTTTTAAAAATTCGTAAAGAGGACAGTATTACATCTAGCAGCGGAACAAACTGACAACTCGTTGTAAGAAGATAAATACTTGGGACAGAAGAATACAATTAGATTCATTTGATGATAGAGTGGAGGTTTTACATAGTAAAAAAAAATAAGTAGCCTACCCACACTAAAAATATTGTGGGCATTGTGGCAAAAGAAATTAATTTTAGAATTAGTAGGGAACCGGCCAAAATTAATTAAAGCAATGGGTTCCAAGTTGAAAAGAAATGTAAAAAAGAAAAAAAAAAGGTTCTTCTTAACCGAAAGAAACAATATCGTCGCGTGGCGAGCGAAATAGCGGCGAGATAAAAGGAAAAATTGCAGACAATTTGAAAGTAAATACATGTAATATACCTGATGAGACAAGGATTCGCCCGAATTACTCTTAAAATAAGTGTTGGCAGCACGATGACGTAGCAGGAGTGAACGAAAAGATCCATTAAGCCCAGCAACGGATTATAGTTCATCTAGATAGTGAACATGGCATCGCTGAGGGAGACAAGTTAATTTTTAAAGACATATCTAAAGGCAAAGAGCATCATGATGAAATGGATAGAAGCAATTTCATGAAGAATAGTGGTACCTTGAATCTCTTTTAAAATAGGCATTGATGTATTTGCCAACACATTTTTATTCTTCCGAAAGAAACTAATAAATATAAATATATTTTTCTCTCAGACGAATAAAAATGTGTTGGCAAAACATCATTACCTATTTTAAAATATATTCAGGATGCCAGTAATCAAGTACCGATTGTTAAATATCCTTTGTACTTAATTAAAATGTTGTGTAAATGATATCGATCAGATGGCATGTGATTAATTTGGCAAAGTTAATTAAGAATATAAAAACTTGGCCTCCCATATTCCGAAATTTTTTTTGGGACTATGTTTTGAAAGACATAATAATTTGACTATATATTAGATATCTTTCAGATAACGAAAAAAAAAAAAAAAAGATCGTGTATTGGTTTATAAAATAAACCACGCGTCTCTCCCGGATGGTAGGTACTGATGTTCTCTTGGATTTGCCTGTATTCTGATAGGCTACCTCTCCCGCACTGTCATGAGGCGACTTCGCAAACACCAGCGCTATTACCACCTCCAGTAAGGGATACACTTGATTTTGTAGCAATGTACGTCTAATTTTCACGTGTTGTTCCGCAGTTCGTATTAACTCTTATTACAGGCAATAGGCATTCTGAAAAGTCTCTTCACTTTGCATCTAGATCGCTTTTATATATTTCGTTCCAAATCTGTGGATGAAGTTGAAGCTGCTTCGTCGATAAGAACGAATGAAGAAAGGATGGGGATGGTGAGAAGGGGGTGGAGGGACGAACCTTTGTTACATATATTTTCCGGGGTTTTCCTCGAGTTAGTCTCGCAGCACTAGCGCCATGTGGGATCGATGGCACAAGCACACTTCCGCCCATAACCATGCACGGATTTAGAAATTGTGAGAATAAATGGCACACACGTAGCATGATGCTATTATCACACACTGGCGCATTTACTACAAATATCGACACATGTTCTGCTTCAAAACGACGTGTCGTATAGACCTATGTACCAACATGGTGGAACTAAAATATTTATTCACACACTGCCGGTAAACGTTTACTCAAAACGCTAACGAAACAAATCAGACAATAATCAAGGCAATATATACACTAAAAAAGGCCATTAAACATGCCTAAGAGCGCAAGTAATAACTTCCAGTAAGATTCAAAATTAAACTAACGTTTCTTTTTTGTACATAATGTGTTATTAAACTATATACTTGTAGCATATAAAATTGACTCGCAAACAGCTTGACCTGGCATTAAAAAAATGTTCTCTGCAAAAAATATAATAAATTCATGTCGTCACCAAATCACGCACTCGTGATCCTCAACTCACACCTTAAAAATATTAAGGAAAGGAAACAAGTCCACGGAACTACCCCCCCCCCCCTAAAAATTCACGCTGAGAGTACGCTTTCTCTTGTAAATGATTCGATCGTCTCTCGTCGCTGGTAATTACTTTTTAGCTCAATGTCCTTCGGGGCATTTAAGACAAATGGTCCAATGGCGAGAGCAAAGCAAGCGTGCTTATGTCCTCAAGCCGCACCGCTATCGGAAAATTTAAAAGGCGAATTTGGGGGAATTAAGGGGAATGTACAGAGGAGAAAATGCACGAGTTAGGGAAGAATTTCTACACATAATGACTACCACATATGTTGTAGTGTCTACATCTATGTTCGAGAACTGGCAGTGTCGGTAGGACATCGTGTATTTCTTATTGCCCTATTATACCCGGGCAACGTCAGACAGTTCTGCTTGCCTGTGCAATACGATTTTGTGAAATTTGTCCCAAATTAATTGTAATGTAAAAAAATTATTTCTACACGTAGATTTTATAGAGTTATTTGGGAAATAAAATAATGATAATTGACAGTGTACGGAGTAGCGATTTCAATTCAACAGTCTGGGTGAACGTAGCCTCGCAGATGAGAGTGTAACCTTGCTAGCGACTAGCATATCGCAACAGTCAGGCTTTTATCACTACAGCCGTTGTTACTTCAAAGAGAAAGTATTTTTTTTCGCTTCCTACAGTTATGTGAAGAATTGCGTGATGCTGCGGCGATAATGGTCCATCTCGCGAGGCGTGTGACAGGTTTTCTAGACGAGGCTCAGGTAATCGACATGCCGACAATCATTACCATCTTCCAACTCAATCTTCCGTTTCCAAACAAAGTGGGCTTTATTTAAGTAACTCTTAATTACGAACCGTGGCTCTCCTAAGAATGTAGACGATTGCCGATTCGTGTATTCATAGAGATTTTAACGGTTACAGACTCCCGGTTTATATTTTATTTTAATTGTCATTTTTTATAAATAGTTCACCTTCACCTGAGTTCCAATTAACCAATAACGAGCTCGCTACTACACTCTGAGAAATTATTCACAAATTTACTATACGAGTGTATCCGTAGAGTTAGAAATCACGAATGGTAACGTTATTTCCCATACATTCACGCTAGCGTTCCTACATTTTCCCAGGAAACAGTTGAATGCGTAACAAACTTCCCAACTTTGTATAGTAGCGATGCTTAACATTCCATACTTGTAGCCAGATATGTGGTATTATTTCCATACTTGTAGCCAGATACGTGGTATTATTTCCATACTTATAGCCAGATATGTGGTATTATTTCCGTACGATATATGCGTGAAAATTTTTCCAAGTTACTTTAGGAAGTTAAAACCAGGATTATTTTTAGAAAGTACAGTAGTTTAAGATGATATGGTTCTATGACACGTAGTGTATAAAATATAAGGTTAGTTCTTTAAGTATAATAACATGCTGTTGTAACAGGCAGTAGCTAAAGTATTGAGAAGTATGTAAACATTCAAAATTGAATTTCTTTGTCCACGTGAATGATCCAGTGGTCTGGTTGACGGGACCAGATTCTTTTAGGACTGTGAAGCAGTTTAGAGAATGCTCGGCGAGACACACGCAAAAAGACTATCTGGCAAACTGTGTGTGTATTCGCCCACACGGCGTCCCCATCTACACTCGACGTGGGTCCGTGTCATAGCCATCTCTGTTGGCGACGCGGAACCATAACATTTAAAGGCGAAAAAATTTGGAGCGTGTTCACATTGAAGTCAATTTGAGGCTGTTAAATTGATTTGTGATATCGATATTTCCAAGTATAAGTTCCACACCAAACTCAATGATGGAGATAGAATTACAATTTTCACATGACAAGCTGAGCAAACTCCAACTTAACGTCCTTGTAATGTAGCGCAAGATAAGCTTATGGTTATGCGCTCGATGCCTCGTGCTGCGCGAGCAAGAGTGAAAGACATACAGAGTAATTGGATAATTTATTGACGTGAGCACGCTATCATTTGCAACTGGAGATGGAGTGGCTTTTCACAAAGGAATGTTTACAAAGTGTGCCTGTTATGCCTAGCAGGGCTCGCGCCATCCCCCACCTTGGGTGTCGGTTGTCGTTGAGACATCTGTAGAATGGTTTCGATTACTGACCTCGTGTCTCTCAGCTAGACTCGAGGTGCAGCGAACTATCCAGGTCAAGGCCAGAGGTTATATAAAACGCGCCAGGCCTCCGGGCCGGCAGTTGTTAAAAGGATGAGTTTCAGCGCTAGACGACTAGCGAGAAGAGAAGCTCGCGGCGAGAGAAGTGTCCAGCGGGAGGAAAACCTGCGACTGCGAGCATCAGAGCAGTGAAGAGTACGGCTGCAGTTTGGAGTATTAGACTGGATGTGTGAGTGACAGACATTACAAATGATGGCAAGAGATATGCTGAATGTGTCTTAATGACGAGCATGAATTGATTGACAATAACCAAATAGAGACAAAAAAGAGGACGTTAATTAGCATATAAATAGGCTTAAATATTGCGCTCACTGTGATATAAAAGAGCAATAGTTGAAAGGGGTAAATTAATGCTGCAAATAATAACAGTGTGAATACATTAAAAATCAAATTTAGTTCTTTTAATTATATTAAGGCTTCTATGGTTCACGAACTCAGATACGCCTCGCAGACATTCTTGTAACACTGGTACCATAAGTGGGATGTAGGCAATTATTAATCATTCAAGTCTAAATAAAATTATGTAATAAGTTATTAATTAGTGGCATTAAAACAAATTATTTAATTGTACTTGCTGTAGGATGAGAAATTCAGACTCTGTTGAACAACTATCGCCATGCATGATAACTAGATAAATGTCTGAAGAACTGGAAGCTCTGCGAGCTTTGATTGAGGGACTAGGTAATCAGATGGTTAGTGAGAGAGCAAGTGTAATTAACTTGAAAGATGATGTAAATAACAAAGATATTCGAGGAAACGAAACTGTAAATACCCAAATCAGTAGTGTAAACAATAATGTAAAAAGTGGAACTGAGAATGTAGACAAGAAAATAGGTCATGTAATTAGGAAAATAGAGTCTAAAATGTAGACAAGAAAACAAAAGGCATAAACGAGTTGGTGAATACGAGAGTTAACACAGTGGGCAAGAAAATGTACAGTGTAAACGAAAAAGTGAACAGTATACTAAATGTAACACTGAAAAGTGTAAACGACAGGATCTATAACGAGAACGCAAGAATGGACAGTGTCGAGTATGAAATGAAAAAGTATATAATTGCAATATAGAAGGAATTGCAAGAATTTATTCAGCAATGGAGTTGAACTAACATAACTCCGACAATAAAGAAGAGCGAGGAAACAGTGATGATCGTAAAGAATACAGTGACTTCAGAGGTTACTCCCAGCATCTCTACAGCATTGATGTCGCGAAGCCAGGAGTGGGGAAAAAGGTCTCAAATAAATTGGTTCCTTACAATGGCTAGACATCTTGGCGGGAGTATCAACAACATATTGAGTATTTAATAAATAATTTAATATTTGACATACCATTATTTTATTTTATAATTTATATTATAATAGTTGATATTTAATAGACTGGCATCGCACTGAGCATTCTTAAATCTTAACAAGAGTGTCATCGACTGGAGTACCCCAAACTGGTGTTGGCCTTGGAGCTACATTTCAGGGACATGCCCACGACGCATAGCTGCGAAGCCGCACCCAGATAACATGGAAGCCACTGCAGGAGCTATGGCAGACATTGTGCGGCTCTCCCACATATATATGGTAGATATACAGCGACTCTGCCACTTATCTATGGCAGACAATGTGCAGCACTCCCACCTATCTATGGGAGACATTGTGTTCTCTCCCACTTATCTATGGCAGACATTGTGTGGTTCTCCGCCTATATAAGTCAGATATTGAACGGCTCTCCCACCTATCTATGGCCGATATTGTGCAGTTCAACCACATATCTATGGCAGACATTCTGCGGCTCTCCGCCAATCTATGGTAAATATTGTAAGGCTGTCCCACATATCTATGATAAACAATGATCGGCTCACCCTTCTTTCTAAGACAGACCTTGTGTGGCTCTCCCGATTATCTATTGCAGACATTGCGCAGCTCTGTCACATGTATATGGAGACACTCAGCGACTCCCCCACATATCTATAGCAGACATTATGAGGCTCTCCGACCTATGTATGGCAAACATTATGCGTGTCTCCCGCATATCTATGGCAGACATTCTGCGGCCTTCCACATATCTACTGCATAAATTGTATGGTTTTCCTGCCTATCATTAGAAAACATTTCGCAACTCTCCCGTCTATCTATGCCAGATATTGTTCGGCTCTCCCACTTGTAAAATATAGATATTGTGCGACTCTCAAGCTTATCTATAACAAAAATTGTGTGGCTCTCCCACCTATCTATGTCAAAACATTGTGCGCCCCTCCCAAATATATATGGTAGATATTCTACGGCTTTTCGTATATCTATGGCAGATATTTTGCTACTCTCGCGCCTTTCTATGTTAGACATTGTACGCCTTTCCCGCCTATCTATAGTAGACATTGTGCGTGTATCCCGCATATCCATGGCAGACATTCTGCGGCTTTCAGCATCTCTACTGCAGAAATTGTACAGTTCTCCTGCCTATCTATGGTATACATTGTGCGGCTCTCCTGCCTATCTATGGCAGATATTGTGCGGCTCTCCCACTTATCAAATGCAGAAATTGTGCGGCTCTCCTGATTATCTATGACAAATATTATGTGTCTCTCCCGCCTATCTATGACAAACATTGAGTGACTCTCCCGGCTATATATGGCACACATTGTGCGGCTACCCGGCCTATCTATGGCAAACAATGTACGGCTCTCCCGCCTATCTATGGCAGACATTGTGCAACTGACCCACTATGTATGGCAGACATTGTGCGGCTTTCGTACCAGTGATGGCAAACATTGTGCGGCTCTCTCGCCTATCTATGACAGATATTGTACGCCTTTCCCGCCTATCTATGGCAGACATTGAGAGGCATTCCATTCTATCTATGGCAAACATTGTGCTGCTCTCCCACCTATATATGGCAGACTTTTTGTGGCTCTCCCGCCTATATATGGTAAACATTTTGCGGCTCTCCTGCCTATCTAAGGCAGACATAGTGCAGCTCTCCCACCTACCTATGTGAGACTTTATGCGGTTCTCCCATCTCTCTATGGAAGACATTGTGCGGCTCGCCAGCCTATCTATGGCAGACATTATGCAGTTCTCGAACCTATCTGTGGCAGACACTCTGCGGCTCTCTCACATATCTATGGCAGACATTATGCGGCTCTCTCACCTATCTATGGCAGACAATGTGCGGCTATCACGCCTACCTACGGCACATATACTATGGTCATCCGCATATATATTGCATACAATGCGCTGCTCTCCCGGCTATCTATTGTAACGATTGTGCGGCTCTCCCTCATAATTATGGTAGACGTTGTGCAACTCTCCCTCCCATCTATGGCAGATATTGTGCAGCTCTCCCATGTATCTATGACAGACAATATCCGGCTCTCCCACCTTTCTACAGCAGACATTGTGCAGCTCTCTCACCTATCTATTGCAGACAATGTGCGATTCTCCAGCATAGCTATAACAAATATTGTGCGACTCTCTGTTCTATCTATGTCAGACATTTTGCGGCTCTTCCTCCTATATATGGTAGACATTTTGAAGCTCTCCCACCTATCTGTGGCAGACATTGTGCAGCTCTCTCACCTATCTATTGCAGACATTGTGAGGCTCTCCATACTATCTATGGCAAATATTGTGCGGCTCTCCCGCCTATCTATGGCAAACATTGTGCGGCTCTCCCGCCTATCTATGGCAAACATTGTGCGGCTCTCCCGCCTATCTATGGCAAACATTGAGCAGCTCTCCCACCTATCTATGGCAGATAGTGTGCGTATCTCCTACCTATCTATGGGAGATATTGTGCGTCTCCCCGCCTATCTTTGGTACACGTTATGCGGCTCTCCCACCTATCTATGGCAGACTTTGTGTAGCCCTCTCACCTATCTAAGGCAGACGTTGTGTGGCTTTCCCATCTATCTATGGCAGATATTGTAGGGGTCTCCTACCTATCTATGGCAGACTTTGTGTGGCTCTCCCATCTATCTACGGCAGACATTGTGCTGCTCTAGCACTTATCAATGGCTGACTATGTGCGGCTCTCCCCCTATCTATAACAGACTTTGTGCGGCTCTCCCACCTATCAATTGCAAACATTTTGCGGCTCTCCCGCCTATCTATGGCAGAAATTGTACGCCTCTCCCGCCTATCTATGGCAGACATTGTGCGCCTCTCCATCCTATCTATGGAAGATATTGTGCGGCTCTCCCGCCTATATATGGCATACATTTTACGGCTCTCCCACCTATCTATCTAAGGGTGCTCCGAAGAGGCTTGCGATAGCGCAGTCGGCTTTTCCATTGTTGCCATCACTGACACAGATTTTCCCACACATTTGTCGGGTACTTTTCCGTACGATTAGGGAATAGTACTTGATTAGTAATGTTTATATACTCTACATTTAACAGGTGATTTTACGTCATGTGTAAGGGTATTTTGGTACACTTTCATGTAAGGGAATATTTCCTTGAATTTTTTCCTGTGCGTATTATATTGCATCTCTTTGCTGCGGTGGCTTTATAGAGCATGTTGTTTGATCTAGTTCACGCGAGTGCACCCGACATAACACTTTAGACGGCGGCACGTAACGCCAACGTCCTCGCCAAATAACATTTCCGAGGCTGTGACGATTCCTCCTTTAATATTTTTTTAAACGTCAATGAAAACCGAACATAATTTTCCAAGGAAGTCGTGCCTCTTTCCTTCTGACCAGGACTTTTTCATTACAAGAAACGTACGCATACGGTATATTAATTACGAAACACTATTACGGTATTTGAATTCTAATGGCGTGTTGACTGTAATTGTAGAGAATTTTTAATTGTTTACAACTAATTGCGATTTAAATACTTTTTCTGGAATAACCTCCCATGTTTGGATATTTAGGTGAGCCTCTGTCCATTTATACAGTCGTGGCAGTAAAATCAACTATTGGACATTTTAAGCCACATGTACACCACACTTGCGACACTGAGAGATAAAATGTCTTATTTAAAGGCTTTCTCACCAAAATAACCTAACAAACCTGACGATCTTGTGTAATATATCAATCTGAATGTCACATTATTTGACACGCAGAACCGCTAGAGGTGTTAGTTGTCAGGCTGTAACACCTACTGCTAATTTAAGAGCACGGTGTTTGTTTTTATGCGGGAAGGGGGGACGGGGGTAAGTCCCTATAAAGCACCGAAGGCTCGTAGTAGAAGCAACTTGTTCTTATTCCTTCAGGATGTGTCCGCATTCTTCGAAGACATGGCAGGCTTCGCCTCAACAAACAACTGCGGGATTTAAGGCCCAGCGTCACAAAAATAATAGCCATCAACGTTTCAGCGCGGGGCCTTAACTCACGCGGCCTGTTAGTAAATAGCCAACAGGAGGCCGGCCATAAAGCACCCACGGAAGAAAGGCATGCTCCCTGAGGTGTAATTAAAACCTCCCTCGCGCTCACGCTACTGCCTCGTGTCTCATCGCGCAACAAATAATGTTTCCCTTCCTCCACTCCGAAATCTGTGGAGTGAGAGGCGCTTGCGCCACCCTCACGCAGCGTTCTCATAACCTAGCCTTGAACAAATCTGCGCTGCTCACTTCACTTTCACGCCCTGGGGCTGAAACTTCAGACATATTCCCAATCATGAGATTTTCGATTGGATATCGCCATGAAGGAACCCTCATCGTACAAAAATCAATCCATTTTTGAAAAATGTTTTCTTTGAGCGCAGTGTAGATATTTCGGTGGCTCTTAACATCGAGGTCTTGAGAACTGATGAGGGTAAAATACGGTGGGTATGGAGCACTGATGGATCACAAGGAAGTGGGAAGCGTGAGATCCCCGAGAAAATCCAACGACCAGCGACATCGTATGTCACGACTCCCACATAGGAAAATCCGCGATCGATCCCTCGGAGAAGCAAACCACGGCTCACGTAGTGGAAGGCGAGTAGTCTAACCACTACACCACTTGTAACAACTTAAGTATAACATCCGCCATACAGTTGGCGTTATATTGGTGCGTTTGCCTGAGTATAACTACAGAATGTTCGATTTCGATTCGTCACTTTTAAAACCCCTGCTTAGACGATACTATTCTACATATTTTATATACTTCTTTCTAATGCACAATTGCATTGCCGTGATAACCTTGGCAAATAACGTCATCAAGAACATTCACGGTAAAGTGAGCACTTCTGAAGGCCCTCTCACTTGGCATAATAGTCAATAAGTATGCTTTACTTTAGCCTTAGACATTAACTTCCAAGTGCGGCGGAATATACACACTGTGTTTATTATCTACATGGCAATATTTAATTAGAAAGATGATTAAAGGAAAAAAAAAATTGCTAAAAGGAAAAAGTAACCAGATCGTCAAAAGTTCTCTCTTTACCGTGAACTGCCTATGCTGCTATTATGCGCCTAAAACAAGCAAAATAAATGTAACACATTGCCTACAAATTTAAAGATCTTCATATTTGTACAAAGTTGAAACATGGAAGTACAAGTACGTCACTGAAAACTACACTGAGAGCAGAAGACAGTATGTCTGTAAAATACCTGTGGATATCAACGGTATTTTTTCGAAGATTTAAAAGTAATGTGCTGATACTGAATATCCATGGACATCCGCCCATTAGTAGAATCGTTTCAACACACATCAGGGACTATGCTAGTTTCCAGTTGGGATAACGGCTTATTTTTCTTAGAAGATAATCTACGGAAGTAGATTCACAAGTTTTTTTTTTTTTACATTTACGTAACGTGAAAACTGTATCACATCAGGCATAGTTTTTGTGAAGAGACATTAAGAAATGTTATTCCTGTGTAGAACTGAGCACTATGGAGTTGAACATCGTGTTACTCATGACACGTCACAGCAATAGGGGCACAAACAGGTCTCGAATTCATTGGCCAGTTACCAGCCAATAATGAATCATTTCAATATAGCAAGCAGACTCGGTGTCATTTGGATCAACATGACTGTGGCAAGTGAAACTGCGCAGGTAAGTGGCGCTGGTGTTCTTGTAGTGCATTGTGTAGAAGACACGCATGGCTCGTCTTTATTGCCGACAAATATGCACAGACTTCTTAAGATTATTTACAATGTTTATAAAGCAGAAAACTGCCAACAGTTGGACAGTGCTTACGCACAGTGCCATCGTGGAGGCACCTCTCTTATAACTTTTCCCCCGCCTCTTATTCATCACCTACAATGTGTTGGCTTTATGATTTCTGTGACAGAAACTTCGTCGATACAGATCGAGTGGGAACAGAACTTCAACTTGAGAGCGCAGTTAACGAGAGACGTGAGACTGCAAATTATTTTCGGGACAGATCTCTGCTGCGTTCTCATGGGTGCACCGAGTTGTCGACGGGAAGAATTTGGTTCGTTGATGTTTGAGTTCATTGCAGCTCTGAATAACGGCGAGCCACCGTTTTCGCCGAGTAAACCGACACTATCTATCCTACGACGGCACGTTCACAAGAGTTTAAAATGGCTGTTCTAAAAATATACCGACAAATTTCGACTGCAGGTTAATCAGGAAAAAAATGTGCACGACCTGTAATCTTTTAAATAATATTGCAATGAGGCTGAATGATTGAATGGGAATTTTTGTACATTCGCTATTGCGATGCAGGTGTCTGTCGTGGAAAAACAAGACTAAACAGGAATAATAATTCAATGAAATAAGTGACCTAGAGTAGTAGGAAAATGGGAAGTCTGGCACAAGAGGATCGGGGATAGGAGAAAAGGAGCCAGCTGGCCGCCATGTTACGTCCCCGTTCTTCCGTCAAATTTCCCATTTGTCCCTCAAAACCGACTAAAATTTCACTTTTCCATAAAAAAATTTCAGTCTTTCCCTTAAAAAAGGAAGAAGCCGCCAAAAATAGTAGAAGCACCTCATGTGTTGAAAAGAGCCCTTGAAATGCGATTTTCACACAATATAAGTAATTAGAGGGGCTTCCTTAGGATCTACAGAGCAGTGGTGGCCATATTGGTTTTATAGGCATACCCTATGCCAAATCGATGCAAGCGATACAGGATAGGAGTCAGACCTACGATAAGCCATATTGTCTCCCATCAGCCATCTTGCATCCAAATTGTATGCAGATGACATCTGATTTTGTCCCAGGATTTTGACCTTGTCCTTTTACCTTTTACCTTTACTTTTAACCCTAAAATACAACAAAAACGAAAAATTCACAAAAACTGAAAAGATTATAAATTATTAAAAAGTATTTTTAAATACTTATATTTACCAGAGGTCACCCCTAGCCTATACCCATCATGCCATCGTTGTAGACGACCACAACCTTGTTAGACATCATCCATCCATATATTAGATTCAGATAACTCGAATTTGACCCCATGACATCGAATGACCTTGAAAATAAAACCTCGAGACAAAATACATAAAAGTCCACAAGCATACTACATTACGGACTACCACCATATTGGATGCAAACAACTTCGACCTTGAACCCGTGACCTTGTATGACCTTGAATACAGAAACACGAGAAATATACAGTAAACAATCATAAAACATTAAAGACTACCACCACCATATTAGGTGCAGAGTTCCTCGATATTGACCCCATGACCTTGAATGACCTCCAACATAAAAACTCGAACAAACATACATATTATTCAGCAAGCATAATACATAACAGACTACTACCGACACATTAGGTGCAGATTACATCCTCCCTGACCTATAACCTTGAATGACCTTGAAAATAAAAACTCGATAAAATACATAAAAGTCAGTCAGCATAATACATAACAGACTACTACCACCATATAGGATTCAGGTAACCTTCACCTTGACCCCACGAACTAGAATGACCATAAAAACAAAAACTCGAGCAAAAAATCTATGCGAAGCTAGCCGAAGTGATGCACCTTTCACACTAGCCGCTATCAAACTAAACCTCTCAGCTTACCCCCCCTTTTTTTTCTTATTATATACGAGTGTACAAGCCCTATGGCATCATATTGATTTTGAACAAATCGTACTTCACCACTAACAGAATGTGCAGACATCAACCCACCCAATCACTGACCTGCCATGTGATTGCAGCTGACCAGTCACATGCGGGCGTTGAACTATCCCATACGGGAGTCAGTCACTAACTCCAAAATGACTCATAATGACTACACAATGTCCCCTACATGACTTCTAATGACCCATTGACCAATAACACATTGACCCATCGACCCATGAACCATTGGCCCATTCACCCATGGCCCTTTGACCTACTGACCCATGATCAGGTGGAGCAGGTGTAACAAGTGGAGAAAGTGGAGCAGGTGGAGAAAGTAGAACAGGTGGAGCAAGTGGAGCATGTGGAAAAAGTGGAGCAGGTGGAGTTAGTGGATAATGTGGAGCAGGTGGAGAAAGTAGAACAGGTGGAGCAAGTGGAGTGGTGAAGCAAGTGGAACAGGAGGAGCAGTGGAACTGGTGGAGACAGTCGGAAAGAGTCAGTCGGCAGATTGGTATATTCGGACTCTTTGTGTGTGTCTCGCAAATTAAAATAATTTCCTCCAATTTTAAAATAAAATTCCATAGTCAGTAGTAGGGCAATGGGACAGGATTCGAAATGCGACTCGGTGGCTCTGACTGCAATGTTGGAAATTTTCCGTTTTTTTTTCTTTCAAAGATCGCTTATTTTCACACAAAATCGTACGCTTTAGCACAAAAATGCCTTTAAATTTTCCTATTTTCCTTAAAAATTTCTCGTTTTTCCTTTAAAATTTCTCGATTTTCCTTAACAAAAAAGACCGATCCTTCCACTTGCAAAAAAAAAGCCACACGAAGCCAATTTCTGCCAGTTGTGAGCCTCGTTATTCCTTCTAGTCTACATCGATAAAATAAAATAATTCCAATAAAGTGTTTTTTAAAATAATTTATTTATATATTTCAAAAATTAAAAAGGCGTAATTATTGAGTGTTATATATTACCGGACTCCTCTTCTCAAGGCGCAAACGATCGTGATGTCAAAATAAAATTATTTTAATACGTATTTTTAAATTTCAATATAGTTCTGTGATTAAAAAATTAAAAGTCATAAGTATTAAGTTTTATATATAAACATGCTTGTCTTTTCGAGGCGAATGCGATCGTGATGTCATACCACCATTCTGTCTCGATATTTCATGCTCTATCATTCCATATTTTCTCTTTCTTTCACATTCAATCTCTTTCTCTCACTTACTTTTGTCTCTCTATCATTCCATAGGATTTATCGGAGTCCTTCCCTTTTTTTGTCTTTTTCATTCGATCTTGTCTTTTGCTTTCCTATCTCTCTTATCCATCACATGTATTTTAAATGCATTCATAATGCAAATTCAGTTTAATTGATTAAATTGTGTAAATTTTAAACTTCAAATTTCAAACTTCCCTTGACAGGATCTGAATTCGGAACATTTGGGTTACGACTCAAGCATGCTATTCACTTTGTCACCTCAACCCACAATAAGGAGCAGTGCCTTAATATTGTATATTAGTGATTCAAGCGAAATTGGTGCTTTCCCTCGTACAGTTACAGAAATATTGTTAATTTTTCGTTATGCGAATATAATTTGCGCATAGATAGCTTAATAATACTAAATTTTAGAGTGATGTTTTTGTTTATCTAAAGGTAATCGATGTACTGTATTAAAATAATTTCGTTATATTAAGTCTGAGTCTGAATACTTAAGCTCAAATCTAATTATTTCTTATATGACCTTTTAAAAATAATTATGTGGCAACACGGGTTCGTAAGCATGTGAATATTTACATGCACAGGCGAATATAATTTGCAAACTCTTAGGAGGCAAGCAGTCTCACGAAATTTGAAGTTTGTTAGAAATCATTTCTAGCTCCAGGTATGTGCGTTTAACCCTTTAGAAGCATAGTGATTAGCCTATATATATGCTTATTGTGATATTTTCAACGAGATATGTTTATAACAGACAAGTTACGATATAGGATTAAAATAAGAAAATAAAAAGTCTCCAATATATCGTTTAATTTATTTTATTTAATTTTTCTAAGTTGTACTGAAAAAGTCTTTAGAGTACAGCCAAAAGTTCTCAACTTCATTTCACGTCACCTCTCTTCAAGACTGAATATTAAACAATGATAATTATTATTGTCTCTACTATTTTTGTAGGCATATAACTATCCTACTAGGATTTTATTAAATGTATATATAGGGCCCATCATGTGAATAAATAAAACACCATCATATTCTCTATATAAGGCAGGGTAAAATGCCAGCAAGATATTAAAGATTTTTTTATATCATATAAATTTACATACTTCAGACAATTACAACTAGTTAAAGTATCATCATAAGTATTTTGTTTACTACAAGCTGACAAAGCTTGAGGGAAATACATACATTTGAAATTAATGTCAGAATCACACATTTCCTTTACAACAAAAGGTGAATATAATAAGCTGTAAGTTACAGAATTCAAACCTTTAGAAAAAAAACATATACTTGTATTTCATTGGACACAATGGGAACATTGGGATCATTATTCTGAATTAGATACTTCACACGCATATCAATAACACATCGATGGAAAAACTAATCCTCCTTTTTCGAAAATAAAGTTATGATTGTCGCTGTCGCATGTCTCCTTCCAACAAACAGTGATTCCGTGGTGAGGTGTGGAGAGCTGGTAGGATATTACTCCGTAACTCCTTTCCACTTCTATTTCCTCGCCAAGACTGGCAATCATTAAATCTTATACAGTTGATGATAAGTCGCTGTCGGGGCGAAGATATCTCACTGCACAATCGTTGCATACTATTCCTTCACCAAACCGAATGCTGACACTGTTGTCGAAAATGTAGCACTAATATTCTATATCGTTACAGACACGAACTTCTTCTAGAAAACCGTCATGCGGTTGATTATTGAAAAACTTCAATGTTCATCTCCATTGCATTTCTGTATCTGTAGTGGACTATATTCATCTTTATTTCGAAACCACACTCGCCTGAATCCTGGAGTAACACTAGCGTAATGAAGTGATGAGTTTTGAACCTCTCCATCGTAACTGAAGCTCTGCTTTACGATTTTATCTCTCTCTCTCTCTCTCTCTCTCTCTCTCTCTCTCTCTCTCTCTCTCTCTCTCTCTCTCTCTCTCTCTCTCTCTCCCCCCTTGTGTGTATATATATATACACACATATACAGATATTATTCTAGTTAAAATTAGTTCTTCAACAACAACTTTTTCTGATCAAAATTACCGACACAAACAATACAGTTCCATTCCTTACAGTCCCACATTCCACATGGTGCTCTTAAAAGTCTGCTACTGCCTTGTATTTGCGTGATGTATTCCTTATTATTACATGTTTCAGTCCACAAGGTTGTGGTGGTGTAGTAAAATTATCTAATCAATTTATATTTGACTTGATGAAACCTAGTTCTTTGCTTATTTCTAAACTGCAATTTTTAAAATGTAGGTTCCAATAAGAACAGTGCAGATTGCTGTCAGGCCTCATTTTAAATGTAGGTTCCAAGAAGAACAAGGCAGATTGCTGTCAGGCCTCATATTAAAAACAGGAGAGTCTTCTTCTTTATCTCACAACACTCGTTCTCTATACAAGCTTTCTCCTAAACTTTTTGCGAAAATCTAATGCTAAATTCCATTGCACATCTGTGTTTAAAAGCATATGTTGCCTAGAGACTGGAACCATACTTTCTTGTGTCCTCGAAAAATAGTAGAGTATGTCTTCTATGGTTGGATTTCTCAATTTTTTCGAAATCTTACACTACCTGGAACAAACCATCAAAAAAATAATATCTTTACGCATAGTTTGTATTTTGGTACAAATATTCTCTCAAAGCTTCGCTTTTACATTGGGAGCAGTATGATTTTTCGTCACAGTGATTTGCATTTAGCATTTGACGAATTAACTAATAATTGAACAGTCGTGGTACATTCTTATATTTATTAATTCTGCATTTGTTAAAGTTTTTAAAACTTCCTTTTCTCTTGTTCCAAGCACGTATATGGGATAGTTTTCGAGTAACACATAATTTACACATTGAAAACATTTTTTGCAATCTATATCACCAGTGTCCCATCTCAGGTTATGTATCTCGTAAGTCTGTTCCCGAATCATCATTTTAAGTAGAGGTTTAAACTATACCTAGGTCTGAGAGATTTAAAGCATTGTACTTTACAGTCATAAGCATCGGTTGCATAAGAAATAGCAACCTACTTAATTACAAAGTAGTTGTCTTGATAGTTTTGGAAACCCTGTGTGTAGCGCATAATTTTTACGTCATTTCTTTTTATATACTGTTCACAAAATAAGTCTTTCTCTCATAAAATTTTATATGATAACAGTTCTCACTTCGGAATATACTTCATCAACTCCAGAATCGTCCATTACTATACCTAGAATGATTCTAGCTTCAAGCATATGTTCCAGCCTGTGCTGCATAAAATCCCTCCGCATATGGTGTAAGTTATCTTCGTTAGCAAAGGCAGGCATGCTGTAAGTACAGACTTTAAAAAGTAAATAGGATACGATATCCTCATCGATTTTTAAATGGTCAGGCAGGAACTGATACACTAATTTTTTTGCATGACCCACAAAACAAATTATGATTTTTTTCTGCAGCACTTGCAGTTGTGAACACTATAGACTCAATAAGGTCTTAGTCTTCCCATAGGCTAAAATAGCATTGAACAATTCAACATATTCAGAGTCACAATTGTCACAGCAGTGACCTTGATGCATTGTACCTGATGAGATGACATGTAAATTCTGTGTTGTAGATGTTCTAGATGAAGCAGTAGACGTCTGGAGCTGTAGTAGATGTTTGGAGCTGTTGTAATCGTGATGGACTGCTGGAGCTGTAGTAGGCATCTAGATCTGTGGTAGATGTTACAGCGAGTGTCTGATGTTGTTGTGGATGCCTGGCACCGTTCATATTAACAATGCTTGCACTTGGTGATGATGCTTCCCGGGTGCTTGTATTAGATGTCTGACCTCATTGTCTATGATAATGGAATCCCCCACACGCACACAAAGTGACCTTGGCAGATGCTAGGTTAAGACAGAGAAAAAAATATTTATCCCTCCTCATATACTGTAAGGAATCAGAATGCTCGCCATTTTTTTATAAATTTACAATGAAATTGTAGCTTTCAGAAAAAAATTACCAATAACATTGAAATCGTTATTTTCCAACATCGAAAAACATAATTACCACTTGCATTCATAGTATTTAATTAAACTTACGGCGGAATATGTTAAAAATATCAAATAAATTCGTTTTATGTTACATGGAATTAATTTTTGGTGTTGGAATATTTATTGTTAGACATAAGGGAACTGAATATGTTGGTTAGCAAGCTCGCCTTTCTGGGTGGGTCACAGGATAAAAATCAATTATTTCATAATGTGTGAATATCATGTGAGATGTTGCCATTGATATAAGGGTTTTTATAGGAAAACTCTCTCTCTCTCTCTCTCTCTCTCTCTCTCTCTCTCTCTCTCTCTCTCGTTACCCTCAGTCTAATGTACTCGCGCTCGACTTGGCGCTTCTCCCCTCATCGGCTCTCAAGGCCTGACTCTTAAGAAATGCGCACATCTCTCCCAATATTTTCTCTCCTGTATCTTGAATTGTTAGTAAAAACATTTCTTAACGAGTGAGTACTTGTGGAAAATGTTTCTTAACGAGTGAATAAATTATATCTTGTTTGAATATTTGTAAATAATAGTTCTGTTTTTAACAAGTAAATAAAATAAATCTGGTGTGATTTTGCAAACAGTAGTTTCTTCATTCAAAATTTACATTTGGTGTTGTTGGAATGTTAACTCTAGGACTCATATTGGAACTTGATTTCAGGGACTTGTAATTTTTTTTTTTTTTTTTCAATGTTCATATACTCAACCTGTTGCATAAGGTTGAAGGGACAGCAAATCGAGCCAAATCTTCCAGGGCATGCATTCAGAGGGCTGAGGCTCAAAGCAGGCAAACCAACATTAGAAAAAATGTGTTCTTAATTCTGTAGCGAGGAGAGCACGTTGGGAGCCACCAATTCATGAAAAAAAAAAAAAAAAAAACGAAAAAGCATTCCCAGGGCTGAGTCTGGGTTGCGTAAAATAGGTTTTTGCGATCTCCAGGATAGTTCGACAGTGGATGTCTTAAGAATAAAAGTTACCTTCGACAGTGGGGGGTGTTGGGGACATGTATCTCTGGACACGTCTTGGAGGGAGGGAGTGGTTGGCATTGTGGAGTCGGAGCAGCTCTGAAGATGAGGGTGGGAGGTGCAGGAGTGTTAGGACAAGGTAACACACCTCTGGACTCTGTTGGGTCTGAAGGGTGCAGGGTAGGGTGGGAGAGGGGTGGCTGGCATTCTTAATTTGGGTCAGTTCTGGGTGGTTAGGGGTGTCTACGAGCGAGCAGGATCCGATGTGCATACAAATAGGCAGGTGAATCCATCTTGAATCAGTAGTTGGAAAATTGACATTCGCAGGCAGTCTGGGTGACTGAACTCCATGACCTCACAAAGGAGGACAGGTAGGAGGTGGCTGGCATTGTGGAGTCGGGCCGATTCTGAGGGGTGTAGTGTAGGGGTGGGGGGTTGGGTTGTGAGGGGGAGGCGGGCAGATCTCTTCCGATCGGAACACAACTAATCATTTGTCACCATCTTGCCTTAGAGGCGAAAAACATTTTATGATCGTATCGAGCCCGGGACAGCGTACAATGCCTCGTGGAGGGGGTGCAGGGACCGAAGAGACCTCAGATATCCCACTCGGTGCCATCTTCAGTCGCTCATGTACGCTTGCAAGAGACGGACATGCTACTTATCAGTTCCTTCATAAACACCGCACCTCTACACACTTGGCAGCCGATGAGGCCACTTTTGGGGTTATCATAACCACTGGCCATATCTAGTGAAAGAATCGATTTATGTAGTATTTTATCGGGAAAATATACATTTTTGTGTGTTACGACGAGATCGATATACTGTGTTTGCGATAATATCTTCAATTTCTGTGTTTGGTAGACGAAAATGCCATTTGTGTTAACAAATCGCGGTTTTTGTTACCAAGTAATGCATATTTCAAAGATTTAACAGAAATTTGTAGTACATCTCTATTAAGTGTTGCACAGTTACGCTTTGCAGGCTTAAGTACTTCTTCACATTATCCAAGTGTCTGTATGCTTCGACGGAAATCATTTGTGTTAAAAGTGAATTATTCTGAAAATAGTGGAACTTCATTTTATAAAATTATTGTTTTGTTGTCTCTTGTAGCACGAATGCAGAATTTTTTTCGTAAATTTCAACTCATTTGCCAATCGCCTTTGCTACACGTATGTAACCAGGCTCTCCACACACACAGCTTATAAGATGACGTATTGCTCTGCTGGAATCAACATCAAACGGACGTGTATTAAAACATACTCAAGGTATGTGCGAGAGGTGTCAAGTAGTGTACCTGTATTTATATTATTCTATTGTGACTGCTTTAAATCGTATTCGCAGGCTGAATCGTGTTATTAATTCATACTGAGTAGCTGGATTTAATTTACTGAGTTTGCACTTGTCGACATCAGATGTTATTCACATAGTTAAAATTCACTCTCGTGTAAATTATATTTCTAAGCTCGAGACTCATGTTACGTTTAAGACTTACGTAATTCAACTTATTATTAACATAGTCGTTCAAAAATGTCCGATTCGATGTGTGTAATTTATTCAAATGAAGAACACTCTGAAATTCTCTAATGTATAATTGCATTCCGAAAACTGATCGTTTAGCTCATATATCGCATTTTTCAAAGTCGCCCATCCACCAGCTATATCCACCCAAAAAAAGAACATAACATTTACACTTAGGCCAATCTTAGAAATCGTTTAAACACTCTTAATTTCTCTCCTGTGTCAAATATATCCGTAAAAATCGCCTATCTACCACCTACATCCCTCCAAAAAACAAAAATTATAAAAATTATTTTTTAAAATGTCCCTTTGCCCACCCTTGTACTAAACTCTACACCTATATAAAACATTGCAACTCACCACTCTAGTCAGTCGCGTCCAGGGCACTACACCGTCAACATCGGAAAGAGCTCCCGCTACCCCTTACCCCCACCCAAAATGAAAGAAAGTAAGAAAAATATCAAGAAATAAAATTAACCCTTTCAATAAATTTAACCCTTTTCATCTTTATCGGATTAAGAAATTTTTGATCGGATTAATTTGGATTAACCCTTCCAATCGATTTAATTAAACCTTTGATATCAAATCGATATTCTGATCAATCAAAAGTAGCCTACGACCCTCATCCCCCCTACTAATATTATGCAAAAATTTATGCAAAAGGCGAACAGTAATATAGCAATATTAAGATCTACTAGCTACTTTTTTCATAGGCTTACGCAAGTTACTAACTGGTAGCAGTTCTATGAATGGGGTTCATATTTACTACAAACCACACACTGCGCACCCACTGAGGGTGTTAAATGCTAGTACGTGAACTGCTGTCGTGTAATATGAATCTTCCATGGCGGCTGGTATACCAGGCCTTGTAGAAGCTTGTACAAGAACCAAGTACGGCTGCAGGTATCGTGTAATATCGGCTTTAGCGATAGACTATAAATAACTTCGGAGGAAACGCTGAATACATATTAAAAATAATTTCTAATGCCAATAACTTTGCAAACGTACTGTCTTAGATAACCTACTTAGGGGCAGATCGCGGAAGTCTTTGAGTCACAAGCTACTGTAGCTGAGTTGCTCAGAAAGGTTTTCGCCAGCACCTAACGAGGCGTTGAGACCCAGTACGTGTTAAATGAAGTGAATATGGAGCAACAGAGGAATACAAGGATGGGGGAAAACAGAAGCGCCAAGATCAATATCGCAGACAGCGGCAGCTTCCGTCGTGTTTCAAGATATTTTAGTTATACAGGGGAACAACGCAGCGTTTAATACAGATCATGTAAGAAACTCACAGTGGTGGCAGGGAGATAACATGAGAAGATATTACTGCTGTCTCTGCCTTTTCAATTGTGTGTGGTTGCAGAGTCAGCATGGTAACTTGCGAATACAGTATGGGACTGAATTCGACCGACAATCTTCGTGACATGATTCCTTATACAAAATCAAGAGTCAAATATGAAGAACTCTTTGTACCTAAACAAAATATTATGGAGGTGAAATATGTCCCCAAAAATCGAGATTTCGGAATGTGGAGTATGCGAAATATCGGCAACCAGGTGAGACGAAAGTACAATTCGTGGATCGTTGTTTTATGTTATTGGGATCTTCAAACTCAGACCAAAGACACAATAATAACACTCCCCATTACGAAAATAACAGGGGTTGCAACTCTCTTATGGACGGCAGCAATGTTACCGTCGGGAATTATGAACATTTTACGCTGGTTTATAAAGTAATATGGCCTACGAAACAAAAATGGTACTCTTGTTGCAACTGCCTAGGACCCCCCCCCCCCACCCAACTCTCCTTTTTCATTTAAATCGCGCACAAATATCCAGCTAGATTCTGCTGCAGCGATACAGCGCCTAGCAGCACGCATGTGTGTATGGCCACAGCACAGCCGATAGTGGTGGACAAGATTAACTTTTACTGGAATCAATATTTTAATTATACACGCGGGCGAGTGTATTGCCTATGAACGAGGCACTGTATCGCGGCAGCGGAATCTAGCAGAATTTGTGGGTGCGTTTTAAACGAAAACGGTGTTTCCAAGGCATTTATAAAAAGAGTACCTTTTTTGTTTCTTAGGCCATGCTACTCAATACACCAGCATCAAACGTTCGTAATTCCTGGCGGTAAAGAAGTTGCCGGTAAAAATATTGTGGCCACCCCTGATATTTTCGTAACAGGGATTGTTATTACTGTGACTTTGCTCTGGGGTTGAAGATCCCGATAACGTTAAACAATGTTCCTAGATTTGTTCTTTCATCTCACCTGGTTTCCGATATTTCGCACAAATACTTTCCAAAATCTCCATTATCGATGACTGATTACGCCTCAATATTTAGTTTAGTTACAAAGTGTCGTATATACTTGCCACTTGATATTGCACAAAGCTGGCTCCACAATCGTGCCATGCATTGCACTGTGTTGGGCTGCGACGAGCTATATTTGCTGTTTCACAACTAAGCGATCATCTGTCGGTGACAGACGCCATCCGAGATGGTGCTTCTATCTATTTTTTACTTGTTCAGACCTTAAGAATGTAACAAAATACATGCGTAAAAAGTTAAGCTCTATGTTTTAAGTGGTATAAGATAAAACAGGTTATATTATGAACGCGATGTGTGATGAAAACTAGCAGGAACGTGGCTTATTAAGGCGAAGGATACATATTTTGATGTTAAACGAATGTTATGACATTGTATATATATATATAGACAATGTCATAACAATGTCATATATATAGACAATGTTATATATATTGTCATAACATTACTAACATAACATAACAGGAACCCAGCTGCTTATATATATATTCGCAAGCAGGCACAATACCACCCACTATAACTCTAGCATACCTTGACCATCCGTCCACACGGACCATAAAAAACAAACATACAGACCATACCAGTGACACAATCAACTTCTTCTCATATCATCCATCATGCCGATTGACACGTCAAAATATACTGACCATCCATACCAAACACTTTAACACTAGCATGCCTTGGCATTACAGGACTCACCGACCACACATACTGTCCACAACGTTCGAATTACACCAAAAATCGCAAGAGAGTTATACTGGAAAAACATATCACACAATATACCAACCATACCATCCATGTTAACCCAAGTGTACCAAGCCAATTTATTGTCTAGACCAACCCGCAACACAAACATCCCAACCGCAGTAAAACAAACATAACTGAACCTACCAAAGTCCAAAGTCCAAAGGCCAGAAAAATCAGAAAACGAAATTTACCTAGCCTACCAACTCATTAAATATTATACTTATCCTAACCAATTTGTCCGACATGTTTAACAATATTTCAGCTGACAAATCATGTGAGAAGAGATGAGGAGGAGAATGCACGGAGGCAAGTGAAGCTGATTGCAGAGCAGAGTGAGCTGATAGCGGATTGATTGCGCGCAGGCGGGCTGATTGCAATGAGTCAGAGGCGAGCTGATAGCGGAGTGATTGCGGTGGCAGAGGCGGAGCTGATAGCGGAAGCTGATTGCGAGGCAGAGGTCGGAGCTGATAGCGGAGTTGATTGCGGCGGCAGAGGCGGGTGATGCTTGATTGCGCGGCAGAGGTTGAGCTGATAGCGGAGTGATTGCGGCAGCGGGCTGATTGCAGAGGCAGAGGCGGAGCTGATAGCGGAGCTGATTGCGGTGGCAGAGGCGGAGCTGATGCGGCAGCTGATTGCGGCCTGTGCAGAGGCAGGTCGGGCTGATAGCAGGAGCTGATTGCGTGCGGCAGAGGTGAGCTGATAGCGGAGATTGATTGCGGTGGCAGAGGCGGGGCTGATTGCAGAGGCAGAGGCGGAGCTGACAGCGGAGTGATTGCGGTGGCAGAGGACGGGGCTGATTGGGGGCAGAGGAGTGATAGCGGAGTTGATTGCGGTGGCAGAGGTGGAGCTGAAGCGTAAGCTGATTGATTGGGCGCGATGGGGGCTGATAGGGAGTTGATTGGGCGGCAGAGGCGGGGCTGATTGCAGAGGCAGAGGCGAGCTGATAGCGGAGTTGATTGAGGCGGCAGAGGCAGAGGCTGATTGCGGTTGGAGAGGTGGAGCTGATAGCGGAGTTGATTGCGGTGGCAGAGGTGGAGCTGAGAGCGTAGTTGATTGGGCGGCGGATGCGGGGCTGATAGTGGAGTTGATTGAGGCGGCAGAGGCGGGGCTGATTGCAGAGGCAGAGGCAGAGCTGATAGCGGAGCTGATTGAGGTGGCAGAGGCGGGGCTGATAGCGGAGTTGATTGCGGCGGCAGAGGCGGAGCTGATAGCGGAGTTGATTGCGGTGGCAGAGGCAGGGCTGATAGCAGAGTTGATTGCGGCGGCAGAGGCGGAGCTGATAGCGGAGCTGATTGCGGTGGCAGAGGCAGAGCTGATAGCGTAGTTGATTGCAGCGGCCGAGGCGGTACTGATAGTGGAGTTGATTGTGGCGGCAGAGGCAGGGCTGATTTGCAGAAGCTGAGGCGGATCTGATAGCGGAGTTGATTGCGGTGGCAGAGGTGGAGCTGATAGCGTAGTTGATTGTGGTGGCAGAGGCGGGGCTGATAGTGGAGTTGATTGCGGCGTCAGAGGCGGGGTTGATTGCAGAGGCAGAGGCGGAGCTGATAGCAGAGCTGATTGCGGTGGCAGAGGAGGAGCTGATAGCGGAGTTGATTGCGGTGGCAGAGGCAGGGCTGATAGCGGAGTTGATTGCGGTGGCAGAGGTGGAGCTGATAGCAGAGCTGATTGCGGCGGCAGAGGCGGAGCTGATAGCGGAGCTGATTGCGACGGCAGAGGCGGAGCTGATAGCAGAGTTGATTGCGGTGGCAGAGGCGGGGATGATAGCGGAGTTGATTGCGGTGGCAGAGGCAGGGCTGATAGCGGAGTTGATTGCGGCGGCAGAGGCGGGGCTGATTGCAAAGGCAGAGGCAGAGCTGATAGCAGAGCTGATTGCGGTGGCAGAGGCGGAGCTGATAGCGGTGCTGATTGCGGCGGCAGAGGCGGGGCTGATTGCAAAGGCAGAGGCGGAGCTGATAGCAGAGCTAATTGCGGTGGCAGAGGCGGAGCTGATAGTGGAGCTGATTGCGGCGGCAGAGGCGGGGCTGATTGCAGAGGCAGAGGCGGAGCTGATAGCGGAGCTGATTGCGTTTGCAGAGGCAGAGCTGATAGCGTAGTTGATTGCGGCGGCAGAGGCGTGGCTGATAGTGGAGTGCGGCAGAGGCGGGGCTGATTTGCAGAAGCAGAGGCGGAGCTGATAGCGGAGTTGATTGCGGCGGCAGTGGCGGTCTGATTGCAGATTCAGAGGCGGAGCTGATAGTGGAGTTGATTGCGGTGGCAGAGGCGTGGCTGATAGCGTAGTTGATTGCGGCGGCAGAGGCGGAGCTGATTGCAGAGGCAGAGTTGGAGTTGATTGTGGAGCTGATTGCGGTGGCAGAGGCGGAGCTGATAGCGGAGTTGATTGCGGCGGCAGAGGCGGGGCTGATTGCAGAGGCAATGTCGTAGCTGATTGCGGAGCTGATTGTGTGCAAGTCAGAACATTAGAGGAAGTGCGCCTGTAATTGCCGAAGTAGTGAGAGTTATTTACAACTTACGTAGTTATATATAGCTTTGTTTTCGAAATGTGTGAGTTACCCGATATAGTCTGCCTCGCGAACGAGTGTATTTTTTCTACATTTCGGATGACAGTGTAATTTACAGCTGTTGATATGGATACAGTGGTGTTTTTCCCCGCCATAGATATTATTTACATAAACACGCTCAGCTGACTGCCATGCTACCCAGTTTCTCAACAGAAAAATATTTCGCCATAAAAATACCTTTACGCATGACTACTTTCAGAACTGTTAAAAATGATGCACGTTCTTGAGTAAAACTGTACATGACGCCCTGTACCATGTCGCTTTGGGATAGTTATCATCTACAGGATGCACTAAAAGAAACTTTTTTTTTCTAGCTAACAGAATGCTTGTTTGTATAGGGCCAAAAATATACTTAGCTGCAGCCAGAAAGTATTTTGATGAGTAAAACAAAACTTATTAAGATACAAACTTAATATAGTTCGCATAGCAAAATATATGCGTAGATAAACAAGACATCTGCGTTGGTGCGAGAATAAATTAAACTTTCAACAAAATATTTCGTAGAATCAACTCGGGAGTTTGCTGGTAAATTTATGACAGTTATATTAGTATCATTGTTAGGTAGCGCATTTATTTGTGCTTATTAATGGCATTGAAAACCTAAGTTTTAAGTACAAGAAGAAGCTAAAAGGAATGCTATAGAACTTAAAGTGTTTCTTTAAGCATTTTGTTCAATATTTTGAATTGTGTGTGTGTGTGTGTGTGTATATATATATATATATATATATATATATATATATATATAATATATATATATATATATATATATATATATATATATACACTGGTTCCACCAGTGATCGATCACTTTAACAGGGGTTGCTAGGCCGTCATGCTTTGATGTCGGGGTGTCGTGCTATGATGTCGGGGTGTCGTGCTATGATGTCGGGGTGTCGTGCTTTGATGTCGGGGTGTCGTGCTATGATGTCGGGGTGTCGTGCTATGATGTCGGGGCGTCGTGCTATGATGTCGGGGTGTCGTGCTATGATGTCGGGTTGTCGTGCTTTGATGTCGGGGTGTTATGCTTTGATGTCGGGGTGTCGTGCTATGATGTCGGGGTGTCGTGCTTTCATGTCGGGGTGTCGTGCTATGATGGCGGGGTGTCATGCTATGATGTCGGGGCGTCGTGCTCGGGAGGTAGGATTCGACCTTCCATTTCTCTCATATTAAGCGAATCTCTTTAATGTTCGCAGAGTCAAGCAAATACTTAGCTGCACGAATCAAATCTTAGTTCGTGCAAACGGAATAAGAACGTAAAATAACAAAACATTTCATTGTTCCTATACAAACAATTTATTTGGTTGCGCCCAAAGGAACTTTGTTCGATTCCAAAAAAAAAAAAATAATAATAATAATTTTTCTCTGTGCAGATGGCAGTCGGCCACGAGTAGCGTGTGGTGAGTGAAGAGATTTGAGTAGCTCGTAACAGAGCGGTCTTGAGAGCCGATGAGGGTGATAGCTGTGAGTATGGAGCGGCGCCGGAATGAAAGGGCGGCAAAACTGAGGATCCCTGAGAAAACCCACCTGCTAACGGCATCGTCCGGCACGATTTCCATTTGCGAAAATCCGGTGACCCGGCTGGGGATTGAACTCGGTTTACCTTTGTGGAAGGCGAGCAGATTAACCGCTCATCCGCCGCTACCCCAGAAGCACGTCGTGAACAGTTGCAAGGTAAGCTGTGGTATACCTAATCATTTGTTAATCTACACATCGGCCACTTAAACGTAGTAGAGCAGCTGCTGTCACAGCACGTGTGTAATGGGGTTCCTCGCCGCTTTCTCGTGAGTAGCCGCAGTATTCCATCCGGCCCCACACTGGTTACTGGTTCCCACTGCGTGCTCCGAGTGTGTACAGCAGTGAGCAGGCACCAGCTTACCTCGCACACGCCATCCTTGACAACCCCAGTGGTATTCACCGTAAAGTGCGCACTTTTTATTGCCCTGCTAAATTTTTACTTTTAGTTACGCTAGTTTCTATCATTCCGCCACATTTTAACATAAACATTGCCATGTGGCTAATAAATATAGTGTATACATTCCACCACTCCCGAAAGTTTACGGCTAAAGCTTCTATAAAATGTATTTATAAGTGGTTAATGGTTACGGAAGGGCCTTAAAGAGTGTCCACTTTAACGTGAATAGCCTAGGGTTCCTCAGAAGGGAAGAAGGTGGTCGCAGTGAGGGATGCCAGCCTCCTCGGAGGTATTGTATCGATCCCGGGGTCGGTGCGACAGTTTGATGAATGATGCTCTTCGTGGATAGCGGGAGGCAGCTACAACCCCTCAGATGACTCCACTCTTACAGAGGCGGCGCTGCTTAGCGAGGGGATAACATAGCACTGCACTACCGGCTCAACGCGAAAAACACCTGCAACCACACACATGCTCTTATATTCTTATCTCTTACATACAGAACACACGAATCACGAGTCACTCCCATTTCCCATGTCATCGCATTTTCTTGCTCCTCTGTATATATTATACACCAGCGATGTTAAGCTTCTTCTTCATTTTGTCAGTTCATGGTTACTTCCAACTATTCTGAAACCATAAAACCAATCTACTTATAGGATATTCCTCCGCCTCATGCTAACATAGCTTATAGGCAATTCACGGTAACATGAGCACTTTTAAAAGCCCTGCTTAAGATCTACTTGTTTTCACGCTGTGTGTTCTTCCGCCTTAAGTAAAATTTACATTGCCATGAGCCTCATCATTTTATTTCATGCTGTGGTCAAGTGAAACTGTGAAATTATTAGAAAAGTAAATATTACACAAATCTGCTCATTTTTACACTTCGATACATTAAAAAATACAGACAGCGAGAGATGTAACTCAACAGATGATAATTGGTTACCTAACACTTTTTGTTTGACGGTAATAAATGGAACTTCTTTCGCCTCCATCATTACCAAGTTTACTGGGCGTATGTCACTTACTGTGCCCGTTAAAATATAAGTATAGTCCATTCCCCATTGGAAAGAACTTTCTCTGAGTCCTGCCTAATATCTACTTGCAGGCCCGTTTCGTATCCTTCCGCCAAATATAAACAAACATTGCCATGTGACTGCCATGTAGCATCTGTCAAAATCAATGTTTACATTCCATTGTATGTGTAGATATGTCCGTATACTTTCGCTACACCTAAGAATAAACATTGAAATGTGACTTCTACTTTTATAGCTGTCAAATGTGCTCTTTACTGTTTACAGCTTTTTAAAGAATGATGTCATATTATAAAAATCATTCCGTACGAATATTCACTGTTTAGGCCTCCAACATTAATTAGGTTAGCTTTATGGCGTTTTAAAAATACCTGAATTGACGACAGTTCTTACAGTTGTTTTATATTAACAAATTTGTTTTCCACAACATATCACAATACATGTAATACACGTTAGTATTTTACCGCGACTGTGTTTAACACTGTTACAACTGCGAGGTAAACGGTTGTACTAATTATCCTTTTGTTATTGATGTGTTGGGTAATTTCTCTAAATGTACGGCCTTAGTTGGAATAGATATTAAAACGAAGGTACAACCAGTGAAACGAAAAAGGCACATTGGATTCAAGCACGCTATTCGTGTTGCTCATTTCTGTTATACAAACTCAAAAGATAGCGGTGAAATGCACACAAACAAACCTACGATAACTTCCATTCCGCTCATATTTCTATGTATTGCTACTAACTGTTTATTAGGTTTGTTGGAATTGATCGGGCTGGGCTTAGTAATTGTTTTCTGGGATTGTAGCAAATTACGTTACACGACTGTATTTCAAACCCCTTAGGGCAAAGGTACAACGTTATGATAAATAAACACACGTGGATGTAAACAAATAACTTCGTCATAAAAACAGTTCACATTTAAACCGTATAAGTAGTGCTAATCAAAAATATTTGAAATCACGCACACACAGGGCCAGTGTATCGACCACGATGCACAAAGGCAAGCCATTTCACAGCCGCAATGATTAACGAAACACATGTCACAGTATATTTATTACTGTCGTGAAAACACAGATTTATCACAACATCGTAACTTGTCTAGTTAGGTTTAAAAAACACAACGTCTACAAAAGTTATGTATTAATTTGAAGAATTTTTCGGAGAAAGAATAAGTTACGTTTCGTTTGACAAAAAGCAAACACACCATGTCATGGCTCGCCACGTCTGCCAACTTCAATAGGTAACTGCCCCGCCATCATATATAACTATATTAAAACACGTATTCAAACATTAAAATATATTTTCAGTTTGTAAATTACGATTTCAAAAATCATTATTTTGCTGTAATAAGTATGAAATATGCTACAATTGAAAACATGTATAATGTCAATTATTACTAGCGAAGTGAAATTTCCCGAGTGGGAAAGAGACTAAGAAAGAGAAAGAGGGCGACAAGCCTCGCCAGTAGACAGTTTTTCAATTGCTTTCTTGTTCACTAAAACAATACCGCACCACTAAGGCCTGCTCACGATATTTTCCGCTGTTATTTTAAACAGTAAAAATTATATATGTTGCCATCGGGGCTACCTAAATATTTAAATATCTCGATAGGCATCGGTTAATTTACAAATAGTATTGTAAAAGACTAAATTAAAATAGTATTTTTATTGTGAACTATTTCTCACTGGTCGTTGCCAACACGTCGCTGCTCTCGCTGTTGTTAATTCATTTTTAAAAAGAAATAAATATTACAAGTTATAGAAGATATTAAGGTAAAGTTTCATTTATTCAATAATACAGTCCTCTAAAGTTAACCACAGTGTTATATATTTGTGGAATACAGGTTATTGAAAAAACAGGTGACATGTTATGCCTAGAGTGTTTTTTCAAAGGTTGATTTTCATAAGTCGCTTCCAATCGGGAATGGGCTATAGGTAGGGACACTCTCATTTTTCTAAGGTTTATTTCAAAAGTGCTCACTTTATGGTGAACAGCCTTTAACTGTCTATAGAATTACACCAAAGGGACAACACACTGTATTTGTGAGCAATTATTGTATCTGAATAGGAACTATTTCTTACTAGGCGTTACCGAAACACCTTTATTTCCACTGGTATTATTCATAATAATAATAAATGAAATATAATAATGTATACAAAAAATATTTATATAAAAGTTTAATTTAGCCAAAAATAAGGCAATTTCATAGTAACATAAGTATATCACATTTTTAGAAAACAAGCAACCATCTCATACATGGGGTGATTTTTCGAAGGTTCCATTCAAAAAAGTGTGAAGAAACCGCAAATAGAATATATCTGTCACTCAAAAACAACATCTTAAATCAAGGATCCTTGCGATTAAATTTACCAACGAATCATCACATCTAAATCTCGGAGATGAGTGAAGATGAGATGTGAAGTCTGGCCACATGAGAGTAGCACACTTGCGATTACATCCACGCACAATGTGTGAGTCAAGAAATTATCCAGCACCATGGAAGACGAGTATTTACATCTGTGTCAGCATTTTCGAGTCATGAGAAAATATTATGGCAGCACAGTTTGTTTATTTTCATTATTGATACCTGTGGTGGATGTAAAAAAAAAAACGCATGGAAAACATGGCATGGGCGCATTTTAAGAAATTAAACTTTTTAGTCTCAGAACGTTTTGGTAATGCATATTTTACCCAGGTGTAAATGAAGATTGCAAATATGACATCGACCGTAAAGACGCCATTAAAAATTAATAGCACACATGAACACGAGCTAGAGTCTACGATGATTTCGTACGAGGATTTACGACGTTCTGTGCGGAGCCAAAACACGACAGTGTTTCACTTTACAGGGAGTATGACAGTTGGAAAAGTGTGAGTAAATAAATTAAATACTGGAGCATTGCAAATCGTATTTCTTTCAAATATCTGATGAATAAAAAAATATGATTTGCCATGTTTCTGGGGTATGAAATTTCCTGCATTACCGGTAAGTGTTTATTACAATTAATTATTAACTTAGAGAAATAGGTTACATAGCGTTCATACACTGAACAGGGAATTTTATATTTTATATTTTATGATTCCGAAACTAAATACAAAAATTCTTGCCAGGTGGGCAACTCTATAACATTCGAGCAGTTTGCTGTCGTACTGTAGGAATACAGCTGAGTATCGATGATTGCGGTGGTGGGGGAAACGGCAGTACTCCGAGAAAACCCACTGTCCAATGCAAAGTCCGCCACGTTTCCCATATACGGAAATGTGGGTTTGAAAACACTGGTAATCGAACCCGGTTCCCGGTGATGTTAGACGGACATTCTGACCAATACATCATCACATCTCAATCTTCAGTCTGAGCAAACTAGCTGTTCATTTCCACCGTACGTTTACTGGAATCCAGGAGTACCAGATTCGTTAAGCAAATTCCATAGTGAGTGTATGGAACACGTAGACTTTGAAGCTATATCGAATAAATGGTTTCAAAATGTAGCGTGGCAAAGTGCCTCGACGATTGTATTTCTGTACATGGGGACGTACTATTAAGTACTGTACATATACAATATGTACCAAAACTTGAGAAACAGAGGAAGAGGAAACGACTGACGCTACGAACCCGGGCTCGGGAATCGTTTCTACAACCTAAATGTGCCAGTAAAGTCAGCAAGGCAGCTAGGCTTCATGCATGTGTGAATGTCGCAGTCTACACGTGTGGTTATAACACCTTAGCTACTATCAAGTCAGTAATGAGCCTGAATGTTCGCTGGCAAAACATTGCAAACCTGGAATACGTGGGAAAATTAATTAGCCTGTAGGTACATACACATTTCTGATGGGGAACTGGCCTGTGAAACAGCTGTTGTCTTTACAGATATTGTCACGCATGCCATAGTAGCCAGACATGCTGTGGATAAAATAGGATACATTGTTAAACAATTGCAGATAAACATCGTTCTTTTGATGAAATGTGTAAGGTGAATAAGGTGAGTAATATTTTGTCACGCATGCCATAGTAGCCAGGCATGCTGTGGATAAAATAGGATACATTGTTAAACAGTTGCAGATAAACATCGTTCTTTTGATGAAATGTGTAAGGTGAATAAGGTGAGTAATATTTTGTCACGCATGCCATAGTAGCCAGACATGCTGTGGATAAAATAGGATACATTGTTAAACAGTTGCAGATAAACATCGTTCTTTTGACGAAATGTGTAAGGTGAATAAGGTGAGTAATATTTTGATTTTTAGTCGTAATATTTTGCGCCTTATCCAAAAGTCCAAAAACCATCCACATGTATCATTGTGTCCTATCAAGCAGATAACTATCGATATTATATCTATACATAGTTCTGGCGCTATTATACAGCGTGTATCTAAATTCCTGACAAACTTCGTGAGAACATTCCTTAAGCTGGTTCCGCAAGTGTGCGATGCGTTTCGCTGCGACGAGCGATAGCCAATCAGGATGAAACAGATAGTGCGTTGTGCGAAAAACTTGAGTTGCGATTGTCGGCGTATATATATATATATACAGTTTGAAAACAACGGTTGCGGTTATGCCGACGTTTTCGTATTTGTATTTATATTATTGCTGCGTGGACGTGCAAAATAGAAGACAAGGTTTCTTATATATATAGATATGGTAAAAACTATGATTCCAGTAAAAGTTAACATTGTCCACCACTATCGGCTGTGCTGTGGCCATACACACATGCGTGCTGCTAGGCGCTGTATCGCTGCAGCAGAATCTAGCGGGATATTTGTGCGCGATTTAAATGAAAACGGTGCGTCCTAGGCAGTTGCAACAAGAGTACCATTTTTGTTTCGTAGGCCATATTACTTTATAAACCAGCGTAAAATGTTCATAATTCCCGACGGTAACATTGCTGCCTGCCATAAGAGGGTTGCAACCCCTGTTATTTTCGTAATGGGGAGTGTTATTATTGTGTCTTTGGTCTGAGTTTGAAGATCCCAATAACATAAAACAACGATCCACGAATTGTACTTTCGTCTCACCTGGTTGCCGATATTTCGCATACTCCACATTCCGAAATCTCGATTTTTGGGGACATATTACACCTCCATAATATTTTGTTTAGATACAAAGTATTCTTCATATTTGCCTCTTGATTTTGCATAAGGAATCATGTCACGAAGATTGTCGGTCGAATTCAGTCCCATATTGTATTCGCAAGTTACCATGCTGACTCTGCAACCACACACAATTGAAAAGGCAGATACAGCAGTAATATCTTCTCATGTTATCGCCCTGCCACCACTGTGAGTTTCTCACATGATCTGTAGTAAACGCTGCGTTGTTCCCCTGTATAACTAAAATATCTTGAAACACGACGGACGCTGCCGCTGTCTGCGATATTGATCTTGGCGCTTCTGTTTTCCCCCATCCTTGTATTCCTCTGTTGCTCCATATTCACTTCATTTAACACGTACTGGGTCTCAACGCCTCGTTAGGTGCTGGCGAAAACCTTTCTGCGCAACTCAGCTACAGTAGCTTGTGACTCAAAGACTTCCGCGATCTGCCCCTAAGTAGGTTATCTAAGACAGTACGTTTGCAAAGTTATTGGCATTAGAAATTATTTTTAATATGTATTCAGCGTTTCCTCCGAAGTTATTTATAGTCTATCGCTAAAGCTGGTATTACACGAACCTGCAGCCGTACTTGGTTCTTGTACAAGCCCTGTATACCAGCCGCCATGGAAGATTCATATAACACGACAGCAGTTCGCGTAATAGCATCTAACACCCTCAGTGGGTGCGCTGTGTGTGGCTTGTAGTAAATATGAACCCCATTCGTAGAACTGCTACCAGTTAGTAACTTGCGTAGGCCTATAGAAATACTAGCTTTTTCATCTCGATATTGCTCTATTACTGTTCGTCTTTTGCATAAATTTTTGCATATTATTAGTAGGGGGGATGAGGGTCGTAGGCTACTTTTGATTGATCAGAATATCGATTTGATATCAAAGGGTTAATTAAATCGACTGGAAGGGTTAATCCAAATTAATCCGATCAAAAATTTGTTAATCCGATAAAGATGAAAAGGGTTAAATTTATTGAAAGGGTTAATTTTATTTCTTGATATGTTTCTTACTTTCTTTCATTTTGGGTGGTGGTAAGGGGTAGCGGGAGCTCTTTCCGATGTTGACGGTGTAGTGCCCTGGACGCGACTGACTAGAGTGGTGAGTTGCAATGTTTTATATAGGTGTAGAGTTTAGTACAAGGGTGGGCAAAGGGACATTTTAAAAAATAATTTTTATAATTTTGTGGTTTTTGGAGGGATGTAGGTGGTAGATAGGCGATTTTTACGGATATATTTGACACAGGGGAGAAATTAAGAGTGTTTAAACGATTTCTAAGATTGGCCTAAGTGTAAATGTTATGTTCTTTTTTTGGGTGGATATAGCTGGTAGATGGGCGACTTTGAAAAATGCGATTTATGTGTTAAACGATCAGTTTTCCGAATGCAATTATACATTAGAGAATTTCAGAGTCTTCTCCATATGAATAAATTACACAGATCGAATCGGACATTTTTGAACGACTATGTTAATAATAAGTGGAATTACGTAAGTATTAAACGTAACGTCAGCCTCGAGCTTAGAAATATAATTGACACGAGAGTGAATTTTAACTATGTGAATAACATCTGAGTGTCGAAAAGTGCAAACTCAGTAAATTAAATCCAGCTAGTCAGTATGAATTAATAACACGATTCAGCCTGTGAATACGATTTAAAGCAGTCACAATAGAATAATATAAATACAGGCACACTACTTAACACCTCTCGCACATACCTTGAGTATTTTATAAAACACGTCCGTTTGATGTTGATTCCAGCAGAGCAATTACGTCATCTTATAAGCTGTGTGTGTGGAGAGCCTGGTTACATACGTGTAGCAAAGGCGATAGGCAAATTAGTTGAAAATTACGAAAAATAATTCTGCATTCGTGCTACAAGAGACAACAAAACAATAATTTTATAAACTGAAGTTCCACTATTTTCAGAACAATTCACATTTAACACAAATGATTTCCGTCGAAGCATACAGACACTTGGATGATGTGAAGGAGAACTTAAGCCTGCAAAGCGTAACTGTGCAACACTTAATAGAGATGTACTACAAATTTCTGTTAAATCTTTGAAATATGCATTACTTGGTAACAAAAACCGCGATTTGTTAACACAAATGGCATTTTCGTCTACAAAAAAACAGAAATTAAAGATATTATCGCAAACACAGTATATCGATCTCGTCGTAACACACAAACATGTATATTTTCCCGATAAAATACTACATAAATCGATTCTTTCACTAGATATGGTCAGTGGTTATAATAACCCCCAAGGTGGCCTCATCGGCTGCCAAGTGTGTAGAGGTGCGGTGTTTATGAAGGAACTGATAAGTAGCATGTCTGTCTCTTGCAAGCGTACATGAGCGACTGAAGATGGCACCGAGTGGGATATCTGAGGTCTCTTCGGTCCCTGCACCCCCTCCACGAGGCATTGTACGCTGTCCCGGGCTGGATACGATCATAAAATGTTTTTCGACTCTAAGGCAATATGGTGACAAATGATTAGTTGTGTTCCGATCGGAAGAGATCTGACCGCTTCCCCCTTACACCCCAACCCCCCACCTCTACACTACACCCCTCAGAATCGGCCCGACTCCACAATGCCAGCCACCTCCTACCTGTCCTCCTTTGTGAGGTCATGGAGTTCAATCACCCAGACTGCCTGTGAATGTCAATTTCCAACTACTGATTCAATATGGATTCACCTGATTACTTGTATGCACATCGGATCCTGCTAGCTCGTAGACACCCCTCACCTCCCAGAACTGACCCAAGTTAAGAATGCCAGCCACCCCTCTCCCACCCTACCCAGCACCCTTCAGACCCAACAGAGTCCAGAGGTATGTTACCTTGTCCTAACACTCCTGCACCTCCCAACCTCATCTTCAGAGCTGCTCCGACTCCACAATACAAACCATCCCCTCCCCCCAAGACGTGTCCAGAGATACATGTCCCCTAACACCCCCCACTGTCGAAGGTAACTTTTATTCTGAAGACATCCACTGTCGAACTATCCTGGAAATCGCAAAAACCTATTTTACGCAACCCAGACTCAGCCCTGGGAATGCTTTTTCGTTTTTTTTTTTTTTTCATCAATTGGTGGCTCCCAACGTGCTCTCCTCGCTACAGAATTAAGAACACATTTTTTCTAATGTTGGTTTGCCTGCTTTGAGCCTCAGCCCTCTGAATGCATGCCCTGGAAGATTTGGCTCGATTTGCTGTCCCTTCAACCTTATGCAACAGGTTGAGTATATGAACATTGAAAAAAAAAAAAAAAATTACAAGTCCCTGAAATCAAGTTCCAATATGAGTCCTAGATTTAACATTCCAACAACACCAAATGTAAATTTTGAATGAAGAAACTACGGTTTGTAAAATCACACCAGATTTATTTTATTTACTTGTTAAAAACAGAACTATTATTTACAAATATTCAAACAAGATATAATTTATTCACTCGTTAAGAAACATTTTCCACAAGTACTCACTCGTTAAGAAATGTTTTTACTAACAATTCAAGATACAGGAGAGAAAATATTGGGAGAGATGTGCGCATTTCTTAAGATTCAGGTCTTGAGAGCCGATGAGGGGAGAAGCGCCAAGTCGAGCGCGAGCACATGAGACTAAGGGTAGCGAGAGAGAGAGAGAGAGAGTTTTCCGATTAAAACCCTTATACCAATGGCAACATCTTACATGATATTCACACATTATGAAATAATTTTTGTTTTTATGCGGTGGCCCACCCAGAAAGGCGAGCATGCTAACCAACATATTCCCTTTCCTTATGTCTAACCATTAATATTCCAACACCAAAAAATTAATTCCATGTAAATTAAAACGATTTTATTTAATATTTTTAACATATTCCGGCGTAAGTTTAATTAAATACTATGAATACAAGTGGTAATCATGTTTTTCGATGTTGGAAAATAACGATTACAAAGTTATTGGTAATTTTTTACTGAAAGCTACAAATTAATTGTAAATTTATGGGAAAATGGCGAGCATTCTGATTCCTTACAGTATATGAGGAGGGATAAATATTTTTTTCTCTGTCTTAACATAGCATCTGCCAAGGTCACTTTGTGTGCGTGTGGGGGATTCCATTATCATAGACAATGAGGTCAGACATCTAATACAAGCACATGGGAAGCATCATCACCAAGTGCAAGCATTGTTAATATGAACGGTGCCAGGCATCCACAACAACATCAGACACTCACTGTAACATCTACCACAGATCTAGATGCCTACTACAGCTCCAGCAGTCCATCACGATTACAACAGCTCCAAACATCTACTACAGCTCCAGACGTCTACTGCTTCATCTAGAACATCTACAACACAGAATTTACATGTCATCTCATCAGGCACAATGCATCAAGGTCACTGCTGTGACAATTGTGACTCTGAATATGTTGACATGTTCAATACTATTTTAGCCTATGGGAAGACTAAGACCTTATTGAGTCTATAGTGTTCACAACTGCAAGTGCTGCCGAAAAAAATCATAATTTGTTTTGTGGGTCATGCAAAAAAATTAGTGTATCAGTTCCTGCCTGACCATTTAAAAATCGATGAGGATATCGTATCCTATTTACTTTTTTGGACTGTCCTTACAGCATGCCTGCCTTTGCTAACGATGATTACTTACACCATATGCGGAGGGATTTTATGCCGCACTGGCTGGAACTGATGCTTGAAGCTAGAATCATTCTAGGTATAGTAATAGTCGATTCTGGAGTTGATAAAGTATATTCCGAGGTGAGAACTGTTATCATATAAAATTTTATGAGAGAAAGACTTATTTTGTAAACAGTATATAAAAATTAATGACGTAAAAATTATGGGCTACACACAGGGTTTTCAAAACTATCAAGACAACTACTTTGTAATTAAGTAGGTTGCTATTTCTTATGCAACCGATGCTTATGACTGTAAAGTAGAATGCTTTAAATCTCTCAGACCTAGGTATAGTTTAAACCTCTACTTAAAATGATGATTCGGGAACAGACTTACGAGATACATAACCTGAGATGGGACACTGGTGATATAGCTTGCAAAAAATGTTTTCAATGTGTAAATGATATGTTACTGGAAGACTATCCCATATACGTGCTCGGAACAAGAGAAAAGGAAGTTTTAAAAACTTTAACAAATGCAGAATTAATCAATATAAGAATGTACCACGACTGTTCAATTATTAGTTAATTAGTCAAATGCTAAATTGCAAATCACTGTGAAGGAAAATCATACTGCTCCCATTGTAAAAGCGAAGCTTTGAGAGAATATTTGTACCAAAATACAAACTATGCGTAAAGATATTATTATTTTTTTGATGGTTTGTTCCAGGTAGTGTAAGATTCCGAATAAATTGAGAAATCCAACCATAGAAGACATACTCTACTATTTTTCGAGGACACAAGAAAGTATGGTTCCAGTCTCTAGGCAACATATGCTTTTAAACACAGATGTGCAACGGAAATTAGCATTAGATTTTCGCAAAAAGTTTAGGAGAAAGCTTGTATACAGAACGAGTGTTGTGAGATAAAGAAGAAGACTCTCCTTTTTTTAATATGAGGCCTGACAGCGATCTGCCCTGTTCTTCTTGGAACCTACATTTTAATGTGAGACCTGACAGCAATCTGCACTGTTCTTCTTGGAACCTACATTTTAAAAATCTCAGTTTAGAAATAAGCAAAGAACTAGGTTTCATCAAGTCAATATAAATTGATTAGATCATTTTACTACACCACCACAACCTTGTGGACTGAAACATGTAATAATAAGGAATACATCACGCAAATACAAGGCAGTAGCAGACTTTTAAGAGCACCATATGGAATGTGGGACTGTAAGGTATGGAACTGTATTGTTTGTGTCTATAAATTTGATCAGAAAAAGTTGTTGTTGAAGAACTAATGTTAACTAGAATAATATCTGTATGTCTATATATATATATATATATACAAGGGGAGAGAGAGAGACAGAGAGAGATAGAGAGAGAGAGAGAGAGAGAGAGAGAGAGAGAGAGAGAGAGAGAGAGAGAGAGAGAGAGAGATAAAATCGTAGAGCAGAGCTTCAGTTACGATGGAGAGTTTCAAAACTCATCACTTCATTACGCTAGTGTTACTCCAGGATTCAGGCGAGTGTGGTTTCGAAATAAAGATGAATATAGACCACTACAGATACAGAAATGCAATGGAGATGAACATTGATGTTTTTCAATAACCAACTGTATGGCGGTTTTCTAGAAGAAGTTCGTGTCTGAAACGATATAGAATATTAGTGCTACATTTTCGACAACAGTGTCAGCCTTCTCTTTGGTGAAGGAATAGTTTGCAACGATTGTGCAGTGAGATATCTTTGCCCCGTAGCGACTTATCATCAACTGTATAAGATTTAATGATTGCCAGTCTTGGCAAGGAAATAGAAGAGGAAAGGAGTTATGGAGTAATATCCTACCAGCTCTCCACACCTCATCACGGAATCACTGTTTGTTGGAAGGAGACATGCGACAGCGACAATCATAACTTTATTTTCGAAAAAGGAGGATTAGTTTTTCCATCGATGTGTTATTTATATGCGTGTGAAGTATCTAATTCAGAATAATGATCCCAATGTTCCCATTGTGCCCAATGAAATACAAGTATATGTTTTTTACTAAAGGTTTGCATTCTGTATCTTACATCTTATTATATTCACCTTTTGTTGTAAAGGAAATGTGTGATTCGGGCATTAATTTCAAATGTATGTATTTCCCTCAAGCTTTGTCAGCATGTAGTGAACAAAATACTTATAATGCTACTTTAACTAGCTGTAATTGTTCTGAATGTCTTGTAACCCATTACAGACCTCATGTAGTTGATCGTACGCATAAACTTAAGGGCTAATGCATTGTAACTTCATATTGTGAGGAAGTAGAATGTTTGAAACTTGTTGTTTGTATTACAGACACTGTTTTGACTTATCAGTATTTCGAAGAATGTGATAATAAACTTCATACATTATATCATTATAGCAAGGACACGTTTGGTTACACGTCTCATACTCAGTGTGATTCATCAAAATGTATTGTACATCGAGCAATAAAATTAGCAAAAATAAAATTTATCCCTAAAACACATTTCAACTTGCAAATTCAGAGAAATATTATACATACATTACGCCCTATGGTGCCATGGAATTTCGTGAAAATTTATGGAAACCTGTGAAAATATTTTTCGTTTTAAAGAAATTTACTTTCCTCTAAGAGACAAAAAGAGCCATGATCTCATTCATTGTCGAGACAACAAGAAATGTCCAGTATTTCATATGACTGCAAACACCTCTTCCATCTAGTATTGAAGATGTATACTCCCATTATGTTGGATCCTATCCTGATTTGTTCGAAAGCATTGTTTTACACGCCTCTACTTGTAAAGGCGTTAGTTTACAAACAGACAGATTAAAACCATGGGCGTAAGAAACACACTCCTTGAAAGTAGAGGCCAAGAAGCAGATCTGGATCCTATTTTAAGGAAAAGTGTGAAAAGTTTGTCCTGGGAAGTTACTAACAGTTTATAAAAGATATTTGTTTTTAAAGAAAAATGTTCTAATTGTTAGTGTTAAAATGTTTTGTGTTATCCTGTAGCTGTTTCGGAGCAAGGTGGAATTGTTGTACATACAATTTTGGTTCTGCCTATATTTTTGAAATAGTTTGTGTAACATGTTATATTTGTTAGTCTTAAAAAATGTAAAAATGTTGTGAATTCCCAATGTATGTTTAATATGCTAATGTTTGGAGCAGATTCTACTTGGTAGTGTTTTGGGACATCTTGTACTTGATTGTGTTGAAACAATTGTGTAATTTGCATATGTTTGGAGCAAAATTTATCTACTTGATTAAATATGTTGCTTCAGTGATAAAATGTTGTATATAAATTTTAGGATCATTCTGTATTTGTATATATTTTTGTAAATAAATATTATTAAAAATGAATTAATTTCTCAATATTTATTTACCCTATTCCTTATTAAATACAACCTTATGTTGCTACGAATTTTTTTTTTCCTCAGAGAGGGAAAAGCATTTAATTTATCCTTAAGAGAGAGTGAAAGAGAGAGAGAGATTTTAAGTTTTTCAATTAAAAGTATGTTGCATTAACAAGAAACAGTCTTGTAAAGAAAAGATTCAGATAACAAACAGGCAATTACTTCGCCAAAAAAATACTAATCAATTAAAAATATATTTTAATTTGAGAAAAAAAATGTCTGCTGGAATAACATTATAAATACATATATTAGTTTTTAAATGTCGCCTGCCTTCATAGCATGACAGATCAGTCAAGGAGGCCCTGGGTTCGAATTCCAGGTAAGGCATGGTAATATATAGAGTTTGCAGATTCGATTCCCATAATCCCATAATTGACATAATTAATATAAGCTAGATTCGACTCGCACTTAGATCATGTATGAATGTAATCTAGTTTCTCACTTTCAGTGTGGGGTAGATGTATACATTCTGTGTTCGATTCCAGGCTAGGACTTGTATGATAATAGCTATTGTGAAATTCGTTAACCATATTAATGAAAAGGTTTAATAAATTAAAATTATAAATAAATTATAGTAAAACCAGGACTATGTTCCTAAAAGAGTGTTGAATCAGACCATTAAATTGATTTCACCTCGTAATGCAAAAGTCTGTATTGTAACGACACTTGTTCGTGTAAGAAATTGTTCAATAAGATCGCAATCCAAACCTATTAGCTTAAAAATCGGACAAATAACCGTTAAATTCAGATATAAAGACTAAAATACATTATATCGATGTTTAAAAAAATCACTTTAAAATCCTTTTAAATGTGTTAAAATTACATAAAAATGTATTGAAATGCCTTAAAATGCATTAATCGTCTATTTGATATCTATTTCAGGTGAATAGCATTAATTTTAATTTATGCGATAAGAGAGGATGCTGAGAGTATAAATAGCACCTCCCACCCACTGGAGCTCATTTGCTTGCGTGACTCCATGGAGGTAACACCTCCCCTACAGTGCACAGACAATCAGTACCTAGATCAAGAGCACCAGCTGCCCTCTCGCCTCTTGCTTGACTTTGCGGGGTTGTGCGACCGAGGGGACCCGGCCATCTATCGTTTCTGCTGCGACCGCTAAAGCCTGTCAGAGAAGGCTCCCGCTGTCTGCGTTCTACTGGGAGTGCCATCGCCCATCCACCCGTCCAGCGATCCTACCGCGACGGCGAAAGCAAGCCACCTCGCACAACCGCTTACTAGGAGGCTGGTCCCACGGAGCTGATAAGGGTATTGGGAGGGACCCCTGCGCTTACCTGACAGAGTGGGGCAGCGATCAGCCCTACTAACCGGGGTTCAGGACTCATTCATCAACCAACATCTTCGCTACAAGAGTTTAAGTAAGTGAATATAAAAAATTTAGGGTTTTTTGGTATTTCGTTAAAAAATGTTCGCGTTTTCTTTAAATTTTCTTAGAATCTTTCAAACTTTGAGTAAATTGTTATGTGATAAATCATTGAACCTTTTAAAGGATTTTCTTTAAAATTGCTGACTGAATGATTTTTCTTTGGGTATTGTTTAAAACTGGATGATTGATCTTTAAAATTGTTTATATCAATTCTTAAAAAAAATAATTTCACACAATTAATAAAATTTGTTGAGTTAAGAATTTTAAGGTTGTTTAAGGCTGTTTAAAAATGGATATTATTGTGATTGTGTGAACGTGGAGGAAAAGTCATTTGAATTTTAATTCCAGATATAATTTTTTCATGTAGTTTTGAGTTTATTTAGAAAAGCTGAGGGGAGAGGTAGACTGCCAGTAGAAGCATCTTGCTCTAACTGTAATAGGGTTTGTGTAAATAACACACACCTGCAGCCTCTTTTCACTGTTTAAATACTAGCAAAAATGTGTAAAAATGTATATAGAATGCATGGCCAAGTACTCTGAGTATTTCTTTTTTTTTGGTTAGGTAGTTGTATGATCGTGATTGTGTGAATGAGGGGAAAAGTCATCTGAATTTAATTAGTTTTACGTAGTTACAAACAATTTCTAAGGGAGGGATGTTGTGTGTATGAGGTATAAAATATGGAACAGCTAAAACAAGGAAAGAACTATGCCGCTCATGCCAAGCTTGGGGGGAGGTTCATTACCTCAGTTTCCAAGCTTGTTCAGTATGAGTTGACTGGAGAAGGATGTATGATGACGAGTATATGAACCATGAGTATTTCTAACACATGAAATATTTTTGAAGTGAATGTGATGGGTTGGTTTGGGTAATTAAGTTAATTTTAAGTTAAATCCTTTTAAAATTGTTGGGTAAATGCGAGTGTAAGTGAGATATATATTTTTTCAAGTGTTTTTTAAGTTTCAATGAATTTTACTTCTAAAATACACGATTATACAGTTGTAAGAGTATTAAATGTGTATGTATGTTTCTCATAAGTAGTGCACGTTTAGTTAATACTGTTCACTGTTTGAATTTTAAGTATTTTTTATAATATATTGAGTTCAACAGATGAATTCCCTTGAGAAAATTTCGTTAGTAAAGTTATTTTCAAAAAATTTATAAAATTCATAAAAATCTAATGGTGTAAAACTACTTAAAAGTTTTTGATGGTGTAAGATTCATAAATTTTTATAGTATCAAGTAATTCAAAATATTTTAGAATTTAAACTGTTCTAAAACTGAGATGCATTAGCATGCATTCTAAAATCTCACTGTTATATTCTAACCACAAAAGCTTTATACTGGGAAAGAAAGACGAGCTGAGGACAAGGCGAAACAGTTCAGGGAAAGTGGTCAATTCATTACTGGAGGCAGGCTGTTTGGCAAGAAATTCACGCCGCAGATATGTTGGCGGAGCAGAGTGACTGGAGTGGCGCGACCAGCAGGCATTGCGAGTCAGAGGGGAAAAAGGGGATGTTTTCAGGCAGGCTTGGAGGAGAAGTGCCCAGTTTCTCTTTTTACCCTCCCTCATCGCAATGCAGAGACACCTGCAGGGTCTACGCGATGTCTTGTTAGGGAAGAACGGGAATGGGCGGGGGTTGTAGGTCGGGCTCAGGAGGGATAGAGCAAGAGTAAGTTGGTGCACATGGGCACTAGCAGCAGTTTAGTGTACTAGAGTTCCCATTATTTCACCTGCTTCACGCTATGCACATATCCCACCCACATGGAGCAGCTCGGCCTGTCTGTCTTGTTTCACAGTAACCCTGTTTCTGCCTCACCAAGCACGCAGCCTGTCGGCCAGCCAAGGTGTTGGCCCATCTATTGTCTATTGTGTGTTATTAACTGTTTCTTTATTTTCAGAACTAGGGGTCACTTTAGTGTGTTTATTGTGGTTTTTAAACTGTTATATTGGGGATACCAAATAATGTTTTTAGTTAGGAGTCCAAATGGGTGAGTGTAAGCGATCCAGTACTGACATCTTGCTTGGAGATCTTTATGTAAGCAATTCTGATTCGGATTTGCAGACGGAAAGACAAGCAAGCTGCCGAGGCAGTGTCCCTTCGCCTAAGCGGATACGAGTTAATCTTTTGGAGGACAATCTCTACTTAAGCGATTCGAGCACGAATTCACTTATGGAGAGATTGTCAAAACCAAAAGGTCAAAATGTGTCCGCTTTCCCCAAACATGAAATAGTTGAATTTTGAACGAAGACTTATTTCTATCAGACTCGGAAAATGCTTGTGATTCGGAAAGTGCTCCAACCATTTCACAACCTAGAGATATCGATTAGAGATATTTCGCCAAGGGAGCCAGAAAATGATTCCTTATCCGATTCCCAAGCCTCAGCAGAAGCTTTGCAAGATTTGACGTACTAGCAATTGGCCACAGTGTTCTCAGAAATACTTAATGATGTACAGATACATAATGATCAATTAGAGTCTGATGTGGATTTTTCTCATTTCTTTGAGCGGTGCAAGGCCCCAATATGAAGCTTATCAATGGCATCATCCCAGCCATTTAGATTATCTGTTTCTGTAGCAGGTAAGTATTTGAATTTCTTTATGGTGGAAGAAGGCGCTGCAGAGACTTTTTATTTCAAAGCAAAGCACTCTCTGTCGTCCATTCATCCAATGTGGGTTTAATTTATGATGAGGATATCGTTCCTTATCTCACAAACAGACTTGAGGTGTTTAGTGCACATGGTTCTGGCTGGAGTCTCCAACTATTGATGTACATGGGCGTCCATGTGAGTCAATATCAGCTGCTCACCATCAGTGCTGAGCACACTAAACTGCCCAAGTTTGTTGCTGATGGGAAAGCTTGTGTTAATGTAGACTGCCCAGAGGGAATGTGTTTTCACTATGCCATTGTAGCATCTTTGTTTCTTGTCACACAACATGTTTACAGAACTACTTCATAGCCAAAACCTCACCAAGTTTTGAATATCGAAGGTCTGTCGACACCTGTAGTCATACAGGATATTCGTAAGTTTGAGGAGAACAATTCTATTTCTATCAATGTCTACTGTGTGGTAGACAAAGATAGCATTATAATTGACGAAACTTGTGAAAAGGGTGGGGTTGCAGTATCCATGCATATTTCTCTTGTATGCCATGACAAACACATAAATATTTTGGCGATTCGTGCGACTTTAAAAGCTGCTCATTTGCATTTCGTATGCATTAGAAAGTTCTCAAAGCTGGTTGGCAGTCTGCTGAGTAAGAGAGCTAATAAGATATTTGTTTGCAAGCATTGTCTTCAGTGTTTCCAAACTGAGGAGAAACTCACTATCCACACTATTCTTTGCCAGCAAAAAAAGGCTGTTCGCAGTACTTTCCCCACTGGGAACTACAAGTATTTGGAATTTAAATATTACAGCAAATAGCAGAGATTGGGTTTCGTCACCTATTGCGACGTAGTAAGTTGTCTGAAACCCATGTTCACTTGCTTGCCTAATGATGAAATAAGTAATACAACTGCCATCAACCAACATGTTCCATATGCTGTAGCATTATGTTGGTTTGTTCATACAATCCAAGTTTGTCTCAGTATTTAGTGTTTGTGGGTGCTGATTGTATGCACAAATTAGTTGATAAATTATTTGACCTTACAAAGTGGGTTGCATGAATTTACAGCATCATTGTTCTGATGAAGGGAAAAACCCCTGCTGGTGAAGCTAGGTTGCTGGCTCAGAAAAGTTGTCACATTTGTAAAGAAAAGCTTGGTACAGATGATACTGTGGTCGACAATGACCATCTCATGGATGAAATCAGAGGCTGCGCACATAATCAGTGCAACTTGAATTTCGGACTGCCCAAAAGACAACTTATCGCTGTTTTCCATAACCTGCAGAATTATAATGCTCACTTTCTCATAAAGCCCTTTGCTGAAAGTCACGTAATGTTACACAACAGCACCATTGAAATTGAAAATCGTAGAGAAATTCAAGTGATTGGAATGACCCTTGGAAAATACAAATGTATCACAAAATAGATTCCCAATGGGACAAATTGTAATGGAAATGCACAATATTTCAAGTTAAAATTAATTGATTCATTCCAATTCATGAGCGACTCTCTGGAAACTTTGGCAGGCAATTTGCTAACTCCGCAGTTTAGTATCACCCGCTCGATGTTTCCGGACAACACCCAGTTCGAATTGGCAAAACAGAAGGAAGTTTTTCCTAATGACTTTGTTAAGTCTTCTGACAGTCTGATGTGTAAGTCACAACCACCAAAGGATGCATTTCATAATGTGATGAGAGGCGAAGGTATTAGTGATGAGGATTGTGCTCATGCCCAAGCCAGATGGGATGGGTTCAACTTCATAAATTTGCTGCAGTATGCCATTCATTACTTACATGTGAACACTTGTTTGCTGGCTGATGTTTTTGAGTATTTCAAGACTATGTTTCGCTCATTACGGTCTTGACCCTGCATGTATGTCACAGCTCCATCTCTTTCATGGAATGCTGTATTGTTAATGACATGCATGTTGCTATAGATGTTGACTGATACTGACATGTATCTTTTTGTAGAGTGCATGGTTAGGGGTGGCATTACCCAGGTTTCAAAAAGATGTGCGGAAGCCAACAATATTTACATGGGTTAGGACTATGACCCTAATGTGGCATTTAAATATGTATGCTATTTCGACGTCAATGGGCTGTACAGTCATACAATATGGTCCAAGCTTCCGATTGGTAATTTCGAGTGGGTGAAGGCTGACATGTTGTCTTCATGGGATTTTGCAAACACTGTGAATGATGGTGACACTTGTTTTTTTGTGGAAGTGGATCTGTCATTTCCAGAGGAATGTCATGATAAACTATCTGATCTGCCTTTGGCCCCAGAAAATGGCATATCCCTGAACAGCTCGCATGAGAAGCTTCTTTTAACTCTCGCGCCATACAAGAAATATGTTATACACAGGGAAACACTAAGGCAGTACTTGATGCATGGGGCCAAACTTGACTCTGTTCATTGCATTTTGCGCTTTGAGCAGAAGGCATAGATGACTCCGTACATCGACCTCAACATTGAGAAACGTGCCTATGCTTCGAATACATTCGAAAAATCATTTTTCAAGTTGATGAATAATTCCATTTATGGAAAACATTGCAGAATGTCCGCTGGGAAAGGGACATCAGAGTCGTTTCGAGGTATGACACAATCTATGGGGCTGCAGAGCTGATAGGATGTACGACATTCCAGGTGTGGCAGATCATAGGTGAAAACTTAGTCCTCATTGAAATTTTAAAGAGTTCTGTTTGCGTTCAACAAACCTCTGTACTCTGGTGTTGCCATTCTCGTCCTTTCAAAATTACACACTATGAATTTCATTATCAATACATATGTACAAAATTTCTTCTGCCGGCTTTGCACCTCCTGTATTGTGACAGATTCCTTGGTATACTCTGTTACTTATGATTGTGTATATAAAGTAATTACCCCATATTTAAAGGTGCGGTTTAATACATCCAACTACATGCTCGATGATCTGCAAATATTCCCTCAAAGGAACAAAGGCAGTACCAGGGTGATGAAACATGAATGTGCTAGGCGCATAATCACACACTTTATGGGTTTACATCCTAAGCTTTATACACACATTGTTGCGAATGAGCAATGTATTCATAAGGTGAAGGGTATAAAACCCAATGTGTTGGAATCACTCAGGTACGAGGATTATAGAGATTGCCTCGAAATTTGCACAAGGGTAATGGGGATCCAGCATCAGTTCTATTCGCATGCTCATCAAGTCTACGCCGAACATGTAACAAAGGTAGTGTTGTCAGGTATGGATGATGAGCAGTACATTGAGTAAGATGGAATATCAAACTTACCTTGGGGGCACTATCGAATACCTAAATTTTTTATCAATATAACAGCTTCAAAGCCACAATATAGGTATGTATATATATATATATATATATATATATATATATATATATATATATATATATATATATGAATATATAGATCTCTCAACACCCCACGATGCCATGGACACCCATCTGCCGACATCACACGCACCTCCTGCTCCACAGTCATCGCAACTGGCTACAATCATCATAATCATCATCCAAGCTGGCTATAATCATCATCGCAGCTGACTACACCAACTACAAATATTTACAACACCTGTTGGATCATCATTAATGCTACTGATTCCTGTTTGCCTGCCTGTAAGGCATTACGTAAGTTCAAAATAAACTCTCTTGATACAAATGTCTTGGATCCAATTTACATTATCAAAGAAGAAGAAAATCTATTCCCAGTGGAAACTGTGTGCATGTGAGTGTTTTGCCTCAGTCACTTGGCGTGTGTGTGTACTTGACAAAATCAATACCCCGATGTAACAAAGAATGCCCCTCTGCGTGTCTTCGCGAACACCACACTAGTGTTTCTCAAAATGTACATAAAAATGTCCATATTTAAGAAAGAGACAACAAACAGTTGCTCTTGAATATATTATGTGAATTAAATTATTTGTTGCAGATAGATCTCTTCAATTGTGTTTTAGTTTGTGTAAGTATTCTTTAATCATGTAATATATGTCAAACACTTTTGTACCAGTAGTAATGTAGCAATAGTAATAATAGTTGTAGTAACAGTAGTTGTAGTGTTAAGTTCCAGATGTAATGTTTGTAAAATGTCGTTGATGAAGTCTCTTTTAGTTTGTAAGTTGATTGTTGTTAAAATGGTATTGATGAGAATATTTTGTTTTTGTAGACATTACTTTATTTTGTAGAAAAAAACGGTGTAATAATTTACAATAATATTGATTGTACATATATTGTCTGAAAATGTGTTTCATTTTATGTAAATAATAACTTGATTTGATGTAAAATAATGTCTTTTTTTTTTTTAAAAGAGAAAAATGTGTAAACACAATGCTTGTTGTAATTAGTTGTTGTAGCTGTTATGTATAGAAATGAGAAAACGTGTTTCAGTATGTATAAAAAAGCAAGTTTTTGATAACTTTCACTGTGAATAGTGAATTGTTTGTTGTAAATTCAATATTTTTGTGTGATATTGTAAATATGTAGGTTTAAGGAGAATTATTGAAAAAATAATATTTTATAATAAAATGTTAAAACAAATAGTGTGAGTTATTATCAATTTTTAATACCTTATACCACTAACTTTTTTTAATAATATTTTATGTAAAATGAGAAAACAAAGCTAAGAGGGTGTTTGAAGGCCTGAGCGGAATTTAATAATAAAAAATTATGGAGAAAATAAAAAATAGCTGAATGAATGAATGAAGCAAGTTAATACCTCGAGAAGAACTTGGTCCACTCCGGCTATTCAACTTGAAAGTTGGAGCAGGACATGATGGTATCCTGCCCATCTTTTGTGACATCCCAGGGGAATCTATTGAAAGTTAACCCCACATTACTTCACAGAGGTAGGTAGCAAAAACCTCTGTCCCTCCTTGCCTTCAATATACGATTGCACTGAACAGAAACCAGCAAATATAGTCCATCAACATTTTAAATATTTCATTTTACAATCACACAAATTACAAGAGTTCCTGTTCAATATACAACATGATGATGTCTGGAGAAGAAGATAAACATAATATATTTAAACTAACATATAAATAAAATTCAAGTCAAGTTATGTAATAATACCAAAATATTTTCCCGTAAATTTACAAGACCCTGACCTACCTTCATCTCTAGTGATAGCCACGATTTATGTAGTATTTTATTGGGAAAATATACATTTTAGTATATTAAGAACGAATCAATACCCTGCATTTGCGATAAGATTTTAAATTTCTGTGTTCGGTAGATGATAATACCATTTGTGTTAGCAACTCGCATTTTTTGTTACCAAGTGATGTGAATTTCACAGATTTAACGGAAATTTGTAGCATGTCTCTATTAAGTGTTGCATAGTTATGCTTTGCAGGCTTAAGTACTTCTTATCGTCATCCGAGTATCCCTACGCTTCGACGGAAATAATATGTGTTAAAAGTGAATTATTCTGAAAATAGTGAATTTTAGTTTAAAAAAATTATAGTTTGGTTGTCTGTTGTAGGACGAATGTAGAGTTTTTTTTTTTTGGTAAATTTCAACTCATTTGCATATCGGCTATGCTACACGTATGTAATCAGGCTTATAAGACGATGTAATTGCTATGCTGGAATCCACATATCCAATGGACATGTTTTAAAAATACTCAAGTTATGTGCGAGAGGCATTAAGTAATGTACGTGTATTTATATTATGCTATTGTGCCTGCTTTAAATCGTATTCACAGGCTGAATCGTGTAATTTATTCATATTGAGTAGCTGGATTTCGTTTACTGAGTTTGCACTTGTCGACATCAGATGTTATTCACATAGTTAAAATTCTCTCTCGTGTAAATTATATTTCTATGCTCGAGACTCACATTACGTTCAAGAGTCACATAATTCCACTTATTATTATTCACGTAGTAGTTTGAAAATTTCCGGTTCGAAATGTGTAATCTATTCATACATTGAAGACTTTGAAATTCTCTAATGTATAATTGCATTCCGAAAACAGATCGTTTAACACATAAATCGCATATTTCAATGTCGCCTGTCTACCAGCTATATCCGCCCAAAAAAAATAACATTTACACTTAGGCCACTCTCAGAAATCCTTTAGACACTCTGAATTTCTCCCCTGTGTAAAATATATTCGTAAAAATCGCCTATCTACCACCAATATCCCTCCAAGCACACCAAAATTATAAAATTCAAACAAATGTCTCTTAGCCCATCCTTGCACTAACTCTACACCTATATAAGACATTGCAACCCACAACTCTGGTCAGTTGCCTTTAGATCACCACACCATCAACATCGGACAGAGCTCTTGTTACCCCCTCCCCCATCCAGAACAAAAGAAAAATATCAAGAAATAAAATTGACCCTTTCCATTATTTAGCGGATTAAGTAATTTTTATCGAATCGAGACCGGATTAAAAACGGATTATCTCTTTAAATCAATTTAATTAACCCTTTGATATCAAATCGATAATCCGAATAATCAAATGTGGCCTAGGACCATCACGACTCTACTACACTTACTAGTATAGTTTCATTCATTTTCTTGAAAATGACATGAATTCACTAGAGTAGAGTGTGTTATTTTTTAGTATTGACGTGGAAAATTATTAACCGGTTGAAAAATATAAGCTTAGTTTTTTCTTTACGTTCTGGGATATTATCAGCATGTAAAATTTAATGATAAATAAAAGTTGGGTCCGGCGGAGTTTTGAACTCACACCCAAAAGTCACATTTTTATATAGTGGATGCTTCTATTTAAGCACTGTACTACAAGTTACCATAACAGTTGCGTAGCTTATATACTGAAGATTTACTGAACTGAAGAGTTTGAATTAGTTTTTCGTACAATAGGTAATGTTTTAAGTATTCAGAACGGTTTTAAACAGTAATTAGTAGTTGCCATAGCCAATATTATTCGTAGTCGTATTCAAAATCTATTTGAAAGAGTTTCAACCTCATAGGTGTTAAATCAGGATGGAGGCATCCTTTTCAGTATCTTAATCAACTCGTTTTAATTAGTAGTCACAGGGAAGGGCCCTACGCTCTGAACCTGCGATGTGATTGGCCAGGTACGAGAGCCGGTATGAAACCTGCCACGAAAAATAGGACATGTCCAATTACCAAATCTGGTACGAAATCTGCCCGTACAAGGCGGGAAATGCCATGACGGGTGCCACACTAGCCCGTATACCAGTCGCTATGGCGGACCTAGACGGAAGCGAATGGAATCAAGGAATGCGCTCAATTAAGAATAGGATTGTGAAGTTTTGCATGTTGGTAAATAACATGGATTCTGCAGGTCCCCAAAATTTCCAATCAGTTAACCGAAGCAATGTTAAAGTAGATTAATAGTTATAATGATTATAAATTAATTTAAGCAAATATTATGAATAGCCAAAAAGCATTTAATTGTATCACATTTTTACAATTTGTGTTTGCAGAGAAATGGTTTTGAAATTTAAGGCATTACGTATATTGTAGCATTTGTAAACTAGTCTTCAATATAATATGTTTTATATTTGTAATAACCTGAAAAAAATTCTTATGTACTAGAATTTGTTTAGGATGGACATTTAAATGCTAATATTTATACAAACAGGTGTGTCAAGTATTTTTTAAAACTATATATATTAAAAGGAAATGCACGACTACATTTTAATTACAATTTAATATTGAAGGATCTATTTCCATTTTATAAATCATCATATTTTATAGTATGATTGGTTTCCATTAAACATATGCAACCACAATTGCTTCAGATTTGGGGAAAATGTAACCAAGTGTTATCTATAGTGTCTATGTGTTTTGGGCGTTAAAATAATTTTGTTTTAGTCTGTTCGCGGGACAGTGAGCACTAGTTAAGGTCATGCTTAAGGGTTCCTTTGAACGAGGTAACCAGTTGAGACATGTCAATGTCGATCAGCCGGAGAGTTTCTGGCGGTATCTAAGACATCTGGGACTGCGACGAAGGGAAGAAATAACACGCAGCGACCACGTTTTCTGAGAACATTAGTCATTATACCAGTCAACTAATTCTACAACTCGGTACCAGCACAAGAGAAGACGTTATTTGGCATGCAAAAACAGTTTCTAAAACATGATTTTTACAATAAACAGCAAATGTTGACGATACAGTCCCTTCAACGTATTTTATTTAACGGCTAGATTTATTATTTTAAAATAAAATTGCATGTTTATGTATCCACTACGGTTTAACTACATCATACGTACTATATCTGTAATGACTTAAACATATAACTTGTAAGTTTATCGAACTCGCTGAATGGATATTAAATATTACTCCCCATGCCAAAAACACAGTTAAAATATCATGCACAATTTAGATGTGTAGTAACATAATACAGCTAATGTTGGAAGATGTTTTACAAAAAAAAAAAACATGAAAATTCAGTATCTCGTTCACTAGCCCTCAGTGATGTGAATTTTTCTTCTGGCTCCGTAAGTGCCTTTTTTATTCCACACTGCTCACAATTCGCCCGTATAGGTGAACCAGATCTGGAAAACCGCCAGTGATAATTATTTATTTAAAACAAGAAAATACCAATATCAAGAGATTTCTCAACAGGAGGTATAACTAGATTGCGACAAGTGTGGAGTTGTTAAGGGAAATGGCACCAGCGCTAGCAGCCGGTAGCGAGTAAAGGCGCGTGACGGGTGAACTTGCGAGTAAAGGTGCGTGAGGGGTGACCTTGCAAGTAATGACGTGTGAGGGGTGACCTTACAAGTAAAGGTGAAAGAGGGATGACCTTACGACAAAAGGTTCATAAGAGGTGACATTGCAAGTAAAGGCGTGCGAGAGGTAACCTTGCGAGTAAAGGTGCGTGAGGTATGACCATGCAATTAAAAGCATTTGTGAGGGGTGACCTTGCGAGTAAAGGCACGTGAGTGCTTACCTTGTGAGTATAGGTGCATAAGGGGTGAAGTTGCGAGTAAAGATGCGTGAGGGGTGACCTTGCGAGGAAAGGCATGTGAGGGGTGACCCTACGATTAAAGGTGCATGAAGTGTCACCTTGCAAATAAAGGTGCACGAGGGGTGACCTTGCGAGTAATTATGCATGAAGGGTGACCTTGCAAGTAAATGTGCATGAGGGGTGACATTGCAGTTAAAGGTGTGTGAGAGGTGAGCTTTCTACTAAAGGTGCGTAAGGGGTGACTTTGTGATAAAAGTCATGTGACTGGTGACATTGCTAGTAAAGGTGCATGAGTGGTGACCCTTCGAATAAATGTGCATGGGGAGTGACCTCGCGAGAAAGGTGCATGAGGGGTGGCATTGCAAGTAAATGTCGTGTTAGCGGTGACCATCCAATTATAGGTGCGTAAGGGGTGTCCTTGCGAGTAAAGGTGTGTGATGGGTGACCTTACGAATAAAGGTGCATGACGGGTGACATAACGAGTTAAGGTACGTGAGGGTAACATTGCGAGTAAAGGTGCATGAGGGGTGACCTTCCGAGTAATGGTGCGTGAGGGGCGACCTTGCTAGGAAAGGCATGTGAGGAGTTACCTTGAGAGTAAAGGCGTGTAAGGGTTTACCTTGTGAGTAAAAGCGCGTGAGGGCTGATCTTGTAAGTAAAGGTGCATGAGGTTTGACCTTACGAGTAAAGGCGTGTGAGGGGTGACCATTCAAGTAAAGGCGTGTGAGTGGTGACCTTGTTGTAAAGGTGCATGAGGGGTGACCTTGCGAGTAAAGGCGTGTGAGGGGTGAACTTGCGAGTAAAGGTGCATGAGGGGGTGAGCTTACGAGTAAAGGCGTGTGAGTGATTACGTTGCAAGTATAAGTGTGTAAGGGGTGCTGATGCGAGTAAAGACGCATTAGGGTTGAACTTGTTAGTAAAGGCGTGTGAGGGGTGACCATTCAAGTAAAGGCGTGTGAGGGGATACATTGCAAGTAAAGGTGTGTGAAGTCTGACCTTGTGAATAAAGGCGTGTGAAGGGTGACCTTGCGAGTGAAGGTGCATGAGGGTTGACCTTGCGATTGTGGCATGTGAGGTGTGATCTTGCGAGTAAAGACATGTCAGGGGTGACCTTACGAGTAAAGGTGCATGAGGGGTGACCTTGCGAGTAAAGGTGCATGAGGGGTGAACTAGCGAGTAAAGGTCCATGAGGAATGACATTGAAATTAAAGGCATGTGAGGGGTGACCTCGCGAGTAAAGGAACATGAGGTGTGACATTGTGAGTAAAGTCATGTGAGGGTGTCCTTGCGAGAAAGGCGTGTGAGGGGGGACCTTAAGAGTAAATGTGCATTAGGGGTGACCTGGCAGGTAAAGGTACGTGAGGGGTCCCCTTGCAAGTAATTGTGCATGAGGAGTGACATTTGCAAGTAAAGGCGTGTGATGGGTGACTTTGCGAGTAAATGTGCATGAGGGATGACCTTGCAATTAAAGGCATGTGAGAGGTGACCTTGCGAGTAAAGGCATGTGAGGGGTGACCCTACGATTAAAGGTGCATGAAGTGTCACTTTGCAAATAAAGGTGCACGAGGTGTGACATTGCAATTAAAGGTGTGTGAGAGGTGATCTTTCTACTAAAGGTGCGTAAGGGGTGACTTTGTAATAAAAGTAATGTGACTGGTGACATTGCGAGTAAAGGTGCATGAGTGGTGACCCTTCGAATAAATGTGCATGGGGAGTGACCTCGCGAGAAAGGTGCATGAGGGGTGGCATTGCAAGTAAATGTCGTGTTAGGGGTGACCTTGCTATTAAAGGTGCATAAGGGGTGACATTGTGAGTAAAGACACGGAGGGGTGACCTTGCGAGTAAAATTACGCAAGGGGTGACCTTGCGAGTAATGTTGCATGAGGGGTGACCTTGCGATGAAAGGCATGTTTGGCGTTACCTAGTGAGTAAAGGTGTAAAATGTTTACCTTGAAAGTAAAAGCATGTGAGGGGTGACCTGGTGAGTAAAGGTGGTGAGGGGGTGACCTTTCGAGTAAAGGTGCATGAGGGGTTACCTTACAAGTAAATGTGCATGAGGGGTGACATTGCAAGTGAATGCATGTGAGGAGTGACCTTTCGATTAAAGGTGCGTAAGGGGTGACCATGCGAGTAAAGATGCGTGAGTGGTTACCTTGCGAGTGAAGGCGTGTGAGGGGTAACCTTTCGAGTAAATGTGCATGAGGGGTAACCTAGCAAGTAAAGGTGCATGAGGGGTACCTTGCGAGTAAATGGGCGTGAGGGGTGACCTTGCGAGTAAAGGTGCATGAGAGGTTAGCTTACACGGAAAGGCAAGTGTGGGGTTACCTTGAGAGTAAATGTGTGTAAGTGGTTACCATGTGAGTAAAGGCGTGTAAGTGTTGACCTTGCGAGCAAGGTGATAAGGTTTAACCTTGCGAGTAAAGGTGTGTGTGGAGTGCCCTTGCAATTAAAGGCTTGTGAGGGGTGAACTTGCGAGTTAAATTGAATTAGGGGTGACCTTGCGAGTAAAGGTGCGTGAGGGCTGACCTTGTGAATAAAGGTGCATGAGGGGTGACATTTCAAGTAAAGTTATTTGAGGGATGACTTTGATAGTAAAGGTGCTTGGTGGTGAACTTGTGAGTAAAGGCGTTTGAGGGGTGAACTATCAAGTAAAGGCTGTGAGGGGTGACCTTATGAGTAAAGGTGCATGAGGGGTGACCTTGCGAGTAAAGGTGCATGAGTGGTGACCTTGCAAGTAAAGGTGCATAAGGGGTGGCCTTGCGAGTAAAGGTGCATGAGGGGTGACCTTGCATGTAAAGGCGTGTGAGGGGTTACTCTGAGAGTAAAGGCATGTGAGGTGTTAACTTGTAAGTAAAGGCATGTGAAGGATGACATTGCAACTAAAGTTGAATGAGGGGTGTCCTTGCGAGTAAAGTCGTGTGAGGAGTGGCTTTGCAAGTTAAGTTGTATGAGGGGTGATCTTACGAGTAAAGGTGCATGAGAGGTGACCTTGCGAGTAAAGATGCGTGAGGGGTGATTTTGCAAGTAAAGGTGCATAAGGGGTGACCTTGCGAGTTAAGATACATCAGGTGTGAGCTTGTGAGTAAAGGTGTGTGAGTCGTTACCTTGAGAGTAATTGTGTGTGATGGGTAACCTTGCGAGTAAAGGTGCATGTCGGGTAACCTTGCGAGTAAAGTTGCATGAGGAGTGACCTTGAGTGAAAAGGCGTGTGAGGGCTGACCTTGCATGTAATGGCATGCGAGCAGCGACCTTGTGAGTAAATGCACGTGTATGGTGACCTTGCAAGTTAAGGTGTGTGAGTAAAGGTGCATGATAGGTTACCTTGCGAGTAATGGTGCATGAGGGGTGATCTTGCAAGGTAAAGGCCTGTGAGGGGTGACCTTGCGAGAAGGGGAAAACCGCACCCGTAACTGTCGAGTGTACAATCTACCTCTTATTTTAAAACCATTGACAGTTTACTTATAGTAGTGATTTATCCTTTAACCGTATAAAACTTACTTACGGTGCGCCGAATTACACAGAAGTCTAAATCATCTAAACATATATATTTAATATTATTCATCCGTTTATTCCCAGGTTTTCATTACTCACATGAGCTTGCTTTCCTTCTTTTCTAATATTGCATATAGTTCGTTCCTATTCACCGGTTGCAGCTACTGCATGTTTATTAAAATGACATCTGATGTATAATTGTCCGGATATTAATCACATTCCTTGTGGCTCCTCAGCTCCGACTGAGTAAAATGTTATTAATTTACTTACTAGTTGATGCCATTATTAAACATGCAATACCACTGCCACCATTATTCAACACTTTGTACCTATCATTCGTGTGCGCATAAATACTTCCATCAATCGAGAGCGTACGAACACTGGAATAGAGTACTATTGCAGATCTTGGCGCTGCAGAATAATTTAAATAAAATTCAACCAATTTCAAGCTAAATTCAAACAAATTTCTAATTCCGTTTCAAATTTTGCAAAGCATAACTCAAAATAAATCATATTTAAGGTCAAAATCAAAATCAATTTTCAACTGGTTTTCACTCATCAAATTTTGATGAAATTCCAAGAATTTTCATACTCTTATCGTGATATTATTTTTGACTAATTGATTTGGCTTTCAAATTTAAAATAGATGTTCGCCTTATTGGCCATAATTTTAGCCTCATTCACCCTGAAAATGCGCCACTGATCGAAGAGTGAACGGAGTATGTTTTTTTTTTAAAAAGTCCGCATAATTGAGAACGCAGATTTGGGTCAAATTATCTTGATTTTAGAGTTCAGATTGACGAGATGAATCATGTTTGAAGAAGAGATTGAAAAATTGGTGCTTGAAAGTGAGAAATTTGCGTGAATTTTAGTTAGATTATTGAGTTGCGCCAAGATCTGCAATAGACCTCTACTGATTTATACGAAATGTGTACAGATAAACATGAGAGAAGGAAAAAAATTTTACTTATATTTAAAGAATGGTTTTTTTATTCAATAAAACAACTCAACCATATATTTAAAAAATTGTATTAAAATAGCGAAACAATTTCTTGTTTCTGAAAAATCGTTTACATTTCATATTAATAAACTTAAAAATTTATGTATCTTCAGTGATATTATCTTTCAAATAATCATAATTTAAATTTGTTGGCTAATTAAAACAACATTACAACTTGTACCAGCCTTAACAGCTTTTTTAAAATCTACGCTAATTTTTATATTTGTTTTATTTATATTTTACTACTGCTGTTTTTCAACAACATATGAAGGTCTGCGTCCAAAACATGAATAATAATAATTTATATCGCCATGACAGTTTGTAGTTGGTTTATAATAAAGTTAAATATTTCTATATATAGTATATAATGTTGTTCTTGAATTTCTAATATCATTAAAAGCAAGAAACATTTTAATACAAAGATCAATTTCAATATCTACATTCCAATTTTCTTTTGGAAAAATTTATTTTCTACCATTAAAAAAAAAAAAGTATGGATCACATTACAATGACTAAACATTGAAGCCTGCATATATTGCTCGGCGCGATTTTTTCTATTAGTTTGGAAACCCACAATCACAAAATCAGGCATGTCAAATTCCAAATTATAAAACTGATCTTTTATATCAAACTTATAACATTTGTCCTAGCAGGAACTTCTTTTTTTTTTAATTGCCAATACTTAAAACCAATATGAATTTTGGGATATTTAGATACATTTTCTTTAATTGCAATTAATGTGTTAGATTCGTATTCAACAATAGGCCACAAAATTTCTAATTTTCCAATAAAATCTTTACCTCGATCAACTTAATCTCTTTCAATTGTAGTGCAATCTACTTTCTTAGTTGCATAAACAAATAAACAATTGTTATCGGGCGAATTTCGGAAAAAGTGATTTTATAACTACCTTTCTAGTAAATTTCATTATTATCGCGAATAAAGCCAAACAAATATCTTAATGGATACATTATTTCATTGATTTTGTCACTACGAACATATTTTACTCGGAATTTATTATCAACAGTAGCCTCTAAATAATTTTATTCACGTGGTGATCTTGACAAAATATTCATCATTGTTGAAGTTATTCCTGGATTATAAACAGCCTCAATAAAATGTCCGTGTATTAAATTTCTACTCTAGAAAACTGAAATGGAAAAAAAGTAGACAAACATCAATATTATATAATTTTTCGTATTTTGCCTCATTTCCAAATTTATCTCTTTTTAGTAGGCGATATTCTTCCAAAACATAAGCTACAATTGGAAAAGAAAATCTATCTCCTATGGGAATATCAAACTCGATTCTATTATTGTAAATAATCAAATTCCCCCTCGTTTGATCAGTTGGGGGGAAAGTTTGTATCTCAAAACTCTCAATGCTTTAATAAGTCATTTATAAGTTTAGTATATATATATATATGAAGGGTTCAGAGGGTGTTTCTCGAGTAAAATTGATCATCGATAAGTATATAAAATATAAAAACAACCATGTGTTAGTATATGAAAAAAAAACAAGAAAAAAGATCTACATTTAATTCGTGAATTACATAATATTAGCAAAAAAGTATAACAAGTAAGTGAAAAAATTAATATTTAATAACATCACTAGTACCTGTTGCAGGAAATTTTTTTAGATTATCCACTAACACCAGAAGAAACATCTTTTGAAAGAGAATTATTTCCAAAATCACCAATGGATGTTACTCCATTAAAAAATTTTCCACCTATAGCAGACATTTCTATTATAAAATTAGGGAAACATATTTCTGAAAATATTAATGTTATTGATGATATATTTGGTTTGCGAGGAGTTGGCGATTGTTTTGAAATTGGAGATATAAAAGTAAAAATTGATGCAGTTTTTTTATTTGTCAAATATAAAAAATATAATTTAACAAAGTGTCTCACTAATTTGTTAACAAAAATTAAAAAATATGGTCTTGTAGATGAAAACGCACACAACAATTAATTTACTAATGAGGACTAAGATTATGCAGACATTTTTAAAGCAACAAATGCAGAATATCAAGAATATAATCTTAAAATGAATGTTGTTTCGTGTAAGATGCGGAAATATACAGATATAATAAGACCAATTTATCAAGATACACAATAAGATAAATTGAAAGCAAAATATACCCTGGAGGGTTTTAGTGATGATGATTTGAAAATTGGAGATGGCATAAAAAAATATAATAATTTGCCAATAGAATATATTTGGATGGACAATGTTAGAAAATAATTTATAGATTATTAGTTATTTATGGTGCATAAAATGCTGGAAATTAAAACTATAAACAATGAAAGAGTAAATATTATGAATATGCTAAACAATAAATTTTCTGTCTGTGTTGTGAATAACCAAAAATGAATACCATATTTAAAACATTTAAAAATGTTATTCCGCACTCATTTTGGAATTCCGACCGCCATGGCAAAGGCGTGATAAATTGGGACTAAACAATTTATTTTTACACGAAATGCATTTGCCAGGTTATAATTATTGTAGACTATTTACAAAATTAAATGAAAGATTAGAAAGAGGAGATACAGGAGTGAATAAACTAGATGAAGCTTGCAAATATCATGATATTGTTTATAGAGATCATAAAGATTTAGAATCTAGGCATGAAGCTGGTGAAATTTTACAAAAAGAAGCAAAAGAAATCATGTTAAATAAAGACACTCCAATTGGAGAAAAAGTTGCTTCTGCAGCTGTTCCCTCTACAATGTTTACAAAAAGAAAGTTAGGTTTTGGAATTAAAATGTTATATTAAACTATTAATATTTTTTATTTTTAAATGAAGATGAAAAGCTTAACTTTTGATATACCCATTCATCAATTAAGAGATTTAGGCATAGATCAATTTTTAACAAAAGAATAACTTGAGAAAAAAATTTGAAAGAAGGAAAAAGTTTTAATTTAACTTTACCATTCCCAACAGTTAAAAAAATGGCCAATGAAAAAACTGGAAGTGGTTTACATCATGGAGGATTTTTACCAATTTAATTTGTAGCATTAGGAGCTCTTGGCGCAATAGCTGAAGGAGCTGGTGCATTTGATAATTCTGTCGAACAAAGTAATAAATAATAATAATAATAAAGAATTAGAAGAACAACAGAGACACAATTTAGCAATTGAATACAAGGCTGGTAATGGTGTAGTTGCGAAAAAAAAGAGGAAAGCCAAAAAATTCCAGCTCCACTATCCAATAACAATATTGAAAAATATGTAAAATAATTAAATATAAAAAATTTCAGAAATGTTTGTATGATTGACGAACTACAAAAAAATATGCACAGAAATGAATGTGCTGTGGTTAAGAGTGATATTTCAAGAAATCCTGGCACTAATTGGGTTTGCTATTTTAAAGAAAATAATAATGTTTATTATTTTGATTCATTTAAAGGCAATATTCCTAATAATTTAATTAATTATTTCAAAAACAATAATTTGTATTACAATGATAATATAATTCATAGAAATTTGATTCAGTTATTTGTGGACATTTATGTTTCATTGTTTTACACATTTTTTCGAGAGAATTTAAGTTTAGCGAAATCATATCTATCTTATGAAATGACAGATATATTCGAGAAATGATTAATTGAATTCTTAAATAAAAACTTCTATAATATTGCTGAAGATTAAAAAAGAAGTGTAGATTTACAATGCAATTCGAGTGTTTCTTCTTTACAAAGCGAATTGGGCACTTGTTTTGATTTTACAAAATCGTATGATTCTATTCAAAATTGCAGAATTAATAATATGGCAGATACTGTAGGTGGTAAAGGTGCTGTCAATAAAAAATTTTTCGATAAAGAAATAACTGATAAATTACCAAATTTAAGCCAATCAGTTATGTATTATTCTGATAAACGTATTGATGTGCAAGTTGAAGAAAGCAAAGAAGCTAATGAATAAGAAACCGATGTTAAATTTAATAATTTATTTCAATCAGTTATAGATTATTGTGATACAACTGTTAAGGAAGCAGTTAAGGAAGATGTTCAAAAAAGCATGGGAAAAAATATCTCATGTATTTTATTTGCATGCGAGGTGGGATAAATCTAATAATATTTTCCACTTAGATAATAATAAAAACTTCTTTACTTTTTTTTATGGATTGTACTGTTTATAAAATAGCTTTTCGTTTTAATGTTAATATATCCAAAAACGACATGACAGTTATTCATGGAACTACAAAAATACATCACACTTACCCTTTTGAATTTAAGAAAGCTAATCGTTCAAATTTAAAACAAAAAAAATATATAACATTTAATATTCTGATAGCATAGAAGCAATAATATGAATATTCGTGAAATAAAAAGTTTAACTATAGTCCATTCCCGATTGGAAGCGACTTATGAAAATCAACCTTTAAAAAAACACTCTAGGCATAACATGTCACCTGTTTTTTCAATAACCTGTATTCCACAAATATATAACACTGTGGTTAACTTTAGAGGACTGTATTATTGAATTAATGAAACTTTACGTTAATATCTTCTATAACTTGTAATATTTATTTCTTTTTAAATATGAATTAACAACAACGAGAGCAGCGACGTGTTGGCAACGACCAGTGAGAAATAGTTCACAGTAAAAATATTATTTTAATCTAGTTTTTTACAATACTATTTGTAAATTAACCGATGCCTATTGAGATATTTAAGTATTTAGGTAGCCCCGATGGCAACATATATCTTTTTTACTGTTTAAAATAACAGCGGAAATTATCGTGAGTAGGCCTTAGTGGTGCGGTATTGTTTAAGTGAACAAGAAAGCAATTGAAAAACTGTCTACTGGCGAGGCTTGTCGCCCTCTTTCTCTCTCTTAGTCTCTTTTCCACTCGGGAAATTTCACTTCGCTAGTAATAATTGACATTATACATGTTTTCCATTGTAGCATATTTCATACTTATTACAGCAAAATAATGATTTTGAAATTGTAATTTACAAACTGAAAATATATTTTAATGTTTGAATACATATTTTAATATAGTTATATATGATGGCGGGGCAGTTACCTATTGAAGTTGGCAGACGTGGCGAGCCATGACATGGTGTGATGCTTTTTGTCAAACGAAACGTAACTTATTCTTTCTCCGAAAAATACTTCAAATTAATACATCACTTTTGTAGACGTTGTGTTTTTTAAACCTAACTAGACAAGTTACGATGTTGTGTTAAATCTGTGTTTTCACGACAGTAATAAATATACTGTGACATGTGTTTCGTTAATCATTGCGGCTGTGAAATGGCTTGCCTTTGTGCATCGTGGTCGATACACTGGCCCTGTGTGTGCGTGATTTCAAATATTTTTGATTAGCACTACTTATACGGTTTAAATGTGAACTGTTTTTATGACGAAGTTATTTGTTTACATCCACGTGTGTTTATTTATCATAACGTTGTACCTTTGCCCTAAGGGGTTTGAAATACAGTCGTGTAACGTAATTTGCTACAATCCCAGAAAACAATTACTAAGCCCAGCCCGATCAATTCCAACAAACCTAATAAACAGTTAGTAGCAATACATAGAAATATGAGCGGAATGGAAGTTATCGTAGGCTTATTTGTGTGCATGGTCACTGCTATCTTTTAAAGGTTATATGGATAAAATGAGCAACACGAGTAGCGTGCTTGAATCAAATGTGCCTTTTTCGTTTGACTGGTGTTCCTTCGTTTTAATATTAATTACAACTGAGGCCGTCCTATTAAAGAAATTACCCAACACATATCAATAACATAAGGATAATTAGTACAGCCGTTTACGTCGCAGTTGTAACAGTGTTAAACACAGTCGAGGAAAAATACTAACGTGTATTACATGTATTGTGATATGTTGTGGAAAACAAATTTTTTAATGTAAAACAGCTGTAAGAACTGTCGTCAATTCAGGTATTTTTAAAACGCCATAAAGCTAACCTAATTAATGTTAGAGGCCTAAACAGTGAATATTCGTACGGAATGATTTTTGGAATATGACATCATTCTTTAAAAAGCTGTAAACAGTAAACAACACATTTGACAGGTATAAAAGTAGAAGTCACATTTCAATGTTTATTCTTAGGTGTAGCGAAAGTATACGGACATATCTACACATACAATGGAATGTAAACATTTATTTTGACAGATGCTACATGGCAGTCACATGGCAATGTTCGTTTACATTTGGCGGAAGGATACGAAACGGGCCTGCAAGTAGATATTTAGCAGGGCTCCGAGAAAGTTGCTTCCAGTGGGGAATGGACTATACATAACATTTTTTCATGTGTATATCTATGACTTACAAGGAAGATCATATATGACTAGGAAGACACTAAGATGTATGCAAGTAGATATTTAGCAGGGCTCCGAGAAAGTTGCTTCCAGTGGGGAATGGACTATACGTAACATTTTTTCATGTGTATATCTATGACTTACAAGGAAGATCATATATGACTAAGAAGACACTAAGATGTATGCAAGTAGATATTTAGCAGGGCTCCGAGAAAGTTGCTTCCAGTTGGGAATGTACTATGGGTAACATTTTTTCATGTGTATATCTATGACTTACAAGGAAGATCATATATGACTAAGAAGACACTAAGATGTATGCAAGTAGATATTTAGCAGGGCTCCGAGAAAGTTGCTTCCAGTGGGGAATGGACTATACGTAACATTTTTTCATGTGTATATCTATGACTTACAAGGAAGATCATATATGACTAAGAAGACACTAAGATGTATGCAAGTAGATATTTATGCAGGGCTCCGAGAAAGTTGCTTCCAGTTGGGAATATACTATAGGTAACATTTTTTCATGTGTATATCTATGACTTACAAGGAAGATCATATATGACTAAGAAGACACTAAGATGTATGCAAGTAGATATTTAGCAGGGCTCCGAGAAAGTTGCTTCCAGTGGGGAATGGACTATACGTAACATTTTTTCATGTGTATATCTATGACTTACAAGGAAGATCATATATGACTAAGAAGACACTAAGATGTATGCAAGTAGATATTTAGCAGGGCTCCGAGAAAGTTGCTTCCAGTTGGGAAAATACTATATGTAACATTTTTTCATGTGTATATCTATGACTTACAAGGAAGATCATATATGACTAAGAAGACACTAAGATGTATGCAAGTAGATATTTAGCAGGGCTCCGAGAAAGTTGCTTCCAGTTGGGAATATACTATAGGTAACATTTTTTCATGTGTATATCTATGACTTACAAGGAAGATCATATATGACTAAGAAGACACTAAGATGTATGCAAGTAGATATTTAGCAGGGCTCCGAGATAGTTGCTTCCAGTTGGGAATATACTATAGCTAACATTTTTTCATGTGTATATCTATGACTTACAAGGAAGATCATATATGACTAAGAAGACACTAAGATGTATGCAAGTAGATATTTAGCAGGGCTCCGAGAAAGTTGCTTCCAGTTGGGAATATACTATAGGTAACATTTTTTCATGTGTATATCTATGACTTACAAGGAAGATCATATATGACTAAGAAGACACTAAGATGTATGCAAGTAGATATTTAGCAGGGCTCCGAGAAAGTTGCTTCCAGTTGGGAATATACTATAGGTAACATTTTTTCATGTGTATATCTATGACTTACAAGGAAGATCATATATGACTAAGAAGACACTAAGATGTATGCAAGTAGATATTTAGCAGGGCTCCGAGAAAGTTGCTTCCAGTTGGGAATATACTATAGGTAACATTTTTTCATGTGTATATCTATGACTTACAAGGAAGATCATATATGACTAAGAAGACACTAAGATGTATGCAAGTAGATATTTAGCAGGGCTCCGAGAAAGTTGCTTCCAGTGGGGAATGGACTATAGGCAACATTTTTTCATGTGTATATCTATGACTTACAAGGAAGATCATATATGACTAAGAAGACACTAAGATGTATGCAAGTAGATATTTAGCAGGGCTCCGAGAAAGTTACTTCCAGTTGGGAATATACTATAGGTAACATTTTTTCATGTGTATATCTATGACTTACAAGGAAGATCATATATGACTAAGAAGACACTAAGATGTATGCAAGTAGATATTTAGCAGGGCTCCGAGAAAGTTGCTTCCAGTTGGGAATATACTATAGGTAACATTTTTTCATGTGTATATCTATGACTTACAAGGAAGATCATATATGACTAAGAAGCAACTAAGATGTATGCAAGTAGATATTTAGCAGGGCTCCGAGATAGTTGCTTCCAGTTGGGAATATACTATAGGTAACATTTTTTCATGTGTATATCTATGACTTACAAGGAAGATCATATATGCCTAAGAAGACACTAAGACGTATGCAAATGATATTTAGCAGGTCTCCGAGAAAGTTGCTTCCAGTGGGGAATGGACTTTATACATTCATTTAATTTTTAACTATTAAATGGAGAATACTTGGTGTTTGAAGTGCAATAAAGTCACTAAAAATAATAATATAAAAAATTAGTATTCAAAAAAGGCGAATAGTCTAGCAAAGTATATGCTCGTAGTGCAATTCTAAAAAAAAAAACATCCTTATATAAAATTGTTCAATGTGAGAGAAGGAATAATTAATGAATCATGTAAACCTGCGCAAAAAAGTTTTTCAAGCAGAAAAGTTATATAATACGGCATGGATAATAATTACAAATACATTATGACAATTACCGATTTTTTCCTTCAAAAATTGCATTTGCTTTACCAATCTATGATAAAACAGTAAAATATTTGGTAAATGCTTTAGAAAATATTTTGATAAAAAGAAAACCAAATAATTTACAAAGCAACAATGACTCACAATTTTATAATAATATATTTAAAGAACTTATGTAAAAGCATAATTTAAATCATTTTTGTTCATTTTCTGAATTTAAAGCTAGCATTGTTGAAAGATTTAATCGAACTTTAAAAAAATAATGTGGAATAAATTTACTTTGAATGGCAATTATAATATTGCATAATTTGGTTAAAGATTACAACACAAAACACAGCACTATTGGCAAGAAGCCAATTGAAGTTAAAAAAAATGACAAAAAAATGTATTGCAAACGAATTTTGTGTTTGCTTAACCAAAATATATAGTTGGAGATGTTGTTCCTGTGAGCAAACCGAAATTTTTTTTTTGAAAAATATTATACTGCTAATTGGTCAACAGAATTGTTTACTATTTGTAACGTTTTAAATTTTGATGAGCCAAGTAATAAATTAAAAGATATTATTGGAGAAGAAATAATGAGTAGTTTTTAATGAATACGAAATTATGAAAACAAACTATCCCGACGAATATTTGGTCGGAAAAGTTTTAAAAACTAAAGGCGAAAAAATGTATGTTAAATGGTTAGAATTTGATCATTCTCACAACTCTTGGATTAATAAAACAAATGTAGTGTACATTTAAATATTTTGCAGGCGGGATACTCGTCCTGCCTGAAACACCATTTTTAATAAAACTTAAAAATAATTATATGTAATTATAATTTGTGTATTTCTATAGTTAACTGAGTTTATGCCATCTTTCCATTTTGATTATTCTTTTGTTTCACTCCAAGATTTTTCATTACCTGTGTTGCCTTATTCTAATCATTATAATAAATTTTACACAATGTTTTAATTTGTTTTCAGCAATGAAGTCATATAATACTTCAGATAATTTGGTTTGTAAATTAGATGATAATTCATCATCATTACTTAAAGATACAGGCTCTGGAATAATTGGTTTCAAAGTATACTTCTCTGCTTATTGATTTCTGGTTGAATTATTGATGTAATCAAAATGTTTATTCATGTCTTCAATTTATTATTCTATAATTTCAAGCAACTAAGTGTAGTGCAAAACAAATATTTCTTTGTTCTTTTCATCACGAAAATCGTCGAGTAATTCATGAATTAATTTACATCGTAATCTTTCTTATGGAAAAAAATGTACAATTTATCTTGTTCATTGTGCGAAGAATTGAAATGTGCATTTCTGGAGATTAGATTATCGGCTTTACCACTTCAAAATGGTTCATTGAATCATATCGCCTAGATGTTGCAACGCATATATAATATTTTTGTTTTCTGTTTAACTTTGTCTACAAAACTTTTCATAATCATGTTAAAATGCCCAAGTTTTTTATTTTCTAAAGTGAGTTGTTCAGATTTATGTTCTATCATTTTTATATGCTGGTCTTTCAACTCAATGTTTTTTTTTTTATTTTTTATTTTTTTTTTTTTCAGTTACCCAATCTTGGAATTGTTCTGCGTGTTTCATATTTTATTTTAAAATTAACAAATATAATCCAGGTTAATTAATAAAACTTGTGTGTGGTTGCATGTTTAAAAGGTGTAACTGTTGGTTACACCCTATAATATTATAACATTTAATGAATTTTTCTCTGACATTGTCAATTAAAGCTTTTATAGAGTTGGAATATTCTAAAATGTGGCAAGTGTATTTTGCTTTAAACTAATGTTCATTATTCTCATATAATACAACAGTTTTTATTTTATTGTTGAAAATTAGATTATTTAAATTAAATAGTGTGTTCAATTTATTGCCATCTTCTAGTTGTAGGTTCTCTAGTTGTTTTTCTAGTGATTTGGCCATATTGTATGTGGGAAACTATGTTGTTTGTATATATATTGTATGTAGGTAACTATGTTGTTTGTGTATATATATATATAGTTTTTTATAAATAAAATGAAAAATTGAGGAATATAATTTTTATAAAATATAGACCAAATTCAGGCCCTACGAACATAGGGACTGAAATATTAAGCAAAAATCATTAATAACTATAGGAGATTTCTTATTGCGAACCAACCCATCCACCATGGACAGGTTGAGTTTAAAAAAAATTAGTTTCTTACTCAAATCGAATAAGAATATTTATATAATTTATTAATTGTTGTTGAGTATAAATATTTCCGACAATGTTAAAACAGTTGCGGAAACACTCAATGTTTTCATTCATCGTTGTCTTTATTCTTTGATTTAAATTTATAATATTCAGAATATAAAAAAATCTCAATAATTCTTCACAATTTGGGTGTATGATTCTAGTTTTATGCAAATTTTGTTTGAAGATTTTTTCTTTGAGTTCTAATAACATAATAACTAAATTCAAAATCGTTATCAAATAATTTTAGAAGAATAAAATGTGGATTTGAATTTTGGTTTTGTGTTTGTGGCTCAACATGAGGAGCCATTTCTCTAATTGCGTCATTTCTGCAGTTTATTCCATCTACGTCTCTTTAAATTGTTTCTATCCAATTTTCTTAATGACGATCTTTAATATTATTTATTTCTTTTAAATTTTCATTGTGATCATCTTTAATTTTATTTATATCTTTTAAATGATTTACTTTAATATCATTCATTTTTAATGAGTTTTATTTGACCTTTAAATAAATGCATTACATCTTTTTTATCTTATATTTACCATGTTTTCTAATTGATGGTAAAACGTCGTGAGTTACCCACTTTTCAAATACTTGTGCCTCTTCTTTTTTAGAAGACAGAATTAAAGAATAAAGGCCATGTTCGATGATGAATACAGCAGATTTTTCATTGCCTCTTAAGGTGAACCTGCAGACGCCCTTTAAGTTTTCTAATAAAATGGTATCATCTTCATCAATTTCTTTCTATAATTAATTAGCTGTTAAGTAGTTAAATAATAAAACCAAATTCATTGATAAATTGCTTTACCACTAGTGTCCATGATTCGTGGACACTTATATTGTTTAGGTCTCTTTAAAACACCGACACATGGTGTCAGTAAAACATTGACACCTGGTGTTATCCAAAAATTCAACTTCTGTGGACAAATGTTTGCACGCATAGAATCAACATTCTTCAGGCTCCTAGAGAAGTCTATATTTTAAGCCTCAACTGCGAGCTAAATTAGCTTATCTTGATAAAATTTCAGCGCCAATTTCTTCTTCTTCTTAATAATTTTTTTCTTTCTAAATTACCACAAAACAAAAAAAAATGGATTCTCTGCTCAACAAGTTAAACAATTCACTTGAATTCACCAAAGTACAATGTATAACAAATAATGAATGGTTTAGGGCAATAGATTTTGAAATTTACGAATCAAATTTTGGTAAAAAAAAAGATGAATTGTATTCTAGAGGACCAATTATAACTTTCATTACCATAGCACTGTCAGGATACTCGATAAAAATTCTTTAAAACTAATAAATGAGAAGAAAATTTGTATAAAGTATAAATGCTTTAAAGAAATTATCTATAATTCTCTTAAACACATTTTTAAAAGCATTAGTTAAAAAAATGTTATTCTTTTTAACAAATTTGTTTCTTTATAAATAAACATGACTTCGCCTATAAAAAATTTGCATTTTTTCAAATATTTTAAAAGTCCGCCGTATTATAAATTAGATAAAGCATCTGAAGAGGTCAAAAATTTAGTTCACACATTTCATTTAAATTTACAAAGCTTACAATTATCACTCTTAGATAACACTGACGATAAATACGAACTTCGAGTATAACGTCTTTGTTTGTCGTCAGTGTTCTTGGGTAGCACTATAGAAATGTTGATTTTTTTTCATATTTTAATTTTTCTTAGTAAAATTTGTTTCTTTATAAATAAAAATGGAGAATAATAGTATAAGCAAGCGATGTAAAAAATGTGGTGAAGTTTTAAACTTTGAATGTTTTCCATCACACAAACACACAAAAGATAAGCATATTAACACCTGTAAAAATTGTCACAATAAATATTCTAGAAGTCGCTATGAGTTAAAAAAAAAGAGGTATTACTTTGCAGATGTGGAAAATCTGTTTGCAAGGTAAATTTCGAAAAGCAGAAATATACTAAACTGCACAATACTTATGAAATTTTACAATGTGATTCTTCAAGCAAGACCTGCAAAATATGCAGGGAGAATAAATCTATCGACGATATCGCATCTCATAAAAACACAATATATAAGCATTTTAACACTTGCAAAAAATGTTATACTGACTATGCTAAACTACATTATGAGTCAAAAATAGAGAAAGTGCAATGCGAAAGCGGAACATTTGTATATAACCATTCCCTAAAAAGCACAAAAAGACTAACACATTTACAGAATGAATATTCTAAGTTAAACTCAGCATTCGCCGACTTCATAAATTTTTAATATAATAAAATTTATTGTATATAAATATGGAGACGAGCAACCTAGGAGGTGAGTTGAGAGAAAAGAAATTGAGCGAGTTGAGAATTATAGGTAGAGAATTAAAAATAAAAAAATTATATAAATTACATAAAGTTGATCTTATTGCAAATATTATTCAAAAAAGCGAATATGAATTAAAATATCCTATCGAGAACCTATATGATTTAACAGTATCTGAATTAAGAACTAAAACTAAAATCTTTAACGTAAATAATATATAATGTAAGAAAAGCTGATTTAATTACAGCTCTAATGCCAATAATTAAAAATGAACAAAGAAAATGAAACTTTGTAAAATTACCTTTTCCAAATGGCAAAATAATATATAGAAAAGATAAAAAGTTTTTAAAAGAAATTTCCCCTTTCTAATAGTGTATATGTAAACAACAAAAATAGAAAAATTAATAACACATTCATAGTTGAGAAAGCTTTTAAGTGCCAGCTATCAACATACAACATTGAAAACAATTATAATATAGTGCTGCCTAGAAATTTTCTAGCTTCGGTAAAGCAACAAATATTTAAAATTTTACACAATCAACTTATAAATATTAGAGCTGTAAAGTCTAACATTAAACTTGCTGCTCATTTTTGAAGCCGAAAATCTTGCGATATTCGAATTTTCGACGACAGTCACTCACACACATTTACAATATTGAATGAAGGAGACATTTAAAAAATGTACAAACAAATAACAAATGATATAGTTGCACGAATAGAAAACATTGAAAAATATTATTCAGATTGTGCTTAACACACCATAACTGGGTTGCAACTAGAAATAAATAAGTATAATTCACTAAACGGTTCGTCCTATATTGAACTACCAGAAGCGATTAAGAATAAACAATCATGGATTAATGTGAAGAATGATGATCAAAAAGGTTTTCTTTGCGCAATCAAATCTGCACTGTTTCCTGCAGAAAATACCCACAAAGAATATCTAAATATAAAAATGTGGGTCTCAATATGGAGAAAGCATTAGATAAATCTGAATATTCTATCAAAATTGATGATATTCCAAAAATAGAAAATCGAATTGATGTTTCTATAAATGTTTACTCTATCGATGGTAAATTCAATGTTTATCCACTAAAGCTTACAAAAAATAAAAAGGACCAATACATAAATTTACTTTATTTAAAAAATGGTGAAAACTTACATTATTGTTGGATAAAACATTTATCGACGTTTCTTTCAGCACAAAAAAATAAACACAAAAGGAAAATTTATATTTGCTGTATTTCTCTTCAGTTTTTTTATTCTCAATAGAAATTAAATAAACACACAGAAGACTGCTCAAAAAATGAACCAGTGAAGATAATATTGCCTTCAAAAGGCGAACAAATAAAATTGAAAAATATAAATCACACCACGAAAATTCCTTCCACAATATATGCCGATTTTGAATCAATATTGAAGAAAATTTCAACCACCAAACCAAATCCAAGAGAAATATTTAAAAAAAATCACTTAATAAAAAAATATCCAATTTCAACCGAGAACAATATCGATAATGGTATTTGCAAAGAAATATTCAAAGAAAAATATAAACTTACAAATAAGCAAATAAATAACATTGATTTAAAGTTGAATGACGTATCATACACAATGAAATATCAGCTACACGAAGTTTCTGGATAGAAAAATTTCGCGCAGTTACTGAAAGTACTTTATTTCAATTTGAATTGAATAATTTTGGTAGGTGAGAGAGTTTTTATTAGTTCCACGTTCCAAAAACTTCAAAGTTGTGATTTTTACATGAGTTATGCAAAAACAGATGGGATAGTGTTTTTCTGGAATGAAATAGTTTTTTTTAAATTATGTATGCAAGTTGAAAATTATTTTGTACATATATAAAATAATGAATATTTTGTAGTCCAGTACCTCTTGCTGACAATGTGGTGGTTGCAGAATGAGAGAGGAGATTGCAGATCGAGGATTGGGGACGTAGTCGGCCATCAAGAGCATGACGGCAATATCACGGCATTATGATGGAGCGAGTTCGGAAATCCACTATAACCGGGCTACACGGGTCAAACCCAGGCACTTACGGATGTCAGTCCAATTTTGTACTGCTGCGTTCGCTCATCGCTCTGTACAAGCGGAATTAAAAAACCGTAGGCCGACGAAGTGTACAATATTTCAAAGCACGCATTTGTGTAAAACTTGTGGTATACGTTAGTCGAAGATACAAGTTAAGTGCAAAAAAAGAAGAGCATTCGTTAATGTTAATGATGAGAAATTTGTTTCCGTATAGAGGTCGCGAGACTTGTGATCTATATTCTCGTGTGATGGGAACGGAGCTACAACATCAGAGCATTTGCCTTAACACTTTCCCGTGAAGTAATAGTACCTAATATATAACATTTTATTAGAAAAGCATTCTTATGAAATTGCAATTGAAAATTAATAATCAATTAGTATTATGGAATAATTGTTTCTTTTTTGTCTTTTGTAATTTCCTTTTTTTCCTCACATATTTAAAGCGGTGCTGTGATCACTTGAGTATTAAATGAATGATCTGCATAAAGAATGATAATAATGACTTTAGTATAAAACTGCATGAATAGTGAACGGTACACAAAACATTAAATCTGTAATCAAGTAAAAATTCTGGAGACATTTGGTGAATCTTTTTTAATGAGTATTGATAGAGACAGAGACATAACCATTGATTGAATATGTATTAATGATTTATGGAAAGATTGCCAAAGATTAATTGAAATATTGCGAAATATTGATGGAAATGTGAAAGTTTCATGGAAATATTGCGAAAGATTAATTTAAAGAGTAATGGAAAGACTGCAAATGATTGATAGAAAGATTGTGAATGATTGATGGAAACATTGCGAAATATTGATAAGAATTTTTAAATATTCATGGAAAGATTGCGAAAGGTTGATGGAAAGACTGAAAGATTCATGGAAAGATTGTGAATAATTGATGGAAAGAATGCGAAATACGGATGTAAACATTGCGAAAGATTGATGGAAATATTGCTGAGTATTAGTGAGGATTGGTTGAAGATTGGCGAAGATTGTTAAGGATTAATGGAAATATTGGTTTAATAATGGGCTGATCCTAATACTGAAGGAATGATTTTGCGAATGGCGTATTGATGGTCAAGTATAGCACGAAATTTAAGACTGTTTATCACCCTTGTACATTTCTAGTCTCCATGGCCTGGCATTATTGGCATTTAAATTATTCAAGCCAATTAAACCAATAATAAAAGTTTTGGTAGATGCTGATCTATGCAATGATTATAATATACTCGTGGATGTGGTTGCTATTAGTATGGTGGGCTTGGTTTATTCATATAAACATACGTTAAGAAAATCTGAGTGGCATACTTATACCTATAAAACATTCGAGGTACAGAATAATCTGCAGATTCTGGCATCGTGTGTTAATCGATATTTAAGAGAGGGGAATGGAACTGCGGTAATTGAGTAAGAGACTTTTGCATGTTTCCGCAATAACTTATGAATATTTTCGGCACAATATAAAAAATTACAATTAAAAATATTTTTTAAATCGTACAGATTTACTATTTGAGTTAACCTATGCCTATAAACCCTATATGGCCATCAGAAACAAACATATGCTTGAAGAATTAGAAGGCATTACTGCAGAGCACGTTCGACAAACCCGAGTCGACAGCTTCCGATCAGCCCCCTGAGTCGAGCCGAAGATTGCCGAGCTCGTCCGAGTCAAGCCGAAGACCAGCAGCTACATACAGCTTTCATTAAAAATACATGGGCTCAGACTTACCTTTATCATATTACTGGTAACTCACAGCCTGGGAAACATAACACGGTCTCTCACCAAACATATTGCGTATTGTTAAAAGAGGACCTGTATATTATCATCCTAAATGAGCAAACATCCTTCTAAGTACGTTCAGTTAGTAGCTGTGTGATTTTAGAAAATTTCTCAATTAATCTACGGTAGTAGCCAGCTAAATCAACGATCTGGCAGCGTCCTCAGCAGAGGTAGGAGATTTATATTTATTAACTACTGCAATGTTTTCCTTCATCCGCAGTATTCATTTGTATTAGTTAAAAATAAGTTTAATTTTCCGGCTTTAACTGCAAATGGGCTTCTCTCAGACAAGGAAAGACTCTACATAAATTTTGAAAATGCCCTGCCACTTCCCTTCCTACCCACCCCTTCCGATCCCCCTTCCGCACCCCATCCGAACCCCTTCCACCACCCTTCCGCTCCCCCTCCCCCCCCCCCCCCGTTTCCCTTCACTCCTTTAGTTTTCGATAACTGTCAAATCGTCCAAATAAACAATGCATATATATATATATATACATTCTACCACCAACCCTACTGACTCGTTATCCATATGACTGGCGAATATAAATAGTGCATTTACTAATCCAAACTGCATTATAATGGAGTGATAATGTCAATCCGAATTTGAAAATCCGGTATTCTCTTTATTTTCCGGTGCAACAGCAACTTGCCAAAATCCACTGACACAGTCAAGTGTTAAAAAAAAATAAACACAACGCCCAACAAATCTAAAGTGTTATTTATCCAAAGACAAAATATAAATGAAATACTTCGAAATCTTACTAATGACGTATTTACTACGGGTCTCAATTTAGATCCGTTCGCTTCTTTCTGCAAATACTAAAATTATGGGTGCTGACATTAACAAAATGTCAATATGTTACTGCAAAGATTTTTTTATTACTTTGTGGGACACTGTGTGGACGAAGTCTATTCGGGTTGCCATAATCTGTTTCTATTCTGTTTTTTACTTTGTCGGTGGATCCTAAAACTTGACGTTTCTTACGAGATACATTTCATAATCCTTTAAAGTTGTATCTTAATTATCTCTATCCACTCGAAAAGTTTTAACGTTTCCTAGTTCACATAAGTTACTTACTTGTTATTTAATCGGAAAATATCTATGTAGCTTAACTTTTCATGTTTTATCAAATCTTAACCATTAATTATATAATACTGTGTACAGCACACAAAGTTCTTATCTTTATTTTCTAAAACACATTTAACAACAGATTCATACGACACAGGCACTGCACAATCACTTAAAATGTCACAAACTTTCCAAGTATAGTTCTTTCGTTTTTCCTCAAGATCTACACGCTCACAAAATACTCAACAAAACCTCAACGAAGGGCAACACATTATTTTTTCTTATTTCTTAACACGACATGAAGCTGCAAACTTTTCTCAACTCTACATAAACATGGCTCAGATTCAACATATTCAATTAACTGCACAGGCTCAAAAATATTTTTTTTTCCTTTCAAATCCTCAACACACACTCAACATGACAACGTAATTAATTAAAACTTGTGTAATTAATACTATTCTCATTGCCTTTAATGCTCTAATTATGACAATTATCACCTCCAAGAACGTCAATCCCTTTGACCGCCACTTTGCTACAGTTCCGACTAGCCACTGCCAGGAATAATAGACAAAGAGTTGCCAGCAGTATGCAGGCCAACGCTGGTAATATTTGCAATGTTATTCCCAAAGGACATATTAGTCTGCAGATCATGTTAAGGGAGAACATACGATTGGCCCATCACGCTACCAAATTCTGCTACTAAATCTAACCCATTGCATGAAATTTCGCTACTTAGGGGTTTTTGCCACCTGCTTGAGCTTTATCACCAATGAAGACTCAAAGCATTGCCCTGGTAGTGAACCAAAACCTAATCGACCGATTATCCCCTCATCTATAGACTGCAGCGAACTGTCACTTGACTGAGCCACAGAACAAGGACAGTGTTGAATCGCATACTGTTGGCAATACATTTCCTCTTATTCCTGTTAATAGCTGGTCGGTACAGGCTTGGGGAAACAATAGTCTGTAGACCAACATCGGTATTAACAATTACTTAGTTAATCGGAACAGTCTATTCGCTCGGCTGTCAATTCTTATCCATTCCCGTTGGAGGTCGGAGAAAAGTTCCCGCATTCGGAAAAAAAATATTTATTCACGTTAGCCAAACCGGAAGATCACTGCAGTATGTCATCGGGCATGGCCTATGTCTGGCAGCTGCTATTAGTAGCTGCTTCTAATTCCTCTAATACATAATCCTTCCTGAACACTTGTGCAGCTCTGTAGCCAGTTGACGCCCATCTAATCCTTAACTCGTCATCCCCAACACATGCATCTAGCACCGCAAGATTGTTGATCCTCATGCCGCACATCGCCATCTCATACTGAAGCATATTACACCGAACACATGCATCATCTTTCTGTGTTGACACCTGTGCTGTTAACCAAACACAGTTTTCTGAGGCCTGCTGGACCCGCATTTCCTGTTCTTCTCTGCATTTTATTGCAGATGTTTAGAGACTACTTTCCGGCTCGCTGTTATGGTTATTTAGTGAGCGAAGAGATTTGGGCGGATCTTAACAGCGATGTTTTGAGAGCCGACGAGAAAGATTGAGGTATGTAACAGCGCCAGAATGAAAGGGCGGGAGAAACGGGAGATCCCTGAGGAAACCCGCCGACCAGCCGCATCGACCGGCACAATTCCCACATGCTAAAATTCGGGAGTGACTCGGCCGGAGATCGAACCCGGTTCGCCTTGGAGGTAGGCGAGCAGGCTAACCGCTCAGCCACCGCGGCCTCTGTGGTGTGTCGGGCTGTGATGTAGTGCACAAGAAAAAAATTGGCTCATTGCGAATATGCTTAATACAAACGAAGTATTTGACTTAGAGGTAAACCATTCATGAAGCAAATAGTGAGGTTGAGAGTAATTTTACACTTTTAACTTCAGATACTTACGAAAATTGTCTTAATATTAACAGCGTGTGTTGTGACTTAACAGAAAACTTGTTACCACAGATCAGATTCTAGTTTGTAAAATGATCTGGCTTTTAGATCTGTAAAATATGCAATTCGTTATAATGATTTAAATTCAATTTTCAATAGCATATAACTTTCTAAATTCAGAAAAAAAAATTGGATCTAAATTTAGATGTACTATTAAAGGCTAGATCCTATGAGTGGATTTTTCAGTTTAGTGAATAATAACTATTGGTTGGTCTATGTGGTCTTTTTTAGCTTTCTTTCCAAGACAGATAGGCCTATGCAATTACCTGGTTGTCTGCCTGGAAAGTATTCCCCCCTTAATAACTTTAAAACCGGAAACCAAAATTAACCAAACTAGGTCACATATAGTTGGTATTTACTAAGGACACCAGGCTATTATATTTCTCGATCACGCCAACTATTCTTTTTCAAAATGGCAGCAATTTTTAACATTTAAGCCCAGGAAATAATTATCCTGTTTATAACAAAATTCAATCATTGTCAGTGAATGAAGCATTGCATTTAGAAAGTAATGATGTCATTAGTTCGCCATTTTGGTAAATAGCGCAAATTGAAAAAATAAAATATTTTGCATTCTGTCTCGAAAACCATTCAAAATATTTAAAAGAAATTTGGTATGTTTACAGTGCATGATGTATGCATTTAATTAGGAACCCATGATGTTGTTGGTCTGTCATTTTGTAATTTTCTGAAATTTGAAGGAAATAAAAGCCTTTACATTATGTCTCGAGAAACATTTGCCAGATTTAAACCAATGTGGTACGTGACCAGTGCATTACGTAGCCTAAGTATTACATTTAGAAACCGATAATGACTTTGGTAGACAAATCTTGAAAGATAGCACGAAGTGAGACAATTGAGCTTTTATATTATATTTCGGGAAAAATTTAATCGATTAAACAAAACTTGGTAGTTAGACAATGCATGATGTACACATTGGATAGTGATAATGTTATTAAGTAGCCATTCTTTGAAGATAGTGCATGATTAAAAATAAACTTTTTATGTTATGTCTCTGTTACTACAAATCGATTCCTGCCAAATTTGGCTTATGAGTAATACTATTGTAGACCATGCTATTTAAATTTATGAGGCATAAATAGTATAAAATAGTGGTTATATGTGTATATTTACGATATCTGCCATGCTGTTTGTCCAATCCCGACCACACTTGCTATACTGAAATTATATTTTACAAGCATAAAATGTGGCAGGTCATGTAAACATACTCTTATCTTTTTTTAGGTTTTCTTGCTTTAAGAACAGTACGGCAGTTATATGAACAATTTAGATAACACCTGCCATTCCTATTAAATTATTTAACAACTTTCAATTAGACTTAGTATACTGAGAGTAACTATTAGAGACATCAAATATGCTTATACAGGTCATCTTTTGCCGACTTTTAGTAGGGTAGTGTCAAGTAATAAAATTTAACTTTTATGATATATCTCGGGAAGTAATAATCAAATTCCCACCAAAGTTAGCATATAGTAGCACTAGTGGACCATTTAGACTTGGTAAGTTAATTGGGACATGCATTTTTTTTTCTCAAAAAGGTACAATAAAATTATTTAGATAATTTAATTATACATATTAACATTTAAACAAATTTTAACAATATATTTCATATTTGACATTAAATGTTAGACGCAACATATATGCATACACAGAGCATGTTTTTCGGCTGTTTTGTCCGATATTGCCAAATTAGAAGGAAAGTCTTTTATGACACATCGTATCCAGTCAGCCTATTTCCACCCTATTTCCACCCTATTTCCACCCTATTTCCACCCTATTTCCACCCTATTTCCACCCTATTCTGCACACGAATCGTATGATTTAAGTGATTCAAATGGTCTGTTTTCAGAATGATGTGTCTGTAGAAAGTTGAAGTTGCTAAACTCAGTCTATCAAAACTTTAGAGACATTATTTCAGATGTTGATGCTCCGAATCCTACCTCTGTAATGTCCTTGGCTACACGCTGGCTTGTGGTACGATTCCTTCCTTATGGGTTCGAGTCACACGTAAGGTGTGTGTGTAATTGTAATTTTATCACTATTATTTCATTTGCTTTTGTTTGCATCTATAATGATATAGCTATCACGAGACGTCAAAAGGCACCTACCATCTAACTTTTTAAAAACTTTATCAAAATTGTTAGCAATCATGTGAGGAAAATAAACTCATTAGTTATATCGGTAAAATACTTTTTTTTTATTTTAAAAACACAAATACCCAACAAAAAGGCTGCTTGCACCACATCTACACGAAACTAAAATGTCTTGAATATTAATTCATTTGTGGAATGTCTACCAAATTTCTCAGCTTAACAGAATAACAATAAAAATTAATGCATATCGTTTCAAGTATTATTGTGCAGTCTTGTGAGTAAAGATGTGTAATTCTTTGAATCTTGGTACTTCGCTGGAAGTCTGCAATATTTTCGATGTCAACAGTTATTCCACTTTAGATTGGAAGCAGTGACTTCCCTGAGAAGACCTGAAGGGAGACAGAGAGATACAGAGCTTCGCTTTCAGCGGGACTGCTACATGATACGGACAGAAAGGACAGATGCTAGTGACACGATCTTTCCTGCGGCGAAGGAAGAAGCGAAGCCGCGGGAAATGAGCGGGAATGAAAAGAGCCCAGGGAGGAAAATAAACGAAGAGAAGCCCTCAGATCGAGGCATGTCACTCCCACAGACGTACCGGACCGCCCTTGGAACTGAATTGTGTTTGGTGTTTGGACAAAGCCACTCAACCACAACACCGTCCTGCTCCAGCCGGAGGAAAAAAATTCACAGATATCGTGAAAGGGACGAAATGCTATTTCGTTCTGCGTCGTCCCCTCCCATATTCTGATATACATTTCCCTCTTCGCAACATACTGCTGCGCGTTAAAAGGAAGCAATTGGAGTTTTTCGCCCCCTCGTCTCTTTGAAGGCGTGAAGTGCTTTGTCGAGAACAGGGCCGGAGTGGAGGTTCTGCTGGTGACAGCATCTGCTTCCTCTCCATAGAGGAAGGAAACTAGACTTTCCCTCCCGCGGAGAGCCCCGGCCGCCTGGCAGCGCCACAGTCGAGCGTCTCAGCGCGGTATTTGCGCAGGCTCGAGGCGAGTGCCGAGTACTCTAGCGAGGGCGCGGGAAAAATCTGCTGCTGTTGTGTTTCCCTCCCCGTGTTTGCTGTATTGACAGGATTGTTGGAGAAGGGACGCCCAGTTTTCTTCGCGGATAGACATCTCGATGATCCTTGAAGTACATACAAATGCTGTCCGATTCCGGCGCCAATTTTACTCGCGTTCTTCATGTCTTCTCAGAAGAGAAATTTTCTAAAATAAAATATCGCAAATCAATGAGAAATATAAGATTGTGTAATTCATCTTTTAATGAACTAATTTCTTGATTCATCCTCTTACACATTAATTTTTTTTTTCACCCAAAAAAACTAATTTTTCTCTTTAGAAAACAATATATATGCCTGTAGTATATTTAAATGATTGTTAATTGGTTATTGTTAGTTAAGAAAACTATATTTTGTTAAACCCATGAACAGATCACAAAGCGAATGTAAACACTACTCTGTATATATATATATATATATATATATATATATATATATATATATATATATATATATATATATATATATATGTGTGTGTGTGTTTATATATATATATGTTATAAGTAAGAGTTACTAAAGAAAATTGCTTTAGAAATAATCACTTCTAGTTGCCGAGTATAGTAAAAATGTGTATTTTTTTTCATTAGTATTTATTAATGTACTGCTTCTCGAAAACTGCGATGAAAACTGTATTGGTAGTTATACATGCATATATATATATTACTGGTTATTAAAATAATTCGACCACCCAACTGAGATAACTATCAATACGGATATTATCACAGTGTTCGAGTAGCGGTATTTTGATAAATTTTAATGCAAAAAAGTGCGCATGTTTCTACAATCTGCAACTAGAAGTGAGTTTTTTTAAAACCAATTTCTTTACTTACTTTAACCTACAATATCTCACATTCTCTAGTTAATGCTTTAGAGATAGGCTAAACTAACATTCGATAATGTACACTGGACTCCAAAGTAAAAGCAACAAATAGACCTCCTTTCCGACCGAGATAATTGTGCCACTATATATATATATAATATCGAGTGATAGTAGAATAAAAACAAATGAATATCCACAATTTTTTCGGAATAGCAGATGGCAGATGGCAACCATGAAATCAATAAATTTCGTTGACGCACTCGAATGGCATGTGTAGTGTTTACTGCTGTATTAGTTCAACGCCAACGTTCTCAGCTATGGACAGAGGAGATGCCTGGAAGGCTCCTTGTGGTGGATGGCGATGCGATAGGAAAAGGACATTCTCAAGCTAGTGTGGCCAGGTTTTTTAATGTGCATCGTTTTATTTCTCGGATGACACAGCCGTTTTTAACATACGGAACTGCATCCCGAGGTTAGGCGATGACGACCGAGAGCGACATCAGAAAGGGAATGGGCTAATGTTGTCTTTACTGATGATGAGTACAGATTCGGTCTTCAGAGTAATTCTCGACGTGCTCTCATATCGGGAGAACCTGGAACAAGATATCAGTATCGAGTTGGATCAATTATGACATGTGGAGCCATTATACTAACCATTCGAACACATCTTTATGACTTCGTACGGGAAAATGGCTGTTAGTTATCGTGACGAAATCTTGATGCAATACTATCGTTTTTTTTGTAGGTACTTTCGGTCCAGACTTCCTACAGATGGAAGATAATGTTTGGCCTCGTAGAACACGGCTGGTTGATTGAAGTTATTGGGTGTGTGAGTTGGCCTGTCCGCCCTCTCAAGTTAAATCTGAAAGAGGATTGTTTGGATGCTGTAGACAGAAAATTTGCTTCACCTCCGAATACACCAACAAATCTATAGGGCGTACGAGATTCTCTCTACAGGAAGAATGGCCACTTACACCGTAAAATGCGCTTGCTGACCTTATTCGGATCATTCCACGTCGTTGTGAAGATTGTATTTCTGCCAGAGGTGATAACATGTCATACTGAGCAGCAGTAACTGATTGTCTAGGTGTGTGTGAAAGCTACTAACACTGTAGAAAGAAATCATTTGTTAGTTTTTCGTGTTATGTTATCAGTAAATGATGTTATATTGTTCGCTTTTTTAAGTTGTATTATTTACTATCGCCTGAGACTGTCTTGTTGCGAATGAGAACGAGAAGGGCGGAAGTCTGATAATTTAATTAAGAACACCAGTGTATGTCAAGGTTCTCGATTCTTTACTATGCTAAGCGCAATTTAAGTCTATTGTGAAAATTTTAATTTGTAATACGCATGTTTAAGAATAAGTTGATTATTAAAAAGGCACGAAACGTTAATTGCATCGATATAATTTTGGAATGCCATAAAAATATTTCAGGAAAGGAAAATGCTACATAATGGTTTTTGCTAACATAATGAACAAATATTTTCCCAGAAGAAAATACACAGGTTCAAAAATTTTTCTATAACTTATTAATATATTCCTGACATACAAAAACACACACACACATATATATAATTCTATATAAAATTATGTATGTTCCTATCTCATATATTATTCTGTACATAATGTAAATTCCTATATTATATATATGATAGTAATTGCGTGTTTTCTTCTGGGGCGCACGAGCATTTGGGTTTTCTCAGATTACTCACATACCATGAAGATGAATTGTGAATATGAAGGGGTGCCTTTGACCTCGATGGCCATGGAGTCGCGACCTGCATCACCGCTAACTGGTTGTCGTCAGTGCCGATTCTGCAATTGAGTTTTCACCTATGTTCGAAATGCTGGTCGGCATGAGTGGACGGTCTGTACGAACAGTCCATTTCACGCGACTACGGCCAATTGGGAAGCATGGTGGTTGCGTGTCATGGCGCTGCATTGTTCAGTACAAAGTCCAAGCGGTACATCGATCAAGAACGAGGCGTGATGGGAGCCTGCTGTAGTTCTAGGCTCTTTTAGTGCAATGTGCAAATATACTTTTCCTAATAAGTGACTAAATATGCTGAGGGGTCAGAATATATACTTATTAAAGCGAGATTATTTAATAAACATCCACATTTCAGCTTTGAAGGTAGCACTACTTAATTTGTATTCTAAAATAGGGGAAATTTATTTGAACTTGTGATCGACACGCACGCACCACAATCGGCATCTCAGTCGCAATCACCACCAAAATCATCATTTATAATCGCAATAAACACCACACTCGCAATCAGCACAACAATCCCAATCAGCACCACAGTCAGCTTCACCACCACCACTAACTCCACCACCACAACCACCACGTCACATGATTTGCAAGCTGCAATCATGTAGCAACTTGTTTCAAAGTCAATATGACGTCATAAGGCTTGCATACTCGTATATTCTAAGTGGTTGGGAGCTAAGCTGAGAGGCTAAGTTTGACAGCAGCTCCTGTGAAAGGTTTATTGTCTTGACTAGCCTTTGCATAATCGCTTCAAAGTCATTTAATGCATTTGCATCGTCTTCAGGTGCACCAGAGCTAATGGTAGCTACAGAAATGCCTTTGACTTCTTCACGCATGGTTCCGACTGCACCATCGACTTCTTCGGGTAGGTCACATACAGCAGCTCCATCGGCATCACGACCGAAGCCAGCATTGTGAAGACTTCGATTCACGTACTGTGTTGAAGCCTTTGCGAATAGCAGCAATATTAGACGACACCAAAAACACCAATATAAGACAAGCCTACTCCCCATGGCATATAAGTGTGAGAAGTGTCTTCGGCTGTTTGCTCGTACTGACAATACTAACAATCTATACCAACATTCGAAAATATGTAAATGACTTGTTCCTTCACTATAGAGCGTCTCACTCATATATTGCAAAGTGCGGTGTAATGGTTTCTGTCATTAACTCTGTCCTTGTTGCGTGCCATTTTGCCTAATGTGTTATCTTTTTCCAGCCTAAAAAAAAATACCATTTTCGTTGCGTGCACGTCATGCAGTCACAATGATAGGGTTTCTCACAGGTGTCACTATCAAAGGAGCCGCTTAGCTTTGCATCGAAGTATTTGGATTATCTTAAAGAGTTGTCAGGGAGGTAAACGGATAAAAACCTCTTAATCAGGCCATTTGTTACTCAGCCTGCCAGTCATGTCGCAAAGCTGGGGTGATCTGGCAACAGTGCGCGCCATTCACTCTGTACTGCAATCTAAGAGTGGGACGCACTATAGAAAAACAACAAGATGCATTATCGTCGCCACGAACCTGTGATGGACTTAGAAGTACTGCTATGTGTAACGATGATGTAAACATGTCATCGCTAATTTGTACAGCAAAGTGATGATTCAATGGCGCTACCATTGGTAAGTGGGGATGTACATGTGGACCATACTGACAATTCGATGATAATATCGGGTCGATTGTGTCACTACTGCGGTGAGACGTACAGTAAACGTAGTGATGTGCATACGTACGAGAAGATTGGTAAATGCACGAAGCAGACAGGGTGGGCTTATTTGACTCTTGCCTGTCAAAAGTGTGGTCGTAAGTTCACATGATATGAAGTAACAGGTGTTCCAGACAGCATAAAAGGTGAAATACATAACCACCACAGAAAACTATGTTATAAGTCGCATAACAACCATGCCATACAGTGTAAACCTTCAACTCGAAAACCTTTCCATGATCTAGGCAAACCTAATGCCAATGGATTTTTGTTCTGAAGCAATCTGCATTCCGGGGCATGTTAAAATATTGCGTTGAAACGAATCTGACAGCTTCGTCGAAATATGTTTGCTCGTTCTTGTTAAGTATGGAACAAAATTGAACAAACCAACTTACAGAAGAGACTGAAAAACAAGGGCCTCTAAAATATAATATATGGTTTGAATGTATCTACTCAAATCCAGAACCGAACCAGGAAGAACATTCCAAAATTCGTCCGAAAAAACTACATTTTGCCACTCAGGACGCCAGAAATGGCGTTCACGTGCCCATTGCAGTCTGAGGCGTTTGTGGTTACTGGACAATGGAAGCCGATGTAATGCATGCGTGCCACCTGTCCAGCCCACAGCAGATGGTGTGGAACCATCGACGCAGACAGGTCCACGCCCATTGCAAATCCTCCAGAGTCTAGCTAACATTGTGGACGAGGCTGTATGGTCCGTTATGGCCATGCGGACAAGATGATGGCAATTTCTTGTTGCGGTCACATCCCGTAGTCCAGTATCCGCTCGTCGCTGTGTAGGACCTTCTTCTATCCACTGGTTCTACACACGTATGACTGTCGTAAATGCACTTCCTGTACGAGCCGAAATGTAATGGTATAACAAACCCGTTTCCCGAAGACCGATCATTCAGCTCCGTTCGAACTCACTCACGTGCTTATATGACGCCCTTTTCACATCGATGATGCATACTGGCACTTGTTTCACTTCGTTTGACAGTTCTTCGCTGACTGATCTTGGTGTATTACTGACATTTCCGGTCACACCAGAGAGGGCGCTGCTGGGCCTATGTGTAATCCATCTCTCTGCAATCGTAATCATGTATTGCTAATACACTGTTCTAGATATCCTCCGAGTTTGAATTCGTTCGGGCTATTCTTTCTGGGTGTTGCAATTTTCACAAACAATTGACATGAACATTTCCATTAATTTCTTCATTATTCATTTTTTAATATAAATACTGCAACAATTTTTTTTACTTTATCAATTAAAAAATTTTCAGTTCACTAATTAGCTGTATATATTTTCTGAGATATTAGTTTTTACCTCTTGTAATTCAAACATTAAATTTATATTTATAATTTTTTATATCAACCACATACAATATTAATTTTTTTTCAATTTGTTTATTATTTATTATGGTTTCGCATGTATGCGTTTTGTATCGTTACATAATTTTATTAAGTCATCTAAATTATTCTCCAAATATAAATACCATTTAAAGCATTTTTTTTCCCATATATATGTGCACATCTTCGTGTTTTTTTTGTCTTCTTGAAGACCATTATCATACCAAAAGTTTTTTAACATAATTACTTACTTCTTTTTTAAATCAGCATTTTATGTAAATTTAACAATTTTATCATTTACGTCTAAATTGTATTGTTGTCTCACAATAATAAGTAATGGATGTTAATTAATATTTGTTACTTTTAAAGCAAAATGTTCTGCAAATCGAACAAATGTATAATTTTTAACACAATCACTTAACTAATATAGTTAAAGCATACTTATAAAAACTATAGAATATTGTATTATTACAATAATATATCTTTGAAACGAAATAATGTGTGATTTTATTTGTCTTTCTTTCGTGATATCACCTTTTTCTTTCAGCAAAATTATCTCACATTTGTTTAATAAAACCATTTAATTCAGATTTTAAAGCAACATGTTTTCTAAAATCATATATATATACGTTTTTAAATATTATAACTTAACTCACATTTCAAAGCAACATAATTCTTTCAGATTGACAAATTATAAATTTTAAGTACTACCACATATATCAGTTTTTAAAAAAATATTGTCTCCAGTTATTAAATTTGCCATGTTTTACATAATCATTTAACCAGTTTTAAAAAAAATTTAATAGAAAAAAATGTTTATTTTTAACATATATATACTTAAACTACAATTATAAGCAAATATTTTTACTTTGCTAGTATGAAACTGATGTAATATATTTTAATAGCATCGAAAACAATAGCAGCATTCTGCTAATCAGTTTATATTTAATTTTTATGATAAATTTGAAGACTTTCTTTGAAATCGTTAAAATTTCCATTGTAACATATTCATTAATAATTATGTTTGGAATATTTGCTTAATTTATTACATATTTTAAAATATTTATCCCAACAATTTTTTAATATCTTCCCGAATGACAAATTACCACATGTTTCTGAAACAAAATATTGTATTATATCATCATTATAAAAATTTTGATAATATTTAAATTTGTTCATTTATTTACAAGAAGTGTTACCTCCAACAGAACCGAAAAAAAACCTATTGCTTTTATAATAGCAAACCTAATGTGTTTAGGATTATTGAGCATATCTAAATTTACAATTGCATAATTATTTGTATTTATTTCATTGGCAACTCACTAATTATATATGCATCTCTAAAGTATTTTGTTTGTTGTCATGTGTTAAATAGACACAATGTGTGGAGATTTTAAAGCCACACGTTTGGGCGTTCAAATTAATACTGTAACACATCAGATATGTATTACAATACTACGGCCAATCTCATTGGCTATAAAATATTATTTCTGAGATATGTAATATAAGATATGAAGGTGTAATGTAATGATAAAATATGGTTGAATATGTGAGTGAGTCTGATAGGTTATATTGATGACATACCTCGGCTGAACTCTATGCTGCCACGCTAAAAAATCGGTGTATTGATCAAGATTTCCATTACCTCTGTAGTTAGAAACAATTGTATAATTAATTCTAATAAACATACAGAGAAGTATTAATGCAGTAAATCAATAGAAACGAATAAATGTACTTTGATTTTAATACTGATTATCTAAACCAATTTCAATTTATATGGTACTTTTGCAGAAGGTTAGTTACAAAATATTATACTATACTAATTCTCAAAATTACAAGCAACACCAGCCTGCACATTGCACATCAGCCGATTTGCCAACATTTGGCTTTACTAGTTCAATTTATATGGTACTTTTGCAGAACGTTAGTTACAAAATATTATACTATACTAATTCTCAAAATTACAAGCAACACCAGCCTGCACATTGCACATCAGCCGATTTGCCAACATTTGGCTTTACTAGTTCTAGTGTCGTAAATACATTTACATTTGCTTGAGAAAAAGTATGACTTAACTGCGTCTATAGCTGAAAATAACCACAACTCTGCCGATGTCGTGGAGTCATCCTTCACTGGTGTAGAACCCAGGAACAGCTCTCCCGCTCACCACGGACAGCACATCTCCTGATGGTCCTCAGAGAACTCGGCTTCTACGGGCCGGAACAGCGGAGGTGGGTGCAGAACCGGAACCTTGCCAGAATCCGCAGCCAGTAGCACTCCTCTCGCAGAATTGGCTCTCCGAACACCAGACACCGCATCGTCCTTGGTGCGAAGTCGAAAACCACGAAGTCCTCCTTTACTGGGCCGTCCTTCCTTCCGGGCTCATCGTATAGCTTATGTCGAATTACTTCTTCTTTTAAACATATAAAGGCTCAGAATTTCAATCGTGCGTGAATAGTTATGTATCTCCGTCATAAATATCAAATTTTGCCAATAAAATATTATAGATTATCTTTCATACTAAGGACTAACTTCTTTACTAGCTGGCCTCTCACTGAATCCAAATAAGAATGATTACGTTTTTTGTTCTATTAGACTATTGCTCGAAAAAAAAATGTGATAGGCCGGCTGGTGAGACCTAATTCTCATGAAAAAACAAAAGTTAGTGCTTCTTATAAAGACAAATACTCATGCAGAGAAACCATAGATAATAATTAGACTTACATAGCTTATACAACACAACTGTCAAAATAAATAAGTTTACACGTATCACATTGAGCATATGCTAAACATCTTATACATTGCATTAAATTTTGGCATTTAAATCAAATTTAAAGACATAGAATAATCATTATAAAGTCATAAATATTGAAATGTTACATTGTCATTCATGCACATCCATTATAATATCAATATTCGATAATGGCATTGTTTCAATTTTTTCGTCTTCTTCATTTATTTTTTACACCTCCTTCACCTACTTTATGGTCATTTGCTAAGCTATGTATTTTGTTCTTCAAATTCTTTTTTATTATTTATAGTTCGTTCAACTGAATTATCTATAGAGCTGGCACATGCATCTAAATTCCATAATAAACCTAAAAGTGTAATAAAAAATTGTAAAATTCCTACACTTTTTAAATGTCAAACGATAGAGAGTTCTATTTTATCATTTTTTTAAATTGTGATTATGGTAAAGTTATTGAAAAGTATTTTTTGTTAACATTTCCCCTTTTATTGATATATTGTTAAACAATTGCCAGTACTTAAACTCTAAGTGAAATACTTAGTATACCAAAAGTTATAGTTTTCATATTCATTTTTTCATATAATTAATATAGATATTGATTATTCCATTATTTGCATATTTTAAGATCCCCCAACCTAATTTATTTCATTAAAAATTGTTTCAGCAACAGCGGCTAAAGTTTTTTTTTCTAATCCAATTATCATTATCGAATATAATATCTTTACTCACAATTTGTAAAATTTTATCCTCTTAATAACTAGAATTTAAATAATTTATAGATATGCTATAATGCGACATTAACAAGTTATATATTATTAATTAATTATTTTATTCCCTTTTCTGAACATTCATTAAAATTTTTGAAATTACAAAAATTATTACAAAATAAATCCACCCTAGACGAGTTAATTTATTCAGTGACCAATTTATCATGACTTTCCCATGATGTTAAGAAATACAAAATTAATTTTTAATAACATTCAAATCTCTTATTAAATATGAAATGCCTTTAAAACAATTATCAACCAAATTAGAAAAAAAAAATATTATTTTACATATTCATAATACTCATATTTAATTATCATAAATTTTAAATTCAGCATTTTGTTAAACATGGAAAAATAATAATCTATAAATAATTGTCTACATCATTCATCCATAGATATTGGTAAATTGTTATATTTTTTTTAATTCCTCTGCCTAAATTAGGAGTTTTAGGTGAGTATGTACTCTCTCGGCTACTTGGTTCCGATCTTGAATATGATAGTTATGAATGTTTATCTTATATGGTGTTCAATATATTCTTATGATTTCGACTCTTATGTGAATTAGATTTTTTGTGGGGGATGTATATTTGATAGACTGCATTGTTGATAAAACGATTTTCGTAAAGTTAATGTTGTCAATATCAGTTGAGTTGCCTTCTATTACGTTGTGTTTAGAATTACAATTGACAGACATCTACGAAATTCGGCAGACAATTGGTTCTGCTACAATTGATATGTACAAATATGTTTCAAGTATATTAGGTCCTTATTTTAAAAATTGCTGTCTTCCAGCTATTTCAGCATATTTGGTAATATTTTCGAAAACATATAATAATTTCCAACTATGAATGCTGGGAGTATATATAACAAACATCAAATATGTCTACACATAACCTCTTTTGTCCTCCATTTTATAAGATAGTGATACATGAATACATATGTCTTTATTTCTTTTCTCGGGAAACAATAGACCGATTCCTATAACACATAATAAACAAAAAGTATAGTTATTATTATTATTATTATTTTCAAAATAGTGGCCATATAGCTACTGTAGTTTTGTTTGCTATATCGTCGAAACCATGCTATTAATTCCAATGAATCATTTTTTGTTGTGTGTATATATTACAACCATCAAATATGTCCACACAAAATCACATTTGTCCAACTTTTTGTCAAATATAATTACATAACCAATTAAATTATGCGATATCTTCGAGCAAACAACCGATTTCTACCAAATTTGGCAAACGTGTATCACTATTGCAGGACATGTAAGTTGGTAAACTTTGAGAGGGTCAGGCAAGCATATTTTCAGAATTGTGTTCAAATAAATATTATAGTTTAACATATTTTATCTACGAAACTACGAAACAAATTTCAACTTAACTTTGTATGCTCAGAGTATCTATTATAGCCATCCAAATTGTCAATACAAAGTCTCATTTCTTTGCAATTTTGAAAGATATCCCCACATGAAATAAAACAGTTTTTATGTCGTATTACAAAAAAAAAAAAGTTTCTTTCAAATTTGGCAAAGAATGTGTACTGTGGTAGCCAATGTTAATTTGTATGTTTGATTTGTGTATCGTTTTTTCCTAATGGCGCTCATCTTATCTTTTTAGCTTAGTGGGCTACATGTACGAGACTATGTAACATACACTGCTGGAAAATGGAAAATGAACACCCGGACGCAATGATCCTACATGAATTAAGGATTTATTGAATATTTATATATGTTGTACACTGTACATGATAATGCTCACGGGGTTGTACACACATGGACAGAGGCTATAGAGTGTCTTGTACAACAATGTCAGTATTTTGGGTAGCCTCCTTTAGCAACGATGAAGTCCTGCTGTCGTGGATAGAGACGATTATAAAGTTGTCGGATGTCATATTAATAATTATGTGTTCCATGCTAATTCCAGCTGTTGTAGTTGGCGGAGGTTTATTGCCGGTATTGAAGACAGCACCAAACGCCATGCCATAATTTCCCACACATTTTCAATGTGGGACAGGCCTTCGAGAGCATGTTGGGTAACACCAGACGTATGTGCATGGGTATTGTCCTGCTGCAAGAGGATATCTCCTTGGCGTTTTAGAAACGGCAAAAAAAATGGGCTTGATGATGTTCTTGTTGTAGCATTCACTGTTCAGTGTTCCCTAAACAAACACCAGAGGCATACGGTAATTGTAGGCTATTGCACCCCAAACCATAATGCCAGGAGTTGGTCCTGTATGTCGGTGCCGTATACACCCTGGTTGTTGCCGGTCACCTAGTCGACGTCGCACTCACAAACTTCCGTCACTGGCACCAAGGAAGATACTGCTTGCATCACTAAACAGAACTCCGCGCCATTCATCACTCCAGTTTCGTTGTTCGCTACACAATCCAAGACGGTCTGCACAGTGATAAAGTGTGAGATGAAACCTGGCGAGAAGCATTGTTGATCGTGGCACAGCATTCAGCAAACGTTTAGCGATGGTCCCATAGCCTACACCCTGGGTATAAGAGTGGCCCTTGTATGTGTGGCGATTGCCGTGCCATCAGCAATGACTGCTCGTATGAAGGGCGGTCCAGGCGGGAATCCGTATGCTGCTGCCGTCCGGAACCAGGTAGACAGGTAGATAAGCATGTGCTCCATCTTTGTACCACCGGCAGCAGCAATGATGAACAGCAGACACTTCACGTCCTGGCTCTGGGCAATTCTTCGGAAGGACCATTCAGCCTCCATCAGGCCCACAATACCATATAGTTCAAAGTCTGATAATTGCCCGAAGTGTGGTCGTCTATGCCGTCGTGGGATGTCTACAATGCTTACTACACACAGGCAAATGCTTGAAACAGCAGATTACTCATTCACAGAGTAATCTTAGGTTGTATTGGGCTCAGCAGCGTTATGCCTAGTACTTAGTTCGTGCTCTGTCCACAGCACAGTACTGTTGATCATTGAATGTATTGACCTCTATCAGTGCCTCATTTACATGTGGTGTTTCTTAGTAACCGCTTTATTGGTGTATATTTTTCATTTTGCACCAATGTATTTAACTGTACTTTTTATATAGTAGCTATGGCAATCATCGAATGCCCTAAAAAATATTCTTTATGTGCTCCATTTATGAAGATCGTCACAAGACCAATGAAGATTTTATGCCATATCTCGAGGACCAGTCGGACGATTTATGCCAAAATTTTCTACAAGTATTGCTACATTACGAGTAGTAGGGTAGTGAGTTAAAGGAATAAGGGCATTGGACACAGTAGCCAGTTTGCCAAGGTCCGCCAATTTGGAATCTCCATTTCCCCCCTAAATATATCACTTTTTTCTGTCAAAATCACTAAATGTATGTAAAAATTTCCCTTTTTTCCAAAAAAATTCCCTTATTCTCTAAAGATGTCCTTTTATGCCCGCTTGCAAAAAGAGGACCCCCAGCAAGTTCCCCTTTTGTGCAGAGCAGGAGAGACACATTAGCTGCACAGGTGACTAGAATGGCCAAGGCAAGCGGACTGGTCAGGATACGTGACCTTTGACCCCAAAAAATCCAACAAAATAAAAAGAAGATTCCAAAAAACCTATTATTTAAAATTGTATTAAATATATATTTTTAAATATTCAGTTGTCTGAGATTCCCCCTCTCATCCTCTAACAAAACAAATTAGTCGAAAGGCCTCCAGTCCCTCACCCATACCCAGTAAGCCATCTTGGTGTTGTCAGCCATCTTTGCAACCATATTAGATGCAGATGACTTAAACTTTAACCCCATGACCTTGAATGACCATGAAAACAAAAACTCGAGAAAAAATTCATTATGGTCAGTAAGTATATTATGATACTAACCACTGTCACCATATTGGATACAGGTTTCCTTGACCTTGGCCCCATGAGATTGAATGACCTTGACCCCAAAAATCCTGAAATATTAATGAAAATTTTAAAAAATATAAAAAAATCCAAAAATTTTTTTTATAATTTATTACTTTTTAAAATTATAATTTAAAAACTAATTTTAAAAATGTACATTTCCTTATGTCTCCCCAGCACCATGCCCAGCAGACGACTGACTAACTCACTCTCATTCCCCTCATCTATACTTATTCTATTGTATGCCACAATTATGTTTTTTTTTTTTCCTTTGTCATTTATTTATACATTGGTGAAGGCTGTCTCTCACATTCGTTCGACTCTTATGTTGCATTTAATGTTTTCAACACCTAGGTGGTGCTAGTGTGTTAATTAACACACAGGCAAAAGCCGTATTTTTTTTTTATATAGGATGTGCCGACGGCACTCTTCCTACTGGTTGATAATTACAACACATATGTGACGTTAATTTCTCGATTATGTTGTTTGCTATCGACCTGTATCGTATGTTGACATTGACCATTCCTGCAAAGTATGTAAACTGACATATCTAATGTTTTGTTTTATTCTTAAATGCGAGTAATTATATTTAACATAGTATTCATTTTAAAAATGTATCTTTAAAATAATTGCTATATAAAGCCGACTCCATAATAACCCCAAAATGACACCTAAATGGCTCCGAAAAGACTCCAAAATAACTTCTTTTTCACCACCAATTCTGACTCCAAAATGACTCCAAAAGCCTCAAAAATGACCCCAAAATGACTTCACTACCACCACAACCTCACATGATTGGCCAGCTGCAATCACATAGCAACTCGGTGATTGGCTGTTCGGTGCCCAAACAATGTATTAATGGTGTAATACGACTGGTTCGAAGTCAATATGATGTCATAGGGCTGGCATAGTCATATATAATAAGCAGTAGAGAGGTTAGCTGAGCGACTTAGTTTGACAGCAGCTCTCTTAAAATGTGTATCACCTCGGCTAGCTTATAAAGCTACGCATTAAAGACTTATTCGGCATTAGCGATGACTTCGGGCACTCTAGAGATAATGGTAGCTACGGCAGGGCCATCGACTTCTGCGCAGTGGTACCAGCAGTGTCCTCGACTTCTTAAGGCATGGTGCCGAGAGCACCATTGACTACTTCGGGTAGTCTACATCTACATCTACAGCAGTACAGACATCAGCATCGCGACCCAAGCCGACAGTATTAATACTTCGATGTATAGACTGTGATGAATCCTTTGCGAATACCAGCAATGTCAGACGACAGGAAAAGCATCAATGTAAGATGAACCCACTCCTCATGGCTTATAAGTGTGAAAGGTTCCTTAGTCTGTTTTCTCGTACTGATAATCTATACAAACATTCGAAAATATGTAAATGACCTGTTCCTCAGCCAGGAAAACAATAGGATTCATTGTCGTCGCCACAAACCTGTAACGGACTTATAAGTACTGCTGCGTGAAATGGCGCTACCATTGGCAAGTGAGGATGTGCATGGGAACGGTATGGAGAATTCGCTGACTATATCGGGTTGATTGTGTCACTACTGTGAAAAGATCTTCAGTAAAAGATGTCATGCGTATAGGCACGAGAAGAGTGGTAGATGCACGAAGAAGACAGCCTGGGCTTACTTGGCTCATGTCTGTCACTTGGCTCTTGTCTGTCACTAGCTTGGTCGTACGTTCACGTGTTATGAAGTAACAAGTGTTCCAGACAACGTGCCACGTGAAATACTTAACTATCACAGAAAACTATGTTATTAGTCGTATAACGACTATGCCATACATTGTAAACCTCCTGCTTGAAAACATTTCCATGTTCTAGGCAAACCTAATGCCAATTGATTTTTTTATGAAGCAATATGCATTCAAGGGCCTTCTGAAAGTTTGCTTTGCTCCGAATCTGACAGATTCGTCGAAAGATGTTTGCTCATTCCTGTCAAGTATGAAACAAAATTTAATAAACCAACTTACAGAAGAGATTGATAAACAAGGGCCTCTGAAATAAAATATATGGCTGAAATGTATCTACTGGAAACCAGAACCGAACCAGGACGAACATTGCAGATGAGTAATCAAGACCAGAAATATACGCATAAGTAATTTATGTTATAATCAAATGATAAATTGCAAAAGATATGTCGGGAGGAAGAATAAACAATGATGAAGGTTTCGGGCTGGACACTCGATTCGGTTGATCATATGCAGCTGAGAACGAGTGAATACCAACCTCTTACAAAATAATATGATGTCCTATTCTTGCATTAGAAATATTTATAGCAAAGAAATGCATTTATGTATGTAAAATTTTGTAAATAAATAAATGTATATATCTCTTTAGTATGTTGCATTTTATTTACTTTATAAAAAACACCTTGCCTTGAATAAATATTATTTTTAATAAAAGACTATATAAAATAATATGTGATTTATATAAAAATACTCGCATTTAAGAATAAAACAAAAAAAATGATATGACAGTTTACATACTTTGCAGGAATATTCAATGTCACCATTCATTTCTGGTCGATAACAGGCGGCATTATCGAGAAATTAACGCCACCTATGTGGTTATAATTATAAACCAATACTAGAAGGTGATGTCAGTGGAACCTACAATTAAAAATACATAAACAATTACGAATGTCGCCTGGTGGGTGGATTAATATACTAGCGCCACGTTGTTGGTGATAACATGATCCTATATGGTAGTCGAACGAAAGATAGAGTACGCCTCCAGCAATGTATAAACAAATGACAAACAAAAAATCCAAGATGGTTTCATACGGTAGAATGAGTATAGGTGAGGGTTGTGAGGGCAAGGGAGTCAGTCACATCTGATGGGCGTGGTGGTAGGGGCACATCCGGAAATGTAAGTTTTTTAAACAAGTTTTTTTTTTACTAGTACATTTTTGATAAATTTAGTAATAAATTATTTACAAATTTCTGGGATTTTAAAATATTATTTTAATTTTTTGGGTTCAAAGTGATTTAAGGTCATGAAGTCAAGGTCAAGATCACCTGCATCAAATATGGCGGCAGCCTTCATTAACATAATATGCTTACTAACTTTTATGAATTTTTTCGAGTTTTTGTTTTCAAGTTATTCGAGGTCTTGGCGCAGAGATCAAGGTCATCTAAATCTAATATGATTGTTAAGCTAGCTGACAGCACTAAAATGGTTGCTGGATATGGGCGAGGATGGTGGAGATCTTCCGACTACTTGGTTTTGCGGAGGGGGGGGGGGGGGGGGGGGAACACAGGAAATTTTACTATTTAAAATATTTTTTTAATAAGTTTTATATAATACAGTTTTTGTGTTTTTTTCAGTTTTATTTTTTTTAATAATTTTGGGTATTTTCAGGTCAAACCTCAGAGGTCCTGACCAGTCCGCTTGTCCTGACGCTCCTGATAACATGGATCGCTAATGTCTCTCCTGCTCTGCAAAAAATGGGAATTTTATGGGCGTTTTTTTCTTGCAAGTGGTAAAAAAGGGAAGATTTTAGGGGAATTTTTAGGGAAAAAAGGAAATTTTTCGGGGAAAAGGGAAATTTTTGGGAAAGAAAGGAAACTTCAAATGGCGGGCCTCCGGCGTCTGGCGGCTTGTGCCTGGTGTCCTTATGCCTCAACCTGAATTCCCCCACTACTATTATGATATGTAAATTAACATGTTTTGTTCTGCGGCAGTTACGTTATAATGGGGGATATATAAATAATTTAGTTTAATTATATAACAATATGTATTTATAACATTCTATCTCATTTTGTATTGCTTAGAATCATAATTTATACATAGATAAAACCTATATGCTTCATTTTTGTGCAATTATGTCATTTGAGTAAATTGATCATTTTGTCATATTTCCGGAAAAAGTAAACTAATTTCCATCTAATTTTGCGCATGTACTGAAGGATATGTAAAATTACGTTATTACAGTTGGGTGAGGTAATGATTTTCAAAATGGCGGCTGTATAAATATTTTGATTTGTTTAACATTCCTATTTAACAATTTAACGAATGCAGTCAATATTTTATGCTGACATTATATATTAGAAACTTTGTGTACACAGCATATTTTCAATCATTTTTGTAAGATAGCCACTTTTAAGAAAATAAGGTTTTTATGTCATCTCTCGCAGACCAATCAACAGATTTCCACAAAATTATCACAAAAGCTGCATTATGGTTGGCAATGTAAGCTCGTGTGTTTTTAGTGGCTCAGAGACTTATTTTAAAAATAATGGCCGTGTTTATCTTTGAGGTTAATGAATCCTATCATTCAAAACATTAGATTTATTACATCCGAAGTTGATGCACCGAATTCTACCTCCGTGATGCAGTTGATTGCACCTTAGCCTAATTATACGAGATTTCTGAATTGTATTCCCGGGTACGTCACTTGTGTACCTTAATTGTCTTGGTATAGTGCTCGTATTTCTGGTTTTAACTCTAATGATATTGCTGCCAATGAGACGTCCACGCCTACCTACCATCTAAGCTCTTAATAAAATCCCTAAAATGGATTTGCAGCCATGTATAAAAATGTAGGCTCATCAGTTATCATCAACTTCTAGTTTTCATCTAAAGCTGCTATTGTGTTAAGTTGTGATTAATATATATTTCACTCTGTTAATGCATTGATATTAAGAAAGTAATTGTTTTCATCTTCATTTATAAACAAATAATTATTTTTAATCTTATAAAATTATATCAACTTCATGCCTTGATTCTAAATCTGAATTATCTCTGTGAGCAGTGATAAAATAATTTAATTTATTACTTAAGACATATATTATGTTTATTATTCATTGTTTATAATCCCTAGTACCCACATTTTCTTCACCATTATAAATAGAAGATATTTGAGCAAGGATCTCACAACATTTATCGACACATTTTACTATAGACTGTTCACAGTAAAGTGAGCACTTTTTAAGGCCCTTATACATTTTTTTCCTTCATCCAATTTCCATCTTCGTGCAGTTTTTTTTAATATAAACATTGCAATGTGACCAATGAGCACAGTGTATACATTTCACTACCATCATACTTTAATTCCATGGGCTGCAATAAGATATATTTATTAGTTATGGTAGGAAGGTCTTATAAAGTGCTCACTTTATCGTAAACAGCCTATATGGTGTATCATTGTATTTTTAGCCAACTTTCAGAAGGGAAGAAAGGATAATGAGATCACTTTCCTGTCTGTGTATATATGTGTGTAAGTGTGTGTATGTGCATGTGTGTCCCCCATTTACAATTTTTGGATTCCGTAAAACCGAATTTCATTAAACTTGGTACATATATAGAGCTTAGTAAGGAAACCTGAATTTAATATTCTTCGACCACGCCGGGCATTTAGTTTCAAAATGGTGGCCATTAAAAATTTGGGTTACGTGTCATATCTCGGAAGCCATTCAATTGATATAAACCAAATTCAGTATGTTTGCAGAGCGTTACGTACGTATTAAATTATGAAAGAGATATTGTTATTAATAAAATATTTTGTTATATTGCACAAAAATTTAAAACATATACTATTTCATATCTTGAGAGCTATAAAATCATTTCTCACTCAATTTGGTATACAAGTAATTCTATGACAGATAGGTAAACATAAGAAGTTAAAAATTACTAGGCATATGCCTTCGTAATCTTGGCCATATATATTTTTTAATGTTTATTTAGCATATCTAATACACTATTTGAACCATTTGCGACCAAATATTTTATACTAAAATATGTAACAAGCATCATATATGCCAAAAACGTATCCATTTTTGTTACCCATTTTGTTAAATAGTACAATATTAAAAAATTTTGATTTTATGTCATATCTAGGAAAACAATGAACCGATTTCTACACAATTTGATAGACACGTAATACTCAGCAGATGATATAAAAACCTACGTTTAAGTACTGTGGCGGTGTTTGCAAACACACACAGGACGAGGTCAATGTCTAAACTGCTTCCTGAATGTAGGTGTTTTAAGTTGGGTAACAGCCGAGACCCCCCCCCCCCCCCCCAATGATGTTAAAAATGGATTTGGGTTGGTTCCAGTGAAAAAGTTTTGAAATACACGTTGCATTGCTCCTATATTGTAAATTCAAATAGTTTACATCGTTTTTCTCTCAATACCACAATAAATTAACTGTATATAAAAATACAAATTTCCCACTTACTACATTTAGTATAAAAATAGTTATTTCCCCAAAGATTTACATAGTATATCAAATATGCCTATGCCAAAATTTACACTATGTATAAAATATGGCTTTACAATTATTTACTTTACTTAAAATGGTGGCAATCGCCTCCTCCCCCTCGCCCTTTTTAAAATGTTGACGGAAAAGCAGTTCCTACTTAAGTGAATTATCTGTGGTGTCTCCTCGAACCTGGGCGAGACACCTGTATTTATATTTGATTTAAAACCATCAAGAACAATACAAAATGATCTTCACTCCATCGATATCCGGAAATCCTGGAAGGGCACCCTGATGATACATGACTGGCTGACAGGCGTCACGTGGTCAAGGTGACGTACGAGGGAGGGGAAGGTAGTCCAAGTTTTTGCGGGCGGCACAGCCCCGCGGCGCCCACACTTGCAGACCAGCAGGCCCGCCCAGAGGACGTGAGGCGTGGAGCTCGTCAAACACATCCCCCTCGCAGCGAAGGTAACCCATCCCAAACGGTCAACATTTTCTCAATTTCAATATGGCTCCGTCAGTTTTAGCTTGCGATCGATATGTAGGGATAGCCGTCATTGTACTTCAGACGGTTTTTTTAAAATGATTGATATATTGACATTTCAGCTTAGAATGCTACAAAGTCGACCATTGTATGTATTCAATTCCAACATAACCTTGCATGCCGCCAATAGATATTACAACTATCAACTGTCTATACACAAAACAAAACTTATTTTCTTTGTAAAATAGTACCATGTGATTTACTAAAATTTGTATGTCATAATCTGGGAAACGATTGACCGATTCCTACCAAATTGGGCAATATGTTCGCTGCAGCAGGTGTCGTTATCTGGTATGTTTAATATAGATCAGGCACTCATTCTAAAATAGCGGCTTTATAAAGTTATAGCGCAGTATAATTTATAACAGAAACCAATTTCAACTTAATTGTGTATGCCGGCAGCATAAATTGAAATCAATAAATTTGTGTTTACAGAACCTTTTTCCACCATTTGGTAAGTTAGCTTTATAATAAATACTAAGCTTTTATGTTATACTACAAGAAAAATCAGCCCATTCTTACCGAATTTCGCGAAAAAAATTTTTACCGTGGTAGACCATATTAACATAAGCACTTATTTTTAATTGTGACAAACCCTTATTTTCAGAATGGTGCCTATCAATTATTTTAGCTTAGCGTGCTATATATACGAGACAACGCAGTTGATTTTAGCATATATTTGTATACTATCAGTTTACAATTATACAATGTGCTAGTACATGACTTTTTGTTGCTACATATATGAAGATTATCAAATGAAAGATATGGGTTTTTTATGCCACATCTGAGAGGCAATTCGACCGATATTCATCGAATTATGTAAACAAGTAGCAATATGGCAGGCCATGTAAACTTACATTGTTACGTGGCTCAGTCACTTATTTTCCAAATAACGTCCCTGTAAATATTGTAAGTCAGCTAAACCTATCATTCGAAACATTAGACTAAATTAATTCAATGTGGATTCTCTAATCCGAGATCCGAAAACAGTTAATTCCACGCTAGCAAATGGTATGGCGTTTTCTGGTTTCGAGTCCTGAGAAGTCACATATGTATTTGTAATTGTCTTACTTCTGTTGCATGAGTTACCGGGTTCATCTCTAATAACATTGCTTTAACGAGACAAATCCTATATACAAACCCATATTTAAAGAAATTATTTAAAAATTATTTGCACACATGTTGAGGAAAGTAAGCACTAAAGTCATTACAGAAACATGTTGTTTAAATATGAAAAAATTGTTAGTATTATTGTCAGCTATAAAAGTACGGAAATATTTGAGAGACCAGCATTTCCTCGTACAGATCAAACATGAGTAAATTGAGATATTTATAATAATATAATTGAATTTGATGCTAATATTTGTGATGGACTTTCCTTTCCTAATGATGCTTATGTTTATGTACAATATAGTCTGGTTAATAGAGACAGTGGAGCTATTTCTGAGCTGGATAGTACCAATGTAATTTTTTTATTTATTCTTTATAAAAGTTTTCTCGGTTTGAAATATCGAAACGCCGGCAGATAACTGCAGCAGTTGATAAAAATTTATAATTACTAATAACATTCTTGCTTTGCTTAGCTTACTGTCAGATAAGGTTTACTTATAAACTAGTGGAGTTGATAATAAATATCCAGAGAAATATTTAATTTATATAAAACATATTAAATTAACTATCCATTGAGATATCGATTTAGTTTCTTTGGGGATGAAAATAAACTACATTTAAAACGTCGTTATATATTAACCTTCATACATAGTTAATCCGATATGCATGGAACGTATGTATATAAAAAAATCTGATGAAAATGTTGACAAATATTATACTGCTTCACGAAGATTTGTCATCCAGGATTGAAATACTGTTGTGGCATTTTGTAAAATATAAGGCAAATAAAAATAATGTAATAAAATAGAAAAGTAACCGATAATTAAGGAGTTTTCTTTCATGTACATGGATGCAAATATATATCAGTGAAATTTTTAAAAGCTAGGATGGTAGGTAGGTATTGGCGTCTTATTGACAACGATATCATTAGAGATGAAACCAGAAAAATGTGAAACAGTAACAAGACAATTAAAATAAACAAATGATTTAAACGGAATTCGAATTCAGATAAACTCGTAAAATTAAGATACCTTGGAAACAACTGCACCTAGGAGGTAGGATTCGGTACATCATCTTCAGATTTAAGCTGATTTAATCTGTTTAGTATTTTGAATGATAAGGTCCACTATTAACCCGACCATCGTTTTGAAAATAAATGCCTGAGCCTTTAAAACACCTAAGTTTACATGGCCCACGATAGCGCTAATTGGGTGAAAAATGTGGTGGAAATAATTTGATCGGTACCAGAGATAAGGCATGAAGACATTCTTTTCTACTGTCTTACAAAACTGCCTAAAAAGTTTTTTATACTGTGCGTCTAACATATACTATCAGCATAACAAGTTTTTTTTTATTTGGTTAAATTGTTAAAAAGATATGCCAGATATATCAAAATATGTATATGGCCACCATTTTGAAAATCAGTGTCTGACCCTGTTTCACTCATCTAACTATAAATTACCTTATTTAGGCGTGTAAAATTTGGTGGAGATTAGTTAATTTATTTTGTAAATATTGCCAAATGTTCATTCAATTCACCTGACACAACTTTGCAAAAATTCCGCCAAAAGAGGATCTTTGCGTGCATAAATGGTGCTTCCAGCTAATACCGTTCGCTTACAAAATTTGGCTACAGTTTGTTGAACCATTTAATAGATATATGAAGATAATATACATTATTTATATAAACCCCATTAAACATGCCTTCCGCACATAACACAGGTTAAGTTACTTACCCTACTATAGCAATTATTGATTCAATTTGAAATTAATATGTTTATATATCTTCGCGATATGGCATAAAGTCTCAATTGTTCATGTGACCAAAAGACGAAAAGTTTATGTATAAGCACGTTTCATGATTGTCATAGATACATTATAAAAAGTAAAATTTATTCAAGTTACTTGGTTTCATAGATAAAACCCACTGATCTTAAAGGTTTGTATATGTGCCATTTACAAAATACTATACTTTCAAGCTTAAATAATACAAATTAATATGGCCTACTGCAGTACAAATTCTTTGCCAAATTTGGAATCAATCGGTTGATATTTCTCGATACGACTTAAAACTTGTATTTTTTTACATGCGCGGCTATCTTATAAAATGGCCGACAAATAAATCGTTGCATTGACCATTTTTATGCATGTAACTCATTCTGTCAGGATACAAACTTAAGTTCTAAATTCTTGCAGTTTGGTAGATAAAATATTTAGAACTAAAATGGTTATTGTGCGCCATTTTGAATATATGTGTTTCTGATCCTCTCGAAAATGACCAATTTACGTGGCCTGCTATAGCGCTACTTGTTTGCTAAATATGGTATAAGACGGAGTTTTCTTTCGGATATTACATATTTTTAATTTTGCATGTGGTAATATTTCACAGAATGGCATAAAAAAGATAATTTGTGTAGTCACATTTGATGGTTGTAATATATGCAGACAGCGTATAAAGTCTCGTTGGAATTAATTACATGGTATTGGCAATTTAATATATAAAACTTAATTATATATGGTCACCATTTGGAAAATGACTGACCGACATACCCAAATACTGTCATTACCTAACGCAGTAATACCTGTTTGCGTATTTGGTAGGAATCGGCCGACCGTTTCTTGAGATATAACAAAAAATTATATTTATTCGTGTGGCACTATCTTTCAAAATGGAAGGTAATATAGGCTCTGTGAAGAGTTTTTGATATTTCTTATATGTACTCCCAGAGAACAAAGTTAAGAAGGAATGTGCTAAGTGATTTCGTGGTTCTAGCGTACTTTGCTAAAATTGCTCAAAGATCGCCATTTTAAAATATGTCTGGCCTACTTGAAACATATTTGTACATACCAACTGCCGAAGTACTACTTAGTTTCCAATTTCGATAGAAATTCGTCAGGAGTTTCCCGAGATATTACACATAAAATTGTATTAATTCATGTAGCCCCTGTTTTACAATATTGCGGGAAAAGTAATTTTTTTACTTACATGATGCATGTAATAGGTACTACCAACGACAAAATTTGGTTGATAGTAGTTAAACGTTATCGTAGCTATACCAAATAAATATAAAAAAATTTATGGCCGCTGTTTTGAAACTAATTACCTAATAAATTTCTATTACTTTCATTTACCTAGTCTATCGTAGTACTTCTTACATGCCATAATTGGCAAATATTTATTGAGTTGTTTTCCAGATACTACACAAAAGCTTTATATTTTCATATGTTATACCCTTCCAAAATGGCGCACCAGAAATAATATTTACCTCTGTACGTATCAAGTCTGTATGTATATATATTTCATAAACATTGCTTAAACTTGTCTCGAGCATATACAAACAATATTGTCTGCAACAAGAAAGTCGTCTTATTTTTGCATGCTTTAAAACTGTTAAGATGTAATATTTCTCTTCCATAGTAGTGATTGAGTTCGCAATTTCGAATCCCATTTCAATGCTTTTGAAGCCTTGCTTAAGAGTATATTTTCGTGCTCAGTCTTGTTTTAATGTCAGATATCTGAATTGCAATGGCGAATGTCAAAAGATCTCTCATCTAGTCATTCACATCCGTTGCACTATTTATTCAAAGATCGCAAGATTCCCTTCGCCAAATGTATTGTAGCCGTTACTCGTGGCAGTGCTTGGTTTAATAGTGGACGTTGATACCAATACCTCATACTTCGAAGTGTTTTATAATTTTTGCAAAATGACAACCGTTAGCTTGCGTTGGATTGGGATTTGAATATTTTATGGCGAATATTGGAGGGAAATTTCCATGACCCTACGTCCCACTGTCTTCCACATTTTCCCAGTCAGTTTCCTCCTTAAACGAATCAGAGTCATTCTGGTTGTTCGTCTTCAGTAACCTTTTTTTGTGGTATAAAACAGGTTGAGAACTTTTTTTATGTCGTGATGACAAAAATTCTCTCTAGCCGCCACCAATATATGTTTTGATTCGAGCCTATTAACTACGCATATGGCTTCACCAAACTGGAAGTAATTATAAATAATCTTTCTCTAAAGTACGCCGTTTTCACGAAGATCTTCTTATTCGCCGACTATGGAACGTAGAGTAGAGAAACGCCGTCTTGTGAAATAAGAATTTCTTGGTGAAGGCCGTCCTAAGCTCAGCCGTGACGATGCTTCACTATGAATACCACCCATTTACAGTCTTCTGCTCAGGTCTACAACAATGTCTCGACTCGTCGCCAGTTCGACTGTTAGTCACGTGGTCATAACTGATTAATGTATATTTGTTTAAATTTGAATTTTCAACCTACCGGCTCTGTTACAAGTATAAAATACTTTGTCTAACTACGACATGATGTAGTTGAATTAAAACTGGTCAGAACAGTTGCACAAATATAACAGAAACGCTTATTTACATTAATAGAGTCATAATTTCATGTCATATCCAAGTGGTCTTTCATTGTGCTACAATCAGAATGAAAGGAGTCCAAGAGCAAGGCTATCACGCCTCTCGCATGCCCAGTCACACTCTGATCTACCACTGAACAGCATTGAGGTCAATCGAACTGTAGTTCGCGGAACCTCATACGTTTGTATTACACTTCCTCTGACAGTATTTTAATGCAACTAGGGTATAGTTAAGTGGCGGTTTTATTTTCGTTAATCAAGGGTCGTTGGAAAACCAAACATAAATGGAAATTTGCGTTTCTCTTTCACCGTATGATGTCAGAGTCGTGTTGGCAGTTCGTGTAATATCGCCGGGGTCGTTCTTTTAAGAACAAAATCAGTTTACCTAATATTTTCTGTGTGTGCGCGCGTTCGTAAAATGGGCGAGATTTTGATATGTGTGCCTTTCTTACTCGAAGGCATATAAACTATCGGCACGGTTAAACAAAATAATATTACCTCATGTGGCACATCAATGCATGAACTGTCAACATCCTCGTAATTAAAGCTTTAAAAATAATTAAAAAGTTAATAAGTACACATAAAAATATCCCTTGGCAGCAAAATAATGACGCTCACTTGCTTTTCTCAAAGTATTATTAATGCTATTATACACCCATTTGTCAATTTCAGCATCACTCGGTCCATCGCTCTTTGCGCAGGTGGTTCGTAAAGTTAATATGAATGCTTAATGCGCTTTCGAAAAGTGGGAAACTCTGAGAAATTCGTGGAACTTTCCAACATGCCTGTGATAAGTTTTTGATTCAATTTCCTCCCCCTTTTCCTATTTTTATATATATTTCAGAAGGGCGTCTTTCTTCTATAATCTGACTTTATTTCCCGTACGACGTCGCCGAAGTTCCTCTGTGAAGTGCCCTCCCCTCTCTACCCCTCTTACCACCCCCTTTTCTGCCACCCTCCACCCTTTTCATAACCGAACAAGCCCTGCGAATGACAGCAATTTTATTTCCAGAGTCGCGCGACTTGTTAAGTCCTGGTCTCAGACAGGCAGGATATTAGAGGAAAATGAAAAATCGAACATCCACTACCTTAGGGTGCTACATTGTCACCAGAGAACATTTAGATTTTGTTGGCTGCGTTTCGTTGCCTTCAAGCTACTGACTGAGTGTTCACATCACATAATTTCATATCACGTATCAAGTGTGTTTGCTCGTATAGTAACGACTTGCAACAAAGGAACCCAAACATTTTTTTTTGTCACGCCAGCCTTGAAACACTTCCGTCTTTCCGCGGAACGCCAACTCTATTTTTAATATTTACTATGAGTTTTTAAACTACAATGTTCTCCATTTTCGCACTTATGCAGAATGCACAGTACAGTAGGCTGAAAAAACTGCAATTTATGTTACCAAAATCTTTTATTTTAGTATAAATATACTCCACGTATGTACGCCTAAATTAACGTTTTTACATAATCAAAACCTTTACTTTTTCTACATAGCTGCCACCATTTTTGCAGTGTGAGGCAAAATGACGTCATTCTAAATTAGACCTAACGTTTAGTTCCGGTGAGTGACTGACAAAATCTTGGAGCGCCTACTTATTGTAGCCCAGCTTCTGGGCGAAAATGAGTTGGAAATTAAATATGTACACTTCAAGTGCATGTATCATCCATGAACTGAACTAAATAAAAAGCAACGCTTATGATCTTCCAATATCTTTGTGATTACTGTATCTCTCGACATTGGCGCTGTTGCAGATCAACTTCTTGATATACGTCGTAGATATTCTAGTAGCCTACACATTCGAACATAACTTTAGTGTAATTTTTGTACATTTTGAGAGTCGGCTCACATTTTTCTACAATTATAAATTATTTTATATAAATTATTGTTTTAAATGTTTAGTATTTAGCAATTTTATGGAACCCGGTGGCGTGTAGTGAGTTTGTATTCAGGATAAACAATATTATAGCCCTAATATGTGAATGTTTTGGATATAATTTGCTAGTGCCAGGCTTTCGTTCCATTTTCAATTTCTACTAACAAACGCAACTTCGAATTTGCTTACCCTCCACATATATTTAGCCTTTTATAATACCTAACATATGTTATAGAAAGGAAACAGAATTAATGTAATAATAATTAAACTGAATATTATTTAAAAGCATATTACAAATTATCAGAAAATTCCCGTTTTCCAGAACAATTTCATCCAGTTTCCAAGGAAAGGAGGACTGGAGGAAGCAAACAGAACGACTGCTTACCCTGCAGAAGGAACGCGGCAGGGTAACTCGCTTGCTAGTTCGATTTATCGCTAGTCGCTCCTGTTGGTGGAAATAATTACTAGATAGCAGCACTATGCGTGTACACAATCTATGCTGTCGTGGGAGGAACATCGTGCTCGTGGCTGCTCGCTCGCTGGGAACTGCCCGCTACTGGAGGACCAGCGAAACAGAGCTGCATCTGTGAGTGTGATGGGACCATGGCAGCTTGTGTGCGGCGACTATCCGCAACACCTCGCGTCCTCAGGTGGTGGATAGAGGATCCCCACGCTCTGGGGTGGATGGGAATAATCAACGTAGTGGACGTCGGGAAGCTGGGTAGCTCAGTACGAGATGGTGGAGGTGGCCCAACGATCAAGGCGGGGAGGGGATCTCGAGGTGCTGAAAAATGCGAAGTGTAGCGATCCTCACTGCTTGATTCTGCGGGCTGCCGACTGCGGGTGCGTGATGAATGGATTGGAATGCATCGGATCTTGGAAGCACCCCGATGTCAGCCTTCACTTCTTGGTCAGCGGATTCGCCACCACCTTTGGTAGGCCCCGGATGTCTCGCGTTTCCCAGACCGACGGGTTATTTTGGAAGAAGGAGAGGAGGTAGCTCACTGAAAGAACGCTCCCCACCTTCACCCATGGATTGGAGATCCTGACATCGGCGCAGAAGGGCGAAGACGGAGTCTGTGTTATGACTGAGCTGTCCGGTTTTCCGACGCACTCGATGAGAAGCAGGGGGGGGGGGGCATGGCACTATAACCCTGCTTATCCGCGATGCCTGCTTCCATTTATTATAATAAACCCGACCTAAGGCGTAAAGACACATCCCATTCTACAACCGCCTTAGCTACTAACATGCATGCCGGAGGGCACACAGAACTGAAGGTGCTCATGTTAGCTCCCCCTGCTACAGGATTTGGGGGCTCATCGGAAAAAAAATTATGCGTGTACAGTACGGGAGTTACGAAAAATCTGTTTCTCAAGTTGGAAACGGGAAACTCAGGTTTAAATATGTTTAAAATTAGAGTGAAGACAAAAACTATAAAGGATCAAACATTTCCAATATGTATAGAGTAAGCATTGCTTTCCTTGCGTCTATGGAATAAACGCCACTGGCGGGACCCTTATGTGGTTATTACGAAACACTTAAGGTTCTGCGAAACACAGTCTGGGAATCGCTGACATTCATTTTCATTAGGAATATTATGAACTTCACAAGTGTAGTAATAGCAAGAAGTTACTGAAGCGACTAATGAATTTACGTCCCCTACATACATAGATGCAAACAATGTTAAATAACGTTCTTCAAAGCTTACATGGTACGTATAATTTATATACAGTTCACATCAATATCATCAGAGAAGAAACCAGAAACACACGCAACACCAGTGAAACAATTACAAATACACACGTGTCTTACCTGGGTCTCGAACCCATATTAACTCGTACCGTAAGCTAGCTTGCAATCAACTGCATTATGGAGGAAATATTGGCAGCATCAACTTCGAATGTGATCAGTATAATATTTCGTAGGGTTGTGTTTATTAAACTCCAATATTTGTATGACTGTCATTTTGGTAGTCATTGTCTGAGCCACTGAAATCACGTACGTTTTTACGGCCAACCATAGAACTAATTGTGCGAAGAATTTGGTGAAAATTGTTTGTTTGTTCTTTGTTATCGCATTTGGTGTTTACTTACAAAATTACCTACAAATAAGGTAGTGTAAAAGATGCATCTAAAATATGCTCTCAACAAAAAAGTGTTTGTTAAATTCGATTAAATTGTTTGAAATAGATACGAAAAAACCTTATCAAAATATTTATATGGCTAATATTTTGATAATCAGTACCTGACGCCTCTTAAATCTTGACATTTTACATGGCATTCTGTGGAGCTTATGGTAAGAATATTTTTGTGAACAATATTTCAATTGTTCCGGAAATGTAGCTCAATTTTCTGTTTTCTCACATGGCACTATTTTGCAAAAACGCCATCAAAGTTTTTCCTTTGAGCATAATTGATGCTTTAAATGAATACTGTAACTGAACAAAATTTGGAACAATATCGTGTTATTGCTTAACAGACATAACAAACAAAACTTAATTTTATAGATTAATCACATTATAAAAGGCCTACTGCATCTAAAACAGTTTACATGATATGCTGTAGCCATAGTTGCGTGTAAAATTTGGTGTGAAAATGTTGAATAAATCTTGATATATTGCATAAAAACCTCATGTATTATATGCAACTATTTTGACAACAAGGAGCTACAGTGTCGTATATTGATATATATTATCATAACAATGAGCTACAGTGCCGTATATTGATATATATTTTCATTACAAGGGGCTACAGTGCCGTATATAGATATATATTTTCATAACAAGGGGCTACAGTGCCGTATGTTGATATATATCATAACAATGAGCTACAGTGCCGTACGTTGATATATATTTTGATAACAAGGAGCTACAGTGTCGTATATTGATATATATTATCAAAACAATGAGCTACAGTGCCGTATATTGATATATATTTTCATAACAAGGAGCCACAGTGCCTTATATTGATATACGTTATCATAACAATGAGCTGCAGTGCCGTATATTGATATATATATATATATTTTCATAATAATGAGCTACAGTGCCGTATATTGATATATATTTTCATAACAAGGGGCTACAGTGCCGTATATTGATATATATATATATTTTTTTTTCATAACAAGGGGCTACAGTGCCGTATATTGATATATATATATTCATAACAATGAGCTACAGTGCCGTATTTGATATATATATTTTCATAACAAGGATTACAGTGCCGTATATTCATATATATTTTCATGACAATGAGCTACAGTGCCGTATATCGATATATATTATCATAACAATGAACTACAGTCCCGTACATTGATATATATTTTGATAACAAGGAGCTACAGTGTCGTATATTGATATATATTATCATAACAATGAGCTGCAGTGCCGTATATTGATATATATAATACATATATATATATATTTTCATAATAATGAGCTACAGTGCCGTATATTGATATATATATATATTCATAACAATGTGCTACAATGCCGTATATTGATATATATATATATATATATTTTCATAACAAGGAGCTACAGTGCCGTATATTGATATATATATTTTCATAATAATGAGCTACAGTGCGGTATATTGATATATATTTTCATAACAAGGGCTACAGTGCCGTATATTGATATATATAATATATTTTTTCATAACAAGGGGCTACAGTGCCGTATATTGATATATATTTTTTCATAACAATGAGCTCCAGTGCCGTATTTGATATATATATTTTCATAACAAGGGTTACAGTGCCCTATATTGATATATATTTTCATGACAATGAGCTACAGTGCCGTATATTGATATATATTATCATAACAATGAACTACAGTCCCGTACATTGATATATATTTTGATAACAAGGGTCTACAGTGCCGTATATTGATATATATTTTCATAACAACGGGCTACAGTGCCGTATATTGATATATATTTCCATAACAAGGGCTACAGTGCTGTATATTGATATATATTTTCATAACAAGGGGCTACAGTGCAGTATTTGGATATATATTTTCATAACAAGGGACTACAGTGCTGTATATTGATATATATATATATATATATATATATATATATTCATAACAATGAGGTACAGTGCCGTATATTGATATATATATTTTCATAACAAGGTGCTACAGTGCCGTATATTGATATATATTTTCATAACAAGGGACTACAGTGCCGTATATTGATATATATTTTTTCATAAAAAGGGGCTAAAGTGCTGTATATTGATATATATATATATTCATAACAATGAGCCACAGTGCCGTATATTGATATATATATTTTTTCATAACAATGAGCTACAGTGCCGCATATTGATATATATATTTTCATAACAATGAGCTGCAGTGCCATATATTGATATATATTTCCATAACAAGGGGCTACAGTGCCGTATATTGATATATATTTTCATAACAAGGGGCTACAGTGCCGTATATTGATATAAATATTTTCATAACAATGAGCTACAGTGCCGTATATTGATATATATTTTCATAACAAGGAGCTACAGTGCCGTATATTGATATATATATTTTTTCATAACAAGGGGCTAAAGTGCTGTATATTGATATATATATTTTCATAACAATGAGCCACAGAGCCGTATATTGATATTTATATTTTTCATAACAATGAGCTACAGTGCCGCATATTGATATATATATTTTGATAACAATGAGCTGCAGTGCCGTATATTGATATATATTTTCTTAACAAGGGGCTACAGTGCCGTATATTGATATATATTTTCATAACAAGGGGCTACAGTGCCGTATATTGATATATATTTTCATAACAATGAGCTACAGTGCCGTATATTGATATATATTTTCATAACAAGGGGCTACAGTGCCGTATATTGATATATATATTTTCATAACAATGAGCTGCAGTGCCGTATATTGATATATATTTTCATAACAAGGGGCTAGAGTGCTGTATATTGATATATATTTTCTTAACAATGAGCTACAGTGCCGTATATTGATATATATTTTCTTAACAAGGGGCTACAGTGCCGTATATTGATATATATTTTCATAACAAACGGCTACAGTGCCGTATATTGATATATATTTTCATAACAATGAGCTACAGTGCCGTATATTGATATATATTTTCATAACAAGGTGCTACAGTGCCGTATATTGATATATATTTTCATAACAAGGAGCTACAGTGCCGTATATTGATATATATTTTCTTAACAAGGGACTACAGTGCCGTATATTGATATATATTTTCTTAACAAGGGGCTACAGTGCCATATATTGATATATATTTTCTTAACAAGGGGCTACAGTGCCGTATATTGATATATATTTTCTTAACAAGGGGCTACAGTGCCGTATATTGATATATATTTTCTTAACAAGGGGCTGCAGTGCCGTATATTGATATATATATTTTTCATCTCATAGTTACTGCTAGTATGCGAAGTTAAGTTAAAGTCGGTTATATATTCTTATATATAGCAAACTGAGCTTAAGTGATTTTATCGCTGCATTTCCGTAATTAAAAGTGTCTGTCACAATTAAAAATAGAAATTAATATAGCCTACTAGCTCAGATCATCTTTGCTAAATTTTGTAAGAATCGATTGATTGGTTCGCGAGATATAACGCAAAATATTTTATTTTCATGTGGGTTTATATCAGAAAATGACTGATAAATGAGGCTCTGTATGCAAGCAATTGATGGTTATAATATTTACTGTCAGCGTATAAAGTAAAGTTGAAATTGGTCTTGTAATTCCATAGATATAACATATTGAGCTATAAAGTTTGTATGGTCCCATTTTGTACTTGTTTCAGACCCATTTAAAACATATAAATTCACATTTACTACCGTAGAGCTACTTTTTTGCAACATTTAGTGGTAATTTTTTGGTTTCTCCTTGATATGTGAAGTAAAAATTTTAATTTGTCATGTAATGTTCTCGTACAAAATAGCTGATGAGAGAGTCTTTGTGAGGGCACATTTGATAGATGTTATACCTAATCCCGACATTCAAAGTTAAGTTGGAAATAATTAAATGGTTTCAAAATTATGGTATACTAAATAACAATTTTTTTTAGTGAAATTGGTTAAAATAGGTATTTCATCTTATTTGATCATACCAGTTGAAATATCCTACCACAGTAATAATTATTAACAAAATTTAGCAGGAATCGGTCAAATGTTTCCTGACGTGTGACAAAAAAAAGTTATGTATTAAAGTGGCGCTCTTTTTTTCAAAATGGCGGACAAATAAGTTTTTCATATACACAATATATATTTGTTACATATAATGCTAACATTCACAATCAAGTTGGAATTCATTTGGCCTGCATGGTTTCGACGATATAAATACAAAGCTATATTAGACATGCGGGCGCCACTTTGAAAATAAGTTTCTGACCTATTTAATACAATCCAGTTTACACTATCTACTACAGTTCTTATTGTTTTCAAATATGTTGATTCCCGCCTTATGACAAAAAATATTTTTTATTTCCCGTGGCACTGACTTTAAATCTGCGTACAAATGTGCCGATGTGTTGGATTATAGATACTAATATTTGATCCATTAGTATACCAAATATGGTTAAAATTGGTCGAATCATTTGGAAGATATATCAAATAAGCCAAAAATACTTGTATGGCGCCTATTTGAAACTAAGTAGGCTACTTAATACATTTAAGTTGCATATGTTTAAATGGCTTACCGTGTTATTATTCACTTGCATATTTGGAGAGAATTGTTTGAATGGTTTTCGAAAAATAACGTAAAGGTTTTTATAATGTGTTGCTAGCCTTCAAAATATGTCTCCAGCAGCAATGGTTAAGTGATGATAACGTGATACACTATCATCACACAAAATTAGGTAACAATTTGTTGAATAGTTACCGAGATATGACAACACCCTAAACTTAGAATTGCTACGATTTGGAAAGTAAGCGTCCGGCGTGGTCAAAAAAAATAAAAGTCAGTTATTGTTACTGAGTACTGTTTGTGTGTCGAGTCTGGCGAAATCCGTTTCAGGCGTTCAAAAGTTTTTAGGAAGTCACACACATATTAAATTTTATTTCTGACTATTCCATTAGCTCCAGTGAGGTTCTCAGAAAATGCAGCCAAAGTGACATGTGTCAGAGAATATGTGTGGGTATCGGTGGCCTCAGCATAAATGCTGAGTTTCAACCCATCTCACATTGTGTGTAAAGAAATTTGATTAGCGCACCTTTCGGGAGGGGGGGGGGGGGAACTGCTGAACTAACAATGTCACTTTCCACAAACAAAATGAGGATGTTTTTGAAATAACTTCCCTCCCAGTGTGTATTCTACCGCGTACGAGTTCGTAGAGTGTGTAAGTAAGAATATTTTGTTCTGAGGGACTAGGGACGGATCCTCGAACCGAAAAAACTATACTCCTCAGACTCCCGCACGAAAGCATTTATACGTCGTCGCAAACTAACTGAAACGCATACACACAGTTACACAAATATACATACACATGCACATAAATATACGCACAGAGACGCATAAATATACGTACACGTACACACAGAAAAGTGATCTCATAAGCCTATTTTTCCTTCAGAATGTAGGTTAAAAGAGGCAATATAAGTGAAATCATAAGCAATATTATAGTACATAATATACCTTGGACGGATTTTCATAATTTACTATAGAAATCTATGTTTTGACTGTGAACATAAGAATAATGTTCAAGGAAAGATTGTTGAGAAAATGTTATAACAAAAGTTATTGCAAAGTTAAGATATTGCCCTTTCGTTTCAAAGCACAATAAATAATTAAACACAGAAATCCAAATCTTAGTTTTAAATTAAGTTAAGTATAAATATACGAGTTTCTCTCTTAATGCTTTCTATATTTTTTATGTATTAACTTTGTATATTGATCCCGTAATGCTATCTTATATTCCTCATATCGGAAACAAATACTTTTTTGTTGAAATTAGTATCATTGATTTGAATATCTGTAGCTTCATATTTTCTTTCCTTTTGTAACTGTTGTTGTATACCAAATTTATACAAACTACTTGAAATATTGAGCAGAGTTTCATTTTGTAGTTTATTATTTATACAAAAAATTAAACCAAATGAAAATAAAACGTATTAATTACAATTTTATCAGAAATAATTTACAGCTTCTCTGTTGAAATTCAGTGAGCTGGACCAACACCCTCTGGACTTCAGGCCTGCTCTCAAGACAGAGGGTGGCGTGTGACCTGGTCGAGAGAGGTCCTAGCCGCACCCTGCCGGAGTCCAGATGCTAACACGTGTTTCCTCCCACGTCCTTAGCGCGACAACTGCCAGTTCTTGGGTTGACTTCCGAGTTAGCGGTAATGTTCCACTATGTGCAAGTGTTTCATGTATTTCCATAGACAACATACCGCATCGCTGCTCTGTTACCGGTTACAATGGAAACTATGTGTTTGGTTTCCCAAAAAAACCAATAAATGCGAATGTTATGGTCGCGCAAAAATTCCTCGCGCCAACTTCAAACCATCTGACTCTTCTAAAGTAAGTGTACTGTGTGTAACAAATAACTGTATATTTTCCTACAAACGTTCCTGACTATTACAGTCATTTCCTACTTTGTTTAACATATTCCGCAGTTTAAAAATATAATGTACAGAACAGAACTATGTCAAAATACGTGGAAACTTCTTCAGATGAAATTAGGTTTCTGAATTAAAACCGCGTGACAACAAAACTGAATGACTTAAATAGATGCAAATGTCTGTAACGTAATTTTTATATAAATTTTAGTAATTTTTATAGCACTCAAGAATGAATAAGGCCGGTCGTCTAAAATGTTTTCACATATTAGGTTCATACAAACCGCGACGTCATCTTTGTTTTCTCTGTACAAAGTAAAAAAAAAATGCACGCGCGTAATGATAAGTAATACCTGGTATATTTACGTCCTAGTGAGTGGAAGATGTCGGGAACTAAAAAATTGTACGTAAAGAGAATGTCAGTTAAATCATTATTAAACCCGCCTAAAACTATTAGAAACCAAAATGCCGATTGGGATTATAACTAACTATTCAGTTCATTTGTAATCGATGCATTTACAGTAATCATCAACTTCGATGAAGTTACCTGACTACCTACATAAAACGGGAAATAATTTTGTTGAAAGAAATTAAACATACCGTAAGTTATATACGTAGTCACGCTTCGTAGATATTTCCGCTAGTAACAAAAATTGTAAATCAATACCACAGCGTGTTCGTTAGAATTATAATTTGAATTCTTCTATAGAGTACATTCGTTTACAATAAACACATTTCCTGTAACATTTACATACGTAGCGTATTTTTTATTTAAATGTATTTTTTTAATTCCGACGTGTTTCATTTTGGAAATAGTTTTTTTGTTAAATTTAAAATTTTTACTTCTGAGGCTGTTACTCTTATATTTTATACACGTCAGTACATGAGGTTATATGCTACAGTTTATACACGTCAGTACATGAGGTTATATGCTACAGTTTATACACGTCAGTACATGAGGTTATATGCTACAGTTTATACACGTCAGTACATCAGGTTATATGCTACAGTTTAATATTTATTTATTTGGAATACTGTAACATCTTTGCTATTACATCAATTTTACCTGTTGATGCAATATTGTAAAAGTTTCTGTGTTGGCATTTATAATTTACTTGGTGGATTTCCCACAGGATATTAGGCAGAGTAATTTTTTTTTTCCTACCAGCATAAGAGTTACAACTAGGTCAAAAGAAGATAACGATTTTCATTTGAAATATCACTTATTATTTGTTGTGTCTGTATTTTTGGGTTTTGAAATCATTGCCTATTTTAGACTAACATGATTTTAACTGTTAATTCCTGTTAGATAAATTTTATTAAAATACAATTTTTAAAGTTAATCGATATTTTTATTAGCAAGTCCAGTTGGGTAAACAAATGGTTAAAATAAGTAGCTTCTTAGTACTTTTTACTTATATTTCTAAACCTCTCTTATACAACTTCTAACCATAAGTGTTAACACGATATTAAAATAATACGCCATGAGGTAACGTGTCATTGTTTATAATGTCTACGTTATTGTAATTTTTGGCATATAGTGGTAACTTGTCAGTTGTTATTCCTACTCTAATTTTCGGCCAGAACAAAAAACCAGGCATCATATGCAAGATAATAATCCTAAGGCTGTTTCTGTGTCTATATGTCTGTACGTGTTTGTAGGAGTATGTATGTACATGTGCGAATGTGTATATAGCATGTATATGTTTATGATTATGTGTCTATGATTATGCATGAATGAATTTGTAAATAGACTATATATAGGCCTACTTATGCGTATGGGTGTACTTGTATGTATACAAAAATGTATAAACACACAGATACACTTACTATTATGTAAATTCAGGACAGTGCATGTTATTTCCACAGTTTGGTAACATTTTAGACCCTGCAACAGAAACTGCTTCTTTCGATAACTTAAAAAAATTGCATAGTTCAGAATCATAGTCACTGGTGAAATTTGAGTATGGTCTCATTCTTAAGGCCTTGAACCCAACAAACCTCGAAAAACAAAATGTTAAACTAGTCCTTCGAGTGTTCAGCGAGTATGTTACAGTTGCTCTTACAGAACTAGGAGAAAAGCGAAACTTGCCAATATGCAAAGGAACTAACGTCTACATCAAAATTATTTTACGATGGTGGAAAATCATGAATGTTAAACACCCAAACAAAGGATCACTTTTGAAAGACATGTACATGCAGCCCTTAACTCTTTCTCCAGGCAACGGATCCATTGAATTCCTTGAAAACATGCTAGTTTGGATGGAACTGTGGAAATAATCCGGCTTGGAAACTGGGAAACTTAGCAGAGAGACACATTTGGCCCTGACACATACGACCCACGCCGTACTCAAACTTGCTAAATACTGTATGACAGAATTCAATTTCAGTTATTTTCTTCCAGGTAAAATACAAACTGATCCTTTTGGAAGAAAGGTTCGGAAAGTATAGAATGTTAGCTGGCAGTTAGTATAACATATCAGTTAGACAAGTCTTCGAGTGCGAAGCAAAGTCAAGACTGCAGGATTCTCTGCCATTAGTTCTGAACTCAAGCAAATATGGTTTGATAGAAATTAAGTCGTTTGACATGAGTGATGCTTGTGAAGAAAAATCAGCAGTGAAATTAAGCGAAATTATTCATAGAATTACCGTAGGTGAACAATATCTACGTGACTTGGAGCCAGTAATACCAGTATTGACATATTTAGCTGTGCATTGTGTTTATTAACTGTTAAAGAAACTCAAATGTATTGCGTGTCACGGAGGTTTAGTATCTGATAAATACTTTGATTCATCTCATAGCCTCATAAAGGAACTGGATCTTGTTGGTTTGCAATATCCACACCCGGATGTTGTGAGCATTGTAATGCTACAACTCATCTCAAATCCATATGAACAAGAATTTTTAAATACAGGAAATCACAAGCAAGTTCTTGTCATGATTATCACTGCGCAGCTCAAAGAATAACTCTCACATCTAGACGTATGTGATGCTGGACACACTTTAGAAACTATAATACAACATATTGTGAGCTGAGCATGTCTTCTAATGCTCTCTTGAGAAACTATTGTTTGAAGAAAAACGATACCTGCAAGAAAAATCGAAAACATCGAAAGATTTCCACTCTTACAAAAAATGTTAATGTACTCAAGTCTTTGCCCCAGTAAATGTGTAGAAGTGTTTCCTGCAATACAAAGTCTTAGTCTAACTTTAATCCATGAGGTGAGTACAAATGTCTTGTCATTATAAAATAAAATTTAGAATTACTTTAGAATTACAAGAGGCATGCATATATTTGCAATTTGCTAAAAATGTGTTGCACTGGCGATTGAATAACTTTATTCCTAAGCCTAATACTTAATAAGTGATGTATTATAGCATAATTAAATTTTGTAACAAGTATTTTCTATAAGGTGCTTGTAGGAACCATTATGTAAAGGTAATATGAATTAGTCACTGTTTAATTTTGATTTATAATTCCAATATTCAAGGGAAAATGAATTCACTTCTTATTAAAATTTATTTTTTAATTTATTGTAATGTTAAACTGTTTTTTAAATTGTTTTCTTCTTTTTTCTTTATAAGTACTTACATATAGTATACATGTAAATGTAAAGAGTCAGTTCACAGTGTAAATGTTATGTGTTATGGTTGTAAAACATCATAAACTTCTACGGCGAATCGAAGCCAGCAAGTATGCGAGATTTTTGGTATAGTGGCAGGGAATCAAAAAGAGTATGGAGAAGGATTTTTTTGGGCGTCTCGTTAAGATTTATATTTTGGGGTTTCTTTTTTGAATTTGCATTTTTTTGAGGGTTTTTTTGTGGTTTATTTTTCGATTTTTCATTTCCGAGGTTTCGTTTTTAAGGTTTCTTTTTTTGTGTGTTTTATTATGAGTTTTCTCAATTGAGGTTTGTTTTTGAGGATTCTATTTTGACTGTTATTTTTTAGGTTCCTTTTCCGAGGTATATATTTTTAAGGTTTTATTATTTTTTAAAATGTTTCTTTTGGAGGTTTTGTTTTTGTAGTTTCTTTTTTGAGCTAGCATTCTTGAGGTTTCTTTTATTAGGTTTCAGTTTGATTTTTTATTGAGGTTACGTTTTTAATGTTTCATAGTCGACCACCATCTTGGTAGACATCACCCATCCACCATATTGGAAGCTAATGACCATTACCCTGGCCCCATGACCTTGAATTACCTAGAAAAGAAAAATTCGAGAAAAATACATATATAGTCAGCAAGCACATAACATTGCATACTACTACCGGCATATTGGATTCAGACTAACTCGACCTTGACTGAAATACCTTGAATAACCTTGAAAACAAAGACATGTGAATAAGATCCGTAAAAGCAAGCAAGCTGGAGGCCAAGCGAGCTCCCAGCCCTTATATTTAAAGGTATAAAAAGAGTTGTAAACTTTCACTCTATTAAAAAATAAGCTTCTAATCAGCAACATACCTACAAGTTTGTAGCGACACTTTGACAGCATGCATAATTTATTAAATATACATTTATTATTTAAAATTTCAAGTTTTCCATTTTTAAACCCTTTTTATTTAATTTTAGGACTGTACATTAAGTACAATATACTACAATATATACTATATACAATACTATTTAATAAAGTTTATAATGTTTCTCTATCTTTTCAATTTTAATTATATTCTAACAAATTAGTAAACATAAAATAAAACACAATTTTATTCCCAGGCATTTTTAATTCAATTTATTTATTACAGTCGGAAACACCCTCAAAATAATTACAATTTTTAAAAATATGTCTAAGTAAAATGTCGCTAGTGTAATTATGGCGATTCTGGTGCAATGTATTTTGAATGGAAGCCGCAGCGACTTGTGGGGCTGGTCGGCTAGGTGGCTTCGGCTCATGTCGGACAAGCTCGGCAATCTTCGGCTCGACTCAGAGTTGCTCGGAACCCTTCGACACAGGTTTGTCGAAAGTACCCGAAGGTGCTCGGCAGTTATGTCTCTAATTTTCTTCAAGTATATATAAATATATATGTTTCTGTTAGCCATATTGGTTTTTACAGGTATAAGGTATGTCAAATCGTAAATCTGTATTCTTTTTTGATTTTTAAATTATTTTTAAATTTAATTTTTTTTAATAGTGTGTTGAAATAGTACATACAGTATAGTAAAAAGTTCTCTCAACTACATTTCCAGACCCCCTCTTTTGTTTCTCTCTCTTGACTCCCTCTTTCAATATCTTTATCTTATTCCATATCTTTCTCTCTTTTCTCTTTCATTCCATCTCTTTAGTTTCTCTCTCTTGCCTCCTTATTCAATATCTTTCTCTTTCGTTCGATCTCTTGTGTCTCTCTCTCTCTTTCGTTTATTTCGCTTTCTCTCTTTCATTCTTTCATTTCTCTTTCATTCTCTCATTCCTTCCCTTTTCTCTCATTTATTTATCTATTTTGTTTCTCTCTTCCTCTCCGAGGTTTTTCTCGGCTTCCTCCCATTTTTTTGTTGTTTCGTTTCTCTCTTTCATCACATCTTGCTTTTCACTCTACATCTATTACTCACTTTCTCTCTTTCATTTTCTTATTCCATCTTTTTTTCTCATTCGCTTCTCGCTTACTCTATATCAGTCCATATATTTTCTCCGAGTCCTCCCATTTGTGTTGTTTCGTTTCTCTCTTTCATTCTCTCATTCCATCTCTTTTTTTCGATCCCTCTCATCATTCACATCATATCTTTCTCTCTTTCTCTATATCAGTCCATAGGTTTTCTCCAAGTCCTCCCATTTTTTGTTTTTTTCGTTTCTCTCTTTCATTCAATCTTGTCTTTCACTCTACATCTCTTTCTCACATTCTCTCTTCCATTATTTCATTCTATCGCTTTCTCTCTTTCGCTTCTCTCTTACTCTATATCACGCCATAGGTTTTTCTCCGAGTCCTCCCATTGTTATGTAACTCTCATTCCATCTCATTGGCTCCATCTCTCTCGTCTCTCATCCCATTTCTTTCTCTCTTTCACTTCTCTCTTTCTCTATGTCAGTCTATAGGTTTTCTCCGCATTCTCCCATTTTTTATTGTTTTGTTTCTCTCTTTCATTCCATCTTTTCTTTCACTCAACTTCTTTATTTACATTTCGCGCTCACCAATCAATCACCAATCATCACCCAAGACATCACTTTTGAACCAAAGTCACTGCACTTAGCACTGCAGGCATGCACTTAGCACTGCTTGGAATATTTGTTTTTTTTTTTTTAATTTCAAAATGTTTGAGTATTTTAAAAAATATATTAAGGAGCTGTGGAGCTAAGAAGTTATGGAGCTGTGGATCTAAGCAGCTATTGAGCTGTAGTCCATTCACGCTTTATTCAGCCTTTTGGAAAATAACTTTTAAAAAATCACCTTTGGCGTAACATGTCAACCTGGTTTGTTCAATCACTTGTTTTACACAAATACGTAACTCCGTGGTTAACTCTAAAGTACTGTATTTTTGAATAAATTAAACTTTTCTTAATTTCTTCCTTAACTTGTCACGTTTATTTCGTATTATGTATTAATTAAAAACTGCGAGACCAGCGGTGTATTGGCAAGGGCTAGTAAGAAATAGTTCTCAGTTCAAATATTGTTCCAACATAGTTATTTGGTATGTTCTTTGTAAATTAAATATTGCTATTGAAATATTTCAATACTTAGGTAGCCCCTATAGAAACATATGTCATTGTTACAGTTAAAAATAACAGCGCAAAATAACGTGCGTATCCGTAGTGATGTGGTGTTTGTTTCTTCGACCGACGAAACTGTTGCTGGGCGGAGCTTATTGCTCTCTCTCCCTCTCCCTCTCTGTCACTCTCTCTCGGGAAATTTCCCATCGCTAGTAGACAAATATTATACATGTTTAAAATTGTAGCATATTTCGTACTTATTACAGCAAAATATTGATTTTTTAATTTGGAATTTACAACTGAAAATAGATTTTATTGTTCAAATGCCTATGTCATTTAGATGCGATGGCGCGACGCCCGACGTTTACAAATCCAGCAGTTTGGCAGAAGTGGTGTGGAAGGGAGAATCTAGAACTTCACCTTCCATCCGCTTGTCCCAATATGGCGGGCAATTATATTCAGTTTTTATAAGGCCTTACGACTGGCAGTGATGAGGTGACATGTCAATGATACGGCGTGTTTCTTAACGAAGCGCCAAGTTCGTACTCGTGTTTTTTAAACATCCCAGGAAAGTGACAATGTTGTGAATAATATGTGTTTCCACAGTAGAGGGAAATGTGTTGTGATCGTTGCGTATGAAAGGGCGTGGTGGCTGCATTGTAATAGTTACACAGGCCAGGCGTGTGTGTTGATTTCAAATACGTGCAAAATTTATATATTTTACCCATGAACTGACGTTATGACAAAGTTAATTATTTACATTTACGTCTGTTTATCACACCATTGTACCTTTGCACTAGGTGTTTGAAAAACAGTTGTGTAACGAGCTTACATTTCTGTGATTCGAATGTCTGCAACAATCCCAACCAAATACTAAACCCACCCAGATAAAGTTAAATGAATAATAAAATAAACCTACAAACCAGTAAGTACCAATGCATGTAAATATTAGCGGAATAAATGTTGCAGTAGATCTATGTGTTTACATGTTCACCACTATATTTTACATTTGTCGATGTACAATAAATAAGCGACACGAGTTGCGTGCTTAAAATTACTGCATCGTTTCGTTGGACTGGTTGTCCCTTTGTTTTAATTATTACTCCATACACATATTAATAACAACAGGTTAAATACTACTGTTGTTTCCGCCACAGTTGTAACAAACACCATGGTGGCTAAATATTAATGTGTATTATGTGTAACGTGCTATATCGTGTGCAACAAATAGTTATAAAGCCGACCTAAATATTGTTATATACCTACATAGTGAACATTCGTAGGAAATGGTTTCTGCAATATGACATAATTCTCTGAACAGCTGTAAACAGCAGCCAACGCATGTGACAGTTATAAAAGTAGAAGTCGCATGACTGTGTTTATGTTTAAGTATAGTGGAAGGATACGTAATCAGTAACCAAAAGTATAAATTAAGCAGGGCTTCAGAAAATGCCGAAATTATCGTGAATCAACTATAAGGTGTTATGGAGCTATGGATATATGAAGTTATAGACCTATGGATATATGGAGCTATGGAGTTATGGATCTATGGAGCTATTGGTGTGTGTAGGTGTGTGTATGTGTATAAGTGCATATGTAGGTATCGTATCTTCGTTTTTACTGAGTGTCTGAAAACAAACAATTAAATTACAATCACACACACACCACAAGGGTGAATTGACCCTACGGTTCACCTTAAAGGTAAATGGGTTTTCTGTTTTTGGTCCCAGAATGTAGGCATATAACGTTTTTTAAGTGTGTGATACATGGCGCTCATGTGTCATTCCTCATTCGTTGTACATCATTTTAAGTGGGTCTCATGGCAGTCACGTGACATTGTTCGATAATGAGTGCCTGTTGCTCACGTGACATCTCAGGCTCTGGGGCTATATAAGGCGGACAGATTCACACATCGTCTCAGTTCTTCGTCTGATGTGACAGGTAACGGTTCGTCTTCCCTCTTCTGACATTCTTAGGATTCTGACTGGTAAGCATTTTTTTACGACCAGCTCTTCCATTAAATTCTGTAGGGAATTATAATTCATGATCGAAAATATACCTAATTCTATTCCATTTTGTTTGATACAGATCCCTTACACCTTTCGATTATGAGATATATTCACTCTGTAATTTTTTTTCATGCAGAGATCGAGATAAGATATGCATTTAATGGTGTGCCTCCAAGCGAACACTCGACTTCGTTTTTGGCTGTACGATCAGCAGCCCCAGATGAGCTGCATATATCTCCATCGATGTCGTTCGTGGTACCCTAGTCGGAATCTTCAATTACATATGTGCCACCTACTGAACCATTACATCGTCACACATGATGCCTGTGCGATATAACGTTCATGTTCAACGACGAGGCACGAAGGTCGAGAAATATGGCTGTGCGTTGAATATAGATCGAGCGGTACACAAGTGCACGGATTGTGGACTGTCATTTGTTAGGCGCAATAACTTACAGAAACATGCGAAAACCTGCAAAGCTGTAGCACTTTCACCTACCACAATCACTCGTGTACAGTCTACTTCACCACAATGTATGAGTGTGCATCTTGCAAAAACAAGGTTTCAAGATGTTAATCCAACTTCGTACCAGCCACCGCCGCATCCAGAAATCGTGACTGGGTCTGGGAATATTAATGCCAATGGTTTCGTAGAATCTGAAACTGCTTTCCGGCGTTATTTAAAGACACACGTGTCTGAAAACGTAAATAATTTGGCAAAATATATTTGTAACTTTTGGCTCACATGAAGAAAAAAAAAAAATCATTGATCAGCTTACCGACAAATTACGAGAGCAGGGTCCAGTTAAATTTAATGTGTTGCTTGAGTGTAACTATACGAAACCAGAACTGTTCGTCGAAGTTACCGACAAGATGGCTTTCAAAACAAAAAAAGTAGCAGTATTCGAGGCTAGCAAAATTGAGAAGGCGGTAGGAAACAGCTTAGAAAAAAATATGCGAAGAGTAGGACGCATACAAAGAGTATGGATCGGGTTGGACATTGTCGTCAGTCAATCACCTGCAGCTCCGCATTAACAAACTGGACCCTTTGGAGTCGTGTCGTACATTTACTTGCCAGAATCTATCAATAACAAGAAGTCTGTGATTAACCCTCATAACATAAACGACTAAATGTGCTTTAAATTGGCCATTCTCGCGGGTTTCGTAGAAGGGAAAAACTCTCAGCAAATCAAACAACGCTTAAATGCTCTCGAAACCAAATTTGACTTTTGAAGCCTCGAGTTCCTTACACAACTATGGCATATCACAATTTTCGAGAAAAAAATGTGTCAGTGTCTGTGAACATTTAGGGTATATGCTAGAACAAGAGAATTTATCCCATACGAGTAGGTGAAGAAGAAAAGGATTAACACATCGACCTCCTTCTTTCACCACCGATGATAGGAACGCTCACTACTGTTGCAGAAAGAATTTCGAACGTTTGGTAAGATCGCAGCTGACCGCCCACCATGGTAAAATACACATATGTAAACGCTGCTTAAAGTATTACGACGACCAGGAGAGGAAATCCGTGCTGATAGGACAGCAGTGCCTAGAAGAACACAAGCAATATTGCAAAGAAAATGCTACTCTAGGCGCTGAAATGCCACAGCCAGGGGAGGATGGTAGTCCACCCGTTTCGAAATCAAGAATTACCACCACATGAATAAATAGCTGGTAGTCGTATATGTGGATTTCGTATCAATACTGTTGATTCCAACCTGCGAACCGGACCCCAGTCATGCCTACACAGATGACTTATCAGAAGCACGATGCCTACATTTCTCGTATTTATGTGCAAGTCGACAATAGTGTAATTCCAGCAGCACTAACATCCATGCTAAGACAGGAACCCATTATAAACACGGGGGAAAATGCGTAAAGGAAATTTATGTACATCATAGTGATTATTGGCACAGAATAAAAATATATTTACAACACTTCGAAGCAAATGAGACCACTCACCCTCACAGAAATGTCAAGCTGCTCCCAGGCGACAAGATGCTGCTTCTGTGAATCACCGTTCACACACGACAATTATAAAGTATGGGACTACGACCACTTCACTGGGCACTACATGTGGCTTGCATGTACCAGCTGCAATGTGCTGCGTCGCCGCCCTAAAATGCTACCTGTATTGTTCCACAACCTAAGCTCTGACGTAAACTTTATTATCAAACTTTATGACTACGATACAAAAGACATATTCATTATTCCACACACGGGTGAGAAGATGATCATTTTTTAAAAACAGCTGGACGACCGTTTCTCTTTCCAGTTTGTTGATACGTTTCGTTTCATCGCCCGCAGTCTGGCATCCCTGGCCGAGTACCTACCACTTTAAAAACTTATCAACACTGCATTATTCTTCACCTATATCCAACTACCTTTCTTCACACGCAAAGGCGTTTTCCCCTACTATTATGTTGACTCGTGGGAGAAGCTGAACGAGTCACAGCTACCTCCTAAAGACACTTTTTTTAACGAGCTGACAGACTCGGGAATCAGCGACGAAGAATACGCTCACATTCGGAAAATATGGCAGGAGTTCGAATGTAACAATCTTAAGGTATATTCAGAATTGTATTTTAAGACTGACGTGCTCCTCCTGTCCAATGTTTTTGAGAACTTTAGAAACCTCTGCATTTCCACGTACAAGCTCGATTGTGCATATTACATCAGCGATCCAGGGTTCGCTTTCGATGCTATGTTGCGTATGACGGGGGTCGAGCTGGAACCTCTAACGCACTACGACATGCATATGTTTATTGAAAATGGAATTTGTGGTTGGTGGAGTGGCCCAGTGCGTTAAATGTCATGCGGTAGCAAATAACATCTATGCACCGGAAACATACGATCCCAGCAAGCCAACAACATACCTACATTACCAACAACCTGTATGGCTGGGCTATGAGTTTACCGCTCCCAATATATAACTTCAGATGGGTCGATACCAACATCGACGCCATGTCCATTCCAGACGACGGGGCAACAGGTTATATTCTCGAGGTGGATGTGGAGTACCCCAAGTCCCTGCACGAGGAACATCGTTATTTATCATTTCTTCCCATCAACCAGTGTCCACCTGGCTCCAAGCATTCGAAACTGACGACTCTGGAAGACAAGAAAAATACATCGTCCACTACTGCAACCTAAAACAAGCCATCACCCATGGCTTGAAGCTTACGAAAATACATTGTGTACTTGCGTTTGAACAGAGTCCATGGCTAAAACCCTACATCGAGCTCAACACTGCGAAGCGACAGACGACCACCAACGACTTTGAGAAGGAATTATTCAAAATGGTGAATAATGCAAAATTTGGAAAACTTATGGAAAATAAAAGAAAACGCCTAAAATGGAGCTAGTGTGCAGTGAAAAGCAACTTAAACTAGTAGAAAAATCAACTTTCTCAGACAGGACAGTATACAAAGAAAATCTTTATCTCCTCAATCTACAGAATGACTTCATTCTCTTTGCTAGGCCTATCTGTGCAGGGTTCACTGTCCTCGACAAGTAAAAAAATTCTATGTATAATTTCCATTACGATGTAATAAAGGCTCGGTATGGAGATGATCTTGAGCTCCTGTATACCGACACCGACTCGTACCTGTTGCAGATTTGAACCCCAGACTTTTACCAAGGTTTGGCCAGCGATCACAAATTTAAAAATTAATTTGACACCAGCGTCTACCCTACCACACACCCCTGCTACTCGGACACAAACAAGAAAGTGTTTGGCAAGTTCAAGAACGACTGCAGTGGTAACATTGACAGAATTCGTGGTGTTATGTGCAATACTAAACAAATGTGGAGGCAAAGTCTCCAAACGAGAAAAAGGTATTCAGTCATGTGTCGTACAAAATAAAATTCATTTTGACTATTTTATATCTGTTCCGGATCTTAATACTTTAAGCAGCGTTTACATATGTGTATTTTACCATGGTGGGCGGTCAGCTGCGATCTTACCAAACGTTCGAAATTCTTTCTGCAACAGTAGTGAGCGTTCCTATCATCGGTGGTGAAAGAAGGAGGTCGATGTGTTAATCCTTTTCTTCTTCACCTACTCGTATGGGATAAATTCTCTTGTTCTAGCATATACCCTAAATGTTCACAGACACTGACACTTTGTTTTTCTCGAAAATTGTGATATGCCATAGTTGTGTAAGGAACTCGAGGCTTCAAAAGTCAAATTTGGTTTCGAGAGCATTTAAGCGTTGTTTGATTTGCTGAGAGTTTTTCCCTTCTACGAAACCCGCGAGAATGGCCAATTTAAAGCACATTTAGTCGTTTATGTTATGAGGGTTAATCACAGACTTCTTGTTATTGATATATTCTGGCAAGTAAATGTACGACACGACTCCAAGGGGTCCAGTTTGTTAATGCGGAGCTGCAGGTGATTGACTGACGACAATGTCCAACCCGATCCATACTCTTTGTATGCGTCCTACTCTTCGCATATTTTTTTCTAAGCTGTTTCCTACCGCCTTCTCAATTTTGCTAGCCTCGAATACTGCTACTTTTTTTGTTTTGAAAGCCATCTTGTCGGTAACTTCGACGAACAGTTCTGGTTTCGTATAGTTACACTCAAGCAACACATTAAATTTAACTGGACCCTGCTCTCGTAATTTGTCGGTAAGCTGATCAATGATTTTTTTTTTTTTCTTCATGTGAGCCAAAAGTTACAAATATATTTTGCCAAATTATTTACGTTTTCAGACACGTATGTCTTTAAATAACGCCGGAAAGCAGTTTCAGATTCTACGAAACCATTGGCATTAATATTCCCAGACCCAGTCACGATTTCTGGATGCGGCGGTGGCTGGTACGAAGTTGGATTAACATCTTGAAACCTTGTTTCTGCAAGATGCACACTCATACATTGTGGTGAAGTAGACTGTACACGAGTGATTGTGGTAGGTGAAAGTGCTACAGCTTTGCAGGTTTTCGCATGTTTCTGTAAGTTATTGCGCCTAACAAATGACAGTCCACAATCCGTGCACTTGTGTACCGCTCGATCTATATTCAACGCACAGCCATATTTCTCGACCTTCGTGCATCGTCGTTGAACATGAACGTTATATCGCAGAAGCATCATGTGTGACGATGTAATGGCTCAGTAGGTGGCACCTATGTAATTGAAGATTCCGACTAGGGTACCACGTACGACATCGATGGAGATATATGCAGCTCATCTGGGGCTGCTGATCGTACAGCCAAAGACGAAGTCGAGTGTTCGCTTTCAGGTACACCATTAAATGCATCCTTCATATTAATTTGTAAGGGAATATAAATTAGCAGAATTATTACATCAGATAATCGAAAGGTATAAGGGACCTCTATAATGCAGAATGGAATAGATCTAGGTATATTTATGAACATGAATTATAATTTCCCACCCAATTTTATGCAAGAGCTGGTCATTAAAAAAATTATTGCCTTTCAGAATGCTAAGAATGTCAGGAGAGAGAAGACGATCCGTTACCTGTCTCATCAGACGATAAACTGAGACTATGTGCGAATCTGGCCAGCTTATATACCCCCAAAACCCGAGATGTCACGTGTGCGCCAGGAATTCATGAATGAGCAATGTCACGTGACTGCCATGTGACACACTTAAAAAGACATACAATGAATGAGCAGTGGCATGTGAGTGCAATATGACACACACTTGAAATATGTTATACGCATACATACTGGGACCAACGACAGCATAAACCCATTCACCTGTAAGATGAATTGTAGGGACAATACACCCTTGTGGTGTGTTGTGATTGTAATTTAATTGGTTGTTTTCAGACACTCAGAGAAAAAAACAAAGATACAATACCTACACATGCTCCCATACACACACTCACACACCCATAGCTCCATAGCTCTATTACTCCATAGCTCCAAAGCTCAATAGTTCCATAACTCCATAGCTCCATAATTTCATAGCTCCATAGCTCCATAGCTGTATAGCTGTATAGCTCCACAGCTCCATAGTTACATACCAATAACGCCATATCTTCATAGATCCACTGTTCCAGAGCTCTATAGCTCCATAGCTACATAGATCCATAGCTTCTTAGCTCTATAGCTCCCTAATATATTTTTTTTTAAATCTTTAAAAAATGTTAAAATGAAAAAAAATATATATATTCCAAGCAGAGATATGAGATAAAGAGATGGAATGAGAGAAAGAAAGAGAGAAACGAAACAACAAAAATTGGAGGACTCTGAGAAAACCTATGGACTGATATAGAGTAAGAGACAAGCGAATGAGGGAAATAAATGGTACGAAGGAATGAAAGAGAGAAAGTGGGAAAGAGATGTAGAGTGAAAGACAATATGGAATTAAAGAGAGAAACGAAACAACAAATAATGGGAGGAAGCTGAGAAAAACATCGAGAGGAAGAAGAAAACGAAATAGAAAAAGAAAGGAGAGACCAGAGATGGGATGAGAGAGTGAAAGACAAATGAAAGTATGAAAGAGAGAAAGAGAGAGAGAAACGAAAGAGAGAGAGACACACAAGAGATGGAATGAAAGAGAAAGATATTGAATGTGGAGGCAAGAGAGAAATGAAAGAGGAAAGAGAGAAAGATATGTAAGGAGAGAGTGAGAGAGAAAAATATGGAATAAGATAAATGTAATGAATGAAGGAGGCAAGAGAAAGAAACGAGAGAGTGTGTCTGGAAATGTAGTTGAGAGAACTTTTTGCTATATTCTATGTACTATTTCGACACAATAAAAAAAAAAATTAATTAAAAAATAAATTTTTTAATCGAATAAAATACAGATTTTGCGATTTGACATACCCTATGCTTATAAAACCTATATATCTAGCAAAACATACATATATACATTTTCATTTATTATTTTCCTAGAACATATTCTGCTTACTTTCACGTAACCGTATTTCTTTAAATTAAATATTCGCATTCAGTCAACGGAGCATACGTAAAATTCCTTATCCAATATTAGCTTGGTCCAAAAACAACTTGATTTAAAAGAAAGCAAATGCCACGACCAAGTAGGCCTACCAAAGGTATTTGTCATAAAACAGCACACGTTAACAAATATTAATTAAAAGCAAATAAGCACAACTTACACGGTGGCACCCTTCTACTTTAACGGGTCTTTAAAACCACGGTGTAATAAAACCATATATTTTACGAAAATACATTGAATATAATTCCTTCCAACAAGTGCAGCGTTGTTAGTTTACCTCAGCTGTTCAACCTTGGGGCCAGGCCAGCCAAACGAGTCAGCGGTTATCGAGCAAAACTGTGCGTCTGAATCACAGAACGCTATGACAATAAACCACTCAGAAATATAACTAACATTTAAATTTGGAATTTGCCAGCCTGGACCTTGAAATACCAAAAAAATTTCATTAAGGCAGCTCAACACCAAATTTATGCACGCTTTACTCTACAAAACTCACACAGAACTAAGCCCATATTTAACCATAAACTGCCCAACTGTCGTCGTAATAAATTCCCGTCTGGCTCAAAACCAAAATTATCTAAAATAAGGGTTTCACTAAAATGCTGATAATCTGACATATATATATATATATATATATATATATATATATATATATATATATATATATATATATATATATATATATATATATATATATATATATTACAATCTCAAAATCACGTAGTTTCAATGATGAAAAATTACGATGCCTTCGGCGAGATATTCGGGTCGCCTCGTAGCAGCGGTTGGAAGCAGAATAACATAGGAAGGGTCAACGCTGATACCCACCAGTGATAATATAACATCTCTACAATTAAAATGAGTGATAATGAGGACAGGGAAATGAGACGTATGGAGGAGAAAGTAGAAGGGAAGGTAAGCCAAGTTGACCATGGAGATCGTCTCTGCGTGTTGGCGGTGGAGAGAACTGAAAACTGTGTGTGCAGCGATGCTGCAACTCCGCACCCAAAGCAACCCTTATTTGAAAATATTGCAAGTTCACTTCCATACTCTGGCCAGCCTGGCTCAACATCAAACACATATTTGTAAACATTTTCATAGCAGGTGAGAAACATCAGTTAGAAGACGTCTTGTTAGAGGTATAAAAAGGAACAGTCTCCCCAATCAAACGAACAGAACAGATTTACAGGCACAGTAGGGAAATATGGACACACAACAAATTTGTTCGTCTCTTCACAAACGACTAATGGAGAAGGTTCTTCCCCGGGGAAGACAAATAGGGCAGCCGAAAACTTTCCAGGCGCCAATATCCGGGTTTCTTCTCGTGTCAAGGTTGTTTGGGGGGGGGGGGGTGACGAACATCAGACAGCAAAGTCTTCAAACAGCAACATCGCCCTGCTCCAGGTGCGGCGACCAGAGGACTTCCACTGCACAACTCGGTTGGAAGACGAGTTCAGACAGCAACATCGCCCTGCTCCAGGTGCGGCGACCAGAGGGCTTCCACTGCACAACTCGGTTAGAAGACGAGTTCAGACAGCAACATCGCCCTGCTCCAGGTGCGGCGACCAGAGGACTTCCACTGCACAACTCGGTTGGAAGACGAGTTCAGACAGCAACATCGCTCTGCTTCAGGTGCGGCGACCAGAGGGCTTCCACTGCACAACTCGGTTGGAAGACGAGTTCAGACAGAAAACAATCGACGGGTAAGTAGGATAAGAAAATAAACCAAACATAACTGATACCCAAGGAAAGGGAGAAGGGACCAAAGGCAGGCACCATCACAAACATTCTTACAAATACAAATAAACACATTTAAATAGCAGCATCATGTACAATCTAAGTTCTAGGAACAAATATTTTCAGCTATGCAACATGCGCTTTTCGGTACAGCCTGCCTGACGACGGGAGAACGAATTTCACAGTGTTACGGCCATGATATTTACTGTTTATGCAAGGCCGTTCAAACGTTGGAAATAACTTTGCCTTCACATCATTAGCAAGATCTGCCAGCCGATAGCTTTTCACAACACGAGAACGAGGTGACTAGAAGCGTCGCTTCGCACATCAGCCAATCAGAGCCTTGACGCTAGCGCCGAGGGTCGAGAAGATTACACGAGCGACGAACATTGGTTTTGACGATCGTCGCCAGCGCCGAGGAATAAGAAGAATACCATTTCTTAACTTCATAATAAATAAACTGATGAGAAACTGACATACAGAACAAATGAAAATATATATATAAGAAACGTTTTGCAGAGATATTAATGGGAGTCCAAAATTACATCAATTTTACCTACCTTTAGGAAAACAAAAGTATGTTTTCCGATGCCCGAAGAGTCGTTAGTTAACTGCAATATTATTTAAATTTTTATATAATACTTTTTTTTAATGAAATCTTATATCACCAAAAAATAACAATTTTACAAACAAAATGGCAAGAAACTTCACTTCTTTTCCTTTCGTTTTAGAATTTAATTGCAAGCTTCCTTGCACGATACCAGATGGCAGCACGGTTTGTTTCACCGGTTGCCCGGCATCAGAATATTGTTGTATTGTGAAGACGCGTCTGACGTTTGTCGCTTGCTGCGAGTGTCAGACGCGACGTTCTATTGTGAAAACTGCTTAACGGGTGTGATCTTAATTATACAAAATGGAAATACAAGCCTTAAGAACTTTTTTCAGCCTTTCCACCACATGATTCCCTTTAGGAAAGTAAGCGCTAGATGTAAAATGTTTAATCACCCACCTAAAGCACATGTCAGCAAATACTGTCGACGTGATGTACTTGTCGTTATCGGTTAGGATTTCCGTTGGGGCACTGAACACCTTCCATACCTGTTCACTGAGATAGCCCTTACGATTGTAGAAGATTTCATATTCCTGAGCGGTCACAAGGTCAGGAACTTAAAAAATGTCTCCACCGAATTCTGGGTACAGACGTTCCCTTTACGATAACGAACCAAGTGAGCAGTCTCCAAAAGCACTTCCGAAACTAGAAAACATTATCCCACATTCGTGTTCCGGGCCTGTTTACACCTTCGGCAGGCCTCGCCAGAACGCACAAAGGCTGCTACGTCACTCCTCAGTGTTGGCCATGAAAAAAAATGACAGTTTTTTGGAATGTATTGCCGATACCTTGATGGACACCAAACACTGAATCGTGGAAATAAGTTATTACCATGACACATAATTACTGTAGGACTACAATTTTTCGAGATCTCCCCTGTGTATAAGAGAACATCCTTATCCAGGATATAGGGACGAACTTCCCCCTTATTCAGGTCATTAACCACTTGTGGAAAATATCATCATCTGCCTGTGCCTGGCGCACCTGATTTTCCGCCCCGCGGACGTGATGCGCCTTAAAGCAGAACCTAGAGAGTCGTGAAATCCATCGTTCTAGCTTCTCCGGCGGATGGGGATGGTTTGAAACCCAACTCAAGGCCTGGTTATCGGTAAACAAATTGCGCTTCTCGTGCTCTATATATGACGCATATTTCTCTAGACCGAAAATGCAGGCAAGCGTCTCCTTCTTGAAGATCCCTAAACTTCGTTCGCCTTCGTTAAGGTGCAAAGCCAGAGAAGACACGTCTATAAGGCTGCAAACTTACCTTTGCAGAATGCAAACATAATTTACGCCGCGTGCAAGTCTGACGTTGCAAACTATCTGCCAGTCGTCTAAAACTAGGTTGAATCTAGTTTGAAACACGTGTGATGCGACGGGTTTGCTCGGAAAGGCAAAATAAAGTTGATTGTCAATCTTGGCGCAATCTTACATGATACCTGAGATGGCCTACGTGGTATTTATAGGCATAATGCAATTTGAAGCTGTACCAAGCTCATGTGTTTACAAAAAGTAACGGGATGTTCCTGCGTCCATTCGTGGTATGAGAAATGGACGTTGGTCCATTCACGTTAGTTATTTATAAATTTAGGATTTTTCTTTCCCTTTTATTCCTTTGAATGTTACCTGCGATATTGGTAAGTGAATATTTGCCTAAATACTTCGGACATACGCCATTGCAGAGCTCTGTTGCCAAGGGGAACACAGAGCGTATCACTATAACTTACACGGCAACAAACAAAGAGAGTATTCCTTGTAGAATTATTTTTATATTTTAAGTAGAATCTGTTTACAACAGCTAGTCTCGGCTTGTTTCCGGGTATATCCTCCTCTGTGGTTTACTTGGTGACGATCTCTGCAATGACGTGCGTCCGAATATATTATTACATACATTCCCTTCTTCCGTAGTCACGTGTACACGGATCGCAGTACACGTATTGCATATGACCAGAGAAGGAATAGGAAGTGAGCTAGAGTGAGGGGAAGCTTGTGTCTGCCCTATGCCCTCAGGGACATTCGCGAGCCTCTTCATGACTTATTCATGCAATCAGTCAATGCGAAGGGCAGGAATTTGCATGTTTGAGCGGCGCGGGAGGGAGTCGCTGCACGGGACAGCGATAAACGAGAACTTATTCAAATCTCGCCTGCGAGTCCCTTTTTCTAAAAAGACAACCTTCGTTGTACAATTATCCTCGCTTGCGGGAATTCGTAATACAGTGTTCGCACTTTCCCTCCTCAGTGGGGAGCTGGGGTTAAAAGAATATATATTCTTCTGCTGCACTTCGACAATGGCAGAACTGGAAAATAAAATGTAATATCGATCTACGGAAACTTAAAAAGTGTGTATTTAACAATGCCGAGTTTAAGTGATACACAAGTCTAAAGTTTCTGCATTGTCCAGTCCCCTGTAAGACAATGGTGATAAAACAACAATCCGACCAACTATTACATGAAGAGTGAACAAATCACATATTTCACACAAGGTTTAAAATGCGCAATAAATTTATTCCAACATAAATCGCAATTTTTTTATTGTTCTGGATTATATACGTAGACAAATGATCCGTAATAACATGGATTAATGTCAGTCGCTTATTTTGAATGAGTGACAGGATCAATGGGGTTGCTCCGATGAGTGCAGGAAGGTTGTTGCCAGATGTTGCATGTAGACTAAAGATGAAGTAGTTGCCATCAGTGCTCCACTCCTCTCAGTTCATGGCAGGTCACGTTAATTCCAAGGCCAAGTTTCACAGCTTCAATCTCGTAGACGTTCCTCATTTTATTGTTGTAGGATGGATGACATCCCAGATGGCATGGCGGGAAAATGTGGGAAAAACTAAATTCTGAGGACTCGATATTAATGTGAAGTTGTTGTATTCAATTACTTAGTTTATTCCATTGATCATTGTAAAATATCAATTTGCAATTCAGTGTGTTATTTTAACCAGTACAATGTTTACTGCGCCTCTTGAGAATTGGTGAAAAGCTCCTGAAAAAAAAAAGTGAATGCCTTGTTAGAGGCTCGAGATCCCAGGACAGGAAGCAGAGTATGGGACCCCAATAACCGCCTGACATCGCCAATTGCTCCGCCTTCTCTTTAAAACCTCGACGATATTTCCAGCAAATATTAATGATAAATAACTAGAAAACCAAGTTATTAAGAAATCAACAATTCTGAGATAAATAATATTTGATGATCATAATCACGGCTTGTTTTGAGGATACGTATATATATAAAGATGTACCTACTTATTTAGAACATGAAAACATGAGTTACATAGTATTGAGATTAATAAGACATAGTAAAATATAACGACGAATAAAGTTGTTTAATTTATATGCAATAAAATAAACACTTGTGAACAGGATAATAAAAATAAATATATGCAATTTGTTTACATTTATTAATTATTTTATTTTTATGGTTCACGATTTTATAAAGTGTTTAAATTCTAACGATATTTAATTTAAATTCTAAATCATGAGAATTTATTTGTTGCTAACGTGCGTATTTTGTAAGTAAAGATTTTTTAATTCTATTTTATATGCTATCCAGGAGTTAAATGTAGCGACTAAGAGACAAAGAAAGTTCTTCTTAATAGGTCATGCTTCATGTTAAGCCATAGCTGGTTAGCTGGTAACGACTAAGAGACAAAGAAAGTTCTTCTTAATAGGTCATGCTTCATGCTAAGCTATAGCTAGTTAGCTGGTAACGACTAAGAGACAAAGAAAGTTCTTCTTAATAGGTCATGCTTCATGCTAAGCTATAGCTAGTTAGCTGGTAAGGGGTAAAATTTCGCCAAACTGAAAGCTATTGTAGAAATTCTGCAGACAAGCAATCCTTACGACCTGTATTTAATACATATAAATTATAATATTAATGCTATGAGGAATTTTCCTGTTGTAATATTTTGTGACGGATAATGTCTCTTGTATGACTATTGAGCTCAATACCCAGCAGACGCAACGAAAATGTATGCATCGCTGACAATTAACTGTTGCTCACCCATACAAAGTTAATATAAAATTTGATTGCAAACACTAGAACGCCATGCAGTTTTTAGCTAGCTAATTAGGTCCAAGCATTCAGTATAGCTAATGTCTACCCTATTCAGCTTGAGAAGCCTAATACTAATAGCTTGGCAAATAAAAACTCCCGTTATCAAGTAGTGTCAATCTGGCTTATGTATCAGATCTACAGTATGTGTTTTGTGTGCAACAAATTGGCATTTGCCAATATCATAAAATAAATACAACAGTTTAAAATATTTAAAATATTCCCTTCTAGCATATATTGTTTCAAACTACGTCAAGAATTAAATTAGTTTTTCGCACCAGAGGGAAAATTAACTAATAACGTTCACACGTGTCGTAAAACCAGATTTGACCAAATGCAGTCTCATGTTGCACCTTAATTACCCTAATTTCCGAAGGAAAGAAAGGCTTTTGAGATCATTTTCTTGTCTGTGCGTGTGTGTATGTGTGATTCTGTGCACGTGTGGTACTCACTTATCAATATTTAAATGCATACACCGAATTTCACCAAACTTGATACCTGTAGTAAGGTCACCTGACTTTTATAGTTTTCTACCACGTCGGGCACCTACTTTCGAAATTACGGCTATTTTAAAATTTAGGGTGATATGTCATATTTCGTAAGCCATTGAAACGATTTAAACAAATTTTTGTATGGTGTTAGAGCATCAAAAAAGCATTAAATTTTAAGACACCCGTTGTTGTTGGAAAGTCATTTTGGCAAATAGCACCAAATGAAAAATTAAATTTTGCATTATATCTTGAAAACTAATAAACCACTTCTCACACCATTTGGCAGTTATAGAGTAAGTACCATGATAGGCCAAGTGATTGAACTTTATTAGGTACTTACTTTTAAAAAATGGGTAGAAAAATTATTTTTTTGCTTTATTTGGAATATCTACCACAATTTAAACAATTTCGAGCTAATTTTGTACTATGAAAGTATCGTGTTACAATCATCACATATACCAACACCTAACCACTTTTTCAGGCAATTTTAAAACATAGCGCCATACAAATAAATAAAGTTATTATGTTATATCTCGGTTAAAAAAATAAAAAAAAAAACAGAATCCTACCAAATTTGGCAAACAAGTTGTATTAATTGTTGTGACCCCCGGGTGACGAACCCACGGCACCCTGGTAGGTGTGCCTTACGTCGGCCATGATGTTGAGGTCATGAGGTCATGGCTCCGGCGGTGGAAGGCAACTCAGACGTGACGGACTCCAGGGCAGGACGTCTGTGAGCAGGAGACACCAGGTGACGGAGAACGTCAGCCAGTCAGCTGCGAGGACACCTGGATCACCCCACGATGTCGTCGAGATATCATTCAGTAGCAGGTGAATCCCTTTTCCCAGTATAGGCCGGTTCAGTTAGGGAAAACTACGCGCAGCGAATTACGAGCATTAATGTAAGAAAATAATTTAATATCTGTCCTGCTTGCAGAATCTGTTCTGACGCTTCAATCAAGCACGTTGTTATAAGTCATGCTTGTTGTTATTTTGACATTATTGTATTCTATTTATATAATTGTAAACAAACTTAGAATAAACATGTAGTTTTATATTAACAGATTGTCATTTGACGTATATCAGCTCGCACCCCAGGTAGGCCTAATTGTATAGTTAACTGAGAGTTAACTTAGTAGCGTCTGCGAATAGTTTAGAATCTGGCTGAGGGACCAGAACAGTGGCGGAGGTATTGTATCGTTATTTGTATAGGTTATTACAGTTACATCTTAGAATCAAGCATAGGGTAAGTAGGTTATTCTGCACAGCACGCAAGGAATTTAAACCGACAGGTTACTTACACCAGCAGTTGTGCCAGCGTAGTCTGTAGACAACAGTTAGCGACGTGACTAGAAGGCACCTGGGTGCGGGACCCAGCGAGCACATGCCTGCACCGGGTTTTACTCTAGTTGTACAATAGTATATCTGCTGTAGTTGGGTTTAATGCGTGTATTTAAGTACTACTCTTCGGTGGTTTGTGTAGAGCTAAAAGTAGTTAGAGTCGCTGTAGTGTCGCCTGTAGTTTTAAGTGACAGTTGCACACACACAGAACACTTCGACAAGATGACCAACCCAAGCCCCTGTGCAGATTATCGCTAACCAGCCAGAAAAGTTGCCGACGTTTTCAGGCCGTAGTGACGAGAATGTGGCATAGTTTTTAGAGGATTTTCAAGCGGCCAGCGAAACTAACGGGTGGATAGACGTAGAACGATGCCGACGAATTAAATTTAATTTTAAAGGTAATGCGAAACACGCAATTGAGAACCTTACTCACGCGGCCGGCGTATAACTCGCTTGGTTAGATATTGTGGTCAAGCTGAAGGATATTTTTACTCCCACAGAGACGGTGGAGAAATACAAACAGTTGATATACACCAAGCGGCAGCAAATTGGCGAATTTTGCCAAACGTGTTGAGACAATGCTGTACTATCGCCGCAAGTACAATCCACAGATGACAGATGCGGAATTTATAAGCATTCTGTGGACGTCGTTGCTACCTTCCATGGCGGACAAACTCATAAGGCTGCAAAATGACACTATCCCACAAATGGTACAAAACCTTAAGCGTGGGAATTAGGAATTTTCTGTTATAGTCAGGCAGTAACCATGCAACCTCGTGACTGCGATGTGGAGTCACTTCAGGCGGAGATAGCGAAACTTAAAGAGGAAATTGCCAACTTGTCTATTAGACTCAGAATTCGCCGCCACGGGCACGTGACCAGATAGATGCGCAGCAAGGCACACAGAAGGGTAGAACTCCATACCACCAGAATAACTACCTCCGGAGGCAAAATACAATGAACTATTATTACCGTCAGAGCGGTTATCATCAGTATAGGCAGCCACCCTCCATGTCGCAACCAATAGTGATAGTTAAAGACATTTCCCATGTGCACCAGGGATCGAACCTTTCACAGCAAAGATGTTTTCATTCCACATATCGAAATCAGGCGCGAGGAGGTTGGCAGAACACGCAAGCATAGTTACTGCGATAGTTCAACCACCGCCCTACACACACCAGGAAGTATCACGCTGCAATTCCGAGTGCAGTGCTCCAAGTACACAGGCTAGACTGTAGCATCGGGAGAAACACAGTCGCCGTGCGCTGAGCACATTGCAATGTCGTGCGAACCGCCGCCATGGGCACACGTGCAGATCACACTAACTACACCCAGAAGTACCAGTCACACCGCACAGTGGTCAGTTCATTGTACTCTGTAGCGAAGCACAAACTACGTGTGCTCTGTGCTTTTATGTCGGTCATAACGCTCACTATTGTAGTTTGTCTCCGAATCAGAGGTTGGATTTCCGCAGTGATGTCGGTGCACGGTTCAGGAATTTCAAAAATACTTTCGATATGCACGTCAGCGCGAACGTCGGACAGCATCGCGTGAACCAGAAAGTGACGTTAGGGGGACATAAGTACGTCAATGATGAAATGCATTCTCGAAATGTGTTGAGCCGTACCTCGTCTCAGACGCCAGGGCAAAGACACAGTCGCCGAGGAGCGAGATTGGGCTGTCAGCAGGCGTTTGTTCGTACGACCGCTCCTCGCATTAAAGTGAAAATATGTGGAAACGATCATTACACACTTATCGATAGTGGCTGTTCTAAATCCTGTATCGCTTCAACCTTAGTAACAAAACAGAAATTAGAACGTGTCATTGGGCAATTTACGATAGTTGGGGCAACAGAAGAAATAGAACCACCCTAATTTAAGACAGATCTAAAGTAAAGCATTTCAGGCCACACCTATCACCAGCAATTTTTAGTAATTTTAGGTATAGTTTAATGAATAAATAAGATGTGTTACCCTTTCTGAAGCATAACATTTTATTCATTAAAGGTAATGACACAGACAAAATTCTCCAAGTTCCCATTTATTCATCCGTTATCGATAATGAGCAAGTTAACAGTATTGAATACTGTATCAATGGATTAGAATCGATAGAAACCTGTCAGGTAGAAGATAGTTTTCCCAAAATTAACTCCAAATCACCAGCAAACCGAATTCAAGCAATTAAGACACTTATTACAGAATAGATTTGCACCTTCTATCCTACAGCTTACTGAAGCAAGGCATTATCAAGTGAAAATATAATTAATCTCACAAAAACCTATATCATGTAGGCCTTATCGCATCAGAGCAAATGTCACAACAAAATTATTACAATAAATCAATGACATGCAATCCACCGGGTTTATAGAGACATCGGATTCAGCATTTTCGGTGGCGCCATCTTTGGTTATTCATAAGTGATATGGGGGCCTTAGGTTTCTTACTGACTTTCGCAAGCTGAATCAATACGTCACTAGAATCCAGTATCCTCTTCCACACACAGAAGACATATTAAATGCCTTTCAAAATTCAAAGTTCGCTAGTAAATTATACCTGTTTTCCAGATTTTATAGTTAGCCTATTATAAAGGATGATAGTCATAAACTAGCGTTTTCCATTCCATCGATGGTGTTGGCCTCTCCCAGTACCTCTATTTACCAATGGTACTCTGTAGTAGCCCTCAACACTTCCAGAAGATTATCGATATTCTATTTGGACCTCTCAGTTGGCATTCAGCCTTAGCATATATATATGTGTGTGTGTGCGTGCGTGTGTGTGTGTGTGTGTGTATTTTCATTATTGGTAACGCTTTTGAAGAACACTTGGAAAACATTCGCAAAGTATTTCAAAGGTTATGGGAATTCAATGTCAAGGTAAATACTAAGAAATGTAACTTTGGCGAACAGGAAATAAAGATATTGAGACATTATATCACACCTAATGGCATTTCCACTGACACAGATAAAGTTCCGTCATCCAACAGATGGCACCCCGGAGTAACCTAAATCAGTTATGCACATTTCTAGGAATGGCATCCTATCTCCGGCGTTAGAGCAGTTACATACAGAACTATGCCTCAATAGTTGCGCCTCTGATTGAATTAACGAAGCAAACCACACAGTATAAATGGCGTCACGAACAACAACATGCATCACTCAAACAAGCTATACAGGATGAACCAATACTACATCATAAGTTTGACGATGACAAGCCCACCGTTTTGGCATGTGATGCCTCTCAAACGGCTATTGGGCTGTTCTTATGCAGGAAGACACTATCACAAAAACTCGCCAGGTAATCGTCTATGCTTCCAAAAAACTATCGATACCGGAAACACATTGGTCCACAACTGAGAGAGAACTTGGATCTCTCAGATACTTCTGCAATTACTTCCGATAGTACCTTTGTGGGTGCTATTTTGTGCTGGAAACAGATCATTCTAGCCTTCGCTACTTACGCACCATGGCAGACCACAACTTGCGTATTCAAAAAATGGCAATCGCCTTAGTGGAATACGACTTTGAGGCAAAAATCGTAACAGGTAAACTAAATGTTTTAGCCGATGACATGAGACGTATACCCTCAGTCAGTCCAGAGGATACACACCTCGTAATGGTAAATAATGTCCCTTATATGGTTAAAAAGGACAAATTAAAGTGTACCAGTTTATATAGAGAACTTGCTGAGACCTTGTATCAGAACCCCAATAACTGTAGCAACATTAAAAATATAATTTCGAAATATGTGGTTAATCATTGGACAGAGGTCAAACCATATATAATGCCAGAAATAAGTATCAAAGACAAATCCATAGTTACTAAGAGTATTTTGAATGGAAAATACATTCTGGCATTTACCATAGCTAAGATCATATCATTTACTTCCCAAGTCAATGTGGATATTATCATGCAAAACAATTCACAGAAAATCCACACAACTTCTATTGACCAACTATTGCACTGTCAAATACTTATGGTGCCAGGAAATGACGAAATTATCTATTTGGCCATTTTCACACATGATCAAGAATATAATAAATAGACTGTGATAAGTTATTGCATTTATTTATTTTAGACAACCAACCATCCCCATTTCTGGGAGAATATGTAAATGATCCCCAAATTGCACAACTGAAAGTAGCTGTCATTGACCCGCAGAAGGCCGAACCCCGATATTTAAAATTAGTTAGGAGATATGGAATAGTGGCCAATGGGGAGATTTATTTGAAGATCAGCACATCGGGGGGTTAAAAAAGGCTTACTCTAGTACCCACATATTACGTCCAGGAGATTATTGCAGCGCACCACGACGTCGTGCTCAGCGGAGGCCATTTTGGGGCTTTCAAAATGTTACCTAAAATTAAGAGTGCATATTATTGGGACACTGTGTCCAAGGACGTTAATGCCTATGTAATAAAATGCCCAGTATGCCAGCAAATCATGGCTTCCAACGCCAAACTGATAGGACAATTAACACCTATTATCCCACCTTCCCTTTTGAAAGCTTGGGAGATGGACGCCAAAGGACCGTTGCCAGTCACCACAAGGGGTAATAAATACTTATTGGTGATGACAGAGTTCTTTACTAGGTATATGGTAACTACGGTAGTGCCTAGTATAGATGCAGTTACTTGTGTGTGTTTTATAAAGGAAGTTATCTTACAATACGGCTGTCAACAGCAAATTTTGACTGACCGAGACACATCATTCAATAATGCCGTAGTAGCTGAACTAATAAAGAGTGTTAACATTACCAAGCTTCAAAATACGGCATGCAATCCTGAATGCATTGGTTTAGTGGAAACTATGAACTGGGTCGTAGGTACTCTGCTAGCTGCATTTTTACAAGATGATACCACGGATTGAGACGAGTATTTACCATTCATAACTTTTAATTTTAATAGTTCTCCCAACTCAAGTACAAAATTTTCCCCCTTCTATCTCCTTCACGGAACGGAAGCCATACAACCAAATCAAGTTGTTGCGAATAACTTTTCTGAAAGAGGCCACAAGTGGTGGGCGAATTTAACTAGAGACAGAGAACTAGCTAAAATCAATCTTATGAACGTGCAAAAAACTCAAAAATTTCAATCTGAGAGATGGCATAGACCCAACACCCTTAAAATTGGAGACTGGGTGTGGCTCCGCAACCTTGCGGGGGCGAAAGCGCTCTCTTATAAGTACAAAGGTCCATTTCGTGTTGTTAATGTTAGTGGCCCTTCAAAAATACAAATACAATTAAGTAAGACAGGCACAATAAAAATGGATGTCATCAGCATGCACAATGTGAAAATTGGGCACTGCAAATGAGTGTCCTTATGTGTTTCCAAATATTTCCATTTCAGGGAATTAAAATGTTCCTAAAATTTTTGCAGTGTGTGTTTGTGCAACTCTGAAAGTTTGACTCCACCCATGGGTCACGCGAGGACCAGCACCCAGCAGAGCTTTCACGATGGTGACGAGGCAAGGCCAGGCGCAGGCGAGAGCAGCTGGGTTATCTCATCTCTTCCGCTCCCCGGTGTGGGCGTGGCCAGCATGGCGTTGCGATGCTACACAGCCATTTGCAGCGCGACTGTGGTATCACACAGCCATGATGCCGCCCACGAGAGACGCAACACCCATCCTTCTTATGTGCTTCCTACTGGCGCCACCAGGCGACGCTCTCTTTCACAAGCATGCGGGAGTTTATTGACGTCCCCTTGACGTCAGTTTTGTGTACAGGGACATTGTTCCACTATAGTACAGCATTACTTTCTCTATCCCGCGTTCACGCTGTCCGGCCGGACCAAACGAACTTACATACACACATTTATACACTGTACATGGACACACTGGCCAGAAAAAAAATTACACGAACACACTTTGTACATTCTTACTTCTCAAATTCCTCAATATTAAAAAGCCAAAATTACTGAATGTACATTTTCAGCTACACAAATGTTAATTAAGGTACAAGTGCCTCTCTCATTCTGGATGCAGCAAATTGGCGCATTTTCAGGGTTATCCCAGTCCCATTTCGATACCAGAACGAATCATGTACTATTAAGGTGCCTACACAACTAGTTGCTATCAATTGTCACGTATCTCAATTCAAAAAACTACTAGACTCACAGGAGTATCACTACAGCATCTTCTACATTCCCAACTAATCGATTACCAGCCCAGAGCATGAGTGTGCACTGTCAGCAATCAAACTACATTATTCTGATGCACTTTTAACCAAATGCAAATATTCATGTTCCTCTGACTGGCAGTTGCATGTAATTCAAATCTTACCCCATCAATATGATGTTTCCCACCCGCTCACAGGCTTGACCTTGTGTTGTGTTAATCACTCTCTTGACAGATGCATTGTTGATCATCAGTTGGGTAATGTTGAACTTCAGGTTCCGTGTGGCTGCCAGGTTCTTTTTTACCAGCTCCGTTATTATTGATGCCAGCCACCTTTGCGATGTTCGGGTCCGTCCCACGACTACAGTTCACAATGTGGTGCCGATTCATTGGCTCAAGCTAAATGCATTTCAATTACGCCAACGTGCAATGACGTCTGGTATACGTTTCAATAATGTATCCAGTGCTTTGGATATGCAATGGCAGATTAAACATGTGTCTCTTCTTGTAATATCGCTATTTGAAATGTCACATTATAGTTCCACACCGCCCACCAGTACCGCCTTTTATTTCCTTGCTCAGGGCACATTTAATTACATTTCTGGCAGAACTTTGATTGTACTTTTGACTGTTATTATAATATTGTTTATCAAGATGTTGCATCTCTCATTGTTACGGAATGAGATTGCTATAGAGAACTAACGTGAGTTTTCGTTTGTGTCCAGCCGGCTCCAGCTGGGCCATAGGGCAAATTTACCGCCTTCTGCTTGACTAGACAAGCCTATTTCCAGTTGGGACTTCTCTGTCCAGCTGTTATAATTGTAATTTTATTTATATTTTGTGTTCAGAATGTTTATGTTAAGTGTTTGTTCTGTAATATTCTAACGATGTGTGATGTCACGTCCACATACCTTCAGAGACGCACGTGGGGTGCTACGTCTTTGATCACCCGTCTTCATGAGTGTATACGACGCGTGATGCGGACCACGTAACGCAGATGACGCCTTTGTAAACCACTACTGTAGTATTGTGGATGCCCGTGCTGTTGTCAACGTGTCACCTTGCGTGGAGCTCGCAATGGTGCCAACCCGCCTGTTATGCCGACTGCAGCGGCAAGGTTGTCAACCCACGCTTGCCTAGTGACCTGTTTTTAATTCTCTTGTAATTTCATTGTGCTTCCGCATGTAATGGCATTGCCCCTAATTATCAGGGCATTAAGTTAATTTGTTCATAGCTACACATATGATCATTGGTACTAGTTACAATATCTTTACAACATTGTGGAGGGTCGTATCACAGCCGGCGATTTCTATCCCACCCCTTCCTTGTGTTCGGCATCTAGGAGTTCAATTTCACAGTTTACTTTGCTTGCGAGTGCCTTACATGTGGCTGCGAACACCCACCATGAGCGACACGCCACAACAGGTTGTGTGAAGGCATTATCTGCCCTAATTGTGTATGTGTGTGTGTGTTTACATCTATATCTCGGCCTTGATACATACAGACCATTGGTAATTGAATGCTCTAATTTCTTATTGCTTTCGTGCCACCATCACCACGCAATGCCTTTGTTTGTTTGCATCACACTATTTTCAATACCTGTAGCTCCATGTTCTCGTACCATGGCGTAGCCTCCCCTTCCTGACTTGCATGCACCGGTTTGAACTCACCTTAACTTGTGCGCGAAGGACATTTTTTATTTTAAACCACTGATCGCTGCGTATTGAAGGGGAAGAGAGCCTTTCCGCCATCCCGTTGTTGCCTGCCCTGTGAAAGTCGTTACGTCATGTCTCACTTGTCACGTTGCCACTCCCCGCCTCTCACAAAGCCGGCCCTCGCTGTGCCGAGGTCTTCCAGTCGACTCCACTGTAGCCGAGGACAATGCCACTCCCCGCCTCACTCAAAGCCGGCCCTCGCTGTGCCGAGGTCTTCCAGTCGACTCCACTGTAGCCGAGGACAATGCCACTCCCCGCCTCTCTCAAAGCCGGCCCTCGCTGTGCCGAGGTCTTCCAGTCGACTCCAATGTAGCCGAGGACGTTGCCACTCTCCGCCTCTCTCAAAGCCGGCCCTCTCTGTGCCCGAGGTCATCCAGTCGACTCCACTGTAGCCGAGGACAATGCCACTCCCCGCCTCTCTCAAAGCCGGCCCTCTCTGTGCCCGAGGTCATCCAGTCGACTCCACTGTAGCCGAGGACGTTGCCACTCTCCGCCTCTCTCAAAGCTGGCCCTCGCTGTGCCGAGGTCTTCCAGTCGACTCCACTGTAGCCGAGGTCGTTGCCACTCCCCGCCTCTCTCAAAGCCGGCCCTCTCTGTGCCCGAGGTCATCCAGTCGACTCCACTGTAGCCGAGGACAATGATACTCCCCGCCTCTCTCAAAACCGGCCCTCGCTGTGCCGAGGTCTTCCAGTCGACTCCACTGTAGCCGAGGACGTTGCCACTCTCCGCCTCTCTCAAAGACGGCCCTCGCTGTGCCGAGGTCTTCCAGTCGACTCCACTGTAGCCGAGGTCGTTGCCACTCTCCCCCTCTCTCAAAGCCGGCCCTCGCTGTGCCGAGGTCTTCCAGTCGACTCCACTGTAGCCGAGGACAATGCCACTCCCCGCCTCTCTCAAAGCCGGCCCTCGCTGTGCCGAGGTCTTCCAGTCGACTCCACGTAGCCGAGACATTGCCACTCTCCCCCTCTCACAAGCCGCCCTCGCTGTGCCGAGGTCTTCCAGTCGACCACTGTACGAGACAATGAACTCCCCCCTCCTCTCAAAACCGGCCCTCGCTGTGCCGAGGTCTTCCAGTCGACTCCACTGTAGCCGAGGTCGTTGCCACTCTCCCCCTCTCTCAAAGCCGGCCCTCGCTGTGCCGAGGTCTTCCAGTCGACTCCACTGTAGCCGAGGACAATGCCACTCCCCGCCTCTCTCAAAGCCGGCCCTCGCTGTGCCGAGGTTTTCCAGTCGACTCCACTGTAGCCGAGGACAATGCCACTCCCCGCCTCTCTCAAAGCCGGCCCTCGCTGTGCCGAGGTTTTCCAGTCGACTCCACTGTAGCCGAGGACAATGCCACTCCCCGCCTCTCTCAAAGCCGGCCCTCGCTGTGCCGAGGTCTTCCAGTCGACTCCACTGTAGCCGAGATCGTTGCCACTCTCCGCCTCTCTCAAAGCCATCCTCGCTGTGCCCGAGGTCATCCAGTCGACTCCACTGTAGCCGAGGTCGTTGCCACTCTCCGCCTCTCTCAAAGCCGCCCCTCCTGTGCCCGAGGTCATCCAGTCGACTCCACTGTAGCCGAGAACAATGCCACTCTCCCCCTCTCTCAAAGCCGGCCTTCGCTGTGCCGAGGTCATCCAGTCGACTCCACTGTAGCCGAGGACGTTGCCACTCTCCGCCTCTCTCAAAGCCGGCCCTCGCTGTGACGAGGTCTCCAGTCGACTCCACTGTAGCCGAGGACATTGCCACTCTCCCCCTCTCTCAAAGCCGGCCCTCGCTGTGCCGAGGTCATCCAGTCGACTCCACTGTAGCCGAGGACAATGCCACTCTCCCGCCTCTCTCAAAGCCGGCCCTCGCTGTGCCGAGGTCATCCAGTCGACTCCACTGTAGCCGAGGACATTGCCACTCTCCCCCTCTCTCAAAGCCGGCCCTCGCTGTGCCGAGGTCTTCCAGTCGACTCCACTGTAGCCGAGGACAATGCCACTCCCCGCCTCTCTCAAAGCCGGCCCTCGCTGTGCCGAGGTCATCCAGTCGACTCCACTGTAGCCGAGGACAATGCCACTCTCCGCCTCTCTCAAAGCCGGCCCTCGCTGTGCCGAGGTCTTCCAGTCGACTCCACTGTAGCCGAGGTCGTTGCCACTCCCCGCCTCTCTCAAAGCCGGCCCTCGCTGTGCCGAGGTCTTCCAGTCGACTCCACTGTAGCCGAGGTCGTTGCCACTCCCCGCCTCTCTCAAAGCCGGCCCTCGCTGTGCCGAGGTCTTCCAGTCGACTCCACTGTAGCCGAGGACGTTGCCACTCTCCGCCTCTCTCAAATCCGGCCCTCGCTGTGCCGAGGTCTTCCAGTCGACTCCACTGTAGCCGAGGACAATGCCACTCCCCGCCTCTCTCAAAGCCGGCCCTCGCTGTGCCCGAGGTCATCCAGTCGACTCCACTGTAGCCGAGATCGTTGCCACTCCTCCCCTCTCTCAAAGCCGGCCCTCGCTGTGCCGAGGTCTTCCAGTCGACTCCACTGTAGCCGAGGTCGTTGCCACACTCCGCCTCTCTCAAAGCCGGCCCTCGCTGTGCCGAGGTCTTCCAGTCGACTCCACTGTAGCCGAGATCGTTGCCTCTCCCCGCCTCTCACAAAGCCGGCCCTCGCTGTGCCGAGGTCTTCCAGTCGACTCCACTGTAGCCGAGGTCGTTGCCACTCCCCGCCTCTCTCAAAGCCGGCCCTCGCTGTGCCGAGGTCATCCAGTCGACTCCACTGTAGCCGAGGACAATGCCACTCCCCGCCTCTCTCAAAGCCGGCCCTCGCTGTGCCCGAGGTCATCCAGTCGACTCCACTGTAGCCGAGATCGTTTCCACTCTCCCCCTCTCTCAAAGCCGGCCCTCGCTGTGCCGAGGTCTTCCAGTCGACTCCACTGTAGCCGAGGACAATGCCACTCCCCGCCTCTCACAAAGCCTGCCCTCGCTGTGCCGAGGTCATCCAGTCGACTCCACTGTAGCCGAGGTCGTTGCCTCTCCCCGCCTCTCACAAAGCCGGCCCTCGCTGTGCCGAGGTCTTCCAGTCGACTCCACTGTAGCCGAGGACAATGCCACTCTCCCCCTCTCTCAAAGCCGGCCCTCGCTGTGCCGAGGTCTTCCAGTCGACTCCACTGTAGCCGAGGACAATGCCACTCCCCGCCTCTCACAAAGCCGGCCCTCGCTGTGCCGAGGTCTTCCAGTCGACTCCACTGTAGCCGAGGTCGTTGCCACTCTCCCCCTCTCTCAAAGCCGGCCCTCGCTGTGCCGAGGTCTTCCAGTCGACTCCACTGTAGCCGAGGACAATGCCACTCTCCGCCTCTCTCAAAGCCGGCCCTCGCTGTGCCCGAGGTCATCCAGTCGACTCCACTGAAGCCGAGGACGTTGCCTCTCCCCGCCTCTCACAAAGCCGGCCCTCGCTGTGCCGAGGTCATCCAGTCGACTCCACTGTAGCCGAGGACAATGCCACTCCCCGCCTCTCACAAAGCCGGCCCTCGCTGTGCCGAGGTCTTCCAGTCGACTCCACTGTAGCCGAGGACGGCTGTGCTCAGAGAAAGAGGGTCCTGTTGTGAGCACCGGACCCTGAAACTCCGGCACCCTGGTAGGCTTGCCTTACGTCGGCCATGATGTTGAGGTCATGGCTCCGAAGGCGGAAGGCAGGGCGTTTTGCAGAGTGGCAACGACGTCATATAGACTAATATAAAGGGACGTTCAGTCCCGGGTCAGCCCTACTATGTACTCTCAGCTTTAATATCTGTCCTTTTGCTTGCAGAATCTGTTCTGACGCTTCAATCAATCACATTGCTATAAGTCATAATTGTTGTAATTTGGTCCTTATAGTATTCAATGTTTAATTGTGAACCAAGCTGAGAAAAAACGTGCAGTTTTGTAAATAACTGATTTATCATTTGACGTCTATCAGCTCGCACCCCAAGTATTCCTAATTGCATAGTTAACTGAGAGTTAACTTTGTAGCATTTGTGAATAGTTTAGAGTCTGGTTGAGGGACCATAACATAATGCAGATGTTAAGTGATATATTTAAAGCATGTCAGGCACTTATTTTCCAAATAGCGGCCATATAGCCATTTTAGTTTAGATTGCTATATCAACGAAATCATGAAATAAATTCCAGCATAAAAATGTATGCTGGCAGTATATATTACAGCTGTCAACTGTAATAAACTGATCATATTTTGTCTGCCATTTTGTAGGATAATAACATGAGAATAAATATGATTTTTCTGCCATATCTCTGGAGACAGTGTCTTACCAAATTTGGCAATAAAATAATACTACAAAATGGTTGTGTATTCTGGTATGTTTAAGTAGGTCTGACTTTTATATTCAAAATGGTGGCTTTATAAATATTTTAGCTCTGTTGGTATATTGTATCAACTAAAAAAATTCCCAACATAACTTTGTATACTGGCAGTGTATATTATAACATTAAATATGTATATGCAAAGTTTCATTTCTCTGCAATTTTGTATAATAGCCACACCAGCAAAAAAAATTTATATCATATCTCTAGAAACAATCAACCCATTCTTACAACATTTGGCTACGACGATGTACAGTGGCAGGATATATTAACATGTGTAATTTTTAAGTATGACATACTTATGTTCAGAATTGCCGCAATAAAATAGTTTTTATTTTGTGTTATAAATGTACAACGCTGTGTAATCAATCTTACTTAACTGTGTACATTGGCAGTATATACTCGTTCAATGTGCTACAACATTACATTGTTGTCCTCCATTTACAAGAACGCCATATGAATATTATACAGGTTTCATGCCATATCTCGAGCACCAATTAACCGATTCCCACCAAATGAACACACGAAGTTTTTTTTGCCATTTCTCATGCACCAAACAATCGATTTACACAAGTATCACTACGTTAAGCCATGTAAACTTACATGTTTTAAGTGTATCAGTGACTTATTTTCAAAATGACTGCCCGTAAATATTTTGGGCTTGTAAACCCTAACATTCGTAACTATATATTGAATTAATCCGATGTCGACTATCTGAATCCGACCTCCATATCGCAGTGTATTCCATGCTAGCTTATTGTGCGAGGTTTTCTAGTTTTAAGTCCCGGGTAATGCACGTGTGCATTTATATTTATCTCACTACTGTCGGATACGTCTCTGGTTTCATTTATAATTTTGTTGGTTTCGACGAGAACTCAAGTCCTACCAACCAACTCAGCATTTAAGAACATATTTAAAAATCAATTGCACCCGTGTTGAGGAAATTAGCGTTGTCATATCAGTAAATTCTTGTTATAAAGGATTATTGCTGTAATGTGTTTTGGATATTTTGCCTGACCTGAATACTGACGCGTCGCTGCAATTCGGTAGGCTTGTCCGAGTTTACTGAATCTTTACTCCATGCACAATGGAATGGTACATATTTCATTACGTAATCCAACCACATCTGAAATCTAATAAATAATCTATTATAAGTGGCTATTCTCGAATTTATTAGCTTCAGGACTACTGTAAAACCTATGTTGCACCAAATATTTCAGCTACATCGAAATGTATTGGTTTTCATAACAGGGTTTCTGGCAAATATGGAACAAAATGTTTAAACCAACTTGCTGAGTAGACGGAACAATATACTATGCTCTGAAGTGTTATACGTGTTTATAATGCAAGTATAATAAGTCAGAGACGTACTATAAGAAAAATAAAAAGGCTTTCAAGACTTCGCATGCGTATGTAAATAATGCGTATGGTATCGATGACAGAGTATAAATTAATATAAGTAAAGTATTCCAAGAGGAGTAAAGAAATTAAATTTCTCTTCTTAGGTTGGATATTCAACCCAATAAATCATCAGCAAATGGATTAAATAGGTTGAGTCCACACTGATTTTCCTATTCCTGAATATAAATTTTTAAATTTAAAAAATATCCACATTTTACGAAGTGGCATTTACTATTGAGTTTCTAGGGATAGTTTGTGAGTATTACACCCATGTGACGAGCCTAATGATTCACAAAGATTACGTCTGTGGGGAACCCAACTTTTAGATGTTTATGGAAACCATAAATTTTTTTAAATAGTCTATGGATAATATGATGATGCACATGCCATCTTTGTTTAACTGATCGTTTCATGTAAAACTGTGTTGCTGCCGTTTACACACTTACAGAAAATGCTCTAATGTATGACATTACAATAATGAATGTAAAATGGTCATTCTGCAAAATACTCAAATGCAATAAGGTCGGTATATTAAATACAAGTGCTAATTTGAATAAACATTACAATTCTTGAGAAGGATGTATATATGGTTAGCTTTAAAACTTGTAATTAATGTATATTTTTGTATTTTTGTTTCAAATTACTCTACACAATACATGACTTAGGTCATAATACAATTAATCAGTAAGGCCTTTATAATCGGTGTATTAATAGAACAATAAGTTAATTTTTGTTGTTGAAAACAATTATTTAGTGATACTAAGTTAAGCAAGTTATAAATTATTTAAATGATATTATAATTTTAACAACCATAGAATATAAACCGAGAAGTGAAGTGAAGAGATTTGGGCGGCCCTTAACATTGAGGTCTTCAGAGCCGATGAGGGTGATTGAAGTGAATATGGACCGGCGCCGGAATGAAGGGGCGGGGGAAGCGGGAGATCCCCGAGAATACCCGTTGATCAACGGCTCTTACGTTGAAGATCATGATAACATACAATAGTGTTCCGAGAGTTTTAATTGTATTTTATTCGTTACCGATATTTTGAAAAAAAAAATACGGTTTAAAATCTTGTTTTTAAGGGCTCATACCTGCCTTGATATTCGGTTTAGATATAAAGAGTCACATCGATTTTCTTTTACTTTTTCATTAAGAATCACCTCGCCAAGTTTGTCGGTCTAATTGCGAATCATTCTTAGAGTGTGTGTGTGTGTGTGTATGTGTGTATATATATATATATATATATATATATATATATATATATATATATATATATATATATATATATATGGAAAGTATTCATCTCAGCCATGGTGCCGAAGACTGATGTCTGCAGACGTGTAATGGCGGTCGGCAACACCTAATTTCTCGATGTCTTCTTAGTGCAGTTTCTCTACGACAAAGATGACGTAAGGCGTGTTTACTGCTGTAATATAGGGCGCGTGTTCAGCGAGTCATGCCTTTCCCCCCCCCCCCCCCCCTTATTTTTGGAGGGAATTCCTACAGTGGTTTGTGCTCTGGCTACTGGTCGCACTGTTGATAAACTATTCTCGATAAAGTGGGCACTTTTGAAATCAACCATAGACAAAAGTCTCTGTCCCTTGTCTTCATATACAGCGTGTTCCGCGATTCGACCAACATACGTCGGCAGTGTATTCTACAGATTATTGGCAACAAAACGTTCAAATAGAAAAATGGGCTACGCAGCTCCAGTACCGAGTTACAAGGGCGAATTTGAAAGAAAAAAAAACACACGTAGCCTTACGGAACACTTTTACTGCATTGCACTACAAGAATGTGGTGTGGTTCACACCACATACGCAGACTGCAACGCCTTGCATTATGGAGCGATGCCACTGCATACGAGGTATGTATGCGTGTAACTGATCGGCGACGTCGGTAATCAACTGCTGTAACCGGGCATGTGAGTCCAGCAGCGGTCCGTCCTACACCCGACACTTCAGGCAGCCGCACACGAAGAAGTCCAGAGGGGAGAGGTCCGGAGAACGCGCCGGCCACGGGACCGGCCCAGCTCGTCCAATCCAGCGGAGCGTAAACGCAGTATTTAGGTACGTTGTGACAGTCCTTCAGAAGTGCGGAGGAGCCCCATCCTGCTGTAGCCACATCTGCCGGCGAAATCCTCCAATAACACGCGGAGGTCGTTGACCAGAAACTTCCTGTAGATGTGAGCAGTAACACATACAGCTAAGTAATGTGGGCCGATGAGCCGTGAGCCAAGCTCACCGCACCACATGTTGACTGAAAACATTTCCTGGAAATTAGTTCCCATGACATCATGCGGGTTGGCGTGCGGTCATTGCGGCTGTTGGTGATGCCCTAGCGCGTGAGCGTTGCCTCGTCGGAGAACAGAATGAGGGGCAGTGTGTCACGTGTTCCTGCATCGGCCTGTGCAATAGATCACACGCGCTGGTATGTAGTGCTTCCGCGACCTCGTCCAGTGCAGCCACATCACGCTCCTGTGTTCGTCACGGGCAGGCTCCTGCCTCACTCCAACTCTGGTACATCTTGGCGAATGTCGTGTGTTGCGACGCTCGGCGGACTGGGAACCACCGACGACGCCACACGACGCCCATTGCCGTCACACAGTCCGTACACGTACACCATGTCCGTGTACTCTGCTCGTGTAAACAGTTCTGGCATGGTGCGTCTCCTCGCCTTGTATCATCAACACTGACATGCCATGCCGGCCTTTGTCAACTGCGCAGGTGTGTGCGTGTGTGTGTGTCTTCACCTGTCCTGTCTTCACAGCAATGGACGGGTTTCTCCAGTCTGCCTGTGTTCCATGCACGTCCGTCCATGTAGCTCGTTACTGGACTTTTTTGTTGCCAATGAGCTGCAGAATACACTGCCGACGTATGTCGGTCGAATCGCGGAGCACTCTGTATTTCAACGGGCGCCCTGGGTGACATGCGCCCAGTAAAGTTGGTAAACAATGGATAGAAAGTAGTTCCATATCTTAACGTCCAATAAAAATTTTCAGGTAACCATTTGTTATAACGTGAATTACTTCTTTCACTTCCTGTTTTTTTTTTAATTCGCCGAAGTGTAAAAATGAGCAGTTTTGTGAAACATTTTATTTTCTAATAATTTCATAGTTGCACATGACAATCGCATGAATAAAGTGATGAGGCCCATGGCAATGTTAAGTTTGCATAAGGTGGAATAATACACAATGAGCATACAAGTAGATCCTAAACAGGGTTTTCAAAAGTGTTCATTTGACCGTGAACAGCCTATAGTAGTCTTGTTTGAAATGTGACTCTCGGGAGTAGAAGCGATCATGTAGCTCATTGTATTCAATGCGTTTCCTGCAGTGACATGACAATACGTGTGGCATTATAAATACAAAGAGAACCACCGAGCCTATAGTAACCGGGTGAAGGAGAAGAGCCTCCAAAAAATGCATTACCTAAAGGCAATTGTGGATAAAATGCAGAAGATAGATCGGCATAAAATGGAGGAAGGGGAAAAATCCAATCCTATCTATTAAAAAGGAATAGGCGGAATGCCTTTAAAAACTAGAAGAAATATATGGCGTTCTTCAGTCTGCTGGTAACTGATAAAATATTAGTATGCCTATCTTTATTCGACCAAATTAAATATTTATTTCTTAAAAAAAGATATTCTTAAAATATTGTATTTAAATATATTTTGCATAGCCACAAATATTATTAAAATACATTTTTCTTCAATTAAAAATCTGTCACGATGACTCAATTTAGACTATGCCTTATGGCCATTGTGTGATGAGACAGTATTCAATTTACAAATTGAAGTTATATGATTGATTATATAAATCTATAATTTAATAGTTAAGAGAGAGAAGTAAGTACATATTAACTATATATTTAACCTTATATATTACTATAAAATACGATTTCACTTAGAGTTATAGCTTATACTTGCAACAGTGTTATGCACAAGGTTTAGTTTTTTCTTTCATAATTATTTTTCAAATATTATTGTGATTATATTATGTCTTCACACGAGTCTCATCTATGCAAAATTAGCATGAGTAGGCTAATTGATTATACTTCTGGATTTTATTTTTATAACAATATCAAGCAGTTTTTAAAAACACTGCTGGGCAAATGGCATCAGGCACTGATGATGTCCGCCATCTTAAATAGTTTTCAAATCTATTTTTCCCCTTTTATATATAAATTGAAAATATATATTTAATAATATAAATTAACATTATATAAACCAAGAAAGATAAGTTCATAATGACAGCTGACTCGCATTTTTGAGACGATTAGAACACGTCAGCCATGTCCGTTGCCATATTGGCAACTGTTAAGACATAGATATTCTCAAATATTAATTATTACTCTTAATAAACTAATAGTGGAAGAGTTAAAACATTTTCTTAATCACTTTAATATATGTATTACTATAAATATATGTTTCCCCTTATAATCATAGCTTATACTTCCAAGAGTGTAAAGTATAGATCTTTAAGTACATATTTCTAGCGTGGTTTAAAGATGTTTTTTGTAAGTATATCATGTCTACACACGAGATTCATCGGCACGAAATTCAGTATGAGAGTACTAGATAATTAACCTGGTCTAATTAATTTTTATAATCACGTCAAGCACAATACCCCAACGAACCCGACACGACAACCCCGACACGACGAAATCTGAGTAGCAGCCAATGAAAAGTAAGATCACTGTGACGTCAGTCCGACAAAATAGCAGGCCCGACAGCCCGAAAAAAAGTAGATTGTATTTCTACTTTCATTCGTGTCGGACTCGTCGGGGCATACAAAAATTGGAAATAAAACATTAGAAAACAAAATTTCATGCATATTTCCCTACTGCAGTGAATAATAAACTAACTTGCCAAGATAACGTTCCGGTTTGTTGCTAAATATTTTTTACCTCTTGTACAAATTCAAATTTTGTCAGAACCAAAATAATCATAAATTTTATCACAAGTTTTAAAAAGTAATCTCTTTTTTAAATAGCATAACTTGTCGTTTAAGAATTTCCTAACAGCCAACAACCATACTTGTCGGGCAGATTTCATCGGGGTATTGTGAACACTGAAAAATAATTAATATCAATTTCCGTCGAGCTCTAACATCATAGCTGCCAGTTGTGTCGTGTTCATCGGGCTATAAGAACTTCAGCTTTATACAAACACCGCTGAGTTCAAGTGTTGGAGTCAGGCAATTTTTTAGTAAGCGCTGTATTTGTTTACAGCACATTAGTTGAAGGCCTGGAGCAACGCGCTTCATGCTCGAGATACAGGCACAAACCATTCATGTCGAGAAGAAGCAGAATATTCCGCACATCATGTTAGCAACAAGGATGTCACGACACTGGTGCCTTGATGTGAACACCATCATTCACGATCGTGCACATAGAGACTTAATGGCTTCACACATCGGCGTCGACTCCCGTCAGACATCTTGGGCAATGTCACAAGTTTGCCATCGTGTGTTGGCTCTCTTGGATGCCGTCGACATTTATTTCCAACTGCCATTTTGTTTCCATCCCCAATAATGTAGAATTCCCTTGTCGTTTGTTATCGGCCGCCAAATTGGTTAAGCTCTATTGTCATATGTTTACGCGTGTTGTCAATAAGGACACTACACTATGTAGAGCTGCCATCTTTGTATCACATTTCTGCTAGACGGTGCTACTATGTTGTCTTATCATTGGTTCTCTCGTCGTTTACTTGGTGTGATCCACTAACCGTAGCGGCCACCCTTGTATTACACTTCTGCTAGACGGTGCTACTTATGTTGTCCTATCATTGGGACTCTCTCATCGTTCACTAGGGATGGTCCACTAAGCACAGCGGCCACCTTTGTTTCACGCTTCTTCTAGACGGTTTCTGCTAATGTTGTCTTTCCATTTGTTCTCTCTTCGTTCACTACGTGTTCTCCATTCGTCGCAGCGGCCATCTGTATTTCTCTTGTCGCCATCTAGATTCGCTGTTTACTCCTATAACTCGGTTGTTTCACATTCTCTATGTATGCAAAGTCGACGTGCTGTGAAGTAGATGGAACTATCATACATACTGACTTTTGTTTGCTATGTTAGTTGAAATAACTTTCTTGCTGCGAGGATCCTTGTACTGCCGAACTTTGTGTCGAAAATTCAACGTCTAGCTGACTGAACTATCGATACTTGTGAAAATGCGAGTCTACCAATTGTCTGTAAATAATAATACTTTCAATGAGACAATGTCTGCTGTGACATACATGAAAATAATAATTCATTTAATTTTTCTTGACTTTTTTAAACATTTGTCATAAACATAACAAAGGGCAGGTCCGCATAATCGTATTTTAAAGAAGGAATAGTATATAACGACAGTACCTACAATTACTTAATTTTACCCGGGCACCATATTGGATTTAATTTCTATCCCTATTCCTAAAGAATTTTATGTGTAATGCATATAGACCTTCAATATATCTATATAACCTATTAGCTTTTTAACATAAGTCCTTTATTAATTTGTATATGTATATGATTATATGCAGAGTGAGTTTTTACTATATCATAATCCAGCATGAGTGGTATCCCTAGAAAAAAATAAATAAGGATATATATGTATGTATATATGAAATAAGGCCTAAAATGATTTGTGAAGGCGGTAGATTCCCGTGAAGTTTTTTGCGATAGGAAATATTTTATGCAACGATAAATTGGAAACCACTTACGGTTGAGCAAGGAATATTACCATATAGGCCAACGTTTACAAGGTTGGTTACAACAACAAACTGCGTCACAGAGAGTACACAACTTCATGCATTAAATAGGGGTTGGCACCCTCCAATTTCTTACAACTTTGTTACTCTTTTCGTGAAGCAATTTGACATTACGCATTAGTAACCAGCATTTTAAAAAAAGCAATTAAAATTGTAATAATGGTTGTATCCGCTAATCCCAACCGTTTCCAGGGAAATCACATGGTTAGTTGGAAAGCAGCTTAATGTTGCCTAGGAGATCGGCAGCCTGTACTCCAGACGTGCATTGCTAGTGAACTTGGATAACGTCCCTGTACTATGGCAACAGCCCTATAAGATTGTGAACGGCTGAGAAGATACTGCGGGAAAGTGCCCCATTGCATTGATTCCTGTGGTCGCGCCAATTGTGGTGACTAGGTTTCCTGCCTTCTAGCATTGCTGTGGTAGTTGACACAGCAGATAGTTCTTCACAAGGTGTGTGATGGACTGGGGTAATGAGGAACTGACGGTCAGGTATCTCACGTATCGCCAGATTATGTGTATTGCATCAGCTGCACGTCGTTACCCAGGTAACAACATACTTTGGTCAAACGGTTGGCATTTGTTTGGAAAGGTTGGCGGTATGTTGGGTTAGATATCATACATGAATACAAAGTCGGCCCAACTTAATATGCCAACAAATTATTTTTACTTGAAATTTTTATTTATATACCTTAGAAAAACTTACATCAACACATGAAGTTATCAAAATATTTCACAAAATGTTGCAAGAACCATTTTTGTAAAATTAAAAATGGTACGCTAAATGTTGGCAAAAAGTTGATAGACATACTGGTAGTAATGTGTATATGCCTATATTTATGTTGGGAAAATGCTGTAAAACCAACATTTTGTGACAAAGTTAGGGACTAGATATAATTTATTAACACAATGATACTTTCCTGCATGTTATGAAATACAAATGTTTTCCACGATACTGCAAATTTTTCTTTGAAATATGTTTAGTTTGTTTTATGTTGGGACAATATTCAAAACCAAACCGTTGGCAGTTGGTACTTTTTTTTAGTTGGGCAAAAATTGTGAAACTAACATATTTCCAACAATGCTCAATGATATTAACGAAATTTAAAAAAAAGAATAACTTTTCATGTTTGCTTAAAATTTAGGTTTTTTTATACATAAATGTTTTTGTTTCAAATTTAATTTGATGGTCGAGGTTGGCTAAATGTTGGCAACAAGTTGGTAGATATTCAGTTGATAATTGGTATTAATTTTTAAGTTGGGCAAACATTTTACAACCAATACTTTAATGTCGAAGTTAGGGAATAGTTATTCATTATGATAACAATGCATATTTTCGGTATTGTATGAGATGTCAATGTTGTTCACGATAATGACAATTTTCTGCTAGATATGTTTAGTTGGTTTTATGTTGGAACAATGGTGGTAACCAAACGGTTGGTGTTTAGTAATTTTTCGTTAGTTGGACCAATATTGTGTAACCAACATAATTTCAACAATGCTGCGTAGAAAGACTGGGATGAGAAAAAAAATTCCATCTTTGCTTAAACATTTGGTTTTTAATGCATAAAATAATTGCATTAAAAATATATTTTGATGGTCATGGTTGGCTGGTTGCTGTCTTCCCTCTCACCCATGTCTAGCCCGTCCCTTAAGTCAGCCTCTCCTTAACATATAGAGTACCCCCTACCGCCTTCCCACCTTGGCGATGCTGACAGGGATAGTCTGCTTGAGGAAGTTTACAGTCGTCTCAGCGCTGCTAAATGTCAAATAAATCAGAAATTGGACAAGACCAGGTCGTCTGGAGATTTTTGTGTAGGCGACTCTGTTCTGTGCAAACATATCAGTTTAACAGATCTCTGTGCGGGCATTTCGGGCAAACTCCTGTGGGTCCTTTTCGGTTCCAAAGATGTCTTTCACCTAATACTGTTAGCCTAATTTCTTCTACCACAGGTAGATTCTTTAGAAAATCTCACATCTCACATTTTCTGTGGGCGTAATACGTGCTCGTTATTTTTAACGTGTGACGCACTGTTTCCCTATACCTTTTCCCGTTTTTGTGTTATTATTTGTTTGGTTTTATTTCCCCTTATAATTCCAATATTTTTTTGTTCTTACCTTTCATCCCACCCCTGAGCCGAGGTTCGGAGCATGCTACTGGATGGACTTCTGGAAAGTTTCTTCTGGATTGGAGTTCCTGTACGCTGGCTGCCGTCCCCCCCCCCCCCCGACAGCCGAGATAAACTTGGCTTGGTGCTCGGTCCAGTGTGTACAAGACTGCTCATCGCTGTCCCCGGGAGTCATCGATTATGGGCATTCATACGTGGCTTAATTTTTTCAAGAAAATAATATTTTGGTACTTGTTTGTGAATTTATCGAGCCCCTAAATTCTTCCCCTTGCCTGATGCATCACCATCCTTGAGTTTATTTAAGGTGTTGCACGACATGCCCTCAGCGTATTCTCCCCTTCAACCATACTTCCGTCTACACCAATTACTTCGGTGAAGATTTCGGCAGTGATCGTAGTTGTCGGGGCTGCGTTATGAACTAAGAGTCGGATTTCTCTACCCTACAGTTTAATTTAAATGTTAAGCTCGCGATGAAATTGGAGCTGCTTTTAAGGTGAGTCGTGGCAGACTGGTTTAATCGGAAAATGTTGGAATTAATTTGTCGAACTTCCTTTTGGGTCGTGCAGGCGTAAGTATGTAGTTTTTTGGACAGGCTGTTAGCTTCATGTTACAAAATTTTGCCGCACGACAATTTTACCGTTTATTGGCTGTAAATTTGTTCAAATATGTTTCATGTAATGTTTTATTGCGTTTCAGCCTCAGTTCAGGTTAAAGGCCCAATTTCATGGTAATTATTCGTCTCGGCCACGACACACTTTCGTTAATATTGCCTTTGAGGAGGAAGATTATTGAGTGCTTAAGAGGGATATACATTACATTTAGACTTTTTAAATGTAGGCCGTTATATGACTTATGGTAAGCAAGTTGATAGTTTGATGTATTATTTCGCGGCTTTGTTTGATACGTTGGCGCTGCCACTAAAGTACACCTACCATCAAAGGTGTTAAGAAATCCCGATGTTTGTATATTTTAAAATAAATATTCACTTTAAATTTGAAGGGCTGAGCTCTGATTGATATTAAGGGCTGGACCATACACTTTGTAGATATATTATATTATTTTTAGATAAGTATATAAATATTTTAATGAGAAAATATTTTAACAGTTTTGGTGAATACGCAACAAGATATTTAAATGATGTTGAGTTCTCAACATACGCCGTGCTGTCTGTATTAATGTGCGAGCGAGCTTTGTGTGTTGTATTGCTACGGTTTTTTATATAAATATTATAAATTTCAAGGACAATCGGAAGAGTTACCGAGGCCCAGTTCGTCTTATAGCAATTACGTGCGTCGTGTGTCACTTGTATTTGGAAGGCGTATTGAGTTCAGTAAAAATTGATAGTGAGTTATGGTTAAGAATTGTAATTATTTTCTGCAAATGTTCCGAGTAACTGTAGTTCGAAGCCTATGCTAAGGCATTCTAATTTTAACTACTATATATATAGTATGTATGTATATGTGTGTGTGTGTGTGTAATGAATTCGTACTACTTTCCCTGGCTAAGAAAATTGGTATTAAAAACTTAATGTAACTAGTGTACATTTGCTGAGCGCCGCACGTCTCTCTTTTGTATAACTTTAATGAAAAAGCACTGACTATGTGGGTATTGTTTTTTATTATTTGTGCATAACGAATGTACCCGAACATCTGTAATTGTATTTGGAGTAATATATGAATTTATCTGATAGCGAATTGTTATGTATTTTTGTGAGGAGTGTCACATGGCCAATGTTGAAATGTCACTCAGGGCAATGTTGGCCCAACATGTATTTTTGTGTTGACTGCCAACTGAAATATAATTCTCAATCTGATTTGTTGGGCCAATGAAAATTTATTGTTTTCTACACGGTTTCCTAAATTCTCTTTTAAAAAAAAAATCATATTCCATATAACTCAAACAACTAAAATGATGTTTGTTGGCTTTGCGTTGTTTTATGGTGTGTATATTACAGATTACCAAAATAATATGACAGAAATCCCACTACTAACTAACGTTGGTATTACGTTGGTTATACGCAGTATTTTGATCATTTGCTAAAAAATAATATTCTTATCCCTTTCAGAAAAGCATTCACACTGCCATAATGCTTTGCGAAGATGTGTTATTGCATACATAATGTCATCTCTCTGCCAGCGTACTGTATACCCATCATTTTGGGTCAACATTAGGGAATAGATATTCTTAATTAAAACAGGTCACCTTCCCTGTATTCAATAAAGTGCAAATGTTTTTCACATAACTGACCTTATTTCTTTGAAATATGTTTTGCTCGTCTTATGTTTGGATAATGTTGGAGATCAAACAGTTGATAAATAGTACCCTTTTTTTTATTTTATTGGCCAGTTTGGCTAATATTATGTAACGTACATATTTCTAGTAATAATCAACCTTATGCAAAGGATCAAAAAATTGTCAAAAATTGTTAATGTTTGCTTCCCAGTTAGGATTCGAATACATGTTGTTTTTGTTTCAAATAGGCTTTTATGATCATAGATGACTGATTGCTGGCCGCACGTTGGTAGAAATAGTTGGTAATTGGCATGAATTTTGTGTGTTGGGCCATAATCGTATATTCGAACTGGAAAAAATGATACATACCAATTTTTGCACTACGGATAACAAGTTACAGTAGTCTAGTTGATAACAAGTTACCGTAGCCTAGTGGATCGGACGTCTGGCTGCTAATAGAAGGGTTGTGGGCTCCAATCTAATATCTACAAATGGATTTTCAGGTCATATTGTGAATAGGAATGTGATGAGTAATAACAGGGTTAATGTGGTTCTTAATTTTCTTGTTATTGGGTAAAATTTATTTATAACAATGTTAACCAATGTTGGCAGAACATTGTTTATTAGTTGGAATTATGTATGCAATAACAGATCTTCGCAAAACAATGCTAACTGTGGATAAATTACTATGTGAACGCCTTTCTGAAAGAGAAAAAAATATTATTTAGAAAATGATCAAAATATTGCGAATAGCTAACAAAATACCAACGTTATATAGTGCTTGTATTTCCGTCATATTAGATTAGTGATCTGTAATATACACATTATAAACCAACTTAAATCCGACAAACATCATTTTGGTTTTTTGATTGATATGGCATGTTCGAAAGGAAGAGAATTTAGGAAAGCATGTAGAAAACCATAAATTTTCATTGGCGTAATAATGTATTTTGAGCGCCATATTTTATTTGGCAGCCAACATAAAAATATACATTGGGCCAACATTGCCCCGAGTAAACATTTTGACTTGAGCTAACTGAAGTATTCCGACGTTGGCCCTATGCCAGAGTCAGACGTTGGGCCAACATTGCCCCGAGTGACATTTTGACTTGAGCTAACTGAAGTATTCCGACGTTGGCCCTATGCCAGAGTCAGACGTTGGGCCAACATTGCCCCGAGTGACATTTTGACTTGAGCTAACTGAAGTATTCCGACGTTGGCCCTATGCCAGAGTCAGACGTTGGGCCAACATTGCCCTGAGTGACATTTTGACTTGAGCTAACTGAAGTATTCCGACGTTGGCCCTATGCCAGAGTCAGACGTTGAGCCAACATTGCCCTGAGTGACATTTTGACTTGAGCTAACTGAAGTATTCCGACGTTGGCCCTGTGCCAGAGTCAGACGTTGGGCCAACATTGCCCCGAGTGACATTTTGACTTGAGCTAACTGAAGTATTCCGACGTTGGCCCTACGCCAGAGTCAGACGTTGGGCCAAAGTTAGTTGCTACTGGGTAATAAGATGAAAAGTTTCCAACCCGACATTTACCAGTTGCACATACATTCACATCTGTTCATTGGCGTTTGGACAACGGTCTGCTACAAGTACATGACGATGAACTACTGAATCTACGAGAATACATGTGGTACATGCGTAATTACACACCTGCACACTTTAGTTGCACAGCAAGGCAGTGCAAGTATGCGCTGTAATCAGCGTGATAGATCTGCCGAGGTGACATGGCCATACGGTGAGATTCATGTACGTTAGTCTCTCATTACCCCACTCTATCACACACATTGTGAAAACCGCCCTCAGAAATTACTTTAGGCCCTATGTCGTTTATATGTTTCCCTAATTATTTGTCCTGAGGATTCCGTTCGTGCCAGGTTAGCATACCTACATTAACGACTCACTGTGTATACGACATAGCGTGTTTGGTCATGCAATAGCGCGTCTACCTCACATTGGGAAGGTTGTGTGTTCGACCCCGGCAGGCTGCATTGGCGAGTGGATTTTTCCAAAGTCGTTTCCCCACACCCGTCCCAGGCTGGTGCGGTTCGTGCATCCGCAACATTTCGATGACGTACGTTACCCTATAATGTGATGCCGACGTGTATTCTTTGTGTGTATGCTCGTATTTAAATAAAAAAGTTTTTTTCCCTTTAAATATATATATATATATATATATATATATATATATATATATATATATTTACACACATTATATTTTACATTTTGTTATTGGACGCGAAGATGTTTTAGACAGAGTGATGAGGTACCCGAGGTGCCACACATGTACATAATGCAGCCGCTTACACCTGAAATGGTCAATTGACTTTCCTTGTAGTGAGTGCCAAAAAAGAATTATCTTGCAACTTTTTGAAAATCATAAATGATCACACAAGGTGATCCCTTACACACTTTACAAATACATAAACAATTTAATTTTTGTACTGTGCAATATTACTCCGCATACGTTGCCAGCAAAGAGTCTCCTAAAATATTTCATATAAAAATTTTAATTTATGTGTGCTTAGAGATACAGAAAATTACATAAAACTGAACAGGATGTAAAGAGCGGTGTGCTAGTATATTTAAATAAAGATAATGGAAGGTGTAGTTGTGTGTATTATTCATCGGGGCTTGTATTGTTGGAAATATTGATGCTAATGTAAAGTCTTTCAAAACTCCTGTCAATAGATGATAATATGAAAATAATAATACTGTAATAAAACCTCTATACCGCATGATATTAATGAGTCTAATGCATGAAATACGTTTTTACTTAAAGTGGTAGTTTCGATAGACATATAAGACGATGCAAAGTATTTTATAGAATGGGAGTTCATGTTGTATTGCTGTTATTCAGTTAGCGAAAGATTCGGTCATACACACCACTAGCATATGGAATGTATAGACGATTTACTATGTTATACCATATTGTTCCAAATCCTCAAATTCAGTGAGCTTAGCCTGGATTAAGGATTGGATGTCTTAATTAAATTAAATATTTAATAACTATTCCTTTAATTATTCACAAAAACTACAGCGAATGTACTCTCCACTTAGTAATACACAGTAAATTATCACTGGATATTTACACCTAATCTTTACATAATCGTCTAGCACCTCAAGCACATTAATGTAATCAAATAACTCATATATGTTCCAATAAACAGTGTATCAACAGACATAGTATTATTTCATATAATATATTTCCATATTACTGTGTTACACTATTTACAATTAACTCCTTATGACACGTTCATACCATTCCACCTTAACTGAATCGATACTTAATTAAACTGGATTGTATAAGATAGCTCCGAGCTCCACCATACACAGTGGCTCTCTACTCATCGGGTACCACACCCTCTCAGTCATCCACAACACACACACACACTCGTCCGCAGTAGTCTCGCACCCTCCTGCATCGTACGTCCTCTCCGCTGGATGGCCCTCGCTTTACCAGACTTATCCAGATTACCTCACTTCAACCACGTGGCTATCGCGAAATCTACCATATTTCAGCTTCGGTGGTATTTGTAGCACAGGAAAGTCTTCACATGTCTGGTTGTGCCGAGGAGGGAGACTACTAGATGTTTCATTCAATATCCCTCCGCCGCCGCTGATTTCTATAGAAGAAGAATGTTGGACGGTGACAGGTAGTTATCAGTCATTCCACTCGCCAGGCGATGGCGGCCAGATAGTGGTGACTCATCCCGTCCCCCCCCCCCCCATGCCCGGTACGAGGATCCGTGGACAACAATAGGAATCTGCAAACCTAAGGAAACACTTGGTACATAGGCATAAAGGTGATTTCATCGCATTGGCTACAGAATGAAATTATATATGAAATATATATATATATATATATATATATATATATATATATATATATATATATATATATATATATATATATATATATAGACGGTTCTAATACTACGCGATTCACACGTTCGTTACCAAAAAGTGTAAGAACCTATGGCCTGAAATAACTTAAGTGTGTGGAATTACGCACGACAGACCCAGTTATTATTCGTGCCTCAACTAGATGACATCTGATGAGTGAACTGGATCACCATTTATTAAATATATTTTTCACCGCCATGTACTAATCGCTAACTCTCTCGCCTTTTTAAGGAATCACTATCGTGTGTGTGGTTTTATTTGGGTGTCCAATTACGGAATGCTAGCACCTATGTTCATCTGACACTCTACGTTGTAGCACTTAGTAAACATGCCGAAATTATATGCTTTGTGATATTGTAGTATGGTTATTTTCAGAAACGGGCACCATTTAAAGTTTTGGTTGCCATGCCAGAAATCATTAGCAATTCTATAAGTTGAACCAATATTTATGCAATTACAGTACTTACAGTCCACGTTTATTTTGAATTTCGTGTTCTTATTGATTACCCATTAAGGAAGTCTTCATCACTAAAAATAACAGATATTTCTTATTACATTGATAAACACAAAACTTATTCACGCTTACGAACTAATTCTCGAAATGGCGATTTTATAAATATGTTGTACTAGAATATCGTATCGTATCTGCCAAAATATCTAAATATTTTTGAACAAAATAAGAATCCTTAAAATACATTTCTCCCACGCTTAGTAGGCTGTTCCACATCTTTTTTCGTCTTATATTTTGTACAACAATATCTGGGAATTTAATATCTCAATCATATCTCTGAACAAATTATGAAATTACAGCCAAATTAGCACACAAAGAGTCCTATGGTACGTCAACAACAACATGTATTTTTGGTCAAATCGTTTATGTAAAATGGCATTCCTGAAAAAATAATAAATTATTAGAGAATATATTCGAAACAATTAAACATAAGTCAACAAAACGTGTATAGAAGATTTTTCTTTAATGAATTAATCTGCACATCGTTAAATTAAATAAGGCAACAATTCTCAAAGTAGCTCTGAGGAAACCATTTTATAGTACTCTATATCTATGTATCACATTGCATTATAGCAATATTATATGCTAGTAGATCATTAAACTACTTATTTCTCTTCTTTTTCTCGGTGATTTTTAGCATTCTTACAGAAGGAAAGAAAGGAATATGAGATAAATGTTCTGTTTGTGTGTATGTTATTGAATATATGTGTGCCTGGGTGTGTCTGTGTCCCCTATCCCCTTAAATAAAATTAAACAAGTAAAACCGAATTTCACCAAAATCCCTACACTCATAATATTAAGTTAGGACACCAGAATTTTATAAATTGCGAACACGCTACTCACTTTCTTTCTAAATGGCGACAATTTTGAAATGAAGGATTAATGTCTTATCACGGAAACAAATTTACCGATTTAAACCTAATTTTGTATGTTAACAGTGCATCTTGTAAACATGAAGCCTTGCTTCAAGTCTGACACGCGTGTCAATTAGCTAACTCAAGCAGTTTGATGTGAGTACTCCTGTCCTGCCTGAACGATTTATCTTTCGTCCCGCCAGCTGGTGAAATGTGTGATGCCTACTCTTTCCTGGACTACGATTCAATGCTGCTATTATCGGGTTGCTGTGTTTACAGAACTACACGACGTTACTGGACTTGGTTAGCAAGTCTGCTTGGTTATTTGCCACATCTGTATTTGCTAGCCCAGATTAATAAACTGTTACATTGTTTGAAGAGGCGATATTTTTGCAGCATTTCTCCACCCCCCTCCCCACCCTTAGGGGTGACGCACGTCTGAACGCTTCCAAGAGCTGAGCTATACTGAAGAGAGGCGCGCGGCGCTCCTGATGGACGCGACCGAGCGCTGTCTGGTGTCTACTACTGGCAACGAGTTCAGCCTCGCACACTCTGGAACCTTCCATACGCCTCTCCGCTATTCCCGCCGTCTCCTTAACCTTCCCGAGCCGCGTTTTCACATATAAATGTTCGTCCCCAGCCCGAGCAAGTGTGCAGTGTTCCTCTTAGAGTTGCGCGGGCTGGCTGACGATACATCATGTCTACACCACTTCGTACTTCGGGGCTTTATCATGCTAGACGCGTTTTCGCGTAACATGAGTACTACTCAAGTTAAGTATTGCAATGAAAGTAGTTGATGTTATGGCGGGGGTAGAGTTTCCTTTTTAGTAGATTTTTTTTTGTGTATACGGATTTTTGTGGGGAAGTGATTCTTCACTCTTTTGATTGTGTGAATTTTCAATATGGTATTCTTATGGGAATGTTTGAAAGAGGTGGATTATTCCTTTTCACTGGTGTGGTGTAGGAATGGTCTCCTGGACTACAATTATATTCTTGAATTTAGTATTCCATGTTGTACTTTTTTTAGTGAATCATCATGAGTACATTACTTCTAAAGCTGTAATTGTACTTGCTTTACTCAGGGATTCATTTTACCTTTTTTAATGGGATTTCATGAGTATTTATTCAGGTTGGGTGATCACTCAGTATATATTAATATTGTTGTTTTTCTGTTTGTTCCAGTGCATATGTGTTCTCTCCTTCCCCTAGTTCTCCGAGTGGTAGTAAGCAACAGAAATTTACAGATGCGAATCAAGTTGCAATGTTGTTGTTCTTGGTGATAATGTATAGATGGGCTTCAATATATTTGTATTGACTTTAGAATTTTTGTGTCCATGCTTTCTTGATTTTTTTTTTAATGGTGTGCGTCCTTCTCCTTGTCTGCCTTTAGTGCTGCTACGCCCTAAAGGGGCGTGACAAACATAGAAATTATAAATGGATATCGCATTAGGGCGGTCGTTTTGTAAGATAGCACTTCATGAAATAGGAAATATTTACTTTATATTTCGCAGTTATTGCAAATCAATTATGGCCTAATTTCACATGTAAGTGATACTATTGCAGGCCATGTAAATGTATGGAATTGAAATTAATTACACAACTCTTTTCCAAAATATTTTCGGTTCATTTTTTATATCTACCAAACCATCCATCAAATTTCAACTAATCTTTTTATGCTGATGGTATCTATTAGACGCGTCATATCTGTCGATAAAAAAACCGCGTTTGTCCACAATTTTGTAATGGATTATCAAATGAAATAAATAAAGATTTATGTCATATCTCGAAAACATTCCACCGATTCCTTCCAGATTCGGTGAATGAATTTTAACCCTGGAAGGTCATATTAAATTACATTATTTTGTATGCAAAGCCCTTATTTTTCAAAATGGTGGTTATAGAAACATTCTAGTTTATTTTGCTATATATACGAAACTGTGAAAATGATGTTAACTAAAATGTTTTTGTTGGCAGTATCTGTGACAATCATATAAATGCGCTTATAAATACCGTACTAATTTTGTCATCCATTTGTTATCATTGTAAACAGTAGAAAATAAATTCTGGCTTCGACGCCCCACACCCTTGTCTGTCATTTCAATCGCCCGGCGGTCATCATGGAAGCCATTAATATTTACCCTGATCTTTGGCCTTGACCCCAGTGACCTATAATTCTGAAAATTCCAAAAAATCCAAAAAAAAAAATCAAAATATAAATTCCAAACAATTCTAAAAAATGTATTATAAAATATTTGAAAAGATATTTTAAAAATATGATGCCATGTTATCTATTTTTCTTTAAAATTTCTCTTTTTCTATTAGAATCTCCCCTTTTTCCCTAAAAAATATTTTTAAAAATTACAATTTTTTTTAATTACAATAAATTCATCAAAGTCAAAGAGCTTATTATATAACTGACTATTATCACCATATTAGGAACAGGTAACCCTGATGTTGACCTCAAGACCTTAGTTGCTTTCAAAACCAAAATTCGAGAAAAATTGAATAAAATTATTTAAGTCAACGAGCATATTATGTTACTGACTACTAGCACCGTATTATGTACAGGTGACTTTGAACCCATGACCTCATATACCTTGAAAACCAAAACTCGAGAACAAATTCAATAAATTCATAAAAGTCAACAAGTATATGTTTCTGGCTACTACCGCCATACTGGGCATAGGCATTGACCTTGACGCTGTAACATTATATGACCTGGAAATCAAAAATTCTTGAAAAAATTGAATAAATTCATATTATGTTACTGACTACTACCGTTATATTGGATGTAGATGACCTTGAATTCTACCCATGACATTAGATGACCTTGAAAACAAAACCCAACAAAAGTATAATAACTTCATTAAAGTCAACAAGCATTATATGTTACTGACTACTACCGCAATATTAGACACAGGTAACCTTGACCTTGACCATGTGACTTTGAATGAACTTGAAAACCAAAACTCGAGTAAAATTCCTAAAAGTCAGAAAGCATGTTATGTTATGGACTACTACCACCATTATGGATGCATGTCACCTTGGTATTGACCATGTGAAATTGAATGACCTTGAAGACCAAAACTAGAGAAAATTTTCATAAAAGTCAGTAAGCATTTTACTTTACTGTCTACTGCCACCATCATCTTGGATGTTGGTAACCTTTGACCTTGACCCTTTACCTTGAAAGAAAAAATATTTAGAAATAGAAAGTAAATGAAATCCTTATCGAGCTTTCCATCAATCTGCTCCGCAATCGCAATCAATTCCAAAATCAGCTCCGCAGTCGCAAATTACTCTGTAATGAGCCCTGCAATCGCGATCTGCTCTGCAATTAGCTCCACAGTCGCAATGAACTCCGCAATCATCTCCGCAAAGGAATTCTTCTCCACAATCAGCTCCGCAATCACAATTCACCCCACATTCACAATCAGCTCTGCAATATTTAATTAATATCGTGTATGCAGTCAACTGTCCCTGAATTTGTTATACTAAAGTCCTTATTATCATTCTGTATGCAGATATTTGTGTTTATAGACGAGTGATCACAGCGCCACTTTAAGTTGCAAGGGATAAAAAGATACGACACACAAAAACTAAAGAAAAATCTATTGTTTTTAAATAATAGATTATTATTATTTGTAATTACATTTTCAGAAGGAAGCAGTTCTTTACACCATGCGATAAATCGCCGTACCTTCAGTAAACTGATTATTGAATACATCTCAACAAAGCCAGACAAATCCTCGCGTTTTTTTAAGCTTAATAAAATATCTGAGTCAATCAACAAGTTCATTCGTGTTTTCGAGAAAAAGGTAGTCAGTATCCTCGTTGTCTTAGGCTATCTTCAAGCCACTCGTTGTAGCATATTTGTTCGATATGTGTGTTAGTGGATCGAGAGAATTGCCCTCGTCGTCTTCAACATATCACTATCTTCATGTTCATTTGTTATCTATGTTGTCTTCATGATCGTCTTTACTTCCTGTTTCATCCTCAATATTAAATTTGTTTTTCTTTGTGGCAACAGTTGCATGCTCGCCAGTATTTAGGGCTAACGACCATTTATTTAGAAGTTCGTCGACTTGACGTAGGTACACGTGTACCTACATTCTGCACAAACCTACTCTACGTCACTTTTTCTGTCTTTAGCATTTAATGTCTCATCATAATCACCTGTCGAGTCGGTACCCATCGATGCAGCTAGAGGTTTTGCCAGCAACACTTGCTGACTTCCAGCAGACGAATCCTTGCAGATCTCGGTACGATCTTTGAATGTATCGACTTGCACAAACTGCATGGGACTAATGTCGTATTGCTTCATCGCGCGAAAGGGACTGTTCGTACGGACCGTTCTCTCATGCCGACGAGCATTTTGACCATAGGTTAAAACTGGATCGCAGAATCGACACTGACGACAACCAGGTAGTGCTGATGCAGATCGCAGCTCCATGTTAGTTGACGTCAAAGGCAAGCTTGTGTGAATAATTTTGTGGAAACCACTTGATTGTTCCCTGAGATGTGGCATCAAACAGTCATATATTTAATGTTACTATCCTCATAAATGGAGGACAAAAAGTTATGGATTATTACATATGATGACTGCATACTGCCAATATACAAAGTTAAGCGATAATTTATTACATAATTTCGTAGATATAACACATTAAGCTAAAATTATTCTATAGGCATCATTCTGAAAATAAGTGTCTTTCACACAAAAAATCTTCAATTACACGGCGTACCGCAATACAGTTTCTTTGCCAAATTTGGTAAGTATGGGCTGATAGTTTCCCGAAAAGTTAAATAGAACATTTAATTTATTGTGGGTCTAACTTACAAAGTTGTAGAGAAATGAGGCTCTATAGACAAAGTTGATGATTGTTATTGATCCTACCTGCACACAAAATTTAAGTTGTAATGTGTTTCGTTAATAAAAGACACTTTGTTAAAATATTTATATGGCTACTATTTAGAACAAATGTGCCTGAGCTACTACTTACAAGATAACAGGTTACACCACCTGCTGCAGTGCTAATTGGCCTGAGCTACTACTTACAAGATAACAGGTTACACCACCTGCTGCAGTGCTAATGTGCCTGAGCTACTACTTACAAGATAACAGGTTACACCACCTGCTGCAGTGCTAATGTGCCTGAGCTACTACTTACAAGATAACAGGTTACACCACCTGCTGCAGTGCTAATGTGCCTGAGCTACTACTTACAAGATAACAGGTTACACCACCTGCTGCAGTGCTAATTGGCCTGAGCTACTACTCACAAGATAACAGGTTACGCCACCTGCTGCAGTGCTAATTGGCCTGAGCTACTACTTACAAGATAACAGGTTACACCACCTGCTGCAGTGCTAATGTGCCTGAGCTACTACTTACAAGATAACAGGTTACACCACCTGCTGCAGTGCTAATGTGCCTGAGCTACTACTTACAAGATAACAGGTTACACCACCTGCTGCAGTGCTAATGTGCCTGAGCTACTACTTACAAGATAACAGGTTACACCACCTGCTGCAGTGCTAATTGGCCTGAGCTACTACTTACAAGATAACAGGTTACACCACCTGCTGCAGTGCTAATTGGCCTGAGCTACTACTTACAAGATAACAGGTTACACCACCTGCTGCAGTGCTAATTGTTTGCCCAAAGTGGTGGAAATATGACAATTGTTTCCCCAGATATTACATAAATACTTCATTTTTCATTGACCTATCTTACAAAATGGCAAACAGAAGATGCTACGTGTAGCTGCATTTGATAGTTGTTATTTACATTTTCAGTATACAAAACTAATTTGGAATTCATTACATGGTTCCGGCAATAATGAATACTAAGATAAGATGCCTGTGATCCCTCCATTTTGAAAATAAGTGTCTGGTATACTTAAAACTTGTCGTTTTACATAATCTGCGCCATTACCACTTGTTTCCCAAATTTGGTAAGAATCGGTGAATGGTTTCCCCAGATATGACATAAACCTTTATTTATTAACATAGTGCTATATTATAAAATGATGGACAAACAAAATATGCTTCGTGTAAACACAGTTGAAAGTTGTAATATTTACTGCCAGCATACAAAAAATGTTAGAATCGATAAAATGGTCTTCATGATATAGTGTTCTAAACTAAAATGGCTATATGTTCGCCATTTTGAAAATAAGTGCCTGACATACATACTATAAAGATAAATTTTTATGTAATATGCCGCAGTATTACTTGTTTGTCAAATTTTATAGGGATAGGTTAATTGTTTCCCAAGAAATAACATCAAAAATGTATTTATTCCTGTGGTGCTATCTTACAATATGGCTGGCAAAAATGCTTTTTGTTGATACAGACAAATGTTGTAATACCTACTGCCAGCATACAAAGATAATTTGGAATTGCTTTCATGATTATGTCGATAAAATATTATAAGCTAAGATGCCTATGTGACCACCATTTTGAAAATAAGTATGGCATTCTTAGAATACGATATTTATATCAACTTCTGCAGTAAAAATTATTTCCCAAATTTGATAGAAATCAGTTAATTGTTTCCCGAAATTTGCCATATTCATTTACTGGTGTGGTGCTATCTTACAAAATGGCTGACAAAATCCTGTATGTTGCCAGATATGATGTTTGTAATATATACTTTCAGCATTTAAAATTTGATCGAAATTGGTTAAATGGTATAGCAGATAAACAAAATAAACCTAAAATATTTTACGACCGCCATTTTGAAAATGAAATGTGTGAGTATTACTTTGACAGTTTTCGAAATATTGTGTAAAATAATATTTTCTTTATTTGATGCTTTCTTACAAAATGATGCATTATCAACAATATATATTTCAAAATGTATTGCTTACACAATGTTCTGCTAGTATACGAAATGTTGTTTACATTGGTTGAATGGTTCCCGAGATATGAAATATCGCCCTAAATATTCAATTGGTCGCCGTTTGAAAGTAAGTGCCCGGCGTGGTCATAAACTATAAAAGTCAGGTTTCCTTACTGAATACTATAATGTGCCGATTTTGGTGAAATTTGGTTGACGTGTTCAAAAGCGTAAGACTTTAAGTACAGAAACAATACACCCATTAAATTTGACTGAGTGAAATTGCCACGAATGCAATCTCACAGGGTGTATGCATATGCAAGGTGTATTCATATGCCAAACTTTGTGTGCATGTAATTTCTACAATCCCTGAGTCTACACGCCTACTGTGAATCTTGTATATATTACACATGAGGGAAGATTTTAAAACAACCATGCTTACAGTTTCTGACAGTGTTGTCGATTGCAGACATCTTGACAATTGGACTGAAAGCTAAACTTTGTGGCTTTATAGTTACTGTCTTTGACCCAGCGATGGAGGTGCAGGTCTTTCCTCAATAATTTGCAGTGAAAGTTAACACTTCGTAGGCGTGATTTATTTTTAATAACTAGAAGGGAGTGCTGTTCTACTCATTGGAAAGTATCGTTCGCATGGTTAGTCTCCACATCTCGATGCTATTACAGCTGATATTGCTGTGGCCTGTCCTGAAGCGATCAGATCACACATTAACTAGGGGGATTAGGGTAGGTGGATGGATAGAGCACTTCGCTGTACAAAACACTACTTTTATTTCACTCTCAACAGCTAATACAAGTTTTTACAGGGTTCGCCCACGGTGTTACTATCTGAACAAGAGCTATCAACAATTAACGCAATTATGTCTGGAACAGCATTAGTGGTTTTAAAGTGCTCTTTGACTCTGATGGAGTCCAAGTTACATCCACGAGTATCCCTAATTCTCGACTACCCATTGCGCCCTACTGGAGGTATATATACCTTGATAGTTGCCTCGTCAGCTATGTGAAAACCCCTTGACGGTGGCAGCAGTCAGGCGTAGAAGTGGGACCACTGGCCTAGTGGTCCTCCCTCGTAGTCATCCCTCTGGTGGTTGGATCAAGACGGCCGCGAGCTGCCATTGCACCAGACTCAGGGGTGACCCTGGCCTCATTGACCTTCCCCAGGGAAATATTTTCATAACAACCAGTCTGGTTTGTCGAGGTCGCGCCATTGTCGCATGTCGCTTGCCATTGCCAGCCCTGGCTACTAGTAATCACACTACGACCAAAGAAGGGGAATGTAATGAGTGAGGCTGGGCCGCTGAAGAAGTATGGCGGCTCCGCGGTGAAGGATTTACCCAGGGCCATCAGTATAGGTTGCTAGTATTCCACTAGACTAGAAGGAGTCTCTGTTGTTCACGGCTGCTGTCAGGGTTTTAGTAATTAGTGTCAATTCACACACTGTTTTTGAATTTCCCCAGGACGTTGAGAGTCGTGAGATTAAGTTTAAGGATATCGTTTACATTTGAAGCTAGAGAAAGATGTCAGACAGTCTGGAATTGTATTAATTTAAGAGCATGTAGTTGTAATTGAACTTACCATTATATGTACATAAAATAATTTATTCATAAAAATTTGTTTAACTGATATAGCTATATTGATTTCACTATTAGGAACGAGTAGACATGACTATACTAGATAAACTCATTAAGTATTACATTTTACATTGATGTATCTTAATTATTCTTATTTGTACGTTTTGACGTACTTATATTTTGAGATTTAAATAATGGACAATACACACACTAATATATTTTTTAAGTATACTTGAAAGTAATTTACTTAGTATTCGCAGTAACTGTGCCGGCACGATGATATTTGGCCGCTATGATTTCGTGGAATCGAGATATTGTGATGGGAATGCGCTCGGCTCCGTGAATTATATAAGCTAACCACATAAAATTGCACAACTACTTTAAACTACTTGCTCGGCATTTAACAAGCGAATAGGAAACTCCGCGGCAGCGTTCTGTTGTTCTAAGCGTTAACGCTACATGCTGGGAGCTTATCGCCGGATGTACTTCCAGGCCACACCAAGCCGCCACTCCCAGGCGATAAACAACTTCCTGTTACAAACATGAGCAATGCACTATCACAACTGATAACATTCTGTTACATGCAAAACAGACACACACAAGTGCAAACATATTTGCTGACGTAAACATTTGATCAGCCACCTTAACAAACGTAAATACTCCTTTCGGGCATATTAAATGGATCACAACGAGGGTAAAGAGGGGGGGTGGTGAATTTAACTCTTCTTGCATGTATTTTGTCAATCTAATGTTATTTATATATATTTATGTATACCATGTTGGAAGTTTCCCCAAGGAAGCTCCATAAATTTCGCTATTAATTTTAATAATAGGATTTTTGAAGGGTGAACTTTTTGATTATCTAGTGGATGTCCTTGATGTGTATTTATATCACTCCGTATATGTAATAGCATAAAATAAATGTTCAAATACTCCCTCCCTCAATATACCCCCCCCCCCCCCCTTTTAATATAAAGGAAAGTAATATTGAAAATATGGAAAAGCTCTGCAGAATATTTCGTACCTGCAAAGCATTTATTTACAAAATAAAAATACATAAAACATAATCACGGATTGAAAAAAAATTCCACATGACCAAGAATATGCATGTCGCTAGTAGTACCAACTAATTTCCGATAAAACTAAATCTGATCACCAAGTCCCATGTTCATCTTCTTACGTGAATACATAGTTGGTACTACTGGCAACATGCATAATTCTTGGTCATGTGGAATTATTCTTCAATCTGTGATTATGTTTCATGTATTTTTATTTTGCAAATAAATGCTTTGTAGGTACAAAATGTACTGCAACATTTTTTTCTCATTCTTGTGTTCCTTTCCTTTATATTAAAAAAGGGGGGTGTATTGACGGGGGAATATCCGGACATTTATTTTATGCTATTAAATGTACGGAGTGGTATAAATACACATGAAGGACATCCACTAGATAATCAAAAAGTTCATCCTTCAAAAATTCTATTATTAAAATTAATAGCGAAATTTATGGAGCTTCCTTGGGGAAACTTCCATCATGGTATACATAAATATATATAAATAACATTAGATTGACAAAAGACATGCAAGAAAAGTTAAAATCATTCACCCTGCTTTTCCTCTAATTGTGATCCCTTTAACATGCCTGAAAGGAGTAATTACATTCGTTAAGGTGGTGGATGAAATGTTTATGTTGGCCAACATGTTTGCACTTGTGTGTGTGTTGCATGTGACAGGATGCTGTTATCAGTAGTGCATTGTGCTAGGTTGTAACCAGAAGTCGTTTATCGCCGAGGAGTGACGGCTTCGTGGGGCCCCGGAAGTACATCCAGTGATAAGCTCCCAGCACTAGTGGCAATGCTTAGAACAACGGAGCACTGCCGAGAGTTTCCCATTCGCTTGTTAAATGCCGAGCGAGTAGGTTAAAATAGTAGGGGCGGACTGATCTGTGATATCACCAGATGGTATGAACTAATGACTCTAAAAGTATTCTATCGTGTGAAATTTTCTGTAAAATTTATTTGAATAACCATACTAATATCTGTTCATTGTACACCTCTTTACTTTATTATTCTATTGTTGTTGTAACCCACTTTGGTTGATGCCAGGAACAGTAAAATGTTGCAACCTATTTACAACCTTTTACCTAATGAACCAGACAAGAAGCAAAACAACATTTTGTTTGTAACCTTCATTTCAAGGTAAGTGGGGGTTACAATCTTTTACCTTTCCACCATCGAAGGGACCCATTCTATGGGTGTAATCTTGAAGCACTTTTCTCCAGTCTTAGCATGTGACATTTAGGAGTAATACACATAACTTGATTTTGTCTCATAACAAGGTATTTGCCGAACATGGCAGCTGTTAATTGAAACAATTTATTTACATATTTACAAGGGCCCTTTTAATTCTTTAAAGAAATTTAAAGTTGATCGGTATGGGGTAGTCACCGCACGGAAATGCCGTCTGTGCTGCTCTCTAGAGCGTAGCTTTAAAACAAAATTAATTTGCCTTGACAGCTGGTGTACTCTACTGGTAACATTGCTAACTGTTGTTATCTGCACATAAACAGTTACCTCGTCAGCAGAAAGAGTGCGTTGTCAACATGGCAAGTAACTGTGTAGCGCACTAACAGTTTATAGCACGTGAAAATTTTTTCACAAGCCTGGCGTGCTGGAGTGGGCATATTACTATTTTTAGCATATTAACCTTAACTTGCAAAATTATCTCACCACTTCTTATTTAATTGCTTATCCCTATTCTTAGAATATCTGTTTATTCTGATATGTAGTAAACCATTAACAAATGCTGACATTATATTACATCTTTATTTATGCCTATCTAGACAGCCTTCTCCAGCAAAATTGAAATTCTTATTAACTTATAATATAGCATTCCTAGGGCTACTATCAAAGCCACAATAGTGGACAGACTTAACTAATGAAAATGTTCCTGCGACATAACTGAGAACACTGAGGTATGAAATAAGTTATTTTGGCTGGAGACATATTCTACAGTTGGCCAATTTGCATGCAAAATTTTCCATTCATTATTAAGCATATTCCTTCAATTAGCGCTAATTGCTTTGCCTCAAAAGGACTGTTCTCAAGCCAGTGAATGAGTAATATGATATGAATGACTGCAATTGCAGGGCTTTTTATGTCACACACGTGTGTGGCTTCTATTATAGTATCTTTGTTTATCGTAACTTTGCATCCACATGGAGCCTTTATCTAAAAAGAGCCAATATCAGACTTAAGAATTGTTTGGCTGAGAGTTTAACTAACTCATCGCAATGCCAAAGGGCCAGGCGGGTTTGTTACTACATGATGATGGGGTTTAATAGGAATAACCTGCAGTTTATTGCTAGCGTCGCAGGTAAATTTGCAAAATGCATACAGTTTTTCAAGAGACTGCAAATGAATTGATTTTTTTTTTTGGTTGCGTGTTTAGATATTAAATACATTCCATAAGTTAATTCTTCTTCTCGGCTACCGCTCTTGTTGTATGAGTAAACTTATCCACAGCAATGATTTCAGTTGGCAAGTCAATCGTGCATGATTTATTTTTTAAGAAATAAGGTATTTTTGTGGCTTTAAAAAACTGCCACGTAAACTTGTTACTAAGAAGAGCTACCTGTACTTTAATCATAATTTGTGTAGGCGAGAAAGAACATTCTGTTATAGGGACAGAGTTGATTATATTATTAATGGGAATGCTAGGTTTGAGATCCATTTGGCTTAGTTTTGTTTCAAATTTTAAGAGCTATCTTGTTAACATTGAACTTGATGAAGCTTGTGGCGGTAAAAGTTTATGTTGGCACTATGGTAATTACCATTTTTACCTGAACCACACGTGGCCTCGATCACCATCCACGTGCTCGTACACTGCAGCTGTAACGAAAAAAAAAGGGGGGGAAGTCACATAGCACAAAAATTACATTGGTTAAATTCACACAATAATTGATTCTGTGGCGATATTACCGTGCATTTTCGTTTCACTGTCGCTCCATTGATTACATTATGTTGCAGCCGAACACAGCAGTAACTCTTCTCTCTTGGAGCCTTCGTTTGACTGTCTCTCCATTGATTACATTATGTTGCAGCCGAACACGGCAGTAACTCTTCTCTCTTGGAGCCTTCGGTTATGTTGACAAATGTGGTGTTAAGACGACGTGGCTGCTGTAGCGGTGTTTCGGACTTGGTGCGGGATAGCTGCTTGCCTGTGGCTACGTGGACTAGGACACCATGTTCCACGCAACTGGCTGCAATTTCTCTCGGCGGCACTTAAACTTATAGACACTATATTAGTTCAATTTATTTTATTTATTTGATAATTAATTGTGGTAGGGGCATGCCATATTAGTGTAATATAGTCGGTTCTAGGCCAGGAGCCAGGATCCGGCATCGGCTTCCACCGGACAGGAGTCAGGAGCCTGCTTCGCCACCGACAACCGCCATCTTTGATTATGTCATTTCCGGCCGCCATCTTGGTTTACGTCATTGCGGTCGCCACATTGTTAGCCAGTATGCCGCCATCTTAGTAGGCAGTATGTCAATTTCCATGCTCTATGATTCCATGTTGACTATAATTACGAGTGTTTTCTACGCGTTCTCACACTTTTCATGGTTCTTGTATTCCAGCCATTTGACCACCATCTTGTTTTCGCACTTCATGCTCTATCATTCCATCCATGTAACTTCCATTTTTTATTCGCAGACTTCCTGCTATATCATTACATCTCAGCATTCAACATTTTGTTTTTGAACATCATGCTCTATCATTCCACTTCAGCACCCACCATATTGGATTCCCAGACTTCCTACTCTGTAATTCTGTTCATGTGACGGCCATGTTGGATTCTGTCATTTTGCAGACAGTATGCAGACATATTGTGTTTTTTTCACTTTGTACTTTATCATTCTATGTTGCCTCTCTTGCTCCAAGTGCTCCCATTTTTTCTCTCTTGCATTATTTCGGTTTCTTTCCTCTCTTTCTCTTTCTCTCACCTTCATTCGATTAGTCGCTCCACCGCCATGCCATCTTGTATATTAACCACCAAAAAAATTCCAGTGATGCCATATTGGATTTACATTAATTCCACTAGTTAACTTTATAGTCATTTTCTTTTTCATCTTCACCTCTTTCGCCCAACTCTTTATCGATGGGCCATGCAGGTTCGGAGAGTTTCTTCACGACTCAGGTCGCCACTACTACATGATGTCACAAACCCATATATATATTTATCAGCGTGCAGGTTCGAACTGGTTCGTCACAGCCCAGACTTACTGTCGCCACATTGATTATCGCAACTCGCTTGTCGATCTGTACACCTCTCGGTACAAGCACATACCATATTTGTTCAAAATATGTAAAAGTAACCAGTATGTCTACAATGATGTTTTTTTTTTTTTCATAATCTTTAAAGGTCATAAATTTGCTTTTAATGTGCATTTAAAGGTTTTATTATCAACCAAAGTTCTTTTAAAGTGTATCAAAAGTTTTTAACAGCAATTTTATCATTTTTTAAAATATAAACACCATTTGAAAAGCATGGCAGTAATTATTTTAAAACCAAAATTTTTCAAACAATATATTCAAATTTATATTGTAATTAAATATTCTCAAAAAATATATTTTAAAAACAAAAATTGTTATACAATCGACCTAATGAGCATCAGCTCGCTATTTGTAAAATTATGTTTGTAACCGGCGAGATTCGAGCTCCCATCACCCAACCTTGCGACTAGATACTTTGCCATTAAGCTATGGCCCCAAACACACAAAATCGATTATTGATATGCTATATGAATGAACCTTTATTACCAAGTCACTCAAACACTTGTTACAAAACAACCCGTACGTCACTCGGTACGTCTATACCACATTTGTTCAAAAAATATGTAAAAGTATACAGGATCTCTATAAGGGCTTTTTTCAAAAACTTTTAAAGTTCGTAAATGTGCTTTTAATGTGCATGGAAAGTTTTTAATATCAACCAAAGTGTTTCAAAGAGTATCAGAAGTTTTTAATAGCCATTTGATCATTTTTAAAAACATAAACACATTTTAAAAAGCATTGGTGTAATTATTTTAAAACCAAAATTCTTCAAACATTATATTCAAAATTATATTGTATTGGAATATTCTGAAACAATAGGTTTTAAAACAAAAATCGTAGCCCAATTTATATATATATTCTGAATGACCTTATGAGCATAATGGGGCCTACAGCAGCATATTAAAACATATAGTATAAGAAACAAAAATAAGATTTAACTGTACATAAATAAAAAAAACATGTCCATTGCTGTGGTTCATATCCACAACATATAGTAGTATTAAAAAAACATGACATGAATTTAGTGTTAATTTTGTGTCTTTAATGTAACAAGGGTCTCTTGCAGCTCACATAGCACCTGTAGAATACTATCCACCATAGAATTATTCTTCCATCACATGCCCTATATGACAGATTTCTAAGTTGTATGGGCAGTTGTCAGGACTTCTTGGTGTTGACAAATGTAATGATTCCCATGTACGGCATACAGCACAGATGCTCCATGAGGAGGGGGGGGCACGATAACAAATCTCTAGTGGGCGTATGTAGTCGATCCGAAGGCAATGATTCTAACGTTGGAGTTGATGTCACAGGTGACCTTGCTGCGACCTCTGCTTCTGAGTGAACCACTTGGCTTAGGAAGTGAGTTAACTTTCCATAAAAACCTTGTTTTTTTTACGAACACAAGTATGGCGTTGTGAAATAACTCCCCCCCCCCCCCCCCCCCCCCCCCGCCGTCTTATATTTGTGGACACAACTGTCGAACTTAAAGCTACTTGTCCCTTACCTCTTTCATATCCACCCAGCTGTCTTTAGATTTTGGTAGCCCCAACCATTTAGCCAGTACTTTTCCTTTCTTGCGATATAAGACTTACTCAACAAAATACGTATCTGGAAAGTCCGTGACCTTTATTTCTTCGCCATAGAAGGGGCCACATATAGGTACATTATTCATATATTCCAAATAATATGTGTGAGTATAGTAATGGTGTATGTGCACATCACGAAAGAGCTCTGTAGACCAGTTCCCTGCAGCCAAAAGGTACATTTGGTGATGTTGTTTGCATATGCAGACAACATTTAGCTTTCGGTTTGTGAGTATCCAAAACTTCTTCAACTTTATGCATTGTTATTAGCAGTGAGTTATCTTCAACTTCCTTTGGTCTCATGCCTATCGTTAGATGAAATGAGACATTATAGTCAGCCACCAGTGTATATATATTTACATACTTCACACAACAAACATACAAATAGAAACCTTAAATTTTCTCACAACTTTCATTTAGTGTTTTTACACCAGCATGCTCACTTTTCACCTAGGGAATATAATCTACTTTTACACAGCTCAAGACAGTCTATGCTAACAAGTGCTCAACCAGAACCCATGGCCATATATTCTTCTTCGCGACAAAGTTTCACAGCTGCCACTGTCAAACTAAGCTTCCTAACTGGAACCTGGCTGCTTACATAGATACCACACCAGCCTATGTAACTCATTCACAACATCTGCTCTACTAACCAATACCAGACTAAATATACTTATCATTCATAATATAATTCAAGCATATATCAGCCTACGCCAACTAAAATATACCAAAATCATAACATTAACATGTTCGTAATTTCCATCATACACCAGTCAAATATATACGGGAAAATATATAATCCAACATACTATCCATGTTAACCCAAGTGTACCAGGCTAACTGACAATGCAAACATTATTACCATCTATCAAACTATAAATACTGACTGATACGAGACAAACCAACATACCATCACCTATAACTAAAGAAAACTTTTGTGACGTGCTTTCGTGGTACACACGCTACATACTGTGTAATGAGAATGACTCGCAGTAAAAGTTGAATTCATCTCTATAATCCGCTCGTCTCGTCCTTTTGGCTTTAGCACCTCGACAGCACAAAAGAAAATATACCTCGGGTCTTGCACTGTATGCAAAACCATGGGCTATATTGGTCGGTTCACTACACCGCCATATACTCTGCTTCCTGCGTCTCACTCAAGAAAATATTTGACCTCCCTAGTAAAACTTACTATCGCCTTAGCGTGTGTGGATATACTGTGGATGTGACTCTGGCACTATTTCCCAATCCATTAATATCCGTATCATTCCACTAAAGTCATCCGTTCTCACATCTGTTCAAACAGTCAGGGTATAAAATGAATGACTGGTCCAGCAAAACTCTGATACGTCTGTGACCAGGGCAGTTGGCTAGGCTTCCGGATCGTCGTACTTCTTGGTTAGATGGTAATCAATCCATCCCCTTCCGCATTACCATTAAAATGGGTGAAGTAAATGCAAATGTTAGAACTAATCAAACTGTTCATTTTGACGCACCTGTGACATATGGCACGATTATAAAATGCAGCTCGCTCTGAGGCACGCTTTCGCAAACACCGTGGCGCTCACCCAAGAGAGGGGAAGAGGGGGGTGCATTGTTTCTGAAATGTACTCGGTCGCCGTAGCGTTTTTTTTTTTACAGGCCTGTATGGATCGGACAAGCTTTATCGCGTTCCATAGACGAAAGCAAATTAATATTACATATTACCTCTTATGAGACAGGTGCACAATGCATTAAACTGTCAACGAATCCACTCACATTAGAAATTTACGTAACACTGAACGTGTATTCATAATAATTTATTTCTATCTCTTTATTTTGTCTACGACACGTAATCACTTTACTATCAAGTATCACTTCCAATATCTTATTGTATTTAATACAAAAATTTTATTTTGAGCACACAGACAATCAACTTTTTATTTTATTTTAATAATTTTCTGTTCTTCATAAAATTTATTTTTTGTTTGTCGAGAATGAATCATAGAAATGTTTTCAATTTTCTTTATCTTCACAGCATTATTTCTTTACTTAGCTATTTGAGGCTTACTTTATTGCTATATGTAAATCTATAATAACAAGGATGTCATTTATTCTTATATTTAATCGTTGGAATATTCGGTACTGAATGACTTAAAATTTTAGACGTGGTTTGGAAGGTATTGTTTATCATAACTTATGTAGCATAGCTAAATGATTTTTCATTTACTGTTAAACAATGTTAACTCTTAATTTATTCTTAGTTACTCTATTGAATGACCCATGTCATATTTGGTGGGGCGGCATTCTTCCTTGACGGCTGGTGGGGCGTGTTGTTTGTGTAAAGTGTGCAAGTAGGGCTGGTGGCTCAGGCTGCGCTGAGGCTTGTCATCATCGCCAACTGGTTCCTTGTTTATGTTTACTGAAGTGTCTGTTCCCGCACACAGTAATTTGATTTTTGTTTCGCCAATCGCGAAGCACTGTTTGAACTTACGGAAATGCTCTGCTATGTCTGTTTAGAAGTCCGTGTTTCTATTGGGGAACAATTGGAAAGTGTTGGCTTGATGTCCTGTATAGAAGCACAGCGCGCACGTGGAGGACTTTTGCGAGCACGGTTCAGTGAAGGCCGTCCTTGCCGTGCTGACTTCGTCATTGCGCTGACCCATACATTCCTCTGGGTCGGCCTGGACACACGCCGCCATCTACGTGGTGTGGGGAGTGTCGGCTGTCATGGGCGCGATGTTTTGTTTTCATGAATGCTTGGTCTTGTGGTGGGTGTCATTATTAAGACTAATTGGCTCTGAACAACCTACCTACTTTCCGTGTTTACCTGTTTTGGAATGATTTGTTTTGGTCGATATGTGGGTTGCCTTGACGTCCGAAATATTTCCCCGTGGGAATTGAACTTCGCGATTTCTGCATAGGAAAGTGTCGGAACTCTTTTGCTAAATAATGCCTCACAGGCGTTAATTATGCGTTGTACCTAGACTTCCAATTTTACACCTGTCTTATCCATGGTGTCATAATTGATGTTCCGTGTATGTGTCTGGTGGGACTTTTCTCTTTTGCACCCCATGTCTGTCCTATATCATCGTGATATTATACTTTAACCGCATTGTAGTGCGGTTTTTTCTGCCTTTTGCGAGTTGCCCTTAAGGGGCCTGCCTGTAGTTGTATTGGTGATGTGGGTGCACCTTACTCTGCCATTTATCAGCAGGGGTGTGCTTATTGCCCCCTTGTATAGTAATTTATTTTTGTATTTTTTGTTGGTTTGGGGTCCATTTTGATCATATCTAGGTTCCTTTTCAATGGGATTTGTGTGGTGTTGTGTGGTGTCAATATGTGTTTGAGTGTTCCTTGGAAATTGTTTATTGGGCGCTAGCGTGTGGTTGGAAGGGTGTGGTTTAAAATATGTTCTGTTGTGTGGTACATATTTCTCCATGTGTGTAATTGTTGTTCCTGTAGTAGTGCTGTGTGTGGGTTATTGTGGTACCTAGTTGTTGTATTTCTGATTTTAAAGCACTAGGTTGGCAGTTTCTTCCTTGAGTTTGACTACTTCCGCCCTTAGTGTATGTTTGTCAGAGTGTATTTGGTGTCCTGAAATTGGTTGATTGTATCGGAATAATCCGAGTTCCACTCGTACGTTTGTAATGAAATCGTGAATGGTGTCATTTTTCGGACCTACTATCATGTCCACAATGGATGTCAGGAGAGGTCGCCATACGATTCCAATATAATCAGTGTCACTGATGTTTGGATTGTACTTCCATATGTAGAACAGAAGGTTCTCGATATGCTTTTGTGCACTTTCATTAAATTTTTGTTTTATAGTGTACAAGAGTACTTTCAGGTATTCCTCTGTGACAGGTGTGGAGAATATGCTTTTAAGATTATAAACTATGTCATTCCGCATGGTTTCTCTTAAATGTGTTTGTTGGTAGTTATCCAGAGTGTGTTTTACCGTTCCCTTTAAATAGTATTTTTATTATCGACATTTTTCTGTGTTGTCCCAATTGTTGTGTTCCTCAGCACTTTTCATTTTCATCCCCTAAAAATTTTGGTACCGTTGTAGGTTGCTGAACAACAATGTTCAGGGGTGGTGGGTTAGCCATGTTGGTGTTCTGTTGTACGTTTTCAAGTGGTGAAGGTTAGGGTGAGTTTTTATAAATATGTTCTCTAGTGGTGGTGTCAATTTGAATTGGTGTGAGATAGTGCAATGTATGCTCTTCAATGTTTTTGTAAGTAGGGGGTGGTGTCGTTGGCAGAAGGTCACTGTTGGAAATTTTTGTGATTAGACTAGGTGTAATGCGTGTTGAGTTTCTGTTGAATTGATCAATAAGTTCTGGGTTTTCTTGTAGAAATTTTTCTGTTGAGTCAATTAAGTGTTGAAACTTGTTGGCTGTGTTTGTAGTTCTAGCTAGTATTTTCTTCTGTGTTTCTGACAAGTCTATAGTGGCATGTTTAAGGATGTTTCTGGCTTTGTTCACAAATGATGTAGTCGGATTATCTGTTATATGTTATGTGTAATGTCCGACACTGTAGCATGTGACCTCAATAAATAGCATGCAAACATAACCTTTTTAGAAAATTTTATTTCCACTTTGCGCAATCCCTCATGGAAATTTTGCAATTAGCAAAGTTCAAAACGGTCCGAAAAGCGGCCGTGGTTTTACATGCATGAACAGTTTAGTAGTGAAAGCACACACACACTCTCTACTCTACAATGGACGACTTGTACGACCAGAGTATTTGCAACGCGGCAAGTTTCTACTCCAATGCGCTCGAGCGCCCACAATTAACTGAATAGTGAAACACTTCGTGGCTTTGAATGTATACTACCAATGTCACGACTATTTACTATGATTATCGGCAGGTTATCGAACTGAATGGCTTTAGTTACTTTCTGGCAGGGGGTGAAACCCTGTGGGGTGGTGGGGAACGTGAGGCATCTTGTCTGAGCTTTAGCTTATTTCTTTGACACATTTACGCTGATATTTAAGTTGAATTAAAATGCAATGATTTGAAATGGGAGATGGGAAAGCCGGTGCCTCCACCAATTGCTGTGGCCTGTCCTGAAGGTCATGCATTAACTAGGGGATTATGGTAGCTAGATGGATAGAGCACTCCGATATACAAAACACTACTTTTATTGCACTCTCAACAGATAATACAAGTTATTACAGGCCTCGTTGTCCTTCCCTGGGGAAATATTTTCATAACAGCCAGGCTGGTGTGTCGAGGTCGCGCCATCCTGCTCTCACGCATGTCGCTTGCCAGCCCTGGCTATTGGTTACCACACTGATATTCACGCTAATATTTCTGCATTGCAGTGGCACTACTCGACATCTTGTCCAACAAAGAAAATATTCAAATTATCCAAACTTCAACTAAAGCTCAATTTGAACAAAAATATTTGAACACAAACTATCGCATACATAATGCAATAAACACTTTTTAAGTATGAGACAACTGCAAGAAAATCTAGGCGATTGTTATCTCTGACCTACCCCTTATTCAAACCATTGTTATCTCTGACCTACCCCTTATTCAAACCATTGTTATCTCTGACCTACCCCTTATTCAAACCATTGTTATCTCTGACCTACCCCTTATTCAAACCATTCAAATAAAGAACTTTTGAAATTAGTTTTGCACATGCAAAAACTTTTGCTGAAAGTTAAAAAAAAATTGCACTAAATTGAACATTATAATTTTTCTTATAATCTACGATATTTTCTACCTTTGTCCTGTTCGCTGGTGTTAATGTGGCCCAGCATGGCAGTAAAAATTAACTTCTCATGTCACTTAAGAAAGAAGATCTTCGTGCATTTGGCGTTTGAATCAACAAGTGTCATCATGATGCTCGTAGTTTCCATTCCTGCTGCCGGCAGAGCTGGGCGCTGGGATCGCCCATCCATCATGGTGGTGTGCGTTCGCCATCTGCGCAGAAGTTCGGTGCACCTTTCAAATGGCCGTTTGGGTGACACAGTGACATGTTTACTAGATAATTAATAACATACACATAAACCCCAACAAGAAACAAGACTATTAAGTCTAATACACCTAAAGCCCAATTATAAACATAGTAACTCAAAATTCCCATCTACCAAAGCTACAATCATCGAAATCATAACATACACATTAAACCCTACAACATTTAAGACTAAAAAGTCTAAAATACCTAAAGCCCTTTTTTAAGCTTAATTACAAAATAATTCGCCATCTAGCAAAGCTACAATCATCAATTTCATATCATACACATCAACCCCAAAATTAAACAAGACTACAAGGTCAAACACACTTAAAACCCTATTATAGGCATAGTAAATAATAATTCCCTTCTACCAAAGCTACAATCATCAAATTCATATCATAAAAGTGAACCACAACAACAAACAAGTCTACAAAGTTTAACACACCAATAGCCCTTTTATAAGCATAGTTACTTATAATTCCCATCTACCAAAGCAACATTGATCGAATACATAACATAAACATAATCCCCAACAACAAAAATGTCTAGAAGTTCAAACACACCCAAAGCACTTTTATAAACATAGTAACTCATAAATTCCTTCTACCAAAGCTACACACATTGAATTCATAACATACACACCAAACCCAACAACAAACAAGACTGCAAGGTCAAACACACCTAAAGCCCATTTATAAGCATAGTAACTCGTAAGCCATTTATGGGCTGTTAGTAGTTCACCTACTCGCAACCATCAGTTTCATTTCCATCAACATCGCATTGATGGAATACCAAGTATCCTGTTTCCAGCAGTCAGCCATAACAGTGCCATCTCTGTAAACCCATAATTATTGAGTGCGAGCAGTCATCCAACAGTGCCAGCAGTAAAACTACAGTCAGCCGACTGTGGTTTTCTACATGGGTAACTTATCAAGCCATCTGACCAGGCCGACCAACCAGTTGCGAAACATTCCTTAAAAATTATTTCTCAATTCATTAGTTCGCCATATAGAGCTCAGTCGATTTCAAACAACCCTTGTAAGGCATAATGACTCACATCGACCCATGGCCCTCCTTTTGCACACACTTACAAAAATTTTTATCTAAAACATATCATCGTAAACGATTGTTTACGCCACTGAATTAACAAGTATTTGAGAGAAGCAGAAAACACTGTACAAGAATTTAAACACAATCTCTATGTTCGAATAAATTTTTCCTTTTTACTTATTATATACATTCTCTCTTTCCGATTATTTTGTACATTCGATCTATACATTTTTCAGGTGTTTGCAGGTCATGGATAGTAACCAACAATGCCATATTATATAATACCGATCCTTCAGTTCACTTATGATAGAAAATATTTCGTTAATGTACGAGAAATCTCCATCTTGTTGCAAAGCGATAAGATTATAACCCTTGTCCTTCCTCCCGTTTTCCTAATTAACTCTGGTATCCAATGCTCTCTACTCGAACCAACATCAAACACTGGGTTACTGTAATAGGTGGTAAGGGGTGTCATCAAGGGGGGGGGGGCGCTCACTACGGTGGCGGAATAAGGAAGATAGATTGTAAAAATATATATTTCAATGTTACAACCTTCAAGTATAAAACGCAATACATTTACGCTTACTGAACAATGGAATACAATTCCGTTAGTTAAAGTTACAGAAACAGTGGTCATATAATATTCACAATATTGCCACAGCTGATTCCCTAACCTTGCCGTAATTAATATTACAAAAGGGGGAAGGGACGATGACTCGTTATGAGAATGGCTCCCTACCGCAAACGCGTTTATACTCGCCCAATTCCTGTAGATAAAGATGGCATCAGAGCTCCTTAGGGCCTAGGGTCGTCTGCAGCCTTCTGCTTCAGCTTATAGTCTCACTCACTACCACTCGTCGTTGAATCTCGGTACCATCTAGGGGGGGGGGGGGGTCATGGGGGGACGCTTTTATAGCCGGCCGAAGTAGTACATGTTTTACAAACAAGGTTGCCGGCCACCATCCATACCCCATGCGAGCTTAGGCGGTGTAGCGATGCCAATTTATCGCCACACTACCCTCACCACTCCATCGAGATAACAGCCGTCCCGGCTGTTGAAGTGGTCATAGCATAGGGTGTGAGTAGGAGAGGTACAAGTATCCTGGGGTACATCAGTGGTGGGGAGCCGAGGAGCTCAAGGCAGTGGAGAACGTCGAGCAGGGTTGCATACCCGGAAGTCTTAAGCGCGGTATCGAGGGAGCATTTTCAAGTAGGAGACACCGTCGAAAGTAAAATTCAAAATGCAGTTAAAACATATCTTCATGAAGTAAGATCAAATTAATTTATGTTATGGGGCAAAATACAAGGCTTTAAAAGACATTACACAGATACAAGGAATTGGCTAGCCATTATAGAAACTACAAGTTCTGACCATGTTGTAAGCGACACGTGGGGGAGGAAGGTGTCCACGGCCACAGTTAATAATTATTTAAAAAGAACCCCCTTAATAGGTAGGCCATGGTCAGGGATAAGCGGGAGGTTGGGTTAAGCGCGCCTAGAGTGAACACTTGACAAGATGGCCAGGAAATTTACTCCTTAAACTAGATGGGGTTATAATGGCACAAGCCTGCTGGCTGAAATATACAATTTGTTAAGAAAATACTGTGTGCCAAATTTGTCTAAGGTAACAATGAATTAGTTGGCTGTAGGGGACAACAAAAACAATATTTAGTAATGTACGTGTAAGTGCGATGAAATTATGATACAAAAGTTTGTAAGGCACGAGGCAGTGCTATAGAGAAGTAATTTTTTACAGTTGGCGGCGGCAGATGGACGCACGCTCAACTGTTAATAAAAGGTTTTGATGTGCTACGCCCGAAGCGTGCTTTGGTACAGTGGTTTTTGTCCAGTGCATACATCTGGAATATTTGGAATAAATCCATGTCACAGCTAAGTAATGAGTAACAGTTTTTACACTGATCGAGAATCTTGTGAAATTAAAATTAATCTACACACAACACCGAATGGTGATTTAACTTACGCCTAAGCATGTTCGACAGAACTTTGATATCTATGGACATTATTATTATAGTATGTAATTAAATTTAGATCTTAATATTAAACAATCATAGAAAATGGAATAATTATTGAAACAAACGCCTGTGGCGGATAGTAAAGAAAGTTTGTGTATGGTAGTTGGTATCTCTGTGCGTGTCGCTGAAAGTATAGTTCTCTCATTATTCACTTTATTTGTAAGTATATGATACCCACACAGGAGTGTGAAGTTCGTTGAAGAGCACAGCATATTGTGAAAGCACTATTTTAACGTGGAACTGTCTTTTAGGAAAGTTAGTAACACTGCAATTTGACATAAGTGTCTTTCACGTGTACTGGGTTGCGTTGAGAGAGAGATATAGGGCACTCTACCATAGTAATTAAGTTGAATTAATATTTGGACTTTGGCGAGAAATACAATATTATGCCCTAAGGCGATATTAACAATAAAACAACATATATGTAACTTATTATGAAAAGAATTTGAAGATATATTTTATGTCGCGAATAGCATTCTTACCTATATACTATAACATAGTTACAAACATCTTCTTTGCTAGAGGTAGTTTTCATAAATGTTTTATTGAACACCATACATACAAGAAAACATAAAATAATCTGCAGATATGGGAAAAGGGGAATAAAAGGGCGGGGTACTCCTCTGAAAATAGCTTACAAACTATAATTAAAATGCCATACCAGAGGCAGCACTTGTCAAGTTCTGGATACGAAAAAGTTAAGTTCACTATACACAATGTATCTGTGCACACAAGGCAGGATGTGACCGAGAAGTTCTGACTTGTAACACTAATATGAAATAATATCAACTGCAAATGCAATGCACTTGAATAGTTATTCTTTAAATGGAAATGCCATGAGACATGAAAGAGAATAAATTATATATATATACATAACCTTAGGCTTAAGTGACAGGCACTACAAACAACGGGATTGTAATTCTCCGCGATAGGGATTAAAAGCAATTAACCCTAATTGAACATCAGGAGCAGATACACATGACATCAAAAGAAATAAATTCTCACACGAAAAGTACTATATACATAGTTGCTACTGCTCGCAAGGCAGCAATAGAATTCAAAGTCTCAACTGTAATACTGTGTATAATTGCTGAAATATTTGCAATCAATGTAATATTTAAAGTTACTGGAACTGTGAGCGCCCTTGCGCGTGATACTGGAAAGTATACTATTTTAAGTAATAAATATATACCCGTAGGTCTAAGCAATAAGGACTCGTTAACACACCTAATGCCAGGTGGTATGCTATCTTAACTCTCAAAAAAAATATATATATATTAGTAGAGACCCTTGGTCACTAATATAAGAACGAGATATCAGCCCTAAGGAAAACACAATATGCGATTCCTGTTCATAAGTGAAAGGTGATGTAATAAAATCACACAACAAACAGGAGGGGTTACCTCATTCCTTACCATAAAATGTGTCATATACCCTAAAATCCTCGTAAAGGCACACGAGCAGTTTGAACCACATTAACTCACATATATGGTCACAGTAATGCATCTTGTGCAAAATATACATTTAGCTGAAATCTTGTATTAGTCAAAAACTGTAGGCCTAAAATGACTTACACGTATATTACCTATAATGACAGGAGGCGTAATATCGTAAATTATAAAATGACTTGAATTATAACTGAAAATCTGCTGGTCAATATAAGACTCATAAAAGTCAATTATAAGTAACTACTTACTTACATACAAAAACGACATTCTGAGTGGAGTGAATGTATTAAACACGCTTTAATAACACAGGTACGAATGGGGACAACATAGCCTGTCTAAGAAATAGGAATGTGAAAACTTAATCTGAGTTGAATTACCCTATATCATGTAATAGTTCATAATTATCTGTCGCTGTTGTGGACGACCCGTAGGCATTATTTGAAAACCACCTGAAACTCGTTGAATAAAAAAAATACAAAGAGTACACTCAAAGGAGAATGTGAAGGCCACATTAAAAATAAGACAAGATATAACTGAATAGCACCGTTGTTGCATAAAAACACATAGGCGAGTTAAGTGAGCCTGCTAGAAGGCTTACTAAATGAACTCATAGGAATTAAAATCTTATGCACTGGCATCTAGGTGTAATGAGCAATTATGTGAAAGAATAGTTAAAATAATGCTGTAGAAGACAGCTGTGACATCATGTAAAAGGGAAGTTAAGTGTAATTGATAGCCGCAAGAGGTACATGATAATAGAAGTGAAAACACAACATAAATTACGTGATATCCGGTAAAAGTAAACAAGGTGCCACAGAGTAGTAATCTGGCGATCATTGACCTTGGGGTGTGCTAAACAACTCAGTGTGGCGCATTAAGGCGCATAAGGAGTGTAGATATTTTTATAAACTTAATGTAAAAAGAGGTCACAATGCACAGCAGAAAAAAACAGTGCAGGGAGAGTGAAGTAATCAAAATGAGCAGGGTAGACAAGGGAAAATAACCTTGGGGCCGTGAATGTACCACTCGTAATGCTGGGAACAACATCTTGCAAAATACTGAGTTTGGTATGGTTGAGATGCCAATCAGTATTCAGAGCAGATGATATGTTGTAAAAATGAATTCCCTCAGGGAGGGACAGTTGGGAGAAGTGGAAAGACTGCTCAGAGAGCCAATGAACTGGAATTACTGTTTGATGGAGGGGGATGATGGGAGCTCGCACATCACATAGATGTGTGGCATGAATGATTATGCCAGAGGGTGTTGTGACATATGCGGGACACACGGGACATGGAGTTCCACAGCTCCTAAGGGGTGGGTGGGGAGGTTTGTGTCTAGCGATGAGTTCATACATATTACCACGGTGTTGGGATGGTGGTTGGTTAAAACAAACTGTTGGGGGGAAATATTAGTGACAGCGAAAGGGACGGTAGCCGTGCAGTGGTACTTGCATGAGTTGAACAATGATGTGACGTCAGTCAACAAAATGGCAGAGGTGATACATTTGGCATTGTCGCCGATGAGAGATTCGGTGGGGGAGGGGTGGTTGAATACAACATCCTGGGATGGGTGGATGGAGGATGAAATATGCCATTGAGAATGAGCATCGATTAATGGCGCCTGCAATTTAATTATTAACTGCTGCTCTGAAAATGAACCCTCAGTGAATTCGAGAGAATAGTGTTTATATAGTTCTTTAGTGGTGATACTGAGCATAAGATTGATTTTGCGAAGCTGTTCTCACAATGCTGTGAGATCGTGAGTGAGTTGTGTTTTGTTTACTGCTGCAAGAGGCAGTTTATGTAGTTGGCATGAGTAGATGAATGATTCAATTGAGTGTTCGATGATTAGGTTGTTAATGAGGTGTAAAACACTTGTCACAAGCAAATGGACTTGTGTTTCCAAGGTGCGAACCATGCTAATTGCAGTTTGTTGGGACTTAATTACAGTAGTTATGCCATTTAAAATCTTGGATAGGGAGTTGACTTTGGTTTCAACCTTGTGGGTGATATCATTAACAATATTGAAAGAAATATTCAATGCCTTGTGTGTATTGTGAACAATGGCCGTGAGTTCTCGGATTTGCTGATCAAGGCTTAAGTCGTTTTATAGGAGAAGGTGGAGGTTCTTGTTCGTTAGGAAGTTACAGCACAAACTCCCAAAGTCTTCTATGACTCGAATGCCGTGCTTTGCGTAGAAAGGGGTAATGACATCGGTGTGGTAATCTCTCAGTATTCCCGCTTCTATTACCTGCATATAATGTTACACAATTTTCCCATTCGTACACGTCGTTGTGTTGTAGTCAGCGCAGGTAATGTGGAGGAATTGGTCCAGTGCTTCAGGCGGGGATGGAAATTATAGCCGGAGTTTGTATACCAGCGGAATGCTTGTCTCATATACTACGTCATGCACTGTCGTGACATAGTATAACCCTGTGTGGGTACGGTGAGTTGTCTGCGTGGAGAGTCCAGCTGTTGCAACTAAAGAACAAACACACAATGTTGCAATGGTGATGTGGCCGGCGATAGCACCTCACCACGTGGGCGTGGCACGACCCTGGCCAGCCGTTGCCATGACAACGCTTGGTGCATGAGCAAGGCGATTCCGCCCGTGAGCATTGCTGCCAACCTCGGCAGGCGGCGAAAAGAGCATAGCAGATACGCTGTGTGGCAGCGAGAGGTAAGGAGTATAGTTGGCAGGCCTGGTATCCCTTCTAATGTGACACCCGCGGTGCAGTAGCATGAAGGTGGACTGAGAGGCAGAAAGAAACGCGATGTAGAAAGCACGCTGTGGCTACTGCTCGCTGCACCACGCATGACGATTCTGAACTTGGTCAGCACATCCCAGTTGCAGTACACCTCGGATTCCTCTCAGCGACGTCAGGACACAGACAGCTTAGCAGCCACAGTTTAGCACATGATGAGCGACGGAGTAATAGAAACTGTAACACATTTTTACACTGATATTAGGCACTGATACGGAAAAGACACTTTATAGAGAGCGACATTACTATACAGTATTAATGGATGTATGCCAACTTGGTGTGGCTAGTTCAGATATTGTCAAACTTAGGTACACCAGATTTGTTCGTCTGTACTAGAACAGTCAATTCGCCTAGATCATCTGTGGTACGGTGCAGGCCGCGAAAGCGATGACTAAGGTTCTTATGTCTCCCGTGGTTACGTACCCAGTGTCTGACCGTCTCACGAGTGGCTAAAAGTTGCTCGTACCAATTACGCCCCGCTTGGAAAACTTATTGGCTACTACCTGGGCTGGGAGGACTGCTTCTACCCCATCAAGGAAATATAAGGGTGTAAACTTAGTAGAGCTATTAATGCCAGCATTGTGGTTGAACTGAATGAATGGGATGTACAAATCCCAGTTTAATTAGTCCTCACTTGCCAAAGCTGTAAGCTGTTCCCCAATGGAGTGATTATTATTTTCGACTAAACCATTACAACGGAGGTTGTATGCGGTGGTAGTTAGCTTTTTAATGCCAAGTGACTTGAGGAGGTTGTTAATAAGTTTGTTTTAAAAACTGGTTCCCCCATCTGTAAGTATCTGTTCTGGGCAACCGAACTGCAAAATAACTTATTTTATAAATTCTGCACAGGTGGCTGCATCAATAGACTGAACTGTTTTGGCACAAACATAGCAGGTAGCGTATTCTGTCATTGCCATAATATACTTATTTTTACGGGCAGTGGCAGGCAAGGGCCCTTTAGCATCCAGAGCCCACGTTTTCAAAAGCGGCTGCGGTGGCATTTTGGTTAATGTCCCATGGGTTGTGAGGTGATGGCTTTAATTTTCTGACATTCAGGGCAGAATTAAACATACTTCTTACCATCAGCAGCCATTGTGTCCCGAAAATAAGGTTGTTTAATTTTCTGCAAAGTTTTAAGCACACCAAAATTACCTCCCCCAATTATGATGTCATGATGGACCTGAATGACTCCAGAAACATATAATTTATAGACCAGTGTTAACTTAGACAACCCTTGGGGTGAGTGTACATTCAAAAATGTTTTCCTGTTGGTGGCTATACCACAGTGATGACTCATCCTACAATATTTCGTATCGGCATGTTCTGGGATTAATAAGGCCTGTTTCAGATTGTGAATATGGAGGTCATTATCGTATTCGCCAATGAAGGGAGAAGTAGGAACAGTGAAAGTACATAGATGGAACACTGACTTGTGATCAATTTGAATATACTCCTGGGAGTGTGCATAGTCAAGGAGAAAATGTATAACATCGTTAAAAAGGACAATGGGAATTTTACATTTAAAGACTGCATCGATGCATGTCGTGGCGAGTGTGGAGGTATGACTTTGTCTAATTACTTCAACATTCACTTGGTAGAGGGTATTTATGATTTTGATAGTCAAATGAATAGGAAAAATGCCCTCCTTATCTACAACAGTGGCGATTCTATCCCTCTCAGTCGGGTCGTGAGCTGAAATAAAATGGTGTTTAACATTGTCCTAGTGTTTTTAATATTCTTTGCCACAGAAGAAGTAATGTCGGACGCTTTGTCAGGGTTCTGGAAAATGACTTCGGCAAGGGTCTTAAAAAGTGAAGTGCAGTTCATTATGTTGTCTTTGACGATGTATTCAGTGTTGTGGACTGTGACAGTTTGTGTGGCGACCTGTGGAGCTGTGGGGATGCGGCTTAATGCATCGGGAAGCATGTTCAAATTACCCTTAACTATATTAATTTGAAAGTCAAATTCACTGAAGGTGATAGCGATTTTTCGAAAATGTGTGTTATGATTCGCCATGGAACATAGATACCTCAGGCAGGTGTGGTCGGTTTAATTGTAAATTTGTGCCTATACAAATACTTACAAAATAAGAGCATAAGTATTTAATAGCCGATAACTCTCGCTCAGGGGTGCTCCAGCACCCCTCCTGAATATAATTTTTTTTTAGATGCGAATACTACTATATTTCTTTGTTTAAAGTGTGGGTCGATTTGGATGAGCAGTGTTACTGGTGTCCCATAATAGAATAATCTCATAGCCCTTGTTAAATTTTTGCAATAATGGCGCCTAAAGAATGGCTTGTTTCAAATGTAAAAAGGAATTTTGGTGCTCTTTTTCCCATCTAAAAGGAGTAGAATGCTTAGACAGATCAATCAATGGCTGTGCAATGGATACATAATGCAAAATATATCTCGCAGGTAGGAAGTCATTCCAAGAAAGGGGCGAAGTTGTTTGAGGTTATTAGGAGGGGGGGCATATTTTCTATTGCAGCTACCTTGTTGGGGTCTGTGAATATGCCTTGGAGCATGATGATGTGACCTAAAACTTTAATTGTATGTTTAGCGAAAGAACACTTTTTGGCATTGACTTTAACAATGAATTGGCATAATCTTTGGAAAATGTTATGAATATTAGCAATATGTTCCTCAAATGTACTACCTAGAATAAAAATATCGCCAACATAGGCGATTGCTGCAGTCCATCTCAGTGGGCCTAAAAGATTGATGATGAACATTTGAAAATATGGAGGTGGGGTGCTGAGACCCATTAGCATTCTTCGATATTCAAATAATCCCACCCCATAGATACTAAAAGCCAATTTGTGATGATCCTGAGGTCGAACGGGGATGCTATAAAAGCCAAAAATAAGTCAAGGCTGGTGATGAAAGGGGAATGTTGTAGAGCATTTAAAATGTTTTCAGTATACAGTAGTGGATATTGTACCCTAGTAAGATGTTTATTAAGTTTTCGAAAATTGGTTAAATATTGAAGGCGCCACTTTTTTTTGGAGATGACAAGACTAGGGGCAGAATATGGGTAATCAGCTTCTTGTATAATTCCAGAATTGACAATATCTTTGATTTGAAGTAAAATGTCATCACACACCTTGGAGCTAATTCGATAGGGACAGGTAGCAATGGGTTTGTCAGTGTCTATGCCCAGCTTAATCTCAAAATCCCTCGCTTCAGTGGGGTCTAATATAGAGTTAGCAAAACTGTCATTACAGTGTTCTATAATGTCTTGAATGGCACATGTCTGGGAAAGAGAAAGGTTATCATTAACAGCAGGACTCTGAGGGGGTTGATTCTCAAAAGCCTCGAAAGCATAAAACAGTGCTAGCTACACAGCTGCATGAACATCCTGTGTCTACTAATGCATAGTATTGTTTGTCCTTAATTGTAACTAGTACACATCGCATTGCAGTACTAATGACTTTCAGCTAACATTGTGAAAGAGGTGTAGAGCATGCTTTTTTTCATGTCCCAATTCGAGACGTGGCTCCTCTCAGCTTGTTTTGAAAACATGCGGAATGCACTACTTGTGAAACCTGAGTGGGGGGATATATGAAAACAGCACATGGTGTCAGCTTAAATTTATTCTTAAATCTGCGAAAGCCGTCATCAGCTATCTGACCACTTTTATATCCTATGTAGAGACAAAGAGCGCAGGTATCTCTAGTGTGGCTATGGAGACCGTAAACTGCCTGCTGCATGGCAGGGAATTGCTGTGATGTGGTAGCATAGCAGTCTAGCGCACAGGGCTCTGAAGATGTAGCAACAACAGGCTGATTTGCTTGGGGGGAATGCTGCGCTTGTGAGAGTCACTGTGGGCGGGCTTCTGATGCACTGTTTGATGTGTCAACATAATTATTTACTTAGTGGTTGCGGAATGTGAACTTTACTCAATCCGACAGAAAAATTTGGTCCATGGAGTTTGCCAAAATGGATCTGAGAATGATATTCTTGTTCTGAGTTACCGTCTACAACCTGGCATGGTGATATGATAGGCAACGAAATAGGGCTTGGCTGTAATTTTACCCCTGTGGAATTAAAGCATGCAATTTTCGCATACGATCACCTGGGTACCACTTTACTAAAAATTGTATTACATGCGGCCCGGACCGGGGTGTTTTCGTCATCGGGGGTGGTGTGTCTTACCACCTTGTGGGGATGTTTTTTTTTACTTATAGCAGGGTACTTGTGTTCCATGGTATGCATGTAACTGAGGTGTGGGAGCAGGTAAGTTGTTATAGTGAGGTGTGTTGGTGGTATTGTGGGAAAATTGAGTGGTGTTGATGTGGTGCTGGGGAAAATGATGTGTGTGATTGACTCCACCACTATAATTACCAAAAGAATGTGGTGTTTGACGAAATTCACGATATACAGTGTTTGGGGGGGGGGTTGGTTGCGGTATTTGGAATGGGTTGGTAGTTGTAGTGCTGTGTACAACTAGGGTAGGAGGAATTGTTCCCTGTTCGAGGTTATGGAATGTTATAGCGTGGGTGGTTCTGATGCTGTGTGAACTGACGTGGGGAGTGTGAGTCACGTTGGTGGAGCGAAAGTTGTGCAAGTTCCTGTTTTAGTTTAGTAATTTCCACCACAAGGCATGCGGAATATGGGTGTGCGGGGGTTTGTGCAACATTCTTTTGGTATTTGAAGATGCCAACTTCAACCCTGTGAATGTTTTCATGCATTTGTTCGAGCGTGTCGTTTGGAAGTCCAATGAGCTTATCTGCAACGGAGGGGAGAATACTTTCCCAAATGATGTTCATGAAATCGGAATCCATCATGTGGGGGTTATAATGGGCCCTGTAATATTCCTATGTTTGTATGTGGTGGAGTGTGTCCTCGTTGATGGCCTGTTTCTTGGAGTAAATGAAATGTTTTATATGCTCGGTTTCAGCGGCACTTGTGAACACATTGACTAGTCCTGCCTTTAATTCTGGCCAAGTGATAGGTTGAGCGTGGTGGTGGGTCAGGTTTTCCAGGGTGTGCTTGGAGGTGTCATGAAGAGAAAAACAATTACATTTACATTTGTCAATGTCTGTCCAGCCATTAATGTCGGCGACCTCCTCAAAGGATTGCAATAATTCTTGAATATTTCCCCCCTATTTCTCTGAAAAAGATGGGGTTTCTCTAGTTGTGTGAAAATTACATTAATGGCAGTTGGGTTGTTGGCCATCTTGTTTTGTGGTTGATTGTGTCTGAAATTAATGTAGGTGCGTGTGGTGGATAGGGGTGGAAATCAACATGAATGGAGGGGAGCACTGCCAATTTCCTCATAAAGGGAAAATCCAAAGAATTCAGTGAATAGTGCAGGCGATCGTGATGGTGAGTTAGGAATGGTTTGGGAAGGGAGTGGTGTGTCAAGGGGGTAGTTATGTTCGGTGCTAGGAAATGATGAGTCTAGCCTAGGAAAAGATGTGTCTAGCACATCGTTTCGGATTTGACTAGTAGTAGGTGTTTTGGTAGTGTGTTGAAGATCGCATTGTCTGTCACTCTTGTTTAAAGTATTTTCAAAATCTTTTGTGTTAAGCAAAACTGTTTTAAGAAATTGCAAAACGTTAGATGTTTTTTTTCTGACCGCATGTTTCCATGTACTGTGTAAACTGGGTGTTGAAACTGTACATTCGTGTGTATGGTGCTGCACACTAGGTGTAAACTTAAGATTAAACAAACTACAGGAAAGAAGAGAAAGTCCACTCCGACAGCTCACAACACAATTGGAGTGGTTCAAGTAAACAATTGAACAGTATGTTCTGCATGCATTGTAAATGTAAAATTACAATACTCTATAAGAAGGAAGCACTCTGAGGGGAATGGATGGGCGAGAAAGGCATATGGGCATGGTTGCTATGCAAGTGCTTATTGCGTATGTGGTAACTGACCTACAATATGCTGACTTACTGTGGGAGTAGAACAGCTGTTAGTGTGGGCGGGGCTGTCTGTTACAGATGGGGGAAGATGGCGTACTATTAATGGTATCACATGTGTGAAATTTTTTAATTAGAATATGTAATGAAACGATTATGATGTGACCTGGGAACAGGTGGAACTTAGCTACAAAGAGGTGGGGGTAAGACCCTGTCCTCCACCAGTGTAACCCTTGCTCTTCCTCCCATTTTTCTAATTAACTCTGGTATCCAATACTCTCTATTCGAACCAACATCAAACACTGGGTTACTGTAATAGGTGGTAAGGTGTGTCACGGGGTGGGGTGTGTGTTCTCACAACGGCAGCTGAATAAGGAAGGTTGATTATAAAAATATATATTTCCATATTACAATCTTCAAGTATAAAACACAATGCATTTACGTTTACTGAACAATGGAATACAGTTATTTTAGTTAAAGGAACAGAAACCGTAGCCAAGTAATATTCACAATATTGTCGCAGCTAATTCCCTAATCTTGCCATAATTAATATTATAAAGGGGGGAAGGAACGATGGCTCGTTACGAGAATGACTCCATACCACAAACACGTTTATGCTAGCCCAATTTCTGTAGATCAAAATGGCCTCAGAGATCCTCAGGGCCTTGGGTCGTCTGCTGCCTTCTGCTTCAGCATACAATCTCACTCACTGCCACTCATGGTTGAATCTCGGTGCCATCTGGGGGACGCTTTTATAGCCAGCCGAAGTAGTACATGTTTTACAAACGAGGCTGCCGGCCACCATCCATACCCCATGCGAGCTTAGGCGGTATAGCGATGCCAGGTTATCGCTACAAAATACCAGGGTCTATTTACTAGTTCTTCAGGTCTTCTGTAATCATGTAGTCAGTATTATAAACATCTTCTGCCATCTCTATTTCGCTCGTTGCAGCAAATGAACAAGTTTTCTTCAGCCTTCTGCCTTATTCACACCACTTGTCGAAGAAATCTCCTTGGTGAAATATGTGGGAACGTCGAGGAAATCAACAGTTTTAACTCTATCACTGTCTTCGTATTAATTCTCGTTGATTTCAGGCGAAAGTCTTGTAAGTGTATATTTCGTGCCAACTGATTGTATTATGCCTCCTAGGTCTCTCATTCAGGCATTAGAATTAACTGTCCCGTCATAATCACCTGGTGAACCCATCGATGCGGGCGAACCCCCGCCATGTACCCATCGATGCAGTAAGATGTACAGATGCGAATAATTACTGACTCTCAAAAGACGAATCTTTCCAGTCCTTCATGTGGTTCTTCAGTGTATCACCTTGCATAAACTGTATATGCCCATTGGCGTAATGTTTCAACATGCAAGGGGCCGCAGGGGTTGAGCAGTTGGTATGCTCGCCTCCCACCATGTTTAACCAGGTTCAATTCCCGGCCGGGTCACTACAGGAATTTCGCGAGAGGGAATCATGCTGAACGATGCTGCTGGTGGGTGAGTTTTTTCGGGGATCGCCTATTTCCCCACCCATTCATTATGGAACTGCTCCATACTCACATCTCTTCACCCTCATCGGCACCCAAGGCCTCGGTGTTAAGAGCCGCCCAAATCTCTTCACTTATTTCTTCATGCGAGTTCCCTCGTAGTCTGCAAACATTTTATGTTGTGTATCAACAGGAGGTAATGAAGTCAACACATGCTTTCTCGAGTCAAGTAAAGGCATGTTACCTTTACACATAACAGCGTGTCTCTTTAAATTATCACTTCTACCAAATGTTGTACCACAGTTGGTCTATGATAGTGATTTGGAGGTTGTTCCTTTTAAAAAATTGGCTTTTGTCATGTCGACGGGCATGGCAGGTTTAGCTGAAGATCTTCCCATAGTAGAAACACTGTTTTCCATATCATTTTTCAGCAGTTGGAGAAGGTATATCCATACAGGTAAGTTCTACAGTAGACTTAGTGCAATCATTGGCTTGCATCATCTTCATAAAGAAATGTATGTCGTTTCCACAGTGGAAACAGGTGTGTCTACTTGGTTTAGCTATTGTTCTATGTATATATGTATACTTACTAACACATTTCTTCAGGGATATTTAGGCTTTATTATGCCTCCATTCAAACAGACACTTCATCTACTTCTTTATCACAGTACCATGCAGTTATACCTTCAACAGTTTCTTCCAGACAAGCTCTATGCTAATCTTGAAATAAAGATTATACTTAAAGGAGGCATTTGACTACTGCCAGATAAAACACTAACAAGACTGATCCCTCATTGCGGAGCAAGCTCTGCAATCATCACCACATGCACCCCAATCGGAATTACATACACCACAATGAGCACCACATGTACCATAATTATTAGAGCAGGAGGGGGTTTTTTAGGAGAATATATATAGAGGTCATTTAAGGGTTATTTTGGGTCATTTTGTGGTCAATTTGGTGTTATAAAGGGGTCATTAGGGGTCATTTATGGGCCATGTTGGAGTCTTTTTGGTTCATTTAAGGTTTATTTAGCGGTTATTTAAGGGTCTTTTAAGATGTCATTTTATATTTGTAAGAAATATTGTTTATCTTGTACACATGATATGGGATTATATTTTTATCAAATAAAAACATTTTACATTTTATATACATTTATAACAACTTAATGGCAAATACAAAATTCTACTGTTTTTGTTGCAGCCATAATAACAAATACTAACTAAGTTGTACAGATGAAAAAATTTCCAAAGTAAACGAATCCTACAGCTACTGTGTGACATCTCTGTAAATCGCCAAATAAGCACATATTTGAAAAAAAAAAAAAAAAAAAAAAAGTTTAATATAAAGATATGTTGGCATTTTTTTTTTTTTCATTTTTTCTACGTATAAACTGTTATTTGGTTATGGCATATATGTGAAGCAGTAGAAAAAGGAATTAGTTTATGTTGAACATTTTGTCATCTGTACAAGTTAGTTAGTATTTGTTATTATGGCTGCAGTAAAACAGAAGAACTATATTGTGAAAAATTTTTGAGGAAACTATCTTCACATACAATATTAACGAGTTGAACAATGTTTTGTAAGATTATAAAATATTTAATTTTAGGGTCCAACAACATTAAGGATGGATTTTCTGGGCACTTGCGTAGCTCTGTGTATAGAGCTCCCGACTGTTGTGCCAGAGGTTGTGGTTTCAAATCCCCATGCATCTGTGTGATAATTTTCTTTATGTTACCAGATGTCAGGAGAAAGAGCAAATTTTAGCTAATTAAAATTTTATAAAACGATTTTACATTAAACATACATTCCCAACACATTAATCTGTAGTTTTAAAGATCTGATAATTTTTCAAATATTATATAAGATAAATTTAAATAAAATAATTTTGATTATTTATGAAAATATCGATTCCTAGATGACTGATCGTTTTACGTGCCTTTTGACAAGGCTGGCAAGCTGCCTGACTCACGAGAGCAGTGTGAGAAGAGGTACTGGGTAGCGGGCTGTGGGAATGGTGAAAGGGGTGCTCGACTCATCATACTTATAATATATTAAAATAATCGATTACAGAAGATGTACATTTTTTATTAATAAATTATTGAAAAATTGGTGAAATGTATTTTGTATATTGTTCTTGGGTTATTATCAAACCTTTCTATTTTACATATCATATCAATTTGTTTGCAAATAAAAGAAATATAATATAATTTATAATCTCAATTTGTATAATTTTTTATATTATTAATTGGAAAAAGTAAGTGATTTTAATGGATCAACAAAATGTATTAATAATTTGATACATATGTTTAGATATGCTCGTAAATTTTTCGTTCCAATGAATAAATATTTCTTACGTTATTTAATACTAAATTAACAAAATATAAATTTTGAGCGAACTTAACAACATTAATAAAAATTTTTTTTTTTAAAGTTGCGTGAGTTAAAACCAGGTATTTGATTAGGAGTTTGATTTTACATGGACTGTTGTCACAAAATTGTTGTTTAATTAAATGACAAGTTTAAAGTAATTTTACCAAGACAATAACAAAAATTAATACTGATGAATTTGAATTAATTATTGAATTACATATGGAACACAATCGCAAATTAAAAAAAAATTGAATTCTTCACGTGATATAAAATTTCTTTCTAATGGATATTTTAATATACGTGTATATTATCTTGTTTTTAGTATATTCGGTAATGTAAGTCATTGACTGACAATCCAAAAATATTTTGTTAATTACAGAGTATATTCAGGGACGCATGAGAATCCATCCCCAAATTGTTATTATTTATTCAATAATTATTGTGCCAGTTCGTCCCACTTATTGCACTTAAGAAATATATGTTTTTTTTCGCCATTTTATCTCGTATTCATTTTCATAAATTTTACATTGATATGAGAGATTATCCTCTGCTTTATCATATTCACGAAATAATTTTAAACCTTGATTTTCTTACGTTTTATACATTTTTAAGTATTTTTATCCATTATAATCTCGATTTATTATTCATAATTTTTAAGAAAAATATTTTTCTAAATCACAATTTTGTTTTTAAAAAATGGGTCTAGCGCAGTTTTTGAGTAGAATGTTAATAATTTTGGGGCAAATTGGGATTTCACTTTGTGCAACTTTTTAATAATTTCGCAATAAAATTGTTCTAGCCAGGTTTTTCGACGACAAATTGGAACTTTCAATTTAAAAAATTGAATAATTTTAATGAAAAATTGAGTTAAAAAATGGGCTTCGTGCAGTTTATTTGGTCAGAATGTTAATGGTTTTCGGGTGGTGGGGGGGGGGGGGGGGAACAGTATTATTATGTCACTTTTTTGTGCCAGTTTTCTATTTTAAGAAATTGTTTCATTAATTTTGATTATAATTGGGATGAAAACCTGGCACGATATTTTTGAATTTGTTACAAAATTAGTGAATTTTATGAGAAAGATTATTTTTTTGTTAAAAAATTTAATATATATCATAAAAAATTTGAAAAAAATTGTAACTTTAGATGAAAAAAAATTGTATAGTTATCGTTTTTAAGAAATTGTGCTAATGCTCTCATAAACATTTACATTTTACATGTTAAGGATTTAGTTTTATTAATAAAAGTAATTTAATTAATCAATCAGTCATGTTATGGTTATCTTTTGTTCCCAATATTAGTAACAGTGTTTGATGCTTTATTTATGACTGCTTAAAAAAGGAACATAAATCCTAATAAAACAAGTTCTGCAGGTAACTTAAAAGTAAATCCGTAATAGTGGAAATATTTATTTACATCTATTGTCTAGTATTTTAATTGTATGTATTAAAAACATTCACATTTCATTAGTAGTGTCTGTAGACAAAGTTGGTAGGGAGTAATGATTGGGTACAAACGATTTGTTTGCGGATCTGGGTCGGTTCCCAGTTTTCTCATGATAATCGAAACAGTTGAATGCATGTAGAGCGAAGCAAATCTTTGCTTGTCCCAGCCACATCTTAAAGTTTGGGACAGCCAAGTAAAAACGACAAAATAATTAGGATTCTACAACGAACTATTTCATTGCATCTGTAAAATAATTTAATTTGTTTGCGCCAAACACACTTTGTTTGATTCAACAACATCTCTATCCTAAAGACATTTAACAAGATGAAATATTTATTTAATTCAATTTACTAAACAAAAAATTCACTTATTCGCCTTTTAGTGAATTGCATTCAATAATCTTTCAAGTCTCCACATAAAAATTTAACACAAACTTTTTTAATGAAACCATTACAAAAACACAGAAAAAAATTAGAAGCATATAGGACTAATGCACAGTAAGAAAATAATTGGTTAAACTACAGCAAATTTTCTTTGTTTTATTGTACATTTTCTTTTAAAAAATATGCGTCCTTATTTTGTTACAACTTAAAATGTATACACGCGATACTATTAGTACGAGTTTACTTCCATTAATATTGCCAGAAAAACTGTGACAACAAGGAAAAATATGCGTCCCTATTTTGTTACAACATAAAATGTATACACGTGATACTATTAGTACGAGTTTACTTCCATTAATATTGCCAGAAAATTGTGACAACCGAGTAAAAATTTGGATCCAGAAAATTTTGAATATTTTCTAAACGAAAATCTTGAAGGAAACAGAGTCATTCAAGAAATGCGGATTTTTCCTAGAAAATCAATCACATTGTATTGACAGTCCCACAATGACCACCGTACATTATACTACCATGTGGAATATTACTTCCGTGAGCAATAAATCTTTATATTATCACGGTTTAAAATGTAACCTTTTTAAACTATTTTGTAAACAATTAAAATGGTTTGCTATTGGCTAATGTGCATGTGACGTAGTTGTACATGTTTTGCTCTCGCCTCCTTTAATGTCAGCATGCGTGAAAATGTATATTCGGCTGGTTGTCGTGGATTACAGAGAAACTTCGGAAAATAAATTTAATTGTTTTTTTTTTTTTTTTTTTTTTTTTGGTAATTGTATGTTTCTTGCCAAATTTACCGATAGATACTTATAACATAATTTTGCTTCAATTGTCGCCGCCTTCGTCGATATCTGAAATGTAGTCGGTGTATCAAAACACCATTTTAATACAGCAATACGTAATGAATTCAAACTTGTAGGTAAATATTTTATACAAGAATTTTACTCTCACGAATTAACAGTTTTGTTTTAGAATCATGTCGTTATACTTAATGTAAATATTTTCCTGCAAACACATCTCAAAAACGTGAAGTCTTTGTGGGCATATTCGACGAACGTTCTGTTTGTATACGCATATTAATTAGTGAAGTTTGGGATCCTGGTTTTTTTAATTAGTTCTAAAACGAAGGATATTGATCATCCTCTACAGATTAAATTATCATGACACGAGTTTTATTAAAGAAATATTTTTAACGTAGATCTATATAACGGGCATAAACAGAAGGATAAAATCTCAAGATTGTGAGGTAATTTTCAACGATAACATTATTAATATTTATATCCGACAACGGACGTTATCGTATTTTAATAACAAAGTGCAAAACAACATACACGCCATATAGAGTAAACCACAACGTTTTTATAACACATAAAGGCAGTTTCTCGGATACTCGTTGCCCCGTACAGGCACCGCCTTTAAAATAAACATAACCGTGTTACGGATTAGGCAAGCGGGATTACTGTATGAAAACACATTTACTTGTTGCTGAAATGATTTTCACGCACAAAACGTGTACCTTTGTCGAAAATTTGAATAGTGATTCGCGGTTCTTAGGTATCTTATCAGGAGTACATGTCGTATTTTCTCTTATTGGAACTGTGCAACACTTGCTGGTCTCCGATGACAGCAATAACAACCCTCCGAGAGAACGAAATACAATACATATTCCAAGTGCACATGTTACCTGCTAAAGGCATTAGCATGTGAAGAACTGAGTCCAGCGTGCATACTGACATCACAAACACATGAACATGGCGACGTCCTCTTTTGCCGTGCAAATTCCTAGTCTATTTTTAAATGCGTTATTCTTGAGTTATACGCAAATGAATAAAGGAAGTACCCCAGCGCGTGTCTTAAAATATATCATACTCTCACATGCAGACAGAAAAAAAGTAGAAAAATACATGCTGAAAGAGGAAATGGCAGCGGTTATGACGTTCATATGACGTCATATAGCATTCAATGAATTGAATTCAATAAAAAATTAAGATAATTTGAAGAAAATTTTTATCGTATGAAAGAGCCTTAAAGTTGGAGTCACAATAGGCCCACGAATACGACAAGACTTGCAGATATGACGTCAGAGCTCGACGGAATTTCATATTAAATGTTATTCAGTGTTCACAATACCCCCACGAAATCTGCCCAACAAGAATGTTTGTTGGCTGTGGGGAAATTCTAAAACGGCAAGTTATGTTTATGATATCCAACATTTACTTTTCAAAAATGGCGATGATATGAATGAATATTTTGCTTTTGACAAAATTTGAATTTATACGAGAGATAAAAAGTATTTAGCAACAAACCAGAACGTTATCTTGGCGACAAGTAAGTTCATTATTTACTACAGTAAGTTCATTATTTACTACAGTAAGTTCATTATTTACTACAGTAAGGAAATACACATGACATTTGGTTTTCTAATGATGTATTTAAAGTTTATGCCCACCCCGACGAGTCCGACACGACGGAAAGAAGAAATAGAATCAATTTTTTTCGGGCTGTCGGGGCTGCTATTTTGGCGGACTGACGTCACAGTGATCTTACTTTTCATTGTCTTCTACTCAGACCTCGTCGTGTAGGGCTCGTTGGGGTATTGTGACTCGAGCGGAGAAGAGCAGCTATGGAGCTGACCTTGAGCTCGGGAGGGAGGTGGGGCAGTGACCCCCCCCCCCCTCGTCCACGGGATAAGGAGGCAGGGTTGCCGGCACCTGGAACCAGTTTGCCGGAAACACAACAGGAGGAAAAGGAGCGGAGAGGCCTGCCTCGCCGGTCAGGAAGCGGCATTCAAGTCTCCAGTCTGCAGTCTCCAGTCTCCAGTGCGGCGTGTGTTTCACTGTGTGTGTTCTCCTTGCTGTGGGGAGAGAGGCAGAAGTCGTCGACTGCGCACGTGAGTCAATAAAGGCAGGATTTACAACCCGTCACTTCCGTCATCCATCCGTCAACCACCTGACCAACAGCCAATCAGAGGTGGCCATTAATTCTACCCGTCCGTCAAAAACTTGGCAAGCTTTAACTTTCGCCGGGCGAACTGGTGAAACTTCAGCCTTCTAAACTAGCATGTTTTGTTACTCGTTCATACCGAGCTCTTTACAAGGCTGTGTAGTGTGCACAGTGTTTTGTTTTTGCTGTATTTTATTTTCACATGTTTGTTTATGTAACTGTAAAATGAAATTAGGTTACATTTTTTCTGAAGATAAATTGATCATTGTATTCGAATACCCGAGCTCCTTGTTTGTAATATTACAAATAATGGAATTATGTTTTATATGCTATCACGTACGTGTGTGCTTGTTTTTGGTACTTAGAGACAATTCCGCAAAAGACTTCCACTTTTTGTGAAGATTTTTTTCCTATTTGTAAATAGTTTTGTTTTTATTAGTTAGCAGCAATGAACTTTCGACGGACGTACGAAGTTTGGTTGTAAATCGCTCGGCTGGGACGGACGAACGTATGACGGGCGGACGCGACGGTCTGTTGTAAATCCTACTGAAGTCGGAATCACATTCACTCTGATCACACCAAACAGACAGAGCGGAAGACTAGAACAGCCAATCAGAAGCCGTCCTCGGTTTCCGCGCGAGTCGCGCGGAAAAGCTAAGCTCAAGCCGATATTTTCTGCTCGCGGAAGACCACACTTCGCCGATATTTCCCAGAAGTCAACTGGTTCACATATTTTATACTACTAATGTCTTGTATAATCGATGTGTATAGAATTAAATGTATAGAATAGTTCAACGTAAGTACTTATATTGAGATAAATCAAAGTAAACGTTAATTTTAATCAACATTGTATTAAATAAACGTAGTTTGAAAATGAACCGAAAGGTAGCGCTAAAGTTTAAATTTTTATGTATGTAGAAATAAAATGACCATCTCTTGGAAAGCAATATTAGTAAATAAGTCGCTTTGTAACGGAATTGATAAACTAGAGTAAAACGACGACAGCAGCTAGTTTGTAATCTGTAATTTGTTTTAGAATCTTGGCGTTACAAATCACGAATTAAACAGCAAAATAGCTACCCAGAAAATCTGCTTACATGCGAACGGCCATTGGCTCTGCCTGCTCTGTCTATTTGGCGTGATCGGCGTACATTTGTCCGGTTTAAAGTACTTGCTACAATCAGCTGGTACGGTATTGGCTTACCTGCTGTGACGTCATTGCTGGGCCGACTTTTAACTTTCACCAGCAACCTGCACGTGATTGGCTTTATTCGCACCACGACGATAGTGTACCAATCAAATCAATGTTATTGCGCAGGCGCAGTGAAATTCGGAACTTAACTGACGAAATAAAATTATATATATATATATATATATATATATATATATATATATATATATATATATATATATATGTAACAGACGATACCTATTATAACTAAATTCCAAGATAATTCGTTATGAAAAGTTTGTAGTTATTATTCCTTATTCCTTACGTCATAACTTCCGAAATAGATTGCAAATGTTGCTGTTGGTTCGAAAAAAGTAAACAAACATTCAGAAATTCAGCATCGGGGGAAACTTATTCAGTGTAAATATAGTCGAAAATAAATAACTTGTAACGAGTAATTATGTTAAAATTCCATTTGGAAAACGGACTTTAAAAGTTAATGAAAATAAACATCTACTAACAGTAAAGTGATGAACAATTCGTATCCGAAGGTATACATTCAAGTACAAATTTGCAATCGCGCACGCAATGCACAAAGTAAATAAACAACAAAAAAAACATGGCGAACGCTGCGCTATCTTTTGGGAGTCGAACGAACTACGCTTCACCTTCATCGCCCCAACCTACAATCACCGTGGCGTTCCCGTAACAAAATAACAGTGACGTCACCGTGGAAGTATCAAAATGTACTGGCTAGAACCATGGTATGAAAACAATTAATTGGAAAATGAGAAACAAGCAGAAAATAAAACATGCTGCACATGTGTCGCAGACGTTTACAAACAGTTATTATTTTTCTACTTGTAATGAGAAAAGTTTCACGGGAATCGTGTTTCGGGATATTTAAATTCTGGTATACATGTTAATAATTGCGTTGACTATTTAAATAAACGGAAATCTGAGCAGTACCGCAAAGTTCATTTAATAACTACGTTCTTGCACCAAATACAATAGATATTAATACCGGACAGCTGTATACGAACAACACGAGCGAGCGTGTGAACAGCGAAACTAGCGGCTTCAGGTGGCAAACATCTGCGAAAGTTTTGAATCTGTGTATACGCACAGTGGAAATGAGTGAGAATGAACCTCCGCGTACCTGGATCTCAACTGTTGCGTCTCTGCCAGTCGGCTTCAGGTGGCAAACATCTGCGAAAGTTTTGAATCTGTGTATACGCACAGTGGAAACGAGTGAGAATGAACCTCCGCGTACCTGGATCTCAACTGTTGCGTCTCTGCCAGTCGGCTTCAGGTGGCAAACATCTGCGAAAGTTTTGAATCTGTGTATACGCACAGTGGAAACGAGTGAGAATGAACCTCCGCGTACCTGGATCTCAACTGTTGCGTCTCTGCCAGTCGGCTTCAGGTGGCAAACATCTGCGAAAGTTTTGAATCTGTGTATACGCACAGTGGAAACGAGTGAGAATGAACCTCCGCGTACCTGGATCTCAACTGTTGCGTCTCTGCCAGTCGGCTTCAGGTGGCAAACATCTGCGAAAGTTTTGAATCTGTGTATACGCACAGTGGAAACGAGTGAGAATGAACCTCCGCGTACCTGGATCTCAACTGTTGCGTCTCTGCCAGTCGGCTTCAGGTGGCAAACATCTGCGAAAGTTTTGAATCTGTGTATACGCACAGTGGAAACGAGTGAGAATGAACCTCCGCGTACCTGGATCTCAACTGTTGCGTCTCTGCCAGTCGGCTTCAGGTGGCAAACATCTGCGAAAGTTTTGAATCTGTGTATACGCACAGTGGAAACGAGTGAGAATGAACCTCCGCGTACCTGGATCTCAACTGTTGCGTCTCTGCCAGTCGGCTTCAGGTGGCAAACATCTGCGAAAGTTTTGAATCTGTGTATACGCACAGTGGAAACGAGTGAGAATGAACCTCCGCGTACCTGGATCTCAACTGTTGCGTCTCTGCCAGTCGGCTTCAGGTGGCAAACATCTGCGAAAGTTTTGAATCTGTGTATACGCACAGTGGAAACGAGTGAGAATGAACCTCCGCGTACCTGGATCTCAACTGTTGCGTCTCTGCCAGTCGGCTTCAGGTGGCAAACATCTGCGAAAGTTTTGAATCTGTGTATACGCACAGTGGAAACGAGTGAGAATGAACCTCCGCGTACCTGGATCTCAACTGTTGCGTCTCTGCCAGTCGGCTTCAGGTGGCAAACATCTGCGAAAGTTTTGAATCTGTGTATACGCACAGTGGAAACGAGTGAGAATGAACCTCCGCGTACCTGGATCTCAACTGTTGCGTCTCTGCCAGTCACCAGGACATCTAATTGTAAACGGAACTTTACTTATGAAAGTTAATAACTTCTTATCACGTACGTGTATCTAAATCTTGCATAATTTTGGGCACTTTTGTAACGAATATTTTGGTTTTAAAACCTATACTGTAAGTGATTCGTTGTTTAAATTAATTTCAATCTTTGAACTGACTGATTTTAATGTCGTTTTGCAAATTTCATTTGTTTAAATTACAGATTTGGCTAGTTCTTAACAACGAGGTCATGAGAGCCGTTAAGGAATGAGTATGGAGCAGCGCCGGACTGAAAGGGTGGGGGAAACGGGAGATCCCCGAGAAAACCCGCCTACCAACGGCATCGTCCGGCACGATTTCAACATGCGAAAATCCTAGAGTGACTCTACCGGGAATCAAACATGGATTACCAGGATGGGATGAGTGTCGTATAACCACTATGCCATCGCGGTCTCCTCCCAAACATGGTTTGCCAGGATGGGAGGCATGTGGTATAACCACTATGCCACCGCGGTCTCCTCCTAAACATGGTTTGCCAGGATGGGAGGCATGTGGTATAACCACTATGCCACCGCGGTCTCCTCCTAAATATGGTTTGCCAGGATGGGAGGCATGTGGTATAACCATATGCCACCGTGGTCCCCTTCCAAACAATAGTGTTTCACCCCTCTTCTCCCCCTTCGCTGTGATAATGGAATAGTGTTAAGTGTTTAGTTATTTTCGTAGTGTGGTGAGTGACTAAATAATTTACCAGTGGTCGGGCCCGTGGAAACCGCGGGCTGAGCCACCAAAGATAAAGAAGGTTATTATTATGTATGGTGCATTGTCGCCTGGGAACTTCGGCACGTGCTTGCTTAAAAATAACACTTAAGACTTAAGACATAATGATTAAGACTTAGGCCTTAGGCTTACGAAGAGCCTAACTGTCATTGGAGGGTAGGGCGGGGAATGGAAAAACCCCCTCCCCCAAATTGTAAATAAATCGGTCGAAAAATGCGCCTTCCAGGCCGACCCCAATCCCACAAAATGGAAAACATACCCTCCCTTGTCCCTCTAAGTCCTCCCATGGTTGGGGGGAGGGAACTTTGTGGGGTGGGGAGGTTTTCAATGTGGAAGGATGGGGAGTTGTTGAGAAATGGGTCGGCTTCGCTCCCTTCCCTTCCCTTCCCTTCGCCCTCAGCGGCCCTCCAAAAAAGCGTTTCTTTTTGTGCAAAAACTTCCGTTCTTGATTATAGAGTACTGTACTTCTGACATGCGCTACTTCAAAACTGTGTAAAATGTCACAGAAAACCTAGAATAAATTTGTTTTCTTTTTAATGAAATGTAACTCAGTTAAAAAAAAAGTTACCATTATAATTATTTACACTATACATAAATATAATTCTATAAATAAATTTACTCTTTATATGTACGCCAGTAAATTTGATGATGTTAAGGCCATATTCTAAGAATCGGATGAAAGGTTTATTTATGTTGCTAATATTTAAATCAATGGCAAATTATTATTTTTTGTGGTAAGTCTTGGCTCATTTATAACACATTAACGTTCTGGACAATTTAGAATTTAGTCATGACTGGCTCAGGAATAAAGTGATGAGGTGCACGGCAATGATATTTTTATATATGGCGAACGATACAAATCGATTAGATCCTTAGCGGGATTTTCATAAGTCCTCACTTAACCCTGAACTACTTGTGAAGTCTACTCGCGGTTTCTTCACTCTTTTGAAATCAAACATTTGAAAAATCACCTCTAGTATGATGCGTTTTGTTCGCTTCCTAAATGTATCATTCATCAAACTTTTAATACCCAGTTAACATAAAATATCTTATTTATGGCTGAATTGAAGTTTTACTGGTATTTTATCTATAAATGAAAACAGTTCATTATAATTGATATGAATAAAAATGAGAAGAATATAGGTGTGTTACTAAAACTAACTATAGGCTATTCACGCTAAAGTGAGCACTTTCGAAAGCCCTGTCATTTGGAACTTAAGTCAATAAATGTATTTTATTTTATCCTTAGACGTTATTTCCCATTGCAGTGGAATTTACACACTATGTTTATTACGTACGTGGCAATATTTGTTTTAAAATGTGGCTAAAGGATGAATAAGGGCTGAAATAAAAAAAAGTAACTAGGGCCTCAAAAGCGCTCACTTTGCCGTGAACCCCCTATAAGAAATAGTTCTAATGTAAAATGATATTCAACTTAGTGCACTCGAATACGGTGCGTTGTCCTTTGGTGTAATTTTCTAGACTTGGTTAACCTTTGTTTGCACGAGGCGGAGGAATAGCTTAAAAGTAAAACATTATCAGGGCTTAAAGAAAAGCTGGAAGTCACCATATATACAAAATATTTTATAGAAACTGGATTTATGCAAATTTTACAGACACGTGGTGGTGATGACGATCTCTCGGTGACGTTAGAATAATCCAATTTTAATTTTTGAAATTTATTTGAAGCCGTCTGACAGAAAAATTGGATAGTGTGATTTGACCTTAACTGATTAATTTTTACGACGAGCTTTTAAATGAATTACTTAACGTATACGTTGACAATAGCTTACCTTCGCTCGTCTTTATTTTTGGCTTGTGTCCCTTCTTATTTTTATGTCATTCTATGGGATTTTTGCGACACGAAGTTCCACAATTGACGTGCATACGAAACAATAGCATACTCAGTTTGTAATTGATTTTGTAAGAAAACAATAAATGACGGTCCGTTTATTTATTTTTGTTTATATCAGTAGTAATAATTGTAATATAAGTAGTAGTTGTAGTTGTATAAATATTAAAAACAATTGTCACTTTTTTTTATTCCCTCCGTGTGGGCCACTCCAACGAGGTTAGGGCAGAGCAAACCTCTAAGCGCACCGGGGCATTGGAGTTTTCTCGTGGTTCTCCCAGTTACTAATGCCTTCGTCTCTCGGATTCTTTCCACCCTCACTCACTTTCCAGGCTGACAGGAATAGGGTTTGAAGGAGGACATGTCATCATTTTAAAACACTTTTTTAAGTCCAGCTAGCTTTCCGTAGTGATCAAAAGTATCCTATTTATTTCACCAAATAATAAAATAATTTCTCTACTTAAATACTTGATATTATTTTTTACGTTCATTGTGTCTATGCACTGCTGTATTGTCAACATTTACTATATTTATCAAATAAAATCGTTTGTATGTTATTTTACATTCTTTATAGTTACATATATATTTTTTCGTTTTAATTTTTTATTCAGATTTTTTTGTACGTCAGTATGTGTATTGAAATTTTTCGTTTTGTGAAACTGTACATGCGTACAGTTTTCTGATAAATAAAAATCATATATTACGGTATTGAGAGTAGGAGAAGTATTTTACATCATTAAGTAGACATTTGAAAGTTATTTGATTTATATATAAATGACTTACCTAAACTATTTTTTTAATTTTTCAACAGTATTACAATTAAGGTATATGTGAAAAAATTGTATGCATGGTTTCCCGTACAAATTATGTTTGATGTTCTAATGAGTTTGCAATATCCTTTTTTTTTTTTTTTTTTTTTAACGAAAATGTAATTTTTCCCTAGATGGAATGTCCTATTTTTATCCCGAATGTGTGGTATCTGTGGGGCTGGGAGTATACCGTGGGTAGGTCAGTTATCTCCACATAATTCAGCTTATTCCTTCTCATCTCAGAAAAACTGACCTTGTAAGGTGCGCGGATGTTTTTGTCTGGAGAAACGGAAGGGCGAATTTTATTGCTTCCTGTTGCAGGAATAAAAGGAGTAGACTTTACATAAGAATAAAAGCTTTATTGTTGGTGATGCTAGCCTTATTGTATGAAGGTGCTTGGGGCTTCCACCTTCCTATGTGGAGCTGTCTCCCGCGTTTGAGGCCGAGAGGCACAGGGTAGATATGGGCGACACTGACTCGCGCATCAAGTGCGCTATCCCTGTGGTTTACATATGTACTGGTCTGTTGGATGCTGTGGGCTGGACGTTATTTATATGGTACTCAGTACTGCTGGATAATCCATTTTATTAATTGGTATGTCCGAGTTATGGTATCTGGTAGGTTTTGTTGGTGGGGTTATTAGTATGAATGGCTGGTTTTGTTGAATTCTATGGTAGTTTGTGTGCTGGCGATATGGCATATGTAAGCTTTTGTTGGTGCAGTTATTGATATGGATGACTGATGTCATTGATAGGCTTGTTAGGGGATATAATTATTTGGTATGTTGGAGGAATGTTATCAAGTATGTTTTTGGGTTGTGTGGTTAATGGAATGGGTGGTTGATATAATCTTCGTGTTTGTAGGTTTATAGTATTTGTTGATATGTTTGGCATGGTCTCTGGGTGTATGTCTTTATGGTTGGTGTTGTAAATTAGTTGGTATGGTGAGTGGTGCAGAATAGTAGCTGGTATGGTATGCCTGGTGTACTGCATTGAACGGCTTTCAATATGGCCTGTGTGGTGGCTGAAGTATGTTGGGTTATGGTTGCTATAATATCTGGTTATTTTGGCTGGTGTGTTCGTTGATATTGTTTGTATTGGTTTGCAGGATTTGTGGTGGTTGGCAAGGACTAATGGTGGGGTGGGATTATCAAATCGATGGATCGGATTAAGGCTTAATCCAATCTTAATCCGATCAATAGTTTATCTGATTTTAATCCGATAAAATAATTTTGATTAATTGATCCAAATAATTAATTAATTAATTTAATTTTTTTATCATTTTTTAATTTTTACGTGGATTGATAAGTGTATAGTTTGTTGTAAGAGTGTGCTAAGGTACTTTATATTTTTCATTTTTTTTTTTTGAGAGTGGCATTGTAGGTCCTCACTCTTTGAGGTCTGTCGTATTGAGGTGTGATGTTTTTGGGGAAGGGGTACATATGTGTAGAGGGTCTTAATTTTTTGGAGAGCGGCATGGTACGTCCTCACTCTCGGAGTTCTGTCGTACTGAGGTGTGGCTGTGTTGGGAAGGGGGTGTATTTAGGTATAGTGTTATATTAATTTTTTCATGTTATTGAGTTCCTTCCCATCTGTCCGGCGACTGAGGACTGAGACATATCTGCTTGGACCGTTATCTGGCAGGTGACAGAGGTTATGGCGTATTTAATGAAATTATTAAATACGCAATGAATGAAACGGAAAGAGACATGAATACGATTTCCTGTATGCTAGTAATATAATTTCCACGAGGTACTCATCGAATCACAAATTTAAAACGAATTATAGTCCCCAGCTATCTGGTATCATAAATAAATCAAGTAACGAGCTATGGGTACAATGTCCCGATCAAATATATAATTTCAGACATAATAAATTACACAACTTGAATTAAACGGCAGTCTTCCATAACACAATAACAGGGGATTTGAAAACATATACGTCCTTTCGATCTAGAGGTTGGTGTAGAAATGACGTCAGTATAGGACTTGCGGAGACTTAATAAGCTGTGTGTCGGGAGGAATATTATCGCAGGCGACTGAGCTCTATATACGCGAAGAGTGGGAAACATTTTGGCGAAATAGCTGTTGAAAAGAGAGCTGAATACACACAACTACGTGACAAATGGATAAAAATAATGTTTACGATGCACGTACTAGATGAAACAAATATTTCCCTACAGTTATGTCAGCTTACCTCCTCCAGCAATCCTGCTGTAATATCCTAACTTAATGTCCAAGATTGAAGCACACGTTCAAAATGCGCAAACTTACTAACGTAGTGATTAACAAAGCCAAAATGTATCCTATTTTCCTACCAATCTTTACAAGTTTAAGAAACTCGTCAGGTCTCAACACCAAAACGTACAGGCAAGTAGACACACAAAAATTTACTTATTAAAATAATTTACAAATCAATAAAAAATGTCCTGTTAATGAGTTCACTGGTTTATAAAAAGCCTAACGAAATAGTTCACTAGAAATTTTAAACAACGAATAAGTAATGAAAAAACTTACCCCTTTTCCAAGATTTAAAAAAAAAAAAAAGATAATTCTCTTTTAACAAGCAATAAAACTTTCGTTGAAGCTCCAGACACTTATTCGAAGAAAAACGATTAAATCAATAATACGTTACTTTTAAAAATAATAAAGGCATACGAAAACGCACTACATCGATCCAAACAATTTCGTTTAAGATTCGCGAATTCAGTTTCGGAAATTCACGTTTAAAATCCTAACGGAGTGAAAAATCGCACGGATTATTTAAAAAAATTATAGACGTGTGCAAACTTCCAAATAAAGGAAACAGTTTACACACTATTCATAGACATTGCGAATTATGCATACAACGAAAGGTTTCACATGAAAAATAATCACGTAAAATGTCTTAATGGAGACAAAGTTCGAATAATTTTAGCATAACTCTCGTTGAAAATTTGTCATAATAGAAGTTTAGTGTATCCCTTAGATAACACTCTTAGAGGAATTCACACGTTAATCGACGATTATCAAAAAAGATATTATTAGCGAATGTTAAATATTTTCCGCGGTATATAACCAATATTATGCGCAAGGTTTGAATCCTGGCTTAACGAGAATTGCGACTAGCAGTCAGGCGTACGGTAGGTTTGCCGATAATGAAGTCCGGATACACTCCATCGTCGAACGAACGAGAGACCGACAGCTTACTGAACACGTGTGGCAAGGCGAAGTGGCAGTTCTTAGAGCAGAGACAGGTAACCATGTATACAGCCCCAATTTATGTTTTAAAATGAATATCTTTGGTAAGTTTATTTAACCTCGCCTCATTATAAACTATCAAAAGAATAATATTGATAAATAAAAAGTTGCAGTGAGATAAAAGATGTTTGGTTTCTATCAAACTGTGTTCATTAAAACGAATGAGTGGTGTAATGAAAAAGCCATAGGAAAAAATCTAGTAACAAACATACCTATTCGTTTGTCAAAATACTGGTTAAAACAACTAAAGATTTTTGAAACAGTCTCTTGGGAAAGATATCTGCTGGAAAACATACTATTATTTTACAACACACCTTATGTACACAAAAAATTGTTTATTCTTTTGCCAGCCTACATAGAGTAATTATATTATGCTATATTACGAAGACTCTGAGTTCGAATCCTGGGTAAGGAATGGTTAATTGTAATATAGTTTATAGCTTCTGGGTTCGAATCCTGGCTAAGACATGTTTGGAAGTCAGTAATGGTTAAACATATTACAAGTTACATAAAATTCTGCCAAGGAATAACTAACGAAACACATAATTAAATGATAATCGAAACAGGAATTCATACATGTATGTAAAAATGCATTAAATTCAGGGTTAAAAAGCTAGTGTTGAAAAATAAATTTGTTGGTGGATGAAATCATTAAATAATAACATAATTAAAATGACATATAATAGCTAAAAAATGGAATAAATACATATATTCCACATTTAATTTCAAAGCGTGTACTCAAAAAGCTACAAGATGTGTTCAATCATGAAAGAATCATTTTAATTTCGTAAATTCGGTTAAATTTGACCTAAAACCATTTCAAATTACGTTAATTCTTCGAGTGATATAGATTTGAGGCGAATAGCAACATATAAATCTTGCGAGAAGGGAGGGTGTCTGGCCTATAAATAGGAGGTCCCGCCCGCACATCCTCATTAGCTAATAAACCAGCATGGAGTAAGGATCTCCTCTCTAGTGTGTGTCCGCTCTGTGAACCGGTCTCACTCCACCTCCCTCCCCCGGACCTGCTGTCGAGTGTTCGCGATGGTGATAGGTGTGTGAAACGCCAGTGTTCGAGTAACCAGTTGCCGCGTGCCTGGGTTTTGATAGCATTTCGCCCGGTGTTGTGGGGTCAAGGAACCTCTCTTGTGTGTATCGGCTCTGTGAACCGGTCTCACTCCACCTCCCTCCACCGGACCTGCTGTCGAGTGTTCGCGATGGTGATAGGTGTGTGAAACGCCAGTGTTCGAGTAACCAGTTGCCGCGTGCCTGGGTTTTGATAGCATTTCGCCCGGTGTTGTGGGGTCAAGGAACCTCTAGTGTGTGTCCGCTCTGTGACCCGGTCTCACTCCACCTCCCTCCTCCGGAACTGCTGTCGAGTGTTCGCGATGGTGATAGGTGTGTGAAACGCCCGTGTTCGAGTAACCAGTTGCCGCGTGCCTGGGTTTTGATAGCATTTCGCCCGGTGTTTGAGGGGTCAAGGAACCTGCGGATACGACCGTCAGCTCCGCTGCCACCCCGGCGTTCCCATGTGATTCCGGACTGTCGGTTTTCTAAGTGGGGTCCAATTGGCCCTTCACCTACCTGTACTGGGTTCAGGTCTCGTTCGATGACTACCACCTTTCGTAGTAGACTTTATGTAAGTAATTCTGATCAACTTTTACGGTATTTTTTATTGATCAAAAAATTGTATCGCGAGTTTTCTTAAGTTTAACTTATTTTCTGTAATAGTTAAAAACTCCTACAATTTTACCTGTATTTGCTTAAAATTTTTACAATTTGAATTTAAATTCATTCTACTTTCTTTGCAAATGGTTAAACTTTTTACAAATTTGAATTAAATTCATTAAATTTTCATCGCAAATCGTTAAACTTTTAGAATTTAGCAGTATTTACCTAAACTCTTTACAAATTTGGATGAAATCCATTAAACTTTCTTCGCAAATTGTTAAACTTTTTACAAATTTGAATGAAATTCAATAAACTTTCTTTCCAAATCATTAAACTTTTTACAATTTGAATAAAATTCATTAAACTTTTATATGAATTTGTTCAAATATTTAGAATTAACTGGGTTTTTTTTAAAACATTGTCTTAGTTATATTTTTTTGGACAATCTGGAAGGGTGGGTTGATGTGTGTTATGGTATGACTAAAACAAATGAACTAAGCCACTACGTGAGGCGTAAGCAGAGGGCGCATAGCCCTGGCTCTTGAGTCTGTTCAGAATGTTGTTTGAAGAAGAATGTAAGATTGATGAATTGGCAAAACAGAAGGGAGTTTTTTTTGTTATGACTTTGTTAAGTCGCCAGACAGTCTGATGAGTACATCACTCCCACCAAAGGACGCATTTCATAATGTGATGAAAGATGAAGGCATTAACGATGAGGACTATGCTCAAGCCCAAGCCACATGGGATGTGTTCAACTGCATGAACTCGCTGCAGTATGCCATTCATTACTTACGTGCGGACACTTGTTTGCTGGCTGATGTTTATGAGAATTTCAGAACCGTATGTTTGGTCATTACTGTCTTGACCCTGCCATGTACGTCACAGCTCCATCTCTTTCATCGGACGCTGTATTGTCAATGACACGTGCGTGGCTAGATTTGTTGACCGACTCAGACATGTTTCTTTTTGTAGAATGCAGGATTAGGGGTGGAATTACCCAGGTTTCCAGAAGGCGTGCCGAAACCAATAATATTTACATTGGTAAAGATTACGACCCCAGTGTGGGATCGAAATATATATGCAGTTTCGACGTGAACGGCTGTACAGTGACACGATGCGATCCGAGCTTCCGATTGGCAATTTTGAGTGGGTTGAGGCTGACGTGTTTTCATCATGGGATTTTGTGAACATGGTGAATGATGGTGACACATGTTTTTTCGCGGAAGTGGATTTGTCTTTTCCAGACGAATGCCATGATGCTCTATCAGATCTGCCTTTGGCCACAGTATCTGCCATACCTCCGAATGGCTCACATGAAAAACTTTGTTTGACACTTGCGCTGTGGAAGAAATATGTTATACACGGGGAAACACTGAACCAATATTTGATGTACAGGTCAAACTTGATTCTGTTCATCGCGTTATGCACTTTGAGCAGAATGCATGGTTGGAGCCGTACATCGAATTTAACCTTGAGAAGCATGCTCAGGCTGCGAACGAATTCGAGAACTCGTTTTTCAAGTTGATGAATAATTCCATGTATGGAAAAAATCTGCAGAATATCCATTGGGAAAGGGATATAAGAGTCGTTTCCAGGTATGACATCATCTACGGGGCTGCAGAGCTTATAGGTTGCCCTGCATTCCAGGCAAGGCAGATAATCGATGAAAATATAGTCCTTATCGAGATGTCAAAGATTGCTGTTACGTTTAACAAACCCTTGTACACTGGGGTTGCCATTCTTTACCTTTCAAAATTTATCCTGTATGAATTTCACAATCAGTTTATGTGTACCAAATTTCCTCCACCAACCTCGCACCTCCTAAATTGCAATACCGATTTATTGGTCTCCTCTGTTACTTGCGATGATCTGTATAAAGTAATTGCCCCAGATTTAGAACGTAGTTTGATACATCTAACTGTGCACTCGATAACCTACAACGATTCTCCCAAGAGAACAAAGGCCATACCAGAGTTATGAAAGATGAATGTGCTGGCCATATAGTCACACATTTCATAGGTTTATGGCCCAAGCTTTGCGCATGTAAAATCTAATATCCTACAGAAACTCCGATATGAGGATGATCGAGATTGCCTCGAAAATTGCACAAGTGTTTTGGGGAGCCAATATAACTTTTGTTCGCATGGTTATACGAAGTCTATACCGAACGCATGACCAAGGTAGTGTTATCAGGTTTGGACAATAAGCACTACAGTCAAGAAGATGGATTACCGACCTTACCCTGGGGGCACTACAAAATCCCTAACTAATTTTTTTCTTTTTCCCCATAAAATTAGTTTCAGCACCATAATAAATACAGCCCAGCCATCTACACTACAACTGCCAGCACCACACCACCAATGATGTCCATCTGCCAACACCATACATAGCAGCACAGACTCCACAATTCTCTGCAATATCTACAACTTTCTGCAATATCTACAGGTATTTGCAGCATCTTCTGCATAAACATCCCTCTCTCCACTCAAGAGAAAATAATTTGCTAACTACAGCTTCTGTGAACATCTATCTTCATATCTGCATCTAACATGTCTTCGATCCAACTCCCCTTGTCACTATTCAAGGAAGAAATTAACTACATTCACAACATGGGAGTACATATCATCTTCATCTTAAATATACGAATACTAAGTACTATGTGTCTGTGTTTCAGGTTCTCATTGGCGTGTGGAGGTGTCTAGCATCCAGATGTGGCACATTATTTAATAATGACTACCTTAGGTGTAGTGCATGTCTTTATGAACACCCCAACAGTTAGTCGTTTAATGTACAGATTCAATGTACATTGTTAATTTTTAAGCGACGTCCACCAAAATGCTCAATATTAATTTAGTTTAAAAGAAGAACATTGTTATTAAATTTGTACATTTTTAAAAATGTAATTATCATATTACTCTTGTATATAGTTTGTAAAGAAGAATTTTTTTTTAAACAATGTGTGGGAATATTTTTGTATACAATTGTTCTTGCTTTTGTTGTGTGTATATTATCTTGTATTAGTAAAATATGAAATTTGTTTTAAACTTTTGTGAAGATTGTAAATATTGTAATAAGGATTTTCTTTAAATGTTTGTAAAAGTTTTAAAAATGTTTGTTTAAAACTTTGTATAAAATTGTAAATATATAGTTTTAAGGCTATTTTTTTTAAATAAATTGTTAAGTTGAGTTAGGTAGTTAAGTTGAATTAGGTGAAGTTAGGTTTGGCTAGGTGAAGTTAGTGAAGTGGATGTCGAGTAAAGATGAGAAATCAGCGACTAATTGAAAAATATTCAGTCTTATATGAGGCGAAAAAAAATTCAAAGTTTTATTCAAGTGTGGAACAAAAGTGACTAAATGAATTATTCTAAGACCTAAACAGTATGAATCATTCTTTTAGCCCTACACAACCTGTAAATTTTCCTAAGTCCTACATGAGTAAACATTATTCTAAGTCGTAAAAATATGATACATAAGGAATGTGAGTGCATGGGAAAACAGGAATCGAATGATAGAGCATGAGACAGTTAAATCCAAGAAGGCGGGGTGGGGCGAATGTGACTAAGGTCAAATGAATATGAATAATTGGGAAAAAAGATGGTTGACATTATGGTGGGATGATAGAGCATGAAGAAATGAAATCTAAGATGGCCGAGTTGAAGGAGGATGCGTAATTTGGAAACAAAGGGTTCTTTTAATGTTAGGTATTCGTCATAGCACTATTTGAGTTTGAAAATTGAGTTCGCGAACCATACAATAATGATTAAAGTTACCAATGATGCACTTACAAATAAAGAACAAATCCCTCTTGGCCAAAAAGATTTAAAATTAAAACTTGTAATGTAAGTTACTCTAAGGCATATCCCCCTCCGAAATCGCCTACTCTTTAATTGTCTTTTATTTACCTCGAGTTCGTAGAGAAACAGGTCAAAATATTTTAGGCACCCAGAAATACGAGGGCGGTTATACAGTGAATATATCCAGCTTGGTAGCCACTCTGTGAACATGATTATATTCACGTAGTCCACCAAAAAATATGTGAATGAGGAAAATAGGAATAAGTTCATGCAAGCATGGCAACAATGAGAAACAATGTGCCAAATCAATTTTATATGAATATGGAAATGGTAAATGTGTCGATAAAAGAGGCGGGATTCTGGCCTATGAATAATAATCTGTTATATTACGAAGGTCAAATAGGGGGGGGGGGGAGATATCAAGACATTGTGTCCGTATGTTTAAGAGTTTCTACTTGTTAGTTGTTGTTTATAATAGGTCACATAAGGTTAGATAATATTTGGTCTCGTTTGGTCATTGTTGTCGTTCAAGTTTGGTGGCATATGCGTCTGGTATGCAAAATTCTAGGAGATTTTTAATGTTTCATTATGTTGCTCATGCTGCATCACATTTCTTGAACTTCAGGCATAATTGGTTGTCATCATGTCTGGTCATATTAGGTTTTCTAGAAAAATTTTGTTCCATATTATCATTCCTGGTCATATTAGGATATGTAAGGTAATGTCCAGTTAATGTGTGATCTTATTCAGTCACATTTGATCATATTCAGGTATGTACGGTCAATTTAGTATCATTTGATTTTAATTGTCACTAATGGACGACATTAATCTTTTTGGTCATGTTTTGTTTCATTTAGATTCTATTTTGATCACGTTTGGTCATTGTTGGTCACATTAGATTATCCTTGATTACATTAATACCATGTTTGGTCATTGTTGGCCACATTAGATTATCCTTGATTACATTAATACCATGTTTGGTCATTGTTGGTCACATTAGATTATCCTTGATTACATTAATACCATGTTTGGTCATTGTTGGTCACATTAGATTATCCTTGATTACATTAATACCATGTTTGGTCATTGTTGGTCACATTAGATTATCCTTGATTACATTAATACCATGTTTGGTCATTGTTGGCCACATTAGATTATCCTTGATTACATTAATACCATGTTTGGTCATTGTTGGCCACATTAGATTATCCTTGATTACATTAATACCATGTTTGGTCATTGTTGGTCACATTAGATTATCCTTGATTACATTAATACCATGTTTGGTCATTGTTGGCCACATTAGATTATCCTTGATTACATTAATACCATGTTTGGTCATTGTTGGCCACATTAGATTATCCTTGATTACATTAATACCATGTTTGGTCATTGTTGGCCACATTAGATTATCCTTGATTACATTAATACCATGTTTGGTCATTGTTGGTCACATTAGATTATCCTTGATTACATTAATACCATGTTTGGTCATTGTTGGTCACATTAGATTATCCTTGATTACATTAATACCATGTTTGGTCATTGTTGGTCACATTAGATTATCCTTGATTACATTAATACCATGTTTGGTCATTGTTGGCCACATTAGATTATCCTTGATTACATTAATACCATGTTTGGTCATTGTTGGCCACATTAGATTATCCTTGATTACATTAATACCATGTTTGGTCATTGTTGGCCACATTAGATTATCCTTGATTACATTAATACCATGTTTGGTCATGCTTGGCTCCATTCGGCCGTCTTTTGTCAAGTAAAGTTACATGAAGTTTCGGATGTTTCTGAATTCTCAAAAAATGCACACTTGTGGGTACTTGTCCCCGGAAGTGATATCACCATGTGTATACTGGCGCTGTTCAAATTCCCAGTATAATACACACAGGATCTATACTTGGCAAGTATTTGAAATTGTATACTTTCTAGGCATACTGACGTACCTGAGACAGTCGCCATATTGTATTTCATGTGTGAAAATGAACTTGTATGTTTTGTGGTTATAAAGCTCTCAAGTTTTAATAGTTAATAAGTATTTACAAAATGTCGTTCTGTTGTACGTGTAAATAATTGTCAGTTTGGTCAATGTGCGTCCAATTGTGAATAAAATTCTCAGCGTTTTGTAGACATCTGTGACATATTTCCCAGGTGTATGCTTACAAATAATATTACAGTTGCAGTCGGCATTTTCAAGTAATTACAAACCCCATTGAATTGTATTTGTCTTTATTTTGTTATCAATGTGTATATTTCAAACACATGGTAAGGCGTGTATCGAGGGACGAGGAAAGAATGCCAGTTTCTGTCTAATGTCTCTTTACATACTATAAATAAATACAACAAATCCCATAACAACTGTCTTTATTTGTTTAACAATCTTCCACTCACGCGATGAAGCAATATCCCAAGGCTATTGGTGTGGTATTAATATTCGTGAAATCGAGAGAAGCTGAACAGATGAAACATAACCTCAGGATACAGAGGGGCAAGAATATCTATATTTCTGCAATTTGATTTTCTGCTGTACAATTCGTATTCAAAACGTACAACGATCAAAAACAAGACATTATATTGGCATATTTGTTTGTATTAGTTTTTGTTCAAAACAATACACACCTGTTGTCTTGCTGCTGTGCCAAGCAATCAGTGTACAACATTTCTGCGCCGCCTTTCATTTCCCTCCTGTAAATAATACGCGCCCACTAATATTCCTATTAATTCCTCATTCCCGGCTAAAGCCATGTATCAGTGCTTAAACTAATAATATGTCAATGTACAAAACCATGACACAAAAATAAATTAATGTTTATAATGTTACGTGCGTCTATTTAATACGTAACCATAGAAGTTGTAACATATATATAACACCATATTGCACGGAATATTTCTATTGTCACATAGTTTGTGATATTTCCAACAGAATGTGCGACCGGTCTAACATGAATTGCTGATGACATGTCCGAATAATTTCAATAAGTGCACAACTAGTACACATCACTGCTAGTACGCAAATGTATATACTTAATAAGTATACACTGAGAATTCAGAAACAGCCTTCATTGAATCGTGTGATACAACCTCATAAACAATGCTATATCACCCCATAGAGTTAAAACATCCAGTACACTCCAAATATTCAGATGAAGAGATCACAGTGATGTGTGTGCAAACATATAAATAACAAAGTGAGGTAAGATGAATGGCGTGTGTGAATTGCAGGTGTGTGGGTGGTAGCAGTGTGTGGTGGTCGAGATGGGAACACGGGTAGCTGCAGCACACTTCCCAGACAAGACGCTAGCAGGAGTTCCTCAGCTGCTGGAGGATCTACAGAGGCTGGCCGAGGACCACGAGTCTGCCGACATTGTGTTCTTGGTGGGCCGAGAGGAGGTGCCTGTCTATGCACACAGGATCATTTTGATGGCAAGGCAAGATAAGACATTTTATTTATTATATTATTGAAATTAAGTTGTAACAAAATGTTACATTACATTTGTGGTTATATGAAATAATATTACCACAGCTGTTGGCCTTCTAAAACAAAAATATAAACAACCAGAACTTCCTGTTATAATTTTACATTTTTATGTAATTACTTTGACAGCGTTTTATGCATATTAACTTCATCACTTAGCCTGCAAACAAACACGCACGCACACACACACACTATAAACAACTACTATACACCACTGTGGCCCCTATTGGAATAACAGATTCAGTGGTCGAGTGGGAAGTGCCGTAGAGAGAGTTAGGGTTGTTGGATTTCCATGTTCAGTCCAGCAGGTACATGTCATGCGGAAAGAAGGCAAACAGAAGCTAGATGGAGTTGTGTTCCTTTAGTGGAAGTTCCCACAGTATTTGAATGACTGCATAAAGATCTACATGTCTGCTATGGTCTGATATGCGTGTTAGCTCAGGCACCACCTAGCAGGTTCCATGTTATGTCTTCTGAAGTGGCGTGCTGGGCTCACATCGATTGATCGCAATTTATTTCGTAAAAAGATTTAAAAAGGCGGGTTCATAAAATACATTAACATTTCGCAAATGGGAAATGTATCACTTGGCTTGAAGATTTCGGTGAGTGTGCCATCATTTCGAGCCCAACAGAAGTCAGTCAACATACCCGCCAGTCCTGTAGCCGCATCGTGGGCCCACAGCAATAGCGCGAAATTCCTTAGCAATTCCTGGAACTTTCTGGAAAATCACACATGCCTCACTGCACATGCTACTGGCAAGTCATTTTCAACTTTTCTTTTACCGTAATTTATGCCATGTCATTCGGCTATCACATTCCAGACTCAAAACATTCTCCCTCGCCACAGACGATCAGGATTCTTGCATTGATGAAGGCACGACTTCCAGATATACCAATCTAAGTCAAGCCAGGAGTGCTTCAAAAATAATTTTGGCTTATGAAGGGGGGGGGGGGGGTCCTATTTTAATTTCAGGTCCACAGTTAATAATATTTTTTTCCCAACTTAACCATTGAATTTTTGACGGAAACATCCACCTTCTGGGTACTAGAAAACCATTTTTTTGTATCTACGAAAACTCATTCATTGGACAACCTACTGCCTTTAGTGATACAAATGTTGCACCAGCAAGTAAAGAATTTATCCTCTATAGTCCAAAATTTACAAAATCTGTAAGAACAACTGTGCCAACAATTTACGTCTCTTACTGTGTTCCTGCGAATGGCATTTTATAACATTCAAAGAAAATGCAACATAAATAAACAGTTAAACAGTAAAAATGAAACCATTTACATCATAACATATACAAATTAGTTGCTAACCTGATGTCACTAGTCAAGATAATATGGCATAATATTTCCTCATATGAGGAAAATATAAAATGCCTGAATATATTACAATTATTTTCTGTAAAAAAAAATCGCTTTCTTCATATCAGACTCTTAAGGGTTTTCGTGTGTAACGATTCTTTCTTCAGGAAATAAAAGGAAATAATCTTTTATACTAACTCTTTGTACAAGGAAAAGTTTTGTGGTTTCACACACATCCCAATTCCCATGCACAAAATAGTGCTATACATGGGTAATATGTACAAAGAGAAACATAGAAGGAAAATTCGTACTGTAGACAGACACTTGTGTTATTATGACATCAATGATCACATAAACAGAAGACATGCAGTAGAGACTTTGAAACAGTTCGCATGTTGCTTAGGTGCACAGATACTCTTTACATCAAGTGTTGGCACATACGGTTCTATGACATCTGGATTACAACTGGCACGTATGAAGTAATACAACAGAATCGATCACACGCAGTTCTTTGCTACAGCGACGATGTGAAAAATCCAGCCACCATCTTACATGTCTGAGAAACAGTGTCAGAATATAATGTTAATAGCTCTTATTAAAAAAAGAACTGTAGAAGTAGAATTTACATTATAATACAGCAATAGAAAAAATTGAACAATCTTTGCAAATTTGTAAAGTCGCAGATTTTCTATATAGTAGTGTCAATTTTTGTATTCTATACTACTATTACAGATTGGGAAGAAAAAAGTTTGCCTAAAAGTAATCGTAACAATAAAAGTACTAAAGATGAGATAATTCAGTTTATTTATTATTACATCAGTTTTCGAGTTCTTATATTATATAAAATTTCTATAACTTTATGTATTGTATCCAGGCAATATTGTATCATGTCATTTCAGGTAACATGTCATATACAAAAGTATTATACCTGGGCGAGAGATATACATCCAGTGCTCGTAATTATGTAAAGTTAGGACATGTGTCAGGAATGGAAGTAATGTATCCAGACAGGAATAAATCCCCACCTCTACATCATGTAAGGTCAGGAACAGTTGTCATGTATATTGCCAGAAGTATATTCACTGCTCACAGTGGTGTCAATTCAAGGCTTGTGTAATGGATGTTGCTGTGGTATCTGGGCTGGAGAGGTACATGCAGAGCTCGATGTGATGTTAGTTCAGGGACACTTGTCACGCACGGTGTTAAGGTATTTGGACAGGTGTGGTAAATCCCGAGAGTTCTACATGATGTCAGTTTAGAACAGGTGTTGTGATTATGGAAAGGATATCCCGTGTTTGAAGTGATGGCAGTTCAGGAAAAGGTGTTATGTCTACAGACAGGACATTCAGTGCTTGGAGTGATGTCAGATCAAGGACACTTGTTGTGCACAGTAATCTAGTAACTGGACAGAGGTGATACATCCACTGTAGGGTAATGGTGATGCATAGGCATGTAGAGCTCGTAGAGGAAGCTCTAAGAGATGGCACACCGTCGTGGGACGTGTTCTAAGCTTCAGCAGGTAGAGCAGTACTCGTGGTGGCGGCACCTGGTGACAATGGGTATGTCTTCCAGTAGTTCGTCGTCGAGTCCACGGTGAAGGCACACAGCGTGTGGGGCGGCAGGCTGGGCTCGCACTCGGGCAGAGTGTCAACAGAGTCTTCATCGAAGATGTGGGTACTGTTATCTGGATCTTCGTTCGACAGTGCCGTTGTTATTGCGATGCCTCTCACGATTGTTCCTGTACATCGACATGAAAATGTTACTTATTACCTACATGATGTATCTTAATTCAACCGACAAACGTCAGTTGCGAGTTGTATACAAAAAAAGGAGAACACATATATTACTTATATTATAAAGTGAGTCCTAAGGGTGATACACATCTTTAAAGTTGAATCTAAATCACCAGTTTATTACAAATATTGGAGAAAACATTTAGTGTTTGGATAATGTGTAACTGAACAAATATATGGTAATACCACAATATCTGTCTGTCGCTGTCATGACATTATTCGATGGAAATAATTACGGTTATTAAAATTATTTTGACTTTATCTACTTGATGCTGTAGTATACTTGGAGTTAAAAGATACGTTATTAACCCGCATGTCACAATTAACTTTACATATTGTACAGACGTTCAGTGTTTCATCTCGAGTAGTCGCAACAAACTTGTGCGTCAGGTCCAAATTCAAAAACGTCTACCCCCCATAGGATTCACGTTAGACCATAAGTCGTGTATGCGTTTTCACGTTTTTCTTTTCTGTGATTAACCCGCAGCCCAAGTTAGTCTGTCTGATTGAAAACATCGTGTATAAGCTGTCCACGGTCAACGGAGAACCCCAGCTACCTGCATGCATTTTAACGGACACACTTGACTGTTGTTCGCCCTGTCAACTTGATAACTGCCAAGAGACAGTAATTACATTTCTTGCTAGGTAAACATTTGCGAATACTCGAATTATTTATTTTGGTTTCTGTTTTTCTAATGGATATAAGTGTCGCTGAAGTAAAAATGGTGAAACATTTACTTTTCTAATAATTCTACACTTTCATTTGACCGGCATATCAATAAATAGATCAAGCCCATGGCAATGTTAGTTTTACGTATTGAGAGAATTAGATCTTAAGCGGGGCTTTTATAAGTGTTCAGTTTGTTATTATCAGCCTTTAATCACATTCAAATATTAGGGACATAAAGATTTAAAGTCTATTATGCGTATGTTGTCATAATAACCAGAGAATAAAGAAACTGGGTCCAGTAGTTTTTATCACTTGTTATTTTGAAGAATGGCATGGCCAGCTTACAACTTCAACTAACGTTAGAAGCGTAATACTTAAAGTCAATTGAAACAATTCAATGCTCTAACAATCTTATTAAAAATTAAATTTGTGTACGCTGCAGAGCTGGTTTATTTGATAAATTATAAAAATTAAAATATATTTTTGTAGGGGCATAAAAAAGAGACACGACTTCTATTCCAAAGTGTGTAAAACAACTCTCTTATAAGGCCTAATGTTTACAAAAGCAGGTTTTAATGTCGCGATTTTTTTATTTGAGGGTCCTGGTAATTACAAAATATTCTTATAGTCTTTAAGTTTAAAAATATGAGAATATTTCGCTTGTTACTGCGGCTTTTCGGCCTACATGTGAACCTCACATTACTTTCAGTTATGTGTTTGTATTTTATAAGTGATATTTTTCATGTTTTTTTCAACACTGTATCTTTTAATATTTAGAAAATGAGAAATTTCCAAATCCATTGGTAACAACTTCTCATAACCCGTTGTAAACAATAGACAATGCGGGAAGTTTTACAGCTGCAAGCGGCTTCTTTGAACTAGCAATCGTAACTACCATTGTGACAGCTATTCTCGGTAATCGACACCTGCATTTCGTGAATGGCTAATTGGCTACCAATCAGAGCCCACCAGCCATCAGCATTGCCATCAACACTGCTCATTCTGCCTGGGCCTTTAGTCTATGACTGGACGTGACGTTGAGGCGTTTGTTATTGTTTGTAGTTCATTCACTGTTACTTCCAACTTTTATGAAGCCCTGCTATGTATTCCTCGCCCTATGCAAACAAAGCCTTATCTGAGTCTAGAAATTTACACCAAAAAAAAATGACAGTGCACCGAATTCATGTGCACTATGTGTAGTAATAGTTACGTTTGCATAAGAACTATTTATTACTAGGCATTACCAACACACTTATTTCTCACTGTTTTAAATTATATTAACTATAAATGAAATCATATTTATAGAGAATATAGATACAATGTCAGTTTAACTAAAAGTATTGTTCTTGAATGTTAACATAAATATAAAACGCTTGTGATACATGACATAATATCAGGAAAAACAAAACACGTCATATACTGTATGCAGTATATTTCCAAAGGTTTGATTTAAAAATTGTGAAGAAACGGTGAATTGACTATATAAGTGATTCTCCTGACATGCACAGTATGTTGGTAATGCAAACAGAGGTGAGAGTGAACATGAGCTGGGAAGTGTGGTGAGTATAGAGAGAGAGAGAGAGAGAGAGAGAGAGAGAGAGAGAGAGAGAGAGAGAGAGGAGAACATGCCGGTAATCTCCTTGTGCACGATGATGGGGAAGACGATGACGTCGAACCAGGGCGGTGGCTGGAGGCGGCCCCTGGGATGCAGCCCCAGGTCAGGGTAGTTCGGAGGAAATGCATTGACGTCGTGTCCGACCTGCCTCGTCAGTCTCTGGGCCCTGTCCGTGGGCGAGTGTTGTCCGTTGTCCTTCCTGCCGCCGCTCCCTGCACAAGACATCGCACAGTCAGCACTGCACACCGCCAACACGAGCTACGCCGACTAGAATCCATTCATGGCTGCTTACAACTTTCCTGAAGCCTGACCTGCTAAAGATATACTTCCAGGATATCTTTCCGCCTCACACAGACAAAGCTTAACCACGTTTACAGTATAACACCGAAGGAACAACACATCACATTCGTGCACATTCAGTATAATAATATTTAGAATAACAACACATTACATTCGTGCACATTCAGTATAATAATATTTAGAATAACAACTATTTCATACTAGGCATTACCAAGATACCTACTTTCACTCTTTTGTATTCGTATTAATTACAAATGAAGTAATATAATTCAAAAATAAATATAAGTATAAGTTTGATTTAAATAGTAATAATATATTTTTATGTGAACAGTGATAAAAAGGCTTGTGATAGATTACATAAGAAGGAAACAGCCAAACGTGTCATACACAGGCTGTTTTTCCAAAGGCTTGACTAAATAAATAGCGTGAAAAACCCGCGAATAGACCATATACACCATATTCGCGTGTACCCAACACTGAACTACCGCCCATCAACAGAACTGTCAATGCCATATGGTCGACATGTGTTTCTTTGTATCATGATTTTCAAAACACAAGCTATTATTTATTATTATTATTATTAAAATGTCTTAATTTTTTGTGTCGAAGTTAAGGTATTATCACCTTCTCTTAAACTTAAACAATTTACATAATAAAACATAACACTTATTTTTTAAAAGGGAAAGAAATTAAAAAAACCTATTGACTACAATAAAATTAAAAAGTAGCTTATAAGTATTATATAAAAGCAACATACATAAAAAATATATAAGCTGAATAGTTAATTTACGCATTTTCTTAAGGATTTCTAAACGAAGGAAAATCACAGCAAATAATTATTTAAACAAAAAAAAGGGGGGGGGAGACAAAAAATTAATTAATATATATTACATTTGGTGTTTGCTGCATCTAAATAATTACGTCAGTTACCTAAAAATATACATAACATAAAATAGTAATGCAACGTTTCCTTGCACACTCTCATTCTCACACCTATATATGTGTAAAGTATATCAAATTAACTAAACAATAACACAAGCATCAGAAACATTTTTACAAATTAGAATATAATATAATTGCATTTAAAATTCTATAAAGGAATTGTATATAGTATATTAGCGGGTTCTTCACACGTTTTAAATGAAACTTTTGAAAACTCAGCCCATGTATGACGTGTTTAGTTGTGTCTTTTATGTATGTATGTATATGCCGTGTATCACAAGCGTTTTATACGTGTGTTAACATAGTTTAGATATATTTTATCTATAAAGTACAATATTTCAATATCAATAAAAACTGTGAGAAAATTGGTGTATTTCTTTCTAATTCCTAGTAAGAAATAGTTCTTAAGCAAAGTATTAATACACTGATTGCGCACGAATGCTGTGCGTTGTCCCTTTGGAGCAAGTTTCCATAGTCCGTGGAGCTTGGTTTTCATGAGGTGGAGGAATATTATGGAAGTAGGGCTTCAGAACGGTTGGAATTAAGCGTGAATGGACTACATACGAACATCTTAGAGTAGTTACTTGGTTTACATAGAAAGAGTTCGAACATCAGACGTTCTCCACATCGTTTATGACAGTCGCATTGGCATGTGAACAAATAAAATCAGTCACTTAACAAACTCTCCAAGTCAAAAATGTAAAAATATTGGAGCTATAGCTGCTCAGAAATCGTCTCTATTTCAACTCACGCGCTCGATGCATAGTACTTGTATGAATTGCCAGAATTTTATTTCGTGTCCAAAGCTTTCGCGTGTGCCAAGTTCGTGGATTTTTATTTAGACAGAGTATAAAAATATGGAACGAGTTTCACACATAGATTTTTCATTTTGATAGAAGATCGGGCAGAATGAATTTATAGAGGAACTTGTGCTTGTGTTACGTTTTTGTCACAGCTTCATTATTTCTACGCGTATATGTTTATACTTTTTTTTTACAGGAAATGACTTCACAGCACCGGAAACATAAAGAGCAGCGAAATAGCAATGACGAGCTATTCATCGTAAAGTTACCTTGTGATAAATGAGGTAATTAGTCATCTCTTTACGCCTACGTGTCAGTCTAAAACGGAAACAATTAAAACTACTCCAAATCAGCGAATCTGGCTGCAGATCCGTTCAGAATGAAACTACTGCGCTTTGCTCAGTCACATTCTCATTATTATTTTAGTTGTTAGTATTCGCTGGCTAAGCAGTGGTTTCTACCTATCCCTAGTGAACTGCACTGAGCTGGCAGTAAAACCTCAGTGCATTCGCCAGATTCAGTAAAATTATTATAATGATTCAAATCACTAATTCAGATTTAGAGCGAACTTACTTTGGATATCTCACACATGTATTTGAAAGTGTAACTGCAGAACGAGAAGGGGCTAAAAAACTGTTTATGCAAGAATGGCCTTTACTACAAGTCTTTTTGCTGTATTTTGTATTTTTATACAGTGTAGGTGGGACGTTAGCAAAGCTTTTTGCAAGTAGCAGGTTTCATTTCACTGCATATGTACAAAGTCACGTTTTACTACATTATAGTTAGTAACCCGATATTTAAGAACGAACGCACAGATACGGGGAGCGATGTAATGAAACCGGACGCACAGGTTATTAAAACTTATTACGGAAGGTCAACCAGCCAGTTGTGGGCCTACGCATTCCGACTATATTTTTAATCGATAAATTCGTTTGAAAAATTTTATAATGAAGAACCTTACATCGATTCAGTGGCACGCCAGCTTCTCGGTAAAACTGCACTTTGTAGCTAACCCACAACTTTAACTGAAGTGTAGTTACTTCAGCAAGAAATGTGTTACAGACTAGTCTAAAGGCCCTTTCACACAACCAAATTTTTCATCAAATTACTAAATATTTTTTATAGAATTAAATTCATTGAATGCTTTATGACGTCATACGAACGTCATACGGCCATTATCTCTTTCAGTTTCTTGAACGTCTCGTTTTCCTTCAAGCTTTTCGTTTAGACCATGTTTTATATTTTCTTGAATCCAAAATTACAATCGCTGATTACAGCTTTTCGGACAATATTAATGAAAGAAATCACATATTAATAGAGTTCTGTACACACTTCTGAAGTTATTACAAAATATGGACATTTAATTTTTTTAGAAAAAAAGAATGTTCAAAAATATGAAAAAAAATTTGCTGTGGTTAACAAATTGCTTTTGTCGCGCATGAGTCGTAGATACTTCAAAAAAAAATTTTCTGGTATTTTTTTTTAACTGGTTTCATTAAAAAGTTTGTGTTAAATTTTCATGTTGAGACCCGGAAGCTTATTGCATGCAATTCGTTGGAAGTCAAAAGAAGTGATGTTTTAGTTCAATAACTTGAATTCAATTAATTTAATTCGATAAATATTTGAGAGTGTGAAATATCCTTTAGTATCTTGCATCTTGAACGTGCAGTCGTACACTTGCGTAGTTTATACCATTAGACAACACTCGGTGAGCCAGATTAAACCGGATATGCTCTCCCCCCCCAACCCCTTTAACATTGGTTTCACACATATTTCTCAGGAACTTAAGTTCTTGATTCGATATTGAACAAACCGAGGCTCTCGAGACACTGGGCAAGTCCTAACAGTTATTTTTAAAGTGTTGTTTTTCTTCCGGGGCTCTAGTGAAGTTTGTAAATATAATATATCTAATGTTTCCTCATTGTTTAAGAGTTGTTAAGCAGCCCGCCTACATAGAACCATCGCCACTAAGTGCAAGGCTCTGAACTCGTGTGAAGTGTTCTAGTCGCACTGCACGTACCTTTGCGAACTGCGTATGTTCAGTTCCCAAGCTGCAACACTGTTCTTTTCCCTTGCACTGGTGTAGACGCCTGACTCCAGAAAGACTCGTTACGCTGGCTGCCCAACTTGTCTTGCGGCTCATCTTAACATTTGACGTCTCGCTTTCTCAAGAACAGGTTAGTATATATAAATGTAAATGTCAGAACTTGCTGCGTTGCCATTTTTGCGTCACAGACTTTCAGCAATGACCTATCATTTTATTGGTGGAAAGTATGTAGGAAGGTTCAGTGCAGGGCCCTTGAATAGTTTCGTATGTATCTGACGCGTGCATTTTGAGATACGACGCTTTGAAAAAGCAGTTTTATGCTATTTGGAGTACTCTTGAATGGTATTTCTAATGTGCGTGACGTCTTGGAAGTACTCCAAAAGCGCTCGTCTGATGTATGTCTTATTTTATTCTATCAGCACGTTTGACGGATATTTAACAGTTTCGCATGAACACATGCGTTTTGAACAGTGCCACTGCAGTCAAACGGCAGGCAGGCATGCGGGAGCCTAAAATAGCCATCTATGTCACAAGATTGTTTTTTTCTTGAGGAGGGAAGACAGATGTTAAATTAACGCTATAGAAGTTAATCGTGTCTGATCATTTTATGAAAGCGAATGGAGATAAACAAAGCAAGAGCAATCCAAGTGTTTCCAAAAATCGCCGACAAACTCCTAGATGTGATTCCTTATGCAAAGTTAAGTTTTAAATATATAGAACACTTTGCACCTAAATGCAATATTAAGGAAGGAATAGTCGATTGAAAATCAAATCTGAAAACTGTGTATTCCCAAAATATCGGAAGTAAGAACACCGCTCCGAACAGTTTTTCGTTATCGGAATCCTCAAACAACAGCAAATGTTTGTTATAACTTCCACGGTAGTGAAAATAACAAACGTGGCTACCCTCTTATTGTGTCATTATAGCTTTGTACCGTAGGGATATTGGACAATTTTATGCTGGTATATTGAGCAATATCACGTAAGTAATAAAAAATAGTCCTCTAGCTGCAAGTGAGTAGGACCCATCGTTTTCGTTCAAAACATACATGAATCTTCGGTCCAGCGTTACAGCCTCTAGCTGGTAGGCCACACTGCCTACGTGAGTCTATTGTTGTCTACTGGGTACACTGCACACGCGATGGTAGAAGACATTTTAACACTTACTGTAAACGACATGTGGCACACATTCATAAGTTCGAGTACGTAAGTAGTATGGGTAATTAAAAAACAAAAGTTTACCTGTGTCAATATGCTACAACCCATTGTTCTCGAAAAATGGACGTTTAATGTTCGAAACAAATAACGTGTTATGCCGGCGACATAGACAACACTCACACATGACGCAGTGCAGAGGTAGCACCGGAAATAAATTTGACAGACAATACACTTCTGCGGAACAGATATGGCTATAGGCTGTTCACGGTAAAGTGAGCACTTTTTGAAGCTGTTTCATCAGACATAATAATCAATAAATACATTTTATTGTGACCTTGGACTTTTGGTTTTGGCTATGGTGAATGTATACACTGTGTTCCTTACTCACATTGTAGGGTTTACATTAACAAGTGGTGGAAGGATATATATTTGTTGAATAAAAAAGTAACTAGAGCTTCAAAAGTGCTCACTTTATCGCGATAGATGTCCTTACGGCATGCAGTCACTTGTGTGCTTCGTATGTGCATAAGTACGTTTCATACTGCCACACGTTTGGTCATGGAGCGGTACACATGAAAAGAATTGACAGACATGCTGTTAGTGTATTGGCGATATGAAAGTAATGGACGAGTGGTCCAGCGTGTGTACGAGGAGGAACGGTATCCAGGCAGGATGTACCACACCACATTTGAGTTAACTACGAAACGACTGCGGGAAAAGGAAACATTGTAGGTAAGGATAGGGTATTGTGTGTTGGAATGTTGTACTCATCCTCTAAGATGCTGGGCAGAACATGACAGAGTGATGATGAACTTCAGTTGTGCAAATGGCCATTAGTTTCGCTCTAACTGGACTGGAGTGAAGGGATTTGAGCGGCTCTTAACAAAGACGTCTCGAGAGCCGATAAGGGTGAAGTGAGATGAGTATGAAGCAGCGCCGGAATGAAAGGGATGGGGAAACGGGAGATACCCGAGAGAACCCGCCGACCAACGACATCGTACGGCACGATCCCTACTTGCGAAAACCTGGAGTGAGCCGGCCGGGAATTGAACCCGGCTCGCCTTGGTGGGAGGCGAACAGGCTAACCGCTCAGCCGCTGCGGCCCTTGGGTTATACAATAAAAAGTACTGGTCTTAAGAGATAATGTCGACACAGTTCATTAATTTTCTTCTAACTTGAAAACAAACAGTTCCATCACGACCTCACAAAATGAGAGCCGATCACAGACAGTGTTTCATCCCAATCCTAGTTCTGAACTGAGATCAGGAGATATGCACTACAAAAATTTTCTTGTATTCTTCCTAAACCGCAATGGAAGATTTAACCTATACATTTTGTGGAAATAACACCACATAAAAGGCTGCATGTATAGGAATTGGAACTTCCCTACGCATTTGACTTATTCCTGTGTAAATGTAAGAATTCTGCAATGGATGTATGTCTCACTGTACGTATACACTGATGTGGGAAATTAAGGAATAGTTTCTTGGAGAGTACGATCGGAACTCGGCCAATCGTATTGGTGCAGCACTTCATACATTGTAACTCGTATCCAACTGAAGTTCATGTTTCAACCAAAATCGTAAGGACCTCTCGGTTTAGTGCAGTGATTGGTGCAAGAGTGTCACTAGGAAAGAGGCTCGACTACTTACGTGTAAACCCAGTGCCACTGTTGATTCACTCACGTTTTGCGCGCCCAGGATGATCCACAGTGACGTGAAACAACCGGAACAATCGGGCCTTGTCTCGTGGCGACCACACAGTCTGTCAACACGCGACACAATTCAGTTTGAAGTTAACACCTCACGTTGTACGTCTGTGGTCCTGGAGTAATAACAACAGACTAAAGATAACGCAGAGCAATGTCGGAGGCTGCGCACAACCAATCTCCGTGTCACAACAGTGAACTGCCTACACGACTAGCAAAAACAGTGTGTATTGGATTTGAAGTTAGAACACTGTTCAGAAAACAAGTCCTTCCAGATGTTTTATACTACTCCTAGCCACTTTGTAATTCAGTTTGATTAAATTCAAATTATTTAAAGTATTTTATTAGTATTATAGTTCCTGTCATTTAAAAAATTGATATACAAACAAACACGTTGATTACTGCTCAGCATGTGACTTTGACAGATGTGTTTCTTTGGGTTAGTTCAATATTGGGCACATGCGCTGAAGACTAATAAACGGTCTACCTCATCTTTGGCCTGTGGGTATAACTTGGCTAAGGATTATTATATTCAGGTAATGAAGAACACAAAGTTCCTTATGGAAGAACTTGGCACACGGGGAAAATATTCTCCGCAAGGTATGTTCCAAAGAAGTCGCCTTAAGCTGGGGGTAAATGGAGGAAGTCTGTTTATTTGCATGTAAAAGTTGTGTTTGGCCAGGATTGTAATATCTACTTTCCATTGCCAAAATATTAAGTATTAATTCCTTCCAGTGGTGTTTGAAATCGGAAATACTAAGAGTAATATATTGTTTAGCTTTTGTAAACACATTTATGCTATTAAAAAAGCTATAAATTTAAGAGATAAATATAGGAATTTTTTGACTGTGTCGTCACATGTAAATAAAGCAATTATGTAATTCAGCGTTATGCCAAATCCATGCGAACCTATTGGGTTTAATTTCTCTTAGTGCTGAGAATAAAGTTTATTCTGTAAGCGTGTTCTAACAGAACGCAATTTGAATAATTTTATACATTTAGATTTTTTCAAAGATACTCGCCTTTGCCCAATTTGTTAACATTAATAAAATGGGTAATCCGAGCTGTATTCATGCAATACCAGAGCTACCAGGTGGCGAAAATATTTGTTTGCCAAACTGTAAGCACTGACATTTCCAAACTGAGTATAATAATCCTTAACCACTACTCACCAAATCCAGAATCTGAATATAGAGTTCAATAAGCCTTAGCCACTGCTAACCAAATCCAGAATCTGATTATAGAGTACAATAGGTCTTAGCCACTGCTCACCAAATCCATAATCTGAATATAGAGTACAATAGGCCTTAACCACTGCTCACCAAATCCAGAATCTGAATGTAGACTACAATAAGCCTTAACCACTACTCACTAAATCCATAATCTGAATACAGAGTACAATAAGCCTTAACCACTACTCACCAAATCCAGAATCTGAATTTAATAATACCTACTAACAAAATCAGATAATATATGTTAACAGAGGGGCAGTGGTGGCTGAGTGGTTAGCCTGCTCGCCTCCCACCTATGCAAACTGGGTCCAATCCGCGGCCGGGACACTGCCGGGTTTTCGGATGTAGGAATCGTGCAGGTCGATGCCGCTGTTTGGCGGGTTTTCTCGGGGATCTCCTGCTTCCATTGCCTTACATTTCAGCGCTGGCTCCATTCTCACCTAGTTTCAGCATCATCGGCTCTCTGCAAACTTAAAGTTAAGGGCTGGAATCTCTCTGTCGATTGTGAATCCTTCTATTTGCTCACGTACATATTATAATCCTTTCACTGTATCTTAACGCTGTTTGAATCAAACCTTTAAAACATCACTCCATGGATGACGGGTGCGGCTGTTTCTTAAATATTTAATGTATTACAAGCGTCTCCTGTCAACAAAAGGTAGCCTATATTTGGTTTTGAACTGTTACTTATAATTTATTTATAAATTAGATCTATTTTTAACTGTTATGAATAAAAACTGTGAGAAAAAGGTTATAGGCTGTCCACGGTAAAATGAGCACTTTTGATGGCCCTGCTTAAAATCTACTTGTATACACAGTGTGTATTTTTTCCACGTTATGTTAAATTTGCATTGCAATGGGCCTCATCACCTTATTCATGCATCGGTCAAATGAAACTGTGAAATTATTGAGGAAGTTAATACTTAACGAATTTGCTAATTTTTTAAACTTCAATGCATTAAAAAAACATAAAAGGAAATAAATAATTTAATGTGATCACAGATGGTTACCTAACCCTTTTTATTCAGCTTTAAAATATGGCATTACTTTCCACCCATCGTTACCACTTTTACTGGGCAAATATCACTCAGTGAGCCCATTAAAATATGGAATTACTTTCCACCCATCGTTACCACTTTTAATGGGCAAATGTCACTCAGTGAGCCCATTAAAATATATGATTGCACTTATTTCGAAGGTTAATTTGTAAAGTGCTCACTTTATCGTGAACAGCCTTTACTAAAAAATAGCTCACTCGCAAGATGTTTTCAAACTGAGCGAGGACATATGTAGCATGTCGTTCACTGTGGGTGTAATTTTCTAGACTCAATTACGGTTTGTTTATACGAGGCGGACCAATAGACTGAAAGCAAAACTTTAGCAGAGAAAGTCGGAAGTAACAATGGATGACTGTATCTTTGAAGTTGACGCTATTAATTTATCTGCTTCACCGTATAAAATGTTGGTCAAGAAACTGTCCCTGCTCGTAACTGCATATATTTTAGTGGACACGCTACCGACATATGCACAGTGCTCTAGGAAAAGTATTCAAAATTCCTTACGTCATAATATATATATATGTCTCGTTTAAATGTGGGAAAAATAATTTTATTTCATTTAGCTGGTACTTGTTTTTTGCATGTTAGGGCGCTCTTCGCCAAAAAAAAAGACTTTATTTTGTGTTTGTGCGAGAAACAATCAACTTAATTATATAAATTATAATTACTTTGTTTTCGCATTAAAAAATTGAATTTGGATAGCTTATGCCTCATGTCACATCAAAATCATAATTTGAGTGTTATTAAGATATGCAAATAAAATAAACGAAGACATGAACAGAAAATTTAACAAGGGTGACAGAAAGATCATGTCCTATTTCATTTTAAGATATGATTATAAAATTGTATTATACAAAATAAAACCAATACTAGACTGTAAACTAAAATTATGCAGACATTTTACTTACTTTGAGCAACTATTAAAAACAGCGAAAGCATTTCAATGGGTAATTTTAAATATTTATAAAAGTAACTTGTAGCATCTTATTACAAAGTGGATTTCCTCATTTTGGTATGTTAGCCAGTTTTTCTGATATATACATTGTGACATAGTGAAGTATAGTTCATTTCTTTTTGAACGTTCAAAGCAATGTATTTGTATATTATTTTTCTCGATTCCCCAAAGAAACCCCACACAAAATGTTTCTAAATTTACTCCAACAGTAATTTTATTTACTTTTATTTTTTTATTTTATATTAAAAGCAAGTGTTATCCGTATTACATGAAAATAACTTAACGGTTTTTTACGATTTAGCTTCTATAACATTTTAATAGACATCCTACTTCTGAAGAAAGTGTTTTAACGAGTGTGGAATAATTACATTCAATAATCTCAATATGACTTGACGCATGATACAAATAAGACATACCTCAATGTTCCGAATAGTATTTAGTCTATAGAAAAACTTAAATGCTCGTACTGTTTCACGATTGGTTTTCAAGCGCTGGCCAGCTTTCATTACTAACTCGTCAAACGTCGTTACTGACATGCGTAAACAATTGAATAATTTATCATTGTCCTCCCAAAGTTTACCGTATAAACTCCTGTAGGCAGCATCTGCAAACCTAATACTGCTAATGGGGTCGCCATGCCATCTCCTTGTACTTTTTGTACGATTAATTAAATAGTACACGTAGTGCAGGGCTACTGGATCCATCTCGCACAACGAACTGAACTCAACTGAGTAGGCTTGGTTGCGGTGTCGCTTAACTCAACTGAGTAGGCTTGGTTGCGGTGTCGCTTAACTCAACTGAGTAGGCTTGGTTGCGGTGTCGCTTAACTCAACTGAGTAGGCTTGGTTGCGGTGTCGCTTAACTCAACTGAGTAGGCTTGGTTGCGGTGTCGCTTAACTCAACTGAGTAGGCTTGGCTGCGGTGTCGCTTAACTCAACTGAGTAGGCTTGGTTGCGGTGTCGCTCAACTCAACTGAGTAGGCTTGGTTGCGGTGTCGCTTAACTCAACTGAGTAGGCTTGGTTGCGGTGTCGCTTAACTCAACTGAGTAGGCTTGGTTGCGGTGTCGCTTAACTCAACTGAGTAGGCTTGGTTGCGGTGTCGCTTAACTCAACTGAGTAGGCTTGGTTGCGGTGTCGCTTAACTCAACTGAGTAGGCTTGGTTGCGGTGTCGCTTAACTCAACTGAGTAGGCTTGGTTGCGGTGTCGCTTAACTCAACTGAGTAGGCTTGGCTGCGGTGTCGCTTAACTCAACTGAGTAGGCTTGGTTGCGGTGTCGCTCAACTCAACTGAGTAGGCTTGGTTGCGGTGTCGCTCAACTCAACTGAGTAGGCTTGGTTGCGGTGTCGCTCAACTCAACTGAGTAGGCTTGGTTGCGGTGTCGCTCAACTCAACTGAGTAGGCTTGGTTGCGGTGTCGCTCAACTCAACTGAGTAGGCTTGGTTGCGGTGTCGCTCAACTCAACTGAGTAGGCTTGGTTGCGGTGTCGCTTAACTCAACTGAGTAGGCTTGGTTGCGGTGTCGCCAGATGGATGAACAAAATTCCCCTCAAATTAGATGAAAAATCCCCTCCAAAACATTTTGTGAATTATATATTATGTCAATTGCACTTAAACTATACGGCAAGGCTTAATCCTTGACACATATGTATAAATTGTACAGTTTCTAAGAGCCGGATATTAAAATCAAACCAACACAGACATTTATAGAAAGGAAAACACTTAAAAAGTATCAGAAAATTAGTGAATGTGTGCTGTCAATCAGTTTGGAATAAATTAGAAAAAAAATTACGTAAAGTCAACATATTTATACAAAAGAAGATAACTACAATGTGGAAATGAGTGAGCAAAAATTTCAATCACATTAAATTGCCAACTTCAAATTATAAAAACTTTCATGGATGTTAATGATATACATAAATTGCAGTAACACCACAAACTATAAATTACTACATGTTATCATTTGTACTGTTGGAGAGTGTAACCGTGAGTGCATCGATACATATGACATAGTCTTTAGCTTTTGTTTGATGAGTAAATATTCTTTTATCAGAAATCATAATTGATGATTTAGCCTTTATATAAGAGGAATATATAATTATGAATAATCCCTGAAGCTGTAACCTCAATGAACATTTTTAAATCCCCCCAAAACCCCCCAAAAATTTCAACCCCCCTCCCAAACTTTCTCCAAGAGCAAAAAACACCCTAAATTTGGGGGTAAACCCTCCAATAAAATAACACTGCTTGTTTAGTAGAACTGCTTTGGAAATACTACCAGGACACAGCTGTCATGAGGGTCCTCGCATAGAAACGCTTGAACAAAAGGACATAGAGGAAACGCGACGTTCGAGCAAACGCGAACGCGAGTGCGTGAATAAAAGAGGCCTAAACTCGGCCACTGAGAGTGTAGACTAAATATGAGATACACGAATCTACGGCTGTTTCCACAATCCCAAATTTACTCCTTAATCGCCAGTAAAACTGTTGAGTCACATCGTCAACAACGATAAACGAGTATGTTTATATCTATATTTTCTACAAACCCACACATTCGCATGAATTAAATACCTTGAGTAACTTCGATATATTCGAATCCTATTAAAGTAATGAAGAGATCTGGAGTAGTATAAAAAAGGCGGTTCTGGGACACCAGGCATCAGGCGGTGGATTGGTGGATGGTAATTTGCATATTACCAGGGGTCATGCGGAGGATTGGCGGAGCGAGAATTTCCTTTTTCTCCCTTTTCCCGTCCAAACGGTCGATTTCGCGTATAGAAACGTCACTTTCTCCCTTTTTTCCCTCAAAATTTCCCTAATTTCCTTCCCGCCACCAGTGGCCATGTTGGCAGCCAGTGCCAGCTACCATATTCTGTGTCCTAATATGGATAATCAAGGGCCGATCCCACATCGAGGTGTTTGACTCATTGTGGAGGTCGAGGAGATTCCATGACAGCACTCAGGACCGCCATATTGGATCACGAGCACCATTGACTAACAATATGGCGGACAATTGTCGACCAGCTGAGGATGTCGACCATTTTGGTGGCCAGCACCAGTGGCGGTTGTCGGGTGTCAAGGCATCGCGATCAATCAGATCTCTTCTAACAGTGTCCCCCATGGGGTCGAATAAGCCCCTGATAACTTATAAACATAGTTGGCTGTCATTTCCGAACCGAAGATATAGTTGTCAAATTCATAACATAAATATCATCGTCGACTAGGAGACGGGTCGCCGGGTCAAGTATGCAATATGTCCACGTATAAGCATAGGTGGGTTTAATTTCTGGACCATTTGAGTTATAGTTGGTAAATTCATAACATAGACACCATCCATGACTACGAGAGGGGTCGCGAGGTCAAGTATGTGCTATGTCAGCATACAAGCATAGTTGGGTCTAATTTTCAAACCATTTGAGTTATAGTTGGCAAATTCGTAGCATAGACACCAGCTATGACTGGGGAGGGCTCGCACAGACAGGGATGCTCCATTCCATACTATTAGCATAGTTGGCTGTAATTTCCGAACCATTTAAGTTATAGTCGCCAAATGCATAACACATACATCAACGACGACTATGATAGATACCTGTAAGTTACGAAGCATTTGATATACAACTAACAAAAAAAAAATTATACATGAATGAACCCCGACAGCGAGAAGGAACGTGCGGACACACATCAGCTTGCATATCTCCTCATTCTTACAGGCATCTGTCTCTTCTTTCCCCACATTGCCATTGCCTGGCCACACACATACACTTCCTCATGCTCTCTCTCCCCCGGCACCACGCCCAGCGACCTTTGTCCTCTTTCTCTCTCTTTCTATCCCTTGTCCCCCCCTCCACCTACCTCCATCACCCACAACAATACATCCTCTAGCACTCGCCACTGCCCGGCCAGCGACTCGCTGCATGCCGACCTCCCAAGCACTCATGTAAAAGCATACTTACTTGCAGATAGTCGGTCAGTACCACAGGCCTTTCACCTGTGAGCCATGTACCGAGACATCAAAATGTACATTTGTAATGAGATGTCACTCGCAATGAATACACAGTCATCGCTAAACAGCCGAGTCCCCTGCACATACAACACATGCTAGAATGATAAGCATCCTACATTAACTTGTGCAGCAGTGAATACACATAAGGCCATGAGTGCATCTCACTGTAGTCGTCATCGTTGTCATTATGGTCATCGTCTTCGTCGACGATGTGACCTCACTGGAATCGGAGATTACGATGACTGGTCCTGCATATCTGTGCACAATAGAACCCTCTCTCTCATGTTCCCTCGGCAAGGTCACACACACACAGTTCCTCGCACACTCTCTCTCATCGCCACCTCCACCTGTCACAATTTATCCCCCCTCAACCTTACCCCATCACCCCATGTCATACTTACTTACATGCTCGCCACCGCCTGGCCAAGTCCCAGCTACATCATCACACTGTACTGCCAACCATTTGTGCCATTTCTGCAAGGCATCATTTTCCAACATCGACAATACCTGCTGCCATGAGACTAGTTGATCTATGATCATGAAGTAATCTACCTTAACATGTGAACAGTGCAAGTCTCAATTTGGACGACGTAATATGTTAAAAAGACATCTTGCATCATGTGATGGACTCTTCTGTACCAGCTAAGCGATGTAGGTCCGCATTGGATACACTCATACCATCAACATCAGACTTGAACATTGCAGGTCAATCTCCATGAGCAGCATGTGTATGGATTACGTTTGCTATAGTGGATACTAGTGCACCGTCACTGAAGACAACAGCGATCCTGGAGATTAACATTTATCCACAGTCATCAAGGTATTTATGCTACTACTGTGGTAAGACCATTAGTAAAAGATCTAGTGCATGTCAACATGAGAAACTTGGTCAATGATCGTTGAAGTCGAGATGGGGACTCTTAACTTACCAGTATTATATATGCAACAATGTGTTCACATGTTATCAACCAACAGGAAGTGTTCCACTCCAAGGACAAGGTATAATATGTAACAATCAGGGAAAAATATTTCGTGAGACAAGTGACAACCATATGAAGAATTGCACATATGAAAAAGAAGCTACTACACCACAAAACACCTGTTGCGAGCTTACCCAATGAGAATGGGTTCATCCTGAAAGAATCTGCTTTCTGTTGTCTAATGAAGATGTACATTGCATCACGCATGGCGAAAGATATTTGTACATACACTCAGCAAATGAAGCCGAACATGTTAGATCAACTTACAGATGAGGTGGAATAAGAAGGTGTGTTAAAATATAATATATGGTTGGAATGTCAATGTACCAAACCAGAACCACACGATGATGAATTTAGTTGGAGAGCCTTCAAGGCCTCGAATGTGACTCTGTAAAACATGCTTAACATCGAAGAGTTTTGAATCTAGTATACAGAAGATTTGTCAGGAGGAAGAAAAGTACATGCGAAAGGATTCTGGTTAGACATTATACAGCATTGATCATCTACAGTTCAAAGCGAATTCACTCAGACGACTTAGAAATAAGGTGCATGCCCCACTAGAACATATCACCATCTTAGACTGGCCGAATCGAGGTATAACACACTACATCAGCAGAATGTCACACCCATAGTGTGACACCGCTACTACAACTATGTGAGGTGTCAGCTGGGAGAAGTCAGCTGGGAGGGGTCAGCCAGGAGGGGTCATCTGGGAGGGGTCAGCACTGCCAGGATACTAGAATTTGTAGTGAAACAACAATTTTGGTAGACACTATAATTTAAAGACACCCTTCACTTGACTCCAGATGGTATACAGGTTCGGACTGACACTCAGCATTTAACAGACTGAGTGCAGGGCAATTATGTGTTTGAGATGCAATCCTGCTGGGTGAAGGACTAACTACATTGACATCTGGTTTAATGCTTAGGATTCACTGATGTACTGTGTGTTAGTAGATATATAGAGCAGCTAATGCAGGAAGAACTTCAGTATTGATTTGCATGAAGTTTGTGCAAGCTGATACAATGTATATCGTAGAGCATGCCTCTGTGGATGTAACTTCCTCCACGGCTAGAAACCTGCTTTTTTCCTAAGGAATGACCTTCAGCAAAGCTGTCATGCTCATCACCATCAGAAAAGCAAGTATTGTAAAGGACTGACCTCCAGAATACTAATATGTGATAAGTGTGGTGCCGCATTTAGTAGAGGCCATAACCTCAAAAGACACACTGGTACATGCAAAGGTAACACGTCTTTGCCTGCCATGCATATGAAGATGGAACTATGAGTGCTGCAGTGCATGAACCAGACTGATCGTAAGGCATTGTAAATATTATCGATACACTGCTAACATGTCATGTAAAAAACCACAGATGCCACCCAGGACACTGACAACGAATCTGTGACCTCCAAGTCTGTCGGTGATGTAGATGTGTCTTCTACTGTTAACGATGTCATGTCGACAACTGCAAAGCAATAGTGTAATCATGTTGCTGGTGATGAAGTATATTCTACTTATGACAATGAAGTGCTGACATTTGCCAAGTGAAGGTATACACATGATTCTGAACACCCCACTGACCTAGTTGATTGACTTTGGTTGTTGTTTTCCTCGCAGAGGTTGGACATCTTTCTGTCATCTGAGAGATATATGCAACTATTTTTGAACTCAGAGCCGAAGGTTTTATTAAATATTTTAATAGTAGTATGAATGTGTGTATGTGATTTGGTATGCATGGGAATAAAATCATTAACAATACATTTTTTTATCTTAATTCCTACCGACTAGGCACTGTACCTACAGCTGTGTGTATAGCTGCTGCCCTACACATTTTTCGAACCTGTGGCTGTAAGTATTTTAAATGAACAAGCATATGTGTTTTTATTGTGTATCATGTTGTATTGTTTTTTTTTTCCTTTCATGCACTCGAGCGGGCAGCTGGGGAGTGCAAGCAGCTGCTTGTAGGAGACCTGGTTAAACACAACATCGTGGTTATCATAGTGAAATGGTTTAACATGTAATGCTGGACAAAAACTGTCTAAGTGCATACATTAAAGGTCTGGGAAGTGACGACAGGTTGTAATTTCAAAGGCTTGGTACTGAAGGTTTGGGCTGAGTATGACTGCTTGTAATTGCTAAGGCTTAGTACATGCATTGGCGGTTCGGCAGAGCTGGCAGTGTATGGCTGTCTGTAACTGTAGGGTACGTCTGTCATGGGCACTACATGGTCAGTGGATCGATGACGAACGATTGTCTGCAGAGGCGTCATAATGCACTCTCTACGGAAATTGAACCAGCGATACCTTATTTTTTCTAGAATTGAACAGAAAAAAAATGTATCAGGTGCAGGGATTTGAACCCACGCTCCCTTTTACTGGAACCAGTGCTTAATTCAGGCATGTTAGGCCACTCGGCCAAACCGACAATTTGTATTAGTGATGGATAAACATAGCTTTTGTCGAATGACAATACGTTGTATGGCCTTGTATAGCCGTCGCTTGTGTAATATATGCGTGTGGGTTGGTAGGTATTTTTCCTATCATGCACTCTAGTGATCTACTGGAGAACACACACATAGCAATGCAAATGACTAATTCTAATTGTGTGTGATGAGCTTGGCATGCAAGTGCAGGTCGGGGACCATCTGTATTTACGACCGCTGTTGTAGACAATGGTGTTGACATTTTAGAAGTGGGGCAATGGGTTTCTACTTCGATTAACGTACATCCGATGGTAGTTTTTATGATGTCTTGTATTACCTCTCTCAATGGGAATCGAACCTCGAGGATAGTTCAGGATACATGCATTGTTTTCTTTCAATAGTATAGATAAGAATTTTGTCAATGGGAGGTGGCGGTGGTGATGCAGTACTTGGTTAGTATCTACCATGCACGGAAAGACGGGACTATCATTGCGGTCTCTGCTTACAGTGGTGTCACATTGACGACGAGATGTGCTCACGGTCTATGGGTATTCACTGCTACACCAATTAAGGTAAAAATAAACCTCTCCTTTGCATGGTAGTAACATATTGTTGGTTGCGTGTGTGGTATGTGTGTGTGCGTGTGATGGACTTGGTACTCAAGTGCAGGTCGAGGACTGACTGTAATTATTAACACTGTTGTAGATATCATGTCGGCTTTTATGTTGACTTGCATTGCCACTCTCTATGGGAATTGAACCTGCATTACCTCGAGGTGGGTTTAGGTCACATGATATTTTCCCTTTTAATAGTACACTGCTATGTACGTTGACAAGGGTAGGTGGTGGTGGAGATGTATTACTTAGTCGGTATCTATCGTGCACGGAAAGGTGGGGCCGGCCATTACAGTCTTTGCTTCCAGTGAGGTTACGTCGATGACGGGATGTGCTAATGGCCTACAAGTATTCATTGCTACCCCAGGTAAGGTAGTGGATAATTAGTTTCGTAATAATAATAAGCTTATCATTCCAACATGTGTTGATGTTGTATGTGCTGGGGCTCTACTGTCTAGTGACGACTGTATGTATTAATTGTGTGTGACATTGTATTACATACTATGAAGTCTCAGTACACGACTCACTAGTGAAAGGTTGGTCCTCCCTAGTGGGGTGGTACTAACCATCTGTCCAAAAGTACATACTTATATTGATGGTCGGGGGGGGGGGGCTGTCTTGCTGTAAGTACGATTTCGTGGCCTGCAAGTATTCACTGCTACACCAGTTAAGGTAGGGGATAATTCCTTTCGCAATAGCAAGCTTATCATTCTAGCCTGTGTTGTATGTGTGGGGTGACACCTCGTGCATGCAGGCGGGCATGCATGTGTGTGGTTGTGTGCCCATGGGCATGTGTGTGTGGCCGTGTGCATGTATGTGCTTGTCTACCAGTTTAAACATGTACATTTACAATGCTTTCTTTTGAGCTGGTGGTCATATCGTTTCTTTACCTATGTGGTTGGGTTATGAATTTGACAACTTTGGAAGTTGCACTGTCTAACAAATTGTGAGGCTGGTGGTGGAGCAGGCAGTGCACCAATTATGGTCAATTGTACAATGATGGTCACTGGTGGGGGTGGGTGTCCATGATGGTGGCCAGTAGGCCAACAAGTAGGAAGTGTTGATATGGTGACCCCCGCACACCTACAATTGATGCCTATGCCATGGTTCGGAAATTACATCCACCTATGCTTGAAAGTTGACATAGGGCAGGCTTGACCCTGCACCCCTTCTCTTAGTCACAGTTGGTGTCTATATTATGAATTTGTCAACTATAACTCAAATAGTTTGTTAATTACAGTTAACGATTCTTATATGTTGACATAGGGCATACTTGACCCACCAACCCTTCTCCTAGTCATGGTGGATACCTATGTTATGCCCTGAGCACGAGGGTCGGAAAGGGTGTCTGCTCTTTGTTACACGAATGCTCATGGTCGGCATGCTCTGATGTAGCTGGGGCTTGGCGAGGCAGTGGCAAGCATGTGAGGAAGTAGGACCACAGGCGATGGGGTTGGGTGGAAGGGGGAGGAAGTGTGGCAGGTGGAACTACCGAGGAAGAAAGAGAGTGTGAGGAAGAGTGTGGGTTTGGCCTTGCCGAGGGAGCTCTAACGTGCACGGAAAGGCAGGACTGGTCATTGTGATCTCCGCTTCCAGCAAGGTCACATAGTCGACAAAGACGACGACGATGACGATGACAGTGAGATGCGCTCGTAGCCTATGTATATTCACTGCTACACCAATTAAGGTAGGGAATAATTTGTGTTCATAATATGATGTTTATCATTCTAGCATGTGTTGTATGTGGGGGTAGGGACCTTAGCTGTCTAGCGATGGATGTGTATTCATTGTGAGTGACATCTCATTACATACATACATATTTACGTCTTGGTACATGGCTCATGAGTGAAAAGCCTGTGGTACTGACCGACTGTCAGGAAGTAAGTGTGCTATTACACGAGTGCTTGGGGGGTCGGCATGCAGCATGTTGCTAGCTGGGTTGTGGCAAGTGCTCGAGGATGTATTGTCAGGGGTGATGTAGCAGGTGGAGGGGGAGGACAAGGGATAGGGAGAGCGAAAGAATGAAGGTCGCTGGCAGATGTGCCAAGGGGGGAGTCGGGGAGCACAAGTAAGTGTTGTGTGTGTGACCAGGCGATGGCACTGTGGGGGCAGAAGAGACAGAGGTGAGTAATAATGGGGAGACATGTGTTCGCGCTTCCCTTTTCGTCATTAGGGGTTATGGATGTATTATGATTTTTTGGTTGTTTGTATCTCAAATGCTTCGTGACTTACAGCAATCTATCATAGTCGTGGTTGATGTCTATGTTTTGAATTTTGCGACTATAACTCAAACCATTCGGCAATTACAGCCACCTATGCTTATAAGTTGACATGTGGCATATTTGACCCTGCGACTCTTCTCTTAGTCATGGTGGATGCCTTTTATTATGAATTTGACAATTATAACTTAAATGGTTCGGATATTATAGGCAAATATGCTTGTAAGTTGACATTGGGTATACTTGACCCTGAGATCCTTCTTCTAGTCTTGGTTCATGCCCATGTTATGAATTTGACACTATAACTTAAATGGTTCGGAAATTACAGCCAACTATGCTTATAAGTAAACATAGGGCATATTTGACTATGAGACCCTTATCCTAGTTGTGGTTGAAGCCTATGTTATGAATTTGACAACTATAACTGAAATGGTTTGAAAATTTCAGACAACTATGCTTATAAGTTATCAGGGACCATATTTGACCCCACGGGGGCAGTGTTGCAAGAGATCCGATCGTTCGCGACGCCTTGATGCCCCACTGCCGCCAGTGCTTACCACCAAAATGCTCGACGTCCTCAGCTGGTCAACAATTGTCCACCATATTGTTCGTCAGTAGTGCTCGTGATCCAATATGGCTGTCCTGAGTGCTGTCATGGAACTCCTCCACAATGAGTCAAACTCCACAATGTGGGATAGGCCCTATATTATCCCCATTAGGACACAAAATATGACGGTTGGCACTGGCTGCCAACATGGCCGCCGCCGGTGGGAGGGAAATTAGGGAAATATTGAGGGAGAAAAGGGAAATTCTCGCACCTCAATCCTCCGCATGACGTCTGGTAATATGCTAATTTTCAACCATCAATCCACCACCTGACTCCTGGTGTCCCAGAAAGGCCTTTTTTACACTACTATCGGAGCCGCTCTTAACAACCAGGTCTTGAGAGCCGATAACGTTGTTGAGGTGAGTATGAAGCAGAACCGGAATGAAAGGGTGGGGCAAACGGCAGATCCCCGAGAAAACCCGCCGGCTAGCGGCATCGTCCGGCACTATTTCTGCATACGAAAATCCATGAGTGGCCCGGCCGGGAATTGAACCCGGTTCGCCTTGGTGGGAGGCGAGCACGCTAACCGCTCAACCCTCGCGGCTTCTCGAATTGCATTAAAATTATGTTAGAGGAAGTATACAAAAATGTCAAAAGACTTGCTTATGAAAAGTGTTCTACACGAAAAAATTTATATTGTAGAGAGTTCACACTCCCAAATTATTTCGTAGTTAATTCAAAATAAATTTTTACTGGCCACATAAGTTAAGTGGTGACAAGTTAATAATTAAGTGTTTACCACTGATATTGTTTGGACAGGTGAATACTAACTAAATAATTTGCACTTGCCACAAGATACCTTTTTCCAGTGTAAACTCAATACTTGTCGAAGGTATTTCTGATAATGCAATTGACGGTTGAGCAGCCAAATTTTAAACATGGAGAGTAGCCACTGCGAAGCTAGTACAGCACTCTGCCATACCTACCTCGCACGCCATTGCTGTCGGCAACATTGGTGTTAAACGTTACCTTAAGTTCTGCTTTCCCACGCTGTCCGTTATGCCCTTCCTGTCTGTGCTGTCCCTGTCCGTTTTGTCCGTGCTGTCCCTGCCCGTCTTGTCCGTGCTGTCCGTCGTTAACGTCCTCTGGCTGAAATAAAATTACGTACTGGCTTAAATGACCCTTGAGGAGACTTGTTAATGGTCCAGATATATGATACAGTGATAACTGACTGATTATAATACCTGAACATTGTAGATTTAAGGATCAACATCCATTGTGATTTCAAGTGTATTGTTCATTCATTGTATATCAGTCTTCGGTGAGAATTTCATTCCTCTGACATCTTAGCTACATATTAATGTAAACAGTGTAAAAGTTTAATTTCTCTTACATATTATATTTTAACGAAAAGAGTGAACAGTAAAGCTACAGAAGAGTTGTTATTGAATAATTAAAGTAAATCCGCTTCTTAAAGTCTTCGTAAATTGCATAGTTTGAGTTGGCGGCCACTTGACATAAAAAAACTCACATTTACGTATATATCGTTTTCAAAGTGTTCTTCGATAGACACACATTACGGAGAGTGGAAAGATTTGAGGGGCTCTTAACAACGAGGTCTTGAGAGCCGATAAGGGTGAACTGAGGCGAGTATGGAGCGGCGCCGCAATGGAGGGATGGGAGAAACGGGAGATCCCCGAGAAATACTTAGCAACCAGCGCCATCATCTGGTACGATTCCTCTGCCCTTTCACACGTAGACATCTTGTCATCAGACTTGTGGTAATTTTTATTTAAAGGCGTGGAAAACATTTACTGCAAGCAAAAATATTAAACATATTTTTCTAACGCAATACCACGTTGGTGTCGGCCAAATGAGAACCGTGATCTGTTTACACAGAATCTGTATACGTCATGTTAACGTAACAGATTTTGCTATCAAAATGTACAGCCGTCAGAGATGGGAAAAATATTTCTTTCGGCTGAGTTTAGAAATTTTCTTTAACATTCTATAGCTTAACTTGCGCCATTGGCTGAACAAGAAATTCACTTATTTTCGTCTGGGATATCGATTTTCGTGCACATCATGAGACATTTTTCAGTCATTCATTAGCATGTACACATGCTCGTAAACTCCCCTTACTAACTCCTAGGACTTGTAGAGGGAACTGAGTAAACTATCTTTTTAATAGGAACCCATGTCCAGAAACGTACCATTACCGTGCTACAGTCATTTTAAATCCACTTCCGCTGAGGGAAAGAGCAATGTCTCGGATGTGCCTGTGTTGGTATGCAACCGGGTAGGCAGTACATTACTTCAGACAATCGTCTGATGGCACGCGACGTCTACCCTGCCTCGAGCCCCATTGCACGCACATATTGTTCGCGTACTCCCTGACGGGCTCTGTCCAACGTGATGCAGTACAGCCTCTTCCAATTCGGGAGTGCGGCGTCTCTTTGTAGCACCACAGTTGTTCCTGTAGGCGGTGAAGGTACCTTGTTCTCGGAGCCGTTGCCTAACTGTGGCAGCAAGGGTATGCGATAGTGTCCTACATTGCGGATAACACTCTTGATACAGCCGACTAGCTGCTCTTCCATCACCTTCAGCTGTGCGTACACAAGGATCATATCTGTGTATTCCGTAAACGTGTGCTGAACCATGTTAATCGGAGACATAAAAGCGCGTGCAATGGAGCTCGAGGCAGGGTAGACGTCGCGTGTCATCAGGTGATTGTCTGAAGTAATGTACTGCCTACCCGGTTGCATACCAACACAGGCACATCCGAGACATTGCTCCTTCCCTCAGCGGAAGTGGATTTAAAATGGCTGTAGCACGGTAATGGTACGTTTCTGGACATGGGTTCCTATTAAAAAGATAGTTTACTCAGTCCCCTCTACAAGTCCTAGGAGTTTGGAAGGGGAATTTCCGAGCAAATGGTATAAATAAACAATAGTTATCAGTCAAATTAAAGCTTAGCAATTGTGGATATTTTAAAATTTTATTGCAAATTATGTGGCTTGCTAATACGATAAATGCATTTTTGTTACATTTCTGACCAAAATTTTACACAGTATTTTGTTAACAATTATGAAGTATCTTGCCGCCTGACTTGGTTAAGCAGGATGGTTGAATAGTTGGTATTTGATATAAAGATGCACTCTGACTCGACGACATACAGTTGTTTACAATTGGACACTAGCGATATTTGTCTCATTTCTTCTCCACTAAAGCCGTTTCAAGTTATCAAGTTCTTGAAACATGTATGAGACCAATTCGACTTAATGACAGGGATCATTTTGCATTTTAGGCAATCGAATTTTTCCGCTTGCTCGAAATTTTTCGTTTTTATTCGCATCTATATTTTCCGTGATAAATTTTTGTCATACAAAAATTAGAATGGCAATGTAGCATTGTAACTTGTGTGCATTTAAAAACGATAAAAATATTTACCTACAACTTTATACGAAGTGAAAGTACAAAATTATAACCAATATTTCTTTTTGTTCAGCTAATGTTATTCAATATATACAGAGGTGCTGCGTTAATACTCAGCCTGTTTTCTCAGCCTTCTTTTTTTTTAGGTTAGCGGCACACGAACAAAACTAAGTTTTCGTGTTCTTATAGGTTGTTCACGGTAAAATGAGCACTTTTGAAAGCCCTGCTTAAAATTTAATTATGTACACGTTGTGTATTCTTCTGTATGATGTAAAATTTACATTAACATTGCATTGGGCCTTATCACTTTATTCATGATGGGTCATGTGAAACGGTGCAATTATCAGAAAAGTAAATATATTTCAAATTTTTTTAATTTCTACAATCCGATGCATTAATAATTAGAATGCAGAGGAAATTATTTAAGTTATCACAAATGGCTACCTTAACACGTTATACTCAACGTTAAGATATGGAAATACCTTCTATCAATCGTTACCAACCTTACCGGGCGTATGGCACTCAGTGCGCCTGTTAAAATATATGCATGTAGGGGCAGTGACTTTTTCCCAAGGTTGATTTCAAAAGCGCTCACTTTATCGTGAACAGTCAACCTATTTCAACGAAATTCTGCACACAATTAATTATACTGTAGGCCATGTAAGCTTATGTTTTGAGTGACTCACGCACTTTATTACAAAATTATTGTCGTGTAAATATTTTAGGTTGGTGAACACGATCAACCAAAACATTAAATTGATTGTAGCCAAACATGGTGCTCTGAATCCTACACTGTAAAAAAAATTCTGGCAAACTTCCTAAACTGTAATGGAAGTTTTTAACCTATACAGTATATGGAAATTATACTGTCAGACTGAAAATATGGGAATGTTTAGCAATGCTACTATACAAAGTTGGGTATTTCCCTATGCATTTAACTCTTTCCTGAGCAACTGTAGGAACGGTTCCATGCATGTGTTGGAAAATAATCTACCCTTACTCGCTTTGCCAGTGTATGTGTACACTGATATGGCAAATTTATAAATAATTTCTTAGATTGTACCACCGTAATGCAGTTGTAGCACCTCAGCGTACGGTATAATGTGTTCTGGATTGGAGTCCCGGGTAAGGCAATTGTGTTCTTGTAATTGACTCACGAGTATTGTATTTGTTTCTGGGGCCACCTCAAATGACATATGAGGCTGTCAATGAGACGTCGAGGCCCACCTAGCCCCTAATTTTCTAAGAAATTTATCTAAATTCTTTGCACCCATGTAGAGGAAAGAAGACATATTAGTTATATTAAGCCTAATACACACAGGCATATTTCTTGTATAATAAAGTGAAAATAAGAACAATAAATTGAACACTTAAGTGCCTACTAGCTAGTATGCCTGGAACTGTGTGTTCCATACACAAGACACTAGCTGGTGAGCTAGAAACTAGATGGTTGATGTCAGCTAGGTCTATGTATAATTTGGACGCAGTTTTTCGAATTGTGGGGGTAATTTGTGCATTATCAATGGTATCTCCAATAAAAAAGAATAAAATAGTTGGTCCAATCCGATATATTTTAAGCACTAAATATATAAAAATCTAAAAATCTAAAATCACTCACAGAAAAAAAAAAAAAACCTCTCTATTTTTTTTATAATTCATACGCACAATTATTTACGATAGTGGAACTATTACACATTTCATCGTATTAAAAACATTAACATATCTGCTTATTACCAGCATCAACAAAATATTTGTTTTGTTTACATTCGACTTGTACAAGAAATATGTTGAAAAATAGGATATTTCCTATCTGGCACTAGCTAGTACATATACAAGCTCTTATATGCTAGTAACTAGCATACTCTGCGGCCGTTCACACAATGCAAGTCTGGGTGGGAGGTACAAGAACGTGCTCACTTCCTTGTACAAGAAATATGCGCATGTGTACTAGGCTTTAGTAAGATCTTGTTCAAACAGAAACTCATTTTACAAATCATCGCGTTCAGTAATACATCATGCATAAGAATGCTCGTACAATAAATGCAAACACAACTTTCAAAAGGTTAATACGACACAGTGGGGGTGCCATTGGATATAAGGATAGCTACAGAATGAGGAAGACAGGGTTAAGAAGGTGGTTAAGTGGTTAGACTACTCGCCTCCTACCGAGACGAATCGTGTTCGATTCCCGGCGAGGTCGCTCCTAGATTTTCGCATGTGGGACTCGTGCCAGACGATGCCGCTAGTCGGGTTTTTCTCAGATGATATCCCATTTCCCCCGCCCTGGCACTGCTCCATGCTTACCCCCAACTCACCCTCATCGGCTCTCTAGACCTCGATGTTAAGTGTCGCCCAGATATCTCCACTCACTCACTCATTCTAGGAAGACCTGCCTCGTGCCAAGAAAGGAATCCAGCGTTAAGCCGGTGTACACCGGTTGAGGCATTTTTCGAACATATAGGTGATTAAAGTTGATTTTTAGAGGTGATTGATTCTGCTTCTAGACGCATATTAATACCATCTCACTATTTATAAAATTATCGTCGCCAATTTGTAAAACTTGACGTCTGAATTATTTTGGTTTATATTGGAATGCCTAGTAATTACGAGTTGAGTGTTTTTAACTTTTATTATTCAGAGAAACTGTTATAAATTCATCGGTTGATGTTTTGGTGTATGTCCACCAAATATATGTATAATAGGGATCCTGGCTCACCTAACACGAAATCTGAAAAACACTCAAAATTAAGCTATTTAAGCCCAAAATTCAATAAATTTTCCCGTTTTCAAGCTACTATTTCATGCTTCTAGAAGCTCCATTTCTCATCAATTTTCAATTTAAAAAAAAAAAAAACAATTTTCATTGAAAATCAAGCATTTTCACCCCAAAATCAAGCAATTTTACACCTAAAACAAGCAAATTTTCAAATTTTCTAGCAATGTCAGTTTATAAACAGGTAATCTAAATCAAGAAAATTTGAACCAAAATCTTGTAAATTTAAGCTAAAATTACATACATTTAAGGCAGAATCAAGCTATGCAGAATTAAGACAAAAATATTTTTTTTTTCAGTCTCTCATTAAATTATTTTTCTTATGAAATAAAAAAATGGAAAATCAAGAAAAGTAATGTAAAGAGTGTGGCGAAGTATTAAACAAAGAAAGTTTTTCACCACATAAATACACAAAAGACAAACAAATGTGCTGAATATGCTAGTCGTCATTATGAGTTTAAAAACAAGGAGAGCGTATTATGCGAATGTGGGAAATATGTTGGTGTTGCATCTCTCAAAGATCATAAAAATACGAAATCACACAATGTGTTAGTAGATATTCTAAATGAAATTCATATCGCTTACAGTATTGTGAAATACCACCTCTAATTCCTTTTTCAATCATTAAAATCTTATCATAGGTATGTAATAATCTAGTGGTTGTTTAGTCGTTTATAGCACTATAAACCTGGTGCTGTTAAATACCACGAAGGGTCTAGACCATAAGAATGTATACATGTGTTTCTGAAATTATCGAATATTTCTGCTCACAATAGTACATCACTTTTTAAATATAAATAGCTGTATTACCCAAGATTTTTTATATCAAATTGGTTCCATACGCGTTTTGCATGCTTAAAATCAGCGTCAGTTGTATCAGATTCATTTAGTTTATTGTAAAATTCGCTCTTTGGTGGCAGCTAAGTTTCTTCAAATTTCTTCCAACTATCCATATAATCGTATCGATAAACACGTTTTCTAATAACTAGATCAACTTGATCTTCTGGAAAAGGTTTTCGTGTGTGTTTCATTTGATCTTTACTTAAATTATATGATAATTTATCTAAACTACGAGCTATAAATTTTAATGTGTCTATAAATTGAATTTTTAAATGTTCTGTGTTTATAAACTTTTCTTCATTGCTTGCTATTAAATATATATTTTGATCATCATATCCTAACTCTTTAATTAATAAATGTGCATTATACCCTGCTAAATTATGAAAATAAATTGGTACAAAATTAGGTAATTTTAATAGTAAATTACAAGTGTTTCATGTTGGATTAATGAATTTTCCACTTATGTGATCATGATGATGTCCTTTTTTATTTTCCTCCCTATATTCACATTCGCACACAGTAAATTTTTTAGATTTGTTGTATAATATTTTTTCTTCTTTTATTAGTGGGTGCATTGGCTCAATTCGTGAATAAATTTGTCCAATCTCATCTACTTCGCTTTTTATTGACTCTATAAAAATTTCATGTACATTTGGACAACTATATAAAACTAGTGGCTTATACTCACCATAAGCAGATACAATATAATAGCAAAAACCAGAAGCTTCGTGTAGCTGATGTTTTATTGTATATGATTCGTCATTTAACTTTAAATCAATGTTATTTATTTGCGCGTTTGTAAGTTTATATTTTTATTTGAGTATGTCTTTGTCAATATCATCTTCTGATAAAATTGGATATTTTTTGATAAGGTTAAATTTATTTATTTCTTTGGGATTTTGTTTAGTTGTTGATATTTTATTTAGAAGTGATTCAAAATCTGCATATAATGTGAATGGGACTTTCGTAGTGTGTTAATAATTTTTAAATTTTTTTGCTCTCCTTTTGGGGGTGAAGTGATTTTTTCTGCTTTATTTTTAGAACAATCTTTGTTTATTTAATTTCTCTTGAAAATAAAAGAATTGAAAACACATATCACATATATAAGCTTAACATTTATGATTATCTTTTTGCATTGAAAGCAGTTTCGATAAATCTTTTATCCAACAATAATGAGAATTTTTATCATCTTGGATTCACCTTCAATAGAGAAATTTATGGATATGTCGATGTGATTTTCTATTTTTGGTATATCATCAATTTTAATTTGATATTCAAATTTATCTATTACTTTATCAATATTAGACCCCACATTTGTATATTTCTATTCTCTGTCTACATTTTTTTCTACTGGAAACAACGCAGATTTTATTGCCCAAAGAAAACATTTTGGATGGTCATTCTTCGGATTTATACATGCTTTTTTATTTTTAATCATTTCTGGTAGTTCAATATATGACGAACCTTTTAATGGATTATACTTATTTATTGATAATTGTATCCCCATTATTCTATCTAAAGTCCACCCCCAACCTAATTTTTTGGAATTCAGAAAAAATTGTAATTATTTCTTGTATTATGCATTTATAAATTCTTTTAATATCTCTATCATTCAATATTGTATAATTTGGTGATTGAAATGTAAGTAAAGTAACTTGATCATTTTCTTGCTCACAACAATTTATATATAATTTAATAATGGTTTTAAACCCTCTAAAGATTTTAATATTATTGTGTATTATCTCAGATAACATATTTTGTACTGATCTTAACAAATGATTAAGTTCTACTAAATTAAAGTTATTTTCAATGTTATATGTTGATATTCTACCATAAAAAGCTTTATTAACTAAGTAATTTTTATTTGTTCTTCTACTTCTTTTAACAAATAAATTTTTTATCTTTTGGACATAATTCATTGGTATTTGCATCAGCTAACGTTACATTTTTAAAAATATTTTTGTTATCCCTACTTTTACCCCCTGGTTTTTATTTATAGGTTGTACAAGTAGATTATTAGAGAATTGAAATATTTTTTAATGTTTTTTTAGTATTTCTATATTTTATATTGTGAAAAATGCAAATTTGTAAAATTATTCTTTGTTTGTTTATTTCTAATAAATGGAATAAGAGTTGTAATTAAATTATCTTTCCTTAAATTAGATATATTTCTTATGCCAAAGATTTTAGCTTTAGTTCTTAATTCCGCAACTGTTAAATCTTTTAGATTCACGATAGGATCTTAAAATTTCTATTCTCTTGCTTGAATAATACGTCTAATAAGATCATCTTTATGTAAATTATATATATTTTTTTTAATTCTCTAGCTATAGTTCTCAAATCCCTCACACTCCTATTACTCAACTCAACTGCTAGATTATTTGTCGCCATTTTTATTCTATTTATAAGCGAAACAAATTATTGAAGACAGCAAAAATTATATATACATAATGAAGAGCTAAAAAATAGTAAATACATTGAAAAATGAAGTCTATTTAGGGGTGTCTTTAAGTTCAGCGAATTTCTTGTTAAGACAATAATTCATATTATATTCACTAATACAATTGTTACATATTGTTCTACGTTTGTCCTTATTTCTGTTATAAACTGAAAATAATTTTATATGTTTATTCTCTTTACATGCTATACATGTTTTTGTTGGGTAGTTAGCGTGTTTGATTTCATTTAGAATATCTACTAACACATTGTGTGATTTCGTATTTTTATGATCTTTGAGAGATGCAACACCAACATATTTCCCACATTCCCATAATACGCTCTCCTTGTTTTTAAACTCATAATGACGACTAGCATATTCATCACATTTGTTTGTCTTTTGTGTATTTATGTGGTGAAAAACTTTCTTTGTGTAATACTTCTCCACACCCTTTACATTACTTTTCTTGATTTTCCATTTTCTTATTTAATAAGGAAAATTATTTATTGAGAGAATGAAAAAAAAAATATTTTTTGCCTTAATTGTGCATAGCTTGATTCTGACTTAAATGTATGTGATTTTAGCTTAAATTTACAAGATTTTGGTTTAAATTTTCTTTATTTAGATTACCTGTTTGTAAACTGACATTGCTAGAAAATTTGAAAATTTGCTTGTTTTAGGTGTAAAATTGCTTGATTTTGGGGTAAAATTGCTTGTATTTACTCGACACAGATCCTTCACGGCCATTTTCAAAAACTGATGAAGTTGCTTGATTTTGGGGTAAAAATGCTTGTTTTTTGATGAAGATTGCTTGTATATTTAATTGAAAATTGGCGAGAAATGGAGCTTCTGGAAGCATGGAAATGTATCGTGAAAACGAAAAATGGCCTGAATTTTGGAGTTAACTTGCTTAATTTTGAGTGTTTTTCAGACGTTGTGTTATGTGAGTCAGGATCCCCTATATGCACCTACTCCACCAGATTGTCAGGCAGGGGGAACCGATGGATAAACCGGTTCAACGGGACTCACCAAACGGAAAATTTTGGAATGTCCGGTGTGTATCGGTGGTTGCACAAGTGAATTTTTGAGTACGCGGTGTATGTCGGTGGCTCCGCCCGGTTTTCATAGCCATGTATCTGTGAGAGGTTTACCTGCACGCCTTGGATGACGAGCGCAGCAGCGACGCACAGACACAGCACTGCGCAAGTCATGACTGGACAGTCGGCACTTCCGTGGCGATCCTATATACCCTCGTCACGCCATCGCGTGCCTGCTACTTCCGCCCTCGCCCCAATCTGACCAACTGTAGCGTTATTATGCCCCATATAACACAATGTGTGGTTGCTGGCATGTAGCATATTTCTCTTTATTTGCAGTACAACCACATTTACATATCCACAATTAATCGGACTTTTTGTATGAAGGCGTGCAAAGAAATCTGAATACTGCCCTGGCTTCACTCCAAGGAAAACTATGAGATAGGCTGTTCACGGTACAGTAAGCACATTTAAGTAAGGCCCTTCAAAATTTCTCCTTTTATCCAATTTCCATCTTTCTGTTGCTTTTTAATATAAACATTGCAATATGACAAATAAACACAGTGAATATATTTTCCCGCCCTCAAAATTTAGTGCCTCAAGCTGCCATAAGATATATTTATTATTGGTTAATGCCTGTTGGGAGGACCTTAAAAAGAGCTCACTTTACCGTGAACAGCCTATAGCTGAAAGGCATCGTTGTATCCCAGTACCAGTGCTCATACTTCTTAAACATTGTCTATTTCTGCAGACAATATTGATATAGCGAATGAAGCTGTTCCCTAGCAATAAATAATTATTTAATAATAAAATACTGTCGTGCATGCGTGCATTTAAAAACATCATGAAAGAAACGCTAATGAGAACTAGGTTCTTATTTTAAGTTTATCGCTTCAGTGCCGTACTTAATAAACGTTACCTATTATCTTAAAATAAGTAAACGTTTTTGTTTCCCTATTAATTTATCATAAAAGCAATATCTTTTACCTTAACATGCATTAAGTCATTTTCTTAAATGTAGCATATTTTCTTCGACAGTAGAATAAATTTTATAAAGTGGTAGCGCAATTATTTACAGTGAGGTTGGCAACACTGCCTTGCCCCCGCCGGCGACCATCGCCAGCAGGCGAGTGGAGCATTGTCTCCCGTGCTCACCATAGTAGTGTTCTAGGCCACCTTGGATTAATTGGATTAATTGGGATTAATTTATGGATGATCGATTTAATTTAAAGGGTTAATCCTTAATCCGACCTTAATCCGAAAAAATTGTAAGAGTTAAATTTATTGAAAGGGTTAAATTTATTGAAATGGTTAAATGCATTGAAAGGGTACATTTTTTATCGGATCAATTATTTTTTATTTCTTGAATTTGTTGTTGTTTATTGTTGTACTTCTTTCTTTCATTTTGTGGGGAGCAGGAGCTCTGGTACGTCCTCGCCCTTGGAGCTCTGGCACTCTACTAGGGTGCTGCATGTGTAAAGTTTTGTGCAAGAGTGGTTTAAGTGAAGATTTTTTATCTTGTAGACAGTGTTGGTAGATATGTGACTTTGAAAGATGGGATTTATGTATTAGTAATGACAAGCGATTAAATAGACGACAGCTATTTCCCGATGCAACTAAAAATGTGATAGAATTTCAGAGTGTTCTACATATGAATAAATTACACACATTGAATCGCATATTTCAAACGACTATGCGAATAACATCTGGTGTCGACATATGCTAAACAAGTGCAAATATATGAGTGTCCAGTATGGAATTATTACTTAATGAGAATCACTTAAATGTAAAGAGATGAATTAGTCTACCCCGAGCTCTATTCTAGCAATATAATTTAAACAAGAGAGAATTATAACGAACGAACACAACTATGTGAATATGACAATTACACGACTGTGCACAATGGAATTAATTATCTACAACAAATAAAAAATGTTCCTATAAATTACACAAACACAATAACAAGATATATGACACTACTTGATGCCTCTTGCACATACCTTAGATGGCCGTCTGCCTGTGAGACTGGTGAGGAGGAACTTTAGAAACGTAATCAACATGCAAAAAGAAATTACTTTATTAAGATGTGAAATAAAATTGCACCTCTCCCAAAACACATCTTTTTAGCTACTAGCTCAGTGAAGCACTGTTTGATTATAGACTGAGGTGAAAATCTTGGATTAAAAAAAAAAACAAATGTTTCCAAATAAAAAAAACACGTAATGAAATTGCACCAGGAGCTCCCCAAAACAAATCTGTCCACCTCGGAGGCTGGTGAAGGAGTGAGTGGATTTTATGACGTGCACCAGCTTTTAAGCTGTTATGTGGAGCATGGATGAGTTTAAATTTATGACTAACAGAACCTATTTCCTTACCAAGCTACTATTACCGACTTGATTACACTATTCATCCTACAAGTATATGAATGTATAAAAGTGAATTATTTAAAAATAACGGACGTACTACAAATATTTTTTCCATCAATTCTGTGAAATTCACTGCATTTGGTAATAAAAATGCGAGTTGAAAATGCTAGGAAGTTTCATTGGCTGAACACAGAAATGGGGTTTACAGGATAAATGCACTATCACAGAAAAATAAATACTCATAAAAAATATTTCACACTTTAGTTTACGAAGACTGTGAATGAGATCTGAACCCAGGAGCATATGATATCGCTTAACGAGAATCACAGGTATCACACTCCGAAGCCTGGTGTATATGAATGAGCTGTTGAGGTATACATCTGCCTAGTCCATCCTCTATGAGCAACAGAAGATGGCAACGACTGGATACAGGGGTGCAGATGGCTCCTGATTTCCCCAGTCCCTCGCCAGAGCACACTACTCTGTCCTTGAGGTTACTCATCCCTCTGTCCTCAATTTTCAATTTTTTCGGCAATGTAACAAGATGGCGACGACTGGTTAGATGGCTTCACATTGGTCTCGCTTGCATGCAGGCACCACCTACCCTCCACCCCTTGCCGGAGTGACCTACCCCGAGGTCAAGAACCCAGACCATCCCTCCCACCCCTACAACACAGAGTTCATTTTCACGCAAAAAGTTAGTTTCTTCTTCAAGGCCAACCATCCCAGCGCTTGTCAATGACAGTGTTTTTGGCGATCTGTCGCCACCCCTCCATGCCTCCAACAAAGAGTTCGTTTTTCGGAGGGTGCTACACCTTGGTGTCGATCCAATACCAAACACCCCAATCCCCTCTCTTAACTGTTACCCAGAATGTGTATTTTGTCCGACAGCAACTTCAGGGACTCTCCAACTGCGAGACATCCCTCAAGACACCAAGTTGGACTCTTCCAAAACTTTTATTTGTTTGCAAAACTACACTTTACTCATGAATTGTGGAATCTCCCATTCTGTGACTTATTCCACCGCCAGCCCCTTCCCCCGACTCACTATATCTAGAGCTTGTCAAGAGCCTTCAAAGCTTTGTGGCGGGCAATGTTTGAGAAAATTATTGAATTTCAGGTCTCAAGATTCTGAGCCTTTATTTCCATCGAATAAATATTTAACATCATTTGCTGAAGAAAAATTATTCTCTTAAGATTAATTACTAGATTGAAAAAAAAATATTAGCAGTAGATATTTAACTACATTTGCAGAAATGCAATTAATTGTTTCCGAAAACTTTAACTATCACAGTAAAAAGAATTTTTACAATTCTTCTATCGAAACCTATCAACTCCCGCATGACGAAGTGGAAACTTTTTATAAATCTTAGATGAAAATTTTCCAAAAAGTAGTTTTTTTAATTGATATTATTAAAGAATTTAATGCTACAAAGGAAATGAAAATTATAACATTTGTACCACCGGAAACCAAGCTTACATGTAGAATTTCTAAGCCCATTCTGGATGTTTAAGAGAAATTAGAATAAAGTATTAGGAACATGCAATAAACATCGATCCAGGTCTAACCCTATCACTCTTGTTCTTCTATTGTCTCTCTTTATATTCTTGAATTCAGACATTGACACAGGATTAATATTCCCTTCCTTTGTAATAGTCATTGCTTATGGAAAACTTGACAGTTTCCCCTCGAAGACTTTTTTCTTTTAGAAAAAATCTAAGTTAAGAAAGAAATAAGTTAGTAATATTTTCCAGAAATGTATAATTAAAACAATTAGAACACACTGCATTCTTGCTCCAATGTTAATCCAGTGAAACAGTAATCCAATGAAACCAAAATCCAATCAACAAGGGGATTGATGCAGAATAAATATTAAATTCATTACATGTTTACAGCCTTATTAATAAATAAAGAAATATATACAACATAATTTAAAATCTTTTATTTAGAATCCGAAATTTTTACAAAAATTGTATTACAAACTTTTAAGATCTTTATTCTTAACCCAGGAGTCATGTGCTTTGTGAATCCTCTCCATCTAACCAAGGACATATATTTCTTTCTTTTAATGATTTTACCAAACAAATATTCATTTTGAGAACTGACTTTTTACAGTTCATGCTCGTAAAATCCGCCATTTACAGGTTCTCCATTATAGGTTTCTAGGTAATACACTCTGGGATGTGTTTTTCTAATTGAAATAATTTTAAAAATTTCAAAAGACCAATTCACTGTAATTTTCTTCTCAACATTCCTTTCTGCTTCGAGATACGTATAAATTCCCCAACTTTGAACTTTGGTTTTCGTTCATCGATGACTTTACCATTATTATAAATAATTTTCATCAAACTATTATCTGTAACTTCTTTTGGAGCCATCTTGATAGTTGTATGTTATCTGAAGTTATAAAATTTAACTATTTCAGGCAAAACGTCAACCCATTTGTAAGTCCCGTCGATGTGAAATGTTTATATATTAACTGCTTAATCTATTTGTTTTACGTTCCACAACACTCCCTTTAAGCTCCGAATACGTTGCATAGTAGTTAATACCATATTCAGTCATTAGTTTCCATTAGTTTCCGTAGAAAAAAATTTGCTTCCTCTGTTGGTTTGGAGCGAATTTGGCTTTCTTTGAGAACGAGCTTCATTGCATCAGTAACATGTTTCCCAGTTTTGTTTTTCAAATTTATGTCCCAGCCATATTTGGAATAAACATCTATTACGGTTAAAATATACTTTTATCTCTTATTGTATTTTGAAAGCAATGTCATTTCACACAACTTGGCTTGAAAAAGATCACTTGAACCATGAGTTATAACTCTTCTAAAATATCTTAGCCTTGCAGGGGCAAAAAGATCTTAAGAAATATTACTAAACTTCACTTCAAATGTAACCATCTCCTTTTAACTTTTCAATAATAGAAACAATTTCATTTGCATATAATTTATTGCCATACTCTCTCGAAGCAATGAGAAGTTTTAATCTATCGACCAATTCATTAGGATTTTTTCCAATATAGAGGTGAAAAACAATCATCAACTTCATCTTTATATATTCCACTTCTGACTATATAGGATATTAAATGTATTTTCGGGTGGTTTTTATCTCCAGAAGGAATGTTAGCATTCGTTCGACGAATAAGTTCTTTATATTTCTGCAAATCAGTATCGGAATATCCTTTTGGAATGTTTTTAAAAATAATTCAAGCAATCCTTGACTCACATCAGTTTTGTAATCACCAATTTTAATTATATTGTCAGGCAGAAACTTTATTACCGAATGTGCCAGGAACCAATGATTGTCATGGCGATAAACACCAAAAGTCATGTCATGCGTAGATGAAGATTGTTTTAAAGCTAAATAACATTGTGTTAGATGAGAAAAAGGTTGCTTTTTGTTTTTCTTTTTTAAAGTTCTTCTCCGGCAATTTGATGGTAAAAGAATACCATGTTTCTCTTCAATAACATTTTCTTTAATATTTACATTTATCGGCAGCTGTACATTTTGTTTTATAACCTTCATTTCTAAACAAATATACATTGTAATGTATTGCAATGTACTAATGCAACATATAATAATGTATTTTAATATACTAATGTAACATATTGTAATGAATTAACGTATAGTATTGTAATGTACTAATGTAATGTATCTTAATGTATGCAATGTACTAACATAATGTATCATAACAAATTGCAACATACTAAAATAATGCATCATAATGTAATGTAACTTACTAACATAATGCATCATTGTGTATTGCAACATACTAACTTAACTTAGTAATGTAAAACATTCATAACATACTAATTTAAAACTATAAATGTAGATCTACATACAGGTTCGCATTCAGTTGAAAAAATGGATTGTACTAAACATATCAATAAAGGATGCGGTGTATTGAATACATTGATTAATAGATTATCATTTGAATTACATTTACCGAAATACAATTATTGCATACCAGGTATTAAATTTGCAAAACGTTTGGCACAGAAGGATCAAGGAATAAACTCTTTGTATAACACATGTAAAGAACACAATATAGTTTACGATCGAATAATGGATTTGAAAGAAAGACATATAGCAGATACAATTCTAGCCGATAAAGCAGCAAATAGAAGGAAGAACCCATCCATCAAGATCAAGATCAACAGGTGAAAAGCTAAGAGATTGGGTTGTTGATAAAGTTATGCATGTGTAGGTGACGAGAGGCATGGGCTTAAAATGTAAAACCAAACAAAAAACAAAGAAAGGAGGAATCATTCCATTCCTATTTCCAGCATTAACAGCTATTTGATCAATCCCCGAAGAGGTTTCGGCAGTTAGTAGCACAGTTAAATCAAGCAGTAAAGGGATGAATTTGAAACCCTATAAAATTGGACAAGGACAGAAAAACTCCAAATGTGGGAAAAAATGCAGAATGTCCTAAATAATAAAAAGTCTTCCAAAACATGCATTAACAAACAAAGATATTAATGTATTTGTAAAGAAACTGGATATTCCCTATTTTCGAGGTGTTCATATGAGAGACGATTTACTAAAGGAACCAAATCTTCATGAATGTATGATTGTTCATTTAGATTCGAAACAAAATGAAGGAACACATTGGGTTGCATTAACTAAAAATGTAAGTCAATCATTGTATTATGACAGCTTCGGTGCTTTACATACTCCAATTTATATACTCGATTATTTAAAAAACACACAAATAAGGTATAATTACAAAATGGAACAATTACCAAATACAATGATTGTGATCAATTATGTATATGTTTTTTTTACTATAAATAGGATATGTAAGTACGTGTAGTAGTAAAATATGTCAATAGTAATATTTCAATTCATTACTATTAAGTCGAAATCCGTCGCAGTTGTGTGCGGTATATTTTCCACCTTTGGAGTTAGATGGAGAATGGCAAATAAGTCTAATTGAATTCATAACTTACAACATCATTCCAAACATTGATATGCATAGCCAATCATTTACGGCTAGTACTGGTGGAAAAAAACCTACAAAATTGTGATACCGGTAGGATCTTATGAGTTGGATGACCTTGAAACATTCATTAAAACAGCATTACTTGAAGATGGACATTTCCGATTACGTGGAAATCCAAATAAGTTAACTACTGCAATGTACAATAACATCGATATCAATTTCTCAGAAGACAATTAAATTGCAAACATGTTGGGTAATTACCGGTAAGTATATCCAGCTAATCAATTGCACGAATCATCGAAAAAGGTTAATACATTGTCGGTAAATGTATGTCGCATAAATGTTAGTATTATAGGTGGTTCATATTTGAACGGGAAACAGACAAATATGATACATGAATTCTTGTGTGCCGTGGCTCCAGAATATAAAATAATTAAAAACCTAATACTTTGATATATCTTCTAGTAATAGTGAATCGCATTGATGAAATAGTTGTTGCAGTTGTCGATCAAGATAGTAAACAGATTAATTTTAGAATCAAATAAATTACAGTTTGTTTATATTCAAAAAAATGTAAATAAAGAGTTACATTCTGTTGACATTACAATCATAATATTTCGAAGAAAGAAAGAAAAAGACATAAACGCCAACATAAAACACTCACTTCAAATAAGTATCCTGTGAAGTTAACATGTGGGAACGAATTGTATTTAAAATAATGAGGATATACTGTTAATAGAAATGGAAGACATACTTAATGTTGATGAACTGATCAGTTACGAAAATGCAATCACCAATATGGAAATACATGTGTATGAACCATCCCAAGCAGGTCCGTATACATTTACTTAGGAAAAGAGGATTTCAATAATAAAATCACTATATTTACACCTTACCATTGAAATAAAGTTAGAGGTTTAGAGGAACAATTAAAAAGACAGCCGATAAATGTAATCCAACTACAAAAACACTAAGAAAGGGAATATTTCATTTAATCGAGACAGAATTGCATATCTGCAAATTTTTACAAATAATCTTGAATGTACTTGAAAATGGGACACTCTGTCAAATTTTTTTTATTGGAAGAATCTAATTTGAAATATTATTTTAAAATTACTTTAATAGTGAGATATTGCATTTGGTTTTTCTATGCTGTCCATTACAAGAAGATATGTAAGTAATATTGCAATTTATTTTCGTTTCTTTACTAAATTAAAGTTTTATTTACATGATTTTTTCCCTACATGGTGAAATTTTATGCTTATTAGGTCGTAACATCATGTGCAATATTCACTTAAAATAGCATTTATGCCCAGACAGATTTTCAAAAATTAATTATCTTCATATCTTATCGTTTCTAGCAATTGTTCGTTATTTTGAGTTTCTTGGCGTCTATTTTTGTTGTGCACGATTCTGATTGCCTGAGACCGTCGAACATCAAATAAATTTTAGAACCTGTCCAATTTTCCAGTGTTTGATGGAAACCGAAGCCATCCAACTTTTCCAGACAAATATGGCAACGTTTATGACGTTTCAATGACATCATAATGTCCAACTTTATTTGACCAAACTTATTGGAACCAGTTTCACGGAAAAATTGGACAGTGTTACAGGGGTTTCAATAATGCCTTTTAATAAATTGTTCTCATCATAAGTATTATCAAACTTGCTGTACACGAATGTCATAGGTTCTCCCTTTGTTCTCCATAAAGTTATGTTTACACGAGCAGGGATAAATATCTTGTAAGTGCAGATATAGCAGGGCATCTGATAAACTGGGAGTAACAATGAATCCAGTATAGCGAGCACGTGAATCGTATATCGCGCCTACCATCCTTGCCCGGTACGATTACCACATGCAAAAAGTCCGGGAGCAACCCCGCCGGTAATTAAACCCGATTCTCCTAGATGGGAGGCGAGTAGTCTAACCACTACACTACCCCGACCCCGCCACGACAAGGGCGGCGCCGCAAGGCACCCTCGATTTTCGATTTGTTTCCCCCCAAACGTATAATTTTTAATGTCAGCGGTATTGTGCATATTACAGTTCAGGAATTGTAATCTTCATTATTCACACTTTCCCTGTTTCTTTTCGGTATCTTAAGTTTATTTTTCAACTTTTTTTTTAGCCCTGAGGTACTATATTTCTATTTTATTTAACACATGGTATTGTGTTGGTTTTATTAAACGATGTGACACTTATAAATTATTTAAGTTATTTTAGTTTGGAACCTACTCCGAAAATAGGCCAATGTCGACCCTCCGCACATTAACGAGAGTCAGTTTTACACATGTTTGGGGGTGTGTTGGGGGGAGGGGGTGACGCCGAACGTAGGGTCTATGTTTGCTACGAGCGTCATCATCTCCAGGAACAGACCTGATGTCTGGCACATCACTTCTCAGTGGCATCGCTGGACCACACGAGGAAATAAGTACACCACAGAGATGTGATGTGGCGGTCCCCCTTCACCTGATTGGCTACGCGAGGTTCTGGAAACGGGCCGCTAACGCGTGTGGCGATATGTTCCGTTTTTGGCTCGGATCCCAACTGGCAAGTAAGTAACAGGGCAGGCGCTGATTGGTGAAAGGCACTCCAATATATGGCTGGCCTGTGAGGCCACTTTGCTGGCGAGTGCGAGTGCGGTACAAGAGGGTGCTTCACCTCTGTACTTGTAAGTTATTCTGTGGCTTTCCGCGCTGATGTCACCTGCTGCAAGCTGCTACAAATAAACCCCAGCGAGCTGGTGCTGTCTTTTCGCGGTTTCTTCACATTTTTTAAATCAAACCTTTCAAAATTCACCCCATGTATGACGTCTTTAGTTATTTCCTGAATATGTCATCAATGTTGCAAGCCTTTTACACTTCTTTTAAACTAAAAGTATCCCATTTTTTTTATTAAAGGGAACCTTTACTTATATTGTATCTATAAATTATATTTTTTTGTAGTTAATATTAATGAAACCGGGAAAAAAAACAGGCGTCTTGGTAATGCCTGGTAAGAAATAGTTCCCATGAAGTATATTATGAAAATGATTGTGCACGAATGCGGTGCATAATCTCTTTGGTGTAATTTTCTAGCATGAAGCGGAGGAATATTCTGGAAGTAGAACTTAGCAGGGTTTCAAAAAGCTGGAAGTAGCAAAGAATGCACTAAAAGTATGGACTCGCATTCAGGAGAACGTGGGTTCGAGTCCTCGCCCAGCCATACTGATTTCGGTTTCCCACACTTTCCCGAAATTACTCGAGGCGAATGCTGCGATACTTCCTTAATACAGGAAATAGCCGATATAGCCTGTAACACTCGCCTGTAACTGTGTATCACCTACACTGTACAACGCCCTACACAAACAACATTACATTGACACCAACACAACACAGACACAAACATCAAACACACGACTGACGCCTCAGGAAAACGGCAACTCCGGTCTCCGGAGAGGATGGCGGGGTGAGGGTTCAAGGGTGGAGGCAGAGGAATTCCAACTTTTGACATTTTTAAATTATTACGCAACCTTTTTCTTTAAGATTATAACAAAATATAATTTTAAGCCTCTGTAATTTTTAAATTTATTTTTTTTCTTCTTTAATTTTTATAACGCAACAAATGTAATGTTTCGACTATTTTCCGAATTTATTTAATATTCTAGCAACTAAGACAAGTTATGACCTTCAGCTGGGAACTGGAGCCTTTTAATATGTATGTTTCGTTTCGATCTGTAACTGTGTATGTTTTAGTGGAATTATTGACAGGTGCTTCCAGTAAAGTGAACATCGATTTGAAACGACTAGTTCCTTATTTTACTGTCGTTTAAATTTGTCACAATGAAGGAAAACAAGTTTCATGTTTTAACGTTAGTTTAATTTGCTGGCCATTGTTTGTTTGTTTTTATTTATTATTATTAAACTAGTTTCTGTTTGTTTTACTCTCGTGGTCGCAGGATTTGCGATGTCATTAAAGTTCCCGCCTACGTGACGCCGGAGCTACGTTGCAGAGTATTTGAAGCACGTACACGTTCTCGCACAAAATTATTAAACGTGCGCCCAACGTGATGATCTACGAAAAGGACACACACTTTAGACGAGGCTTGTTGAGTACTTTCAAGACGTTATGCACGCTTGAAACACAATTTCGGAGCACTCTAGCGCAGTTACAGCAGCTACTTCATAGCGCCGTCTCTTAAAATGTATGCATCAGAGGCATACAATCATGCTCACTGGCTATGTATTCAACCTTGCCACAGACTTCAAACCAATGCAATCACATGGTCATCGATTGTAGATGCAGCATGACGAGATCACTGCAGGCCAGTTCAGAGCCCTGCGCTTAACGGCGATGGCGCATTTGAAGCACATGACATTGTAGTCCTTGTCGCTCCCGGGCTTCTCTGACTCAAATACGGAAAATAGCTCAAGAGAGGCGGCCAGCTTAATATGTATCTTCTTACAGTTGATCAACGAATTAATGTTTTACATATGACGAAGTTATATAAAATGGGCAGAAGTTTAGATCCCAAGCGAGGCTTTTCCAACTGGTCCACTAACTGCAAACTGCGTACAGGAGTCCCCGACATTCATAATGCGTTTGAACCAATACAAATGTTGAGTGAAAAATAAGTGAGCGGTGCCACTTTATTGCCCTTTGGAGTGATGTGAGGTGAGGGTGGAGTAGTTATGGAATGCACTGGCTGTGGGGACAGGAATATCCGGAGTAAACCCATCGGGCAATGCCAACATCACCTGTTTCCCACACGCAAAAATCCGTGTTTGACCCCAAAAATCCGTGTTTGACCCCGCCGGGAATCGAATCCGATTCACCGTGGTAGGAATGGGGTTGTATGACCATCGCACTATCGCGAATTTCTTGCGTAATTTGAGTGGCGTCGATCTGCAGGGAGGACTGTGTTGGACCGGGGTTTCGCCCTGCATGAATTCGCGTGATTGGACAGTTGAAGACGCAGTGCGATGGCGGTGCTGCCAACAGTTGCATGGTGAAGGCAGGAGTAGCCGCTCTGTGCAAATGGGTAATCTCATGATGATGACGGGGCACTGCCATGAGGCCGGACACTTCTGTCAAGGGAGCAGTGGAGTTGTGCTTGACTTGTACGGAAGCCATTGCCTTCTCGCATTCTCTGTGTCACTGGAGGAATAGAAGGCATTGGCACTGGCGCGATCAGTCTGGGAACTCAGTGAGTTGTGCGAACTGGTCAGGTTGGCACTAGCCTCTGAGGTTCACTTTGCTGTCGATCAGACAGACTCGTGGCAGAAGTAGATAGTTGACTCCGCGCGCTGAAGTATAGAATATCTAGGAATTGTTTTAGATAGCTGTTGGTAGTCCTGATACTGTCCTAGAGAGAGAGAGAGAGCAGGTGTCTGGGTAGTGCCACAGCCTGAACACGTACACTGGATGACTGGGGATCCCATAAATGGCGTGTGTGACTGAACTTGGGCTCACACCAGGGGAAGTTTTGTGGTCTGGCCAACAACTACCGGTTTCTTTGATTGGCCAGGCGGTAGTGCGTTCTCTATCGCAAACAAGATGTGGTGGCCACTGTTCTGTTGATACTACCTCTGGTTGTTAACCTTCCCTTTACAATGCCAGTTCTGTTGCTTAACATAAACCTCCACTGTCCTCACCGCATGCTTAGTCCAAATTACCCTCCAGACACAGCAGTGTGCTCGTCGTCCCATAAGTGCCTCCTTCTCTTTGTAACGACCAACATTATTACCCTTGCAGCGCTCACGTCATCCTTGCAATCCCCGCTTCAAGCGACCAAAATATCCCAGTGTCTCTGTCACAGCCTCGAAACAAATCGTTCCAAATCGCGCATCGATCGCAGAGTGACAATATTAATCCTTCACTTACAAAGAAAAATTTGAAAAATTTAATTTTTTATTTTATGTCTTCAAATTATGCACATTACAAAACAATTCTTCAAACAAAAACAATTAATACAAGACATATGTAACTTAAACAATACATTGAAAAAGATCACAAATTATTTTATTTCATCAATTTGAGTGGCTACATTTCTGAAACCCATGAGTACATTTTGTTTATTAACAAACTTATTCGAGATTTTACATAGTTTAGTTTACTCCGTAGTTAAGTAACTACGTCTTTAGTGGAATAATAGGCGACTGATACTGGCTACATCACGGTGATAAGAAAAGAGTGGAGAAAGATTTGGATTACTCTTTGGATATATGGAGAGCTGAAGCGGGTAAGTTGAGGTGAGTATGGAGCAGCGCCGAAATGCAAGGGCGGGGGAAACGGGAGTTCCCCGAGAAAATACCGTCGACAAGTGGCACGATTCTAGCGTGCTACAAACTGGGAGCTACCCATTCTCGCGCCACAACCAAGGAGCATACAAGAACATAGTCGCAACTAAGCGGTTTAGCGAGGGAACCTTAGCCAGGGTGTCCACCCACAGGTAAAGCATGGAAAAGTCAGGGAATTTCATGTAACAAGGAGAAGACAAGGAAATGTCAGGGAAGTTTCATATGGGTCAGAGAAAATATAAATAATTGCTACTATGCAAAATTTCTTAGTTGTGTGGATACATGATAATGTAATTATGATTATATACAATTTAAAACTTCTAATTCTTTGTTTGTGAACTGGCAGTAAAACATCTTTTTCATGTGACAAAGGCACTATATGTACAAAATAAAGTATTTGTGTATTTGTAATGGGCACTCGGGTGAAGTCTGATGGGCTGATATTGTCTCTGCTTGCTTGATCTGTTGCGGTGTAATTTGTATTACATGCACTGATAGAGTATTTGTTTTGTCAGCGGTGGAGAAATATGGTGATGGAAATTTTCGGTCCTGAAAATAGGTCATGAAAAATGGCGATATTCTGCCTGGAAAACCAGGAAAAATTAAGGAATTCCAAAATGGAACTTCAGTGGACATCCTGTTATCTTAGCCTATTCATTTCTTTGCAGAAGGTGACCGAAGTAGGTTCTACTTGATATTGACTTACATTTTCTGGGAAAAGTTATTCATTGTGTCATTTATCGAGTTATTTCACACCGCAGATGCATCTAAGAGAACAAGAGTCGTAATGACGTAGACGAAACACTCCTTTATAAATTCTTGCGATGTCACTTCCGGTCGCAGCACTCAGCTCACTTCCGGTATGAGTGATATTGGCTATTCATTACTGCAATTTCTTATGTCTAGATGGATTACGCCTGGGATAGCTCCAGCTGTCAATTAATAGACATAAGTTTAATTGTTAGGTATTGCACGATCGGCCATGCTTGTTTGTAAACAATTACCTGAGAAATTGCTGATTTCCTACACAGTTGAATATTTTGTATGCAGAATTGAAATATTTTTATAATTAAAAAGAATTTTGTAAATTAAAATAAATATTTTACACGTGTTGTATATGTACACTTACAAATTCCAAGCTGTAGATACTGCTATATAGAAGTTCTGGTTGAAACCCTGATATTCGGTAAACTGCCTATAGCATCGTAGGAGTTCAAGTAAGCTGTGTTATAATGGCCTATGAGTCATCATTTCCAAGAAAGAAGTTTTCGTAAGGGCTACTTCCTGCCTAGAACGACAGGGCAAAATGCTTTTTGACTTAATTTGAAAAGCACATCTCCCCAATTTGGAACTTTAATTTTATAACATTACAGACCAGTTTTTGAACAGTTCTGTGATTTTAGCTGTGATAGTACAAATATGCATTTTCTCTCAAATATTTCAGAGAATGCAATTATTTTTATAAATATATATTGTATTCGCACAACGTTTCTCTGGGCAGATAAATTGAAAAGTATGTTGCGAAATACAAGTTCTTCACGTGACTGTCTTTAAATTAAAGATAAACGACAAAAATAAAGAACAGAAGGCAACGATAATGAAAAACACTATGAAAAATCCAACATCTGTTGGCAGTATTCGTCCCCCCCTCCCATTTTTCCCGTATGTACAAAATTGATTTATTTCACATATTTACGTGGGACCAAAACATCCCTTGTAATAAAGTGTCAAACTAATAATTTTTTTTACATGCATACAAAGTTTATTTAAGTCTAATAAATTACACTGCAGGGAGAACGGACAGCATTTATGCACACTCATATTTATAGTATTTTCCACGAAAACTCGACATTAACATCACACATAATTTCACTTTGTTTTGATTCGTATTAATTGTAAATGAAATATTTTAATCTACATAAAATGTAATAGTAAATGTTCTATTTAAAAACATAACAGACTTGTATGTTAACATAAGTAGGCCTATAAAATGTGTGTAATAAATTACATATTAAGGAAACCACCAAATACATTATATATGGGGTGCTTTTCAAACGATCGATTCAAAAAGTGTATAGACACCGCGAATAGACTATAAACAATAATATTCACGAAAGCTGTTGAGGGCCGTTACAAATTTAAAATCAACAAAATAAAAAACCTACGACTTGAAATTGTAACTAAACAAAAATGGTGTCTTTCAACAATGTATTTCATTAAGTGGCTTTGTGAAATAGCTATTGGGAGTACGATACACATTTGTTTATTCTAATAACGCCGCCTGCAAGGATGTGTAAACATTTGTAAATATATGGCGGTGGTTCCGTATTTCGTATTTGGCAATCTGTCAGCTCCGAAGCAGACGAAACGGCAAACTACAATTACTTTAATGCGTCATCGATTCATCGATTACGTTGACAAAATCTGGTCACGTGACCACTTAGTTAACAAAAAGTGCCAGTTGGAACACGGCCTCAGACATAAGGGAAGGCAATACATATATAATTGCTTTCCTGTTGTTTAACTTTATGTATTGCCACTGTTTTAAATTTATTAAAATAATGAAGAAGTTAGCATATTTCTAATTTGTAAGTGACTATAATTTTTTTTATTTAAAAAAAGTGTTGCTAAGTACACTTTAAAATAAAATTTAAACATGAGCTTTCAGGTAGGCCCTACCATTCTAATTTTTTTTGTAAATTGTGTATTTTATTTTATTTGTTTATCCAAAAAAACACAATAATTGATATTTGGAGCTATCATGACACAAAAACTGTGCGATATATATTTTATAATGCGAGGTATTTCGTACGAATATAAAACAATGAATGACCTTTTCGTAACTAGCACACTTACGACGCTATACCACAGAAACAAAGTGTGTGTGTGTGTGTGTGTGTGTGTGCGCGCGGACTAATAGTGTGGATATATATTGCTCTCCTTGAAGGGGCTGCAACCCTCTGACTACACTATTCGCAATTCCCCGCACATACAGCCTTCTGTGTCGCCCCCAGTTCCGTCTACCCCTCTCTACAATAACCGGGTGAAACTATCTTCGTATGCTCGCAGTCAGAAAGCACTGCCCACGACATCATATACGCCGTAATTATCGTTTCCCAATCAGAAACCACATGCACAGAGAATGGGACATAACAGTAGGACATTGCATACAAACACAAACTGTCTGAGAAATCCAATCACTACTGAAACTTCTGTATTATTTTTAACAAGTGAAATGTTCCGACGAGTCTCACGGCTGTTGGCAGTGTTGGTAAAATATATTTTAATGTTTTGGCCGTCTTCGTATAGATAAACTGGATTATGGTGTCAGATTTGTTGCGAGTGTGGGTTAAAAATGGACAGCGATGTATAATAAGAGTTGGCATATTTGCTCGTCTTTAAAACCATTGCTTTCGCAGTCATGAAGATGAGGATAGCCTTTAAAAACGCTCTGCTGGTGCACTGCTACTAAATTTATGCCTTGCAAGATTTATTCGTTTCTGCGGCATCTATACCCCTCCATAAAGCCAAATGAACAACTTCGTCGAATTGTTCTGCTCTGCTCTGATTGGATGTTGCCCGAAGTCCCAGCATGAGAAATGCGGTTACTTCCAACTGTTCTAAAGCTCTGTTGAAGCCCTACTTCCAGTATATTCCTCCGCTAAATGCAAGTAAAGCTTAACCGAGTCTAGAAATTTACGCCAAACGGACAACGCACCGCATTCGAGCTCACTCAGTTAAATATAATATCCTTTATACGAACTATTTCTTGCCAGACATTATCAACGTATCTATTTTATCTCTGCTTTTATTCGTATTAATAGTAAATGAAATATTAATATATACTTAAAAAATATAAGTAAATGTTAATTTAACCAAACATAAGGTACTTATTACGTTAACAGCCATATAAAACGCTTGTGATACAGCATGTAATAAGTAGCTGGAGTGATCGAAATCATATAAAAGTCAGATGTACTTGCTAAGTAATATATGTAGACCAAGTAAGGTGAGATTCGGTTCACAAGTTGAAAAGTTATTAAGGGAGGTAAAGTGAGACTTGCCTTTCAGACACACATGAAGGTGACTGCATGATCCTATCTTTCCTTTCGAAAGTATGTTTATGTCAGGGTAATTCTGACCCATACCTTTGCAGTAATGTGAATCCTGAATCACATCCGTATTTAAAGAACTTTTTTTTTTGCGAAAATTGAAAAATTATTACAAGTTGATACAAAATATGTGAAAAACTCTACTTGTTTAAGCAATCAAATGTAAAATTGTAGCTGGTGTTTACCAGGTATAATTTCCTTGGAACAGGCAGCTACATTTTCGGGTTTACACAGAACATTCGACTTCTTTTGTCAGCTATTATAAGGTATATTTTACCGTTTTGAGCCTACTTTCCAAAGGAAATAAAGACTTATGATATCACTTTAATGTCTGTGTGTGTGTCTGTATGTGTCTCCCTCCTCCCTCCCCTCCCCTATCCAAATCTATTTTTAAAGACGTGAACCGAAATTCACCGAACTCGGTATATATATATATATATATATATATATATATATATATATATATATATATATATATATATATATATATATATATATATATATATATATATATTATACATATATATATATATATATATATAGTATTTATTTAGGACACCTGACTTTTGTAGTTTTTTACAACACCAGTCACTTGCTTTCAAAATGGCGAGCATATTAATATTTTGGGTGATGTGTCATATCTCGGGAACCATTCAACCGATTTAAACCAAGTTTCCTATGCTGTCATAGCACAGTGAAAGTATTAAATTTTGAAATCTATAATGCTCTTATTCCAGCATTTTGAAAGATAGCACCAAATGAAATATACATATTTAACATTATATCTCGAAAACTATCAAAGCCATTTTCACACAATTTGATATGTAGGGGGCCTAAGTAATATAATGACAGGTTAGGTAAATGTACGTTATTGAACTTGATAAAGTACTTATTTTCAAAATGGTGGCCATACAAATATTTCAAATTTATTTGGTATGTCTACTATAACATTTAACCAATTTAGACCAAATTTTGTATTCTGAAAGTGTCTATTATAAGCATCATGTATGCCAACACATTGTGACTATTGTAAACTATCATGTGGCATTGCACCACGTGTATAAATAATACTTTAATTTTATATCTCGGTAAACAATGAACAGGTTCCTACCAAATTTGGCATTCAATTAGAACTGTGGCAGATTATGTTAAATAATGTTAACTTATTTTCAAAGGGGTGGCCATATAGTTATTTAAGCTTAGAATGTAATATATTCGAAACAATGTAATCGATACGTACTTAATTTTGTATGCTGGCAGTATGTATTAAAATTACCAAATGGTTCTACATGGAGCAATTTTTGTCCGTCATTTTGTGAGATAGTGCCACGTGAGTAGAAAAGAAAATGATGTCATATCGGTAAACAATTGAGCGATTCCTACCAAATGTTGCTAACAAGCAATACTGTGGCAGATTATGTCAAATTGCATGTTTTAGGTATGTCAGACTGTTATTTTCAAAATGGCGGCCACATATGCATTTTAACTTAGTATACTTTATCGTCGAAACATGTAATCACTTCCAACATTATTTTTTGTGTTGACAATATATATTACAACTATCAAATGGGTCTACACAATGCATTTTTGTCCGCCATTCTGTAGGACATGCCACATGAAAAAATAAGGGTTTTATGTAATATCACGGGAAAATAATTGACCGATACCTGCCAAATTTAGCAAACAATATGCACTGCAGCAGGTGGTGTAAACTGTTATGTTTTATGTAGGTCATTCAATTATTTTAAAAATTATGGCTATATAAATATTTTAGCTCAGTATATTTTACTAACGAAACTAATTCCAAATTAACTTTGTATGCTGGCTTTATCAGTTGCACAATCAGATTTGTCCATATAGAGCATCATTTCTCTGACATTTTGTAAGTTAGTCCACAATACAAATTAATATTTTATGTCATATCACGGGAAACAATCTGCACATTCTTATCAAATCTGGCGAAGAATTGTATTGTGGTAGGTCATATAACTGTATGACCTTTTAAGCATGACAGACACTTGTTTTCAGAATGACAGCCACTTGTTTTCAGAATGGTGGCTATAAAATAATTTAAGCTTTGTGTGTTTTATCTACGATACTACATAATCGATATTACCTTCGTTTTTAATAATGGCAGTATACATTCATCTAATATGCTAATACGTACCTTTTTGTCTTTCATGAAACATATGGGCGTTTTATACAATACCTCAGTGACCAATCGACCGATTGTTTTATACAATACCCCAGGGACCAATCGTCCGATTGTTTTATACAATGCCTCAGGAACCAATCGACCGATTGTTTTATACAATACCCCAGGAACCAATCGACTGATTGTTTTATACAATACCTCAGGAACCAATCGACTGATTGTTTTATACAATACCTCAGGAACCAATCGACTGATTGTTTTATACAATACCTCAGGGACCAATCGACCGATTGTTTTATACAATGCCTCAGGAACCAATCGACCGATTGTTTTATACAATACCTCAGGGACCAATCGACCGATTGTTTTATACAATACCTCAGGAACCAATCGACTGATTGTTTTATACAATACCTCAGGGACCAATCGACCGATTGTTTTATACAATACCTCAGGAACCAATCGACTGATTGTTTTATACAATACCTCAGGGACCAATCGACCGATTGTTTTATACAATGCCTCAGGAACCAATCGACTGATTGTTTTATACAATACCTCAGGGACCAATCGACCGATTGTTTTATACAATACCTCAGGAACCAATCGACTGATTGTTTTATACAATACCTCAGGGACCAATCGACCGATTGTTTTATACAATGCCTCAGGAACCAATCGACCGATTGTTTTATACAATACCTCAGGGACCAATCGACCGATTGTTTTATACAATACCTCAGGAACCAATCGACTGATTGTTTTATACAATACCTCAGGGACCAATCGACCGATTGTTTTATACAATACCTCAGGAACCAATCGACTGATTGTTTTATACAATACCTCAGGGACCAATCGACCGATTGTTTTATACAATGCCTCAGGAACCAATCGACTGATTGTTTTATACAATACCTCAGGGACCAATCGACCGATTGTTTTATACAATACCTCAGGAACCAATCGACTGATTGTTTTATACAATACCTCAGGGACCAATCGACCGATTGTTTTATACAATGCCTCAGGAACCAATCGACCGATTGTTTTATACAATACCTCAGGAACCAATCGACTGACTGTTTTCCAAATTGTTCACACAAGTAAACTTACATGATTTAAGTCGCTCAGTTACTTATTTTCAAAATATTGGCGGCCTAAATATTTTTGGTTAGTAGATCCTATTATTCGAAACATTAGACTGATTAAATTCTAAGTTGATTTTCGAATGGGACTTCCATAGTATGATGAGAACTGGTTGGCGAGAGGGGGGCGGAAATGTAGTGTATTTTGTGTGAGTAGAGAGGAGATGTAGGTTGAAATACTTAATTATTTCACTATAATTTGTCTTGGAGATGACAAGCTTTATTCTTACCATTTGGTGTGCGAAGTAGGGTAACTGTATGCTCGGTTAGCTGTGATTAGCAAAACATACATGCGAACATCACTGCTACCAACAATTGCAAGGAATGAAAATAAAATACCTTATCTTACGGAAATAAAAATTAAATTGTAAATATGATGGTAGAAGATTTATTAAACAGTAAAACGAAAACAAAATCAATATATATATATATATATATATATATATATATATATATATATATATATATATATATATATATATCTGCAATACTTCATTTCAAAAATTAATTTCTATACCTCTTGCTTTAATGGTTCTGACTGGGACTAAAATGTATATACTGACTGAAAAAATATGTCAATAGTGTGCGTAGAAAATAAATTAAAATTCGTGTGATGTGGAATATAATTACTTTGCGTCACCACCATCCTTACAATAATTAATTGTTTAAAATAAAAAAGAAAGAAAATATTTAAAATGCTGAGTTACTCCTGCTGCATTTCAATTATATCTAAAAAGTTACGTCGGGGAATTTTAATTAAAGCTTGTCTCACGTTAGTGAGATTAAGAAATCTATTGAAAAGCTACAAAAGATAAGTTAAGATTTAAAGTTTAAAAATTTAAAAATCCACCAAAATTTCGGTTTTCTCCTACAAATAATCTCTCACATTATCTTTTCAGAAGTTCTCGACGTAGTAAAATCATCAGAGTTCATTTACTATTCCGCCCCGGCACTAGCTCGATCCTTAGAGTGGCGGTCCTATCATTTGCCATATCTACACATAAAATAAAAGTCCGAATTTTCAAAAAACCTTGTTGTTTAACAGAAAATGTTCCAAATGACATGGATGAGCCACTCCGGCTCAATTAAAGAGTTGGTTTCACCTGACTGGAGGTGCGTGTTCATACGCACGTAATGGCGCCTGGCATTAACCAGCGCAGAAACATTACCAGACTGCATCAACTCCAAAAATAATCCTTACGCTTACGAACCTCGGCCTTCCTGTAGCGTGCCTGGGTTCCCGCAACACAGCTGCAGCATCTGGCACCAAGAATTATTATCTATGTTAGGATTGCGCCGGACCATTTTGAAGATCAAAATCCCGGCGAAAATATTTCGGCTCTAAAATTCTATGGTCCCTCCCAGAAGCAAAATACGTCCGGCAACTATCTATATCCTATGGACAATAAGAAAAACTACTTCCGGCGAAGCGAACAAATATAACGAGAAAAAAATACATCTCCGTAACGCTTTCAAAGAAGTGTCACTTGGTAGAACTGATATTCGACCAACTGCATAAAGATCACTTCATCTGGGGCTACAAAACTAGCTGTCTGTTATACAGTAAGAATTGTGGGTCGTAAACTAGCTGTCTGTTATACAGTGGGAATTGTGGGTCGTAAACTAGCTGTCTGTTATACAGTGAGAATTGTGGGTCGTAAACTAGCTGTCTGTTATACAGTAGGAATTATGGGTCGTAAACTAGCTGTCTGTTATACAGTAAGAATTGTGGGTCGTAAACTAGCTGTCTGTTATACAGTGGGAATTGTGGGTCGTAAACTAGCTGTCTGTTATACAGTAGGAATTATGGGTCGTAAACTAGCTGTCTGTTATACAGTAAGAATTGTGGGTCGTAAACTAGCTGTCTGTTATACAGTAAGAATTGTGGGTCGTAAACTAGCTGTCTGTTATACAGTGGGAATTGTGGGTCGTAAACTAGCTGTCTGTTATACAGTAGGAATTGTGGGTCGTAAACTAGCTGTCTGTTATACAGTAGGAATTGTGGGTCGTAAACTAGCTGTCTGTTATACAGTAGGAATTTTGGGTCGTAAACTAGCTGTCTGTTATACAGTAGGAATTATGGGTCGTAAACGGTCGAGTTGCGGTTAGGCAGCGATTGCTTTAGTGCGTGACCTGTTTCTGTTGTCGGCCTAAACCAATGACGCCTGTGATAGCGGGTCTTCGAGCTGAATGGATCACTCCAACAAAACTATTCTTGGAAACAGGTGTGGACTGTGCAGCACCCTTCATCATCACAGTGTGCAAAGGTCGAAAACGAAGGACATTCCGAGCCTATATCTGTTTGTTCTTTTTTTTTTAAACCAAGGATCTTCATCTTGAGCTGGTATCGGAACTATCTTTGGAGGCCTCTTCGTGGCAGTATTCCAAAGACTTGTAGCTTGATATGGTTGCTGTACAGAGTTATTTAGTGACTGTGGAACAAATTTTGTCATGCTGGTAGGAAGATGCAAGAGCTTCAGGATTTTTTCTCTGATGCCAAAAACCATACAGAGATCCAGAGATCAGTAGGTGACCAAAACATCAAGTGGCCCTTCAATCCCACATCCGCAGCACATTGAGGAGCTTTGCGTGGAAGGCCGGTGTTATATCAGTGAAGGCGCATCTATGGAAGGTTGTCGGGACTGAGATCCTGACGTACGAGGAATTCTACACTGTGCTGACAAAAATTGAAGTGGTACCTGATTCTCGTCCATTGTCGGCACTGTATACAGACCCTGCTGACCTCATCACATTGATACCAAGTCATTTTCGAACGATGGGACCTTCAGAAGCTGTTCCTGATGAAGTTTTCACAGCTGTGTCTTCTGGTCGTCTTACAAGATGGAATCTCCTGCAGAAAATTCATGAATATTTCTGGCACTGGTGGCATCAGGTCTACCAGCACCAGCTGCCGGCTCAAGGAATGTGGACAACAGATTCAGTCAATTTGAGCCAGACACTCTTGTCTTGATTCAAGATCCCAATGTGCCGCCTCTTCTTGGGCGACTTGGTCATGTGGTCAAGACCTTCCCTGGTGCAGATGGAATAGTGCGAGTGGCTCAAGTCCGTACTGCTCAAGAACTAATGAGGTGCCTAATTGTTATGATATGCCCCCTACCCTGATTTACTTTGAAATAATCATTTCAAGGTAGGCGAAATATTCTGTGACCCAGCGTAAATCCGGAAGTAGGTCGAGACTACATTATCTGACGCAGGTGGGTGTGTGGCGTATGTGTGAGACAGTCATCTAGGTTAAGTAAAACTTTGAACTCGTCCGTGGTGTAGGTCAGTTATGAGAACTCAAGAAGGCGGACTGGGCCGTGTTGGGCGTTTGGTTGGCGCGGAAATCGTTTTGGTTATTGTGCCATGGAACAACCTCAGCTATCAATTCATAATCATCTCAGTTCTCTAACACCGTTTATCTCAACAAGTATTATTTTTTTTGTAATTTGTACTTTCCCATACATTCTGCTCGAGTGCTTTTACCTAAGGGAGGGGTCCAGACCCCTTGAAACCGCTCGCATTTTTACCTGCATGTACATAATGTTTATACAAGTAGGTTTTGAGCAGGGCTTTCATAAGTGCTCAGTTTACAGAGACCACGGTGGTGTAGTGGTTAGGATACTCCCCCCCCCCCGCCTAGGCGAACCGGGTTCGATTCCCGACGGGGTTGCTCCCAGATTTTCGCATGTGCGAATTGTGCCGGACAATGGCACTGGTCAGTGTGTTTTCTCGAGGATCTCCCGTTTCTCTCACCCTTGCATTCCGGCCCTACTCCATACTCTCGTCACTTCATCCTCATCAGGTCTCAAGAACTCTATGTTAAGAGCCGACCAAATCTCTCCACCCTCTGGATAGCCTCCTGGTATAGTGCCTGTATATAATGTTTATGTAAGTGTATGTTGAGCAGAGAGGATTCCAGAAGGTGTCAGTTAACAGCCTGTGAGAAGGGCGCGCTGCAAGAGGGGGTGGGCTGTCATGTCTCAGTATGTCTCCCTTCCCGGGTAGACTCTCTGTAGCGGGGCGTTGCAGTAAGGGAGGTTCCCTGACAGCGAGCCACCCCTGCACTTCTCCCCTGATAGCTGACAACCCCTCTGTACAACACCCATACCTTGCAGTTTCTGCTAGGCTCATGCACTGTATCTGTCGCACAAAAATTACTGCTGTCGAGGAGCCAGAAATTATTTCCAACGCTTTACCTATTACGTTTTTTTTTGTCCGGGAAAAGTATAAAAATAATGGAAAAGTACTTTAAATAAGTGATGAGAAGAGCAGTATAAAATTTAAATTATTATCTTTTTACGTACAAATCACGAAATTGAACAGAATTAATACATTAGGCCACAACTCAGAATAAGTGTCCATGTGATCAATTTGTCATGAGAATATTTTCTTAACATTTGAGATAGTATTTTAAGTAAAAATATCCAAATATTAACCATTATCGGAGGTAAAACTAGCTATGGATTTCAAAAAGATTGTTAACATTACGCTCCTGCGACTTTAAAAACAACTCTAATTTAAAAAAATTGATGTCAAATCAACTTTTTTGAATTTATATAAATGAATCTTTTAAGTTAAGAGTTTCGTATTTACTCTGAAAACCATGATGAATATATTTTATTTTATTATTTGGTACTTTTATCTAACGGCTCTTAACGTAAAGTTAGTTCTTTTGAAAGCAACTTTAGAGAAAAGCCACTGTTCCAAACCGCATGTACTTTAACGGGCGCATTGGGTGACATGCACCCACTGTAAAGTTGGTGACGATGTATGGACAGTAGTTCCATATTTTACCGTCGAAAAAAAAGTGATAGGTAACCATTTGTTATAACTTATGTTATTTCTTTCGCTATGAGTTTTTTAATGTGTGAAATTGTAAAAAAAAAAAAAAAAAAAAAAAAGAGCGAATTCGTAAAATAGTTACTTCTCTAATAATTTCAGTTTCACTTGACCAACGCATGAATAAATCGATGAGGCCAATGACAAAGTTAATTTTTCTTAAGGTGGAAGAATACACAACGTGGATACAAGTAGATCTTAAGCAGGGCTTTCAAAAGTGCTCAGATTACCGTGAACAGCCTATATCGATGGTATCATGTCGCAAAGCTATCAAATATCGTCAAATTCTAGGAAAAAATTTTGCTTTTGAACGATTTTAGGGCGCCACGTGGCTGTCACATAAAGTCCGTTGCAGAAGTTTGATAGAAAACACGTGATTACAAAACGGATTGACGATTTTAAATGTTGCGTAAACACGAAAAACTTTTTTAAAAAAGGTTTCGGGCTGAAAGACATGTTTCAAGTTTTCATTTCCACTCCAAGAATTGTCCTGAGCGTGAGTGGGTACCTTCAGAAGCAGTTTTATCTGCTAAATTAACAACTGAGAAACTGCTGAGTAACCTTTCTACACGTATTATACTTTAGTGTTTGTTAGCAGGCTGCACGGCCCCAGATCTGTTTGTTTTCGTTCGATGCGCACAGCGGTTAGGGCGACAATAACACGGGCGCACCAGTGCCCGGTCACCCCTAAGCTCAAGGCGCTGAACCTGCGTGCAGCGCCTCCGCTGTTACACTGTACTGCACTAATGAGATATGTAACAGTGTGGTTTTAATATACGAGACGGAAGTCCACAGATGAACCTACGACACTGTAGTTTTATTATTCTCTCTCTTATTAAGGAAACTGAGCAGAAAAGCTCTAAAAATGTGTTTTTTAATCATTTTCATGATTAGTTTTCCTCTTAAAAAAAACTTAGAATGACAAAAACAAAACAGTATGGGTCTAGATAATAGTTTTTGTTTATCTTATCTGGCAGAAAGTCGTATTCCAAGGATAGGTATTTGCTGAGAAATGCGTCAACGCGGAGAGATGGAATGTACAGAAGATACATCCAGCCGGCAAGACTGCACGCAAGTCGAGTGCCGAGTAAAGAGCCAGTCTTAGAGTTCGCTCACTGCGAGCGAGGCCTTGGAAACTTACAATAACTGCATGCAAGCAGAATACTTAGGGAGACTGATGTTATTCTTTTGCGCATGTCACCGTTATTGGATCCTTAAGTTACAGTATTTGCCAATTTTACTGTCAAAACCACGCAGTAAGTTATACAGCAAGTCCGTGTTTTTTGGGGAGAGGGGGTTACAAATAAAATATATTGTGCATAATTTATCTCATCTCGTTGTCTTTAATGTTCGTTCGGAAGTAATACTCTATGCAACATTCCAAAGCACGTACTATATGTATGTATTAAATTTCTTATACTGTATTTATGGTTTATTCTTTTATATTGAATAAAATATTTGAAAAATCACCCCATGTGTAACGTGTTTGGCTGTGTCCTAAATACGTTTTGTATCACAAGCGTTCTATACACGTGTTAAAATAATAGTACCTACCTTATTTTTTGGATAAATTGCACTTTTTTTAATTTATCTATACATTGAAGTAAATAATTTATAATTAATATGCATAAAACGAAGATAAAATTAATGTGTTGGCAACACCTAGTGAAAAATATTGCTTATGCAAAACATTACTTAAGTGAGTGTGCAGGAGTGCGACAAGTCGTCCCTCTGGTACAATTTCCCAAACTCGGTTAAGCTTTGTTTGCATGTCATGTGCTTTAGACATTTCCAGTGGTAAAACAGTTATAAATGTTGGGACACAGAAACTGGTCTAATACGCATGCAGCTGGCATTCCTGTGCGGTTATCAATAGGATATCTCCGGCATATTTTCCTTCCGTTACTCACTGTTTTTCAGTGATTTATTTCTTGACTGATGGATCAGTTAGACAACGTGTATAGATGGCCGTCCAACAAAACGTGTCAAAATGGTCGTTAAACAACGTATGTCAAGTGAATAAACTAATAAAAACAATAACAATATTATCTGAAAAGTGTTTCATTTTTCAAAACATCATTTTATGAGGTAACGTGAACATTCAGTCTTTCATTTCGTTTTTACTCTTTCATTTCTTTTCATGTAATTATCAAAGCACTATGTTTGAAGGTTTAAACTGCATATGATGCGAAGAGAGTACGCTTATATATACTCTTCTGTTGAAAATTCCTAGCAGTACGAAACAAACGAAAAACGGAAATTTAAGACACGTGTTTTCCTCTTTTGTGTCAACTTGGCTTGGTAGCGGAGATGGCAGCCCTGCCCTCATAGCTCAGGGGTAGTTTGGCCAACAATTTGTAGTCCGAGGGTTGGGAGATAGCATCCAGTTTCCTCCGCGACAGATTTTCAGTTCGCATGTCGCGAAGTGTGAATTTGTCATTAAGTCGGTCTAACGTGTGCTCGTCAAACGTTACAACACACACTGTCAAACGTCACACACGTTATGTGCTAAAGCAAATGTATCGGTCAATATGACAACAAAGTCCACTAAAAAAAAAAAAAAAAAAATTGTAAGGGAAACGGTATAAAAGCGAATTGTAAAAGGTGTGTGCGTTCAATCAAGACCAGCTGCGGATTTTTTTTTTTTTTACTTTTTTAAATTACGGTAAATTGCGCATTATAAATTAGTAAACTATCGTAGGTATGTTTATTTTTAGTAATTATATGGCTAAATTCAATAAAAAAAATCAATATTTGATTCGCAGTTGCAGTTGGCCGTCACTTATTCAATCAGTTAAATTGTTTCACTTCATTAATTAAATCAATGAAATTTTTTCACCGAAAAATCAGTTGTATTTTACTGATTTTAATTTAGAGTGTAGTATGCCCTATATCGCATGGAGCTGGAATAGTTTGAACAGGACAACGGAACTCGCCTGTAGTTGCGTAGATATTTCCACTCGCGACGCTTGTAGTTTTTAGTTGCGCTCGAGAAGGCTAAGGAAAACCACTACACAATCATTCTACCTATGTACTCCCCCCCCTCCCTCACGCGTGACATTCATAGAGATCCTGTCATTTCGCGTTACAAGACACCACCATGCTACAGTCCGAAGTGATCTGCGCACTCGAGCAGAGCAACAGGGAATGAAACCAGAGTCTATGAGAGGTTATTATTGGTTCCGAGTTCTCCACGCCGTGTGGGATGAGCGGAGTATTATAGGCTGTTCGCGGTTAAATGAGCAAAGACAACACCATGCTACAGTCCGAAGTGATCTGCGCACTCGAGCAGAGCAACATGGAATGAAACCAGAGTCTATGAGAGGTTATTATTGGTTCCGAGTTCTGCACGCCGTGTGGGATGAGCGGAGTATTATAGGCTGTTCGCGGTTAAATGAGCAAAGACAACACCATGCTACAGTCCGAAGTGATCTGCGCACTCGAGCAGAGCAACATGGAATGAAACCAGAGTCTATGAGAGGTTATTATTGCTTCCGAGTTCTGCACGGCGTGTGGGATGAGCGGAGTATTATAGGCTGTTCGCGGTTAAATGAGCAAAGACAACACCATGCTACAGTCCGAAGTGATCTGCGCACTCGAGCAGAGCAACATGGAATGAAACCAGAGTCTATGAGAGGTTATTATTGGTTCCGAGTTCTCCACGCCGTGTGGGATGAGCGGAGTATTATAGGCTGTTCGCGGTTAAATGAGCAAAGACAACACCATGCTACAGTCCGAAGTGATCTGCGCACTCGAGCAGAGCAACATGGAATGAAACCAGAGTCTATGAGAGGTTATTATTGGTTCCGAGTTCTGCACGCCGTGTGGGATGAGCGGAGTATTATAGGCTGTTCGCGGTTAAATGAGCAAAGACAACACCATGCTACAGTCCGAAGTGATCTGCGCACTCGAGCAGAGCAACATGGAATGAAATTAGAGTCTATGAGAGGTTATTATTGCTTCCGAGTTCTGCACGGCGTGTGGGATGAGCGGAGTATTATAGGCTGTTCGCGGTTAAATGAGCAAAGACAACACCATGCTACAGTCCGAAGTGATCTGCGCACTCGAGCAGAGCAACATGGAATGAAACCAGAGTCTATGAGAGGTTATTATTGGTTCCGAGTTCTGCACGCCGTGTGGGATGAGCGGAGTATTATAGGCTGTTCGCGGTTAAATGAGCACTTTTGAAGGCCCTGCTTAAGATCTACTTAGATGCTCGTTGTGTATTCTTACGCTTTATGTCAAATTAACATTGCCTTGGGCCTCATCACTTTATTCACTTGATGGTCAAGTAAAACTTAGAAGTTTTAGAAAAGTAAACGTTTTAAAAATCTTCTAATTTTTACACACTGAGGCGTTAAAAAGAACATAAATGTAATAAATAATTTAAATTATCACAAATGGTTACCTAACACTTTTTATTCGACGTTAAGATATGGAACTACTTTACCCCCATCCTTATCAACTTTACTGGGCGAATGTCACTCAGTGCGCCCGTTAAAATATATGCACGCAAGGGCAGTGACTTTTCTAAGGTTGATTTCAAAAGTGCTCCCTTTATCGTGAACACCTATACAGTGAAACATGTGGAACTAAACTATGGTGCAATCACGGTTATTTACACCTTTCCTGAAGTTCTCCTGAACATCTACTCCCAGGATATTCCTCCGCATCATGCAAGCATATCATAAATAACTCTAGAAAATGACACCAGACGGACAACTCACCGAATTCGTGCGCACTCAGGTTAGTAATATTTTGCATAAGAACTATTTCATCCAACACACCTATAGATTACGAATTGATCATTGCAATTTATTAAAAAAATATATAAATAAATCTTCAATATGTCCAACATTAATATACTTTTACGTTAACAGAAGTATACAACGGGTATGATATATAACATATTTAGAAAACAACCAAACACGTCTTACAAGGGGTGATTTTTCAAAAGTTTTATTCCAAAAGTGCGAAGAAACCACAAACAGACTATATATATATGTATAGTAATACTTAACCAAAGTTGTTATATTGTAAGGTGGTGTATAGATAGAAAACTGTTTGGTTGGCTCCCGCTGCAGTCTAAGTCTGATACTGACTGAATGTAGTAGAACTAAACTAAAGAGTAGAAAGTGAGAAACACAAAATCCCCGACATAGCACAGACCTTGACTATCTTGAGCGGCAGAACTTCAAAGCCTGTCAGACTAGGCGCCGGGTATGGCGCCTGCATGACAAGTTACATTGCAACCTGCTGGCGTCTGTGAATGACGTCTCGTTAAAAAAATGGCGTGGTCGTTAGTGACGGCAGATTCTCATAGCTCCGACCTTCCTCCTCCCCCCCCCCCTAACTTCCCACCTCTTCCCACCCCATCACAATTTTTTTTTTTTATTCCTCTCCCGAAAAGCTCTTTGATTTGAGATGCGGCACAGGAAATATTTTTCCTTTCCCGAACTGAACAACAATACTGGCTCTTATTTCTACTCCGGCGTCTGGTGGTGGACTTTAGGTGGGAAGAAGGGGGGGGGGGGGATGTCATCCGCGAATGAAATGAGTGGTAGAGTAACATCTCTACCCTCATGCACCAAGTTGGGGTGTCATATCATTGTGCGAATACTCTCAAGTATTTCACTATATAAGTGGTCTGAGAATACGAATATTTACCAGGAAAGGTATAAAAAAACTATTATCTACAGCCATCATATTTTTCTTTTATCCTATGCAATGGATTTAAGAGAAAAAAACAAAGCGGTTAAAAACATCGTGTTCATAGCTTTGTTGTGCAGTTTCCTGAAGGGAAAGGGAAAATGTACATAGGAACACATCGCCTTTCACTATCGTGTGTTATAATAACCTAGTACTGTTACAGATCGGTTAGCCAGCCATACATTGCACAGCCTCGAGCGGGCTGGGCTCAGTGTTCCTTTAAAGCCACACGTGACCTTGAGAAGTTTAGTCTCGTTTCTTGGCTGAGAAGCGCGGGAGCTATAAGGGTAGCGCTGGCACTCGCTACAAGAGCACCTTCGCCTCTATGTGCAAGGCTCTGAACCGGCGTGCAGTGCTCTCGTAGTGCTGCGTGTATCTGTGGGTCTTTCAGCGGGCAATCCTACCTGTAGCTAAGTTCAAGACGGGCTCCTGTCGTAGTTAGACTCGTGTGCGCCAGGTATGTTTTAAGATTCGACAGCCTGGAGAAGCCATTTTCAGAACCATGCCGTCCTCGTCTGGGGTATTATGTCTTCTCGTAGTTAAATAGTTTCATCAAAAAACCACGATTTCAAACACTTTTCATCGAAGTTAAAAAGTGGCCCTTTTATTCTGACTACTCCAGCAGTTGTAAATGGGCAGTCAAATGTTTTGTACGTTTTTATGGAATTCTTTTGCAAGTAAGTTTCCAAAATGTATCTCGTAACACTAATACAGAAATATTATGTATTTACAGCACCACTGCTTTATAAAACATATAAAATTGTTTATGTATGTCCATGTTTACAGTCAACAAGTCTCTACAGCATTTTTTTTTGTCATAAAAATTGAAAATAGTTTTACACGGTCATTAGTAATGGATTGGCCTATAACGTTTCAAAAATAATCTGGCCTACAAATTTCCAAGGAATTATTCGTAACAAAACAAAAAAATGACAGTCTGCAGCCAATTGGGTGACTCGTACAAAGGATTTGAAAACTAAACTAATCTCAACTTACAATAATTGAAAACGACTCTCTCAAAATATTGCATGTATTTAAACTGGATCTCAGCAGCGAACACTGTAAACACACTATTATTTCTGTAATACATGATTTTTTGCCGCAAAATAAAATTTGTTTTAATATTAACGACTGTAATGGAGAGTTGCTACAAACATAATTATTGTTTGATCTATATAGGACTATTATTGTTTGATCAATATAGGACTATTATAAACCTGTACTGAAGTTACAATAGTTAAGCAGAATTTTCTGTAGGAATGTTAGCAACACTGTAAAGAAAATTTGTGTTCTGCAAAAGAACGGTGATTAATCAGAAAGAGGGGAATAACAAATCTTTCGAAATTTATATTCACTAAAAAAATTCCATAAACAATTAGAATCATTTTGAGACTCGGATTCGCATCTCCCATTTTACTCATTAGACGGCCACTATGCCTCATTGTGTTACTCATTAGACGACCACTATGGCTCATTGTATTACTTATTAGACGACCACTATGCCTCATTGTATTACTTATTAGACGACCACTATGCCTCATTGTGCTACTCATTAGACGACCACTAGGCCTCATTGTGCTACTCATCAGACGACCACTATGCCTCATTGTATTACTTATTAGACGACCACTATGGCTCATTGTATTACTTATTAGACGACCACTATGCCTCATTGTGCTACTCATTAGACGACCACTAGGCCTCATTGTGCTACTCATCAGACGACCACTATGCCTCATTGTATTACTCATTAGACGACCACTATACCTCATTGTGTTACTCATTATACGACCACTATGCCTCATTGTGTTACTCATTAGACGAACTATGCCTCATTGTGTTACTCATTAGACGAACTATGCATCATTGTGTTACTCATTAGACGACCACTATGCCTCATTGTGTTACTCATTAGACGACCACTATGCCTCATTGTGTTACTCATTAGATGACCACTATGCGTCATTGTGTTAATCATTACGTGACCACTATGCCTCATTTTGTTCGGTTCCATTTGATAAACAGGTTATTTGCGTCCTTAACATAAGCCAACGTCACCTCTCGTAAATAATTGAGGTTAGTGATTCAGAGACTAATTGCGCTTCATAATGGGACTAAACTTTTGCGGGAGGACTGTACACTCTAAAAAATTATTCGACAATTTACCATACCACTGTATATCCTACATTTGCTCAGGAAGCCGTCAAATGCTTAGGGAAGTTCCCAACTATGTATAGTAGCGCTGCTAAACATTCCTATATCTGCAGCTTGATGTGTGGTATTATTACCATACAGTGGATAGGTAATTCCATTACAGTTTAGGAAGTTTACCAGGGAAAAATGTACGGTGTACATTTGCTTAGTTTCAGTGTCGTATCTGCAGGGTACATTGGTTTATGAATGTTTGTGTCCGGACAACAGTCACATCCTGCAAACACAACGTTCTACAGAGAATCGATAATAACTTTGAACTGTTACCTTTGGTAAGACGTAAAATTTCTTTACTTTGAAAAAAAAATTTTAAATAAATGTTGGTTTCATTGTTATAAAGGAGGGTAATTTGGACATAGAACGAATACGTATAACGGAAACATTAACAGCAAACCTATGTTTTTGTAAGCAACCTTATGTTTGAATTGCAGCAATATTGTGTTACCGTAAACAAACAGCCTCAGAGAAATGGTTTTCTTTGTGGCTGTTCTAGAAGGATGTTGTTACAGAGACTGTATTGTAGTTTAACTTGCAATCTGTGCTGCAGTGGCCTTTACTTTAAGTTCCTTAGAATCAGTTTAGCACAGTTGTTTTTCCATTGCCTTTAGCTGTCGGCTCAAGAATGCCGACTAACTGCGACCAGAGCTTCGGTAAAAAAAAAAAAAATAGTTATTCAAAACCTTCCTAACGCCTTTGAAGGTGGTCTGCAAACAAGCCACGTTTAAGAAACACTTGGCACTTCCGAGGACTAGTTCTCAGTTTATGTTCCTGGCGAGAGTACAGTTCTACCTTCATTATGAAGTAACAGCATTCCGGTGAAGTATATTATACCCTTTCACTCCCATTGTATAGTCTGTTCCTGGTAAAAAATGACCACTTCTGAAAGCTCTGCTTAAGATCTACCTGTATGCAGGTTTTGTAATCATCCTCCTTACGTAAAATTAGCACTGCCTTGGGCCTCATTACTTAATTCATTCGTCGGTCAGGTGAAACTGTGAACTTATTATAAGGTTGATTTCAGAAGTGCTCTGTTTACTGTGAGCAGCATATAGTTCCGATAACGATAAGTGTACTTTATCACCTTAAGTACAGCGCATAAGAGAAAATGTATTATTTGCAACACCTGAGACAATAAATTATTGTGGGTGGGGATGAAACAGTTAAAGTACCGTAGGACAGCGCTTATATCTTTGGTATTGTGCCACATTTATTATGATAAGCTTAGTCTCGAAATAACTGTCACAGTGCTGATACGTTAGACGCATTATTATTCTCGATTAATTACGTATATTTTAATCAACTCTTGATATATAGTAACTATTTCCTCCTTTAAGCCAATATATTTTGCTAAAGTTAATCATTTTACTGTTCGAATTGTATACCTTCTGTGCACATAAAAAATAATAATATTTAGTTATAAATAGAGAGGCTTTAAACTTCGTTGGCGCTGTTGTTATTCTTGCCATGAAAAATCGTTGACAACGTTTAGGGTGGATTGTATCATCAAGTGGCGCTTCATCAGCCGGCTGAGGCGTACTTTCGTATAAATTTTTTCTTGGAACAGATATTTATACGTAATTCCGATTCATCAAGTGCCTTGTTCTGTTTGTTTTTTGTTATAATAACAAATTCACTGGCACTAATAAAGAACCGTAGGTGGACACTTCCATGTTTCGAAATTACTATGAAGGATTTTGTTTTCTGTTTGATTACAACATTCTGCAGTGTTATTTTAGCTGCACGATCTTTCTGTACATGAAACTGCTGTGTTTTGGAAGTGTTATTTGTAAATAAATAATTTTTATTACTCCGAAAAAAATACGAATTACCTTTGCACAAAGATTTGGAAATTTCACATTAACATCTCTATGCATCAATATAACTCTTTTCTTCCCCAGGGCTGTTATTTAGTTATGTATGCCTAACTTATATATCACGAAATGAAGCCCAATCAATTAGCTATGACATCTATAAATCATAGTAAATAAATACGCTTTAATAAAAATTGGTAACTGGGCAGCTCCTTAAAAATTCGAAGAAAAAAAATCACAAACAATTTAAAAGCTTCTCTGAAATACAAATACACTCATTGTCATAAAAATTTGGGCACAAACAAGGTGTCATTGCATTCAAACGGAGTTTTATTCCCGTGATGGCATTGATAAGAGAAACCAATTTCTTTCGTTGTCACTTCACCAGGACAATGTTTGCCTCTCTTCTGTGGCAAAGAAGACATTTAGTAGCTCATCGGACCAACATGTGCCTGGAAATATGCGGCTGAACTATGTGGCCTGAAATCAAGCAAACGTTGTATGCTCTTAGCCTACGGCGTTAGAAAAATATTATGTAGAATTACGGAAAACTCCTGGTTAAAATAAAACATCAAAATTCTTGGTGAAGTTACACGCGTAAATTGTTTTAATAACGGACTTCCGTTAAAAAAATTATATCTGTGTTCACATATTTTCTCCATAATTTTCGTTCCAGGTTTTTGTGAACTTCCTGCTATAAAAATATATTACGAGAAAATATTAAATTTTTAAGTTAGTATTTTCCAGTAAATAAAAATACCCTGAAAAAAAAATTAAGTATTTTGTTTTTAGCTAAATTTGGTCACGAGTCTAAAAGTTTACAGTCCACGAATCTCCCACAGTGATACCACACCCCGATTAAAGTAAGAGTGTTAACATATTATAAATAGGAAAATTAAGAATGTAGCTTGTTCAATTTCCTGGAATCTTAAGTTGTTACATATTCATTATTCTCGGAGTACTGATGGAAGAAAAGAGAGAGTTTTTGTTTTCTTATCTGCAATCAGTGCGCCGAGAATAACGAACACAGTGGATCTGTTACAATGTAAGATGGTGCTCAAAATTGTTATTCGCGTCTTGTCGAGCCAAAAATTTGGAAAAAAATCCCGCTGTATTACAAGTTATGACAAGAATTATATAAATATACGGTTTGCGTGCACCATTCCCCTTAATAACCGGAAATGCTTCTGGCTGTTGAGTAGAAATACGCAAGCTGCCCTGTATTAGTCCCTAGTGTATCTGCGTTAACTACCATTCCACGCGTCACGACAAAGCGTTATTAATTACTCGTAACTAAGTGTAAGTAATTATCGACGTAAGGATGAAATACTCAGGGCTGATAGACCGTATATTTCGGTACTAAATCTGCATAATTCGACTGTTCTCTGTATCGTTTTTGTATGGAGCAAAGCATTATATAATATTATACATAACATCCATTAAAAACAGTTGTGTTTTGACAGTAGGCTAAGTCATGAGTGGTGAGTGTGAAAATGTGTCACCTTCAATGTGCATACTGTTACTGCCACCTATCTCAGAAATTCGTAACATGCTTCTCGTAGGCCTATATATAATTTTTGTTGCTGTGAATGAAATTACAGTGTTATTGGTTGATGTTGGTTAAACTGACGCGTTGTGAAATTTTTGTTTAAGTTGCTCTGGAAAAAAATATTTTAATTTTGTCAACGTTGTAAAGAAGTCTAATTCGTATTTTACGTATGGTATCGCTTTTGTACAATCATACCAGATTTAGTATAATTCCAGGACCGTATAATGTAGAATAAATGTCCAGGGCGCGTAGTGGGAAAGTGTACGAGACACGGGGATAGTGAGGTGACTTCAGCTGGGGCTCGAATGGTAATTGCCGGAGTGACGAAACCAATTACCGTGCGAACTGGCGCGCCTCTGGCGGCGGATCGCGCACACACGCCATTAGAAACAAATGAACGTCGTTACGGCGTCATTAGGAGTCGCCGCTCGCCGCCATCTTGCCGCCAGCTTTGTCACAGCGGAGCAGCGCCGCCTATTCCTTTCTTTCTTTCATTCTTTTTTTAATGCGGGCGCTGTTTACATGGCGGTGCACGGCTGCAAGTTGGGAAAAGCATTTCACACGACGGTCTGACTCTCCCACATCCTCAGTGAACTTCCAGAAACGGTGATATATACTTTTTTGAACATTCCTTTTTAATGAATAACATGTTAACTCCGAAAGCAGTTTACATAGTCCCGGCATGCAATTGCAGAGTTTGAATTAATGATTGTAAATTAGAAATTAAATACGTATCCTACATACGCAATCATTACTCTATGTTCTTCTACATTAAACGGTGCAGGTTAATTAAATGTGTTAAATGGGTACTTAAAAAAATTAATTAGCAAACATTTGAAAACGTGCGTGGTCTATACGCCTGCTGATATCGCGGTGAGCCTGCTGAGGAATGTTCCACTTTTCTGGTCGAAACAGTTCTACTGAGAATTCTGCTTTCGGTAATTGAACAAGTTTGTGATCTGAACCATGAGAAAGCAGTTTCTCTTTCTCTCTCGTAGCAAGAACCTTGAGCTGTGTTCACGACTGAGTGACGCGCTACAATGGCTTCATCCAATCAGAGCGTCGTTTAGAGCACTGCACGAGCGACAGACACTGGTTTCGAAGTTCGTCGTCGGCGGCGAACAACACGGATATTACACTGGTCAACTACATTTCTGTATTCTTTATACAAAAAAAACAGCCACATTTAATTAATTTCGTGGTGCTGATTACGAATAGAGCAATAAAAATGAAATATTAGGTCTTGTTACCATGATACACAGCATAAAATGGAAAGTTATCAAGGAAAGTGGAGACCTCATGTGTTAGCAGACTAACGAAACAGGAAGCTCCTGGGTGGACAGCCTTCCACGGGCGCAGCTGCAAAAGAGAGCACTTCCACAGTACCAAGTAGTGATATCTGCACTAGGTCATACCTCCACCCTCCTTGCAACGCGACTATTGTTCATTTCATGTAAGTGGAGTAAATTTTGACAGTTCTGGAAAAGTAGCACGGCCACAATGTATCCTTCCACGCCGAAGCTGTTTTGTTAATGAAGAAAAAGACGTTTGTAAACATATGTTTTGAGTCCAAAGCACACTTGCATTTTCCTCCTCCCTCGTGTTCCCTATGTCATGGACAGCAGTGAAAATCTGACTGACGGCAGCTAACTTCCGTCCAGTAATTACTGTAGGATATTATGGCCAGGTTGGCATTCGAACATGTTTTATTTTTTAATTACAGAGTTAAATTTGTTGGGGTTCTGTTTATTTTATTTCGAGGGGAAAAGGGAGAAGTGAGAGGGGGAATCTTTAGATTAACGTCTTTCGTGAGACAGCATTATTGTGATGTTCTTACGAGTGTGGCATTTTGAGTTGCATATTTTTTCGACTGAGCAGTGGAAAATTTTGCTCGTATGGAAATAACATTTAAACTATTTAACTTCGAGAATTTCACTTTAATGAAAGAACCAAGCGTGATAAATACGTAGCTGTACGAATTGATACAGATACAGCAATATATACACTCACACACTGACCGAAGTTAACCTGACACTCGTTGAATTTACGATGGAGACAAATAAACTAATATTATTCACTCACTACAAAAGTGTAGAAAATGCGTCTTTTTCAGGCCACGTGCATTTCAATGATTATATTAGTGGTTTTCTAATACATTTACAAAACACGCAAACTTAAAGTTGTAAAATTTGCAACCTCTTGAAAACGTGTTTTTCTAAGGCAATCATTGCAATTTTACACTAAAATCACGTTTATTCGTCACTAGTATTAAGTAATTTATTTTCAGAATCGTTCAGTAAAATCAACACTGCCCACGTTTCCTAAAACCAACAAACTTAAACTTACATACGTAAATGATATTCGTGTCCCTCCATTGTGGAAGGCGGTAAGGAAAGTGGCGGAACGAGCAGTTTCAACGAAACTTTAAACACGTGAGAATTAATATTACCTACATTTCACTCAATAAAACGCACTACAGCGATACCTACAACCAACTATGAATGACAAAAACTAAATAAAAGTAATTAACTACCGATTAAGTATTCCGACAACACCAGCAAGATATTCGTATAATAAACACGATGACAACCAAGATCTCACACAACTGCCTTCACCGGGCTGGAAACTGGAAACATAAACATGGCTGGCCATTGGCTGGAAACGTTTACTGTTAGTATGTGTCGACATACTCTGTCAGAAATGCTAAACATGTTCTTAAAATCCAAACACTAATAGTCAAGAAAATATAATATTGTTTTAAAAACATAAATGTAGTAAGTGTAATTAAGATCTTAAATTACAACTTTTAATTCCGAGTACTATTTTCTTCCAAAGCCATCATAAAAATAGCCAACTCAACAATACGGATTCCACAGCAGTTCATCAGCTGATAGTGTGTAGGTTGGTCACATTGTCTGTCAAATTTTACCCCACTCTATGAGTTGGGCAATACCATGTGTAGCGCCTTCTTCAGTCTTCAAGGCCTGAGGTGCAGTCGCAGCCTTGGTTCTTGCTCAGAGGAAACTGAGCTCTGATTGGCTGTCGTCTCGGACATAGTAAGTTTACTTCTAACCACGTTGGGAAGACCAATGTTAAAAGTGTGCCAACCAAAACAATTTAGACACTAGGTATGCGCTAGTGTAGCCAAATTTTCTACTTTAAAAAAACAATATAGTTGTAATAATCATAAACCAAATATGAAATAACTTTGTAACGAAGTAAAATATTTCCCTTTTATAATTCACGTGGCTTAAAATTTGAATTAAAAGTTACTATTTGGAAGACTGCGCGCCAGAGGCAGGAATGTTCTCTATACCAAACTCTCCCTTAAGAAATGGCGTTTTTTTTTTCCCAACGTGAGTGTAATAAACCTCAGCCGCGGCCAACCGTGCTGGCAGAGTGCCTGTTGTTACGTTGTGGGACAGCCATGTCCACAACACTCGCTAGAAAAGACACATCACGTTCGAGAGACCACGCACCACTGCAATCAGGACGAGGCCACAAGCCGAGCGACCTTTTACAAACAGAGTTATATTATTAAACCCGCGGCGAGTATTTAGCGCCGCTAGGACATGAAACAAGGCCTGAAGCCAGCCAGCCGCTGCGGGGTCAATAGGACTGCAGAAGAGTGCACGGTGGACTAAAACAGCCGAGATATGAGGCAGAGCAACCTTCGGCATCGAGAATAAGTTCCGAGGCTTCCGGATACATTTAGCTAATTAATCATAACGTGGCTTATGCATAATTGGTTGGCAGATGTCATAATTGACTCCCCAGCTTTAACTCAACGATTGTAGAGAGTTATGTTAATTGTTATTAATATGGGTTTTATATAAACACGTTTGAATTAACAGCGTCACTAACTTGAGCTACACTAAACCCAAATCTGCTCTCTTCATTAACATAAAATACCTCAGGTTACTATAACATAACACTGTGTCGATCATACATGCACAGCCTACAGGACACTCCGCGGCTTGTACAGCTGGACTGAACTCACTCGGCCCGAAAGATACTTCGCACCTCGAGCTGCGCTGAGGTAGGTGACGACCAGGAAACACACGCAGCTACCAAGTAGAAGATTATTCTAGAGTGACATCACTAACTCTTTGGTAATGGCGACACACATGTTGCCTCAACCTCCCGCTCTCCAGGTACATAGTCCTGGGGGACTACAGGTAGTGCCAGGACAGAGGGACAGATGCGGGGGAGTAGCAGCCTCACATGCTCATCCCCACTTGGCAGAAGATATAAACATTCCCCAGGTACATAGTCCTGGGGGACAACAGCTAATCCCTAGCCAGAGAGCAGGGTGCGGGGGCGTAGCAGCCGCACAGCCTCATCCCAACTTGGCAGAAGATATAAACATTCCCAGGTACATAGTCCTGGGGGACTACAGCTAATCCCTAGCCAGAGAGCAGGGTGGGGGGAGTAGCAACCTCACATGCTCATCCCAACTTGGCAGAAGATATAAACATTCCCCAGGTACATAGTCCTGGGGGACTACAGCTAATCGCTAGCCAGAGAGCATGGTGCGGGGGAGAAGCAGCCGCACAGCCTCATCCCAACTTGGCAGAAGATATAAACATTCCCCAGGTACATAGTCCTGGGGGACTACAGCTAATTCCTTGACAGAGAGCAGGGTGCGGGGGAGTAGCAACCTCATATGCTCATCCCAACTTGGCAGAAGATATAAACATTCCCCAGGTACATAGTCCTGGGGGACTAGAGCTAATCCCTAGCCAGTGAGCATGGTGCGGGGGAGAAGCAGCCGCACAGCCTCATCCCAACTTGGCAGAAGATTTAAACATTCCCCAGGTACATAGTCCTGGGGGACTACAGCTAATCCCTAGCCAGTGAGCATGGTGCGGGGGAGTAGCAACCTCAAATGCTCATCCCAACTTGGCAGAAGATATAAACATTCCCCAGGTACATAGTCCTGGGGGACTTCAGCTAATCCCTAGCCAGAGAGCAGGATGCGGGGGCGTAGCAGCCTCACATGCTCATCCCAACTTGGCAGAAGATATAAACATTCCCCAGGTACATAGTCCTGGGGGACTACAGCTAATCACTAGCCAGAGAGCAGGGTGCGGGGGAGTAGCAGCCTCACATGCTCATCCCAACTTGGCAGAAGATATAAACATTTCCCAGGTACATAGTCCTGGGGGACAACAGCTAATCCCTAGCCAGGGAGCAGGGTGCGGGGGAGTAGCAACCTCACATGCTCATCCCAACTTGGCAGAAGATATAAACATTCCCCAGGTACATAGTCCTGGGGGACTACAGCTAATCCCTAGCCAGAGAGCATGGTGCGGGGGAGAAGCAGCCGCACAGCCTCATCCCAACTTGGCAGAAGTTATAAACATTTCCCAGGTACATAGTCCTGGGGGACTACAGCTAATCACTAGCCAGGGAGCAGGGTGCGGGGGAGTAGCAACCTCACATGCTCATCCCAACTTGGCAGAAGATATAAACATTCCCCAGGTATATAGTCCTGGGGGACTACAGCTAATCACTAGCCATGGAGCAGGGTGCGGGGGCGTAGCAGCCGCACAGCCTCATCCCAACTTGGCAGAAGATATAAACATTCCCCAGGTACATAGTCCTGGGGGACAACAGCTAATCACTAGCCAGAGAGCAGGGTGCGGGGGAGTAGCAACCTCACATGCTCATCCCAACTTGGCAGAAGATATAAACATTCCCCAGGTACATAGTCCTGGGGGACTACAGCTAATCCCTAGCCAGAGAGCATGGTGCGGGGGAGAAGCAGCCGCACAGCCTCATCCCAACTTGGCAGAAGTTATAAACATTCCCCAGGTACATAGTCCTGGGGGACTACAGCTAATCCCTATCCAGAGAGCAGGGTGCGGGGGAGTAGCAGCCGCGCGTGCTTATCCCCACTTGGCAGCAGAGATAAACATTCCCCAGGTACATAGTCCTGGGGGACTACAGCTAATCCCTATCCAGAGAGCAGGGTGCGGGGGAGTAGCAGCCTCACATGCTCATCCCAACTTGGCAGAAGATATAAACATTCCCCAGGTACATAGTCCTGGGGGACTAGAGCTAATCCCTAGCCAGTGAGCAGGGTGCGGGGGAGTAGCAGCCGCGCGTGCTTATCCCCACTTGGCAGCAGAGATAAACATTCCCCAGGTACATAGTCCTGGGGGACTACAGCTAATCCCTATCCAGAGAGCAGGATGCGGGGGCGTAGCAGCCTCACATGCTGATCCCAACTTGGAGTCCAGTAAAGATATAAAAATTCCCCAGGTACATAGTCCCTGGGGACTACAGCTAATCCCTAGCCAGAGAGCAGGGTGCGGGGGAGTAGCAGCCGCGCGTGCTTATCCCCACTTGGCAGCAGAGATAAACATTCCCCAGGTACATAGTCCTGGGGGACTACAGCTAATCCCTAGCCAGAGAGCAGGGTGCGGGGAGTAGCAGCCGCACAGCCTCATCCCAACTTGGCAGAAGATATAAACATTCCCAGTATATAGTCCTGGGGGACTACAGCTAATCCCTAGCCAGTGAGCATGGTGCGGGGGAGAAGCAGCCGCACAGCCTCATCCCAACTTGGCAGAAGATTTAAACATTCCCCAGGTACATAGTCCTGGGGGACTACAGCTAATCCCTATCCAGAGAGCAGGATGCGGGGGCGTAGCAGCCTCACATGCTCATCCCAACTTGGCAGAAGTTATAAACATTCCCCAGGTACATAGTCCTGGGGGACTACAGCTAATCCCTAGCCAGAGAGCAGGGTGCGGGGGAGTAGCAGCCTCACATGCTCATCCCAACTTGGCAGAAGTTATAAACATTCCCCAGGTACATAGTCCTAGGGGACTACAGCTAAACCCTAGCCAGAGAGCAGGGTGCGGGGGAGTAGCAGCCTCGCGTGCTTATCCCAACTTGGCAGCAGAGATAAACATTCCCCAGGTACATAGTCCTGGGGGACTACAGCTAATCCCTAGCCAGAGAGCAGGGTGCGGGGGAGTAGCAGCCTCACATGCTCATCCCAACTTGGCAGAAGTTATAAACATTCCCCAGGTACATAGTCCTAGGGGACTACAGCTAACCCCTATCCAGAGAGCAGGATGCGGGGGAGAAGCAGCCGCGCGTGCTTATCCCCACTTGGCAGCAGAGATAAACTTTCCACTGTCATAATCCAAAACTAGTTTTTTTCTGGACGTATCGCAGACAAATAATTGCAGAAAATAGTTATGACATTATTTATGTAATTATTGAGGTCATACGTCGTCATGTTACTTATTCCCTGCATAATTGTATAAGCTTTTTTTATTTTTGTAAATACACTCTCAACGTGTAAGAGGATATATCTGTACAGCGGAGGTAAAGGGCACTGTTTATATTTTACAAAACTGAAGATTTAACATCGCCTTATTGTATTTTATGTCCTATTTACGGGTTGCAAGGCACTATATGCATCGTAACATCTAGTTTAAAATGAAGAAGTAAACTTTTAAACTGTTCTCCTCAACGATAATATTAATTTAAATAGTTGCTCCAGCTAGCTTCTTATTTCTATTGTTAGCTGTAACATAGTTACTATAAAATATTTTTATTCATAAATTCTGCAGATCAACACATATGTCTCTTTTGTATTCTTATTTAATGTAAGATTATACATCATCATAGAAAAATAATGACAATATTGGAATTCTGAAAGACCAGGAAATATTATAAGCAAATGACATGAATTAAAAAGTCTGGTAAGGTTTGTTTTTCTTTTAGTAAATTGATTAAATTCGAAAGATATTTACTGATTAGAAATGATATGCTCCTCTGATGAACATTTAATATGGATTAAAATGTAAAACTACGGTAAAATATAGAGTCTATGCTAAGAATGAAAATCCTGCATCAAATTACCCTAACTGTCATCCATTAAATGATCAGAAGTGGAGCGAACACTATTGTAAGGATCACTTCAATAAGATTAGCTAACCTTCATCACTGGTCCAGTTTTAGTCACAATAAGCTTGCAAAGGACTTATCTGACGCGGTAACTTCAGGAATGGTAAACAATTTGTAGGCCTTCTCTGTCCGACTTGATGGAACCTCATGAAGTATGTCGTCGCTGCTCTCGGGTGTGTGTGTGTATGTTTTGGCCCCGGCAAGGGGGGGGGGGGTCGTGCTTCGTCGTCGATCTGCTGTATAATGATCCCGATTGTACAGCAGCTCTCTAGTTGACTCTGTAATTGAGGTCTGTCCTCTTCGATGAGATGGGACTTCTCGTCTTCAGTAATCTCCTCTTTACTGTATTGCATATCGTTGAATACTATGCAGAGTCTTCTTCCAAATTTATCCTGCAAATTTCACGTACTTAAAATAATCTTCTTCTTGTGGAAATAAAACTGTTTTGTTAATACGTTACAATAATTAAATATAATGTTCTTTTTCAAAATAATTTAGATTTTATGCAACGAAATATCTCCTCAATATTCTTGCAGAATTTTTTTAAGACGAACTTTTTTCCTTCTGTTCTATATTTTATTCCGAACAAACTTCCTTTCAAAACAATCATGTTATTCGCCCCTATTAACCAGTGTTTATTAATTTTTTTCGAGAAAGACCTGCGAGCAAGGTGTGTGCTCAGTCATAGACAAATACACTAAAAAAACATTAAATCATCTCCAAAGAATATTTGAATACTTTTAAAACCTATCTGAATATCGGTAAAGTTATGATGACTTATACCTCGTGTAAAAAATAATAATTAAGCTACGCAATGCAAATTAAGATTAAATCATAAATTTAAACAGTGCAAAACAAACCAGCTGTTACAAAGCAAAGCACTGTACTATACGTAATAATAAACTATATAGAAATAGGAAAGGTCACTCTATGCCATCATGGTATTGGGGTAAACAGCAATTCTGCGATTTTGCGTACTTGTGGCATAGTGCAGCTCCGATGCACAGACATAGTAAAGTTATTTTAAACCATATTTGACTATAACTAAAATATATTGTAAATTGGTAGAAACTTTCTGCTTACTATACTGAAAAACTTACTAAAGTATTAAGATTTTGTAGACCAACTTCATGGTTTGCTGGGTTCAACAACTGCATATAAAGTTTCAAACCAGCGTATCTAGTGAGGAAAGCATGCAGACGAATTTGCCTTGAGTCGTACAAACAAGCGGCGACGAGCCTCCTGCATGTCTGTAGCGTCTCTGATGACTAGAGTATTTTGAGCTGTCTTTTCCAGAATATACCACAGCATCTCGCAGTTGGAAAGGCTGTCATTTTCGAAATTGCCATCCGGAGTGGTGCAATAATTCAAATATCCTTAACACTTACTTATTTGACCGAGACTGACGAAATTCAGTGTGGTTTCATATGTTTTCTAAGGGTATGTACACGCACACGAACTCACACACAGACAGGGTCGTGGTCACATATATATATATATATATATATATATATATATATATATATATATATATATATATATATATATATATATATATATATATATATATATATGGGTTTCCTTCAAACACTGGGTAAAAATGTCGAAAGAGAACCACGAGGCCATTGTTCTTCAGGTAAAACCTCTACAGGATGGTCGATTTAGAGCACAGTGGCAATGACCTGCGCATTATGAAGGTGACCATGTGTGCTCAGTTTCGTGTTTAGATCTTAGAATTGAATTTTTTTTCGGAAATTAGGGTAAAAATTAAGTAAGTTATCAAGTGATCGTTGTTAATAATGTAAAAAACTGAATGATGGCCAGTCTTGAGCGTGGCGACCGTTCAGGAAAAAGAATATCTTCAGAGAGTAAACAAAACTGACTCACATATCTATTACGTTGGTATCTGGCCTTCATTTTATCCAAATTATTACTGTATAGAAATTTTCATAATGCAACGAATATAGAATATTCACATATTGTGTAATTATTATGATATGCAAAATTGTTTAAGCACATGTGGTCACATATTTGAAACTTTACTGTAGTCTATAGTCCATTCACGCTTTCTTCGGCCTTTTGGAATCGAACCTTTGAAAAATCACCCTAAGCATATTTTGTCAACCTGTTTTTCCAATAACTTGTATTTCACAAGTATTTAACACTGTGATTAACTTTAGAGTACTGTATTATTTAATAAATGACACTTTACCTTAGTATCTTATATAACTTGTAATATTTATTTCGTATTAAATATGAATTAACAACAGTGAGAGCAGCGACGTGTTGGCAATGGCCGGTAAGAAATAGTTAACAGTTAAAATATTTTTTAACCTCGTTTTTATTAATACTATTTGTAAGTTAAACGTTGCCAATTGATATATGTGTATTGTTAGATAGCACTGACGGAAACACAATTCATTGTTGCAGTTAAAAATATCAGCGCAAATTCCCGTGTGTAGGCTGGTGTTTTTTTTTTTTTTTTTTTCGTCCGGAATAAAAGTTCAATAAGCTAAGCAGAGCGTGTCGCTCTCTCTCGTTCTCTCTGTCTCTCTTCTCTACCTCGGAAATATCGTACCACCTGTGTGGGAAAGGTATACATTTTGTTATTTATAATTACAGCAACAATAATGATGTTTGATATTGTAATTTACAACTGAAACGAGATTTTATTTTTAAATACCTATTATATGTTATTTAGATGCAATGACATATTTTAAATGCGATGGTGCGACACAGCTCGTTGCGCGAAACTTACGAATCCAGCAGGTTGGCAGACGTGGTGTGGAAAGGAGAATCTAGAATTTGGTTAGTGTTCCCAATATAGCGGCGGCGGGCGAGTACACCCAGAGCATACGACTGGCAGTGGTGTGGCGATATGTCAATTACACGGCGTGTTTTTGAAACATCCTAGGGAAGTTACAATGTTGTGATAAATATGTTTCCACGGCACGGCAGGGTTAACTAATATACTGTAACGAGTCTTCGATGCGTGTGAAAGGGCGTAGCCACCATTTCCGTCTATGGATTTCAAATATGTGCAAAGTTCGTTGGTTTTAACTATGAACTGATGTTATGACGAAGTTAATTATTTATATTCATGTATATTTATCACAATGTTGTACCTTCACGCCAGGTGTTTGAAACACAGTTATGTAACGAGCTTACGTTTGTGTGATTTAAATGTCTGCCACAATCTCAAAGAAATACTACGCCCACCCAGATAAATTAAAATAAATAATAAAATAAACCTAGAAACCAGTAAGTACCAATGCAGGTATATATTAGAGGAATAAATGTAATGCTAGGCCTATGTGTTTACATGTTCACCACTATATTTTACATTTGTCGATTCTACATAGCGACACGAGCTGCGTGCTTGAATTTACTGCGTCGTTCCGTTGGGCTGGTTGTCCCTTCGTTTCAATTTTTATTCCAAACACATATTAATAACAACAGGTTAAATACTACTGTTGTTTCCGCCAAAGTTGTAACAAACACCATGGTGGCTAAATATTAATGTGTATTATGTGTAACGTGCTATATCGTGTGTAACAAATAGTTATAAAGCAGACCTAAATATTGTTATAGGCCTACATTGTGAACATTCGTAGCAAATGGTTTCTGCAATATGACATAATTCTTTGAACAGCTGTAAACAGCAACCAACGCAATTGAAAGTTATAAAAGTAGAAGTCACGTGGCAGTGTTTTTGTTTACGTGTAGAGGAAGTATACTTATTCAGTAACCAAAAGTAGAAATTTGGCAGATCTTCAGAAAATGCCAAACTTATCGTTAATCAACTATATTCGCTGTTTATTCACACTTTTTTAATCAAACCTTGAATCACCCCCTCCCCCTGACAATGTATGACATGCTTTGTTGTTTCCTAAATACGTATAAGTGTATCCGAAGCATTTCATACTCGTGTTCATATAAAAGTACATTATATTTGGTTAAACTGAACTTTCGCGTATATTTTATATGTACATTACCATTTCGGGTGTAATAGTTCATTTGTAATTCATATGAATAAAAACATGGCTAATACAGGTGTGTAGGTAATGCGTATGAACAAATAGTTCTTATACAAGATATTATTATACAGAGTGCGCACGAATGCGATGCACTGTCCTCCCTTTGGTGAAATTTTCTTGAGTTGGTTAAGTTTCGGTGCATGAGGCGGGGAAGTATCATGCAAGTAGAACTTCAGCAGGACTTAAGGAAAGATGGAAGTAACCTTAAACTGACTATACATCAGTTCGTGCAGTATTAGTGCATAGTTTATATATTGTGAGAATTGGGGAAAGTGATTATTATCATGTTTCATGTTTTGAAAATCTCCGCAGAAGAACATTTATAAAAGGTCACGCCCTGAAAGTCGTTACTATTGCAACATTTTTACAAAATGTTAATACAATATATTCGAAGTTTAAAATGTTAATACAGTGGGACATACAAATGTGCAGTTACTTGGCGGACTTCGTAAGCCTATATTTCCAATGAGAGCATAACAAAAAGATCAGCGGACAGGGTTGGATCCAGGAGTGAAGGGGAGAGGGGCAGACCTCGTAGTGAATATTAACATCCCCAACATTAAATTGTTATGTTTTACTCCACACCACGTAAGTAAAGCATAGAGTTACAGTTATCATCTTCATTGAAATTCATAATTTAACTCGTTTCGTCACGTGTTAATTTGTGAGCCGAAGTGGCGAAATATTTTGATGCGCACTGTACTTGTGTCTAGTGTACTTCCTGCAGCCAGGGAACAACATTGATGTTGCCATCAGCCAAGCGATAAGAGAGAAGTGTGATTACTTTCACAAACCAGACTAACAGTCGGAAACACTCTTGGGACACTGGGTCATTGTGTACAGATGTAGTCTCACATTCTTTTATGTGAAATATGTCCCCGGCCGTGGACTTGGTGAGCGAACGGGTTATAGGCTGTTCACGGTCAAATGAGCACATTTTAAATCCCTGCTGAAGATCTATTTGTAGTCACATTGTGTATTAATTCACCTTATGTCAAATTAACATTCTCATGAGCCTCATCACTTTATCCGTACGTTGCTCCAGTAAAATTGTAAAATTATAAGAAATGTAAACATTTTACAACTATGTTAATTTTTTTTTTTTTTCAATTTGATGCATTAAACATCAGAAAGCGAAACTATCACAGATGGTTACCTAACACTTTTCATTCGACGTTAAGATATGTAACTACTTTCCAGCCATCGTTACCAACTTTACTGTGCGCATGTCACTCAGTGCGCCCCTTACAATATATGCAGGCAGGAGCAGTGACTTTTTTCTAAGGTTGATTTCAAAAGTGCCCACTTTATCGTGAACCGTCTTTAGTATGGATACCTTATTGAATAACTTTTCTGTTCAGTAATAAAACCAAACAACACCTATATAACATTTCTGGAGCAAGCTCGAGCTATCGGAGGAACTTCCTTGACAGCGGATATACATCGATAGCAGGGTTTTGAAAACCTTGAAGCCTCGAGTCAGTTCGCGAGTGCATGAGAGAGCAGTGAGGACGTACACTAACCCCAGTCTTCACCAGGACCAGGTTTGTGCCAGGCCACTCCAGCAGGGACGTCAAGTTATTCAGCGTGTGTCTCGCCTGCACCCCGGGACACTCCAGGGCGAACCCCCCGCGTGTTATTACGCCACACCCTCCCGCTTAACGAGATCATGTGGCTCGCGACTGATGACGCCAATACGTCACGTCGACGCATCTCCGCCCACACTCCGCACGTCATCAGGCGCATTCTGCAACCATCCCCCCCCCCTCTCTCTCTCTCTCTCTCAACGCTCGGCTTCTGCCGTTACGCAGGAATTCTTAGTTTATGTGTCATCATCTTAGTTTCAGTAGTATTATTGGAAATGTTTGATTACAGAAAATGTAATAATTTCGTATCTAACGTTTTCCGGTGTGTTATTTCCTGCTCGCAAAAAGGCAGGAACTAATTGATCAAATATAAATATGTCCCTGGCGTTTCATGAGTAGCAGCTAACACAATTATAATTAGCACAAAAATTTTGAACAGCTTGTAAAATGTAGATTTTTATAATCGTGCATTGTCAGTAACAACTACGAACCTGAAATTGTCGCGACATAAGTTCTATATAAGAACCGAGGCAGAACTAACCTTCCACCGGAATATCATATTGTTGGTTCTTGTAGCTTGTTTGAGTTTTTAAAAAAGAATATTCCCAAAGTACCCCTATGCCAGGTAAAATTCTGTTCGCAGTTTCTTCACATTTTTTACATTTGATCTATATAGGCTGTTCAGAAACTAAACGCCGAAACTGCGGGATGAAATTTCCTATTTAATAAAAAGGTCGAAAACATATAGGACACCGTATACCTAAACAGAATATTAAAGGAGATATGGGTGTGTGGATTATATTTTAGCTGAATGCCTTGTACTTGTGTACCAGCAATAAGGAGATAGGGCCGGTTTCCCCTCAGTACGTCCCACACGGTTGAACGGGACTCGCCCATGTGGCATACTATGGAGCGTGTAATAGTGGAGGGCATGTCGTAGATGTGCTGACGTATCACTACCTCAAGCCCAACAGTGCGCATAGACCGCCTGAGGACGGCCAGCATTACGCAGCATGTGTCTATGCAAGATGGGAAGCATAAGTCACCTTCTTGCAGCGTACTTTGTAGGCGTTGTACGTGGCATTCGGCAAAAATACGTCTACAAAACACAATATTCACGGACTCGTGTCTCCTTTAATATCATGTTTAGGTGTATGGTTTCCTACACATTTTCGACGTGAGTCTAGGGCACGGTTACAGAGTACTTGATATTACAGATGCGAAGCAGCCGCTCGTACCGTGTTCTACAGTCGCACGCGCTAGCAATATGGCGTCGCTAGCCAGCGACACGTGACATGCTGGTCACCCGGTAACCCAGCCAATAAAGCCGGCCCTACACGATACCCATTTCCATAGCAGTTTTCATACCCATTCTCTGCTATCGTTCTTGCTCCCGTGTAGGTTACAACCCAGCCTCTCCTCCGGATGGGTCTGGCTCTGGGTATAACCTACCCATGGGCATGCCCGAAACAGTAATATAACGTGTTCTGACTTTCTGCTATACCCACGGAGCTGCGACAGACAAGATGGCGGACACCCGAGTAACAACCTCAAGTCTTATATGCCCTTATATGAAAAAATTACGGGTTGTGTAAAAGTGTTTATGTACAAGATGAAACTCAGTGTAAGCATTAGTAACACGAAATGTTTGAAATTTTCTCGCACAATCGTAATAAACAATAAACACGACTTTATAAAATACACGATAGCTGTTTATATGTCAATACAAGATGACAGACCTCGCCGGCAAGTTTCTGTGTAGTCCAGTGGTTTCATGTGTAGTTTTGTCTTATTATCTCTCATTTGTCAAGTTCAAATCTCCCTCATTTTACCAAATTAGCAGTTTTTTTTAATGCTACATTACTGCTGTTTATAACTTCTGTTATTTTTATAAAACACTTAATTTTAGAATTAATTTGTCTAAAAGCAATAATACGCCTGCAACTGAATGGTGCGCTCAGCTGGTTGTGGTTGTTTAGTAATCAAATCGGTTGGTTTTTACGGTAGATAATTTAAGCTGTGTAGCATAAGTAATGTTAACAGCCACACATGAAAGCCTTATTTGTAATATTATGATAATTTTGTCTTATTTTAATATTCTAACTGTAACGGCTTGAATAATTACAGAAGCACAATATTGATTATGCTTTTCATTGCAAACTAATTAAATAATTTGGTAATGTTTTAATGTGTGGCGTAAATATCTGTCGTACAGAATATGTAAATACCTCTTTTTCCAGACACGACACTCAAATCATGTTCCATACATTAATTTAACTCATACTCTGAAAATTATAGAATCGTAGTCTTCAGAAAAAAAGATAATCTTCGTAATTTTTGGATGTACTGAAAATTGCGGACTATCTGCCTCCTGCGAGTTGTTCGAATTGCCATTTGCATTTACCCAGTCACAGTAAATCATAGAGAAATGTGGTTTTGCTTTTTTCCGTGGCCAGCCAAAGGCGTGTCACACAGTCCCTTATCATCACAACCCTTTCTGGGAATTGCACGGCCTATATGATGTTTCTTTTTTATTTTATTGCTGCTTTATTTCCCCGTTACCGACTTTGTGGATTGCATTTTAGTTTAAAGTTGAAAACTACCTACAACAAGTATCCCATAATATGAGAGTGGTTGCAGATACCCTGCATTCCACCCTGACTTCTAGCGGGTTGGGGGTCAATTTTTTGACATTCTATTTTACTAATGATTATATCTTGCCTATAAAGTGGCACTAGAATACTACTAGGATTATATACACTTCAATTCCACCCATCAGTGTTGTAACTGCCAGCTAGGAAATGACGATTGGAGAAATTTCAGATGCTATGAAGCTGTACACAAATCTGGACATATTCAGAATGAGCTAGTTGAGAGCACCGTATGATCACAGCCTAAGACTGTCCCTGGAGAGAATCTGCAGGCCACTTATAACTACAGTTAGACAGAGTTATCAGGTATGCCAGATGAAATGTGTACCTCGAACTTAGTTCATGGTCCCTCCCATTACGACGAGGAGCCGACTTTTGGAAAATAAATAAAAAATTCTACGGAATTATTGTAAACAGCTGGCAAAGGATAATCCACGTATCTCTCTAAAACTTTGGTTTCTACTTTTACATAAACAAAGGAAACTGCGTAAATATCACGCAACTATCTTAAAAATTCAAACAACATACCTGTCGACTTTCTTCTTAGTTTTTTTTCTGTATTCGTGGTTTATGAAAACGTATATTGAAATAAAAATTATTTTTTATGTAGTGTTTTACTGAATGTGTAAACAAGATTTTAACACGTTAGAATAGTTGTTACTGGAACATTATTTCAACAAAAATTAAAAAAAAAGTAAAAATGGGCCGCGGTTATTTTTACAGCTCACCTGTAATGCTGCTCTGATAGTTTGCATATAAACGTGATATTTTCAGTAATAATAACAGGAACTTTCTCAGTTTCGAATAATATTTAAGTATTTGAAGTGTTGATAATTATTATAGGTGTCCTGTGATATTTTTATATTTTTTTTTCAAAAATGTATTTAAAACGCAAGAATATCGTAACAGCCGTAGGAACGACAATTATCTGATAGTAATAGTGAAGAAAGAATCATTTCCGGAACCCGGAGCTGTGTGAAATATAGCAAGGTTCTGTACTTTATAGGTATGGAGTTCGTTTCCATTTTTACAGCAATTTCTCATGGGAGGTGTTAGGTTGACTGAAGGAAAGGGAGCAAGGTTAGACCAGTATTAGCAATGCTGACACACATGTTAGTTAGAACAAATATTAGGAGAAAAATTACTCCACGATATTTAAAATGCATAACAGATTCTGTCAGATCCATGTGTTTATCACAATATAACGCATAATAATAATAATTTAAGTGCTGATTGATGGCAACACAAGAGGGGCAAAAGGCCTCCCCCCGCCCTTGATTCCGCCACTGAATTTATGGAGGGTTTTCATATATGTATTACCTATGGTTCTGTCTCATCGGCCTTATTCAAATTTTCTTTTATGTGCCATAACTTCATTTTCAGTAAATTAACTAAATATTCATAGGATTTCAGATGTAGTTGCCAAATTGTATGCAGCATTTCAGTCAGTGTGCTAAACTATGCAAACTATTGGCGAGATTGAAACCATATTCCTCCAGAGGATTTTCCTAAGTCCAAATAAATAATATGTCGATAAGGGTGAGGTTCCGAGATGGAGTATCGACTCTCGTGTCACAGTCTGGAATTAGAGGCAGTGCTCGAGCGACAGTGCGTAATCAACATGCTCTAGCAGTAAAGTTAGAATTAAAGATTGTAAGTAATACCCCTTAACTGCAGTGCCTGGAACTAAAGACTGTAAGTAATACCCCCTGGCTGCAATGTCTGGAACTAAAGATGGTAAGTAATACCACCTAGCTGCAATGTCTGGAGCTAAATATTGTAAGTAATACCCCCTGGCTGCAATGTCTGGAACTAAAGATGGTAAGTAATACCACCTAGCTGCAATGTCTGGAGCTAAATATTGTAAGTAATACCCCCTGGCTGCAATGTCTGGAGCTAATTTTTGTAAGTAATACCCCCTAGCTGCAATGTCTGGAACTAAAGATGGTAAGTAATACCCCTAGCGGCAATGTCTGGAACTAAATATTCTAAGTAATACCCCCTGGCTGCAATGTCTGGAACTAAAGATTGTAAGTAATACCCCCTAGCTGCAATGTCTGGAACTAAATATTGTAAGTAATACCCCCTGGCTGCAATGTCTAGAACTAAGGATTGTAAGTAATACCCCCTAGCTGCAATGTCTGGAACTAAAAATTGGTAGGTCGAACAGCTGTAAGTAATCATAACCGTAGCTAAAAAGTTCCGGAAAAAAGTATGGGGAAAATTCGACAAAATAGAAATTATGTGAAATCCAACATGACGAGTGGAACATAAGTAGCTAAATCGAGCTGGAATGACAGAGCATGAAAGTAATTCAAGAACGTGAGAATCAAGATAGAATTACTGGGCATAAATTGAAAGAATGTAACTAAAAAATTAAATCCAAGATAACGACCATAAAAAATGGCAACCAAAGACAATATGATGGTTATATACAAAATGGCGATTAAAAACCAATTTGTGGTCTGAAACAATATGGTGGGCACCAAATCCAGGAAACCAATCACTAATCCCTGTCTCAGAATCTGCTAAATACTACTGCTATTATTCGCAACAGCTTTTATCTCCAGCTTTTGATTCATTCACAAGATGAAAGCTCGCAGATTTAATTAGACGCATTTGGTAGTTTTTTTGTCCTACCTCATAAAGAAGCTGCGATCTCTAGGTGTAAATATAAGTTTTTTTGGTAATTTTTACAGGTTTTTTAATACACTTAATATGATGGGAAACCATTTGTGCTTTGATAATAATTAATTCTAATTTTTCTAACAAAAAGTCGTATTCCTAGAACATTTCTTTACCGAGATACGTTCAACCGCGCAAAGCACGAATGAAAACAAAAAAAAAAAAATGCCGGACCACTAACCCTTAACCGAAAATTGTCCGCAGTGTGGAAAGCTTAGGCAGGCAGGCAAGCAGGGCTGGTCACGTGATCGTTAACGTGGTTGGCAGCCTTGCATAGCGCTGAACTTTGTGACCTCGTTGCGCCCTTGATGTGCCCTTTCCTGCGCTCTCCCCGGCGCCTTCCATCCGTCTTACTGCCTTCCCAGGTCCCTTGTTCCTCTCCCTGCTCCGCCTGTCAGTGCCTATCATCGCTCTGTGATCTGCCGCTCGCCTCGCCTCGTTTGAACTGCAAGTTTCCTTTGCCACGTCCTCTACGCGAGCATTCGCCGTCAGCTGAACTCACGTCACGTCAGTGGAAACAAATACTGCGCCACTCACCACAATGCATTTCCTTATGACTGACACTGCCTTCTAAACACATTATTTCACAGTTATCGCACTATTATTGCAGAGTAAGGCACATTTGATTATAATTATCAAATAGTAACTACAAAGTAGTTATTATTTTTTTTTTTTTTTTAGGGAAAGAGTGGTTCTTATAACCAAATGTTTTTGAAAGTATTTTTATATAGGCAGTCCATGGTAAAGTGAGCACTTTTGAAAACCTAGTTACTTTTGCCTTTCAACGATATTTTTGCCTTTAATTACCTTTTTAAATTAATATTGCCATGAGAGTAATAAACATAGTGTATATATTCCACCGCTCTTGGTAGTTAACGTCTAAGGCTAATATAAAATATGTTTATTGACTATTATTCCAAATGAGAGGGCTTTCAAAAGTGCTCACTTTACCGTGAATAGTGTATAGAGAAGAAATGAGAAACATGTAAATCAGTAGCAAGACAATAAAACACATGAGTGATTTACCCGGGGTTTGAATTCAGAAGAACTCGTAAAATGAAGCTAGCGTGCCACCAGCTGCATCACTGAGGTAGGATTCGGAGCATCAACTTCGCATGTAATCAGTCGTCTAATGTTTCTAATGATAACATTCACTAACATGAAATATTTACACCACCATAATTTTGAAAATAACTGTCTCGGTTACTAAAACACATCAATTTACATGTCCTGAACATAACGCCACTTGTGTGAAAACTTTGGTGGAAGTCGGTTGATTGGTCTCCGAGATATGACATAAAATTATTTTTTTTAAACGTCTTTCCCACCAAAGGATGCATTTCATAATGTCCTGAAAGGCGAAGGGGTTATCAATGAGGATTATGCTCATTCTCAAGCCGTATGGGATGCGTTCCACTGCATAAACCTGCTGCAGTATGCCGTTAAGTATTTATGTGTGGACACTTGTCTGCTGGCAGATGTTTTTGAAAATTTCAGGATGGTATGTTTGGCTCATTACGGTCTTGACCCCGCCACGTACATAGTAGCTCCGTCTCTTGTGTGGGGCACTTTATTGTCGATGACAGATGCGGGGCTAGAGCTGTTGACTGATCCTGATATGTACCGTTTTGTTGAAGGTGTGGTTAGGGGCAGCGTGACCCAGCAGGCATGTGGAAACCAATGAAATTTACATTTTTTACGGAAGTGAATTTATCGTTTCCCGACAAATGCCACAATACGCTACCAGATCTTCCTTTGGCTCCAGTAAATGGCATACCTCCTAATGGCTCACAGGAAAAATTTCTTTGGACACTTGCACCACGGAAGAATTATGTTATTAATGGGGAATCACTGATGCAGTACTTGATGTATGGAGCCACACTTGACTCTGTTCATCGCATTTTGTGCTTTGAGCAGAAGGCTTGGATTGCGCCAGACAGCTAGTTTAATATTGAGAAATGTGCCCAGGCTGCGAACGACTTTGAGAAATCGTTTTTTAAACTAATGAATAATGCAGTGTATGGAAAAACTTTGCAGAATATCCACCGGGAAAGGGACATAAGAGTTATTACCAGGTATGACACTATGTATGGAGCTGCAGAACTGATTGGGCATCCTACATTCCAGGCACAACAGATCATCGATGAGAATATTGTCCTTATCGAGATGTCAAAGAGCTCTGTTTCATTTAACAAGCCATTTTACACTGGTGTTGCCATTTTGGATATTTTAAAATTTACCTTTTACAAATTTTAACATCAATACATGTGTCAGAAATTTCCTCCGCCAGTCTTGCACCTTCTATACTGTGATACCGATTCACTGATATACGAAATTGTTTGTAGATATGTTTTTTAATTAATTGCCCAATATTTAAGGACGTGATTCGATACATATAACTATGTGCTCGATAACCCACAAGGATTCTCACACGAGAACAAAGGCCATATCAGAGTGATGAAGGATGAATGTGCTGGCTGCATCATCACACACTTTGTTGGTTTACGTCCCAAGCTTTATGGATACATTGTTTTGAATGATCAGTGTATATGTAAGGCAAAGGGTGTAAAACCTAGCGTGCTACAATCCCTCCGTTATGAGGAATATGGAGATTGCTTCGATGATTGCACCAGGGGTCTGGGGACCCAATACCAGTTCCATCTGCGTGGTCACGAGTTTTACACTGAACATGTGACCAAAGTAGTGTTGTCAGGTTTAGACGATAAGCGTTTCATAGCTGGATGGAGTATCGACTTTACCCTGGGGGCACTATAGGATCTCACAGTAAATTTTTCTTCCACAACAACTTTAGTTTCAGTACCATTTCAAATATAGGGTTGCCGCCGCCACCACTGTCAACACTCTCAGCGCCACATTCAACACCATACCCTGCTCCGCACCTCAATCTGCATCACAGCTGCCTTCAAACCTATTGTATGTGCTGCATAAGCATCGATTCCACATATTTCTTCAAAGCTACTGCTTTGCCCTAGCTGCAGAGCTGTTATTCTAAAACCTCGATGCTATAATCCATGTTGTCCTTTATGTCACCCAGAAATTACTCTTCGCAGCGTGGGATCGCATCATGATGTATAAGAATCTACAAAGTGTTATGTTTGTGTGTGTGTGGGGGAGGGGGGCATTGTAGATGTTGGTGTGTGGATTGCTTACCCGGATACAACATAGTGGATGCTCGAAACATAGCGCCGCAATGGACGAAACTCTGAATCGCTGTTTGATGTATAGACTGTATAATTTTTAGTTTTAATCAATGTATATAATAATAACCCAGTTGTGGAGTACAAGTACACCACACTGAAGCGCCGTTTCATGTAAATTTGTATAGTTTTACTGTTTGTAAATAATAATAATTTTAAAATGAAGTGTGAATGAATGTGTGTGAACGTTTGTATATATTTTTTAAGTGTTTCAGTATTAAGATGTAAGTATAATTTTAAGGAATGTTTTTATAGATTTTTAAAAAAGTTTGTTTTAATATTTGTGAAACTTTGTTGTAAACTCGTGAATATTTGTGAAAAGTTGTTTATGAACTTGTAAATATTTGTGAATTTAGTAATAGGGATGATTTTTTTGAAAAAATCATAAATTCAATGTTGAAGGAAATAATATGACTTGTTACTTAAAAGTTTGGATTCCTTATCACATTTTTAATATCATTTTGGAATTACTGCAGATAGAGTATTTGTGGGTGAGATGTAATGATTACTGTTTTTACACAATTTGAACACCAATGAGTATGAAAATGGAAGTGGTCGAGAAATGAATGAAGTCTTAAAGTAAAGGAATGAGGGGGTATCTTGATAAAGCCTAGCTGAACTGGAAAAACAGAATGGTGAGACAAGCTGCACTAATTCTACTGGTTTGGGAGAACTTCAAGTAGACGGACTCTTGCCCCACAGAGTAAGGCTAAGGAATGTCTAGTGGCAAGCCTCACTAGCTCGCATCGACTTTGTCTTACAACAGGGATCAGCAGGAATGAACAGGTTATGTAAGGTTATAACATTCACTCGAAAACTTTCGAGTATCACTTTAAAAATTATTACAGCTGATGTCGTTGATGTCTGCTATGAAGAGATATTATTCTTAAAATATGTGCTGAAATGAATTTTTTTTAAACAAAACTGTAAAGAGGCATTATAAATTTTGCAACACTGGTCTCCCACCTCCTCCTCCTCCACCATCTCCACCATATTCCCCCTTCACATCCACATCCATGCTTAATACTTAATGCCACACTAGCACCTCACACAGCACCTCACCTTGCTCCACACTTTGTTCCACAGCTTGCTCCACCTGCTCCACACCTTGCTCCACCTGTTCCACACCTTGCTCCACCTGTTCCACACCTTGCTCCACATAGCACCACATTAGCACCACATGACACCACACTAGCACCACATGGCACCACACTGCTCCTCACTGCTCCGCAATTGGTGCCACAATCTTGAGTAAGTTAGTGTACTCAATATTTTTTGTGAGGCATTCCTTGATGTGTGTTTAGAGAGCCTATGAGGGTGAAGCAAAGTACGTGTGACTTTTGTTGGGAGGGGGAGGTCGTGTGGAATGATGGTGAGTTGTAATTTTATATTAACTGGGCGTGTGTTTAATTAAATTTGTTTCGTTCATTCCATAATCGCACTATTAAAGTCGGTTTAATGTTACATGATTAAAGTCTTTTGGTAATGATTAAAGTTCGGTAACATATTTTAACATATATTTTCATAAAAAAAATATTTACTTAGCTTTCCTTGAATCAAGGAAAAATTTCTCCCGTATCTAAACTAGTTAAATACTCAGTATGCCTCCAGACCTGGCCATGTAGCCCGATCCGCATATCAGTCACAAACAAGAAACATATAAATTGTCCCTTATACCACTCTTACACCAACATTAATTCCTATATAAACAATTACAACCCATTCCTCTGGTCATTTGGGGCTAAGACGTCTTAGAGAACACATCGATCCTGCTTCGCCATCTTAACCCTTTCAACACCAATAAAATAATAACATTTTTTGATATAAAATAATTTAATCAAAATAATCTGATATCAAATAATGATTTTATTCATCGATTAATAGAATTAATAAAACTTAATTAATCGATTAATATAATTAATCAATCGAACTATTACTTAATCTCATTTGTATATCATAATTGACACTTAGTCCACTCTCGCAACAAATGTGACTTAGGCCACTCTTGTACTAAGTGAGCCAAACGTGACATGCTCCCTATACTCCCGAGAAAACCGACGATCAGTAGCCTCATCCGGCACGATTCCCGCTAGCAAAAATCCGGGAGCGACCCCGCCGGGGATTGAACACTGCTCGCCTTGATGGGAGGCGAGCAGTCTAACCGCTCAACCCCTGTGGCCCCATTGAACAGTCAAGGCATCTCATAGTAAGCAGGAGTGCCGCTGTGAAGTAATGAAGAACCGTGGATGTATTATTTCAGATAATCACTCGCAACTCCAACTCCTGAGCCCTGGGCGCACAGTAGATAAGTACAGATGATGAGTGGCAGTTCCTTTCATTTGGGCGTACCCATTCTCTGATTGGCAGCGCGAGGCTCTGGGAACTGGACTTATGTCTCATTGGCTACTGCGTACTGCCTGTCATCTGTACTACAGGTTGGCGAGTAGGTTGCCCAGCGCTGGTTGACAAGCGACATGCAAACATCTCGCTGGCGTGTGCAAGCTGCTACTGCACCTCTGTATTCCCAAGTACTCTGTGTCCTGTGCAACGGCGGCTCCAATCCCTCGACATCAGGTAAGGCAGGATTTACAACAGCCCGTCGCGTCTGTCCGTCATTCGTCCGTCCGTCCGTCATACGGTCGTCCGTCTCATAGACTAAAGATGCGGTAGATCGATCTCGCTGGCTGTCGCTGGCTGCGCACAAGCAATCTCCATTTTCGAACACTGAACTGCTTTTCTGTCAATACAGCTTGCAAAAATGGCGTGGATTGAGTTTGAGGGTAGAACGCTATTCAGTAGACAAGTGCTTCTTATATGATTTTATACTTCCTCTAACCAATTTTTAGTGATTATTAATTAAATTCAAACTGGTATAAAAGTATTTTATTAATATAATAGATATTGTCATTAACAAACAAACATGTTTATCACTGTTGGCCACGCGACATTGACAGTTGTGTTCATTTGGGGTAGGTCAATGTTGGGTCCACGAGCAGAAGACAAAATAAGCGGTCTACCTCATCTTTAGTCTATGGTCCGTCTCCCAGCCGAGCGATTTACAACGAGACTTCGTACATCCGTCGTACGTTCATAACATTGCTGCAAACTAATAAAAACAAAACTGTTTACAAATAGGAAAAAAATTCTCTATGAAAAGTGAAAATCTTTTGCGGTATTCTGTTTCTAAGTACCTAAAACAACCATATTGTACGTAACGGAAATTAATCAAGTTAAAAAAATTACAAATAGCATATAAAGCATAATTTCGTTATTTTTACTATTGCACAAAAGGAGCTCGTGTTTCCAAACGTAATTATTAACAAATCTCAGGAAAAATGTAACGCAATTTAATTTTACAATTACATAAACAAACATATGAAAACAAAAGACAGACACTCACTACACAGCCTTGTAAAGAACTCGGGATGAACGAGTAACAGAACTTGCATGTTTAGAAGGCCGTATTTTCATTCGTTCGTCCGTCAAAAGTTAAAGCTTGCCAGGGTTTCGACGGTCGGACGGATAGAATTAATGGTTACCTCTGATTGGCTGCTGGTCACGTGATTGGCGGACGTATGATGGACGGACGTGACGGGTCGTTGTAAGTCCTGCCTAAGTTCCGAACTGTCTGGCGTCGTTGACTTGCTACGAATGACGGACTTCCAAAACAAAAATGTTTCCGGCCAATCGTTGTTTGCCATAAAAAAAGGGGGCGAGTTTCGGGACCACCATTTATTGGATCCTCTTGAAGTCAATATATGTTTCATTCCCGCCATTTTGCAGTATAGCACCGAGTTAATGTTTAATTGCAATAGTTTTGTGAACGTCAGTGTTTAACTACGTAGTAAGACTGTAGTGTAACACACACTTTTGGAGAACAGTATTCTGATTTACAGTCGGTGTTCTCCACAGAGCAAAGGCACAGGACGCAACTGCAGGGGAAGAGAGTTAGTCTGCTTTCGTTATTTAGCCTGGTGTAGAGATATTAAACTCAGAATTACTACGAATTTCAGAGTTATTCCAGAGTAGTAGGTCCTACGAATTTGAAGTGAAATTCTGCAATAATTAAAACTTACTCTGAAAATGAAAACACTCTAATACCTCGATAACATTTAAAATGTCCTGCTGCTTACAACCTTTTACTAAAATTCAAAATCATTTTTCTATGATTTTGATCTCCAAATTAACTGCCGAAATTAATTTGAACCGTAACCTATACATTTTCACTTCAAAATTTGTTCTCTATTAGTTCTATTTTCCTTTCCAGTCGTTCCTGCATGCACAAACTATACTCAAAGAAACAAGTAAGAACTACAATAATTCTACTTTTCAGATGCATTATTTATACGGTTCGTTTTGCCGCATAGCCAATGTCTTAAGAGTGCGATAGACCCCCACATTTTTTTGTGAAATGGTTGTTTGCGCGAATACGCGTATCTCGGTAAATATAGGTCCTGCAAATATGAATTTCTATTAGATTAGAAAAGATAAAAAACAATTTCCTATGCCCCTGTTTTTTTTTACCGTATTATGTGTATTCGCGAAGAAAAAAATTCGGGGAAATGGTCTATTATAGAACATTTAAGCTTGCCTATGCAGTTTTCTTAAATGGCAAGAGAAACTTACAAAGATACGGACGTAATTTAATCTGTGATCTTTCATCGCGCGTAATAAAACCCCACTTTTACAGATCTCATTTCCACAGTACAGCGTCACGACGGAAACACTGCAAGCCTTAGGCGTAGGAGCGATGAGGCGCTAGGCGTGCGTGTTAGTGTCGCCCGTATCGCTCCCTAGCTTCTTCACCTTGGACGCGTGGGCCCATCCCACTCTTAACCATGTATGGTGGAATACCAGTGTCCAATAAATTGCTGCTCTGTCACGGCAATCGACAAGATATTTGAAGCAGTGCTCGAAAATTCCAAACAAAGAAAAATTTTAACTTGTTACGGATGGCTGGCGTAGACCTTACAAGGCAGGATCCCGCTAGCCATTTTTTTTTTTTACAAAAGACGAAATTTCGGATTTATATATATATATATATATATATATATATATATATATATATATATATATATATATATATATATATATATATATATATGTGTTGTTTCAAAGGAAGTTCAAACCAAGACTAACACACTGAGCAACAACTCTGAAAGACGACATACAAACACAAAAGTTTAGAATTCCGTCTTTACCTTCCACAAACGGAATCCTGGTTCAACGTCAAAGCTAGCTTACTTCACTACTTTCTGTCCCCCAAGTGACTTTCAACTTCTGTACGTAATATTAAAAAGTGGCGTGCTCGGCTAGGTATTTATTTATTCTGCCAAAGGCAAAGCCCCCACCCCCACTCGCCCTTGTCACTCACGCCTGAAAATATTCGCCCCGGTTCTGAATCCGAGGTGGCACTTCACAGTCGGCAGTTTTCTAAAATCACCGCCCACAGATCCATTTTCGACAAGCTCGCTCATTCTTTGAGCTTCCCCTGCATTCACTGCGGTACCAAAATACCTCAAATGACGCTCTGAACAGGAATACATGATGCTTCTAACAGATACTTTTAGCATCAAAATAGTGGTTGAATTCGGTTAAATTGTTTAACATATATGACAAAGTTGTCTAAATTATTTATATTGTCACAATTTTGAAACTAAGCTTCTGACCCACTTAAATTATGTAAGTCGCCATGGCCAACTGCAGCAATTTTCGTGTGCAAAATTTGGTGGGAATTAATTGACTGGTTCCCGAAATACGGCATAAATGTTTGTTTCCTTACCTGCACTACAAAAATGCGAGTAAAAGGGTATTTCTATTAATAGAGTATATGTGAAACTTCAGATAAACACTGTCAACATAAGAGGATAGGATAATTTTGTAAAATCGTTCAAAATATTTTAGATACTAATCTAAATTATGTTTGGACAAAGTTTGGTGAAATTCGGTTAACGGGATCAAAATTTCTATTGGAGACCGGAGATGCACCTACACGTTTGCATGATTATATAAGCCTACCTTTCCATGAATAGTTTAATAAAAATATGTCGAAACAATTTTTTTCACTGGAAATTTTCTTACTTACTTAAACGTATGGTTTCTGGTGTGGAAATGTTCTTATCTGTGTTTTATTTCAGCCAGAAGATGACTTGTTTATTTAGCAGAAGCAACGGGATATAGGAATTGTGCTGGGTGGCGAGAGACATGAACAACTGGTAACGTTGGGTAGTAACACGGCTTATTACCTACAGGAAAGAACATAGTAGAGTGAGAAATATCATTCCAGTGTCTTTGTATAGTTTATACGAGGTTACTTCCATATGTTCTCAAGCCTTGCTGAAGTTCTACTTTAAGGGCATTCTCCCGCCTCGTACGAGCAGACCTTAAACTAGACAATATACTATACACAGTTGTGTAAACTGGGTCTAGCAGATTTAATACATTATTACTTCCTGAGTGAGTGAAGAGATATGAGCGGACCTTAATATCTAGGTCTTGAGACCGGCTGCAGAATGCTTTGACGTGGTTGGCTCGCTTATCCCTCACTCGATAGTGATACCAACCTCGCGTACCAGGTAGACCAGATGCAGGTAACACTGCGAGGTCCTTCCTTTACAAACTAGTTAATATCGAGGTCTTGAGACCGGCTGCAGAATGCTTTGACGTGGTTGGCTCGCTTATCCCTCCCTCGATAGTGATACCAACCTCGCGCACCAGGTAGACCAGATGCAGGTAACACTGCGAGGTCCTTCCTTTAAAAACTAGTTAATATCGAGGTCTTGAGACCGGCTGCGGAATACTTTCACGTGGTTGGCTCGCCCCACAGCCGCTTATCCCTCCCTCGATAGTGTTACCAACCTCGCACACCAGGTAGACCAGATGCAGGTAATACTGCGAGGTACTTCCTTTAAAAACTAGTTAATATCGTGGTCTTGAGACCGGCTGCGGAATGCTTTGACGTGGTTGGCTCGCCCCACAGTCGCTTATCCCTCCCTCGATCGTGTTAACAACCTCGAGCCCCAGGCAGACCAGATGCAGGTAATACTGCGAGGTCATTCCTTTACAAACTAGTTAATATCGAGGTCTTGAGACCGGCTGCGGAATGCTTTCACGTGGTTGGCTCGCTTATCACTCCCTCGATAGTGTTACCAACATCGAGCACCAGGTAGACCAGATGCAGGTAATACTGCGAGGTCCTTCCTTTACAAACTAGTTAATATCGAGGTCTTGAGACCGGCTGCGGAATGCTTTCACGTGGTTGGCTCGCTTATCCCTCCCTCGATAGTGTTACCAACATCGAGCACCAGGTAGACCAGATGCAGGTAATACTGCGAGGTCCTTCCTTTACAAACTAGTTAATATCGAGGTCTTGAGACCGGCTGCGGAATGCTTTGACGTGGTTGGCTCGCCCTACAGCCGCTTAACCCTCCCTCGATCGTGTTAACAACCTCGAGCCCCAGGCAGACCAGATGCAGGTAATACTGCGAGGTCATTCCTTTACAAACTAGTTAATATCGAGGTCTTGAGACCGGCTGCGGAATGCTTTCACGTGGTTGGCTCGCTTATCCCTCCTCGATAGTGTTACCAACATCGAGAACCAGGTAGACCAGATGCAGGTAATACTGCGAGGTCCTTCCTTTACAAACTAGTTAATATCGAGGTCTTGAGACCGGCTGCGGAATACTTTCACGTGGTTGGCTCGCCCCACAGCCGCTTATCCCTCCCTCGATAGTGTTACCAACATCGCACACCAGGTAGACCAGATGCAGGTAATACTGCGAGGTCCTTCCTTTACAAAATTGTTAATATCGAGGTCTTGAGACCGGCTGCGGAATTCTTTGACGTGGTTGGCTCGCCCCACAGCCGCTTATCCCTCCCTCGATAGTGTTACCAACCTCGCACACCAGGTAGACCAGATGCAGGTAATACTGCGAGGTACTTCCTTTAAAAACTAGTTAATATCGTGGTCTTGAGACCGGCTGCGGAATGCTTTGACGTGGTTGGCTCGCCCCACAGCCGCTTATCCCTCCCTCGATAGTGTTACCAACATCGAGCACCAGGTAGACCAGATGCAGGTAGTATTTCGTGGTCCTTCCTTTACAAACTAGTTAATATCGAGGTCTTGAGACTGGCTGTGCAATGCTTTGACGTGGTTGGCTCTCCCCACTGCCGCTTAACCCTCCCTCGATCGTGTTAACAACCTCGAGCCCCAGGTAGACCAGATGCAGGTAATACTGCGAGGTCATTCCTTTACAAACTAGTTAATATCGAGGTCTTGAGACCGGCTGCGGAATGCTTTCACGTGGTTGGCTCGCTTATCCCTCCCTCGATAGTGTTACCAACATCGAGCACCAGGTAGACCAGATGCAGGTAATACTGCGAGGTCCTTCCTTTACAAACTAGTTAATATCGAGGTCTTGAGACCAGCTGCGGAATGCTTTGACGTGGTTGGCTCGCTTATCCCTCCCTCGATAGTGTTTCCAACATCGAGCACCAGGTAGACCAGATGCAGGTAATACTGCGAGGTCCTTCCTTTACAAACTAGTTAATATCGAGGTCTTGAGACCGGCTGCGGAATACTTTCACGTGGTTGGCTCGCCCCACAGTCGCTTATCCCTCCCTCGATAGTGTTACCAACCTCGCACACCAGGTAGACCAGATGCAGGTAATACTGCGAGGTACTTCCTTTAAAAACTAGTTAATATCGTGGTCTTGAGACCGGCTGCGGAATGCTTTGACGTGGTTGGCTCGCCCCACAGTCGCTTATCCCTCCCTCGATAGTGTTACCAACATCGAGCACCAGGTAGACCAGATGCAGGTAATACTGCGAGGTCCTTCCTTTACAAACTAGTTAATATCGAGGTCTTGAGACCGGCTGCGGAATACTTTCACGTGGTTGGCTCGCTTATCCCTCCCTCGATAGTGTTACCAACATCGAGCACCAGGTAGACCAGATGCAGGTAATACTGCGAGGTCCTTCCTTTACAAACTAGTTAATATCGAGGTCTTGAGACCAGCTGCGCAATGCTTTGACGTGGTTGGCTCACCCCACATCCGCTTATCCCTCACTCGATAGTGATACCAACCTCGCGCACCAGGTAGACCAGATGCAGGTAATACTGCGAGGTCCTTCCTTTACAAACTAGTTAATACCGCCTTCCCACAACGCAATCACCTTTCCAACAATATACTATGCTCTCCAACGCCTGAGCTTCGTATCTAACATTTTATTGATAAAACATTTTATATGTTATATATATGCATGTTTAAATGTATACTTTTTATCTTGGAAACCCGTTTCTACCAGAAGTTTAAAACCACCTGTTTTTTTTCACACAATGTGTCATTGATCGTAAACTTATGAAGTACCTAATGTACTTGGACTATTTGAATTCAACGTCTAAATAATGACGCTGCACCTAACTAAACATTTATTAATGTGCAAACTGAGAGTCGTATGCTCCCTGTCAAGTTGATAATGCTGGAGGGAAAGTTGTCCCATAACTGAAAGTCGAATTCAAAGTGTTATGTAAACAAACTGAAGCTATTTGATTTGCTTCCTGATTTTTTAAAATGAATATAAGTGTAAGAATAAGCAGATTTATAAATTACTTATTTTTCTAATAATTTCACAATTGACCAACTCCTGAATATAGTGATCAGGCCCGTGGGAATGTTAATTTTTGATAAGGTGGAATAATACCGAATGTGCGCACACGTATATGTTAAGCTAGGCTTTCAAGAGTGCTCAGTTGACCTTGAACAGCCTGTAGCTGCGCTGACGGCGGGTGAGTCAGTCACCAGACAGGCTCTCATTGCAGAAGCCTCTGTTGACGGCTGTCCTACATGCTGCTGGCTAGCGACGCCATCTTGCTGGCGTGTGCGGCTGCAGTCGGCGGATCTCCACCTCTATATCACTGAGCACTCTGTCCTGCTGGTTAGGTACACGCGTAGGGAACCCACATTGGTCTACGTCATCCTTATCTTGTGGAAGCTGTCACGAAGACCCCGCGGAGAGCAGTATGTTCTGGCTATCGCCTCTGCCCTTTTCAAGGTCGTCCTCGTACTTTGCTGTCACTCCCACTACCGGAAGTAATACTTTTTTTTCTTGTTCGAGTGGTAAGAGCACTGCTCTTTCTGTTCCTTACGGCCATATTTCACGATAATTTTTTATTTCATTATCCGAAAAACATTTATGTAACGACAACATAAATGTAAATATTTGTAGAAGCTGTTCACAATAAAGTGAGCACTTTTGAAATCAACCTCAGTAAAAAGTCACTGCCCTCTGCATATATTTTCCAAAAAGTGTTAGGTAGCAATTTTTGATCACTTAAATTATTTATTTCGCTTTATATATTTTTTAATTCGCCAAAGTGTAAAATCGAGTAAATTATTAAAATATTTATTTTTCTAATAATTTCGCAGTTTCCCTTGACCGACGCATGGATAAAGTGGTGAGGCCAATGGCAATGTTAATTTCACATGAGGCGGAAGAATACACAACTTGGAAAAAGTAGATCCTAAGTAGAGCTTTCAAAAGTGCTCATTTTTACCGTGAACAGCCTATAGTGAAATGATTATAGTTTTCTAAACATAGCACCGAAAAGTCTAAAATTTCGGAATATGGGAGCCCAATATTCTATGCCTCTAATTAACTTTGCCAACTAGATCGCATGTCATGTGATATGTATCATATACGCAACATTATAATTAAGTATCAAGGATATTTAACAACCTGTACTCGTATATTGGCATCCTGAATCTCTTTTAAAATAGGTATTGATGTTCTGGCCAACACATTTTCATTCATTCAAGGTAAACTAATACATATTAACATTATTTTCTCTAAGGCGAATAAAAATGCGTTGGTTTAAACATTAATACATATTTTAAAATAGATTCAGGATATCAGTACTCAATTACCGATTGTTAAATATCCTAGATACTTAATTATAATGTTGCGTATATGATATAAATCACATGCAATGTGATTTAGTTGGCGAAGTTAATTGGGAGCATAGAAACTTGGGTTTCCATATTACGAAATTTTCTACTTTCCAGTGCTATATTTTGAAAACTATAATCAATTGACTACAAATATTTACAGTGATGCGATCCTTATATAAATCTCTTTCAAATAATGAAATAAAAATTATCTTCAAATATGCCCTTAAGATCGTTCATTCTGCTATTGCTAGTCGAGGTGGGACAGAAGGAGCAAAAAGATTAAAAACGTTCCCACCCGCAAAACGTTAACAAACTGTGTGCAATTCAGGATAAAGTTTATTGGATGTATTATTCATTAGACCTATCATAAAACATAGTGGACATCCTGTAAATAGTGTGGAAGGATATATTGTTAGCAATAAAAGTGGAAGTTGTCACCATTGACATTGTTAATTACAGCTACGTGAGCATGTTAAACATTCATTGTCTTCTACATCAGACAATATATTTGCAATTTGCATCAAATAACGTCTTTGCTATATCTTTAAACTCTCTTCTACGCGCCATTTGCCAAACATTACACACACTTTGGCTCTTTGTCACTTGCATCGTCAGGTCAAGAGAAGCTGCTCTTTCGGCTTCTTTCATTCTTAGAGTTACAAGACGTCCCCTTTTACCCGGACACGTCCCCTTTTACCCGGACATGTCCTCCTTTACACTGACATGCCATTTATTACCGGGACACGTCCTCTTTTACCCGGACATGTCCGCTTTTACCCGGACATGTCCGCTTTTACCCGGACATGTCCTCCTTTACACTGACATGCCCTTTATTACCAGGACACGTCCTCTTTTACCCGGACATGTCCTCCTTTACACTGACATGCCCTTTATTACCGGGACACGTCCTCTTTTACCCGGACATGTCCCCTTTTACCCGGACACGTCCCCTTTTACCCGGACATGTCCTCCTTTACACTGGCATGCCCTTTATTACCGGGACACGTCCTCTTTTACCCGGTGATGTCCGCTTTTACCCGTACATGTCCTCCTTTACACTGACATGCCCTTTATTACCGGGACACGTTCTCTTTTACCCGGACATGTCCCCTTTTACCCGGACACGTCCCCTTTTACCCGGACATGTCCTCCTTTACACTGGCATGCCCTTTATTACCGGGACACGTCCTCTTTTACCCGGTGATGTCCGCTTTTACCCGTACATGTCCTCCTTTACACTGACATGCCCTTTATTACCGGGACACGTTCTCTTTTACCCGGACATGTCCCCTTTTACCCGGACACGTCCTCTTTTACCCGGACATGTCCTCCTTTACACTGACATACCCTTTATTACCGGGACAAGTCCTCTTTTACCCGGACATGTCCCCTTTTACCCGGACACGTCCCCTTTTACCCGGACATTTCCTCCTTTACACTGACATGCCCTTTATTACCGGGACAAGTCCTCTTTTACCCGGATATGTCCGCTTTTACCCGGACATGCCCTCTTTTACCCGGGCATGCCCTCTTTTACACTAACGTGTCCTCTTTTACACTGACATGCCCTCTTTTACCGGGACACGTCCTCTTTTACCCGGTAATGTCCGCTTTTACCCGGATATGCCCTCTTTTGGTGAACTTGTAAACTGACCGGCCGGATTTTACAAAAAAAAAGTCGAAATGTAGGTATACTCCTTTTCTATAATATTGAAAGATAACGAAGTTTTATTTTTGTTGGTTTTTCATAGGTTTGTCAGACATTTAGTAACGGTTCCAACGAACTTCGTGCAGAAGTTCAATTTTTTGGAAAAAATTATGCAATTCTTTAGTATTTACCAATACTAGTATATTTATTCCTGGCCTTTTTTTTTTCATGTCTAAGTTGAGAAAATATTATGATTATTTGCTATGAAATAGAAACCTGTTAGAACAAATAAAATCGTCTATAAAATACGATCGAAATGGATGTGAACCTGAGTTTTGGGCGAGTGATTAACCGTCACTTAACAAAATTGTGTCCAGTGTTTATGTAGGCTACAACTGCTTTTTATGAGAACATCTCTATATCATTTGCTTACAAAATATTCTCTAGAGCCTACAAACTAAATGGAATTTAATTTCATGTTCAGAGTGAACATGATTATCACTTTAACAGTTACGTGGAACCCATTATCGTAAACAATTATGCATGAGACATATATTTATTAACTTAAGTTATGTAAGTTAATTGCGTATATTTCCATTGTAAAATTTGTGTCCTTTTTGTTCGTGTAATTTTCTGTGTCCTCTTTTTTTTAAATCTCAGTTACTTAAAAGTGTCCTCTTTGTGAGTACAGCATATCCGGTGAGCCTAGTCATCCTCATTGGGGAAACCTCACGTGCTCTCGAGAGCAAAAATGAGTTCGTGGTGGCTGAGCGATTAGACTGCTCGCCTCCCACCTAGGCGAACCGGGTTCAATCCCCGGCGAAACCACTACAGGATTTTGGTAAGTGGGGACCGTGCCAGACGATGCCACTGGTCGGCGGGGTTTTCTCGGAGATCTCTCGTTCCCCCCGCCCTTGCATTCCGGCGCCGCTCCAGTCTCACCTCATTTCGCCCTCCTCGGTTTTCAATACCTCGTTGTAACGAGTCGCCCAACCCTAACTCAACTCGAGAGCGAACTGATAGCACGTGAACAAACCTAGATAAAGCAGGCGAGACGGAGGAATATTGGCTACTGTGACCAACCCTAGTGCAGGGTGGAAGGGGGGGGGGTTGTTTATGGATATCAGCTGAGGTAAAGGCTGTTCACAATAAAATGAGCACTTTTTGATATCAACCTCAGAAATAAGTTACTGCCCCTGCCTGCATATATTGTCATGGCCGCGCTGAGGGTCATGCGCCCAGTAAAGTTTGTAACGATGGAGGAAAAGTAGTTCCATATTTTAACGGCGATTAGAAGTGTTAGGTAACTATTTAAAATTATTTAAATTATTTATTTTGCCTTATTTTTTTTTCTAATGCATCGAATTCTAAAAATGCGCAAATTTGTGAAGTTTTCATTTTCTAACAATTGTACAGTTTCACTTTGCCGACGCATAAAGAAAGCAATGAGACCCAAGGCAACGTTAGTTTTATATTAGGTGGAAGTATTCACAACTTGCATACAAGCAGATCTCAAGCAAGGCTTTCAAAAGTGCTCATTTTACCGTGAAGAGCCTATAGATATGGGAGCAACTGCAGCGAGACTCGCCCAGGCCGGCGTGGGCTGTATCCAGGCAACACTCCCTCCCTTTTCAACCCCCCCACCCCCCCTTCCCCCTTACGGGTACACTACCTCCAGCAATGCTGTAGCCCCGCCACCGCTACTACGTTACGTTATACCATCAGCACAGGCCTATCAGAAATCTGTTTCGGAAGGGACTCAAAGTTCAAGGTCACTATGATACCAGTTAGAAAATTTCATTCGCCGTACGACAAGTAACAGATATTTCTTACAGGAGTGTGTCTTTAACGTAACCGACTTCTGGTAATACAAAACATAACAGTGTAAAACTTAAATTACATTTACAAATACAGAAATGTATCCCGTGCAATTACGTTATTACATACAGTACGCGAATGATAATGCTTTGGAGAAACGCTAATGATATAATTTACAGAAACTTATACATGTGAGAACCGATGTAAGTACAAATACAAATATCGGCTCATATTTCAGGGTGGGCCAGGCCCCGTCAGGCCCATCCCTGGCTGCGTCTCTGGCCATAAGGGTGGGTTTGCCATAAGGGAGAGTTTACAATTCACTTACAACAAATGCTCTAACGCTGTGCATCTATATATAATCAGCGTTGGCCAGTGGACGAAAAATACCTAGTGGCAAGAAGTGTTAGTGTTATTATGTTTTCAGAAATAATAACAATCATTTTGCTAGTAAATACTTTATACTTTTAAAACATTTGACATGTTATGTATTAGTTTTCGTTGTTTGATTTTAGGCCACGGTAAGTTAAACCTTCCAGAAAAGAAAAAAAGGTAAATTTGTCTTCATATCCAGCTTGTTGGTATTGCATCATTAATACCAAAGATACGTACTATTAGAAAGAGGCGCTTGTTGGAGGTGACAACACGACCGGATTTTCTCGCAGAAATCTTCAAGCTGTTCGGGATTGGTGGTAGAATAAGTATATGTGAGGCAAACAAATAAACAATTGCATAAACTTGTAAATCAGCAATGTAACTTTCCAAGCCAAAAGAAACTAAGATTTAATTTTTTTTCTGTAATACAAACAATTTTTATAACTAAACTATATTTATTTATGTGTGTTACAGCTAAATTTCAAGATACAGTAATGTTTCTACCAGAAGGTTAAGAGAATGGCATCCCCTGCTAAATTAAACTTTATCATTTAATTTTAATTATTACATCCTTAGTTATATCCAATGTATATATAACACACATTACCAAAAAAAACCTGACTATTCACTTTCAATTTTTTTCACATTTATGTACATTGTTATTATTACAAAACAAGGGGAAATAATTTGAAATGCTTATATGATTAATATAAGAATTGGCATGGCCAGTAGCGAATACCCTTAAATACAGTACGAATAGTGATAGTACACATTATTACATATTTGCAAGAGTATAGCACAATTATAGTCCTTATAAATATACTTCTGCATTGTAATAAGCAGTTGTAATCCAGTATTTTTGTAGTTTCTTTGAAACAGCCAACTTGTTAGCTTTTAAATACTTTTTAAGTGTTTAAGGTAGCTTATTTATAGATTTTATCGCTGAAATGAATAATAGCTTTTCTCGAATGCCTTTGTTCGGTACGATGTAACACTAAATATTTTCCTTGTGTCATAAAAATGCATGTCCTTGTTTATACGGTAAATTATGTTCGTTCTCCCAAAAATAATTATGTAGCCTATAAGTATATGCAAGGTAGTGTGAGAATATTAAATATTTTGATGTAAGATTTACAATAATTGTGGAATTAAATAAAAGTTATGATGCATATATTCATTATTTGTAATTTGAAGAGCTTTTTCCAGTTATGTGACACTCCAAAATACTGTAACAACATCTCAAAGTCTCGTCCGTCCACGACCTACAAACATTCTCTGTCGTTGTCTCGTATCATTCACCGTCATCCATGTTTTCCGCTGATGTTCCTCGCTGCACCAGACTGTGCCCGATAACATCACTTCAGCCAGAGGTCTACCACCAAAACTACTATCTGTCCTCCAGCTGCGGGTGTAATTATAGACGTCACAGGTTCAGCCCAGAACCTTCTTCAAATGCCGCGTTGCGCCGAGGAATATGGTTATTGGAAAATTATATTCTCATCCTTTCAAGTCGTAGACTCCTCCTGCAGGATGGTGGGAGGAGGGGCTGTGACGCCAGCTTGGGCGGCATTGTAAAACGTTACTCTAAGAGTAGAGTAAAGTAACATAGAGTAAGATCTGAGGCCAGCAAGAGTAAATATGGTTTTGGAATGAACGTGGTGTAAATAGCATGTTGTTTTTTACAAATGTGTACTCATTAGCAACTAATGTAAATAGCATGTTGTTTTTTACAAATGTGTACTCATTAGCAACTAATGTAAATTCCAAAATATATTTATTACGTTCACAAATTTCTTTTCTAAAAAAAAATTGATGTACGTTAACAGCTGTACTTGTCATACGTCAATCATAAACATCACTTTAAAAATATTACATTTATAGAAGAAAACTTTTAAATAAATTTGCTAATTGTATAACTCGCCTTTTGTAATTTTCCCGTAAGCGTCTGTAATCAGAATGCCCACATTTCCTTTCAGTTTGTTTAGTTCCACTAAACTTCCCACTATTTTCAGTTTACCCGTCGTTACTCGCTAAAAAAAATATAGGGTATAAAAGTTTTACTCTGGCAGGATGCTCAGAGCAATTATTGTGCAGTTTTGGGACACTGCCAAGAGCTAGTAAAACATTTACTCGAAGTGTTTTGCCTATGGGAGAGGAGGGTCGAGGTGGGTCTCTCCTCACTGCGCTGGTACCTCACATAACCAGGTAACACGACGTCTGCTGAGCCCAGAGTAGAAGTCTGTGCTTAACAATATTTAATTATGCGAGGCCACAGGTTAATGTAGAGTGGATTTGACAATGTATAGGGTTTTGGTAGCTTCTGGTGAACACGATATCTTAATGGAGTGAAAAGCTAAGTATAGTGAGTTAAACGAACTCAATATGTAATCGCAAACTGGCCTACTGTAGGAAATAAATGTGGACTAAAGTGTGATAATGTGATTTTGGCAACTATGGTGGCAGTCGTGGTGCCATTGTTAAGGCGCTGCCACAATTGTGCAAATGCGTCATGCCAAGCTGTTCGAACGTGCTGTCAGTTCACACAGATTTTCGGTTACGAGACGAACCTTGAGTGCTACAATTTGAGGTTGTCTAATGGACGCATTTCGATTAGCAGATCGGCATTTTAGTTTACGTATGTTACCACTTGATTTCTGTTTTGGCAGTTAATAGTTTATAAGTTGTGTACTGCTTCTTGTTGATATTGTTACAATTTTCTCAACGTCAGTGGGAAATACCAGGTTTGTTAAAGGATGGAGGTCTAACTAATTATAAGAGTTAATTATAATTCCATAATTTTATTTCCGATAACTACAAACAAAATTCTCTCCGCTCAATATTCCACAATAAATTTATGCCACTTTTTGTTTACAATCATTGAATTAAATGAATATATTTTACAAGTATCTCAAAGAAGTTAATGTATTGGAAAAATTTAAACTCACTCCCAATAGACAATGTATCAAAGATATCTAATTATTTTATAAACTATATGTCCGTGTTTGACAGTTCCAATATTTAAAATAAAGTCCAAATACCATGTTCATTCAGCCCACCTCGGTTTAGTCCAGGTACCACCAGCCCACAATGTTCTAGAGTTCTCTGAGTGCACAGTAGTCTTCACTAAGTTGGTATTATCAAATATTTAAATATTGCAATATAAATAATTTATTATTATATCTTTATTTATTTATATTATAATAAATCATTTATATTATAATATTTATTCTATTAATTTATAAATTATTAATTAATTATAATATATTAAATAAATATAATCTATTTATATTAAAATCTTCGATTGCAAATCACATACACCCTGCCGATCGGCTGCTGATCAGCTGCCGACCCCGAGTTAAAAGTTAGTTAACTTGGTCAGCACTATACTGTATCAGCCCATTGTAGCACTAGCTTGACGGCGCGCGTGTGTGTGTGTGGCAGGTGCCGCAGCTTCCAGACGGCGAAGAGGACAGAGGTGTGTCGTATCCCGGGCTGCTCCGTGTCTCCAGCAGCTCCAGGCACGCCTTCTCCAGTACGCCTGCCGCAGTTCCAAGGGGACACCTTCCGCCAGTTCATCGCCTACGTCTACACCGGCAAGGTACCTGCCTGTCTGCCCTGCCTGCCTGCCTGCCCTACCTGCCCTGCCCTGCCTGCCCTGCCTGCCTGCCTGCCTGCCTGCCTGCCCTACCTGCCCTGCTCTGCCCTGCCTGCCTGCCTGCCCTGCCCTGCTCTGCCCTGCCTGTCTGCCCTGCCTGCCTGCCTGCCCTGCCCTGCTCTGCCCTGCCTGCCCTGCTCTGCCCTGCCTGCCTGCCTGCCCTGCCCTGCTCTGCCCTGCCTGCCTGGCCTGCCTGCCTGCCTGCCTGCCTGCCGTGCCCTGCCTGTCTGCCCTGCCTGCCTGCCTGCCTGCCTGCCTGCCTGCCCTACCTGCCCTGCTCTGCCCTGCCTGCCTGCCTGCCTGCCTGCCTGCCTGCCCTGCTCTGCCCTGCCTGCCTGCCTGCCTGCCCTGCCTGCCCTGCCCTGCCCTGCTCTGCCCTGCCTGTCTGCCCTGCCTGCCTGCCTGCCTGCCCTGCTCTGCCCTGCCTGCCCTGCTCTGCCCTGCCTGCCTGCCTCCTGCCCTGCCCTGCCCTGCTCTGCCCTGCCTGCCTGCCTGCCTGCCTGCCTGCCTGCCCTTCCTGCCCTGCCCTGCCCTGCTCTGCCCTGCCTGCCCTGCCCTGCCCTGCCTGCCTGCCCTGCCTGCCTGCCCGCCTGCCCTGCCCTGCCCTGCCTGCCCGCTTGCCCACCCGCCTGCAAGGTACCTGCCCTGCCCTGCCCTGCCCTGCCCTGCCCTGCCTGCCTGCCTGCCCTACCTGCCCTACCTGTCTGCCCTGCCTGCCTGCCTGCCTGCCTGCCCTACCTGCCCTGCCTGCCCTGCCTGCCCTGCCTGCCTGCCCTGCCCTGCCCTGCTCTGCCCTGCCTGCCTGCCCTGCCCTGCCCTGCCTGCCCTGCCTGTCTGCCCTGCCTGCCTGCCTGCCTGCCTGCCCTACCTGCCCTGCCTGCCCTGCCTGCCTGCCCTGCCCTGCTCTGCCCTGCCTGCCTGCCCTGCCCTGCTCTGCCCTGCCTGCCTGCCCTGCCCTGCTCTGCCCTGCCTGCCTGCCTGCCTGCCTGCCCTACCTGCCCTGCCTGCCTGCCCTGCCCTGCTCTGCCCTGCCTGCCTGCCTGCCTGCCTGCCCGCCTGCCTGCCCTGCCTGCCTGCCCTGCCCTGCCCTGCCCTGCCTGCCTGCCTGCCCTGCCTGCCTGCCTGCCTGCCTGCCTGCCTGCCCTGCCCTGCCCTGCCTGCCTGCCCTGCCCTGCTGCCCTGCCTGCCTGCCTGCCTGCCTGCCCCCTGCCTGCCCTGCTGCCCTGCCTGCCCTGCCCTGCCCTGCCTGCTGCCTGCCTGCCTGCCTGCCTGCTGCCTGCCTGCCTGCCTGCCCTGCCTGCCCTGCCTGCCCTGCCCTGCCCTGCCCCGCCTGCCTGCCTGCTGCCTGCCTGCCTGCCTGCCCCTGCCCTGCCTGCCTGCCTGCCTGCCCTGCCTGCCTGCCCTGCCTGCCTGCCTCCGTGCCTGCCCTGCCTGCCTGCCTTGCTGCCTGCCTGCCTGCCCTGCCTGCCTCCTGCCCTGCCTGCCTGCCTGCCCTGCTGCCTGCCCTGCCTGCCCTGCCTCCTGTGCCCTGCCTGCTGCCCTGCCTGCCTGCCCTGCCTGCTGCCTGCCTCTGCCTGCTGCGCCTGCCTGCCCTGCCTGCCTGCTGCCCTGCCTGCCTGCCTGCCGCTGCTGCCTGCCTGCCCTCTGCTGCCCTGCCTGCCTGCCCTGCCTGCCTGCCCCTGCCCTGCTGCCTCTGCCCTGCCTGCCTGCTGCCCTGCCTGCGCTGCCCTGCCTGCCTGCCCTGCCTGCCCCTGCCCTGTCCTGCCCCTGCCTGCCCTGCCTGCCTGCCTGCCTGCCTCCTGCCCTGCTGCCTGCCCTGCCCTGCCTGCCGCCTGCCCTGCTCTGCCCTGCTGCCTGCCTGCCTGCCTGCCCTGCCCTGCCTGCCTGCCTGCCTGCCCTGCCCTGCTCTTGCCCCTGCCTGCCTGCTCCTGCCTGCCTGCCCTGCCTGCCTGCCCTGCTGCCCTGCCCTGCCTGCCTGCCCTGCCCTGCCTGCCTGCCTGCCCTGCCTGCCTGCCGCTGCCTCTGCCTGCCTGCCTGCCTGCCCTGCTGCCTGCCCTGCCTGCCTCGCCTGCCTGCCGCTGCCTGCCTGCCCTGCCCTGCCTGCCTGCCTGTCTGCCTGCCTGCCCTGCCCCTGCCTGCCTGCCCTGCTGCCGCCCTGCCTGTCTGCCTGCCCTGCCTGCCCTGCCTGCTGCCTGCCTGCCTGCCGCCTGCCTGCCTGCCTGCCTGCCTGCCCTGCCCTGCCTGCCTGCCTGCCTGCCCTGCCCTGCCTGCCTGCCCTGCCTGCCCTGCCTGCCCTGCCTGCCTGCCTGCCTGCCTGCCTGCCTGCCCTGCCTGCCTGCCCTGCCCTGCCTGCCTGCCTGCCTGCCCTGCCTGCCTGCCCTGCCTGCCTGCCCTGCCCGCCCTGCCCTGCCTGCCTGCCTGCCCTGCCTGCACTGCCTGCCTGCCCGCCTGCGTGCTCCTGCCTGCCGGCGATGTCTCCTACTAATGATTTAGGCTGGGACCTTGTGATCTGAATGATGCTTTGGCCATTCTGTTTTCTTGTTAAGCTACCCTGCCTGCCCGCTGCCCTGCCCTGCCTGCCTGCCCTGCCTGCCTGCCTGCCCTGCCTGCCTGCCTGCCCTGCCTGCCTGCCCTGCCTGTCTGCCTGCCCTGCCTGCCCTGCCTGTCTGCCCGCCTGCCTGCCTGCCCTACCTGCCCTGCCTGCCCTGCCTGCCTGCCCTGCCCTGCCTGCCCTGCCTGCCTCCTGCCCTGCCTGTCTGCCTGCCCGCCTGCCCTGCCTGCCTGCCCGCTTGCCCACCCGCCTGCAAGGTACCTACCCTGCCTGCCTGCCTGCCTGCCTGCCTGCCTGCCTCTACATGCCCCAAAATGACGCCATGCATCCAGTCAAGTCGGTACTGTGGGAGGGAAAGAAGTTCCATAACTTAAGATTGAATTTTAAGTGATGGGTAACCATATGTGAATACTGAAATGATGTCTTTGGCATTCTGTTTTTTTTTTAATGCATATGAGTGTAAGAATTATCACATTAGAAATATATTTACTTTTCTAATAGTTTCAAAGTTTCTCTAGATCAATGCACGATAAAGTGATAAGGCCGATGGCAATGTTAATTTTATATGTGGTGTAATAATAGTAGATATTACGCGGGACTTTCAAAAGTGCTGAGTTTATGTTGGACAGCTAATAAGATGTCAAAAACAATATTTCTTAGAAATTTGTTGTGTGGTTCTCTCGTACGTCAATTTTTTAACTTTTGAAATAAAATTTACCCATTAGTTAAACCATCGCCTTGCTACATGTGGACCAAGTGTAAAATTCCAAAGAAATATTGCAATATGCCATTCCTGTTGCCTCGAGGAACACTTCAGCTGAAACTAAACTTTGTTATATATATATATATATATATATATATATATATATATATATATATATATATATATATATATATATATATATATATACAATATTTTAAGATAACAATTTCATATGTCCACTAAAACATATGGCAGGTGTTATTTTTTATTGATATGGTACCTTTATCAAGTTGTTGATATGTCGTGAAATTACACCATATCCTAAAATTTTAAAAAAGTTTCGCACTTGATAAATTTTTAAGTGGATTCATGTGGTCATATGTCATGCCGGGCATATGCACCAGATGGCGCGGTTTCGCCAACACAATATCATGACTTTCGTCATTATTATTTTAGTTGATAACACTTGTCAGTAACCAGTGATCTCATTTTCTGTCTTCGTAAGTTAACGCAACTTATATTAATACTGTTACAAGATGCCAGACGCCTGCAGTCTGCACTCTCACTGGTCACTCACCATTCTGCTGACTCGTCGTCTTCACACATCTCTCGCTCAAGGTCGCACAGTCCTCCAAACTATCAACTTTCAAATTCTCGTCACATATGCCCGTAGCCGCATAAACAGTCTCGATGGACCAATCAGGAAGGTTCTCCACACCCCGAGTCTCACTGAGAGAGGCAAGAACATGGACCAGAACATTCGTTCAAGGTAACCGTAAAAGTTCAACCTGCTAGAAGTCAGGAGCGCACGAGTTGTGATAGGCTTATCGCAGCGGAATGAAAAAAAGGTACACGTGGTGGCATGCCTTTGAAAATCACTGCATGCTCTCAGGTTACATGTGTTACCTTTACACATGTCATCGCTCGCGCATCTGGGGCTGGCAAGGGAAGACATGAAGATCAGCGAGCACGTAACACTGAACTCTCTTCAAGTCTGTTCGTCCCGAACAGACTCTGCAACATCCGGATCTTCATAAAATGCCAGTCGGTCGATGTGGACAACCTTTGGCTTCGCCCGAGAGCCTTGGCGACAAATCCGAAAGACTAATATTAATCTTCTTCAGAATCCTTTAGGGGTCTCGCCAAAATTTCTGTAGCTTCAGGCAATATCCCTTTTCGCCTTCAAGGGCTGTAAATGATCAGTTGTCCTTGGATTTCCTCGCCCGACATTCTCCTGCCATACAGCATCTTCACCCTGTTACTGCTTAATTCGAGGTACTGTCGAGCAAAATTACTAATTCCAACTAGTCTGTGACATAATGAGGGGCAGACGGTTGCTCTTCTGTCGGTCGGCCAAATAGCAGGTCACTATGGAGGCATAGCTCTCTTCCAAACAGCATCATTGATGGTGTTTCTCTTGAACCCTCGTGAACTGCCGAGCGGTAAGCAAGGAGCAACAACAGGACATTTGAATCCCAGTCCTTTTAATTGCCTGCTACAAATATAGACAGGTAATGTTCAAGGGTGCAGTTGAACAAACCTCTAGACAATTCCATCCGACTGAGGTTGTAAGGCTGTAATCCTAGTCTTTTTCATCCCTAGAATCATTGCTACCTACATTCCGGAAAACAGCTGTTTCAAAATTTCTTCCCTAATCGGAATGAGTTCTAGTGGCGCCCCTGCTCTCTAATGGTGCTCCAAAATTGTATTTCTGGATGTGACCTTGTACCCTGGTCCTTGAACCCTTCCCCTCAGTGTTGGTGTCGTATATTTGGCACCATTTCTCAACATCATCCCGGATATGGAGCCACTAGAATTTCAGTCTAACTCTATAGAGAGTCTTATTAACACCAAAGTGCCCACTGGCTGCCGCACTATGCAGATTCAAAAGGCTATCGGAAATCCTGTATTCTGGAAGGAAGAACTGTAAGCCAGTGTATTTTCCATCATTACTTTTCCAGTTCCTGTTAAGCATGCCATTTTTCAGTACGAGGGAATTCCATTGTGCCCAGTATGCATTGACTGCTACACTCAGACTAGATATCTCTTCCCATTATGGCCTACAGCCAGCTTCTTTCCATTATAGTAATGGAAGCAAAGTTGTGATCATTTAGCTGATCTCTCACTCCAGGTAGGAGACCCATCACAAGATACAGAACCTTGAAGTTTTGCCCTCTTTACCTTCAGCGATTCACCACTCTTTTATTCTTTTTGTTCACAATGACGACAGAATGGCTCACATGGCCTCCAAGAAAGTGCACCTGCATTGCTGTGATGCTGTCCAGATTTGTGTTGTATTCCACAGTCATATTCTTGAAGATGATTTACACACCAGGTAATTTGATTTTCGGGGTTCTTGAAATTAATTAGCCAGCATAATGAAGCATAGTGAGTTCTTGGAGTAAAATTTCTGCTATAAAGGTAGTGGTGGAAGTGTGAAATTGCCTTTGCCATGGCCAGAAGCTCCCTCTGTGTATCATAGTAATTTCTTTCGGACTTGTGCAAATACCTTACTGAAGTATTCTAGTGGTCTTTAGCTGCAATGCCTACATCACTAGCATCAGTATCCAAAATGAAACTGCCTTCATTTTTGGGGAATCCCAGGAGTGGAGGAGATATAATTTACTTAAGCTTACTAAGAAGTAGCTTCACACTCACTGGCCCTATGCAATTATCTTTTGCCTCAGTCAGTTCATGTAGGGGTTTGTGGCGATCGTGGCGAACCCAGGTACAATTTGACGGTAATAAGCACATGATCCCAGAAAACTCCGCACTTCAGTTTTGTCAGATTGTGTCGGCCAATTTCTCATTGCTTTGGTCTTTTCTGGGCCTGTTTCAATTCCGTGGGCCAATACTACATGTCCTCAGAATTTTTTTCTTTTGGAAAAGGTGACACTTCTTAGGATCCAATTTCAAGTTGGCTGTGGCCACTTTTCGGAATACAGAGTATAACATGACTTGTGCTCATCAAATGTCCTTCCTGTCGCAACAATGTAACATAGATAAATATAACAGACACCTATAGAGCGGACTTTTTCCATCAGGTGTTCCAAGGTTGTTGGCGTATTATACAGCCCAAAAGGCATAACTTTGAACTGTCAGGTTCCTTTCCCTTGAATGTAAAATGCAGTCTTCTTCTGGTCCTCTGGGAGTCACATTGCACTGCTTCCAGTGCCCATTCTTCATGTCCAATTTAGAAAACCATTGCGAACCTGCTAGGCTGTTGAGTTTGTCGTCTGTCCATGGAAGTGTCGCATTTTTAGTGTGAGGATAATCTACAAAAAAATCTCAGTAACCATATTTTTTCTTAACAAGTCCAATGGAGAAAGATCTCTTACTGATCAATGGTTCTATCGTGTCTACTCCTTCATTTCCTTCAGAAGTTCGTCAACTTACTCCTGCGAAACCAGTGACAGTCGTGTTGGTGGCTAATTTTTGGGCCTGGTATCTCGTGCATCATTGTGATTGGCAGGTCACATTAGTCCTTCTGAGGTAATTTGATCCACAAGAGAATGTGTCCCCATTTTTTTCTCTGCAGTAATTTGGAGACAGCACTCTCATGTTGCTAGTTGAGGTGTTCTCTTGTTCTTACTAGCAGTTCCTCTAGTACTTCTGATGGAAGACTTTCGACTTGATTTATTCGAGAAGCTTCTGGAACAATTGTACATACCTGCGTGACCTGCTTCCAAACCTCTATCACTGTACCCTCCTGGCTCAATTATATCTAAATGTCTGACAAATCTTCCTTGTCATCTACCTGTTATGAAAATTTCACTAGACGCGAATAGCACAATGGATTGACGGCAGTCTAAACGGCAGCTAACAGCGAGGACAACTCATGCTGTGTCGACACCACCAATTCTGTACTGCCTACTCGTAGTGCACTAAGTCTAGTAGCGATACAGTACCGAGCCTATATTAAGCCCCAGAAAACATTCATTCTCTTATTTGTATGTATTTGTATTGTATTGTACAATGTATAATAATCGTGCTCTAGGCTAAGGTCACTAAGCAACAAGAACATTTTCTCTTCCCTCTAACAGACATAATCTCGCCTGTTTCCAGATTCAAATATCATCATTTCATACTGTCGTCGGGCGATCGCTGAGACGGAGGCCCGAGGACATATGGTCTTAATACTGTTATGGTCGCCCCATTGTCAATGAGCATATGCCAAGGAACATCAGCCAAGCTCCCCTCCATCAGTATTACATCAAATTCCTGTTTCACAGAACATACATGTGAGAGCACTGGGGCCTTCCTCCAGTAGTCACTGACCCTCGCCCCCAAGATAGGTGTTTACAAGTTCTCCAAATGTTTGAACTCTCGGCTGTCTCTCGCTGCCAATTGTCCCATTGCTGCTTCTTTTGCTGCTGCGGTTGTTGCCAAAAGTAGGCTGTCAGTTGCCCCGGATGTTCACATTAACAACAACATGGCCGTTTGGGTTGGGGAGGGGTAGAGGCGGCACAAAGTTCTATAGCATGTACCCTGTAAGCGACAAACTGATGTTGGTAGTCCTGCCATTAAGTCTGGCCATCGTAGGAGGCGGACTTAATTGTGATCCCTTCCCTGCTCCTGGCTGGGCGATACCAATGCCGCAGATTTGCTGGCTATTTTCCAGAGTTACTGCATTAATTACGATTTGCACTGCTGCTCCACTTTTCTCGGCTGCCTAAGTGGTGATGGAAGAACTCCGTCGCTGAATAAATTCCTGCAGTTCCTTCTTCATTGCACTTAGTTCCTGTTTCGTTAAGTCTCCAAAATGTCTGTCTTTTCATTTACACTGTCAATTTCTTGTCTACGCAGTCAATCCTTGTATTCACTAAGTTGCTAATGTATTATATTAACCTATCAAATATAATTTTTTTGTGTACTAGGTAAATCACTGATGTAAATTATCTGGCTATTTACACTCTCGTTCACACTACCAATTAATTCTGATTCTAGTTCTGCAGATGTTTTCTATTTAACATTCACTGCGATAGTTGTACAAAACAGTATTAGTTTTTTTTTGCATACAGCTGTTTCAACTAATCAAATGGTTTTAATATCACTAATTGTTTTCCTAACATAATTTACATTTGAATACCTCCATCCCATTTCTGAAATCAGTGTTAGAAGATGCTAGACGGACATATCCGAGTTCTTAAGGGATGAAAGTCTTAATCAATTTAAAAGAACTAAAGTTTATTTTGAATCCTCTTCACACAGCTATTATTTACAACATTAAAATATCTGTTTTAAACTATTACTCTTATTATTATCAGTAAGCTCAATATGTAATATATATTTCAATTCCAGTTAAAGGTCTTTAATAGCGTCTCTATCTTGTTTGGTCACTTAATTCACCCATTATTTAGACATATTCAGTCTGTCTATTGTCACTATTCCAAATGCCTGACACCCTGCATCCATTCAATAGTCCTCTCTCTCCACTGTACCGATGCTGGCACTTCACTCTTGCTGCCACTGGACGATCTGTAGACTCGTCGTCTTCGCTGTCGCAAGGATCCCGCATGGCTGGTGCTCGAGCTGACTTGCAGAGTGTTCTAAATACTCGTTTCTCCACGAATCTATTAGACGTGTGTTCTCTGTGCTGATCTACAAAAGAGACACACACTTCAGATGACAGCTTTTGAGTGCTTTCAAGACGTCATGTACATTAGAAATACCATTGAAAAGAACTCCAAAATGGCTAAAAATGGCATTTTAAAAACTCTGTATTTCAAAATATATGCATCATAATAATACAAAACCACTCAAGGCCTTGTATTGAACATTTCCACAGACTTTCCACCAATCAAATAATATGGTCACCACTGAAAATCCCATAGATAAATGAAGTGCGACTAGAACACTGCACACCAATTATGAGTCTTGTGCTAAATGGCGATTGCGCTCTTGATGCACTATACAGAGTCACCCTTATCGAGCCCGTGCTTCTTGGCTTCAAATGCAGAAAAATATCTCCAGCTAGGCAGGATCCTCAAGGTCGCACAATCCTCCAAACTATCAACTTCCAAACTCTTGGCTTCTAGGCTGGTAGCAGCTTAAATATTCTCGTTGGCCCGATCAGGAAGCTTCCCTGCACCCCGTGTCTTGCTGCGAGAGGTAAGGGCAATGAACCAGAACATTCTTTCAAGATAACTACTAGAATTCAATCTGCTGGAGGTTAATTACGTATGAGTTTCGATATGATTATATTGGCAGAACGCAGCAGTATGCATGGTAGCATATCTTTGTAAATCACGGTGTGTTCTCGGGTTACTTATGTGACCTTCGCATACTCCCCTGTTTGCACAACCAAGACTGGCAAGGGAAGAGATGAAGACCAGTGAGCTTGTAACAATATGTATCTCATTTTAATGAAATGGACATAACATGTGCCATTTTCAGCAGCTGCCCCAGTGCAACAATCTTTCAGCATAATCTCTATAGGGATGGAAACACGCAATGCATATGTCAGCCACAACTCATCGGCATGGTGACCTCAACATACTGCTCATTCCTCTGCTATGATGACTCAGTTTATGCTTGTCAATTAACACTGCCTATATCATACATTTGCTACGAATTCTGTTATAAAAACTCCATTCAATTAAATTGATTAATTCTTTAATTTTAATTATGGCTATAATGGACCTATAAACAAAAACCTTTTTAATGATCATGACGTAATAATCTGGCAGATAAATGCTAAATGTACAAACTTAATATAAAACCAATCAGAGTATTTCATAGTGTTTCTTCAGTATCCATGTTTTCTGCACCAATAAGTTGAACCATTCTCTACTTCTCTATATAACGTCAATATTACCCACAGTTCAGCCTATGGTGTTCAAGGTCACTATAATTGCTAGCATTAAAAACAATGTTTAGAGATTTAGGTTTTTAAATCATATTAGTGAGAGACAACCTTGGGGGTATACATAAGAAAGCTCTACAAAGATATAAGTGAAAGTAATAAACATAGCCAAGAAATCTCAAAGTCTGTCCATAAGCACACAAAACAATAAAGTAAAGAACGCAGTCTGCAGAAGTTGATAGCTGAAAGCAAGCAAAGCATGCAGATAATGCAGAATTTCTGATAATGTGGGGAATCTCTGCCAGTTAAATCCGCTGAGCTTGTTCTAACTAGAGTAAATTTTACGTGAATACCAACGTAATCCAAGGTGTATAAAACAAAATGAAACTATATCTTTGGGACATGCTCGGTTAAACACTATACTTTCAACACAAGGGGTAATTCATGGAACTACTTATTCGCTGGCAACATTATTGTGAGAACTCCGATCATACTGTACGTTTAAATAATTGCACTTATCAGTATATACTTTTAATGTTAATTTCAAAAGTGTTTAAATAGCTATGAACTTTGAAATTTACCATTTTCAGACGCCCTTGCATACCACTGAAGTTAAAAGTAGCAGTTAACATTTGTTTAAAACCTTTACCTACTTCTTTCACCATATTTCTATAGTTTTCACAATTTTTTAAAAATATTTTTACAACTTTCTTGTACGGTATATTTTATAGAATTCTGTGTCGATATTTAGTTCTTAATTGCATTCTTTTATTTATTTTCTTCCCTTTAGCCCTTTTTAAAACATTTACATGCCAGTAATGACAATAAACAAAAAGGTTGCAGTGTTAAAAGAAAATATCTATCCGAATGTGTCCTTTTCAAGGAATTGTCGAATACGTTAACTTGTTTTTGGCACATTTGGAGAATCATTTTATTCATCATCTCATCGAGCAGTCTCGAAATACTCAAAAAAGTCCAGTTCTTGGTTTCGACTGGTACATACAAAGCAAAATACACAGTATGTAAACTCCATGGTATAGCCACATGTGTTTGAATGCAGTATTGTCAGGTTGAACAAGTAAGATATTTAGATGTCACAATAAAAGAACTGTCTGCCCTTGTGGCAGGACAAAACGAGTTTTTTCACACCAACAGAAAAATTCAAAATAGCTCTTCATTTTATTTCACCAAAAAGGATCAGGACTCTACACATAGGTTATAGGAGTATTTATTCCCCCCGCCAGCTCCTTGCCCTGACTCGCCATACCTGAAGCAGGTCAGCAGCCTTGAAACCTTTGTGCTAGCAGATGTTTGGGAAATTCTCACATTCGAGTCTCAAGTGTTTGAACGTTTATTTAAATTGAATAAATATTTAAGAAATTTAGCTAAAAAAATTATTCCCTTAACGTTAATAACTAGTTTGAAAATAATTAACAGTAGATATGTAACTGTATTTATAGAAATGCAATTTATTGTTTACGAATAACTCTTGCTATCACATTAAATGATTTTTTTTCTACCCCACTTACACCAAATCCCGCACAGCGAAGTGAAAACTTTTATAAATCTTTGATGAAATTTTTCCAAAAAGTAATTTAATTTCTTTCATTGTTATTATTACCGAAATTATTGCTGTGAAGGAAATTAAATTATAACATGCCTTTTTCTAACAGCGAAACCAAAGCTTGTGTGTATGCTTGTCTAAACCCATTCCGGATTTTTAAGAGAAACTACATGAAAGCGATGATAGGAACACACAATGAACATCGACCTATATATAGTCATATCTCACTCTTTCTTCTAACCTCTCTGTACAGCATTATATCCTATCATTAACACAGGATCAATATTCCCTTTACTTTGTAATATACATCGGTTATGGAAAACTTTACACTTTCCCTAGATAGAATTATTATTAGGAAAAAAATCTAAGTTAAGAAATAAATTGGGAATATCTAAAGTGATTTTTTAAAGAAATGTATAATTATAAGGATTTATGCGTATTGGATTATCGCTCAAACGTTAATCCAATCAACAAGTGGATTGATTACACATCCAAACCCCATCCAGAGGTTTATTAAATAAAATAAGACATCAAATATGGTTTTAAATATTTTATTTAACATCAAAATTTTACAAACATTGTATTACAATTTTTTAACATCTTGATTCTTAACCCACGAAGCCTGTGCTTTTCAGAAACCCCTCCATCGAACCAAGAATATTATATATATATATATATATATATATATATATATATATATATATATATATATATATATATATATATATATATATATATATATATATATATATATCCTTTTTAATGATTTTATCAATCAAATATTCATTTGGAGAAATAACATTTTTCAGTTCGTGTTCATAAATACTGCCTTTTATGGGCTCCCCATCATAGGTTTCTATGTAATACACTTTGACATGTTTTTGTCTAATTGCAATAGTTTTAATTTTTCATAAGTCAAATTAACCATACTTTTTTTTTCTCAGAGATTCCTTTCTGCTTCGAGATATGTATATATTGGTCAACTTTGAACTTTTGTTTTCTCGTATTGATGATTTTTACATTATTATAAATAGTTTTCATTAAGCCATTATCTGTAACTTCTTTGGGCACCATCTTAATAGTTCTATGATATCTGGAATTATAAAATATAACTATTTCAGCCAAAATGTCAACCCATTTGTCAACCCTTTTGATATGAAATGTTTATATATTAACTGCGGAATCGATTTATTATATCATTCCACAACACTGGCTTAAAGTTCCAAATATGTTGAGTAGTAATTATTACCATAATCTGTCATTAGTGTCCTGAACAGTGCAAAAAAAAATTTGGCTCATCTGTCGGTTTGGAGCGAATTTGGCTTTCTGTCTTTCAAAACGACCTTCATTTCATTGATAACATGTTTCCCAGTCTTGTTTTTCAAAGGTATACCCCAACCATATTATGAATAAACGTTTATTACGATTAAAATATACTTCTATCCTTTACTGTATTTGGAAGGCAATGTCATTTCACACAAATTAGCTTGAAAAACATCATTTAACCCTTGCATAATAACTCTTCTTCTGGGATATCTTATCATTGCAGGGGCGTGAAACTCTTCAGAAATATTACTGAACTTCACTGATAATATAACCGTCTTCTTTCAGCTGTTCAATAATAGAAACAATTTTGTTTGTATGTGAATTATTACCAGATACTCTCTAAGCTATGATAAGTTTTATCCATCTACCAATTCATTAGGATTATTCGTATATACAAGTGAAAAGCAACTGTCAATTTCATCTTTATATGTTCTACTTCCGACTATATCTCCTATTAAATGTAGTTTCGTCTCCTAAACGGCTATTCACGTTTGTACGACGAACAAGTTCTTTATATTTCTGCAAATCGGTGTCGGAATATCCATTTGAAAGGTTTTTAAACAATAATTCAAACAATTGTTGACTCACATCAGTTATGTGATTCCCTGTTTTAATTTATTTTATTAGGGGTAAAAACATCATTACTGAATCTCCAAGGATCCAGATGTTTTCATGTCGATAAACACCATATGTCGTATCGCGCAAAGGTGAAGTATGTTTGAAAGCTAAATAACTAAGTGATAAATGAGAAAGAGTTTGTTTTTCCTTTGTTAAGGGTTATTCTTCCGATTAATTTCCAAAGCTGTTTCTTTAGGTTGATTCAACACAGAATGCAATGTATCCTTTATACTCGTAACAGGTTTAAATATTTCTTCGTTTAAAACATCCCGTTCCATTCCGACTCATTTAGCTTGTAAATATTTCTCCTCCACAACAGATATAACATTATGTAATTCCGAAAAGAGGCAGACATGATTTGATTATATTACATTAAATCCAAACTATTCATATATGAATTATGTCATTGGTTTTTTAACTGTTACAGTAGGTCGAATAGTTTGGGATTTTTCAATCATCAATTTTACTTAAAACAGCAAATAATTTATCTATAGTCTTAGCCCTCAAATCATGAATAAAATAATTTATTTGTGTTTCAAAATCATTATTTTGTTTCTCAGATCTGTTCGTGTAACTAAACCAAAATTTTTATTAATCAATTCATCACTTATTTAGTGTGTTATTTGTTCCATTCGTGTTTCAAGTTGTTTTGTGATAGTAGCACTTACCACTTCATTATTTACATCTGTTAAATTATCTTGAATTTCTGCAAGTTGTGTTGTAAAAATTATGGTTTTCATATTAATGAAGTCCTTCCTAAAACCATTTAAACATTCTTCTATTCTAAATTCATTAATCTGCACATCATTCTAAATATTGTTTTATATGTTTGCAATTACACACGTATTTTTTATAAACATTGTTATTCAAATCAGTTAACTTTATTAATTTCTCTTGAATATAGTTTGATTGCGATTTAAATACGTTTATTGCAATGGTGTTTAAATTTTCCACATACCATTTATTTACAGCATCACTATCTTTCACAGCCATGCCCATATTATGTAGCATATGCCCATTCAAATCACAATGCCCATCGCGATTTTTGGTTAAACAGCTATTGTAATGATTGTGTTTTATAGTGCTCCGTCCAAACTTTTAAATGCTCATTGTTCTTTGCCTGGAAGGAAAAAAACTGTCAAAACCAGACCTATACCTGCCTTTATATAGGGGAAGTGTTGGTATAATCACTAAAAAACCATACTTGTCTTTCCAAAGGTAAAAACGTATCTTTAAACGTTGTAAAGGTCATATCGCCTAAAACATGGCCATTGTAAATATGTTGCAGATTCATATTATGCATTTTAAAAACAATTACCATATTTGTATTATTGTGCAAATTATGTTTTGGTATACATGTGTAGCTTTGTGAGAGATAAAAACAATTAACATTTTAATGTCGACCAAAACTAAAATATTGCTGTATTTCCCCCTGCAGTTCACACCAAACATCGTCGAAACTAAATATGTAATTGGGTAATGCCTCATTCGGAGGCACTATTTCTTCTTTATTTGTAAAAGGGAAATGTCTCGGTCCTTCAATTAACGACAAAATGGTCGATAATCATTGATATTTCTCTTGTATTGTTTTTGAAGAATAACTGCTTATTATACATAGCATGTTTGATGGTAAAAGAATGCCATGTTTCTGTTTAATTTATGTTTTCTTTCGTATTTATAATTACCAGCAGATGTAGATTTTGTTTTATAACCTTCATTTCTACACAATTAGACAGTATTACATAACTTACTAATGTAAAAACTATAAATGCAAGTCTATACATAGGATCGTGTTCAGTTGAAAATAATGGCTTGTACTAAATGTATCAAAAAAAGGAAGTGGTGTATTTGAATACAATGACTAATAAATAACCCTTTGAATTGCATTTACCGAAATAGAATTATTGTGGACTGATTACTAAACTTTCAAAACTTCTGGTATGGAACAATTAAGGAATAAACTCTCTGGATAACACTAGTAAAGAACACAATATAGTCTATGATCGAACAAACGGTTTGAAAGAAAGACATATAGTGGATGCAATTCTAGCTGATAAAGCAGCAAATATAAGGAAGAATCAATCTATATCGACAAGTGAAAATCTAGGTGCCTGGGTTGTTGATAAAGTCATGCATGTAAAGGTTAAAAAGGCATGGGTTTAAAACATAAAACCAAACAAAAAACAAAGAAAGGAGGAATCATTCCGCTCCTATTTCCAGCATTAACAGCACTTGGATCAATCTTCAGAGGAGTTTCGGCAATTAGTAGAGCAGTAAAATCAAAAGTTCAAGAAATGTATTGGAAAACCAAGAAAGTTAGACAAGGATGAAAAAACTCGAAATATGTTTTAAAAATGCAGAAAGTCCTAAATAGTCATCCAAAATGTGCATTAACAAACAAAGATATTAATGTATTTGTAAAGAAATTGTATATTCCCTATTTACAAGGTGTGCATATGAGAGATGATTTGCCAAAGAAATCTAATATTCATGAATGTATGATTGTTAATCTAGATTCGAAACAAAATGAAGGAACACATTAGGTTGAATTAATTAAAAACACAAATCAATCATTGTAATATGACAATTTTGGTGATTTATGTCCTCCAATTGAAATATGTAATTATTTGAAAAACACACAAATAAGATACAATTACAAAATGGAACAATTACCAAATACAATCAGCTGTGATCATTTATGTTTACATTTTTTGACTATAAATAGGATATATAAGTCAATGTACTTGTAAAACCATTTTAGTAATATGTCAATTACATTGATATTAAGTTGAAATTCATCACAATTGTGTGTGGTATATTTCCCTGCATTGGTGTTAGATGGAGATTGGCAAATAAGTCTAATCGAATTGGTTATTTACAGCAGCATACCGAACATTGATATGTATAACAAATCATTTATGGTCAACATTGGTGAAAAAACCTGCAAGATTGTGATAACAATAGGATCTTATGAGTTGGATGATTTAGAAATGTTTATAAAAGCGACATTACCTGAAAATGTACATTTCTGCTATCGTGGACATCTAAATATGGTAACCAGTGTGATGTATAGTAATGTCGATATCGATTTCACAGAAGAAAATTCAATTGTAAATATGTTAGGTAAAAAATTGAGAGTGTATTCAGCTAATCAATTACACAAATTGTCAAAACATGTTAATATATTATTGGTGAATGTATGTCATACAAATGTTAATATTGTAGATGGTTCATACTTGAATGGGAAACTGACAAATGCACTACATGAATTCATGTGTGTGGTTACTCCAGGATATAAAATAATTGAATAACCAAATATATTGATATAACTTCCAGTAAATTGTTAATCGTGTTGATGAAATAGTTGTTGCAATAGTCGATCAAGATGGTAAACTTATTAATTTTATAAATGAAGAAATTACTGTATATTTACATTTTTTAAAAAGCTGTATTAACAATTACATTCCGTGTGCATTACAATAAAGATGGGTATTGTGTATAACACCCAATACAGATGACAAGTAGGTGGTTATTTTCAGAAGTATCTCACTAAGGAACACATTTTGAAGAAAGGAAGCATAAAAATAAATAAATGCAAAAATTTAATGCTCACTTCTAATAAGTTACCTGTAAAGTTTTACACAAGACAGTGAATAGTTTTTAAAAGAGTTACGATATATGGTTAATAGATATTGAAGACATACTTAATGTTGAAGAACCAATCAATTATGAAAAAGCACTGACCAATACGGAAATGCGTCTGTATGAACCATTCTGAGCAAATCCCCATACATCTCCATCAGAAATAAGTATTGCTATACAAAATCACGATATTTACACATTAATATCGAAATCAAGCCTAAGGTTTAGAGGAACAATTAAAAAGAGAGCCGCTGCAAGTAATCCAGTAACTACAGGAATAGTGAAAAACAGAATAGTTCATTTAATCGATAGAATTGCCTATCTGCTCAATGGTGTTGAATTATACAAAATACAAGATGTTGGAATTACTTCCACAATAAAGATATATCTCTGGGAAACAGTAAACAATGTTTATACAAGGATGTATGGCTGGATGGAGCAATGCTAATAATTTTATACTACAAATAAACCCAGGTGGAAAATGCGAAGCTGTTATACTGTTAAGTTTGGTACACGGCTTTGCTGAGGACTATAAACATGTAATATTAAATGCTAAATAAGAATAAGTTATACTATTTGGTAATATGCATTTGAAAGCCATATATGATACAGGTAATAATGAGGAAGGTGTGACATTTGAATTACTTACTGTTGATTGGCTAATGCCACATATTGAAATTAACACTCATGAAAGTGTAAAGTTTTTCAAATTTATCGAGAAGCAGAAGAATCTGTATATTGTATTCATATTGTGGCCTCTGGAGACATTTCCAATGCTACCAACATCAGAAAAAGACATTTGCAATGTGAAATCAAGTTTTTCATCTGAGAAATCACAATTTGTTGTTATTTGTTTTCAAACCAACCGATAAATTAATTTAAAACCTCATAGATCAGTATTCGATTTATTGTGATATGAAAAATATTAAACTGTATCTAAACAGTCAAGTTTACCCCTATATGGATTTTAATTTGAACTTTGAAAACAGAGAATTCCTTATTTGGTAACAATATGTACTCAAAGTATCAGGAAATGTATTATAACAAAATCAGCTCACCGATTCTAGAACCCGAATCATGCAATACCAGAGGAATGTTATTTATATTTGATGGCAGCAAACAAGACAACACAATTACCAATAGTGTGATTTTTTCACAAATTTAAATCATTGCAAATACACCTATTCTTGCAGATACACAAGCTTATGCTCTGATGATTAATGATAGATTTGCAAGTTACAATGTAAGAGATAAGCTACAGAATATAATGAATTGAGTTAGTTGGCGACAAACCACAATTCTGATGAGATTTTTTGCAATGTATAAGGGTTTTAATCTTCAGAAAAATGTGTCATTAAAGAATAAGCTATTACTGATATGGAAGAAAATACAACTGTATTCAGCTTTTAAGCACTATTTCACTGTAAATATCTAACTCCCAAATACAAGAAAACTAATAGATGGACCATTACCATAGTTTAAAATAGGAGAATGGATGTATGAGTATGAGAATATTGACGATATTTGCAAAAATTATCTAAATAATTGTGAAATATACATAGGTGGACTCGAGCAAAAGTGCATTTTAGAAAGTGTATGGAATGAGAAAGTAACAGATATTCAAAAAGAATACAATTGCCCACCATTCAAACAATTGTGTAAAACACAGATCTAATTCAACATTCTTCTCTGCAGAGGAGAACTCTAAATTAATGCTAACTTAGGAAATGATGTCTGATAGGGGTGAAACAGATTATGATCATTCTCCTCCTGAATCACCTGTAGATATTATTCGAGTGATATGGCACTATTTGGTTGTATGTAATCCAATTTTTCGTAAGGATGGATCAACAAGACAAGAATGAGCTCACATGCTCTTGCATACAGAAATCAAAGTATAAATTGAATATTAGCAAGATATTAGCATGTTGGAGTAAACAATTTCAATTTTATTTCCGAAATAGTTTTACCTTTTTTTTAACATCCCATACTAGCTATGTGTATATATTTTTGAAATAATTGTGTAACCTCCTATGCTTATGTATGTTTTGGAACACTATAGTAGTATACCAGAGAGATTTATCTTTTAAAAAATGTACATAAATTTGTGAAACAGGCTGTGTTTTTATATATTTAGTGAATATAATATGTCTTAAAAGGATTTTTTCTTTTCTTTTATTTAATCTATCTGGTTTAATATAAAAAGTGTACTTGATTTGCTAATAAAAGAAAAAAGTATTGATAAAATTCTCTCAACATCTAGATTCTTAAAAAGATGTATGTTTTCTAACAAACTGTGTTGCATTAACTCATATGAGTGTGGTAATGAAAAAGCAAGAGTAAAAGTTATGGAAGCGAGCACTCCATCTGCTTTTCCATAAATAACTATATAATGTACCATGCCGGGCAAGGCATGGTTAATATAAGTAAGTTTCTGGGTTCGAGTCCCGGGTAGATCATATAAGGCAGTATCCATTATACATAAAAGGATTAATCTACATAACACTGTTAATTAAACTAATATAAATTTATTTGTGCATGTGATAAAAGGTAGACATGCTAAATTTCATAGATGATCTAACATAAATGAATTGCGTGGAATATTTCCAATGAAACATTTGCTAACAAATTTATATTCACTTGGAATTGGAATACTTATAGCGTTTGCCAATATCTCAAGACATGAAAAAAAAGTTATGTTTAAATACACAGTATACTAGCAAATGATTTCTAATGTGTCACAGCACAGTAGCTATAGTGTGCTACTAGAGATGCAGAAAAGTACAAGTGTACAACCTTGAAAAACAAAAATTCCAATATCGCCTTAACTAATGAACCAAATTCGATCAAACAAAGTGATATTTCATTACAATCACTTCAGCAGCACAATAATGACAAAATATGCAAATTTGCACAAATACTAATTATGTCACAGTAGCAACATATAATAACCAAACACAGTATGAAACACCTGTATATTGGATCTTAAATCAAATATCAAATTACACCCACAACAAACAGCAGAGTATATTCCTCATAATGAGTTCCCTTCACGAACTATTATGTCACTGTCAACTGCCATTCATGTATATATGTATCACTCATTAAGTATGTTTAGTGTAGGGCGATTGGCAGGGGTGTATATTATGCAGGTATGCACATTAAAACATATATCTCTATACCTCCTCTAACACATAATTACAAATGAATACTTAGTCAGCAATAATTATTTATTATTATTAAATACACCATGATTAATAATCAAATGGGGAAAACAATAACAAAATATAGATCAATTGTTATGGCAAAAGAGATTTATGAAACAAGTTTTACTTGCCCATACACACTAATCTTTAGAAAAAGTTTTAAAATATCTTATAAAATATAATTCAAACCATAGTGAAAACATGATTGTATACATTAACAGAAAATATTTCTACATGGTTAGCATAAATATGATTAACAATATAAGCATTAAGAAAACACGAACATATTTACATAATTAGATTGTAAAACATAACACAATTCTTGACTTTGATAAGATTTATTGAAAATAAAAATATTGTATATTAAGTTTCAGGTTTACAGACATACGAGGGGATGTCTTAATATTATGAAATGTAATACTTCATTCTATTAAACAGTATTTACATTTAAAGTTTCGAAAAAAGTAAATAATATTATCTTTAAAAGGTGTACCTATTCTTAGAGAAAATTAAAGAGGGATTATAGTAAGCATTAATGATTTTTTAATGTATTATTAAACTTTCTTATTCTATAAACTAAATATCTATTTATTGAGGGTGTTAATCTTTAACACATTTGCTATTCGTTTTTATTGATTTATAATTAGACAGTATTTATTTTTATGAAACAGATGTTTTTTTTATTGATAAATAAATGTTATTCATTACTTCGAGGGAAAAACTTAGCAGAGAGGTTTGTCTCAGAGGTTGGGGATTAGGGTTGAAGATATTTTAAAGTCGTGGGTACGAGAAGGCAGGGGACTGGGTGTTTGGCCTGCTGACTTCTGGTTGGAGGGGGTAAATCAGGCTTCTCGAGTGTTTACCTGGGAATATGAAATTTTTATAAATAGAGGTTTAGCCTCTACACCCCTCTCCGCTGTTTCCAGTTGTTTGTCAAGGCAGTTTGCATTGCAATGTCGCATTACTATGAAGATTATTTTTTTGACTTATCTACCGAAGACTTTAACAGAGAACTTGAAGATTTTAATTGGGATTATTTTCATAATTTAATGAACACATAAGATGCTTTGGCGACAAATTTATATGATTTTTAGATGATGACGAAGAAAGTGTTTCTACTCTACAGCCGTTGTTCTTGTCATTGCCTTCCTTAGAGCTGTCACAGTCGCATCCAGCATTAAGATTAATTATACTATCGCCTTCAATGTCGAGAGCAAGTATATTGACATATGTGGTAACAAGACCTACAACATCGCCTTCAACGTCGTGAACAGGTATATTGATGTCTGTGGTAGCAAGACCTACCACAATGCCTTCGATGCTCAGACCTACAGCAATGCCTTCGACGTCCATACCTACAGAAACGCTTTCGATATCCAGACCTACAGCAACACCTCCAGCGTTCAGATCTACAACAACACCTCCAGCGTTCAGACCTACAGCGATGCCTCTGGCGTTGAGCTTGGAGGTTCTAAATTTATCAACAGCTATCAAATCAGGTGAGCGACGTGTTGAAAAACCAAACATGTGCTCTTGTTGCAATCCATTACATTTAAGGGTTATAGCCTTTAATAATGGATGGGAAGATGTGTCTAACAACAACTTATTCCATGCATTCGAAGAGTTTTTGGAGTTTAATTTGTCTTCACCTGCGTCAAGTCTACTATCTCCTGAATTAAAATCACCTGAATCACTGCAACATAAATTAATTTCCCCGCCTCCTTTGTATATACCTTCACCACAAGAGACAATATATAGTCCTTTATGATCACCAATATCACCCCCTTCACCTACTTCACCACCACCACCTGTTGTTCGTGTAAAGAAATGTAGATTCAACTTATCTCTTAATTAAATGTAAATTTTTATGAACATTCAAACTTACAGTGATGAAAGATTTTAAAACGTAACATGAAGTGATGGATTTAATGGTTTCTGATGCAGCATAATTGGGTAATTTTTTCAGTTTTAAATTGTAATGTTCTTCAGATGTGATATGGTGAAAATATTTTCAGACATAACATGATGTGATGATTTTATAAATTTAATGACTTTCAATTGAGATAGGGTGAGAAGTTTTTACAGTTTTAATGATTGAAAGTATAAAGTTGTCTCATAATTTCAAAGTTCTTAACATAACATGATTAAAAGTTTTACAGTTTAATGATTAAAAGTATTAAGTTGTATCATATTTTCACAGTTTTTAACATAACATGATTAAAAATTTTACAGTTTAATGATTAAAAGTATAAAGTTGTCACAAAATTTCAAAGTTTCTTAACATAAAATGAATTAAAAGTTTACTCAGTTTTACGATTTCAGACATAAAATAATTTAAAGTTTGATGATTTTTAATTATTTTAATGATTTCTGACATAATATGTTGGAAAGTTTGATTTCAATCATAAAAATTGTGAAATTTTTTTCACTGGTAACATACTCTGTTGTGATTATTTAACAGTTTTTTTGAATAACATGGCGTTTTGGTTAATAAGCTTGTATGGCTTTCACACATAAGTGTTAAAAAATGTGTAAAGATTTTCAGTCATAGCATACTTTGTTGTGATTATTTTACAGTTTTATGGTGTAAGATGGAGTTTTTGTTAGTAAGCTTGTATGGCTTTCAGTGGTATCATTTTGAAAAGTTGGTAATGCATTGCATTATTTGTAACATACCATGAAGTATCGAATTTTAAGCTTGTAAGGTTTTGAGTAGTAACACGTGGGAAAATGTTTAAAGTTTTCCGATCTTAGCATGGTTGATGTGAATATGTATACACTTTATCTCACAAATGTTAACTAAGGTGTATTTTAGGTTTTTTTTTTTTTTTATTTTACATGTTGAAAAGGAATAATGTGACTTGTAATTTATTAGTTTTGAATTCCTCGGGTCATTATACAATATTTTTTTTGTATGATAAGTGTTGATTTAATACCAGTAAAAGTAAAGAGTACTTAGAAACAAAAATTCTTGGTAAATTTGACACAAGTGGGTGATGGTAAGATTTTCCAGCCTGCAGCTAAATAATAATTTAAAACCAGGTAGCAGCATACCTGTTTTCTCACTTTCAAGGAAAAAAAATACACGTTGCTTGCTTCATTATACATGAGGGAGAAAAATATTATACATTAAAAGCAATCATTTAAATTTCCATTAAAGAAACTTAATAAATACAAACTTTAAAGTGCTGAGGGGAAATTACAAAAATGTTGGAGTGAATAGAATATGCCTAAATGAATGAAATTTGGAACAAAAGGAGAGGGAACAGACTACTATCTCGAGAAAACCTCTGTAGACCCACAACTCAACTTGAACGGTCCATGGGTGATTTAACGAAACCGAGAGTCAAGTGACACAAATACCTTTTTTCAGAGGCAGGTAAAAAGACATCTTAGTGGCACACAATGTTTCCAGATGCCTTTCAACTCTACAGCAAGCAGTGGCAGAGTCCAGAAAAATTTAAATAAAAATATTTAATCACAGCAACCAGATTACTACTTCGCCTGAGGAATCACCGTGAAGATGCCTGCTGGTAAAACACATTCATACTTTATACAAACTCAGAAAATAAAACTAAAGGTTTTTTTTAAACTAAACTTGTGTAAAAATGGCTGTCGATTTACTTTAAATTTGCTTAAATTTTGACTTTTAGAAAAAATAAGTTGAAATATCATGCAAATTGACATATTCCAGCTTCGATAGCAGTTACTTCAATCTGGATTCATACTATTTCAGTAATGTTACATCGAAAAAGTATTATTTGTAATTTAAAAAGTTCAAATGAACACATTTTATGCTACATAGTAAAGTCTAGATTCTGGGATGGGAAACTTACAAAGAAATCTACACAAAAAATACACACAAATATTTAAAAAAACACTTTGAGTATGTATGTTTACTATGCCTGTAAGATTACATACATTTGAATGTGAGTTTGTTTAACACAAATTTTCAATGGTTGAAAAAAGTTGAACTTGTATATTGCTTCAATCTAATGATGTGTGTTTCTCTTTACTTTAAAAAAAATTAGAAAGTGAGAATATCTCTTGTATTTGTGTTCGTATGAAATTTAACATGGATCAGTTCCAACTTAAAATATATTGTAAGTAATGAGATAAAATTTAATGGATAAAAATATAAAGTTTTTCTTAGAATGTTAAATCTGGGGATTACAGTATCGGGTAAGATTCAATTAATTTTAATTTCAGGGATACAAATTTCAATGGCAGGACTTGTGAAATTTTATTTACGCCACGCTTTAGGTCGGAGTAACAGATTTGACGATTCTTCAGCGTTGAAGCGAAAGTAAAAGTTTGTTAGGAAGAGGGCGGAGGGAGTTAGCCTAGGAGGGTCAGTTCAGAAATCGCTGGTCTGAGGGGTGGAGAGTTCCCGGCATGGCGGACAAAAGGTACGCTTTCTGGGCTGCCTGGCCGAGGTAGGCAGGCAGCTCTCTAGATAGACGAAAACGTGTTCTGGGCTGGTGGTGCATGACCTTGGATCGACAGCGAGGGGGTGTAGCCTTGGGCAGGAACTCTCGTTTTGGATGAAAACATGCTCTGGACTGGGTGTGAAGGGTGGGAGGTCGGGGTGTGTGGCGCTAGACAGTTTTTGTGGTGTTGGATCGACAGCAGGGTGCGTGTACAGGGCATAGTTCCTTGTAGATGAAAATGTGCTCTGGGGTGGAGGGGGTGCATGGCCATGGAAAGAAACTCTATTTTAGGATGAAAACACGTTCTGGGTTGGAGGAGAGGTGGTGGGGGATCTACAGGCAGGACCGCTGTGGACACTTCTCGCTGACCAGCGCCATGTTAGTTTGACATGAACCCTCATCCTGGATAGATGTGACACTGAACACAATCAGGCGCGGTTCTCCGGCGGGCTTTGGAGAGTGTAGGCATATCACACTCCTGACTGTTAGCTGCGATTCTTGTTAAGCCGATATTGTGCATCCGTTATGTTTTAATATTTTATAAGCATTTATTATGTAAACCCCATTTCCAAGATCTGTCTAATAGATTTATATGATTTTCTACTGTGTTGGTGTTACCAAGTGCAGTGAATTTCACAGACTTAATGGAAAATTTCTAGTATGTCTGTTTGTTTTAAATAAATTTTCTTTGAGGAAGTTTGTGGATTTCATAAAATATATACTACTTTTCTACAAAGTGATACAGGATTATGTTTGCAGGATTAAGGACTTGGTCACACCATCCAAGTCTCCCTGTGCTTCAACAGAAATTTGTGTTTCAAAGCTCTAAGGGTGCGGGCGTACCAGAGCTGCTCCCACCCCCCACCCAAAAAGAAATAAAATAATAAATGTGTCCCTTAGCACACTATTACACCAAACTACACACCAAAAAAATACATCAAAGAAATTTGATCAAAATTATGTCATAAAATTTATTTGATGACATTTTCATGGGATTAAGATAGGATTAAGAATTAATATCATCGAATTAAAACATTATCATTGGATTAATATCGCGTTAAGGATTAAACCTTTCAATCAATTTGATATCAAATGGTTAATTCGATTAATCAAACGTGAAGTAGAACACCTACACCCCTAGTACTACCATACTATGAAAATACTTTCAAACCAGACAAATCTAACTACTTTAGCGGGATTCACATCTATACAAGTTAAAGCCAAAAAAACTGAACACACAAATCCAAACTAAATTTTGAATGCAAGCTATGAACACGCCCTCTAATGCTGTTTACAGGACTAAACAGTAACAATTTAATATTTATACCATTAAGCTTTTATAAACATGCAAATTTACATGGAAAATATTACATGTTTAAGAGCAATATAAATATAGCTGACACAAAAAGTATTTTTTTTATTGCGTAGTCACATTTAATTAACGTAACTGGGTAATACAACGTTTTGCAACATCCAGTTTCATAACTAAATATTACAGAAATTGTAAACATATTTTACTAATTCCCCACTATATTATTAATATAATCGATTTACTATTGTCATAGGTTCTAATGCAATACAGATCAAAAGATTTTAAAAAAATTATGTTTATTTTACGAAATTTGTAATCATCCCATCTGTTTACATGCAAAACGAACAACATCGACTACACACACAGCACAAGTATTACCTGACCTATCTATAATTGAGTTTGCCGGCGACGTCTGTGGAACCAATGTTAGATAGCAGGTGAGATGTGTTGGTGGTTACAGATGGTGCTGCAGGACAGCGGGGTGCTGGAGATGCTGTGGCTGGCCCAAGAACTGGGCGTTGAAGGACTGCGCACCGCTGCCGAGGAGCACGTAGCCACCACCATGTCCGTACTCAATGCTTGCACCTTCCTGGCCGCCGCCCTCGACATGCAGGACCGCTGTGCCGGTGAGACAAGCCACCCGCTCCATGCTCCTTCCTTCCTCCCTCGCTCTATGCTCTCTTGTATGGTAAGACATCTCCCATTTCCTGGGGCTGAAAGAATGATCATATATGGACATAGGGTGCAACGATATATATCCTGTATCTCAGACTTCTTCAAAAATAAACTGTATATAGATTAACAGTGTTGCACTAATTACCACTGTGGATACAGCCATATTTACTCTGATGTTCTAACCCAACATCCATTGATAGTTACAACTGACCCTTGCAGGTAGTATCCTTTAACAAGCACATTTGTGAATGTAACGCTTGTCAAAATGTGTGCGTCTTGGTACCATCTGTTTTAAAGTCGATGAAACCAGAAATTCAAAGCACGCTGAACTATGACTATAGTACCAACTAATGTACAGTAAAATGCATGAACTCCTTTGGAGATTTTCTTCTTTCAATTTCTGCTATAAATAAAAATAATAAAATGGAGTTAAAATGATAGTGTATAGTAACCATATCAATTCCTGGTAGATTGTAATGTTGCACATTTATGAAATGGTCTGATATTTCTTCCTTAAAATGATTAAAAACTTGCACTAACTGAACACTTTACTGTAAGCAAGGGTCGCTTGTGAATTATGACGTTTGCATGGTGATTGGTGTATTGCCTCTCCACAGGTAATATCAAAGTGCAAAGGACCTCTAAACTGTGCATCTTGTTAATTTTAGCCCCATTTTCCAAAAACTTGAAAATAAAGAATGCTGCACCTCTCATTCACATTGAAAAATATTTTTGATGTTAATTTAACTCAGTGAAGGTTTTCACATACATTCCAATATGAGAGAAAAACCACACATTTTAATTTTATGGTAAGATATGTATTAACAAGATATCCATATGATACTCACCCAACTTATAATTGCAATATATAAAATCATTTGGATATAGAAGCTTGCATTTGCAGCATCTTATAAAGCATCAGAGAAGATGTTTGTGGCATTTTCTAAACAAGGGTTCTTGTTTCTGAATAATTAGCAGTACCAAATGTGGCAACAGCACAAGTGTGTGTGCAGTGCATCGTGTGGTATGCAGAAACCATACTGCCAATTACACTCCAAAGAAATTTATGTTGTGTATAATAACGGGAGCCACAAGATGTAAATACAATTAAGGCTTGGTATTTTTGTGTCATACTTCTTTATATTGCCACACATACACATCCACCACCTTGGCCGTCCCTGCTTGTTTCAACTCTGTACACTCTACTAACTGCTTAACACTACAATCCCATCAAACCATAATAGGCTCTGACCCTATGACCTACATTAACAATATATTACCTCTCTTAAGTCTAGTGGTTGCTGTACATTGCTTGCAGGGATTCATTGACAATCTACCAACTACAAGTTAATGATCACAGCATCATCAACCATAGTTTTTACAAATATACTAATACATCGTTTTTACACTTTTAACCATACATGTAGTTTTACCATTCTAGTTGATATTTTACAAGCCCGGCCTTTAACAGGCGTTTTTTTCATTTGTGGAAGGTGCGAACCCTCTAAAAGGTGGGCTCTGTCTACTTTCTCTATGCTGTCCAGTATCTGGGTGGTTATCAGATAACCCCTGCTTAGGGAACGCATCCCCTTTGTCTCTTTCAAGTTTAGCTTGCCTTGGTTAGTCACTTCTATAATATCCTCCCCCATGATCTTATTCTTTGATTGACCACCTTGATTGAGCTTTGTGTTCCAGAAAGGCATATCATTATGAGCTGCTTGTGAAGGCACAGGGTGACACAGCCGTCCCTACACGATACCCAATTTCCGCTACCTTATGTTATACTCATGGGCACAACAGAAAGCATAACATATTCTATAGCAGAAGGGAGGAAAGAATGCATCAGTTCATACTTACATGGTACCTAAAGTGCTAACAGAAAATTGTAAATGGCAGGCAAAAACAACTTGCAAATAGCAGACATTCCGCAGTTGGCACGGCTACAAATACAATCAAATTTTCTATGTGGGAGCATTGTGGTACATCCAAAAAGTACGAATACTATTTTTCCCCCCGAAGACTGTATTTATTTAAGTTTTGAGTACAAGTACTAGGCTATTAATGTATGGAAAATAATGTTAGTAATGGCACTGCTTATGCATAAAAAACAAGGTACCGTTTTCACATTTATGTACAACGGATGTTTACATGACAAATTACAACATTATTAAATTATTTAAATATTTATCTTTAACAAGCATAGTAATCAATATTGTGCTTTCCGTGATTAAATAAGTTTATGCGTTAGGAGGATAAAATAAGAGGAAGATATCACCATACTAATAATAAAGCTTTTGTGTGTGTGGGTCATCACTCGTGCTACATGTTTAAAATGCCGCATTTACTTAGCCCATTTTCAAGTTGTGTGTGTAGCGCAGTGGGTTAGTGTGTGGGTTTTGTACCGTAAAGTTTATGGTTTTAGAGATCAAATCTCCGTAATGTAACAATTTTTTTTTTAGTTATTTTATGTGATACATTATTGTCGTTTATAATTTGTTGTCAGAAAACTTTTATTTCTATAATTTATTGAATAAAACAATAATACAAAAATAACTGCACAGTACAATCGGTTGCCTGTGACTTTTTTTATTTAGCTTTGGTTTGTATTATTGCTTTTAGACGATAATATAGCAGAAATAAGTGTTTTCTGGCAATAAATTGAATTATAAACAGCAAAAACGTATCATAAAATTTGTAAAAAAATTTTGTGGCACTCTTAATGTTCAAAAATTTTAGCGAGAACCCACGCACCAACCCGCTGAGCTACGGACGCAACTTTCTAGTCAGCTGTGTAAAAGGTTATATACAGAAGAAAAATTCATAGTTATCACGTATTTTCGAAGTTGTGTTTATTGTTTCATTATGACTGTCGGAGTTTGAAACGTTTCCCGTTACTTATGCATTCATTAAGTTTAATTTTGTATGTAAACACGTTCAACAGAACCCGTAACTTTTTCATATAAGGGCATATACGACTTGAGGTTGTTACTCGGGTGTCAGCCATTTTGTTTATCGCAGCTCCGTGGGTATAGCAGAAATTTAGAACGCATTCTAGTATCGTTTTGGGCGTGCCCATGGGTAGGAAAACTGTTATACCCAGAGCCAGACCCTTCCGGAGGAGAGGCTGGGTTGTAACCTACACTGCAGCAGAAACACTAGCAGCAAATAAGTATGAAAACTGCTACGGAAATGGGTATCGTGTAGGGCCGGCTTTACTATCTGGCAGAAAAGACTTTTTCAACTGATCAATGTGCACTACCCTAGTCGCATTTATATTAACCCCCCCCCCCCCCCCCCTTTTTTTTTCACCACACCAGATACCTCACTGAACTCAGAACTTTCACAATTCTACTTGGCACCCAATTTCGAAATGTATCACCTATTTCTTTCACTGCAACCTTTTCTCTTTCCTTGTATAAGTGTGGAGGGGTATCGACCTGTCTATTATTTTGTACACCCCTGGGAATGGTATCAGGTTTCAACATTGTAGGTTTTGTCCTGGGTGTTAATTAGAATATCACCTTAGCTGGAATTAGGCCCATAGCTGTAGAAAGGGTATTTCTGTAAATGAATAAAAGCTCATCTAGTCTATGCTGCATGGTTATGTGACTGTTCCTATATGTACCTGCAATAACCTGTTTCTTCAAGGTTTGTTCAAGTGTTTGGACTCCTTTTTCTGCAAGGTAATTCGATTGGGAATGATAAGGGAGGTTCTTTAACACCTGTATGCCGTTTACTATACAAAACGTAATGAATTCTGCTGAGTTGAATGGAGGTTCATTGTCAGAGACTAACGTACTTGGAATGCCAATAAATTTCAAAACATGACCGGAGATTTTCTATCACTTGGGATTCTGAGGTACCATTCATTAGCCATGCACACGCCCATTTCAAAAAATGGTCACACAAAATCAATATCATTGTACCTTCCATGTCACTAAAATCTACATGACTCTGCTCCCATGCCCTACATGTACACATTGATGGGCTTCACAAGTCTGAACTTCATTATAAATATCTGCATCTATAAGGGGCCACCACACCAAACCATGGGCCATCATTTTCATACGGACTATCCCTGTATGCTGATCATGTAGCAATATTCCATCACTTGCTCCTGGAGACACATTGGTACTACCACTCTGTTACCTCACATTAGGCACCCTTGTTGTGAAGACACCTCCTTTCTACAGAAAAATGGCTTCAAACAGTGGTCTTTGGTGTGATCTGGCCAACCCAGTTTTGTGAACTCTTTGCTTTACTTACTACCTTGTCCTGAAGTTGTGCCTCACAGACGTCATGCACCTTAATAGGTAAGTCCGGAATGTTGGTGTATGCGAAAATTAATTTTTCTGTGCTTTCAGGGATAGGTAACGTAGACAGGGCATCTGTGTTGGCTAATAATGTTCCCCTTCTGTACTCAAGTTTGTAATCGTATGCTGTCAAAATAACAGCCCATCTCTGAAGCAGTGCATTGGCCAACATGGGAATTTCTTGGTCATGCCCTAAAAGCAAGAGGTTGATGACCTGTAACCAATACAAATTTGTGTCCATAAAGGTACTTATGGAAACATTTCACTGCAAACGTTATTGCTAGTGCTTTCTTATCAAGATGCAAGTAGTTTTTCTCAGCCTATGATAGTGTGGTGTAAGTAAAGAAAACTGGTTTATCCTGTCTTCCTACCTTGTGGCACAATACTGCCGCAACCCCATATGGTGATGCATCACATGTTACTATGAGTGGTAACCTAGGGTCATAGTGAACTAGAACACATTCACCTGTCAACATCTGTTTTGCTTCTTGAAAAGCAGATTGACAATTCTCATCCCAATACCACTTATGCCCTTTCTTAGTCAAATCATAAGAGGCTTCATCTTGCTAGATAACTGGAAACTTGTGGAAAATTGGTGTAGTCCTAAGGAGGATTTCAGTTAGGTTGTATTAGTAGGAACTGGTGCTTTTGAAATTGCTTGGACTTTATGTTCAGTGGGGTGTACTTCAAAATTATCTATCTCATGCCCCAAATATTCCACAGATTCACATAAAAACTAATATTTTGCCATATTAATTTGATATTATAGTGGTTGAGACTTTCCAGTACTGTTGACACTTTCTGCTTGCTGTCATATACTAACTACCCTACAGTTAACACATCATCCAGGTATCACACTACCTCTGGTAATCCTTGTAACACTCTATACATTACCGACTGGAAAATGGCTGGAGCACTCGCTACACCATAAGGAAGCCTTGTCCATTGGAACAAATCCAGGTGTGTTGATGGTAAGATAAGGTCTGGATTCCTCTCCCACCTCTAGCTGTTGGTAAGCAGTACTTATATCTAGCACTGAAAAAATTTTCTCTCCTGCCAAACCAGCAAACACATCCTCCAGGTAGGGAGTAAAAATCTACTTCTAAGATCTTATTCATTTATACTTTAAGAACAACACACAACCTTTTACCACCAGTATTTTTTCGCACAGCCACAAGAGGACTTTCCCATTCACTATAAGTTACCGGAATTATTTTCCCAGCACATTGTAAATCTGTTAGCTGTTGACTCACCTGGTCTGTGAGAGCATAAGGGACATCATATACCTTGTAAAAAACTGGTACTGTGTCCTCTTTAACCATCAGGTTTGCTTTAAAGCTATGGATACACTCAGCAGAGCTAACTGCAAAAACCTTAGGGAATTTCACATGCACTTCCTGTTTCCACAAATCGTGTGCTACAGCTTGCAACATACCTTCCCCTTGGGGCTCCTCTGCCCCCTCACAGCATGTGGTTACTTTACCTTCTTTGCTTAAGAAATTTATGTCCAAATTTGTTGTATATCGTGGGAGAGCAATATCAAGCCATTCTCTCCCCAAGAGAGGCACTAAGCTTGTTCTACATCCTATGGCAACAAATGGTAGTCCAGACTCCTTCCCTAAGTACCCTACCACAGACACAAGAATTCGCCCTAACACCTTTACATGATTTCCTGAGACAGACTTTAGCTTTAAAGGACAATACTGGAGTTTGATATGAGCGAATAAATCCTTATAAACAGCACTGGTACTACAGACACACTGGCCCCACTATCAACTTCCATTTGTAACCTCTGACCTTCCACCGACAGCACTGCCATCAGAGGTTTGTTTACACTATTTATGTACACAGTGTTATAATTGTTTGTAGAAAAGGTTAGTTAATGTAACTGTAATGCCTTAAGTTCCAACTCTTATTCTACTTATCTCAGTTCTTTCACCATAGTGGATCTGCAGGTACGGACGGGCAACATCACCTCTTGTCTCACACACAAAACACTTCTACTGCTTTGCTGGACATATCTCGATACTATGTTTTCGTCCATAGAGGAAACACACTGGCTACGCTAATTCTCTTGCCGATGTGGCTTCCTGGCGATGTCTATAAGGCTGGCTCATACCCCGAGGGTACTGCCATGAGCTCTTCTGTTGTGCAGCCACTCTGTGGACAGTTTTGGTTACGTCCATTTGCTGATCTTGTAAGGCCGGCTGAAGCTATCTTGTTTGTAATGCTGCCTGTTCCATGGTGATAGCCATAACACAGGCTTTATCAAAATCTAGGTTAGGTTCACAGATAAGACTTCTCTGACTAACTTCACATTTCAGTCCACACACCAGAAGGTCTCACAAAGCCTCTGCCAGAAACTGCCCAGACTCACATGATTTCACTAAGATTGTAAGTTCCACGATGAACTGACCGACGGATTTGTTTGCTTGTTGGTCACAGTCGAAACAGAAAACTGCTCTAAGATAATATTCCTTGCAGGCAAAATGTGCTTAGTAAGCACCTCAAGGAGTTCTTGAAAACTGTTCGTGGTTGGGTTAACTGGCACCAATATATATCTAAAAATGCCATACATCCTTAGACCCATAAGGATTATAAATAAAGGCCCTTTTGCCTCTGTCTTTATCCTATTTACTACAAAAACTGATTTAGTCTCTCTGTTTATAAAGAAAATTCTTCCTTATCAAGGTTATAATCTCCTATGTGGCCAATTAGCCCCATGCTGATTTTTTTGTCTGCACAACAAAGAAAAATTTGTTACTCGCCTTACTCACAATATCTGTAATAGTTATATCGGGCTTTCATCCTCGTCGCAAATTTTGTGTCTTAATTCTTTATTACATTACTCGTACATTCTTACAATTATATCACCACATATACATATTCGCCATCTTGGCTGTCGCTGTTTTTTTTTTTAACTCTGCACACTACCAACTGCTTAACACTATAGGTATGACAAGTTTATAGCCACTGGCAGTGTTAACAGACAGACAGGCTCTGATAGAGAATGCACATCTGGTGAAATGGTAAAGGAGATCAGGAAGGACTTCAATGTTAGTTCACAAATTGTAGCAAGAGCTGAACGTCACATGCTCAACAGTCAACAAAGTGCTGCATAAACGACTTTGTTTCTATGAATACAAAGTGCAAATCATGCAAGCACTAGAACGGATTAAGCAAAACCTATGTGAGGAATATGGTTTTCAGTCATGAAGCAACCTTCCACACATCTGGGAACGTTAATCAGCACAATGTTCACTGAATTATCGGAACATTTATATTCATTGAACAAACAGTAACCGGGAACATTTATCTGCACATGCTTGATCTACCTGCTATCACACAGCTCCTACATCTGCAGCCAATCTGCAGCATTATGGTACAAATCACTGCACTGGAGATTGCATGTTAGTGGGTTCCTGGACAAAATGTTCCCTAATCAATTGATAGACTTTATGGACCAACCAGATGGGCACTGGAATAACTTGTGGGGTTATCTAGAAAAACCGGGTGTACACCTCACTTGTATGTGACTTTAGTAATCCTCACAGGAGAACTGTGAATGACACAAATTCTATCGCCCCAGACATGCTTCTGCACACATGGGCTGAGATAGACCTTCACAAGGCTACAAAAGAAGTATGTGTAGAAATATAGACATTTATTAAGAAAATATTTTGATTTGCTTTATATGAAACCACAAACCGTAAGCTTCTATACCCGATACATACAAACTGTAATTTTATATGGCAATTTAAAGTCAGATTGGGGAAGTTTCATGTAGACATCCTTCATTTGTCCTTCCAGCTTGTTTTCTTTACGTTTTTAGAAATTGCCTACATTTAAACACTGTTCAGTACCAATCAGTTCACCCCTAAGACTTCCATTTGTCAGCCTTCATTAAACATCTGCCAAGGTCAATATTGTACTGTGAACAGAGGTGCTGATGTGTGGATTAGCATGGTTTCATGCTACTGCAAGCAGCAGTTTGTGTTGCATGATATATTGAAGACCTTTAAAAAAAACGTAGGCTTTGTGACTGAGAGGACAGCCCAGTTGTACACTGAACCATCAGGCAGCAACAGATATCTTATTTTCAGAGTAAATGAACAGGATGGTCCACTTTTGCACGTGCCACTTCAAATGTAAAATGGAAAATAGTGGTGTGAATTTTGCTAAAACAGAATTATCAGAATTCCCCCCCCCCCCCCCCCCCCCAAATCAGTTGAACAGAATTGTAATACGAAATACTGTGCTTACATGGGATTCTGATTTGTTTAGGAGGCAAAGGCGCCAAGTCTTTTGTGGAACGATGCATTTCATACGTTGGCGAAAATGCTGCTGAATGTGTGAAAACTAATTCCTTCCTCAATCTTTCGAAGGATGCCCTCATCAAGTTGATTTCTTCTGACTATGTGAGTACACAGTAGGAGTTTATGTTATAATGTACATACAGTACCGTATACATGGCCAGAAATCACCAGAAACCCTCTGCTGTTTGTCAGGGGCACAGTCTGGTGTGGGCCGGGGTATGGTTTAGGGTTGAACACCCCCCCCCCCCCCCCTCCTTTTCTTGTCATCAGTTAATATTACAGTTATTAATAATAAATTAATTGTGATAAAATATGCAATTTGCCACGAAGTCAGATGAATTTAATTATACTGTTAAACTGTGAAATAATTTCATCCCAGTTATTTGACCTAATTAATGCATGTGTCAGCATCGGCAACATGTGTATAAAATTCCTCCCTTCCCTTCAAACTATGTAACACCCCCCTTGAGAAATTTCTGACTACATTACTACAGTTGGTTTCAAAGGCATCAGCCCTGTATGTAAATGGATTTTGGACCACTAATGAGTGTTAATACATTGTTGGATATTTTCGAAAGTAGGCTCTCCACTTAGTTCTGGTCCATATGTGGTGAAATTTGTTTCCAGTCTTAATACAGCATGATTAATAATTGATGTCCCTCTGTTGGTCGAGCGGATCTGGTATACCAACAATCAAGGTGATCATTCCAAGATGTTCTAGTCGGTTTGAGTCAAGGCTTCAAGCAGACTAGTTAAGCAGTCTCACTTGGTTGTCTTCAAGCCATGACACAGTTAACATATAGCTGTATGGATATGAGAATTATTGTAGTGACAGAGGAAAGGGCATAACTGTTGCCACAGAGTGAAATGCGTGTTTCATTTTGATACATGCCACAACTCATCATTCCACTGATTAAAACTAATGGACTAAGCCCAAACCAAAAGAAACAACCCCATATGTCATTAAACTACCATCATAAAATTTCGCTGTTGACATGACTCACTCAACTAATACTCTCCAGACATATGCAAGGTACATAGTAGTTCATCCGAGTGCCAAATTCCTCCAAAAGACCATGTTTCACTGCTCCACAGTCCAGAAGTGGTGTTGTTTGCACAACTATAAATGGCGTCAGGTAGGCTACTAGTGCACTTGACCAATGGCTTCATGGAAGTGGCACAATCATGAACACCAAGGGATACCACCTCCCGATAGACAGTTTCATGCTGGTTTCTACACCTCGGCTGTGACAGAAATCCTCTGCAATCACTGAGGTGGCTGTCTGATAATATTGGTTCACACAAAAATGCTTCACAGTTTACCAGTCCTGAATGCTTGTATAGTTAGTTTCTTCAGCATACCAGAGCGATACTTGGAGGCAATTCTTCCAAGATGTATCCACTTGACAATGACCTTGTTAACAATATTGCGAGGCACTGTAACCAAACTCTCTGTTGGAATGCCTAGATGTACTGGTCCCCACAGACATGCCCCTTCCACTCTTCCTATTTCAAACATATGCTTGGTGCTCAAGTGTTTGTGAATTCACACATATACTGATATAATGGATAAGATCACTGGTAGCAAAGTAATGTCTGGTGACTTTTGGCTGTAAAGTGTAGCTATAGACATACTTATGTGTTAGAAGTCATATTTAAGGCTTGTTTTCTTGTCATAATTTCAGTTTTAGTGTAGGTAGTGATTGAGAATTTCTGACATGAAAATTTCTATTTTAAGAGTTATTTAATATTTTTGTAGGTTCTTGGTTTTTTCTTACATGTTAATAAGTAAGTTAGTTGTTAAAATGCAAAAACCTATTGACATTTTGAAGTTTATATCATCCTTTCTGTGACAACATTTAACTCTGATAGTTCAGATTTAATGTCTGTATTGCAGAGTAAGGTAAAAAGTTACACTTGTATAGTGGCATTGTCAAAATGTTACTTGACAAGAACTTAAATAAGCAGTAAATGAAAGTATACGATGTAGTGGTTGATACTGAGCCTTACGAGGTTTTTAATGCACTGGAAAAGTAAATGTTAAAAGGCGCAACAAATTTTTTGTAATAAATATTTATTAGCATTATTTAGTTTTAGTGACGATTAGGATTGTAATAACTAACATGGCACGACAGGCTGCCTATCTGGCTGGCAGCCAGGGACACACTTTCAAATATTTCAAGTTTTCTTGAGGACCGTTCGCCTGAGTGTGACACCAAGGCATTGTTTTGTGTTCCTTTAATGTAAATATAATCATTTTGGCGTAACAACAGCTAACACAGAAGACAGTCAATACCAACATCACTGACACCAAGGCAAATGGCTCACCAACTTGCTCACCAACTTGCTCACCAACTTGCTCACCAACTTGCTCACCAACTTGCTCACCAACTTGCTCATCAACTTGCTCACCAACTTGCTCACCAACTTGCCTAATGCAGCCACTAGATTATCCATCATTCGGTGCAGACCAAATACACACTCATAAGAGGATTTGGGTGAATCTTCAAGGAGCATGGCTTTAGATATATTTACCCATCCATAAAGCCTGTGTATAATTTGGAGCTAGGAAGGGTTAAACCATTACAAATACAAGGGTGACTGACTCAACTGATAGAGGTCGCAGTCCTCAGCATCATCATGATGCCCTTCCTATATCATAACATTCGCGAAGGTCAGGACTCCAACCCTCTAGTAATGAAAGTTTATGACTACTATTTAAGACATGGACTGGTATATCTGTAACCAAAGGCAGGAGAATTTATAGCTGGCTCAGTAGCCCTAACAACTCGCACTAAACAAAGTGCACAATTGAGCAGATGTTTCAAGAAAAAGGTGAAAAGCAGAAGGTAGGAAAATTTCCTACAGAACTGCAGTCACAAACGAAATGTATTTCCTCATAGTATATAATGAGTTGCGAAAGTAATGTTTGTAGAATGTTTTGTAAAAACTAGCATTGATAACAATTTTTCAGAAAATTCCATAATAGTAGATGAAGGGGTTTTGTACAGATTCCTGAATTTTAAGTACCTATTATTTGCTGTGACAAATAACACCCATATTCATTTTTTTAATTTCAAGATGGATTCCTAGCCCTTGCTTTACTGGAACACACATATAAAACAAAATCAAGTTAATTCACACTCATTGTCAGGTGTTGAAAATACATACAGTGGAACCCTGTTATAACACCGCCTTGTATAACAGTTTCCTGCTTAATAAGTAGCATTCTCCTGGTGCAAAAATATGTGTTTCAATGCAAGATTACACTTTTATATACTTTTCCCCTGTATTGAGACAGTGTGTCTCTCGCGTCATCGAAATTCTCCTGCTTACCCCCCCCCCCCCCCCCCACACTGCCGAGCAGTCATACTGCTGACGTACCGCTCGCCTGCCTTGGTCATCTGTGTGCGCTGTCAACACTCTCTGAACTCCAGGCCTGCTTTCAAGCGCATGACGTCATCTGTAGTCGTCCTCCCTCCTGATACTACCCATACACTGTACACAATGTTGCAGTCACTTACTGCTATATTTTATATTTCTATAATTAACTTCATGGGCGTAATAAGCTTCTACCGAATTACTAATATACTCTATGTTCAAGTTAAATAGCTGTAGTAATTATAATTTATAACTGGTGGCCATAAAAATACATTAATTTCATGCTTGATTTTTGTATATTTTGTGATCTCTTTTTAGTGCCTCTGGTTAACCGAAATTAAAAAAACGCGATTGGCTTACAGATTAAATTAAAGCTGGTAATCGTAAAGAAAATATTATCAATTTAATATAAAATAGCACTTGAGAAAACATTTTCACTGCTTTTTTGTAAGTACTTAAATATTAAGTACTTATAGAGAAAAAAAGAAAAAATCTATTTTAAAAACAGTTTAACATTACAATAAATTAAAAAATAAATTTAAAAAAAAGTGAATTCATTTTCCCTTGAATATTGGGATTATAAATCAAAATTAAACAGTAACTAATTCATATTACCTTTACATCATGGTTCCTACAAGCACCCTTTACAAAATACTTGTTACAAAACTTAATTATGCTATAATACATCACTTATTAAGTATTAGGCTTAGGAATAAAAGTTATTCAATCGCCAGTGCAACACATTTTTAGCAAATTGCAAATATATGCATGCCTCTTGTAATTCTAAAGTAATTCTAAATTTTATTTTATAATGACCAGACATTTGTACTCACCTCATGGATTAAATTTAGACTAAGACTTTGTATTACAGGAAACACTTCTACACATTTACTGGGGCAAAGACTTGAATACATTACCATTTTTTGTAAGAGTTGAAATCTTTCGATGTTTTCGATTTTTCTTGCAGGTATCATTTTTCTTCAAACAATAGTTTCTCAAGAGAGCATTAGAAGACATGCTCAGCTCACAATATGTTGTATTATAGTTTCTAAAGTGTGTCCAGCATCACATGCGTCTAGATGTGACAGTTATTCTTTGAGCTGCGCAGTGATGATCATGACAAGAACTTGCTTGTGATTTCCTGTATTTAAAAATTCTTGTTCATATGGATTTGAGAGCATAAGCGCACATTACAATGCTCACAACATCCGGGTGTGGATATTGCAAACCAACACGATCCAGTTCCTTTATGAGGCTATGAGATGAATCAAAGTATTTATCAGATACTAAACCTCCGTGACACGCATTACAATTGAGTTTCTTTAACAGTTTATAAACACAATACACAGCTAAATATGTCAATACTGGTATTACTGCCTCCAAGTCACGTAGATATTGTTCACCTACGGCAATTCTATGAATAATTTCGCTTAATTTCACTGCAGATTTTTCTTCACAAGCATCACTCATGTCAAACGACTTTATTTCTATCAAACCATATTTGCTTGAGTTCAGAACTAATGGCAGAGAATCCTGCAGTCTTGACTTTGCTTCGCACTCGAAGACTTGTCTAACTGATATGTTATACTAACTGCCAGCTAACATTCTATACTTTCCGAACCTTTCTTCCAAAAGGATCAGTTTGTATTTTACCTGGAAGAAAATAACTGAAATTGAATTCTGTCATACAGTATTTAGCAAGTTTGAGTAGGCCGTGGGTCGTATGTGTCAGGGCCAAATGTGTCTCTCTGCTAAGTTTCCCAGTTTCCAAGCCGGATTATTTCCACAGTTCCATCCAAACTAGCATGTTTTCAAGGAATTCAATGAATCCGTTGCCTGGAGAAAGAGTTAAGGGCTGCATGTAGCTGGTAACACGAGTTACTTGGGTAGACACGACGCTATTCATTTTCACCACTGAGTTTAAAGTTTGCTTGAAAGACTGCTAATTCTTTAAGCTATTCATGTTATCAGCCTCTGTAATTTGTCTTGCAATTAATCATGTCAGGAGTTGAGCCTTCAAGATGAATTATATTTTGAAAGAATATAAATATTCCAGTAAGAAATATTTTAGCTGTATTTAGAGAAAAATTAGTAATATAGGTTATGATTGATAACCCTAGAATAGGGCACATTTGTGTATCATGTAAGACGTTTATGGAAGGATAGTGTGAGTAGTAGAGCCCTCGTTTTAAAGGAGTTTTGTAAAAGTTTCATTTTCAGGGCTTGTTTTTATCCTTATCTTGTTTCACCCAAATAGCCATTTTGAAATTAGAATATCCAAATTGTGTGGCATTTTATAATATGAATCTATTGTGTGATAGTTTGTGCATGACATTTGTACGTAGTTGTGAAATACAAGCTTTCCCTTATATATATATATATATATGAATGCGTTTGGTATTCTTCATAAATTGCATGCGTTTTAAACTCATTCAAATAATTTACTGCTTTTTTGCGATGGTCGTGTCGTTCTGTGTACAGAACGTAGCGAGCGTCACAGTATAAAGCTGACATTCCTTGGGGCCTTGAGAAATGTCATAACAGGGTTCTGCTGCATTACTAAAACTTTGAGTGCTTTACAGGATATAAACAATTAAAGAACAAAGAAAGCTGTACGTATGTGGTAGGACAGCAATGAGTGTTAAGTACTTAGCGACGCGATGCAGTGGAGTGGACGTGGAAATGGAGGTAGAGGTGGAGGAAGTGTGACAAGTGTGGTGTGTTCTGCAGTTGGCTCTCGAGGAAGAGGATGTGTGGCGCGCTGTACTGAACTGGGCCAAACACCAGGCCGTTGTCGCCCAGCCTACCGCGCACTGGACTGAGGAGGAGCGTGTACGTGTCTGCCAGCATCTCGCGGGCGTCATCAACCACGTGCGCCTGCTGCTCATAGGTAACCAACCATACTACTTCTTCACTTCCCTCAACAACACCATGTTGGTCTGTGGCTAAACAACTCTACCATTATCAATACACACCCAAAAACATATTTAAAATAACATTAAGTATACTCTACATTACACTGATTTAATCAATATCACAAATATACAGGCTCATCGAAAAAGAATGGTACAATTTAATAAATTTATAACTACAAAACTACGTAACTGAAATAACGGATTCTTTCACCAAATTGTAGTGGAAGGATGAAAGTGAATTTTTTGGACTGTTAGACAGTCGCACACCGAACTTGAGATTGTGGCAGGGACAAGAGAGCAATCTGGCATCTTCGCCGACCTCTCCATTGAGATGCCGACCGTGCAGCAGGAAGCACAGTATGTTCTGTGGTTCGCGGAGTTCAAGTCTGTAGTGGCTGTGTGACATAATTCTAGACGGCAGTATCCTGTACAACGTATACCAAAACAGAGAGCTATTTGTCATTGGGTTACAGCGAGGCCGGTACCGTCCAGAACAAAAACATTCACCAAGATAACAAAGAACGTCCGAAGAAAAGGCGGAACAGCTTAGGCTATCTTGTGTACGCAGCCCTGAAATGTCAGTTGCCCACCGCAGTTTGGAGCTTGGCATTCCGAAGACTACCATGCAAAATGTCCGTCGTAAATGTTTCAGATTGCATGCCTACAAGATTCAATTGGGCATGTGACAACTACGCCGACAGTGCTCCGGAATACGTGATGAATGGACATATGCAGAGCTACATATGGAGCGCGCATAGAAATGTTTTAAGATAAGCAAATATTTGATTCTTCCTGTTCATTTTCGTACAAGAACCGACTAAATCGATCAAATAGTTTCGAAGAGGGATTTTTTTTAATTGTGCCATTCTTTTTTTGAACCGCTGGTGGGTGAATTTACGAGGAGTGGGGTGCAGCTGGCATGGGCAGAGGTAGATAGATGTGTGCGCAGCCTTCAGCAACCTGATGCCGCGCTAAAAACATTTGTCTCCGTACCATAATTTGTGTGTTTGTTGATGAACACCCAATATTTTTGCAGCAGTCTGTACACAGCCAGGCCGTCACTAATATTAGTTGCAGCTGGCTGGACTGTACCGGTGACCCACATGCAGAAATCTAGTGAGGCGAGCCGCCAGAACTTGTGGCCATCACAGTATGGTTGTGTTTGTGTCACATTACATATCAGAGAAGACACTTGCATGTTGTCTGAAGTTCAACTGCATTGTAGCTTGCTGTGAATTTGCAGCTTTGCCAATATGCAGTTACTAGTGACTGTGAACCCAATATTTATGTTGGTTTTCATGTAATACACAGTTTGACCAGAACATCTGGAAAATTGACAAGATGTTCCTACAGGAAATTGAACTAGCTTTGATAAAAAAAAGAATAATTAAATCCCATTGGTGTGCTGAAATAGCTTACATTTAAGTCAATTATTTCCAAACACTAAATTGTTGAAATATAAAGAACTAATAATAAATTAATAGTGACATTTTAATGGTAAATGGCTGTAACGACCTTTACCACGTACAGTAACTTGGTGTCTTTTTTAAAATGCTATTAATATCTAGATTAATTTCAAGAAATTTCCTTGTTCACTCATGAGTAGATGTGTAATGCAGATCCTGGCGTAGCACGATTTTTCTGATAATTTAACCAAAAATACAACAAAAAATTGCATCGAATTTTAATGGCTATTTGTAACGAAAGTACAGGAAAAAATTAAAAATTCAAAATCTGAAATTTAGTGCAAAAATGCTTTAAAAAATAATAAAAAAATCAAGCAAATTTAAGCTAAAAACCAATCAAATTTATCGTTTTCAAGCAGTTTTTTCACATTGCTGAACACAACAATCATTTATTTTAAAAAACAAGCAATTTCCATTGAAAAACAAGCTCTTTAAGCCTAAAATCACACAAATTTTGCCATATTTCACTAAAGGGATGTGCAGAAATTTTGATAATATAAAAACAAGCAATTTACACCAAAATTGCAAGAAAAATTGCATTAAATATTTTCCGATATTTCTAACGAAAGTGTAAGAAAAAATTAAAAACTCAAAATCTGAAACACGAGAAATGGAATAAATTCAATGAAATCATCATTATCGAAGTTCTACTGGTTTTTTTTTTTTAACTTCTATCTGCTCTAGATTTTCACGAATTTCTCTAAGTTCATATTTATGGTCTATGTTATCTAAGATTAATATTTGTGGTCTTTGTAAATTTTAATGAAATTTGCGAACCATATTTTTAAGATCTTCAGATGCATTATATAATCTATAGGAAGGAATTTTTGACCCAATGCCGCTTTCTAAAATGTTTGTCAAACTGCAAGGCAACACATGCATTTTTAGTTTTATTTATAAGGGAAAAAAAATTATTTAGAGTTATGAAAATTATATTTTATTTGATCAAAAATTCGTAAACGTTATAAATGTAACCACTCAACTATAAGCCCAAAAAATTGTTTTAAACTGTCGGAACAATTTATTGATTCCTGCAGTTAATAATATTAAAAATGTATAAATCTTCAGTGATTCTTTCTTTCAAATAATCATAAGTAAGATTTCGTTTACTAATTAAAACAATATTACAAATGATACCTGCTTCTTTAAATATTTTATTAAAATCAACACACATTTTTATATTTGTTTTTTCTTTAACTACGGATGTTTTTCTGTATGAACAATCAATAACAAATAAAGGCCTTCGCCCCCAAAATGAATAGTAATTAATATTACAATCAAAGTTTACAGTTGGATTATAATAAAATTCATTGTTTCTAAAGTCGATATCTAGTTTGGTTTTTGAATTTATAAAATCACTATAAGCAAGAAATTGTTTAAGATAAACGCCGTTTTCAATGTCTAGATTCCAGGTTTCTTTAGGAAAAGTTTCATTTCTACTGTTTTTAACATAATGTTTCTCACATTACAATGATCAAACATAGGAGTTTGTTTATGCCATTCAGCACGATTTTTTCTATTAAATTGAAAGCCTGCAGTTACAAAATCGGGCACATCAAATTGTAAATTATTAAACTGATCTTTTACATCAAAGCTAAAAATATTTGTTCCTTTAGGAATTTTTTTTTTTTTTTAATTGCCAAGTTTCAAACTAATAGGTATTTTAGGTTCTTTATATATTTTTTCTTTAATTGCAATGACCATGTTCAATTCATATTCAACAATAGGCCACATTATTTCTAATTTTTCAATAACAATTTTACCAGGATTAGGACGATGTTTAGTAACTTTATCATCTTTATCAAATGTTTCATAAAGAAATAAACAGTTATTATCAGATGAATCACGGAAAATGGCAATTTTATAGCCACCTTTCCAATAAACTTCATCGTTATCACGAATAAAATCAAACAGATATCTCAGAGGATATATTATTTCGTTTGTTTTAACACAAGAAACAGTTTTAACCTCTTTTGTCATTTTTTCACTAGAAACAGATTTATCTCGATTTAGATTATCAACAGGTTACCAATGACACTTTCGTTTACTGTGGGGATAATATATGACAATTGAATTCCAAACGAGCTGTTCTGTCGTGCATTGCTAGAATATTTGATCCATTCGGATGGCCCTCTCCTATTGTGATGTTGGCAAAGGAATTCATGCAGTTGCTGTGACTGCAGGGACTGGCTTGGGGTGATCCACTACCATCATCTTTCTTCAGGAATGGCAGCAGTTTTCCTTGACACTCTCAGCAGTCCATCAGCTTTCCATACCTCGTCCCTTTGCCTGTCCGGAGGCTGTAGACTCGCAATTGCATGGCTTTTCAGATGAATCCGAAAAGGGCTATTCAGCTGTGGTGTATTTCTACTCTGTCATTGGAAGCGAGCAAATTACGGTCAGTATAGTAATTACCAAGACCAAAGTTGCTCCTCTGAAACATGTCTGTCTACCCTGCCTTGAATTATGCAGTGCCCACCTCTTATCAAGGCTTTTGTCTCATTGTCGGCAGCTTCTTGAACAGGTCTATAAAAATTATCGGTGAATGCATGGTCAGACTCAAGTGTAACCCTTGCTTGGATCAAAAGTCCCCCTCCCCCATATCTTCAAGATCTATGTTGCTAAAAGAGGCACTCATATTCGAGAATGGACATCTCCAAACATTTGGCATCAAGTATGCTCCACTGATAACCCTGCTGACTGTGCCTCGCGAGATTTGTTATAAAAACAATTGACCCCCGAGCACATGTGGTGGTTCGGACCCAGGTGGTTGGCACTTCCTACTTCTCATTGGCCAGAACCCGAATTCCCGTCGATACCCTTGCAGGACTTACCCGATGTGAAGCCACTTGATTCAGCAGCATTAATTGTTACTAGTCCAGCTAATTTATTGTCACTGTTTGAAACATTTTCCTCATGGTTGAAGCTACAACACACAGTTGCATGGATAATGAGATTCTTCTACCGAGCTAAAGGAGTGCATTGCTGTGAAGGTGCTCTGACTCCTGCTGAAATCACCCAGGCCACTCACCGGATTTGTTGGGTGATCCAACAAATCACCTTTCAGAAGGAAATCTAATTGCTACACAAAAGTAAACCATGCTCAACTCGCATCCAGCGCTCGTTGCCCTTTCTTCAATCGCGGGGGTTAATCAGGGCGGGCGGGCATCTAGAAAACTCATCCCTGCCTGATAGCACCAAACACCCTATCATACTCCTCCATGATAACCAAGTGTTCAAGCTGTTGGTCAACCATTACCACTTGGCAGTTTTACATGCTGGCCCGCAACTACTGCAGGCAATGTTAGCCCACAAATTTTGGATTTTGTCTGCTAGAAACCTGGTTCAGTCGTGTGTCCATGAATGCATAAAATGTTTTTTCTATGCAAACGCCAATACTCCTCAGCTCATGGGTGATCTTCCCAAAGCTTGGGTTACACCCAGCCCTCCTTTTACTTGCACACGTTTCTTCACCATTAGGCTCAGCAAATTGAGGAAACCATGTACTCAGAAACCTTATATCTGTGTGTTCATCTGTTTCTCCATCAAAGCAATACATTTAGAGATTGTATCTGACTTGACTGCCGAGGCTTTCTTAGCAGCTCTCAACCGTTTTGTTTCTTGTAGAGGTATCTGCTCAGATTTCTACACTGACTGTTGCACTAATTTGTGTGTGGTGTTTCTCAGTTGAAAAAAAACATGGAAAAATTTCCTTAGATCATATGACTTGCAAGAGGCCATTCAATGTTTTTCCCTGGCTCATCACATCAACTTTCATTTCAACCCACCCGCAGCTCCACATCAAGGTGGTATTTGGGAAATGGCAGTGAAATCAACAAAGACTGTTTTAAGGAATGGGAAACCAAATGTTGACCTTCAAAGAGCTCACTGCAGTCGCTACTCGTGTCGAAGCAGCATTAAATTCACAGTCACTGAAACCTCTATCTAACGATCCTACTGAGCTTATGGCCATCGCTCCAGGACACTTCTTGATTGGGAGACCTCTCCTGATGTTCCCAGAGGAAGACTATACACATGACAATATGAACCACCTCCAGCGATGTATATTAGTACAATCCATCAGCCAGCACTTCTGGAAGAGGTGGCATAGTGAGTACATCCACACACTGCAGAGTCGTGGGAAAAGGACCATCCCGCAGAAGAACGTGGCTCCTGGTGATCTTGTCCTTGTGCAAAATGATAATGTTCCCCCAATATGTTGGTGCATGGCTCGAGTGGTGGAAGTCTTTCCAGGTAAGGACAACTTGGTAAGGGTGGTCAGAATCAAGACAGCTAATGGGGAATTGGTGGTTCCGGTGAACAAGCTCTGTTTGCTCCTTCTGAAAACTGTGAACTAACATGTTGCTGTTCAAGTGTGTTTTGTGATCTACAATCTGCTGCCGAGTGCAAATGAAAACATCTACCACCAGACAGCACTCTCGTCAGTATCCGACAAGATGGCGGCATGGTAGGTCGGTTGAATGCTCGTGTCAGCTCGTGTCTCGGGATAAAACCCTGGTCCTCCGATTAAGTAACTCTTTTCTTGTCTCTATCAAACAAATAATATTTATAATAAACCTAGTCGAAACCACCATATGGTAAATATTGTGACATTCTCCAACCATATAAATTAATAGCATCGAGCTATGCTTTATATCTGGACTCTTGATTTGGATCAAAATCTTCTAAATATTTGTTATTAACTTTATCATATCGCTTACAACATTGTGATATTCCACATCTAATTAATTTTTCAATCATTAAAATCATATCATAGTTATGTAATAATTCTAGTGGTAATAAGTCATTTTTAACATTGCATCCCAAGATAAGCCTGGTGCAATAAAATACCATGCATTTACACGTATATTTCAGAAATTTTCAAATATATCTGCTAATAGTAATGTGTCACTCTTTAAATATAAATTGTGATATTCGCCAAGATTTTTAATATTAAATTGATTCCATACAAGTTTTGCATGCTACAAATCGGCGTCAGTTATGTCGGATTCATTTAATTTATTGTAAAATTCACTCTGGTAAAAGTTCAGTTTCTTCTAATTTCTTCCAACTATCCATATACTAATATGGGTAAACGCCTTTTTTAATAACTAAATCTACTTGTTCTTCTGGGAAATGCTTTTGTGTATGTTTAATTTGTTATCTGGTTAAATTTGTTGATAATTTAGATAAACCACTGGTCATAAATTTAAATGTGTCTATAAATTTTATTTTCAAATTTTCTGTGTTTTTCCTAAAAGTGATAAACTTTTCTTCATTATTTGCAATTAAATCGATTTTTTTTTCATCATATCCTAACTCTTTAATAAATAAATGTTCGTCATATCAAGCTATATTGTGGAAATAAATTGGTACGAAGTTGGGTAATTCTAATTGTAGATTACAATTATTACATACTGGATCAATTAATTTTCCACTTATATGACTATGATGATGTACTTTTTTACTGTCCTCCATATATTCATATCCACATACAGTACATTCACCTGAGTTCCTATAAAATATTTTTTCTTCTTTGGTTAATGAATGCATCGGTTAAATTTGTTAATATATTCCATCGATTTCTTCTACTTCCCTTTTAGTTGATTGTATAATAATTTTATGAGCGTTTGGACCTCGATATACTACTGGAGGCTTGATTTTTACTGCTTCATATTTAGCACAGTCTTCTGTATGATTATTTAAATTATCTTGAGTATAAAGAATTGAAGACATATAATATAATAAATTTTAATTTTTACTTTTATGATTACTTTTTTGTGTAGAAAGCTCGATAAATCTTTAATCCAACAGTAATGTGAATTTGTATCATCTTTGAAATAAAGTAAATTTATATATTTTTCCTTTTTCTTTTTTGTAATTTTTAGTGGGTGTACTGTAGACTCATCTTCAATAAAGTATACATTTATAGATGTATCAATTTGATGTTCTATTTTTGGTATATCATCAATTTTAATAGGATATTCATATTTATCTATTACTTCACCAATATTAAGTCCCATGTTTTTATATTTAGATACTCTATGTGGGTCGTTTTCTACTGGAAACAATGCAGATTTTATTGCCCAAAGAAAACATTTTTGATCGTCATTCTTCACAATAATGCATTCATTCTTAATAAATTCTGGTAGATCAATTTATGATGCTCCATTTAGCAGATTATGCTTTTTTTATTGTTAATTGTATTCCAATTATATTATATAAAGTCCAACCTGAACCTCTTCTTTGAAATTCGGATAATTGTGTAAGTAATTACTGATCTATAATTTTATAAATCTTTGTAAATTCACCTTTGTTTAATATTCTATGATTAAACGACTGAAATGTAAATAATTCTACGTGATTACTTTCCTGCTTGCGACACTTTGTATATAATTTAATGATGTTTTTCAACCCTCTAAATGTTTTAAGATTATTGTGTATTATCTCAAATACCTTATTTTTTACTGATCTTAAAAAATAATTAGGCTCTAATCAATTAAAGTTGTTTTCAATGTTATAAGTTGATAGCTTCCTTTAAAAACTTTATTAAATAAGTAATTTTTATTGCTTCTTCTAATGCTTTTGTTTATAAATACATTATTATAGAGTGGAAAAATTTATGTTAATTCTTTTTTATCTTTGGGATAAAATTCATTGATAATTGTGTCTACCAAAGGTTAATTTGTAAAAATATTCTTTCTTATCCCTTATTTTACCTGCTGGCTTTTATTTCTAGTTTTTACAAATAGATTATTATAAATGGGAATGTTTCTTTCAAATCCTTTTTCTCTTGTTTTACAAATAGATTATTATAAATGGGAATGTTTCTTTCAAATCCTTTTTCTCTTGTTTTACAAATAGATTATTATAAATGGGAATGTTTCTTTCAAATCCTTTTTCTCTTGTTTTACAAATAGATTATTAGAGAACGGAAATATTACTTTCAATTTCGTTCTATCTTTTGAATATAATTCATTAATACTACCATAAAAAATGGTAAATTTGCAAATTTTCTTTCTCTTTGCTAGTATATACTAAATGGTATAATAGCTGTAATTAAATCATCTTTCCTTAGAGTATACCAATGACTAACTAAATCATCACTCCTTAGATTATAGCTATATCTATTTTTTAAATCTCTGCCTATAATTCTTAGATCCCACACTGTCTTCTCACCCAACTCAACTGCAACATTGTTCACATTCATTTTCGATAGTTGTATTTAGAAGAAAACAAATTTAATTATATTTTAATTTTATAGGCTATTTGGTACCTTGCTTTTTTTTTTTTATCAAATAACACAAAGTTCTAGTTGATATTAACATCAAAAATCATATTTATTAATTATTTAACTTCTTACTATGATTTTATTTCTTCATGTATTTCTTCATATATTCATTATAACAATCTTTACATTTTGTTATATCTTTGTCCTTGATAGTTTTATGAAGATAAAATAATTTTATAGCTTTATTCTCATTACACACTTTACATGTTTTTGTTGGATAATTATCGTGTTGAGTTTCATTTAAACTATATAGTGCTGTACTGTGTAATTTAGAATTTTTATCCATTTTGAGAGATGTGTTATAAACATATTTTCCACATTCGCATAATACCCTCTCTTTATTTAATTCATACTGCTTTGTACCATTTCCAATGCTGCATTTTTACAGATGTTATAAAGCTTGTCTTTTGTGTATTCATTAAAGTAAAATTGTTCAATGTTTAATACTTTGCCACACGTTTTACATTGCTTTGATGTTGTATTATTTTCCGTTTCGTTGGCGCGCAGCGATTCCATTTTCATGTTTATTTAAAAGAAATTTTTTTATAAAAAAATATATTTTAATAATAATTAAAAGTAATAAAATAATAATAATTAAAATAATAAAATGAATGTATATTAATAAAATAATCTCATTAATAAAATTCAATTTTTTTCCTTTTAAATAAACATAAAAATGGAATCGCTGCACGCCAAGTTTAACAACTCGTTCGAGATGACAAAACTACAGGACCTAGAAAAAATAAGACGTATGTTGCTACAGATTTTCAAATTTATGATCCAAATTTTGGAAAAAAAATAGTTTTATCTTGATTCAAGGTTTAAAATGTCTTTACCAAATCGCTATGTAAGTCTGTTTGATAAAAATGCTTTAAAGTTAATAAACGAGAATCGAAATGTTATAACATATAAAAGTTTAAAAGAAATAAAAAACCGGTAAATCTATGCATGATTTAGAATTGTCTTAAAATACATAAATTCTATTATTTTTAATCTATCAATTTTCTTTTTAATACTTCGCTTGATTTTGATAATTTTTTCATCGAATTTCACATATTACGTTTTTAATTTTTTCTTGCACTTCGTTACAAATAGCAGGAAATATTTACTGCTATTTTTCTTGCACTTTCGTTACAAATAGCAGGAAATATTTACTGCTATTTTTCTTGCACTTCTGGTGTAAATTGCTTGTTTTTATAGCATCAACATTTCTGCATGCCCCTTTTGTGAAATATTACAAAATTTGTGTGATTTTAGGCTAAAATTGCTTGTTTTACAATGAAAGTTGCTTTTTTTAACAAAAAAATTGTTGTTTCTATAAATGTGAAAAATCTGCTTGAAAACGATAAATTTGGTGGTTTTTAGCTTAAATTTGCTTGATTTTTAGTTTTTTTTTCCAGTAAATTTCAGATTTTGAGTTTTTAATTTTTTGCTGTACTTTCGTTACAAATAGCAAGTAAAATTTGGTGCTATTTTGTGTTGTATTTTTGATTAAAATTATCAGAAAAATCGTGCTGCTCTAGGGTCGGCATTATACATCTACTTTCATGCTGCATTTTTTGTAACATGAGTCTTCCTAAAATACCATTCTTAGCACCACCGCATGTACTTCAGAAGAAATACACAATATATAAGAAGTGCATGCATGGGTATGGAGAAATAATCCTTCTTCAATGGGTAAGCGTCAGTTAAATGATTGATTCAAAGACAGCCTTAATGCATGCTCACTGTATACAAGACTTGTTCAAGAAACACCTGACTACAATAAAACAGAACCTCTCTGTAAGTACATTGTCTATGTGTTTGTGTGTACAGACAGTCAGGTGTTTGCGGAGGAGGTGGAGCCTACAGGGGCCGTGCCCATGGAGCTATCTCTGGAGCGCTACCGCTACGCCGCGCTCCCCAATAAGTTCCGTGACAACTCCGAGGACAAGCGGCTCCAGCCCCGCGTCTCTCTCAAACTGTTCCCCGGCTCGCAGATCCTTGTGCAGGTCAGTGCAACCACATCAAGCAGAATGTATCAGGGAATGTTGAGACACTGATTCACCAACCAGTGTTGCAAGCAATTATGTTGGTGCATACATTTGCCAACACCAACATTTGCTGAATGGAACTAGCTGCCACTTATGAAATGTGTTGTGTGATTTGCAAAAATAAATATTACTGTACCTACCAGAGGCGCATTAACAAAAAGTTATATAAATACCAAAAATGTACTTGCTCAACTGGACACTATTGAATTTTATGCAGATACATCATCAAAAATTTCAACTTTTTTCCCCATGTCACACTGGAGAAAAGTTAAAATATTTGCACTAAACTGAGTCTAAAAGGAAAAACAATTACAAATAGAGTTATGAAGAGAATAGGGCAAGGACACATTAAAATGTTAACAAAGCTTTCAAAATTAAAAATAGTAAAAAACATGCCATACTGTCATTAAAAAAACTGTAATCAACATTGTCAAGAAAGAAGTAAGATGTTAAAGAAATAACTAAGCCTATGTGCTTCTACACATTTATGGGAGTAATTTTAATGCAATAGTTAAATACATAGTAGAGATTATGTGTATTAAAAATGTCTTAGGAAATTTAATTTTCCACTAGATATGACTGTAATAAGTATACTGATTTTCCTGCATGACTGTGTTTTGTTTTTCGAAAAGAGTGTGTGCCCTGACTTTAGTACAATGTTGTTGTTTACTGATGAGTCTTTATTCCAATGAGATCAGATCACGAATTTCAACAATCAGCATGTATGCAATTGTTCAGCCACTTGATTCTCCGTGTATCTTTGGGATGGCATTAATGGTGACTGTTTTGTGGGACCATGCGTTCTTGATAGTAGCTATCTCATCGTATTCTGTTTAATTTTCTCAAAATCATCAAATCTTCTTTCATTCAAGAGGGACTTGATTTCCGGAAGAGGGGAAAGTTTCAGGGTGCAAGATCTGGAAAATATGGCAGCTGCTGGGCATGGGGAATTTTGTGCACTGAATGGGCAGGTGCATTGTCTAAGCTTTTACTCATCCATAGCAACACTTCACATTAATAGCCCATGTTTACTATCTCTACCATGATGTATATGACAACCACACACTGCACAGGTTTGTTCAAACTACTACTGTAAACAAGCGAATGGAGCTAGGGAATTGTAACTAATGGCATGTGTGTGGCCGAATCCAAGATCAACCTGCACCAACTGTCTTCGCTCTGCTTGTTTTCACTCTGAGCAAATGGCATCAGTCCCAATAATATTTGGTCATATGTACTGTACTAAATCAACAATGAAGCTACTGCACATTTTGGTGCCAGTGTAATCAGTTTCTCAGTGGAAAGTTTCATGACTGCTGAATAGATATAATTGGATCCAAATCTTGAATCAACCCCCCCAACTCCACCATTTCTACACTCACATAGCTTTGATTTAAATTCCCTGCACTTATTTTATTTGTGGAACATTAAAAATCACTTGTGTCTGCAGTTCTAATGCAAAATAAAGGGATTCTTTGCAGCTGTATTGTGGAAGGCTGCAAGGTAATCAGAAATCTCCAGGGATATATAAGTACATCCGAAAGTCAATGCAGTGGCAGATTGATGCATGTATTTATCGTGATGTTGGGCACTTTGAATATTTATTATATAATACTTGCAAATTTTCATTTCGTGTATTACCTATCTTACATATTTTAATTTACATAATTGGGTTTCTGTACATTTCTGATTACATATTACATTTATGGTGTTCAGTGTTTAGCCATGCGATGTAGTGTAGTATGCAAGTGATAGCTACGATGGTATTCCACACAAACACGATCCAGCTAGCACACCATAAAATTAAGTTGTATAAGAGGGGAGCTGTAGTAAGGAAACTTAAATGTTCCCAGAAATATATGTTCGTGAGTGTTTTATTCTGCTAGAAGTAGGTATTTTTCCCCAATGGCTTTGACTAATATCAATCCTAACATCTGCAATATTATAAAACTGTGATGTTCGGTCAAAGATGAATTTCTTCCTTCAACATAACAAAGTATCCTCATCCAACAGATATAATTTAGCACTTGGTATATTTTAATCAAGGCTGAAGGTGACCACAAAGATTTGTTGGCAATATTCTGAGAAAGCCTCAAAAACATCAATGTGTGTTGTACTGTCTTCTCAGGTTTTCTGTATGAACCTAGGAACTGTGTTCAGACACTTTGTAGAAAGCATTCCTGTGAGCGCTATTGAAGCTAAACATTAAGCTATGAAAAGATTCATAAAGAAATTTATGTCAGTTCAATGTAATTACCGCCATGGCAAAACCTCTGTGCATCAATACCTAAGCAATAATTTGAGTGTCATACATGTATATACACAGGTGCAATATAATGTGTTTACATTCTGTGAATGTTACGCACATTAAGGATATTTTAATACAGTAGATACCCCTTTGATTTTATACTTCCCCATTTATTTTGTAAGGTTTTTCTGGCCCCTTCATTAATTTAAAAAATTGTATCGGTGTATTATCTAAAACCATACTGTGTATTAGCCTTGCATAAAAAAATTTTCACAATTTATTGCTATAAGTCCTTTTAACATTATTGTTTTGTTAATAAACAGCATTTACCATGGGCGTTAGTAAGTTGCATATTACTGCAACACTTCTGGACAAATAACTGAAGAACTGTTTCAGCGTAACTCTTTACCTTACATCCGGTGATGCGCAGGCAGTAAATGAAACGTGTTTGTTACAGGACAAGATGTCGTACCAGCGACTACTCAACAGCTGGCACGGTAACTCTAAGCAAGTGTGGCGCCTGGTATACCGCGCCTCCAGTCACGGTTACTCTGCAGAGGCCTTCCATCGCAACTGCGACGGCGTGGCTCCGACCTACGTCATTGTCATGGTTCGTATCCATGCCTGCTAGCATCTATGCGGCACACTCTCCAACAAAGACTCACACTTCTACTTTACCTTTCTCATATCCTCTTTCTACATGTTCCGTCATTGCATTTCTGACCACTATTGTAGTGTCAAAGTAACTAAGAACATTGTCATGGTTCGTATCCATGCCTGCTAGCATCTATGCGGCACACTTTCCAACAAAGACTCACACTTCTACTCTACCTTTCACATATCCTCCTTCTACATGTTCCGTCATTGCATTTCTGACCACTATTGTAGTGTCAAAGTAACTAAGAACATTGAAAATCACAGTCATGAAAAAGATCATCAGTCAATGGAAACATTAAAGATCTGAACGTATGAAGGTGATAAGTTGTTGGCGGTATCAGTACTGGCTACAGAAATTAGTAAATACCCTCATTTCTTTTTTTTTTTTAGGAAAGATTAAGATAATGTTATCAAATATAATAATTTGTGTGAGAAGCTACCTTGTATTTTAACTATCTGTTACACAACGCCTGAGGGACGTATCTGAGCTAGTGAGGTATGGAGTTCTTAATAAAAATAAAATAACTAAATAATTTCTAAAATTAATTCACACAGCTATTATTTACAGCATTCAACTATCTATCTCCACTATTTCTCTTTATTTCTCAATATGCACAATACCTACTTACTGTCTACTTCAGTTCGAATTAACTTCCTTTTCAATGCCTCTGGTTATGCACGATTAACTCATACTCGCCATTAACACACATTCAGTTTGTCTGTTGCCATCATTTGTAATGTCTTCCACTCATGTATCCAGTCCAATAGTCCAGCCTGCCAGTCGTACTCTTCACTGCTCTGATGCTCGCAGTCGCAGATTTTCCACCTGTTGGTCATTTCCAGAACTACTAGCTGCTCTTCTAACCCGTCGTCTCATTTAACTTTGCACAATCGCCCAGACTCCCGACTATCGTAAAATCCTTCAGCTCGGAGGACCATCACACTTTTATACTATTACTGACCTTGATCTGGAAGGTTCAATGCACCTCGAGTGTCTCTGAGAGAAACTAGGGCAGCAATCCCCCTAGAGAATTCTTCACATAAACACAGAAATTTAATTTGCTGAAGGTTAGGAGCGCACGAGATGGTAGCGTTATCACAGCAGCATGCAGATAGGATTCCTTTCGTGACTCGCCACCTTTATTGCGTAAGCACTCTGATGTTGGCACACTGTTTCGTCACTTCAGTAGGACAGGACAACAAAGCGATGAAAGGCAACAATACCCAAAATATCTTGACTCATGTAATGATGAATACTGATGTAAATTGTTTATACAAACATATAGGGATATTTTAATAGTTAAATAAAAAAGTTATTCATATATATTATTTACACTATAGATTCTGGGTTTGATATTTTATAATACATGAAACATACTTACTGAATAAAATTATCCATCCCATTTTCATCCAGTTACTGTAAGAGGACAGAGAGCCAATTTATGGTAGTTGTGCTTAATGTCTCGTCGACAGTGAGGTCATTAGAGATGGAGAAAGATTCACAGGGAAGAGAGATTGGGGAAGGAATGGGTAGGAATCGGCCTTGGCCTTTGTTGAGGACCCATCCCAGCATTCACCTTAAGTGATTTTGGGAAACCATGGAAAACCGAAGTCAGGATGGTTTCACTGGAAATCGAACCCGGGTCCTCCCAAATGTGAGTCCAGTAATTTACCACTGTGCAACTCAACTTGGTAAATCTAATTGATTACTTAAAGAATAACTTAACCAAACATAAATTCACAGTAAAACACACACTTGAGATCCTCCAACAATCTTCCAGTTTAATCCCACTTGTGAAATCATAAATATATAAATTACTGTGAAGCGAAGGCCGCAGTAAGAAGGTTAAGTAGGAAGAGCTTTAAGGAACGGAAAGAAAATATGAAGATATAAATTTGGAGGTAGCGTGGAACACTGGAGGCTCATGAGTCCAAAAATAGGTAAAGCGCCCTGAACAAAGGGTGCTAATAGAATGCGGAGTTCACTAGGCTAGAAACGTATTGGTACTAGGAATCCATCACTATAAACTTCTAAAAATTGTGATTATAAAACTGTTAGTTGCCTTAAGAAAATTATATCATAAAACTATATAGACAAACACACATATACATACACATGTGCAAACACAAAACACTATAATTTAGCCTATTGAGTTCAACTGACCTCACAAGGTCAATACCATTTAATCAATAACCACTGCTCATTGTGAATTACATGTTGATCGTTTTGGTAACAAAAGATCTCCTAATACATGACTCAGCAACTTGCCATACTCTATTCACTTTTAGTGAAATTGTATTTCACATAATATCTCGAAAATGGTGAGGCTTAGAAAAAATACATGGGACGAAAAAGTCTGCAACTAAATTATAAACAAATAAGGTCTCTACAAATATTTCCTTTTTTCAAGTGTTTCCTAATGTATTTGCAAATAATCTTGCGCCAAATTTGTTTATGCCCGACCATCACAAAACTAACATTTTGTAGCCTCGTATTCATGTTATTTTTTACGTATTATTGCCTATAGAAAACAATGACATTGAAAAATATAAAAAAATTTATTTGCAATTTTTTAAACTGCTTAAATTTTTACGTCCCAAGTTACATGGGCAGTTTTTCAATCATGTGGTGTACATGTTATGAACGTCAAATGTCACGTGTATGTAATTGCTCATAACTCCGAGGATGCACCACAACAAGATGGCAATAGCCAGTTACAGAACTGCTGGGAATTTAGCTTCCTTCCCAAAGGTAAGCTGAAATCCATAAGTGCACCATGTACCTGGTAAATGGTGAACAGCAAACGTGGGAAATAAAGTGAACGCTCTAGTGGACAACTGCGACACAACCACTGATATTCGTCACGACACAAAGCAATAAACATGTGTTTGACATCCATAACACTGGCACAGGTCTTCCATGCGCTAGCAAGTCTTTCTGGCCGTCGTCCTTCCACCAATTAAAAGGTGTTCCTATAATGTTACACACACTATCGTTAATTGGATACAAATTTCACACCACAATAAACAGATACGTGCCGCCGTGCCGAGTCTGTATGCAGACGGATAACTGTCTAGACATTGCTTCTTCAGCCTGGCTAGGAAAAACTTCAGTAACATTCGGATATATATATATATGTGAAACAATAAGGGCTGCTAGAATATATCAGCGAAAAGAAGAATTTGTTCAGTTTCCAAACACCATCCCCATTTAAAAAAAAAAAAAACAATCTATATCACCCCATTCGTAATTTCCTGACCTCTCCCGGCAAACAGAACATGTCGGCAAAGTGTCAGCAAATTGTCGGCCCAATATGTGTGCTGTTGGCAACTGTCATTTCACTGCCAGAAGATAGCCATCTGACAATGGGGTGACGTCTTTTTTGAGACAGTATGTTTGCCGTTAGAAAAACTCAACGGCCCACTGTATTTTTTTCAATAACATATGGATATCACCTATATTATGTCGGCGTGATATCTCACAGCCAACATGTCGCCAATAGCAAAAATAATATTCTGGGCCGATTCCGATATAGCATCTTTATATTTTCGGTAAGCTGGCCGTCATATTATTTATTATGGCCCTCTAATGTTTTCGAGACGTGGCTCTTAATCACAATAAAGATAAAAATATGATGTATTTTTGCCGACAAACTTTAGGAAAAAGTTTTTTGAATAGGCAAGATGTTAGCTAGCTGTTAATGGAATTAAGTCTTTTTTTGAGATCATGTGTTAACCATTAGCATGTTATTTTAATGATTTTATATGTGTGTGTGTGTGTGTGTGTGTGTGTGTGTGTGTGTGTGTGTGTGTGTGTGTGTGTGTGTGTGTGTGTGTGTGTGTGTGTGGGTGTGGGTGTGTGTGTGTGTGTGCGTGCGCGCGCGCGCGCGCGCGTGCGTGCGTGCGTGCGTGCGTGCGTGCGTGCGTGTGTGTGTGTGTGTGCGTGCGTGCGTGCGTGTGTGTGTGTGTGTGCGTGCGTGCGTGTGTGTGTGTGTGTGTGTGTGTGTGTGTGTGTGTGTCGCATGGTGGCCCTTTGCGTTTTTTACTTTGAAATTTTTTTTCATTGTACAACCATCCGACACATATATTAAAAACTGGAAAAAAAAAACTATTTTGTTTACAAGCTTTTGAAGAAACGAAGAAGCAGTTTTTAAATAATCAGTGTTCAAAATTTATTTATTATATTGTCATGGAATGTATGCATTCATTTATAATAATTTGTGTCATGATAAATCAAAAATTACTGTAGAGTATCAGCTACTTACCTTCTGATGTAAAGGTTAGCATGCTGGACTGTCAACTTAAGGGTTTTAGGTTCGAATCCCGTACTCAGCAATCGAAAGATTTTCTTATCATATAATGTGTTGAGAAGATAATGAAATGAATATATGTAAAGACTCACTAACAATTACTACATTTCTTAATCGAAAACTTAAGGTTTATTTCATTGTTATACTGTTTATTTCTGGACATCATGCTAGCACGACATCCAGCCGCCACAGGCCCGGCATCTTGCTGCCATCCAGCAGTTGCAGATTCCGAAACTTGTTGGCTAGCTTTTACCGGCCTGATTATGGCCTGACTTTTCGTTTAAGTTGGGCCGGAATACATTTTGTATCCTGCCGGTAGCAGTACATTGTATTTTTGACACTGTCGGCAAACAGTCAGCCGCCAGTCCATCTTTCCATCGGGCCGCTTCCGGCATAAGACAGCGGGCCGACATCAGCTTGCCGGAGCTTGTCGGCTATCTTTTACCAGCCCGTATTTTTTGTGTTTGTTAGGCTGTTTTTGAGATTAAATGGCTAGTGCGTGGCTATGTACTCTAGTGATTTTCAGTGCCTCAGTAAAAGAACTGCCTTAAGGACCAATTTTTTTTATCTTGGAACTTATGGAGGAAATGTATAAAGTAATGGATCAGACATATATAATAAAAGCAATGTAAATAAATATTAATTATAAAACTTAGGTGAAGCGCATCAAACGTGTCCATTGCGAGTTGTCACTGGAATAAAAAAATGTGAATGTGTTTTATGATAACCAGCAAACTGTTGAAGCATATAACTGTTAATGTCATCCTGATGTCACAGTATCTATTACTTTTGTTTCCCTTACCTGTCTTAACTCCCAGAATCACTGTTACTCGCTGCTACAGAGCTCTCACTGATGGCAATTTATTTTACAGCTCCGTTGTTCCGTAGGCCTACATTTGCTCGGCGCTTCGAGCGCGGTGAACAATGAAGATCAGGCCTCGCCGTCTGTAGTCCATACACATGGGTGTATGCTCCAGCCGAGTCTTCCCTAATCCAGAGAACGTCCCCTTGCAGCACTGAAAGTGCGGTAGAAAAGGCATAACACAGGACTAACACACTGGTCTAAAGACAGAGTACTTATGTGGGGGCTCCAGCATTCTGTGTACCAGAGTATTTAGAAAGGCTGGCCGTTGCTAGTGTTTTTGGGTGGCAATCAGTGGCTTGGTTCGATTGAGTATAGTTACCAAGATCACCTGCGTTTCTCTCAAGGAGGAGGTCAACTGGGATAGGTGCTACGTCTACAGGAATGTTGTACTCAAGGATCGGTTCAGACACAATGTTTATTTCATGTGATTGGAAGTAAACATATGGTGATGCACTACCTCTTATGTATATCAAGAGTTTCGAGGAAGCTAAGTCTACGCAAATCAGGTAGAGATGACCTGGACCTAGGTTATGAGGGGCACTAGACGCGCTGTGAAAACAATCAATAACTTGACTATAACTCCCTAGCCATTGTTGCCCAGAAGGGGCCTCAGTGTCTAGTGTGTAGACAACTTAGTATTGGTTTCTTTGGCACGGTGCTTGGATTACTAAGAAGGGCGTGGAAGGCGTGCAGGGATTAGGCATCTCTTCATCACTGATGACAGTGCGGTGAAGATGGAGGGGTGTAACGAGGAGCTAGGTATATCTCAGGCGGCTCGCGTGGTGAAGATGGAGGAGTGTAACGAGGAGCTAGGTTAATCTCAGGCGGCTAGCACGGTGAAGATGGAAGGGTGTAACGAGGAGCTAGGTATACCTCAGGCGGCAAGCGCGGTTAACGAGGAGCTAGGTATATCTCAGGCGGCTAGCGCGGTGGAGATGGAGGAGTGTAACAAGGAGCTAGGTATATCTCAGGCGGCTAGCGCGGTGAAGATGGAGGGGTGTAACGAGGAGCTAGGTATACCTCAGGCGGCTAGCGCGGTGAAGATGGAGGGGTGTAACGAGGAGCTAGGTATATCTCAGGCGGCTAGCACGGTGAAGATGGAGGGGTGTAACGAGGAGCTAGGTATATCTCAAGCGGCTAGCACTGTGAACATAGAGGAGTGTAACAAGGAGCTAGGTATATCTCAGGCGGCTAGCGCGGTGAAGATGGAGGAGTGTAACAAGGAGCTAGGTATATCTCAGGCGGCTAGCGCGGTGAAGATGGAGGAGTGTAACGAGGAGCTAGGTATATCTCAAGCGGCTAGCACGGTTAACGAGGAGCTAGGTATATCTCAGGCGGCTAGCACGGTGAAGATGGAGGGGTGTAACGAGGAGCTAGGTATATCTCAAGCGGCTAGCACGGTGAAGATGGAGGGGTGTAACGAGGAGCTAGGTATATCTCAGGCGGCTAGCACGGTGAAGATGGAAGGGTGTAACGAGGAGCTAGGTATAACTCAGGCGGCTAGCGCGGTGATGATGGAGGGGTGTAACGAGGAGCTAGGTATACCTCAGGCGGCTAGCGCGGTGAAGATGGAGGGGTGTAACGAGGAGCTAGGTATATCTCAGGCGGCTAGCACGGTGAAGATGGAAGGGTGTAACGAGGAGCTAGGTATAACTCAGGCGGCTAGCGCGGTGATGATGGAGGGGTGTAACGAGGAGCTAGGTATACCTCAGGCGGCTAGCGCGGTTAACGAGGAGCTAGGTATATCTCAGGGGGCTAGCACGGTGAAGATGGAGGGGTGTAAAGAGGAGCTATGTATATCTCAGGCGTCTAGCACGGTGAAGATGGAGGGGTGTAACGAGGAGCTAGGTATAACTCAGGCGGCTAGCGCGGTGAAGATGGAGGAGTGTAACGAGGAGCTAGGTATACCTCAGGCGGCTAGCACGGTGAAGATGGAGGGGTGTAACGAGGAGCTAGGTATATCTCAAGCGGCCAGCGCGGTTAACGAGGAGCTAGGTATACCTCAGGCGGCTAGCGCGGTGGAGAAGTTGAGGCGAGTGTGCAGACTTGTCAGTTCCGACAGATAGTTCGGTGGAAAACTAAAGACAGGTAGGTGGCAGACTGATCAGTTCCTTCGGCAGCTAGAGTGGTGAATGAATGAAGACTGCTACTCAGTCGAATTCTGACTCTCCTTTTATACAGCTGCCTCGGCGTTCATTGGTTGGGTGAGGGGTTGCCCCTGAGCGGTGGGTGGTGAAAGCAGAGTTTATCTGGAGTGATGTCACGGGCCCACTGGCACCCCCGGTGGGTGCGCAGTGTGCGTTTGTAGTAAATACGAACCCCATTCGTAGAACTGCTACAAGTTAGTGTGTAAATCTATAAAAATACTAGCTAGCACATCTTAATATTGCTATATTACTGTTCGCCTTTTACATAAATTGATTGCTAACTAGTATAGTTTCTTTCATTTACTTTAAAATGACTCTAAGGTTTTAAGTGCGTGTGTGTTATTTTTAATTTTTACGAAAATTACTGACTGGTTGCAAAATATATATGTTTTCTTTACGTACCGAGATATTATAAGCATGTAAAATTTAATGATAAAAAAATATTGGTCCGACAGAGTTCTGAACTCACGCTCAAAAGATACGCTATTTAAGCAAACGCCACTACTTTTGCACTGTACTACAAGTTCAGACGCCACACAATGAGTTTATATAGGCCTATAGTAGATACATGAATAGTTCAAATTAATATTTGCATAGAGTAGGTGAGGTTTTAGGTATTTATAACGGTTTTAAACAGTTTTTAAAATTGGTCATAGCCAATATTATTCGTCGTTGTTGCGTTTTAAATCTATTTGAAACGGTTTCAACTTCACGGATGTATAATTAAGATGGAGGCCTCGTTTTATATTTCTACACTATCTCGTTTCAAGTAGTAGCCACAGGAAGCGCCCTACGTTCTGAAACTGCGATGTGATTGGCCAGTTACGAAAGCCGGTGTGGAACCTGCCACGAAAAATAGGACGTGTCCATTACCAAACCTGGTAGGAAATCTGACCGTACAAGGCGGGAAATGCCATGACGGGTGCCACACTAGCCCGTATACCAGCCGCTATGGCGGGCCTTGACAAGCTTTTAGGGAATCTGGTATGGTGTAATATCGCCTTAAGCCAGATGGCAGCGGCGGCCATAGCTGGCTGGTGCACAGAACTGGCAGCTCAACCAGCCACAGTGCAGTGACATTATATCTTCTGTAACTCACCCATTCAAACTACCACGTCCACCTTCTCTTTTTTAATTTCCTCGACCAAATGTTAGGAAGTAGTGAGGAGGAGCAGGATCTAGATGCCGCGGCTGTGAGATAAGAATCTATCTACCATTGTTGACACATGCTGAGGCAGAAAGATGCGGACATGTTCTGGGCATGAGAAAGGCAGAAACATCTGTATTTTAACAAAAATAGAGCAAGCCCCGATGTGTGACTACAGACGAACCGTATTACAGTTTCAGCTTACATCTCCTTTAGACAGTGTTTCCAATCACTATAGACAACATCACTGACACTTGTAAGCAAATGTGATGTTATTTAACACATTCAAAAATTTACATTAAAAACAGACAAAAAGGCTAAAAAATTACCAGCTTACCGAATCCAAAATTTAACAGTATAGTAGCATTCAACAAAGTTGTTCTAATCTACATCACAGCAAAAATTTTACTGAAAACGTCGTGGGAAAAAAAATTTAAAAATTGGATATAAATGCAACTGCTCCTAGATATTTCTGCTTGCTTTTGTCTTGAACTTTGGAGAAGAAGCTGACCCAGCCAGTGAAAGTTTCTATCACGCATCCACGTGTTCGTAAACTGTGTTCATCTGACTCGTGTGGGGGTGTGTTTGTGATTATCCATGAGTACCTTCCTGTGGGGACTTATGTTTTCTGTCTCTTTCTTACAATTTCGCGAGCAGTCTATTCACACCATATATTTAAAAAATGTACGTAAGTTTAAATTGAGTATGTTTGCCATCAATAAATGTTTCGCAAAAGACTTATCACTACACTGAAGTTGTATTACGCACATAACAACAAGCCGACATATCGCAGGATGTTCATACTCTGTGCTGCATGGCGAGCCAGGCCAGTAGTTCATACTCTGTGCTGCAGGGCGAGCCAGGCCAGTAGTTCACACTCTGTGCTGCATGGCGAGCCAGGCCAGTAGTTCACATTATGTGCTGCAGGGCGAGCCAGGCCAGTAGTTCATACTCTGTGCTGCAGGGCGAGCCAGGCCAGTAGTTCACACTATGTGCTGCAGGCGAGCCAGGCCAGTAGTTCACACTATGTGCTGCAGGGCGAGCCAGGCCAGTAGTTCACACTCTGTGCTGCAGGGCGAGCCAGGCCAGTAGTTCACACTCTGTGCTGCAGGGCGAGCCAGGCCAGTAGTTCATACTCTGTTCTGCATGGCGAGCCAGGCTAGTAGTTCATACTCTGTGCTGCAGGGCGAGCCAGGCCAGTAGTTCACACTCTGTGCTGCAGGGCGAGCCAGGCCAGTAGTTCATACTCTGTGCTGCAGGGCGAGCCAGGCCAGTAGTTCATACTCTGTGCTGCAGGGCGAGCCAGGCCAGTAGTTCATACTCTGTGCTGCAGGGCGAGCCAGGCCAGTAGTTCATACTCTGTGCTGCAGGGCGAGCCAGGCCAGTAGTTCATTCTCTGTGCTGCAGGGCGAGCCAGGCCAGTAGTTCACACTCTGTGCTGCAGGGCGAGCCAGGCCAGTAGTTCACACTCTGTGCTGCAGGGCGAGCCAGGCCAGTAGTTCAAACTCTGTGCTGCAGGGCGAGCCAGGCCAGTAGTTCACACTCTGTGCTGCAGGGCGAGCCAGGCCAGTAGTTCACACTCTGTGCTGCAGGGCGAGCCAGGCCAGTAGTTCACACTCTGTGCTGCAGGGCGAGCCAGGCCAGTAGTTCATACTCTGTGCTGCAGGGCGAGCCAGGCCAGTAGTTCATACTCTGTGCTGCAGGGCGAGCCAGGCCAGTAGTTCACGCTCTGTGCTGCAGGGCGAGCCAGGCCAGTAGTTCACGCTCTGTGCTGCAGGGCGAGCCAGGCTAGTAGTTCATACTCTGTGCTGCTGCTGATGTAGCATGGTTGCACTCTTGCTTGACCGCTGAGTGATTGACCAGCGGGGTGGGGTGTTGACGGGAGGCAGCTACTTGGTTCGCAGAGATGTCAGCCAGCACTAAGCTTTCATGGGTTTCGTTCTTGCATTTTGTCTTGTAACATTACATAAGATATTTAACACACGAACTAATTGTCCCAGATTTTTTAAGTAAGGTGTCACAATATTAAAAAAAAAAAACAACATAATAAATAAGTTCAGTTTAGCGTATCCCCAACTCTCATACACAAGCTGCCACTAGTACTTATCATTGGTTAGTAGGTTTTTTTCGAGGATCCCGTGTTTCCCCCACCCTTGCATTCCGGCTCTGCTCCATACTCATCTTGCTTACCCTCATTTGCTCTCAAGACATTAATGTAAAGAGCCCCCCACATCTCTTCACACACTCACTAATTCTAACCCAACCAAATTCGTTAAAACTATGGTGTAACACAGTGATAATAAATACATATTTCGTACTATTTCTGTTTGAAGGCATTTCTTTGTTTCATCTAAACCTGTAGATATAGAGTAAATATCTTGTCTGTGATCAGAATTAATATTAATTGTGGGCTTGGATAAAACATGCCCGCTACTACTAACTTAAGGTTTCTAAGATACTTATAATCCATTAGAAAGTGTGCAGGTGCACATACCAGTTTTTCAGTGCCAATGAGGGTGAAGAGGGCTAGAGATGGAGCAGTGACAGAATGCAAAGGCGTAGGAAATGGGAAAGATCCGAGAAACCCACCAACAACGTCTGCCACAGTCCCTATATGCAACATACTGAGTTAGGTTCTACCAGGAACTGAAGTCAGTTTGCCATGTGACAAGTTGTCCCATTTGAAAGCAAAATCCAGGCTTATACGTTATATAACTTAAGAAGTAATGCAATTTTTTTATCAATATTAACTTCTTGTAAACTGTAATTCTGAAATATCAAAATTAAGTATATTTGGTATGGTATTGGCCTTGTTGTATTAAGCCACATATGTAGAGCAGCATGGGCCGCCATGCTTGCAGGCACGTGGCAAGCATCCCGATGCAGTAGCTTTTGTACTGAAAGAATTTTCTGTAACTTTACAAGTTACCCCAGTGTTTGAAGTATGCCCAGTAGATGGTACTATCTTGACATTTTCGGAGGCAATTTTCTGGCACGACACAAGGTAGCTATAATTGGTTCCATTTCATTTTCCTGTGCCATGACTGTGTTACTAGCCAAGTAATTTACGTCTGCCATTATTCTCGCCCCCCCCCCCCCCTTTTTTTCTCTTCCCAGCCCAGTACGTCCTAGTGGTGCATGTGTTAGACCTTCTTGGAAAGAGGAGTGATGTCCAGCATAAGTAACGTACTTGGCTTGTTGCACGATGTAGCCTCAGGCAAGCATAAGAGATTGTAGCAATACCTTGTGTCAGGATATACCTTGTGTGTGTGTGTGTGTGTGTGAAACACCTGTCAGTAGTGGACGGGAGAAGTTTGAGTGTCATTTAACACTGTGGTCTTGAGAGCTGATGAGGATGAAACGAGGTGGACACGACGGAGTACTGCCAGAATGCAAGGGTGGGGGGAAAAGGATATCCTGAGAAAAAAACATCATCCAGCACAATTCTCACGTGCAAGAACCATGAGTAACTCAACTGAGAATTGAACCCAGTTTTCCGTGGTGGGAGGTGAGTACTCTATCCACTGTGCCACCGCAGGCCCTGCACCTGGCAGGAGGAGAGAGGTGAAGGTGTGTACGCGTGTTACAGGGGTCGCGTGGGGAGATCTGCGGAGGGTTCAGTGACGTACCGTGGGGCAAGACCAACACCAAGGGCCACTATATCCCCTCCGAGAAGGCCTTCCTCTTCACATTGACCAACGACCAGGATCTGCCGCCTACCAAGTACGACATTGTCAAGAAGATGTTTGCCATTTGCTATCACCCCGAGTAAGTCCTGCATTATCACTACCATGAATGTGTTGTCCATCACTGCAGTGCACTCTGCCTTGCAATGAGCAAACATTTCTACTCCATTATATGCACTCCTTTATTCTACTGCTTTATACATAACTGAATTTCCCCCACCTGACATGAATAGTCATCAAATACAATATCAGGTAATAGGATACTTTTCCACTAACTAGGACAAAATTCAGGGCATGGAAAATTTTCCCAGGACATAAAAAGTTAGTACGAAATTTCACCAAAAATAAAAGCTGATTTTTTTTACAACTCTGTATTTATTACATACATGAAATGCTGCTGCAATACAAGTTAAATACACCTACCTTTCTTGTGATGAAACTCTCTCAAACTAGCACATTGCGACACTAAATAATTTGCGGTATCATTAATTAATAACATATCAAAGGAACATCAATCTTGAAAATAAACAACTGGAGAACTGGGCTACAAATTAGGTAGTGTATAAACTCTATAATCTTAAACTCGGTAGTGTATTCTCTTTATGCATGCATAGGACTACATATTTACTAAATATTGCAACCTCAATATCCAATGGCCTACACAAGTAATGGTCAAAAGTCAGGCTGCATCTATCGGCACTAGCTGTTATTGGCAATGACAGTAACTAATACAATCAAATTCACATAATTCTGTTGTGTGTATATAAATTTATATATGTATGTATATGTTTAAATATGGTTGTGTGTTTATTTACATTCTACCTAGTATCAGCACGTGCATGCGAAATTGTAGTATTTTATACAATAAAAATTATTTAAAATTTCCCTAGTCCTAAAATATTTTTCACAAACCTAGTTTGCGTGTTTGCACATTTTGTCCCCTCGGTTTTTCTACCTCGCCACAGGACATAACTGTGAAAGTAAATTTGTTTGTAAAATACAATAATGGTTTATTGGTTTAATATAATTATATGGTTTGTTTAGGTGCTGAATATGTAATCAGTGATGGTTCAGCTAATTAGATAAAGAATCTATAAGTTTACATTTTTATACTCTCAAAGTTGCATGACATGTGCTAGACAATGTTAAAAAAATTTTAATTTTAATTGCACGCGATTAAAATTATTTTACCACAATGCTCAGCAACCAACGTTTGGATAGAATAGAAATGAATGTACACGTGTATTAAGTATGATTGCTACACATCAGTTAATGTAGTTTCCAAATCTGCCCTATACTACTTCAACAAAGAGTGAAATGATGTTCTCGTTACCAAAGTAATTACGTCTGAAACCACACAGCTGAACTGGCTGGAGTAACTATACCTTCTCTGTCCAAGATGTAATGTAACGCACACAATGATGTGACTGTATAACTTCGCATGTGAGGAAAAGCACACGCATGAGTGGCTACACACAAACTTAAATACATATAGTATATCTCTTCCTACTTTATACATTTTAGTATTATTAGAACAAATTTATATAAATATTTTAATGTTTATTTTTATTTAGTTCATTGTTTTCAATAATAAGTATCGTATACACACATGTGACTGGCTGTAGTCAACATTTATGTATGTAATATGTAGACTTTTGTTGCTGCAGTAAGTTGGCATCAATGTGTAAATAGCTCATGTACCACTTGACTCACTTGCAAAGTAATAAGCACCGTTAATTAAACAATTTTCAAATCAACCTTCGAAGAAATGTCTGCCCCCACCTGCATATATTTTAATGGGCACACTGACCTGCATGTGTCCAGCAGAGTTAGTAACGATGGACAGAAAGTAGTTCAATGTCTGAACATCGAATTGAAAGTGTTAGCTAGGCATCTGTGAATAATAAAATAGTTTTTTTGCCTTCTGTTTTTTTAAAATTAATGTATGTGTTAAAACTAATAGACTTGTGAAATATTTACATTTCTAATAGTTTCACAGTTTTACTTGACTAACGCATGAATTAAGTGATGAGGCCCATGGCAAAGTTAATGTTACATGTGGTGTAAGAATGCACAGTGTGCATACAAGCAGATCGTAAGCAGGGCTTTCCAAATAGTTCAGTTTGCAGTGATCAGCCTATAAGGATGCTATGTGCGAAATGGATGTGGTTGCAGCTGCGGGCCGATCTTCGGGGCGGGAGCGGACCTACTTATAGCCAGCAACTGTAACACCACCATGGACAGCTACTCCAACCTGCCTCACTCTTACGATGGCGACAACGCCTCCTGCACTGTTCTCATGGGCGACTACAACTTCTCAGTGCTGGATTACGAGGTTTTCACCCCAGTCACTAAGTAGTCCAGCTAACAACTCGCTGTCACTTCTCTCTCTCGCCCATACAGACTCCGCCAAAGAACAGTCTGCCAGTGTGGCGTATCCTCCATGTTTGTCGGGCAATGCAAAGTTTATTGAGTTAAGTAAGGAGTGGTGCAATATGAAGGTGCAATATACTGAAGAGAAAATCATAGGTTTTTTTGTTTTGATCTAACCCTCCGCTCAGTTACAGAAAATTTAATACTGTAAAATACTTGTGAAATGTGTTATCCATCACCTCCAAGATGCACAGTCATGTAAAATGTACTGTAAGCCATTTTGTAAAAAGAAATTGTGACGACCTGTTAATTACTAGAGAACTATTGTTTAGCTTTTACACACTGCCATTTTATATAGACTATTTGATTTTTTTAATTGAGAGTAGAACTTAGGTAAATGAACAAATTTCTAGTAAAATTTTGTCTAAATGTGTGTATTATTTTCAATTTCAAATGATGTCCCCAGAACTCTACAATCTCCTTTCCTATCCAGATAAATATAGGTAACTCAATCCAGGGTAACTTTGTACCTGCTGGGGTATAGCTGCTTCCACAATACAGTTATGTGTTGCGATGAGCTGTAGCCAATAAGAATGAAGCAGCAGTCTGTTGAATTAGTGTTTGTTTACGTGCAGAATAAGAACTATTTGTTTACATTCTGATGATGACAAGCCCGTTTACGCTCACATTTTTGTATTTTTATTCTTATTGTTGTTGCATTATATACAAATAGAAGATAAGCTTTCCTTTATGTATGTACAATGTCATAAAAATAGTGTATATTAACATCAAAATAATTCTCATTTGTCTTATGTGTCTCTTGTACTCGCAGTATGCTAATGCATAGTTTTCAACTGACATCGTGCTCATACAGCTTTGCTTGTTTATATTCTACCCACTTAAGACATTCAGTGTCAATGTGTCTCCCGTGTCTCCCGTGTCTCTTGTTATATTCATGAGGTCTATATAAACGTAATTTTCACCCTTGAAATTGATAGTAGCGCCATCTCAGACAGCGTGTGTCATTGACATCGCATAATTGTGAAACGGCAAGTATAGTTCGTCGCCGCCCCTCGCGTATTCATGCATTGCATCTCAACGCTTCACTGTATTGTGGAACCAACCTAAGTAGAACTGTATTGGTACTGTAACAGCAAACCATTGCTGCGAAATTTCAATCTTTAATTTTATCTGCTTAGGAAATGTTTGCTACTCAGTCACCAAACAACACCAAAACAAATATTTTGAGTGTTTCAATGTAACCCTGGTTTATGGCCTGATGTGAAAACTATCGACAAATGTATGCAAATTGTCTACATAATTCATAAGAAAATGATATTTATGTCAACTGTTAGTATCAGATGTTCACATATAGTTATTGTAAATGACAACTGCATTTTGTGTTGGCAGTAATACCCACATGCTGCATCTTGTTAAAGTACATACTTTATCTCATCAAAAAAAGCAAACAGCAATACGTCAGTACTGTCTAAGTTGTGGTTAAGATGCTTCATTTGTACAGACAGCTTGTGGTCCTCTAAATGTCCTACATAAATGTACTAACTCGTGAGTTGTCATCCATGACATACGCGTGCATGCGTGTGTGTGTGTGGGCATGCATGCGCACGCATGTGTGTGTGTGTGTGTGTGTGTGGGCACGCATGTGCACGCATGTGTGTGTGGGCATGCATGCGCACGCATGTGTGTGTGGGCGTGCATGCGCACGCATGTGTGTGTGCACGCGAGCACATGCATCTCTTGCTCTTCCCCGTCCTCCCTTTATCCTACCTTTTTTTTTATGTAGTTCATTGAAAACAAATATGTGTAGCAGGAACTGTTGCACTATAATCACTGCAAGCAAATCCTTGCATTTTGTTAAAAAATAATCCTTGGCTCTTTCACGAACTTCATACTAAGGAAATAATGCTATGAATAATTTAATGTAATGACATAAGCTTTCATTGAAACATCGTGTAGTTTTGCAAGTCTGACATGAAAACCAAGGGACGTTTTGATCATATAAGAAAAGATCAACCTCCTCGTCCTTAGCTGGCCTGCCAGCAAATATTGCTTGCTTGCACATCTGGACTATGTGATGAGAACCTTTGTTGGGAAGGCAGAGATGAGACGAGCTTGGTACATATCCGATTAAGATATCACACCTGGCTGCAACTAACACCTGCAAGACGTTTGTGGATTGTCTCCTCTTTTGAGAAGAAACACGATGAATTAAGCCACTTTGAGCATGAACAATGTGGAACAGTGTACACAGAATTGATGCAGATACAAATACAGTACATCCCTTTACCCAACAGACTGGGGTTTTTAAGAGAGTTGTGGACAGTGGTGTCTGGCGAGTGTTCCTGGTTGGCATGCCACAGTAGTGGGAGGGTGCCGGTTCCAGACCACTCCTAGAATGACATAGGGGTGGGGACGGATTCAATCCCATAAGATTAATCTAGCTCCGCAATCGCTGTACATACTGGACCACTAAGTGCGGAGAATATTGCTAAGCAAGCCAAGCCGAGTGTAGAGTCCCTCACAAGAAGCTATGATGTGATTACTTCTGGAATTAATTGGCTCCCTGCTACAAGATTCTAGGCTCTCTTCTCCTCCCCTCTGCTGTCCTGTGGTTGCTTAACCCCTCCCCCAACGCCCTCCCAATACACTCATTCCCAGCGAGGTAGGCTTGTGTCCAGTTCCAAACTTACTTGTTAGACAGCACTGCTGTAGTCATCGTTCACGAGCTTAGTTGTAGAGTTGACCAACAGGAGCACTGATGTCTCTTGATGCCGTCGTAGACCGCTAGGTAGCACACAAGCTTGATAGATCACTTACATTGATTCTCGCATCGACTGCCAGAGAGAGCGTGAGTCGCTCGCCCACAACAGCCAATGTTGTTTAATGCTATTATATGTTGCTAGAAGCTCTGGGGTAGGCTGGAAGCTTAAGACAATTTTCTTGATCATATATTTAATGCAATAGTACACTATAAAAACTTTGCTTACTAGTGGTTTTGAACAAGGGAACCCTGGCTCGATAACATGCTGCTCCTTCCATCTGAGCTTCCAAAACATAAGTTCAAATGAACCTTTTAAAAGTTTATCAAAAAGAAGACACACTTGCGAACTCGTACATTCAAAACTAATTTGTAGTATTTATCGTGATTTAACAATCGAGTAGATAAACCACAGTTAATATAAAAAGGTGATGTATTTATATTGATACATGCTCCCTACCTCGGTGACAGTAGTCAAGGAACTGACGCCCTCCCAAGTACTTCAAGTAATGCTTCCGTGGCATATTAGTTATTATTCTGGCCTGGTGGGTTGTGATAGGTTCTGGGCGGGGCTGCTTAGTGGGAGGATACGATCGGAGGAGGAGGTCAAACCCCAGAGTGAGTCGAACCACCATTAGTTCCCTTCCTGGGAGATCCATCTTCCTCACTACAAGGGTTGTCAAAATATGGGACGCCAGCTGTCCCGTAGGTGTGTGCATGGTTAGATGAGTTTAAACTATGGTAATGGTAGGGGTGGGTGATCTGGTAGAAGAGATTGGTGCTATCCGCAGTGGCCTAGTGGGCTGGCATGAAGGAATATAGTTTAGCGGTGAAGAAACTGTGTGAGACTTGGGGCTGTCCTTCGACAAGAGTCGAACCCAGATAATCTTCTCCGAAGCCAATTTTATCAGACATGAATTGGAAATGTTCTCTTTCGGGACTAACTTAGGTATGTTCGCTGTATTATGGCAGCGGGTTCTGGGGGTCTCCAGCCGACATGTAGGTTCCAGTTTGCATTCCAGCCAACAAGCACCTAATAAAGCATCGAGCTCTGACATGTGCTCGAGGGGTATAAAGGGTGAAATAGGTCGGGGTGTGTAATCGGGTGGTGTAGGTTGACGTGTAACCTCACTCGTGACTTAAATGAATACTTCAGAATTAATTTGTCATTGTAAGGCACGTCGTTCTGGGTGCTGTGAACGGCTCTTACTACCAACCTCCTTATTGTGCATTGATACAGCCTTCTGACCTTTCTGTAGATATGTAGTCCTAGCGGGGGTGTCTTATGTAGTCACACCCAAGGCCCTGACATATAGATAGGCAGTCTGGTATTAGGACGCAACCGAGGGTAGACGAGGGAACACTTGAAACCTAGGAGCAGCGGCGTGTCCCTTCGGACTGAAAGCATTCTGCAACCTCTGTCTCCTGTGGAGTTGGGCAGGGTTTTCTATTGCACATGTTTCAAATACACAACAATTAATCTAAATAAATAAAATGATCAGGGATCTATATCAAAATTATGGTAGGCAACAACTCAAATTCGCATAATGTTTATTAATGTGGGAAAATCCCTGTTAGGATATAAACTAGCTAAACATTAATGAATACATATGCAATGAAAGAGGCGAAGGTGAGTCTGGTAATTAATAAAAATATATATAATTAAATTCCTGTTATGTTATAGGGCATTGTGTTACCTCTGTAGTCGAGCCGTCCTTGAGGTCAGCTGGCGTGAACGAGTTTTTGCAAGCTGCAGGAATTATGTTGCATTCTCAAGCTGCTGGGCTGGTGCTGCCTTCCCAAGATGCTGGAGGTTATAGCCGTTCGCAGACTGTGGAGAGGAGAGAGAGGTCTTCGCATACCAGGAAGTGTTGACTGACCTACGCGTCTGGTGAGCCCGCGTCTGGTGAGCCCGGCATCTCTATGGGGGGGGGAGGGGGCTCTCGAACTTCCTTATATAGTGTAAAAGCCCATGGTCAGCAATCTTATAGTGGTGTGTGGTACAGAACCCTTCCAGCGCATGAGGTAGGTTTATCAGGGTTGCGGCAGCGCCGCTCATTTTTTTATCTCCCTGCATGGAGGCAACGACAAATTTCAACATATCGTCCTGAGGCTGGCGGGATGTGACATTACAGGGCAGCAGAGGTGCTGCTATTTCGTGTTGTCACTGGAACTTCTTCCACCGATAATTTCAAGGTAGTGGTCCATTAAAAACATCTTATTTATTAGAAAGTGTAGTGTTTACTTGCGAGGTTCTGCATGGCCCGTACATTTCATATTTAATTGCGTTGATCATCTTTATGTTCGAGGCTATCCAACGCTTGGAATATCTTTGATCGGTACGTGAAAGTACTTCCGCCACTGTTCATGACTTGCCCCGAGCTCTCATTGGCTCGTGATGGGGCGGAAGTCCCCCATAGAGTGCACAAGCAAGTTGCACAGCATGTTGGCATGCATCAATATTAATTATGTATATAAAACGTTAAAATTGTCATACATGTATGAAGCAACATGTTCACGAACAAGTATTTTAAGGAGATTTAGTTTATGGTGCCATAACAACCAAATATTCAAAACATACTTTTTCTAAGAAAATTTATGTTGTTAAGTTATAAATAAAGTTATTAATTTTTTTTACAAAAATGTATATTTATTAGACAGATAAGAATACGTCGTCAGAAAAAATGAATATGTAACTATAACCATTGCCATCTTGAATTTTAGTAAGCATAAAAGAAATCTTTGTTTTATGCGGCTTGTTGACTGACTTCCTGCCGTGGCACCAGGGCTGGTGGTGGCGGGCCCACACGCCGCGGAGGGATCTACTTGCACACGCGGATAAACAAATTTACCATTATTAATAACCCTGTATTTTATAATTTATACCCTGGAGAGGTTCGAATCCCTACCAGGGATGCTTCATAATGCATGGCTTAGTCAATTACGCAACTGAAGCGCCCTAGTTTACAGCTGTTTAATACACTCACTTATAAATATTTAAAAAATTTCAAACCTATTAAAACAGTTAATATAAAAATATATATAAAAAAAGACAAGTTAATACCGAATTCAGTTCAAATCACAGAAGAAAATCTTACTCTAAAATGGATAAACTTCAAGAAACTATTTAACTCTAAGAAGATGTTAAGGTTCGCGAGAATATAGAAAATATTAAATGGTACGGCCATTTAAACTGTAGAAAGGAATTAAGTGTAGAATATGTTAAAGGTTAGGAAATGTTAGAGTTCGAAAGTTAGGAAAAATAAACGAAATTTTAAATACTCTGTTAAAGTCTCATTCTCTGTGTCAATCCATTCACTGTTCATTATAGAGATCCTGCCCTGTCGGCTCTCCGAGCCTTGGTGCATGTTAACTGAGATTCCTGGTACGCCTGCAGGGTGCAGGGGTATAGGTGAAAGTGTGTGGGTGTGTGCAGATACATTATCCCCTCCATGTCTAGTGGGTTGTGAAGCGCTGGCTGATGGGTTAAGATGGCATCTCACATTCTCTCCAGCGATACTATATGCGTGATTGCATAAGTAAATGCAATTCCCCTTCCCTAGTTCACTTGTGTTATTTAATTCATGAAATATCAAATGTATGGCTTGGGAATGGAACCCAGTAAAGTAAAAATATCATTAAATTAATTGTTCTAAGCAGCAATACAACCCAAATATAAGTTAATTTGGTTAAATTCGAAAAATAAAACAATATTAAGCATTGTAAGGGTTATGTTCAAAAGGTTAAATTCTCAAAGGGTTAAGTGCTTAAATGGTTAATTATTCAAAGGATTAAGTTTCTTAAGGATTAATTGACCGAAGAATTAAGTGTCCAAAGGGTTAAGTGGTTAAAGGCTTTGCTTATGAGTTTGTGTGGGTCTGATGCAGACATACTATACATAAAACATATCCTGCAGTAAGGTATTTTATGCATTGTATTTTATGTTTGGAGTGATTACATAATTAGTTTAAAAATAAAAAGGGCTCTATGCATATTTGATCCTATTGCTCTTATCTACAATGGGAGTGATGTGTATATTCTGAATTTGATGATTGTAGCTTTGGTAGATGGAAAATTATGAGTAACTATGCTTATAAAATGACATAACTCATAACTAACCCTGGCATAAAGGACTTAGGGCTTAAGTGACATTGCTGTTATGTTGGATGTCTGGTACAATGCTTATTTTACGAATTTTATCCCTATAGCAGCTTCAACGGTTCGGAAATTATGAATATATTTATAAAAAGGCTGAAATGCATAATTGAACTTTACAGTAAGTTTTTAGGGCTTAAATGACCTTACCATGGTTAGAAAATAATGAAAATATATACAAAAGGCTTAAACGCATAATTAACCTTGGCAGAAAGAGTTTATGTCTTAAATTGCCTTAGCATTATGGTGGATGTCGGGTATGATGTCTATGTTATAAATTTGATGATCATAGCAGCAATGGTATGGAAATTGTGACTACATTTATAAAAGGTCTTAACTCAAAATTGACTATGCCAGGAAGGGTTTAGGTAATTGATGTGTTGTATTTGATGTTCGGAGTGGATACGTACTTAAATTAAAAATAAAACAAAGATTAAGTGTTCGAATGGTCAAGTGTTTAAAGGGTTAAGTGACCGAAGGGTTGAGTGTCCAAGGGTTAAGTGGTCAATGGCTATGCTTATAAGTTTGTGTGGGTCTGATGCAGATATTCTATACTTTAACCATGTTCTCTAGTAAGGTATTTGTTGCATTGAATTTGCTGTTTGGAGTGATTACATAATTAAGTTCAAAATAAAAAGGGCTTAAGCACTCGTCTACAAAATACTACTTTTATTAAATTACTAAACAATTACAATTAAGCCTCAAGTATGCTCTTCAAACAGGTAGCAATTTCTACAGATATTCATTACACAAGTTGATCAATTCAGTAATAGAACAACTGGGTGTTAATGTTCCAATTCAAACTTGGATTAGCGTTAATTTGAATTGGCTAAACAATGTTTTAAAGAGTTTATGTCGTCGCGAGTCCCGCGCCCTACAGTGCCTTACGTCGCCCTACCAGGGATTAGATATTTACCCAAGGTCACGTCGCAGTAGCACTGCTCTCTCGACAACGAGCTCTCGTCGGGCGTCTGTGGCGGACCTCGGGCTGTGGTCCTCTCAGCTGGGTGTCTCATGGCAGCGCCTCCGGCAGCAGCAGGCTAGATGGCGCCCCAGGCCTCCAGCGCCCTGAGCTTATATACAACCCCTCTGACCTTGTGCTCGACCATCCGAGGTCTTTTACTAAAAACAGAGGTCAGCCGGCCAAGGTCGCCCCGCGCCTCGCCGCAGCACGACGCTGGGCTGCCCTCGCAGGAGCTGGTCCCAGTATACCCTCCCCCCTCTCTCTCTCTCTCGCGTTCAGATGTCCTCGTCTGGAGTATGGGTGTTACGGTGCAGGGGTGCAGGGATCGGCCAGGTCAGGTCAGAGAGTTGAGCCTTGGAGCTGTGTAGCTATGCTTCGGTGGAGTGGTGGAGCCTGTCTGAAAGAGCTGCTGTGAAGCGGGGTGCTAGTTTGTAGCTGTGTTTAACTGGAGGATGTCGTACCCCCCCCCCCCCCCCCCCCCCCCGCCTCATACTGCGACTCCCTAAGGCAGTGCCAGGCACTTAGGGTCCAGATTGTGTTACATTAGCGGCAGCCGATGGCAAAGTGAAACTAATTTTGTTACATTTCGTTCAGTGCTGATCTGGCACAAGTTAGACTGTTATTTACAAGTGGTTGAAATAAGTATAATCATTTATACATTTTTCTTGTCACTTTGCATGGTTTGTTTTGTCATTTGTAAGGTATAATATTTATTCTAATTTACGTAAACGTTCAATATATACATTTACCACTTATCTTTATTAACCTCGTGTTCTGGGTTACCAGACTACAAGTTAGTTTAGTATATTTTACTCAGTCTTATTGTAGTATGTTATTTACAGTTGTGTTGTTTCTTAACATGGATTTGTGCAATGTTGGCTTGATTTCACTAATAATATGTCACCTGATAATCGTGTTTTTAACTTGGAACAAAATCAATAATTAGCTAATTCTAACAGTGGTTTATGTGCCGGCGCCCTAATGTAGTAATCTGTCGCTATTGCTTGCGTATTGGTTTCATAGGAAGGAGAATGTAGTGCTCGACTACGCTTTGGAATTATTTTTACCCCCTTAAAAATGAAATGTACTTTGTAACGTGGCGTCAAACACAGAGAGTGAGGATTGGGGTGAGAGCTCTCTTAAGACGCAACCGTGGGAAATAGCGCTATAAGTTTATAGTAGACTTCAGTTGAACAATGAATGAAGTCATACATGTTACTTAATTGAGTATATCAATTCATTTTAGTTTTACTGTTGTTGGTTAACTTTACGTGATGGCATAAAATAATTTGCAATGCTCTTTTACATTTTGCACTATGACGAATTTGTACATGGTTAATATATAAACTAATTCCTTATTTAAAGATATTGATATATTTTTACAGGCCTAAGAGCATGTAAGGCATAAAACATAATTATTCGTATGATTTTGGGGCGCCGTCCGTAGTGCTATGGCGCGCGGCTGTGATTACCGCCTGAACGCATTCTAGTGCGTATGTGCTGCTCTCTAAACATGATAGTCAGCTCTTCTGACTCTGCCCGCTAGGTAGCCCTGAGTGCAGTGTTACCAACAGTAGAGGAATCCCGCTACGCACAGCGAAATATTAACCTTGGGGCCACAGAGCGGCGAAAAGTGATAAACATTCGTAATATAGCGACTTTCTAGCATGCTGCTGGCATCCACGAAATTCCATTCCATCGGTGCTGTAACACTAATTGCAGCAGAGTGGGGTTTACTTTTTGAAGCATAAACATTATTTTTATTAATGTAATATTTTTCTAATTTTCGAACATATAGATTGTTTGACGACCACGTAATTCCGCGCCTGTCACTAACTAATTACTACTGTTATCATTAATGTGATACACTGAAGGCAGCTGACTGTTGAGAATTCATCTTTATTATGCAATGAATGCCTCATACCGTCTCCTTTCTGATTCTATCACCTGTTATAAACTTTTTTTTCTCCCATTAATAGTTGAGTAGCAGTTCTTCTGTAGCCGCCGTCTTTGGTCGTTCTGATTTTTGGGCTTCCGCGTCGGGATTGCGATGTCATTTTGCGCGTGTGCTATTTGACCATTTGGCGGAGTTTCTGAAGTTACGTTTTTTGGATATTTTGTATTTTGGAGAGTTTGTTGTTATGTTTGCTCACAGTTTTCGTTGTTTTTAGTTATTTATTGTAATCCGGGCTGTACAGGTTTAGTTATTTATTGTAATCCTGGCTGTACAGGTTTAGTTATTTATGCCAGCCCCCCCCCCCCCCCCCCAATTATGAGAATAAAGTTAAAATAAATTAGTTGTGTAGCGGAATTTTACTACAGCTGTAGCGAAATCGCCTCTTTTCGTGTTGGCAACACTGCCTGAGTGTCGCAATGTCCGCCGTGCTACGGAAATGCGCGCACCTTGCCGGTATTTGAGAGCTGTGCTGTTATTCCTGTCTGTATTTATATCTCTTTTTACGTAGCACGCAAGAAAGACAACTAATTCGGTTCCGCATTTATGCGCGTGTCTTCTCATGACTTTTTAGCCCCCTTCACGCCTCGAAATGCCTTAAGACAATTTGCAAAGTGCCTTTGTGCCCGTACTTTGAGTTTTATATAGTCTCTTAATACTTGGACTTAGTCTCCTGTAAGAGTATCCTCGCTTTTCCGTTAGCAACCTGGGAGAAGCTAGTTTAATTACTGAGTTGCCTGCCCATGTGACAATTATCTCATTTTATGGCTGCACCGATTTGACCATATTCATAAGAATAGCTATTTGTAACAGCTTATAATAAATACCTGCGAGCGCTATTGTCAGGATTATGATGGTATAAAAGCTGATGTAATTATAGTACTTTAGTTAAACTATGCCTACGTTTAACGTGAAGTATTTAATTTCAAGTGTACGTCTTTTTCCTTCAAAATTATTGCCACTATTGGCTAAAAACAAGAAAGGAAGCACTTTTTCTGTTTGCGCTACATTATGGAATACTTTCACCTGACCCACCCTTGGCTACACTCGCTGACTTTTAGCTCGTATTCTGCGGCTGAAACAAAACGGTGGGGAACATACATGGCACATAATGAACATAGGTTTTTGTATCTCTTTAATTGTAACAGGAATGTTTTCATCGCCGTGCACTGTCGCCTGTCTCTTGCGCCGGCAATTACACCCTGTTGCAACCGAGCGTGGCAATTACTCCTCTGGCTGAACTGCGATGTTATCTTCGCCGGGTTGATGCGGAATGGCAACTTGCTTGTCGTGACACTGTGTGACGTTTGTTGTCTTGCTGCCTGGCCGGCGTGGCTGTTGAAAGAGAGCCTCATTGGACGCCGACAATGTGTGACGTTTGTCGTCTTGCTGCCGGGCCGGCGTGGCTGTTGAAAGAGAGCCTCATTGGACGCCGACACTGAGTGACGTTTGTCGTCTTGCTGCCGGGCCGGCGTGGCTGTTGAAAGAGTGCCTCATTGGACGCCGACACTGTGTGACGTTTGTCGTCTTGCTGCCGGGCCGGCGTGGCTGTTGAAAGAGAGCCTCATTGGACGCCGACACTGTGTGACGTTTGTCGTCTTGCTGCCGGGCTGGCGTGGCTGTTGAAAGAGAGCCTCATTGGACGCCGACACTGTGTGATGTTATTAACGGCAGCAACCCCATCCTCGTATTTGTCATTACAAACACTCGTTACCTGTAACATACACATTAGTGTTAATCTCCTATATTCGCAACTTTCGTATTTCTCGTGATAACTGTATCCATTTTAGTTAACCCTAGCTTTTTAATTTCGATCGATATTGTCGATGGTCCCAATATATTATGTATCCTATATGGTCCATGGTATTTGAAGGCCAGCGCCTTCTGGCTGGCATTATTCTTGGCCCGTACGCACTGCCCTTTTTTTAGCTCGTTTGGGCGGAATTTCTTATCAAAGATCTCTTTTTGTAATTTTTGTGATTCAATCAAGTTGACTCGTGCTTGCTCACGAGCTTGTTGCAATTGCTCGCACCAATTGTCTTCGCGTTGTGAGAATGTGTGAGCAATGACGTGGCTTGGCTGAATGGCCTCGACACCATGTACTAAAAAGAATGGGGAATATTTTGTGCCTCTATCTACGGTTGAATTGTAATTAAAAACTATATATCGGACATATTCGTCCCAGCGAGCTTGGTCCTCGTTTGCACGTGCTGTAAGCTGCTGCGACAGGACTTTATTTACTTGTTCCGTCATCCCATTGCACGGCGGGTTGTATGCTGTTGTTTGCAGCTTTTTGATTTGCACTTTTTTAAGTAGCTCCCGGACGAGCTCGTTATTGAAAGATGTTCCGCGGTCTGTGACGATGGATTTAGGACATCCGTACGTCAAGAAGACATATTTGATAAACCTCGCGCACGTGTTAGCATCTATAGTTTTTTTACTGGTTTTGCTGTTACATATCGTGTGAAGAATTCTGTCATTACTAATATGTATTTGTTTGTCCAATTTTGCTGTTTGAAGTGAGCGTTTCACATCAAGGCTCCAAGAATAGAAAATGTTAGAAGGGGGGGGGGGGGGGGACTTTTATTGGGGTCATAAGGCAGATTGGTTTTTGATTGTTGCGTCCCAGTTGTATTGATTTCTTATTTTTTTCTAGTGTTTGAAATTGGCCAAAGTGTCCCCCTCCTAGCAAGGTGTCGTGGTGTGCCGTAATGATTTTGGGTACGTAATACTGGGGTAGGGGCATGCTAACGTTAGTCTCTTTTCCCTACTGGGGATATGGATTTCGTAAAATATTTCGCCATTGTCAGTTACGCCACAATGTCGTGCTAATCTGAAATATTTGGCCGTTGCCTTCTGCAGTTCAGTGAGTGCCAATTTGAGTTGAGCTATGTGAGGGTCGTTGGCATATTCTCCTGAGAATCGTGACGACTGTGTTTGTGTGACAGGGACCAGGAATAGGCGAGTGTCATCTTCGACCGTAATATACTCCTGGTCGTGTATGTAAATGGGGTGATATAGGGGTTGAGCGTTCTTTGTAGAGATGACGATCTTACAATGTAATATTGGGTCGATACAGGTTGACTTAATTACTTTCGTGACGTCTTCCTTTGTAATTTCAGGATGTAAGTATTCCTCATTTATAATCAGCTTTACTACGTGGCTTTTGTCAGTTGTCGCGATTTCTGGTTTAATCAGATGCTTTATTTATTTCCAATTATTGGTTATATATTTAGCTATATTACTCTTTACTTCTTCAGCTTTGTGTGGATTTTGTAGTAGAGTTTCAGCGAGTGTTTTGTAAAATGATGTGCAGTTAATGTATTCTGGTTTTGTTGGATAGCGTTGATTGTCTACCTTAATGTGAGTGATATCTGCTTTACCTGTCGTAGTGATTCTACTCATGGCGTCTGTCATTGTACTTAGCGTTCCTTTCACTATTTTGGGTTCCAAATCATACTGCGTTAATGCAATCGCCAGTTTTTGTATCCGTACATTATGTTCGGCCATTGTTTTCAGGTATCAAAGGCCGGCATGGTCCGTTTCGATAGTGAATTTTTTACCATATAAATACTGTGTAAAATATATTACAATATATTTAATGGCCGAAAGCTCGCGTTTCGTTGCTGACCATTTCTTTTCGTTCAACGAAAGCTTTGTATTTATTAAAATGACATTTTACATATCGTCTTCTATACATTTCGTTAAATACATCACAGTGAACGTTATTTAAATGGACTATTTGAGGGAAGAAGGAATACTATGTAACGAACTATCTCATCTTTTAACAGTCGTTTTTATACTTGAAACAGTATTTTCCTTTAAAACGAGTAATATTTTCAACAGCCAACCTGTGTGAATAACAAATAACCATTGACCGTGTCGCCATTTTCCTCGCCAAGCGTCTACGATGAGATCGCAGCCATATCGAGAAATTTCACTTTAAATATCCCGCTTTACACTTTAATAAATGGAATAGTATTTGTTTTAAATAAGACAATGTATAAATATTAGATATATGTATGTGCACTTTTATGTGTTAACTAACTACTTAAAACTCACAATTTATAAGAATAGCTTTACTTTAATCATACATTATTGCAGGCACAGCGTTTGTTTGCATTCGTCACGTTGCCTGCCTGAACACCAGCTAGTTGTGGTGGGGTGGTCGGTAAAACCCGAGGATTGCCGAGGTAGTGAGATCTCGAACCGATAGTGCGCCTAGAATAACTATTTGGGCACATTTTGTTCCCGATCGTTTCACTCAGCTTGTCTCGATCAGCAGGAAGATGACAGCGGAGATCGACATCGAGATCTACCGATAGATTCTCCCACAAACTTAGAATAAACGCCCAGTACTGAGCCTATCGCTATCTGTGACGCGTCGCACGCTAGTACAGTATGACGATCGTCCTGAAACTTTTTTAGTATCGGCGGATTTAATATGGCAGTTTTTAGATTATTAAACGCTGCCTGGTGTTCGTCTTTCTATGTGAATGGTGTTGAATCTTTTATGAGATCTGTAAGTGGTTCCGGTAATTTGGTATAATTCAATATGTACCTGCATAGGTATGATGTGAACCCTAAAAACGTGCGTAATTGATTAAGGCTTTTGTTGGGTCCATTTGTTTTATTGCCTCGATTTTATCGGGGTCCGTTCGTATCCCGTGTGGTATTATATAGTGGCCTAATGTTTTTATCACTTGTTTCGCAAAGTGACATTTTTGCATTAATTTTGAAGTTAAATTTACATAGTCTGTCCATGACGTTTTGAATATTGTCTATGTGTTCTTGGAAAGATTTCCTATGGTAAAAATGTCGTCTATGTATGCTATTGCTGTGTTCCAGTGGAGAGGCCCAAACATGATGTCCACAAAATGTTGAAAGTAGTTTGGGCTTGTGGCCAACCCCATTGGCAAACGGGCGTATTCATATGGCCAGATGCCGTCCACGCCAAAGGCCAATTTTTCCCTATCCTGCGCCCTTACTGGGATGGCATAAAACCCACTAAACATATCTATGAAAGAAATGAACTTGTAATTTCGCATGGTATTAATTATGTCCTCAGTTCTGGGGATGGGGTATTGAATCTTTTTAAGGTGTTGATTGAGTAGCCTGAAGTCCGTTAAGAATCTGATGCTGCCCCGGCGTTTCTCTATTACAAGGCTTGGCGCTGCGTAGGGCGACTCGGAAGGGGTGATTATCTGCACGTCGAGCATCTGCTGGATTTCTTCCAGGACTTGTCCGCGCACTCGGGGATTAATTCGGTACGGCCTAGGCGGGGTCGCAGATACCCGCTAGTGCTTGTTTGGTACAATGTGTATGCACTGGTGTCTGAGAAGGAATAACCAAATAACTTGTTGTGTTGATGCTGTGTTTAAATGAGCGTTATGGCACTCAATAGTGAAGTAAGCTTTTCTGCTCTCTACTATTTCCACATTGGCAATACAGCTCTGGAAATTTTGCAAAAATAATAAGTACAAAACGGCCCGAAGAGCGGATCCGTGTCTTGAACATGTATTAATTACTTTAGGCAAGCATACGCACTTATTCTAAGACATAAACTGGGCGACTGTTCGGCCTGGCAGTTTTTCGCAACGCGGCAATTCTGGCCCACGTGCTCTGGTGCGGCGACGAATAAAGTGCTCACGGATACAACATCGCTGGCATGAATGAGTGCTTACTATTTCTTATGGCGTTTACTACTATGGATGCATTGACCCGGTCTACGCAAGGCAATTCAAACCATGAAGGCAGGTGGACGGCGCTACATGTTTTTACGAACAACTTTGCTTTACTTTATCCAATTTGACGTTAAGGGGAGGGTGGAAAAGTCAAGGGCCTCCACCATTTGCTGTGGCTTCTCATGTGGGAGTGGGCCACGGATTAACTAGGGAGATCACGGTAGCTCAAGAATAAAGCACTCGTCTACAAAATACTACTTTTATTAAATTACTAAACAGTTACAATTAACGCTCAAGTAGGCTCTTCAAACAGGTAGCAGTTTCTACAAATATTCAATACACAAGTCGATCAATTCAGTAATAGAACAACTGGGTGCTAATGTTCCAATTCAAACTTGGATTAGCGTTAATTTGAATTGGCTAAACAATGTTTTAAAGAGTTTATGTCGTCGCGAGTCCTGCGCCCTACAGTGCCTTAAGTCGTCCTACCAGTAATTAGATATTTACCCAAGGTCACGTCGCAGTAGCACTGCTCTCTCGACAACCAGCTCTCGTCGGGCGTCTGTGGCGGACCTCGGGCTGTGGTCCTCTCGTCTGGACGTCTCACGGGCAGCGCCTCCGGCGGCAGCAGGCTAGCTGGCGCCCCAGGCCTCCAGCGCCCTGAGCTTCTATACAATCCCTCTGACCTCGTGCTCGACTATCCGAGGTCTTTTACTAAAAACAGAGGTCAGCCGGCCAAGGTCGCCCCGTGCCTCGCCGCAGTGCGACGCTGGGCTGCCCTTACAGGAGTTGGTCCCAGCAGTACGTTATGAATTGGTTGATTGTAGCTTTGGGTAGATGGAAAATTATGAGTAACTATGCTTTTAACAGAACATAACTCATAACTAACATTGGCATAAATGACTTAGGGCTTAAATGACCTTACCATTATGGTGGATGTCTGGTACGATGCTTATTTTATGAATTTTATCCCTTAAGCTTCAATAGTTCAGAAATTATGACTACATATATAAAAGGGCTTATATGCATAATTGACCTTGGCAGAAAGGGTCTAGAGCTTAAATGAGCTTAGTATTATGGTGGATGTCGGGTATGGTGTCTATGTTATACATTTGATGTCCATAGCAACAATGGTTTGGAAATTATGACTACATTTATAAAAGGTCTTGACACAAAATTGACTTTGCTAGAAAGGGTTTAGGACTTAAATGCCATGTTTTAAGACTATCGATGTGTTGTATTTTATGTCCGGAGTGGATACATAATTAATAAAAAAATAAAATAAAGATGGCTTCTATTCTTACTAAAATTCAAGATGGCGATGGTTATACAAACATAATCATTTTTCTGATGACATATTCTTATCTGTCTAATAAGTACTAATCTTTAGACACATTATTGATACATTTTTGTAAAAAAATTATAATATCTTTACTTTAAATTTAGAGACATAAGTTTCCTTTGAAAAAAAAAAATGTTTTGAATTTTGGCTGTTGTAACTAAATCTTCTTAAAATACTAGTTCGTTAACATTTTTCATCATACATGTATGTTTGACTATTTTAAAGTTTTAAATACATATATTAATTTTTTTTATACATCTTGAAAAGTTAAAACACTTATGTCTCAGTAGCTCAGATGGAAGGAGCATCGAGTTATCGAGCCAGGGTTCCTCAGTTCAAAATCACTAGAAAGTAAAGTTCTTATAGTGTACTAACACATTACATATCAGATAAAGAAAATTGTCTTAAGCTCACAACCTACCCCAGCGCTCCTAGCAACAGATAATAGTATTTAAACCACATTGGCTGTTGTGGGCGAGCGACTCACGCTCTCTCTGGCAGTTGATGCGAGAAAACCATGTAATTGATTAATCGAGCTTGTGCGCTACATAGTGGTCTATGATAGCATGAAAAGACATCAGTGCTCCTGTTGGTCAACTCTACAACTAAGCTGGTGGACGATGACTACAGCAGTGCTGTCTAACAAGTAAGTTTGGAACTGAACACAAGCCTACCTCGCTGGGAATGAGTGTATTGGGAGGGCGTTGGGGGAGGGGTTAAGCAACCACAGGACAGCAGAGGGGAGGAGAAGGGAGCCTAGAATCTCGCAGCAGGGACCCAATTAATTCCAGAAGTAATCACAACACAGCTTGTTGTGAGGGACTCCACAATCTGCAATCTGCTCTACACTTAGTGGTCCAGTATGGACAGCGATTGCGGAGTTAGGTTAATCTTATGTGACGTTCCCCCATCCCTATGTCATTCTAGGAGTGGTCTGGAACCGGCATCCTCCCACTACTTGCCAAAGGCGACATCTGTTTCCCTATGCACCACAATGTCAGCTGCGTCCCACCCTCACGCCAAAGCCACGTCGTCCAGATCCAGCAACAATGCCCCCATTACCCTCACCCAAGCACACCTACTGGCCTGTAGGTCTAGATGCACACCTGATTTCGGACCCAGGCAAGGGTACTGAACTCGTAGCAGAAATGACAAGTTCTGACCCCTTCACTCGCCCAGAGCTGGATGGGTATATAATTGCTTCTCTCTGTCCAATGCCTGCCGGCTTATACCTGCCAATGACGTCTGCAACCCATTCAAGCCTTATGCTGTACACCTGTGATAGTTCTATCCTGAGTACAGCCCTGTTACTGTTGAGGGAGTCCAACTCGCTATGCTGGCACACCCATGATGGTCGCCTAACTGCTTTACTACAGGAGTTGCCGTTGCCATCAATATATGCTCCCCCATGCACCTGTGGTATATTTACGCTTGGAAGTAAAGCAATGTTGCCCTCCAGGTGCCCCGGGCACACTATGTGGTTTAGTATAATGTGTGACACATTCCTGCACTTTTATGAAGCCCACTCTACTAAGTGACTTCATCGCATCTTGCAGCATCCAGCATATCAAACAGTAATTGAAGACGGACACGTGCCTACGGGAGACTTTAGCGCACCCAACTGATACTACAGACACGTCCTCATAGATTTTACTGTTTGCCAAAATTCGCCCAGAAGCCATCACATCAACACCTCTCTTAGAATATTGTACTATCTACCGAGCTGCCGGCACCCTCCAGGAAGGTTGCGCGAGTTCCACAGCATGCTGCAAGATAGTACCCCACATTCTACTGGAGCACCACAGCCTCCAGAACCTCCTGCCGAGGAGATAAGATACGTCAACACCTCAGGCACAGACGATGAGAAAGGCACCCCTTCTGAAACTTGGAATTTCTCAACCCCTGTAAAGCAAAGCTTGCTTCCCACTCACTGTTCTGAGGTCCTACAAACTCTGAAATTTAGTATAAAAGAACTAGCAGAGCAGGCCTTAGGGCATTCTGCTGGACCTTCACCGCTGTTATGGCCGGGAGTGTCAGCCATGAGTAAGTACTGTGCGAACCCCTTCTCCATCACTGTGAGGCTGGACAATATCTGCAGAGTGAACAAACCACTAGACCCTTCCTCGCGCCGTTGAGTGCAGACAACCAGGGGTCTTCAACATCTTCAGCAGCTCCGGAGGACCACCGCCTTCCATAGGGTCCCAACCTCTTTGTCAACCCCAGCTCTTCAGCACCAGCAGTCTCTGAATGCCAACCAGAGGGTCCTGCAGACATCGCTCTCGCATAGACCTCCCATCCTTCCTTGGTATATCACCATGAGGTAACAGGTCCCGACAATGACAACTCCTCTGGACAACCCCTTGGGATCTAGCAAAGTGATCGTCCTTTGCCCTTCTCGCGAAGACCCTTTTTTTTTTTTAAACTTACGTTCCTTTAGAACATTGCCCAATAACCAATCAGGATTTACTTAATGCTTGGCCTTTTTGCCAGTTTTATTGACACCACATTATAAATAGTTTGCATTCAAGTTCGCCTTTAACAGGCACTTCAATTAGGCTTAACTTCCATTAATCTTTAATTATTATTACTAGGAGAGTGCGCAACCATGTGTTTCTAATATGTTCTTAGTAAAAATATCTTACTTTTCAAACTTAATTTCACTAAGAGTTGTTAATACTAACTTCAAACTCCACTCTAGACACTTAGATAATTTTACGATTATGTTTTACACTATGGTAAAGCCAGTTACTCACATATTTAACCACCAAGGTAGAATATATAAAATTAAGAGGCAAACTAAGACCTGCCAGACGGTAGATCTTCAGAAGCACCCTAGGAACTCCTACACTCGTGAAATTGAGTGACTAAATAGTTTCCTAATCCTCCACAACTGGGTAATGGCCGGATCTGAGAATGAGCTATTTTGGCCAGTTGACCCGCAGTAGGTATCACACCTGGGCATTGCTGCATAAAACGACTTATACATATACTAAGCTCTGTCCCATCGCTGGGTAACGACCAGAAGTTCCATCCACCACTTGGTAATGGCAAGACCAGAACAACAGAGTGAAATATTATGTTGTAAAACCAGTGTGTACAGAAGTACACATTAGGGCCGTAGCAAAAACCGGGTTAACCTTAGAACTTTAGTTTATTTTGTTTCTCATACTATACACAAAGAAAGGTGGCCATATGCAAAATTAAAATTAGTAATTAAAGATATAATACAAGAGTTGAACAGGATAACTCCTTCAGAGATCAAAATCAATACCCTTTTGTTTTCACCACCAACCAAATGACCAGGTAACCGCATCTTGAACATAAGTTAACTGTGTAATACGGAGACACTTTCCTAGACGTAGATAGTTATTGGCTAAAGAACCGCCTTCAGGTAACCCCTCTCCAATACAACAAGGACCACCCCAGCTGCCATCACACTACTTTGCCACAGCCAACATCGGCCACTGTTCAGCCTCCGCCGCCACGAGTCAGCCTGTGAGGAGGAGCATGCCGCATCCCCGCATTCAAACGGTACTACCTCGGTGCAGAGTAGTGCGTGTGTCACCAACCCCCCCCCCCCCCCCCTGACTTTGTACCTGTGCTTGCAAACCCACCAGGCCCACCCTATACACTGGTCGTTTGCCTAAAAATACGTAAAGTTCCTTGTACACAAATACCCCTCGCGACAATGGCATCATGATTGTTGAAGTCAGTAAAATGTGTTAAAACCAAACCATCCTATCGAAACACATACAGCATTAAAAACCAGTCATAGGGATTGAAGTTCCCAGTTTTCAGTCCAGGAAGGACATTTTTAAGCTCGTCACTTAGCAACCTACCCCAACATGGAAATCTCCCACCTTAGCCAGTGCTTGTTTGAATTCAAGTTAGACTCCTCGGTGGGAGGTTTAGATAACTAACATTTCAGTTAGTCTAAGGGCTTGTGTTCGACCTCCGATGGTAATTAGGATTTTAAATGTCTACGGCTTACTCCTTATAGGATGAATGTAATATTAAGGGACATATCAGTTCCACAGGTATCATAATCTGGTACTCAGAATACTACTTAATCTCCTCGAAATCAAAAGATTGTTTGGCTTCATGTTATAAACACATATATTACACCATCTCAGCTTTTTACCTCGTTAACTCCCTGAGCTCTCAACATTCCGCTGCCCCTTCAGGCATGGGCACGACAGTTACCTTGAAACCCTTCAGGCTCGCACGTAACTGGACGCCGGGGAACCACACTCTACTTCAGTCTGGATGTCTGGCTACTAGAGACAGTGCCATGTGTCTGGAGACCACTGGAATATAATGTGGGGCTCACAGTTTATTCTTTCCAGGGAGATATGTGGTGTGACTCCCTCCTTTGGGGAGTTTATTTTTTCCTAACCTACCCTAACCCTAAGTGTTAGATGTTCTGTCCGAGGTAGTGCGTCTCAGGGCTAGGCCCCTTATGCTTACAGGTTAGGGAATCCATGCAAGTAAGCATAGGTACCATAAAAACCCTTTTGACAGGAAAGAATTTAAAATTGCATGCATTAATAGATAATGCTACAGGAGAAAGATAAGTAGGAACCATGTTCTTTATTAGTGGATTGTTAAGTACCCGATCACCCAGAAAGAATAGAAAAGGCAGAGAGAATCGACACCGCCCAGGCTCTACTTACTATGGAGCTAGGAGCCAGTTGCTGTGTATGTACAGACACGAGGCTGCCTAGCAGCAAGCTCGTATTACTACCACCTCGAGCATGTGGACGCAGCTCTGCACAGGCTTACCAACCTTATTTTTGGTTACATTGAACTTTTACCTATATTTTATTCATAAATTATATTATTTCATTTATACTTAATATGAAAAAAGAATTGAGAGAAAGTAAGTCTGTTGGTGATGCCTATAAAGAAATAGTTGTTATGTAAAATATAATTACAGTGAGGAGTGGAGAGGAATATGGTGTGTTGTCCATTTGGTATAATTTTCTATACTCTATTAAGCTTTGTTTGCCATGAAGCGGAGGAATGTCCTGGAATTGGAACACTGACAGACCACGCCAGAACCTGTCCTCACCTGCACTGCTACATAATTTTAAACATATTTTACACTTGTGCCCGCACCTCCAGGACACTCACTAAATTGTAATTCTTTATTATTTTTGGTTTTGATCCTCTGAACTTACCATCACTGACAGAGCATAGCTGTATATCCATAACTATAGGCTGTTCACAATAAAGGGAGCACTTTTTAAGGCCCTTGCTGCAGGCATTAACCACTAATAAATATATATTAGTGCAGCCTCAGGTATAAAATTTTGATGATGGGGAAATGTATACACTGTGTTTATTGGTCACATTGCAATATTTATATTAAAAAGCAGCAGGAAGATGGAAATCGAATGAAAGGAAAAATATATAATGGCCTTAAAAAGTGCTCACTTTACCATTAACAGCCTATATTTCCTAAATGCCCAATCACCGAGTGGGCCATAAAAGAGATAGCCTACCACTCAGTACTCTGCTACACACTCTGTGAGCCAGGGCTCGATGCTCCCAGGATGCAACCACGTCGGCCCATACAACCCCCTTTAAATCCTTGTTAAGAAGACTCAATTTCACCTTCCTTCACTTTTCCACGTTGAGTGTATTAGGCATCGACATAAACAGGCTTCAGAAAATTTGTAAGTAAACGTGAATGGCCTATACTGATATGGCCCACATCTTGGCATATCACATCATCTTCAGATGTTATAATAGAATGTGTAGAAACACCCCCCACCCCACAAACAAATTCACAGGGACAGTGATTTCACCAGCCTCGCCTTCACAAACATGGAGGGGACAAGTTGAAGTGGTTCAGGCACACACACATTGCATCCAAAGGCAGCCGAGGACAACCAGTGCATCTTTTCCTCCCCTCACAAAGGATGCAAATTTGACCCTGCATGGAGGCATCTGTTTCTCACCAGATGGGCAAGAGAGGGACAAGTTGAAGTGGTTCAGGCACACACACATTGCATCCAAAGGCAGCCGAGGACAACCAGTGCATCTTTTCCTCCCCTCACAAAGGATGCAAATTTGACCCTGCATGGAGGCATCTGTTTCTCACCAGATGGGCAAGAGAGGGACGACGTAAGGATAGCATTGAATGGGAGGAAGCGATATCTCGCCGAGCAACAGCTCAGCATACCCATAGGTAGCACAAGATAACAAAGTGCTTCCTCCCCAATCGCATGGTGTGCAAGTGGAGGAAGTATGGTCTCAATGCACCAACTGCTGGGCAATGGATGAACAAAAGGAGAGAAGGGCATGATGGTTCCTGTGTTTGTTGATAGGCACATTTTTCATTGCTGGACATTTGAACAATAAATTTTAGGAAAATCTGCACCCTGTGCAGGGAATAGATGTCAAGAGCCAACCAGGAACATCATTTAATATTAGTTACATTGTATAAGCACTGTTAATATTGTGACGCTGTAAAAATATAGAAAAAAAATTATTTTTAATATTTTTTGTTCAGATATTTTTATTTTCTTTAGGGAAGGGGTTTTTTGTTAGGACGAGTGACCATTTTTGTTAGGAGTAGGTACCTTTGAATTCTCTTTATTATTTCAAGGGAAGTTGGGATTTTAAGATTTTTCGGCTGGTTAGTTTTGAGATTATTCCATGTTAGTTATCACTGAGTCATGCAATTGAGTCTTCTAGAGATTTGAGTTAGGTTTTGGCACATGTTTTTCTGGTTCTTCTCAAACTGTTGAGCTGAGCTTGTCTTTAGGTTTTCACTTTTACTGCCAAATACTAGTCGAAGAAAATAATGCAGTTTTCCTGTAGTCAACACATATTTCATGTGTTTCCAGAACATTTATATGGAATTTTTGCGCAGAAGTGTTTGCTTTGTAAGTTCCTGTGCTGTCGCCAACGGAGGTTTGTTTGTGCCGCGCCAGCTAAGAGTTTGGTGATACTACCATGGGTGAGGGATAGACGTGCAGCGAGAGTATAGGCTGTTTAGGGGAAAAGGGGGAGTGTTGCAGCAAGGATGTTTGCCGACCAGCTGTTGCCAGGGGGAGGAATCCCGGGCACTGATTGGCAGACGTAGGTGGCATTACGAATGACGTAAATAGGGTCAAGCAAGTTGAGTAGTAGCCTGGAAGATGGCGGCGAGATAGGAGAATGTACATGCAGAGAGACACATGACCTGGAGGAGGCTGCTAGAAACTTTGGAGATGAGATGAGCTAAGTATTTGTTTTGATTGATCGGGACATTCTTTCCTGACTTTAGGAAGAATGGTCCCGATCAATACTATAAAAAAACCTTAGTTTTAGGTTAGTATGAAGATAGGACAGGATCAGTCAATGTCAGTCAGTCTCAGTCAGTCAGTCAGTCAGTCAGTCGATTAGCCTTGGAAGAAGACTGCGACAAGAGGAGAGGAAGACACTGGCCGTGTAAGACTTTATTTCAGGTGAATTATTTTATTTTAGTTGTGAATAATTTAAGAAGTTCCTACAATTAAGTGAAAATTTAGTCTTATTCATTTGTGGTTGTTGCTTTAAGAGTTCATTTTATTTAGGGTTCAGGTTGTAAAGGTTGGTACTGAGTTGTGACGTAGACTTGTTTTGATAGACATTCCCTAGCGATTGTCAAGTGTTTTGTTTATAGTTTGAAGTTTCATAACTTTTAGCCTATAGTATTTCTCTACCTTATGCTTATTGTTTTAGTTTTTCTGATAATTTATGGCCAATCAGCAATCCATGGCAGTTTTAGCACGTGTTTTTGTAACTATGTTGATTTTTACATTGATGCTTATGCAGAATGAACCTCTAATGCAGACATTCCTTAAGAAAAAATTAAAAACATAAAGGCTTCGATATAGTTTTCCCTATTGTTAATGAATTCTGTTTTGCCCTCTAGAATACACCTATTTGTTCTTTTAAGATGATTGTTATTTTATTTATTATTGTGTCACTACTGAAGTTTATTGGAATTATTGTATTGCCAATGATGTTTTTCATTTCAAATTAAATTGAATAAGTTTTGTTTTTGTAAAGAGATAGAATGTCTCAGGCTGTTATCTAGTGAAGCATGAAGTCTTCTTCAAGATTAAAAAACGACTGCTACTCTTCAGTGCAACTTCATCCCAGGCAGTTTGTCTACAGAATCAAGATGCAGCTGTCTACAAGATTGTTGTATCTACGGGGCCGGGACAGAGTTCCCAATAATAATTTATTATTTCAGCTGATGAGCCACCGAGACCATGTAAAAGGTCCGAGGCGAGTAGAGCTGTGTGCCGCGGGCTGCAACCACATGTAAGATGCCTTGATCCCACCACTCTCCACTACGCTGCGTGCACAAAGGATCTAGGCACCGGACATGAACATGCTATCCCCCTCTCTCTCATCGCTCCAGCTATTGGTGCAGAGGCTCAACCTCTCCTAGTGCTTCACCGCTCACCTCGTGGGGCCGAAGATCCTCTCCAGCGCAACCTAAGGAAGAACCAGCGGCATCGACAGCTTCACAACAAGACATGTTTGGTCCCTTACAGCCAACCTGAGAATAGAGCTCACCCTGAGGTTTATTAATATGTAATATGCACCAGCTACTGCCTCTCCTAGTGGTTTTGCACAAGGCGCCTTCCCCTGTTTTAAGATAGCATGTTTTACCTTTCGCCTAGCCAATGTGGAATTAGGAGATAGCACCTGTTACCATCTGTGTTTATTTCCTCTGGATAAATAAACACTGATCTTACCAGATCTCTTGACTTTCACTCCGAGCTCCTTCCTTGTGTCATATCGGAGCTGGAGGACTCCGTAGGAGACCGGGTTTTATTGTACCAAACCTACACGCACAATATAACAGCACCATCCTTGGAAGGCCACCCATTCTCTGCCCCGGCAGTGAACAATAGAGCCACGACATTAGGATACCGTCCCTTGGAAGTTGGCTTGCCGGCTCAAAGTCACCCCCCCCCCCCCACCTCACCGTTCACTTCATGATGCCGAGGAGAGGATCTTACTGGAGTCTGGGAGACCAGTGACCATAGGACACCCACCTCACCAGTATTGGAAGGCCACCCATTCCTTGCACCAAGTGGGAGGAACGGTAGTGCCAAGACACTAGGTATGCTCCCAGTGGGCTCTGCTTGCCGGGCCAGGGTGCTCAACTCTCACTGGTGGTGCCAAGAGCGCTGCGCTCTGGTGCAGGGAAATTTACCCCCGCGGGACGAAACAGTGCAGTTCCCGCAACCATCTCCCTGCAGCTCACGCCATCTCTACCTGGTATAGTCGTCAAGAGTGAGGCGGTGTTGGCGGCAGTAATTTGCACCTACACGTGGACACACACACATCAACTGCCTACCTCCTGCAGCCCCGATTTTTGTGCCTAATGCCTCACACCCATAGGGGTGTAGTTGAGAGGCAGGACAAGAAGGCGAGAGCTATCTCCAAAAATCCACAGGGGCTACGTATCCTTCCTAGCAGGTTCAAACTGCTCAATCCACATGAACAGGCTGCATTGCTGAGACATCTCACCGTACCTGCACCCACCGTCACGCCCGTGGATTTCTTCAAACCACCTACCAAAGTCTCTTAAGGTTACCACCCCATAGTGCAGGAGGCACTGTTCGGCGAAAGGTCCACCAGCGCACCAGAACCGCAGCCAAGCACCACACTCGCACCCACCATGCATCAGTCGAGTGCCACCCAGGTAGTTGAACCAGGGGCAGTACCTCCACTTACCGAACCACCACGCTGCCCTACTGCACCACAACCTAAACCCACACCATGCCGGGTAAAACTTGTTGAACCCGACTTTGTACCCAGTCGCAGACCAACAAGGCCTGTGTTGTACACCGGGTGGGCCCCAGTGCCCAGAACTGAATAACTGCCTGAGACGCGACTCGCCTAGCATCAAGTAAATCACCCAGGACGGGCAGTCAACCAGCCGGGACTCTCACGCATCACTAGTTTTTAATTTTATTATTTTAGTCTGAAAAACAGAAATGTTATAAGAATGAATCATAGTTTGATTAAATTGTTTCTGTGGTCAGCATACTCAAATATACAATATATGACTGTATTTTATATATTTTGTTTTTACGAAAGCCAGAAATTACATGTAATATTATTGCCCTTAAATACTTTTGTTAATGCTTGTTCACAATGTTCCTTTAGTCCTGAAAATTGCTATGTTATAAATTTTACTGACCCAAGTTTATTAGTTGTTGGCCATTTAATTTGATTACTGTTATTCTTGGTAATGATTGTTAAAGTTTACATATTTTATAGATGTTTGTTGTATAATTTTTAAAAAATATTAAATAAATAAAATTGTAATTCAGATTTTTTGAAAATACCTGGTTTTTCTTTTGTTCATTCTCCTTTTATTATATTTGACTCCTGCATATTCTAGTCGTATTAATTTTAAGCATAAAGTAATATTTTTCCCTCCTCACCATACATGAAAGAGGGTTAGGTTATATTTGGAAGCCACTGGTACAGCAAGTAAGAAGTGGTAGTGGAAAGTACATTGTGTTACACTCCTTACAGCACCAGGAACCATGAAAAGATCCCATCCCCAGTAATCTGTCGCATTTAGAAAGTAATATTTCTCTCACCTCACCATACATGAAAGAGGGTTAGGTTATATTTGGAAGCCACTGGTACAGCAAGTAAGAAGTGGTAGTGGAAAGTACATTGTGTTACACTCCTTACAGCACCAGGAACCATGAAAAGATCCCATCCCCAGTAATCTGTGGCATTTAGAAAGTAATATTTCTCTCGCCTCACCATACATGAAAGAGGGTTAGGTTATATTTGGAAGCCACTGGTACAGCAAGTAAGAGGTGGTAGTGGAAAGTACATTGTGTTACATTCATGCAGCACCAGGAACCATGAAAAGATCCCATCCCCAGTAATCTGTCGCATTTAGAAAGTAATATTTCTCTCGCCTCACCATACATGAAAGAGGGTTAGGTTATATTTGGAAGCCACTGGTACAGCAAGTAAGAAGTGGTAGTGGAAAGTACATTGTGTTACACTCCTTACAGCACCAGGAACCATGAAAAGATCCCATCCCCAGTAATCTGTCGCATTTAGAAAGTAATATTTCTCTCGCCTCACCATACATGAAAGAGGGTTAGGTTATATTTGGAAGCCATTGGTACAGCAAGTAAGAGGTGGTAGTGGAAAGTACATTGTGTTACACTCCTTACAGCACCAGGAACCATGAAAAGATCCCATCCCCAGTAATCTTTCGCATTTAGAAAGTAATATTTCTCTCGCCTCACCATACATGAAAGAGGGTTAGGTTATATTTGGAAGCCACTGGTACAGCAAGTAAGAAGTGGTAGTGGAAAGTACATTGTGTTACATTCCTTGCAGCACCAGGAACCATGAAAAGATCCCATCCCCAGTAATCTGTCGCATTTAGAAAGTAATATTTCTCCCGCCTCACCATACATGAAAGAGGGTTAGGTTATATTTGGAAGCCACTGGTGCAGCAAGTAAGAAGTGGTAGTGGAAAGTACATTGTGTTACACTCCTTACAGCACCAGGAACCATGAAAAGATCCCATCCCCAGTAATCTGTCGCATTTAGAAAGTAATATTTCTCTCGCCTCACCATACATGAAAGAGGGTTAGGTTATATTTGGAAGCCATTGGTACAGCAAGTAAGAGGTGGTAGTGGAAAGTACATTGTGTTACACTCCTTACAGCACCAGGAACCATGAAAAGATCCCATCCCCAGTAATCTGTCGCATTTAGAAAGTAATATTTCTCTCGCCTCACCATACATGAAAGAGGGTTAGGTTATATTTGGAAGCCATTGGTACAGCAAGTAAGAGGTGGTAGTGGAAAGTACATTGTGTTACACTCCTTACAGCACCAGGAACCATGAAAAGATCCCATCCCCAGTAATCTGTCGCATTTAGAAAGTAATATTTCTCTCGCCTCACCATACATGAAAGAGGGTTAGGTTATATTTGGAAGCCATTGGTACAGCAAGTAAGAGGTGGTAGTGGAAAGTACATTGTGTTACACTCCTTACAGCACCAGGAACCATGAAAAGATCCCATCCCCAGTAATCTGTCGCATTTAGAAAGTAATATTTCTCTCGCCTCACCATACATGAAAGAGGGTTAGGTTATATTTGGAAGCCACTGGTACAGCAAGTAAGAAGTGGTAGTGGAAAGTACATTGTGTTACATTCCTTGCAGCACCAGGAACCATGAAAAGATCCCATCCCCAGTAATCTGTCGCATTTAGAAAGTAATATTTCTCCCGCCTCACCATACATGAAAGAGGGTTAGGTTATATTTGGAAGCCACTGGTGCAGCAAGTAAGAAGTGGTAGTGGAAAGTACATTGTGTTACACTCCTTACAGCACCAGGAACCATGAAAAGATCCCATCCCCAGTAATCTGTCGCATTTAGAAAGTAATATTTCTCTCGCCTCACCATACATGAAAGAGGGTTAGGTTATATTTGGAAGCCATTGGTACAGCAAGTAAGAGGTGGTAGTGGAAAGTACATTGTGTTACACTCCTTACAGCACCAGGAACCATGAAAAGATCCCATCCCCAGTAATCTGTCGCATTTAGAAAGTAATATTTCTCTCGCCTCACCATACATGAAAGAGGGTTAGGTTATATTTGGAAGCCACTGGTACAGCAAGTAAGAAGTGGTAGTGGAAAGTACATTGTGTTACATTCCTTGCAGCACCAGGAACCATGAAAAGATCCCATCCCCAGTAATCTGTCGCATTTAGAAAGTAATATTTCTCTCGCCTCACCATACATGAAAGAGGGTTAGGTTATATTTGGAAACCATTGGTACAGCAAGTAAGAGGTGGTAGTGGAAAGTACATTGTGTTACACTCCTTACAGCACCAGGAACCATGAAAAGATCCCATTCCCAGTAATCTGTCGCATTTAGAAAGTGATGCCACAATTTTGATGTTTATGGAAATTATTAAGTATAAGAGTGGTAATGTTGAGGGCTTCAAGAAAGCCTTTCCAAACAGTCCTGTGGTAGAGGCTTTTACTTCCTATTGTTTAATTCTGAATGAGTTTGTTTTGGATGACACAATATTTATATTTTATTCTTTTCAGCTTTATTTAATTAACTTTTATTATTAATTATTTTCCTGATACTGATGTGTTTGAGTATTTGGCAATTTAAATTATCTTCTTCTCCCCCCTTAATCTTCCACCGCTGCCACAATATTTTATGTCAGTGATTCACACAATAGTCACACACCAAATTTTTAAGTAAATTTTTAATATAAAATGTATGGCCATTATGCAATAAACAGATTACAGGGATGTAAACTTGCTAGATAGTTTATAGGTAGTACAAAATGCTACTTAAATTTGTTATAAGAAATAAGTGTCCAAAAAAAGAAAAAACAAGTGAGGAGTGAACCCAGGGCGAGTCAACACTCCCCAAGTGATAGGCTCTTCAGCTGGGACCTGTAGGTGTCCGTCATCCCCAGGAATGACATGAGACCTTAGGATGGAGCAGTGCTGGAATGCAAGGGTAGGGGGAACGGGAGTAACCAGAGAAAACCTGCCGGCAAGGGGCATCATCCAGCATGATTCCCACATGCGAAAATCTGGAGTGAATCCGCCGGGTATCGTGCCCGGATCGCCATGGTGGGAGGCGAGCGCCCTAGCCACTGTGCCACCGCTGCCCAAGTAAATTTTCATTACTCACTTTGGACATTCTTATATTTTTAATTTTTAACTTTCATTGTCTGCAAATGGCTCAGCCAAGGTTGGGTCATGTCCTTGCTATAAAGTCAATACACATTTACATCTGTGGATACAGTACCACACACAACATTACTGAGTGAAACATTTACGAGAAGCTGTGTGTACAGTTACTTTTTACATATGTACTTATCATTTTTAATTAATATATGGGTTACTAAGGAAATCATTCAACATTCTTGTGTGTGTACATTAAGATGAATACGTATGTATATTTGTACGTTTCAAGGCACAGTAAATACTTCATAATCATAAAGTTAAAAAAAATTACAATAAAGTTCATTAAGAATACCTTACTAAGCCAATATGAAGTAATTAAGAGGCACTTGTGTATAGGCATTTTGGCAATCTTTGTGGACTGGCATCAATGGTGAATCTACAGACCCGCTGAGAGAGGGGCTTCTGGAAAGGTGAGTATCTGTGCAAAAAATTCAAACTTATAAGCAATAAGTTTTAATACTTCAAATAAATTTCAATATTTAATGGATCATTCATCTAAATACCTACTTTTTCATGAAGGTATTAGTAATGAAACAATGCAATTATTTCAATAATACTCTATCCAGTGTAAAATCAAGCTCCAAGGGAGTAGCTGCAAACCTTTTACCCCTCCCCCTCCCTCGGCCCATCCATGGATCTGCCAGTGTCTGCCACAGTTCTAGTCGTGTCCCAGACTAATAATGAGCAGGGGGCTTATTCCAAGTTATTCGTTTTGTTTCCTCTCAACAAAAATATTTGTTATTACTCAAATTTTTGTTTACTAATGAAAGGAGCTATTCTAAATGCATTCTATTGTTCGTTTGACATTACTATATTCGTTAAACTCGAAACGAAAACGAAACCCTTTGGGCCATTGTTACTGAGTTTTATTATAAAAACATGGCTCACGTGTGAAACAGATTGTTTTTGTAACTGTAAAGGAAGAGAGTCATGATGTAATGTGCCTCCATGTATTACAGGAACATAAAAAAAAATATATTATAGAAAAAATATTTTTAAAGCACCAATTAGACTTACTGTTTTAATTTGTGAGCTATGTCAGCAGGAGTGTAGGCTGACCATTGTGAGGAATTTATTACATTATTACAGTTGTTTATAATGGAATAAGAGATCATAAACACTGATTTATTTTAAAAATTTATTTTAAACAATGTAGTTTGTAAATCAGACAACAGGTAACGTTAAACTGTAAATAATACTTGGTGTTATACAACCAAAATTATTTCTCTTGAAAAAAATTTAGCGAAAATTCATATATTGATGTTAATACAATCCACCAGAAACACAACAGCGTCTAGTTTATTGTCCATCGTTTATTTTATAATCTTGGTATTATAAATAACAGAGGAAAATGCTTGTTTGTAAATAGCTTACAGCCAAATAGCAAAATGGTCATTGAGAAAAATCTTCGGGCATGTAACAACCAAAGTTCTGTCTGCTCTTTCTTATCGTCGTACATGTGAGTCTATTTCAACTCGGAGCATACAAAATTAAAGAATATTTATGTGTCATACATCAAACGTCCAGCCGAGTTACAAAATAATACAATGTCATCAGCAAATTTGATACACTTGACAAACAAAATATACCTTTTTCCTATAACATATTATGTATTTAATATTAATATTTCAAGCAAACAAAATATTTCAAGCATTTTACTACTTTGGTTGGTTTATTAATGTTTTCTATCTTAATTATTCATAATTTACAAACGAATTCTCATAAAATAGTTAAAGTTAATGTGCATAGTGTTGCCACCCTGCATTCGCTAATGAAAACCCAAACATTTTCCGAGGTGTCTGTGGCATCTGGAAGGACATAACGAATTATGACTTAGAATATCAAAATTGCCTTTCTCGAAGATTTCATTAATTAAGAGAGCTTTTGAAACTTGACAAGAATGAAAAATTAATTAATAACTTAGAATAAGCCCCCGGATGTAAGTGTGCAATGTACTGTGTGTTCACAAATATTGTCCCCTGAAAGTGAGTACCTGTGCATGAATCTCCTGCCCCACAGTCTGCGGCTAGTAGGACGCACACATCCACACACTTTGAAAGTTTCCTTCTCTGTGTTCATTTAAATAAAGACTAGTCTAGAATCTAAATAAGTTAGGTCAGTGTGGCCCCTATGCATATATAGTTGTGTGCATTTGTGAGCCTTTTCCTCCTAAAGCAACACCAAAAATGTGCACAAACCCAGCAGTAAATACTTGCATTTTCCCCATCAACGACACATCCTCATCAAAATAAGGGACACTTCTTTCAACTTTGCACATTGCCTGAAAATTTAATATATTAATTACTTACAGAGATGTAATTTGGGCCGACATTTATTAGATGCTGTTAAAGTCACTGTTCTGGAAGAATGCAAACCAACATGTCCACAAAAAAATTACTTTTATTTTTCCCATACAAAATTGTGTAAAAACTGTATAAAATATTTTTTGTGGCGGTATCATTCAACGAAAAACTAGGCACCATGTCTTGTATTGCCAACTCAGCTCCACAATATCTTGAGAAACTGTGTCACTTGCTGATGAGCGACAGGAAGTTTGAGCGAGAGTTGTCATCCTCGTCCTTCTCTCCAGACAGCCGGAGGATCACCTGTTCTGGATCTACAAAGTGCTGCAACATGGAAAACAAAATGTGCTAGTTACGCTGTCTTGTTTATGTGTGTCGTGATGGATACAATTCCACAGACATCTGAACCAAGCCGGACACCCTTAGCTTATCTAGTGTTTTGTCTCCAAATTATGAGCTGTAGATGTGTAGACCAAGACTATTAGACATACAAGTTACCTTTGACACAATTCGTACGTTTCAAGATTGCTTACAAGTTTTCTTACACAAATTCACCACATTCACATAAGAGATATTGTGCATAGTTTTAATTATAATTGCAAAAATATTCACTTTACTGAAACTAGCAACAGAACATCGAAATTTTAATTTCAGTTTCAATCAAGAAATATTTTGTTTAAAGTTGCACGTAGCTAAAAAAGTGAACAATTTTAGAGTTCAAATGTTTACATTGCAGACTGAAATTAAAATATATATTTGTATACAACATTTTCCATCATCATTTCTATACTAATAAAAGTAACTATATAAAACTTATTAATCTGAATGTTGACAAGAACAGTGTTGTTTGAGGCTTGTCCATACTTATGATGTATTCATAAGAGTTGTGTTTTGTTACCATACACAAGCCTACGCATCCAGCATACTGCGATCATGTTCTCCAAGTTTGCCTCCTTCCCTCTTGGAATCTACCATTTCCCATTATTACAGATGTTTCCTCTAACATGTTCTAAGCTACAAATCAAAATTCCATAGTCCTCTAAGCATGAAGGCAGCTACAGTTTTGTCTAGAAATTTTTCTGCATAGCACTTAAATTTAACATTACATATAAAGTTAACTGCATCTATATATCTTATCCTTAGTGCAACAGCATGAAAAATGTGTCTTCTTTCTTTGAGTGTGTGCCCGTCGACAAGTACTAGACTGCGAGTTCTTGAATTCCTGTCCTTTTATATACATTTGGTAGTCTACCGGCCTATTTGTAACCTTATCCTTAGTTTAGTTCAGACGATGAGTGAGTAGCACAGCGACAGTTCACTGTACTCACATTTGAAGGACCCAGGTTCAACTACCGGCCTACTTGTAACCTTTTAGTTCAGACAATGAGTGAGTAGCACAGCGACAGTTCACTGTACTCACATTTGAAGGACCCAGGTTCAACTACCGGCCTACTTGTAACATTATCTTTAGTTAGTTTAGTTCAGACGATGAGTGAGTAGCACAGCGACAGTTCACTGTACTCACATTTGAAGGACCCAGGTTCAACTACCGGCCTACTTGTAACATTATCTTTAGTTACTTTAGTTCAGACGATGAGTGAGTAGCACAGCGACAGTTCGCTGTACTCACATTTGAAGGACCCAGGTTCAACTACCGGCCCACCCATCCTGATGGTTTTCCACAGTGTTCCAAAATCACTCGAGACAAATGTCAGGGAGGTTAATCAAAACAGGCTGAGCTGATTCCTTTCCCCATCATGCTTATCTAAACTACTTGCTTGTCTCTAACGCTGCTAAAAAGACATTCAGGTAGAAGTAAAGTGTCGTCCTAGTTGCATTGCAACAGACTGTACGATATACAGAACTCATTACAAAGTAGCATTAGCATGTACGCTGCACAAAATGTCACAAAATTACTATTTATGTTGCTTATAAGGTTGGGTTTTGTAAAACTCCAAAATATTTTACTATAACTTACTTATTTAAATGTTATAAAATATCAATTAATAAGAGCATTTTTTCTAGCATTTAAGCATATTTCCATTCTCAAAGCTTTATACAAAAATTTTGCAAAGAAACTTTATTTAAGATCAATATAATTAAATGGTCTGGTTATATGAAATACAAGATTAGTAATAACGAGTGACTGTCTATGGACAGGAACACGTAAGCGCAACAATAGAAGTTGTTTGTAGTTTGTACTAGATCAGGTGCACAGGTAAAAGGGGTTTACAGACCTAATGTGGCAGGGTCTGTAAGATCTGGCACATCGGACGGGTAGGCCGCTGGCATGGCACAAAGTCAATCTGTGTGGTCGTGCTGGTTTGCGATCGCGGGGTGTTGGGCGTACCTCCCACTGCCGGGTGATGAGTGCTCGTCAATGCAGGTCTCCTGACCCGGCTAGTTGGTGGCGATGGACGGCTCAGCGGAGAGGCGTCTCTAGCTGCAACTGGTGGGTCTCCACCCCACTAGTCCTGATTGGTAGAGCTGGATCTACGTCGTCAATGGGCTTGACACCTAGTTCCAGTGATAGGCCTGGGCGGAGGATCTCGACAACCGGATGTACAGCCCTGGCAAGCTTCACAAGGGTACCTAATAGACGACTGAGAAGGAACTGTGAGGCGAGGCTTCAACAGTTGGCTCATTTGCGTAGGGGTTAGCTAGATGAAGGCTGGGACAGGTTGCCTATGCAGTGCTTGCCAGATAGGATAGCCACTGTCTTCCTGTCGCTCCACGCACTATCCCTCCCGTGGGTGAAAGGGCATTAGGTGCAACGGAATGGCAGGCAATGATAACCCTAGCTAGATTGTGATTTGAAAGGAGTAGCTCCTTCCTTGCCGGGCCTTGCACTCTCTTCTGCGAGTTTACATGTGATGGAAGTATTGGGTTAGCTGACAAGGAGAATCTATCCTCTTCGTTGTGTCTCTTCCTAGTGGTCGTGGCTCTACAGTACATGTGCATAAGATACCTTTGCGTGCCTGGCCCAGAGTATGGGTGGCTGTCTAATTTGTTGTGTTTTGGTGATGTACGTCAAGTCCTTTTTAAGGAATGGGCTGCAGTCCTACACTAAGACAGGCAAAACCAGAATCCAATCCACGGTTCACTACCTCTCCGTTGTGGGGTGATGCTTACAGGGGATGACCAAGCACAATTCACACAACAAAGAACAGACAGCGGTTAAACTGGATATATATTTTATTCTACCCAGAATAGAACATGGTGACCCATACTCCTACTGTAACCAAGGCACTTATTAACTCTCGGAAGGTAAGCAACGACAGGTGATGGAGCCTGTTGGCTTGAAGATTCTTGCCTGAAGAGCGTGTTCGAAGAGCACAAGAGCAACGAATGAGGTGGCAGTGATAACAACTAAACCCTAACTGAAGCTGGTGGTGTCCTGTAGGGACTCACGGGGGAGTATGGGGTGTGGGTTTGACGGCAAGTGTCAAGTGTAAGGAGGGGAACAACGACTCTTCTGTGGCTGCAGTGCGAGCTTGAAGACGTCTGGCATTGGTAGCTGGTGAGCAACTGGTGGTCTCTCATGAGGAGAGCACAAGAGAGCAGACAGAGCAGAGAGAGCACCAGCACGCAGGGTCATGGAGTGAGCTGCTGGAACCCAACTGCTGTTTTGCGGCAGTGCAGGGACATATATTCTCCTGGCTTGGGGGTGTTTCACGTGTCTTCGGCCTTCCAGTAGCTTCAGCAGGTAGGTGAACCCGTACTTGCTGTCATCTCTCGGGGTAGCTGGAAGCAGGACTACCTGTTGTGTGGGTTGCATTAGCTGCACGAGCTCAGCTGCAGCTGCGCTTGTGAGGTTTACTGGTATTTTCCCATTTCACAGGGTTTTGTTTAAGGTGGGGGCAATTTAATATATTCTTCCTTCGACTGCATTATGGTCTCCAGGCATCCACCTTCATATAGGAGACGTACCGTTGGCTTTAGTAGCTGCCGCTCAGGGTTGTATCACTTGTAGGGCATGTGGCATACATGTGACAATATGTTGTTGCAGCAAAAAAGAAGTAGTCTATATACATGTCATGTGTCATCATAGATCCATAATAATTACTATAACAGTATTTTTTTGTAAAATATGCTTTCTGAAACACTGGGAAAGGAAACATGCTTACATTTTAATTATACATAGACCCTTATTTGTTAAATTATTTTTATAACATTTAAATTGGAAAATTTTAGGAATCCCAGTATTTTACAGTGTTACAAAATATTCAATATAAACTGTACTATTAACACAATTTTGGTCATCTGTGTACTACTAGTTAACAAGTTAATATATATATATATATATATATATATATATATATATATATATATATATATATGTATTGTAGAGTCAGGTGCAGTGCTCCTACGAAGCCACTCTATCTACTTCTACCTAAAACCTCTACCTGACCTATCTTATGTCCTTGTCAAATATGCTGGTTCAGTGGCATCCCACATCATCTTTATTCTTAGGCCACACAACCTTCCTGCCCAGGCAAGTAGCTATTTGTTTGTTCTTTTGCCATAGCATGACTGTGGACATCACATTTATTGATGTAGCTTTCAATCAATAATCGGGAGAAAAATCTCCTACCCTATATGCACATTCATGTTTTGCAGCTACTGAAATATTACCTGGTCCCACAACATGTTGGAATACCAACTATACTGTAAACAAATATCCACTGGTCTTCTATCTTTATTAATACTACTCTATTGTTAACTACAAACAAAAGCTACAAAATCTGGACTAAGGATAAACGTAGCAAACCAACAATTTTTACAATACCTCACATGGCCTCATCTTCTGCCGACCTCTTCATGATTGAAAGCAACCGATATCTGGGTGTGAGAGAGGAACATAACCAATAACTACAGCAGGTATACCCTTAATTTATATGTATTGACAACCTGACACTCACTATGATCTTGGCTTTCTCCTATTTGTGGGTGACTCAGTTCCGTTTAGCCCAAGGATTTGGCAGTTTCTTTAAGGGATTGCATTCCCCAAGAGTTTTCGTATGCGGGATGAACAGCAAGGTCATAGGCGTTGGTGGCTCGGCCATAAGCAGTCCTCAATCCCAGTGGGTCTTGAACTGAACTACGTTCCATTCTCTGGCTCACTGGGCATTTAACTTGTTATATTGTAATTTGTCTATACAACCCAAGTCTTGTTGAATGAATACAAACCCTGGTGCCTGGCCAAACGGACTTGCGGAGCTAGCAGTGGAATTCTTGACTGAAGGAGTGAAGATATGTTGTGGGGGCCATACTGGTGTGACATTTGCACACAGGCATACCTGATGACGGTCTGTCGCTCTCCTTGTTTCTGATCAATGCTTTGAGAAGAAGCATTTCCTGAGGTGCAGACAGCACTGGTTTGCTTTCGACACATTGTACTGTTCTCTCCCTTGACGAGAATAAAGCATAGGGTAGATGCAGGATTGCCAGATTTGGCAATTTGTCACAGTTTGGGCTACTTCCAAGGAAAAATTTGTAACCAGAATTTCCGAAAATGTGACTATCACTATTTGGGCAATTTTTGTCATGTATTTGTGATATTTGGGGTAGGTACTTGGAATAATTTACTTACATTTTATTATTGTAAGTAAAATAATGTATTCTCATAAGTGACATCCATTTTTGGTAACGGGGGACTGGTGAGGGACTCTTGTTACTCATGGCAGATGAATAGATTAATAAAATATCACTTGATTGTTTATGCTTTTAATATACATACATATATCCGTGCATGCACGTGTGCACACACACACACACACACACACACACACACACACACACACACAAAAATGTTGTGTACATTTTAAAAATTTAAAACAATTAGAGTTTAGTGCATATAAAATTATACATGAAAAATTTACAATCTATTAAAATAATGCAGTTAGTATAAAGTGTATAAATGTTGGGAGACATTGGCTGACATAATAGTGGCCATTCAGGCGACTTCATTAAAAAAAATCTGGCAACCTACTGATGCAATACGTTGAAAGGGAGGTGATAGGTAAGGAGTCTGCAAAGTGGTGAGAAAGGGGACAGAGGAAGAACCCAGTGCTCTCATGCACCATCTCCCTACACTCCTGCTTCTTTAAGATCAAGGTAAGTAAGATGCTTTCATCCTTGACCCAATCCTGTCCCCGGCAGATCAAGACGTGGTGAAACGACCAGAGATATGTGAGCAGGATGTGAATGTGGACTCCACGGCCACACAGTAATAAGAGATAGGGAAAAGCAACACGACCAAATCAAGTAGAGCTTGTTTTGAGAAAGAGGAGTTGGGCAAGGAACCGAAGAACTGCCGTCTGATTTTTTTGCACATGGCTTGAACCTTGCTTCCCAGTAGGAGGGGAAACTTGTTCTGAACTCCCCTCTCACTCTACTGTGCACCACAAATGTCCATGATGAAACAGGCTACGCCCAAGATAAATACAAAACTGATGCAGGAACAAGTTGCTGTGAAATATAAGAGTGCAATAACTGCACTGCACCAGTATAAAAGAAGTGGTTGAAGTTCTCAGAAGCCACATTTCGTCGAGTTCTCCGAACGTACAAAGTGTAAGGAACAAAAAGGAGACACTTTGATACATTACAAAAGAGGATTTTGATGCTCTGCATAATGCTAGTGTTTCAGACTTAAATTATAATTATCAGCTTCATCAGGCATGTCTGTCATGCGGGGCTGCGTCTGCGGCATGAGCTTAGGCGCTTAGCTGGCGCTCTAGGCTGGCTTCTATAACACAAGAGGGGTTGGTGTGATGTCTGATAATACGGCAAACTAACTTGGCTGCCTTTGTCTGTGCCCCTGTGTCTAGGGGCGCACTGGTAGACTATGGATGCAACTTGTTTGAGGTTCACACCCCACCAGATGAGGGGAAGTTGTGGTGTGTGTTACAAGATTATAACAACACATCAACATGTTAACAAAACATTGACTTACAATATTTTCCATTTGATTCATTAAGTTATTTTTTTTTTTGCAAAAGTCTTTTTTTTTTGCTCATAAATTCGCAATCAATATTTTATAAAAATACAATATTTTCTTAACCATTTAGTTTTACATAATTTATACCCATCTCCTTGCACAACACATCATATGATTATTTTATATAACCTACTACAAACAATAAAATTTATATTCAAGCATCATCCTTTTCTCTTGGTGCACAATATATGATGTTCCAGGTGGAACAGGACCAAGAATGGCAGGCTGGGTCGGGAGTTCCCCACACTGGAGATACTTACACTTTGGATTTCTTTATTCTAGTCGCAACCAAAGATAAAGGGGATTTGAACCTCAAAGAAAACTTGACCTGATATGTTTCCTGGTAGGAGGCCTTGGTTCGCTTCACTTTTAGGGATGTCAGGTATCATGAAGCCAGGTTCACAGGGAGCATTAGGGGAACTAGGCTGGAACCTTAGATTCCTCATGTGCCCGGCATTTATATACAGCTGGCCTAGTAGGTTGACTATAAAGTACAAAATCTGAGGCTATGGTTACTATCATACGTCTTTTAGGAACGTGGTTTTGATGTGTGAAGCAGGATGGTTATTCCGGATGCCATGCTCGCTCACTCTGCAGGTGAGTGGTGTTACTGTTGTTGCCTCTGCCATGCATGGAAGAGCGGTGCTCATGTCAGGGGGATTACTATGCTGCAGGGGGTCTGGTAACTCTGTCCTATGCCAGGGCCAATCCAGACAAAGGAGAGCCTCTCCTCTCTGACAGACGGCCTCGATGGCTTGATGTTTGTTAGTGGAGGTTTTTATTGGTGGGAAAAATAAAGGTCCTATGGTTTGAACAGGTTGGAATATGTTACTATTATCATCTACAGTGGTTTTAACTGACGTTAAAGTAATTAACTCTCTTACAGCAGCCCGCAGGCCCTTCTACGACTTTTACTGAGACTACCCTGCTGGGCGTAAGGCATTTAAACTCTGTTGCAAGCTGTCAAGGAGAAACTGGCCCTAATGTGTACTTCCAGGAAACAGTGGTAGCATACTGTTGTTCCCAAAGTCCGTCCGGCCTTTGCAAGCTGGGACTGAAGTGAGAGTGACACTAATTACTGAGCCTTGGGTGAGAAACCCACAACAAGAGGTCAATCAGACCTGAGTGCTACCAGTTCCCCTCCGACCTTTGCAAGCTGGGAGAAGTACTGAACAGCCGGTCTGGTCGATTCTCTTGGAAGGTTAGTGTTGCTAGTGCTTCTGGGCACAGCTGAAGGTCTACCAGTTGGCTAATTTCGGTTTGCCCTTCAACGTGGGGTGTTCTACCTTACTGATTACACGTGGCTACCGGGTTTTCCTAAGCAAATTAATTATCTGACATAAGAGATCAAGAGTTTAGAATAAGTTACGTATGTCAAAGTAAAATACTCGATAAAAGGGTTATACAAATTACACTCACAAGGATATGGTAAAATATACGTATTTTACTATACGTAAAAAGGAAAACATTCTGATGCCACACAAACTTGTAACTGAGCTTATGGAAGCTAACTATAAGTAAACCAGACGAAGGAGACATGGTCAAGAGCTGGGTGTAATGTCTAGTAAGATCTGCTTTTCTGAATAGCTAGCGCATCTGACAGCGCCTAGTCTATCAGGGATATGTTCTTAAGGAACCACATCGAGTTCAATTACTGTAAGAGAAATTGAAGTAACCATACTGTCTGGTGGGTTATGAGAGGTCCAAAAAGGACATTAGCATGACCTGCTAACAAGGGAGAGCTGAAGGGTTATCAGAAGATGGGTGGTAGAAGCAGGCGACGTCTTCGGGAGCCTCTGGATGAAGATGACCGGTAGTGGCAGGACCTTCAGAGTGGCTGCTGGTGGTTGTTGCAAAGTTGCGAGTCTCTGGTGTCATCTTCGGAAATGCATTTGCGAAGAGGCCTAGTGGTCAGTGCCCTGATGAAAGTTATCCGACCTTCGCAAGCTGGAAGGTGCAGCAACTGCCTTGAGCCAGTGTTGTGCTGGACTTGTTATACTACATTTTCAAGCTTGTTAGCTCTCAGACGGATGCAGCGGTGGCTAGCCTCTCTCCGCAGGGGTTGAATATTGGTACTCAGCCAACAGTAAAATCCCACGTTGGGAGTAGGATGACAGCGTGACGGCTTCTTGGAGTTTCTTAGCGAAAAGTACAATTTCAGGCAGCGTGTCTGTAGTCTCTCTTGATGTGCGCCAATGTACCTTGTAGGCATGTGTCCTGTTGTAATGTTGAGGAGTGATAACTTGTCTCGTTATGAGCGGCACGCTCGAAGATGGGGCGACATCAGCGAGTAGAGTGTGTATTCCCAATGCACAAAATGCATCATGTGTCAATATTAACCCATTAAAGCCCATAATTCGAACTTGGAACATTTTATTGGAAAATTATATCAGCAGTAAACCTGAACATGGACAACACAAGAAAAATATTTTATATACAATTTTTAATTTCTTACCTGCTATTTGGTTTGGCAACTTTAGTTGCCACTGGGTTGTAGCATAGTCAGAATTGACACAAATGTTATATTTACAATCAAAAATATGTTACATTTTATATTCAAAATACATCTATTACAAAACATACATACTACTTGATTGCAGACTGAACAGAATTTTTGCATAGGGTTTTCGGTTCGTTTGTTCAGAGAATTACCCTGTGTGAAATATTTTGATGCGCTCATTAGGGTGAAGTGGAGCTTCACATTTCTTGCACACATAGCTTGTTCTCTTCTTACATACCTTGCAACGCCGATATTTTGAGCCACCTTTTGTGATTATGTGATCAATGCGGTCGGTGCGGGTTTCTTCTAGTACAAATGAGAACGAGAAAAACGGACGAACTCTTGGAGACACTGCAGGTTTTCCACATGTTTTCAGAAAGCTGGTTGCACATTGACGACGTAATTATAATAACGACATGTCGTAGCCTAGTCTGCGGTATAGCAACCAGCCATGAACACAACAGACACTTTTTGGATCTGATACCACAGAGGTATGTGGAAACAAACTGATCACAAAGGTCCACACCACACATGTTGGCATTATACTTGGCAATTGGGCTAGGAACTTCCACAAGGCCAGTTTTCTTCTCAGTGCGAGAGTATAGAGAGGGATTTTTCTTAGGTTCAACTTCATCACAGTTTGTGAGAACAGTAACTATGCTATTGTCATTTCATCTTACTGCTAGATCATCACCCAAAGAGCCTACCATGTGACCTCGTTTGTTTGACTTTCTTGTCTGGTAGCTTCATTACAGCCGCCCATCTATTCTCTCTCAGTGTCCCAGTATGCCATTAGATTTTAGATTTCTTAGAAGAGAAACAGAGGTGACAAAGTTGTATAAATACAGCCTAGTTCCCTTTTTCAGTTCACGTTATTTACAAGCCCCATAACGACATCATTTCCTTACCCGTTTCCTGTGATCGGGAATCGTGTAGATGTACCACAGTATGGTTCAACATGAAAAATATAGCCAGAGGGATCAGCAGCTACCCACAGCTTGAAACCAAATCTAATGGGTTTACCCTTAATAAACTGTTTTGCACTGTGATGTCCAAAATATGGTATACTCTCATCTATGCTAACTGAATGACCAACAGAAATTTTTTTGAAGGCAGAATTGAAATGATAAAACAGTGGATGCACCTTGTACATGTGATCAGTACCATCCATTGCTGCACTATCTGCGATGTGCAGATATCTTACAATTTCATCAAAGCTACTGCGGCGCATAGCTTCTGCAACGATAGAGACATGAATATCTGGTTGTGTCTGCCAGTACATCCTTTTGTGTGGGAGGGAGTGGTAACCAGAGAGAAGCATTATGCATATAACTGTAAGGATCTCATTTGAGGAAACATTGAGGTTATGAACAAGATGTTCACCTGCATAGCGATTGGTTTCTTCTATTATGAGCGACAAAAGATCGTGAGTGGAAAAATATGTGAATGCATCAACAGGGCACTTTATATGATGGCAAAGAAAATGTTCAGCATTTGGACGAATTTGAATATCTTGCTCCAGAAGTTTACTAGAAAATAACATCTCCTGAGGTAACGATTTTACCGCTTCAGGAAAACGCTTACACTTTGGTGGTGGTAGTACTGGTGAAACCACCATTGTTGCGGGTAGCCTCTCTGTTGAAGTACTTGGATCAGTATTATCAACATAAAATTCAATCCCATCTTTGTCTGCAGTGTTAGAATATCGTACTTATACCTGGCTCCTCAAGACTCGGCCCACTGGTCTGTCCAAATTACATTGCGCTTCTCCATCGGAGTTATCGGAATCTTCATCGCTGTCTACACCAGGTGCCTCATCAGGTGAAGAAACAGCTGCACTGCTTGGAATTTCCTCTTCATCATCTTCCTCGAGGGCTGCCAAAATTTCATGAAGAAGCACACCTTGGCTATCTCTGCCTCTGACGAACCTGTAAAATTACATTGATTGTATTTTATTTCAGTAAGGCAATATAAACAAAATAAAATATTGCTTCTACTAACATTTATAATTGTATGGTCATGTATAATCCATCTAGAATAATCATTAGCGCAGAAGTACGATAAAAAAACATTTCACTCAGAAAATATGTTTATAAAGAAAAGTAAGTAATGTAATAACATGAGAAAAATAAAAATAAAAGAGGAAATAATTTAACATAAAGGAAAGTTTAGTTTTCATTCTTGTTTGAACATCTAGTAAAATAACGATAATATAAAGAAATAAACTTACTTTGTAGGTGACCATGTCATGATAATGTGATACGAACCTGCGCAGTTCCTCCAGAAAACCTCACTCAATCACAATTGGCAGGCAAGTGAGCATCTCCAAAGAGAATATATTTTGTCAGAACTTTCACTGTGTTGACAAGCCAAAGAGAACAAAATTCTTGCACACTGCAATACATAACATAGAAACTTTATAATAGATATGTTATAAAAATATTGCTGAAAACAAGTTTATGGAAAAGAGAAGGTAGGGTGACAACTTAGGAAACCAAACTACCAGTGAAGCGAATAATGAGTCACTATACTGAAATTCAACCTGTCAGTACCGAGTGGCAACTTTAGTTTCCACCATTACTTGAGAAGCTCAAATAACAAAGCAATAAATGAAACACATCAGTTTGTGTGGTGTAGTAAAAGAACGTGCATTTGAAATTATGGAAATTTCATGCAATGTAAAAATTACAAAATTTTACGAACAAAAAAAAACAATGTAGACACATGCCATGCTGATGTGGTCTGAACATGCGCAGGGTCTCAAAATAACCTCGCTTCACCAAAGACTGCAGACAAATGATCCTTACCTAACAGACTATCTTAAGGCAGAACTTTCACAGTGTTGCCAAGTAAAAAATATTGAGATCTAATACACCTTTTTCAAAGTGTACAGTTAGTTTGGTTGTGGCAAATAAAGTTGCCAGTGGGCTTTAATGGGTTAATACAAAATAACATTAATATTTAATAGACGCCTGCTAAAATTTCTTTTACTCACTTTAGTCCTTAATTATTGGGTGTTTATCCCCACTTATTTAACTCCCATTTAAAAAAAATTATCACAATAATAGTAATAATTTTTCTGCAAATTGGAAATTTACATATATGTATACCATTGAATACCACAATGATTTCTACCCTGATATAAATGTATCTTTATATAATAAAATTGATATCCATTCTGTAACCACCATATCACATGGTCCTTTGACAATTTGTTTGTGTACCCTATCATGATAACATAGTAATATGATAATGACATAATATAAATCTACTTTTACTTACATTTTGATTTACATTTTACATGTTTCTTTAATAATTTCTCTATGGTTATTTGACTCTAATTTCTGTAATACTTCTTGTAACCTAGAATCTTTGTTTGTCTTTTTTTTTCATTATTTTATATTGTTTTCTTACTAATTAAGACCTTTATTATGAGTTTGTATAACAAAATCTTACCTTACAATAAAATTACCTCTATTATATTATCATCTTACGATTTTTCACTGAATTAAAATCATTATCTCTCTTACATTAATATTTTATTTTAAAAAATATACACAAAATTACACCTAATTTTCTCTCCCAATTTCCATACTGTCTGTATTTATTAAGTTTCTTTCTTTTTTTTCCTTTTACTTCCTCCCATTCTCACTCTGTTCCCCTTTTTCTTTCTTTTTCCATCACTTCATCACCTTCCTCATACATCACTTCATCACCTTCCTCATACATCACTTCATCACCTTCCTCATACATCACTTCATCACCTTCCTCATACATCACTTCATCACATTCCTCATACATCACGTCATCACCTTCCTCATACATCACGTCATCACCTTCCTCATACATCACTTTGTCACCTTCCTCATACATCACTTCATCACCTTCCTCATACATCACTTCATCACCTTCCTCATACATCACTTCATCACCTTCCTCATACATCACTTCATCACCTTCTTCATACATCACGTCATCACCTTCCTCATACATCACTTCGTCACCTTCCTCATACATCACTTCATCACCTTCCTCATACATCACTTCATCACCTTCCTCATACATCACTTCATCACCTTCCTCATACATCACTTCGTCACCTTCCTCATACATCACTTCATCACCTTCCTCATACATCACTTCATCACATTCCTCATACATCACTTCATCACCTTCCTCATACATCACTTCATCACCTTCCTCATACATCAATTCATCACCTTCCTCATACAGTACTTCATCTTTTTTCTTTTATGTACTGACTTGGCTTTACTCTTCTTTTTTCTTTCCATTTTCCTCAATTTTTTCCTATCTTTGTGTGTCCTACCAACCTTGTCACCTATCATCTTTTTCAATCATACCCCACTTCTGCATGTTTGTGTTTCCTCTGACTGCACCAACAATTTTTTCTTTCTTTTCTTTTTCCCCTTGTCCTTATTATTTTATGTGCCTTTGTAATATTTGTCAATCCTATTTCATTCCATCTTACATTAGTTTCGAGTCTTTCTCCCTGTTGTTTGTCTAACCACCCCCAATAATTTTTTCTTTCTTTTTTTTTCACTGACTGTTCTTTTCACCTTGTGTGTACACTCACAGTTTACCCGTCCTCTTTTCTTACTTATTACCTTATTTTTTAATGTCTGTTCCTGTAGTTTATCTGGTCCCCCCCCCCCCCTTTTTTTTTTCCTAGCAATAGTTTAAACATTAGTTTATCTTTGTTTATTAATTTTATTGGTTCCTGATTATTTCCAAAAAAAATTTCCACTACCCTTTCAAAACCCAGACTCTTATTTGTATTCAACATACTTTTAACATCTAATAATACTGAATCCTCTTCACAAATTACCTCCTCTGTATATTTCCCTTCCCTGTCTTGTTTATTTACTTCAACCCCATAATTTTGTTCAAATTTTTGTAACTAAAATTTTCTTTCCATTCTCGATTGTGATGCCCGAGCGGTCTAGGGCTGAGCACAAACACTCAATAAGAAATTATCTAAGTCAATTTAACACTTTTAATTAAATCAAGCACTGAAACGGTTACACTTTCAACTATACATCTACTTACTTGGCGATGTGGCGGAAGACGACATGGGAATTGTTAATATAAAATAAAATAATGACAATGGAAGCAAAAACATGATATGACCGCAGTGGTGAAGGAGAGTGGAGTCTCAGCGCAGCTCAGGCAAATCGTCTCAGGCGGTGATGTGCAGTCTCTGGTGTCCTCTGCTAAAGTCGCCCTTCTTCAGGCCGTGCATGGCATAATAGAGCAACATGAGTGTAGTGGGGAGAAGTCTCCCTCCACCAAGAAGTCAGCACATGAGCAGTTTCCCACCAATGAGAAGTCAGGACGAGAAGAGTCGCCCACCAATGAGAAGTCAGGACGAGAAGAGTCGCCCACCAATGAGAAGTCAGGACGAGAAGAGTCGCCCACCAATGAGAGAGCAAGGTTAGGGCGTTAGCCGATGAACTGGAACTTTGCAGACGGCCCCAAAATGTGGGATCAAAATCATGTGGTGGGAAAATAGCGTGTGATACAGCGCATGATTCCAGGAGTCATATGATGAAAATATCGTGAAAATCAGGACGTATTTCCCGTCAAAAGTGGTTAGCAATCGCGGTCACGCGGTGCTGAAATCACTGCAGGCAGTATTATTGTGGATACAGCTTCCTGTCGCAGGCACCATAGAACATGATAAGTTGCGAAAATACTTCATAAAATGTTCTCTCTCTGAAATGGAAAACTAGCAGAGTGCCCGCGGCACTGCAATATGATTTTGTTCACTGATATCCAAAATTTTATTCTAATTTATTAAAGCCTGTTTTTATGTCTTTCAGTAAGCTCTCACTACCTATTTCCCTGCATTGTTTTTATTTCTTCTAGGAATTGCATTTTTTTCTTTATGACCTCACTATCTGTTTGTATCTTACCTTAATAGTTTGAATTTTTTCTAAAAAAAAATTAGATATACTTACTGTTTATGTTATAAACAGTGTTGTTTGGATTGTAAATAGTACTACATGACTTGTACATTAAATTATGTGCTGCAACAGTTGGCAAGTCCGACTCAAAAAAGGAAGATCAGTATTTTCACAAGATGGCGGCGGGTCAATAGTTTTTTTGAGTGAAACTCAAGTATAATGTATAGTTTTAATGGTCCTCTGGATTCTTCACAGGTTTATGAAATCTAGACTTACAATATTTTCTTTTCTAACCTACAAAACACAAAAAAAAATATTTTTTTTAAATCTCATACTTGTGTTTCATGGGAAACTACTCCCACTATGTCCCTCAATATGGAAAACTGCTTACTGCATCTGCAGACGTACCGCTAGTTCAGATATTCTCAGTATACCTTGGGGCACTGCATCTCAGCACTCACATAGTCTAGAAATGTAGCCGAAACTTGTAGCTTCCAATGATCGTAGATCTAGAAGTTTACTCAATCACCACACGTATGGGTCACCAATTGTAACATTTCAATTAAATCCTAAGGTTGAGATCTTTGCTTCTAAATTTTTTATTTCCCTATTCTTACTCTCCAACTAATTATTCAAATTATACTCGTTTGTCATTTCAAACAAATTATATAATTACCACTCATACGCCTTCTCAAAAGAATAAGGAGAAGAAGAAGAAGAAAGGAAAAAAACACCATTAATATCACTCATTTTCAAACATCTTGCAGCAATGAAATTCAACACACGTGCTAACTGGCACACACATGTGCACACACTCACACACACAAACACACACACACAATCAATCATTAATTACATCATTAAAACTTCTTTTTCCACATACAACCACAGCCAACAATGTGGTTGTATGTTTTCTGTTAAAGAAAAATTACGTTGGATTTTACTTCAGCCTTATTACTGATGTTACCTGCTCTCTGATTGGCTGTTGTCTAATTACGCTGCATCTCTTCTTCAACCAGCCATGGCGATACAAAAGCCAACCCGGATAATTTTCTTTCATTCACGTGTTTTATAATATTCAATGCTTATTACCCTCTAGGGAAATAATGAACAATGATAAATACTTTTGGAATACGTACTGAATAACCTCTAAAAACAAATGAAATCTAACTTACACATGATCTCTATGTCAATAAACTTATAAAATAACCAAAGATTATACTGCACTTTGTTAGAATGAGAAAATAAAGCTCAATTTGAAAATAATATTAAATGTATTGTCAACATAAGCAAATAGTCTGTAATCATAGATACACCTATAAAATATCTAGAACCACAATTAAATATAACACCTGAAAAAACTGCAATGTTACCATTTATTTTTATATGCTATTTTACTTCGTCCAGTCTGTCATAATATGGCAAATAAATGTCCCGATTTATTTTAACAAACTTTCACTATAGTTGTTCTTGGCTTACATCATTAAAACTTTTCAGCAACAAGTCAAATGCAATACGCTTCTATAGAAGACACAACATGTAGATTTTTAGCACGAATCACTTATGCAAACATGGCATACCTGGGACTCTAGATTTATTTTTAGTACAACGTAGGCAACAACATAGGGTGTTTATGCTCAAAAGGTACTGTAGATTGAGAAAGTCAACTACACACCCTGACCAAGCTATGCTCATCAAGAAATGGCACTGATTTCCTAATTTGATGTGCAGTGTGTCGATTACTTTTAAGAGCAACATTATCATCACTAAATGCCTTGAGTTGGGCTCACAGAAGCCAAAACTTAAGGGTCAGATCCAACTCAGAAGTGTCAGGCATCCACTCAGATGTGTGGCATGTGAACTATGGCAATCGTGTACAAAGCATAGTAGGAAACCGGTGACTCTCAAGAGCTAAATAAGACGACTGAACTGCGTTACCAAGTTATCCAGATCCTGGTGCTGGGTCAGTGTGCTCAGTATCACAGCTTTATGTTCAATCAACGCCAGGGGTTCACATCCGCTGCAACTACACTAGATGTATAACAAGGAAATTGCTCCAAGGAGACACAGTGAAGCACAATCTGCAGGACTGTCATCAGAGTGTACATGCTTCCACTAGGATGGTTGGGTAAGATCTTGGAGTTCACTCATATCGTTGGCCACAAACTTTTTTGACTGGTACGGTGATGAATTAATCCATGCCAGGATAACTTGGGAATCAGTCCATGCAATGACAAAACACAAACAAAGGTCATCTTTATATGTCACTCTAACAAGAGTGCACCACACAACTCCAAATGCGGCAATAATTGCCCCTTGATAAGTGCCACCTTGGACTTGCCCACTAATAGATGAACATCTATTTTACCATGAGGGTCCATAGTACGCAAGTTAACCACTGCTGTGTAACCAATCTCAGAACTGTCTGAGAACCCATGGATTTCATAAAAACAGCCTTCTGAACCCTTGACACACCTAGGAACTGTGATTGATGACAGGCGAGGGAACTCTTTATTAAAGAGCCTCCAGCGTGCTGCAAGGTCAGATGGGAGAGTAGCGTCCCAATCGATAGTCTTCAACCATAAAATCTGCAGAATATGTTTCTCAAACAAAAGGAGAGGACTCAGCCATTGGAGAGTATCAAGATGCGTACTATGGTGGACAGAAAGGAGCGCTTGGTGGCATGACTTGAGTTGCTTTGGATTTTGTGCACAAGGGTGTCCGAGACCAGGTTCCACTGCAGCCCTAACACCTTGACAATAACCTGGCTATCCATATCCAGGCTGAATGATTGTGGCATCTCAACATCATCCACAGGAAGCCAGTCAAGTAGAGAGAGGTGACTGATCGCGCATGAACTTTCGCAGCTTAAATCCACCTTTAGAGAGACAAGAAATTAGATTCCTTTGAAGGGCCAGTGCTAACTCAACTGAACGAGAACCTGTGACCTTGGATGCATAAGGGAAATTGGCTGATTCAATCTTAGCCAACTGTTGCAATGTGCGAATAGCTAGGAAAGGTGCAGACGATACTCCATAGGTGACTATTTTCAGGTGAAAATCCTCGACTGGATCAGTGTCACAAAACCACCATACAATGAATTGATAATCCTGCTGATCAGGGTGAACTACAATTTGTTGATACATTTGCTTGATATCAGCAGTAAATACAACTGTATACAACTGGAAGTTCAACACAACATCCACAATCTCTCGCTGCAACTTGGGACCTGTATGCAAGAGGTCATCGAGTGACCTCCGTTTAGAATCCTTGGCTGAGGCATCTAACACTACACAAAGATCGGTGGTGGAGCTCTTGAGCTTGATCACACAGTGGTGGGGTAAACAGTAGGCTGAGAATGACTGAACCTTATCTGGAGAAATCCTCTCCATATTCCCTAAGTTAAGGTAATCTGTCATGAATTCGGTGTACATACACTTTAAAACAGTGTTCCCTTTGAGACGCGTCTCAAGACCACTCAGGTGATTTACACCTTGGGGCCCGGTGGTTTCAATTTCAGGTTGAGAAGTGCGAAATGGCAAGCACACACTGTGACCGTTGCCATTTCGAGTTAAAGTATCGACCAATATTCTTTCACAAAGACCTCCTCGGGTGACTTTTGTCTGAAGATCGGAAACTCTACAACTTCCCAGTATTTTCTCATGGCTTTCTCCAGAGGAGGGATGAAAGTTTGGAGAGATACACAGAATGACTTGGCAGGATGAGAAACAGGTTCAGATGCCACCTTCCCGATCAAAACTCACCCAAACATAAATCTTAGAGCAACTGGTGGGCCCTCAATCCTCCCTCCAGTCATCAATGGAGGAAGGTGGTGTGCACCAATAAGAAGATCAATGGAGCCAGGTGTGTGGAAGGAGGGACCTGCTAGTTTCAGGCTAGATACAGCACTACGAACTTTACTCGAAACTAGGCAACTTACCAGTAATGCATGGTAAGATACAGACATCCAGAGCAGATTGGGATCCTGCACAGTCTACTGGCACAACGATGATAGATGCATTGGCTCTTGCCACATTGACCGGAGTGTTAGTTAGTCCATGAATCGGTAAATGTGACTTGTTGGATCTCAAATGCAATTTTTGCATATATCCTTCTATGATAAAAAATCTTGGCTCACCGTGTCCAACAGCACACGAATTACACACTGACTACTCATCGAATCGAGAACCTCTACTAGTGCAGTTGACAATAACACAGTTTTATCAACATTAACCACAGCAGACATGATTGCTGAAAGTGTATATGCAGTCTCCCCAGATGGTGGCACAGCATCAGATCCTGGACCTTGGTCCTTAGTTTTAGGTTCAAAGTGCAGTAGAGAGTGATATTTACTACCGCAAGTGTGACATGACAAGGTCAAAGGACAATTATTTCTTGATGAGACTGATTAAGAGAATTTAAACATAACTTCTACTTTTTCACAATGGCATACCGATCTTGGGGTGATAACTGATGGGAAATCAAGATACTTATACAAGAGGTGTGATGCATTACAGACACGACACAACATGAATGTTGAACATACAAGAGAACTTGTTTAGACAGCTGCATAGCAGGCACCTTATAGCGAGAGGAACAAGACTCGAACCTAGAACCCTTTAGTCAAAACAAACCAACCATCTCTTGGGCTCTATAATGCTTCTCAAGAAAGGTTATGAAGTCGTCCAGCTTGGGAAGTTCGGAACCTAAGTTCATTTCCCATTGCACCTGCAGTTTGGGGTCCAGTTGTTTACACAATATGGGAAGTAGAATCAGATCCCATTGCCCCACAGCAGCACCCAAAGCCGCCAGTGTGGACACATTTTCATAAATAATGTTCAACAGGCTACGTAACGGCCTTGGCGAATCTGCACAAGCCAAGGGTGCTTGTCACAAAGCCTCAACATGAGCTGACACTATCAACTACTTATTCTCATAGCGATTCTCTAACAGTCCCCACACAACCTCAAAGTTAGGATCAGATAAAGATAAGGACTGAATCATCTTAAAGGAGTTCACTACTAACAGTACCCTTCAGATATGCTAGCTTTTCTACTGCAGACAGGCATGGATTATGGGACACTAATGTAACAAACAAGTTGGAAAAGTTTGGCCATTGCTGCGGGGTGCCATCAAAGTTAGGGATTGGTATTTTAGGCAAAGCAACATTTACCTTACGTCCAGTAGCTGTATCTGTACCAACCCCTGCCTGCACCTCTGACTTGCTTTCCAGGGCTTCTTCTGTGGCCATTACAGTGTAGTACTGCTCCTCGAAGGTAGTCATCAGCTGAAGGTGAGGTTCAGGATGAAAATAATTGAGTGTGTCCAACGAAGCTTCCACCGTGATGTAGTCAACATCGTAAGACTGCTTCACGCGGGGAAGGTCTCTGACACTTGCAAGAAAGAGCTTCACCTTGGTGTGGTCACTGGTCTGCGAGATCACACGCACGCTTATCTCACCCTTCTGCCAACCTCAGCCACAATGATTCAGCTAGATCATCAATCATTGATAGAAATAAATAAGGGATGACACAGGACGAGAGTTCACATGATGTAAACCAACCTTGTCACAGTCCCGCACTCACAAAGGGCGATAAGCATGAAGCAAAATAAAGGAGAAAAAATATAGCTAACTGATAAGTCGTGGAACACAATAATTACCCTCACACTTCACCATCAAACAACAAGAAGAAAACAAATAGGCGACACACATAATAAAAAAATACAGTCACTGAAAAATTTAAAGTTTTTAAGTGTGTAAATATCCATCAACGATGATGCAAAACCACAAACACGAAAAGAGAGAAATTTCTAAATCATAAATACGATGCCAAAATAGTGGGAATACCCAGCACGGAGAACCAAAAATGTTATCGCCACAAAGACAAAATGGAGTGAAAACTCGAATTACTTCTGATGCAAAATTAAAAAATTGCTTGGAATTGAAGTTGGCCGATTGAAACCACTCACCACTATGATGCTTCATGAACAACCAACTGCATCCTCCCGGAGACATAGGGTTGCCAACTCTGTGATACAGCGCTGGATGCAGTTGTACCAATTGGTAAAATCACGAGAGGTGGCAGCGCAGAAATTCAAATACTGAATGCGTTCAGTACGTGGGAGGAAGTCAGTAGACACATCAAATTTGTCCAGTAAAATCATAGTCACTAACACACGAAAATGGAGAATTCACATATTTACAGGTACAAACACCCCTGATACTGTGTAAGGAGAATACATAACTAACCTTGTGCGAGGGCTGCAGGCTGCTGGGAGCTGGGTGCCCAGAGTGCTCCAGTAGTGTCCGACAGAAGGAGCAGAACCTGTCCTGCTCCTTGCTCTTCTGCAAAGCACGCCGCTCCTGCGACAGCGCCACCTTCTCCTATGTAACATGGCTCCCATTACACACACATCCTCGTTAAAACCCAGTCAGCTACACCTACTAACTTACACGGACACGTCATTACAATTCTCACCCAACCAAGAGAATGAAGTAGAAATATGTTGACACCAAAATGTGTCAAACATTTTGTGGCTGATTAAGATATCTTCATGAAATTAATAATACAATCACAAAAAAGGGAAAAGGTGAAGAGAGAGAAAGAGGGGGCTGTCCTTCCTGAATGTTTGGTTTACTATTAGATCAGTTGAAAGAGATCTTTACAGAATTTTACAATTTGTTTTAACACATGAAAATTATCTGATTGCTTACCCTAAGGAAATTACAGAAAGATTAATATAATAATAAGGGCATTTTATTTTGTGAGAAACATACATTATACTGTAATACGCAAATATGCTTAAAAGAACCAATAACATTCACAACCTGAAAATTATTCCTACTTTTGAAACTATAAATTAATATCAATAATGCTGAAAAATTCCATGAATGACCATAGAGGTTTACAAAAAAACTAATTGATGCGTGACGCTCCGGCTGTCTAGGAGAACACTATGTCAATTAGTATAGGTTTTATCGAATGCTAGGTGAAGTGCATCCTATTCTGGCGGGGTTCTGAGATACTTAGTCTTGCGAGGCACTGGAGCATGCCCGGTGTACAAGACTGTCCTGGTAGCTTTGCGGGAGGGCACAATGTTTGGTTCCGACAGCGTGATCTTGCGTCTAAGATTCCCTGCCTTCAAGGGTATACCTGGGCGATGGACATCGTGATTGTTAGACGGGCCTGCAGTGGGTGCGTTGGCAACAGGTGTGGGTGAGAAGGGTTGATTTGCTGCAGGCTGTGTAACTGATGCAAGTATAGCCGGGAACAGGAAGGCGGTGGCTTCAGTAGGCCGCTGGTCTGGCTGGCTGAAGTAGGCAGCAAGCCACAGGTGCACTGCTCAGCTGACTCGTACTGGTTCAGGAAATAAATCCTTATGAAACTATGGTACGACGGGTTCTTGCAGATGATGTAGTGCCTGAGCTTGTTCCCTTGGAATGAGTTTGGCAATTGAAATACTAAGGCAGGGGTTAGCTCATGCAGACGCCTAGAGGTCAGCAAGGTCAATTTCATGCCCTCCTTCAGGCCAAGGCGCTTGGAGTAGGTCATTGGGAGATAAACACACCCTTCATGTCAGCATGGTTGGGCAGGTTCCTTGCGAATTTTACAGTGTGTCAGTCCACGTGTGAGCTGTCGACTAGGCAGACAACTTATTCCAACACCTGGCATGGGTGCGCAGTGCGTATTGCAAGTCAGGCCACGCCGTCAAGGGTAACTGCATGGGTGTTGTCCATTTCCTGACACAAAAGTGCAGCAGAAAAGTAGCGAGCCCCTAACCAACAAGCTGTTCCGAGAGCAGTGTATCCGTGTGGCCTCTACCATTCTACTTACGGTATAGATAGAATAGGTGGCCGTATTAAATACATGTGTGTGAGAACAATGTGTTTTGGCTCGAATGAGTATATTCGCGAGATCACCTGTGTTGTCCTTACATCCGCGAAGTCAACTGAGATGGTGCTAGACTCAGGATTGCAGCAACACACATAACCATGATGATGCACTACCTCCTACATCAGCAAGAGCATCTGCTGGGAAGCTAGCGATGCTATGCCGCTAGAGGCGACCGGTGTTGATATAACAATGAGGCTATGGTAGGCTAGCGCTAGGATAACAAATTATAACTAGCTATCGCTGGATACTATTGGTGCCCAGCATCTCCCTTTTTATACTAAATCCAGGCCGCTACTTGGTGCTGGTTGGCTGGCGTCTCGTAGGCAAGGAATGGTTGCAGAGCAGGGGGTGGTGAAAAATATATATCTCTGGTGTGACCTCACTGGATGGCTGGAAGGAGACAAGGGAACAACTAAACAATACGAGTAGTGCTATCTAGTGGCGGGCGAAAGTACTTGTTGATCTAGATACATAGTTTTGGTGGGCCAGTGAATAAAACCATCTGCCATATCTAGAATGTCCATTCTATTTGGTAAACAGTACAAACTCACATGGCAGGGTTAACGGGAATTCAAACTTCTAGAACTCAAAAAGCAAGGCTATGCATACGAATAAGCTGAAGTCATTAAACCACCATTGTTGAAAAAAACATAATGCATAAATATTTTCCCTTGTACTACTACGTTTGGGGAAGAGGCATCTGGATACATACAAGACACACTCACGTCCGTTAGGTGAAATGCAGGAAATGTGTTTCCTATGCAGTGTTTCTGCCTCCGCAGAGTCTTCGCAATTCAGAGAACGTTCCTTTCGACACAGAATGTGCGGTGGAAACGACGAGCACTGAACCAACAAGCTGGTCTGAAGGCAGAGTACTTGTGAAAGGGCTCCACTTTTCTATCTACCAGGGTATGCAGAAAGGCTAGCCTGTTGCGCGTGTGTCTGGGTTTGAAAATAAGTACAGTTCCCAGGATCACCTACGTTTCTCTCCTGGGGGATGTCAACTAGGATATGTGCAGAGTCTACAGGAACATGGCACTAATGAATCGGGCTTAAAACAGTGCTTATTCTATGTAAAGGAAATAAACATGTGGTGTCACTACCTCCTACGTGCACTAGAGCTTAGGCGAAGTTAATGTCTACGCAATCCAGGTAGAGGCGACCTGGTCCTGAACTGAACGGGACAGGGTAGACTAGCGCTGAGCAAACAACTATAAATGGCCTAACTCCCTATTCCTATTGTTGCCCAGGAGGGGCCACAGCGTCTAAGAGTGTAGACGACTGTCGTTAGGTTTCTACGGCACAATGCTTGGATTACTAAGTAGGGCATGAGAGGAGAGAGTGGATTAGGAAGTCCTTCGGCACTGAAAGTGCAGTGAACAGGGAAGGTAAGCTGGAGAGCTTGGTAAGCGAGGGCTTAAGTTGCAGCCGGGTCAGTTCATGCAGAGAGTGGGGTGGAAGATTGAAGACTGGCCGCGAGTTGAATTCTGACTCTTCTTTTATACTCTGCCGGGTGGCTGCCTCTGTGCTCATTGGCTGGCATCTCGTGGGCGAGGGGGGTGGCAAAAGCATAGCTTCTCTGGCGTGACATCACCGGCCGGCTGAAGAAGGATGCAAGAAAGTGACAAAATGTACTGTAGGAGCCATCTAGCGCAGTAGTACCAGGTGCCTTCGGCTATCTAACTTCGATAGGCTGGTGGATAATACAAGTTGCTGGCTGGAACGTCCATTCTCACTGTTGCAAAAAGTACAAGTTGAAGACACGTGATGGCCAACGATGACAAACTCCATTGTAATCAGATGCAATGCATGCTATCCTCATAAGTTGAAGTCGTTTAATTACCATTGTTGCCAACACGTCATGCATTATGCTGCATCATTTATACTAACCAAACTCAACAAAACATCAAAATTAATAACACAAAAATACCTGTATTCCCACTTAGTGTGTTAACATGATACCACAGACAAGCTGCCATTATAGAAGAGGCAGTGTGTTGACATTGGCACGCACATCAGGACAGGTGAAACCCACTATAATAAGGCTGTGTTTCAATTGGCCCAGAGAGAGCTCTCTCATGCTGTCACTCACTCACATGATTACATCAGAATGACATCACAGAGAACACACACTCGTCATCTCCATTCGTCAGAGTGGAAAAGAGCAAGAGGATGAGTTAAACACTCACTGTGCACTCTCGCACTCTCTGGCATCTGACATTTTCATTTGGAATGATGGTCATTCTTTCCCAAAAAAAATATAAAAAGACTGCTATGTTTACCTGCATATCTTATGCACTTTTTATTACTAATTTTTTGTGCTTGAACACAATCAACCCCCTACTGACATACCACTTAATTTATTTCCTCTGCCATTTCTTTCAAAGCTTCAAAGTGAGTCACAAACACAAACACTCTCCATCCATCCATCCCTCTCCCATCCCTTCTACATCCTCTCCCTCCAATTTATCACTACGTTCCCCTCCCTCCACCTTCCTCTTCCACTGTGTGTGTGCATGTGTGTGTGTCCATTTAAGAGTGTGTATGTGTGTATATGAGTCATAGAAAGGGATGGATGTTGTCATGTCTATGAAGGACACTTGTAGCTTGAGGTTGTAAAACGAGTGATTCCAGCAACACAAGGTGAAGCATCAGACTCATAGTATTCCATTGAAATTACAGCTTGACAATGACCCACACAAAAGAAAATAATAACACTAACACCACCTTTAGCAGATAGCAATAGCTACCTGCAAATATGCATTGACAACCCTTTGTCTCACAGCTGCATGTTAAAAATTCCACATTTCTCATATGACATGCATGTGCCATCGCTCAATCTGCATCTTTTAACTGTTCGCATGCCATTCATAGATGTGTTTATTTAACAACTTTCAGACATACAAAATGATTCTAACAGGATGAACAAATCTTCATAGCAGTGAATGTAGTTGGAAAGAGAAATACTTTTCTTTTCTGTCAATTGTTGCACTGACACGTATAAAAAAAATTTCAGCAGCCACCAATTTCAAGATAACACTTTTACAAGTGTTAGTTAATTCAGGAACAGAACTAATTTCCAAGTTTCGTTTGCCAATATTGCAGAAAGTACGTACTTTACTAAGTGATTGTACAAAATAAATACAGTTATAGTCACAGAATTTTTAAAGGTTTATTTCAAAAGAGATGAGAGAATTGTGATAAAACCGCAAAATCTACGCGTTACCGAATATGTAATTCCAGTAACACATAATGATTGAAAACATTATAAAACATAGACAGAATGCACAAGTACTCACACGGTGGTACTTGTGGATACACACACACACACGTCAGATGAACACATTTTCCACGTGGATGCGCAGTCATGTGACGTCTCGCTGGCCAGACCAGCTTTACCAGGTGGCGAGTTCAGTCTGGTGAGCAGTGGTTGGCAAACAGCGAGCCTAGCAGCCAGGAGGCCAACTAGGGTAAGGTGGGACATTTGAAACGTATAGCAGGAGTGCCCTGTGAGTACTTGCGCATTCTGTCTACTTTTTATAATGTAATCAGTAACCCACAATATCATCATGTTTGAAAACAAACAGACAGATGTCTTTCGTATGACTTGCCTATCAAACTGTATACAGTACTTAGTAATATCCTGTTGTTAATGCTTGATAGGTGACAAGTGTTATCAATATCACTGAGGCTCTCGCAGGTTGCCAGATTACAGGTTCACATGCCTCATAATCCCAAGATGTGTGTGTGTCCATCTTATACTAAGTATTTCTTCATTAACGCTCCCAAACATTAATTTTTTATTTACTTGATATGTATACACGACTGACAACCCACAATAAGTTACGAATACCAGCCTTAATACTGGATCAAATCTGAAGTAATTCTTGGATGTGTGTGTGTGTGTGTGTGTGTGCCAGCAGTATATGAAGTTTATCCTGTTTACTTTATATGCCACTTCTAAAATTATAGTTTTGGCTTAAAAGCAAGAGTGGCAAATAGGTAAATAACAAAAGTTAACAATTGGGAGGATTCCAGGAATAAATTCTATACGAACATGCATACAAGCATGTGTAAGGTGGGGCTGGAACTGACACCGCAGACACACATTCGGACATATACCTCGGCAAGCCTGTGCTCGCGCTCCTTGAGCTGAGACAGCTGTCGCTGTAGCTCGGCCACACCGGGCCGCGTGCTGCTGCTGGATGTCACGACATTCCCTCAGTGCCTGCAACCCCTCCATCTTGGTGGTCGCCGCCACCTGCAGCACACCCGCAAACTGTTAACGAACCTGTAAAACAGGCTGTTCCCTGTGAAGTAAGCACTTCTCAATTGAAATCAACCTTTGAAAAAAATTACTACTCATTAACTGCATACTACAATACCATACATACACACTAGCATGCAGCTCCCTGTTAAGTTGGCAGCAAATTAAGAAATATGGTTCCAAGTCTTGATGTTATGGTATATTACAACTGTAATGTTTACATTTAAGACAAAACCAGTTTGTGGATTTTTTTGTTTCTACACATTAGAGTAAAAATTAGTTAACACATTAGTTAACAAATTTAGGTCCTCAAAATTGTCAAGTTTTCACATACTGCATTTACTTGATTCTAAGCTGCCATAAATTCTAAGTAGCACCTAGGTTTTGTAGGAAATTGTGGGAAAAAACTACTGGTAAACATATATGGCTACAGATTGAACAACCACTTCAGTACAAAATTCCATTTCTGTAGGAAGTTTAATTTTGCCTTCAACAGAATGGTTTTCCATTGAAACAAATATATTCCACTTTCTCAAAGGAGAATATTGTGCTCTTGTAATCAAACAACTGCACTGCATGCTTCTCTCCAGTGGCACAAGTTGACTCCATTTTTTTTAAAGAATCTTGCAACTGTAATTCGGATTTTTAGCTATACCATTCACTGATTCCGTGTAACTTTGGACACAAGCCAACATGCTGCGCTGTGAGGATGCACACTCTACGGACGACTTCGCCCCATCTACGAGCCACCCGCGCACAGGGGTGAAAAACATAAGCTGCAAACCAAATTAAATGTATCGAGCTAGGAAGCCGATTACTTCATTGTAAATTATGTGCGTAGTTAAGATCTCCTTTGCACCGTCCAGATTTATGCTTGCAAAAGGCACCCCCGAAAAATAAAGAAATATTATTAGAATTTTACTACTCGACGCTTAGTCCTGGAAGAAGTTCCTCCGACCTCGAGAGATGGCAGCACCTCCAGGACCTTGTGACGTCACAAGTGGGCCACCTCAGGAACAGGGGTTTTAATTTGTCGTTGCCTGCACGCAGGGCAATAATAAATACGCAGCGCTCCTGCACCCCCCCCCCCCCCCCTGGGTAAGACTATGCTAACCCACCCTCCCCGCACCCGGAAAAACTACAGATATAAGAAAAATCAGTACAAGTACTTGTTCAGCATCCAGCACTGGCAGAAGTGCCGGGCACGTCAGCCGAAGAGGACACGAGCCTTCCCTAGTCTGCAAAAGACTCCTCCTACCTTGAGTCTGCTCAAAGACTCCTCACTGCATTAGTCTGCTTAAGATTCTCCAGCACCTTAAAGTCTGTCTAAGACTAGCCTGTCTAGTCTGAACAAGGACTCTCTGCTCCTACCTAGTCCGATCCCTGACCCTCTTAAGGCTCCCGTCAGTCTGCAAGGACTCTCTCTCCTCTCCACGACCTGCAACACAGCACCCTTCATTGAAGACCAGCTTGAGAGATGGCTATGCCTTCATCTGGTATACCTCACCTTAAACCCTGGTATCCCTTACCCAACTCAACTCCCTGTGACCCCGTAGTAGTGAGCCGGCGCGTTGTAAAGTACCTACCTGATTAACTTCCATTACGCTGTGAGATTGCGTTAGATTCTTTTAGCTGCTGTTAAAATTGCGTTGCTATAAATCCTGACCATGGCCACTGTCGAGATTGTGTATCTATAGGTTTTGTCCCGAGGACTTTTTCCATTTTATTCTCCAGGCTCGTCTACGCCTGAGTTATTACGTTCATGTAATTCCCATTAAATATTAGTGTGTTTAGCCAGTTAGTAGTAATTAATAATTTTTTTGTATTTTCTGGAATAGCCCGGACTCTCCAGGGCAAATAACATAATAAACATTACGTCCAATTTAATTGTTGGTGTTCCGTCATTTATAACTAGTTACCCCAAGTCCCTCACAAATTGGTATTGGGTATCAGTGTGTACCTCCAGTGGTCCGATGTTCAACAGAAGGGGAGATATACAAAGTAGGCAGCAATGCAGAGAATGTCGTGCATTAATTCTAGCCAACCGCACTGAACTTCAGGTAAGATAAACATCCCAGGACGAACCCCGCCCTGTGTGCCACGATCTCGTTCCGTGACCTGTCTCCCCCATAATACCACTAGAAGTTACCACCCTGCTCAATCACCTCCTGGGTGCTCACTGGCCCGGATATCCGACAAGCGAATACAAGGATCAAATTAAACAGTTAGCTCAGGTTGAGAGTACTACTCACTGGGACACCCCTGCTAGGCAGCAACTCAACATCAACTAGTATGGTAAAACTCAAATCAGGGAGATTAATCCGGGTTTCACGCCCGGAAGATACAGAGTTCCCAAAGTTCTGTACCATCAAACTAGCATCTGGGAAGTTCATACGGGTTCGACTCCCGGCCCAGCCAGATGTCAAACCTCGAGCAGCACCCCCTTCACCAAACTTTGTCCCCATGTGACAACTAACTCGCCCTGTAAAGATCTCCTCTGCCAAATCATCCACTCCCATCATCACAATCAATTAATCTCCATTCCATTTTCATCCACCCAGGATCGCTGGCATCCCGTATATTGGCAACCCTTACAGTGAGGAAGATAGAGCTCTCTGGATGGGCAGTCACTTCCATTCACCTCACTCTGGTGTTTGACTCCCCTCAAGCCCAAAGTAAGACTACCAACAAACGACGTAATATTGATTTCAACCCCAACAGGCCACCCCGGTCTAATAAAATCAGTATTACTCACCATGGTTGGCCCAACTAGGCTCTGAGAGGGCAGTCAACATTTAATCCCCAACTATCTCAGGTTGCAACACCAGGTAGCATGCATCACTTCTATGATCAATTTTGTGTAGTATGTACACCTTCCTTAAATCATTTTATTACAGACCTACAAGGAATTTTTTTAAAACATATCCACAATACTTAAAAAAATTGGAAAATGCATTATTAAATTTATTAAAATCCATACAACGAATGGCGCAGCAGTAACAACTACAAATAATTATTCAAACAAACAGCACTGTCAGTGCTGTTTGTTTGAAGCCGCCCGCATGTCAGTGGGCTTAACTCCCCAGCTCCCTCCCCTTCTTTGTTCAGTCTCCTCAAAAGCTTCCGTATAGGTGAAACCTGCATCCAGCGTGGAGAACGGGTACCAGTCAGCCTTGCATGCCTCTGGTTCTCCATTCGCCGCCATCCCAGCCTGCAGAGAACGTCCAACAGCCCGTGGAGCAGCAGCCGGACCACCAGCAGCAGTTCCTGGAGCCGCAGCAGTAGCTTCCGTAATCAGAGCTCAACCCACAAAACTGCCCAGTCTCTCAGTCGACCAAGCGTCAAATGTAAGCCCGGCAGGCCCCTAAGCCAGCACCCCGGCTAGTAGCTAACGCCGTCATACAATTTATACCCAGCTGCTAACTGACACAGCCTGTGTTATATTCAGGACGGACTGCAGTATGCAAATAAGTCAGCCAAACTGCCCTAGTAAGTGTTGGTGGCCAGCATAACAAAGTACCCTGTTTCAGACTTTGAGTTTACTGCAAGACACATTTCTATGCTTCTATTAAGCACACACTACCAAACGACTTCGCCCCATTTTGAGCCGCATTCACCCGATGGGCAAGTTACACCTCAAATAAAACAGTAATGGAGGTGGTACACATGAACTACAAGAGTTTGACAAGCATCAAAAGAAACTATTGCCACGTGATCTCAACTTTTACTGTTCACCGCATCTCGCCTAGTAGTCGTCCCAAAAACACTCCACTATAAAGATTTTCCTGTCTACCAGAACGCCTGCTCCCTTCAGGATGATTGCACTATGTCCACACCGCACCTCTAGAAGGTAGCATGGATCCAAGTGGAGAATCACTGCCTCCATAAGCACGAGGTTTAAGATATGTCATTTCCTCTGCACCGAACAGATGAATACCCAGGCACCCATGCGTGACATAGCTTCCAATCCCCTAGGAGCGAGGATGATTCCTCCTTCACCCTTCTAAGAGAAAACAAGCTGGAATTTTTACTATAAATAGAAGTTGCAGAGCTGGCCTCAGGGCAGTCTGCTACATCTCTGACTGCTGCAAAAGCTAAGGGTGTTAGCCAGGGGCCAAGACCTCTCCTCGCACCAGTGGCCGTTGACGACTCCAGCAGCTCCGGAGGACCACTGCTTTCCACTTCTTCAGCCTCCGTCAGCACCTCCTGGGAGCCGGTAACGTCTACCAGAGGGTCTTGCCTACGTCACCCCTCAAACTCTTCCTACCTCTTTACCACCCAGGTAATAGTAGGTCACGGCGAAGATGTCCCCCCTGGACATCCCATAAGGTCTCGTCGAAAACCATGTCTTCACCACTTGGGCAAAGACCCCACTTCGATTACTCAATCAGGTCCCTTCAAGACAACCATCTTCAATTAAATTAGGATTTTACAAATTAGCTATTTATTTAATTTATTTTCGCCAATTGTAAGTGCACGCCAGACTACATATTTACATTTTATCCAAGATGCCTTCACCTGGCTTTTAACTTTTATCTTCTGTTAATTTCTTTGAAGAAGCACGTGTTTTGAATTACGTTATCATTAAAACGTATTGCATTAATATTATAATTCTCAGTGTTCTCTTATCCTAGCTTTAGTAAACCGCTTTTAGACACTTAAGGTACTTATGTTCAGAGCTTGCATTGCTCACTACTTAAGGTGAAGGCAACTGCCATGAAAAACCGCCACAAAGGCATATACACTGATACTAAGAGGCAAACCAAGATCTGAAGGAGGTAGATCATCGGCCACTTGCGAAATCAAGTGCCTCTGATAGTATACTACTCCGCCATCATTGGACAACAGCCAGGCAGGAGAGAGATCTATCCTTGTCACTTGACCCTTGGTGGAAACCACACCGAGGTGTCACTGTATAAACAACATGAATATCCTATTGTAGCAGCTAGAAAGGCACCGCTCACCTGACTGCTTAAGATACACCGGAGTATGGATATTAGTTGTTTGTAAAATGTGCGTCGCTGACCTACTACACGGCCAATATAAAAAGGGTGCGGCAAGCCCCTCCCCCCCAAGTGTGATGACGACGTGTGTTAAGTACTACTACATAAGTTGCCGGAGTCGGTATTGTGAAGGAAGACAGCACGACACCAGGACCTAGAGGAGCTCTAGGCCTATCCACTTAGAAATTATATGGTGTGCATAACTTTGTGTAGGCGGTGTAGCCCCTCTTAAGCAGTAAATACGTACTGGCAGGGTTAGGCGACAGTGTACATGTAACGTGTTAGATAAATGAATTAATGAGTAAAGATATAGCGTAGTAACTGTTCAAGATATTATTGTGATCAAATATTACGTGTAATTAATGTTCAATAAAGTTGGTGTGTTGAGAATCCCTGGACTTATTAGTGAACTGTTAAGCTACGATCAACCCCCTCATGTGTGTATCCCCTTCACTGGTCAAGTATCCTGTAATCAAGGAGAGATCTTAGTATAGTGATAAGGTACGAGGAGGGGAGAACGCTTCACGATCCATCTCACACTTAGGCGAGTAAGCTCCTATTTCTTCGGGATCCTCAATCGTGCTTTGTGTAGACTACTGTATGCAGCGAAACATTATCTGTTCTTATACTCACTAACTTGTAAATTGTTTTAAGTCACTACAGTAAACACAACAGCTGTTAGTCACTGCGAGTCCAAGGCACGCGCTGTAAGCGTCAGTGTGTGGCAGGTCAGCATGCCACTCGCGCGTTAGCATTAAGCGTAGGTAGCCTTGCTAGGCCAGCAGTTGACGTCACGTACCGCTCCCCGCCCGCCTACCCATTTCAGTTGCTTAAATTTTGCTGTAGACTAGTGTAATGCATGTATACTGCCTTTAATGCATGTGGGACATCTATTCCTTTACTTGCGTGAAAATCTCAGCTTGTGTTTTGTGTGTACTTTGGAGATAGTCCAATTTTCTTATCTTATGTACTTAGTATTAATTATAAGTTACTTAAAGTGTGCTGCACTAATTACACTACTCACTTTTATCCAGACATGTCAACATGACTGCAGACCACACATCTACCACACACAACATCAGGAAATTCGTTAAGACACCATGTGCAGTCGACTTACACGTACAGTTGCAAACACAAACCAGTGCTAACACACAGAACACATTACACCCATTGAACAAACATCTCAACACTAATCAACACTTCACCAGCGTGGTACAAGAGGTTATTATTTGAGACCGTGCCAATTCCACTCACTAGAGATAATAAATACACATTCCATTTCCATTCCTGCTACAAACACAGACAACACTATAAATCAACCTACTCACCCGGAAACGGCCCAAGTACACGTCATACCAGAGTCACACCACATTCCCACATTCATAGGCGAAACTCACGAAAACGTTGAGGAATTTCTTGACATCTTCAACGCAGTGAGCTAAATAACTGGACTGATTTAGATAAAAGGCAGCGTTTAAAGTTTTACCTCCAAGGGACAGCAAAAAGAACATACGAGAATTTGTATTACGCCAATGAGCAGAAAATCTCGTGGCAACAGATTGCAGGTAAACTATTACATACATTCAGGAAACTCTATACTACAGACAACTACTGATAGCTCCTTCACACAACAAAACTAAACCCAGGCCAGAATATACAAGCACACACAGGCAATCTAACATTCTACAAAAAAACGTGTGATCCCCATTTACCAGAATCAGAGTTTGTCAAAATAATTGGGGCCTCTCTGTTATCCCCCCCCCCCCCCCTGCTGAAAAACTTGTGCTATTCGACAACACAACACTACACCAGCTGCTAAACAACATTAACAACATTGAGCTTGGAATGTACAGACACCAACAATCTCTTGAACACAACTCACAGCAGGCACGCTGTATTAAACTCCAACAATTATATCACACCACCCCCACGTCCAGTAAGACACGTTCACATGCTTACATTTCCACCACCACCCACAGAAACACATACGTTAAACCCAGGTACAACAAGCCCGCGGTAATTATGTAGCCACAGAGAAGGGCACCATACAGACATGCAGAACTCTATTGATATCACACGTGCCACCAATCAGGCCCCTTCAGGGCACAACCGACATGTACAGGGATAAGTTTCTAGGGAAAATTGCACGGAAAATCATGTCTCCCCCAGGAACGGCAGGTCTGAGCCCGTGACGCCTGTAGGGGTATGTTCAACATAGCTGTGCCACAGTGGTCATGTGCAGATATCGGTTGATTCAATTCCCATAGTGCTCTGCCTCAGATACCAAAACCAGCCCCAGTTCAAAGCAATGTCTATATGCCTAAACCAAACACAGTCCAACATCCCATTCCCAGTACTCATTTCACGTCGCCGGCAAAAGGGACTACAAAGGCAAAGACAAGTAAAGTTCCACCTCAGCGGAATGCAAGTAAACCGCCGGCGAGGCTAGCGATTACAAGTCGGTCATGTGAATTGTCAACACGAGTGATGACGCGTGCGCAGCCAGGCCCAGACGGGAATCACAGCCGCATCAGTTCCCCCCCTCCCAAAGCCAGTTTGCAGCGTTGCCACACCACCGCCACTGCGCGTGCCAGATTGCGATCTTGTCATGTCTCAGCAAATTGTCGCCGCGCCCAGAAAGTAGCAGAACCCCACAGCCTTGTGCAGTACATGCGTGCGCTCTGTATGTACATGGGTCATAAAAGTCGCCAATGTAGCCTATTTCCAAACCAAAAGTTTGAGTTTTCCACTGACATCGGAGACCACTTTCGCAGATTTAAAAACAAATTCTGGCTGACGCCAAGGACCATTTCTGCAGAGCAACCGATGCATAGCAGCACAGTGGCCGCCTCTGTTTGTTTTCATAATACGACGAGCGTGAATAGCAACGATGAGCCTATGTAATCAAACAATCTGAGCAAGCCCACGCCTTGATCTGGTGTAAACAAACATATGTGTGCCACATCTAAAGTAGACTGTCAGTATATAGCAACACGCACTGCGACACCACACATCCTTGTACCTCGCCTTGCTTTACACTGGGTGTTCCAGAAACAGCACAGCCAGCACCATAATCACCAACCAAAGCGTGTACCTGTTACAAGAACAGATTACTTTAGTTGCGGCAACATCTGTACTAGCATCACTCAAATATGATACCATTATCACCTGTTACAAGAACAGATTACTTTAGTTGCGGCAACATCTGTACTAGCATCACCCAAATATGAGACCATTATCACCTGTTACAAGAACACATTACTTTAGTTGCGGCAACATCTGTACTAGCATCACCCAAATATGAGACCATTATCACCTGTTACAAGAACAGATTACTTTAGTTGCGGCAACATCTGTCTAGCATCACTCAAATATGAGACCATTATCACCTGTTACAAGAACACATTACTTTAGTTGCGGCAACATCTGTACTAGCAACACCCAAATATGAGACCATTATCACCTGTTACAAGAACACATTACTTTAGTTGTGGCAACATCTGTACTAGCATCACCCAAATATGAGACCATTATCACCTGTTACAAGAACAGATTACTTTAGTTGCGGCAACATCTGTACTAGCATCACCCAAATATGAGACCATTATCACCTGTTACAAGAACACATTACTTTAGTTGTGGCAACATCTGTACTAGCATCACCCAAATATGAGACCATTATCACCTGTTACAAGAACAGATTACTTTAGTTGCGGCAACATCTGTACTAGCATCACTCAAATATGAGACCATTATCACCTGTTACAAGAACAGATTACTTTAGTTGTGGCAACATCTGTACTAGCATCACCCAAATATGAGACCATTATCACCTGTTACAAGAACAGATTACTTTAGTTGTGGCAACATCTGTACTAGCATCACCCAACTATGAGACCATTATCACCTGTTACAAGAACAGATTACTTTAGTTGCGGCAACATCTGTACTAGCATCACTCAAATATGAGACCATTATCACCTGTTACAAGAACAGATTACTTTAGTTGCGGCAACATCTGTACTAGCATCACCCAAATATGAGACCATTATCACCTGTTACAAGAACAGATTACTTTAGTTGCGGCAACATCTGTACTAGCATCACCCAAATATGAGACCATTATCACCTGTTACAAGAACAGATTACTTTAGTTGCGGCAACATCTGTACTAGCATCACCCAAATATGAGACCATTATCACCTGTTACAAGAACAGATTACTTTAGTTGCGGCAACATCTGTACTAGCATCACCCAAATATGAGACCATTATCACCTGTTACAAGAACAGATTACTTTAGTTGCGGCAACATCTGTACTAGCATCACCCAAATATGAGACCATTATCACCTGTTACAAGAACACATTACTTTAGTTGTGGCAACATCTGTACTAGCATCACCCAAATATGAGACCATTATCACCTGTTACAAGAACAGATTACTTTAGTTGCGGCAACATCTGTACTAGCATCACTCAAATATGAGACCATTATTAATTTAGGAATTGCAGGGCACACTTACCCACAGAACTTTATAATGGTCGTTAATTTATAATAGGACTTGATTTTAGGTGTTGATTTTATTACCAAAAATGATGTCATTCCTGTTTTAAAGTATGATATTTCGCTCATCCACGGTCATGATTCTCACAAATTGGTACAGGTACCACTCCAATCAGAGACATACCACACGATAATACTACAACTATTGAACATTCCCTACATGCCTTAGACGATTTTGAGTGCCCACAAAATACTTTACCACACATCAATAAAAAGTTGATGGATAAGCAGAAAGAGGTGATTAACCGTATTATCGATTCCCGTAAGGACAGATTCGCAGATTCCATCTTAGAACTAACTAAAGCTTGTAATTTTGAAATAAAACTGGACTTAACGACCGACACGCCAATTGCAACTAGGCCGTATAGGATTAGTCCTAAAATTAGAGATGAACTCTTAGTACAAATTAACTATATGGTGCATGCTGACATTATCGAACCAGCTGGCTGCCCTTATTCTGTGCCGAGCTTGGTCCTTGCTAAGAAAAATGGCAGATTACGCTTCTTGACAGACTTTCGCAAAATAAACCAATACCTCACTAGAGTGCAATATCCATTACCCTGCAAAGAGGACATTCTGAATGCCCTACAGAACTCGCTCTACATCACTAGTTTAGAATTATTTTAAGGATTCTATAGTATACCTGTATGACAACAAAACCGCCCTAAACTCGCCTTTACAATTGATAAAGTGGGATTATTCCAATACAAAAGAATGCCAATGGGCCTCAGTATTTTCAGGTATTTATAAACACCTTGTTGGGTCCCCTAAAATGGACAGCTGCCATAACGTACATAGATGATATTTTTATTAAAGGAAATTCCTTTGACGAACATCTGGCCAACATTAATAAGGTTTTTGAGAGATTGTGGTTGTTTAATGTCAATGTTAATACTAAAAAGTGTACGTTTGCTGAGCAAACCGTCAAAGTGCTAGGTCACAAAATTACGCCTCAAGGCATCACTGCTGACCCCGACAAAGATCACGCCATTGAACACATGGCTCCTCCAGACAACCTAAAACAACTTCGTACTTTTCTCGGGATGACTTCCTATCCATGGAAATACATTATAAATTATGCAACTATCACACAGCCCCTTATAGCATTGACAAAACATAATACACCTTACAAATGGGACGAGTCCCATCAGAAAGCATTCATTGAGCTTAAGGAAGCTATGTTAGACGCACCCGTCCTACAACGGTTTGACGAGAACAAACAGCTCATGTTAGCATGCGATGCTAGCAATGACGCAGTTGGCGGAGCCCTCCTACAAGAGGACCCGCAATCTCATCAACAATTTATAACCGCCTTTGCATCGAAAAAGCTATCTGATCAGGAATTGCGTTGGAATACCACAGAGAGAGAACTTTGCGCCATCCAATATCTTTGCAGTCATTTTAGGCAATATTTGTATGGTCGACACTAAGATCAAAACAGACCACGGCAGTCTGCGGTACTTGCGATCCATGGCGGAACACAATATAAGAATCCAGAAAATGGTGATAGCGCTCAGAAAATATGATTTTGAGCCAGTTATAGCAAAAGGCAAACTAAACACCCTCCCCGATACCTTACGTAGATGTACATAAGAGTCTAAAGTTCACACCCACACTGTCACTATATATGCTAATTCTTACAAAGTGAAGAAACACATGTAGACATGCACATCGCTTTATACAGCGCTCGCAGAAATTATATTCCAAGATACAAACATGACCGATGAGATTAAGCAATCTGTTAACAAATACACAATAAAACACTGGGATGACATTACGAGTTATTTAAAATCACAGTATCAATCCCAGGGTAGAAATAGAATAGCCAAAGCACTAGTAAACGAAGATATTTTCCCAATGCATGCCATATGTAAAATTATTACTACCTTGTATCAAGTAAATGTCCACATAGTTAAAGAAAATAGCACTCCCACATTATAAATGACATGTATTGATCCTGTTTTAAAATATAAAATAATTATTGTTAGTAAAGCAGATCACCCCTATTTTTTGCCGGTATACACCCATGACCAGGAGTATGTAAAAATTGATGACGACTCAATTTTCCATTTATGCCCAATTGTTGTTAATACCTCCCCATTTGTTGGTGAATATGATAACGATCCGCATATAAAGCAACTGATACACGCATTACTTCATCCTGAACAAGGGAATAACAAATACAGTAGGTTAAGTTGACGCTAAGGAATCACTGCCAATGGCGAAATTTTTTCGAAGTAAATACTCCCCATGGCCTCTCTAAGCTTACTCTTGTTCCACAACTGTATGTCAAAGAAATCATTCAGGCGCATCACAATACAATATTTGGGGGCTGCCATTTTAGCATATTCAAAATGCTTCAGAAGATCAAACAAGCATATTACTGGGATACCATGCATGCTGATGTTAAAGACTATGTAAAATCTTGCTCTACTTGCCAGAAAACCAAAGCCAGTAATGATAAACCTACAGGAACAATGACTTCTATACCTCCGCAGCTACTGTTAACAACAGATGGGCGTGTGACGTCCATCTGCTGCGAGGCCGGAGTGAGAGTAGGACCCTCTGGTCATCTCTCGGCCTTCGCATATTCTCGGTGGCGCTCGGACCTGCCCTGAGGCAGCTGTTGGCTTGTTGGCTCTCAGTGTACGAGGGGGGCACAACCCCTCATATCCACGTGTGTGGCTGCCCTCCAGAAATGTGGCAGGCCGTGACTTCTGTGTACAGGTTGGCGCGGAATTTGAATCTCACGTGTGTAGAAGTAGTATACTATGTTGCAGTGAGATGAGTCGTAATCTTTGTACATAGTTGGAATAAGAGACACGCGTCATGTTTCTGGTGGTTGTGGCGTCGCTGTTTCTCCCCACCAACACTAACTTAGTGCTAGGGGGACTGGGAGGAAACAGGTAGTCATCTAATGTGGATGTCAACAATCTCCTGGTTCCTGTTGGCAGTGCACGTCATATTCTGTCTCTAACCGTTAACACAGGCAAGTACCCTGTAAATGAAAAGCAGAAAAGTAGTGAACAATGGGCGTTTATTGAAGTCTCAATAAACACGTGACCCGTGCTACCTCCTACCAAACTATGGAGAGCTGATGGTAACTGCGGTTCCAGGTGTAGGCAACCTGGTTCTATGAAAAAAGGGGAATAGCTGGTTCTAGACTAATACAAAATTAATTATAGTTAAACTGAGCTAAGTAAAAGTTGTCTGGAAGAGACAAAGTGAAGTTAAAATATGTATATACATGTTCGCTGGTCTGTGGTAAGTAGCCGCTGGGGTATATTTGAACCTTACGAGATCTCCGGAGGTCCCAGCACTGAATTAGTGCTCTGGGATGTCACGAGAGAGTTTGAGAAAGAATGACTGCCAGAGCCTGGCAGCGTCCGGACTTATATAGATGATTCTTGTAAGCTGCCGGCACAGGCTGTGGGGAGGGCGAGCATCCTGCCCTGGTTGGCGTGTGAGTCGAAAAACTCTGGTCAACAGTAGTCAGCGTTTCTGCTTTGTGCCTCTTCGGTGGCACTCGGCCTTGCCCGAGGTCCGGGCGGCTTGCTGGCTCTCAGAGGAGGGGGGGAGGTGCCTGCCGGGTTGTGTAGTCTTCAGGTGAAGAGGATTCGATCATAAGTTACTGTTGCATGGTAGAGTAGGCGTCCGAAAATTCGTGTGGAAAAATCTCTCTACTTCTGTACCAGTGGAAGTAGGAACATTTAGCGATGAGGCGTAATCGTGGTTAATTATTAGGTTGTGCAGCATGAGCCATAACAAACAAACGTTCAGTGTGTATAATGAAGGCCAGACCTACAGGTCATTTTATATATATATATGTTTTCCAATTTTCTTAACGAGCAACCAATGCCTCCTGGCATTTCTGCCCAGTTCAGATTTGATTGCAAAAAGTGATTTCAGTAAACATATGATCCAATACACTTGGAGATATTAGATAAACTGCACTACAGTGTATATCATTATTTACTTTAATCCTATTCCGGATTAGGACCAGGGAAATGTGGTACCAATAGTTATGTTTATTACTGAGATATTCAGAGTATTACCCTTATCTATATATTAGTTCTAATACATTTTATATTTTCTCTCCTATTTCCCTTACCCTTATGTTGCATGGTACCAATGTCATCTACCTCACAATGTGATTGTAAATATTGAAGCGTGTCTGATTAGACTGACTGGACACGGTAGTTACAGGTTTTACTCGCTAGACCAAAAGCAACTTAGGTAGCAAGGATGAGACGAGGAGTGTTGGCTACTTCTGATACACTCTCACCTCTAGTTAGGTAGTTGAGGTAAGTTTAGGCTTAAGCAGGGTGAATGCCAGCATGAATGTTCCAAAGTCATGCTTCTTTAGTCCAGAAGATCAAGTTGTCCCAAACCAGGTGAACTTCCACTCTGGTTAAGAAACCGTAGATAACAGGGTGATACTTGTAGCTGGTACAGACACATGGTGGAAACTTAATGAATATTACCAGTGTAGGCGCAACTGCTTGATGTCCGAGTTCGGTGATACTATCCTCGGCCAGGCAGCAGAGTGAACCAGGTGTTACTATCTACGTCTCCTAACAATCGTTCCCTCATGAGGCACAGGGTAATAGTTCTATAAATCGCGCAGTGCACTGAAATGGAAATACTAACAGTGCACCCCAATAGTGACTTGTCGGCTGGCTCGATAAGAGCCCCCACTGATCCCCCACTGTAGGCGGACTGATCTGGGACGTTGAGCCGGAGTCACTCCAAGCCTCTACTGGTTGTGCGTCCACCCAGAATACCCGGCAGCACTGCACGTCACCGTCACCGCACACTAATAGTGCGAGTGGTGCGGGGCAACCCGAGTGTGTCGTGTCTCCTGGTGTGAAGGCGTTACTAGTGGTTGGGGCATTACTGTTTCTTCCCCACAAGCACTAATAGTGCTGTGTGCTTATTGGGAAGAAACAGGTAGCCGTCTAATATGTATGTCTTAGTTCAGTTTAATAACTTCCCCCGATTCCATTGGCAGTGCACAGCATGATCTTCCTCCAACTGTGAATACAGATATATACCTTGGAAATAAGAGTAGTAAAGTAGAAAGCAACGTGTGTTTTTTGAAAGTTCAATAAACACATGACCTGTGCTACCTCCTACCAAGTCGAGGATAGCTGAAGGTAACTGCGTGGTTCCAGGTGTAAGTGACCTGGTTCTAAATAAACGGGAAAAGCTGATTCTACACGACAATAAGAGTTACAGTTAAACTACTAATTAAAGGTGTCTAGAGAAGGCAAATGTAGTTAAAAAAAAATGTTCGTGTTTGTATGTTGCCGGGTTGACTGGTCATCGACGTACATAGTTAGTTGCTGTGAAGACGTACTTGTAGGCTTCAAACTTATCTAGAGCTCCCGAGCACTGAGAGTGCTGCGGGTGGTGCAAGAGATGCGAAAGAATAACTCCAGAACTCGGCTGCGGGTGGTCTTATACAGTGGTAGCTTGTAGGTTGCCAGCGTAGGGAGCGGGGAAGGCGTGACGTCGTCCGGCCCTGGGTGGCGTGAGAATTATCTCGTCAGCAGTTCTGGCTTCGTGCCTCGTCAGGACTGCTCGGCCGTGCCTTAGGTCTGGGCAACTTGTAGGCATCAAGCGTGGGGGGGGAGGGGGCAGCATACCTTCCAGGTGAGAAGGAAAAACACAGAAGTTCCCGTTGCCTGTACTGGTAGGCAACATGTTGTTCACCTCTGTAGAGATGGAAGCAGTACTCCTAGGCGATGAGTCGAAGTCGTATTATAATAGGTGTAGAAGCGGCATGCGTCAGTGGAGAACCCCACCTTAGCCGGTGCTATTTAAGCGGGCTTGTGTTCGACTTCTGGTGACATCAGGGTTTACCACTATGACTTTTTCTCCTTACAGGTTGACTCTGGGTTATGAAGTTTCATCCCTCAATCTCTTAACCCACACCAAAAATTGTAATTAATTAGATTATTGAACCCAGACATCAGACCTCCTTCACAGATGTTTTCATCCCCAGTCAGTGAGAAGGTGGTTAACCTTCAAATGAAATGGCTCCCAACATGGGGCATTAACAGCAGTAGTTCAAACTAGGCCGCTAGGACAAGCCAGTCACACCCACCAGTATGCTATACAGATATCCATGGACACATGGTGTGACCTTTTGAAGTTTAGTAATGCTTCAATCTGGTGCAAACCAACATGATAACCCGTCCGTAGTTGCATATTTAAAGTGCAACCATGATTCTTGTGCTGTTGTAGTTAACAACACCTACCACATTCCACAGAGCATGATTGCTTGGTCACCCGTAGGGGGCAAACCTCATTTCAAGCGAATCTTACACAGCTCATGACCATCATGGTCAAAAATTTATAACCTACGTGGTTATAGGGGAACTAGCTGTTGCTGGCACTCCACAACTCCTAAGACCCCTACCTTTAGCCTGACTGGTAAAATACTTGGATGTCATCACGTGACTAGTGTGGCACACAAATTGTGTGCGAGTACGCAATTCCTTACTAACACTGACCTTAGAGCTTGGTACATGCTGAGCAGACAGATACCTCACTGACCCTGCCGATTTAGCTTACGCTAAATGGGTCTCATTCCCCTACCCAAACTTCAGGGAGCCCACAGCAATAAACACCTCATGACGCCTAACATCTGCAAAACATATGCCATGTCTGACTCTGACCGGAGAAAATATGAAATCATAGTGGTTCTTATGCCCAGACACCGCACTCACGATGCCACTGAGAGATGTAATGTGGATGCATGCCTTGGTACTGACATATGTTGGATCCACTATGCACACTGTACGAAGCACTTCTATTACACTTGCATCAGATGGGAAGACGCTCGCCGATACACAGACGGTTTAGAATACCACTGTGTATCTTACAGAGACCGTCAAGCAGCTAGGTGCAGCTGGCTTGAGTGTGATGGGCGGGGTACGTTTACAGTCAGGTGTATAAGAAGCGCATCTGAATATCATCTGGCTTGTATAGGTTGGCCTGACTAGCAGATTACTCGTCCCGGCCAGGTATACCATTGTGATGGCTGCCAACATAACCGGTCAACCAACAAATCTCGGATTACGACCTAGTCTTGAACTATCCCACACTCTCACTGAATTCCAGTTACCAGAGTCAGTGAGTGACCACACAAGGACCCGGTTGCATTTTTGCACAAATGCGAGGGAACTCAGTGACTGTTTGAGCTCGAGAACAATGTGGACTATATTTTAATGAAAAACATTTTGAGTTGCGACTTACAGACATGAAAACAAAGCCGAACTGGTCTTGTAGATTTTGGCAGCGCAGCTCCAGGCCGATGGTGCCACTATCGACAGTGTTGCGACAATGTGGCAGGAAATTTAAAGTAGTTCAAACGGACCCATGGCCCAAACATTTCCATCTGCCTTGAAGGATCCACACTTCTACACTAATTAGTCACATTAACAGTATACAAAACATATAAAACAGGTTCTATATACACAGATGGATTTCTTGGTCTTGCACTAGTTGAGAGGAAGAGGACACAACGTAACAGCTGGCCTGGTGAAGGTGCCTTGCTGGGTACGAACCTCAGCGACGAGCACAACACCGTCTGCCCCTGGGTGGATCTTTACTATTATAACAAGCTGCCACCGCAAGGGGGGGGCAAGTTTTGGTATTTTACCAAAACCAAGCTGCCTTCAGCTATGTTGTCTTCTCCACTGGTCCACTTAACCTTGGGCTTAAGATGATGGACATACTCCACATGCCACAGCTTCCAAAACGACTGGTGGATCTGCTGTAGGAGTGACCATCTAGTCAACCTCTTGACCTGGAGTTGACGACATGTCCAGTTCAGGCAATATCTGTGCTGGACCCATTGTAAGAAAGTGACTGGGAGTTAGTACAGAGGAGTCATTAGGGTCACTCGACTATGGGCACAGAGGTCTTGAATTGAGTGTTGCCTCAGTCTGGGCTAAAACAGTGCTCAATTCTTCATATGTCAGCAACTGGGCCCCACAACTTTCTTGATAATGGACTTGACAGGTTTAATACCTGCCTCCCAAAGTCCACCGAAGTGAGGAGCTGCTGGAGGGTGTAAGTGCAAGGTATCTTATGCTCTGCTAAACTGTCTACAATCTGTTTGCGAGTGTCACTATCAGCGACAAAGTTTTGCACTTCTTCCAGCTGATGGCTGGCTCCAACAAAGTTAGTACCACAGTCACTGTAAATGTTTGTACATTGTCCACGTCGAGCGACGAACCTCCTAAACGCTGCCAGAAATGCCTCTGTTGATAAATCCGTAACAAGCTCTAGATGTATGGCATTTGTTGCAAAACACACAAACAGGCACATGTATGCCTGCAGCACACGAGGCTTTCTAATTGTAGCCATGGTGATGGAGACGGGACCTCCATAATCGACTCCAGTGATCATAAATGGCTCGGGTGCCTTTCAGCTGGAAGACATCCCATGAATGGTGTGAGGGGTTTGGGATGGGTTTGAAAGCAGCATATACATTTATGAAGGCGGCTGTGAATGAGATTCCTGGCACCAAGCACCCAAAATTCTCTCTGAAGCAGTGACTGCAGCATCTGGGACCCTGAGTGAAAAAACTTTAAATGAAGCCCATCAATCAGCAGCACTGAAAGACAATTTTTTGGGAGAAGAATTAGGTGTTTCTCTTTGAATTGCAATTCAGCTCTTTGCAGTTGACCACCTACCCCCCAGGATGCCTTCAGAATCTACAAAAGGAGTCAGTTTCTGGATGAATGGAGAACAAGGTTGGTGCCTGGCAATACGAGCAAACGCTTTAGTGAATTCTATTTGCCAGATCTTGATTAGGATATTCAGGGCCCTTTGCATCTCATCCAACTGAACTGGACCTGTGGTAGATGACCCACCTGCACCAATTGCCTGCCCAAGTCTGCAACACAGTGCGACTATAAGTGTTACCTTATTTAATTTTGACTGTCTTTCCATTAAGTCTAGGAATGGTGACTGTATCAAGGTTGCCTGCAGCACAATAGTTCGACGCTCTTCATTGCAGGTTGGGCTAGAATCATGAAGTGTACTCTGTGGCCAATGCTTATCTTCAGAGCCAGGCAGGTCCTGACCACCAGAGGGGATGTGCGACAAGCTAGGCAGGAGTAAGGCCACGAGACGCACAATCTGCTGGATTCTGTTCACTCGGAACATGATGCCACCAATCGACAGAAGTGCGGCTCTGACTTTCACTTACTCTGTTCCCAACAAAGGTTTTCCACACATGCGATGAAGCCTTAATCCACGAAAAAGCAACTGAAGTGTAAGTCCAAGCAAATGTCTCCTCCAGGGACAACATTCATGACTACTTATCCAACACTAAGCGCAAGCACCGAGACAGAAGTACAGCAATGCAGAGCTCAAGGCGAGGATGTGTTACTGTTTTGGGAGGAGTCACCTTAGATTTAGCAAGCAGCAAATGGATGGTGACCACACTCGTGGAAGACACTTGTCGAAGATGCACTACAGCTGCATACCCCTTCTCTGAGCTGTCGGAGAAACCATGCAATTCAAAGGTGGAGTCTGCACCGCTAAGGGTGATACAGCGAGGAATGGTTATGTTGGAACAGCAAGACAACTCATTTCGAATGGGTTCCCACTTCGTAATGATGTCGGGAGGAGCCAGGCAGTCCCAGTCAACACTTGCCAGCCACAGCTGTTGTATCAAATGTTTGGCTAAGAGTGTCAATGGTGAAAACCATTCCAGTGGGTCAAAAACCTGAGCTATGTCCGAAAGAATTCCACATGTTGTCATAATCAGGGGTCTGGTTGAATATCATAACCGAAAGTGTCTGAGCTGGGGTTTCATTGCAGCCCTAGAACCTTGACATATTGGTCTTACTCAATAAGTACCCAAGAGTTGCACATCCTCTGGACACACGCCTTCCAGCACAGCACGGCAGTTACTTGTGAACTTGCAGAGCTGGAACCCATCTCGCGAGAGCCACTGTTGTAGTTCCTGTCTCATATTCACAGCAGAAGTGACATTGTTGGTTCCCGTGACTACATCACCGACATAAGTGTCAGACAACAAAACACTTGCATATGCTTCCTTCTCATCTTCTGCTAGCTGATGCAAAGCTCTGAGAGCGAGAAATGGGGCTGAGCTAACACCGTATGTAACAGTGTTAAGACTGTACACTTTGAGAGGCTGATCTTCAGACTCCCTCCAAAGGATGCGCTGGTAATCTCTATGCGCATCAGCGACCAGAATTTGACGGTAAATTAGTTTTATATCACCTGTAAATACAATCATTGGAATTCGAAACTGAAACAACACTTCTACTATGTTCCTTTGAAGCTTAGATCCAGTGAACAATATATCATTCAAAGACAAACCAGAACTGGCCTTCGCAGGTGCATCAAACACGACACGAAGTTTGGTGGTGGTACTATCAAGTTTGTGCACACCGTGATGTGGGATGTAATACGAGCGACAGGAATTCACATCTGAATGGTCAATACAACTCATATGACCTGAGTGAATATAATCTTGCACAAATGTAACATAACCAGCATTGAGATCTGGCTGGCGTTTAAAACGACGCTCGAGTGAATGGAAACGACAAAATAGGAGTCGCCTAGGTCAGAGTCTGAGCTCTTGAAGGGAAGTACAACACTGTAGCGACCATTTTCATCACGAGCATAGCCTTCTGCAAACAACTTTTCACAGAGGACATCATCTGGTGATGGTGTTGGTTTATCAGGAGGCAGTTCTTCCAGTTTCCAAAGTCGTTCCACTCAGTGTCCAGTGATGGGATTAACAAACTGGAAGCCATAAAGAATGAGGATATACGTGATGATTACAAATGAGGCAAACTGCTGTCAACCTTTCCAATCACGATCCAGCCAATGTGTGTGTCGAGAGCTACTGGAGTACCAGGCGGTCCTTCACACTTGCTTCCTTTCAATAAGTAAGGAAAAAGCTCTGCATCCAGCAGCATGTCAATTGACCCTGGAGTCACAAAGGCTGGGTCTGCCAACTGCAGATGGGCTAGATGGCTCCAGGCTTGGGAGTCTACAGGTGTAGATGGGAGGTGTCCTGTCTGTTCACCAGGCACCACACCACGAGCAATGTTAAGTGGTACCTGAGAGAGACCCTGAAGTGGCTGAGTTTTCTTCCAAGCGAGATAAGCAATTTTCAGAGATGAAATTGGCTCGACTACCAGAGTCCAACAACACTCTGATGGGTTGGAAGGTCCCTGAAACATCTTGTACATCAATTACAGCAGTTTACAGCATAACCACGGCATTACTAGGTGTCTTCGAAAATGAGGAGCACACAGTCACAGTAGAACTAGTATCACCATTGGAGCTGCTATCTGTCACATCTACGGATTGTCCTGAGACTACCTCTTGGATGGATGGTTCCGGGAAGTGCAGCAGGGAGTGATGCCGTAACTTGCAGTGATGACACGAGACTGCTGAGGGACAGTTTCTGCACTGGTGCAAGGACTAGAAACAGTTCAAACATAGTTTCAGTTCCTTGACGAGGGCAAATTGTTCCTTGCATGGCTTCTGTTGAAAGTGGGGGCATTTGTACAACAAATATGCTGTGTTGCACAAGCTGCAAGAAGGGGTAGGTTTCACCATAAAGACACTGGATGAATGGTAACCTTTAGCCAGTTTACAATCTGCTGGAACCTGCACAGATTCGATCTTTGAGGGTGCCGGCCTAGATATTGATACAACTGCTTCCATAGCACGGCAATAATTTTCTAAAAACTGCACAAAGGAATTGCAAGTGGGGAGCTCAGTGTCTGTGGAGGCCATCTCCCACTGTGTTTGAAGTGGGGCATTCAGTTTCCTGCAAAGGATGGGCAGTAAAATTAAGTCCCAGTGCTGCACAGGAAACTTCAGAGATTCCAGTGCTGCCACATTCTCTGTTACAACTATCAGGATCTGTCGCAGTGAGGTGGGAGATTCAGAGGATACTGTGGGTGCTTCCAACAGAGCTTCCACATGCAAAGAAACTATTAATCTTTTGTTTGAATATCGCTCAGATAACAACTTCCATGCAACGTCAAAATTTCCACCTGACATAGGTAATGCCTGAATCATACTTAATGACTCACCATTAAGGGACAACTTTAAATAGGACAACCTTTCGACTGGAGTTAGGTCGGAGTGACCAGCTACAAGAGCATTGAACAAGTTAGAGAAGTTCACCCAGTCTTTTACACATCCACTGAACTGTGGCAAGGAGATCTTGGGAAGCGATACATTTACCTTCCGTGTGCTGGTAGCTACTGCCTGTGCTGCCTCCGACTTGCTCGCAAGATATTTTACCATTGCCATAATACCGTAGTATTGATCTTAGGTAGAAGTTCAGCATGCGGGCTGCATGTGCATCTTTATCGAAGCCTGTTAGTTGTTCGGCTGCCATTTCTACAGTAATGTAATCTGATTTATAGTTACGTTTTATTTCCGGCAAATCATGCACGGTTGCATGGAATTAATTCCTTTTGGAGGCCACACACTTGGAGAGGCCAAGCGCGTACTTGAGGTGCCCTTCGGCCAATCGTAGACGCAGTATTGCTGCTTGAGCATTGTCAATGATTAAAGTTGCTGCAATGGGCAATAACATGTCCACAAACTACGTATCACAACACAAGAGTTGCATGTACGTGTGCGTAGTACAGCACAAAGAGAGAGATGAAAACACCTGGCGGGAAAAATACATATCCTAACAAAAACACGTGATCGTAGCACCAATCTTCTAACTGTAAAAGGTTGATAACATTAAGTGATAAGAATATACGTACCATTCATGTTAAGAGTGAAATACAAAAAATAAAAGAGAATAAAAAACACATAACCAAATACAGAATACAGAAGTAGTCGAAGCCAAGTATTGCACGCAACGAACAAAGAAAACGGCCTTCACGCGCACACAAACACGATATCCCAAGTAAACAAACTGCGCTAATGTTCACTGTTTGTCATACTATACAACCAGAGTGTGAGTTGTAAAGTTCGCTGCCAATAACTACACTTTTCTGTCACGCACGTGCTTGCTATGCAAAGTGAAATCACAACAGATATACGAGCCCACAATGAACAAATACTGAATACACACACCGGCGCATATCCAACCCGAAATTACCAAATGTTTGGGCTCGAGAACAATGTGGACTGTATTTTAACGAAAAACATTTCGAGTTACAACTTACCAACACGAAAACAAAGCCGAACTGGTCTTGTAGATTCTGGCAGAGCCGCTCCAGGCTGATGGCGCCACCATCGACAGTGTTGCCACAGTATGGCAGGAAATTTAAACTAGTTCAAATGGACCCATGGCCTAAACAGTGACCATAACGTACCACGCAAACAATTGATTCGGAAAACCCAACGTCAACTCCGCGGGAAGGCAAGGGAATGGTGGAGTAAATATGGTGAGTTTGTAAATGAGTGGGAATAGCTGAGCCACCAAATGACTTCACAGTTTACTGTGGAGGAAATATTCGCTCAACTCATCTCAGACTTCTATACGAGGGTCCAGAGTTCAGAGGAGGAAGTAGAGATATGAATTTGTAGGAAGGCGCAGATGTATAAACGAATCTACCTGGCTGAGAGAAAGGAGAGTTGCATTCGTAATATTACACACACTATGCTTCCCTCTCTCCAGAACATTTTAATCACCCCAAAACTGCAGACAGTGGAAGACCTTATTAAGTAAGCAAGGGAGATGGAAAAGAATAACAGAGCGCAGTCACAACTTGACAGCCCGGCACGCACACCGAAGGTCGCCTTCTCACACCCTTGTTCACGTATCTCCATAGCCAGCAGTTTCACATAGTGTAGTGACCATTAGTGGTCGGCGGTCCCCCCTCTCGTCTCCCCTTACCACCAGCTGCTGGCATTGCCCAGAATGGCATCTCAACATAGATCACATGACCCAGCAGCACTACAGCAGGGAAGGAATTAACATCCAATCTCAGAGTGCCCAGCCGTTCTCGAACATTATGGACCTCGCCCAGGTGGGAAACGACAGATCTAGGGTGCTAACGGGGCAGCCACCTAAGACCAAACACGGCCCCTCAACATCATGAAGTTAGACACAGAACATGAGGACCATACCCATCATGAGGTGCCCCTCATCTTAACAGACATCAATGGGTGTCAGCGATTAGCCTTGTTGGACTCTGCGGCAACCAGAAACTTCATCAGGAGTGACCTGTTGACATTTCACCAGAGGGCTAAACTGCAACCACAGACTCTAGTTGTCCGAATGGCTCAGCTGAGTAAGACCTTAAAAGTCAACGGTTAACTAGATCTCATGATTTGGATCCATCACCTAAGGCATATGGCAGAGTTCACGGTGGCTTCGGACAGCGATGAAGAAGACATATTAGGCCAGCTGTGACTAACACAACAGCAATGTTTGTTAGACCACAGGCTGAGAGTAGCACATCTCGGAACAGGTGTCGGTTTGATGATACCTTGGGGTTAACGCCTGGTGTCTATCGTCAAGCTGTTCCCTAACCCCAAAGTGCACCACCATGACAAGACATGATTAGAAAATCCTCAGAGAACCTACCTGGACACATAACAGTGTCCAGACACGGTGAGCAGGAAATTTGAGCCGACTCAAACTTTTTGGGACCAGGTGGAAACAGTGCGGACTGTTCTACAGACCAAGGAGCCCAACCAACTTTTCCCAGCCGCAACCCATGACGGCAGAAGATCCGTTCGGATTCTCCCCTCCACACCCAGTTCTTACCTGCCCACCTCAATAATGAGGCAGGAATAGTCTAGCTACTAGAGAGGTTTATATTGGCGAAGCCTGCTTGACCGAGTTCCCTGCCAGGAGCCCGAATTACTAAGTAATATCGTCGAGGACGATGAACCTCGACAACGAACTGGGGTGGCGGTCGTGCACAAGCCCTCATCCCTGAGAACTGTTTCATCCGGTGCTGATATCGACAAGGATCCAGGCGACACAGACAAAACTACATCGGGCAATGCCATGGTCTCGCTTGTTATTCCTTGTGTTCAGGAAAAGGACAGCTTAGAGGAACTAAACCTAGAGGTGGCGAATATACCTTTGCCGACTGGGTCAACACCACCCACGCTGCCACCTGGAAGCATGGGAACTTCCAAGGGTCGAAGGGTGCCACCGCAGTCGTGTCGCCACTGCCCTCTCCAACCGCAAATGGATCAGCATCGAGGAATGTCGAGACACTACTCCACTGGGACTCATTTTCTACAGCCGCAGATCCATCGTCTCCCTGTCACCAGCCTCTCTGACCAACACAAACAGGGATGGCTCCCTCAACAATGATCGTCCACAGTGAGGTACAAGCTACAACCTCTCCTTCGATCATCACACCTCGAGTCAAAGAGGGAGGCGATTATGTCTCCAGGAAGCTCCCTCCTGTGGCCAAGGTGGCCTTGGTACCCCTGGGTATCTGGGCGCACACTAGGCCTCATCAACCAGTGAATATTGCCAGCATGGCGGAGATCACCTCCACTGTACCAGTAACAGACATTCTGACGACGCCTCCTCCAGAAGAGGGCACCCAGGTACGAGACGACCTCACTACGGTCCCTGCCAAACCCAGTACTCGGAGAAGAGAACTGCCTGCATGTACCAGTCATGTTTACCACTCGCCTGGTTTCTTCCAAGAACCTCTAAGGAGGCCTACTCCAGGATACTGGTGGCCAGTTTTGCAGCACCAGCCACCCAAGAAAAGAGGTCATCTGGAAAAGAGGGGCAGACATAAATAACACCGCAACTGTTATGGACCGGCTAAGTGATAAACAACAAACTTTCAAAGTTAAGCTTACCAGGTAGCATGAGTATGTCTATGTAGCGGTACAACCAAACTAACATTTTTCTGCCAGCACTTTTCTGCTGAGAAGTAAATTCAGTTACTGCTGCATAGAATAGGGGATGGACAGTGTGCAAGTCACACCCCTTAATAAGTGTGTGCAGGAAATGAACGCTCCTTCGTAAGTGTCGTACAGCTGAATACACACCTGTCAGTAGTAGAATGCTTCAAATCAGTGTCGAACCCAGTGCAGTGAACGGGGAGAGCATCAATGACAGTGAAATAGTACATGCCAAGCCATCTACCATGAGACATCAGTAAGCCCCTTCCTAAGAACTGATATGTGACGTCTGATAAATAGTAGTAAACAAACCTCGCACCACTGATGAGCTCGTGGAGCGAGCAAGAGAAATAGAACACAGCTGGCAGCCTGCAAGCCACTTTCCACCCCTTTGTTGGTTCTGCCCGGAGAGAAACTACCCCAAGGACTGGCCAACCCTACAAGGTCACAGAAGGGGAGCCGGAAATACGAGAGCGCTAGACACACAGTCTAGACCCCAGCAAAATAAGGTTCCCAAACCAGATGGGAAATGTCAAAACTGGAAAATTCCCGGGGCACCCATCCCAAAAATCAAAAGGACCCTACAGATAAGACAAATCAGCAAGAGACCCACAAAAAACACCACAATTCCCTGGGAGGTACGCCCTAGACATACTGTTTTGCCACTACAGACCCATGACAAATACAACTAACTACAGCAGGGATTCTGAACCACAGGACCCTCAAATGAAAGCTTCAGTGTTCCTTTACAAGAGAGGCGAGGAGGACAAGGTTACTAACAATGGTACATGGAGTCGAACCTCCGACCCCTTGGAGAATCCGGACCTCAAAACAGAGAGGGAGGAGTCGCATCCTCCCACTCCCACTAGGAGAGCTGTCCTATCGCATAGTAGAGGCATAGTTCACCTCCTCCACACGCTGCCCCAAGGATCGAAACACCCAACCCAAGGGAACCCGAACCTCCTATACCGAGGAACAAATCACTTGCCTACTTGGACAGGCGATGAACCAGAAAGAGAAAGGAAAAGGTGTAAAAGTATGTACAGAGTGGTGGAGAGACACATTGACCAAGTCCGATTTATGCCCGTTTTATTGATTGCTTAATTAAAACATACATATATCAGCCTGTACCCTGACTGAGGCCTAAAGGGTCTATCTGAAGTTTTCAACTGGTATAGTAACCTATCTCTCGGAAGATGCAGCAGTACGAGGCAACCCCAAGACTGTGGCACTTGCACTCGTGATAGTTGAGAGTAAGTTTCAAGGTAGCTGGAAGCATGGGGGCTTTGGTATGCTGACAGGCAGGGTGGCAGTGTCATGCAGAGTAGAGCTCTCCACTGAACAGTGCAAGCCTGTTGTGACAAAGTCTGTAGTTCTTCTGGCAGCATGATGTTCTGAGAAGGCGAGACGTGAAGTCTGGTGGCTCTCAGGCAGTGTGAAGCATGGCGCTTACACCAGTTACCATAAACGGTTACGACTGATCTCACCACAACCCTAGTGTGCACTTCTACAGATGTGAGATTGAAACCCCGCACCATTTTGTACACGGAAGTTACGGTCCGCCACAATCCTGGAGGGCGGCCGGACACGTGGATACAAGGAGTTAAGAAAGACAGCGGCGCGTCATCCCCCCCTGCGCTGAGAACCGACAAGCCGTCAGCCGCCTCAGGCCATGCACAAGCGCCGTCGAGGATACACGAGATCCGAGAGATGACCAGAGGGTGTTACCCCCACTCCGACCTCGCACCTGAGGGATGTCACACGCCCTCCCCCGCGGCCGCCGCCACATGCGCTGCCTCGCTATACAAGGCCGTGCGCGGCGGGCCTCCAGAGTTGTTCCCGCAGGAGTTATTCCTGCAGTCTTCTCCAAGCACCTAGGTGCTGGAGTTCAGACTACTAGCGAGCTTTTCAAAAGACCTTCTAGAGGCTGTCGCCAAAGACTTAACAGTCTTCAACAGCCACTAGAGGCTGCTACCATTGACGTCGCCGTTAAAGCTCTGCAAGCTATGCTACCGGACGCTCCAGTGACGCCAACAGCTACCAGAAGCTTTCCGTACATAATACATTACACACGTAATATATTCTTTGTCTCCTACAGACACCCCGTATATAGAGTTAGGTTTGTGATTAAGCAATCTTCGTCAACTTTCACTTAACTTTCCCCCATTAGCCTAGAACCAGGTCACCTATACTTGGATAACATAGGATATACTTCCAACCACCAGTCTGCCTGGCAGGAGAGCACATGTCACCGTGTTTAGTCGTCTTTAATAAACACGGCTTTGTTTCTCTTACTCTCTAGTCTCATTTATAGGGTAATCTGTACCAATTACTGGGAGAACCTCGAACTGAGCACTGCCGACCGGCACCGGGAATTTATCCTAATTCAAACTTAGCTGCAACTGGAGACTCCCCCTCAGGTGGCTCCAAGTTGATAACACACCCATTAGAAGAATCACAATCAGGGAGAAACAGTATGTCCGAGTTATATCCCTACCGGAGCACCTGGGTGCTGGCGGGGGTATCTGCTTAGGTGTTACTGCCTGGCCTTGGTTGGGGAACTCACACCCAGTGATAGCCTTGGCAACCCACATGGCTCCAACGCTTCTGATCAACCCGCAATAGTGGGGGATCTTCTGAAGCACCATAGCTCGCGTTGGCAATATTGTCATCAGGTAATAATAATCTAGAGATGCCCGCGACCGTGGTGCTTACTTCGAGTTCTCTGTAATTACACAACTCTATGGCATTCAAGGTGAGGCACGGCACCAGGAGAGAGGAGCAAAGAGTTGCGCGCTTTGCTAACAGACAGCTGGCTGGTCTTACCTCACTTTCAGATAGCCAACAAGCCGAACAAGATTGTGCCGCCACACTTCGTTCAGCAGCATCACCTACGACTGCCGTAAACCCCACTCTTTTCCCACCAGCCCCTTTACGCACACACCCGGCCTGTCATCCAGTGGTAAGAGGGTTTCTGAGCAAAACCGAAGATCGTCTAGGCGTAGCCAACCATAACTTTTGGAGCAGGGCATCAAAGAACTGGAACGGCGAGTTCTACATTGTGTCACGAAGTGTCCTTGCTACCACTCGAGCAACAATATACCGCCACACCATGCACCGCTAAAGCACTAATCCCTAGCACCTGCTGCCCGTCGCCGAGTACAGCTAGTGCAGAAGCAAGTTGCAAGTTAGACCCCTCCAAGGGGCTAGGTAACCGGAATATCGAGAATATGGTTCCAGTTCGTAAAGCCACGTGTCCAATTGCGATATCCAGCCACACGTAAACCTTGACTCAGACCCGCACACACAACTGACCTAGGTGCGACTAAAGCCATGTGACCGTGATCCAGCCTTCACTACCGGACACGCGTTAAGTGTAACACTGGGCAGTTGCCTGGCGTGAGACAACCTTAAAAGGAGGACTGTGGATCCTATTTATACTTGGCTCACAGGGCCAGCATGGGGGTTGCGGGGTGTAGAGAGAGAGAGACACGGAGACATGTGAAAGTACATGCAAATAGGGGCAGTGACATTTTTCAAATGTGTTCCGTTGACCATTAACATCCTGTACCTCTGCAAGAGCATCCAACTCCTGGGAGCGGACTGCAAGCTCTCGCTCCTTGTCACGTATTCTGCGCTGCTCCGCCACCAGCTGCCGCTTTTGCTCGACCAACTGCTCCCTCTCAGCGTCCGTCTGCCGGGCAGAGTCCAACGCCACCTGCATTGCCGCCTCGGCCTGCGCCCGTACCTGCACACAAGACACAACACCAAGTGCTTCTGCCATCTGGCACATCGTGCAGCCTTTCCAATATAATTTTGTGCTTGTGACATTGTGCAGATTGTTCACAGTTCATTCCACACATCCGAACTATACACACATGTACATTGTACACCATTCACTGTTATTCCCAACTTTTCTGAAGTCCTGCAAAAGTTGTGATTCCAGGATATTCCTCAGCCTCATGCAAACAAAGCTTAACCAAGCACAGAAAATTACACCAAAGGGACAACGCACCATATTTGTATACACTCAATGCAATAATATTTTGTGTAAGAACTATTTCTTACTAAATATCACGAACTTTATCCTTGTTTTTAAGCATATACATTAGAAATTAAATACTATAATTTATAGATTAAATATAAGCAAAAGTGAAATTTAACTAAAATAAGGAACTTTTATGTTAACAAAAGTATGAAATGCTTGTGATACACAACATATTTATAGGCTGTTCATGATAAAATGAGCACTTTTTAAGGCCTTTCCAATACACATTAATCACTAATAAATATATTTTATGACAGCTTCAGACGTTAACTTTTGGGAGGGGTGGAATATATACAATATATTTATTGGCCACATGGCAATGTTTATATTAAAAAGTGGCAGAAATATAGAAACTAGCTAAAAGGAAAAATTTTGCAAGGCCATAAAAAGTGCTCACTTTACCTTGAATAGATTATACGAAAAAACCTGATGCCAGTTATGCCAATGTGGAATGAAGGTAGACTGGCCCAGTATTCTCTAGAGACTAGGGAAATGGAGTCCCCTTAACCCTTAATGTGGATTTCAAAAAGGCGTAAGGGCAGATGTGGTTGTACCCTGGGGGCATCTGACCCTGTCTCACCAGAGTACGTACCTAGCAGTAAGAGTTATACTATCCCTTTGATGGACAGCCCTGAGATTGGGCATTTAGGAATAGCTGTAAGTTTACAGCTATGCACTGTCAGTGATGTTACGTTTTTTTTCAGAAGATATAAATAAAAGAAGAAATAAAGAAATACATTTTTAGTGGATTTAGCTGGTGTCTATAATAACAGGCAAGACTGTAAATATGGTTTAACATTATATAACCGTGCTGGAGAGGACAGGTTTTGACGTGGTCCATCTAGGAAGGAATCTACTCTTCCTGGGGCCGGTGCAATGGGGTAAACCCTGATCAGCGCCCGCCACAAGGTGCGCTTCACGATGGACCCAGCTTGGGCCTATAGAGTGGTGGGGAGAGAGCCCCCTTTATCCCCCTCATTGAGAAGTTGAGTGAACAGCGTGACTAGCTACAGATCTCAACTGCCCCTCTGGGTTCACAGCGTTCCCCATGTAAGGACCCTAAGGCTCTCAGTAAGCGGCGTGACCAGTTTGTAGCATGAAAGTCATAGTGACTTAACGTGTTTGTTTTCCTCACGCCTCAGCAGCCTCAGAGATAGGTTCTATCTCCCCTTGCCACAGTGTGCTAGAGGGTGGAAGGACCAGCCAGCACTAGACACCAAACATTGACAAGAGGCAGGAGCGCCTTTCAGTCGGGACTTGGTTCAAATCTTTATCGCGGCGTTCATGCATACACTTGGAAGTCGTTAAGTGAATGAGCACACTGAAGGCAAAGCGGGTAGGGAAGGTGAAAGCGAAAGACAATGATCAGACCAAAATTAGGTTAACTGGTAGATCTATGTATTATTCCATCTGAAGGAGTTTGTACAAAAGAGAATGATCAGAACAAAAATATGTTAACTGGTAGACATATGTTTTATTCTGTCTGAAGGAGTTAACAAGACATATATCTCCGACCTGTGCCCACTGATGCCTGATGAACGAGGGACCAAGTTTGCCAAGCTGTTTTACCACTGGGCGGCGATGATATATGAACTGAAGTAAGGAACAAGAGCAACCCCAGTACAACTACGCCCGGCACAGACGAGGCACGTGGCCAACACTTGTGACAAGGAGAAGGCTCCATAGCAAGAGCTTCTAACTACTGTGATGACAAACAAAAGTTATGAACAGTTAACGTACAAGGCTAAGGCTCAACGATACTGCTGAAGGTAAGCGATATGGACAAGAGTGGCAAGATAGCAAGAGTTGCAGATATTGCTCCAAAGAGAATAGCTCAGGAACTGCCCCATCTAGAGGGCGTACAAAGGAATAAATAACCTCGAGAGAAGTGGCAAGTGAGGGGTGGCTGAAGCAGGCTGCATGGAGGGGGAAACCTCCCCTGATGCGCGGGGAGCGTGTGCATCTGGTGCCTGCCAGCCAGGCAAAGCAAGCAATGGGATGGGTCAACCCAATCAGACTAGAGCGCGGCATTGTGCGGATTGCCAGTCTCTCAGGCGACAAGTGGCTGACGCACGTAGACAGAAATGGTACAAATGTGAAATGAGCAGCGGTGTTCAGTGCCACGGTACTCTAAGGTGGCCTCAGAGGTTGAGGCTAAGATATGGATCAGACAGCGCTCGTGTTTGACATATTGGATCATAACTTGTTAATATATTTTCTGGCCTTACCTCTGAATAACACTGCTGTAACAGTGAGCTGGTTCTGGACCACTAAGGATCCAAACCAGCCTAAGGGACTTGGTCATGCTACCTGGAAGGTTAGATGTGTGAAATATTTTCATCTTGATGTGAACCTATGATCTGTTTCCTCCTTCCTCTCTCAAACACTAATGTGCTTTTCCTGCACTGTAACTGACCAGTGACCATACGCCAGTCCCTTTCGCATCCAACCCAATCCTGCACTCTGATTGGTGCAACTGAACTCTTTTGTAGCATTAACTCATGTTAATACCTGTATTTAGTAAACCCTCTTAAGATCTCAATATTGCTACACTTGGCTCTTAAGCAGAATTCAATTACACTAATGGGAGTATGGTAGCACAACGGCTAGAGTGCTAGTCTCCCACAAAGGCAAACTAGGTTTAATTCCTGGCAGGTTGCTCGCAGATTTTTGCACATGGGAATCATGCCAGACAACGCTGCTGGTCACCGGGTTCTCGGGGATACACCATTGGCCCTGCTCTTGCATTCCGGCACTGTTCCAAACTCACCTCACTTCATCCTCATTGGCATTGGCTCTGAAGACCCTGTTGTTAAGAGCCACCCAAACCTCTCCAATCCACATCACTGTACGGTGTCTGTACAGCCGTTATTTCCTGTCTTTGATGAACGTGCTCCGACGTTCTCTGTGGTGGAGGAAATAAAGCAGCTCGACATGAAGGGGCAGTACCTCCTCAACATCAGCAACAATAGCAGGCGCCGGGGGACCCTGCAAACGAACCACTGCCTCCAGGCGAGACTTCTCTGCACTCAGCTTGAGCTGCTCTTCACGCAGCTGTCTACTCATCTGCTTCCGCTCGTCCAGCGCACTCTGCTTCAACTGCTGCAACAGCCAAGCCACAGCTGCAGTTCAGCCCACAACCTTGCCTGCCAGCAGACAAATCCCCTCTCCAAATAGCATAACTGTCATACTCCTTGGTTATTTATTTTTGTAAACCAGTAGAGCATGTCTGAATTATTCACAGGATAAAGTATTTATAGAGGAGAAGCAGGTGAGTAAAAGTTATTTAATTACACCTTATCTTTATATAACTAAGAATTACACCATAATGTCAAGCCTGTTTCTAAACACATTTCTGTCCCCTCCCATCAAAAATTTGCTCAACACAGTAATGGCTCAGGCACTTTCATTTTGCTACCCTCACATCTCAAAGCAAACAACATGCCTCCATAAAGACTTAAACTTTACAATATACTGTAGAGTTATTAAAATGAATGTGGAATTCTTTCATTGTAAAGCAAATTACAAAAAAATTCAATCCATGATGGTGACACTCTATAGTCAGCAATATTCCCCATGGAAAATAAAACTACATGATAAGATGCGATACTTTGATGCATATTGCCCCTACAAATTTTTAACACCATCTCTGAGATAGTCTCGCAATTCTTCAAGTTGAACCAGCACATCCATACAGGGTACGGGAAGAAAATGTAAAATATGCATGCACCCAACCAAGCACAGTAACTATCCACATTGCCTCATTCTAGACATTACCTCAAAGTTCCACACTATGTGACTGTTAATTCAGAATCCAGTAGTAGGGGGCGTTAGGGACAACCAGGACTTTGGCACAATAGAGCTCACGCACATTTTTGTGTTTGTTATTTTGCCTGCTGTTACCCATGTCTATCATTTGCTACCAGAAGGTACACAGCGGGAAAAGGCCAAAGAGAGAATGAGCTGTAAGCCACAAGAGAGTGAAGTGTGAGAGTCATTGCACTCTAAGAGGGTGTAACTTTCGCATTTGGCACCTGGTATAGTGCCTGTGCAGTCTGTCCTCATCTGACCCTAGTCAGTCAGTCAGATAGCACTGACGCAAACAAAATGCAGTTGCCCGCAATGAACAACACTGAAGGTACACCGTGCGGCACACATCTCTACTTGCCAACCTCTGTGCGGTCCAGCATGTCTCAACCCCCCAGGGGCCGAAAACTGGACAATGGGAAAAGTATCCAACCTACTTCACCCTTACACAAGTGAGAGCGTAAAAGAACTGCGAAATGTGCATCACAGACGTCCTGTCTTCCCTTTGCACCAGCTTACCCCTGCACCAACCCTACACTATTCAGCCCCTAAGCCTTATTCCTGTTGTGGGGGAAGAACATGTGAATGCCACCAAAGCAAACCAGTGCTTAGAAGAACAGCAGGAGACACATCAGCCCCTACTATGCCAGCGAGTGCGTGAAGAGATTTGGGTGGCTCTTAACATTGAGGCCTTGAGAGCAGATGAGGGTGAAGCGAGATGAGGTATGGAGAAGCACCAGAAGAAAGGGGCGGTGGAAATGGGAGATCCCTGAGAAAACCCGCTGATTCCGGCATGATTCCCATTTGTGAAAATCTAAGATCAACCTCACTGGGAATCGAACCCTATTTGCCTAGGTGGGAGGTAAGTAGTCTAACCACTTCTCTACTATCCAAAGTCAAACATCCAGCTTGCCAGAGAGGGGAAAGCCCTCTCCCCATCTCTTTGCTCCACCTACCAATGTACCTGAGAAGCTGAATCCAAAGCTAGGGCCAGAGCTCCTGGAAACTGAAGACAACCTCTGGACCCCCTAGAACCTAAGAGTAATGCCATCAGCCAGATGAATAGTAATCTGTACTGGAGAAATTTACAGAGAACACCAAGTATTTTGTGTATCAAATCCGCATTCAATTCACTCTGAGGCATCAACTTTGGTCTCTAAATTATTCTGCTAAGTACGTTTAATAAAGTTTGTTATGAAAAGTACTGATGAGCACCTTTTAAATAGATCTTTGATGTGTCCAAAAATAATGGGTCACTTGTAACTTAATACAGTGGAACATCAATACATCATTCCCCTTTTTATCATTTCCCCTCATTCACAGTTTATTCGATACAGTCTGGAGAAACATCCCTTCAGGAAACTATTAAAGGAATCCGCCCACATGTATTGCTGAGTCGATACCGATACCCAGTATTAAAGGAATCCGCCCGCATGTATTGCTGAGTCGATACCGATACCCAATATTAAAGGAATCCGCCCGCTGCTGAGTCGATACCGATACCCAATATTAAAGGAATCCGCTCGCATGTATTGCTGAGTCGATACCGATACCCAATATTAAAGGAATCCGCCCGCATGTATTGCTGAGTCGATACCGATACCCAATATTAAAGGTATCCGCTCGCATGTATTGCTGAGTCGATACCGATACCCAATATTAAAGGAATCCGCCCGCATGTATTGCTGAGTCGATACCGATACCCAATATTAAAGGTATCCGCTCGCATGTATTGCTGAGTCGATACCGATACCCAATATTAAAGGAATCCGCCCGCTGCTGAGTCGATACCGATACCCAATATTAAAGGAATCCGCCCGCTGCTGAGTCGATACCGATACCCAATATTAAAGGAATCCGCTCGCATGTATTGCTGAGTCGATACCGATACCCAATATTAAAGGTATCCGCTCGCATGTATTGCTGAGTCGATACCGATACCCAATATTAAAGGAATCCGCCCGCATGTATTGCTGAGTCGATACCGATACCCAATATTAAAGGAATCCGCCCGCATGTATTGCTGAGTTGATACTGATACCCAATATTAAAAATCAGCCAGTATCCTGAACATTGGAACCACTCGAACAAATCTTTTTTTACTCTGATACTAAACATCAATATTTTATAATTCAATTTTTAAATCTCAATTTGTGATTAGCAAATTTAATTAATGAAAATGGATTTTATTATTTAAGTTTTATTTAAAAGACATTAATTTCAGTTATTCATGACTGGCAAATTTTTTATAGAAACTTAACTTATAACATACAAAACACTAGTTACAGGCAAAACACATGAAATCATTTTGATATTTCAATATGCGCAATAGCATTGCGAGAATGAAGTATACAATTGATTGGGTCGAAAGTACAATCAAAAGGTTAAAAGTAAAATAGATAGTTTGGAAGTGGAAGTAAAATCAATAGGTCAAAAGTATCAGCATCATTGTGAAGATAACGTAGTCACAAATTTTATGGGATGATTAAAAATTAATTAAAAATGCTCATTACAAAATTAATTATTCCACATATATATTTTATTTATATTACCACTCACTGTACTGAAAAATAATTGAAAGTTTAAAAACAATGTAATTTAAAATCATGGAATGGAGGTGCTACTATCTGTTGGCCATTCAGTTTTCTCATTTGTTTATATTAATAACTACACCTGTGTAGTATAAGTTATATCATGATGTAATGGTTATGTTGAGATGAATTTTTATTAATCCCCATGTATGAGCAAGGTTTAATCTTGTTTAGGGTGAAAATAATTAGGGATAAATTGGAAAAATGATGTATAGAAGTTCTTCACAGTACCAGCAATGAAAATAAGGCACTGTGCAATGGTATTCACAACTGCCTCTTGTTTCAGTATGGAAATGAAGTCTGTCTCATTCCACTTTTAATTTGAAGTGTCACTTTGAAAGGTCGGATCTTTATAAAATAAAAAACCAAAACTAGGGTCACTTTGACGCGTGACGCGCTGTGGCTGAGGGAGGTACGTCACCACATCAAGGATGGTTTTTGGAGGTACAAGGTCAGATGCAACTGGGGGGGCTTGATCTTAGACTCTTAGTCCTTGCGAGACACTGGAGCACGTTCAGAATACAACATTGGCCGTGTGGTCTTTCTGCAGGGCACAAAATCAGATGTGGCTAGAACAATCCTACGTTTGGGCGGAATTCCCCTTTACTGGTATACCTGGGCGATGCTCGACTGTTTGAGCTTGTGGGATCTCAGAATGTGCTACGCTGGAGTGAGCTTCGGTTTTTGGTGAGTTGCAGAGCAGGGACTCGTTAGTGCTGTCCGTCGTTGATTTAGTCTGAGGGTAAGGCGTTCCTCAAAACCAAAGGCTGAGGGACCTATCTTGCCTGCTTGAGTATGCTAAGGTGACTGGGTGGTACACCCCCAATGAATTTAGTAGGTGTTTCGAAGTGGGCTGGTTTGTAGGCTGGTGTAACAAGTATTGCTAGCTGACAGTGTACTTGAACTTCTGTTCGTGTGGACTGAATCTGGCAGGGCGGGGGCGAAGCTCCTGCTGATACTTAGAGGCTGTTTTACCCTCTTACTGATACCACAACAGTGGGAGAAAGGCACGAGGATACAGTGACTACTACTAATAAGTCCGCAGAGAGAGTCAGGTAACGTGTGCGTGTTCTACTCAGTGTACTTCCATGGGCTGCCTCCGTGGAATGCCCTATCTCAGTATCTGGCACCAGAAGAACGGCAGATACTAAGAGTTCGGTAACAATGGTTGACGGTGTTAACACATGGGTGTTGTCCCCTATGGGACCAGTCTTCCCAGATCTAGGGAATGCACCTTCCGGCACCAGAGGCGTGGTGGAAAGAGCAAGCACTAAACCGACAAGTTGACTCAAGGGAAGAAGTACATAATTTTGGGGCTCTACTTTTCACTACACTGGAGTGCAGAGAAATGTTGCCCATTCCAATATATGTGGAGTGAGTATCTCTGGAAGAGCAGGTCTCCTCAGACCCGAGGAAGTACTCCTTCGGGCACCAGAAGCACGGTGGAAATAGCCAACCAAAGACTAGCAAGCTAACCTTTAAGGAGATGTGTTCCTAGTGTCGGGACTCTACCGTTCACTACACCGGGGTGTATAGAATGGGTGGCCATCCAGTGGGTATGGGTTGTTATATTGTTGAGTACTGCTGCGGTTGAATATAATTCCCGGACACCTGCTGTCCTCTGTGGGACTGATGTTTACTAGGTAATCAATGAGAGCTTACGAAAGTTCCAAGCTATATTAATACAGGTGAAGGCAACCTGCTTCTAGGCTACCAGCATAGGGAAGAAAAATGGCTATGAAAATAACTCTGATAACTATCGCTACAGTGTTGTCAAGAAGAATCCGGAAAATGTCTAAGAGTTTGACGTTAGATGGCGAGTACTTCAGTGATAAAGGCTTGGTTAAGGTAAGACTCTTCGGCACCAGAGTGTGGTGAAGACCAGGGGAGTCTATTGTTTCTTTGGAACCTAGCAGCACGGTGAAGTAACAGGACAAACTGGCGTCCGAGGGTTGTGATCCGCTACTTATACTCTGGTTGGCATCCCCTTGGCTGGAGTTGGAGAGACATTACCGGCCGGCGATGGGTCCAGGTTCATGTCTTGACGATCGTACTACTAGCACCATCTGGCGGCACGCCGGCATACTTGGAACATCTTGATGCATAACTTTGGCGGCCAGCTAGTCAGCAATACGATCTTCAGGTGTGAGCATGCATATTTATCACAGCAAACAGTACAATTCTGTGTGGTGCCTTGTTGTACTTCCAATCAAACTCAGTGGAAAATGTGCAGATTGTTCATGCGCACTGATCAATAGAAGTTGATTTAACAATGTACAATGTAGAAAAGACATCACACGTCAACTTGTTCTCAAGACGTACTTGACAACTTAATCTGAAGTTTCGTAGCAATCAGCAGAAACTTCGGCATTAAGTGAAAATCTGTTGTGTAAAACAAAGTCATGATCAAGATATATCATAGATGTTAAAGAAACACATTATTAAACCTCCCTCACACAAAAAATCTAAGGAAATAACATTACAAGTTGCAAAAATGATTTGTAGTGATTTTGCTCCTTTCAACTTTGTGAAGCCTATTGTAACGGCATTGGATAGCAGCAGCATTGGCAAAAAATAATCAGTTGGTATTTCTATTAGTAAAAATCTCTATCAGCTCAGCACAAGTTGCACGGATAGTTTTTTGAAGGGTCATTTTCCAGCATGGGTTCTTTATAATTAGCCTATCAGCTTATCTTCATCTCACATCTGCTGTCACACAGGTCAGCACATATACTTGGAACAAAAAGCTTAAGTACACATATTGCCTGTTAATACACAAGTTAAGCCATTCTTTTTGTGAAGCTGTCATCTTCTTAGATGCCCTTAGATGCGACATCAGGGACAGAGTGATTCAGTTTGAACCATTTGACGCAGCACAGTGGCTGGCTTTCATCAAAAGTACACTTCGATTCTACAAACAGGGAGGGGTTCAGATGCCACCCTGCTGAAAGAAAAGAATTTTTGATTTGCTGATGAAGGGAATGAGGGAAGGAAAGAGAGAGAATTTGTTTCATCTATATACCTAAAGGGGATGGAGAAAGTGGCAAAAGATAGAATTCGTAAACATAGAAAAATTGCAACTCAAAATATTTTGGCTAATAAAAACCAATTGTAGCTTCACATCTCACAGAAAATTAAGTATAAACATATTAATTCTATATAATCCATAAGTTTGTCCTAACACGTATGAGCGCTGATTCCCTCCTCTACAACTAGTTGAGTGAGTTACCTCTGGAAGTGTCGTCAGGCTTGTTAGTTGCATTGCCTGGCAGAGTTGCAGATCTGCCCACGTAAATCTCCCTCTCAGGGAGTTTGGTATGACTTACCGTGATGGTTGTCAAAATGCATGGCGCCAGCTGTCACAATGTCAGGGGAAATGTAAACATAATGAAACCATGAAATGATACTGAAATGAATCCTCCCAGTCACAACTTATTTGGTTTCTCGTGAGCATCCCCTGCGCTTATAAGGAGCTGGCCTTGTTGGCTTCCTCGTGGGGACAAAGTCGGGGGTAATGGTCACTACCACTATGTGAAACTGCTGGCTATGGAGATACGTGAACAATTACTAGTTTCCCGGCAGCTCTGCAAACTTTACAAGTGTTTTCCGGTTCACTTTGGATTATAAACAGATGAGGTGGGAGGCTAGGCTCGGGATCGACTCAGAGTTCTCCTACATTACCAACATATTCTTGGTCGTACCAAGGCCAATATATTCCCAACAGGTGATCCAGGTACGAACTGCAATCTTTGGTTATAGGGGGTGGTTCTTTAGTGGCTCACTAGTGTGTTCAATAGATAGTGGGCTCTGTGGTGTTACGATAGAAATTGCTGGATTTACGGTATTAGTTGGTACATATTCCTGTAATGCTTGTCCGGCTAAACGACAAATCTAGCTATTGCATCCTCCACTTTTATGTGGCATTACTACATGTGAGGCTCAGTATGTGGCCAGTGGCTCACTGTAACAAAGTTAAAATTTAAATAAAAATGGCACACTCTCGATTTACCCAGATTCACTGAGCCAGTCTAAAAGATTTGGGAAGGTTCCAGCCGCTCTTTGCTGTCGTGTGTCAAGAGTTGAGCTGTCGCAACTGAGCGTCGCATGTGTATTGGCCACGACTCATTTTGGTGGTTCTGCTAAGGACAAGAGGAAGTAGTCCTACTGAATTCAGCTGATGTAACTAGGCTGCCGGGGTATGAAGTAAGCGGGGAGTCAGGATTGTTCTGGAAGAGTCGTACGCTTATTGGCCAAGGTTAGCGGCGTGGCCGGCCAATTAAAAACCAGGTCAGCAGCTGCAGCGAGGCTGTTCCGTAGTTGTCGTGTTGTGGTGCGGCTGGCAAGATGGCGAGGAGGCAGGTGCGACTTGAAAGAGGCTGCCACGATGTCCGACTGATGAGTTACGTAACTTTATGTTTTCTTTTAGGGTTTGTCAAGACTATTCTTCCAAAGTCTGGGAGGAATGGCCTCGACCAATCATATAAATGTTAGTCCCATAGTATCGAGTTAGATCCATTATGAGTTAGAGAGTCAATCTGGGAGGGTCTCATGTATGATTGTTGATGCGGCCGTGAGAGAGCTGTATAGAGGTTCAAGTATTTAAGCGGTAAGATACTTGGTGATTGTTTAAGAAACTGAATTAAGTGGAATTAGGTAATTTTAAGTTAAGTTAAAAAACATTGGGTTAAAAAATTTTTACTTGTTTTCACAGGCCTTAGTTGGTATCACTCATATAACAAATGTGTGGTGTTTGTTGTTATTGTGAGACGTAACCCATAATTATTTTGAGACATGAGAGCTTGTAACCTTGTATTATTATTTGTACTTGAGTATCAATATTTCATTTTAATTTTGAAGACAGATAAATAATTAAAAACACCAATCCTTTCTCCTAAAATAGAGTTTGACTAGTGTTTACTTTTATTTGGGTAAAAACTCTATCTATGGTACAGATAACCTTAAGTTTGTTTTCGTTTTGAAAAGTGTTTACAGATTGTACTGGGTCTAGTGGAGCGTCTACCTTACCTACCTAATATTTAGTCACAGGTGTCCCTTCCTCATTACCAAGAATTATCAAAATTATGTTCTCCTGATTTAGTAGCCTTAACATGTGTGGAGAACACTGGATATTTTTTTTTTATTTTCACAAAGAAGATTAATTTTGTAAGTAACATTAAATTATTGTACATTAGATTATTTACTTTCATCTTGAATTTTAACCTGACTGGTCTTCAAATATGGTTTGGAAGTAGAGTTTACGTCAAGTGAAGTAGGAGACAACAGTTTGTCAAAAAAGCAAAGTGAAGTTATAAAATCCAGATATTTAAAACTGTTGTAGAAATTCCAGTCATACTTTTAATTGTAAAACCTGTCTAATTTATTTAAAAATTCATACTTTTGTTTGCTTACCTTATAATTTTGTTTTGCGGAAACTAAATTCTTTGTTTTTAATATTTTGTCATAGCAAGACCCTTTGATTCTGAACAAGTATATTGTTGGTATCTTTTGCTAAATGATAACCAGTTTTATATTTTTAATTTTCTTTCTAAATTGCTGTTTGACAGAAATTTTGAACCATAACTATTGTAAATTGTCATAACATTTATTTGTGATCGTTCTTGATGGTTTATAATAAATGTTGTTATAGATTGAAGTAAGTGTATCAATTATATTGGCATTAATGAGATTTCTCACATCTGGCAAGTTTAACTTACATAGCTAATTCAAATTTACATATCTACCTAATGAAGTAGTTTACTTTGATGGAAGAGTGAAGTGACATGCTTGATTTTAATTTAATCATGACTCTCATTCTTGACTTATCGATTTTGTAGAATTCTAAAGTTTATTTTACATTATATTTTTATTAATTTTTTAGTATTTAAGTTAATCAGTACCACAAGACAGACTGGACGACCATAAACCCTTTAGTGATTTAAATATTTTATTATTTAAAATTTGTTTTGGATATTCTGTTTTCTTAGAGTTTGTTCAATTCTGGTCTTCCTATTTTCTTTGCAGGTTTCTTTTAAAGAGCCTGGTGGAAGCCTTTTTTACAGAGTTTTGGTAGAAGTGGAATTTCCTTCCCCCCCCCCCCCCCCCCCTTTTTTTTTTTCCTTTCCCCAACTACGCCAGATGTGGTGTAGTCTCAGGGAGTTTCTAACCCGTTTTCCCAGGGTTGCAACAATATTAATATTTTCGGTTAGTATTCCTTCGTTGGCAGAGCCATACTTAATTCATTGGTTAAAATGACAACTGATATATTCGTGAATATTTTCGCCAATCATTACTTGCCTAGTCTTACGACAACTGATATATTGTGACAATTTTTGCCAATTATTACTTGCCTAGTCTTATTTAGACCTTTAACATTCTAACCAAAATGCAGCCGACAGTTTCCAATATGAACTACGCCAGTCAAAATACTGCCATGGCCTTTCACTTTCCATTTACAATAACAAATAACACCGCAGATAGTTGAACAGTGTCATAAAGTGTGTGATTTGTTTTCATTGTCGCCAACCTACGAATATAGAAAACAAAAAAATCTTGTGGGATGTAATCAATACTATCAATAGCACCAGTTGTCGATTGTTCACGTTGTTTTGTATTCACAGAGTGTCCAAAAACAAATGACGAACACAATATTTGGCGAAGGTACCAACAGGAAATATGGTACAACATAAACAACTGGAACAAATCATCGAAAAACAATTCTTCCAAATATATTTTGGGTTTCGGATAGAATATCATATTGATGGATGCGGTAAATTAATGCTTTACAATGTAGTATGCTGGTTTATTTACCATTGATTTAAATAAATTAGTGCTAATAATAGGTGAATAATAATAAGCAAATAATTATCAGATGCCATAGATGCTGATGGTCATTGTGTCAGCCGGTTAATCAGCATCAGCAGTGACCCATCCCTATACAAAAAATGAATATGCACATAGTGATTTAGTAATCAAATACTGTGCAAATTAAAATATCTTCTACTTGATAACAATTGCTAGGACAAAGTTACTAACATATTAAATAACATATCCACGAGAAAAGTTTGTCATTATTAGTAACTCTCAGTAATAGAAGTAATTTATACTAATATAATAAAGAGGTAATGTGAGATTGTTTATATGTACTGGCTAATCTCGGAAACTACAAGGCCGATTCTTATAACTCTCTCACTATTAAAATATCTTCTACTTGATAACAATTGCTAGGACAAAGTTACTAACATATTAAATAACATATCCACGAGAAAAGTTTGTCATTATTAGTAACTCTCAGTAATAGAAGTAATTTATACTAATATAATAAAGAGGTAATGTGAGACTGTTTATATGTACTGGCTAATCTCGGAAACTACAAGGCCGATTCTTATAACTCTCTCACTATTAAAAAGCTACATTCTTTCAAATGGTTATAGACTATGTTTAATTTTAATTTAAAAAAAATGTTTTTGAGAAATTTCAAAATTTGTGAATCAAGTTGGAGAAAAATTAGCTACTTGGCTGCTTTCTAAGCATGCTCTACCAAAACTATAGGGCTGATTCTTATAATTTTTTCACTGTTAGAAAGCTACATTCTTCCAGATGAACATAGGCTATGTTTAATTTAAAAAAAAAAAAATTCTTAAGAAATTTCAAAATTTGTAAACCAAGTCGGAGAAAAATGAGATATTTAGCTGCTTTATAAGCATGCTCTACCAAAACCATTAAAGATAAATTGAAACACTGTTACAAGAAAATGTCGCAAGTTATCACAGGTAGTTGCATGTAGTCACCAGAAGTAGCAGGTAGTCACATGTAGCCACAGGTAGTTGCAGGTTGTTGCTAGTTGTAGCAGGTAGTCACATTAGTTGCAGGTAGTCACTTGTAGTCATGGGTAGTCGTAAGTTGTCACAGGTAGTCACAAGTTGTCGCAGGTAGTTGCATGTAGTCACCAGTAGTAGCAGGTAATCACAAGTAGTCACATGTAGCCACAGGTAGTTGCAGGTTGTTGCTAGTTGTAGCAGGTAGTCATATTAGTTGCAGGTAGTCAAATGTAGTCATGGGTAGTCACAAGTTGTCACAGGTAGTCACAAGTTGTCACAGGTAGTTGTGGGTAGTCACGGGCAGTCTTAGATTGTCACATGTAGTCACGGATAGTCGCAGGTTGTCGCAAGTAGTCACAGGTAGTCATGGGTAGTCGCAAGTAGTTGCAGGTAGTTATGGGTAGTCACAGGTGTTCGCAGGTTGTCGCAGGTGGTCGCAAGTAGTTGCAGGTAGTTATGGGTAGTCACAGGTGTTCGCAGGTGGTCGCAAGTAGTTGCAGGTAGTTGTGGGTAGTCGCGGGCAGTCGTAGATTGTCACATGTAGTCGCGGATTATCGCAGGTTGTCGCAAGTAGTCACAGGTAGTCACATTGGTAGTCACAGGTAGTCATGGGTGGTCGCAGGGAGTCAAAAGTAGTCTCATATATATTTCAGTAACTTCATAAAACCTGAGCGAAGTGATGACGGGCTACTAGTAGAAGTTATATAGTCCGTGGGCCATGGGCACCAACCGAGTGGCAAAAACCCTACCTATTCCAAAATGTCCTACACAATGCCACAAACATGAAATAGCATGATAACCATATGTGCGAAGTAGCTTAAGGAGTCAAATGGTCAAATTGCTCAAATTTCAAACTTTAATTTATGGCTCATTAGAAATGTTCATAATTCCTTCAAAATTACACTCATTTAAACTCTGAAACCAGTTTTGAATTCCTTTCAATGATACCTTTCAAATGAATACTAACATTAGCTATATTGTATAAACAGTTTATATGTTAGCCACCAGAGATCATCATCGCAAACAGAATGGTGTCTCACAGGCCCCTTAAGTTACATCTCATTTTAAAGCTCTTTATGAAAGGAATTCAAAAATAATATTTTCATTTATGCTTTGGTTAGCAGTTACTAATAAACTTACTTTTCAACATGTTTGCCTTCTGTACTATATTGTTATATATTGAATTTGTGCTCAGGAAAAACTAATGTAGGTACCTTCTTTTCTTCATTATATCAGTAACATTGTGTCTTAAAATATCTTCTCAAAATGTTAACCATAATTTAATATATTTTTGTTTAATTGCAGGAAAGAAATAAATCTCAAACATGTTTCAGATGAGAAGGACGATGCAAAGCTAGTCAGTTCTCAAAGTATTTAATCTTGGAAGACCTTACTGAGAGCAGCAGAAATCAGCAACTATGAACCCATTCTGGATACTGGAAAAAACATCACAGAAGAAGAAATATCAGAAATATATTACCATAGGAAATGTCAAAGCATTTTTACGATGAAGAAACTGTTAAATTCCATAAAAGAGAAGAATGAAAAACCAGAACGAACGAAAGATGAGCCAAACAATAAAGAATGCTGTCAGAAAGATGGAGGATCCTCCAGTGTAGTTTATGAAGCAAAATGTATTTTCTTTGAAAAAATTTCTAAGTACTTAAAAGGCTAGCATACAAGGGAACCACTCGTTCAGTGTTGTGAATTACATGCAGATGAAAGTATTAGAAACGCAGCAGAAATGAAGATAGATTCAAGGATTATTGGTATTGCAAGCAGATATTTAGAAGGCGCAGAGGATCATTACCATAGATTGTGTTAGAGTGCTTACTCAAAATCAGAGAACACAAATATAAATTATAGCTCTGACAAAACCTTACTGAAGATAGCACAAACTATAATGATTTGGAAAAAGTTGCTTTTAAGGAACTTTTTAAATTTATTAGAAACAACTTGTTTACTGATCCACGAGTTATCACAATTACTGAAAAAACAAGGAGATAAATATCCACGATGGAATTGTATGGCATCAGCAATGTCAGAGAGTCTACAAAAAACACATTTGACGAAAGCTCAAAAACAAGTTCCCAGAAGTCTTGCGTATTTTCCTCAATGATAATTGAAGACTGTATTTGTACGCAGAGAATCTCACTGTCATTAAGTTGTTTGGGGAAAATAAAAAACTAAATAAAGAGCTTCAGAACTTAAAGACTACACTGAAAGATAATATTACGCAAACAGCCTACAAACTAAGACTTGAAATTCCCAAGCAACCATGAACACAAGTTTGGCCTCCAAACTGAGTGAAGAAGCCGTAGTGCCAGAATAAGTTCCTAAGTTCTTGTACGTTTTGATAACTGGATAAGAAAATTATATTCCTGCCCGAACAAAACAACGTGTCTCATCCTTAGAGCAAGATGTGATATATGCTGCCACTAATGGTAAAATGAAACCTCCGAAACACATACGTCTTTCATTTGCCATAAAATCTCTTACAGGAAATGTTGAGTTAATAACAATTCTCAATCATCTTGGCCACTGCATTTCTTACTCTAAACTTGAAGGGATTGATACAGACTTATGCATTAAAAAGAAAGGTTATAGCTGATGGCGCTGTGATGGTACCTTCTAACATTGTGCCTAGTGTTTGGACTACTTTAGCTTGGGATAACATGGACAGACAAGAGGAGACATTATGTGGGAAGGAAACAGTGCATCGTGTAAATTGGATTTCTATTCAACCAAAACTATTTGAAGAACCTCAAGAAAGATCGCTACCTTCTATACAGAAAAGCCAAAAGCATAGCATAACCATTCAACCTATGAGGATTCCAATATACAATGTTGGCCAACGAAAAGGGCCAACTGGGATTGAGAGTGTTAAAGTTCCAGTAGACTCTTCAATTCAGTCATCAAGGAAGAAGAACTTAGTGTAGATATTGGCCTGGAATATGAATAAACATGCACAAATTGTCAGCAACTGGACAGGGTATAATATCCTAATAAGGGATGTAATCAATGTCATCCAGGATAATTTAGGATATCTGGGTAAAATTAATTCTCCAGTGACACACACGTCTACAGTGAATGTGGTATTAAACCGATCAATCAAAATAATGCAAAGTCTCAACTTGAACAAGATTGGCTGCATTTTTGATCAGGCAAAAGCTTTGGAGATCATATGGATGCCTCCTCATGTGTTCAAAGAAGTGATCATTCTTAGTTTCATACCGTATGCAGATTACTTGCTGTGATAGGAAAGGGGTACAAAGATGCTGGTTTACGAGATTTGTGTGTTGAAGCAGGTGTAATTGCTGATGGTTCAATTGATGCTGTAATGGAAGGCCGTCATTACAATAGAGGTATTAGACTACACTAAATTGTTTATGAAGCTTTCATGAGAGTGGTATGGAAAGGTTTCATATCTTCGTTGGATGAGAATCATAAGGATGATCAGTGTGAGTTGGACGATTTATTGACACATGTGAACCATTTCTGTACAAATATTTACATGACATCAGCAGAAGAACTTGTTCAAGAGTTTTGTATGGAAGGATAGTGCAATATTTCAAAGACTACATGAACTTTTTTAGAAATGGAAATGGAACTCTCTCAAAATTCTGGACTTCTTACCTATATATGGTTGAACTACTCTTCTGTTTCATTCTAGCATCATGGGAAGGGGATCGGTTGCTTCATTTGGCTTCCATTCGTGCCATCAACCCTTGGTGTTTTTCCTATGATATGATAAATTATGCAAGGTGTATACTATGCCTAGACGACACACCTTGCCAATGAACATCTTGATATACACAGCTACTTCATGCAGGGAGGATTTTGTGTGCGACTAGGAACCAAAAATCAATTCGGCGGCCGTATACCAGTAGATCAAGCCATCGAAGAAACTGTAAACAAAGTTACACAGACTGCAGGAGGAACAAAGGGGTTCAGCTTGAATCCAGAATCCAGTGTCAAAATACTATCTTACATCTGACGCAAAGAGTTTGCTTCTGCAACAATTCCTAGAAATGGTTGGTGGTAAAAAATACTACTTTTCTCATCATGATCCTCATACAGCTCGGATTCAAAAAGTAGATGCAGAGTTCAAGAACTGATTGGTTTGCCTGATAATTTGGTGAATCCCTTTTCTGATAGCCACAGTGATCTTTCGAGTTTATCTAGTGGAGTTGTAGCTCCTGATGACGTGGTAGAAAATCTGCATAGAGTTTATGCTGTTGGAGAAGAAGAATACCACAAGTTTAAAAGTTTGCATCTTGAGAAAGAAATACCGGAAATTCAATTCCACGATGAAATGACTAAAAATAATCTAAAGAATTTCTCTCAAATCGTTGAGAGAAAATCTTGCAAGAGAGAGTAGGGGAAAGAAGTAATACTGAAGTAAGACTGTAATTTATTCGCACGTATGCTCCTTATAGCTCAAGGCAGGCAATTGAACATGAAAGAAGTCCTCGCTCACCCACCTGGGCACTGGGCACTTACAAATGGTGATGTGACGGTGAAAAGACTAATAAAGCAGTACTCAGGAAATATCTTGAGATAGTTGTGTCTCCTGCAGTAGTAATTCATCAGCCAGCTGTTATAGTTATTTATGGCATGAGCATAGTCCACAAGGTGAAGGGTCATGAGAAAAAATTTGGTCAGTTAGCTGACACCATTTATTAAATGGTAATGCAGGAAGCTGCAGATAACATAGAAATACATGTAGTGTTTGATGTGTAGATGGATGTATCCATTAAAAATATCGAGAGATATAGGCATGTTTCAAATTCGAACACTCTTCAGTTAAAAACATTTCCTCAAATCACAAAATCCAACAGTGGAAAAAGTTTCTCTTAAGTAGTAGCAACAAAACTGAGCGAGTTAGATTTCTTGTTGCCCAGTGGAAGCTAACTGCCTACATAAATGCATTAAAATATACGACACATTTTGTGACAGTTGAAGAAAAGTGCTTCAAGATTATACCCCTAGAATGGGTCCCTGTACTTGAATTAAGAAGAACCCACAAAAAAGCAGATACACAAATCTTGTTTCATGCCTTATATGATTTTCAGTCGGGAACCACATCAGTAGTGATATGTTGTGAAGATACAGACGTACTTATACTGAGCCTAGGTTTTGCACATCTTATTCCCAGTAACTTGTACTTCACGTGTGGCACTCAGAACCCTTGTCAGATATAGTGATGTTTCAAAACTTTTCAACCGCTTTAGGAAGAAGTGTTTGTGAAGCTCGATTGGTCTTCATACTTTCACAGAATGTGACTCTGTGAATGCTTTCGCTGGTCGCGGGAAACGGACTGCTTTAAAGCCAATGAGAAATTATGAAAGCTTCTAAACTGTATTTGCTGAAGTAGGAAAATAATGGGAGGTCCCTGAGCAGTTATTTGAGTAGACAGAGCTATATACATGTTGCATGTATGTGTCATCTTCTCCAAGAAACTCAATGAATGAGCTGCGATACAGCATCTTTTGTACAAAAAAAGGGGGAATTTGAATCCGGTCAACTCCCACCATGACAGGATTGTCTTCTCATGCATACACTGCGTGCAATCTACCAAGCCGGCATTTGGAGATGCAATATGGAAAGTGGTCCTGAAATACCAAACCCAAGGGAATTTGGAAGGGTTGTTGATGGTAACAAAGTTTCAACTCAATGGAAATGTAAACCTCTGGCTCCTGATGCAGTGATAAGACTTGATGGAGTGTGATTGCAAGTATTTGTGTAAAATACAATTTTGTTCATGCATTATTAATGTACTGAAGTGCGCTGAAATGGAAAAACTACCAGCTTGTGATAATCATAAAGAAGAATACAGAGAGCTTGGGAGAACTGAGAGTGAAAGTGAGGACTTAAAACAAACAATTTATGTGCATATGATACACAATTCTAATATGTACTCTGATAACCTATCAGTTTTATTTATTTTTTCAATTGTTAAATGAAACAAATCAAACCTACAACATGACCAGAAGGCAACCACAGTGTAAAGTGTGGAAATTCGCTATTGTAAAGCAATGGGAGAATCCTTGTGGCACATAAGTTAATTGCTTTGGAACATGACAAGAGAATGAATTGATATGTTTCTGTGTAAACATTTCATAAGCAATATGAACACAAAGAAAGTTTGAAACATAACTTTATTTTATAACTTCTTCACAAAATGCAAATTCAAAATATTATTTTGAATTCCTTTCAAGAAGTGCTTTAAAATGAAATAAATAACTTTATGGATATGTGACACACCATTCAAATGTTTGCAACGGTCACCTGTGGTGGCTAAAATTTCAAACCATTCATAGGAAGTTGCTAAATAGCTAATGTTGCCCACTTATTTGGAAGGCCACGCTGAGAGGAATTCGGAACTGGTTTCAGAATTTAAATCGGTGCGATTTTGAAGGAGTTATGATCGTTTCTAATAAGCATTACATTAAAGTTAAAAATTTGATCAATTTGACATTTTGACATTTATTTGACTCCTTAAGCTACTTTGCACACATGGTCATCATGCCATTACATGTTCCTGGGACAATGTGGAATACTTTACAATATGTAGTGTGTTGCCACTTTGTTGGTACCAATTAGTCGAAATTTAGTATCTGGCCCACGGACGAATATAGCGAATCTTGAATGACAATCAGAAGTCACAGTGTTGCAAGTGTGAAGTGTTTACCTGAAGCTCACGCCTCTCCAGCTCCAGCTGTGCCTGGCTGCGCTGGCGCTCTGTCTCCAGTGCCTGAGTGCGTGCCTCCAGCTTGGCTGCCTCCTGACGCAGCTCCCATGCACGGGCGTCAACTTCGGCACGCCGCTCTGCCCCACGCAACTCCAGCTCTGCCACCAACCCAACCAGCCGCTTACGCTCCTCTTCGGCTGCTGCCTGCTGGTGCTCCAGCACTTCACGTGCAGCCTTCAACTCTGCCTCCTTGGCATGCAGGGCTGCGTCCCGCACATCCAGCTGGGAGCGTTGCCTGTCGTCAACTCTGCCCTCGAGCGCGGCGAGCTGCACGCTGCTCTGCCCCAGCTGCTCACACAGCAGCTGCAGCGACCTGGTCACACGCACCATGTCACTACTGCACCCTACAACCATGCTACAGTTCCCGTTGCTGAGCCATCATGCCCACAGGGATGCAACTAACACACTCTTCATCATGCACCATATCCCGCACAGACATTGTGATTGTGTCATAGCAACACAATGGTAATTTAAATTTAAAAACAATACTTTGACAATAAACTATAGTTGTTTTTTAAGTTTAACATGCAATCATGTGATTCAATTACATTCACAATGTACCTGTACATACTTTGTGTCGTCCATTGTCCAATGCAACCAATAAGTAGAACCAAGCAAAGAAAAATTATACAACATGAGTATAAAATAATACAGTGAAATCTAATTACAAACTACTTCACTTTAAAGTACTTTTTACTAATTATATATTTTTCAAATCCACGGCAGATTAAATTTTATGAAATTCACTATACATTTTTAAGTATTAAGAATAAAATTTAAAGTACATCCATGTACTTTGTATTGAGATGTCACTGTACTGTATTTACCTGAGTATGCAGTTTTTACAAAATGTTATTTGCCGTAAGGTATGATCATATTAGTCACATACTTCCCACAACAACAGTGTTTTTGATAGCAAACTGTGAGTTAGGTATTTCAAGATCATGTGTTGGCTTAGGCAGCAAAGCATACACTACAGTGGAAGTAGTCGGCAATCAATAACAGTTAGAAGGCAATTATCATCGAGTCACGTACTACGGTTACGGATTTTCCATGAGCGACACTTTCATCAACTCAACACATGACAATGAAATTATCAAGGGAAATTATAATACAAAGAACAGTTTTAAATACTCTGCATAATGTGCAATAGTCATGAATATATGTATATTGAAGGTATAAAACAAAATATAAGTTGCAAACATAGTCATTCAGTAAGACTTCAATTTCTGTATTAATAAGTTTTAAAACACATGATACAAGTACACACTTGAAGAAAATATACTGTGTAGATCTCAGCTAGTGCTAATTCCACAAATGCACTCGACGAGTTTTCTTTAAATTCATTTAACTAGCATCCTTTGTACATCCACCGCACAGAATTAGGATTTGTCACAATCTATACAGATTAGAGCATATACATGCTAAAAGACATTCTCACTTACGTGGTAAAATTACATCATACGTATGTAGAGCTTACAAGACTCTAGTAAAACAATGGTCACTTGTCAGCATCTATTGTGACAATCTGTTGCCAGATTATTTACACTGTTTCCTTTTTCCTCACACCCACAAGTAAATTTTTACAAAGGGATGGTACATGATGATGTCAGCCATGTGACATGTGACTTGATGATGATATAGAAAATTCTGACAGGTACAGTAACAATTAAAGTGTTGGCTTTCAGGCTTAATCTGTTAGCATGCAGCTGGACCGGCATTTAATCAGGCCACGTTTGAAGTTCGTGTTGAAGTTGTTCATGTTTCACTTACTTTTTAAGCAGTAATCATGATAGCAAAATATAAGTTTACTATCTGTAAGCATACACAGGAAAACCACCTAAAACTTACACCGCAAATACATATTTAGGAAAAGAAAGGTGTCATTGATGTGCTGGTTTCACAGAATTTAAGTTTAGACAAGGGCTCAGAATTGCAACTCAGCACAGATTTTAGTACGTATTAGAATCAGTATTTCTTGAACAAAGTCACATTTTTTTTAATTGAACCATCCCCATTAAAATCAAGAAAATAAAACTGGAGTAAATTAGAATCTCAATGGTGTTTAATGCAGGATTCTAGTGCAAGCTGTTTAAGTGCTATTGTAATATGACAATTTTAAATACTGATAATTATCTGCTCCATTTAACTGCTTAGTTACTAGGCTACAATGTTTGTATGTTTGATTTAGATCCCATTTTGTTTACAATGATTGCATTGGAACCTCCTTGTAGTATGTTGTGATAGTTCATACTATCTAGACGCAGGATGTTCTGGAAGATAGTATTTACTAATGCTGAAAAAGCAGATATGCTCATGGTGTATGGCAAATGTAGGAAGAACGCTGTTGATCTTTATAATGTGTATGCTGAATGACATCCCAATAGACGTCAACCATCTTGACAATTATTTGCAAACCTCTTTAACCAATTACACGAAAAAGGAAGTATAACACCTCAAAAAGGTAACAGAAACAAATGAGTGACCAGAGAAAAGGGTGAAAATTATTGTTCTAGCTGCTGTTGCTGTAAATCCGCAAGTTAGCCCCATGCAAACACAAGAGGGAGTGGCATGAATCAGGCCAATGTACTATGCATCTTACACTGTCGTAAGATCCATACGTATCATTTCTCTCACCATCAAGAGCTTGACGTGTAACACCTTCTCTGACAATACTAAATGATTTCACCTCATCAGTATGTGCCTTCGTGTCACCCTGGGCCGGGTTTCAAACATGAACTACATCTACCAGACTGCCTAGAAGTGCGAGTGAGCCATCAGTCGAGCATCCAAGACCGCGATCCAAGGTAAATAAGCTCCAAGGCGCGCCAAGGAATGGCACCCATATCGCACTGGCTACCATCAGACGACACCTGGCTCCGCCCAGTAACAGACAGAATTACAGCCCGCATCCTGCACTCTCAGACGAGAGCAGGCCAGCAGAATATATGTCAGAGCACTGCTAAGAATACGCAGTTTGTCTTCAGTAGCTCGCTTCACCACCTTGTCTGCTGGGGCTCTCTACTGACAACCAGGTCTTCACTAACTACCAGAAGCTCTTCAGCGACTTTGCAAATGCCTTCCAGACCTTGCAGAGGCTCTTCACCAGCAACACCTGAAGAAGTCCTCAACCCCCTTTGCCTTGCGTACCCTTCTGGTAACGGCAACTCCCACAGCCCTTCTGGTATGTCATAAACACACTGCACTGCCCTTCTGGTATGTGGCCCCCGCAAATCCCTTCTGGACAATGGTTTTAGGATAGTAAGGTCGAGTTCTTGTCATAGCAACCTAGCTGATTCTACCTTGTTCAGCTTAGACTCAGGTCCCCTTCAACTGGCTTACGTAGAGTTACTTCCATTCAAATCTTTGCTAGTTAGAAGGTAGTTCCGGCAACTGTATTTTTCTTCACAGAATATAAATGTATTCTCACTCGCTACTGTGTATTATTACTTCAGGGTAATTGTGCTGAACACCAGTAAACACCAGGCATGTCAGAGTTAAGCAGGAGACCACGGGCTTGCCAACCAATTTACCGAACCTAGTGTATGACTGAGGGCTCCCTTCATCAGGATGCATGTACGTCAGTACCACACACCCAGTATACGGCCACCCATACTGTGTACTGGTGTACAGTAAGGGAGAGACTACACCATTCATAAGACAATCCAAAGGAGGCCAGTCAGCCAGCCAGCTTATACTCAGTCCACCGTGCTGAACTGTGCTGGAGGGAGTCTTAGTCTTGACCTGGAGGTCTGACCCTCTTTGGCTCTACACCCAACTGTCATTGATGAGCTGCTTGAGAAAACTCAACACACTGTATCCACTGCACTGAACTGTGCCACACTAAAGAGAACAAGGTACAACTCTCGCCTGTTACAATTCAACCTTTGGTAGTACACATAGCTAGGGACAATATGTCGCCTGCTTGCCTCCTACGAGGCCGGTATTAGACCTTTCCTGTATGCTATATACCCAGAGGAGTGGTGTTCAGTGGCGGGACAGAAAGGCAGTTACTGCCTCTAAAGCTATCAAGAGTTGAAACCAAAATCCAACTGCACTCTGCAGCTAACATTGCTGGAACGAGCTCAGACCACCCGCCAGCTCCCTCCCCCTCCTTGTTTTCAACCCCCGTCAAGACAGCCGGGTATCCAATCCCAATAGTTACAGCCATCCGACGGAACGAGAACATCCCCTATGGCATCGCCAAACCCTGGTTTGGGGGACACCGGAAGCCCAGCCCTGTCAGCTCCAGCAGTCGCACCAGGTAGCGGCTTCAGCAGCAGTCATCAGCTGAGTCAGCAGTCACCCTCTAGCTCTAGACAGGTAAACCTGTGGCAGGTAAATCCCTCTAGCTCTAGACAGGTAAATCCACCAGAAAGCGGCACCTGATTTGATTCTGAGCCAAAGCCCAGCACTCTACACTGGCCGTGCTCCAGTTTGCCAATACTAGTGACAGACGTTACATACTCCCGTGTTCCTGACCACCACGAGACAAAACACTGCCCGACCATGATGTCGCCCTAAGCAGTCACAGGCAGTCACACATCACGCTACATGGAAATTACTTTGAGAATCATGTTAACTTTTGTACATGCAAATTAAAACTAGGAATGTAACAATTCTACTTTACCTCGATTCTCGATCACGATACCACTCTCAATTCTCAATTTCAAAAATAGTGATTCCTTTATTTACAGACTATTACTTTACAGAATTAACTACAGTATAAGAGGGTGAGAAATTTTATGTGTTATATTACCCTCAATAGTATCTCATATGACTCTCCTGAAATTTTTTTGTACTTCCCGTGAATATGCTCCCACTGTACAAGTGTTTTATATATAAGGTCAATGTAACATCTCAAAATACCGTATATAATTGATTGGTTGTAATCCAACACCGAATGCAAGTCAATTTTTTAATGTCCCGCACCCATTCGAACAGATGAGAGTGTGCGGAGAATTTATCGATTGGGCAGTGTGTTTATGGGGGTAGGCGGAGAAGGGGAAGTGACGGCAGAATTACCTCTCCACACTGCTTCTTGTTGCCGACACATGCAAGAGGTAAATATCTATTTTTTAAAGTTATTAATCATATTTCACTGCAAAAAGAACTCAATTTTGAGACAGAAATGAATAAATAAAGCATTTAAATTTAATTTCTTCACTATCTTTAATCATTAATCATTTAAAACCACATCCTTTGATTTTCCCAGTGACGAGATACAATGCATTGGTGCTTGGTGCTTATCTATTATTAAACGGCCAAAGGTGTTGAATAGGCCCTTATATTTTAACAGTTTATTCAAAAGATGCATGGTTATTGAAACAAATTAATATAAATCCTCCGATTTCCCCGCCAGAAGTTATTGAATATGAACTTTACGCTTGATAATACAGGTCGCGCTCGATGTACAAACACAAACAATTTCCAACGATAAGGTTAGGTCAAGTACATGCTTTTGGACATATAATTTTATTCCAGATACAATGAAACACCAACCTACCAAGAAAAAATGACTAATCACAAAAGAAAACATCTTCGCATTCCTCGTTAAAATGTATTGCATAATATTTTCAGGCGAAACCATTTGCTTTGAAATACAAGTGAAGATAGGTGTAACTACTTTGGCAACGGATAATCTTGATAATATTTCTATGTTCACCAGGTGCAGTTTATTTGCTCTGTGGCCGGCGGGATGTGAAGGTAAGTCAGACATGTAAGGAGAGGTAGCAAGCTAGACTTGCACATCTCATCACGCTGCACACCAGATGTGTTGGCGTTGGGATGGGAAGACAGACAACGTGCCACAGAGGCATGATAGACGGCGGTGCATCCTAAGTATTTCACATCTAGTTACTAGATGTTTACATAAACAACCAGCTTAAAAACAATTGTTGCGGGAAATCTTAGGTGATAGGACCTGAAATACACTTCAATAAATGCAACTTCCTATAAACAATACAAGCAGTTAGCTTTATCATTATTTACACAAAATTTTTGCCGGGACCATTCAAAATTAAATGTGGATACGTTTTATTACTACATACCATTTTGGTACAAGAGCTGACTGTACTGGCATAAATCAGGTTGTTTTAAACCATTTTTGAGAGGTGATGGGTTATGTATTTGTAGTAATTGGTTTTTAATGCTTTGATTGTAGGTCTTCTGATTCTCAATTATATGATTCTTCAAGAGTTGTGGGTATCGATGAATCGTGGAACCGAGTTTGACATCCCTAATTAAGAAATGATACACCAGATTAGACATGTATTTTGTTTAGCGATAAAACATTATTTAAAAATCATGGCTAAGTCAACCTCAGAAACGTGCAGTATTGGTCAGCAAACAATCCCCACTGGTTTCGTAAAGTGGAACATCAGCATCGATGAAGTGTAAATGTGGATGTTACAAGACCTTCCACTGCAGGAGGATCCGGTGGTACGATCATGATGGTTGCCCAGTGCGTAGTGCAATATGTACTACAGTTTGTCTTCACTGAAAGCATCAAAATCATTGGATTGGACGAAGGGGACCTGTATGTTGGAATGCCTGTTCAACAGACATGACCCCTTCAAATTCTTTTCTGTGGAGTATGCTAAAAGACGCTGTCTACACGGCCATACCGACTACACCAGAAGATATAAAACAACATATTACAGCTGCCTGGTCTGCTACAACTGTATTGTAGCTGGTTGTCTTCATATGAACAAAACCTGTGAAGGACAGTTATTTCTTACTTATTCAAAATTCACAGCATTTATTTTGACGTGTGACACACTTGAGAACAGTATGAAGCTACGTCATGCGTATAGGTTGTTTTCAGTCTGCAGGTCCGTCACACAAGGGGATAGTACTGGCTAGTTCAAACTCACTTGTCAGCAAGGGCCAGAGCAGTGTAAAAAGTTGGTCGAGTCGCCTGGCAGCTAGGTACGAAATTGAGTCCTGGCTTGGCTACATGCTGGGTGGTGTGTCTACAAGTCACCTGTTTACCTGCGCTGGTACTCATACGGCTGGGGTCTGGAGTTGGTCGAGTAGACTGGTAATGACTTCTGGATGCAAAGGAGCCATCGGATCTCCAGGCACTGCTGTGGCTGGAACTGCTGGCATATATCCAGACTGGACTGATGCTGTAGCCCCTGCAGAACCAGGGACAAGCTTTGCCCAGTGGAACTTCTTCCCCATGGCGAAAGGTGGCAACAACTGGGTGGAGGGTCACAGGCTTCTTGGGAACTCAATGAGAGAGGGGGAGAGATCTGGGGGGTGAAACCCTATCAACTTACAGGTGGCTTGAGCTCAGTCCCGGGGGGTATCTTGGCAGAATGCCTTATCGGATGGGATGCAGCACCTAGTAGCTTTGTAAGTGGCTGTGGCCTCTCTCCTGCAGATCCTTACCACACATTTTGGTGTAAGAGGAGTATAACCTGCCTCACGAGAGGGGGAGAGGCGACAGTTGGTTCATAGCTACAAGTGATCTGCTGCAGTGGCTGCCGGGCAGATGCAGAGCCGTACCTTTACCCCAACCAGCAACACAAGCAGTGCGGTGAACGGAATGCAAACTGGCCTGGTTGTCTAGCCTCGTTAGAGATTGTATGTCTAGTGGTTGGGGCTCTGCAGTTCGATACACCGTGGGGCACCGAATGGGTGGCCCTCGAGTGTGTGTGTGGTTCTGATGTACGAGTCCCTGAGGGAGAGCCCACAGTCCTACACTAGACTATAAAATAAGGTGGTTTAAAATCCCGGTCTCCTGCTCCACTCTGGTGGGTATGGCGATTACATAGAACCACACAGTCACCTAAGGAAATGAAAGTCATTGTAGGTGAGAACACACATTTTATTGCGGAGAGGAATAAACATGGTGGTCTGTACAACCTCCTAACTACATTGAGCTGACTGGAAGTGTAAACTACACACATTCCAGGCGAACGGGACCTGGTTCTAAGCCAGCGGGTGGCAGATTCGACTAGGTAGCCGGTAACTTTCCCTATCTGCTTTGTGCAGTGTCCTCAAGGGACTTAGGAGGCCCACTTCCTGAAGGGTTGTGGGGTAGCCATTATCAGGGGCAATCGGCTAGGGAGGGTTGACAACTTCTTCAGGGATGGCCGGGGGAGATCCTCTAGAAAGTCTGGTAGATGCAGGCGATGGAGTTGAAGACGTTCTGGTGTGTCTAGGCGATGAAGAGTAGCCAGAGAACTCCAGCGTACAAGGCGGTGAAGCGAGATGCCGGGGCTGGTGTCGCTCTAAGAAGAGCCAACGAACAACTGGTGATCTTCAGCTGCACGCAGGTACATGTATCGGCCGGCTGGCCCTTTGCCTGGACTGCATGGTGGGGGTGATCAGTCACTTGTTCGTGGGCTGAGCTAAGGGCTGTCTGCTGGGTCACCATTACTGGGTGGAGCATGGGTGACGTATCCTTCAGTGCGTGTTTTAACTACTGGACCGCTTGGGGGTGGTAGCGCTAGCTTCATCGCTTGCTCACTCATAATTCACATCTTCCGAGGGGATGTCGTGGCATAGCTTACTGACCGCAGGTGATGAACAGTATAACACTGACGCATATGTATTACTTCCCGCCACAAGGGAGGAACCTGCACGTACTCTCGTAGATATTACACTAGTTCGGACACCACCCAGTGCACCAGGGAAGTAACGCACAGATGAAACAAAGTCATAGTAGCATGATCAGTAAGCATCATGTGTCAGTTTATTCACTTTTATATTTCTTAAGTGAATGCTGACACATGGTACAGTAAAATTACATAAATGTACAAGTTTTACCACACCCTATTACCTAAGAAATTAAATGGAATAGTGTAGATATTTAAAATGTTCATATTACAATAGCATGTAAACTACTTGCACTATAATACTGCAAAAAACACCATTGACATTCTAATTTCTTAATGTGAATAGGCATTATTCCATTTAAAAAACTGTAACTTTATTTCAAGAAATACACACTATAATTCTTATTAAAATCTGTGCCTGGGCTGCAAGGGCTGCAATTACGAGCAGTTTGATAAATCTTCAAATCTGTGAAACCCCCACAACAGTAGTACCTACCTTTTCAGTAATATTTCAGTGCAAATTTTAGATGATTCACCCGGCATACACTGAATAGGTGAGTTGCTATAAGTGACTCGTTGTATACATTTGCATTGTTTTCAGACTGTACCGTTCCGTTGACTGATACATTCAACTCACTAGTGTTAACAATTGGCTCACAAATGCCAACAGGCAGCAGTCAGTTTTGCTGGAAGGAAAAATGTCCTAAGTCACATACAGTATATGTTGTTTACTTTATTTCCAAGGAGCCATTTAAAAAAAGGGGGAGTGGTGTTTATTTAACATAAATATTATATATATATATATATATATATATATATATATATATATATATATATATATATATATATATATATATATATATATATATATATATATATATATATATATATATGAGCAAGAACTGCTCAACTTTCTTTCATGTATGTACTTGTTGTGTTAAATTTTTAAGAATAAACACAAGTAATAGCTAATTTTTTTTAAATTAAACCCTGGCCAGAAATAAAGACAATGATTCTGAAAAGCAGCTTGCAATTATTGCCAAGTATTTCTGACTTCCCAGGTGAAGTACACTTTAGGCTGCAAAGTAATGGGACCACAACCAGGGAAAACAGTGAAATCCACACAGTTTCAAGTACACAAACGAAAACAGATCTCAACATAATGACGCGCACTCCTCCTTGCTATCCGTGTGATTGAGGTTAATACTAAGAATAACGGACACTCCTCCTTGCTATCCGGGTGATAGAGGTTAATACTAAGAATGACGCGCACTCCACCTTGCTATCCGGGTGATTGAGGTTAATACTAAGAATAACGGACACTCCTCCTTGCTATCCGGGTGATTGAGGTTAATACTAAGAATAACGGACACTCCTCCTTGCTATCCGGGTGATAGAGGTTAATACTAAGAATAACGGACACTCCTCCTTGCTATCCGGGTGATTGAGGTTAATACTAAGATTAACGGACACTCCTCCTTGCTATCCGGGTGATTGAGGTTAATACTAAGAATAACGGACACTCCTCCTTGCTATCCGGGTGATAGAGGTTAATACTAAGAATAACGGACACTCCTACTTGCTATCCGGGTGATAGAGGTTAATACTAAGAATAACGGACACTCCTCCTTGCTATCCGGGTGATTGAGGTTTAATACTAAGATAACGGACACTCCTCCTTGCTATCGGGTGATTGAGGTTAATACTAAGAATGACGCGCACCTCCCTTGCTATCCGGGTGATTGAGGTTAATACTAAGAATAACGGACACTCCTCCTTGCTATCCGGGTGATTGAGGTTAATACTAAGAATGATGCGCACTCCTCCTTGCTATCCGGGTGATTGAGGTTAATACTAAGAATAATGGACACTCCTCCTTGCTATCCGGGTGATTGAGGTTAATACTAAGATTAACGGACACTCCTCCTTGCTATCCGGGTGATTGAGGTTAATACTAAGAATAACGGACACTCCTCCTTGCTATCGGGTGATTGAGGTTAATACTAAGATTTAAAGGACACTCCTCCTTGCTATCCGGGTGATTGAGGTTAATACTAAATGGACACTCCTCCTTGCTATCCGGGTGATTGAGGTTAATACTAAGAATAACGGACACTCCTCCTTGCTATCCGGGTGATTGAGGTTAATACTAAGAATAATGGACACTCCTCCTTGCTATCCTGGGTGATGAGGTTAATACTAAGAATGACGCCACTCCTCCTTGCTATCCGGGTGATTGAGGTTAATACTAAGAATAATGGACACTCCTCCTTGCTATCTGGGTGATGAGGTTAATACTAAGAATGATGGCACTCCTCCTTGCTATCGGGTGATTGAGGTTAATACTAAGAATAACGGACACTCCTCCTTGCTATCCGGGTGATAGAGGTTAATACTAAGAATAACGGACACTCCTCCTTGCTATCCGGGTGATTGAGGTTAATACTAAGATTACGGACACTCCTCCTTGCTATCCGGGTGATTGAGGTTAATACTAAGATAACGGACACTCCTCCTTGCTATCCGGGTGATTGAGGTTAATACTAAGAATAACGGACACTCCTCCTTGCTACCGGGTGATTGAGGTTAATACTAAGATAACGGACACTCCTCTTGCTATCCGGGTGATTGAGGTTAATACTAGATAACGGACACTCCTCCTTGCTATCCGGTGATGAGGTAATACTAAGATAACGACCCTCTGTCGGTGATGAGGTTAATCAGAATAACGGACACTCCTCCTGCTATCCGGTGATTGAGGTTAATACTAGAACGGACACTCCTCCTTGCTATCCGGGTGATTGAGGTTAATACTAAGATAACGGACACTCCTCCTTGCTATCCGGGTGATGAGGTTAATACTAAGAATAACGGACACTCCTCCTTGCTATCCGGGTGATGAGGTTAATACTAAGAATAACGGACACTCCTCCTTGCTATCCGTGTGATTGAGGTTAATACTAAGAATGATGGACACTCCTCCTTGCTATCTGGTGATGAGGTTAATCTAGAATGTGCGACTCCACTTGCTATCCGGGTTGAGGTTAATACTAAGAATAACGGACACTCCTCCTTGCTATCCGTGTGATTGAGGTTAATACTAAGAATGATGCGCACTCCTCCTTGCTATCGGGTGATTGAGGTTAATACTAAGAATGATGCGCACTCCTCCTTGCTATCCGGGTGATTGAGGTTAATACTAAGAATAACGGACACTCCTCCTTGCTATCCGGGTGATTGAGGTTAATACTAAGAATAACGGACACTCCTCCTTGCTATCCGGGTGATTGAGGTTAATACTAAGAATAACGGACACTCCTCCTTGCTATCCGGGTGATAGAGGTTAATACTAAGAATAACGGACACTCCTCCTTGCTATCCGGGTGATTGAGGTTAATACTAAGATTAACGGACACTCCTCCTTGCTATCCGGGTGATTGAGGTTAATACTAAGAATAACGGACACTCCTCCTTGCTACCCGGGTGATAGAGGTTAATACTAAGAATAACGGACACTCCTCCTTGCTATCCGGGTGATTGAGGTTAATACTAAGAATGACGCACACTCCTCCTTGCTATCCGGGTGATTGAGGTTAATACTAAGAATGATGCGCACTCCTCCTTGCTATCCGGGTGATAGAGGTTATTACTAGGAATGGGCCGATACCACATTTTGCAGATACCAACGATACTGATTCTCAACTGCCGATGCCGCTGATTACACCGATGCCAATACCAGTTTTGATGAGCACAATCATAATTCCCAATTCGCAAAATTTGTTACTTAAATTTAAGTATTCAGTTTTATGAACACTTTAAGCACTTTGTATTAGGTGTCTACAGCATGGAAATGAAATAAAACACTACTTTAATAATAAAACGAGAAGAATTTTACTGGGCAAATAAGTAACTTAACAGCAAAAAAAATGTTACCATACAATACAGCATTAATTACAAACTGAGTTTATTATTTGAAATAATTTAATTCTCTTTTACTACCCCTTCCTCAATGGTTTATTTATCTCTGTCTCTAAGGAAATAATTATACCCTTGTTGTATTATGTAAGTGCATCTTGTACATACTTACAACTCAGCCCTAGTCATGTTACACAAGTAGTGGAAAACAAACATGTTTTGCAACATAGGTCTAAAAGACAAATAACAAAGGAAAAAATAAAAGCTGCTAGGTTTGTTTCTCCTATTTGAGGTTAGGTTCAATGCAGCTTGTATATTCACAAGGGCTACTACACTGAAAACAAACTATTAACCGCCGCAGAAAAAGTGCATGGAATTTTATGATAAACTCAACTTGAACATATTTTTCTAGCCAGTTTCACATGCTTGTATCGTCTGCTTTTTGCAGAGGGATGCTGGATGCTACCATCATTTGCACAAAATAACACACAGATTTTTGTTTGATGTTAGGCAAACAGGTTACGTTTCGAAGCGATTCACCAATAGAAACTTGTTTCGTACATTTGTAGATTGACAATCTTTGTTTTCTTTGTGTGTTTCGTTGGACACGTGTTTTTGCGTATCCAGTCCATGCACACGTTGCAAAACCTACACATCATTATTTTGTGTTTTCTATCAAAAATGTAAAACCCATCACTTTTGTACTCCCTTTCAAGATTTTATAATTGACAAAATCTTCGGAATTTTGTAGGCTTTATGCAACACACGATTTAATTTCAAAAAACATCCCCGAGATTCGAGAATCTGAAGTCAGCCAAAATCAAAACAATAAACACTACAAATTTCAGTTGGGAATGCAATGCTTGAAGACTACATGAGATATATTTTGTTCTTGCGAGAAAAAGCATATGAATTGCTTGTGCTGCTCTCTTTCGGTTCACAATTCACCCAAATAATTATCTATATACGTTCTACAAATACTTATTTGTTCAATTTACTGCCCTCTTTTGGATCAACGTGCACTGTCAATTAAGATTACTTAATATCAATCTCAACAACATTCAATAGTGAGGTGACGTCTCGAATTTGATGTAAACAAACAGGAAGATACTTTTTTTTTTTTGGGGGTGTGTTTTGAAAACAAAAAGTGAAAATTTGCGTAAAACTGTTAACAATGGCACATTTCACTGTTTTTTGCACTTCACAATTTTTCGGGGACCCTAAAGTCGCATTATTTTGCATTCAAATAGTGTCCAAAACCAAATGATATACACTATCTTTGGCGAATGTACAAACACGAAATACGGTAAAATGTAATCAAAGGGTGCAAATCATCCGAAAAGAATTGTTCCGAATATGGTTTGGGTTTCAGACAGGATATCTGATTGATGGATGCGGTAAATTAATACTTTACAAGATATAGCATGCTGGTGTATTTAACATTATATTAAATGAATTAATGCTACTAATCAGTGAATAATAATCGGCAAATAATGTTCCGATGCAGATGGTCGTGGAATCGGCCAGTTAATCAGTATCTGTATCGGCATCAGCCCATCTCTAGTTAATACGCTCACCATCCTCTCTGGTTCGTCGGAAGAGAAGGGAGTCAAACCCCCAGGGTGAGGCGAACTGAGATCATTTCCCGCCCAGGGAGTTCGATCTTTTTCACAACTAGGGTTGCCAACAGGCGGGGCGCCAGCTGTCCCTGGGAATACAAGTGGCAAAAAGAAAATGATATTTAAATGAGGGTGACGATGGCAATGGGTGATCTGGCTGGCGATAGAGGGGCTATCTACAGATGTCTAGTCGGTTGACGTGCGGGAATATAGTTGGCAGGGGAGGGGTTTGCACGAGATTTGGAGACGACCTTAGGCAGGAGTCGAACCAGGAAGATTTTCCCCAAAGCCAACTTTATTAAGCAAGAGTTTGATGGGCCCTTCTCTGGAACTACTTCGGTTTGGGTAATGCTTTCTACTGGTGGCAAAGTTTCAGGTTCCGTCGGTGGAGGTTCTACCTTGTTCGTGGGTGCAACATTTATTCCAACAGTAATCTGATATTGTAAAGCACTGACGACTGATGCCTTAAGCTGCTCTTAATGCTACATGCTTTACTGTGCATGTGTACAGTCGTCTATCTTTCCGCTGACGTATGGTCCTGGGGGTGCGACTTTGGCAGTCGCGCCCAAGGCCCTGCTGTGTAGTTGTGCAGTCCAGTATTAGGACTACCTTGAGGGTAAACGAGGGAACACCGTAAACCCAGGAGCAGCGGTATGTCCTTTCGGACTCTAAATATTTGCAGACTCTGTTTCCTGTGGTGTTTGGTGCGCCTCCCGGCTATTCCTCAACAGGATGTTTTATTGCACAAGTTCCTGACTATACCACAGTTAATTAAACCAATGATCAAGGGTCTAATACTAAAATTACGGTAGGCAAACAAATTCAATTCACATAATATTTACTACGGTAAAGGAAAATGGAAAGTCCCGGCTGACTTATACAAAGTGAATTAGCTAGAAAAAAATATTAATTAAAACATAAACCACTGGAAACAGGCGAAGGTGAGCCTGGAAAATAATTAATAAAAAATTTAAATGCAAAATTACTAATATATGCAATGAACAGCGTGTCCTCAATAATAGGGTTTTCAAGAGGGCATTAGTATTGCGATGACCTGCTACCGCAGTAGTCAATGAAGTTGACTAGGATAAAGGGTGGTTGGGTATAGGGCGTCTGATTTCCTCTGGAGAGAGAGCTGCCCTTGCAGTTAGCGGGTGTGGACGAACCTTTACAAGCTTCTGGGCTGGAGCGAGTGCTGCCTTCACAAGCTGCTGGGCTGGAGTTCAAAGCCATTCGCAGGCTGAGGAGAGAGGTCTTCGCAAACCAGGGAGTGCTCACTGACTTATGTGGCTGGTGAGCTCGGCGTCTCTGCTGGAACGTGGTAGCGCACTTCCTTATATACGGAAAAATCCCTTGATCAGCGATCTTCTGGGGGTGCAGGGTGGAGAAGCCTTCCAATGCAGGTAACGACAAATTAATACACCTATTTCTGAGGTAGGCAGGATGTGATGCCACACGGTCGCAGGGGTGCTGTCATCTCATGGGTTTGCTGGAACTTCTTCCACAGCTAATATGTAGGGTATTGGTTTATCAAAAATATTTCATTTATTCATGGGGGTGGCGCTTGCATGCAGGATTCTGAGGAGGGCTGTACATTTCAAAATTAAACGCGTCAATTACTTTTACGTATGCAGCTGTCCAACGCGTGGCGTCTCCTTGCTCGATACGTGAAATGTCCTTGCCACTGTTACTGACACATAAAGTCTGCACGCTCTGATAAAAGTATGTGCTGTGTAAAATGGACAGTCACCTGGTCTGTACTGCGTTGTCTTGCTCCACAGCTGACACCCTTGCATAGTGCTCCTTCAGGTCATCCACTTCACGCTGGTAGAGTTCCTTCAGATGTTTCAGGTCTGCTAACCGCTCCTCTTGTAGTGCTGCCACTTTCTGCTTGTGTGTCTCCTCCAACGAGTGCTGATCTTCCTGTCAGCACAAGTCAACAACCAGCGTCAACCATAGCGCACGCGCGTGCGCCCACACATGCGTGCATGCACGCACACACACAAACTACTGTGCTTGTTGTCTTTAAAAATACATTATCATCAGGTGTACTCAAATATATAAATGTAAGAAAATCAAAAACTTCACAAGGCATTTAACACACTCAATAGTCTGCACAAGATACAATATTGAGTAAACCATTGATTTTTACAATTTCAGATTTTATGAAAGTAATAAATTTACAATGTAAAACCATATAATAATAAAAATAAAAACACTGATGAACCCTTAGGTTAGTGGTTTGAATAATTCAATACATTTCTTTGATTGAATAGCCACTGATTCAATGAACTCTTTGAGAGGCTCTGTACATACTTTCTTACGGTATGGCAGGAGTATGCTGTAAATACTGTTATTCGGAATAAATCTGTTGTTTACATAGACCTAGCCTGTATAGCAGAGCACTTTGGCTTTCCAGAGGTTTTGCATACACTGTTATTCCTGGCCCGGCCTTTTACGGTGTTGGGTGAAATATACAGGCGGATGCGTAGACATGGTTTTATTCAAGGATGCTCAGAGGAACCTCCACAGTAGGTCAAGTGGTCAAGGCAGTCCTCTCTTTCTCTCTCACGGCTTAGCAGGGAGATACTTTGCTCGCTCAATTCCGCTAGTGGATTATATTAGCCTGCCTTTGTGGCTTTGAATGCATGTCTCAACACTTTATTCTCTACATCAGAGTTTTCATAAGGCCTGAAGGGCTTAATGTTACCACAAAGTGCAAGTCTATGAATGAGACAGCAAAGAAGTTACTTTACAAATAAATACGTTATGTTATTTTATTAAAACGTATTTTGAACATGTGGGGCCGCACTCTCCTAGTGATTTAAATTAATATAATAATTAATAAATAATGAAAAGTTTGACATTAAGAACAGGGGAAGGCATTCCGATGGCAAAATGAATCTAATTGAGTAATTCATTTGAAGGCCTCTGGTGTTGGAGGTCGCCGAAGAGGTGGAGACCCTCTGGTTGTTGGCGAAGCACTGGAACTGTTAGTGGCTGTTGACCCTCTGGAGGATGCTGGCTAACTGATGTGGACAAAGGGTTCTAGTACATAGCTCTAACCTTGTTCAGATATCCTCTGGCCGTTACAGTGGGGACAAGGCAGGTTAGCACTTACCATTAGCTGACACCCTCAGGCCTCGCAGCGGAGAAGGTGCAACAGGCTGCCCTAAAGGTCTGTTTGCAAGCTCTTTTTGTACTGAAAATCTGAGCTTGTTGGTCCTCAGAAGGGTGAAGAGGGAAGCTGGCCCTGCTTCAAGGGGGTTGGAAGTTCTGATGTCACGCATGGTTGCCTTGATTGTTATATGCTTGGCGCGAAGGCAACGACACATCTTTGCCCTCCCGCGCTCTCTTGGGGGCTGTGATGCTCCAGCGGGCTGTACTGCCCTCCAACTTCGCGGTGGTGATATACTGCAAACGTCCTGAAACATGCCTGTTATCTCGTAGATAGAGCCATCTTTGGAGGGGGTGGTGGTGTGACGGCTTGTGGGCACGTGGTGAGAGACAGTATAATCTTGGATCACATGTCTGTAGTATCAGTTGGAACTCTCCAATGTACCCTGTAGGCACGTGTCCTGCCTCAATTACCATTTTAATAATGATGTGACTGGCCTAAGGTTCTCTAAGATGGGGCAAAATCATGGCATAGAGTACACTTGGTAGCAGAGCAGTAATGTTTCACACATCAACATTCCAATCTGTGACATGTGCCCTACGCTATCATACTCGACCATGAACTGCCTGTATTGTTGAAGTAACTCTGGTGACCTACATAACCTACGCTCCAGTCTCTGCAGTCGCTTAGGAGCGCTACTATACCAATCACCAAGTATGACACCTATAGCTGTAAACAGAAGCCTCAACACATACCTGCCATCACTGTCACACTATGTGGGTATCCTGGAAGTGCACCTCACACTGTTGGTCTTCAACAGATATGAAGGTTTTCCGGGGTAGGTTGTCAATTTCCCAGAATTTTTTCAGGGCATCAAGGGACAAATGAGTACATACCAGTAATAATGACACTTTCTGGGCAACTTGTGCACGTGGTGCATTAACTGCCAACATCCATCCAAACACGGCATGGAAGGCATGTGGATGTCCAGTGATCTTGAGTCATGTCATCACCTCTGCCACTATCTCTGCTGACAGCAATAGTATGTCTATTGCACTGGGTGTGGCAAACTGTGGACCAGCCAGTGGCAGCCCATCTAGATGCACGAGACCTACTGCAATCAGGACAGAAGGCATGTCTCTGGTAATCTTACTCAGAATAATAGATCTGCTGGTGATGTTAAGCTCGAGCGACTGAAGAGAACCAATCTCACTAAAAACTGTCCCTCTTGTACCTGGAACCGCAATGTTGCAGACACCCGCGACATTCACATCAGTCCGATATCGCCTAAGACTCAGTCTTTTTACGCCAGCCTCTGTGATAAAAGAGAACTGAAAGGACCCGTATAGCAATGCATGAACCACCTGGAAGAGTCCTGCCCCATCCTTTACAAGTATCAATGCAGTCTTTAATAAAACAGTGGAAACTTGAGTGTCAACTTGCCACCCTTCTGCTGCACACATCACAACAGCACTGGATACAAGCGTAGTCTTTGTGAGGTTTGTTGCAGGTTGGCCATTATGATTCAATGGCCGCCACTTGGTCAAACCGGGAAACCTGCTGCCTGTAATCTTCTGGGAATGGCTAGGTCTCTGTGCTGCAACTGTTGCCTACTGCACTTGCTCTGCTGCTTTTACATTCCGGTTAACAAACTTCATTAGTTGGTGGTAGGAGGGGAGGTCCTCGTCATGCGACATCTCAAATGCCTGCTTCAAAGGTATGTCCATCTTCTCCAACAAGATATTTAACAGTTAGAAATCCCACTCACTTTCATCTGGAAATTCTTGTGCCATCAAAGCATTCAGCTTCTCTTCCACGCATGCTACATATCTTCTGATAGCACCCTCACTACGGATGTCCAATGAGTATAAGTGAAGAATTCGCCATCATGCGTACACTCAAAAACCTTTTCTCCAGCAGACCTCATATCCTTACTACTATATAAATCCAAAAGTGTGTTTGTTTGTTTCTCCTCCTTTCACGTTAAAATGGAGCAACGGATCAGTGATTTTTTTAACATAGATAGTTTGAGGTCCAGAGTGTGACGTAGGCTACTTTTTACCCCAAGAAAATATCTCATTCCTTCAGGAAAAATTTTAATTGTAAATTGGTACTGGATTACGATTGATTACTTCAAAAAATAAACATTGTTAAAAAAAAAAAAAATCATTTTTCCTTTCTTTTTTGTCTATGGACTATAAACATTTTATTCAAAAAGCCATAGTGGCCGCGTGGCTGGAGTTATTCCAAGTGGGGCCGCAGCGACCCAGTGGATATATATATATATATATATATATATATATATATATATATATATATATATATATATATATATATATATATATATATATATATATATCAAGTGGACCGCAGTAGCTCAGTGGGTAGAGAACCCAATAGTGGGGCCACAGTAGCTCAGTGGCTAGAGAACCGCAAATTCGTTTTACTTTTTTTGTCAGCGGGTAGAGAACCCAAAAAGTGGGGCCACAGTAGCTCAGTGGGTAGAGAACCCAATAGAGAGGCTGTAGTAGCCCAGTGGCTAGAGCATCCAATAGTAATTTCAGGTCCTAAATTTCATGCGAGCAAAGCTGCGGGTAAAAACTAATAACTGCATAATTCTTTTTTGTGACAGGTACATTGGTCACTATGTCCTTTACCTCACCTCTTAGACACCCCGACAAATAACGAGACATGTGGAAAACATGGAAATGAATAAGTCTGTGAATATTTTCCATTCTGCTCGTTTACCACTGAAAACAGGCAGTGGAAATGCTGGCAACATTGTCACCTGCTGCATAAAAGCCGCTTGCGCCACTAGTATTGTCCTCAGAAAACCTAACCTCACTTTTTTTTGCAAGCAATTTATTGTACACTTTATGTAGTTCGCAAAAAACGATCTCGTAAGCTGCAAACTATTCCTGGCCTCATTAATGTCAATTTTATCGTCTGTTTGTGGACTAGCACACGTTACACAAAAATTTGCCAACAACGCGTTTAATTTGACAATAATCTTCTGGAAGATTATTTCGAAGTCCTCTAACTTAGAATCATCTTGAAGTGGCTCTTCATACATTTCACGCACTTAGTCTGCTTTGCTCACTAGGAAGCAGAAAATTGTGTGTTGCAACTCCAGCTTTTGTGCTGCTGCCATTTTCTCTTGCCAGTTGTGAATTGTTGCCGTTCCTTTACGTGAAATTTTGTGTACTTCTTGCATCACAAAAATAATCACCAGCTACATGATCCACTAGAAATCTTAGTTTACCGTCCCGAGCTCATACACTAAGTCACATATTTTTTACTGCTCAAACAGCTTGTCGCTGAAGTAGTATTATTTTGACGCTACTGCATCACTTATCACGCACCGATAATATTCATTTTCCGTTACAATCCGACCCCGGAGGACCAAAATGTTTGAGCACACAAAATTAATGACACAAACTGTCCACCATTACTTCAGGTAACTGCTGTTTACCAACATTCACAATGCCAGTGTGACAGTCACATGCAGCGTGCAAAACTGTCTCAAATAACACAAACTAAAAAAATGTTACTTGTGACAACAGGCACGTGTTCCGCCTCTTCAGTACTGTTTATGGTTCATGACCTGCTCCATTATGAAAAGTGTGCTCAAAGATGGGGCAAAGTCGTAAAGTAAATGCGTAGGAATGTGTCGCGCATCAGTATTTATATCAGACTTGCACTCACATTGCCCGTCTTCCCTCTGCCGCGGTGCTCTCCTTAGTCCAGTATCGCATTCCCGCAAGGATGAGTCTCAGTGCATGTTGCTTACAGCTGTGAGTACAAATCCATTGCCCTACGCTACCAGCCCACTTAATAATATTTGCACATTATTTCTTGACGTTTTTGTGTTACGTACCATTGCATATTCTATATCACTGAATAACTCTTTGCATGTTCTTTCAGATGCTGTTGAAATAAATGTATGTTTGCAGGGGAAAAATCATATGTACTTTATTTCTGTCCATACACGTGTTACAAATAATCACTTTGCGGCAAATTACTTGCCCCTATACGTAATTTCATATAGCAAACCACATTCGTGATCTGCAACTGTTCTGGAAATTTTGGAGGTGTCCACCTTAGGCAGACTATCCTGTAGATTATTTTGCACTGGGACTTTGTCAGTAATGGTCACTGCAGTGATTTATTTCTCTTTTAAGCTTGCTTGTGGTGTTTTAGTGTGAAAAGCACTATCTGCAATTCACCACACATTGTGTCTTCCATCTTTATAGTTGATCTTTCACACGATCCATCATGAAATCATGAAATGTAGTCTCCTTTATAACCTACAGTAGACAGCAATGTAGTGAAGTGCCACTCTTGCTGAGAATTTCTTTGTATAATTGCTTTCCTTGTAAAATAAAAACTGACCAATTGTGTTTCCCTAAATAATCTAAAGTGAGGTTTTTTCCCATTAAGTATGTATTAGTAATCTCTGGCATAAAACCGACATGATTTATAAACTGAATATTTATGTAATTTAATAGGCAGAGTATTTCAAACAAAATGGTAACACCAAAAGCATATATTTGACCTCCCTTGTTGCCACATATACTTAAATTTCAAGTGATGCTTCAGTTTTACTGAGTGGTTCATTTTCAGTGAATTCTTGTTTGGAAAAAATCAGAAAAGTCAGAGGATTTCTGATTAAACTGATGTTTTGGAATGGCAAGTATGACACCATTTTAGCATTGAATGATTTGCAAGCACAAAGTCAGAGTACCGCGTAGCTCGTGACAAGCTCACACTTCTGCTGTGCATTTTTTTTTTAATTTATTTAACTATGGAAGATCATTAAGGAACATTATATTAATGACAGTATATGTCTGCTTCTGCCTAAAAAATCATAGCTTTTAAAATTAAAAGTTGTTTATTATTTCAGAATTGTTGAATAAAACAATAGTACATACAATCTACAAGTGTGCTGCACAATATCCAGTGCCGTGGTGTCAACATACAGTGAAACCTCGTTAATACAATATCGCTTAATGCAAAATTTGCATTAGTACAAACCATTTTAATTCCCCCAAAGGTTGAGATAGGAAATTCAATGTTAAAAGGTACAGTTAATACAAAATATTCGTTACTATGGAGTACGAAGTAACCTCGTGTCCATTCACGGAATGTACCATTGTTATTTTATCAGCTAAACTGAATTACAATTGGATACGTACGTGAATTATTGGGTAATGTGTTCTGAAGTAGTATGTAACCATGATTATGTGTATAAATTTCGCCAGTGTATGTAAACTCTCTGTAGTTTACTTTTGTTAGGTTTTTGTTTTTGCCAGTGTAGCCAAACTACATGGCATCATAGGGGACCACGCCCGTGAGCGGTGTAAAGGCCCTTACACAATTTAAAACTTTTAACATTTGACTTTATGTTTCCGTGACTTACACAATACAAACAAAGTCAAGCCTAGACAATCGACAATAGATTTAGAAATCGTAACCGTTTTTAAATTACTGTACTGTTAAAACAAATATTTTTAAAATCAAACAGAAAATACCATATTTACTCGCATAATTCACGCAAACTAATTTTTTCCACTAAAATCATATAAAAAAAGGTGCAATAATTATGCGAGTAAATACGGTAAATGCAACGTAAATAGAAAATATATTGGCGATAATATTAATAACATTATTTCTCGCTTTCTTCTAAGATTATTGGGTTGGTCGCAGTGACATACAGTATGCATGCTTCTATTCCATTTTGCTAACCCTACTTTAAGTTTCCACTTGTCGTATGAGACATGTTAAAAATGGTGAAGCGCAAACAAAATGAATTATCACTATCACCAAAATGAGCATTTTAAGTTCAGTTTTTAGTAGCGGGAAGACCAAATTAGACGTTGCAAAGGGATTTAACATTCCGTTATCAACTCTGTCAGCTATAGTTAGTAACAAAGACAGATTGGAAGAAGCGTGCACGAGTGGTAGTTTTACAAAAGATAGAAAACAAATGTGAGGTCCTCAACATAAAGAACCACTGACTGACCATGACAGAGAGTTGGACAATATCATTCCAGTTGTGACATGTATACAAAGAGAATAATAATAATAATAATCAGAAGGAGAAGAAAGAAGAAGACATCATTCATGAACTTACAGGAAAATAAGAAGCCACTTCAGCTTTAAATGTTTTGGAAAATGTTGTTGCTGCAAGTGATGCAGACACTGTTATCCTGTCTTCCTTTGACAAACTTTGCAGTGCAGTAAAGAACATTATGCAACAAAAAATGTGCAGAAAAAATTAATGATTTTTTCAAGCCAATCTAAGGTATGTCTAACTGCTTTAATCATTTTGCGAGGAAACTACAATTAATGACTTATAATTTATTAATTGTCCTGATTTAGTTCTCGGCAAAATTCAATGGTAGTGTTTGTCGATTTTTTTTGCGAGTAGGCCTACCTACACCTGTTAATACAAACCTCGTTTATACAAAGTGCAAAATTTTAGGTCCCTTCAGTTTAGTATTAAAGAGGTTTCACTGTACATGTACGCATCCAGCTTTGGACTGCTACGTTCAGCTGTCTTCAAGTGTTACTCAGCTCAGCCAAGCACAATCTTGTTTCGTCCCCTTACACAACTGATCAGGTGGGAGGTAATTGCTTAGCTAGCAGCCTGGCATCATTGCCCTTCCCCTCTAGTGTCCAACCAGGTGGGAGTGAGAGAGTTATATGTTCTGGCTGATATGTTCACTGTACAGCTGTACACTATCACAGTCAGAACTGCTTCAGTATGTCCCCTACTACATATCAACCACTTACACATATTGCATTATGACGACACTCGCTCCAAACTTGTCTTCACTTATAGACAGCCAATTTGTACAAAGTTTTGTATTTTTTATATTGTAGCATACTAATTAAGGCCAGTAACATTACATCACATACTATTTTATTTGGTAGCAAACACATTTTTTATCGATTTCTATACCAACTTGCAATTTCGTCAAGATTTCTTCTGAATTCAGTTCATCATATTCATTGTTTACAATAACATTTAGAAATGCTTCGGCCAAATTTTATACCTTTACCCATTCTCCAGACTGTTTTTTGGCTGGATCAAAAATGTCAGTGTTCTTCAAAACATCATTCGCGAGTGGAAGACGATGATACAGCTCTTTTGTCCCCATTTAGTAAATCTTACAAACACTGGTGAAAAATTCAGTTTCTTCCTGTGAGCCTATTTGGTTTTTTTTTTTAATGTGTTCATGTTGCATGGCCTATGAAAAGTCCTGCATTTGGACGATGGTTTTCTCTTCCAAAGTCAATACATGTTACGTCAGATGTTACGTCAGATGCTTGTTGAATTGCACTAAATCAGGGATGCCACCAAGAATGATTATAAAATCCTGTACGTGACAGTTAAATATCCTGTACGTGACAGCTAAATATCCTGTAAAATCATGTAATAACAAAATTGTGTATTTTTCATTCACAACAACAAAAGTTTTACAGATAAGTAAATACAGAAAATTATTAAGGATGTCGCTGTGAAAATATAGCTCTTTGCTCTTTCTTCTTCTTCTTCCTCTTCTTCTTTTTCTTCTTGCATTGACTTATGTTAAAATAATACATTGTTCAATAGTAAAGAATTTACATTTAAAAACACTAATAACTTATGAACTTCATCTTCTTACGTGAAGTTTTCGGTTCTAGCGAATTCCAGTTCTGGATGAATTGCAACAGTCGATGGCCTTGGGTTGGAAGTTTCCCTTGACATGGGATGCACAAACTTCTGTCGTAGAACCAGCGATCTCTTGTAAGTGTTGGCGGGACATACATCAGTATTGCAAGTTCCGTGAAAAGGACAGAGAGCCTTGTCCAAGCTGAGGAAGTCTTAGCAGACTAAAAGAGTTCTTACAGACTAAGGTAGGGAAGTCTTTGCAGAATAGGAAGGGCTCCTTTTCGCCCGATGAGCCCAGCGACTCTGCCGGTGCAGAGCGCTGGACTTCTATTTATACGAAAATGTCTTCTATCAGCAGTTATTCAGGATATGGGGGGGGGGGGGGTAGCATAGCTTTCAAATACACAGGGGTGCATTATTGGGGGTGTAGGAGCGCTGCTCATTTCTTATCATCCTGCTTGTTGGAGGTGATGACAAATTAAAACGCCTGTTCCTGAGGCGAGCCGGTCATGACATCACAAGGCCATGGGGGTGCTGCCATCTCTGAGGTTGATGAGAACTTCTTCCATGGCTAAGAGTAGTAGAATATCACAAATATTTATTATATTCACGGGGGTGGTTTTTACATGCAGGTTTCTGGGCGGGCAATGTGGATTGTAATTACATAGGTAATTTACAACTACATATTCAGCTGCCCAGGCTTGTGGCATCTCTATGCTCGATATGTTTAATTCATTTTGCAGCTTATATATCCTCACCCTGAGCGCAGGTGGCTCACAGATGGGGGGAAGTCGCCCGTAGAGTTCGCATTCGCACAACGCAGCATATTGGCATGCGCCATTGTAATGAAGTGTTTTCCAGAAGAACAGGCACGTTGTTCATCAAGAATGATTCATACGTTTTACCATTGAGTCTCCTTAGCAAAACAAGATCGCCCCACCAAACAGTCGCCAATAATACTGGCCCAAACATTGACTGTGATTTGTTGCTGATGCAGTGTAGTACAAATGTGTGACGTTTTCCGAGTTCCATGTGTGTTGACTGTGGTAATTAATGATTTTGTCCCGTGAGAATGTTGCCTAATCTGTAAACCCACCAGCAATCCACAGAAGACTGGGTTCACACATTGTTGGGCAAATCAAAGGCAGAACATAGATCATGCAGGAAAATCCACTAGTGTCACTGCCTGAACATGCTTTAAATTGTATTGTTACAGCATGTTCTAATGCAGCTCTCTCCAAATGACCATGTGACCAACATTTAACGTAGTAGCTACTAGTCATGTGCTGAAATTTGTCAACCACACGCAATACCACCTCCTCCAACTCTGGTATCTCCCAGTCGCCAGTGACAGGCTTGAACGTTCTATGTTCCCTCAGATTGCAATGAATTGCTTCAAATGTTATATCTGGGCACTATCATTCTGCAAAACTTGCACGATACAACATCAAGTGGCATTGCTGTCACCATTTGCCAACTTATACATGAAATGCACTTCAGATAACTCCACGTTTGAAAAGTCCATTCTCTAATTCTACCCATGTCCGACTGATGCACAGGCAACACTTGTAGATTTCAGTTCAATGCTACGTTGAACAGTGCGCTGCATCCAATTAAATGGTAGGTTTGATACGTCTAGTATGGGGCTGCCCCGTCACACGACAGCTGTGATGGCATTCCACACAAACATGATCCAGCCTGCAGGTCATACAATATACATTATAGAATGGGAGCTTTAGTAAAGATACTAAGTGTTTCTACTATGTTTATATAATGTCTTTCCTTCCCTTAAACATGGAAAGTGTTTCCCCAATGTATTGACATGTATTTTTGCAACAGCATTGTATTTCTACCATTCACACATGGCACAGTGTTTTTAAACATGTCACGAGTGACATGTGATATTGTGCAGTCAGAATTAAGTGTAAAAAGGGATATTATTTAAGAATAATTGTTTGATACCCAATGAATCAATGATACTGAACTTAAAATTTCTGCATAGATCTTTCACAGGGACAAAAAAAATGGTTGTGATATTTTATTTTCATTCTTTAAACACTTCTCAGTATACTATGAAACATGACATCAAAATTGAATTCATAATATAATAATATTAACAAGTAGAAACAAAATTATGGAAATATGTATGTCAAAAGTGTGTTTCCATCCCTCCCCCCCTCCCCCCACCCCAATTTTTGTTACACCAATGGTGATACCTTTTGCCTGCTCAGCCATGAAATAATGATATGCACCTGTAACTGTGCGATCCTGGCACGATACTCCTCCTCCAGCCGCACGTTCTCAGCACGTAGCCTAGCTTCCAGCCGCTCCAAGGTAGACTCCAGCAGAGCAATGTGGCGCTTGTACAAGCCTTCCACACGCTCCAGTTCCTCCCTGTACCTCGCCTCTGCATCTGAGCCAGTGGCTGACGAGTTCTGCGATGCCTGCAGCAGAAAAACGCACTGTCCCTCACTCACCATCACACACATCTGATATAAGCTGTGTTCCAATTCACATCAATACACCCTCATTCACTTGCCCTTCATCTTTCAATACCAATGATTCTCAACATTCCCTTGATCCCTTCGTGACAAAGTAGGTATGATTTCCAACACCTATCTTTGATTACAAATTTGAAATGAAAAAAATATCTATTAACTAAACAAATTTTCTTGTGTTGCCTCGGTATCCAGCAAATGGCAGGAAGAAGATGCAAAACTGTTACAAACAATTGAAAAATATAACTCACAGTAAAGAGCATATGACGAGAACATCGCTTGTGCCCTTTGCGGAACGGGACTTTTAAGGGTGCATTTGTGCTCTTTGTTTGAATTGGAACAGTCCTTACATAACATCGTTCATACATTTTCGAAGGACACGTTGCCAGTTATGAGCCCTTACCTGCTGAAGTGGAACATAGCTTGACACACGACCTCTTCGACCAAACATGTGTCGAGAGCTAACTCCCCTTTTGGTTAAACTTAATCACTAGTAAAAAGAAAGAGAAAAAAGATAAAAGAGTCTGGGGTTTTCCCACATTGGAAAAAGTTATGTTTTATATTTCTTTGGTTTAGTGACTAACAAGGAAGGAGCGGAGTTTAACGCCAGGGTAAGCTTAATTTGAAAAGTCTCTCTGTAGGATACTTTAGTTTTGCTTACCACTAGGGCTACCAAATATTGTGAAGCCAGCTTCACAGGGAGCATACAGGAAGACAAGGTCCTTAAGTTGCTGTGTTGCCCGGCCTTTATAAGGGGTTGGCCTGGTTGGCTGACGTGTGGAGACAAAGTCAGGGGTTATTGAGACAATCCTTTGGCGTTTTGTAACCTCGTACTAGAGGCGAACGTGGATGATCTTTCCAGCGGCAGTACTCACTCTTCATGTTGGCTGGACACAGCTGCTTGCTTGAGAGGGTGGGGAGAGAGGGGTTGCACTTCTGCACATACAATTGGGATGGGTATTTCCGGTAATTCAAACCTATGCCACGGCCACTCTATCCCTAGTAGTATGTTCGCCGGGGGAGACTCTCGCTTGTGGGCCAGATAGTGGTACTGGGTCAGGGTTAGCTTGCTGAGTGTCACTGCTGGCATTGAGAGTTTCCACTGATTTTACAGTTAATAGCTCTCTGACAGTGGCCCGCAGGTCCTTTCTACGCTGTTTGCTCAAACTGCCTTTCTCTGTGTAAGGAATTAACACTCAGTTGAAGACTTAATTTGATTAAAGAAAGCAGCCATAAGAGTGACTTCCATAACATAGTGAGAATTATCTGATGTTCCCAAATCCGGCCTTTGCAAGCTTGGACTTGAACGGTGGGTAGTTGGGATGAATGGTGTTCTGGGAGTGATACGTGCTAGAAGTCGGTCAACTCTGAATACTGTGAGTTCAACTCTGACCTTTGCAAGCTGAGAGTCTGAGTACCAGGGCTGGTCGAATCTCTTAGAATGTTAGAGTTTCTTGTGCTTTGGGTGCAGCTGAAGGTCTACAGACCGGCAGCGCTCTGTTTGCCTCTTAAGGCGTGTGTCTACCACCATTAGGGTTTTTTACATAGATACCAGGTTTTCCCGTGAGGCAGTTAATTATTGAATGTTAAATGAGAACTCGCACAATCACAAAATAAGTAAATGGAGTCATAAGAGGTGAAACAAATTAAAATGAAATGACACTCACAAGTTTCCAGTAAACCAATACATATTTAACTGATATGTAAAGAAAGCAAGGTGATGCTTCGTTAACTCCTACTAATTTAATTAAAAGTGGAAACTAGAGTTACTGAAGGAGAAGGCTGCCTGTGCAAAAGCTAGGTGTGATCAACAGAAAAATGATTCTAACCAACGTAATTAATAGAGCCTAGCCTATTCAGGTTGTGTTCTGAAGCTACTTAGTTAAGATAACAACTCAGGTAATTAGATTACTCTAGAGCAGGACTGCCACCAGCCCTGAAGCTGAAATCCTGGTTCCTGTATATAAAAATCCTGTAAAATTCTGGAATCATTGGGTCAAATCCTGTAAAATCCTTGGAATTAAAAAAATTGCTAACTACAGAAAAAAAAAGTGGATATGAAAGACATTTACATATTAAATGTAATTGTCTTGGTTTGGAATGTACAAACCATGGTAATTATTTTCTCACTCATACTTATCCTTTTGTTTATACAACAACTGTATCTGCAACAATTTACCTTTTTCTCACCATTTCGATCAATGCCAAATGCAAAACAGTTGCCAAATTCAGATTGTATGCGGAAAAAACGGCAATTCGCGGCATAGATTCTTTTAAATAATGGCCTTGGCCTTTGCATGTGATCATACAGCTAGGATCAGAAATATGTACATATCTGTATACTTGCATCACTGAATAATTAAGGAAAATATTTTGAACATATACTATTGAAGCAATGGCGTATGTCCAAAATATTTTGCTGAAATATTCACCTCTATTGTTCGTAAGAATATTTGAAACAAATGCATCACTGACACACATCGCTATGGGTGATAGTGTCACATGAGTTTGAGAAAAGTGTTTAAAAAAAAACCCCCCACGTTTGGGTTTTCATTTGTCTAGAGTGTTAAATATCCGTGAAAACTGATAAAATCAGTTAAAATGGCAGGCCTGCTCTAGAGGTCCAAAAGGGACGTCAGTGAGACTTGCTACCACGGGGAGGTGGGAAAAATTACCAGGTAGGAACAAAGGGGATGTCTTCAGGAGCCTCTGGGTGAAGTCAGCAAGCAGAAGCAGTGTCCTCGGGGTCGCTGGTGGTGGTGTTAGACTAGAGTCTCAGGAACCATCTTCCAGACCGTCATCGTCGCGGAGAGGTCTAGTGGTCAGTAGCCTTTCAGATATTTCTCTGGCCTTCACAAACTAGGAGAGAAGGGAAGGGGACCACTTGCCCTGGAGACATTGCGGACTTCTTACGGCACGGGCATTAGTGGCATAGTGGTTAGCGCCCTTTAAAAAGGATTTCCGGCCTTCACATGCTAGGAGAGAAGGGTTGACTACTACTTACTCCTATTGCTACCCTCTGCCTTTGCAAACTGGAGGGTGCAGTGATTACCCTGAGACAAGGGGTGTCTCCTCCTTATATACTATACTCCAAGCTTGTAGGCTCTCTCAGGGGTGCAGGGGTGGCTAGCCTCTCAACACAGGGGCTGTTTATTCTGACTCTGAAAGAGTACCTTACAGTTTTTTTATCACCTCGGCTGGAGAGTTGACATTCTTATCGCCTCGCTGAGAGGCTGGAAGCTGGATGCTGCTGGAGTAGAATGGGTGCCCCTCCAGCGGCAAGCAGAGGCACCAGCTTGGCTGTCCTGGAGGGTAGCTATATCCCAGCCCACAGTAAAATGCCCCATTGGAGGTAGGGCGACAGCAAGACGTCTTCTTGGAGTTTTGGGATACAGTACAATATTTCCGGCCACGTGTCTGTAGTCCCGCGTGTCGTACATCAGCGTAACCTATAGTCGCATGTCCATTGTATTGTTTAGGAGTGTTGACTGGCTCCATTGTGATCTGCTTGCTTGAAGATGGGGCGAAGTCGTAGAGTAGAGCAAATCCCCAATGCCGGAAACGCATCACACGTCAAGCTAATGTTGCAATTTTGCACACAAATGTTTCATATGTGTTTTCTAGACCACTTATAGGAAGGGACACCCATTTTATGCAAGGCCCAAAACAAAATTTTCACAAAATTTGCTTAAGTTACTAAAAATTGTGATGTACACACGCACTTTGCAAAAAACACAAAATAATTGCATAACATTTACATGTCAAGCAGTAAAAATGTAGGTGGTTTAAGTGATAAATTGCAATAATTTGTGATGATCAATTTTTATAATACAGTGGAACCAATGTATTACACTTTTCAAGGGGAAAACTGAAAATCGTGTAATTCAAGGGAAAGTGTAAATAAAAGTGAAAAACATCATGACAAACCCTATTTCAAGCTAACTGTTACTAAAATAACAGCAAATGTATTATACCATGTTTAAACACGAGCACAATGTACTATTTGATGCTTTAAGTGAACTTACAAAACAATAGGAAAATTAATTTCACATAAATTCTTCAAAATCGAAGAATAAAAGCTGCACTCACAAAAATATTCAGTAATATATTTTTAATATTAGGTCAGGGCAACTTAAAAGATTAAAATTTTAAACTTATCAAATAAAAAATATTAAATCTACAAGGTTGTAAACCACATTTCTCAGCATAATTCAACTCTGTTCATATTCAGAAAATTAAAAATGATTAATAAGTATAGTTTTTAAATTCAGAACTCCCTTATTTTACTGAGAGTAAAATTGAACTCTGCTAGTTGCCAGGTAATGAATTTCAGATTTCATATTACTTTTAAAAGATTTTAAATACTGAAAGGACAAGGTGAAGTTGCAGTATGCGCTTGCAAAGCTGGTAATTCGGTGACCCACAACATAGTCTACTGATGATTATCAGTGCCTGTCATGGCAGGCAGGCGCACTCTCTCCTCTTCCAGTAGATGATTATCTCACAGCTGGGTAGCATCTCACTCCCTTCCACTTCCGTGAGTGACAGGCCGTCAGTTAGTTCTTGGAATAAGAACTGCTTAAAACAGCAGTAGTTGAGCCTGTCTTACTCCAACGTCGCCACCCTATTATCCTCTACTTCACTCCCAACTCATTTTTTTTCTACACTACCTTAATCTAAGTGCTACGTGAAATGAAGACCCGAAGGTAGGGCGGGATTTTACTGCATCTCAGGGCTAACCCTTACGCCTACAAGGAAGGAAAATCACGCAAGGAGACATGCATCGCGGCAAAGAGGGATTGGGCAGCCATGGCCTGCACTTTGGGGCTATGACTACCTCCTTAAGTGTACTTAGAGCTAGTCTTAATTAGGAAGAGCAAGGGAAAAACTGTCAAGAGATGTAAAAACCCTTGCACCAAAGAAGAAAACTCAAAATTATTGCATGCATTAAATTAAATTAAATTAAATAGAATGCTACAGGAGACAGAGTGGTTGGGCCCAAGCCATAAGACACCACAAACTGTGTATATCATGGGAAGGCTCTTGCAATTGCTGTGTAAGTTGCTGGAATGTAATGTATTGTAAACCTAAGTGAAATGGCGGGGCCTAACTAAAGTGGCGTATTTGACGGGAAAATATTATTGGCGGGAATGTAAAATCCCAGTTCCACTGTATTTGAACACATCAATTGCTGTCAGAATGACATTCAATAGCATCAAATAAGTTATCAAAACCAAATACTGTACACTAGAGACAAATACCTGACAGCTTTATGCAAACAGCATAGGCAAGTATATGGAAAGTAACCTATGGGGTAAGAGGCGTTACTATTATAATATTTTCAAAAATATTTAAAAATTTATATACCATTATAATTGTTAGAAACTATTTTCCACTTTTAAAACAGATGACATAAGAGGACTCAGAAGAGCCCCACTTTTACGGTAAATAGAATGAGCTGATTTAGTGATAAATATTTTATAAATTTGTCAAAAAAATATTTTTATTTCTGCAAATAAACTTTATAGCAAAAAAATGCATGCATTATTATTAGAACATGAATATGTTGTTTTTGTAACAATTTCACTCAAACTAAATGGAATTTGTTATTCATTCTTTTAATCAGTATATATTTAAGTGGAAAACATTCAAAAATATTTAATCATAATGATGAACGAGAAACACACATTGTCACACCACAGTAATTTAGTGAGATAAATCCTGCACTTTATCGAGATACTGCCTAAGAACATTCACTAGCATTTGAGTTTTAAGTGATTTTTTAATCAACCACATACAGCTTTTGTTCATTTGTAGATGATAAAATTTAAAGGAAATCCAGTTCAGTTCATTATTACTCCAACACAAATTCACAACGTAACTACACAATACTAGTAAATATCTTATTGTTGATAAAATAAAAATACTCCTTACATATAGTACAATTGTTTCTACGAAGAAGTGACAGAAACCTATTTGTTTTTGTTTTCATGGTAATACGAAAATTACACAAATTTGCTATTAACGCAGTTGTGTTTTTAGTTTCTATGATCTTCACTATCACTAAATCACTGTGCATACTGCACGGCAGTGTTTAAGCATGTGTCTTTTTCCCAAAAGCCTTATTACTGACGTGTGCTCGTCCCCTGCCATAGCCAGTTTATCAGGCTGACCACTCCTGCGCAGCACAGCATGCACCCGCACTCTGCGCTTCATCACTGTGGTGGTGTGTAGTGTAATGCAGCGCTAGGAGTGTAAGTTCAACAAGGGTAAGCTGGGGCAGGCAGTGTAGCGTCTCGCATGCTTCCACAGGCCAAACGTCGACAGACTCCCCTGGTGGAGTGATACACAAAGAGTACCACAGTTCATTGTTATTATTATTATTTCAGCATCACAAGGAAATGTGAACATGTAAACGGACACATGGTTACGTGTGTAGGAAAGACTGCGTGTAAAACCCACAGTTCCTACAGAATTATCCATTTTGCACTGTTTCATCCCAGTGTATTTTTGTTCATCCCCACTAGTGTTATGTCCACATCATATCATGTGTGTTTTTGCAAAGCAGGTGAGAGTTGTTGTGTTTATATTTTTATGTAGAGTTATGTCCATGTACAAGGTTTTAAGGAGGATGTGTTTGAGCACATGTGCAAGTAGATCCCTCCACGGCGCGTGGGCCCGTGCTTGCCCACCCTTGAGCCACAGCAAGAAGTCAGTCAGCGAATAGCACTGAGAGAGGTTGGTCCACGCATGACCATTTCACGTTCTTCCCGCGCCCAGGCGGCCAGCACTGTTTTGCACCGATAACGTAACTGCAATAGACTTATTAATTTCTGGAATCTTTTTGTTTTAGCTGCCCAGGACACCACCCCTCGCCTCCCCAAGGTTTGCATCGCCTGGGGAGAATAACTTAATCAGCACACCTAAGTCATGATAGCCTAACTGCATTTTGAATCTGCATCACCTTCGCCTCAGGTCACGGCATGCACAGTGTCAAGTTATCTCCTGGAGGGATATGTCATTTCTACATCAATTAAAAGTGATACATGGAACTCACGTGCACTTTTTAATTCGACGCCGCAAAGGCATTTCACGGCCCTTCAATCCCGCCTTTTTATTGCAAGTGTTATTTGTCTATATTTTCAAGTGTAATTTTTATTAATGTGTGCTGCAACATGTCAAGATGTTATTCTTTCTGGGCCTGTGGTTGGCCCAAACAATCCACAGTGTAAGGAGTTCTGATCAATTCAGTATAATTAATTTGCAATACCATACAGCGAATGGGCTGTCCAAAGAGCCCCTCGTTTATTAAACCACTTGTGAACAAGGCCTACAACCTGGTGAACTGTAGAGCATCGCGGGAATGTTGGTGCGGGTGATCGGCCTGCAGCACCCTGAGAACATCAAGGGTCATCAGCTCTACCTCAACAACAACATTGACGCCTACCAGGTAATTTTAATAACCTTTCCTCACCTGAAAGTTCACTGCCCATATTACCTCAACCAACCCTTTTCCAGGCAATTGACAGTCGTCATTACTAAACCCTCTAAGCTAAGCTACTTAGTAAAAGTTGTGATGCAGACACGATTGAGCAATGAAATGAGATTAACCCCTCTAAGTTTGCCCCAACCTTCATCCCCAACAAATGCCTTAAACTAGGTCACAATGGTAGAACTTTTAAGATACATAATCAGGTTAGCGGCTCTGCAGCATGCATTAAGTTCAATCTTAAGTCACTTACCGTGTGCTTCCACTCTCAACTAACTAATGTTTACTACTATATCTAACACAACATATTTACAATGGAAAGCCCTAATCATAAACTTCTGAAATGTCTTAATTCATGGCTCCTTGCAGCTAGAGTAAAAAAACAAATTCTAAAGTAAAAGAAAGCTTCCTAACACTATTAATATTAATAAGAGAAAATAAAATGACTAAAAGCTAACTTGTTGCACTGAAGGCACCACTATTAGGAAGTGATTATTTTATAACCTTGCTCCGCCGTTCCCCAAGCGGCATGCTTAGAAGAAAAAACTTTCCAGTTTTAGCACTGTGACATGCGATACCAATCCCAATCCGTACCCTGGTTCACATTAATGTTCAGCTTAATGTTCCCCTAAGGTGTGAGCTATGCATGTCAAATAGCTTATTGATTAATGCTACGCATATTACACTAGCTAACTTGCTAATAATATTACTGCTTTACTACATATTATTACACTCTGGCTATTTACATTATTTACGCGTAGGCTTGGGCCTAAGTTTAATAATTGTTTTTATTTTTTACTCATCGGCTCTGCTTTTAGCAAGCCTGCTCTATGAAACGACCTTGCCCCATGTTGGAAAACATTCATCTACTTATGGGGTAAGTCACTCCAATTAAACAGTACCTAATGGAGGCAGGACACATGCCTACACGGTACTTTAGCATGGCCTAACTGATACTACAAACACATGCTCCTAGGATTTACTGTTTGCCGAAACTCGCCCAGAAGTCATCACGTCAACACCCCTCTCAGAAGTGTGTATTATCTATTGAGTCATCAACACCCTACAGGAAGGTTATGCCAGTTCCACAGTGCACCGCTGGAGGGCAGCATGCATTCCACTGGAGTGCAACAGCCAGCATGAGCCTCTCCAAACGAGGTGATAAAATATGTCAAAGCTTCAGGCACAAATGAGAAGAAAGGTGTATCTGCGAAAACTGGAATTTATCAACCCCTGCAGAGTGAGGACAGATTCTCCCTTACCCTTCTGAAAGCCTATAAGCTCTGGATGTTAGTACAAAATGGTCTTCCAGAACATGCCTCAGGGAAATAGTGATGTTTCAAACAGTTCCTTCCAAAAACCTAGCTCACTTGCTCTCGCTCTTGGTGGAGAGTCATTCAAAAGAGTCATCTCATTCACGAGTCAGTCGGGTTTCAAAGAGTCGAGAGTATAGATGTGAAGTATGACTCACATCACTGCACTAATTTAAAGGTATGCAATCACATAATACACAGTTTAAAGTATTGTAATTATTTTCGTAACATTTTTTATGTTTTTTAATTTATTCAAAATGTTAAATATAGCACAATTATTATGTATACTTTAATATTATTAGTAGAGTGATAAAAAGTCTTGGTGAATTGAAATTTGTAGAAAACTTGAGAGCGTGCAGTGAACAATATTTAGGTAATCTTCCCAAACTACTATTTTGATGTTGCAATATTAGAAAAATAATTAACGAAAATATTTTGAAAACCTCACGCTTATTATGCTTGAGTGCTTTTGTCCATGCTTAGATATACATGGCCACATTCATTGTATTTCTATCTCTGGTTTTACAGCTTGCATGCTCATGAAAAGAGGAGATATGCTCTTTGAATGTGACTGTTAAATGCTACACTGGCAGTTTTGTTATCTCTCACAAGCCGACGAGCTGTCGCCTTTGGGCTGAACAAGCGGAGTGAATCGACAAGCCATAGCTCTCATCATTCATGAACGACCTATCACTAAGTTTGCTGCACCTCTTCCACTGCAAAGGGCCGAGGTGTCAGCCCAGGACAAATGTTGTGCTACCTTTTTTTTCCACTGCTGAGAAGGCCAGGAGAATGTCTGCAAGAGTTTGCCAGCACTAGACCCCCACCCCGCGCCAGTGACTGCGGTTAACCAGTAGCCATCTACGTCTTCAGCAGTTCCGGAGGGTCTTCCACCTCTTCAGCTACCACTCCAGCAGCTCCTGAGGGCTGCCGACGCCAACCAGAGGGTCTTGCCGACATTGTCCCAAACCTCAACCTCTTTCCTTTCCTGGTAGCCTACCCCAGGTAACGTCAGGTCACCGTGACGACGTCCCTTCTGGACCATCCCTAGGGCTCTAGCCAAGCCAACATATTCACCATTCTAGAGAAGGCCTCCTTCTTGCTCATTAGGTCCCTTCTGGACAAACCCATTTTAAATTCAAGAAGGATATACAAAATTGGCTAACTCAATTAGATCTTTCGCCACACGTCAGTATCTGTGTCCAGGTTGAATTCTACTGGCATTTTAAAAACGTAAGAATCAAATTTCCGTAATCTCTTTATTAATTCTCTTATAATTAATTCTAGGAGAGTAAGGAACCACTTGTCTCAAGTACATATTAATGAACGTATTACTATTATTTGTATTCTAATTTCCCATGTGTTCCTAATCGTGGCTTTAAAAACTCCTTTAAGACCCTTAAGGTATTTATATGAGTTTGCATTGCTCTTGCCTTAAGGTAAAGCCGGCTAGCACATAATAGAGCCACAAAGGCAAATACAAACAACTTAAGAGGCAAACAAAGATCTGCCTGCAGGTAGATCATCGGGAGCGCCCAAAACACCATAGAAACTTCTCCAGTTGTGGAATTGACCAATTCAGATAGTCTCCTAATCCGCCATCGCTGATGAATGGCCAGGCTGGAGAGCAAGCTATTTTTGCCACTTGACCTACAGTGAAACTACACCTAGACGCCACTGCATAAAACAACTTGAATATTCTATAATCTGCTTCACTGCTGGGTGACAGCTGAAAGTTCCATCCACCATTGGGTAATGGCCGGACACGGAACAGTAGTGTGTGATATAACATTGGGTAATGGCCAGACACGGAACAGTAGTGTGTGATATAACATTGGGTAATGGCCGGACACGGAACAGTAGTGTGTGATATAACATTGGGTAATGGCCGGACACGGAACAGTAGTGTGTGATATAACATTGGGTAATGGCCGGACACGGAACAGTAGTGTGTGATATAACATTGGGTAATGGCCGGACACGGAACAGTAGTGTGTGATATAACATTGGGTAATGGCCGGACACGGAACAGTAGTGTGTGATATAACATTGGGTAATGGCCGGACACGGAACAGTAGTGTGTGATATAACATTGGGTAATGGCCGGACACGGAACAGTAGTGTGTGATATAACATTGGGTAATGGCCGGACACGGAACAGTAGTGTGTGATATAACATTGGGTAATGGCCGGACACGGAACAGTAGTGTGTGATATAACATTGGGTAATGGCCGGACACGGAACAGTAGTGTGTGATATAACATTGAAAACTAGTGTGTCTAGAAGTACATGTTAGAACCATTGATTGTAAACCAGCTTCATCTTAAGCAGTGTTGTATCTGTCCTCGTGCCGTGTATTAGGATAGGTGGAAACAAATTGAAACTAAAATTAATTCTAAAAGAATTGGAACAACAAATAGAAAATTTACCTCCCTCTGAGGTAGAGGACAAAAACCCATTATTTTTACCTCTGACAAGAGTGTCAGACAGCTCACGTCTTGAACACCTTATAATAGTACATTTCGGAGACACTCTCCTAGGTCTCGACCACCTTTGGATAAACAACCCTTCCCCAATAAACCCTCCTACTATACCCCAGGAACACCCCTCGGCACCAGCACCACTTCGCCACAATCAATGTTGGCTGATGTACCGCTGCTGACCACAAGAGAGTGCAGCTGCCTCGCCTCCAGAAGGTATTGCGTCGGAAATGTGTGGTCCAAGTGACGTCTGATTTTGTACCCACACGCAAACACACCCGACCTACCCTTTACACTGGAGTCTTACCTAAACGTTCTTAAAGATTCCTGGGAAATGTTCTTCGTGACAATGGCCTCGCAAATATTAAAGTCCATCTCACTCACTAAAACAGTTGTAGAGGTTGAAATCCCCAGTGCCCAGCCCAGTAAGGACGTTCCCAAGCTCCCCACTCAATAAGTATTTCCAACGTGGAGAACTCCACCTTAGCCCGTGCTTGTTAAGAAAAGGTCTTGTGTTCGACGTCCGACGGTAATAGGGTTTCTGTTCTTTATGACACCCCTCTCGTGTTATGAGTTTGACGCATGCCGCTTATACAACTAATCTAATACGATTACGACTCATCGTCAACAGTACCTCTTCCATCACTACAGATGTGAGTGACACGTTGCCTACCCTACAGGCAACAGGAACTTATGAGCATATTCTCTTCACCTGGAGGATACGCAAACTGGCAGGCATGCCCCCCCCCCCCCTTCCTATTCACGCTGAGAGCCAACAAGGTGCCTAGACTTAAGGCAAGGTCGAGCGCCACAGACGAGGCATGAAGCAGAAATGCTGACCAGAGTTTTCCCACGCCAACCAGGGCAAGAGGACGTCACGCCTTCCCCACACTCCACGCAGGCAGCCTACAAGCTTTCACTATATAAGTCAGGATGCTGCCGAGCTCAAGAGTCATTCTTGTTCCATCTCTCGCGACATCCCACAGCACTGCCCAGTGCTGGGACCTCCAGAGAACTTCGAAGTTTTGAGTACGTACCCTGCAGCTACTTCACCGTCGACGATCAGTCAACCCGACAACCAGCGAACACGCTCACTAACACGTTTTAAATTCCCTTTTGTCTCCTCAAGACATCTTTCTTAGAACAGTTTAGAAGTATTATATCTTTTCTCGTTTAGATATTTCTTTCCCGCTTTTCAATTAGAACCAGGTAGCCTACACCTGGCCAGCGTAGTAACCTTCAGCACTCAATTGCCTGGTAGGAAGTAGCACGCATCGCATATTTATTAAACCATCAATAAACATACTTTTGTTTCCTACCTTACAGCTTTTATTTCTGAGAGTATCTGTCTGTCTGCCTGGTGTACACAGGATGCTACGTACACCATTGCCAATAACAGGGCAATTGATATAACCTATTTAACTTCTACAATGGGTGCCCTTCAGGGATCCCTCATATTTTCTACACACCATCTGTTGCTTTCCAACTGCCACAGCACTGTACAAATGCCAGCGGAGAGGAACAGAGGAGCCACAACCACTAACACCACCTTCACCCAGGGAGAAGCGACAGTCTCGAGTTATTACTTTATCCCACAGCATTGTTAGTGCTAGGATATCTGTAGCTTGAGATCTGTCACCCATATCTGTGTGAACGCACATCCAGTGGTGGCATTGGTGACCCAGACAACTCCCTGTCTCTGATCAGTCCACATGGGTGGGGGATCAGAGGAGAGTTAACATTGCCTAGTCAGCAAGCCAAAACTGGACCGACACTATAAACTATGTTTAGTTTGTTCACATCAAGGTGTACCTAGCATACTGTAAGCAAAGACTCGATGCCTTATGACCATTGGTACGGCCGTAAACATAGGGGACGAAATGCAGCGTTCCTTGCCGCCAGACAGTTGAGTGCACTTCCTCAACCCACACTGGAGCGACAGGCGGAACGAGACTGCGCCGCCCAACTTAGGCACGAGTCAGTATCAACTGCTCCAGTAACTATCTTATTCGTATCTCCACGTCTGCGAATTTATCCCTCATGCCATCCCGTGGTCAAAGGGTTGTTAACTGGTAATGCTGCAAGATTCGGCTGGGATAACATCCACTTCTGGACCAACGAAGCTCACCTGTGGAATCGCCAGTTCGGCGTGGGCCAAGCTCGCTACATCTGGGTAAAACCCATCACGACCACAGCACCCAAGAAACAGTAGTAAATATGTACTAACCAACACCCCTCATCTCTCGCCGTCTATTTAATCTAAACCACCCTGCTTTTGGTCTGGCGGACAAAATCCTAGACCATCGTGCCTAGTAGCCTATCCGGGCACACGTCCTCAGTTACCCCACACACCACCGAGGCAATAGTGCCCCAGTGATTGGTTGATGAATGACACCGATGTGTGGCGCACTTCAGTCTGAATTAGAACACCCGAGTTAGCATGCATCAATCTTTTTCATGAAAGTAGCTGAAATTACTGAACTTCGGGCAGTCACTGAGAGAGCATTTTTTAAATTTTTATTTGGTTTTGTGGGTTTAATTGACTATTATTTGTTATGATTTCTGTATTTTTTTAATACCTTCCTTCTGATTGCATTGACACTTCTAGTAAGTTGTTTATTAATTATTTTTATGAGAATGTAAGTACATGTTTTAACGTAGTGGTAAATGACTACTTGGGGAATGCAATTTTAATTTTTTTTATCACTGCTTTGGTTGTCAAATTGATCATGTCATTTGCTTAACTAAAAAATTTTCCATGTACTTTATAAAATACCTGCCCTGCTAGTTGTAACGTTTTGAGTGACTGTTCGCTTGGTTCTCTATTTCCTCTGGTCAAAGTTTTTACCCAGTCGTTCTCAGTCATTTCTTCTGATGGAACACTGAGGTCTGGATATACTAATTTCCGGTATTTGTGGGCTACATATCCTACAACATAACTCAGCCCCTCTACTGATACGACATTATCACATTCTTGAAAAAGAGTATCATTTGTATTATTGTTCGCATTATTGTCTATATTTGATTGAGCGCGGTCATTAATAAGGTATGACACATTGATGCTCTTAAGCATGTTGGCAGTTACACATTCGTTGTTCTCATTAGTTCGTGACTGACCTGGCTTTGAAAGATCCTATAAAGATATTTTTGACAGACACCCTTCTTCATTGCTGTTGGTGGTGTCCTTGTTTAATGTAAATACAGATGTGGAGTGCGTTTCCAGTCCATACCAACACTTTCTGTACTTGCAATGAAGTAGTGTTGGGTGGCAGTTAGCACATCCCATGCTTCTTATATAAACAAAAGTCATTTTCAAGTATGTCTTGGATTGATTGATTGATTTATCAGTTGGTATATAAGTGAGTCGATATTTTCCCTTCAAATAATGAAACAAATTCTTTAAAGAGCTTCTTAACTGAAATGGCATTTCATTCCTGTGGCTATAAGTTCGCTATAAGCTATAAGTTCGTCAATTTCTGACAAAATTTCATCTTGTTCCAGTTTGTATAAACCATATGCAAGCTTGCTTTTGTCTTTAAAAGACTCAATGTGGTTTGGCAGATTGTGAGGGATGCCTGGCTAGTTATCACAGAATAGTTGTAAGTTCCAATAGGGTGCCAGCTCATCTATATCACGGGTGAGCACGTGGACTCTGGCTCTCAGGGCGGTAGTTGGTCGACAGCCACGTGGCGTATCCCTCTCGCACCTCACGTTTATGAATAAAGTACATAAAAAGTCACTGATGCATTTACATTGAATAAATGAGCACGTGGACTTTACACTCTGGAGTAGGCCAGAACCCGAGGAAAATTAACCTTAAAATGAATTACTGTAATTATGTATATTGATTGAAAGAGAAGCAGCCAGGCAATCAACTACACGAAGTCCTTCGAATAAAGCGGGCATGACGTACAAGGCCCACCATTGGCCGACACTGCGAAAAGCACTTGTTAGCGTGGGAACTGATTAATGCAGTAAAATCTCCGGGGCCACGAGTCTACGGAGATGATAGTTCGGCGCGGGAGAGAAAAGAATTAAATTTAATGTTCTAGACAGTTAGTTACAGTGGACCTCTCGGTCATGTATATTGTATTGTACGCAGCGCTCTTAGCCTAACGGCCTTACCGCGCTTCGGCCTCCCAATAGGCGGGGAAGAGGAATCAAGTCCTCTCACTGCAAAGAGCCCAGGATTAATGCGACCGTTGGCCAGATTCTAAGCCTAAACCTGGCACATCTGCACATCCCTGCCTCCTCTACCACAGAGGTTATGAGACTCTCGCACTCAGAAACCAAGCTTGTGGTCTGACCGGGGTTCTATCCATACCCCTAGTGCCTCTCCGCGGCACAACCAGAGCAGGTTGCCTCTCATCGCCCAGTCTGTCAAAGAGAGCGGGAATCTCTCCAGACCTCCTCCACCATACGGACTTAACCACTACCAGCACGAATCCAACCCTATGATCGGTCACCAGAGAGAACCTCATGGTGAGGCCAACCGATCGTCTCCCGTGCTACCACTTACTTTCCATGGCACTTGTGAGTTATTCATGGCCGATATTATCCCCCGAATGGAGTGGCAAGAGGAAGTCCCTTCCACACGAGGTGGTTGAGAAGACCTCACCGGGCATAACCTTACACCCAACGAAGGGTCGGTCACACTCCACTCTCTGGGAGCCACATCCTTAGTGGCAGGGAATTACTATGATCCAGAATGGCCACCACCCCAGCGGCCGGGCACTAGACAGCAGCCTGGACCCCCCCACCCCCCGGTGTCGCGGTTCACTGAGGATAGCAGCCCTAGACAAAAAAACACTTAATATTAGCTGCTACTGATCAGACAAAGACGATTATGTTCCCCCACGATGCGAACATGTACACTTTCCAAGGCCCGCCAAACTAGACTGAGGAGGTTGGCATCAAAATTATGTTATTAATCTGAGATCTCCCGCCAGCTCTGTGAAGGAAAAAGCCGTTACACATTATCTTACAAACACGTACATGTAAAACTGAATACAACATTGCAAAACACTTGCAGGAATTATGGTGTTGATTCCGACACAATATTATTTCTTTTGATTGTTCAGTGTCTTTGTTGCTGTGCGTGTCGGGGAAAATTAATATCACTTGGTAAAGCCTGAACGGGCTTGCAAAAGAAATGGAAAATTATATATAAATTACACAAGACATTATACATACAAAAACCCTTCAATTACATTTCAATAAATTAAAACATTAATTTAGTGAATGCTCTAGCGATTTATGTTTGGGCGCTTGGCAAATGTGGCTGCCGGAACTATCAAGATCAATTTACTGTTTACGTTAATGAAAACTGAAAACATAAATTATGCCCTTTTTAAATGAAAGAAACATAGTATTAACTCTCAAAAACTATGCATTGAATTTTGAGTGTCTCCAAAGTTAGATCTCTTTCACTTCGTAGGCCACATGGCCGGGCACTCTTTAATTAATTAAGAAGCACTGAGGAGAAGCAAACAGGAGATACGGATATCCCATATTTACTTTAGGCTCTGCTTTCAGGGGATCACAACACCCATCCAATTAAATTACACACACACTAGATCTCGCTTCGCGAGCGGGTCATTTGGATCACTAAACGGATCACAGCCGGCAGTGTCCTCTATAGGGAGCTGGTTTAGTGGGGATGCATGTGGATATGAAATTGGAAGAGGGGGGCCGCTATGTGGCGTCGACTAGCTGTCGGTGGGGGAATATGGATTGTGATCACTTTTCCCGCTGCTGTCTGTACCTGACACGTAGGGATGACAGGACTTGGATTTGGTGTGGGTGGAAGGGGTTATAGTGAAATAGGTGGGTCTGGCTTATAAATATCTCAATAGTCAACTGTATGATGGGGCCTGTCTAATACTGAAAGGTTGTCCCCTCCTTGCCGTATTGAATCACTTCTGAAAGGTGCTGTTTCGTCCAAATAAATTCTTAATTCAAATAATGGCTCTGAAGTAACAGTTGGATTGGAAGTAATATAAGCTTCACTAAACAGAGTACTGTTGGCTAATAGGATGTCCAATTCTCTTTGCCTTGCTCGGCGAGCTAATCTCTTCAGATTACTTCTGCGTCCTTTGGTTTCATAAGGTATTTTTTTATGAATTTAAAATACCAGGATATATTCCGGTTTCACTGGGCAGAATCCTCCTCCGGTCCGGCCTTGTGCAGGCTGGGACGGTAGGCAAGGATATGAAACCAGCCTGTGGACCCAGCGTTAAATCTCGCTGAAGTGCTGGGCATCTGGGTGTGTTCTTGGAATAGTCCGGCCTTATTCAGGCTGGGGCTATCCAGAAAACTCCACTACGTTCCTCCCTCTCGTAACAAATAACTGGAGATGTGTTCACACAGTAAAAGGTCCTTGTGAAACTAGAAATAACCCACAATTCCAGGCAACAGCTGGTGCCTTCTAGATCCGGCCCTATTCAGGCTGGGATCAAGGATTAATGGTGTGGTAATTTGAAGGTTCAACTCCCTGGTACGTCAGATAGTCTCAATAGTCCTAGGACCCCTTGACCTTGTGCAGGCTGAAGGAAATCAAAGGATATTATGCTCATCCACACTAGTTAGCAAGTGATATGGTTAATGCCCTGGGACCGTCAATAAATAAATAAATTATACAATTAATTGCACTGGGAATCAGCTAAATAACAGCATGCACAAGTTAGAAAATATTACGTATTTTAATAAATACGTGATAAAACACTGAGATGCGTAGCACTTAATAATACAATAATTAATCAAATAAATTATCTGGCAGGAGAAGGCTTCCTGCATGAAAACATGTGTGTGTAATTAAGTGAGCTAGTGTTACGTTATTGAAGTGAGAGCAAATAGGCCTAGTAGTCCAGAAGGGAGGCCGTCACGACCTCCTACCATGGATAAGAGAGGAATTGATTTTCTGGTAGGGATGCAGGTAAGGACATAGAGATATCACTGGCAGATGGTGCGAAGATGTCTGCTTGTAGTGACTGATGTGTTGTTCTGCGAAGATGTAGGAGACAGTACTTGGACATGTGGAGCCTAGAAATGTCTGCTCTCTTAGATAGCTAAAGTCATTGCGAACTGTGAGAGACTGAGCAACAGAGCTTACTCCTGGAGACTTTACTGCCGGTGTAAGTGGCTTAGTGGTCAGAGTCCTGGAGAGTTCACTTCGAGTCTTGTTCAGACTGAAGACAGGATCTGTACCACTTACCCCCGACTTATGATGCGGCCTTACTCAGACTTGCTGGTGTCCTCGGCATTATTCAGACTGGAGGGCAGGTGAACTCTGCTGTGTGTGGACCTCGCACCACCTTATATACCAAAAATCTCAGTTTGTGGGCTGTCAGCGGGATACAAGGGGTGCTAGCCTCTCTTCACGGGGGTATGTTTATTCTGACTTCAGCGCTGTAACGCCCTTTCCTATCTCCCCCATTAGAGGCTGTTAATATTTTTATCACCTCTGCACAAGGCTCTGGCAGCTGTGGTGTCCTTGAAGTAACGGTGCTGCAATCTTGCATCATTCCTTGGAACTGCATCTCTGGCTGACTGGTGTTGATGGTTCCGCCGGAAAATAAAATCTTGAGAGGGAAATATGGGCGACCGCATGGCGGCTTCTGCAGACAGTACAATTTCTTCCGTCGTGTCCTGTGTCTGTAATCACTCACTAGGCTGGGAGTGGTCCTGTAGGCATGATATTCATTGTCCTGTCGTAGCATGACTTCCCCCTGAGCGTAACAATTCGTGAGATAGAGTGAAGTCAAAAGGTAAAGTGTGTATGTCAGATGTGCAGAAATAAGCACCATGCGTCGACGACTTGAAGGGACATATCCCAAAGTTTTTGAACGCAAGATTTCTGTATTTTTTTACTGCTAGACGATCCAAACACCTGATCTAGAAAGTGATTGCTGATAAGTTTAAGAAAGTGAAGCATGTCTGCGAATATAACAACTTATTTTGATTCATCACAAGGATAAATAAGGAAAGGATGAATGTGTTGCATTAAGCACTAAATGCCTTGAAAGATCCACAATTTGTTGTGAGGGCATTGGTTACCCAGTGAGAAGGAATACTTCTATAGATACGTAGCTGCGACCCTAGCGACATAGTTAAGAGCAGCCAGCAGGGAGGTAGAAGGGGTTTTAAGATGCGCAAGAGTTCACCCCACATTCTTCCCACCACGGGCTAAGCGTGACTGCCCGTGAACGAGCTCCATAATAATTCTGCTAGATATAGATCAAATAGTTTATGCAACAATAATCAATCAATTTATGAATTGTCCTCGTGACCTAACATACCATTTTATTTTTTGGTTTTATAATAAACAAAACAACGTGATTACCATGTGAATAGTTTTGTTATTTGCACTTATGTGAGGTAAATGTAAGATCACGCTTTATAACAAATAGAAATTGTAAAACTTAATGTTTGTAAGAGTTTCCGTAGTAGAATAATCTTGCACTGTGGTTTTATAATAAACAAAACAACATGATTACCAAGAGTTTCCGTAGTAGAAGAATCTTGCACTGTGGTTTTAAAAACATGTAAAACAAGCAATTTCATTAAAGTTTAGTGAAAAATGGAATTTTTACAAAATTTTGTGAGTGATAATACTTTTTTAGTATTTTGCATTATCTCGCGTTATTTTGTGGTTGCAAAAATTTCTAGGCCCTAGGAATTAGTTTTTGTATTTAATTTTGGCATGGTAAGATTTACTTTCCAAGAGAAAGAGGACATTTTGTCTTCATATCCAGAATGATGGTATTGTATAACTAGTATAAATGAAATGTACGTACAGTGTCGTTAACCCTAGCAGAATTCTGCTATTCATAGTGAAATTTAAACCTTGGGGTGACAAAGCAGTGAAAAGTGATAAACACAGATAATGTAGCAACTTTCTAGCATGCCACTGGCATACAAAAAAAACCATTGGTGGTATAAAACTAATTGGAGTAGACAGAGGTTTTTATTATAAAGTTTAAACATTATTTTTCATTAGCTACTGTTCTAATATTTTTCTAATTTTGTGAGCATAAGATTTGTGCGACTTACTACTGGCTATTACTACCACCAACCCCACTAACTATATATATATATATATATATATATATATATATATATATATATATATATATATATATATATATATATATATATATATATATATATATATATATATATATATATATATATATATATATATATATATATATATATATATATATTCTTCACCAACATCATAGGAGGTCCCTCAGAGACAGTACACAGTCATGAATATTGAACATCAACTGTTAGACCTGCTGCGGGAGATATCAATATCACACCCACAACATAACGAAAGACCATGATCACTATTATACTATGCGAGACCAACGGTACCTTAAGATGGCTCCTGTCCATGCCAGCATCTGTAGGTTGGGAAGACTGCACAGGTGCCTCCGCAGTGATGCCACCCACAGGGAACTCAGGGGCTGGCAGTATGATCGGCTGTGACAGCAGTGCCTACAAAATGCAACCACCTTGCTGCTATGCTTTTAACTTCAATAACTTCTGCTAAATAGGAGCACACATGCCAGTTTTGTGCATTTTATACACATGTACATGTGCTACAGCTATATAAACTATTGCTTCAGCTACCACAAATGTTGACCAATATTTAGTTTGATTCAAATTTTCTTGGAATACTTGTGATTGAAACAAAAATAAAATTTAAATACCAAAACATATTATATTGTGTTGATTCTCTAAGAATTAGAATTAGGTTAAAAAGATGGGCTACAAGCAAAGTTAATTCTAGAGTACTACATTTCCTGAAGTATCAGCACACGAATATTTCGAACTGAAGTCAGAGTGCATGGCCACAATAATACATCCGGTGTGGCAACATATGGTTACGAAGTCGATATCACAATGCAACAATGTTACAACTAAAATAATCTGAATTTTAAAAATAATTATTTTACAATACGCAGTATACACAAATCTCTGTTACATGTAAAAGTTTTGCAACTTAAATACTTGATGGTTATACTTTTGCATAAGAGGAGAGCAGATAATTCGTACTATTAAATGGACATCAGAGAGACATATCTGAGTTTGTAAGGGATGAAGGTCTTAATAAAAATAAAATAATTAAATCTGATTTTTAATTTATTCACACAGCTATTATTTGGAGTATTAAATTATCTATCTACACTATTGCTATTTTCATTCCTCAGTGAGCACAATATTTAATGTCTATTTCAACTCTAATTAACACCCTTCTTAATGTCTGTTTGGTAACAGTTAATTAACTCATACTCATCATTAACATGTGTTCAGTCTATCTATTGCCATCTCTTGTAATGTCTTTCACTTACGCATCTACTCCAATGGTCCAGCCTGCTAGTCGCACTATTCGCTTCACAGATGCTGTCACAGATTTCCCTCCGGCTGGTCACTTATCTCACAACACGCTTTTCTTCTTGCGTGTCGTCCTTCGCTCGATTCAGCAGCTGCTCATCCATTCAACAACTGCCGGCTCGGAACCCCAACATGCATTTATAGCCGCTGGCCTTGACCTGGAAGGTTCGCAGCACCCTGAGTCTAGCTGAGAGACACGAGGTCCTCTGTAATCCAGAGCATTCCTAGATGTCTCAAAGACACCCAATATGCCAGGTCAGGAGCGGCACGCACCCTGATAGGCATATCAGACACGCTTTGAAAGCATTCCTTTGTGAATGCATCTCCGGTTCAAAATTAACGGATGTCATATAATTCATTGTTATCATGAAAATGTTACTAATGAACTTTTAAGTATAATAGAAACTTTTAAATAATTTATTTTAAGGGAACACTTTCTATGTTCACTATGTACAGGAAATTTGACATGTACACTTGTCTTGAAATAACAAAAAAAAAATTATCTATCGTATTTAATTATTTAAGACTACTTTATAGTTTTAATAACCTGTGGAAAAGCATATTATAACTGAAATACATTGTAACCTGTATGCTGTAGATAGTTTTTCAAGGAGTGGAGACATTTATGCTACGCTTGACATCAAAGTCTTAAAAGCCGATAAGGGTGAAGTGAGACGAATATAGAGCAGCGCTGGAATGCAAGGGCAGGAGAAACAGGCGATCCCTGAGAAAATCTACTGACCAGCAGCACTGTCTGCCACAATTCCCCATGCGAAAATACGAGAGCAACCTGCCAGGAACCGAACCCAGTTTGCCTGGCGGGAGGTGAGTAGTCTAACCACTACACCACCGCAACCCCCAGTTTTTCAAGAGACCAAAATAAATAATTATTGCATGCTGACAAGCTATATTTCCAGACTTGATCATCATCCAGATGACAATCTCTGGTTTGTTGTGTGGATGGGTGCAAAATGTCACAGAAATAAATAGCATTTTCTGTGGTTGATAAACTTAAAGTAGCCGTGTTAATATTAGAAAGACAAATTTGCAAGGATTTTTTGAGAAAGAAAATCCACATTATGTTTATGTTTTCATTCTGTTGTGTATCACCCTCCTCTTAAGCAGCCTTTCCACTGGTGGGTGTTTTTGCGAGCAACGTGACCTCATATGCCCAATGTGCAGTCAGTTTTTTTTTGCTGCTAGCCCCTCCCTACTCGGAACACCGATTGCTGGGATCTCCAGAACATGAGCTAGGAGGACTGGTTTCACACACACCACACAGTGGTTTTCCACATCCTGCTGTTTAACAGACATCCGAACTGTGACATCAGGTATGTCGTCTTGCTCACCAAACACAAGAGATTGATGAGGCAGCTTTACCCCCTCGCCGTAAAACGTTTTGTTGATGGGCACAGCTGTAGATTATCTCGCAGCAGGATGGAGTTTGGAACAAAAACTTTAAACTTTGTTGGAAAAAAAAAGTGGAAAGTAAGCATCTTTCAACTGACACTTTCGTTTCCAAATGCCAAGTGTATGGGTGGAAAAAGTGCACTTCCTTACGTGAGAAAACTTTCAATGTTCACAAGGGCAAGATGGCAATAATATATACTGAAAAATAACACATAACTATGGCAATGTTTTATGTATGTGAAATCTGTGAAAAATCATCTGCACTTCCTACATAGGCAGAAGCACCAATTCAGTCAACAGCGGCAAAGTTGGCAGAAGCAGATTCGAATTGGCACAGTTCAACCTTTTTTTTAAGCTCACTCTTATAACAGTCAGTGTTTAATGTGATGGCGTGACTGAAATGTGCTTGTCCAGAGCATTTTCTGCTTAGAGGAGAGACTTCTTATCATTACTGGTTTTGCATGCATGCACCGTATTTACTAGCATCATACCTGCACAAAATTGACTACAATTTTGCCCACAAATGGTTATACAGGAATTATGTGATGAAGCCTGGATAAAATAATTGAAACTAGGTTGTAATTTTAAACATACTCTAATACAGCAGTCTAAAAGATGTCAAAAGTTTCTCTAGTTAACATAACAATTGGTACTGTCATGAAACAAAATACAGCGAAACATTCGGCAAAATGTTTTGTCAATTATGATACATTACCTTTAGCATTATGATCAATTCAAAATTCAAGGTTGAGTGTACTCCTTTAAAGTTGGTGGCTTTGGTTTTTAGTAGCAGTGAGGACAGAATATTGTGTAATGTAATAAGCATGATTGAGAAATGCCCGACTTGTGTCAAGTGGTAGGGAGAAGCCAGACAGCTGGCACGTAGAGCCAGCAACAGCGACATTTGGTCATCTGGTAATGGTGCAGTAACATCACGCCTGCTGTTGCAACTAGAGAGTGCAACATCCCTTAACTCCCTACCTCTCATCGTGTTTCACTGTAAGTTCCAATTTCGTGGGGCTTGAACAACACACCATGGAAATTATAACAGAACAACACAACGTAAGGTCACGAGAATGGAACCTATCCATCCCATGCTGCAAAAACAATCATTGGTTTGGAGATGCAAAGATTCATGTACAGAAAGATGAATCGGTTTGAATAAAGTAAGTTTGTCATTGTATCCTTGGTGATGTTACATTTTACATAATGTGATGTTGGCATAAATTATGGTTAATGGACAGTATTGTAACAGGTGGCTGCTCTTTGAGCACGCAAGCTACGGATGATTTATTGACATACGTGTACTATCAGTTGTAACCGGAGATGCATTCACAAAGGAATGTTTTCAAAGCGTGTCTGTTATGCCTATCAGGGCACATGCCGCTCCCGACCTTGAATATTGGGTGTCTTTGAGACATCTAGGAATGCTCTGGATTACTGACCTCGTGTCTCTCAGCTAGACTCAGGGTGCTGCGAACCTTCCAGGTCAAGGCCAGCGGCTATAAATGCGTGTTGGGGTTCCGAGCCGGCAGTTGTTGAATGGATGAGCGGCTGCTGAATCGAGCGAAGGACGACACGCAAGAAGAAAAGCATGCGGTGAGATAAGTGACCAGCCGGAGAAAAATCTGCGGCTGTGAGCACAGTGAACAGTGCGACTAGCAGACTAGACCATTGGAGTAGATGCGCGGGTGAAATATGTAGCAAAATAACCAAACGAAAATCATAATTAACCATACATTTGGTTTTCGAAAAAAACTACGTTTTTGAGTAAATATTTTGCAATTAACATTAATCTTTTCATTACAGACTCAATGCATGTATGAAAACAATCCACCATTTTTGTTTCAAGCCTACCACTTGATTGTCAACAGCAACAAATAAGATAAACAACCTTACACATGTTAACTGTATTCCGTGTTCACAAAATAAGTATTTTTATGAATTTATACAAACATTATATTCGTCATCACTTGAACGTGCATGGTTTGTTACATTACTCTATTACTCTGTTTACTTTTTGCTGCACTTCACCAATACCAGTGTTTCAGTATAATAGAAACCTACATTCAAGTTAAATATAAGTTAAAAGTTTTTTCATACATTGGCAGCCCACAGTGAATCGGCATTACAGAATCAGAACATTGCATTAATTTTGTGAATTGGCACATCTCTAAAAAAAAAAAACTCATGAATTTTTACAAAACAGGAAGATTCAGAAGTTGAAGGTGTGTCTGTGAAAGTAAGAGAAGTGCCGTAGTCACCTGGATGTGGGCGGCAATACGTTCCTGCTGGTGTGCCAGCTGGGCCTCAACCTGGCGCTGGCGATCCACCTGCCTCTCCACCAGGTCTCGTAGTTGGCCCTCCTGGTGCAGAAGCAACTCCTGCTTACGCCTGTGCAGGTCTGCCAAATTCTGCTGATGCTGCTTCACCTGCAGTGCTGCCACCAGCTGTGCCTCCTGCCGCTGGAGGGAGGCTACCACCTCCTGGTCCAGTCGTGCACCAGCTGCTAGTGACAACCCGAGCACTCCGCCTGCACACGCCGCACACCTCCTGTATGTTCATCACACTACTGCCACATACCAGCACACGTGCTTGTGCCTCCCTACCTCCTCAACTCCTCTCGCATAACTTCCTGCCTCTGCTCTTGCAAACCCTCCTCCTTTATAACTAGACACATTTTTCTGGCCCTATAAAAATCCACATCTCTATACTTTAACTATGCAATCAGGTTTTACCTTGTTATGTATGACAGAGGTTGTGCGTCAAATGTATTCTGGTGGTAGAAATGGACTGAAACAAAACTTGGCTTCCTATCTTGAGCTGTAGTTCCTGCATTGATGAACTGCCAATATCTCACAGCCCACTTAAAGCAGGCACATCATCTGGTTCAGTACTTTCAAGCCTTGTCTTCTGGAGCCTGTCTATGACGTTCAGTTGCAATAACTGACAATATTTAAATTATTCTTCAAAATAATTTGTGCACATTGACTATGTAATTCCTTTCCTTGCTGGCAAACTATGCATAATGGCATTTTGTTTTTGAGAAAAGTGACTAGAAACTTAATGAGATTTATTTATGACCCAGTGGCTATACAAGTGTTGGTCAGCTTAGTGAACATTATCACATGTTCACACCATTGTAAGAGAGTACTAAAACTGCCGTTCCAACTAGTGTCGCGATACCAAACAATACCAGAGCATCAGAGTGTCAGTTCTTAGTTAGTAAGACATAAGGACATATGTTTCAGATGTTCACACCATTGTAAGAGAGTACTAAAACTGCCGTTCCAACTAGTGTCGCAATACCAAACAATACCAGAGCATCAGAGTGTCAGTTCTTAGTTAGTAAGACATAAGGACATATGTTTCAGATGTTCACACCATTGTAAGAGAGTACTAAAACTGCCGTTCCAACTAGTGTCGCAATACCAAACAATACCAGAGCATCAGAGTGTCAGTTCTTAGTTAGTAAGACATAAGGACATATGTTTCAGATGAATCACAATACTTCTACAACTCTATGCTGTTTTGAGCATAAGAAATACATGACTGAATTATGAGAATAAAGAGTGTTCAAGAGGCTACCATTATTATTTATGTTTTTAGCATTTTACATCCATTTCTATTGACATAAGTACGACACTGAATGAAAACAAAATTTTGTAAAAGAATAAAACAATTTGATAGTGGAAGGTTTTGTTCTCAGGCTACAAGGTCGCACGGGAACCAGTTTTTTTGGGTGTCTGATCACGGATACAAATAGTGGGCAAAGTTCTTCACCTGATGGATGATTGCAATATCAATCTGTTTGTCCTGATGGGGCACCTGGGAAAAATCTGTCTTGTCGGTTGTCGACAAGGGACAAAGTCTTCACTCACAAGGTGAGGAATCTTAGTGTTCGGGGTGGTGGTACCCCCTCCCGGTTACGAGACAATCTGCTTCACAGGGGGCCCATTTCCCAGGGCTTGTAGATGGGCCAGAGCTGCTACTTGTCCAAGATACAAGCTGTGAGAAGTGGACTCCTGTTGCCTTCAAGTTGGTGAGTAGGCGGCTTGTCCTCCCAAAGCACAGGCTCGCTCGGTCTAGCTTTAATGAGTGGATGAGAATGGACTACTAACTGCAGATTCTCCCCAGTCAGTCCCTGGAGTTGCTTGCTGTCCCAGGCAGAACTGGGTGATAAAAGGGTGCTCCTTCCCTCGGGTTCAGATCAGGGGTCTAAACAGCCCCACTGGGGTTATCGAGAGGTGACACCTTGCTGTTCCCTGGTGGCTTGCACCTATGCTTTTAGTAGCTGTTAAGGATAGATTGGGTTGGTATGATTATTAACCAGCTGCCCAGCACAGAGGACAGCTGCGGCCTTATGCTCGCCTCACTGTGTAACTCTACTGTGGGTGAATGTAATATGGTAATACGTACTACTGTTCAGATGCCCCATAGCTGGGAAGCAAGTGTCGTCCTTTAGACAGGGTTATTGCTGTTAGTTGGTACTGCTGGCTTTTGGCTAGTTAATTATGGCTTGCTGGGAACGAGGGGGAGCATTACTGGGTGCTGGCCTAGTTTGTAATCGGAAAGGTGTGTAACTGGAGGATGGCAACTCGAGGCGCCAAGACCACCATATCTGCGGATAAAGGCCGGTCAAAAGATGCTGGTTACTTTGGAGGTGTGAGAGATAGTGGCAAGACAGCATGTGGGATGTACCAACATAAACTTCTGCTTCCACTAGCTGAGCTGGTGGAAATTCCCTACTGCTGAACTGCTTCCTCTCTCTTCCAGGAATACATCTAGTTGGCAATCTGTTTTCCCCCTACCAGGCCTCCAATCAGGGCTAGTCCCTGTTTGGCTGCTTTATCTCACCGAACCCTGTGTCGAGGCATACAGGAGAAGATATCATAGAGGGGTAGACATAGGGTGTACCATAGGGGCAGACACTGCTTGAGAGGAAGTATGTGTGGGCAGGTGGCTTGGGTTGGTAGGCCTGACTACTGATCTCCTGTAAGTGACTTGGCAGGTGGGATGTCGCCGGCAGACCTAAGCACATAACTAAGGATGTCAATAACAGAGCAGGGGTAACTATTCTCATGCTAATCAGGAAGGTGGGATGTCGCCATAGATCCAAGGGTAGGGCAGAAGTGACAGAGATGGCCAAAGGCAGACGAAGCTGGGTTCTGTTTCCTCTTCATGGCCGAAGGGGTATGTGCTGTGCCAGGATGCGACGCAAGTTGTGGACTAACAGGAGGTATCAGCTAACTTGTAGCTAACCCTGGGCCTCAAGGGCGTCTTGTGGCATATACTGCTCAAAGTCTCTTCTTGGGAGGCGGCCGCAGCTGTGACAAGGCTAGAGAGGATAGCAACATTGTCTGTGGCATGTAAAATGTGTCTAGAGGTGGCTAGGTCACTGTTTCATCAGACTTGCACTTCTTCCAGCAGGTCTATACACTGTGGATGGAGCAGGTCAACTGACTTCCCTGGCCTAATCTCTTTGTTGTCGTGTAGTGTTACTAGTGGGGTGCATTACCATACTACACACTCACTACCGTGCCGTACCTGGTCTGTAGTATGGGTGGCCTGTTGCGGCATGTGTTTATTGACGTGCGGAATGTCCTCAGTTATGGGATGGCCTATGGTACTGCTCTATGGTCAGAAAATCTATTTGTAATTATATGATCTCCTACCCCATCCCCGAGTGGTGACACTTACGGTGGCAAGATTAAACAGTCAGAGAAGGATAGCACAATTAAACCTAAACTCATACACAGTGATTTTGTTTAATATTTATTCTCATGAGAATAAACACAGGGGCATGTACATTCTCCAATGTTCCACAGTCACTCGACAATTGATAATCCCTATGAAAGTTAAATATAATTGTAATGAGAGGTGAAGGTGCTTGTTGGAATAATAGAGCAAGTTTGTAAAGGTTTATTTAAGGTTAGACCTTAACTTGGGGTCCACTGTGTGTCCATAGTGGAACAGGATACCATTTAGCCATAGTTGAGGTTAGGCGAGTTGTCACTGCCTCGCAAGATGGTGTTCACGATGGTGCTGAAGATGCCTTCTTCTGGTGCTGTCCAATGTTTGGTATCAAAGTTGTTTGACGGTGTTTAGAGCACAAGAGTTGGCCGGCGGTATCACTGGGGTACCGTGGCCAGTGGTCAGCTGCTGATCAGATGGCAGCTGGTCATCCTACGGCGGTGGTACATCGCGGGGGAGGAGTTGGTAGAGCACGTCAGCACAACTTGTGCAGAGGCGAACTACCCAGAACTATCTGCCGATTTCTGGTTGTGAGGCCCTATACACTCACTTGGCTGGGGGTGCTTCACCACTAACTACGTCTGCTGGGGATACTTCAGGTGCTCCACTCTCTTCCTCATCTCCGCAGACCGGGCTGCACATGTACTCGTTGATTGTGAAAGTCTGGGGGTGGTTTTTGTGTTCAGTAGGCAAGTATTTGATGCTCGTTTAGGTGTAAAGTTTAATATTGCTGCTTCTGCTTATTATTTTCTCATGTACTTAAAACTGGGTGTTCGCTTGCATTTATTATTATATCTACTTGTTTAATTTATCTTCCCACTTCTGAGGTGTTCTGGGAGTCTTGCAGGGTTAACAAACAAGTGGTATTGTGGTTTGAAGGCTTGGCAAACAATGCGTCCTACATCCATGGATGCAAACAAATAAAACAGAAAGTGCTCTTGGTTCACACCTCTTGGTAAACTGGCATCTCCCCCTTCACGTACATCCTCGTAAGAACACGTACATTATATAAACAGCAGTTTTAATAAACATAATGTTGCACATGATGATTCTTAGTTAAGACAATACAATAGTACTTTCCTTACACAATACGCTTCAAATTTATACAAAATAAAAATTCATATAATTTGATATCAAAATGGAACAAAATTAAATTTTATCTAGAGTGCAAAATAGACTAATTTGCAAAACAATTTATCACCCTGAAGGTGCCATCACTGGGGCACATAAGTGGGTACAGGCACAGGACATGGTAGTATGTATGTATAAAAAAACATCAAAATATTTGACCACACCAAGCATGTATTGCAAAGGACCTAAAATTTAAATATGATGTTGGACGAACCATAGCACAGAGACAGGTAGCAATACGGTCGGGCATGGAGGCATACAGACGTCAGACTGTCTCATTAGGAAGATCCTGCCACAGCTGGCAGAACAGACCCTCCAAATCTGCTATAGTTTCCATCCAATCTGGTCCCAAAAATTATCGATGGGTGATAAGTCTGAAGACCGTGCTGGCCAAGGAAGCAAGTTGACATCACAAAGGCAGGCCAGAAATACCCATCCTTTGTGAGGCCAAGCATTATCCTACTGGAAAATGGAGTTGCCAAGCCACACCAGGAAAGGGAGTGGATATGATTGCAGAATTTCCTGGACATTTCCATACCATCAGGGTTCCTTCAGTCACCAACGTTGGGGTACAGGAAATGGCACCCCATATCATGACACCTCTTGTTAGGGCAGTGTGCCACTCTACAATAAAAGGTGGATCACAAAGTAATTAGGACATCTACAAACTCAAACACTTTCGACTTTTTCAAACCAAACTTTCCACGGTTCCTCGGGATTGGGTCGTAATACATGGGGTCATAATAGAGAGGTTTTACTGTAATTCCACCTCACCTATATGAGGGAAGATAAAGAAGAATAAAGAAAAAAGAAAAGCTCTTATGAACAAATGTTTTTGGGCAACTCTAAATGTTGCCTACCAAAATCATTTGACTGCGTCTTTCAACCAGTGTGCTTAACTAATTTTTTTTACATTTTGTAACTGGAAAAGTTTGATTTGAGATGGCTTTGTTATACTGTAACTTCGCATCTAGAGGTACACTCACAATTACTAGCTGCAGCAGCTTACAAAATGGTTGCATGAATCAACTACTATTGACGACCGTCAAACAACCAGGTCCATGTTGAAACATGTGAATCTGTGAGATGAGACTGCGGCATCAAACGCAGGTGAACTAAATCCCTTAATTATAACATTGCAGCACTTCTCTGATAATTATCAGAATAGGATACTTGCGTTAAGAGTATCACTATTTCATATGAAGATAATTTTCATTGGAGCTGGGGAAGCAGTTAATCTCAATGTTTGGGAGACACGAGTGACGTATACTGCTTTGGCGTACAGAGTATCCGGATTTTTGCAGGAGCCTTCGAGTAAGGCTGTAGAGGGAGGTGGGAGATTTTAAAATCCAATGGAATTTTTTTTAAATCCTGTGTGTGCACATATATAAATTAAGTGCATAAGAAAGTTTCTACCTTCTCAACTACCCCTGCCTACCTTATTGCTGTATCAACTGGAAATGCTTAACTTCCAAACTGGTAGTGTGCGCCACAGATATCAATGTCGACTGTTAAAAAAACTGGGCTGACTTAAGTGGGTGGGTGACTAATGACTTCCCCTGTCACCAAGTGAACCAGAATGAGGAAAGTGAGTGGAATGAGGTGAAGTGGCAAAATAGTAGTAACTGGGGTGTTTTAGTTAAATGGTAGAGTGGTGGAATGAGTGGGGTGGGGTGGGGTGGATTGAAATGGTAAAGTGGTGGAGCGAACTGAAAAAAGTGATTAGTGGGATGAAGTAACAAGAGAGTGGGATGGAATGAATGGAGAGTGGGTGAGTGGAATCTATCGCTTGCGATGGCAAATGATTGAAACAAGCTTCTAGTAAGAGAAATATATTTGATATGTTGTACAGAAAATGACCAGACAAAACTGTTCATTCACTGTCCTGTAAAAATCATTATCAAACATAGTAAGAAAATGGTACAACCATGCATACTAAACAAAAAAAATGGCTCATTAAGAGAATTTATACACCGACTGGGAAAGACGGTAAACTAGGTCTCTAATGAAAATGTATAAACACAGAATATTGAAGCTGTAACAGGAAGCTAACCTTAAGATATGAAGAATCTATCATACTCGTCATGATCATCATCATCATTATTACTATTGTTATTGTTGTAGTTATTATTATAATTATTATGTCAAATGGATTTATGGGTGTAAATCCCCTTTGGGGAAAAAAATATATATATTTTGTTCTATTCAAACATTTTAGTTGATAAATATATATTTTAATTCAATTTCTATTAGTTATCTATTTGTTTATTATGTATTATTAATAACATTACTTGATTGTTTTATTAAAATTTCTATAAATGAGCATTTCGTTTTTTGTAGTTATGTTGTTATTCGTGTCATTGTCTTATGTGTATTTTTGTTTCTGTATGCTTGTATGCATTTGTGCCATCCTGTTAATGGTCCACACTGTTGGGTGGTGCATTAAGCTATAAATAAATAAATAAATAAATAAATAAATAATAATAATAATTATTATTATTATTATTAAATCACCTATCTGGGTAGTACCCAAAAGAACATCTCTACTGCCTTTTAGTTTGGGTTTTAAGTAGTCTGCTAGGCAAACAAAAACATATAAAAGGACATAAATTCAAGTCACACAAAGAAGGACGACACATTTTCCATGCAGTTGCGCTATTGCGATGATTCACAGGCTAAGCCAGCTTGATCGGGTGGTGAGCTGTAGGAAACTGCAGTATGGTGGAAGGGTGTTGTTAGTAGTAAACCTAGCGACCAGGTGGTGAACTAGGGTGGGGCAGGAAAATTGAAAAATTGCTGGTGTAGCTGATGAATGTGGTTAGGAGCTGTGATTATCTTATGCTGAGGCCTGGCGGCTGCCTGGATTTTGTTATAAATTGGTGGGAACTAGTTCAACAATTTATACCAAAATCCAGGCAGCCGCCAGGCCTCAACATAAGATAATCACAACTACTTAATACACCCATCAGCTACACCAGCAATTTTTCGATTTTCCCACCCCATCCTAGTTCACCACTAGGTTTACAGTTAACACCGCCCTTCCACCGTACTACAGTGTCCTACAACTTGCTACCTGATAAAGATGGCTTAGCCAGCGGAATGTCAAGATCGCGCAACCGTGGGTAAAATATGTCATCCTCTGTGTGCGTGTGTGTATGTGGGTGAATGGGTTGTGTGTGTACATGTGTGTGTGTGCGTGCACATGCGCACACGCTCCTGCTGACAAGTACTACAGTGTGAACACTTGAATACCTATCCTTTTATATATTTTTGGACTGTATTTTACTGATAGCAATTCACAAACTACACAAACAAGCTTGCAGGACTCTGCAGAATAGAAAAACGGGATACTTGAAACAAGCCACACTGTGTTTATGTAGTTACAGGCAGGGAACTTTTTTTAAAAAGTTGAAAAATGTGCGAGATAAGACCACCTACTTGTACAAAGGGACACCTGAACAGGAGAAAGGTGGTGTAATCATGAAGATGGAACAAATGAGAAGGATGGGGTATATGCCAAGTACACAGGCCATAGCTTAAACTGCATGGAAATAGTTAAAGGGTGTTGTAAAAGTGGTAGGTAATGACTATCATGAATATTAATGCAAGAAAGGGAGCAGGCATATCCGTCATGGATGTCAAGGTAAGCTAAACCACATGTAAAATACAAAGACTGTAGCTAAAATGATCTAGGAGAATGAAGAATTAATTTAAAGAAAGGATGGAGGTAAGAATAGGGTGAGAGGATAATTACTATATTTACTTCATTCTAAGCCACAAATTTTTTGAAAAGGTGGTGGTGGTGTTGGTGGTGGTAGTGGCCGGGGGGATGTTGGTGTTGGTGATGGTGGGGGCAGCGGCTGGGGGGGGGGGGGGGGGGGTTGGTGGTGGTGGTGGTGGTGGGGGCAGCATCCGGGGGGGGGGGTGGTGGAAGTTGTAGTGGTGGTGGGGGTGGTAGGGGTGGTGGGGAGCAGCAGCCGGGGGGTGGTGGTAGTGGAAGTTGTGGTGTTGGTGGTGGTAGGGGTGGTGGGGGACGGCAGCCGGGGGGGGTGGTGGTGGAAATTGTGGTGTTGGTGGTCGTGTTGGTGGTGGTGGTAGGGGTGGGCAGGTTCTAATTCACTAGGCGAATTACATGTCGATGAGATGGTCTAAAAATACAGTTTGCGGATAAAGGGTTAGACTGGATAATGGCTAATACTAATTTGATTAATTTGCAAATGGCTACAAAGAGTAAGCGCTTTGCTGGGCAGCAAAATGGCTCAAGTTACATAATATATGACGTACAATTATTTTTTTGCTTATATGACAAACTTTCATATCTGTGAATATGCAGAATAATCAATTTTCTCGACTAAATTTGATTCATCAAATCATTATCGCATACGTAAAGAGTCGAAACAATACTTCTGGCATGAAACCACACTTGCTTTGTATTAACAATTTCCAGTTTTTTTTTTTTATTACATTATTGAAAAGTGAGATTTGAATAGCAGTGGGTTCAATTTCTCACTTTTCACAGCTGTCAAGTCTGTAAAATTTGCAGTTTAATATCATATTTATCACACTGCAAAAAACTGTTTTACATGAGGTAAATAAACATATAATACAGATTAAAATGTGAGGTGCCGGATTAACTTTGGAAAGATAATTAAGTGTTTACTAATATAAAAATATTTTTCCCAGATAATTCCATTTTGCTATATTGTGAGTAAAATTTGATACTGACAATTATTTTACACCGAATGCAGTTTGGACTAATTTGTGGACATTCTGTTAAGTTGAGGCTATGTTTTCATGTTTCACTAGCCATGTGCGTGGCAAACGTGGGATAAAAACGTTGATATTATTAAGTGCACGTTGTCTTCTTTTGCTTTTTGGGTGAATAATAATAAATAATTTAAGTTGCCCAAAAGTATTATTTTGTTTCGAAGTTGAAAGCAAAAATTTGATTTTGGATACGAAGCTGAATCTTGAAAATATTCTATTTGAATTTTCGAAGCTTCGCCCAACCGTAGAAATTGGTCACACAAGTTATTTGTTCTACAGATGGAACAGTACCCAGGTTATGAAAAATTGTTCTTCAAAATAATTTTGAAATAAAACATATTGCATTGCATACCGGCTCCGTAATGTGAACAACATCCTCCAGTGAACAACAGAAATTTCAGTGATAGCCAATGATGTGGATGTGTTTTTGTGGGAACAGGATATACAAAGTTGGAGATGCGCTGTATCTTTACCTGTAATGAACAGTGCAACCCTGTAGCAGGAGACCTATCAACTGCACATTGATTAACAGCATAGCAACCTGGTGGCAAGCATAGAAAGTGCATATTGGAGTAAAAGCGCAGCTATCTAACAGATCATCCAGAAACTACACACTGACAAAACAGCATGGCCATTAGTTATTTTACCTCAGGACTTCACATTTCTTGACAGATTATCTTTAAGTGAAAGCAATTTGTGAATGGTATACCTCAAAAATTGAATTACAGTTGCAATATTCTTTCAAATGGCAGTCTAAACTGTAAAATAAAAAGTAGCCATTTACAATGTGATTCAGTTTTCAGTACAAAAATTATGGGAGAGATTAATATTTCAAACGATTATGCATGCATTGGCCATGCTGTTACGTTGAACAATGGTATTAAAATACACAGCTTCATTTCTAACGACACCAATGTGAATGCATTATTTTGTTACTTTAAAACAAATATGATTATTTTTGCACAATATAATGTAAATATAGTGACCAAGAAGCTATTTTAAATTTATGAATCTAACTAGTGCTGCTGGATAGACGGGCACAATGCAATTATTTGCTCCCAAAATCCCAATAATCTCTTTTGCCAGAGTGAAATGCAATTGTTTCAATGGAAAACCATTTCTATTGAAGGCAACATTTACCTTTCTACATAAATTAAATTTCCTACTGAAGCGGTAGTTCAACCTTTGGCCTCACATGTATACCAATAATTTTTTTCCTGGATTTTTCACAAAATTCTACGTAAGTTAAAAAATTTATTAAAACAGGTTCAGGAAGGTGCATGTAAAATATAATTTACAAAACTGTAAATGTTTTCAATATATTTGATAGTAAAATAAAAATAAAATTCAAAACTATTAATTTAAAAAGAGAGAGAGTTATTGAGAGGACAGATTCTGTATCAAATTTGAAAGCTGTATGTTGAACAAAGCCAATCAACGTATCAGCAAAATTCTGGAGTGCCAAGCCACTGCAGTGACCACTTCACACAGAGAAAAGTTGTTCATTTATTTAGCCGAGTCAACATCCATCAAGGCAGCTGAAAGAGTACTTGAATTAGGTACGTAACAAATTTCAGCCACCTGAAACTAAGAATGGTTGTAGAGTTGTAAACTTGTACAGTCCCACACAATTAGCCGAAAAATGTGTCATACAAGAGGAAAGTGAATTTGACATTTCAGCCTTATTACAGATAGTCCAGTTATACATCCCTGTCCAGTCCCACCCAGGATATGAAAAGTTGTCCAAAATAAGAGAATATAAAATTTTGGTCACTTCAGATGAAGGAAGGTTACCTAGTTTTAAATCAGGGCTAAGTCCTGTCAATGTAGCTGAAAAACTGCCAAAGATACTTGGACCATATTTTTTAGTTACTTCAGTTGAAGAAATGTTTTCTATTGGCTATTCACGGTAAAGTGAGCACTTTTGAAAGCCCTCTCACTTGGAATAATAGTCAATAAAGATATTTTATTTTAGTCGTAGACGTTAACTTCAGAAAGCGATGAGATATGCACATTGTATTTATCACTTAAATGGCAATATTTATTAAAAAAGGCGGGGAAAGAATAAAAAATAGCTGAAAGTAAAAAGTAACTAAATGTCTCAAAAGTGCTCACTTTACTGTGAACAGCCAATAGGTGTATATAGTGATGCATATTTCTTACCTTCATCAAGCTGAAGATGTTGAGGAATGGCAGTGGCTTCAACTGGTACTTGCATCATTGTTCTTTGAACGGGCACCACAGATCTAGCAGTCTCTTCCACCACAGATGCTACCCCACCCTGACATTCTGGAAGGCTGGCCGTGCCTGCAGCAAGGTTGCCAAACTGACTGACGAGAGACACTGACCCTCTCATCAGTGTCACCTGACCAGAGTCACCACTTGGTGTCAACTGTGCCATCTTTGCAGCCATCACTTGTGGCGTGGCTTCCAACTTTCCAGTACTTTCCCTGGATGCACCCAGCTGATCGCTCGTTCTTGGTGCGGCAGGATCGAGCTTGGTGGAAGACACAGATGTCGCCAAGTTGCCATCAGTAGCATGCTCCTGAGCAACAGCTTGGGAAGGGGACGAAAACAACCCCAGTGGATCCGCAACGCTAGACACATGCCTCAACCCAGATCTGCGTGGTTCCCTAGCAGTCGAAACAGAAGGTGCGTAGCTGCCGAATGAAGCAGGATTTCCCACTTCAGGAACATCTTTGGCATCCAACTTCTTGTCTGGAAGATTCAAGTTACCCACAATGTTTTCTTTAGCAGGACCAGACATGCTTCCTCCAAACAGATCATTGATTAATGATTTTGGTTTCAAAGTCCCTGTCCCAACTTTACCTGAACTTGAATCCAGCACTTTGGAAGGTTTCCCCTCACTGAAACCCATTTTCCCTAGTAAATCATCATCCTCTATCTTTGCCCCAAGTACAGTCTTCTTTGGGGAAATATAAGTCTTGGTGCTCATGTTTACTTTGCTCCGAGGAATTTCTGGTTGGCCAACATTCACTGCAGGAGTCTTCACAGGACTTTGGATACCGAGCCAGTCTGAGGAACGTGCACTGGAGAGCCGACTGCCCTTGCCTTCATCTTTAAGAATGGGAGAGAACACAGCAGGAACCTCTTTCTCAGCATTGTCCAGTCCGAACAGATCTGATATAACCTTTGATTTGTCTCTCTTAGCAGCACCTGCTCTAGGTATATCCACACCAATAACAACTTGAGAAACACCCGACAAATCAGGTTTCACTGGAGACACCGCATTCTTTTTGTTTGCTTCCTTTTTTGAGCCAGATGAATCTTCATCCGATAGCAAACCTGCTAATGGATCATCTTCATCAAAGCCTGAAATCCAAATGCAAATTCATTATTAACATACATATCATATTAAGTGTTAAACTCAAATATACGTACACAACCAGCATCTTAACGAAAGAAAATATTGGGAAGAGAATATTAGTGTCTCTTGGTATTTTTATTGTGTTAATAAAAAGTCCACCTACATATTTAGGAGTGAAAGTATACCATCTAGTAATAATGGTGTGTACAAAGGGTACATGTTAGGGAATTCAACAAGCATGCACTAAGGCAACAGAAGGGTTGCCTGCAGGGACCTGCCTGCCCCATGGGGGGAGACAAAATGAAATCCTATGATGGAGCAGTGACAGAGTGCAGTAGCAAAGCAAATCGAAGCTTCCCAACAACACCTGCCAGCCAATGGCAATGTCTGCCATGTTTCCCACAGGCAAGAATCTGTAAAGTCATCAGATACTGAACATGGACTGCCACGGCATAAAGCCTGAGAACGAGGTAAGTAAAAGTACACCTGCAGGCAAGGAAGAAGAATTACAACAAATAAAACAGTTCTAAATGGGATAACAAGAGAATGTATAGCACTTACAAACCACAGTTACAAGTTGTGGCAAAAACAAACATGGTGCTATTCTCAAACCATAAGGTTCTGCATGCAAGTGTGTGTAAGGGACTCTTCTTCCTTTCTCCCAGTTAATCAGAATGCATGAAACTGTAAATGGTTTCATTAATAAATATTTTACTGTTACAGTAAAGAGAACTGTAATGTTGACTGATGGAAACTGAAAGAAAACAATACGCCTTCAGCAGATTTAATCATTGTCACAACAATGTTGGATGACTACACCAGAAAGTTGAAGTAGGTACTGCATTAAAGCCATTAATATCTACGTTGCTGATGCAAAGATAAGAGAAATGTCGAAAAACCACAAAAGCATCAGTCTGCTAATTAATAATGATTACAAATACAAATACATTCCTCAGGAGCACAGCAAATTCCAAGCAAATGTAAAAAGAGCAATATTTCAGAATTGCGTAGATGCCAAGGATGCTCAAAGCAGTGAACACTAGAAACAATAACTGAGCAAAATCATTAAAAGAAACTATGAATGAAGATAAGACTTACAATTATATCATGTATTAAGGGTTTACGCCAAACAAATGATGCGTAGTAAAACCACAGAGCAGTACGTACCACACTGAAAATACAGCAAAATCGATGCGTGCCACATACTGCTTTTATTCTAAAGTACCGCTGTCATACATCCATCATCTTAAATCAGCATTCCCAACGAGAGAATAGCACATGAGTCTGTATGTTCCGCACCCAAGCAGACGGCGATGTTACCCGCCGCAACTTAGTAACCCCACAGGGCACATTGCCGCAAGGCCGGCCGACCCCGCATCAAGCATACACGGCCACATACTGGCGGAGTAAGGAAGGGGTTGCACTCCATGCTTGTGACGGTGGTGCGTGAAAATGATGCAAAGATGTATATGGTGACGAGCCGTCCCACCACCAATTGAAGCCTGCTCGCATTGCCTTAGGGAATAGAAAGACTTACCCCACTCCTACGTAAACGTAACAACTACCTACTGTGCCACACACACTACACGGCTTTGGCTGAGCCTTCTTTTATTTTGCTTTAAACACATTAAATTATACTTCACTCTTTATTTCTCCTTGTCCTTTTGTGAGTTGGACAAAATTTGCTATCCTCAGTGCCCAAGATATGCCAGCTTGTCTCCAAATTTTCTTTTTCAAACCAAATTGTAAAAATAATTATTTAGTAGTAATACATGCTTCTGCAAGCTTGTGAACCGGCACGTCAACATTTAAGAAGGCCCACGCCCCCTCACATGTAGGGATGAGGAAAAAACACAGTTTAAATTCCACGAACCGTAACCTTGACTCTTTTCTTCCTCGACCCCAGCCTTTCCCCTTCTAAAGAGAGAGTAACCTACTCTGCCGGCAGCTAGCTGATGCCCGAGACACCATTTATTACTCCAAGATGTAGATGAGGGAAAGGAAAGGAAAGCAAAGAGGACAAGGAGCGCCGAACAGAGAGAGACAGAGACTATCCCGGTGCCGGCTGATTGAAACCAGATGCCAATACACCGGGCGAATGTACATAACAAGCAGCCACACCACCCACTTGAGCTGCAGCACGCACAGCAGCTGCCTCTACAGAAGCAAATCAGCAGAGAGATAAGAGGTGCGGGGACCCACATTGCCCCAAATTAAATATTCTACTTTCCTACGGTTCACCATTAAAACTGTGTGAAAGTGGGGGGGGATTTACACATGACACATTTCTGCACTACTAAGAAGCATTCTCTTCACTACGACTACGCCCCATCTTGGAAAGAATTAATCCTTATGGGCCGGTCACGTCATTCTTTAAAAAGTACCCGAGGTGGGACACGTGCATACAGGGTACATTGGAAAGCCCCAACTGATACTAAAGACATGTGATCCTAGATTTCACTGTCTCTCGCCATGTGCCCACAAGATAAAACATCACCCCTCCCCCCCTCCCGCAGGCGAAGATGGCTCATTCTACGAGATCCCCAGCGCTTCTCAAAGATGGTTGCGGTATATCACAATTACGCTGTTGGAGAGCAGCACAACACAGCCTGTTGGAACGTCACTGCCTCCACGAGTGCACTGCAAGGCGAAGATATGTCAATGCCTCCACGCCAAGACAATAAGGGATCCAGGCACCCATATGTGAAGTCAGAAAGACCAGCCCCCTTGGAGGTACAGCCAGCTTCCCCTTTCACCCACCCTTCTGAGGATCAACAAGCTCGAATATAAAATATAAATAGGGCTTGCAGACAGAGCCTCAAAGCAGTTTATTGCACTTCCCCGCTGTAATTGGCCGGAGGTGACAGCTAAGGATACGCTCTAACTCGCCTTATCCCAACTGTAATGGACAAGGATATCTGAACAAGGTAAAGCTAGTGCTATAACTCTTCTTTTGTGTCGGTAGCCAAAGTCCTCCAGAGGGTCCTCGACGGTTAATAGCCACCAACAGCTCTGGAGATCCCGCCAGCAACCAGAGGGTCAACACCTCTTCAGCGACCTCCAGCACCAGAGGCATTTAGACGCAGATGCCACCAAGAGGGTCCTGCCAATGCAGCTATAGTTTACCTTCCTCTTTTACTTGGTAACCTTTCTTCAAAGTATCCTTCCAGTTACGACTACAACGTCCCCTCTGGGTGCTAGCCTCACCACTTCTTCACCATCATTCTGGTGCTGAACCCCCAGAAATTAGCTTCCCTCAGAACATAGGAAACGTAATTATATCTGTGGCTTTTTAATGCTTATTAAATTCACTAGTCCAGCCTTAACACACACTCAAGTTGTTATTTGATATCAGGGTGCCATTCCCTGATCAATAACTTAACATGTTAATAAATAATTGTTTAATTGTTATTATTAAATCCATTAGGATTTGATTTCAATTGGTATTGCTTCTTTATAAATATAAGCCCTTCAGGCCAGATGAGAATAGTATATAGAGGAAAAGCCGGCACATTACATCTTCCGCCACTCAGGCAGGAACACACACAAGCCACTCACAGAATTGAGTAACAGAATATCTCCCTGCTCTGCCTCCGCTGAAAAAAAAAAAAGAGAGAGAGAGAAGTACTCTGACCACTTGACCCACACCTATGCACCGCTGAATAAAACCATGGTGACGTACGCACCCTGCCAATTCCACCCAGCACTGTGAGGCCGGGTCAGGAATAGCAGTGAGAGTGAACCTGTTGGCAAGCCAGGGTGTTTAGCCACACACATATTAGGGTCACAAGATACACCGGCTAATTCCAAAGCATTTGTCAATAGGCACACTCATGCATTATAAATGCAAGGGCAGCATTAAATATAGGAGGAAATTGGATGTACAAAATATATTGAATGAATTAATTGAGCTACCAGCCTCTAACGTAAACAAGCCTAAATCACTATTTGAGCCTCCTACTCAGTTACCCAAAGGACTGCACCTGATACACCTAACCATAAACAAATACGAGGATGCTTTATTAGGACTAGATCCTATTTTGTTAAATTACCCTCCCAGTCAAATACCATCCTAAAACTTTGAAAATTTCTTCTGCACCACTCTGCCGCAGCCAATGCCGGCTGCTGTTCAGCCACCATTCTCTACAGTCAACCAGACTACACAGCGAGGAGCAACACAGCCAGGAGTTAATAAGGTACAGTGTCAGACAGACATAGTGCTTACCACCCCAGACTTCGTACCCATCAGAGAGTCTACAAGACCAGTGTTGTATAAAGTCAAAGCCCCAACCCGCAATCAAAATATGTTTGTTTTGACATTTCTCAAATATCCTTCGTGACAGTGGCATTGCGTTGGTCATCATCCTCCTGCATGGTCGAAACAGAGACCACTCACACAATCACCTCTAGCTTCAGATTCCGACTGGCATTGACAGTCCCGGGTTCGAATCCCAGAATGGACACTAGCAAGCCCCTACCATGAAGCCCCTGTCCCAAAGTGATAGATACCATACCTTGCCGGCGCACATGCTAACTCACGTAAAGTAACTTTTGGGCTTGTGTCTGGACAACAAACCACGTCAATCTCTTAGTTTGTGTGTGAATTGTTTATTTTAATATTTTCCCAATCAAGAGGAGTGTACACGGGACATCACACACCAATTAGAAGGCCACCCATGTTGTGCACCACATGTATGGTACGGTAGAGCCACTACCATCCACAAGACATCCACCAGATGGCTAACCAGTCACGTCAACCTATACTCCGTCCACCACTCTGAACTGGGCCGGAGGGAGTAAGAGTTGGTTCTGGGGGACTGTCTCCTGTGGATACCACACCCAGGTGTCGTCGACGTACAGCCTGAGGGAATCCACCATTCTGTATCCACCGCTCTAAACTGAGCCGGATGAAGGAGCACTGTGCGGCTGCGGCCTTGGAAGTACACAAAGCTAGGGACCTACTTCGCCTGGCGAGACCACTAGTTGTACCTTTCCTATGCCATACACTTGGAGGGTGGTGTTCAGCGGAAGATTAGAAGGGCAGCTAATGTCTCCAAGACTAACAGTGTTTCAACTCAACTCCACCGACTGCACTTTATAGCCAAACTCAATGGGACAGAGCTCACGCCGCCAGACACATGGAGAGGGCCCTAACCTGCTAGCTCCCTCCCCACACTTATTTCCAGAGCTCATCAAGACAGCCGGGTCCCTGTATCCAATAGTTGAAGCCATCCGCAGAGGGGAAGACATCCCTCTGGGTATCATCAACCCTTGGTTCAGGGGCAATCAGATCGGCCACAGCAGCCCATCCCTGGCTCCACTCAGCAACGCCTCCACAACACCAGGTAGCAGCATCAACACCCACAGCCACCACGACTGAGTCAACAACCTGCCCAGGCCACCATCCAGTTAGGTAAACCTGTGGCAGTGTGCACGCCATAACACCGGATGTTGAAAGCGGCATTTGATTTCACACCCTGTAGACAGGCCACGCGCCCTGCTCTCTACATCGGACAAGCTCCGGCCCATCATCATCACTAAGTCGACGTCATAACTTCTCGTGTCACTGGCGACATGAATAAGACTATAATTGACCACGGTGGGCACCTCTCAGCCAAAAGGCAGTAATGTAACTAGGGTCTCGTGGCACCCTACCATAGGCCATCGTGTATCATCTTATCATCAAGTAAATGAATATTCAGTTACAACAATTTTTATTAGTGACAATGAGAAATCAAGTACATATATGTCCTGGGGTATCATTTTATTAAAAAGACTTCTGACTACCAAATTAAATTAAATATTCAGTTTAAAAATCATGTTGGATTTACGCTGAAACTATTAAACATAGACTTCATTAGAAAAAATGCACTTTAAAAATAATTTTTTAGTTTTTTTATGGGCTGAAAACTGGTTTTAATTTACAGGGGTAGTGATTTCACATTGTCATTCTTGAGAACCATGGCATCCTCCAAATTCAGGGGTCGACTGTGTATACTTGATTAAATGAGATTAGCCTTGACACATTACAAATTGTTAACATGGTTTAATGTATACCAATAGATGTACTTATTTGCAGTAACAGGACATTTTTAAGAAGTAAATGGTTAGATTTATTGAATAAGTAACCTTTACATGGAGCATTTAAAATGTATGCATTCTCGTGTGTTATTTGCATGTAAGGGTGAGCACCTAATAATTACACCACAGTGCACAGTATAATGGACCAGTCCACTCATTAATGGCACTGGCACATATTGCTCATTTGTACTGGACTGTGCAAGTTTGCTAACTGAATATAAGTATATGAATCCTAAAATATGCTTATTTATTAAATTTGAAATTGCATAGATAAAAAAATTATTGCTTATGACTTTTCTACTGAAGGTATTCTTAAAATGTAATTTTGAAACAGAAATTTTCTTTGAATCCCCTTCTTCGACACGCTCGCTGCCTTGTTGCTTCCGTTCTTCTGGGAAGCCCGTAGATTATTGACAGCGGCGATCATTCTGTCGCGCCGCTCGGCTCCTGGCTGACGTCACACCCCACCCCCCCCCTCCTTCTCCCTGCTGTCAGTGTCGACAAATGTGATGAATGCGCAAGAATATTCTGGGAATTAGGACACTGCACAACTAGGGAATCAGCAAAATTTCTGGATGGCGGCCTACGACTGTATAAATACCGCAGTGATCCAGCGGCCAGGAGTCTTGGTGGAGGTCAGGATGGCCAAGTGTGAGAGCAAAGTCAAGGACACACGACAGGACGACGGCGGGCAAGGTGTTCATAGTGTGAATAGACGAGAGGGCATGGAACCCAACGATTGATGGCTACTGTGCGCGAGAGCGCTCAAAGAAGTCTAGAACATTGCAGACTGGTGGGACATGGATTAAACTGAGGTGGGAGTGAGTGGGCATATAATATGAATTTTATTGTAAATACTGGAACTGTAAAATATGGACATATAATTTATAAAATAATTGAATAGGTTGATACACTGTTTATTGGGACTGATTCTTAATTCTTTAATTTCATTGATTTATTTGAGGTAATCATAATATGTATTAATTGAATTCATTAACTGTAAACAGCAAGTGATATCATTTTATTGTGAGATTTTGAGTCAGGAGAATTTTAATTGTAGTTAATGTAAATAAAATTAGAAAATTATACTTAATTATTTTATTTAATTAAGACCTCCATCCTTTAATGAACTTGGTTCAGTCCACTTATTTATAGAGAGAAATTGTAACAACACTCTGAGACTATAGTGAATTCACGGTTACTTCCAACATTTTTGAAACTCTGCTAAAGTTCTACTTTCAGGATATTCCTCCACCTCATGCATGCAAAGTTTACACAAGGTCTAGAAAATTACACTATAGAGACAATGCACCACATGTGTGCACACTTAATTTAATTATATTTGGCATGAGAACTATTTCTTACGAGGCACTACCCACAAACCTAGAACATTATATGAAGACTTCAAAGGGAGGAAACAGAAGAAAAACAGTTACCTGAGAAACAGTAAAGTGCAAAGAGTAGTGGTTAGAGAAAGCCAGTCAAATGGTTCTTTGAAGCAGTTCTGGCAACATATTACAAATAAATAATCCCTACAACTTCTTGAAAATTTGACCTATAACAAGAGCAACAGGCTGGGATAAAACCAAAACAAAATTCCAAAATTTGATGCAAGGTGTGCATGAACAAATATTCCACTGTTTATTCCATAAATTTTATAATAATGATTATTAAGTCAACCACAATATGTCTTCTTCAGGTTTATGCAGGCTACTATTCACACAAAAACAATCCTACTCAATTGAACATTAAAGTTTATAAAATTAGCACAGCACAAAAATGTACGGTAATAAGTTGAATACATATCACTCCAAAACTTATAGCTAGTGCTAGCTGCACTTGATGCTTAGGGGAATGTGACAGCCTCGCACCTAGGTGGGGCTTGTGCTCAAAAAAAATTATTATTTTAATCTATAAAAAGTATTTAAATATTTATTACTTGTCTGGTTGTGAGTTACATACAGTATTTCACAGTAAAACTTGTCAATTTAAATGTGTTTTATTTATAAAACGTAAAATGTTCTATTAATAAAATAGGCATGAGGCATGGGTGCTCGAGAGCAGAGCATATTGTTTAAGGTGATTGCTTTGTAAGGGGTTATCAACTAGTTTGGAAGGAAAGGGCATCACAAAAGTTCTTGCATTTGGCCTCGCTTTCGCTAAGGATGGCGCTGACTTGAAGAAGTATTTCTTTTTTACACTAAGTATAAATCCAAACATGATAAACACTGAAGTCTTTAAGTTCAACATTCACCAAGTCAGCTACATAGGGTTCATCTCACAATGACACTATATCATTAATACAAAACTAGGGATGTCAAAATATTAATTTTTCTCGATTCCGATTCTCAATTCCAACTGCAAAACCTTTCACTCGATTCCGATACCATAAATTAAGATATAGTGATTATCAACATGTGCCTACAGTCAATGTATTCTTTTGAAATTTTGTTTTATAAGTCAAATTAGACAGTCACAAATATGAAGATAATTACAAGAAAGACTTTATGGTCTGTTAAGTGAAGTTAATTTCCTATATTTATGTAACATTCAGACTTATCTAATTAGGCTAACAAATTCATGTCAGAATGTTTGATCAATATAGACACAGTATTATTCAAACAAGTTAAACGAAAGTTCTCAACTTCTCAAAGCAATATTTTAGGTCAACATATGAAGCTAACTTATATGTACACAAATATTGATATTACTGAGTAATGAAACTGAAATACAAGTAACCTTTCATTTAGCATTGCTAAATGAAAATGGTTCCACCAGACATTTTAAGTTGCAGGGACACTGGATGACTTGCTGCTACATGTATCTTTGCCCGAAAGATCTTCTGAATCATAATTATTGGCAATTTTCTTGTACTCGTCGTGTTTACATAACCGTTTTCTCATGTTACTAGTTGTGCGACTAACCCCACCTCGTGAAATTTTTGCCAAACACAAACTGCAAAATGAGTAATTTGCATCATTTATGTCAACTGAAAAATAATTCAACGCATAATTTAACATTTTCTTCATGTCATTGTAAATAAAATCCGGAATACATTGAAAACTTTAACACTACCAACTTTCATAAAAAAAGAGACAGATATTTTTTCGTAAAGGTAAACATGAAAAAAAATTGCTTTCAATTTTGACTACATCAAAAACGAAAAAGTCGCAAACAGGACATATGTATGGTATGAAAAATGTATCTGTTCTTTATCTAATATACCATTAAATAATAGGTAAAATAAACCAAAACTCCAAAAAATAATACCAGGAATCCTGGTATTACTAAGGATCCTGGTCCAGGATCCTTTTGCTCCCACTACTAATAACTATCGTGCAGACTAAAAGCCAATGCATGTTCCACGTCAGCGACCCAGAACTCTACAAGCTTGCCGCTAAGGAGGGTTTTTATCTATAAATCACATCTGGTTGCAGACAGACTCCAACTTCCGGCACACAGCTTATCAACTAACGCTGATCGCAACACTTACGTGCAACAAAGTGTATCTCCAACCGTATCCGAATGTGCGACGGTGGTCTTTCATCCATGACTGCCAGTTTGTTTTAGTGTTTCGTCTACGCGGACATTTACAGGTTTAGATATTGTGTGGTAGATTTCCACGTACGTTTGTAGCATTCTTGCAACAGTATACACGTAGTACTGAATGTCAGAACGTACACAAAAAAGAAAAAAAGTGCAATTTTCCCATTAAAGCTGCACCACACAGAACATAGAGTGACGGAGTGAAATGAGGCAACCAAATACTAATAATAGCCACCTGCCACATGGCAGCCCTCAAGATAAAAACTACTCGTTTACAGCAAGTTTTGATTATCCAACTATCTCTTCCCCTGCATTATCGCAGATAATCAAGGTTCTATTGTATTATATTAATTCTTTCATTGTCGAACCATCATTGAATTGTTAATTCTGGTCAATGTGTGCGAGTTCGGTACAGGTTCAGCTTATTTGGAAAATCAAAGACCTATTGCTATGCAACATTACCTTAAAAATTATGTGAAAGTGGACGAGGATTTTTAACAATTAACCATTCTATTCTCGATTCTTCGATACCTGAAATAATTGAGGGTATCGAGGTATCGACTTTGACATCCCTATACAAAACAAAAGTAAAATGTATGCTATGTTACCATAAGAAATCTCCACTTCCAGCCTCCTAAAATTATTCATTAGTGGCAATTTTGCATATTGCGCATTGTACACCTGTATTACATACTGCATACTATCATATAGGATTTAAAAGAGTAATACAGTAAAACCTCTATACAGTTAACCTTCCTGTAACAAAAACCTCTCTATAACAAAATCTGTGTCTGGTCCGGTCATAACTGTATATGACACAATGCATTTTCTACTCATTATAACAAATTATTTTTCTCTCTTCAGGAAAAACCCTCTCTATAACAAAGACTGAAAGTTCTGATTATATTTACTTTACTTTTACACTTCTCCTTTTTTTTTTTTTATACAAAACTTTACTTTGAACTCTAAAAAAAGACTACATTTATCACATATTTCATATAAAAATAAATAAAATTAACAAAAGCCATAATGTTTTCTACCTGTTGTAGAAGATGTATTGTCCTACTTTGTGTGTACCAAGTATTTTTTTATCATAACAGTTTTCATTACTTATTTAAAATGTAACAATTTTGCAATCTTTTGTTTACATAATGTTGCTCCAAACAAAATTAGAGGCATATTCTTTTTTCTATGACAATGGTGATTTATTAATAGTGGCCATAATGTTTTACTATATAAATGTTCAAAAGAAAATCCTTTTACTTTAGTACGTTTCTTAAATAAATCTATGCAAAAGAGCCAATGCTACTCAATTTCAAGATTCAAAACTGACTAGATGAAAAAAAAAAAAAAAAAAAACACACACACACGCAAACGCTCGTGCACACACACACACATGCACGCACACACACAGAGTAGAAGAAGTACTCTGTGCCATTTTTTTTATTTTAAGAATATACCATTTTTACATTACAAGTAAATACTGAGTTATTCTAAACAAAAAAAATGTGTTTCCTCTGTACATACATTGCGCTGCAATAAAGCACACTCATATGTATTACTTGGGTTATGCAATTTTGGAAGGATGCATCCTGTAGAGTAAAAGCAAACGCAGAAAATCAGCTTCTATTAAAACTCGCAACACACTAAACTTTTCTCCTAAAGGTATCACACCTAACAATCACATACAAGTTAAAAAAAGAAACTGATAATTACAACAATAAACCTGTTACGTCGTCTCTTTGACAAATGTTTTGACTAAAAGGCAAATGTGTGAGCATATTTGGGAATTCACTTCATAGGAAGAAGTGCCTATGCCAGGTAATGTTAGCCTGGAAGAATGGTTCCACTAAAATAAATACAGATCTATTTACGTGAGGTAAGGTGATTAGTTATCATTTATCAACGTATGATAGGATGGAGGCACACTTATCACGCGATGTTTCATTCGCTGGAATTCACAATCATCGTATGTGTATTGTGAATTGTGTTTCTATGTGAGTGATCGACGGTTATTACGTAATTATTTATTTCCCAACACTAAGGCATTTCAGTGTAGAACTATTTTAACATTACAACTTTAATAACATTTCCGAAATTTAGAACTACTACTTTCAAGTCACAACCAACACTAGACTATTGTTTTAATGTTAGGCATTGTTTAAATTAAAGCACGTACTCCGTCACGGATACAGATATTTTTGGAAATTAATCTCAATAATAATTAGTTTAACAGTACTCACTGCAGAAACGTAGGGCAAAGACAGTAAATTTCTAAATCGTGTCAAATTTGTAAAAGTTTGTGGTCAAAGGACCGATTTTTAATCAATGTGAATAGTAATTATGTAACAGTCCTTGGGTTTCACAGACAACTTAAGCTGCTCCGCCAATTTTGCTCCAACATTCTAGCTCCTTTGATACCAGTTTACAATTCCTATCTATTTCAGCTATCAATATGTTTTCGTGTAGCCAATATAATTTTCCGCCCCTGTAACATCGATACAACTTTTCTAATTTAATATATTTGACGAGATACCAAATAAGTAGCCTATGTCATTTTACCAAAACTTTCTTCTTGTTGATAAATTTTTCTATTGCAAACTAATATAAACTTTGCTACCACTGTGGCCGTTGTCACGGAGCTTTTCGAAATGATGAGGAGTCAATGTTAACATTGCATGTGCATAGTTTTCAGATAGGGTTTGAATGTTTAGGTTAGTCGTACCTCGGGTAGCCGATAGGTATAAAGTGGAGACGTTAAAAACAATGACTGAAAAAAAAATTGAAAGTTACTTGATCTTACATTCAAAATGTACACACGTATCCATTACTTACGTGGGACTCGAACGTATATACTTTGTTATCTTCAGGCTACACTTACGCAACCTCAGTCACTAAGGTCGTTCGAAAGTAAGCAAAAATTATATAAGCGAGTAAATGTAACTTTGCTGCATACTTTTCGACAAAATGTGTACCTTGAATCGGTGTGAGACGGATGGAAAATGGCTGGGCTTCCATCTGTGAATGTTGTGGTTAAGGACACCAATACAACAGTAGCTATCAGATTGTCCTTGAACTTCTTTTATGGTCTGCATCATGTTTTGTCTCTCGCATTGCTGACATCTACCATGAGTTAAGCAGCGTATACGTCATTTTACTTATCTCAGACAAGTCAGCAATGACAATATGGAATAAAGCGAGAGTATTTATCATTAAGAGTACAGCAGTATTTCTGGGGAAAAAAATTCAATGATATACAAAAGGAATTAGTAAAGTCTACGCCAAATACTCCTGAAAAAAAATTGTAAGTTCTGTGCACTTTTTAAAATACAGTACAAATGTAGAAATATTTTACATTTCTCTGTTACTGGCATTGTTTATATATATATATATATAAAATAAAAATTTGCCATTATTTCTCAGTTTTAATTAACTGATGCATGAATAAAGTAATCAGGCCCATGGCAATGTTCATTTCACATATGGTGGAAGAATACAAAATGCACAAACAAGCAAATCCTAGGCAGGGCTTTCAAAAGTGCTCAGATTAGCGTGGGCAGCTTTTAAATATTTGTTCAATAGAATAGGAAGGATTCGCAACAACCCGTCGCGTCAGTCTGTCTGCCATCTGTCCGTCAATCATGTGATCAACAGCCAATCAGAGGTGGCCATTAATTCTATCCATCCGTCCGTCAAAACCTTGGCAAGCTTTAACTTTTGACGGACACAGCCTTCTAAACTTGCACTTTTTGTTACTAGTTCATCCCGAGCTCTTTACAAGACTGTGTAGTGTGAGCAGTGTTATGTTATGGTTGTCTTTTGTTGCCATATGTTTGTTTATATAACTGTAAAATTAAATTAAGATGCATTTTTCTGAAGATTAATTGATAATTATGTTTGGAAGCACAAATTCCTTTTGTGCAACAGTAAAAGTAATCAAACTACGGTTTATATGCTATTTATATTTTTTTTTTTTTATCAATTAATATCCATTATGTACGCATATGTGTGTTTTGGGTACTTAAAAACACAATACCGCCAAGAATTTTCACTTTTATGGAGAATTTTCTCCCATTTGTAAACACTTTGCTTTTTATTATATTGCAGCAATGAACTTAACGACGGACGTACGAAGTTTGGTTGTAAATCGCTCGGCTGGGAGACGGACGAGTGTATGACGGACGGACGCGACTGGCTGTAAATCCTGCATAGCCCGTGGAAGGTCGATACCTTCCTCCCTCCTATGCTTCTGTGTGATACAAAGGTGATGTAGCCTGAGGTAGGCGGACATACATTCGCAATCACTTGGGTGCCCTGTCCAATTATATTAACCTATAATAAATTTCCGAGCAGATAACATAAAACCAAGTTGGGCAACACAATATTAACATTTTTTTTTTTTTTTTAAGCAGTAGCAGTTGATCTTTAAATTTTCACATTTTCGCATTATCTGAATAACAGCTAATCCACTTTTGTTTTTACTTTTGTTTCTTTTAAAAAATGCCGTGATAAGTAAAGTTACGTGGAAAGAAGAGTGACTCTGTTTTTCACAGACCCTCCTCAAAGTGTACATACATTTCAGACAGTTCCATTCCGCTATATCAGTAAATCACCTCTCTGTAACAAACACCCAAACCTTTCATCCCTTCAGTTTTGTAAGACAGAGGTTTTACTTATATCTACACAATATAGTAGCAGGAAGGTAAATTTTTTCCACTGCAAAAATTAAAAAATATATCATTATGTAAAATGTTTTATTACTAGTTAGACTTTTAACAAAAACTAATATTTTCAAAATTGTAGAAATCAAACAACAAAGAGGTTGTGGACTTACATTATTATTGAAAGTATGACGAACTACTTCAGTTACTTCCACTTGAATAATTGCACAAGCCGTATTCTCCTATTATTATAAAGGTTGTGAGTACACTCCTCTCGTTTGGGTTGTAAACATTACGTTAGGCAAAACACTTCATACACAATATGAATAATTGATGTAAGTTGGAGTCGAGACACAAGCCCATGAATTAATGTACGTGTAGTAGCATGTGCGCTGACTAGGCAATGTCTTTGCCACGTTGGGACCAAGATTTCTTGTTGCGGGGCTTGTTAGCATACGCTTTGGGAATCAAACCCAGGACTATTAACATCAATGCTTGCGGTAAGTTTGCGAGTGGTTCGAGTCTTAATAACAGAGGAAGGTTTTGACCAACGCAATGCCAGTATCGTGAAGGACATTTAAAGTGTCAGATAAAGGAGGGGTTTTAGTTACGTGCGTAGGCCATGCCATTGTATAATATCGGCCTTGTAGGTTTCCTCACAGGGACGAAATCTGGAGTGGTGAGTATTAGAGACCTTACTTTTGTAATGCCTGGCCGTGTTGCTCCTCTCCCTGTGGGCTGGTTGACTGCTGCGAGTAGTGGCTGGTGTTGGTTGCAGCAGAGGAGGGTACTCCTGGCCCAGCCCTATAGATGGTGCCATGGTATTATTCAGGTGTGCCCATGTGAGACTCCACAGACGGTCAGGTGGTCAAGGCACTCCTCTTTCTCTCACCCGGCCATTACAGCGGGGGCAGAGTAGGGAGATACTTTGGTAACTCAATTCCACTGGTGGATGGCATTCCAAGCGATCTGGGCACTCCCGAGAACTACCAAGCGGCAGATCTTGGTTTGCTGTTAATATGTGTGTTATTGGCCTTAGTGGCCAAGTACGTTATTCGCCAGCTATTCCTAAATATAAGAATTTCATATTGTCTTAAGGGCATGAATTAAGAAAGGTGCAATTCTAAAATGAGAACAAAAGAACGTTAAAACAAGTTTGGATTTATTATAAACGTATTTAATCAAGTGGGGTTGCACTCTCCTAGTAATTTAATAATATTAATAATTACTTGAAAATGAATGACGTTAAGATCAAGTGAAGGCAACCAGATAGCAAAGTGAAATTAAGAGTGATTATTGTACGACATAGTGAGCAAAGTTAAATAAATTAAAGTCAAAAGTTAAATTATAATTCCCTACTTTTTATAAAGGATGTGTTCTGAAGGAACCTAGCTATCGAGGTTTCAACATCAGAACAGTGATGAAGAGATGGGTGTGGCTAGAACCCAGAGGGGAACTTCGTCGTCATGACCTTACGGATACCTGGAGGTCGCAGAAGAGGTGGAAACTCTCTGGTTGATGGTGGCTCTCTGGAGCTGCTGGTGGCTGTAGACTGTCGAGGATACACTGGAGGATGCTGGCGAAGGGATCTAGTGCATGGCTCACCCTGTCAAGATATTCCTGGCCATTACAGCAGGGAACAGGGCGGGCTAGCATTTGCGCTTGGCTGATACCTCAAGCCAATTACAGCAGAGAAGGTGCAGCAGACTGCCCTGAGGCCTGGTCTGCAAGCCCTATTTATACTGAAAATTTGAGCTTGTAGGTCCTCAGAAGGGTGGAGGGGGAAGCTGGACCCACCGCAAGGTAGTTCTGACATCACACATGGGTGCTTGGATCCCTTATTAGCTTGGCACGGAGGCTGTAACATATCTTTGCCTTCCCACGTGCTCATGGAGGCTGTGATACTCCAGCGCACTATGTGCTGCCCTCCACCGGTGTGCTGTGGAACTGACGCTACTGTTAAGGAGAAGTCAGCATTCTAGCAGATAGAACAATCTTCAGAGAGGGGTGTTGATGTGACGGGTTCTGGACGAGTTGCACTGAACAGTAAAATCTAGGATCACATGTCTGTAATATCAGTTGGGGTTTTCCAATGTACCCTGTAGACATATGACCCCCTCATTACTGTTTTTAAAATTACGTAACTGGCCCATAAAGATAAATGGTCTGCAAGATTGGATGCAGTCGTTGCATAGAATGTGCTTCCTAGAAGTGCAGAAATGCATCACGCATCAATATACTGCTCTACAAAAATGTGTAATTCTGAGCTACATTCCCCTACCACTGTAAACATATTGCTCTATTAAAACACTCAATAAGTCTTACTGTAAAAGGAATACATTATCATTTTTTAAAAACATTATCTTACCTTTGCTTATTTTGCTAGTCATGCTGAAGGGGGCAACTTTGTTAGGCGAGTCAAAAGACACTCGAGACTTGCAACGCTTTTCACTGCAGCTGCCAACATCCTGTGGGGACAAATTTCAAAAACAATTACTGAGAATATTGCCACAGTTCCTGAACAGTAATTAAACTTCATGGAAACATCAATAAATCTAGCGTAAGAAATTATTATTTCCGAGCGCTCACAAAAAGAAACATTATTTATATATAATATATACATATAGAGGATTGATGCATGACGTCCTATGAGCACAGGAGGCACGTCGCCACCCAAAGTGTTTTGAGGGTTGTGAGGGTAGACACTCGGAGATAAGTTTGACTCTTATTCACAGCGCTGAACAGGAGCCCGGCCAGTGTAAAGGGCTAGTCGTGTGTCTTTCTGAGTGGGCACAAAGTCGAGGATGTCTAGCACAATCTTTTGCTTAGGTGGGATCACTCTCACGAAGAAACATGGGCGACAGTTGGCCTGGGGAGGCTGCGCGATCTGCTGCGGTTCTTCAGGCAATGCGTTGGGGTTGGTTTCAGAACCTGGGGTGCAGTTAGATGACGGATGGCTTCAGCTTTCTCCCGAGGAATGCGGTTATCGAGTTTGGTTGGGATGGGGTTAAGCTCATGTTGGTATTTAGAGACAGTAGCAGCCCTTTGAACCATTTTTCCGAACACCACTCCAATAGAAGAAGGGTGTGAGGAAAGATATTCTAATACCAGATTCATGGAGGTGGAGCAGATGATGTTGGTCCCTACTCAGGTGTACTTCCACGTATCACCACTGCCAGCCCAAGGCCGTCCGCTATCCAAGCATACGGCACCAGAAGCATGGCGGACGCTTGAGTCAGGTTTCACTCTGACGTAGACGAGTTTCTCGGAAGGGTCAGTCTCCTCAGACCCGGGGAAATGCTCCTTCCAGCACCAGACGCACGGTGGAAAGAGCACACCCCAGACTGACAGTCCAAACCCAAGAGGATGAGTACCTAGTGTCGGGGCTCTACCATTATATACACCTGGATGCATTGAAAGGATGGCCATCCAATATAGGTGTGTGTGTGTGTAAGTGAGAATTTGGTAGTCTGGTTAGAATAAAATTCCTGGTCACCTGCTGTCTCTCGACGGAACTGATGTTTACAGGGGAAGGTTCTACGTCTGTGGGAAGAATATTCTAAGTGGGATAAAATTATGTTTATTTCTGTACAGAAATATACATGGAGGTTTGTACTAACACCTATCGAGAAGAGTTTAATAGAAACTTGGCTATGCATAAATCCGTGAAGTTAACATGTTTCTAAACTAACAGGGTAGGTAGGCAAAGCGGATATGAAAATAACTCAACTTTAACTAATGCTACTAGTGTTATCCTGAAGGGACCGAACTGTATTTGAAGCTATCTTCGGCACCAGAAGTACGGTGAACAATTGGCGAGGATTGGTAGTTTGGAAGGAGTCTTTGGCACAAAGAGCACGTGAAGACAAGACGAGAGGAGAGTCTTTGGCACAAAGAGCACGTGAAGACAAGACGAGAGGAGAGTCTTTGGCACAAAGAGCACGTGAAGAAAAGACGAGAGGAGAGTCTTTGGCACCAGGAGTGCGGTGAAGACTAGGTGAGGACTGTTGGTTCCTTCGGCACCCAAGAGCGCGGTGAAGGAACAGGACAAACTGGTGTTCCAAGGGATTGTACCCCAGTATTTATACTCCTCTGGCTCACCCTTGATCAGGTGGAAAGTGCATGGGGTTTAGATCCTCTGGGCGTGTGACATCACTGGCCGGCCGAAGTTCCAGCTGCTGCATGTTTCTGCGATTCATACTAGTGATGCCAGCCCTCGGCACACATAGTACTAGCTGACCTTGAAGCACTGTCTTGGTGGCTCGGCCAGGGAACAGTACAATTTCTTCGAGTGTGAGCGTGCATCTTTTACCTTGTGTGAACAGTACAATTTCTTGACGTCAGGTAGATTGTCAATCTAACTATGCAGCTTAGTGGTTTGCACTAATGAGTACAAGTCGATATAAATAAGTAGAAAATACATCACGCATTAGGCTATTTTAGCCTTAGACGTTAATTTCCAAGTGTGGTGGAATCTACACACTGTGTTTATTAGTTACAGGGTAACATTTATTTAAAATGATAATTAAAGAATAAAATATGGCTGTGATAGAAAAGTAACTAGGGCCTCAAACGTGCTCACTTTATTGTGAACAGCCTTTATAGATGCAAACACATACATGCATTCATTGGAAAACCAAACATGTTACTAAGACTTGTAAATGTCTCTAACAGCTACCTTTATTTTAAATCAACATGTACATTAATTTACAAGGAAATAAATTATTGTCATTCCAACTTCGAAAGTAACTCAACGTGCAGAAAACATTAACATGCAAATGATACATGGCATTAAAGTAAAAAAAAAAATCAAAATGACAGTTTTTAACCTGAATGCCCTGTTTTATAACAATTTTTGTGTTGTTTACGTCTGTCGTCAACTACCATGTATATACACAATGATATCCATTAATATTAAACGGCAAACACAATACTTGAACATATAGTATGGTGGCCACACATGTAGATTTCTGTATTCAACATTTCCAGGACTTACAGAATGTACATAGGTAAATATAATTTAATTTTTCAAACCCCTAAATGTTTGTATAGGTTTCATGCTATCTGTTCCTTCACAAGAAAAATAACCATTACAGAACCTAACGTGTGATATGAAAACTAACATTTATTACCTTCTTTTAGGGACATCATAGTATAACATATCAAAAATTTACCCCACGTAACTGCAAACATGTTCATGTTCACGATTAATATGTCAGTAAAATTGCAATTTTAAATTTTGAGGACTCTAGTCATTGTTATTAAATTATTAGGTTAACTTTTAATTGCCTTATTTCCAGGGCTGGGTGCATAACAATAGATAAGTATCTGTCAATCTCAACAGTACCGGTATCAGTATTATCAGTATTTATTTTATATTTATCAGCATTATCATGTTACTTAGGTTTACTGTATTTACTACTGATGCAACTCTACCAATTTTTCCTGGCACCATTTATAATTCCATGCCGTTTACTTGATAAAAACAAATTCAAAATACATGCTAAAAATTTATAAAAGGACAGGAATTCAAGTTGACGCGTGCTGCTTACACCATCATACTATAAACTATTACAACTCATCCTACGTGCTTATACCAACTACAGGACACCATATCAGATGTCTAACAGGAAGTGTTCTCGTCAGAGACATGGACGATACTTAGTTTTCCGGTCTGTTCCTGAACTGCCCTTCTCCATCTGCTAACAGTGTGTATACACGTGAAGGAGCAAACCAAGCACGACATTTTACAAATGCGTAGAGAGTGGGTTCAACTCAAACGCACTTTGGATACAAGGTCAACTAAGGATATTTGAAGCGACCGTGCAATGCGCCAACCCCCGTGACGCACCCGACAGACAGAGTGTCGCCACACCGCCGGAGGCAGTTGAGCGCCGCTGAGCACCTGAGGCTATACCACATGCGCAAGAGGATAGTTCTTCCACCCCGCACACTCCAGGCAGAAGTCACAAGGGCACATAACACCTCCCACTCCGAGATCGCCACGCACTCCAGAGGAACCGTATACAAGGCAGTACACGGCCGAGGTCGGGAGTTATCATCTTCAGTAACTCGCCTCAACACTTCTTGTGCTGGGGCTCCCTATTGACTACTAAGCCCTCACGGTCCTCTCCAAGAACTTCCAGTTCTCCAGTGGCTGCAGCCACCACCTACTGGAGGCTACTACCACCTCTTGGCATTGATGTCACCAGAAGCTTCGTCTACCTGATGACATCGCACTTTAGTTGTTGTGACAACCTGGTTCTTCAGCTGCCACTAATTGCTGGTAGTGGCTCCTTAGTTAAGGTTAGGGCCTCTTCTAGGCAAACCCAGTTAGTGCTAGTTGCGACAGTAAAGTTAATTATTCCCTTGTACATAAGTAGCATAAGAGAAAGTTACCTTCACCCTTTATATGCATAAGTTAAGAACTTCCGCAGCACAGACTTATTGGTAGCACATAGAAGTCACCTAAGTATTTATTGTTCAATAAATAGTTAATCTTAAACGTATATAAGAGTTCTTTGTTGTAGTACTATAGCCTATCTACTACCAGTATTTGACTGACAAGTGGCAAGCAAGCGACAGAGCATTTAACATAGAGTAGAACATCAGTCCCCCTTCAGGAGTCTGTCAGTTGTACACACACCTCATCTTTCGACGGCCACCCATTCTGTTCACCTCGGTGTTCAGAACGGTAGAGCCTCCTCCACTAGGACACATCCTACAGAGGCGGGACAGCCAATGCCAGTTGTATAACTGACCGGAGCACCTAGTCAAGGTACTGGCAGAGATAGCTGCTGGGGATTGGAGGCCCTACGTTTGTGGTTACATCTTGCAGTGGCAGGAAGGCTGTCTACGACCCACGACTCCAGGTGCTTGCACTGTTAGGCAGTCGGGGAGCGCAACGCCAGCCATTGTCTGCTTAAGCTAGAGATTGTCTATTGATTGTTCCCTACAGGAAATCTGGTACGCTGTAAGCCTGTGCCATTCAACAGCAGGCATTGAGCTCAAAGAGCAATTAAGAAGGCAGGGTTCAGTACTGCCAAGCAGGTCTGTGTGGCAAACCTAGTTTCGTCAGAAGTCGACACTCCTAGGGGGCAGGACCAAGCCGCCCGTCACGCATGATGACCGGCATCTTCTATCGGTGCCTACACATTATACTCTAACCCAATGTGAATCGGCTACGACATGCACCCAGTGGTCCGGGCCCTAGACAGCGGTAGCGACAGCAGGCTCGGGAGAGCCAATCCACACATCGGCAGCTGGGTCAGCACAGAGTGGAACCACCGCTACCATGCAGATGTCTACCGCAACCTGACCTCCACTACGTCCAGCAGAACCAAGGAATCTGCACGCTTTACCAACCCCACCACAACACCAATGAAGAACACCCTGCCGAGCTCTGGTAAGTCTACCTTGCCCCAGAGGGCCACAGTTGTTGTGAGTCACGTTGCCATACCTAGTGTCTCCGACTACATAACTAGTAGACAGCCTACCAGGCCGACACTAGTATCCAGTAAGAAAGGGAACTGAGTTTCCCTTAGTAGCGTGACTGATCTAGCACACAATAAAATTATCTTGTCAACAGAAACTCTTAAGCGACAGATGTCAAAGTATAGGCACACACACAAAGAAGGATGACAGAATTTTCCATGTGGTTGCGTGAGTGCGACATTTCTCTGGCTAAGCCAGCTTCATCAGGTGGCGAGTTGTAGAACACTGTAGTATGGTTGTAAGGGCGCTGTTGGTAGTAAACCAAGTGGTCAGGTGGCAAACAAGGGTCCGGCGGGAAACTTGAAAATTTGCAGGTATAGCTGATGAGTGTGGTTTGGAGCTGTAATTACATTATGTTGAGGTTGCCTGGATTTAGTTATAAATTGGTGAGCTAATTCCCAGTGTCAGAGTTCTGAGCTATTGCTTGAAGGTAGTAGGGCTCTCACAACTCTGGTACTGTAGCAGGAATCAAAATCTTCGTTGCGTGATGCTGCATGTGCTTCAAGTGGTTTGTCCTGTAGGTTATTGATGTGACCAGATATGGCTTGTTTGTTGTCTGCTCTGTGGCCATTCATTCTTTCCCTGAGTGTGTTGGTGGTGAGGTGATGTATTTTGCATTACAGTGTTGGCACTATAGCTGATAAATCAGATTTTCTGTTGCACAGTTGTAGTTACCTTGGATGTGGTATGTACGGCTGGTGAGTCTGCTATTGAAAGAAGTTGAAGATTGGTGGATGGCACAGGAGCTACAGTGTGAGCTATTGCAGGGGTGGGATCCTCTGGGGATGATAGTCGGGTTGGCATTTGTGGTGGGCTGCAGCTTTGGCCGAACCAGGTTTTGCACTATTACTAGTAATTTCCACCCAAACAGACTCAATGTTATCTTTCAGAAAATCAAGTTCGCTGTGTGTCGTGGAAGCAATCCTCTCGGTTGCTTCTCGAGTGCTACGAGCCTACGACTGCTGAAGGCCAGTGCGGCAATAGAACCAATGGTGCTACCTGTCGTATTATGAGGGGGGGGGGGAATTAGGGAGCTGTGGAAGCAACGAGGCGACCCGCGCACGGCACAATGTTAGCAGAGTGGTGACCGAACTTCTACGAGTATTCAAAATATCGACCGTTTTGTCTGGTTTTTACAACAACCAACTATGTGGTTTTCGCGCACGTATTGGGTACTTCTACTTAATATTGTAGAAATTAAGGTATGTCTGGTGAACAATTCGTGAATTTGTATTTTTATTTTGTTCCTTCTTAATCTGAAATGTAGCTTCTCAGCTTTCCTCTAACTGAAAATACCTGTGATACAACTGAACGTGTAAGTGGTTATTTATGGGAATATGCGTGACTGCAACATTCAACTACCAGCTGTTTTTCGTTAAGAAGTTAAAGAAAGCCTTGGTTTATTTTAATTGGAACATATTTAAGGTAAGTGCAGAATGTGCGTGTATGTTAGTTAAATTTCAGTTCGCTACCGTACCACTCTCTTGGCTGCGTAAAAAGTGTCTCAAACAATCACTACTCCAAAATTACATTAGATTCTCAGGATAAAAAAAAAATTGAATCCTCAAACCCATGACATAGTAAAAAGAAATGGTTTTGAATTTTGTTAGGACATATATCTTAAACTTGTTTGTATTCTAAAATACTCTTTGAAACAGTTTGTTTTTGGTAATTACGTCATCCACGATGCCAAACACAAAAAAATATATACCTAGGACAAGGCGGGGTGTTTTTTAATTGATCGATCATTAAATTAATTGTACTCTAATTATAATATTACATAAGATATAAAGTGTCGACATCTATGTGCTGACTTTTTTAAAAATTGAGAATAATACAAATAGTGTAAGAAATACCTGTGTGGGGGAAAACTTGGAGAGATATTGTTTACATATGCCCCACTATGAGTATTAGCCCCTGCAAGAAAACGGGTGAACCCTCCTATGGTTTTCTAGTCAAAAGTAATGTATACAGGCAGAACTGCATAATTAAAGTGCAACGACCTAGGAGAAATCCATAGCAATAAAATTAACATCAAACATTAGCCAACTGGCAGTTTATTTGCATACCGCAAACCATCGTCAAAGTTGCTGGAATTCCACACCAACAGTATTTCAATTACCTGGATAGCCCTGCTCACAACCAGGATCTGTACAGCCCCCTGCATAGTTATACAACACTACAGAACACGGGAAGACATAGGAACCAACTATGTATTTATTTAAAGCAATGAAAGCTTCCAATTTTTAAGCAATAATTTAATTTTGAAAAATATAATAGAAATAAATTGCCTGAAAAGTTTAATTCCTTAGTAGTGCAAAGGATATGCATGCAGCAGCTGGACTAGGTCCTTAAAGATATCTCTCATTATGCCTGCTACAAATGCCAATTGAGTAGAGTATTTGAATGTCAAAAAAAATATTATCTAGACATCTTGAATGTTGAACACACTTAAAGTTTTGCAGAGTAGATTTAATTCAGTTCAAAATAAAAGTGGCTAATGTTCTCACACTTGGTCGTTACAATAAATTACGCGCTTGTATAATTACATATTTAAAATGCTCCTGGCAAGCACAGTTTATTTTGGTAGAGCAATCAGATACTTATTTAAATCTCAGGCACTTTGTGACCAATGAAAATTGTCGGGAAATGATGATGCTTACATTAAAAGTTTATTAAACACACTCTCGTACGTGTAACGGTCACTGTACATTAAGGTGGGACAATACCTTATATAAATGTAGGGTTTCTCGCACTTATTTTATATGTAGACCTGTTCTGACAGTAGTACCGTGTACCATGGGCTTGCCACTCAAATTGCAATATGCTTCTTCGGGTCTGATTAACAGTAAAACCTTTAATTTATACTATTAACGTATAACTAAGGGTATGGAACATTCTGTCGCCATCAATTATCGGCAGTGATAAAATATTCAAATTAAGACAGAGTACATAGGGCTTAACCCAGGGTGCTTTCCAATACTGTAATGATTCAAAAGGTGGGCCTAAATGTTGCCAACTTGCACACACCTAACAAGTTACTTGAAACCTGATAAAACAAAATAAAATTACAACAATTCACATATGGAAAATTAACATTTCAGCTGCTGCGTGTACATTAACATTACGTAGAATTAAGGAAATAAAATTATGATATAACAATATTACATGAGAAACATGACATTCATAATATTTGTTTACAAAATAAACGTGCATGTACTAGGATTATAAATTTGCATGCTAACTTAGAATATGTTAAAATGCAAATTGCACGTGTTAGATAATCAGATGTTACAATATTCTAATACTTTTGACTTATATTTAGCAAAGAAATATTTCATAAACCTATAGTGCCAATGGCCTTCTTCTGTAGCCAATGACAGGAGTGGTTCGTTTGCGTGTTCGCCTCTACTGGCAAGTCATGGAGTTAAACTGGCGTGGCTGTGAAAATTGACGAACATACGTGCGTGATACGTGAAGTTATATTTTCTTTCTATTTAGTTTATAGTTTACTCAACAAAATGAACAGTTCAGACGATGTTCCATCAAGTTCTGCAGAAGTGACTGATTGTAAGTTCGCGGTATCAAAAAATTTAATTCACTCATTTAGCTCTTTACCTTATGAAATTAAAAAAGACATAATCAGCAGTGGGAAACCAACTCCTGATCTTAACATGCATACGAAACCAAAACAGTGTGTGCGACATTTCAGTGCTAGTTTTTGCGAGACAGCATGGCTTACTAGGTGCAAGAAATTTCAGAAATTATACTGTTGGCCATGTTCATTATTTTCCTCTGAAAAAAGTATTTGGACAGAATCTGGGTTTAGTGATTTGAACAACTTTCATAAATCGGTTAAAAGACTTGAACTCAGTAAATCGCATTTAGTGCCATGCATGTCACTGAAACAGTTTGGTGAAACTAGAATTGAGTTCTGTTTAAGTGACCAGTTCAGTAAAGGAAATTTTGTTGAACTAGTTTATGCTTTTGGAGAAATGGACAGTAAATTGAAAAGCCATTTGAAAAACTCCACAGTTTTTTTGGTCTGTCAAGTGACATACAAAATTATTTGATTCAGTCTGTTTGCGATGTAGAGTTACAAAGTACCAAGATGGAAATCGAGAAAACCTTGTTTGTAGGAATAATATTGGATGAAACAACAGATGTGAGTAAAAAATCTCAGCTAACCACTCTTTTGCGATACAATAATTCAGAAGGGGCAGTTGAAGAACAATTGTTTGGCTTTATTGATGTTAGTTGTGATCTGTCTGCTAGGGCCTCATCAGAGCACGTGTTTCGTGTTTTAAGTCATTTCAAATATTTTGACAAATTAGTAGCACAAACATATGATGGTGCTGCAGTCATGGCAGGTGAAGTAAATGGACTCCAGTCACCTGTAAGAGTGAAATGCAGTGAGGCCATTTTTGTACATTGTTATGCGCAGAAACTATGTTTCGTTTTATCAGATTCAGTCAGCCACATTAACCAGTGCCTAAGGTTTTTCACGACACTTGCAGGATTTGGAACTTTGTTCTCTAAGTCAATAAAGAGAACATATGCTTTAGATCAAGTAGTTAAGAAGCGATATCCTAGTGCCTTTCCCGCTCGGAATTTCAACAGTAGGCTTGTTTAAACGGTCAGTGAATACAAAGCTGAAATAGAAAACATGTTGAAACTAATGATAGAAAATGCTAACAAATGGGATAATGAAACTCTGCTAAGTGTTCGCAGGATATTATTTAGCTTACGAGATTTTGATTTCATTTTCCTATTGCATGTTTTTTCCACTATTTTCCCGATGACAAATGTACTTTTTCAAGTTTTGCAAAAGAAAACATTGAAAATTACTTTTCAAATCCTGAAAATAAATGAGTTCAAGGACTATATCCAAAAACAAAGAGATAATTTTGAGTTAATCTGGCAAAAAGTTAGTGACCATAAATGCATAGCAGAGCCGCACCAAAACAAAAGATTGCGAATCAGTCATATTGATGGAGAAGACAGAAAGGCATCATACAGAAGGTTGTTCTTTGAAATTATTGACGTAATAATATCAAATTTAACGTCCAAATTTTGTGCAACTGAAAAACTCAGATTTTTAGAACTGTTGGATCCTACAAGATTCAAAACATTTACGAATGTTTTTCCTGAAGAACACCTTAGTTGTCTAAAATAAATTTATCACCGTCATTTTGATTTTCCCAGGTTGCGAAGTGAATTAACGGTTGTTTATGAAACTAATCAGTTTGCTGTTAAGAGCTTTGCAGAACTCCATCATTTTCTGAAGTCAGCTGATCTCGACGAGGTTTTTCCCCAAGTCTATACGCTATCTAGTCTTATTTTCACCATTCCAGTTACGAGTGCATCAGCAGAACGATCCTTCTCCACCTTGAAACACATTAAAACTTATTTGCAAAACTCACAAGGCGAAGGACGAATGTCTTCTCTATCCATACTCAGTGTTGAAGAACAACTTCTCAATAAGCTGCGAGCACAGGATAGATTTCATGATGACGTAATTGAAGTATTTGCTCAAGAAAACAGATGAACAGATCACAAGTATAAATAAATAAGTAATCTGCAAATAATAACATGTTTATCAACGGACTAGTTCGGTAAGTAATCTTATATTTTATATTTTTGTGTTAATTTGTTTGTTTTGATATAGGCCTAAATGTATCTAGTTGACTGGGAAACAGGATGTTTGAAAACGTATTTTATATAGGCCTATGTGGTTCTAGTTTTAAATCAACGCATATTTGTAAACTTATGACATCGTCAGCATGTGTGGCTTACATGGGTTAGGCAGTGTTGCAGATAACATGTGAATGTTTTTAATGTTAACCATTTATTTGGTTTCGTGCTGTTCGCAAGATTTTTCCAAGACGTAAGTGTTTAACTACATATTAATTTTGGTTTTAAAATTTTATTGGGACTTTATAGTGTTGTTTTGTTATTAATTTAAATGACAATACACCAACTTACTTGGCGTTGAGTATCGGCCGCATATAATGTTCGCAAGTAAAGACTGTTCACAATAAAGTGAGCATTCTTGGAATCAACCTTAGAAAAATGTCACTGACCCTACCTCCATATATTTTAATGGGCACACTGAGTGTCATGCGCCCAGTAAAGTTGGTAATGATGGATGGAAAGTAGTTCCATATCATAACGTTGAATAAAAAGTGTGATGTAACCATTATTTCTTTCAATTCCTGTTATTTTTTTTATGCATCGGAGTGTACAATTGACCAGATTTGTAACATATTTACTTTTCCAATAATTCCACAGCTTCACCTGACCGACGCATGAATAAAGGGATGAGATAACACCAATGACAACATTAATTTCACGTAAGGCGGAAACATACATAATGTGTATACAAGTAGATTTCAAGCAGGGCTTTCAAAATGCTCATTTAACAGTGAACAGCCTATAGTACACCGACTTAAGGAGAGTATCATTAACCAACAAGTTAAATTTGTCGATATTTAACTAATGGTTGTTACTTTCAGAATTTTCACAAAATGCACCTTTTCTGTTTTGCACAAATTGCTTCCCCTTATTAAAATCTCACGCCTCACCACTGACCGCCTACTCTGGCAGAGATGGTAGGATCGCGATCTTTACTAAATGTGTAGTAATTTTCTGGAAAATAGTGAGAATCAACACAATTATTATACCGCGGTACTAATAACGATACATAACAATAATAATAACAATTATGGGGAAAGTAAAATGTATAACCAAATTTTAAAAAAATTAGCGTGGCTAACGTATAAGAGCAACAACAGAGGAAGGTAGAAATCTACCCAAATTTTGTTAAACACATTTTAAGAGTTTTAACAAAAAATAATTATTACACCAACAACACTGATTTCTATAGTAATTTTAAGAAAGAAAGCAAGAGACAGTGTAAAACACAACAATAGCACAAAGTTAACAGATATGAATATTTTTACAAAAGTAAGTGCACATACACTGAATTCTGAAAAGCCTTTTTTTGTTCAGATTAGATTTGAAGCAAGTTTCTATGCTAACTTTCCAACTGAAACAAAAACTAGAGTTTAAAAAGTGCAAAAAAAAAAAGTCAACAATTTGCACACATTTCTTTTAAGGAATTAACAAAATTATAACTATGCACTGTATATTAACACAAGAATTTACCTTCTAACTAGTTGGAAACCACATCACATAAGGGCGAAAATTTATAAAAATAAATTAATTAACGTAATTTTTATCCAACATTGTTACATTATTTACACCCTACTAACATTTTCTCAGCAGAAGTTAAGAATGTACAGTACGTTGTTTAAAAATAATTAGTGTTTTACATAACAATTATGGTTACTTTCTGTTGAAATAATTAAAATCTGAAAGATGCTGAACATTTTTTTTGGAATAATATATTGTAAAATTTATTAGAAAGAGAATTTTGCATAGGCTATTTTTAAAAAAAAACATTACAATCTTAATTTATCTACAAGAGGAAATATTAAAAAAATGAAATGTCTTCAATGAAACAAAAGGCTTGAACCTACATAGTTTTTGCAAAGTAAAACCTACACAAACAAATTCCTTGAAAATCCATGAGAAGCAAAGTTAATACATAATGGAGGCAGTATTGATTGCTGTAGCAAGGTCAAGTTGCAGTGGAAATCAATAACTAAATGCAGCAACTGTACCTCATAAATACAGATTGGGAAAGGTCTGTTACCTTAACAATAGGTACTGTTTTAACATGGAAACAACACTAACTTCGTATATATACATTCAACCAATACAATAGGGTTTACAAATGTAAACATTTGGGAAAATGTAAATTATTTACTTTTTTTTTTTAATTTACTGTTTCTAGAAACACAATCCCAAGTCAAGCAGCTTTCACATGGCACAAGATACAGTACACGAAAAATTCATGCAAAATGCAGACGTAGCACAAAATTTTGTACAGTGATTTCTTGTGCCAAGGTAGATCTAGTACAAGATCCGGAGCTAGAACATGTCCTATTTTCAATGTGAGTCACACAGAACAAGCAATTCTGTTGGTTCTTCTAAGCTGATCTGTAACCAACTGTATATCAACCAGAAAGAGAGAGAAGTAAATTGTACATTTAGGCTATGCAAAAAGGAATATATAAAGACAAATGCTTAACGTTTTTAAATACTGAATAGTGTTTTGTTATTATTTTAAGGGATGTAGGAAGCCACTTCACATTAATTATTTTCACAAATTGTATACAAATCTTAATTTTCGGGAACTAAAACTTTAATATTGTGGCTATTAACTGATTCACTGGCACCACCAATTGCTCTCTGTAAAATCAAATTTTGCCACATATTTTTCGTGAGAAACGTACGTGAACCCTTTTTGTATGGCATGTCCTTCATATTTTCACCTGAGAGTTTGATGTGAGGTCTCATGCAAAATTTGTTTTTCATTGTGAAAAAGCAGCTTTATATCTAAGAAATGACAAGAACCCATCCACACAGGTAAATATACACAGTTCATGTGTACGTACCTTGAGAGAACTCTTCTTTGGGGATGACGTCAGTGCAACACACGGCTGAGTCTTGCGAGACGAGGTGAACAGATCTGCATCCAGGTCATCCATACCCTGCAACAACAAAGCATCTCCAGTTCACTGAAGCAAGCAGACTGCCTAGCTTTGGTCCTTTGAACACACGCGACCAGCATGTAACTAACACTAGACACAGTTCTGACCTGACTCACTGCATTAGAGATCTGGTGTGTCAACCGCACGACTATGTAAAGGGGTAGACTCCATTTCACTATAATTTAAATGCTACAATACTAATATTCTTTTATAAATGTTGGCTAGCTGAAACAATGGTAAAATTACTGGTGTTTCTTTGTACATCCTCCGTTGCTCACTTTCTGTGAATAATCTTTTCAAATCGTAAACGCATAAAAATTATCTACATTATTGAATTACAGATTCTCTTTTCTTGTATGAACTCAATGAAAACAATGAAATGTAACAAAGCATAGCCATTACACTAATGAGAATGTGCTATGCTAGCTACATGTTGTAGAGAGAGAGAGATCCAGGTTTCCGCTTCAGTTACATCCTGCACGGACAGACAAATTTTACAGTAACACCACTCAACTCTCACCGGCACACTGAAGGGGGGAGGTCCGCTGGACATTGTGTCCTCTCCCTACTTATCTTCATTTCCACCCTCCCTGCACACCTCTACCTTCCCTCCTCTTCACATCTTCTTCTCTACCACTCTACCTCCCCTTCTAACCCCTTGAGATCTGCAGTCAGTGCAAAACTTGTCAAAGTCATTAAAACAATTTCATAACACTAACTACAGTTATTACAATAACTACAGTTATTACCATCATTTTGCAACAAACGTGTTGCTGCCCTAACTCCTGCCATGTTCAGAATTCACACACAAATTTTAAATCCAGATATTAACATTTGTAAATGGACAACATGCCTAACACTCTTAATGATTTTAAAAATGTGGAGATGGACAACTATCACCAACTCATGAAAGCTTTCTACAACTACGCAGCTCCAAAATGAAATTAAACTTATCAGTGATACGTTTTCAACTACTGCAGCTATAGGGAAGACAGGACCTACAAACACTTCTCGACGGAAACCAAAAAATGTATAAAAAGTTGTTGTTATGGAGACCAGGTAGAGTATTCTCAGAGATTGTATAGTTATTCGCATTGGGCTTGGTGCAACAATGAATCATCCTGATATTCGCATTCCTGCCACCCTAAGTTTCACCTTTTACAAAAATGTCTTACTTTCTTTCGGAGCCCACTCCTCAACCAGCGCTCAGTGCACGCGTCCCTCCACCCCCTCCCCCTCCCCAAGCTGCAGCCCTGGGTGAACCATAAAATAACTCTTGCCAACAGAGTACAAAATTATACTACACATCCATGTGCACTTTCTGCATTTAATTTTTTTGTTACTTTGGTAATCTACGAACGTACCTCCACGTGTCTGGCCACATCTGCTGGGTCAACGTCTGAGACTTGAGATTCATTGTCACTTTCAATTTCTGCTGCTAAAGCTCCATAGTAATTTGCCATCCTCCCATCATTGCTTGATGATCTCCCACTGTCTCAGTTTTGGATCAGATGCGAACACCTGTTGATTAAGGTTAATAATGCCATAAGCCAAGCCAACCATACAAACGACAAAAATAATAATGCACAATAATTATGAATATTACTTCTAAAGCACACTGAAGAAGTTAAAGCAAACATGGCGGAGGTAATATGGTGCATAACCGCATTGTACATGTTCACCAATAAGAGGGTCGAGGCATCACACAATCATGGAGACATAGTAGTATCTTAGTTACAAGTACAATGGCCCTGAACACTGAACATTCTGAGTGTAAGCTCGCACACTTTGAGCTAGAAGTCAACACAGAACAGCTATTTTAACAAACAGCAAAAAATAATATCAACTACAAATACTGTAAGTTATACCACATGTAAAGAAATGATGGCTCATAACACTGGGGTTGCATATACAAAACTGTCTGTTCGTTATGCTGTGTGGTGCTTATTGCTTGCCTTGGCCTTTTCATGTCAACCTTGCGATATTTTGCAACAACGAATGCAGTGAATCACTGCAGTTGTGCATGATTTGGTTTTTTTTATGGAATTGTGGTACAATCGTTTTAGCGAGGGAAAGGCATAATTATCCGATAAGAGATTCCACTTATTCAAAATTGTGTTTTGAATTGCCTGTTAGAAAATTAATAGAGGTTAACTTTGTGGTATTTGCCGACTAGTTTGGCGTTTGCTTGGTTTATGGACTGAGTGTAATGGAATTGTTACCTAGTTTTTCTAGCACACTTGTGACGATCTGTAGTGAGCAACACAATTTGTGTGATTAGTCTGTATTTGTATTTTATCGTACGAAGCCTTAGAAGACCAAATTTGCTGCTTTCATACGAGTTCCAAAGTCTTAAGAGCATTTTTAAAATTAAATTTTACTATGTTTTTCTTTTAATAGTGTCGCGGCTTTGGAAGGGCATAGGTTGTCGCCAGATGGCACAGATTTGACCTTGGAAATAGAGTTAGGGTCGGCGAGTGAAAGAAGAGTAATCTTTGTACTAGCTTACGCATTTTAGTTTATCTTTTGGTGTTAGCTTCTTACCAGCGTGCCTGTGGCTAGCACATTTTATATTAAGATGCAACTTTTTGGTACCTGTAAACAAGTATGGTCAAAGCAAGTAGATTCTGCTCCTTGGAAGGAAATGGTATTGAGGTTTGGTGTAACCTATGGATGCATTTGATTCAAAAAATGTATATGGCCTGGTTTTACAAGTGTCAAGTGCATTAAATATATATTTTGATGTTAGGTTTAGGTCTGCCATTAATTATATATGCAGTTTCATCTTTTGCTCACAAAGAAAGATTCGTAGTCATTTTCCATGGGCAATTTAGTTTGGTGGCAGAATAAAATGGGTTACAAACTTTGGATTTCTTAATGTATAATTCAGATTCATACCAGTCTAGGAATAGATTGATATCCTTTGGAATATGACAGTAAATGAGATTATTTTAGGTGAAATACCAGTCCATGAAAGTTGAATCATGTTGATCAGTATTCTCATGTTATTAACAGGCATTTTCTATATTTTAATTTTCATTGGTGGATAACTTTACGAAGTCTGTGATTTTTTTACATTCAAAGTTATATGATCATGATTAAGTTTTATGCAAGTCTATGATATTCTATGTATTTACGGTTAATGATCATAGTTTTAAAACAAGTCTAAATGTGCAATGTTAATTTAAATACTCTGTATAGTTTATATTTATTTGATACGTGTATTTTGTGAAATAGGCAAATATTTTTTAGTTTGTTTTACACTTTGAGATTTTTGAGAGTGGATATTGTAGTCCTGGTTGGTTGGCTTTTCTTCTTTTTTTTTTTTTTTCTAACTACCCTATAACTAAGTGTTAAGTGAAAGCCCGGTGGGTAGGGCGGGATTTTAATGCATCTCAGGGCATCCACAAGGAAAGGAAATCATGCAAGGAGACATGCATTGCGGCAGAGAGGGGTTGGGCAGCCATGACTACCTCCCTGAGTGTACCTATAACTAGAAGAGACTGAGAAAAGCCAGCATAGACACCGTAAAAACCCAGTTGACAGAATAGAGTTCAACATTATTCATGCATTAAACAGAAATACTACAGGAGACAGAATGTATATGTAACATGCTCGTGTTAGTAGAGATGAAAAAGCTAGCAGAGAGGGGACAGGAACTATAATTATCCTTTGCCTTGGCTAATGGGAGAGACTCTGGACTAACCAGAGTGGTGTTTGCACCCCTCCCTGGTGGGGGAAGTGGCACTATATTGGGTTTCTTCCCCCACCAGAGTGGTGTTTGCACCCCTCCCTGGTGGGGGAAGTGGCACTATTGGGTTTCTTCCCCCACCAGAGTGGTGTTTGCACCCCTCCTTGGTGGGGGAAGTGGCACTATTGGGTGTCTTCCCCCACCAGAGTGGTGTTTGCACCCCTCCCTGGTGGGAGAAGTGGCACTATTGGGTGTCTTCCCCCACCAGAGTGGTGTTTGCACCTCTCCTTGGTGGGGGAAGTGGCACTATTGGGTGTCTTCCCCCTGATTCCCCAGTAGAACCTGAAAATAGAAGAGAAAAATGTGAGTTGCCAGTAAGTGTCAGCTTGGCCAACACTTACTGATTTTCAGATATCTGGGAAGAGATGGTACAACCTGAGAAAAGAATTAATTAAATCTAATTCTAAATAACCTAATCACCTTATAATAACATGTCCTTGGGGACAAACGTATTAACTCTAATGCTGTGCTACCTCATAGCTGCCAATCTCTGTAGCCATTGGCAATAACAGAGCATATCTACGGCTATATGCTGCGCGTGCACAAAGCTTCACATGTTGATGGGGGGGGGGGGGGAGAGGTGTCTTATTATAATAAAAAACTTCATTATACCCTGAATTATGTGCGACGTTAATTTTGTGCTTTGGCTCAACTCAAAATAGCACATACATAGAAAGAAATAATTGTATAATTTTGATAATGAATATGATCGACTGGACAAAAACCAATTGTTGCAGCATGTACAAAAATAAAATGAATCTGTACAAAGCTCAGAAAATAAATAAGTCAACTAGGTCTATACTGTAGTTTATTTGCCTAACTTACATAGATGAAGGTACTTAAACACTAAATCACGTGAAATTAATTTATTTTGAGGACATGTGTAAGACATATAATATGCAATTTTCATTTTCATTTCTTGCAGTATCATATTAATTTGTCACGTCACTCTAGACCACATACAATACATTGTTATTAGAAACCAAGTAATACAATTTTCTGAAAACTTGGAATTACATTACCATAGTATAGAACATTTTTAACAAGTTTACTTTGTGTCACTCCATATGTTCTAACATACTTTAATTTTTGGATAGGATAGATAATGGGGTGCATAATCAAATCTCTGACACAAAACCTATTTCAAATAACTTTTCCTTTGTTATAATTAGTTACCTGCCGCACTGCTGTCACAAAAGTAACTTAAATGTCTATTGGATGAATTCTACATTCCATCACTACCAATAATATGTACACTAGAATCTCGTCTACTCTTTACTTATGGAACCAGAAGTAATTAGGTTAATTCAAAATAATGTATATTGTTCTGTAAAGAAAACAATATCCTAGTGGTAGAAAGTTGGTAAATTGAGTTTTTTAAGTGTGTAGGACTATTTATTTTATGAATCTAGGTTTATTGTACTAAGCATACTTACACATATAAGGGATCAAGTTTGTATAGTGCATACCTGCTGCTACAAATGTACATTACTATTATATTGTACGAGATTTCACAACAAAGATAGTTGCTGTTTTAACACACATATATGTTGCTACTTGTACATCCATTTTTGATTATTATTGAGCAATGATTTGTAGGGTTATGTGCATAAGACATTTTTTCTCATGGACGAATAATAAAAAATATGTTATGAACCTTCATGAATCTGAAACAAAAATGAAAAATATTTTCATCAGAGCTCAGTCGTAATGAAAGTTTAACGCATTTCACAAAATTTTACCAAGTTATTCCCTATGACAAATTCCTTGTGAAACTAAACCAAATAAGACGTTACAGATAACTAATGAGCCTACTTTCCTCGACATGGGTGCAAATACATTTTAGTGAAGTTCTTGAAAGCTACGATGGCAGGTAGGCGTTGACGTCTCATTGACATAAGTATCATTACAGATGAAACCAGAAACATGCGAAACAGAACTAAGACAATTAAAATACACAAGTGACTCACCCGGGATTATAATTCAGAAAAACTCAAACAATAAAGCTAGCACGCAATCAACTACATCACAAAGTTTACATGGTCCGCCATAACATTTGATGGAAATCAGTTGATTGGTCTCCGAGATATTGCATTGCCTTGTTTTCTTAAATGAAGCTATATTACAAAATTGCCTAAAAAAGGCTCTGTACAATGTCAACATAAAAAGTTGGATTGCATTTGTTAAATTGTTAAACAGTTATGCTAAACGTATGAAAATATTTACACAGATACCATTTTCAAAATCATTGTCTAACATAATTTAAATCATGTAACTTGACATATCCTTCCGTAGGCGTGCAAAATTTGATGTAAATTAGTTTAATTGTTCTGGAAATATGACAAAAAGTTCAATTTACTCACCTGACCAATATTTTGCAAAAAAAAAAATTTGGCAAACGAGGATCTTAGTATGCATAAATGATGTTTATAATTTTCAATGTTGGCATACAAAATTTGGTTGAAATATTTCATGGATATATAGTATTAATCTATACTATTTTCAAAACTGCAATAAAACATACCTGCTGTACAAACCAAATGTTAATTTTGGCATCAATCGGTTAATTGTTCCCAGAGATACTCGATGAAAACTTCATTGTTCATGTGATGATCTTCATAAATGGAGGACAAAAAGGTTATGCAATAGCACATTCAATTATTGTTGTAGATAAAATACACAAAGTTACATTTAAATCTGTTAAATAGTTTCAAAACTAGAGCACACTAAGATAAAATGTTTGTATGGACGCCATTCGGGAAATAAGAAACCTACAAACTTAAAACATATAAACCAATATGGTCTCCCAAAGTAAAACTTCGCCATATCTGAACAAAATTGGTTGATTGTCTTTCGAGATATGACATAAAAACTACATTTATTCATGTGGGGCAATCTTACAAAATGGCAGAAAAATGAGGCTTTACATAGACAATGTTGATGGATATAATAGATACTGTCTGTATGTTAAGTAAATTGGTTTTGTAGTGTTGTTGACAAAAAATTCTTAGCTAAAATTTTTATATGGCTGCCATTTTGAAAATAAGTGTCTCACATACCTAAAACATATCAGGTAACATTCCCTACCACAGTACTACTTGACTGCCATATTTTGGTAGAAATCTATTAATTGTAAACACAATTGATATTTGTAGTATACACTACCAACATACTAAGTTAAGTTGGAATTGATTACATGGTTTTCAAAATATAGCATACTATGCTAAAATTGCTATATGGCCACAATTTTGAAAATAAGTAGTGTTGCACAGTACTTACTACATGTTTGCCAAATTTGGTAGCAATATGTTGATTGTTTCCTCCAGATATTACATAAAACTCTATTAATTCATGTAGTGCTATCTTACGAAATGGCGGATAAAATTGGCTTTTGACTTATAATGCTTGTAAGATACTGTCAGCATGCAAAATTTGGCTAAACTGTATGGTAGTTAAATAGAATAATCCTAAAATATTTGTATGACCACCATTATGAAAATACGTCCCTTGTCAATTTTAATTGCATGCATCTACATGGCTTACGAAAGAATTACCTACGTACCAAATATGGCAAAAATGGATTGAGTATTTTTTGAGATATAATGTAAAAGATTAATTTTTTCATGTGGTGCTATCTTCCAAAATGTCTGACTAACAACAATATTCACCTCTGAATTCAATGTATACACCTTGCACTGTCGGCATACAAAATATGGTTTAAAAGTTTCCAAGATATGACATAACACTGAGAAAGTAAGTGCCTAGGGTTGTTTGAAAACTATAAAACTCACGTATCCTTACTTAATAGTACACATGTGCCGAGTTAATGTGTTCAAAAACTGAGGGGGAGGGGCACATACGCAAACACAGGCACACACATGCAGACAGGAAAGTTATCTTGTAAGCCTTGATTTCCTTTGGAAAGGGGGTAAACATGTAGGATATGGAGTATTTATTACAAAGGCTCTTGCCTACATCAATTTCTCTTTTATGTAGTTAGTTTAGTTATAAAAGAATAAAAAACAAAATGGGTTAAAGACAAATTTCTTTTTTTGCGCTTATGCACAAACTAAACATTTATTAAACACCTGAATATTCATCAAAACCGTGGATTTTCGTTTCAATACAACTTTCAGGAACCAAATTTATTAATGAAAACTAAAGATGTAATTTTTCCTTTCTGTTTTGGTATACTGAATATTCCTACTACCACAACCCTAATGATTTGGTTAAGCAGGAAATTTGGTTGATTTGGTTTCAATTAAACGAGACCTTACTATATTAAGAATTAACATCCCTTGTTTGAGCTAGGTTCGCCTAAAAACTTGTGAGAATATTCACCACTTAACTGCCAACTTGTACCACGACTATAATCATGGAAACAGGTATCAGCATTGAGAAATAAATATTAGTGTCCGGCAACAACTCGTCTACCGCACGCTGTGGCACATATTTAAAGAAAACTCACATCATTAACCATTTATATTTCCCTAGTCCACCAGAAATATCATTACCATAACAAAAAATATTTAAAAAGTTTTTGAAATTCAATTTACAGTGTAAAACACTGTTAAACATTTTAATTGACACCAGCTAATGATTCTAAGTTCTATAATACCAACTTTTACACATTATTTAGCAACTTGCAAAAAAATGAAAAAAATTTGCAATCTCATAAACTTTGCTCCAATAAATTACATGAAATTTCTAGCTAAACTTGGGTGGTTCAAGTGAGCCCTGCCAAAGATATAATTTACAAACACTGCAATTTGCCAGGAACACATCTCAAAAGGGACCGTCATTATATACAAACTGTACAATATGTTTAGTATGGAGTGTTTGCCTACCCACAATGTATTTTAAATATGCCATACTAACATTTTTTCATCTATATTATTTCAGTTTAATAAGAGCATTGGCTTTTAGCCTACATTCTTAAGGAACGAAAGGCAAATCACTTCTTTTTGTGTGTGTGCGCACATGTGCGTGCACGTGCATGTGTGTGTGAGAGCACGTGTTTGTACTCCCATTTCAATTTTTGAATGCGTGGATTGAATTTTAGCAAACTTGCTACACATATATTTCTTATTAAGGACACCTGACTTTTATTGTTTTTGACATCAGGCTCTTTCAAAATCGCGGACATTTTAAAATTTTGGGATACACGTCATATCTCAGGGAACAATTCAACCAATTAAAACCAAATTTAGTAAGCTACCAGAGTATCATGAAAGCATTAGATTTTGAGATGGATTATTGTAGTTGGTCTGCCATTTTGGAAAATAGCACCATATAAAGAAATAAAGATTTGCATTATATCTCAAAAACTATTAAACCGATTTTCAGTAAATAAACTTGGCAGTTGAAATCAAGCTTAATCACTTACATTTACTTGGCCTATAATATCATTTCAACTGCCAAATTTATTTACTGAAAATTGGTTTAATAGTTTTTGAGATATAATGCAAATCTTTATTTCTTTATATGGTGCTATTTTCCAAAATGGCAGACCAACTACAATAATTCATCTCAAAATTTAATGCTTTCATGATACTCTGCTAGCTTATTAAATTTGGTTTTAATTGGTTGAATTGTTCCCTGATATATGATGTGTATCCCAAAATTTTAAAATGTCCACGATTTTGAAAGAGCCTGACGTGGTCAAAAACAATAAAAGTTAGGTGTCCTTATATATATATATATATATATATATATATATATATATATATATATATATATATATATATATATATATATATATATATATATATATATATATATATATGTACACACCAACACACAACCACTTATGTTGGCCATTTTGGAAGATAGCAGCATACAAATAATTAAAGTTATTGTTATAGCTTGGTACAAAAATTTACAGATTCCTACCAAATTTGGCAGACAAGAAGTACTGTGGCAGATGATGTAAACTTGCATATTTTAAGTACTTCAGACATTTATTTTCAAAATGGTGGACATTTAGTTATTTTAGATTTGAATGCTTTATCATGGAAACCATATAATCATTTCCAACTTATCGTTATATGCTACAAGTGTTAGGAGTAGGAGTTGGCAACAGTGGATAAACGAGCAGTATCTAGTACACACACATGGTGGCAGCAGTGTGCTGCCTTTTGGCTATCAAATTTTTAAATGTTATGTGGAAATAAACTTGTGTCGGGAAAGTGAACAAGTGACACGCGATCGTGAAATGATGTGGCACATCGAAGATTAGAAAGTATTGCGACGGGAGAAAAATTTAAGTCAGGAAACTGAGATATTCATGTGCGTACCAACATGGCTCCACATTGCCATTTCCTCCGCCACTGTCGAAAGGAAACATCGCAGACAATTGGAGTATTTTCAAGATGCAGTACCAAGACTATGCACTTGCAACAGGAATAGACAAACTACCACACGCAATTCAAGTGGCCACATTCAGAACAATTTTAGGAGATGAAGGTGTGAAGACATATCCCAGTCTTAACCTCAAAGACTATGAAAAAAACATGGTAAAAAATATAATAAAGGAGTTCAAACCAGCAACGAATGTCGTCTATGAGCACTTCATTTTTGGATTGACTGTGCAAACGCAGTCAGAATCTGTAGCAGAATATGTGGAGAAATTGAAAACTTGGGTGGCCACGTGTGAATTTGGTGGACTGTTGGACAAATTAATAAGAGATCTGCTTATGTTAAGAATACAAAGCAACAGTCTCTGGAAAACTTATTATCAGACAAAACCTAACCTTGGAAAAAGCTATCAACATCACTCGTGCCCAAGAACTGACAGAACAAGTACAGCATATGACAGAGTGGCAAGACATGCACAAACTATCAGAAGATGTGATACATGCAGTGCGAGGATCACTATACATGCAGTCCCGAGAGTTATGGCCCACTAAGACGACTGTACAAGAAAAGAGACAACAAGCAAAAGTTAACAATTCCCAGACCTGCATCTACTGTGGAAGATCTCACCAATGAGGTAAGCGGTTTTGTCCAGCAGCAGGGAAGGAGTGCCACCACTGCAAGAAAATAGGTCATTTTGCGACAGTATGTCGGTCAAAGCAAATGGATGATGCAGAGAACTACAACCTATTCATTTGATACAAGATTAAGGTTGTATGGAGCAGCATGATGATGAGGATATAATGTATTCCATACAGGAAATAGGCCTGAGTTATGAAGTGAATCAGTTGCAAGCAGACTCAAATAAAAACAGTAAAAATTGTACACTACTTTACACTTTCCAACAGCAGTAATCTGCCAAATAGACAGTGGTGCCACATGCAATGTCATGAGCATTCAGGGTGAAGCAGACTCACAACTTGACAATTCCCCCACAGTGCTATGCCAACACTCAGATCATCCCGTTAGGTCAACGAACATTGCAATGCACATACGAAAGGCAAGTACATCGTCCACCTTCCAGATTGTAGATTTAGACCGCACACCATGTGGCTAGGATTAATAAAGGAGCAGATTGCAGCTTACGGATGCAACAATAACTACTCAGTCTAGAAAGCATGGAAGCTGTCGCAAACATGTTACCACAGACACTCCAGGACATAGCAGATGCAACACTACAGGAGTTGATGAAACTAATACAAATAGGATGGCCAGCGGAACAAACTGACATTTCCCCTGCCATACGTCAGTTTGCCCACTGCAAGGATGAGCTGAGCTACCATACAGTAGTAATATACAGAGCAATGTGAGTAGTCATACCAGCAGAGAAACGCAGGAACATGTTACGCGTGCAAATTACACACTAGCCATGTAGGAATAGAAGCAACATTAAGACGTAAAGAGAAAAACTGTATACTGGCCCCATTTGGAGCAAGATATGAAACACCACATAGAGACCTGCATGGCATGTTCGACATATCAACCACGCCCTCTCCATGAACACAATACTCCAACAAGACCATGGCACAAAGTCTGAGCTTGAGGGACAACAGTACTAGATTGTGGTGGACTACTACTCCAATTTCTGGGAGTTGGACAAAGCTACTGACCACTGACAACTAAAAATAACCGAGAAATTCAAATTACATTTCACCCAATATAGCATTCCAGAAGTTGTAGTAACAGACGACGGGCCATCATTTGCGAGCTAGGAGTTTGTTAATGTTGCAACAACTTGGCAATTCAAACATATCACATCAGCTCCATTTCATCTACAAGGCAAGGCAGAAGCCACAGTAAAGATAGCCAAGACGATGCTAAAGAAATGCAGACTATCCAATACACATCCAGCCATGGCTATCCTTGAATGGTGCAACACACACACTCACAAACACAAGGTATGGAGTCTAGTGCAGCTCAGCAATGTATGGCCAGGCACCTAAGGATTCTCCTCCACATAGCTAACAGACAGCTGAAACAGAGAATACCAACGGCAGTACGAGCCACGCTCATCACCAAGAAGGATGCAAACAAAAACGTTTACAAAAAAAAAAAAAACAAAGGTGCTCCCAAGCTTAGATCATGGACAAACAGTTATGGTGCAAGGTATAGGAGTAGCCAAGAAGTCATAGCCACCAGGTTTGATAGACACTAGAATGTCAAACACTTCATATGGCATGCAGATCAAGGACCTACAGACGACAATGATCAGACCAGAAACCTGCAAAACAGCATGAGGGATCATCACTGGCTGTGACAGAGCAGCAACGATCATCCCTCCACACAGAATGCTGTAACTCCAATACAACCAGATGCAGATACAGTTTCCCCACGAGACGACGCTGGGACATCCAACAAGAGCCATACAGCATACCATTAAGAAGAGTTGGCTCCACAGAGCAGTGCTCTCGAGTGCTTTATAATAGACACCATAAGAAAACCTAAGAGATGGGAAGACTTCAAATAAAAAAAAAAAAAAAAAGAAGGGGAGATGTTAGAAGTAGGAGTTGGCAACAGTGGATAAACTAGCAGTATATAGTACACAAACAACAAGTAGATATTACAACTATTAACTGTATCTACACTGAACATCTTTTGTCTGCCATTTTGTAAGATAGCACCATGTGAATAAATAAAGTTTTTTAAGTCATATCTCAGGGAAACGATTGCCAGATTCCTATCAAATTTGGCAAACAAATAGTACTTAGGCAGATGATGTTAAGTGATTTGTTTCAAGTATGTCACACGCTTATTGTAAATAGGCAGCCATATAGCCATTTTCAGCTTAGAATGTTATATCATCGAAACAATGTGATAAATTCCAAATTATCTTTGTATGCTGGCAGTAGGCATTAAAACTATTAACTGTATCTACATGGAGTATATTTTGTCCTCCATTTTGTAACATAGCAACATGTGAATAAATATAATGTTTATGTCCTATCTATCTTGAGCAACAATTGAGAGATTCCTACCAAATTTGACAAACCAATAGTATTGCAATAGGTGGTATATTTTAAGTAGGTCAGGCACTTATTTTCAATGTGTATTTTTTAAGTATGACACACATATTTTCAGAATGGCAGTTATAAAATCATTTTAGCTTTGTGTGCTATATCTATGACATTACGTAATCTATTTTAACATAGCTTTGTATGTTGGCAGTATACAATCATCAATTGTGCTACTACATTATTTTTGTCCTCCATTTGTGAAAACCGCCATATGAAAATTATGGAGGTTTTATGCCATATCTGAAGGATCAATCAACCAATTCCCTCCAAATGTTACTGGATCATTTCATCTAACTTGTATCAAATTGTGCACACTATAAATGCTACAGAAGTCAATGTAAACTTTCAGAAACCAATGGTCAAAATGGCAGCATCATAAATCATTTAGGTACGTTTGCCACATATATTAAACAATTTAATCAAATTCAAGCAAACTTTGTAGGTAGACATTGTACATTAGAAACATAATATATAGAGCTTATTTTACTTTGGAAATTTTCTACAATAGCATTAATAATAAAATTAAGTTTTCTTATGGCATATCTCTGGGACCAAACAACCAATTTCCACAAAATTCTTAACACAAGTAGCACTACGGTAGGGCATGTAAACTTACATATTTTAAGAGACTACGTCACTTTTTTTTTTTTCTTCAAAATGATGGCCCTCTAAATATGTTAGGTTAGTAAACCCTACAAATTCAAAACATTAGATGATTAAATCCCAAGTTTATTATCCGAATCCAACTTGCATAATGCAGTGCATTGCACACTAGCTTATTGTACGAAGTTTCCTGGTTCAAATGCTGGGTAAGACCCATGTGTATTTGTAATTGTCTCACTAACGTTTCATACGTTTCTGGTTTCATTTCAAAAACGAGTCAAGTCCTACCTACCAACTCAGCTTTTAAGAACTTGTTTAAAATTTAATTGCATCCATGTTGAAGAGGGAAGTAGGCTCATTAGTTATATCAGTAACTTTTTGTTCTTATTTGTGCATTACAAAAACAGGCACTGCAACTGTTACAGCTAAATTTTCAAAAATTAAGCAATGAAATGGGGGGCATTGTACGCCATTTATAATTTCACTACTATTTCACGTAAATATAAAAATATGAACTAAAACATTTCAACATAACCCCTTAAGAAAAATAAATAAAAATTAACCTTCTATTACTTAAGTAACTACACCCGACGAGACAATACACACGTGATAAATTTTTAAAGAAGTTCTTGATAAGTAGGCCTTAACATCTCATTAGTAGCCAATATCATTAGAGATTGAACCAGAAACATATGCCACAGTAATGAGACACACACATGCCTTGGACTTGAAATCAGAAAAACCTTGTACCAAAAACTATAGTGCAATTTACTGCATTATGGAGGTAGCATTCAGAGCATCAACTTCAGATGTAATCTGTCTAATGTTTTGAATCATAGGGTTTACTAACCTCAAATATTTACAAGGCAATAATTTTGAAAAATAACTGTCTGAGCCACTTAAACCATGCAAGAGCTACTTGTTGTGAAGAATTTGGTGGAAATTGGATGATACGATCCCAAGATACTGCATGAAATCTATATTTTTATTTGGTGCTATCGTAGATAATTGTCTTGGAAACAGGTTCTACACATTGACGCATGCGCATGACGGCTACGTGACTCTGTGGTGTACGTCCTACGGGAGCCAGGTTTCAGCATGTGTCAGATCAGGGATAACTGATTTGAGACAAGCTCTAATGAGGAGGGGGGGGAAGTCTGCAGTATTTGGTGCTTGGCCTTAATGAGACCCCTGAACAGGGTTGGACGTGTAGGCTGCCTGCTGGGTACGAAGTCGGGCTGTGCGAGGTGAGGTCTCTTGATGGTCGAGGTAAGTGTGGTTGCTGGCTTACCTTTCACGAGCCTCACCCAGGCTTAAAGAGAAATGACTGCTGCCATTGTGACGATTCTTGTGCAGGGGCAGCTGCATGCAGATATGTCCAGTGAAGGTTCTGCAGCGACGGAAGATTCTAGATAGCTGCGCAGATGACGGACAGTGTCTGGGCGTTGGAGACTGGAGTCAGAGGGCATTCCCCAGAGCCAAGGGTAGACCCTGCGGTATGCTGACGGATGGGTGTGCTGCTCTAAGAATCTTGATCAGTGGTCCAAAGAGGTTGGCAGGCTGGGCTGTGAGGTGGGACTCAACAGCTGTCTAACGGCCTGCACTCACTCTTGGGGAGATTAACAGCTGATGGCTTGTATATATTGGTTACTCAAAGGCTCGCCAGCTGTAAGGACAGCAGCTATCCTATAGTCCCTCCACTGTATACTCCTCCTGCAGGTGAACGGCACAAACTGAAAGATGCTAATGTTCACCTCCTCTCTGAAGAGGCACACGACTCTCTCTCTAGCTAAGGTGTACCCACCAGAGGTGGTTAGGTCTCTGCTAGTCAAGACTATCACTCCGTCCGGCGAGTCTATACGCGGTGCATGGAGTAAGTTAACTGACTCTGGTGTTCTAATCACTTCATCGTGTAGTCTTGCTAGTAGGAGTCTCTACCAAACTGGGCACCAGGTACCTCTCACTACCTTATCCATAGTATGGGTGGCCTATCAATATGTGTGTCTTATATAAATTATGTGCGGGCTGTCCTTGGATTTGAAAAGTCGGTCAATGCCGTGGTCCCCTGCCACTCCCTTGAGGGATGATACACACCACCAGGATTGAAGAGAGGTACACAGTCCACCCGAGAACTGATACAGCGAGGTTAGACTGCAACGTGTTTACTCCCGAGAGAATGAACACGGTGACCCATACATTTCCTGCACTTGCCAACCCCTTGGCAACCTACGGAGATTAACTAAGGACAGGTGAAGAGGCCTGTCAGAGTTAAAACAGCAATAAAGCATACTGTATAGACCTGAAGAGACATTGGGGGTATATTGCCCATAGGTACCACGTGTCAATACAATGCCTCTAATAAACAATGTCAGCTTACTAAGTTTGGTTGAATTGTTTAGTAGATATGACAAACTTATCAAAATTATTTGTTTTACCAGCATTTTGAAAATCTGTCTCTCACTCAAACCACGTAAGTTTACATGGCTTTCTGTAGCATTACTGATGTGCAAAATTTGGTGGAAATTAGTTGAATGGATCCAGAAACAAAATATCCAAATGTTCCATTTTTCCCACCTGGCACTATTTTTAAAAAAAAACCAGTAAAAGAAGATCACTGTACGCACAACTGATGCTCCTAATGAATATGCTAAATTTTGATTAATTTTGTTGAATTAATAGAAATAACACACTAATCTAGTTCATTCATACTAACACAGCTTTAAAAAATCCTGCCCTACCTTAAATAATTAAGTTCATAGCACTTCTTTTTGAGGGAATTGATTGATTGGTACCCAATATATGGCATAAAACGTCAATTCTTATCATGTCGTGATAGTCAAAAATGGCTAAGAAAAAGGTTACGTATTGAAATAATTTACAATTGTCATGGACACTACCAGCATATAAAGTTCAGTTGGAATTATTTGGAACATGTGGCATACTATGCAAAATGATTTACAAGGCTGTTATTTTGAAAATATATAACCATCCCCTTAAATCATATAAATTTAGATGGAGTACAAAACTCAACCTTGTCGCATAAATTTGGTTGGAATTATATAATTGTCTCCCAAGATAGGACACAAAAGCTTAATTTTTCCATGGTGGAGAAAAAAGTTTACGTAATAGCTGATTTGTGCTTGTATAGAAACTGCCAGCGTATGAAGTTAATTTATAATTGTTTACTTAGCAGCTATTCTGAAAATAAATGTCTGACCCACTAAAACATATAAATTAGTATGGTCTACCATAGTACAATTTCTTTGCTAAATTTGGTAGGAACCAGTTAATTGTTTCCCCGAGATATGACAATTTTTTTTTTCTTCATGTAATGCTGTCTTCGAAAAGTGTCGGACCAACAATATCAATCTCTAAATGGAATGCTTACATGATGCATTGTCAACAAACTACTTTCAGCTTAAAATGGTAAAATGGTTCAAGGTATAGCATAACTGAAATGACTGCCATTCTGAAAGTCAACAATCAGTAAGGTTGAATATTACAGAAGTCTGTGTCCTTATTAAGTACTGTATATGTCTGTACCAAGATTGGCGAAATTCGGTTCACACATTCAAAACTGTTTTGGAGATAACGCATGCACGCACGCGGAAATGAACTCTTAAGACTTACTTTCCTTCGGAAAGTAGGCTAAAAAAATGAATGCAAAGTACTTACACACTTTCACTCAACTGCACAAACTTCTGACAGCTCTTCATTCATAAATACAGTAAATCACTGCATAAAATACCAGTTTCTGAAAGTTCACTCTTACTCTGACCAACTGAATCTGTATATGTACATTATAAAGTGGATAACGTTCTATCATTTACCATTTGTCGCCATGTATAGGCAGCACAAAGTGGGGTGCAGCTTATATACAAGATATTGGCATTAGAATTTTGTCAGCATACAGTACATTTTAATGTTTGAACTTGAAGGAAGGAAGTGAAGAGGAGAGGATGAGGAGGAGGGGGAGGGAAAAAAATTCAAAACCTTTTTCCACTCTTGCAATTATTTGTTCATTCGCATTCATAAACAAAATAACCTTCATCCCGCACCTGTAACGTGTAAACATGTTGGAGCTCGGCCATAGATGCCGTACATGAGAAAATAATTTCTGTGCTGTACAACAGAAAGATATCTTACGTCGTTTGCACGCCCGCCGTGGCACTACAAGTGCACATTGATACAATGCCATTTTGCGTAACATGTTGCAGTGGATTTGCTTTCTTGAGACACGTTAACATCTGTGGCATAGTAATCGCAGGATGTATATTTGTAAACATTACAACATAATCCAAGTTTTCTGTCACAAATGTTTTATAGGGGAGAAATTAAGTCTGAATTTACTATGTTTGTACGGATCCGTAACTTAACAATATTTACAGGAATACAAGAATCCAGTGTGGCCTATACTTGAAATATTAATTTTCCCAAACTTTTCATCAAAAACTCCTGAGCAGCCTATACACGTCAAAATACTGTAGTTTCCCAGTACTGGAGCATTGCTCCAATACATCCCTGTGTGAGAGTAAAGTAGGGAGCGAGTGCACATGTGTAAGAGACTGAATGTATACGTGAGTGCAAGTGCTGAAAGTGAATGCATGTGAGCATGTGCATGTAAGTGTGCAGTATAAGTATGCATGTGCAAATGTGCATGAACATGAGTGAGCAAGAGTGATAAGAGGTAGTGTAAGAAAGGGTGAATGTGTGTGGCAGAAAGAAAGTAAGAATGAGAATGATACAGAGGAAGTGAATGATGATGGAATGTGACAGTATATGTGAATGTGAGGTCATTGTGCGTGTGTGTGTGTGAAAGAGAGGGAGATAGAGACAAGAGGGAGAACATTGCTACTCCATTATATGTATAAACATTAAATTTCATAATATAGTAATTTATTTTATACGAAGAATGATAATAGTAGTATGTGAGTAGAGAAACTCATTTGGATTTTATAAAAATCATTAATTTTACAATAGCTAAATATTTAGTGCATATGTACTCTTTGTACTACTTGCTAACAAAAAAATTTACAAACAATTTTCTTTTAAACTGTACTAGTTGTCAAGTTATGCATGAAGGCATCAACAAATCAGTGATGTACAGTAGCTGTATTTTTTGTCTTCCTGACTCATTTTCTATACACATTTCTCAAATATAGCCAACTTTAGATATAAAACAAAGAAACTAGGCTATATCACTGGTGTCAACAAAAAAAAAAAGACAAGATTATTTATTTTGAAGTGTTTAATAAATAATTACTGTACAATAACAATGTGTAAAATCTCTACATGTGTAACCGAAAATACAATTCATTGGCTTCTGAGATCAATGTTTCTCAACCACTCAACATAATCAACTATAACATGTATAAAACAGTTCATGAAGTGCAGAGTACTTACGGATGAAAGCTAAACTTGACTTAGCATTAACAGAGCTACAAATGCTCTCAGATATAACTCACAAAAAATATTTTTACTGACTTCATAGGCACTTTCATGGCAAGACTCCAGTTTAGAATGAGAAAATATTTAACTACTGCACTGCCTTAAGTAAAACTCGTCAACATCTTGATTTCAGCAATTTATAGAATATAACAACCACACAGAATATTTTGCACATGCAAGGCATTCAGAAGTAGTGCACTCCTCTAGGTAAATCTAAATTGCAATTCTCCACACTATAAAAAATATATATCAAATATATCATACATAACATTTATATTTAGAAAATAAATAAAAATACTATCTTTGGCTTATTGCAAAACTAATTGCCCTAAACAAATTTCAAGCACCAAATAATGAGGAGATTTAAATTGAGATATTTTTTTACTAGTCAGTGCTATATACTTCTGGAAAAAAAAAAATGTTTTACGTAGACACCAAACCTGCTAAACAGGTTTATACACAATTTTTACAAAGTACACAGCAATTCTACAAAATACACGTTGCACACTTTGACTTCTATTTTACAAAGTATCACCTTCCAACGTTTAGTAAGTTATGTACATTTTACAACGACATAGATATACATAGACTGCTAGTAGGACAACATTTTTGATTCCAATTGAAACTCTCTGGCAGCCAAGTTTGTGATGTAATTTAATGACGTAGTGGGCATAACAATGTTGAGTTTCAAGCATCTAGCATCAGTGTGTTAAGAAATAACATATTTTTGTGTGATAAAGAAGTTGCTAAGGAGTGTATAACGCTGGAAGTAGGTACTTTAGATGCAAGAGAATGCCTAGGATTTTGTGTTTGTCTACAAGTGATAATACAAAATGCCAAATTCGTGCACAGCTTACAATTACACAAACAGAGCTTCTCGTGGATTTGGAATATCTTTTTACAAGTAAGTTGTGACCTGTATATGTGACTAGTATGTATTGCAGCATGGCCTAGTGCCTAATTACTGGCGTAGTGTAATAACAACTTCACGGTACAATGCTGACTGTAAAGTAGGTAGGTCCTCGTATCGGCAACTTGACTAACATTCGCTGGCTCCAGAAATTTATTTGTACCTAATTAGACCAGAGGCTTATCTGAAATAAAGGTTTACAATACAAAATAAAGATTTATGTATTGCTAGTATTATTCAAATCATCCTAAAGAATAATTTCAACTTGTCCACTTCTATTTAATGTGTGTTGGGGTGTAAGCTTAATAAATCACAGTTTTTTCTTTATTTTCTGTTTTTGTCATGTTGATGAGAGGCAACATTAGAAAGAAAATAAAATGTCGCACAGAAACTACATTACAGTACTCAACCATTTCTCTAGCGGAGTAGGCTGAGACTGCTGCAATTTAAATAAACATAACCATTCCCATATCTAAGAGACAAACATGTTGTTCGTAGCGGCGCATGCTATATTAGCCATATCTAAGAGACAAACGTGTTGTTCGTAGCGGCGCATGCTATACTAGCCATATCTAAGAGACAAACGTGTTGTTCGTAGCGGCGCATGCTATATTAGCCATATCTAAGAGACAAACGTGTTGTTCGTAGCGGCGCATGCTATACTAGCCATATCTAAGAGACAAACGTGTTGTTCGTAGCGGCGCATGCTATACTAGCCATATCTAAGAGACAAACGTGTTGTTCGTAGTGGCGCATGCTATACTAGCCATATCTAAGAGACAAACGTGTTGTTCGTAGTGGCGCATGCTATATTAGCCATATCTAAGAGACAAACGTGTTGTTCGTAGCGGCGCATGCTATACTAGCCATATCTAAGAGACAAACGTGTTGTTCGTAGCGGCGCATGCTATACTAGCCATATCTAAGAGACAAACATGTTGTTCGTAGTGGTGCATGCTATATTAGCCATATCTAAGAGACAAACGTGTTGTTCGTAGTGGCGCATGCTATATTAGCCATATCTAAGAGACAAACGTGTTGTTCGTAGTGGCGCATGCTATATTAGCCATATCTAAGAGACAAACGTGTTGTTCGTAGCGGCGCATGCTATATTATCCATATCTAAGAGACAAACGTGTTGTTCGTAGCGGCGCATGCTATATTAGCCATATCTAAGAGACAAACGTGTTGTTCGTAGGGGCGCATGCTATATTAGCCATATCTAAGAGACAAACGTGTTGTTCGTAGTGGCGCATGCTATATTAGCCATATCTAAGAGACAAACGTGTTGTTCGTAGTGGCGCATGCTATATTAGCCATATCTAAGAGACAAATGTGTTGTTCGTAGCGGCGCATGCTATATTAGCCATATCTAAGAGACAAACGTGTTGTTCGTAGCGGCACATGCTATACTATCCATATCTAAGAGACAAACGTGTTGTTCGTAGCGGCGCATGCTATACTAGCCATATCTAAGAGACAAACGTGTTGTTCGTAGTGGCGCATGCTATACTAGCCATATCTAAGAGACAAACGTGTTGTTCGTAGTGGCGCATGCTATACTAGCCATATCTAAGAGACAAACGTGTTGTTCGTAGTGGCGCATGCTATACTAGCCATATCTAAGAGACAAACGTGTTGTTCGTAGCGGCGCATGCTATATTATCCATATCTAAGAGACAAACGTGTTGTTCGTAGTGGCGCATGCTATACTAGCCATATCTAAGAGACAAACGTGTTGTTCGTAGTGGCGCATGCTATATTAGCCATATCTAAGAGACAAACGTGTTGTTCGTAGTGGCGCATGCTATATTATCCATATCTAAGAGACAAACGTGTTGTTCGTAGCGGCGCATGCTATACTATCCATATCTAAGAGACAAACGTGTTGTTCGTAGCGGCGCATGCTATATTATCCATATCTAAGAGACAAACGTGTTGTTCGTAGTGGCGCATGCTATATTAGCCATATCTAAGAGACAAACGTGTTGTTCGTAGTGGCGCATGCTATACTAGCCATATCTAAGAGACAAACGTGTTGTTCGTAGTGGCGCATGCTATATTAGCCATATCTAAGAGACAAACGTGTTGTTCGTAGTGGCGCATGCTATATTAGCCATATCTAAGAGACAAACGTGTTGTTCGTAGTGGCGCATGCTATACTAGCCATATCTAAGAGACAAACGTGTTGTTCGTAGCGGCGCATGCTATATTATCCATATCTAAGAGACAAACGTGTTGTTCGTAGTGGCGCATGCTATACTAGCCATATCTAAGAGACAAACGTGTTGTTCGTAGTGGCGCATGCTATATTAGCCATATCTAAGAGACAAACGTGTTGTTCGTAGCGGCGCATGCTATATTATCCATATCTAAGAGACAAACGTGTTGTTCGTAGCGGCGCATGCTATACTATCCATATCTAAGAGACAAACGTGTTGTTCGTAGCGGCGCATGCTATATTATCCATATCTAAGAGACAAACGTGTTGTTCGTAGTGGCGCATGCTATATTAGCCATATCTAAGAGACAAACGTGTTGTTCGTAGTGGCGCATGCTATATTAGCCATATCTAAGAGACAAACGTGTTGTTCGTAGTGGCGCATGCTATATTAGCCATATCTAAGAGACAAACGTGTTGTTCGTAGTGGCGCATGCTATATTATCCATATCTAAGAGACAAACGTGTTGTTCGTAGTTGCGCATGCTATATTAGCCATATCTAAGAGACAAACATGTTGTTCGTAGTGGCGCATGCTATATTAGCCATATCTAAGAGACAAACATGTTGTTCGTAGTGGCGCATGCTATATTAGCGATAACGATTGCCATTGCACTATTGCGTGGTAAGTTAGGGAACATTCGAAAACCTTTGGCAAGAATGTGTGCATAGCCACTCACAGCATACAAGTCAAACTTACTGTTGTACTTAAATGAAACATATCAGTTCTTAAAAATAAAATGTCTACAAAATCAAAACTGGGGGATTCTTTACGTCACATGTTTACCAACTTAAAAATAAACACATTTTCCTAAAAAGTTTGTTTTGAAATGAAAACTGATTAGAAAAAAAAATGAAAACATCCTGCTTTACTACGTGAATTGTAACTAGGCAATTTTATTAAGGCTGTGGTAATGGGTGTAGTTTTTTCAATTGTAGAATGATCTTTACCAGGGATGGACAGGTAGAGAATGGCATCCAGACTTTACATTTTTGTGGGGAAAAAAAAAAAAAAATTCTAATGTGCAGGACCATGGTTGATATCGGTAACAAAGGGATTAAGTGCAAGAAAAATGTTATCTTTGCCAGAAAACACTAAGATCAATTAAAAAAAAGTGAAAGATGGTCACAAGTGGTTAAACTAGATTGTAGTAGAGTCCATGGGCAGTCTTTCAGTATCAGCATAGTCTTTGACACAACTTACCAGACACATGTCATTCTGTCATGTTTGCACAAGTAAGGATTATTGTAGCACATTTTGTAGCAATATTCACATATTCAGAATGTCCAGACCTTTTAAGGTGGATATGTGCAGTGCAAAGAAAGGATTGAATGCCATCTGGTCACAGCACACTGTTTTCTCAGCCTTTGATGCCTGAAATTTTGCTGTAGGCAATTCTTATTAGAATCATTGTAAAATTCTTGTAGTTTTGTAACATTTATGATCTTTTTTTCCTTCAGAAAATAGGGGATCTCCACCTCCACTATTGCCCCACAGTTCAGATATTTAAGTAATTTATAAATAATGATTAATGTACACACTGTCAACTTATTGAGTGGAATATACAGTTGCATTGTTTTCAAAATTTTCTGTGAAGTATTTATTGAAACCCACAATCCTTGGAAAAAAATACGAAGCAAATAAAAATGTCAGTACTCTACATGAAGTAAAATGATTATAAGGATGGTTTATTATTTGAAATCATCCAGACTGCAATTAAATAATACAGTAATTAGTTGAGATTTTAATTTGATTAGCAAACAGGGATCAGCAATTTAATTTTTCAGAATTTAATCAGACTGAAATCACACACTGCTTATTCATTCCCAGTAGTTCTGTGGTACTTTTTCTTTCGTTGATCATACATATATTATTCTAAAGAGGAATATTTTTGATGAGAGTTTGTGTGAATTTGAAAGGGTATTTATTTGTGTGTCTACATTCTAAGTGAAAATGTCACTACCCTGAACATTTGTTTGCAGTTGTCTACACTAACCCTTATGCTGTTCCTTATTCTGGGTGACAAAATAAAGAACAAATGTTTCCTATGTTATCCAAGTTACACTGAGTCTCATATATGTCACAAACAGTAATTGAACCCAAGACAATAAACAATCATTTTATTGTGTAAGCACTTTAACACCTTACAATGGCATACTAGTTTTAATACTATCTCTACAGTACAACTTTTTGTTCACTAAGCAGTTTGAGCTACATAGAACCATATGCATTGTCAATTTTTACTGTAACTGACAGAGAATACCAAAAAACCCACAACTTTTTTTACAGATTACAAAAAATATATGTAAATAAAAACTAACCCACATATTGGGGACAATATGCAGCTATAAATCTGAACTAATAAAAAATGTAATAAAACAGACTTGTGATATTGTGGAATTTTAGTTGGCTAATGTGGTATGGTTATCAAGTTCTGTATCACTAGGCTGTGAGCAGCGTCTTCTTACATGAGGTGTGGACAATATTTTTCCTCGCTGCTTTGGGGCACAGATGGTCTGTATATTTTCTCCTTGCCGAAGATCCACTAGACTTCTGTAATAGCCAAAGTGCAGCAGACTAAGGGTATAAGCCACCTGTTCCCACACGATTCACACAGTGCTCTGGAGTTTTACTTCGTAATTTACACGTACAGTGCTGAATCTCTGTTTACAGTACCTATCACGGGAACTGTAATCTGCAAAGTCACGTTGCTTAACAGATGACGGCATGCGGTGCATATTGAGTAGTAAACAAATAGTGGTTACCCTATTGAAGCATTCCAAAATATAATATTACATTTTGTAGTTTTATTATTTATTTTAAATTTTTTTAAAGTTACTCTGCTATTGAGGTTTTGAGGTCTCAACAAAATTATTTTTATTTTACACTAATTCATGGTGTTTCACTTTAAATTTTGATTCATGGTTGTAGGTATTCATGTTTTTAATGCCTCTCGAGCGCAACACCATTTCAAAAGAAATGAGACAACAAAAACAGTTAATATTACTCTAAAAAGTTTATTTTGCATTTAATGTTTGGACAAGAAATGTTTGAGGCTGTAGTTCAATTGCTTTAAACAATGGATTACAATTGGGTATTTTATGTGCTAATTGGTTGAACATTTGGAAATTAAAGTATTAAGATTGCATTTGATTGGGTGCAACATTGATTACCAAAGTGCAAATGAAATTAATAAGTCTCTGCACCGAGCAGCGATATCAGCCTTCATCAGAACATATAAAATGTATGTGTTTCATTGGCAGGTGTATATGTAGATCGGTAATTATAATATAACTACTTTATTGTACATGTTTAATATAGTGCACTAACTGTTACATTGTTGCATTTTTGTACGTTATATTCACTTTTATGCCTTTTGAACATATTTGTTAAAAATTTATTAAAGAACATGATGCAGTCTATAGTCTCATTTAATTTGTTCCTGCTGTTTTAGTACAGTATACTTCTTAGATAAATATGTAGTGTTTTTGGGTTTAATGTTCGTAAGGCGGTATTTAACAGCAGCATTATTGATCACGGCAACACGGATTCACAGAAATCTTTAACAGTGCTATATAAAAGTAAATATGTTTACAACTCATGCTGCAACGAGACTTAGCAAGCAACAATTGGCAGAGATTAGTATAAATTCTATTCACATAACTAGGCACAACAGACTTGTTTCTGTGCGCCCATAATGCTCATTTTCAAGCAATAAGGCTACATATAAACTCTTTGTAATGTCAAATGACAGAAAATTTTAATCTTTGAGGGTTAATTCACTGCTAGGCTTTCAGTTAATATGGTAATGTGTGTTTAGGTGTTTCAAAACAATTGGGGTGTGTGGAGAGGAGTCAGCCGGGTAGCCAAATGTACTGTTTATGATATGCCTGTAATAATCCCGTTGTCTGTTGCAGTACACTGTATATTGCTATTTTTAAACATTGATTGCATAACTAACACAATACAAAGGTTAAACGGTACTTTCCGACAAACAAATGGTCACTCGGACATATTTAGGAAACCACCAAACATGACATACATGGGGTGATTTTTCAAAGGTTCCAATCAAAAAGTTTAAAGATATCACAAACTGTTTACTTGGGTCTCGTAGAGTTCTTAATGCATTAGGACAACAGTAAGCCTACATTTAAATTTTAAAAAAATGTTTTCCAAATGCAGCATTATTTCTATAGGCAGTTATTTACAATCACTAATTTTACTAAAAGTACAAATGCAGTTTGGTTTCTATTTAAATTAACTGCACACATTGCTGCTATTTTACCGCACAGGTGTGTCGCCTAATTCCACTAGTAAGTACCCCCTAGCTTTTTCGAAGAGGAAAAGGAACTTTCCAGTTATATTTTACCTACTCTAAATGAAGTTAACAGCTGTGCACTTCACTTCAATTCCTCGGTATTGGGGTAAATTTACAGTGCCATACGTAACAACTCATACGATAATGTACCTTCCAGGTCTGTTATTTACAGCAGACAATAGCAACTCTACCTGTACAGAGTAGAGAGGTTTTATAAAAATACACCTGATTACAAATACGTATATACAAAACCAGCGTACAATGGACAAGTGTATTGGTTGAACATTCACGAACCGCGGAAGGAAATATACATAAAACAAACTTATTTCACGAAGAACCTGTTTAGACATTATTTCTCTTTACAATTTACTTATTGTAGCCGTATGTATCACCTTTCACATAAGGTTGGCATGAGATAATGGCAAATGTTTGCAAGTTGTCGCATAGCTACCATAAGAAACAACACATCATGGAGCTTTTGTTGCCCACATCGCCTCAAAACATCGTTCAGTCTCACTCACTCATTCGGTAGTCTGCCGTCGACAGCAGTAAATAGCGCTGCAAGCACAGCCATCGGCAGTCTATGTATCTCTAGGTCGTTGGTTATTTATCAAAACAACTGGATTGGCAACAGCGACAAACATACTCACAATATTACACAGCAAATTGCACAGTTCTAAAGTAATTAACATAAAATAACTTAAAAATTCCAAAAAAAAATAGTGAAAAAGAGACAAGGCACCCTTTAAGACACTACAATGATATAATATACACTTTATTTGTTCCCAATCAAAATTATTTTAAAAAATTACTCGAAATATGAAATGTTCAGAACAGTACAGTAACTGCACATATACAACGTCTATAGTACATCAAATATTTGTGCAATCCACTTGTGAAAAAATTCCTTCCCCTTAACTACACACTCTTTAATGTTAACACTGGATAGTAATGAAAAACTTTCCCAAGTCTTAACGTCTTACAAATATGTACAAATGAGAAATGAGAAGGTAGAAAATTGTTTACAGAAGAGGGCAGAAACAGCAGGCTACAATGGCTTGAACATGATGACAAAGCAAAACGACGAACAAAGTTGTGTACAAGAGACAAACTGCCACAGAGCTCAATGTTTCTTCAACTCTGTGAGACTATGACACAGTTATTTTTATAAGTGAAATGCCCTCACCCACTAAAATGAATCGTAAAAACCTTTCCAACGTATTTTCTTTTTTAATTTATAGTCCCACAACAATTTTGATCTTACAGTCATAATACATGCCAAATTAATTTCTGACGACAAAACATCATTTTAAAAAATACTGTTGGTTTTCGCCAAGAAAGTAACACTTTCAGAATGAATCGCAGAATTCCTTGGGGGGGGGGGGGGGGGGACATTTTTGTTGCTTTGTTATCACAAATGTTACTCTCGCAAATTGTAGGAACCCATAGTGATGGTAACATTACTCTCACCGCGTAAGACTGACACACTCTCACGACAGGAACCATAGAGAGGACTCACTTTTGTATTAATGACTTGACTTTCAATCAGTCCCAATTCCTGCTTCCACTCACATTTACAAAGTTTAGGAGAAAATAAAGCCCAGCAACATACATTTTAAAATACTTTCCTCCAACACTGAAACCCTAGAGCAACCAAATGAAGCAGTTCCGCCACAATCATCCATGGCTGTATTAAACCTGCAGTATCTGTACATTTTATTAGTCTTCTCTTTGTGATTTTGATTCACATTAGTAAAATTATGACTGGATAAGCATTATCTAAGTAATATTTTCCATATGACTGAAAACATGAAACATATAACCTAGGAACTTCTCAATATACATTTCACAGCCCTATTTGGTTGTCGCTGCCATAGACATCAGACTGGTTACATAGACCTTTTATAACTCAATCTGTGTTACTAACCATAATGACGCTAATTTTTACTTGTTTTTCATTATATTCTGCTATTTCTATAACATACAAACAAGCATGGCTTTTTTGCTTACAAATATTCAAGCAGTTGAATGGAGTTCTGCTACTTTTATCAAAACCACTAGCACACGTCAAATGTCCACTGCGACACCTTGATAGCAAATAAAGTGTTACCAATCACCACACCACGCTCTGATACTTTCTGACAGAGCCGTACATTATGGACGTTATACTATAGTGATAATGTTAGGGTCTAGCATGAGTGAAAATTAATTTCACTTCATTAAACTAGTTAATAACATTCAGTAAAATGTGAATTACCTATTTCAATGAGCAGCCAAAGTTTCATAATAAATATTTTTTTTATACTGATATTAAAGTGATAATATAACAATTACTCTGAAAGTATATGAACTGTTATACGATTGAAATACACTTTTAAAAATCCTAACTTATTACACCTGAAAAATACCACAAATAGAATTTCAAGGAATTCTAGGCTAACTTGAAATCAACCCTTGAAAAAACCTAGCCTCACATACTTTACTTAACGTCCACCTATTCCCAAACAGAAAAGGATTTTTACTTTATTAAAACTACAAACATAACTTTATTGGCCAAGAAAAGAAAAGAATAATGGTAACATATTATACACATAGGTGCTTCAATAAGTAGCATAGTATCTGTATAAACACACACATTTTTTTACCCCAAACATTTATTTTGTAGGCCTAAATATATTCTTCAAAAGCTAAAAAAAATGTGATTGCCACAAAAACAATGATAACTCTCAATAATTTTAGTAAAAGCCTTTTAAATTCATTTACAACTAATATGTAATACTAGTATGCAGATCCACGTTAAATTTTGGGAGAAGATAAAATGTGGAATGTGGTAATACGGCTATAATCTGCACAGGGAAAATGGGCAGACACTTTCTATTGGCATTTCCAACAGCCACTATCATAACTGTTTAGTACGTAGTGAATTTCTCAGAACCTCAAAAGAGGAATAAAAAATTCAAAATGGTATTTTCTGTCCATGCTACAGCTTATTAATTTTCACATGGGCATATTTCCATAATTAGCTCACACCCTGAAAGACTGCAAAGAACAAGGTGAGTGCAGGGATCTATGTAAAAAAAAAAAGGTGAAAATTATATTAATGAAGATGCCAAAAAGTGAAATAAATAATCCAACACACAACAGACCCGCCTACAATCACATGAAGAAAAAAAATTTTAGACAAAACTTCTTTAATTTACAAAATAAATGGGTAGAATAGATTCCAAAGTGGTGTTTCGGGCTGCTGTATATTAGGACCTAGTTATTATTTCTGAGAAGCGCATGTTGAAATATTTGTATAAACCAGTACTGCAGAAATTACACAGCTAACAAACACTGTTGTAACACTTCTCACTACATTGGAGCATGTTTGTGTTGTGAACAAGCAAGCATTTAAATGTACTGTAACAAACAGGTTCATCACATTGGTAACTTACTTTACGACATGTCAACATTGATATCATCATGATATGAAGTACATCTATCTATGTGGCTCCAGCAAATTGGTTAGCTGCAGATCAGTGCTGAGCCGCGAAGAGAGCACAGAGCTTCGCACCTTACCTGCATCCGATTGCATGCTCTCACTTTAATCCATTCAGACCCGGTGTACACAGTTGTATCAATTACTCCCATGTAGGTAATTTTTGGTCTGTACGACACACTATGAAGCTAAATAACCAATTATCTTGCCTGTGGCTCAGTAGTTCACTAAAGTCTTTAACTGGTCTAGGTCATAATTGGTTTGTATAACTGTAGCCAAACATATAGCCTACATCGCATTGGTGTTATGTCAACTTAAGTACAGCACACATCATCAATTTTCTTATTTGGAACACCTGAGGCCGTAAAGCATACTATTTTATATTTCCATGGTTTTCTTCTTCTTAACCCTCCACACTATGACACTATTTAGGATGGCAATCAAATACAAAAATTTACCTATCTGTAAATTAATAGGCAGCTTAAAAAGTAAAACCCAAGTGAACAATTTTGAAATTATTTTACAAATTTCTAGAAAAATCACTCAATTAACCTGGCAGACACAAAAATAGTTAGGCCTACTAGCACTTAAAAGGAATTATAAAATTTCCCTTCCAACAGGTTTCCCAACTGTCAGACATTTGACTTTCTGTGATGATTAGCATCTATTGGCTGCAAGGACTTTCAAAACACAATCTGTCAAGTTTCCCACAATGCAATATTGCATGGATCTGCTCAACACCTAGTCACTCACACCCTGTAGGTACATCAAGTTTTTTTATATTTAACCATGTGTGATTTGCCAATTCTGAATGGAAATCTACTGAAGCACTACATATTGATTATACACATTTAGCTATTCACATAAGCCTAAACTCTAACCTTTACTAATTTTCACAAAACTACAATACAAATTCAAATTTAGAACATATTGTCACATCCAAAAAAATTTTGTCAATATGATTTTGCAAACATGGATTTGAAATATATAGTACAGCTCAACTCTGAGGCTGCGAGGTTCACAGGGAATCTTGGTAAGCTGCAATCACTGGGTTTAGTGTTCCACCTAATTGGTCCACGAAGTGCATTGCATACGTTTAATCCAACTGCTACATATTTTATAGTTGTGTCTATACACAAAAAAGCATTTAAGAAACATTTAGTGGCCAAATATAAATTCCTAGTTCATATTTAAACTCCAAGAATTTTTTTTGGGTGTGAAAATAGTTAAAAAGGGCATTTGTAGAATCACTTTCTGCTGCTGTATTTTTTATGCATAAACTTCAGAGCTATCGGCAGACACGCATGTTTATTAGCACGCCATAAAAATATAGGGTGGCAGCGGAAAGTGACGTTCAAGCACGCGGCTGACGGGAAGACTGCACGCCAGTTGAGTGCCTTGTAAGTTGAGGCGATGAGACATGTGGTGAGGGAGTCAGCCTTAGAGATACACGTTTCAAGGCCTCAAACAAGCAAACTAACTGCAGGCAGGAGGAACCCTTCAACTGCACTGCTCAGAAGTTCTCCCGGAATGGAGAGGTTTGGGCCGGTTCTTTAACATGGATGTCTTGAGAGCCGATGAGGGTGCAGCAAAGCGAGTATGAGCAGTGCTGGAATTGCAAGGGTGGGGGAAACCACAGATTCCAAAGAAAACAAGTCGACCAATGGCATTGTTTGGCACGATTCCAACACGCAAAAATTTGGATGAACCTTCCAGGAATCAAACCCATTACGCCTTGGTGGGAGGCAAGTAGTCTGACCTTTACACCACTGTGCCCCTCCCCCTCCCCTCCCTCAAACTGCTGCAGTCCATTTTCTTTCAGCAAATGCACAGTTTTTGGTGTACTGGGCACTGGTCATGTTTGAGGTCCCCAACCAGTGTGTGAACAGTCATGTGCATGGGTTTAGTGTTAGGAAGCTTTTGGGTCAAGAAGAGTCATTCTGGCATTGACCAGAGAGTGCACAATAGAGAATAGTGCTACGTTTAACAAGGTGGGCGCCCTGCTCTAGCTAGCACTAGTAACGCTGGCTATTGATAGGTTGGTGATAAATCTGTTAGTCCCGTGATGAAGGCCAATGAAAGGTTCAATGTCCAAACAGGCCAATGGTGTGTTGGCCGCTTCTCTGAGGAGATGAGGTACTTCAGGGAGTAGACCTTTGGCATACATTGGAACTCCAAGTACTTCGTCAAGTAGTTATACGTTCATTTAAGGTTAGGTCCCTTTATGTTAAAGAAAAATCATTGACTCGTTCCTTTGTTTTAACCACACTCGAATTGGAAACTCGGCACAAACTTATCAATCCAAGCACTATGGAATAATTTGTTAAAAATCCAATTTTGAAGATATAAATGGCTTTAATTGTCCAATAAACTGAAAGAAAAGAACATTTACAAATGTCCCACACCAGCAGGATGGCTTAAAATAATTTTTAGACTCATCGCAAAATTATTATGAAAAACTTAAATCTAATCATTGGTTTAATTATGCCTTTTTTTTTTGTTGTAATAATTTACGTAGCTAGAATACATAAACTGTAATTATCATATAAATGCTGCTCCTAGTGATTTATTTCAGTTTCAGTCCATTAGAAATGTCACCCATCCTGGTGTTGAAGATATAGGGTATTGGTTATCAATTTAATTGGTAACAGTATGAAACATTTAAATGGCCCTGCAAAGGCAACTAATTTTACAACCTCCAGACACACAGATAGCAAATTCTTTTCTGTGCTAAGCGAGTCCCACAGTTCTTCTAAAAGAAACTACCATATTTTCCCATCCCTACTTAAATTCAAGGAATGTACTTGACTAATGTGTGTGCATGTCATTTATGAAAACAATTATATTTGTTATTTAAGCATTGTCATTGCCACCATCCTAAATTCATCATGAAAAAAATTATTCTTATATGATGTATAACTCAGTGGAATTGGTAGGGTTGCCAAATGTCCCGAATGGGACTTCCCATATTCTGAAGTTGAAAGAAATATCCCGTACACACATAGGACAGGACATGATTTATATTCCGTTATCTTGGAATTCTTCAAAAATTAACTGGATATTAATAAACAAATTATCAATTTACCACTTCTGCAATTACCTAAAGGTATGTTTACATTGCTGCTCTAACCCAATAACAGAATATTTACAGTAGCAAGAATACAAAATGATGAAAAATTACTATTTGAAATCACAAAACTGACTAAAAATGAATTTTGTACATGCAGCTAATAATTTTCTGTCGTAAAAGTTCAGATAAATTGTTGGCTGATGTACGCTACTGATTTCTGCACATTACAGATAATATTGAAAACTGATTTTAAAAAACAATTTTCCTTGGCCATTTCATTGAAATCAGATGTTCGTCGAGTTGTCCGATATGTCCCTCATGGCAAATATGAAAATGTTGGCAACCCTAAGAATTAGTGTACCATTCCGCCCACATACTTTAGATCGAACTACTGCAAGACACACACCTTCGATCACAGTTTAATCACCAACTACACTACAAAACTCCATCTTCAATGAATGGTTCACTCACGAATGCAACAAGTTTTTACTCATGCATACATGTACAGTTCACAGGCAACTTATAAACTCCAAAAATATTTTTTAAATAACCAATAACGTTCAGTTTTCATACAGTTTCCTACAATTGTAATTTAAGATAGGCCTGTATCAAAACCAACCAAATCAAAAATAGTACTAATCTTTTGAAAATTATTCACGGCTGCAAGTCAGGACTGATAGTGGCTTCCCACATTAAAGAAGATGACTTTGGTGACCAAAACCACAAAATAAAGTGACCAAAAAGTGAACAAAATCACAAAATAAAAATTTAACAAAAAGTGATCAAATGGCTTACATCTAAAATTTTTACTCTTGTCTAATTTGTTAAGCAGATGGCCACAACTTGTGTTTTGTGGTAGACAACTTGGAACTCCTCAAAAGCTCAAAGGTGGAGACGTTGGTGCTCAACATAAGACTGGATTCAAACCCATCCACTGTAGCATCCAGAATACCAAGCCCTTTAGCTGCATGTCTGTTACGTCAGCTTATGCACCACAAAATTATCAGAGCAGACAACGACCAACGGCTCAGTAAGGAGAGTTTTATCTTTACCTAGACAGTACAATCAAAACAAATAGCCACAACTAAGAAAGATAATAAATATGAAACAAAGTGAACATTTCAAGATCTTAAATTTTGTCACATTTCACAAGTATTTGCTATTTGATACATTACTATGATTAAGGTTAACATAACCACGTAAGAGACCCTAGTCCTGTTACATGCTCCTCATTGCATCCCCTGCCCCCTGTCTTGCTCGCGGGGAGAGCGAAGGAGCGTGTGAAGGTCATGCAAACAAACTGAGAGCGTGCTGTGGAAAGCCCTTCGCCACACGCTACTGCTGTGTGCTGCCAACATACGCATATTACAACTCCAGCTGACTGAATTTCTGCAGTTATCTGAAAGAATAATCTGATTCATTGTCCTCACAGCAAGACCCCAAGATGTGGAAAATGTTCCAGTTCGGGCCACCGGGGATACTTCGGGCCTCGCAGATGGGAGTTTAGAGGATTGTGCGACGTTAAGCGACAGGTGTGAACAAAGCCAGCAGAACATGGAGTGGTGTCGAGTGGGGCCAGCAAAAGAGAAGCCTGCAGACTGTGGGCATCGGTAACTGTGAAGAGAGAGACTGACCGGCGGGGCAGGGTGGGACGGGTCTACTGAACTGGGTGCGTGACTGCAAGAAACTTGGAATAATGCCAATAGACAGACTGAATACGTGTAAATTACGAGCGTGACTAACCATTTTAGACGTGGTTAAGGACTTAACTAGAATTGAGGTAGACTTTAAATATTGCACTCACTGAGAAACAAAAAAAGTAAGTAATCGTGGAGAGAGCTAGTTTAACGTTGTAGATAATACTTGTGTGAATAAATTAAAAATCAAACTTAGTTCTGTTATTTTTATTAAGACTTCCATCTCTCACATACCCTCTGGCATCTCGTAACAGAACAAGGTAACTACTATTATAAGAATCAAATTATCTATACCTATACGGCAAAATTCATATGTGGTCGTTGTATACTGCAGTTCACACAAAATCTTACATATTCCATACTTAATTATACAATGCGAAAATTTTGTTGCAAATGCTTGCTGCCCGAGTGTTACCAATTGAGATGCAAAGATGTGCGTATTTTGACACGTGAGCATGATCACAACACAACGTCATTACTATTTGTTTATGGTCAGTTCCACGTAATCATGTTATTGTATTGCTTAATTGAGTGACAATCTAAATTAAATCAAATTGGATGGAAAAATTTGTGATTGCACAATTGCACGTTAGCAAAAAAAATTCTAAAAAGTATCTCTAGTTGATGGGAAAAAAAAAAGTGACAAGGTGAAGAAATTTTAAAAAAGTAGTAACTCATGACCATCCTTAAGAAGGTGACTTGCTATTAGCCCTGCTGCCAGTTATCGAATAGCGAAAATATTATTATTATCCGTGCTCTAATTATTTAGATTCAATTTTGTGCCTCGTATGACAAAAACTATTTTTTAAATATTGCATTCTAGTACTTTTACAAATATAAAAAATTTTGGTTGTTCAAAACATTTATAGCAATGATTCTAAGGAGCTTGTATTTGTAAACTGCGAGCTCCTGCCCCCAAAACAAATTAAATGCAAACCATCAGAAGACAGCCTTTCAACATATTCATACCATACATAGCCTACGTAAAGAAGTGTAATTTATTGTTACACACTCATTTCCATGTAGTAAATACATCTCAAAACCATGCAGAAAGAAAAATACCTCAACAAATAAATATGTTTCTATTCTGCCTTATATTTTTGTTATGGATAACTGCTTCGTTCACAATCAATTTAGTGTACGTAAGCGACTCCCGCAGAGAACATTTACAAAATGTAATCATCGTTATGTTCAACTAGGTAATTGCACACAACTAGAAATTAACTTGATTTTTAGTTAGCGCCTATGTAGTGATTTATTAGAAAATAATATAATTTAGACACATTTTTCAACGGAGTAAACAAAAACAGAAACTGTTGTATATTTTTTAAAGCGTTAGATATACAAATAAATATGTCAATTCTTATGCTTCTTTTCTCCAATTCCATTGACTGAAGGCCTTACTTACACGACACAAAATAAAGATATTTCAGATATGTTTACATGTCGAGGACACATCCCAAATGCACCAAGGCAAACCGGATTCAATCCCTGGCCGAGACACTCCTGGATTTTTACATGTGGGAATTGTACCGGACGATGCCACTGGTCGGCAGGTTTTCTCTGGGATCTCCCATTTCCCCTGCCCTTTCATTACAGCGCCGCTCCATTCTCGCTTCAATCACCCTCATCGGCTCTCAAAACCTCACTGTTCAGACCTCTTCATTCGCTCTTCCTATACGACACAATGGCAATGACCATTAACTGTTCTGTAAAAAAAATGGTTTTCACTGGCCTTCATACTAAACCCCTGTGATGCGACCATGAATTCCAGGTTTGTTTTTGGTACCTGGATTTTACCCATGCAACGTATGTCGACGTTTGTTGTGTTATCGTTCCAGGAGAACTGAATCCATGCAAATTTGATTGTAGCAAGCCTAGAGAGCCACACTGAGTCATGTGTCTCATACATAGCTGGTAAAAATGTATGAAGCAGGCAAATTGGGGTGCCCTCCGTCTGTATATTTAACTAACAATGTATGTATTTGTTTACTAGTTCCGGTAGCCTATGTATGTTTCAGGGCCTTTATGTATAGCATGATATGTTATACATGAAATGTACACTCTATTGACAACTACATATCTTCCATTACGCTCTGGAAATAATAAAGGGTCAAATGAACAAAATAAATATGTAAGTTAGGTAATTTATCGGCAACTGTTATACAGTTTGATGTCTTGATGAAACATTCAAAAAAGGTTGAATTCACACTTCAAACCACTTCTTTGTAGCTACACATTAGGCCTAATTCACAAAGAGCAAAATACTTGACAGTATTTTTTACTAAAGCAAAATTTACGGCCTGTGAAAACAAATAATTCAACAGAAAAATGTACAAAACTGAATTGCTGAAAAACCTCTGTATACTCAGGCCTTTAATGTGTTTGATTCATGTTTTCCCCAAATGACTTCTGGTTAACTAAAGTGAAAACTAAATTATGAAGAAAGACTTTATATAATATAATATAAATAACAACTACATCAAATAAAATTTGTTTTTTCCTAACTAGAATGTGTAAATACATTGCACCGACTTGACTAGACAATGGTGGACGTATTCGACCATGTCGGCACATGTTCTCACAAGGGTGAGCTGCCGCCCATCAGGAGCTTGGCGATACGCTCGTCGTTGTGCAGGATGGATGCCTTGGTGGTGCGGATAAACTCCCTCTGCTCGTCGATGGCCTCTTGGAGGCCCTGGAGTCGCACCCCGAGTGGTTGTAGGGCGTGCTCCGTGAGCGCCTGCTCCTGCCGCAGCTCCTGCACCAGCTCGCCCCTTCTCGCGCGCCAGCGCCCCAGCTCCCGCTGCATCGTGTCCACGTCCTCATGTAGGAAGTCCATCAGCTTGCCGAGAGGGTACGCAGCCCGCGCCAGTGTCTGGATGGACGAGCGCAGCCGCTCCACCTCCCTGCTGACTACCTCACGCTCTCGCCGCTGTCCTGCCTCCCACTCCACCTCCACCCTACTCGCCCCTGCACTCCCCACGTGCCCCCTCTCCTCCAGCTCCTTCTGCGTCTCAAGGATCTGAGCTACCAGGTGGCCGCGCTCCTGCGGCTCGGGCGCTGGAGACTGCGGCTTCTCCTCCACCAATGCCGGCGCCTGAGTCTCCAACACCACAAAGTTCTCATCCTCCTCCATCTCTGCACCAGCGTCTCCCTCTGGGATCACATTCACCTTGCCGGTAACAGCCGGCACCTCCTCTACCACGGCAACCTCACCTCGGTCCCTGATCCTGGGCGCTGCAGGTCTGGCGCTTGCTGGCCGGGCCGAGCGGCGGGCACTAGCCGGCCGCACTACAGACACTGGGCGTTGCAACGGAGGTGTTTTATTGGTTTTCAACTCATCTGGCAGCGAGGGTTTCGCTTGTTCAAGGGACTCACTATCGCTTTGCTTACCAAGCAAGTCTGGATCACTCTGGTAACTTGAAACTACTTGTTCTAGTTCTTTCTGCGGAGCATCGCCCGATCCACGCATGCTTCTGATTACCTTAGCTGACTGTTTCCTACCACCAAGAGCAGACGAAGGTCTCCTAACCATCTCCACTGGCTCAGTTTTGGACTGTTCATCAACACCCCCTCCAGGTACATCTTTTACTGCTGAAACAACTGTTTCCTCAGCTTCAACATTATTTTTAACAGCCACGTCTGAAGAAGTTTCTCCATGTTCTTCTTTCTCTGAAGAAACTACTTCCAATTTTTCAACTTGTTTCTCCAGTTGGTGCTCCGGACTTTTTTTCTCTACAACTACTTCAGGAGCTGGAAAATTAACCATTTCTGGTGGAATTTTGGCATCTGGCTGCTTGGTTCTTACATCTTCTTTATTCGTAGCACCACCAGACCTGCTTGACGATATAGGTTTAGACTTTTTTTCTTTACTGCCTTTAGGTTCCTTTCTATCATCTTTTCTCTGATCCTTTTTGTCATCTTTTCGTTGATTGGCTTTTGATTCAGAGCCATGAATTTTACCGGGCACCGTTTTCTTCTCTGATTTATCAGCGTCCTTAGTTTTAGTACGCTCCTTCGGCTGAGGTTGTATTATAACCTTCCCGGCGGTCGTCTTACTTTTGCTTGCAGCTGGCTTCGCTGCCTTGATCTGCTCCACGGCCTCTGCGCTGCTCAGCTTGTTCATCAGCGCTCTGCCGATGGCTTGCAGCAGCTCGTTCGTCTTGGTGGGCTCCTGCCCGGCCACTATCTTCGAGGGTCTCGCAGTGAGGGGTTCGCCCGTGATGGCCTTCACAGCGTCGATCAGCTTCTGCAGGAACGCCACTTTGCCCTCGCGGTCTTTGAACGTCTCGCAGTTCATTTCCTCGGGACTGAAAAGACCTCTCAGAAACCCCGTGTCCCGGATCACAGCCATCACGACGTCGTGCAGAAACCGGAAAGGCGGCTTCCTCAGCAACTTTTCCATCAACTGGGGCTTCTTTACGAATTTGCCTAAAGTGTCCTGGGTCCGTTTTATAACCTCCGGCTTAATTTCTTCACTCATTTTCGATGAAACTAGCACCTCATAACCTGATCATATAACTCACTTCTATCACACAAAAAAAAACACAGAAAAATTATACAAGTCACTACAAAACCAATCGATACTACCTTCTAATCATATTACGAATTTATAATTAGGTATTTCATGGCGCCATATCGAATACAGCAATTTGTTTACCTCAGGGTGACCAAACATCCTTCGACGAAACTCCACGCAGCAAAACTTTTTGCTAATAAGTAAGTACGAAATTCAATTCTAAGTCGTTGAGCTTAAGATCTGTGATCTGGAATCGATAAATTTAGCAATGCAGGGCCAAAGCGAAAGAATTTCTTTTCTCACATACCTGCTGCAGTAATGTTGGTCTTTTGACAATCGATTACCAACACTTTCCACAAAAAATCAGTAGACACTGGTGCCAACATTGTGTCAGCCGAAGTAACAAGTGAGCATCTCATGTTGATGTGTAGTCCGAAGTGTCAAATTCATAACTTAAAACGTGAGCGTTGAATCGTCTGTGGCGTCATTGTTATGGTACTGTAATTTAGTACAAATATGAAGTCTGATACCCACAGAAGATTCGTCGGAAAATCACAGTCGGAAACTGGCAGTAAATATGAAGTTCCAGCCGACGCAGAAGTCAAGGAAAAACCAATGTAATTTGCTGACTAGAAATACTCTTGCCGGTAAGTTGATGGTTAACGAAATACGTTTCATTGATGTGTTGTAATATTCGTTAGCAGTAAGTTCGGGCCGCTGCCGTCGTTTCCACACCAACGAGTGTGGGCACGAGCCGTGCTTATCCTCGGCACGATCGCCGTGGTGTACTGGGGCAGCCGAGGCTCCGACAACATCCTGGCGAGGCAGAAGGACTTCATAGAACAGCGCGCGCAGGAGGTGCCCTGCTCCGAGGAGTACAAGAATGAGATCGAGAAGTACCCAGGTCTGTATGCTACACTCCTCTCGCTACTGTACCTCCATCAGCTCTAACAACATTATGACACTGAATTGTGCCACACGTTCGGGCAAGCCATTTGTATAAAGTGTGGTGGCTTGGTTAAAGGTGAAATATGTTTTGAGGGGCGGTTAGATAGAGGAATATTGAAGTTATCAGACTAGGCGCCAGACGCCAGCAGTGGTGGTGTCGAGGTTGTTCGAGAGCTGGAGACTCTTGACATTCTCAGGAACAGTGGGCCGTTCACCCGGATGTAACTTTCCTTCATCAATATTTGACCCCTTACATTTATTGTCTGCTGTGTTTACTAAACGGTGGGCCAATTAAAGGCTGACCCACACACCTGATGCTGAATCACCGATGTATTGTATGACTGACACAATTACATTCACAACAACACTGATCAAAGGTAAAGTGATTTTGGCTGGCATCTAAGGGTCCTGCGTTCCCTGACATGCCCGAAAGCTTGATGAAGATTGACAGATGTAGTTTCTTACCAAACGTAGCTTTACTTGCTAAAGGAAAACTGCACATCACTCTAGGTGAACACTTCTCGTGCTTTGCCGGATTTGGTCCGCTGGCTAGACAATATGATAACTTTAATGTTAAAGTTACGCTTCCCCAGGCAATTTAAGTCCTGGGAAAGGAGGGTTGACATCTCCAGTGGCTAAAAGAAATGAAACTGTTCTGATAAATTAATATGAAGCTATCGGGAAACTATATGGTTGGTCACAAACGTTGAATGCCACCGGAGCGCGACGCGACGTGACGTGGTCTGTCCCTCTGGAGTCCAAGAATTCTACTGAATGTCTCAGCGTGGCACGCACTGCCAACTTGGCATGTTAGTGTGTCACGTGAGACTATGTTTTGTCATACTTGCATTGATATTTATTGAAACATGAAACACAAAACACTGGTATTATAAATTACTTTCCATCAATTAATAACTAAACATAACCCTTCCATGACTTGTGAGAATGATATGAGGATGAAACACGTGAAATGGAAAATACTACCCTTGCAAATAAATAAACATGGAAATAACGAAATAACACTGCATAAACAATAGTAGGGCATCTCTCTAGTTCCCTTATTGTTTGAATGGCGTGAGCCATAAAGCCCTTTTGTGGATGCCCGACTTGCCACTTGCTACACTACGTTGCACTACACTGCACTATTGCACCGGAGCACTGCGGAGCGAAACGCTGTGAAGTGCTGATGCCTACTGCAGCGGTGAAATGGTGCGCATGCTGGCATGCGTCAAAACAACCCCCCCCCCCCCCCTCTTTCCCCTAACCCATGCGAGAATGTTTGCAGCTGTGCACCAGTAAGTACAGCAGGAACACCACCTTGTCCCCCCCCCCCCCCGGCTGCCTCCGACATTAGGTGTAGGGCTCCTTGCCTGCCCCGTACGCCGCTGAAACTGCTGTTGTTGCGGGCAGCCTGGCTCGGTGCAGGATGCGGTGGTGTCCCAGCACGTCAGGCATAGACGTGACCAGCGGAGGTAGAGTGAGACGGCCAACTCACTGTCGCAGCTACTCTTGATCCTGCTATGGCATCGCCAGCCTGCTGCCGGGAGCAACCCAGGCAGGTGGTGACCACTGTGCAGTGTCTCCTCCCATCATTACTGGCACCGGTAGCGGCACTGGTGGTCGAGGGGCGACTCTGGTAGGTGCTGCACCATCGACAACACCAGGACTGACCATCGAACATGCCCTGCAGGACGTTAATGTGCCGGGCAACTTATGGCCCTCTTGGGGGATGTGCCGACGCAACTTCCTCCATTGCCCCTCTTCGGAGATGCTTGACAGCGGCTGCGCCATTGTGGGTCGTTGGGGGTGCAGCTCCTGTTGCGTGCGTGTTGTGGGTTCAGGATGGTTGCTGGAATCGGGATGACAACACTCAATGGCGCTGTGCCATCACCAACATCCATACCAACATCGCAATGACCTCTGGTGGACACTGATGTGGCCGGCATCGGCGACACTTGGGTCATCAGTGAAGACCCTCCCAAGGGAGATGCCGGCACACCCTCCTCCTGTGTATCTGGTTGTGGGAGCTTTGCAGCTGGATCGCCGTTGTGGGGCGGGCTTTAGGGCAGTTGGTGCAATGTCACCCGGCGAGAGTAGGTTGTTGTCCTGGTGTGCCCTGATACCTTTCTTCCCCACTTGGACTATGTAAGTTGTCAGTCTGTCACTCATTACCTAGTGCGGCCCACTCCATTTGGCCACCAGGCCTGCGCAGAAGTTGTTGGGGATGGTGGACTGCAGGTGCGCATGGAGGCACACCTTCTGTCCTATGTGGAGTGCTGGTGGTGGATACCCACTTCGTGGCGTACTCCCTCTGATGTTTGAGCAGTTCCTTGTGCCTTCATTGGCACCTCTCATCGTGCGTCGCTGCTGCCTGAATCACTGTCTTCTCTTACATGCTGGCAGATTCTTCCGCCCAGCAGAGTGAGATTGTGACCCAGCAGTATGTCGGTAGTTGACAACATAATGGCTGAGCGGTTAGCCTGCTCGCCTCCCACCAAGGTGAACCAGGTTCAATCCCTGGCCGGGTCACTCCCGGATTTTCGCAAGTGGGAATCGTGCCGGATGATGCTTCTGGTCGGTGGGTTTTCTTGGGGATCTCCAGTTTCCCCTGCCCCTTCATTCCGGCATTTCTCCTTGCTCACCTCAATCACGCTCATCACCTCTCAAGACCTCGCTATTAAGAGCCGCCTAAATCTCTTCACTCATTCATCATTATGCAAAGAAAATGGCACATTTGACCAATGTATTTGTTCTTTTTTGGTACAGTGTACGTAGTAATTTGTCAGTTTACAATTAAAGGTGACACAACTTCTTTCTAACCATGTGGCTTGCTAAGTTCTTCTGAACTACACTGCACTGTTTTTATTTATGAGCTATATGTATGCTAAAGGACAAGTGGTGGAAAATAATTGCATGATGTCCTTTTTCGTAATAAATCCTGTACTTATAGATGTAGTATTGTTATAAGATGCCAGAGGGGCATATTCGAGTTTCTGAGGGATGGAGGTTGTACCTAGTAAAAATAAAATAATTTATTTGATTTTTAATTTATTCACAGCTAGGAGAGACCCCCTAGAATATTTGAGTGAAGTATCGCACAAGCCTGAGAGGAATTACCATGTTACACCCAGTGAGCTTAACTGGTGATGGTGAATGCAATTCCACTTGTACCTTTACATCAGACATCTAAAGAATGTATGCCACGATAAAATTTCCCATACAGGCTTGGGCCTGTGTGCAACAACTTATGGATGGTTCTTTGGAATAACCTATTCAACAATACTCATTGCTGCACAAGTAAAGACGAGTGTATGTTTTATGATCTCACTTCTATAACTATGGTTCAGGAACAATTTTCACTCAAGACTTCAGCCTTTGTACACAGCCTAATCGTTTTGTTCTTACAACTGGAACTTTTGTGCCAAATAAACACGAATCTTTACCATAATTATCACACAATGCTTTTTAAAGTCAGTAAAAATTTTCATGTATTTTTATTTACTATTTATTTGTATTGATGCTGACGCCGTTGGGTGAGACACGAGACGAACAATGACACAAATACTTACTGGTAATATGGGCGCCAGCGGTGCTTCCCAGTCACCGCACTATTGAGACTCAGGGTTCTCAGGGATGCTGTGGGTTCTGTGTGTCCGTGCGTACTTACAAACACGTAGGTAATACTAAACTTTTAATAAACATCACTGAAAATAAACAATGGATAAAACATATGTGGCTAGGACACTGTCACTACTGAGTAAAAGAATTGAGTTCACTGTAGACTTGTTTTATAGATATTATTCATACACATCAACGTGCCAATGAAATGATTATCTGAGTCATGACTAGCCAATTCCACTTGGGTGCTCCCCAGCCCGTAATTAACCTAGCGCACACCTACATGGATGATCTCACCGAGGTGTGTGAAAGCACAGTCTTCACAAGGGAAGCTGTTAGGGTGGACTGACGGTTTTTCCCTGAAGACAGGACACAGTGAATTACAAATGAAAACCCTTATTACACATTAACATGTGTGATTACTCGGCATCACTAACACAAACTCATCGGGGCTCGCCCTCCAGCACGTGGATAGTGTGGTGACGGCCTATAAACAGAGCCGGTTAGGACGGGAATAATTGCAGTGTACACTAAGTACAAAATTACATAGACCCTTGAATGATAAATGAAATAAGATGGGACACGAGATGAATATCCACAATAAACACACATGTGTGAAAACAAGCTTAGGTGCCACGGATGCCGCTGGATGAAGTTCGTAGCAGACCACATGGTGCAGGTGAAATTGCAATATTTCTGCATGGAAACTGCAAACTAAATTCAGATAAAAGGTTTTTCTTGCTGAGGAAATTATTCCCTTTACGATTGCAGTGGTTACAGGTGTGTAACATGCCTGATGGTTATAAAGTCAAACATTAATGTGATCGCATAGTCAAGTACAAAAAGCATAAATTCACGTGAAAAATTCATTGAACACTGAATAAAATTGACATAGAACCACGAAGTAAATTATTGCACATACGATGTTACATATATAAGCTCTTAAAACGCAATGATTGCGTATACAAAGACTGGCAAAAACGTATGCAAGCAAAGGTTAATCAGTAAACTAAATTGACTATGGAAACCTAAATCAGTGATCAAAATTTGTAGTGCATATGTGACAAGTGTCTTACCTCACCAGCTCTCCTCGACAGACTGTCCAGAGACAAGCGTCACACGGACTTACCATGGCCGCCTACGGGGTTCACATAAGCGAAAGTGCTATGCACGCTGAGTAAATTATTTAATTAGTGAAAAAAAAGTGGCACAAATTTAATTAAGTATTATTTTACGTTTCTATAATTTTCTTATGAATTTCAATATTACTTCACTATCTTTTTATTACTGCGTTCATACCAGAATATTAAGTGTTCTTATTCTCAGTACTTTGAATTTTATAACCAAACAATTTTTAATTAGTACAAACCCTTTAAAATATTTTAAGGCATATTAAACCCTACAAATACAATAGAACACATTTGACACTGAAAATAACATTTATACGAAAGTTCAAAATTATTGGCCTCTTTGCACACGTGCAGGACACGTTGTGAGCGCCATCATGGGCTCTAGCATCGCTGGCTGTTAGCCGGCATCAAACGACCCCTACCTTGAAGGTCAAGACGGTGCGAACAATGCAGCATTGCTCTGGCTGGTTGCCGATTGATGGCAAAGAAAACATGGCCTCTGAGGTCGTCCCTTCCTTCGGCATTTGCAAGGGGTGGGGGTGGGGGAAGGAACAACAATGTGGGTACGTGGTGGTGACTTGCCTCGCCTCTTGCGAGTGCTGTGTTGCGATTTGTTGACACTCAACGTCACACTCACTGACCTACTAGTTTCCCCAAATCCTTTCAAACTCTCTTGCCCTACTAGGCTCTCCGCTGCGGGAACTGGAAAGCCTCTAAAAGGCGTCTCACCTTCACAAGTGGTATCAAGATTTACATTTACACTTTGGTTACAACCAAATTCAGCTGTGTCCTGGGGAAACCCCTTAAAACTCAACTCACTGGCACTGGTTGTGTTGACATTTACATGTACACTTAGGAATCCCTGAAGTTTGCTCTGGTTCGTTGTGTTATTACAGGCATTAACAGAAAAGCCCAGAAATGGTATTGCAGTACTACTTGTTTCCATCTCCTCACTACTAGGTGCTTAGTATTCTGTCAGTGCAAAACCCTTAAATGACAGTTCATTACTTTGGCTGGGTATTCCCGTGTTAGTGTTGTTGTCCTCTTCAGTGTACGTGTTTACATTTCCTTGTGTACTCACTGGTGAAATTCTCCAAACTCGCTGCAGTACTCGGTGTAACGTCCTCTCTTCCCTACAGGTGGTCGGGCTATCCGCAGGTCGTCGCAGTGCCGTTTCGTGACACGTTTCGGTCCCAACTTCACTAGATACGTGGAATTTCCCATCTTTTCCACCACTCTCACTGGCCTTGTCCATTTAGGTGCCAGTCCAGCACAGTACTTCTTCGCCCCGGCCGATAATGGGTTCTCTCTTACGTACACGTATATCCCGGGTTCAAGTTCGGGTGGTGGCCTCTTGCTATCCGGTACCCACACATTACAATAACTGAGCTGGTTCGCCCTGGCTTGTTTGTGTATTTGCACCTGGTGTTCTGCAATTTGTTCAGATGATCTGGGCAGGTTTTCGCAGGGTGCTCCGGGGGCACGGAGTTCTCTACCTTATACCATCACAGCGGGTGTTTTTCCGGTTGCCGCATTCACTCTATTCTGTAGGCAAAACATTACCTCCGAGATCAATTCGGCCCACCTAGTATGGTCCTCGCCTAACCGGACACGTAGTTGGATTTAGACTTCTTGGTTAAGTCTCTCGGTTGGGTTAGACCTTGGATGGTAGGCTGGGGTGGTGGTGTGTTCTGTTCCCCACCTGGTACAGTACTCCCTCCATTTTCGCCCTACAAACTGTGTTCCATTGCCTGTCAACAAATACTCGGGATGTCCCCACCTTGGGAAAAACTCGTTCAGCATTACCTGTGCAACAGTGTGGGCATGAACATTGCTGACTGGAAATGCCTCGATCCAACAGGTAAACAAATCCATGGCAACAACGAGAAATCTTTTTCCAGTTTTCGTACGCACGTACGGGCCCATAATGTAGATATAGCTACTTTTTTGAATGGCTCGGTTGGCATCCTTGGCTGTTGTGGAGCATCGCCGTCTGCTCTCCGCTGCTTACGGGTGTTACATGTTATGTAGCTCTGTACATATTTCCTGACATCTTCCTGAATCCCTGGCCAGTGAAAAAATTTCTCCACATTCCTTCGTGTTTGCTTGGATCCCGGATGTCCATGCTCCAAACTGTCATGTGCATAGTTTAACACAAGTTCCCGTTTCTCTTTGGGTACATACGTCCACCATCGCTCACAATTACCAGGTGGTTTGGTTTGTATTTCTCTGTCCACTACCCTCCAATGTTCTGTGTAACGTGTGGCACAGTGTTGTCAGCATTGCGTGGCATCTGGGGAGTTTTCTTGTGCAGTGTGTACCTCTTTTAACACACATCATGTATATTCAAGGAAACAAGTTCGCCAGGTGGTGTGGCAACAATGTTTTTGCACAACGAGGGTTTGTGTTTCTGCAGTTGGTATTGCATGGCAAGGTGGTAGCGCCTCTTCCCTTTTCCGCATCGTCAGTTACCGTTAGATTCGGGCAAGGATTCCTGGACAGGCGTCCGCGAGCTCATTGGTTTTCCCCGCCACGTGTTCTACCTTGAAATCGTATTCTTGCAGTAGCAGTGCCTAGCGAGCAAGTTTGCTCTTCCCGTTATGCATTCCCTCTAACCATACAAGGCATCGGTAGTCAGTTTTGAGTGTAAACTGCCTTCCTAGCAAGTACAGCCGGTACTTCCGCAATGCATGTACAATGGCCAGACATTCTTATTCGTTAACGTGATATTTACGTTCTGCGTCCCCGAACTTTGCATTGTGGTAACTGATTATATGTTTTTCCCCGTGTGTTCCCTCCTGATACAACATGGCCCCAATGCCTTCTTGACTGGCATCTTTGTACAACTATGGCTAACTCTGGGTTGAATTATAGACAGCGGATTACACTTCTGAAATGCAATTTTAATGTCTTTAAATGCTGGATCAGATGCGGAGTCCAGATAAATTTAAGTTTCTCACACAACAAAGCAGTTAACGGTGCAGTGATTATGGAAAAGTTTGGGGCAAATTCCCTTAACCAATTAATTATTAAGCCAAAGAACTTCCTAACTTGTTTACGTGATCTGGGTGTGGGTTTGTTTTGAATGTCCTGTATATGTTGTTCCTGTTCGTGTCCATCTGCTGTTACATAATGTCCTAGAAACTCCATTCTACTCGTACCCAACTTACACTATTCCACCTTGTTTATTACGTTCGAGCCGTTCAAACACAAGGCTCAAATGATGCAAGTGCTCTTCCCAGCTGTTAGACCAAACAATTACATTAACCATTAAGTTCTGAAATGTTGCAGGGGCACACTTTAAACCAAATGGCATGGCTACAAACTGTAATCTACGTCCACCTGTCCTGCGGGCGGATAGGCACTTGCCAATATCCAGACTTTAAATCAAATTATGTGAATACTGAAGCTGGTCCTATTATTGACAAAGTGTCTTTCATGTTTATGACTGGTGGCGGTATGTTAACTGTCATTTTGTTAAGGAGACAGAAGTTGACACAGAATCGCCATTCGCCATCTTCCTTTGGAGCAAGGGTAATACCTGAATTATAGAGACTTTGTGTAGGTTCGATAGCATTATCAATGAGCATCTCACGTACCTGATGATGCGGCAAAAGAAAATACCTGGGTCTCGTGACTTGGAGTACACCGGGTCCTCGTGCGTGGTGATGATCGCATGCTCCGTGACGTCAGTGCGCTGCAGCTTCCCCTCAGTGTGGAACACACTGGCATACTGGTCCAGCAGATGTTGCAGACGTTGCTGATGTATGGGCGGGCACCTCGTGCTCGAAGTCAGCAAGCGGCACAGCAGTTGTTATTGGTGGTGTTACTGCTCCCACGGCGTAAACGGTCCATCGGCCACGTGTTCCTACGTGAAGACGATTCAGGTGCGGTTCTATCACAGAGTGATTGTCAACAAGCCATGGCATTCCCAAAATAACTTCTTCGCACAAGTCTGGTACAATGTAGACATAGCACTTGGTACGCAGATATCTGATTCCTACCGTTACGTGCATAACACTTTTCGCTTCTCCCTGTTGGTGTGTGGTAGCGAATTGCAATTGTCTCAGTGGCACCCTAGTTGTTATCGCTTGTATCAAATTCTCACACACAAAATTGTGATTGGCGGCAGTGTCAATTACGGCTGTGACGTTTTTCTCTTGAAGCTCAACACAGATCTTTAATGCTTTCATGGTACTGTCAGTCACCTGAAATACTTTTGCACCTTCAGCAGGCAGATTGTTACGACCTAGCAGTGAGATTGGAGCAAGTGCTGTTTCTCCAACCTCCCTACTCAGTTTCCTGATCTGTTGCCCTGGTAGTAGTTTTCGCGGTGACCATTGCAAAAATTTGTTCTGTTTCCGCGGTTCTGCCTCACGGGTGCAAACATTGTTGGTGGTCGCATAACATCTGGCAGCACTGTAGGTGTTGACGTGCGGTGGTTTCGCAGCTCTGACTGATACTTTTGGTTTGTGCATCTGTCCCTCTCATATAAACATGCTTCTCTCGTGAACTGTTCTACACTGGCACGTGTCACCCTCCGTAGATACAGCCTAATGTCTGGTGTTGATAACGCTACAATACCCCGCGGTTCACCTGTCCCGGGTGTAAACGCTTATAAAAGCCTAATTTGGGTTGTATGAACTATTCAATTCCCTCACACTCTCTCTGTTGTTCATGATGCAGTCATGCTTGTGCCTGTACAGCATCTCCGTCAGTGTCGAACCGACCTAACAACCTCTCACAAAACTCTTCCCACGTGACTCAATAGTCCCTGACCAAGTTCCACCACGTGGCAGCGGTTCCCCTTAACCTGTTGGCAGTTACCTCAGTCCAATCATCCCTATGCACACTATGCCTATGTAATTTTTCTTCTCTCACTACAAGGAACGTACCTAGGTCTTCTGAGTCATGTCCCGCTAAAGTTGGAAAGAGAACGTTTCTGTCAGGTCTTGTCAAACCCTGTGGTGTGTACGTAACGACTACTGGCGGTGTGGGCTTTACCTCTGGTATTGTTGGTGGCGCGATCTCAACACAGATTTTCATACGGCACTCAACACAGTTTGACAACATCACGGAAGGTTACATATTCATCAGGCCCTATGCAACGCAAATGTAAGTCCTGTCTGCACTGCTGGCACTGTGCCGACTTCGTTCCCGCCCCATCACGTCCGGTGCGTGCTCACAGGCGTGGTTCTGACGGTGTGGATACTGTGTCGGACGTGCATTGACATAACGGCTGATCCCATAGATTTTCACTAAACAGGTTGACTTCACTCACCCTTCCGCAATGCACGCATCAATCGATCGGCATGTCCAAATAGTTTGTGCTCGTGTTCGCAGGTGTCACGGTTGCCGACGCGGATGTCTTCAGGGCTTCTCGCAGTTGTTCAGGTGTGGTGTCCGCCATCTTCTCACGGTTGACGCGGATGACCACACTTGGCCCCACTTGGGAACGCCAATTGACGCCGTAGTGTAGGACACAAAACAAATGATGACACAAATACATACTGGTAATTTGGGCGCCTGCGGTGCTTCCCAATCACCGCACTATTGAGACTCAGTTTCTCAGGGATGCTGTAGGTTCTGTGTGTCCATTTCATCCATGCTTACTTACAAACATGTAGGCAATACTAAACTTTTTACTAAACGTCTTTATAATAAACACTGAGTAAAATATATATGTCTAGGACCATGTCACTACTGAATAAAATAATTGAGTTCACTGTAGACTTGCTTTTACTGTCACGCATACACATCAACGTGCCAATGAAATGATTATCTGAGTCATGACTAGCCAATTCCACTTGGGTGCTCCCCAGCCCGTAATTAACCTAGCGCACACCTACATGGATGATCTCACCGAGGTGTGTGAAAGCACAGTCTTCACAAGGGAAGCTGTTAGGGTGAACTGACGGTTTTTCCCTGAAGACAGGCCACGTTGAATTACAAATGAAAACCCTTATTACACATTAACACGTGTGATTACTCTGCATCACTAATGCAAACTGGTCGGGCTCGCCCTCCAGCATGTGGTTAGTGTGGTGACGGCCTATAAACAGAGCCGGCTAGGACGGGAATAATTTCACCATACACTAATTACAAAATTACATAGACCCTTGAATGATACATGAAATAAGATGGGACACGAGATGAATATCCACAATAAACACACATGTGTGAAAACAAGCTTAGGTGCCACGGATGCCGCTGGATGAAGTTCGTAGCAGACCACATGGTGCAGGTGAAATTGCAATATTTCTGCGTGGAAACTGCAAACTAAATTCAGATAAAAGGTTTTTCTTGCTGAGGAAATTATTCCCTTTACGATTGCAGTGGTTACAGGTGTGTAACATGCCTGATGGTGGTAAAATCAAACATTAATGTGATCGCATAGTCAAGTACAAAAAGCATAAATTCATGGGAAAAATACATTGAACACTGAATAAAATTGACATAGAACCGTGAAATAAATTATTGCACATACAATGTTACATAAATAAGCTCTCAAATGCAATGATTGCGTATACAAAGACTTGGCTTCACTCGGCCACATGGTTATACGTGATGTCGTCGTAAAATATTCAAACATGAAAAATACCCTCAAATACATACATAAAAATAAAGCTCTTAAAATTGAGTGTAACAATAATGCAGAAGTTACAATGAAATACCATAAACATAGACGGATGGTGCCTGATTCAAATTGCGCGGTTCGCGTGACCTCTCTAACATCTTTCTCCTTCTCCTCGATTAAGTTGAAAATGCTGCAAGGGCGAAAGAAATTAATAAAGTGGAAGCATAATGATGGGGGAAAAGGTTTGGCAAAAACGTACGCAAGCAAAGATTAACCGGTAAACTAAATTAACTATGGAAACCTAAATCAATTAACAAAAGATGTAGTGCGTACGTGACATTGTCTTACCTCACCAGCTCTCCTCGACAGACTGTCCAGAGACAAGCGTCGCACGGACCTACCATGGCCGCCTACGGGGTTCACATAAGCGGAAATGCTATGCACGCAGAGTAAAATATTTAATTAGTGAAAACAAAATGGCAAAAATTAAATTAATTATTGTTGACATTCCTATAACTTTCTTATGAATTCCAATATTATTTTACTATCTCTTTATGACTGTGTTCATGTCGGAATATTAAGTGTTCTTAATCTCGGTGCTGTGGGCACTTTGAATTTTATAACCAAACAATTTAAAATTAGTATAAACACTTTAAAACATACTAAACACTGCAAAGACAATATAACATATTTGACACTGAAAATAACATTTATACGAGAGTTCTAAGTTATTGGCCTCTTTGCGCACGTGCAGGACACGTCATGCTCTTAGCGCTGCTGGATGTTAGCCAGCGTCACTTTGTAATGCAGTTGATTACATGCTAGCTTAGGGTAAAAGGTTTTCTTGGTTCGAGTCCCAGGTTCGGCATGTGTGTATTTGTAATCGTCTTACTACTGTTGAATATGTTTCTGGTTTCATCTCTAATCATATTGCTGTTAACAAGATGTCAAGGATGGCCTTTCATCTTAACTTTTAAGAACTCTTTATATAGGAAAGTAGTGTCTTTTTTATCAAAGACTACTAAAGCATCATGTAAGGGTAAAATGTATGCACGTACGTATGCGGGTAATATTTAAAACACAGTGTGGTTTATAAAAGATAATTTTACGTCCTCTTCCCTGTGTTAACCATGACATCACTCTGGTTCAAAATTAGAAAAGAGATAAAGTTCACCAATGATGAACTGTAATTTTTCAAGTCAGGACTGCAAAAGAATAAGTCAAGTTTTACATTTCTGAATGAAGTTAACTGGTTATGGCATATAATCTGTCTTTATTGTAAAAATTTACCCGAGCAACTCTGTTCAGCTGTTGCCTTTGAGAAAAATTCCTTCCTGAAACAGCACATACTTTAGGAAATAAAATGCTGGCAAATTTACAGTAATGGCAACCAACCCGTGTAGGCTGTTCACGGGTTACTGGGAAATTTTGTAAGCCCTGCTTAGGTATTTAGAGTTGTTCAGATATCATTTTTTCTAGTACCGCAGGCAATATCAATATGCCAGTACCACGTTGTTGAATATTCTCAACATTGAACCCTTGCCTGATTAAGACCCTGTTAAAATTGATCATTTTCTTATTTAGTCATTTAAGGTTTGGTATTTTTCTATTTCAATATGTTCAGCAGTCATTTATTTTTGGACAATAACAAGACATAAAAAATTCAACCCAGAAAAATACTTTAGAATAATGAAATTGATTAATAAATATGTAATCATTTAATATAATCCCAGAAAGACCTGAACATTATTTTATCAGAGAATTATTATAAGCCCAGAATTTGTAGTTTACAATCAAGTTGCAATTGTTCTAATGATTTGAAGCATTGATTGTGATTAAAAAACCGTTCTGAATTCAAAATTAAGTTAATTATGCATCCCACAAAATATTTTATTGGTTAAATTATTATGCCGTCTCCAGATAAAAAAAAAATATGTTAGTGTTTTTGTAAAGGTTTGCTAAATACCAAAAAAAAAAAAAATACAAATTGAGAAAAATAAATAAATTTTGTTTACAAAATCAAGTTACATAACCATTATGTTGACAAAATGTGCCAATATGGGTACATAAATAATGGGACATGTTGAAAGTTCACATTTTTAATAAATTGTAGTGGTCTTTTCACTTCACAAAATAGAAAACTTGCTGTTGCAGTTCACTGCATAAACAAATGTAAATACTGTAAATGTTGCTGCTAAAAATAGGGACTAGTGATAAGGTGCTTGCAAGGGGGGGGGGGGGAGTGAGTGCACATGCATGCACGCACACACACACACACACACACACACAGTAGTTCTGGGCAGGGATATTTTCTCAAAGGTTTGTTTCAAGTGTTTACTTTACCATGAACAGCCGTTATCAACAGCTTCATTATCACGCTTTCAAAAAGGGCACATGTTCAACAATATTTTTAATGCACTACCGCAATCTGTAGTACAAACAATTATGTTATATTCATGCTGGGGCTTACTATGCCATAGAGAATAGCCAACAGTGTGTCCACATATCTAACATGCCTAAGACACCTAAGCTATCAGTATGATGAGGATTGATAAGGAGACCTTGCACCTCTGCAGGTTGATTAACAGTGCTTGGTCACTCATTCATTTTATATATAACAAGTATTTATCACTTATTGCAGAATGTTTGCCTTATTGTTTGTAAAATATTTCTTATTTATAGGTCTATAGATAACCAAAAACTGTAATATTTAACTGTTATTTAAATATCTAATACCTTGGCTGGGGCACAGAGAATACCCAGCCGTTGCAATGGCATAGCCATATATCTGACAAGGACTAGACCATTGGTGTATCAACTAGGCTGCAGGATATACATTGTTACTCCCTAAATTGTGAAAAGGCACTAAAACAGTAGTAAATTGATACCTACATTATAATGTAGGTATTTCTCTCTCCTTTATGCAGCATGTAATATAGGTTTTGATAGCACGTGAATTAAATTTTTACCAAAAGGAGATATATCTTAAGATGCCACCTCCTCAGTTGGAGATGTTTCACCAGTGGCTAAAATCATCTCTATATATAACAATTATATTAAAAAATTAAAAAATTTTAATGAGCTCTTAACAACTTGAAGGGGACTTCGTGGTGTAGTGGTTAGACTACTTGTCTCCCACCTAGGCAAACTGGGTTCTATTCCCAGCGGGGTCACTCCCGGATTTTCCCACATGGGAATCATGCTGGACAATGCCGCTTATCAGCTGGTTTTCTGGGGTATCTTCCAGTTTCCCACACCCGTACATTCTGGTGCTGCTCCATACTCACCTCGCTTCACCTTCATTGACTCTCAAGACCGTGATGTTAAGAGCCACCCAAATCTCTACCACTCGCTCACTCAATCATTCACTCTCACACACACTCCAACAGCTTGAATGTAAACCTGAAGCAATATTTTTTTGGCTTAAGAAAAGTTGTAATGTAATGAAAGAGCATGGCTGCATGTTCAGGTTGCGTCCCGGAGCGTTGTGGCCGGATGGTGACAGACAAGCTGGTGTCAACCCACGAGGTCGGCATCCTGGTGAGGATCGCAGAGCAGGGGATTGGCCTCGGTGGGTCGGAAGGTGGTGCATCCATCCTGGACCTTCACTCAGGTGCTCTGTCCCACGGCAAGAACTTTGTCAACATCTACAAGATGGATAATATCAAGGACCTGTTCAAGCCGGCTGACTTCCTCACTTACAGGTATGGCAGTCAACCTGGTTGACTACAGCAGTGAACTGAGCCGCCAAACTTGATGCACCACAGCCCACAACATCTAAGTGGGAAAAGGAGACAGATAAAATATTGTTACATGTTGAGAGGATGCCTAAGGACATATCTGAGTCCGTAGGAGATGAAGCTCTATAACAAAGAAAATAAAAGAAGAAACTAAATTTGATTTCTAATTTATTTACTCTACTACTATGTACAACATCAATTAGCTGTCTCCACTTTTACTCTTTCTGTTTAGCAGTGAACGTACTATTTAATGTTTATTTCATCTTTACTTAATGTCCTTAATGTCTCATTTGATTGCAGTCAATTAACTCACATTCATTATTAGCATGTGTTCAGTCTGTTTCCACAGTTATAATGTCTTTTACTCTCGCACTTAATCCAATACTCCAGGCTCCAGCCACATCCTTCAAAACGTTGACACTCGCAGTCGCCACTTTCCCTTTCCCACAGCCGACCACGCCGCTCTCTCGGAATCCCGCCACTCATCCATTCAGTCACTCCAACTCAAAACTGCAGACTCGGACATCTGATGCAATTTTCATAGTCTTAACCCTGACAATCTCAATCTCGAAGGTTCAACACACTTCAAGTTTCGCTGGGAGACTAGGTCAGTAATCCAGAGCATTTGTCAAATATTGGCAGAAAAGCAATACTGCCAGGGTAAGCAGCATGTGTGGAAGAGATTTTTAAAATGTGGCAGGCTTTGAGATAAGTGATATGCCGCTGTCGCCCGCCTGTTACTCGCGCTGCTCTCTCATCTTCTGTCGTTCTCTCTGCTTGGGCGCCGTGTACGCCAAGGTCAGCAACGTGAACCAGTGACACACCACAATATGTTACTCAGACCCGTGTTCTTGAAATTATAGTTCACTTGGTTCACTGTGTTGCGCAAAGTTCTCACATAAAAATATTTATCACATTTGATTCAATGTTTTTCATATCACTTCTCTCAGAGTTCCAAAAGGAAATAGTGCGTAATAATTTTAAGGGGCTTAACCTTGCTCTTGACCAAAGTATATAATCCGTTCTCACGTTTTGAACATGGGAATCTTGCCGGACGATGCTATTGGTCAGCGGGTTTTCTCAGCGATCTCCCATTTCCTCCACCCTTTCATTACAGTGCTGCTCCATACATCAATCACCCTCATTGGCTCTCAAGATCACGCTTTTAAGAGCTGCCCAAATCTCTTCAAACCCTCATTCTTCCTTCTATTATAATGGTCACTTTGTTTCATTCTATCCACATCCATGTTTGTACAGGTTATTCTTTGCCCGGTTTTGAAATGTATACAGCATCAAATGTACTATAATATATTGGAAGTCGAACCAAGTATTTACATAAGAAATGTTGTGATTTTTTTCTGAAACAGTGTTTTGAGAACCATGACGGCAACCTCTGTGCCTTGCAATCTGGGTTAGATGTTCATAGCCAGTAACATAGCTGGAGGAGAGCTTTGTGAAGTGCTTTCCTCTCTTCTATCCAGATTCATTTTGTTTTACGGAGATGCTCGCCCCAAACTGCAGATTTTTTACTAATTTAACAAAGTATACTTGCATTTTTTGCCAATTATTTACAAGGATAGCATTTTGAGGTCATGCTCTGGAATCGTCAAATAATCCCAAAAATTGAAGAGAGAACATGAATGTCTGGCACATTAGTAAAACCCATGTTCAGGAGAATAAGGGAGGGAGAGAGTGTGTGTGTGCATGTGTGCGTGCATGCATAGGCAAGGCAGGAAACACTGAGAACTGCTTGCTGCAGGATCATGAAGTTGAAGCTGCAACACAGAGTGGCGCAGCACTTTGGGCTGAAGGCGAGTGCGCTGCACCTCACTCATCCGACGTTCTTCTCGCGCCTGACATCTGCCCCCGCGCAGACCGTCCATGACGAGTACTGGCACCCGCACGTCGACAAGGTACGTGCGGACACCACACTCCAGCACCCACACCTGCTCGACGTTGCTCAAGCAACCCGAACACCAATACTCTTCACAAATGTGGGTCTTTTCACTGGAAATATTTTCTAAGTTCAGACTGGGGTTCGAGGAATCCAAAGTAAATAAAACAGATTTATTTTTTTATTGTCAGAAATTATATTGAGAATAGGTACTGAAACAAGGTTAAAGACATTATGAATATTGTGGGGGGGGGGGGGGGGGGGGGGAAGAAAATCTTATCAGATCACATTTCCTCCCCCCTTCTGTGTGTATCTTTTATTGTCCCCTCCTTTTCCCTTCTATCTTTCTTCATTTCCCCCCTCCTAATACCTGAATGTCCCTCTATTTTGTTGTCTCTTATAACATTTTTATGAAATCATTGATAATTTGGTGCCATGTTTTTATATATAACTAGCTGCTAACCTGCGGCTCCACCCACGTGCAAAATTCAAACTTTAATTATAATGACTAAGTACTATATCTTAATTGTTCTTTATTACTCTAATATTCAGGATTAGTACATAGGGTACTTTTCATCCCGGAAAAAACAAACATTTCCTTAAGGAATATAAAAACAGACCACCAACTAGTGCCTACTCAAATGGTTGGTGGCATATTTTATACAGTCCCTTAGAAATTGTTCGTTTTTCTAGGATGAAAAGTAGCCTATGTGTTAATCCAGAATATAATTTAACTCTGTACCAAATTTCATCCAAATTTCTCGAGCCGTTACAACATGATCAAACAAACGTACAAACTTTCGCATTTATAATATTATTAAGATTATATGGCCATAATTTACATTTATTTTGATGTGCAGTTATTTTTAGTAAAATAAACTAGTGAATTTTGGAAAATTTTCAGAAAAAATGTTTTGTGAACATTACATCTTACTCTGGGGCTAACCAAGCAGTGTTTAAAGTAATTTTTTCCTTCTTGCAAGTACCTAGAACTAGTACATCTACACATGTTAATCATCAAGTCACGTATCACTAGCAAGTCATCATACTCATGACTGCCAAGCATAGTAAGTTGGGTTGAAATGGTTCAGCAAAGACAATTTCACCAAATACGTTGTGAAGCTCAAGACAGCATTCCACTCCAGCCCTACCAACCTAAACACTAGATAGAGTATGTAGACGACACCTTTGTGGTTTGGGGTCGAGAGGAGAAAATACAGGAATTCCTGGACCATCTGAACAGCATTTGTCCCAATATGCAGTTCACAATGGAGACAACACTGGCCACACCCCTTCTTAGAAGTCTTAATATATAAAAGGCAGGACTACTCTTTGGGCCATGCAGTCTACATGAACAGGCAATGTGAACATCTTGAAGTACGACGCAGGCCACTTATACATCTATTCCAATACGATTACGACTCATCGCCTAGCCTACCTCTTACATCACTTCAGACTTGAGCAACATGTTGCCTACCCTACAGGCAACGGGAACTTACAAGCAATTCCTTCTCACCTGGAAGATATGCAACCTTCCAGGCAGTCCCCCAACCCCCTTCCTCGCGCTCGAAGCCTACAAGCTGCCCATACCTCGGGCAAGGCCGAGCAGCTCCGACGAGGCTCGAAGCAGAATCATGACAGGAGGATTCTCATGCCTCCCCCACACTCCGTGCCGGCAGCCTACAAGCTACAACTATATAAGTCTGGACGCTGCCTGCCTCTGCAGTCATTATTTTGCATCTCTAGCAGCCTCCCACAGCACTACTAGTGCTTGGGATCTTCGGAGAAGTTTGTTACCTTATAAGTATGCCCTCACTGCTACTTACTACGTAGGTCGGCGACCAGTCAACCCAATGACATACGAACATGAACATTTGCTTTCAACTTCACTTTGTCTCCGCTATACATCTTTATTTAGCAGTTTAACTTGAATTCATTTATGGTTTCTAGAACCAGCTTTTCCCTTTTACTTAGAACCAGGTCACCTACACCTGGAACCACTCAGTTACCTTCATCTATCCTCGACTTGGTAGGAGGTAGCACAGGTCACGTGTTTATTGAACTTTCAATAAACACACATTTCTCTCTACCTTTCTGCTTTTATTTCCAGGGTATTTAGTTATATCCACAGTTGAAGGTAGGTTACATTGTACACTGTCAACAGAAACTGGGAAGTTTATTAAACCGAATTAAGACATACATATTAGACGGCTACCAGTTTCTTCCCAGCTACACATCAGCACTGTTAGTGCTCGTGGGGGAGAAAACAGTGACGCCACAACCACTAGCAACACCTTCATACCAGGAGGCGTGACAGACTCAAGTTGCTTCTCACCATCCGCACTAGTTAGTGCACTGTGACTGTGACCTGCAGTGTTGCTGGGTATCCTAGTGTGAACACACAACCAGTAGAGGCTTGGTGGTCCACACGGCTTCACGTCCCTAATTAGCCCGCCTATGGTGGGGGATCAGTGGGGACTCATTGAGCTTGAGCCGGCAAGTCAATATTCTGTTACACTGTTATTCTTTCTGTCTAAGGTACATTGCGTACGCCAGAAAACTGTTACCATATGCCTCTCGAAAGGAGGAGTGATAGAAAACACAGGGAACACCTGGCTCACCCTGCTCTCAGGCCAAGGATAGCATCACCCCATCCTACGCAGGATAGACAGGTGGAACCGGACAGTGCCACCGAACTGAGATGATGAGCACTCGAGCCTTCTCCGGTTCTAGTAATTGACTTTCCACCGTGTGTCCGCATCCATACCACTTGTCACGCGGTTGTCAACGGACTCCTGACCGGAACTGAAGTACGTCTAGGCTGGGACAATCTCATCTTATTCTGGTCTAAAGAAGCTCGTCTGTGCGACATCCATTCCGGCATCGACCATATTTGTCCAGCCTAAAGCCATACCTACCTCGACTACAAAATCCAGGAACAGGAGTGAGTAAGTTCTAGCCAACACCCCTCATCTCACCCCAGCTATCTAAACCCAGTTAATCTGCTTTTGGTCTAGTGGTCAAAATCCTCGACTAACATGCCAAGTCAGTCTAATCGGGCAAGTGTCAAGGCAGAAATAAAATCAGCATGAGATACAGCTTTGCATCAAGAAGCAGTCCAGGAAAATAGGAGAATAACACTTAATGAACATAGCTGAACTGCCCTATGTAAATAATCCACTGACTGACTGGCTTGCCTACTCTGGAATCATGGCATATACACTGTCCTGAGGGGTCGTGATTGTGTAGTGGTTTAACCACTTGCCTTCTACCAAGGTGAACCTGGTTAGTTCTCGGCGGGGTCACCCCCAAATTTTTGTATGTGGTAATTGTGCTAAACGATGCCGCTGGTTCAGCTGGTTTTCTCAGCAATCTCGCGTTTCTCCCACCCTTGCACTCCGGTGGTGCTCCATACTCATTATGCGTCCCCTTCATTAGCTCTCAAGACCTCAACGGTAAGAGCTGCCCAAATCTCTTCACTGACTTTACTTATTCACACAGTTTTGAAACCTGTCAACAATATCGATGGCATTGTGGTATCTGTGAAAGACACAATATAACACTGCCCGAAAAAATATAATGGTACAGTAATATTGATTTTATAGGAACATCTTTATGCGTGCCTCTTTCCTGTATAATACTAAAACAACGACGACTCATCTGACTCAAGTATTTTTACTTCTCGCGAGAGAGAGTCAAACCCAGCAACTTATTACATGAGTGTCGTGGATCGCCACAATCCTGGACGGTGGCTCCAAACACGTGGAAAATAATGTTGCGCAAGCCAGCAAGAATGCTCCCCCAGACGTCACACCTCCCACCGCGGCCTGGCGCTGCACCTGTCCTTCGGACTATAAGTCAGTGCATGACCAGACTCGCAAGTTATTTTTCCTTCTCGAGTACCTCGCTCCTAATCATAGCAGTCAATGCCACTAGATATCTTGGGTAGTTTAGGAACAGGTCACCTACACCTGTCTAGCATAGGTTACTTCCATACTCATTCTCTGCTTGGTTAGGAGGTAGCACACATCATTTGTATTTATTACGTTTAATAAATACAGTTTGTTCCTTTCTCAACAAGTATATGTTATAGAGGTATTTCCCTTGACCACTAGGATTATGTTATACTGTACATTGTCGACAGAAACCAGGCTTTGTTATTAGTACAAACCATAGAGTAGGACTACGAAGGCCCTTCAGGAATCCATATATCTAAGATACACACAATTCAACTGCCACCCATTCTAGACTGCTAGGGATAGAACGATAGTGTCCTGACCACTAGAAACACATCTGACGTGGGCAAGACAGGCTCCTCGAGTTGTATCCTACCACCAGAGCACTTATGGTGCCAGACAGGATATTTGCTCGAAACTGCCTGCCTATCTCTGTTGCGACCTAAACCCAATAGCAGTAGGGAGGCGACCCACGCGGTTCAATGCTCTAGGTCTGCGCACCACAGCAAGGGGCTGATTAGAGCACCGAACTCGTGCCGCCAACTACTATTGGAATTACACTAAGATAGGGAGCTGTTTCGCATCAACAATCTTGTGTCAATCCAACCTCTATGCCTTTTGGTAGAAGGCAATGCTCAAAGAGGAAAGAGTGAAAGGTGACTTATATCAGCACCAAGCAAGAGAGTGTACTAGCCTCGCCTACTAGGCAAGCTGAGCATGATCAAGCGTCTCTCAACCATCTCCTGGAGAGGCCTTCTTCTCCAGTATTTGAACACATTTATTTCCTGGCACACACGCATATTACCAGGGAATATCGCCCAATAGTACGAGGTAAAGTACGGAGCAGCCAACCTCAGATTCTGGAGCTAGGAGTCAACTGAGTGGAGTCAACGGTACTATGTTAGTCGGCACAGTACCAATGTCCGACAACATGCCACCAGCCTGTGGTGACAATTATTCAAAGTAGAGCAAAACACTAAAAACATTAAGGCTAATACTATTATCATACTAAACCACAAATTGAAAAAAACTTTAAACCATACAACTTCCAAATTTATAAATTTATTCTCATTTCGAAAACATTGCTGGTTCATTTCACATTTCCTTATAAACCTTCTTCGATACGCACTCATGAAAACTGTATAAAATGACCAGAGGTGTCTCACCACTATATAATATATTGAGCAAAACTCCTCAAACAGGAGTAGTATAAAAGATGTGTATAGATAAAAGGCTAGATATTAAAAACAACTAATTAAATACACACATTTATAAAGACCTAGCTTTTAAAAAAGTCTGACCAAATTCACAAAAATAATTCAAAAATATAATATGGACCCTGCACCCTTCCGGCTTCTCTGCCTCATAATTATATTCTTACAAGATGTATACGAACGCAGAAAACTGTTATTCAATAACATTTACAAAACAAGCCGTATGAATAGCAGAATGCGCACATTTGACAAATTAAATTGACCAAGCGAGGTCAATTGCCTTAAAGGTTGGGCACAACGCAGTCCTAGTTTCATGGGTCAGTAACAACCACTATCGATTCTGGGTCTAGTTCACTACCTTTTGTAGAGGCACCTTGCAAAATGTGGTTTATACTTTTCAACTGAGTAATCATTACTGTTAATATTTTATTTTATCCATTACCATGCTCGCTCACAAGCGAGACGTAATATTACAAGCAAGTCGTTCTGTTTCAGAATAATGAACGTCAGCCCAAATATTTAAAAAGGGTGTTGCTACACCCAGCTTGAAGCTTCAGAACAATAATTCAAACAATTCTCGGACAGGGCAACATTCATGCCCTACAAAAGGCCCACAGCTTCAGTTAGCCAGAAGAATTACAAACTCTCACAATATTAAAATATTATTTGTAAACCGGGAGCTGTGGTGCCCGAGCCTATTCAGAACCAAGGCGGGCAGAACAAAAACAAGATCTAACATGGTGCTATAAGTCACAAGTATGTATCTAAAAAGGCCCAAAACCACCTTAAGGAATCCAAAACCCAAAATTCAAACGTGCTGGTCACAATAAATACTACCAATATCGCAGCAGCACACAATCATTACTTTAGCACGGGCAGGAACTAATGCAAACTACTGCCCTTTTAAGTCAAAATGGCTTGTACCATAACTCACCTAGATCTGGCCGCATCTCCCTATATAACATTTAAGCTATTTAACCATAGCCATAATTTGGTGATTACAAAATTATGCACCACCCATATTTATATCTAAAAATATTAAAGATTGCACTTTTAATCACTCGGGCGATTATCCATGATGGAATCACAGTAGCAGCTAACACCAGCAGTGTGGATGAAGTGAAGGAAGACTGCCAAAAGGTGTTAGGTAAATCTTCGGGATGACCATCATCTTGGAGCACCAGTTTATGAATAACATAGGAAAGTTCTAAGGGGTAAAGAGGAGAGTAGAAAGGGAGGGGCAGGAAAAAGGAGAGGGTATAAAGAGCATACCGAGAACACAGCAGGTGCCACGCTCCAATGCTGCAAAACAAAGTGCCGACGCAAGCTTCACTTGTTCCAGCCAATCTGCATCAGCTCCGTCACCACCGACTGAAGCAAACCTTGGTAAGACAGGTAGCACTAAAGCAGTTCATATACCGCACAGACCAGTTGCCATCCCAATACGTAGTGGGAAATTTGTTCCTAGTCACCAACCGACACGTCCAGCTAAAGTTGCAGGCACTAAATGTAAAATAACCGAATAAGTCGTGATCCACCAATGTGAATGGCCTAACTCTACCAAAACCACGTTAACAGTGCATTCAGTTCTTAGCCCAGCATGCATCAATCTAGTTAATTTTTCTTTATGTTTTTGTGAGGCAATGTAATGGTTTTTTAGTATTTCAGAATTTTTGGCAGTGTTAGTTAGTATGTGCATTTGTAACAAAAATATAATAAATTAATGATAAGGTCCATTGGGATGTTCATAGGTTTTTTTTTTCTTTTTGAATACGGTCTGGAAACACAGTTGTTTGTTTATTGTGTGTACTTTGGATCACTCAGGGAAGTGATTGCGACAGTTTGCATCAATGTCCGAAGGGACTTTTTGTACAGCACAATGCCTTTTTAGGTAGAGATTGTAATGTGCAATAAGTGTAGTTCTGTGTGATGCCCTTGTTTGGGTACACTGTATAATTACTAGCCACGAGCACGTGCTGCCCCCTCAACTTCTCACTTTGCAGTTGCATTTCAAAGTTTACAGCTACCTGCCCAACATGCAGACCATATTTGTCGCATTTATGCTATGCTGTTTTCGTAATCCACGTGGCTCATTATATCTCAAGCTGTTTTGTGTATCAGCTGTATAAGTCATGTGAATTGCATGAACTTCAAAAATACCACAAAAAACATTCAACATTTTTCTTTGATGCCATTATTTACCTCGTGTGCTTCTGCCGAGTGAACCAAGCTAAGTTTCAGTAATCTGCAGTTTATAATGGCTGTAACATTATAAAAATCACTCTCTACACACATGAGGAGTTAACATTGGCCACAAGTCTACACAACAGTTACAAATGAGGCAGTAGGCAGCCAGCTAGGCGATGACAAGGCAGCAGTTCCAGACAGCAACAAAAGATCCAGGGATCAGACAATGGAATCCAGTCACCAGAATGCCTGACACAGTCCATGCCAAGACATTCACCAATGAAGCTATCAAAGTCCAATGAAATTAGTCATAATTAGTTTTGTTTATGTTTTGTTTACGTTAATGCACTCTCCCCTTTTTGGGGTTACCTTACTTTCTTTCTTTTTGTATAGTTGCTATTAGTTTCCTATCTATATGCCTCGTCTGAGGTGTTCGCCCTAAGGTTGAGTGGAAACGTTGGCAGTACTGATTATCCTCCAGGATAAGACAGGTGAGCCTTTGGCGGTGGATACGTTTCTGATGGGGGTTTTTGCCTGGTGGGTTGGAAATTGCCCAAGTTGGGGTTCCTAACGGGGTACCCCCTGGAAGAAGGGTTGCGATTGGCTGGAGGGGAATCAAACCCCAGGGTGAGATTAATCAAAAACGTCTCCCTCCCAGTGAACGTGACCTTTCGTACCGTGAAGGCCGTCAAAATTTCGGACGCTGTCTGTCACAAGGGGAAATAACAAACAAAGAAAATTTAACAATGAAAATGGGGATGTAAATGACAATGAAATGGGGATGATTTTGATGTTGTCCCAAATAGTTCCTTACTCTGCTTCTCGCTCGCTACCGAGACACCTATAGGGTGGCGGCCTCGTAGGCTTACGAGTGGGAACTAAGTTGTGAGGTGGAGATGCTATCTGGCATTTCCGTATAGTTTTGGGGGTGCGGTGATATTAAGAACCTTCCCTGCTGCAGTTCGGATCTTGCACGTCATTGGTGCAGTAGTACTACCGGGTGGCTTCGCAGTAGGTTTAGGTGTAAGAGGATGCAAGCATACCTGCCAATTTTGGACAGTCAAAAAGAGGGAGGGAGATTTACCTCGAAACTTCAAACTCCCATTACTCTTAAACTTATAAACCAATTTTTAAAATCAAACACTATTGTGTTACAAGTCCATGGCATAGTAAATACATATCAAATTCAAACACTATTGTGTTACAAGTCCATGGCATAGTAAATACATATCAAATTCAAACACTATTGTGTTACAAGTCCATGGCATAGTAAATACATATCAAATTCAAACACTATTGTGTTACAAGTCCATGGCATAGTAAATACATATCAAATTCAAACACTATTGTGTTACAAGTCCATGGCATAGTAAATACATATCAAATTCAAACACTATTGTGTTACAAGTCCATGGCATAGTAAATACATATCAATTTCAAACACTATTGTGTTACAAATCCATGGCATAGTAAATACATATCAAATTCAAACACTATTGTGTTACAAATCCATGGCATAGTAAATACATATCAAATTCAAACACTATTGTGTTACAAGTCCATGGCATAGTAAATACATATCAAATTCAAACACTATTGTGTTACAAGTCCATGGCATAGTAAATACATATCAAATTCAAACACTATTGTGTTACAAGTCCATGGCATAGTAAATACATATCAAATTCAAACACTATTGTGTTACAAGTCCATGGCATAGTAAATACATATCAATTTCAAACACTATTGTGTTACAAGTCCATGGCATAGTAAATACATATCAATTTCAAACACTATTGTGTTACAAGTCCATGGCATAGTAAATACATATCAAATTCAAACACTATTGTGTTACAAGTCCATGGCATAGTAAATACATATCAAATTCAAACACTATTGTGTTACAAGTCCATGGCATAGTAAATACATATCAAATTCAAACACTATTGTGTTACAAGTCCATGGCATAGTAAATACATATCAAATTCAAACACTATTGTGTTACAAGTCCATGGCATAGTAAATACATATCAAATTCAAACACTATTGTGTTACAAGTCCATGGCATAGTAAATACATATCAAATTCAAACACTATTGTGTTACAAGTCCATGGCATAGTAAATACATATCAAATTCAAACACTATTGTGTTACAAGTCCATGGCATAGTAAATACATATCAATTTCAAACACTATTGTGTTACAAGTCCATGGCATAGTAAATACATATCAATTTCAAACACTATTGTGTTACAAGTCCATGGCATAGTAAATACATATCAAATTCAAACACTATTGTGTTACAAGTCCATGGCATAGTAAATACATATCAAATTCAAACACTATTGTGTTACAAGTCCATGGCATAGTAAATACATATCAATTTCAAACACTATTGTGTTACAAATCCATGGCATAGTAAATACATATCAAATTCAAACACTATTGTGTTACAAATCCATGGCATAGTAAATATATATCAAATTTATATGTTAAATCAAAAATTAAAATTACATATAAAGTTACCTTGAAGAGCCATAAATTCCATGAATCCAACATTACATAATCACAATCTGCACTTGTCTTAACCTGCACCATGCATGTGATTTGCAGATATTTGTATAATATGTTGGACGTTATTCCTAAGGAAGCGCTCTAACCGTTTGTATAAGGTTAATTGCAGGCATCATTCTTAATATTATAACACTATTTTATATACAATTTTTCAAACAATAATGGATTCCATACTCTTAAAAATTTATTAGAACAGGGAACATAAATAATAAGAAAAGACAGTTAAATACTGCTAAATTATATTTATTATGGATTAAACACAGAACTCTCAATCATCATCGTAAAAATAAATATGGATTTATATAAATCATTGTACTTTAGTCTCTACAATTGAATCAATATTACTATTTTTATCTTTAATTCCATTGAAAAAGATTTCTAAAACAATAAGCAGTTTATTTACATTATATCAAATAATATTCTGTTTTCATATTGCCGATATTGGAACTGGGCAATTAAAGAAAATCAAATCGGAAATAAATTAAGCTTTCTGTTTACTCCTATACAGTGTCTAGGGGTGGGTTGGGTCTGATTAGGAATTCAAAGCTCTATAGGGTTTTCGTGGGCCTCTAAATTATAGGGTAGAATAACTTCAACAACTGTTGAAAAATGAAAATAAACCTCAGTAATAAAGAATGCTGTGTATTTTATAAACAGTATAATTTAATTTTCAAATATACTTAAGTCACAAGTATATTAACTTTAATTATTCTTATCATTCATAAAATATATAATTTTGATGTAGACATGCACTGTCAGCACCTGAGTGTTGAATGTTTTGTTTCTGTTGTTATGAGCGTTACTGGAGAAGGAGTTGTTAATATTTGCAAATCAGTTGCAGGAATTGAGCTTTTTGAATCTTCAAATGCTGATTGTCTAAGAATAAATCATACAAGAGTTGATATTTTCAAAAGAAGGAATTATGTATAATTATCATCTTAATAAACAAATGTGTAGCCAACCATCAATTGCTACACACATATTTAGTTCCATGTTACTGATTTAAATACAGTATTTAATTATAATATTTTAACCAAATTATTAGCAGTAACTAAAACGTTGGTCTGAAAATTGAAATAATTATGTTTAAGAGTTGTAATGTTGGCACCAAATTCTACCTAATAGCTCAAACATAGAGGAAATTAACTACCAACGAAAATAGCATTGAACTTTGACTCTTTATCATGTGAGTCTGACTTCTAACAAAGTTACGATGGCAGCCGTCAGCCCGCCCTCCCTCCACCGCCCTTACTCAAGCACCTCTGCAGTCTTCCTTCCGCTGCCGTTCAGCCCTCTCCGTACCCCCAGGTCACACCCATACCCTTCTGCTCGCATCCACCATGTATCCACGCCCATACCCCTTCTACACCCTTCTCCCGTCCGCCTTCTGTCTAACCACGCCCACATTACTCCTAGCTCCCTTATTGGCCTCTCACTCTATCTTTCTTCCTCCCCCACCAAAGCCTTATCAGTATTCTCGTAATCTTTCTTGTAACACCCCCACCACTTGTAGACGCATCTTGTACAACAAGCAGCCCCTTTTTATTTGTCATACTCTCCCTCCCTCCACCCGCCTGACTTTATCTGTCTCATCTTTTCACTACTTCCGCTTCTTTTCTCCCCCTTGAAAAACCATACACAGGCTGTGAAAACTGGCACAATCTACCTCACCCCAATTCGGCTTGCATCCTTTTTCCGAGGGTTTAAAAGTTAAGGGTCGCATAAAAAAAAAGCGGGAGATTAAAATACCTAAGCGGGAGGGGGGAGAATTGGTGGTAAAGCGAGAGTCTCCCACCTAAAGCGGGAGGGTTGGCAGGTATGCTAACATGTTTGTAGCTGGCCACGCCCAACAGATGCCTAGCACAGAATCCAAATACCTATGTCTCGTGTTTGCAGGCTATGTAAGGCATTATCTTACTGGGTTTGCTAACACTAACTTTCGGTAGGGGTGGAGGAGGTGCAGTTTTGTGAGTAGAGTCGACTTGCAGTACGCTTGATGCCGTCGGGTGAGACACAAGACAAACAATGACACAAATACTTACTGGTAATATGGACGCCAGCAGTGCTTCCCAATCACCGCATTATTGAGACTCAGGGTTCTCAGGGATGCTGTGGGTTCTGTGTGTCCGTCCCACCCCTGCGTACTTACAAACACGTAGGCAATACTAAACATAACTTTGAAAATAATCATTTGATAAAGTACATGTGGCTAGGACACTGTCACTACTGAATAAAAGAGGTAAGTTCATTGTAGACTTGCTTTTATTGTTACTATGCATACACATCAACATGCCAATGAAATTATGATTATCTCGGCCATGACTAGCCAATACTGCTTGGGTGCTCCCCAGCCCGCAGTTAATCTAGCGCAAACGTAGATGGATGATCTCACCGAGGTGCGTGAAAGCACAGCCTTCACAAGGGAAGAGGGCCAACAGCAGCTAAGGTGGACTGACGGTTTTTTTCCCTGAGAACAGAACACAGTGAATTACAAATGAAACTCTTGATGAAAACATTTTAACACATGTGACTACTTGGCATCACTAACGCAAACTCATCTGGGCTCGCCCGCCAGCACGTGGGTAGTGTGGTGAAGGTCTGTACACAGAGCCGGCTAGGAGGGAAGTAATTGCACCGTACACATACGCAAAATACATAAAGACCCTTAAAGGTTGAGGAGGCACTATATGAGTATTCACAATAAACACACACATGTGAAAACAAGCTTAGGTGGCGCGGATGCCGCTGAATAATGTTTGTAGCGGACCACGTGGTGCAGATTAAATTGCAATATTTCTTCTTGAAAACTGCAAATTAAAATCTGACAAAATATTATTCTGAGAGTGAAAATTATCCTCTTTACGATTTAAGTGATAGTAGGCGTGTAGCATGCCTGATGGCGGTAAAATCTAACATTAACATGACCTCGTGGTCAAGTACAAAAAGCATCAATTATACGAAAAATACATTGAACCCTGAAATAAATTGTAGCGCACATGATTTTACCCAATTAAACTCTCAAACTGCATGGATGGTGCAGATATAGAATTGGCATAGGTTAGCCACGTGATTGTACATGAAATTGCCATAAAATATTCAAACATGAAAATACCCTTAAAATACGTACATAAAAACAAAGGCCTTACAATTACGCATAGCAATAATACATAAATTACACTGGAACACCACTAACATAGGCAGATGGCGCTTGATTCAAGTTCCGCGGTCATGTGATTTCTCGGACATCTTTCTCCTCTCTCCTTGATCAAGTTTTAAAAGTACTACAAGGGTGAAATAAATTATTTAAGCGGAAGTACAATGCTGGGGAAATGTCTGGCAAAACGTATACAAGCAAAGGTTGACCGGTAAACTAAATTGACTATGGAAACCTACATCAGTGAAGAAAAGTTGTAGTGCACATGTGACAGTGTTGTACCTGGACAGCTCCCTACAACAGACTGTCCAGAGGCAAGCATCGCACGGACCTACTATGGCCGCCTATGGGGTTCACATAAGCAGAAGTGCTATGCACGCCAAGTAAAATATTTATACTTTGAAAAATAAAAGTGCCACAAATTAAATTTAATATGTTTTATATTTTTAAACAATTTTCTTATGGATTTTTTATATTGATTCAGTGTCTCTTTATCACGGCGTTCATGCTTTTGTATTACATATATCCACATAATACATCATTCACTTGCACATATCTATGTTTCTCACAAATGTAAACAACACTTAAGAGGGAAAACCCACGGTTACCGATCAGACAAGTATTATCTACAGTCATGACTGACAACTAAATTATAATCTTCAAAATGTATGTTTTCCCTGGGCCAATTTTGGTGAATTTTGGATATTTTGTTCAGCTCAGATTCCTCTAAATTTTGGTACCAAAAACATTTGTGTTGCAATTTTTTGTACGTAAACTCTTATGTTTACTGAACTATTAACCTGTATTGTGTTTGATGGTGCAGGAGACATATGATTCATTCCACTACACTTGCCTGATCTACCTGAGCGACTATGGCCATGACTTCCAAGGAGGTCGCTTCATGTACATGGACAAGGACAAGAACGTTACAGTTGAGCCACGCAGAGGTGAGTCGTGGGTCAAGTTAGCAGGGGCCATCAAATCTACGGGGCAGTAAATAAGCAGTTGCAAATTTGTACACGTGTGCGTTTACTTTTAATACAGGCTCATCGAAAAAGAATGGTACAAATTCAAAAAATCACAGCTTCGAAACTATTTGACCAATTTGGTTGGTTATTGTACCAAAATGAACAGGAAGAATTAAAATTTTGCTTACCTTAAAATATTTCTATGTGCGCTCAACTTGTAGCTCTGCATATGTCCAGGCAGTATTTGACCTCCATTCACGTATTCCGGAGCACTATCGGCGTAATTGCCTCAATGGCAACGGTGATTCTCTGATGCAAATGCTCCAAATCTCAAATCTTCACAGCGTAGACAATGTTCTCGACATATCCCCAAAAAAAAAAGTTTAGAGGGGTTGACATAGGGGCTTCTTTCTGTGCCCATTTCGTTTAACATGAAAGCAGCAAGTGTAGACCATTTGGGCCAAACTTGCGGCTTAATTTCATGCCTCAATCGAATCTTGTAGGCATGCAATCTCAAAAGTTTACGAAGAACATTTTGCACTGTAGTCTTCGGAATGCCAAACTCCAAACAAGATAACCTAAGCTGTTCCAACTTTACTTTGGATGTTCTTGATCATCCTGTGGAAGGGTTGCCGCAGATGCCAAATGGGACTCTTGCCTTTGTCACTATAAAGTTATGAAATTGTACCATTCTTTTTCGATGACCCTGTACTTCTCACTGCTAACAAAACAATTGGCAAACTTGGGAATGTAGAAATCACTGGTATGAAACATATCCAGATACTCTTGGGTAACAGAGTAAATATCAGTTGACTGTGCAGAAAGTTGGCACATATCTCTACCAAGGTACGCGTAATTGAAGGTGCCAAAAGAGAAGCTTGTGCTGTTAATGATACAGAAACTATGATTAGGAATTGTTTAGCAACAGTGGACCACGTCAAGTACCTATGTGCAACAGAATAAATAAAAAATTAATTAGGTGACATGGACCATTTACCATTTGATTGAATGTCAATCGAAGGATGATGGACCCCCATCAAGGCTCTTCACATCACCTTGATTGGCTTTATCCCTGCTTTTGGAGGCATCTTCCATATACTATAAAGTCTGTTGTGTATACATATTGCCAATAGCATATGTCCTAAGCTTGTAAAAATAAATATTATTGAAATATATGTGGATATTTGTTATTTTATATTGGGTGCAATTTCAGAAGAAAAGAAATATTGAAATTTTAAATTAAATTAATAAAAATGTTCTATAAAAAGTAGTGATGTGCGAGTTTGATTTTTACAGCTTTGAGTCAAGTCAAGTTACATGAAACTAGAGTAAAGTTGAGTTTCAAGTTATGAAAGTCGAGTCAAGTATAAATTTTTTTTGTTGAAATCGAGTTAGTACCATAAATGTAAATGTGTACCTATGTTAATAGATGTAACGCCCACCCCTTAGAACTTCCTGTCCTCTTATAGTCACAGTTTACCGAGATAAAAGTTTGGGACGAGTTTTTACCAATAAGAATAATTCTTTGCCAGGGTGAGTGATTCGCAGCGCTACTGTTTCCCTCTTGCCGACGAGTGAGTGACCATGATAGGAACGGTAATGTCAGCTGTGTGATGCAGATAAAAAAAAAGATAACTGTTAGAGGGTGGAGTGGGGGGGAGGGTAACTTTCAGGCTGGTCTGTCGATGAGCACGGACAAGCAGTCCACATTTTACATTTTTGTTATCAAATAGTAGTAGTTTTTTTTTTTTAAACAGATGTTTGTAAAACAGTACATAATTTTATGAGAAAAGTATTGATAAGATTGCAAATAGGCCGCTAGTCTACTAAAGATATATAAAGGACAGGAATCCAAGTACTCACAGTCTAGTACTTGTGGATAAGTACACACACAAAGTAGGACGACACAGTTTCTTCACGCAGTTGCGCAATCACAATGTTTAGCTGGCTAAGCCAGCTTCATCAGGCGGCGAGTTGTAGGACACTGCAGTATGTTTGAAGGGCGCTGTTAATAGTAAACCTAGCGGCTGGGTGGCGAACTAGGGTGGGGCGAGAAAATTGAAAAATTGCTGGTATAGTAAGGAGCTGTGATTATCTTATATTGAGTCCTGGTGGCTGCCTGGATTTAGTTATAAATTGGTGAGCTAATTCCCAGTGTCCGAGTTCTGAGCTATTGCTTGAAGGTAGTAGGGCTCTCACTACTCTGGTACTGTAGCAGGAATCAAAATCTTTGTTGCGTGATGCTGCATGTGCTTCAAGTGGTTTGTCCTGTAGGTTATTGATGTGACCAGCTGTGGCTTGTTTGGTATCTGCTCTGTGGTCATTCATTCTCTGCCTGAGTGTGTTGGTGGAGGCCGATGTATTCTGCATTATAGTGTTGAAACTGTAGCTAATAAATCAGATTTGTGTTTTGCGCAGTTGTAGTTGACTTGGATAGGGTATGTACGGCTTTTGCCACCCCACTCAGCGGCAACCCCTCGCCTTCAAGACACTAGCCGATGAACGCAGAGGCAGCCACCTGGCAGAATATATAAGGAGAGTCAAGATTCGACTCCGAACCAGTCTTCAATTTCCCACCGTGCCAGCCACCAGGAAACTGACCAACTTACTGACGACCAGTCTTCCACTGCACGTGTTGCCGGAACTGAGCAGCCTGACTAGCCTTTACCTGAAGCCTTTGCTTACAAAGCTCAGAACCTTACCTTCCCGCTTCACTACACTTTCAGTGCCGAAGAGACATCCATTCCTTGATCTTCTTGCCAAGAGCATTTCTTCCACACCCGGCTTAGTAATCCAAGCATCGTGCTGAAGAATAAATGCCAAGTTGTCTACACCTCTAGACACTGTGGCCCCCTCTGAGAAACAATGCCATACGGAGTTAGATTCAGTTTTAGTTGTTTTCGCAGCACTGATCTACCCCATTCCATTCCATTCCATTCAGTTCAGGACCATGTTCCCTTTACCTGTACTGCCACAGGCATTAGCGTCCCCTAAGCTCTTGTATACGTAGCAGGTAGTGTGGCTTCACATGTTTATTTCCTCTCACATGGAATAAACATTGTGTTTTTCCTGACCCTTGTGTACCACATTCCTGTAGACTTAGCACCTAGCCTAGTTGACCTCCTCTGTGAGGGAAATGCAGGTGATCCCGGGAATATTACTCAATCGAGCCAAAACACTTATCAAACCCACACACACTCACTTTCTGCATACCTTGATAGGTAGACTGGTGGAGCCTACTCTGTCTCTAGACAGTGCGTGTCAGTCTAGTGCTCATCTTTTCCACTGCACTGTCAGTGCAGGAGTGGACGTTCCCTGGACTGGGAAGACCCGGCAGAGGCGTACACCCTCTGTCTTCGGACCAGCTTGTCAGTTCGGTGATTGCCCATTCCATCGCACTTTCAGGGTTGCCATTCAAATGTATCTCCAAAAATAGGGTGTTTTAGGGACTAACAGACCAAGAAAAGGGACCCTTAGGGACTCAAATATTTGCAGAAAACATTACTTCCATTTTTTATATTTCACATTTTTTCTCTTTATTTCATTAATAACATATAAGAAAAAATATAGTTAAGTATATTACCACTTCTGTCGCTATTATATATGAAAGTAATGGTCTCCCTTCTCTCTTTCTAGCAGAATTAGAAGCGAGCAGAATGAGGTTAAGTAATCCCTAAAAAATTACCAACTTTTCTTTTTTTCAAGCCTAGAGCCTTAAGCTTCAAAAAATTTGTGCAGAAAATATTTTTGACAGAACCTTAATAACAAAGTATGCAACTCGTTTTTTAATCAATTATTTTAGGGTACATTAAAACATAGTTGTTAATATTATATTTTTGCTCATACTATTCCCCTGTCCACTTTTTTTGCGCTAATTAGCATCAGCTATTAAATACATGTCACATTTATACAAAGTTTATTCAATATTTAGATTTTTTGCTTGAAATAAATTAATTTCAAAATAAAAAGTAACTTTTTAGGGACCTTTTAAAAGATAGGGACTTCTAAAAAAAATAGGGACTTTCAGGGATCAGTGGCAACTCTGTACTTTCACTGCCGGAGGGTTCTTTGCTTGGAGTGGGAAGTTTCTGCGAAGGCAGACACACTGCAGAGGAAACACATTCCCTGCATTTTGCCTAATGGACGTGAGCGTGTATTTATGTAAATCCAGATGTCTTTCTCCAAACGCTATGGAATAAGGGAAAAGGTTAAGCAAACGCCACATTCCAACGCCCACAGTCACCACACTGAAATACCTGCAGCGCGCACACACAAAACACTGTTTAAGCCTCCGGCACAGGCTAGCACAGTAGAGACGCGTTGCCCAGGTATACCATCCTTAGTACGTAACTTGAATCATAGGATCTCACTCCCTGAACCAGACTTTGTGCCCTGCCGCAAAGCTACCAAACCAGTCCTGTACACTGGTCATGCTCCAGTTCCTCGCAAGGACTAGATAACTCCAAACCCTGCCAGAATAGGATGCGCCTAGCCTAGCATGTGACAAAACGTGTGCTGATTGACGTAGTGACCTTCCCAGACAGCCAGGACGTCACTCTAATATGATGTAAGACACTTTGGTAATCTAGCAAGGTCTGCGTCCCATTTCTTTAAAATCTGCTTTAACCTGTACTTTTCGCCACCTTTCTTTTTATAAGGCATAAGGTCAAATAAAAAAAACCTTAAAGAGAAGGCGGTTATACAACAGCCCTACCGTGTACAGCTGAGGGAACTGGATTTGACGACGTTTTCCCTGTTTTGAAGTTCCACACCCGGGCGTTACCAGAGTGGATGGAACTGACAAAACACAGGATAAATACAGTATGCTGAAATCTAGAGGCACCTCTATCTCTCTCTCTCTCTCTCTCTCTCTCTCTCTCTCTCTCTCTCTATATATATATATATATATATATATATATATATATATATATATATATATATATATATATATATATATATATATATATATTCCCTCTCTCTCTCTCTCTCTTTTTTTTTATATAAAAAACCAGCAGATCTCGGTTTGCCTCTTAGCGGTGTGTTCTTGCCTTAGTGGTAGTGATTGCATGTTAGGCAGCTTTACGTTAAGATCACAACAAAGCATACTTCAGAAAACACAATACTGTATAAAGGCCAAAGGGTTTCAAATTATTCAGATCGAGAACACAGCAAATTAATTTAAAATATCAATACCAAGGGATCCACAATCTCCTAATTTAAAATCAAAGAAAAATTAATATAATTCATATCATTAAAATATTAATTTTTGTAAAAGTCAAATGTTAAAATCATGCAAAGGCTACCTGAATAACTTTGAAGCACGTGTACTGATATACTTGCAATTGAGTATAAATTCACAAATCAATGTAGCCATTAAAATCCCTATATTTTATTCAAGGAAAATTGTCCTGAAGGGACTTAACTGTTCAATTCCAAAGGGAGTTCCTCACCCTAGTGGTGGGAATGCAGTCAGGCTAGGACCTAAGAGAAGTCGAGAGGGGACATAGTCGCTGTGACCTACAGTTAGCTGGGTGGTAGGAAGAGGTAGGGGACGATGTAAGCAGGAACCACTGGTAGCTGTTGATGGCTTCTGGAGCTGCTGGCAGAGACTAGAGAAGAGAAAGTTAGCAGTCCTCCATAGATGCTGGAGTCATCAACAGCCACTGGTTCTTCCGCGGTCACCGGCACGGGTGAGGACACTCTCCACTTAGCTAACACCCTCGGCCTTCTCACCTGAGTGGTGTCCTGAGATCAGTGCTGGAATTCCTTACTTAGTAATTTTTCTCAGTTTTGTGGCTCCCAGAAGGGTGCAGAGGGGGTTAAGCCCGCCCATTGGGGGGTGGATCCTCTGACGTCACAAATGTGTTCCTGGATCCTTATCTACTACGGTGCTCGGTGCGAGGTGATGATGTATAGCTCCCATGCGCTCAGGGAAGCAGTGACTCTCTGCTAGTTGGCTGGCTACCCTTCAACGGCGCAAACTTTGAATTGTGTGCTGTTCTGCTAGGAACAGCAAGTTGTTGTTTCTTCGGGGAGGGGCGTTGACGTGACACTTCTTGTAGAGATTTGGCAAACAGTAAAAGTGAAGATGATGTGGTAGGAGGTTCTGTCATCTCAGGTAGCCCATGTGTTCTGCCTCCATTGCTGTTGGTTTTGAGAGGAGACTTGCCCATTGGGTGGTTCTGGTTCGACATGGGGCGAAGTCGTTTAATTAGAGTGCGCTATCTACCAGCGTGGAATGTGTCATGGTTGTTATAGCTAGGCTTAATCACTTGACTTGTGTGTTAGCATAATTATTTCTCATGTCTTTTTGTAGGTCGTGTGTCGATGTTCACATCTGGCTGGGAGAACAAACACTTTGTGGAGCAGGTGACTGAAGGCACGCGCTACGCCATCACTGTGTCCTTCACCTGCGACAAGAGCAAAGCCATAGCTGACCCCACCTTGCCTGGCAAGAAGTAATGAGTGACGTCCATGCAACAACTCTGCACTCTTGAGTGCTGCAGGGAAATTCGAAGCTCATTGGCCAGTTCTTGTTTTTTTAACAATAATTATGTTTAAGACTGCACTTTTTGGACTGTAATTTACCTCTATTGTTACTTTAGTTATTTTTGTACATATTTTAGCAGCTTGCGAAACCATAGATTTTCTTAAAGCTCTGTCATTTTATTCCATGGAATGAGTGTTAGCAATTTTTGTTGATGTGAACTTACCTTTATTTTGATAGCATCAATTTAAAAATTTGAAATGATTCTAAAAATGTCAATATGTTCCTGTTTTAAAAAAAGGAAAAGATAATTGGCTTTACTATTAACACAATTTAAATTTTAACATGCTAAAAACTTAGATTGAGTATTATTTTAACATTTATATTTAAATAATTGCATCTTTTACACATGTTGTGTGTTGCCTGATGAGAATTTTTTTTCTTTGGAAACATCTTGTTGAAATCTGAGTGCTGAGAAAAAGTTTTTTTTAAAGCACACACATCTTAGTATGATATAAAAAAAGTGTTCAAAATGTTTTGTCACTATTCTAAATATTGTATTTATAATTGTTCATGTTATGGATGTTGCCTGCAGTGGTGAAAGGAATCAGAGTTGATGTGGTTTACCAGTTTACTGTACTTCATAAATACAGTACAAACTGCACCTACTTCCCACTTGCTGCACAGTTTCCCTCTATACGGACTTTCTTCAAAGGTCCATTTTGTATGTGTGTGGCACCTTTTACCAACAGGTTGTGTTTTATAATAGTCTATCAATATTTAATGAGTGTGTGTTATTCATAGACAATATAGATGTTAGCTTTGTTAAAAATCTCCTGTTACTAAGTATTGCATTAGAAGTGATCGTGTACGCAAGGAGCATTTGACAGACACTGCACATACGTATCTTGCAGTTATATTCTTGAAGATCGTTGCTACAGTTTTTGGGGTGAAAATGCACAAGTTTTTGTGTGATATTTGCCAGCAGTGTTTGGTAAGCAGCTATGATCATTCTGTAAGCATAGGCCTAATTTTCTCACTAGTGTGTGTTATTTTTAGATATGTAGGAAAACTGACAAAAAATCTACTGGTACATATATTGTTGCTGCCTGCTTTCATGTTAATATTTTTTGTACAACTTTTCTGTGCATATAAAATTTCCATTCTGCTAATGCCAGCGAGCAATCAGTATTGCACAAACAACATAGAAGAAGTAATTGGCCAAGGAAGGTTGTTAATGCATCTGACCACATATGCTTGGTTAAAAATGAGTACAAATTCACAATTTAAATTTTAAGCAGTCATTAAATCTCAAGTCCAGGATATTTAAAAAGATACCCTTGATTAATACTGGACTCCGTGAACGGAGTATGGGTGAAGTGTGGCAGCCAAAAATATATTAAAATCTGAAAAAAGCTTGCTGTAGGGAAAAAAATTTTCATATTTTAAAGGTCAACAAAAATGTAAAACTATATATATCATCATTGATGATAAACCTTTATCAATGATGAGGTTTATTAAACCTCGGGACGCGTAAGAGGGAGAGCTGGGCCCTGCGGGCCCAGTAGCGTTGAAAACGCTCATCAGGGACATAACGGAGGACAGACTACGTGTAGCCAGGGTATCGGAGTCACGTGACAACAGGAATAGGAGTGGAGTAGCAAGTGTGTGAGGATAATCTGGATCGGAGTAGTGAAGTGGAGTAAGGAAACAGGAGTAGGAGTATAGGGATGTGGTGTTCATCCTTGAACGCGCATGGGAACTGCCCCCATGGCTCTGCGGATGCCCCCTTATCAACCCGTAGGTTCAGGCGGGGAATTAGTTCCTGTAGGATAGGTATGGTTTACAAGTTCATGTTCATACCCGGGTGGGTAGAAGTATCCGTCCATCACCTGGCATTGTGGTAGGTGAAGTAGTGAACGGGATGCTGCTACGTTGCTCTTGGTGAAGGGTAGTCCATAGATGGTCTGTATCTTCAGATGATACTTGAACTTCATCAATCCACTCTCGCTGGGTAGCTGAGGTGGACCAATCAATAGGACCGGCCTACTGATGTGAGGTTTGATCTCTGCAGGCTCGTACCACGTGTCCACCACGTCATCCACCAGCTCGGTGTCGTGTTTCAGGAAGTTAGTCCCTGTCCGTCCCGGAATCAGGAACTTGTGGATGTGTGCACTGGTAAACTCGTAAGACCAAAGTTTGCTATTTGCAGGCAACGGACAGTGATAACTAAAGTGCTTAGTGTGGCAGATAGCCAGCTCTTCATAGGTCAATAGGTCTTGGTCATCGTACCCCGGCATGAAGTCGTAGCTTGACCTTAGAAATGGCGGTTTCAAGTTGGCTTTAGTATACTGTATCTCTGCGTACACCCTGTCCCCGTGAGCTATTACTAGGTTCTGACTACCCTCAAAGTCCCAAGTGGTAGTAGATGTTTGACCTTTAGTGAGGAGTCTCTGTCTCAGGGTAGCCTGATTAGTGATGCTCATTTTTGGGGAATGGAACACTATGTCTAATGACGTGGAGTCATTAATTTCAAAGAACTTCATTCTAATGTTCAATGTATTATTTCCCTTGTACTCGTCAGTCCCTAACCAGAAAGCTAGGTTGCGATACGGTATGACTATTGGTGTTTGGTCCGACGAGAAGTCTGCGTCGAACCAGTAAGTCATGGAGAATGTTCCGTGAGTTACTACCGTGTAGTCAGGGTAGTAATTAGATGTAGATGTCGGGTTCATATGTCTACCAAAGCCATCTTGGACGCTAGTGGGGTACGACTGCCCCATACCATCCCCTCCTGTAATACCTGTTGCTTCTCCGGTAGCAGATGTCTCTGTGTTGTCCTTCTTGACTGGGCTTCGGGACCTACTCCTGTGTGGATGGACGACTGGGCAATTCCTCCCCGGCATCTGAAACCATTTCCATATTATTTAAAATATGCTTTGCTAATACTTTGTGATTCCCATTCAGAATGAATCTGATTGAGTCTTCAGTGGGTTTCTTAAAGGATAGATCAACGTCGTTCTCGTTTGTGTCTGCGAGCTGGTCGTTGATTTCATTTATATATACAACACATGTGTATACAGATGTTGAGGCTGGAGTATGGTAGGTGGTTTTCTCATGCTCAAGCCACTTAACGTTTGGTGCTGAATCTGGGTGTTGAATTGATATACAAACGTACAACAGTTCAGGGGAGGAATCTCGTTGGCTTCGACCCAGTTCCAGATGGGAGTATTCGTTGTCAGGAAGCAAGGGAGTCGCTCTATAATTTCCTTGTCCATATGCTTGATGTCTGTAGTTATGGGAGTGCCCTCCAACAACAACTTCTACGTACCAATGTTGTTGAGGTTAATCAACGGTTCTTCATATAGTGCACAAGTCGAGCTCGGTAATTGGTCAAAGTGGAATCCCGTATTGTCCGTTTCCCTTGTGAGGAGTGTGGGCCTCATGTCCTGCGTGAGTAAACGTGTGATCATCGATTTACCCGCGTTCGTGGGCCCTTGTATGATAAATCCATTTATCTTCTTCATCATACAACTTTGTATCCTTATGAAGTTGGTGTAAAAGGATACCGGGTCGATTTTGTTCTGGGCGAAGAAGTCATTGAACCACTCCAGAGCTGTGGTGTGAATGTCGTCCTCGTCCCAGTGTTCCATCGTAATATCGTAGTAGTGTTTGCTACGAATGGAACTGGTCGACTCTGTGTTGTAGATTTTGATCAGGATCTTTATGTATGAGGTCATGCTAGTGCCGCAGAGTTGGAGTAATTGTCTTTGCTCGCTTGTTGGCACTTTGCTAAGGAACTGCTCATAAGTACGAGTGTCGTATTTCTCTACCGTCTCTTGTATGGTCGAGACTATGTTGTTTCTCTGCTGTATATAAGCAGTGGTTTTTGTGTTTCGCTGTTCCTTTTTGGCCTCTACATACGGAATACAGAGGCTTGGTTCCACGCTATCAACCTGGTCCGCTGTCTCCCCCGCTTGGTTTATGTATCTCTTAAGGCCGGCCCAAGGAACTCCAAATGATATGAGTTGGCGTAGACCAACACGGAGGAGATAGGCAGCGAATCTTGCTGCGTGGCGGACAGGTTGTAGCGTGCAATACGCCTCTGTAATTCTAGGATGGGCTCGATTGATTGTACGGGTGAGGTTGTTGGGGCTGTTGGTGATGATGAAGTAGAGGTGGTCTCCGTGGAAGACTGCGGTAAATGTTGGGGCCTATTTTTGGCTGTGGTTGCTCTGGATCAGAGGTTTTGGTACTCCTCTTGGCTGCACCGGAGGATGAAGATGTAGGTGGTGCGATCTGTACCCCCGTTCGTGTGTCCCGTCTGAACTCCGTTGTTGAATGTGTTGGAGGGTTCAAGATTGGGTTCTCGTGTGGAGGACGAAGGTTCTCCCAATATTGCGCAGTCGATTCCTTCCACGGAGGCATTTCCTCCATCCCCGTGTTCACTTCAGGGGGAATCTTGTTCAATGGTAATAATAGGTATTGCAGTAACTGGGTTGTGTTCTCTGTTCGCAGGCGTAACCACTGATTTTGCTCGTTCGTCATCTGTATGTGAAGACTTACTACGCTTGCATCTAGATACCCCAAATAGGTTTCTATGAGCTTTTGGCGAATGAGACGTGAGCTTATGTTGGTCATGTTCATATAGAGCAATCCCTATCTCCCTTTCCTTATCTGAAGGTGGGAGGGGAGGTCGCTCAAGGGGTCGTTTTCGTTGAGTTCGTGTAGTGACCTTAGGTGGAAGTCAATCACCTTGAGTTGAGGTAGGAATTTCGGCTTTACTGTTATGGTATACCTTCGGGGCATCGTTTGAAATGATATCCTTCTCGAGTTTGTCTGCCACGGGCACTCGTTTGTTTGTCGCCTATCCTAACCATTGCATATTGGAAAGAGTCCGGTAATTTGGTCTGTAACGAGCTATGCGTGCTAGAATGCGAGTTATCGGAGAAGAGGTCTGGAGTCTGTGGGACTAACATGACCTCGGGTAACTTCGTAGGTGTTTGAGCTGGTGTGTTTACAGGTGTTGTTACCGATGTTGACAGGTAGTTTTCCAACTCACCTATGGACTCACCTTCACTATCTGTAGCTATGTTGTACTCGCTGGTGATGCACTGCGCTGGGTAGCTCTCACAACACTGGCAAGCAGGCAAGTGGTGTGTGTTGCACCAGGCGTGATGCTGACAACTAATGAACTTCATGGTCTGCTCAAGGGTATATGCTGTGGTGTTTTATACGTTATCTTAGGGTCAAATGTTATCCGGGTCGTAAGTTATCTGCTGTTGACGCTAGCGAGCTTGCTCTGCATCTCCAGTCCTCCCTCCGAACATCAAGGTCAAACACTTTATACGGATGGGAGTAGGAGAATGGAGACCTCTTAATGACCTGTTACACGTAGTCTATACTCCTTAAATCCTTATACTCCTCTGTTCTCCGCAATGCTCCTATCCCATTTCTACACTCCAGGTTTAATAAACCTCATCATTGATGAATTTTGTTTCAATTTTCTAGCAAGATCTGTGATCAAGAGCAGCCAAAATAATCAAATTAGCATCATGACAATAAACACAGACACACTCTTTTGCACAGTGGCCAATTCTTGAACTGTGTAAGTAGTTATACCATTGTGTAAAACAAGTGAGAACAGTTGATTTAAAAATCAAGTTGGCAATGGTCGTCAGAGGAAAGGACAACAGAGCTATTTGTGTCGGAAAAATATTCCTTGTTTCCCGTCAGTTTCATGGTCCTGTTTCAGTACTGTATAAATTACCCTCCATATCGTTTTCCATAAATTTGTAATTGTTTATGGATTCTGGTAAGGTGTGAAATCGGAATTACTCAGGTGTAATTAAAATTTCTGCTTTGTCCCAAGTTATCACATAATTACAGTAGAACCTCATTAATACAAACCTGAAGGGACCAAAATCTGGCTACTTTGTAGTATCAAGGTTTTTTGGGTTGAAACTGCAAATATTTTTATGTTGGTACAAGCCCAAAAACCTACAAATTTGGAATTGATATACAAAATTTACCTTTAATAGCAAAATAATTCACTCTCATATTAACTTTACTCAGGAATAAATTTACTTAAATAATATCAAAAAGATTTTTATTTTTACACGTGTTAATAATTTTCTATTTTGGCTTGAACTACACTATAGAAACACTTGACAATGGAATAAAATTGTTTCAATCCTTTATATTAAGAAAAATGGAAATGCAAGAATAATTACTTTATATAAACTTAAAATTCAAGTCTTCATAACACATGAATGTTTTCTGTGCACACAAACAGGACGTTTCCACTGGTTAACATCAGATGTTTTCATCCATGTATATACACAGAGTACCGTCACGAGAGAGCCAAACACTATCAATAACAGCGCTCACAAGTTGGTCACATTGTAACTGAGCACGTGCAGTTGTCATCACAGCCTTGCACACAGCAGTAGTTTCTAACGTGTAACAGAGTGCAGCGCTTCCATCATATCTATGATGAACACAAAATTCATTTCGACTCTTTCAATGTGTTCTATTGAACTATCCAAGAGATCAAGAAAAACTGTTGTTATTGTAGGAAAAGTTTGTTGTCCGAAGTTCACGTACCCGAATGCATATTTTTTGCTGGAAAAAAAAAATTTGTCATTAACGTGGTTATTTAAATTACTTCCCGGAAGGCTAAAGAATCGGTACTGCCAGAAATTTATTGTTAAATGTGGAGGTTAATTGTACTGAATTGTTAAGAGAACCAAATTTGGTTAATGTGTTGCTTTAATGTATTTGTATTAAACATACGGAATTTGAGGCTTATAATTACATGGGGCATAAAAAAATACTTTGTTATATATATTATCCATATTTCATATATTAAACAGCTTTTACTCTTTGTACAAAATAACTTTGAAATAACGAGTTCTTTGCATTAACCAAACTTTTACTAAAAATGAGGTTTCACTGTATAGTCTTGTTATTTATGAAAGGTTAAAGTTATGATAAACAGACTGTGCTGCATGTGGCCAGATGAATGTATGTGCAGAAAATGTGTTTTGCATGTGTTCCTAGCTCTTATTGCTGAGAGTTGACAGCAACTATATGTAGCCCATGGTTCAGAGCATGAAGAGATTTAAAGATGTGTTCTGGCAAGTAGTTCTGCAATATCTACAACATTGCTTTGTTGGTGATTCTGCACTGTTATTGTACGTATGCAGTAAAGTACCTACCAAAGGCGTACATGAAGCAAATGCTCAAAGGTGTAGAAAGCTGACAAGGAAAGTCTAGGGTACATGCTGCAGTGTAACATGTTTGAACCTTACATAATGGCTTAATTGTGTATAGTTAGTTTTCGTAGACAATGTTTGCACTACGTAAGTGTACTGATAACTCGGTCACGTTTTTTTTTTTTTTTACAGCTAATAACTTTTTATCTACTACATCAACCATGTGGTTGAATATGTTCAGATTGTTGCACAGATGTTAGTCACACTAGCAAATTAATAGGGTTGTGCAGATATTTGGTATACCAAAACAAAAACAAAAAAATTAAAACTTTTTTTCCTTTCTGGATAAAATTTGATTGCCGAAAGTGCAACAAAACTAAAATCCTCAATTTCAATGAATATTCAGATGTTAAATGAATGTTCACTTAGTGCACCAGCAAAGGAGATTTTAATCTGTAAACCATCTTATTGTGTTGTTATTATTTTATAACTAAAATAATTTCATAAAATGTAAATTTAAACATTGACAAAAAACCTCTGTGATAAATACTTTTTTTTGTTTTTTGTTACAACCCCCGTCACTTGCAAAAATGTTATGAAATGCATTCACACAACCCTACAAATTAATGCACCAGTCAGCTAATGAGATTATAAATCGGATTGTAATAGTGCTCCAGTTTTTGTTGTAGGTGTAAAAATAGCATGCTATAAAATATAACTAGAGATTCTCCAAGCACAATACAGAATCCTGAACAATGTTTTTCTATCGTTATACTGACAATGTGTTGGAAAGAAGTGGGGCGCAAAATCACGTGATAAACAAGGCAGGTGTATTTGGAAGATACCAGTTAGCAACTTCGTGAAAGAAAGCTGATTCAGCTCTAGTGTTAGGTTTGCTGAGGTTTCATTTCTTTTTATACCTTAGTGTGCCGAGACAAGATTATATGGTAAATGGAAATAACACCAGAATGCTTGTTAATACACGGCATAAACTCAACATTTAAGTTGAAAATGTTAAATGAAACAAAATCAACTTACTGTATAGTTTTATCTGTAAAGCCATGATTTAAAAATCTAGTACTTAAAGTTTATTATCTTTATGCTAATAAAAATGTACGTTTCTAACATAGCATATAGCAGAAACATTGATTTTAAGTTTGTAGCTTTAAAACTGAATTGATAATAGCAATTAGTATTGCACCTTATGCAGGCATGGCTTTAAATGATATGGTAATTGTGACTGGCAAAATTTGCAGAAACAAATAGACATAATTTGGTTAGTATAGTTTAGTGGTTTTGTACAATACTACTATGTACATAATACTCTAATAGTGACTGAAGGGAAATTACCTGAAACTTCAACTTCTGTGCTAAATAAATAACAAAGTTAAGGAGGTTTCTTTTTGGTAATGCAATGTGTTGTTTTAGTTCAAACAAGATGTTAAAGGTTGTGTTGTTTTAGTTCAAACAAGATGTTAAAGGTTGTTTATGAAGTTGTATAAGTAAATGCTATTATAAGAATATTTATTAATATGTTAATCATTAACTGAACAGGTTATTTATAAAATGAAAGCAATGAAATTGCACCCAAAATAAACCCATAAAATCTTGTCGCTGATTGTGTACAATTGTTCCTTAACCACTGAATAATTGTTGTGATAAGTAATGAATGTTTATTAACTTCAGTGTTTTCTGCCTTGTCAGTAAAATGAATTTGTGAGGTGAAATTGATTGCTGATACATTCCAGTGTATACCACAATGGTTGCTCAAGTTTGTGGAAATAAACTTTTTATTGACGGTGAGCTCACATATTATTTATAAATTATTCCCAACCCTTGCAGATGAACTGATTTCAGGAGTTGTCTTCTGCCAGTCCTAATTACAGTAACTGGCAAATAGTATCCATGTGTTTGTTCTTTATACAGCAAAATTCATTTAAGTTTCTCAAAGGACTGACAAATTTTAGCCTACTAACCAGGAGGAGGGTCACAATTATGGAACCTGCTGAAAAATGACTCACATTAAGCAAAACATTTTGAAAAGGAACTTCTTAACATATTCTTTGCTGGAACTGAGCTGAAGTTGTGTTGATGCACTCTACTTTGCCCCATCTTTGATACAATGTTCAACCCTGCAGACAAGTCATCTCAGACAGTACTGAAGAGACTGGACAAATGTCTACAGCATACACCGGCGTAATGTTGGAAGCGATCAGACACGTCAGCCCAGTTAGTACTGTTTGCCAAGATTCTCCAAGAGACGTCCGTCAACAACCACCGAAGTGATATTGTACTGCCTGACTGAGCCACCGCTCCATCCAACCAAGACCACGTAGTTCCACATTTAGCAAAGGGAGGCTAGCACCCATTCAACTTCACCCTGCAGCCGAGATAAGGGATGATAGCCCCCCTTTTGTCACCGAAGGCCCTACACAAAATTGGTATAAAAGAGCTAGCGCGACCAGCAAAAGACTGTCTCTGCTCTCGTAAAGGGCCGGAGGAAGCCACCGGCGGTTCATACTTGACTGGTACGCTTGCAGATTAAACTGCTCTTCTTGACCCGGAATCCGACTACCAGTCAAAGACTACCCCCCCCCCCCCAGCCCAGAAGCCTTCTGCATGCTTTTGACGTGTGGCAGACTCGGCTGATTGGCTGCCCTTGTCTCTGGGTTTTTATGTGACGCTAGACCAAGTGGTTACTCATCTCAGGGCACTGGTGCCCGACCGGAGTACAGTACCGGCCTAGCAGGCCGTCACTGGTCTCTCCTACACCAGTATGTAAACTCGGCCGCACGAAGTAAGCAGCGAGGGTAGACCATCCCAGCAGGCAAGCCGATCCCACTAAGTGATCTATGAAGCGGATGCGACTGCAAACCTGCAAGTCAACTTCCAGAGGATGGTATCCTAGTGTCGTGGCTCTACCAGTCCCTGCACGGGGCAGAGAATGGGTGGCCTTCCAGTGATGTTTCTGGTGTGTTGTAAGTGTAGGTTCGGAACGAACAAACCCGGTCTCCTGCTGGCTCCGTCAGCTCCGATGATGAGGAAGGTGGTCGGAATGATACTCGAGAGATTGGGTAGGATCAGTGTTTATTTACCGAGAAAGAAATGAAGATGGTGAAAGTACTACCTCCTAATCCACACAGGCTTGGCAGAAGGTAAACAGAGGAAGGCGCCCAGTGCAAAGCTACGGGAGGAGGCAGAAGCGCTGGTGCATGTAGTTTAATAAATCCTCTGAGCGAAGTTTACTCTGTCCCTAAAAGACCGAACGTTTCACAGGGTGTTGCTGGTGATGCTGCTGGTTCTTCCTTCGGTCTAGGTTGGAGAGGATATTCGGCTCCATGCGAAAGCAGTGAAAGAACTGGAGAGGTATGGGCGTCGACACCAATTGCTTGAGTGGTGAGAGCCCAGAAGAGGAGTTGGAAGACTACGACTGAGAAATGAAGCAGAACTGACAATCCAGAAGCCACGACGGATCTCCTTTTATACTCCTCAGCCATCCCTTCCTTCACTGGCATAGGGCATCTGGAGAGGAGATTAGCACCCAGCACCTAGATCCTTGGTGAGAGCAGTAGGATCTAGGTATCTTACTTGTGACAGCACACTGCTGTACTCGCCACAGGCCTCTTACATGGTCCCGATAGATACAACAATCTTGTAGGTGGCGGTGGTGGGGGTAACTCAACTCTATAGACAACTGCCAGGGATGTAGTTGCACTGATGAGCAGCAGTCGTTTATCAATATTATCAAAGACGTCATGCGTCAATTCGCCCCCTCTCCCCTGCGACGTAGAATTACCTGGGCAATGAAGCAAAAAAAATTCTTATGCGGAAATGTGGAACTGTCCTCTCATCAACAATTTATTTCTCTCTCGCTGAGCTTCTGTAGGATCTCTGGCTCTGTGTTAGGTGTGGCTCACTCTCACTACTTGAATTGCATACTGGAAAGGCAGTGCGAGGCAGATGGCTGACTTGGACATATCTTGCAGTAGTGGAGTCAACTAGACAAAACCATCTCCATCTATCTCTCTCTGTCACTATCTCTCCCTCTGTCTCTCCCTCTCCCTATTCCCCTCTCTCTTTGGAGTGTAATGTGAGAATCGCAAGGGGTATCCAGTATTGGTGATAGCATGTGGCCTTCTGATTATTGACTGTGTGCCGGCCTACATCAAGAGCTGTAAGTCTTCGTTACTGACAATATGATCCGTATGAATCTGAGGAAAGAGCAAACACATTGGGCGGCACATGGAATAAGTTGCAATCCTGGGGAGCTGATTTTAAATAAAATATACGAAAGAATAATATGCCCAAGGCCCCACTCGCAAGGTGTGTTTTCTAGCTAACTGCTGTGGCTGCTTGGTGCGGTAGAGTAATTAGGCCCTGCCCTTGGCTTCCCTGTCTTAACGCGCAGCAGAGCAAGTTGTTACAAAAACTATGGGATTTGCTCAGATGAGACCTACCATCATCTCGTCTGCGCACCGGTGGGGATGTGAGTGTATTGGCAAAATGGAGACAGAATTGTACCTCATCATCTTACATTGATATAGAGAAGATACACATAATGCCCTTGTCACACAACAAAAATGTCACTAAAATTTATTAACAAATTGCGACCAACAAATTAGTTTTGTACCACATTCTTGCTGACACGTTACTGTCATTACGTGGTTATGATTTTGACATCTACAGGAATTTTCACAGGCAAACAGACCCACTGACAATTCTGATTGACTGAAGTTTACATACACACAATAAACAAAGGTCATCTGTTTACAATATGACTTGAATGTGAAATCTCTTTACTAAACTTGCCTTTTATTATACTATTTACGTACGTTAAGAGTATAAGATTACGTTTTATTCTTTGCATTAAAGCAACTTTACTTAACTTTTCACAGTTTGAATGCAACCACATAGTAATCTTGAATCTCTTGTTGAAAATAAATTTGCTACGTTACAGCAAGCTATGCCATTACGTTGTTACTCATAAAACAAGAGGCCAAAAGTAGTAAGGTTTTCTACGTACATATACTTGCAGTGATTAAAGAAAACATTTACAATTTATATATCATACCTTCATGTTGTTGGCAGCTGGCCCACTCCCAGCTGTCCATTCCCTTTTTATCACAGGTTTCCTTTTACAGGATCATACAGTATCAGGGTTACCTCAAGCTAACTATAGGCGTTTTCTTTCAGCAGCATTGCACTGCCCCATATGCGTACGTTGACGGTATGCCTGCACTATTTGAGTGGGAACAAAAAAACTCGACGAACACTGCAATGTTTATCAGGGCCTCCCCCACTTTTTCAGTGAGACGTGTGGTGGAGTAGGCCAGGCGAACTATGAAGGCGGCACCTGGTAGCCTGACAGGATCGTTGAGACAGCAGATGTTGACGGGACAGAAACGGCTGTGTGGGCATACTGTTCGACGTGTATGTCAGCCAGAGGCAGTGGTTCGGCTGGTGCTACTGCCTCTCTAGCGGACAGCGATTTGTTTGGGGACTCAGCAGCGCCGCGCCCCCCCCCCCCCCGCATGGGTGGCTGGCTATTGGTCCTCCTCTCGTGTTAACAAGGTTCCTCAGGTGTCTGCCTCGGCATGAGGCGACACTAGGGTTGCTGGCACCATGAGGGGGCAAGTCTTGGGGTTGACCATCATCATCTGCCCCTCCGGTCGGAGTTGGAGAAAGGCCACGGGTGTCGACGGGCGACACCAGAGCAGCAGGTTTCGTCTGGGGCAGATCTTACGATAGTCTTTCTTCTTCTGCCCATCCAGCTAAAACAGCAGCTTCTGCAAGGCGCAGGATGCCTCTGCTGTCGCACCCGACTAAAGTAGAGTACTTGGAGCAGATGGTGGTTCCTCCAGGTACTGCGCTGCCATCGACACAAGCTCAACAAGGGCTCTCATTATGAGCTCATTTAGATGGGGGGTTCTGGTTTGACCCTTGCTGTCGGCCAGCGTTGTTGGGAACATTCCACCGATTCTTCCGGGTGAGGCCGGGAGTTCCTTTTGAATTGGCGTAACTGTGGTTTGATTAGATTTAGGGTAAATGGTCTCCTTTCTTTAGCTTTGGCCTGGATGCCCGGTATGTCCTCCTTTACATAAATACGGTTCGGTGGCGGCTGCTGCGGTGGTTTTTTCCGATCTAGCGGATTGTGCCAGGATAGCTCATGGGCGCTTAGGGTCCACTTTCTCCCTCGAGTCTCCATCCTGGTTTTAAATTCTGTGGGTTTGTGGGCAGTGTATGACTCATTGGCAACACTGTTCTTGGTGGCCCCTTAGGCCAGGCTGGTGGAAGGCAGCTCGTTTCCTGGCTGGCTGTGGTTTCCGCTGGGAGCACCAGCTTTTTTGTTGGCCCGATGGGTGGGGTGATCATGGTGGTAGGTTCGTCCAAATTCTCTGAGACTTTGAAGGTTATGGACGAGACTCTTTGCACTTCAGGTTTTGTGCTATTACCGCTATCGGTGTGGAGGGTTTTGGATATCCATGTCCTCCATTTGGCCCCATGTCGACCGTTGCGAGACCTCCCTATTTTGTTCTGGACCTTGAAGCGCTTCTGGTGCATCTTGAGTAGTCCCGGTATTACCGGGTATCTTTGTTGGTGGACAGTGATCTGGTCCCGGTTGGTTTGCAGCTTTAGCAGGCGGATATGTCTGCTCTTCCGGGCAGACTTCCAGTGGTTAGGATGGTACCAAGTGATCGCAGTTGACTGAGACTCTGTGTTTGCGGCCTAAGTAGACTCTATGCCGGCCGTGGTCCTTTACACATTTCTGTTGGTGGTGGCAGGGGATGGCCTTTTCCTGGAGGTTGGGTGCCACAGTAAATTATGCAGTGCTCATTATTTTCTGAATGGTCAAGTTGAACGTTATTCGTCCATCCATGGTGATTATACAGTCTGATGGAGCTATGCAGACGGCTTTCCTCTGGGGTTGTACGGTTTTCCATTGCTATGTGTTAAGAAGGTCGCTACGTATGAAGTTTCTAGTGGCAGCGGAATCTAGCAGTGCTATGGCCCTTTGGTTGTTTATAATGACTTTGACGTGGGTTGCCTCTGTGGTTCCTGTTCCTTCATACGTTGACTGGATTATGGGCCCTTTTGATCTGGCGAGGTCGACCCAACTGGGGGGATCCCTTCGGCTGGTTAGCAGTGTGTCACAGACCACCAGTTCCGCCCCCTTCTTCCATGCGAGTACGTGGCGCCGGCCTTGTTGGGCAATCTTTATGAAAGTGATATTCGGAGCAGAACCAACAGTTTGGGAGATTACACCCTGGTGGTGTGTGTGATGGTTCCGTGACCTTCCTTTCTTGGTGTTTCCCTCCTTCTGCAGACTCGCTTGTTTTCGCACGTTCCAGGCGAGCTTTCGCCTGTAGATTTCGCTCAATCTGTCATGCCTGGTCTACCAACTCTTCTGTGTCTTGTAGCTTGGGTGCAATCGGGAAGTTTCTTCAGCATGTGGGTTGTATTGCATTCACAGATTTCCCCTGTTTCTTCCAGGAAGAGCCGCCGGAACATTTGTACCTTGCAGCAAATGAAAATTTTGGTTTATTGTCTGTGTTCTACTGCAAAATTCACTGGGGAGGTTAGCTAGTACCTCTTCTCCAGTGAATTTCATAGCTAGCCTGTTCCGGAATTGCGTCCATTCGGTCATAAACACTTCGTACTTTCCCACTAGAAGATCACTTTACCCTTGAGGCGTAATTGGGTTAGTTTAACCCACTGTTTTGGTGGAATCTCCTGCTCTTTAAACTCTCTTTCGCAGTCAATGAGAAAGACGAGCGGATCTTCATTGGGGCGGCCTGCGAAGTCGGGAATCTGGGACTCCCCTGTCGAACAGCATGGTTCAGTTCTCTGGCCGTGCCCGGGGTTGTGTTGTCGGTATTCGGCAGCCTACTGACAGACTTAGCACCTGTAATTGTACCATTCCTGGTCAGATCACTTGTTCATCGGGCCACCCAATGCATAGGTGGTGAAACATTTTGATACATAGAATGCACCTCACAGTGTACTGTCCTTGCGCTTGGCATGACACCCAGTTATAATATGCCGTCTGCCTTATTCTGCTGTCCTCACACTGGTATTGTAGGCCATCGGTGTGGCAAACTATGTCGCCCCAGCCCTAAGCAGGTGTAGTGGAACTGATGCTGGCATTGTGCGTGCTCAATTTGGTGAACCCGTTCTCCATTGCATTCTGCCTTGGTGCAGCAGTTGCTAATATGAGAGTCCATGGTTTCTTCAGCGTGCTCGTTCGATACCTCGTTGGTGCCCGACATCTTTGGGGTTATTGAGCACCACTGGGTGTTTACCGACTCCCAGAAGTCTGGTTTCAGTTTCTCTAAGTGAGCCCCGACTAGTTCTCTCGCCTCGGGGTCGTGCTGGCCTGGTTCGGCCTAACTCTTTTCAAAATTACGCGGGACGCCCCACATCAGGCGCCAAAAAGAGCCCTCCTTGACGCATGACAGACCCAGCTGATTGGCTTCCCGTGTCTCTGGGTTTCTTATGTGATGCTGGACGAGTCGTGTCTGAGTGGTCACTCGTCTCAGGGCACTGGTGCCCAACCGGAGTACAGTACCGGCCTAGCAGGCCGTCGGCTTGGTACATAGTCTGACTTGGTGAGTTTCACCCTGCATGGTGCAGGCTTAGTTGGTGGTACAGCGACACTGAGTGTCTATCCTGCGGGTTGTTTTACTGCCTCTGTTCCCACGGCCCAAGTGACACTCGACTGAGAGGTAAGGTTTGCGTGTGAGGTGCTGGTGGCTCAGACAGGTCGACTAGCGTGACGTTGGGTACTGGTGTGGTGAGCCGTCGTAGCAAAGCAACCTGTTCATGCGGATTCAGTATCCCGAACCCACTGGGAAGGATGCGAAGCCCTGTGTATTCTTAGAGATAGCCCTCACCTTCTTAACCTTTCTCTCAACACGATCCCTACAGGTGTAAGGCATCAGGCTCTAATCTAAGATCGGATCTGCAGGAGGTAGGCAGTCAACACGTCGGCCTTTCCGATGTGGAGAGAAACGCCACTATTCAATATTTTTCAAAATTTGGCAACTTTTGAAAAACTCTCAAAAGTAACTTTTTTAAACTTGAAAAGTTGTTTCCAAACAGTTTTTGAAACATTTAAAATGTGGTAGGGCTTCCTTAATAATGAGTTACGTTAAATTGTGCCAAACACATCAAACAAAATGCGTTAGGTAAGTGTTTTACAATCTACAAGTGTTGTAACTGTATGCAAACTTGAAAGATTCGAGTCTATCACGGTAACACCATCTGGATGTATTTCAAAACACCATTCAGGTGTTACACATGAGTAAACAGCCTCAAATGGTATTTCAATAATTTTTATAAAACCGGCATGCTGTTTTTTTTTAATCAAATTAACAACAAAGTGTATAACTGTGCATTCCGCATAACTGTCGTCAAAACAAATGATGCCAAATATTTTCAAACTGTTTCAGCAACTTTAAAACCTTTGTAACTTTTTTTTGTAACTTTTCACATAAAATTTTATGCAGCAATTGCAAGTGTAAAAGCCCTTCAGGAACCAGTGGAGTGTCACAGCGTAGTTTTAAGACTTCTAAAAAGTGTTATAAACAGTTTCAGGACCTTCAAGCACAATTTCAAAAAATTTTTAGCAAACTCTGATGTAAAATTTCAATATGGCGGGAGGCATGTGGCAAACAGCAGCCATTACCAATAGCACACCGTATTCTTGAGCAGAACTGCTATTTTCTGCCACCCTATCACACCACACCAGTGACGTCACGTGCCACTGGAGGACAAAGGGAGTTGAGCATCCAAACAGTGCGAAGGCTTGCGGACAGCACAACCCACCCCCCGCCCGCCTCCAGCACACATCCCCGGGCGAACACACACCCCCCTCCCGATCAAAATGCACCAATTAGCTGGGTCCCGCCCCGAGTCCGCTGGTACCATGAGCGTAACAACCGGCACGCCCCGCACTCCAGCTACAACGGTAGCATAATACAAACAAAGGGGAATATGGCCATGCAAACTTCGGCATCAGTACAATTTAACAGGTGCGTGCCCCTGGTAGAGAGCACAGCCACCATAGACTTTCCAATCGTAAATAATAATATCTGCCAGTATACCCAAACAATTTATAATCTAAGGTCAAACAATTTGATTAATATTTCCAGCCAAGTACCATGTTACCACGCATTATACTTATTGCGCCTAAATTAAGTGCATTCCAGATGACCAACTTCGCCCCATCTGATATGGCAAAGTTCAATGGCCAAGTCAACTCAACTTAGAACCGGTAATAAAAGCAAGACACATGGGACTGACAGAGCCTCAACCTACCTCCAGCCTCGTCCGTGCTCCTTGCTTATACCGTCAACCCGATTCTACAAGAAGCCATCATGTCGTCGCCCTTTCCCGAAGAAACACCTCTCATCTTCGCCACACCTGCTACAGAGACAGCGCATAGTTCAAACTTCGCGCCACTTTAGGAAGCGGGCCAATCAGCAGTGTCATGGCCTCCACAAGCGCCTATGTACCTGATGTGTCAACGCCTCGCGCCAGTTAAGGTAAGGATCCGTGGTTCATGCATGTGACGCCATGAACTGTACCCCTAGGAGGAGGGGTTAATTTCCCGCACCTCTAAGCACCCATGCACAAGAAAAATTAGTATAATAAACACCCCCGACCAGGCCTCAGAAGTTGCTCTTCATCCTCCGGGTCGAGAAGGCCGAGGACAGCACTCGCTGGGGTATCCTGACTAGGGCCGAGACACTCAGCTGGGGGCTGGTAACTGTACTAATGGTTGACGACATCACTCCGGAGAACCATTGCATTCCTGTGAACCAGCCACTTATTCGGCTGCTTCCAACAACCTAGTTATCAATGCCACCAGAGGTTACCAACACGCCGCCCTGAACCCCCTCCCCCCTCGTACAATTCTAGGTAATACAGGGTCACGACTACATCGTCTCTTACAAACATCCCTTAGCTCAGGCACGTCTTCACCAAGTGGAGGTGAAGAACCCCCTTTGATTCCACGTCTAGGTCCCTTATGGATAAACCCCAAAATTAAGGCTTGGATATTTCCATGGGCTAATTTAAATAAGTTATTTTATTAAACTATTTCTTTTACGAGTATCAGAATTACACTTACAATATTAACAGGTAGTTTCGCCTGAGTTCTTACCAAACATTAACTACCGCAGTTAATTAATTTGATGTACATCAATTACGTTGGCATTTATTCCATGTAATATTTCACCCTGTTATTGTATTGCGAACTTCGTAAGTTAAGTGAGTGAAATAAACATAACATATTTTTTTTCAAGTAACTTCCTAGATCTTGTCACTCCTAAGTATTAGTAATCTTGTGACCCAAAGTGTTTCTTCAAAGTGTTGCGAACCACACCTCACGGCAAATACAAGTAACAAAAGGCAGCCCGAGTTTGGCGAAGTTAATGCAAACTGTATTGCCGTGGCTAATCTTTGGAGGAGCCCTTCTTTAGAAACTCAATACACCTACATATTATGACTGTTTAGGTACACTCTACTATATAACCCTTCGGGCTGGCGAAAGTCTAGAAGGAATTGTGTGGTGAGTCGCATGTGGTGTAACCGTATATATACCCAGCCATACACGATAGGACCACAACCGCAAGCAAGTTTCTTGAAACTGCCTAATGCCATGTAAGCATCGGAGTGGAGAAAACCAAAGTTCAAAAGAGCGCTACAACTTTTGGAAGCGAAAATAAATAGTAATCCCACTCATGTCATGTCAGAAAGTAATACTTTATTTGCACTGCCTACTAGAGGCACAAGTAGAATATCACTGGAATATCTTCTTATTTTATACTTTGATACTGCTATATTGGGAATCCTTCACACCTCATCGAGCAGCGAGCGACTTCTCCACAACCAGCGTCGACCGCTGTTCAGCAGCCAGCCACACCCGTGCAGCCGCTCGAGAAGAGGAGAGCGCCACTGCCCCGTTTACCTCAGGTAACCCATTTGAGAAGTGTCTTGCCAGCTGGGTCTGACTTTGTCCCCACATGTAAACCAACACGACCCACGATATATACTGGCTCTCTGCCCAAGCAGGAATAATCCCCTTTCGTATGATCACCACGGCTTTTGGCGCACAATATTTGCAGCCCACAGCCACAACTCATACACACACAGTGTATGACAGAACACTGCAAGTCAATTACTTGTCAGGGTTACATTTCCCAGGTCACCGCCCACAACGATCGCTCCAAAGCTCCCGATCACCAACTTAATCTTCCAGTGTGGGGCTAAGTAACTAACAGTCGTGTTAACCAGGGACTTAAGTCTGACTTCCAGGTGATTGCGCCCTTGATTTGTAAATCTGTTTGGTGTTCCTTAACTTACACACCTATTGGTATCGAAGTCTAATCCCTCAGCCTTCGCCCACAGTGGAGCGGCTTAATACTGATGCATGCCAGCTTTTGCGCTACAGAGATGCGCACTCTACGGTCGACTTCTCCCCATTTGAGCGCGCCAAGCGCGGGGCAAATTCAAATTCATTGACCGTTGAGACTTGGAAATAATATATTGAAATTACGTCAGGTTTTAATTGGTCAACTAAGTAATGGAACTTTACGTCTGAATTAGATTCTTCCACATCCTATCAAGAAGGAACATGCCAGAGCAACCACGACAAAGAAATAATAAAATTTATTCAAATTCTACTACGCTACCCAGCCTAGCCAAGAAGTTTCAGTCAACCCTCAAGATAGCAGCACCCCCATGACCTGATGTCACAGCCCGCCTGCCTCAGTCCGGGACAGGGGCGATAAGAAATTGTGCGGCGCTCCCGCAGCAGATAAACCAGTCCCTGTGTTGGAAGGCTACGCTACCCCCCCCCCCCCCCGGAGAATCACTGACACGGGGAGATTTTCGCGTATAAATAACAAAGGACCTAATACCTGAGAGTCCAGTGCACCCACCACCGATACCAAGCACAAGGTTCTGTTACTTGGATTGCCCTTGTGAACAGCAGGTCCACGGGAGTGACTGTAGATTTCGCCCTGTCCACGACTGTTCGTACGCAACATTGAATTTTATTTTATTTGCTATATTTCATTGCTCAATGCACAAACAACACGGTGGCATTGGAAGCTGTCAGAGGTGACACGAGGCACGTGCCTTATTGCAGCAAGCTTTACTGAACCAGATAATTAGTGACTCATACTCCAGTACACTGACCACGAGTGAACCCGAGAACGACCATATTGATTAAAATACAATATTACCTCCTGACCACAAAACTCCATTAAAACACTTGTTAGGTTGGTGTGAGCCGAACGAGGAATCAGGTTCCGAAGAAACCCCCGTTCAGCCCACCCTGATACAGACATCAAACTCGAATACCGACACACAGAGCCCCTCTAGTCGATCTAGCATAGTGAGACTATAATCTGGCAGGATACTTTGGGTTCGAAACCCAGAAACATAAGTACTTCCCAACTTCTGCACAATCACGTTGGCTTCCGGAGGGATGATCAGGATTTGAATCCCTCCCAATGCAGTTCCCTGCACTCACCCGGAACAATCCATAGCCAACTTCATCTCCACTCGCCAACCAATGAGGCTGCACTAATTTTTTATGGTGCAAGGGGCAAGCACAAAATTTAGTAAATTGCGTACTCTGTCAACAGCCATATAACCTCCAGTGCGTTACGCCACACAAACGCATGTGTGTTCACGAGGGACATTTTATTATGTGTGCAATGCCATGAAAGTTCGTGCGAACCAGCACTGGGTTACCAGACTTACTTAGCGGTGACCAGTTACTCTCAACACACTGCCAACAGCCCGTGTGCTACGGTTTTGTGAATGATATAGTGAAATGAGGACATTGCGGGAATCAGGCCTACCTTAAACGAATGGCAAGCAGATATGGAGAACGCATACAAATGTCAGGAGTGCAAAACATGTCTCGTACAATCTACGACAATATAAAAGGCCACCAAATCACGTCCAGTCAACATTTTCACCATACCCAAGCCAGATAGAACAAGCACAGAAACAATTCCAATCATTACCAATGTTTGCGAGCTTACCGACAGAGAATGCCCAGGCCCTTCTAGAGAACTGTACCTCTCAGCTCAACCGCTATGGTGTTAGTGAGGAAAAGTGGCCTAACTGCATTGGGGGCCAACTGAACAGGGATGCACGGTAGTGGTGGCAATCAGTCAGACATTGTCGTCAAGTGGACCATGTTCTTGTCAGCATTCCAATGCCAATATATAATAGCACATTCTCGTCACTGCAGGCACGCAGTCGTACGGTACTCGACACACAGACCACCCGTGAAACTCTAACAACATTCGCTACGCAAAAAATACACCTGGTGCAGCAATACCACCCGAACATGACAATGATTTAAGTGTTGGAGGAAGTGGCAGAAATGGTCCCACCCGAGTACCCCAGTGCGCTCATTCACAGCCTGTTAAAGGCATTCATGTGTTCAATGATGATTCTGTACACCAGACGGGAACCATGAGACCGCAAAGGCAAAATGAGTTTTGGCAGCAGTGGGAATAGTGGGGCAATCCTGAAGGACACCTCTCCCCCACCCCGGATAGCCACCAAAACACAACGAACCCGCGACAACAACAATAACAAGCAGGTCTGGGATAAGACAAAAAGGTCTCCCTACCCGTGCTGACACTGTCCAGACAAGCCGTATCACTTGTCACAGTGAATGACCTGGGCAAATTGACAAAAAGGCAGCGGGCGCGTAGGACAGCCCAATGCCATCAGAAAACAAGCGGAAGAGGTAGGTTGACCCGATGTCACCACCCCTAGCCCCGACAAAATGATCACGACTCTCACCCCACAACAAACACTATGACAGTTGGCACATAAATGGATTGATCACTTAACACTGCCGCCTCAACAAGTCCATCAGAAGGTAACACTGCGGCCTCAACATACTATCTTGCACCAAATAACGAAACTGAAAAACAAAATAGCAAGAATGACAGTCAACCTACACCAACTCGCTGAACAAGCTCCCACGTGCGCCTGACAATACAGTATCGATGGACAAGTGGGATGATCCAATACCCCCTACTGCAGCCACCCACCGAATACCTGGCGAGGGGTAGCATACTTCAGTCACATTGAGGTCATACAGGCCCCTATCAAACATGCAGGTGGTGACAACATGCCAACTTGTGCCAGCCTTGTGGAACCAGACATCATGCTAGCCGAACTTGGCAACGCTGTCAGACCACAGGTAGCTGAACCAGATGTGCAGCCAAGGTCACACTCTACAACCAGCAGACCACAGACCGGTGGCGCATCCTAAACAACAGACTAGAGACCAGACTGCGCGGAGATAGCACTGCCTCGAAGCTCTACTTATCAGCTACAAGACGTGCAGAAGTGCTGCACTATATGCACAGCACACACTTAGTAGGGCACCCAGGGGGAAAACAAACTATGCGAAATATGCTACACAACTTCCACTGGCCTGGCATGTTACACAATGCATGCAAATATGTTCGCGAATGCCTGCCGTATATAAACTTCAAAGCACAGCACGCTGACGGCGAGCAACACCAAGGGAGCTGATTGAGATTCCTACCCCAGAACGTCAATGGGAAAGAGGTTCGTGGTAGTCATCACTGACCTGTTCTCCTGTTGGACGGAGGCCTATACAGTGCCCAGCGCACACACCAGGAACATCGTCAGCGTCCTGGAAAATGAGTTCTTTGATGGGGATACCCCCGGATGCTACTGACTGACAATGGAACGCAGTTCGTCGGCAGAAAGTGGCGTGACCTCTGCACTAAGTGGGGGAGTACTGCAAAGCACAACAGCAATCTACCATCCCCTCAAGATCCAGCTGCATCTCCATGTGCGGAAAGATCACACATCCTGGGTGGAACAGCTGGCCAGTGAAGCAACTGGCACGAGACTTGCCATCAGGCAATGACGGAGAACTCAGGAGCTGGAAGCAGACTGAGAACACCAAGCTTTCTACATCAGCAAGTTGGTACCCCTCACTATGCGACCACCAAAGCTGTTGCGACCAGGACAAAAGGTCTTCATCAAGAACCAGTTGCTATCCTCGGCACATATGAACTTTAGTGCTGGCCTTGGTGTCAAATGAAGTGGTCAGCACGTGATGACCACGGCTTTAGGGGCCACCACATGTCTGGTCCACGTCAACCACTGATGGACCATCAAAGTCCACAGGTACGACCTCAGGCAAGCTGCACATCAAGAGCCTTAAAAAAAGCCCGCAGATGCAGAGGTGCAACCTCCACCAAATGATGACCTGTCAACACAAGCAGCTCTTCAATGACACTTGGGTGTGGTAACCAAAAGTGGTCAGTCGTCCAGAACAAAATTCTTACTCCCTCCGGCAGAGTTCAGCGCGGTGGACAAACTATTGGCTGGTCTGGCTGATTAGCTGCCTTAAGGTCAACTTACTAATGGTCGGGGCTCTACCGTGCTATACCTTGAGGGCACAGTAAGGATGGGCGTCTAATGGGTGTACGGTGCAAAATTGGTAGTCTCCTCCTGCTTCAATCTGAAGGCCTCGTAGCTACATAGGGAGAAACAGTACCTCAATTAAATAATACTCAGCAGTAAATGCGAACACAGACATATTGCAAGTAGAATATATACTGTGACCCATACTACTTCCTAACTATTCCAGAGTTGAGCGGACGTTATCGTACGTGAATCCAGGTGAAGGAGACCTGATCCTGAAATAGAAATAGGCGATTCGGCTAGGTAGTTAATGGTTAACAGGCCCTAACTAATCTGACCCGTTGTCCAGAAGCGACTGTTGAAGACAACTACCCGAGGGGATAGTGGTGAGTTAATGCCGTTACTAACAGGTAAGGTGAGCATATGGAGTCCAAAAGGACCGTTTTCAACAACTACCAGAGGGGTAATTGTGTGCGCACTTGCTGTTACGAGCAGGTAAGGCAAGAGGGTTGACATTTTCGGGAGCTGTTGCTGAAGAGTTATCAGTTCTGGAAGGCATTCTTGCAGTCACTGGAGAGCTTCTTGTGGGTCGTGAAAACCAGCACTTTTTAAACACAGCGGAAGAAGTGACGAGGAGTTGATTCCTTCCAACACAGTTCAGCTCAGTGGAAGCAAAAGGACGAACTGAGGATCTGTGGGCAGCACACTGACTTTTATACTCCTAGTCCGTGGGCCCTCTCAGGTGTGGCAGGTGGGAGGTCATGAGCGCCACCCCGTGAGCTGTCTGCTAGCGGCATCTGCTGCTATGTTTTTTCTGCTGAAACGGCACGCATCAGTGTTTATACTTTTGGTGCCCCGTAAAACTATGTGACCTTGGGCGGCTGGCTCAACCGCTCGGCCAATAATAAAACTCATTTCGAGGAAGTTGACGAGGCGTCTGATATAAAGTGTGGGGTCAACAGTAAGAGTTGGACGGACGTGTCTGTAATAACGCTTCTTATTGCAAGGGCTTACCCTGTAGTCAACTTACCAATATCTATTACTGTTCTCACCCCATCTAAGTGAAGTGCAGGCATGTTCAGATGTGGCGAAGTTGAGCTTGTATTAATATCGGGAAATACATAATGCGTCACTATAAAGACGCAATTTTGAAGAATTGTGAAAAATTCGGGGGAGAAAAGTTGAAGGAAATCTGTTGAAAAACTAATTTGTTGCACTTTATTGGATACTGCACATTGTACGTATTTTTCTTGGTGAGCATGGTAAGTGTCAGGCCAGCTAGCCAATACCTACTAATTCCAGCCCCCCCCCCCCCCTGCACCATTCAGGTGGCAGGATGTATCCACTCGTGATGGAAATACCCTCGGTATTTGTCCCACCATTGTGCTCTCTTTCACTTGCCTTCTCACTTTGCTTGTGTTATCAAGACTTGGCTTTCTCTTGGATTTTGGTTACTGTTTGGTGATGACTTATTACGCTTAGTTTTTTGGACATGCCATCAGCAGTGTGGAAGCCTACAAATTGACAAAACTGTGGACTGTGAAACCATGGCAAGTATTCCTCCCATTGTGACAACCACCTCTCAACCAGCCAATCGCACTTGACGACCGCCAGATTCATTCTCGCTTCCTCACTTCCAGGTTGCGAGATAACCTTCTGTGGAATTATTTTATTTGGAAGATATCTGAAGAATTCAATTAATATACCATGCAAAAATTATGTTCAGGAGCGTGTTCTCCATGAATGCAATGCATGCAGTGCATGCTTTAATAAAATTCGAACAACATATTTGCTGACTATACTTTCCATTTTTCTTTGAAATAAAAATAAGTTTTAGTTTCCTCACTACACATGGGACTGGGATGCACGCCTATATTTTCCTAATAGTTACTCGAAACATCGGGGCAAGGCGCCGACAGTGGAGAGCGTGTTGCATGTTTAGTTAATCAATCGTAATAGTTCCCTAAAACATTGAGACATGGCGCTGTAGTATTCTCAACACTCGTCCAGCTGGCGTTGCACAACAGCCATCTCTTGAGATATGTGGGCGAACGCATGCACAAGGAGAGTGATTTTTATATCTTTATTCAGTTTTAAGTGACTCGTGGGTTGTGTATTCTATTGCTACATTTGAATTAGTATTTTAAACAGTAGTTTCACAATATGAATGCGGACTGTAAAAGAGGCATTGTAATAAGTGTATTTAATAAATCTTTCCTGTTATGCTTGTTTAGTGAGAAGTTAGAACTTGTTAAAAATGGGAGAGATACGCCCGCTCTCAACAATTTCAAGACAGAGAACAAAGTCACAAACTTTGTGCGAACACTTAATCCTAACCTTTAGAAAAATTAATAAATGATTACTTATATAACAAATGGTAACTGTAACAGTGGAAATAATTCTTGAGAATTTAAAAGTAAATTATATTTTGTGAACATTCAGAATTAATTTTACTTCTTAATTACGTTTTTAGACAGGCAATTATTGATATTTTTAACAGATTTAAAACTAATCTTGTTAACAAACATAAATGTAACTTTGCCTTAGCCCTAATTCACGTAACTTACTATTAATGAATTGAAGTGTTGTAACTTTTGGGTGATTTAATTAATTTTAAACTGTTCAACTTCAAATTTAAAATTATTTTATTTGATCAGTGAATCTTTCTATTTGCCACATGGATTTAAGTTTTTCCTTTCTCTCATTTGCGACATTAAAATGTCTCTTTAAAAATTGGCTACAAGACTTTTTTTTTAATTGGTGCCTGCACTAATACTACATGTTACCCTGGGGTTTTTTTATTTTCTTCATCTTAAACTCTGAAGTGTCGTTCTATGATTTGTCTTAATTTAAAGTATCACTTATGACTTTATTTATTTAGGGTTTAATTGTGTTCAGTGACACATGTCGAGGTATTTGAGTGTGATTTACATATTTTCGTTTTCAGTCAGTACTTCGGTTTTCTTCGGGATTGACAGTTCACAGATCTCTTACACTTCACGTACCCTTGCGAGGGTATAATAAAAATTTGGAGAAGCTTTTGGGTCTTATATGGACATATTTTAAGATTAGTGATTCTCGTGTGTTTCAAAGCGTCCCAGATGAAGGTAAGTGTGAGAGGAAAAGGGTGCTAAAGCACTTAAAAACATTTACAGCAACCTTTTATTACCATTTTGTTTCTTTTTGTAATTAATATATATTTTGTTGTGCAAAGCGAAGTACCAAAGTAAGTTTTATGTTGCATGCCTTGCCAAAATTTTCAGGATACGCCCCTGATTATGTTCATTTCTACGTCAGAGACAATTGAAAATGGACTTACGATGCTCAGTAAATCTTTGCGCCACTCAATTTTTTTAAACATTTTGAGTGACAAGGGGAAACTAACCATAAGCTTTTATGCTATTTTTTTCAGGAGAAATCTGCTTATTAAAATACAGTTATATTTAATTTTAACACTTTGTCATTATGCGTGAGAGACATTTGGACACCAACTTCATGCAAAAAATTGCAAATTTTAATGTAAAACGGTTCGGAGTTGGTCAAAATCAATCCAAGATACCTACAGCAACAGACATGTCATAATGATATTATTTATGAAAACCTAGTGTGGGATTGTTTTAGTACGGTTCTACTATGCCAACTGGTGGCATTTGTCAGCAAGTAACGTTGTAAGTCGCACTTGTCAAGATGTGTACAGTATCTTTCCTTCCAGTGTTTGTTGGTGTTGTCTGTTTTAAAACTGATTGAATTAGGAATTCAAGTAACTTGTACTGTGTTCAGAGATAATGTTGACTGATGCATGAAGCGTGCCCAGGTGCAGGAGAAAAATAAGCAATTATTTAGAGGGGCTAGTCATGTCAAACAATGAGGACGTTTGGGGTTAAAAGTTAGTGACTTTTGTCACGTAGCCTTTAAGGGAAGAAGTTGACCTATAAGTCACCTTTACAGTTTTAACTCGTGATGCCAGAATCACAATTCTCATTGGGCACCTTAATGTTTCACTGGCGCACGGCCAGTGTAAAGGACAGGTCTGGCGACCTGTTTAAGGGTCACAAAGTCCAGAACCACTGTCACGGCCCTACCAACTGGCTGACCCTTGATCCTACAGTACCTGGAAATATTGTTGATCTACTGTTGGGGTGCCGGCTGGAGACTCTACCTTGGCATGGCGATGGTTGGTGGTCGCCTTGAGTGATAGCAGTTTGTGAAGTATTCAGGCCTTGTGAGTTGCTGCTGGGTGCTTCTGTTTGGTTGCAGGGCAGGGAACTGCCAAACCAGGGGTTGGCAATTCCTAGGGGAGGTTCTTCTCCTTACAGGAATGTTTCTACCACAGGGTGAGGGGCACCTGGGAGCTTAATTAGTGGACAGAACAACGGGGTTTGTAAATCAGAGGGGTGAGGCCTCTCTGTACTGCAGGCAGTTTGAACTCTGCCCTGCTCAGTTGAACTGCTGCTGACGGCAGTAGAAGAAAAGGGTACGCAAGTGGGATTACCTCCGGAGGTGTATGCCACCTTTTTCAACCTTCTCTGCACAACTCCTTTACAGGATTACGGCATAAGGGGAAAGGGACTAATACAGCCTTGCGAAAGGTAAGCTGGTAACTCACTTCCATACTGTGTGCTTCTGAGAGATGCGGCTACATAGGCAGGAACTACACCACTTGCTCCTTTCGTCCAGCCGCAAAGAGAGCGGTGGACAGAGCGGAGGTTGGTTCAAACTACTTAACCGGAAACTCAGTTGTGGTATCCACAATTTCAACTCCTTTCCGGCCCCATAAGAAGCGGTGGCGGAGTATGAATAACCTAGACTGCTTGATTCACCTGGTAGAGGGGTTACTAGTGGTATAAGCTCTGCTGAATCTACAAATTTGGCAGAGCTCGGGTGGCCACTTAATAGGTGTTTGTTTAGTTTTGTGCTGGGTGGTGTGCTGACTTCACTTTTGGCAGGTGTTTACGCAAGAACAACACAGTACATACGTCAAGAAAATCAGTACGCAGAGAATAGTTGGAATACAAGTGTTATATTAGGTAATAATAACATGGCGGCCCTGCACTACCTCCTAAGCTAATACAACTTGATACGGACGTTTGCGTAACGTAAACTGCCAGGCGAAGGCAACATGGATGAAAAGCTAAGAGAAAGGTAAGAGGCGATAATCCTGTTAGTTAAAGTACAGTCGACTCTCGATCTATCATTATTCAGGGGACTGCCAAAAAATGTCCATACATGCGGTATTTCAGAAGATGCGGTTTCGGACATGTGCATCAATAAAATACAACTTCTAACCTTATAAAACTTTATGTTGAGTATAGGAAGAGGTGAACATTATCTGTGAATAAACACAATAAACATGGGAATTTTAGAAAAAATTTATCGTAAATAATACAATAAGAAACATTTCACTTAAACTTGTTTAAACAAAGAAAATAATGTCTCAAAATACAGCATGTCATTAATTGTAATCAGACACCAAATGCAAGTTGGCCCAAAACTTTCAAACGCTCTGAAAATTAAAATAGTAGGACATTGAATGCAAGTCAAATTTTCCATGTCCCACGTGCACTCGTTCAGCTAAGAACGCACGGAGAAGTTATAGATCGGGCAGTGTGTGCATAGCGGCTGGTTTAGGAGGGGCGGCAGGGTGAGAGTAACCACTCCATGCCGCTACTTGATGCAGAGTGCCGACACCTTGCGCCGGTGGCAAATGTCCGTTGTTTAAAGTAATTCATTATATTTTACTAAAAAGAAAACTTGTAATTTTAAGACAGAAATTAATAAATAAGGCCATTATAATTGATTTCTTCGCCATCTTTAATAATTAATCATTCAAAACCATGTCCTCTGATTTTCCCTGTCGTAAGTTACAGTGCACTCGGCTCAAAGCTTACCTTCCCATTATTAGGCGACAAAATGTGTAGAATAGGCCCATACATTTGATCAGTTTATTCAAAAAAAATTATCTATTGAAATAAATTAATATAAATCCTCTGATTTCCCCGCAAGAAGTTACTGAAAATGAACTTTACACTTAAAATAAAAATTGCTCTATGTTCAAAAAAATTTTGGTGACCAGGACAGGTCAAGTATATGCTTCTGGGCATATAATTTTATTTGCGATGATTATGCCCATTGAGTTAAATAAATATTAAGTTTTAAAATCATGTTAATTTTACGCCATATACAATGAAAAACCAACGTTATGAAAAAAACAACCTTTAATCGCAACAGATCTTTGCAAATAATAATTCCTCATTAAAATGTTTTGCGTAACTTTTTCAGGTGAAACCATTTGCTTTGAAATATAAGTGATGATAGGTGGGGCAACTATTTTGAGCGACGCATACTCTTGATAAAATTAGGTTCACCAGGTGCACTTTATTTACTCTGCTGCCGGTAGGCAGCGTATGAAGTCAAGCGAAGTGGGTGTGGCCAAGAGAGAGAGAGAGAGAACGTGCTTTATCTTTTTCTCTACAACTTCCCCCCTCGAAGGCATGTGAGGGGTGGAAGGAAGGTGCAGGGCTAAGACAGGGGAGGGAGGGAGGGAGGGGAGGGAGAGGACGCTACGTCGCCACGCTCATTGCATCCCTCTCGGAGGCGTGTACGGGGAAGTAGCAAGCCAGTTTTGCTCGCCGCACCACGCCACAGTGTTGACAGACGTGTTGGGAAGATAAGACATTAGACAGCGCGCCGCAGAGCAGTTATATACGGCCGCAGGCGGGACATATTTCACATCCAGTTACTAGACGTTTGCGTAAACAATGAACTTAAAAACTATAGTTGCGAGAAATATTAGGTGAAGGGACCTAAAATATACTTTGTTCAACACACCATGCGATAAACGATAAAAGTGATTAATGTTTACATTATTTTCATAGGGCTTTTGCCAGGACCACAAAAAATTATTGGTGGATGCTGTTTATCGAAACATGTGATAATGATACATCGAGAATCGACAATTTGACAGCTTGAGCCTAACTACCGCAGGTGATTGTGAAGGAACATAAACAAGGTGGACAACTACCAGATGGGTAGCGTCGTCAATGCCATCACCATCCAGTGGGTAAGGGAGGTCCTGAAAAGAAGTTACCAGTTCTAGGATCTATACCAGGGGTAGAAAGGAAGGAGCTGAAGTCTTCAGGAGCCTCTGGATGGTCCAGTCTCCCAGAAGCAGAGTATCTGCGCGACTGCTGCAGAAGAGACTTCTGGTCGGTGTTGTCTTTGGCTGGTCGAGATTCCTGCCCTTGCGGGCAGTGGACTCTGCGGACGTACCAGCAAGCGTGAACCCGTTGGCTTCCTCCGGCTCTGTACGAGAGCGGTAGAGGAGCAAAGACTGAAGATTACTGGACTCGACAACCCTTTTATACTAATCTCGTACAGGTTCTCGGTGGCAAGGGGTGCAGGGGTGATAGCCTCAGCCGCAGGGGTTGAGAATTCAAGAGTGCTGATGTGGTGCTATCATCACTTATCTGAGCGGCAGGGCGCTGATAAAAGGTGCTGCCCTCTCGTGAGGTGCTATTGAACTAGTGTGACCTTCACTAGACGGAGCAGTGGCTCAGTCAGGCAGTACAATCTTGCATTGGAAGGTGTTGATGTGACAGCTTCTTGGAACATCTTGGCGAACAGTACAAACTAGAGTCAAGTGTCTATAACCACTTCCAATATTGTGACTGTCTGTACTGTAGGCACGTGCTCAGTTTCTTCAGTACTGCTGAGGAGTAATGACCTTGTTTGGTATCTCTATATAGTATATATTGTGTATTAGAAGACTTTGTGGATCTGTGCATGTGTATGTACAATGGAAACACTTGACTATATGACTTAGCTTTAATTACCCGAACCTACGGCAATCATCGTGACAGTGGTGCCTCCAAGTGGAAGAAAACAGCAGTATTAAACAAGATGGCAGGCAGGTAAACTGTGGTATTATGCACTGGTTCATTTTTAAGTTGTTTTGTTTGAAGTATTCAGTCCACAAGCGTATCCGCGCTTACTCAGGTTCTTGAAGGATGAGAGTGAAAACAAATCAATCACTACATATACAGTGGAATTTCTACGTACTGAACTCGGATGGATTGAAATCCTGCATCCATGGAACATATTCCGTGGTCCCAATTTTTTATTTATATGCATTTCAAGACCACATTCATTGAAAGTCCACATGTATTGAAACTTTTTGTCAGTTCCCTGAGAAATGATAGATATATAATGTACTGTATTAAGAAAAGAATAAAATTCTAAATAGACTATATTTTTCACTTTCTTCTCCAACAACATAATGGATAACGAAAATCAAAGTTTCACATCATATTACACTGTACAGACTGACTTACTGCATTTAACATTGATAACCACAATTTTAAAACAAATTTTCAATAAATGTGCACAAGGTAAATTTCCCTACAAGAAGTTATTAAAACTGAACAGGATGTGGGCAGAATATTATGCTATGTAGTTCACCAGCTGCATTTTACAGCATGCACAGCAGTCTGTACAGTGCATACAAGTACACACACAAACATTTAAACAAAAATTATCAGCAACTTCTCTACTTACAATATTTGTGCAATGAAAAATGAACTTCATCCACAAACCAGCTGCCAAGTTTTATTATTGTTATTATTACTTTAAAAAATATCATTTTCTTGGCATGTTCCCGACACACTGATACATCAATCAGTTTAACTACACAATTACTAGCAACTTGTCACAAGCACACAGTACTCCATACTGCGGCTGTGGCATGATCTCGACACTTCAAAGAACAAATGTCATAGCACCGAAAAACTGCAGACCATCTTCTTTGCAGCAGAGACCACGACAGTTCCTCTACAAGAGACTATGCATGCATGAGCAATCCTCATTGGCCAGTGAGTCATGGACAAGATAATGAGAATGCAAAATAATGCACAACACACAATGATATACAAAAATATGTATACACTGTTCATTAACATTCCGATACTTCACTATCATGCAACACTAAAAAAATGTTGATACTGTTTGCTTATTTCCGCCTTTCCGCATGTGTCACAGCACAATTACAATTTACGTACACCACTGTTACTGAACCTCTGTTGGTACCTGCACTCTGTAACAAGATATTACCTACCAAACGTATTGCACAGTAATATACCTTCCCCATAAAAACAATTGCACAACTTCTCTCAAATTTTAAACTTGTAAAGATAAAACAATGAAATGCAACATTACGTAGCAAAATAAATATTTGCCAGCAAATATTCTAAATGAAATGTAATACAACATATTCTATTTGTGTACAATTCTGGTGAAAATACTGCCATACTGCTAACTTCCAAAGTAAACCCAACAACGGTCACGAATATAAAATTCAAATTACAAAACTACACAGAAATACAAAATACAACCCACAAAACAAACATTTTACAAAACACACAATCAGTCTATTAACTATTACCTAAGGTCATCTAGAATTCTGGTATGAAAATTAAGCGCTGCATCAAATTTTCAATTCGGACACAGCAAAAAAAAAAATTAATACCATGGTACACGCACCATGCCTAAATATCACAACCAGGTCACAATTCTGATGACAGTTACAAAATATCAAGAATTTGCATTGAATTAGTTGCTTAAAAGTGTAAAGGACAAATAGAACAAAACATAACATTATTACAGGGTATTACTAGAAAAGCTATCTGAAATTAGAACATTCAAACACATCACTGGAAAGAAATTACATCTACATTAATACCTGAACCAGACATTTAGTAAAAAGGAATTTTAAAAATACCTGTTACCAAGTGTAGAGAAACATTTGAACACTCATTTTTCCAAAGTACGATGATCCAGAAACTTAGGACTACAACAAGAATAACATGGAAATAAAAATGCAATGTTTTCAGATAAGAAATGGCACACATAATGTTAGTTATGCATTCCAGTTTGCATTTAGTCTTCGTACAAATTTATGCAACGGATGCTTCATCACAACCTGCACGGCTTAGAAACGGCTCATCATTTATTTATTTAAAAATCTTACCAGTTACTATCACTATTACCTCCACTAAGCGCAAAAATTACAGAAAATTAAAAACCGGACAACTGCATTGTTTTGATATTATAGAAGCAAAATACTAAACATTGTTGCTACTCCAGCAATGTGAGGTTTTACGAAAATAAAGAAAATTGCCATACCTTCACACACTCCTCATACGTATTATTCACAACAAAATACCACAGCTCTCATGGTTAACACACCATAGGCTAAATATTTTATTACATATTAAACTTTTCTAAATATAAATATGACTATAATTTGATATCCCAAAGCAAGGTGAGATACATGACTGTAAAAGTTCTAAGAATAGACTGTGTTCAAAGCACACAGCAGTGTTTTCTATGATTTTGAAAAAAGCTCAGACAAATTTCAAATCAGGCTATGCCCTCGAATAGAAGAACCATAGCTGCTCAATGGTGGATACTTGCAATGGATGTCATGAACATGCAAACAAAGTATCTGAAGTTGCCAATAAAATTACGTATCACATCTTATATTTCTCAAACAACAATCCAACTTCAAAATTTGTACTTTGCTACACAGAAATCACTGAACATGGAAAAGCTTAGCTGTTCAGAGTCTGCAAACATCGAAAAGACTTTGCAATTTCAAAACAAGTCTTACCATACAGATGTGCACACATTCCCTCTGCAAAACTTTTCACAACACAAATATCCACTGTGCATTAGATAACATATAACTTAACAAAAAAAAAAGTACACATTCCAACATCCAGAACCATCAACACACTTTTACAAAATATTATTGCCATTTAAGGTACACAACATCTCCAATCTTAAAATCTGCCCCACGCTTAACAATACAGATATAAAACATCAACAACATACCGGAAAACTGGTATTATCTACAACAATCATTACGTGCTGATATTTAATGTTAACTGCAAGACACGGCTGAATTCCTTTGGCCAAACATTTACATACTCAATCAATTACAAAAAAAATGTATGGATGGTATTCTAATATAAAATGCTTAACGTGGAACACCAATCAGTACCTTCCCCCATGCTAAAGTCTTGAGAGAAAGCATGGCGGACGTACCACACCCCTCGATCCTGCATTATTACATTTTCTCTGCAATCTTGGATTGAATGCACATAATAAAATGTGAATTTCCCACTCTTCAACTGCCAGAAAACCATTCAGGATTAAAAATAAAAAGTAGGTTCAGTATGGTCACAAACTTGAATCCTGAAAATATCAATGAGGCAAACTTAACACCAAATGAATTCTTTTCTAAGAAATACTTCTCCATCTTGCTCACTGATGATAGTACAGCACAAAATGCTTGCACATCAGCATGCATACTCCAAGTTGTTTCGAAAACTTATTGTCGTGTCCAAAGACGATGGGGAAAACGTGACAAGGTAGACACTGGATTGTAAAAACTTTTCACATGTCATGTCTCACACCATTTATATTGATTTTGTAATGTTGTTGAATAACCTCTTACCCCACCATGACTCCAGGTCGAATGGTTTAAAACCTGTAAAAGAAACGTTTAAAATGTCACATTCACATAACAATATTCTAAACTTCATATAAATTTGTTGAGATAAAATTACTGAAAAAGAATAAACTACAAATGACACCATGTACACGACATACAATATTAACTACAAATGAGAATAAAAATTTCCTTTTTGTGAGTAAATGAAAAACTGGAGCACGGAGAATATATGTGTTCATTTAATGAATTACATAATCTACGATTTTATTACAATCTTTACACTAGTGATAGTTACAGTTGGTGTTAAATTAGGTAACTGTAATCAAAAGTATATATTAAAAAATATTAAACTATTGTTCATAAAATATTTAGTTAGTGGGTCAGTGTGCCATGTCTGCTGGCTGCATGTGGGCCAGTGGCAGAGGTTGGTACGCCCCTGCCCGATAATGGCAATATTGCAAATGTAATTAGGATGTTGAGACGTGGCTTGCAACCAGTTTATTATTATTAATCAACTGTAGATCTCTTATGTGTTATAAGGTGGGGAAGGTAGAGAGTGCGTGGAAAATGAAAGAACTTACATTAAGACAAGGTGAAGGAACTGATATGTGAAAAAGCAAAGAACTGGAGTATTATGATGAGGGTTATTTTCAGAGAGAACTATAAGTCTTGTAGATATGCCAAGAGATACCTGTTATATTTCATAAGCATATTGATTTGTAAGCGCCACAGTAAAGTTAAGTTAGATACTCATGTCAAAAAGATATCAATTAATTTCTTAGAGAAACAGCTGTGAACATGTTTGTGAAGGAAATGGTCATGGAGTTTGTGCTGATGGGAATTATTGTTATTGGTGGATACGGGGAGGAATTTCAGTAAGGAGTAATGTAGTTCGAGTCATGGAGTGCAAGTATCGAAGGAGAAACATTGCATAATGTGAGAACCTTGAGGAAGTTGAACATTATTTGAACTCCTCAAACTCCTCTCTAAGAGGAGTTTGTGGAGTTGACGTAGTCGCAAGGAGTTAAAAGAAAAATTCTGTTATACAGACCTCCATAAATGCAGCTCTCGGATGTCAGATATGTATTGAACTTTAAGGTAATATATTGAAATGTTGGATTGTTAAGCCGTTTATTGTGAAGCTATGATGCTATGAGGTGGTGGTATAGGACGGTTTTAAGACAGCTGTGTGTAATTTGGACGAATCATACGATTGTTCAATACAGTAATTAGTGTTGAAATTAAGACTGGGCTGATGCTGATCGCCAATCGTAGTGATCGGCCAATTTCTACGCATCAATATCTGTAATGATCAGTAGCTGCATTGCTGATCATTACATGTTGATCATCTAATATTAACAGTGTATGTTCATCACTAGTCAAAATAATTCACTGTTACAGATTGTGGTTTTGCAGATTTAAAAAGAATTTAAAGTGACATACAACCCATCACAACTAACCTAGATAGTCTACATTGAAGCCAAATTTTGCAACAATTTTAGGGATGGGCAAGATGATTCCTTGGTTCTGACATAGAGCCTTTCTTATGCAAGTACAGACAACTGGTCAGGAAAACTTTCAGTTCTGAGTGTTTTTTTTTATGTTGCTCACTATTTGTCATGTATAACACATTACCATCTATAGATTCAGATTGAAACACACTTTGGGAACACTGCTGCTTCAAAATTAATCATTCATGTACGTGAAAAGTATTCAAATAAATTTTGGTAACATTTCTCTTTAATTTACCAGTTCCCAAAATCACTACATTTACATGCAGATTGACGCGATGACCACAGAACATCGTGAAAACTATGAGTACCAAACGTAAATGAGTCAACCTTCCATGATCAATATCTCACTGCTAGACACCATGCAAAGCATTGTTCAAGAGAAATGAATGCCTAATGTAATTTTTAGCTCATCTAAGTAAAGATTCTACTGTACCAATTATTCATGTGAAAAAATAAAATGTAAATATTGAACTTATGAACAGCAATCAAAATATGGTGATACTCAGTGAATACAACTATTAATTTTTTTAGGTTGGCAATTGGTTTAAAAAAAAAAAAAAAAAAAAACTGCATATCGTTGATGCAATGAAGAGAGAAATCAAACAAAAGCAACATTCCATTTACCGTTTCTTCTTTCAAAAGTGTTTTGCGAATTTTTGGAAGTAACTAATTTGAAATGATGCTGAAAAACGAATGTTGTAACGAGCTTTGATATCACATAAATCTAGTTTCGTGTGGCAGGATTTTTCACTGTCACATAAAGACAGTGCAAAAGTCACGGGTCTATTTTGTGGTGCAAGTATATCACGTGTTGGTTCAAACAGCAGGGGATTTACAACTACAAATTTAGGCCAATACTACGGCTTATTTTGAACAGGAGACATCAAGATGATCTTAAAGTGGTAAAAAGTTTGTTAATGTATTATTATTGTTTTAATGAGAAGCCATTGAAATTAGTTTTAAGTGTTCGGTAATTGGTGTGTGACATAGCAAAATTTTTTTTTTTTTCAATGTCAGTCAGAAATAAAGGTGCAGCATTAGGTAAACAATATGCACTCTGATCGGCACTGATGATTTGCATCAAAATGATCGGCAAGTTGAAATATAATTTGTCATAATACGTTTAAAAGTGCCTAAGAATGTTGTGCTCACTGATATTTGAGAAGTGATGGTAGGGTATATTTAATTAGTGAGCTACTAATGTACTGGTGTTTGATAATGGATTAAGTCTTAGGGTCACAATCATAGTACAGTGGACTCCCTATCTACCGATTTTCAGGGACAGTCAAAAAATTTCCATACATGCGTGACTCCAGTACATGAGGGTTACAACAGAAATACAATTTCTTATCTTATTATACTTCATTTTGAGTATAATGAGATCTGTACATTATCTGTGAATAAAGTTTATCTAATAATCACAAAAAAATTGGTGATTTAAAAAAAAAGATATTACCGAATTAGTATTACTGTAAACAAAACATTACAAAATATTTCACCTAAACTTGTTTAAATAAAGAATGTAACATCTTAAAATACTGTATATAATCCAACACCAAATACAAACCAACCTAAAACTTTCAAACCCTCTGAAAATAAATAAAAGAATATGACACAGAATGCACTGCAAATTTAGAATGTCCTGCACGCAATCAATCAGTTTAGAGTGCGTAGAGAGATTATTAATCGAGCAGTGTGTTCACGACAGGCGTGGTGGCGAAAGGAAAGCGGCAAGAACGATGAAACAATCTACCCCTCCGTCCGATTTATGTTAGTGGCACCTTGCGTGCATGCCAAATGTCTGTCTTTATTAGATTTCACTGCAAAAAGACTGTAATTTCGAAACAGAAATTAATACACGAGGTGATTAAAATTTATTTCTTCATGGTCTTTTAATAATTACTCACTCAAACACACGACCTCAGATCTTCCCTGTTGCAAGTTACGCTGCACTCAGGCTCGGTACTTACCCATTTTTAGAAAACAAAAGGTGTTGAATAGACATTTACAGAATATCAGTTTAGATGAAATGAATTAATATAAATCCTCTGAGTTCCCGCAGGAAGTTTGAAAATGAACTTAACGCTTGGTAATACAAGTCGCTCGCTGTTCAAACCATTTTTGATCAAATTAATTGTGTAACATTTTCAGGTGAAACGTCTTGCTTTGAAATACTAGTGAAGATAGGTACAACTATTTTGAGTGAAAGATAATCTTAAAATTTCTATGATCACCAGCAAACGCGCGTGGCCACGAAAGAGGACGCACATTTTTTGTTTACTAGACAACAACTTCCCCTATCAAAGGCATATAAGGGGAGGCTGGGACCATTGAAAATTAACTGTGGATAAGATTTATCGATACATGTGTGTCCGGTACAATGAGAGTCCATTGTATGTCAATTCAAGTCATTCCTAGGTGACTTTAGAAGTAATGACAAGGATGTACCTGGCTAGGTGATTAATAACAGAGAATTGTAACCAATCATTAATTCTTTAATACCTCTGGAGAAGCAACTTGTAAATTCGATAACGCTACTCTCAGTATATGAGATGAATGCTCTGTATACGAATCCTTGTAAAATTACTATGTTTTAGATTTCAAATTCAATTTGAATAAACATATTTGTCACAGCTTAAAGCATATAGTAATTATTTAAGGTATCACACATGTCACTTATTATTAGTAACTTCCAAATTAAGAGTAAGGAGATTTATCACTTTTATTGCCTTATTATATATACGTATACTCAAAAAAGAGTTTTCAGGTTGTAACGATAGAAGAAAATGATCCATCCCTTAGATCCATTAACCAGATGCCCACGTTGTGGGATTTTCATGGTCCCCATTTCACCTATTCTTCGACATAACTATGCGGCTTTTCGCTGGTTTAAATGTCACCCATGCTTGCTGTCTGTAGTCCATGGTATTCAGTTAACAAAACGATGTAAGTTACTGTTTCATTTCATTATAGTAATCAACCATGAGAGGTCTGATCGACTAAGTAGAGGTTCCTAAGATTTAACATGAAGAAATTTATTGAAAAGTGCAATTAGTGTCACTGATTGGATGTTAATTAGAGATGTCAGTTAGCTTGTGCCAGGATACATAGAGTATACAAGCCTACAGTTGAATGTGCCTTGTGAGGAACATTTAGTTAATATTTCTACCGTCGCAGCAGTCTAGTCACTCGTGACATCTGTATCCCGGCCAGTCACCCCTCACAACTCCAGAAGCCTGCAGGGTCTAACTCTTACAGATCACATGAATATCTGCATCTTCCAGCCTTCATTAACACTACCATAGCGGCAGCTAAAGTTTAATCTCTGCTCGAGGAATTTCCTAAGCGGTTCCCACTGGTTCGTTGAGTTAATTGTCGCCCAGTTGACCGTTGACCACCTTTCGTAAACTTGGACTCACCCAGCAGCATATCTCCTGGGCAAGAAGCAGGCCAGAAATAGTTTACATTATTATTAATTTTGTAAATTCATTGATTAATAATCAAGGGTGCATAGGTGTTTTTCTGTTTACAGCTGACCACCAAAACTGGATTCATTTTTAATTAAATGATCAATTTAAGAGTGGTGCCTTACCAACCCACAACATAATAACACTTAATTAGGGTCGTGTATATCACCAGTGTATGTTAATTCACTCGTGTTTTACTATGTAATCTGTTTGTTTAATTAAGGGTCTGTTATATTTTGCATTTTTCTGGTGCCAATGCCATTGCAGCAGTCAGGATTCAGCACCCAGGTCAAGCAGCAGTGTGAAAGAGTCGCTCTACGCAACCCTCCTCGACACATTCACTTTCTGGCTGTAAACATTTTAAATTTTAATAGACTTAACTAACATATGGAACATTTTAAGCATTTAGTGCGGACGTGTAGACCTTCTGCCTCCTGAGACTCCAATCCAGTATGTAGTGTGCTGCACAACCTTCTTTCATTGTGTGGCTTTGTGCCAATTTTCCGAACAGGCTATCAGCGGGCCTAGCGCTGAGCCAATGTGCTTCTCAAGTGATCATATTTGCGAACTGTATAAAAGAAAATGAGTAGTAAAACCAGCCTTACCACTATTTGAGTTTTTTCTTCAGTATGTAACCCTCCTGGGTATTTAGGGTGCTGCACCTACTTGCATCATACATAATCTAACGACATGCGTGAAGTCCACAACAGCCTCACCGACAGTATTGTAATAAATGGTGACATAATATTCATTAAGGCACAAAGTGGATTACTTGCACCATTTATATCTACAGCTTTATCTGACAGAGGACCATCAGGGACCCACAGGCCGTCAACAGAACGATCCTCATTAACTGTAACTGATGCTCTCGACTTATGACACCGGCCAATCTAAAACATTTTACCCCGTAACACAACAAGGTACGGTAGAGTCATTGATCTCATCCCAGGGGCTCCTCACTGTGTCATACTGTTACTAAATTCTTAAACAATAAGTTACTGATAACAAGCTGAGTTGGCGGGAAGGACTGTACTTCTCTTTGAAAGCAATAACTTTAGAAATTAAACCAGAAACTTGATGTGTGACAGGCTCAGCTTATAGGTTGCCTGCATCCCTGGGCGACTTGTTCAACGCTAGGCGAGTCGCGTCTTTGGGTAACTAGTCGTCTCTTGGCACTGGTGCCCGACCAGAGCACAGTGCTGGCCTAGTAGGCCACAGGCTTGGTACAAAGTCCAGTTCTGGCAATACTACTCTGTGTGATGCAGGCTTAGGGTGTGGGGCAGAGTTCAAGCTAGCGTGATGGCTTGTCTGGCCCATAGGTGATTTAGCTAGTGCTGTTCCCTCGGCCCTGTTTGCCCATGACTGGAGCATGGGGTGTGCATGTGGGGTGCTGGGGTTTACTACAGGCGTGGAGCTGCTAGCTATAGTTGGAGTGCAAGTGGACCCCTTGCCGAACAGGACCTCCTGTACCACTGGTTGGTATCCTTCCGCTACACAGGTGGGTGACTCAAGAAATACTGTAGGAGTGACAGTTGGTACTGTTATCATGAGACGTTGCTGCAAAGTAGCTTGTCCACGTGGACTCAGTAGCCCAAACCTATCTTTTCGCCTTCTTAACCTTCTTCTGAACACCACCCCTATGGGTGTAAGGCATCTGGGTCTAAACTAAAATCGAGCCTGCAAGAGTTAGCCAGTCAACATGTCAGTGTGCACGTGTAGGTGCCAATTGCTACTGCCAACACAGCACCTCACTCTTGACTTCCCCACCGGAGGTGTGGGAGTCTCGAACTGCAAAGTGTTGGTTGCAGGAACTGTGTGGTGTTGTCCTAATGGGGTTGGTCTCCCCTGCACTGGAGTGTAAACCCCACTCGGCACTGCAAAGTGTGCGATGAGAGTTCACCCCAGCCGGCAAGCCGATCCACCAGGAGCGTACCTACCTAGTGTCATGACTCTACTGTTCCTCCCACCTGGGTGCAAGGAATGGGTGGCCTACCAATACTGGTGAGGTGAGTGGTCTCCCCAAGCCCGAAGAGGTTCCCTTCGGCACCGCTAAGTGTGCAGTGCTTCAAGCTGGCAAGCCACCTTCCAGGAGACTGTATCCTAGTGTCGTGACTCTACCATTCACTGCACGGGGCAGAGGATGGGTGGCCTTCCAAGGATGTTTTGGTCTGTTGTCAGTGTAGACTCGGAAAGAGCAACCCAGTCTCCTGCTGTCTCCGTCAGATCCGATGATGACAAGAGGTAAGAAGTCGGAGTGATACTCGAGAAGTTAGGTAAGATCAATGTTTATTTTATTGTAGAGGAAAATAAACAAAGATGGTGGAAGCACTACCTCCTATCCACTCGGCTTGGCGGAAGGTAAACACCCTACCATAAACCAAGGGAAGACACCCTGTGCAAAGCTATAGGAGTAGGCAGTTATTGGTGTATGTGAAACCAGTTTACTCCTCTGGTTGAACTCTGCTCTCTGGTTGTCTGTAAGAGACCGAACATGTCTTAGTGTGCTGAGTCGACGCAGCCATTTGTTCTTCATTAGTCAAAGCCTGGAGAGGATCTTTGGCCCCGTGAGATAGCGGTGAAGTAAACTGAGGAGTGCGGCCTCTGCACCAATTGCTTGTACGATGAGAGCCCAGGAGAGGATTCATAAGACTGATGGAGAACTGACGATCTGGAGGCGGGGGCTCTCCTTATATATTCCTAGGCCATCCCTTCCTTCACTGGCATAGGGCATCTGGAGAGGGGGTTAGCAGATGCAAACACAACACCTAGATCCTCTGTGCAAGCGGCATAACAAAGAGTTGTGGGATCTAGGCATCATACTTGTGGTGACAATCCCGTGGCACTCTGCTGTACTAGCCCCGGATCTCTTGCATGGTCCTGGTGGCTCATTGGGCGAAAATTAATTCCATTATTGGGATATCTGTCCCGGGCCGGTAGATACAACAATCTTGTGGTGATGGTGGTGATTCAACTCCGTTGACAGCTGCTAGTGGTATAGTTGCACTGATGAGTAGCAGTCGTTTATGTATTATAAGACAAAATACGTCACGTGTCAAACTTATGCAACAGTAGTGAGACAATTACAAACATGCACATGATTTACCCAGGACTTGAACCCAGAAAACATTGTACCATAAGCTAACATGCAATCAACTGCATTACAGAGGTCTGATTCGGAGCACCAACTTCAAATTTAATGTCTAATATTTTAAATGATTGGGTTTACTGACCTAAAATATTTACAGGGGCTTTATTTTTAAAATAAATGACAATGCAACACAAAACATGCAAGTTTACATGGCCTAACGTGGCACTAATTGTGTCAATAATTTGATCAAAGTTGGTTGTTTAGTCCCTGACATATGACAAAAAAAAACTTTATTTTCTTATTTGATACTACTGTACAAAATTGCCAGAAAAAAAAAGGCTCTATATACAATGCTTCCAAATATATACTGTTTACATAAAAATTTTGGTTTAATTTGGTTAAATTGTTCAATATACATGTCAAACTCACCTAAATGATTTATGAAGCTGCCATTTTAAACATCATTGTCTGACCCATTTATATCATGAAAGATTACATGCATTTTTTGGAGCATTTATGGTGTGCACAATTTGGTAAAAATTTATATGTTCCAGTGTAACATTTGGTGGGAACTGGTTGATTGTTCCTCGAGACATGGCATAAAACCTCCATCATTTTCCTGTGGCTACATTCATAAATGGAGGACATAAATGTAGCAATTTAGATGATTGTATATTTCCAATATACAAAGATAAGTTAAAATAGATTACATAGTTTCGTAGATATTGCCACAAAACTACAATGATTTTATAGCCATCGTTCTGAAAACAAGTATATCTTACTTAAAAAAAAAATAACATTAATTATTATGGCCTACTACAGCACATCTTCGCCAAATTTTGTACGAATGGGTTGGTTGTTTCCCAAGATATGACATAAAATCATTATATTTTATCTTACAAAATGGCAGAGAAATGAGACTCTTGACGGTTGTAATAGATACTGCCAGCATTCAACATTAAATTGGAAATTGTTTTGTTAGTAAAATATACTAAGATAAAATATTTATAGAGCCACTATTTTGAAAGTAAGTGCCATACATGGTCGATAACTATACAAGTCGGGTATCCTACTAAGTATTATATGTGTACCAAGTTCGGTAAAATTCAGTTGAAGTGAACAAAAACTGAAAGGGAGGGACACACATGCACAGGAAAGTGAGCTTTCGTTCAGAAAGTAGAGTACAAATTGATTTACAAAACTGTATCAAAAGAAAAGTTGTTGGCAGTATGAAAGTGGGGTAATTAGTTATCAGAGTGAAATAGAGCTGTCCAACGGCTCATCAATGAACTCTCCTCTCTTCTGTCTCATTTGTATTCAACTAGAAACATTTAAAACTTGCAGATAAGAATGCAAATATGGCAACAACGTAAGATATAATTTTAAAATGAAAATTTTTTTTTCTTTACAAAATTGTAACTATAACTGCACTGAAGTACCCAGCACCCAAATGCATATATATGTACACAAACAAATCGATTCACAAGGGTCTGATAACTTAAAATGACATGTCACTGCATAATATTCATATACTGGATGTGATTCAAAAGTGCTAATACATAACTCTACCAATTTTTATCACTTTTCCACCACTTAGATTCACATTACAAAAAGTTAAAATGCCATAATTTTTAACAAATAAATAAGTAACTAATTTAATCATAAATCACTCGAAATGATGTACATAAATTATACAGAGATTAATAAAATGTAAATTCTTATTTTCTGAAATATATTTGCTATGATTCATATTTTCTCAATTATTATGAATGAAAAAAATAATTAAGGCTTATGTGCAAGTATTTTGTGAATTAATGTTGGATAAAATTGTATTTGTTCCAAAAATATATAATTTATACAAATTTTTAACTAAGATGCTTGATCCATTTCAAATCACCAGGACCAGATTCTAAAGAGTAGTGGGGAAGGGAAAGAGAGAGAAAAATGCAAACAAAAATAAGAGAAAAATTTTTCTCATATTTTCTTTTAAAAGCAGATAGGCTAAAAATACTCAAAAACTATAACCATAACACTAAAAATAAATGCAACATTATGTTGCATACGCATATTACCTTGTAGAAGGCTGTTAGGTTCACCATCATTATAATATACAACTGTTGGCGGAGCTCCTGAAAAAAAGAATTCAACAAATAAAAATCTTGCAGCATATGATGTCACAAACAAATACTGCATGTTATATACCAGTTGGCAAATATCTCTTAACCTTCGCCAACTGCCAAAATAGTTTAGATTCTTGTACCAACAGACATGACAATGTGCCAACACACACACTATCAATTAGAGCGAGACAGCATACGGTATGTATCCCAGGTTCAACTCACTTGATACATTGTGATGGAAACTAATGTATTGGAAATGTTACGAATGACTACATTGCCTACATTTAATAACTGAGTAAATACTCTTCAACAACCTTCAAATATCACCCCCTGTCATATATATTTCATGTATATCGTCACACAAAAATTTATCAGAAAACTATTTCATTTGTTAAGTTCAAAATATGTGAATGTATTACACATGGCACTTGATAGTAGAGGGGGGTCAAAGTTTGTGTAGCACGTAGCAGGTATGGACTCACCTCCCACCAAGGCGGACTAAGTCGAGTCCAGATGTTCACATGTGGTAATCGTAATGTAAAATGCTGCTGGTCAACGAGTTTTCTCAGGGATCGTCTATTTCCCCTGCCCTGTGCCATATCCCCTTTGATTCATCCTCATCGACTCTCAAGGCCTCTGCGTTAATACACAGCTGCCCAAACTTCTCCACACTTCCACTAGACAATACAGGGCCTGGGAGTCGACCAATACCCAGATGTTGCATGTGGAAGGAAGCCGTGTGCACGTGAGGAATGTGTGTGTGTGAGAGAGAGAGAGCTCACCTGTGCTGGAACCTTGTAGTGGGTCCTGCTCGTACTCTCGGCACACCTGCTCCCACGCTGCAAAATGACCACACCAGCAATGTTACCAATATTACTACAACAGCAGTCATAGCCAACCACAGCACTGGCCCTACAGCCCAGGGCTGTACCCTTGCATCTATACATAGCCTCACACTACCATCCTTTTTTCTGATGCAAACCACTGGATTAACAAACAGGCTCTTACACCTCTATGATACCCTTCTCTTCCATCTCTCTTACTGACCATGGTATCACATAGGTTTTCTGTTTAAATGAAGTGTTGTCACTCACAGGAGTTCTAAATTCTAGCCACATATTCGGAGGTAAGACCAGGCTCATCAGAGAAAATATCGCAATACGTGCTCAACAAATCACCTTTTTTTCACATCTGAACTTGTACTGACAACTGCATCCAATTCCTTATCCCAGTGTTTGGTTTCAACATTATTCATATCTACTTTTCCTTTTAAATTTGCTGCCTCTCTCAACATCTGAACAACTTTATTTAACCCAAATTCATCCACTACTTGGGTGCAGAAGGATTCTACACAAGGATTTCCTGTTGGTTTCCTCCTCGACATACTCATAACTTTATTGTTGATGTGAATATTACCATTGGGGATATTTACTATCACCCTATAATCTTTCAAAAAATAAATACCCAAAATAATGTCCCTTGTTAATAATCACCAAACAGGCGGTATTTCTCCTCCACACTTCAGATCAAAATACATTTGTTTGCTTACTTTCTTGGATTTACCCGTAGGTGCACCAATTATTGTCAATTGTGGTACCGGAAGAATAGGAAACTCAAATCCAAAAACATATATTGTGTTTGCACTATATTTCTGGCTCCAGACTTGCAGTAGTTTTTTCATCATCATCACTGTATAGGTAATCTGCCTGATCTGTATCTGTGCGAACTGCACAAACGAAACCCCAGTGAGATGTGTATGAAGGAGATTGGGAGACTCTTCAGGACTTACTGCAATGAACAGCATTCTAAGTGAGCTGAGGCTGTCTCTCATATAAATGAGTTCTTAAATCCACACATTCACTGTAGTACAGGGTATGCTCCTAAAGAACTAACTCATGGGGAAGTACCAAGGGACAACTTAGCTCGTAAGTTTGAGTTCCCACCGAGCGATGGCCCAAGCAGGGTGGAGAAGTTGAAGATGATAAAAGACAGGCTACGGGAAAAGGCTAGGGTTAGGAGTGAGTAACATGCTCATGTCTACGGTATATTTAGTGTAGACAATTTGGTGTTGATTAGGATTTGTGGTACTACTGATTATTTAAAGGGTGAAACAAAGGAGCTGTTTAACTCTGAGTGTAGACAAAAAAAATGGGAGTTGGTCCATATAGATAGTGGGGTGTAAAAGGTGTCTATAATCAGCATTTTTTTCAAGCCATACAAGGTGGGTAAATAATTACTTTTGAGGACGTTCTTGTAGTCAGTTAGGTAAGGGGAAACCTCACTCTAAAAGCATGGGATTGAGTTTAATAAGATATTGTAAATAAATTGTATTTTGGCTGATAATGGTCTGAGAGTGCCTTTGTTAGTTTATGCAATGTTCATTATGTAAATTAGTGTCAATGTTTTGTGTTTTATTTGCAAATCACAGAGTGCATAGTTTGTGTTTTTCATGATTTTTTAACAGTTGGGTTGAATGTGATGTCAGTGCCTCAGGATGGACATTTGATTTCAGACATGAGAAAATTGATTTATGGCATATATGCCAACTGTATTACTGAAATTCTTTCTGTAGTTTCAGGTCATTGTTTTTGTTGTCCCGTTTTGTGTATTCATGCCAGAGCTCTCGTCTTTTTATTTTGTGCTGTTTGGTAACTAAAAATAATCTTTCTGCATTTGGAAGCTAAATGGGTCTACCTGTTGTTAGATAGTAAACCTCGCCACAGTGTTAAAGATGATTACTACGGGAAGTTGTGAAGACCATCCTGATTTCACTCCCATTAATGTTATATAATTTATTTTGTAATACGTTAATTTTCCTCATAAGATGTATTGTTGGATTACTATTGTAATTTACTGATTACTGATTGCATATGCCATTTGTAAATTACAGTGCGAGTGCAGAAATTGTACGGGCATTAGGCAGGTTTCAACAATGACCATAAGTGTGATATTAAGCTGAATTGTATAATATTTAAGTTGGACCACAGTATGGTAATTTCCAAAGTTATATATTTTAACAAGTAGTTTAAATCTAACACTGGAATAAGTAATTTAGATATTTTGAATACAATCTGAACGATAAAGCAGTTACTAAAAGCCTATTGTGATTGTGAGAATGGAGGAACTACTTTCCTTCAAGTTATGAGAAACATTTTTATTTCAGTATTATTTTTGGCAATTCAAGTGAGATGTAATAATGCTAAATAATTTCCAATACTTGGACGTAAAATAACAGTGTTTTCAAACTTATTAATCAATTCTGCATTTTTTAAATTTGTTTTAATGCTTCCGAAGTCCGCTGGGCGGAGCGGTACCAAGTTTTCGAGGCACTCTATCACGGTAGGTTGACGCTGACAGACATGTTTTGGCTTGAAAGAGCCGTAGAATGGTGGTTACAAGTAAAGGTGGTGAATAATGAGGCAATATCCATGCAATCAATATATTTCTGTAGCAGAATATTTAGTTTATACAACGTTTCTCAGGATTTATCATAATATACGGTACTTAATATTTTCGGCAAGATGCATACCGGTGGATGGCTATATTCAGCATGATTCGACAATTAAAATCTTCAGTGTGTCATAGAAAAAAACTGTTCAAGAGGTTACAAATTTTACAAACAGTAAGTTTGCGTGTTTTGTAAATGTATTTGTAATATAAATATTGAAATGCACGTGGCCTGAAAAAGCAGCACATTCCACACTTTTGTAATGAATGAATAACATTTGTTTATTTGTCTATATTGTAAATTCAACGAGTGTAAGGTTAACTATGGTCAAAGTGTGTGATGTGTGTATATATTGCTGCATCTGTATGAATACGAACAGCGACATATGTATCGCGTTTCGTTTTTTCACTAAAGTAAAAATTTTCAAAGTTAAATAATTTAAATGTTATTTCCATATGAGCAAAATTTTCCACTGCACCATTGAAAAAATATGCAACTCAAAATGCCACACACTCTTAAGAACATCAAAATAACGTTGTCTCAAGAAAGACGTTAATCTAAAGCCCCCACACCATTTCCTTTTTCCCTCAAAATTAAATAAACAGAACCTCAACAAATTCAACCTAGCTATAATATCCTACATTAATTACTGGACAGAAATTAAATATCAGTGCCTGCCATGACAGGGCACACGAGGGAGGAAAATGCAAGCGTGCTTTGGACTCAAACATTTGTTTACAAACGTCTTTTTCTTCAGTGACAAAACAGCTGCGGTGGAAGGATACATTGTGGCCGTGCTACCTTTCTAGAACTGTCCAAATTTACCCCACTTTCGTGAAATGGACAATAAAAATGCATTACATGACCACAGATTTGTTGTATAATATTTTCCAAAAACAATTTTATATTAAACTATCATTAAAAGTCTAAATGTAGCACCATGCATACGCAAGATTATGAAGCCAAAATCATACATCTGTTGGGTTTCACTGGTCCGCTGGCGAATAACGCCGTTAACGGGGCATGTTGCCTTGGGTGAAGAGGTTACACACGACCATAATTCCATTTTTTAGAAGTTCTAGGGTCAGCAACCACACATCCATCAACTCAAGAACTGCATTCACCTTGTGTCGTGGACCGCAATTTAAGAACTAAACACATATTATGTAAAATATGCTAATTAGGTTATACACTCAAACATAAACAATTACGTGATACTTATTACTCACCAAAGGCGGTGATTCCCAATTTCAAACCATTAGATTGTAGAAAAAGGCAAAATGGCAAACAGCAAGTGTATTTGAGATGTTATATGACTGAGAAAATGTCCAAGAAGAACAAAAAAGAAGGAATCATAAATTTCAAAAATCGCTTTAGCGAAACATTTATAAACACCACAAATGATCTTGTCTGTGCTTGCCACTTACAAAATTGCAGAGATTAACAAGATGATCATCATGCAGCGCAAAGAACATAAGACGTCAGAAATAATTTCACATGCAATATTATTATTTAATTAAGAAAATATACTTCGTAGATTAAATAACTGAACTTATAATATTATCTTTATGATTAATTATAACAATGTGTGCAAAAGAAAGTGCCAACTGAAAAGTCATTCTTTATGATTATAATATTACTAACGAAAGTAAATTTTTTTTTTTACAACTTACAGAATTTTCTGTCACATATTTTACTTAAAAGAAACCTGTCCTTTCATTATATTTTTCATTTTGACATATTTGAACTATTTCATAGTGCCTGCCATATTGGGGAGACTAAATATATTTAAATGAGTGAAAAGATTTGGGCGGCTCTTAACAGCAAGGTCTTGAGAGCAGATGAGGGTGATTGAAGAGAATATGGAGCGGCACCGAAATGAAGGGGCGGGATAAACGGGAGATCCCTGAAAAAAACCTGCCGCCCAACAGCATCATCCGGCACAATTCCCACTGCAAAAATTCCGGTGACCCGGTATATTTAAACGACTTCAAACATTGCCTAATAGATGGCAGTGGAAACCAGGAACAAAAAGATGTGCTTCAAAAGGAAAGCATACAACTTATCAAACAACATAATTACTAAGAAACAATGTGTGCCAACAAATAAAATGATACACACTCCTCCCCTCAAGACAGACCATGTTTGCCTAACAAACAAAAATTCTACAATTCAACCATACCTTATACCATTTAAACTACTTCACCCAAACAAATACCTAAATTAACCTACTACATCAGCAGGGAGTGTGGATAAGGTAATTACAACAGAACACTCAGGCAAGGTTGCAGGACAACAATGTTGAGCAGGAGACTTTGCACGATTGAACCTTTTAAACCAAAAATCAGTAATTATAATAATAACACCAAGCATCTTAAATGTAGAAACAGCTACCACAGTGGTTACTCTACGAACATTGGTTTGGTAAGGATGGAGGAGATGGAGAACATCTGAAAGTAAGTGCCATGGGGTTGGGAAACAAGAAGGGAATCCAATTATTTCACAAGAGAGTTGTTGACCAAAAGATGAGGTAATTTTGAGAAATATGGAGCAGTCAAGTTAGTGTTGAACTTAGGACAGTGAATGGTGGGCAAGTATTGATGAAAATACACAGCAGAATTGACTGTGCCAAATGCTTGACTGGCTAACTATAACAATGTCACCATGAGCGGCACTTGACGTTAAACCTGTACCACTCAGTGGTAAAGAAACAGGCTGGAACGCTTCAATAGTAGACCTACAAAGGAATGTAACATCAATGGAAACATTTGTAGCAAACAGCCAAAACTTAATTTGTCTTCTGCAAGACAGGAATACTTAAACTAACAAATGACGTATCACATATGTCAAGAACAGGGTTTACCAAGAAACAACTATAATCCGCAATTATTTACACGACCATCAGAAAATGGGAAAACTGAAGGACATGGCTACTCCATGTGTTTTACAACCGGACAAAGAACAGGTGCAAAATGCAAAATGTTTTCTGTCCAAACTAACAATCAAGTACTCACTCAGAGTTAATGACAAATACCTATTGTGATTTAGAACCAAAAAATGGAAATGTGAAAACATGGTATCGTTCAAGAAGACTATTTTCGTTTGCTAGCCGAACATTAATAATGACATCGAGAGAAGAGTTTAAGACAATTGCTTGTTGTACAGAACATAATACATAGTACATGTACAGATATTCCAATGAGACAGGGGCAATCATATAAGGAGATGAGCTGGTCAGACGTTGAGTACTGCTCAGAATAAAAATAAACACATTTGGCGGTAATAGAGTTGAGCTTAACTTGATATACACACTAACGTCAATTGTGTTTTTCAGGTTAAACAATTTAAGTCTTGAATTTGACAATACCTCACTAACACGCGATAACATGGTATTTAAGTCCAGAATAATAACAGAAAATGCATCCAAGTAAGCTTCATTAAACTGTGTGATGAAAGGTTCTATGCAATTGGATGCCAATCTTTGGATGTATTTAGTGTTGTTCAGAATGCGATCTTCAACATTTTTGATTAGCAAAATGTGATTTGCAACATTAACTGAAATACTGTCTTGGGATTCAGCCAAAGAATTTAGTCTTATTTCTAAATTGTCCAAATCATCGCTGTCCAGGGTTCCGAAAACAGTCTTGAGTATCTTTCCACCAAAATTTTAGATTCCTCTTCTACGTATGGCATTTACTGTCCAATGGCAGCAATGAAGTTAAAGCAGACACTTCTGTTTGAATGTTGAAAGGGATTTTTTTAGTTGCTGAATGGCCAGATAAAAATTTTGGTCAAAGAATGTGTTTGTTGATGAGTGAGTAAATTATTTTGTTTTCAACAGGTCCTCCGATTCCAAACACTCATCTTGCAATTCTACAAGGATGGAATCCAGGACAATGGAATAATAATTATAAGAAAACACAAAATATTGTCCTCCATTTCTAAAATGATACCAGTTTCAAGTTGATTTACCGTCAATGCAAAACACACACCACAGCCAGAGAGATATGCACTGCCAAGACATGGCGGGCGAACCACGGAAACACTCACTGCCGAAAAGAAGCTTAAACAAACTAAAGGTTCCCCATCAAACTAATAAATGTTGATATCACTCATATTTGACTTTTATCTGAAAACATCCAATATAAAACATTTAATCAAGAATATATCTCAAAATGTCTAAATGAAATGAATTATCAAGACAAACACTTATGACATACAATAAAATAAAATACCTTAATTCTACTACCATGGTTTTTTTAACAAGAAAATTATATATGCGTACAGAATACAATAGACCCTACAGGACTATGACACGTGGGTGATCAGGCCACGGTTAAACTTGGCTCAGGACCTCAAAAATAAAGAAGTTGATACTGACCAACTAAACAAACAAAACACAATGCAAAATATGTATGCAATGTGGATCTGCAGCCCCAACAACCACAACAGAAAATAAAGACATCTTTTTAAATGTGCAATATGAGCTCTCGTAACATAGGTACTTTCCTATACAGGGTTCAGAAAAACCTGCAGCAACAGAGGTAAGAAAAAGTATTTGCAATGGACCGGTCATTCTAAACAAAAGTTTAGCAATTTTCTAGTCAGCAGCTTACTAGAGGGATGTGCCTTTCATAAAACCAGGTCACAAACATTGAAAGAGTTATCAACCCTGTTTTAGATCTAGTTAATGTGGCTCTTAAAGTGAGGCAGTTTTAGATTCTTAAATGCTGCTCCCCAATTCTCCTTAGTATCTTTTAGGTCATCAGGGAGAAAGTCATTTAAACTCCAAAGATTTGAAAAAGGATTATTTGGTGTATACATTAAGGCTAAAAGGTGTAGCTTTGTGATTCATGCCGAGCATAATTAAATGCCATTTGTAGTGATGAAATAATTCTATCCCAGATGTTATGCTCCTTGGCATGGAACACAATGAGTGCAGAATGGAGGTTTCTATTAAACATTCCTAAAGCACATGCAGTATTCTTGAAAAGCCAAGAAACAAACCGACGACCATTATCAGAGAAATGGTTGAAGCAAACCCAAAATATTGAAATATGTGAGATTCTAAAGCTTTTATCATCGAAAGTGAGTCAGCTTGAAAGTGAGTCAGTTTTTCTAAGTGGAATGAGCCAAACAAATTTTGAAAACGTATCCACACAAACCAACAATATGTTGTTATCAGATTTGCTCCTTGGAAAAGGACTTCCAAAACCAATAAACAACTTCTCCAAAGGTTTCTGTGCGACTTCTGAAGTGAGGAGACCCAAATGGGTATTTTGCACCGTTTACTTAGAACACAGAAGGAACACAACTTAACTTGCTCAGCTATATTGGCATGCATACCTTTCCAAATAAATTTAGTTTGTATTGCTTCAATTGTCTAGTAAGTGCCCAGATGACCTCCAACCAGAGAGGAATGGAAAAACTGAAAGTCATGGGCAGGCAAAACAATACACTTCTATTTCCCTTAGATTTACAAATCAAAACATCTTTTGACAGAAAATGAGGTTTTTTCTTAATTCCAGAATGTAAATTTTGAATAATATTTTGCAATTCATTATCCTTACGCTGATGCTCCTTAATGTCTGCGAATGCCAAAGGAAATTCTGATAAAAAAGATAACAATTTATAGGTATATCGAGCTCTTCAGTGTGTTTTGCCTTCAAACACATGTGAGAGTGCATCAGCGACCACATTCTGTGTTCCATTAATGTGTTGTACTTTCAATGAGGAAATGCACATCACCCAATGACCAATTTTGTCCAACTCCGGTGGGTGAGCCAAGAGCCAGGACAAGGCTTGGTGGTCTATCTCCAACAAAAATTCAGAATGTCCCAAATATTGTCTAAACTTATTGATCCTGAAAACAAAAGCAAAACATTCTAATTCATAAATAGTGGATTAGGATTTTATTTCTTGGGAAGTTAATGTTCAAAATGCAAAGGCAATTGACTGGTGGAAATCATCAATTTCTTGGGCCAGAACTGACCCCACAGCCAAACTTGAAGCATCCATCTGAAGGATAAAAGTTATTGAAAAAACTAGGGGATTAATAATATCTTTCTTTTAAATTTCAAAAGCAGTTTGCTGCTCATCACCCCATTCAAATTTGACATTCTTTTTACGTAACATATTCAAAGGGGCAGCTTACTCTGCCAAATGGGGGATGAATTAACCAAAGAACTGAACTATGCCAATAAAACGGGCCACGCCCTTTACATCATGGGTGGTAGAAATTTGTGTATTACTTTAGTGCAGTCAGGATCAATATAAATGCCTTCAGACAACATTTTGTGCCCTAAACAGGAATTTTCCTGTACCGCAAATGTTACCTTGTTGGGGTTGAGAGTCAACCTAGCCTTCTCCAGACACTTTAACTTAACATGAGATTGGCAAGGGTTCACAAGAAGCTGTACAATATCTAAACTTAGCACGTTCCATGGATTTCACAAGTCTATTTTCTTTCAATTCCTCTAAAGTTTAGTAGAAATTATAGTACGTACAGATCTCGAATCAACTAACGCAAATACAGGAAAAATCCCCAGAACTACTTCAACACGAGGCGTAGTAACTCTCTGAAGATCAACAATATTTGAAAAATAGACCCCAGCAACGCAATTTTCAGTTTGGGACTCCTTGGTGTCTGAAGGACTGAAATGATGTTAAAAAAGATACAACAATCTGATGGACTGTGACACGTGAGCATTGTATTCAGTATTGCCCAAACTTGACTGGCGAGCAAGAGCGCTCACATTTTCTGCTCGCTGGGTTAGTTTTTTTTTTAACCTGCACCTGGGTGCAATGTGACCAACGTTACCATAACAATGACACATTGGTGGTTTTATTTTCTCCCCAGAAGATGACTGAGGATCAGGGTCATTGAGGCTTTTCTCATTATCATTACGTTCATTGGGTGTGTGCAATTTAGCTTTGGCATTAATTTGGTTAACCTCAGATTTGTGTTTCACATCAGAATTTTTCTTTTTGAAATCTTTTTTTATATTTCATACCGCAGGAAGTCTGATTTTCCCGTATTTGGTCACAATATCTAATATTCCGGGAATTAATATACATTTGGTCCAACTGGGTCAAGATACTGGGTTTTCCACGAAAAACTAACCTACATCTCTCTTGAGGTGTCAGCCCTTCAAGAATGGTGCAATCTCAAGTAATCCTAACCTTAAAATAGTAGTTGCTCCTTTAATATTACTGATGTAGACAGATTATGACATCAGGTGCCTGTAAACCAGTTAAAAAGTTGTAGTTTTTGCTGAGTGAAAAGCCTGGAAGAAACAAAATAGTGTAAAATATCTGTGCTATATCTTTCAAAGGAGAGACTCTGATTAATAGTCGAACTGGATCTCTCACTTCGAGGACTATGGGTAAAGGGATATATAAGTTATAAAAGTTGAGGCTCAAGAACAGCATTGCTTTGTTTTATAATTTAACAATAATTTTGAAGAATTCAAGGAACTTGGGAATGTATAATCAAACAGTTACACGAAAATATTTAACATACGCTCTAGAAAGTGTTAGTTTTTCCAAAAACAGTTTAAAATGCAGTCCTCTATGGATGCAACACAGAGGTAGCCATACTGAGTGGGTTTGTGAAAACCACATCACAATTCTGACTAGTGGATGGTAAAGCAAACAACATTTGTCCAGACACTGGCACTGACGGCTGAGGAACAGGAGTAGAAGAGGTATAAAACAGGGATTTCACTGCCGGCAACTTCACAGCAGTGTCAATGTTATTGGGTGCTCTACCCCTTGCATAAACTCAATCATATGTGTCTTATTACCCTACCTGTTTTTGGGCATGTGAGAAGGCCCACTAATCAGTCTCATGAAACGTTAGCAGCGTGTGAGAGGGTTTACACTCTCATTTAGGCCTTCGGTACACTCCCGAGAAAAGATCTTTTGCTCTGTCCGAGCTGGTGCCCATAAATATTTCTATGACATCAACCAAAAACCAATCACCATATGACTACCTTCCCCTTCCCTACCCCTGAGGCCACGGCAGCCCGTCAAATGAAATATGCAATATCAAAATTTTTAAAAACAACAATTCATACAAACTGATGTGAGGAATCATCTCTTCATGAGCTGCAAGAAATTGCAATCTCCCTCCTTTTAGGACAACAATTCATTACAGCACAATATAAATAAGAAATAAGTAATATCATACATGATACTACAGCTAATCCACTTGCAATCCCCACCAATGAAAATTGGGTGAAACATTTCTGTCGAGCTGTATTTGTTCAGATGTGGAATTACAACACGACACTATGTCATTAAGCTTATTTATAAGTACCTCAAAGGAAGAAAAGCACTCCTGGAAATGTTTTGAGAAAATAAAAGTGACAAATACATGAAAGATATGCAGTTTATTAATAAAACATTTCATATTTTTTGTATTTTATTCACTTCATTCAGCGCTATACTTTTATTTGCTGTACCCAATCTAGTAATGAACAAAAAAAAAAAAAAACAAAATTTACTATTCTTATCAACAGTTTCCCAATGTCGTGATAACCCAGTACTGCATTGCCAACAATATGTATCACTTTTGGGATAAAGTGTTCCTACACACAACATGGAGGATGCAGTAACTAGGTAGCAGGTATGATGGGTGCAAGATCTCAACAACGAGGTCATTAGATACAGAACTAGTTGTTTGGACAAACATGAATGCGGAAGAAATCACCCACAGCATATATTAAGGAAATATCACAGCAATCGCTTAGAGTAATTTTGGAAGACCATGGAAAAACCAAAATAGGATGGATGGACCAGAATCAATTCCACATCCTCCCGATGGAATTCCAGAAGCGTTTTCGGAAATTCACCTGTGCATCCGCCCATGTACATTGGACATTTGGAAACTAATGTTTAGGTCGAGTTAGGTAAAACTGATGTATCCACTAGTTCAACTGGCCTAAAACGATGGATCCGGTGAAAGTGCACCGGAACATCAACCGATGAATTTTCGAGCACAACCTCACAAACACATACATAATTAACTAAAGCATTAGTGAACGGTGCGATCAATAAAAGGTAAAAGGCCATATTTAATTGCAATGGAAAAACTTTCTGCCTTTAAATGTGCACACATATCGCATAAAGATGTGACTTTTGTATGTTTTAAAGTTATCTTGCATGTATGAATTTATTAATTTGCAATCGTAACAAAAATATATAAATAAATTGTTTGGAAATTCACTCGCCCAGTGTAAACCAGTGCACAACAGAACATTGACCACTGGTGGATATATTGGCGAACTTCCAAAAATGCGGCAGCAAGTTACTAGTGTGGCACATTGCTCTGTGCTCAGTAGGACTTGGGGTAGATATAAAAAAAACTGCTTGAGTTTGAAAACATGTTAAATAGTCCTCATTTATAATTCTTTTATAGCAACTTGTTAGTTAAGGTTACAAGTAGGCCGCTAAACTACCAGTGTTGTGAGTTGTAGGACACTGCAGTATGGTGGAAGGGTGATGTTAGTAGTAAACCTAGTGGCCTGGTGGTGAACTAGGATCGGGTGCAAAATTAAAAAATTGCTAGTTTATCTGATGATTGGTAGGAGCTTTGATTATTTTATGTTGAGGCCTGGCGGCTGCCTGGATTCTGTTATAAATTGGTGAGCTAATTCCCAGCATCAGAGTTCTGAGCTATTGCTTGAAGGTGGTAGGACTTTCACAACTCTGGTACTGTAGCAGGAATCAAAATCTTCGTTGCGTGATGCTGCGTGTGCTTCAAGTGGTTTGTCCTGTAGGCTATTGATGTTACCAGCTATGGCTTGTTTGGCCTCACCACCAACACACTCAGGTAGAGAATGAATTTTCACATAGCTGGTAACATCAATAACCTACAAGACTGAAGCGTTTTTAGCTACCAAGTGTAACGACACAAAATCCAATACACCAAAAGTGTTGGTCACAAGGCCAACTCAGTATGGGTGGTGAAAAAGGGTTGTAACCTCCGGTCCTGATAATGAATGGGTGTCACTCGGTACTAGCAAAATCAAAATTACAATCCCTAATGTCATCGAAAGATGCACACAAGCATCTAGACTAGTTCTTACGTGGGTTCACGTTAGGCCCTTCACATTGGGATGTCAGGTTACAGGTTGGAAGCACTGCGGGCATTCTTGTTTGATAGATGACTTGGGGACTGTAACCCCTAAGATTTAATTTCACTTTTAAAATTCTGCTAGAAACAGTATGTGTACAAATGACCATGGTGGCCTTCAAATAGAGTGAAGCCAGTATCGCGGGGATCATACCCCACGGCACTACTCTCATCTTGGCAGGACGCCAGTGTACAAAGTTGGTCAGGTAGGTCTACATGTTGGCACATAGTTAGGAGTCACAGACACTGTTATCGGACGGCGTTTTATCTGTTGTTCACGAGGCAGCAGCCTCTTCCTCTCCTACTGGCTCGTTGGGGTGACTGGCTGTGGAACAGTGGCCGGCTCTGGTTATGGTGGTATCCTACCCACTGGTCTTGCAGAGGAGCGAAAAGAAGGTTGCTATCCTGTGCTTCAGGAATTATTGAATTAGAAATCTCAAATTCTAATTTCTTTAGTACTTGTTTCAATCGGAGTTTCTGACCACTGATATGTGTTCGTGGCATAAGGCCAAAGTGATAAAACTGTTATAAGATTTATGTAAGACGAAGTCGGGTATGATAACGGCCCTATCGTGTGCTCCTAAGAGTAAGGCTGTACCCAGTGTAATCCAACGTATAACTCTAGTCCAGCTGTTCTCCAGCCAGAACAGAACTAAAGTGCTAGGATCGCATGTAGCCAGTCGAGACACTTAAGTGTAGTGAGCTCTTAGTGAAGGGCACCCCCGAAGATTGACCACTGCAATAAAACATGCATTACCTTGGCAGGACTCGGGTTGCCACTAAGTTGTCAGGTGTATAGGCCGTTTGGCAAGGTACGTGTAGCCTGTTTTACCTTACAGGCAAAACAAACTTTAATATAGGGATAAAACACTCAAGGGGATTCAAAAGGTTCTAAGCTACTTTCTGAGAAAGAACATTAAGTAGACTGGGTAATACATTTACTACAATACGTATTAAATAAATTAAAATTTACAAACACGTGGACTCAACTCTCCTACGAACAAATAAAAGCCAATAAAATATAAATATTTTAATTTGATTATATGTGCAAGTTTTACGCTAGGACAGGTGAAGGCAACCTGGATAAAGTACATGAAGCGTGTTTATGCAATTGAGCATAGGAGCATTCATTTAATTAAGATAAATAATTTAATTTAATTAATAACCAAAGGTACTTCCTAAAGAAATTAGGGGAGTGTGTCCTGAAGGAACCTAGTCATATAAATTCTAAACTGGAGTTTCTTACCCAAATTGTGAGAATGCGGCCAGGCTAGGACCTTAAGAGTACGCCCATGACCTACAATACATGGAGGGAGGGGGGGAGGGAAGTTATTGAGGGAGTAATGGGAGGACGACATGCAGGGCCTCTGGTGTCCGTCGACAACCCTGGTGCTGCCGTGGAAGCCTGAAGCGGTTGAAGGCCTCTGGTTGGCATCTGTCATCCCAGGAAGTTGCTGGAGGTGGCCGGAGGTTGAAGGCCTGGAAGGTGGTGGTCCTCCGGATCTGTAGGCGTCGTCGTTGGCCACTGGGCCTTCCATGGTCACCGGCACAGACAAGTGACTCTGCGCTGGTGTTAGCACCTGTAAGCTTCCACAGCCAGACGGTGCAGCGATCACTCCTGAGGCCCGGAATGAGAACTATTTTTATACTAATTTTCTCAGTTCGCTGGCACTCAGAGAGGTGCGGGGAATTAGCCCCACCTCTCGGAGGTGAAGCTTGTGATGTCACATGAATGAACCATGGATCCTTATCTGTGGTGGCGCTCTGCAGCGACACATCTTGCCCTTATGCTCTCGTGTCTTCCTGACGGATGGCGCGCATCCCTAAAGCAGCGCAATATTTGAATCTAGTGCTTTTCTTCTAGCGGGAGCGGCAAGTAGAAACAATTACTTCTTTGGGGAGGGACATTAACGTGACGACTTCTTGTAGAGTTCAGGGGTACGGTAAAAGCAAGGAACACGAAGTGATTTGTTGTGTTGAGGCTCTGTCAACTTAGGTTGGTCCACTAATCCTGCCTCCATTACCATGTTTAACTGGGATTGACTTGCCCATTGGAGAGTTGCCATCTGAGATGGGGCGAAGTCGATTATTTGTATATGTGCTTTCTGTAAGCATGAAATGCATCATGCATCAAAACCAACCAGTTGCAACACATGCAGCATAACCCAACAAAGATTTTGATTCCTGCTACAGTACCAGAGTTTTAAGAGCTCTTCAAGTAATAGCGCAGAACTCTGACGCTGGGAATTAGCTCACCAATTTATAACAAAATCCAGGCAGCCACCAGACCTCAACTTAAGATAATCATAGCTCCTAACCACGCTAACCAGATATTCCAGCCATTTTTCAATTTTCCCGTCCCATCCTAGTTCGCCACCTGGCAGCTAGGTTTACTACTAACAGCGCCCTTTCACCATAATGCAGTGTCCTACAGCTCACCGCCTGATAAAGCTGGCTTAGCCAGCGAAATGTCTCGATCACACAACCGCATGGTAAATGTGTCATCCTTCTTTGTGTGTGTGTGTGTGTGTGTGCGCCTGTCTACAAGTACTCCCTGTGAGTACTTGAATTCCTGTCCTTTTATATGTTTAAAAATAAAACTGTTGAATAAACCCCAATAAGAAGATCATATGATGAAATTTCACAAACTAACAAGTGTTCAGGGAACTACACCTAAATGTAATTCCAATTTTGCTCAAAAAAAAAACAATTAGAAAGAAAAATGTGGAATATGTACATGGAGATGTTATTTGGATGTGAAATATGTACATGGAGATGCTATTTGGATGTCAATTTTTTAAGAGAAAAGTTATGTTTACACACGTTGAAAGGTTTCAGAGACAGTGTCATGTCTAACTGTGGAGAATCATTTAGTATCAGTAACTTTTATCAGTAGACTGTAAATTCCTGTGGAATACAAAATATATGGTGTGGAATTCCACGCGTGCATTTTCGGAATTCAGTGTAGTGGAGAGGTTTGGACGGCTATTAACAATGAGGTCTTGAGAGCTGATGAGGGTGAAACAAGGTGGATATGGTGTAGTGCCAGAATGCAAGGAGAGGGGTGTGATCACAGATAAACCCCGCCGTCTGGCATCATTCCCACGTGCAAAAAGTAGGAGTGACCCTGCCAGGAATAAAACCTGGTATGCCTTGGTGGGAGGTAAGTGCTCTAGCCGCTACACCACCATGCCCCTTCGGAACTAAGACATTTTCTGAACACCTAGCTCTTCACTCTCACAAAAATTAAAAATAATGTTTATATCATAATTTATGATGCAGAATGCTATCATCTGTTTAATTAATTTTTCTATATGTACAGTGTCTTTGATAGCGCTAGCTTTGCAATTAATAACAATGCAACTATGTAGTTCCAATTTGGACAGATACTACCAGTTTGACACTGTCCTCAATATTATCTACGTTGTCAAATGTTATTGATTGTAACATTATTTGCAATAACTACTGAAAGTAGATGTGATTTTTGCTATATCATAAGATATAAGTATGTATTACTAAAATCAAAAGAATAAAAATGTTTTTCCTGGTCAAAAATTGTAGCTAGTTGAATATTTTCCTTGTGATCACATTAAATTATAAACATCTATAAACTAGTTTACTGCCACATATTTCTCCATGAACCATTGTGCAATCACCTAATACAGGTTTCTGTATATGGGATGTAATTAACTTTGTTTATGACATCTATACCAGAGAGTACTGTTCATAAAGCACTACACGTAATTTTGCACGCTCTTCCACTTAATCAAAGCATGTGAACTAATGCACAAGTGTAATGCTAACGTGTATGAACCCTCAACACAAACTGGAGTTACAATATCATTGACACATATTCCCACACTTCTGTCTACCATAGTTAATAAAAACACTCAAACTTTTATTTTTTCCTTTAAAATTGGTTAATAGAAAATTATATCCATCATTTACATGTCAGAGTTTGTTTTCTTCGACAGCCATCCTTAACTTACTCGCAGACATGTTTTACTACAATCACAGCCACAAATACTCCAGAATGCATGCCAATCATGTACACATTAACCAATCCATTAAGGATTATTATTTAGTTTTTATCCACAGCAGTGTACTTCCCCTGTGGATGGATCCCAGTAACTCATATGTATGTATACAAGTAACCAAAAAATATCTCACAAGCCAAAACATGCATAAGACTATTTCACTCTTCATATTTTTAATTGTAAATATGAACTAATGCCTAATATAAACCACAATCATGCATTTTATTTACTATATTCCAAAGTAACTAAAAAATTCAAAATAAAATTAATGTTCTCCAACAAAAACTGTAAAGGAAAAGATGAAAAATGAGAAGTTGGAAGTGCGGCATCTAAAGAAAGACCACAGAAAATAGAGGACAAAAAAGTGTGATGCAAATGACAAGTGGGCGAGATAGTAGATGTACGTTGTCAGAGTTAACAGCTCCGTGACCTCCAAAAGGCCAAGCAGAAGGAAAACAATTCTCTTAGCGTGGCGAGCCAGCCAAGGACACTTGGTGTACAAAACACTCTGCCTTCTGTTTAAACACAATTATTGGACCATTAACAAGCTCTAAACCATATAACCAGTTATTGGGTCAACTAACTTAATACTGAGTTATTTACTGTTTCAGATGTAAAGACACGACCTACTTTTCAAAATTACTTCCAAACATCTAAGGCATTAATAACCATTTACGTACCTACTATATTTAGACAGACAACCTAATTGACAGAAATCCTCACAGAAATGTTTTATCTCTGCTACAGTTTCTTCCCCTTTGTACCAGACACAAACACATAATCCAGTCTGATAGAGAAACATGACACTTTAAAGAGGTGAATATCGGCTCAGTTGCTAGTCAGTAATCTTAGCTGAGGTGCCTAGACCATGGCTGAACATGTCAGGGTTTGAAATACCACCAGGTCCTCACAGCCAGAGGCTCCTCAGACCTGCACAACAGCAGGAAACAAACAGTAAATGTGAATAGTCTGCAGGAGTCAAGCTGAGTCATCCATGGAATAAAGAAAGATGCAAATTAAGAAAGAAAAAATGGAAAATATGTTACAAACTATTGTGATACTGAAATGAGAATGAAAAATTATTTCTTAAGAGCTTATTCTTAAAGAAAGTTTAATATATTTTTCATAAAATTTTAGCAAATTATTTATTATGACAATTTCGTTGCAAAACCAAATCAAAATATTTAGGCTATGGAATATTTGAAAATCAGGTTCTTGCCTACATTTAAATTTTCATTTTATGTAGTTGTTTCAGTTATAAAATAATGAAAATGAACAAAATTATTTACACACAAAAATTTATTTGGCTGGTGCACTATATAAACATTTATTAAAACACCTGAATATTCATCGAAACCCAAGATTTTCATTTTGTAGCAACTTTCGAAAACCAAATTTTTTACAGAAACAAAAGTGAAAGCTGCAATTTTTCATTTTCATTTTGATACACCGAATATTCGCACAACCTTACAGAAAAACAATGAATAAAGAATTTCAAACTAAGCATACACTCTCAAATTAATATCTTTTTTTTCAGGCCTGAATAAACATAAAGCCACTAGTACGGTCAAAATTTGAATGTCTCCCAGGAGTATTCGAAACACTCAGTCTACCTAGCAGCTACTACCCTCTTATCCTCTAAAAAAAAACAAGCCTGGCTGTATTACTGTTTCCAACAGAGGCCTGCCCTCTTCCAGGCGGCCCTGGCCAGACCATGGCTGGAGACATGTACGCAGGTGTCCAGAGTGTGGAGATGGAACCCTCATGTCACAATGACTTCCTTCCTAGGATTCTCTCCTCCCTCCACTTCCCCACAACCTTTATCCCACTGCTGCCGCGTCCCAGCCTCATCTCCACCCAACTACTCTAAAGTGTTTGCCTACAGCACAACAGAGGCCTGCCCTCTTCCAGGCGGCCCTGGCCAGACCATGGCTGGAGACATGTACGCAGGTGTCCAGAGTGTGGAGATGGAACCCTCAAGTCACAATGACTTCCTTCCTAGGATTCTCTCCTCCCTCCACTTCCCCACAACCTTTATCCCACTGCTGCCACATCCCAGCCTCATCTCCACCCAACTACTCTAAAGTGTTTGCCTACAGCACAACAGAGGCCTGCCCTCTTCCAGGCGGCCCTGGCCAGACCATGGCTGGAGACATGTACGCAGGTGTCCAGAGTGTGGAGAAGGAATCCTCATGCCACAATGACTTCCTTCCTAGGATTCTCTCCTCCCTCCACTTCCCCACAACCTTTATCCCACTGCTGCCGCGTCCCAGCCTCATCTCCACCCAACTACTCTAAAGTGTTTGCCTACAGCACACCAGCCAGCTACACTTACTACCACTCTAATCTGGTACGTCACTGTCTCAGTGCCCCCAACACTAGCAACTAACAAAACAGTACGGCAAATTGTTATGAAATTAACGACAATGTAAAATTTTAACCTTTACCTATATTCCATACCCTTAGAGAACCTGCCCAAAAAAATTAGCAATTAAAAAATTTTTTTCACATGCCATTAAAAATAGACAAATAGCATGATATTCCACAAATAAAATTTTGTATAGTCCATTGTAGGTTACTTCCAACTTTTCTGAAGCCTGGCCTGCTGACGTTCTACTTTCAAGCTATTACTCCGCCTCATGCCCAATAAGCTTAACTACGTCTACAAAATGTCATCAAAGGGACAATGCACCACTCTGTGCACACACTGTTCAGTAATGAATATTTAGCTTGGGAACTATTTATTACTGGGTATTACCAACACACCTATTTTCTCTGTTTTTATTTGTATCAATTATAAATGAAATATTATTATGATTTATAGATAAAATATAAGTAGTACTTCAATTTCAACAAAAATAGAATTTTTGTTGAAGAAACCACAGACTATAATATCTTATATTTTTGACAGCAATATACAGAAGACAAAGAAATCATAAAATTGATTCTCTGAGGATATGTACTTTCTGAAAACAAACCAAAACTTATTGTGCGAAATTGTTGATGTTGAATGAGAGAAAACAAGTTTAATTTCAGATTACTCTGCAAGCCCATGAAGGGTATTGCCAGGTGTAAGGCAGCCAACTGACACTGAATGCAACTAAGCCATCGACAACTAATAAGAGACATGTAAATGTGATCACTATTGCAGTGCATGGTCCAAACTCACTACAATCTCGCTGGTTACCCCCTTTTCTTTGTTTGGAACTGTGCGATGAGTGAGGTTTGTAATAAGCATCTAGGACACAAACTCAGTAACAACTTATATACTACAATAATCTAAACTTGCATTCAATACTGACAATTGCATCCAATCACAGCTTATGTGTGGCTCGAACAAGAACCTGATAATGAAGGCATCTTAAACAACTGTGTGATTACACACTTTGCTTTTCAGAACAGGAAAGGTATGACATCACGGATACACGCAACCCAGTAAAAGTCACTGGAAATATATGAAATAACTGAATTTCTAATTAGGGTCAGATTCCAGTTGTTATTTGCATGCCAACATTCACAAGTTCAAAAAGCAGCATAGTATGTATCATTTTCACATAATCACAAAGTTCACATCACTTAATACACACCTTTCAAACTGCATCAGGTCAGATAAGATAGGATGGTAAAATCTCAAGTTATCTGTGAATGCCTGTGTTACGTAGGAGGCAGCATTAAGCTCAATATAAACTGTTCACTACAACCCAGGTCAAAGGTCATGCGAGATGCATCTGGTAGCAACTTTAATCTTTGAACCCAACAGGAAGATAGCAATAAAGTGTGCTATTAAGTACCCCCCCCCCGCACTTAATATCAAGTATTACCTAACATTCCTATGAACTGCATATCAGAATATAGTTAACCTGAAAGATTTAAAACTAACAGTTCATTTTTTTAGACTCTAAAATATTAACTACATTCCTACATACTTGGAGCATCATCATTTTCAAACGTAAAATTAAATATGAACTTTAGATGTTAAATTAATACACATATTCTCTCCCTTAAGCAGAAAACATTTTACTGAGTTTGAAACAGATGCAGCGGATACTGAGTATCAGCAGACAGATATGTTAATTTTAGCCAGAGTAGTAATGGATTATTTTTAAACATAAAGATTTTGGGTCTTCAACTATTAAGGTTAATAATATAGTTTATAATGTATTTAGTATATACTGAAACTCACAATTAAGGTTAATAATATAGTTTATAATGTATTTAGTATATACTGAAAACTCACAATCTTAACAAATATCCATTTAATAAAAGACAGTTTAAAATAAAGTATAGCTATTTTTAAGATGCAGACCACAAATTAACAAACATACCTAGACTGTAAAGCCACAGTTTTTTGGTACACTAAATTAATCACAAATTTTAGCAAACCAGCTACATATTTTGATTTTCCTGTACTTTGCATATGTGATTAATGTTTTAGAAATTTTCAAACAGCAATTTTTACATAAAGACAATGCACAATGTAAAGCTGAAAATAATAAGTGGCAGTGGATACTGGAATTCTCGGATGTGCAGGCTAACTATACATTGTATATTAGTGGTCAGGATGATGACAGCAGCCTTCCTAGTAAAACTCGGTGACATCTTTAAATATTCTCCATGTCCTAAACTGCACTGTTTTATGCAGAGATGATAATTTAATAATTGGTCCGCACTTAACCTAAACACAAACATACCACAATATTTCAATACTATAAACTGTGTGTCAATATTGTCAATATTACATATTTTACCACAATAACATTTACATTTAAGAAGATAACTATTTCTACACTAGTAGGTACACATGAAATTTACAGCCAAAAATCCTACATTAAACTGTAAATGAATACAGCTAACACAGAGAATGGAAGAATTAGCAGTGATCACTGTCCACACGCCTAGCTCATGCTATTTCCTGTAACGTGGGATGTATAGTCCATTCACGGTTACTTTACACTTTTCTGAAGCCCTGCTAAATTTATACTTTTGGTTACTGATTACGTATCCTTCCGCTACACGTAAATACAAACACTGCCATGTGACTTCTATGTTTTAACTGCCAAATGATTTCTTTATTGATTACAGCTGTTCAAAGAATCCTGTCATATTTCAAAAACTATTACATACAAATATTCACAATTTAGGCCTATAACCATATTTAGGTCAGTTTTGAGACTTTTTAACAATGTCTGTATTGACGATAGTTCTTACGGTTATTATTTTACATTTGTAAAAAATATTTGTTATACATGACATAGCACACTACACATAATATATGTTAATGTTTTGCTGTGACTGTGTTTAACCCTGTTACAACTGTGGGGGAATGAACTGTAGTATTTAACATGTTATTATTGGTGTGTGTTGCATTATTTCGTTAAAATGACGCCCTTAGTTGAAAAAAATATTAAAATGAAGGAGCAACAATCCAACGAAAAGACAGTAAATTCAAACACGCAACTCGTGTCGCTCACTTTTGTACGTAGCACCAACAAACTTAAAATATAGTGGTGACCATATACATACATAGGCCTACCATAACTTTTATTCTGCTCACATTTTTTTTGCAAAGATATTTAGTTTTCACTAGATTTATTAATAATTTATTAAAAATTTTCTGGCTGTGCTTAGTAATTTGTTGGGATTGTGGCAAACATTCAAATCACAAAAATGTAAGCACATTACACATTTGTGTTTCAAACACCTAGGGCAAATTTACATTGTGATGAAAAAACAGATGTGACTTTAAAATAATTAACATCGTCATAAAAACAGTTCACCGTTAAAATGTGTAAATTTTGCACTTCCAATATTTGCAATCACACACACAGACGACCCCAATTCAGCCACATACTTTCACACGCAGCAGTCACAACACACATTACAATATTATATTTATTACTACCATGCGAACACTGACTTATCACAACATCATAACTTGCCGAGGTAGGTTTAAGAAACAATACCCAGGTAGGTTTAAAAAACACGTGTACAAGCCTGATGTGGTAATCTAAAGTATTTTTCAAAGCAAGAAAAATTGATGCTCCATTGAGCAACAGTCCATGTTATGTCACCATCACCAGTAGCCACTTCTACCAACTTCAGATTTGTAACTCTTGCACCATCATATCCAAATATATTATAATAAGTATTCAAACATTAAAATCTCTTTTTAGTTGTAAATTACAAATTCAAACATTATTATTTTTGCTGTAATAAGTATTAAATATGGTAAAATTGAAAACATGTATAATTATCCTGCTTCTACTAGCAGTGCGAAACTTCCCGAAGGACGAAGACAGAGTGAGAGCAACAAGCCCCACTCCTCACAGCCTACAGACGTTTGTCATACACGACATATTTAGAAAAAATTCAAACACATTATACATTCGGCGACTTTTCAAAAGTCTCATTCAAAGGGTGCGGAGATACTGTGCACAGATAATAGCAAAGTGGACTCAGCAGCATCAACAGAGGGCGAGAGCAAACTCATAACCTTATCGTAAGGCACTACTCCTGGGAGAGTGTACCTGTATCACCAAACATATAACAAGGTACGCTAGTGGCAAAAATCTGTCGTCAGTCTACAAATGATATGAGACATTTCCTACATGGTGATGCTGTGGCCAGGAACCAAATGCACAATTTCCTCCACTTTCTGGCTACTGGCAAAGAGAGTGTCCCTTGAAGTAAAGCATCACAGAAATAAAATTCAGTGGAAACAATAAGTTAAAGAAGACTGCTTACATATGTAGATGAAAGTAAAACTAACAGATATTCTGGCAACAAGGTGCAGGGAGGAAATGTCAGAGAGTTGAGAGTCTTACAAACGCATTAACAATGAAGTCTTAACCACTGGTGAAAGTTAAGTGGCATGGAGATGGGGTAGCAGCAGAATACAACAGTGGAGGAAACAGGAGCACCTGAGAAAACCCACTAGCCAACAGCAACGTCCACCATGTTTCCCCCATGAGAAATTGTGGATGACCCTGGCAGAAATCAAAACAAGTTCTTCTTGATGGGATGGGATTGGTATGATGACCACAGACCACCTAGACAAAATGCTGAGCACCAGAAAACCTTAATTTAATCAAAATAAAACAGTTATCATGACTTTACATGGACATATTTTATATATTCAGCACCACTCTGCTGAAACTGAACATATAGGGTAAACTTCTCAAGGTTTCTGAAAAGTGAAAACAATACAGCATTTGTAAAGGAACACTTCTTGTGCCTCTCATCTTAAATTAACGTAATGATGTGTAAAACAGAAATGGTTCTTGAACAAACTGAAAAATGAATGTGGTAATTGTGAACTACTATGGACTGTCAATAAGCTGTTGTCACCTCTTGCCTGCATCACTGCAGCACAGCGTCTTGGCATACTCTGAACTAGTCTTCGGATATGCATTTGGGGAACGTGTTGCCACCCCTCTCGTATAGCTTCACCTAGCTGGGCAAATGTTTGGGGAGGATCTGGAAGTCCACAACTTGCATTTTCAGATGATCCCATAGGGTTGTTAGGGATCATGCGAAAAGGCACGTTAAGAGGACGTGTCCAGCTAGAGGAAGCTGTATGAGAGGGGTGGCAACACATTCCCCAAATGCATATTCGAAGACTGGTTTGGAGTACGCCAAGACGCTGTACTGCAGTGATGCAGGCAAGAGGTGACAACACAGCTTATTGACAGACCATAGTAGTGCACAATTACCACATTCTGTTTTCAGTTTGTTCAAGAACCATTTCTGTTTACACATCATTAGGAAAATTTAAGATGAGAGGCACAAGAAGTGTTCCTTTACAAATGCTGTACTGTTTTCAGTTTTCGGAAACCTTGAAAAGTTTGCATAACTTTAGTTCTAGCAAAGTTGTGCCGAATAGATACACTATATACATACACAGCAATAACAACTTTTTTATTTTGAGTAGTGTAAATAAGTCATTAAACTATTTTACTACTGTATTTGTTTTGAAAATGTGATTCCTAAACACAATTTGTGATGTGAACATGTTTTAAAAACATATATTTTTGTATCTAAGATAAATGACAAACACTACGATTTTAAGGACTGATACACTAATATTTCACCACCAAAACATTACAAATATGAGTGATGATTAAAAAAAACTACATAATCAAATTATATTACGGATTGACCTGAAAGACATACTCACATTCGTACACAAAATTTATCAGTGCAGCATGCTGCGGCGTGATAGTCTCCTGCTGGGACCGCAACGAACTGGACTTCTTCCCATTCACTGCATGGAAAACTGGCTTCGGCCCACTGCACACAACAAAACCACTAAAAATTGCCCCAGGAAAATAAAACTACCATTTTTTTCTAATTCCTACAACAATTTTATAATTAATCAATATAAAAGACAACTTTTCTTAATTTACTCCCCACGCCATTCTCCCTGTACCACCTCCACATTCCAGGTAAGCGCCAAGATTAACCTTGATGAATATATAAAAGAATATGAATCTCTATACATGCAGATAAAAGCTCTAAGATGTAACACAAGTTTGTATCATAAAAGACAGCTTTATTATTTTCCACTTCTAAAACCACAAAATGTTACGTAAATGAAATGCAATGAGGCTACTGACACAGTCAACAAAATTAAATTGATGTTCATGCCTGGGACTCAAACCCAGACCTCGCTGTTAAGAGCAGCCCAAATCTCTTCACTCACTCAAATCCAGAACCACCAAACTACAATACGACCTGCCATTTTCCACACATATGCTGCACAGCCATTATTACTTTGTCATTGCACCTTCTTCCCTTAAATTTAGACCCTTAAATTCTGGCGGGTAACCAGCAGCATGTGGAGAACAACCCTAGTGCTCACTGCGGCACCCGAGCACCACGTGACATCACATACTCTAAATCCCCTCAAGGCAGCGACATCACATAATCTCCCTGAGCCAACATAATTTTAACTATCTTGAATTCTGAAAATTATGGTATAACACATGAAAAGGATTAAATATTATGTTTTTGAATTATCTTATGTAAAATAATTATCATTTAATTGTTCCACTTTGGTTTTTGGTTCGAGTGTTTTGTGTAATGGATGGAGAAGTTATCTTCCAGCTGGCATGTTGCCAGTCTTGAGACAGCAGCTGCGATGGACGGAAGTGTGTTCCACGAGGGCTTGAAACTTGAGTTTATTGAACTGACCTGTCTTACAGTTTAATACAGGAACCATTTTCACTGCCTCCACGAGTACCCTCACCACTCGTCGACTCATTTATTTACTTTTTATGCCAGAGCCATGGCACACCTGGCTGGGCACATGTCGATATACATGTACGGCACAGGCCACCCCCGGTTTTCAATCCATCGGCATCCTGGCCAGCAAAAATTTCATGGGACTCAATTTTTTGTGTAATTCCAAGGGGCATAACCATACACTGGCAGCATAACTTTTTTTCACGTGTTTTAAGAGGCTTATAGTTTTTTTTAATAAGATTTAGTATTGTGTTACTGTAGCGGCCACCACGGGGCCGCACACGGTTAGCCTAAGGTACTACAGGGTATAGCATCAAGAGAAACGTACTTATTTATTAAAAACAATCCTCATGACTCAATGACTGTGGAGTACACATACTGAGTACGTCGCGCCACCCCCACCCCCAGACGTAACCCAGTGATCAAGGCATTACGTCGTCTGATTGTCGGAGCCGAAAATGCAAGACTCGGCGAGGCTGAAGACGAGGGCTACAACACCATCCAGGCCTAGAGGAGCTCTTGGCCATTCTGCAGTACTTCTTATATGGTGAGCATAATCTGGATAGACAGTTAGGTGCAAGACTATTTATTGAGACCCCGTTATCCAGTAACTTAATAACTTGCTGGCAAGGGCAGGTAGATCTTGGTAATGTACAGTTAAGGAATAGTAGCACAAGGGTGCATTAATATTGCGTATGAGTTCAGTATAATTGATTATGTTTAGTATCTTGTATTATTGAATTTTATGAATTAATAATGTGTTTTGTGGTTAGTGAATTGCCCTGCCTAATTAGTTTCAATCACCAGCAGCTACGCCTCCATGGTGCTACGCCTCCATGGTGCTACCCCTCCATGGTGCTACGCCTCCATGGTGCTACCCCTCCATGGTGCTACGCCTCCATGGTGCTACCCCTCCATGGTGCTACGCCTCCATGCAGCAGTCTAGCATGTACACTGAGATCAGTATTAAAATAGTGAAGTAGTTGAGAACACTTAGAAGAGAGACAGGAGGAAGGGCAGCGCTACACTGGTGGAGCTGCCTCTCACCCCACCTCGCGGTTATGCGAGTACGCTTCATTTTAGGAATTTGTTGAGTAGATTGCGTTTCACGCAAGTTTATAGCACGCTACAGGCAACCGGAATAGTACGAGAGAAAAACGTAGCTGCACTTCACGCAAACCACAGCATGCTTACGCATAGTACTTCAGCGATAGTTCAATTATTCATTTATTATTTCTCTATTCAAATATTATTTTGCAACTTCATCGCAGTAGTGAGTATAACTTTCAGGCTTGTTTTAGTGTAACGCCAATAAAACCACGCATCAACGCATGTGTTCTCATTTAGTAGCAGTGTAACTCCATTCTTTATGGGAGTGCAGTGTGAACCCAACAACACTGCATGCCGCAGAGTGTAAAATAGGCACTATCTTTAGTTGCCCATGGCCACATTGGAAGAACGTTCCACGCCATCCTGAGAACTCATACTATGTGTGTGTTAAACAACCGCAGTTAACTGGTACCCCAGGCACTTAATCTATTTTGCAGTCTTAAAAACTGGGGTGGGCTACATTGTCTACATGGCTGTGACACTTGTTTTATATACCTAACTTAATAATTCTTATAATTTCAGCTTCAAGAGAGTCAGCTGAAAGTCATAATACATAAAATGGTGTATGTATAGATGTTGTACCACTTGGCCTTTTATTTTTATGTCAACCTAATTTTTATTTGTGGCTTGCTACTGTTTGGACAATACAAAAAATTTATTTCTAAAATGAAAAATTTACACATGATCATGAGTGTACTAAACCAGTGCACATTCCAGTATGAAACAAATACCTACATAAAGCCCTATCTACTGTATTATTCATTTGCAAAACCACGTGCTATGTAGGTGAACAAGTTTTATAACAATCTGCTGATTGCACTTATGTAGCATGCCTTCAAGCAGAGGACCCCTCCCTTCCACAGCCTGCCTTCCTACATTCCAGTAATGTATCATAACCGGGGTTTATCACGACTGATGACTTAATTCCCTCCACTTGCCCTTCTGGCTCAAGCAGTGCTGCCAAACAGTAAATAGACTGATGGAACATTACAATAAACATGCAATGTTTGATATTTCAACTATTTTGAGCCTGCAGCTGTTACCTGAATTCTATACAAATACCCAAGTGTCGCAAAGATATCACAAAGAGACAAACACATACAGAACTCTTTTAAATCACTGACTGGGTTCCTCAAGTACTAAAATATAAAAAACAGATTGTCCCTTTAAAAACTGATGACAGTATTTCTACATCAGTAAGCTAATGGGCTTGCAAAATAATTTTAAAGCACTATGAAATAAAAATGGTATTACTTTTAAAAACACAATGCTACATCTACCAAACAAAATTTATTTTGTAAAAAATTTTTAGAGTAGCTGCAATTTTCAATGAAGCTTTGTTAAATATTAGGCTCATACATTTTTAGTATTCATACTATGTATTTATTTTCCTCAAATTCGAGCTTTCAGAAAATTTGACTACCATTCATGTGTAGTACTTGTTATTGCACAATTGTCACTTTATACTATCCAGATTCAATGGTCTGCATAATTTGACTACCATTCATGTGTAGTACTTGTTATTGCACAATTGTCACTTTATACTATCCAGATTCAATGCTCTGCATAATTTTACTACCATTCATGTGTAGTACTTGTTATTGCACAATTGTCACTTTATACTATCCAGATTCAATGCTCTGCATAATTTCTTCTGTTGTTGGAATTTACTATTTAATATAACGGCCTTGATTTTACTAAAGATAAACATATTCTTTCTACTGAACAACTTTAATCCACTAAGAATGCTTTTACAAATTTTTTAGACTACTAGCCAGTGTAAGCAACCTAGTGTGTAGCACACGCGAGGTTGAACTCATTTCCGATAAGACAGTTCCCTCAGGCAAGATAACCAGCCAGTCTTTCAAGTTCCAGCTCTTGCAGCTTGTCCACGTGTCAGGCTGGCCAGCTTTCCACAACCTGCATCACACTAGACCGTCTCTGAAACAGAACAGCGTTCTCCACGCACTGGCGGCCCTCTCCTGTGTTTCCCAGGTCCTTCATTAACTAAGCTAGATCTACTGTACAGCCCCCGCCACCTTAGTTGATGGGTGCTGGCTGTTTAGAGGAGATTAACACTCCTACAATCTGAGCAATGCCATTGAAGCCATTCACGTTACTATCTCCAGCCAGTAGTTATTTATTCAGAAATTGAATAAGATTAAAATATTAAGGAAAAACATTATGTTTTCTGTAAGATGACCTCTAACACGGCGTTCCTTTTGTCTACGCTGTCCAAGACAAAGCAGCTAAACTCAAAAACTAAGTTGCCATCAGTGAAACTCGAATACAATACAGATAGCTGTGGTGCCCAATATAAAAACTTAAAAAATGTGATCAATTTGTGCTGTCCTCTCAAAGATTTTGGACTCTACGTGTGTTGGCCATTTCATGCAACTAGCCACGGCAAAACTGTGTGTAATGGAACAGAAAGTAGTGTGAAGTGAAAAACACAGCGACTAAGAGGTATCCGCACAATCCTGGGAAACAGCCACATAACAACTACTCACTAGATGTTTCACTTTTGTACGTTTTAATTTTCAAGCGTTGCTTTATTTTTTCTTAGTGAAGAAGGGTATTTCTTTGACAATGCATTGTAACAGGAAAAACAATAATAAGGATCAGACGCTTTCACTATTTAAAACCAGCATCAAAGATGAAATGGTAGCAAAGAAAACCATCTGGACTCAAATATCTCTCTCAACTCTAAAATAGTTTGATAAAATTTTATAAAAATTTAGGTGTGTTCATAAATTGACCATCTTTCATTAAATTCAAATATGGACAGGTTACAGTAATTTTATTGGCTGGAAGATCTGATGGAACGACCATTCTCAAAAGTGTGTCAGATTCAAAGTCAAAACAGCATGTCCTCTCAGAGGATAAACTGACCCAAAATGCTACGGAATAGTGAATTTGTGTAAAATCTGCACTCTTCTACTTTCCACAGCACAAGCATACCAAGTGCAGAGGGCAGAACAATTCACCTGCTTCACGTGGTTTTATCAGCTACATTCAAAGCATGTAAATAATTTAAATCAGGTAAATCAATGTGCCCTCCGCACTCCATATTGCTCGCACTCTGAGAAGTAGAGTGGTGTAGTATACACTATTTCACCAAGTTGCAAAACCTCTATAGAACGAAATACAAAAACATACTACCACCACAATCACAACAAAGCCAATGAAGTACTCACCTTGTGCAGAAAACTGCGTGGTCGACAACCAACTGCATAAAAATAAAACATTCTACCAAAATTGTAACTGTGTTGCATTGGTAAGTAAACGACCATTTGTCGGCAAATACGTAACAGACCAAAGCTTTCTCACCATGTGGCAGGCTAAAATACTTCTGAACCTAACATAGGCCGTAACTCAAAAATTGAACATGTTTACATGTGAACGAAATGATTCTCAACTTCCGACACACACTACCTTCCACGCCCTATTTAGTCAGAACGAATTACAAGGCACCAGTGTGTTTTCAACACTGTAAGGTTTGATAAAACCAATAAGCAATTTTCATACCCCTTTAACATTTCCTCTAAAGAAGCATCAGTTCTTCAATAATTAGAGTGAACGGCACACCCTCAGCAGAGCTCTCGAGACATGATGCCACACAGCACATCACATCACACCACACCACACAGACAGCCATGAGATGGATAGCTGTACACTTCCTTTACTCTTGTGTTGCATGCCTCTGCAATGAATACCACTTTGATCCAGTACCCACGGAAAGATGACTCTGATACACATTTCCTCGGAGTCTCCACCAGTTTTCCCTTCACATTATGTCTCTGTTATGTCTACCACTTCTGTACACTTCTAAGAAAGTTTTACCAGTGTTGTCGTTTGGTTAATGTACACTATCAATCAAATAGTAATTGGTCACCTGTCCACAATGTTTGCTCTGTGGTTGTCACCCTGTCAGAATCTCGTAGGGCCACCTCTTGTGGCTATAACAGCAGCCACCCTGTCTGGCATGCTCTCTACGAGTGTTAGCAGGACATCCACGGGGATTCGTCGCCATTCCTCTTGCAACCATTCCATGAGTTGAGCAATGGATTTTGGCCGCGCCTGACGAGCCATCACACGGCGATCCAATTCGTCCCAAAGTTGTTCTATAGGGTTGAGGTCGGGGCTGTGGGCGGGCCAGTCCAATCGGCGAACATTGTTGTCGGCATACCACTGCATAGTAGCCCTTGAAACATGGCGCCTGGCATTGTCATCCTGGAAGTAACACGGGTCCATTCCATAAAAATGCCACAATTTTGGGAGCATTTCACTATCCAGAATGTTACAATAGGCCTCTGTGTTCACGCTACGATGGACATACACCAGCGGTCCTACGCCGAAGGCCGTGAAACACAAGTCAACTGACGTGAATTACCTATCTTCACGGGTGCCCAATTACTTTTTGGTCGATAGTGTATCTTATGCCTCAACTACTGTGTAAAAAAGACTGCAGTTTATATTTGTTTGTTTTTTATAGGTTATTTGCAGTTTAGTGAACATGTTTGGAAGTCTTGTGCTCAGGATCTACCCATTGTAATGTTAACTCAGTGTAGGCCATGAATTAAGCCCCAAGACATTCATGGTAGATTCATCTTCAGTGTAACGCCATCAATGCAGATCACGATCATCACTCATTAGTGGTGCTCTGGCCCCAAGAAATCATATTGTTGCAATTGTTCAAAGTCTATGGGCATTACCACGTTCTTCAGGGGATGGCTGTCTTAATAACAATAAAAACTTATAATAGTTTCTTAATTTATTTATAAATACTGAGTCCAAAAAAATACTTTAAACTTACATTTAGACAATAATTTACAGCATTTGCTATTTAAGGCCAATATTCACATCATTTTCATTGTCATTCACCTCACAGAAACTTAAAACCAATCCTTATAAACAGCTTTCCAGCACCAAATTTTTCGATTTTTAAAAATTTCAGTTGTATTTCAGAAAATTAGTTCTTAAATTTTTCAATGGAGTTTCAACACACTGCATGTATTCATTACTGAGTTAGCTAGTTTTCCATGAGATTGGAAGCAATGAATCATTACTTCTGAATATGTGTTATTACTCCATCATTTTGCCAGTCTCTAAACTTGTTCGGTCACGCCTCGGCACAATACAAATAGTTTCAATAGGCTGCAAACAGAATATGCACAATTCAGCACTTCAGCAGCTCCACCCTCATAGGGAGGTAGTGTTAGTGTAATGGTTTGGGTTTAGTGCATGACATCATCTGTTGTGTAGTGTAAATAGTAAACATTGGTGATAAAGTTGACGTTTACAAGTTAACTAATAATTAGGCCTATTGTGTGTGTCACAAAAGTAAATTATTTGTGCGTTTTGTTTTGTGAACAGAAATGATCTACCTGCAGATTTCCTCATAAACTGAGAACACTGTACATATAAATATAAATATTCTCTGTCTTCAAATGTCAAACAAAATTTAGCATTACATATAATTCAAATATTATCTATCACATTATCAACTTACCCACAGCTCCCTTGGTGGCAGTTTCACCAACGAAGATTAACTTTTTTGGAATACTAAGATAATTTTATCCAGATGTTGGGTTTAATTTCTATTTTTATCTCAACAATGTTGAGCGCGTTTCACCACACATTATCCGCTGTCAATAATATCTCGTTAAAATTATCTCAATAGTCTAACTTAATCGCGATGGTCTACTTTGTTGGCTCAGACAACAGAAAATATTTGGTAATTTATTTTTTTAATGAACATTTTTTAGTAGTTGAGATGGTATTTTCACGAAAAAGCAACAAAACAAATATGTATTGCAAAGAAAAAACTGTTTGTTAGAGGTATTAATGGAAAGTATCAGCATTATCTAAAATACGCAGAAAATTGCATTTTTCGAAATGTTCTATCAACACAATATGTAATATTATCGACAATTTAAATGTTATTTTCCTTATAACTTACTTTTAAAAAGGGGGAATAGTACTTATTTAAAGAAATATACGTATTCAAGCAAACATGCTGGAATAAATACCATACAGTGAAAATTAAAGGTAGTGAGGTTCACAAGGAAGAAGTTGTTAAGCAGGGACATGTACAGATGGGAGGGACAAGAGATAGAAGAAGCAGCAGAATATAAGTATCTAGGGATTGTACTGCAGGGAGACCTCAGGTGGAAAAAACAGGTAGAGAGGGTGGTAGCAAAGGGAAGAAGGGCTCTGGGTATGCTGGGAAGGGTGCTGAAGGGAGTCAGCTGTGAGGTGAAGGAGAAGGCGTATGGCACAATGGTACGGCCAATGTTAGAATATGCTGCAGCAGTATGGGACCCGTATATGTAGGTGGAGGTGCAGAGAAAGGCAGCAAGGTGGGTGAAGGGTAGGTGGAGAAGGCAGGGGAAGATGGTAAGGAAGAAGGGAACTATAGGCCATATCAGGGATGATGAAAGAAATGGGGTGGAGCTCATTGAAGGACAGGAGGAAAGTTGAAACGGCTAGTCAGGATGTACAGGGTGGTGAATGAAGAGGGAGGATGGGGAGAGCTACACTGCAAGCTAAGTAAGGGGGTGTTTAGAGGAAGATGGTGTGGAGGAGAACAGAACGGGGTAGGCAGTCCATGCTTGTGAGGTCTGTGAGGGAGGGGAATGTGTTGAGGGAGGAATTGGTATCTGTGAGAGGGGTTGGTAAGTTCGCGTGGTGAAACCGGCCGTTATTGCTGTTCCCTCAATAGGAATAGCATTGCTGTAACCAAATAAACTTGATGTCCTTATGCTGAAAAGACAAATATTAATGTTTATGATGCGAAAGTATTAACAAAATGAAGTGGAGGTAGCGTACTGTGCCAAACAATAGCAATTGAACTTAGGAACCTAATTAGAAAGTTTACTGAACTTGAACTATTATGAAAGCGATTATTGTTAAAAGTGGGAAAGATGTAAAATTATTTAAAATATCGCTGAATACTTAAGATACAAAAAAAGTGAAACAAAACCAAATCAATGAAAACAAAACACTTGAAATCTCGGAAAGGACAAAATTGCCTAATATTTTCATAGCTATTGAGTACTGAGCAATAGTTATGTGAGCACATGTCCTGTGAACTGAGAATAACGCGACACACACTACGTGATATGACTACTCTAGGACATGTCTACATGTAACCTGTTGTGTTGAAGTTTATTTTATGTAGTTATTTAAATACCATAGGGCTGAAATAAAATTTTTGGATACATAACATGTATTTATGAAACTGCTACCATTACTGGTTCGTGATTCTTCGTGGAACAAAGAGTGCATCGCAGATCGCTTTCCCAGCAGAAACATTCAAACTTATTTAACTGTTAATTTATTTAAGGATTCTCTATTAAACAAAATAACATTTTCCAAATGATTATAAACAAGGTAGAGGTCCCATTTATTGTTCATTACAAAGAAAATTCAGTGGGACATTTCAGACTAAATTCAAAGAAAAACAAATTACTTTTTTATTATTTTCTTGTGAGGTATAGGCTACACTCAAATATTTTAAATATCAGAAAATTTCTTTTCCTTGCATGTTTTATCTGACACCTTTATTAAATTATAAGTTAAGTTTTAAATTTGGGAAGGTAATTTTTATTTTCTACGCTGAATTAAAATTAATACTTTCTTTTTAAAGGAGTAAATAAATAATGGATATGGATGTCTCAGCACCTATCATTCAAAGCAACCAATAAATCCAGCTTGTTTCAAAACTGGGAGGGGCGAATGACGCTAGTATAAACATATGGTGCAGTTAATTTATATACAATTAAACTAGATGCCTAAAGATACCTAAATGTGGACTTTGCCAAAATAATCAATAAATCAATGCAGGAAACAGATGCAGGCAAGTTATGGTCACTGCTTTAAACCATTTCATTTATATGTTGTACTCTTTATGAAGACTAATAAAAGCAGTAAAGAAAAATTATTTACTTTTACATCTAAGCCAATTGAGATGCAATATCATTTATTACAAGAATTTTGAAACATACGTGTCTTTTATTGGAAAATTATTACTAAATTTTACAGAATTATTTAATGCTTGCATGGATTTTTCTTTATAGCATAATGCCTGTTAGTAACATCACAGATTTTGGGTATATTTATATTTAGGCATTATTATTTTAATATATAATTAAAGAGTACTCGTTTATGTTGTCACTTTATTTTAATATATTTCCAAATTACATTTTATTATATGAGTTTAACAGTATCATTTTTGGTTTATTTTGATAGTTATTTGCACAGAGAGTATAAACAGTATTCATTATTAATGTTTGTTGTTTTCATTTCTTCCTAGAGGGTATAAATTAAATGTTTATTAAACATAAAACTATTATGGTTCTCTCTTGTCTGGCCATTGCTGATTAGCTGAGAAATGTGTCATGGTCAAGCGACAGCCAATCAGAGGACACCAGACAACACAAGTAAGGCTGTTAGGAAATAGAACAAAATTTTTCTTTAGAATCATTTGTCACCACAACCAGGATGGATATGCGTTTCTCAAAACAAATATTTTAATGAGTTAATATAACAAGATTTCCTGCAAGATGTTTGTGTGATATGAAGAGATTATAATTTAATCATAATGAATGTTAATTTGATTAAGAAGAATATGTATATAATTATTAATGTTTTTAAAGAAGAAATAAATTTGCCAAATATTGTTTGAAGAGATAAAAGAGTAATTGTATAATATTTTACGTATTTGAGAAGAAAACCAATTTGTCAAATGATGAAGAAGAAGAAGATAGTAAAATAAAATATTTGAGAACATGCAAATTGAAACTTTATAATTGAACTAAATTGTAACGTGTTGAGATGCTATTCTTTCAATTATCACAACAAAAAAAAATTACTTTTAAATTGCAATTTTTCCTTCTTTCAATTAATATTTGTTTAATATTTCTTGGGTTAAAGTTGTGTTCAGGAAGGAGTTTTAATCCTCCTTTGTGAATTTAAATTCAGGCATTTAGCTTAGAATTACGTTTGAGGCTGAAACCAAGCCACAAGAGTGTGTAGACTGAAGAACAGAGACGAGCAGTTGTCGAAAAAATGAGGAAGTTCTGGGAAGGAAGGAAGAAAGAAGACGAACCAGAAGTCTTGAATTCATTACTGTCAAATTCATGGGGGGAGAAAGAAAGAAAGAGAAAAAGAAAATTATTATGTCAAGATTATACCATATTCTAATAATGATCATTTACACGAGATCAGGAGATAATGAAAGAACGGGAACGGTACAACCAACAACTTAAAAAAAATACAAACCTTATTAAAAACAATTGTGCTGTGTACTGTTTTTACTGAAAATGAAATGTTCCAGTCAAAAACAGCTATCACTGATGAACTTTGTTGTGGAGAAAGGAAAAGCAGAAAATCATGTGGATGGAAACATTTAATTAAATACACAGCCGCACACCGAAAATCATCAAAACCCTACTGTTTCAGGTTTGAATTCAGTGCAGATGCAACTGTCAGTGGAATATTGGACTTTCATTAGAAAAAAAAACCATTTGGATAATTTATCCAAAGAAGATCTGTTGCAGACTCAATGGACTCCACCAAACAATTACAGCTTTCCCGTGCAAACAAAACAAAATTTGCATTTCCAAATCTCACGGCTTTTAGGTTTCCATGGCTGACGTAATCACAGCACTTACAAGAAGTCTTCTGTCAACATTGGTTTTGTTTGCACAAAAAGCAGCAGCTTGGATCCCTTGTGACAAACTCATATACAATTTGGAAGAAAAGGCACTGGAATATTTTTCAGGACTTCTTATATAAAAAAAAAAAATGAAATGAAATAGATGAAAACTTGTGAAGGGTTGCACAAGAGCAACAATAGTGAGCGTGCCCAACAAGATGCAGGAAACAGAGTAAGTCTTAGTTCCCTCGTTGACACAATAATTCTACGTGGAAGGCAAGAACTGGCTCTTAGGTGTAAGCAGGATGCAGGAAACAGAGCAAGTCTTAGTTCCCTCGTTGACACAATAATTCTACGTGGAAGGCAACAACTGGCTCTTAGGTGTAAGCAGGATGCAGGAAACAGAGTAAGTATTAGTTCCCTCGTTGACACAATAATTCTACGTGGAAGGCAACAACTGGCTCTTAGGTGTAAGCAGGATGCAGGAAACAGAGTAAGTCTTAGTTCCCTCGTTGACACAATAATTCTACGTGGAAGGCAACAACTGGCTCATAGGTGTAAGCAGGATGCAGGAAACAGAGTAAGTCTTAGTTCCCTCGTTGACACAATAATTCTACGTGGAAGGCAACAACTGGCTCATAGGTGTAAGCAGGATGCAGGAAACAGAGTAAGTCTTAGTTCCCTCGTTGACACAATAATTCTACGTGGAAGGCAAGAACTGGCTCTTAGGTGTAAGCAGGATGCAGGAAACAAAGTAAGTCTTAGTTCCCTCGTTGACACAATAATTCTACGTGGAAGGCAAGAACTGGCTCTTAGGTGTAAGCAGGATGCAGGAAACAGAGCAAGTCTTAGTTCCCTCGTTGACACAATAATTCTACGTGGAAGGCAAGAACTGGCTCTTAGGTGTAAGCAGGATGCAGGAAACAGAGTAAGTCTTAGTTCCCTCGTTGACACAATAATACTACGTGGAAGGCAAGAACTGGCTCTTAGGTGTAAGCAGGATGCAGGAAACAGAGTAAGTCTTAGTTCCCTCGTTGACACAATAATTCTATGTGGAAGGCAAGAACTGGCTCTTAGGTGTAAGCAGGATGCAGGAAACAGAGTAAGTCTTAGTTCCCTCGTTGACACAATAATTCTACGTGGAAGGCAAGAACTGGCTCTTAGGTGTAAGCAAGATGCAGGAAACAGAGTAAGTATTAGTTCCCTCGTTGACACAATAATTCTATGTGGAAGGCAAGAACTGGCTCTTAGGTGTAAGCAGGATGCAGGAAACAGAGTAAGTCTTAGTTCCCTCGTTGACACAATAATTCTACGTGGAAGGCAAGAACTGGCTCTTAGGTGTAAGCAGGATGCAGGAAACAGAGTAAGTCTTAGTTCCCTCGTTGACACAATAATTCTACGTGGAAGGCAACAACTGGCTCATAGGTGTAAGCAGGATGCAGGAAACAGAGTAAGTCTTAGTTCCCTCGTTGACACAATAATTCTACGTGGAAGGCAACAACTGGCTCATAGGTGTAAGCAGGATGCAGGAAACAGAGTAAGTCTTAGTTCCCTCGTTGACACAATAATTCTACGTGGAAGGCAAGAACTGGCTCTTAGGTGTAAGCAGGATGCAGGAAACAAAGTAAGTCTTAGTTCCCTCGTTGACACAATAATTCTACGTGGAAGGCAAGAACTGGCTCTTAGGTGTAAGCAGGATGCAGGAAACAGAGCAAGTCTTAGTTCCCTCGTTGACACAATAATTCTACGTGGAAGGCAAGAACTGGCTCTTAGGTGTAAGCAGGATGCAGGAAACAGAGTAAGTCTTAGTTCCCTCGTTGACACAATAATACTACGTGGAAGGCAAGAACTGGCTCTTAGGTGTAAGCAGGATGCAGGAAACAGAGTAAGTCTTAGTTCCCTCGTTGACACAATAATTCTATGTGGAAGGCAAGAACTGGCTCTTAGGTGTAAGCAGGATGCAGGAAACAGAGTAAGTCTTAGTTCCCTCGTTGACACAATAATTCTACGTGGAAGGCAAGAACTGGCTCTTAGGTGTAAGCAAGATGCAGGAAACAGAGTAAGTATTAGTTCCCTCGTTGACACAATAATTCTATGTGGAAGGCAAGAACTGGCTCTTAGGTGTAAGCAGGATGCAGGAAACAGAGTAAGTCTTAGTTCCCTCGTTGACACAATAATTCTACGTGGAAGGCAAGAACTGGCTCTTAGGTGTAAGCAGGATGCAGGAAACAGAGTAAGTCTTAGTTCCCTCGTTGACACAATAATTCTATGTGGAAGGCAAGAACTGGCTCTTAGGTGTAAGCAGGATGCAGGAAACAGAGTAAGTCTTAGTTCCCTCGTTGACACAATAATTCTACGTGGAAGGCAACAACTGGCTCTTAGGTGTAAGCAAGATGCAGGAAACAGAGTAAGTCTTAGTTCCCTCGTTGACACAATAATTCTACGTGGAAGGCAAGAACTGGCTCTTAGGTGTAAGCAGGATGCAGGAAACAGAGTAAGTCTTAGTTCCCTCGTTGACACAATAATTCTATGTGGAAGGCAAGAACTGGCTCTTAGGTGTAAGCAGGATGCAGGAAACAGAGTAAGTCTTAGTTCCCTCGTTGACACAATAATTCTACGTGGAAGGCAAGAACTGGCTCTTAGGTGTAAGCAGGATGCAGGAAACAGAGAAAGTCTTAGTTCCCTCGTTGACACAATAATTCTACGTGGAAGGCAAGAACTGGCTCTTAGGTGTAAGCAAGATGCAGGAAACAGAGTAAGTCTTAGTTCCCTCGTTGACACAATAATTCTACGTGGAAGGCAAGAACTGGCTCTTAGGTGTAAGCAAGATGCAGGAAACAGAGTAAGTCTTAGTTACCTCGTTGACACAATAATTCTACATGGAAGGCAAGAACTGGCTCTTAGGTGTAAGCAGGATGCAGGAAACAGAGTAAGTCTTAGTTCCCCCGTTGACACAATAATTCTACGTGGAAGGCAAGAACTGGCTCTTAGGTGTAAGCAGGATGCAGGAAACAGAGTAAGTCTTAGTTCCCTCGTTGACACAATAATTCTACGTGGAAGGCAAGAACTGGCTCTTAGGTGTAAGCAGGATGCAGAAAATGTTGTACCTCAAGACACAGAGATCAATTACGAAAATTTTAGATCACTTCTCTTCTATGTTCATTGTAACGTTCATTCATTAAACCTGGCACTTGCAGATGCTTGCGCTCTTCCTGCAATTAATAACCATATAGGTACAGTACAATCAGTTTGTCTGTACTTTACAATGTCTGCAAAAAATACTGCTGTACTCAAATAAAAAATTAAAGATATCTTACCTTCAGCTACACACTGAAATGTACTGGTGATGTGCCAAACTCGGTGGGTTTACAAACATGGAGCATTGCTGCGTTTCAAAGATATTTATGACCCAATTATGCAGTCTCCTTTAAAGATTCAATAATTCACCAACAATGAAGCATCACAGAAAGCCCATCAGTTATATTGCGTAATAATTCAAAGCCATAAGATATGTTGTTGATGTTGCAACCACACTTGATGAACTTAGGGAAAATATACACGAGTTCAATGGTATTTACACAGACTCATCTTTGATGTAGAAAAAGTAGAGGAAGAAATCAGGATTCCCTGTAGAGTTGTACAAGCTCAGTTCACGGAGCTATGGATTCTAAGAATATTTCGAGAAGAACTTCTACCTGCCTTTTGTTGATCATGTCAGGACTCAGCTTAGAGAGAGTTTTCAAAAGTCTCTCATAACATCCTTACAGAAAAATATTCCAGCTCACAGCAATGCTGCAACTGAAGAAGAGCTGAGAACCTATGCTGAGTTTTACAAAACTATTTTGCCTTAACCCAGTACATTCTATGCAGAATTTTCTGTTTGGAAAAACAAATGGATGACAGAAAACCTCAAATCAAGACCAGTCAATGCATTGTACACATTTGCAGCTTGTGAAGAAATTATTTTCCAAATGCGACATTTTCAGTGGCAACTGCAACCCCAGAACGAACCTCTTCCATCTTAAAGAGACTAAAAACTTATTTGAGAAACTCTATTGTGAGACTAGATTAACTGAAATAAGGACTATTTCCATGCACCGCAGTATAGAATACGACGTCTCAAGGTTTGTGAAAATGCCCAGCCACATTTCTGTACCTCTTTAATTTGATTATCTTCTCACAATCATTTCTTATATTAGATGTTCTAATTTGTTATTATTCACTAGAGTATTTCTTAATAGTCCTGTAGTTGCTCATTCATTGAATGATGTGTATCTGCCTTTAATTTATACTATTTAATTAATACATACATATATATATATATATATATATATATATATATATATATATATATATATATATATATATATATATATATATATATATATATATAAAAGCTTTTACCTTTCATTTGTAAGTATGTTTATAGAGATGTTTGGTCATTGTAAACAGAGATGTTTGGTCATTGTAAACAGAGATATTTGGTCATTGTAAACAGATATGTTTGGTCATTGTAAACAGAGATGTTTGGTCATTGTAAACAGAGATGTTTGGTCATTGTAATCAGAGATGTTTGGTCATTGTAAACAGAGATGTTTGGTCATTGTAAACAGAGATGTTTGGTCATTGTAAACAGAGATGTTTGGTCTGCAAGTGTAATTTCAAGAATAAATACATCCAAAAATTTAATATTTTGCTCATTTAAAAATCAGAATTTTACTAAGAATATTGTCATGAACCAATTTTTCAATTTTTTATGGTAAAATCTCAAGAGTTTCACTTATTGTAAATTATTTAAGTCTGTATTAAATGGGTATTTCTCAGTTAATTAGTTCAACTGTACAAAGTCAAAGCAGTAGAGGGTATAAGATCACTATACTGCAAGAAATATTCAAATACATACTTATGTACCTACAAGACAGTTACAAAAATTTGAATTAACACTATATGCACAACTTGACCATAAGAGTGGATACATATGTTGTTATATTACTATAGGCTATTCACAGTAAAGTGAGAACTTTTTGCAGCACTGCTAAATTTTTCATCTCAGCAAATATCTTTTTGCCACTTGTTCATGTAAAAATTTTCAAGCAAATTATAAAACAGTATATACTTTTCACAGCTCTCAAAAGTTAATGTCCGTGACCAAAATAAAATATATTTATAAATGGTTAAGAGGGCTCAGACCTCGCCATCTTGGGCGATGGCAAGGTATAGGGTATCGCCATGCTCATTCTAAAACATGTTTTGTTAGAAAGATGTGGCTAGGATCATTTCTGTAGCTGCCTACATGAAAACGTCAGTTATTTCTTGCCGGCAGTCCCTAGTCGATAATGAAAAAAATGTGGTAGAGTTGTAATAGTTCAGTAAAACTTTAGGAACTATTATGTACTGCAGAAAATTTTGTTAAACATTCGTAAGTGTAAATTATGGCAAAAAAGTGAAAATCCAATACAGCTGGCCTGATCTGCCTTAATGTCTGTTGGGAGAGGCTTAAAAGGTGGCCATTTTACATTGGACAGCCGACAGTATTACTGTTTGCTATTTACATTTATGTAAAATTTATTCTGTAGAGAGTAATAATTAAGACTAATAAAATGTTAATATTTTTCTCAAATTGAAAACTATTACAGTTTGCAAGATAGATGACTGTACTAATGCGAAGTGTCACTAAGTTGAACTACAGAACAGAGACTCCCAATTCAGATCAATGATTTTTTAACTCTGAGTATGGGATGAGTGCTCAAACCTCCCCCAGAAAATGTTTCTAGGTACACCCATGATAGAAGCAGATTATAGGAAGTAGCAACAATGATGCATGGATCTTCCTGAACTTCACAATGTGAAGTGCAGTGTTGTATCCAAATTGTGCCAGGAAATTTGAGCGAGTTTAGAGTTGTTAAATTTTAGTGATAGAACCTATGTTTGGCCTTGTCTTGTCCTTGCAGATTGTGGTGTACACAGTAATAGAATTGGTTGCGGATAGTAATAGATTTCCTTCAGAACGTTGTTTTAGGGACATGTAATAGTCGTGAGTAATACAATAAGGTCCAGTAACCTATAATGTTCAGAAGAATTTGTGGACAGCCATAGAGTTAGAGAAAAGTCATGTGTTGCATTTATTTGTCAATTGACGAATGGTTGTTTACTTATGATTTATCAAAGCAACACAAAGACTATTTGTCAATTGACGAATGGTTGTTTACTTATGATTTATCAAAGCAACACAAAGACTATTTGTCAATTGACGAATGGTTGTTTACTTATGATTTATCAAAGCAACACAAAGACTATTTGTCAATTGACGAATGGTTGTTTACTTATGATTTATCAAAGCAACACAATGTCTATTTGTCAATTGACGAATGGTTGTTTACTTATGATTTATCAAAGCAACACAAAGACTATTTGTCAATTGACGAATGGTTGTTTACTTATGATTTATCAAAGCAACACAAAGACTATTTGTCAATTGACGAATGGTTGTTTACTTATGATTTATCAAAGCAACACAAAGACTATTTGTCAATTGACGAATGGTTGTTTACTTATGATTTATCAAAGCAACACAAAGACTATTTGTCAATTGACGAATGGTTGTTTACTTATGATTTATCAAAGCAACACAAAGACTATTTGTCAATTGACGAATGGTTGTTTACTTATGATTTATCAAAGCAACACAAAGACTATTTGTCAATTGACGAATGGTTGTTTACTTATGATTTATCAAAGCAACACAAAGACTATTTGTCAATTGACGAATGGTTGTTTACTTATGATTTATCAAAGCAACACAAAGACTATTTGGGTAGAATGTGCCAATTGCTTCGCATAACACCAACTTTCCTGCCTTTTTTCTATTGTGAGGTCAGTACGTCAGTGTTTTTGTTGGCCACATTTTGAAACTGTTAGGATTTTGTACCAACTAGATCTAGAAAAGTGAATTGACACAAATCTGCACAACATTTTACATTTTTTTTTTTTACATACACTCACAATTAGGCTACCGCCCGGTTGCGAGCTCTCTCACCTCTCCTTCAACCAACCAACTCCTTTTCCACTCCCTTCCTGAATTCACCAACCCAACCCCTCTCACAGATACAAATTCCTCCCTCAACACATTCCACTCCCTCACAGACCTCACAAGCATGGACTGCCTACCCCGCTCCGTTCTCCTCCACACCATCTTCCTCTAAACACCCCCTTACTTAGCTTGCAGTGTAGCCCTCCCCATCCTCCCTCTTCATTCACCACCCTGTACATCCTGACTAACAGTTCAACTTACCTCCTGTCCTTCAATGAGCTCCACCCCATTTCTTTCATCATCCCTGATGGCCTATAGTTCCCTTCTTCCTCATCATCCTGCCCCTGCCTTCTCCACCTACCCTTCACCCATCTTGCTGCTACTTCCCAAAGCATGAGCGAAAATGAGTGTGAAAATCACACAAGTTTACCTGCTTCATACATGCAGGTTAAACAACACGAAGCAAGTAAATCAGAGATCCCTGCTAGCTTGCTGTCGCTCGCACTCTGGGAAGCAGATTTGAGAATACTTATGTCATTTACTTTTTCAGAACCAATCTGTGGCTGTATTTTATTTTCATTACCCTTCTGCAATTATAATACTGTAATTGTGTACATTTTATATAAATTTTACCCCTTAATTTGGCTAATCTTCATAACTCTCCCCAATATTGTGAATCACAGTATGTAGGTTCTATGAATATTACTATTACAATGTGCTAATGCAATTATGATTCAGTATGATTAGAACTGACAATACATATCATTTCTTAGAAATTGTTCGAAATCTTATGGAATATTACATCTAATTCACTTAGCTCCTCTAGGTTAGTTCATGGACATTCAAGCACCTAAAATTATTTTCTAAACTTATAGAATATTACTTTTTTTTTGTTGATATGAAATAATAGTGTGAAAAACATATGACAAAGAAGGAAATTAATTTTCAAAAACAAATATGGAAATTTAAATTTATAACTCTTTCCTTATAAATTTAAAAGTAACAAATTTAAGTTTTACAACACAACAAAAAAAAATTTGTTAGATAAAATAACTTGATAATTTTAACGAGCCAAAACTTTGGATTACATTTCTTGTATTTTTGCAAAAAAAATATAAATATTATTTTTTAAATAGTTTAGTACTTTAATAAAGTTATCGTCAAAATTGTATATCAATACCATCCAAAAAATACCATACAAATCTAGAAAAAAAATTTGTGATACTGAACAGCCAAGCTGTGGGTTAGAAAACTAGGTTTTAAAATTGTGAGGATATGAGTATAGCATTAGCCTATTGTTATGATGCTTTTGTAATGTTTTATCCGTTTTTGTGAAATGACCATTTTGAGGACAACCAACAGCATCAGATGGTATTTGATTTTCCCTCAAAAATGTTGTCTTCCAACCTCGTCCGTCCGCCAACGAAAGCCTGGATATGGACCGCACACGCACAAGGTGCAGAGCTGCATGATGCGTGTCTGGTGCATCTGCATGTTTACTACACTGAATGTTGGCAGACTGTTGAAGACAATATGAAAAGGGTTCCATTAATATGAAGGCTCTTATGTATTTGTTTGCAGTGCACTCGTGTGTGAATCAGCACGTACGGTTCTTATGCGTTGGTTTTGCTGTGCACATTCTCATGACTATAGCGTATCCCTCCACGCACGTGGTCAGCCCGGAGCTTCCACACTAGCGTCTCCGCTTCTGATTGCCTTTCTGCAGTCTCTCCTCGGACGGAGCTCAAGCCGAATGGATGTGCGCCAAGTGGCCTGCGGGTGTTGCAACTTTGTCTTCACTGATCTGAAATTCTGTCTGTATATTTAACTTCAAAATCTTTTTTTCACTTTGCCCCCACAGTCGGCCTGGCCCTTCCGCAGATTACGAGGACCGTTTTCACATTTGGGCCTTTTCTTTTGTAACATGACTGACTTTGTGTGTATTGCTTGTTGCTTCAGGCACTGCCTCATTCACGTGTTTAATGTAACGTTCCTTTTGAGTTTGTGTGGCGACACGCTCATCTCAGTGAAGATATATTCTGTAATAAATGCTGGATGTGTCTGCATACAATGTAAAAGTGTTCTCATATCTTTACTAAGTGTAAATAACCAGCCCCCTTGTACTAGCGTTCGATCTTTTTAAAAAATTATGTTTCAAGTTTTACAGATGTTACATCTTCATTACTGCAGAAGTGAATTGTGAAATTCAGTGAAAAAAAAATTTAAGACTTTTTAATTGCAAGAAATTACAGCCTGAACTTTGTATTCTGATAGGATGCATGTGATTCTGTATGTCGTAAAGAAATGAGCATGCTGGTATGTTCGCTATATACCGAGGTAGGCCTGTGTAGTATTCACTTCCAGCACCTTACTCACATGAACTGTGTGGACATTTCTGAATTACAAATGGAGGTGTTGTCGACTGGCCATGCAGAGGAGGTTCCCAACAAAAGCAATCATATCCTCAATTCACTCCTCACTGCCAAAACAATTTATCAGCTCCAAAATAGGTGAGTAGACTTATTCTACCAAATTTGCACTCAATCATTCATTTTTGGGTTATTCACTGCACAAGCATTACAATTAATTGTGAGCTTCCAGGCTTCGTCTATAGAATTTTTCATGTATTAGCAGCAAAACATGCTTATATACATAGCTCCCAAAAGAGTTCTACAAATCTTGGACGCCCTATTTGTTACAGCGCCTATGTTTATCATTCTGGTGAATACATTTTGCGAGGTTAAATTTGTAAATTTTTTTCAGTTGCATAGTAGCATAGCTGAAAACTTAAGCTGATTTAATTACAAAATGTACAGCATACTCCAGAAGGGATTCACATTGCACAATAATGTAACTGATATTTTATATTGCATCAAGTATAGGCTGTGGCCTCCACAGGCGTCGTGTGGACAGTGCATCGAGTATAGTGTGTAGCCAGCAGGCATGGCCATGCAGTAATCTGGCTGTATTACTTCTGCTGTTCCCGAGATGGCAGGGTGGCTTGGGAGTTCGGAACGCAGTATGGCGAGGACAATAACATAACTACTGAATGTGGGAACCCAGCAAAGAAGTAACCTCTACTACACGACTGTACTGTTACGCTACGTCGACGCAATGTGGAAAACACAACTACGATAAGGCACACTTTGTGTTGTTCCATTAATGAAACAACACAACTTAACTTGTTTTTGAGCAGTGAAGAAACATTAGCGTGCCCATTAAAATTAATAATTTTCAAGTGGTGTGGGAACTGCAACAATGCTACGTACATTAAGGGGCAGGTCTCTGTGACAAGCTGACAATTTATGGGGAGCCGTCTGCCCCCACCAAGCTGCATTGAGTTTAATTTACAGTACAACCTGGCAACTGCACAAGTTTAATAGTAGATACTGGTGTGACTTCTGATAAATGTTCCATCAAGTAGTTTCGAAGGTTTCATAACGTAATAACAAAGAATTTCATGTTAATTGAGCACCTAAAACTAGAGATCCCAGCAAGAGCAGACAAATTTTGTTTGAATTAATATCTTGCACCTAGATTGCGTATGTGGTTCCTAAACTTTCAGAAAATTTGTACGCCTATAGGCCTGGCTCCAAGAAGTGATAACTAGGTAATTATTATGAACATAACTAATCACTAGGAATTTCATGGGGGGGGATCATGTAATTTGCAGTATAATTAAATTTGATAGTGGGGAGGGCTATGAAGATTGGTGTATTTTTGAGGTAAAACATGTCAAATTTATGTAGAATTAATTTCAATTAGGTTGCTGAATCATGTTAAAATATGAGAACACCTTTGGAAACCAAACCTTAATTTACAAAATGTTATTCACATGGTATGTTATTGCTAACATGCTGTAAATCATGGTAATTAAGCAATGTCAGAATACCATTATATTCTGTTGAATTTGGCTAGGCCTACCTTCGCGATATTCAAGAGATGATTGTACTACATAAAATATAAGCACATAGTAGAAAAAATACATAAACAATATATAATACAAAAAAAAAACCTCCACTGGGTTGTTTATGTGCAGTTCGTTAATCACCATTATACATTTGTTGAACAACAATGCACACGGACAGGTAACAAATTTGCATCAATTTTGGTCTTCTGGTTAAATTTTTACCTAATTCTCGTGTCTGATGTATGCTGGTAGTGTGCGGAAGTACAGAAAATGAGTGAATTTGACAGTGCGAAGGCTTGTGATTTACAGTCGTATTACGTGTTTCTTTGCAATTATTTCCATGTGACATGTTAAATCTAATTATTGTGCAGAAATACGATTGTTTATTTCCACGCGCTACTTGGATTACTGCTTTCCTGACCGTCACACATTCCTTTGATATCGCGAGCAGGGCAAGGCACGGGAAGTTATTTAGAGCAGTAGCATGTAACTATACAATTCAACTAACTATAGCACTTATAGCGCTCATTCTAATACAAAATAATATGTATAAGTGTTTTTTTTTGCATGCAGCCTATAATTATTTTATTTCTAATATTTTTTTACCAAGATTCACAAACGAAAACCACTACATCACCACATAATTTTAAAAGGATAATATTTACGTTTTTCCAATTCCAAACATGACACAGCATGTTTTGTAAAGTAATGAACAATGTTTAATTATTCATTATATAACACATAAGGGAAGAATTTTTTTTTTTTTATGTTTGCAAACATGAATGAATATAAGTAGAACTAGATTCACTGGTGTGAACAACTATTTTTGGCCCTGAATAATACCTAACTGGGGAATGGGAAACGTACAGGAAGAAAAATTAGCCCAGATAATGCTAACGTCAGATACAGTATTCCTAGTTGGCATAATTTATAATAATGTTCCCATGTGATAATTATTCAGCATGATTAGTACTGTCAATTAACACCATTGTCTAATTTTTTCTTCCAATTTTTGGTAGTAACTATCCAAAATGAATTTTTCAGGTACGACTAAGCAACACCTGTAAGCTTCAAAAATACCATTTTTTAAACAACCTTAAAATAAGTTTTCACACTGAAAACTGTGAGATTAAATCACAACTCTTTTGATCAGATCCTGCTCTGTTTAAAATTAAACATTTAAAGAGTTCTGTGATTGGGGTTCATTCTAGATTTGATAGTATCTATTATTTAGTCCTACTGCATTAAATATCACTCGAGTGGCAAAAAGATGTAAATTTCATAATGCAAAGTTTTCAAAAGACACTATTGGTGATACAAATATGATCAATTTGCTTCCTATTAGCCTACTTGTCAGACGTCTCTGTACAGTATTTAAAAATTGTACTTTTTAAGTAAGTTACTTATCTGGACTAGGTCTACAGCATAGTTCAATAGATTCGGCGTACTTGACATATTTGAAGGGACACAAGAATTTCGGTAGGCAATAGCCAACAATCACATCCGAGAAACGTTGCGTAGACTTCCTTTGCCCCTGGATGACCTGCTCAGTCAGAAAAGGTCACTAAAAATATTATGTAAAGTACACTAGTTGGAATGCGATTACGTAACCTAACCATGAACACAACAAATGTATTTTTAGACATTATAAAAAAATTGAAACAATTAAACTCACTTTAGTAATACACTACTGCTGTCTTCTTCCGAGTCCGGAGATTTTTTGGTTAGTTGATCTCGCAGAATCTCCAGTCTTTCTATGTTTTGAGTATGCGGTATACCTGCGACAGCACAGAATAATTTCAGTTTTCGACAAGGACGATGCACAGCTTTACATGAAACACTTTAAATTGATTGTAACAACAGTAACTTGCCTCTTCGTGTTTTCGCAACTATTTTGCTAGGTCCTTTTGAAACTGTGTACATGTTCACCTTCTCTCTTCAAGATCAAACAACGCACTGATCTGTGAGCTAAAGTGTACGCGCTCCTCCAACCATGCGAATTGCATGTTTACACAACGTAATCAACTGTCTGCTATCCAGCTGTTTAAACTACATATTCCAGTTGTGCGCTTTGTCCGTGTATCAACTACTATGGAATTGTGACGTCTGGAAGAGGTAGTGTACGCATTTCAGTTACGCAGGGCACAAATACAGCACATTTGAATGCTTGTTAAGCTCAGAAGATAGTATTTCCTTCAGTGGAGAATTGTTTGTGATTATGGCCATAATTTTAAATAACTATGAAACAATATGCGGCACGAAATCAGACAAAATTGAAATAGTTATGTGATGGTAGACCTAAGCCGGATTGCACCAATATCTTCCCCGATCCACGATCGAGGATAGAGTGGTCATAGAAAAGAGATAAAGATATGATTATGAAAAACGAATGGTTTAAAATTGGAAAATGATATAAGCCTACACAAAATTTAAAGTGTATTTCAAATGCATTAACAATCACGTGATATTAAATTCACCTATTCATTGCCCGCAGCTAGTAACAAGAGTCCGAGCAAGAGACCCTCTTAAATTGTGTCCACAGTGGTTGCTGTTTACAAAAACTCATCTTCCTTACAAGAATTAATAATCTTATTGAGAATCAAAAAATATATCAATACTAAGTAAGTAATTCCAAGTAGCCCAAAAATCACAAATTCATTACAAAATCGTCCACATTATGACAGTAGCATTTTCGTAATGTTTGGTCCAAATTTTGCCTTGAAGTAGCCCATATGGTGACAAATTGCACAATCTGGAAACTCTGATCCAAATCCAAGTTTTATTATAGGCTTATTTTCGTGGTTGAATTGGTAACGACGAGGTGGTTTCGTGCTCCTGTTGACCGCTTTGTTGTGAACACACGCGGTAACCAGCATTCACCATTTTTGGCTAATACTTATCGTTTTGAACTCCGAGTTTAACTATTGCATTTGCAACTTGCATTACCACATTTTTGCCATTTGATGTACAAAATGGATGAATATTCGGTAGTTTAAAATTAAGTTGGTACCTTATTTCGGGACGAAACTTATAACACAAATTTTAAGCCTATTAAAAAAGAAAAAAAGTAGATACAATGCATTCCTGAATAACATGATACTGTTGTAAGTAACAAGATACGAAGCTCGCAAAATCGATGTTTAATTGTTTTCAACTTTGACCTTACAATTTTGTTATGTGTTGGTAGTTTCGTCAAAGTAAAGGAAATGTAAAGTCAAATGTGTTTTATATTGTGTAAGAAGCTATAATAGTGTTGCACCAACGAAGTTGCACGATTATGGATCTCAGAGTCGTAGATATTGGTTCCAAAGTGAGAGATCGAGATTAAGAATGAGACAAAATTTGCTATTGGTTCGTAATATATGACGTCATGAATGTAGGCATAGTATTATGTGTGTTTACCTACAAATTTTCTATCAAGTCTCTGCAATTGATAATTATTTAATTTTATGGAGACAAAATATGGATGAATTTGTAAGTGGTTCGAAACTAACTATTTATACAGAAAAGGAGAAACTGGTAATCATTGTCCTGATAGAAAACATGTTACGTCCCTTTAGGGTGCAGCAGGGCTAAAGAAAGGCAAGGAGAAGGACGCACGCCATTTAAAAAAATCAAGTAAGTATGGACACAAAAATTTTGAAATCAATACAAACATATTGAAGCCCATCTATACAAATCACCAACCACAGCTATTTTGCAACTTGATTTGAAACATATCAATTGCATCTGTAAATTTATGTTGCTTTCTACCAGTCGGTGAACTAAGGGAAGGAAATAACACACATGCACTGGAACAAACAGAAAAACAACAATATTAATATACACTGAGAAATTACCCAACCTGAATAAACACTTATGAAATCCCACTTTAAAAAAAAAGGTAAAGAAAGCACCGTTACAACTTTAAAAGTAAAATTACGTCTTATGATCCACTAAAACATACAACATGGAATACTAACTTCCAGAATACCATTGGGAAGGAGCAAAATCCCTCATTATACTTTACCATGAGCATAAAGGCACGCAAAAAATTTCCACTAAACTCCTCGGCAGTAAAATTATTTTGGCAAATCATAGTCCAGGCGACCATTCCTACAGCACACAAAAAAAAAAAAAAAAAGGAAGATTCCACCTCTTACAAACATTCCCATGAAATACCATATTGAAAATTCACACAAGCAAAACAGTGAAGAAACATATCCCTACAAAAATCAATATACACAAAAATTGCTTTAAAAAAAGTAGCATTACAACAGCTACGTTCATTGCAATACTTAACTTGTGTATTCATATTACATGAAAACGCGTCTAGCATGGTGAAACCCCGAAGTACGAAGTGGTGTAGACATTATCTATCGTCGGCCAGCCTGTGAAACTTGAAGAGGAACACTGCACAGTTGCTTGGGATGAGGATGAACATTTACACGCGAAAATGTGGCTCAGAAGGTAAAGGAGGCGGCGGGAATAGCGAAGATGCGTATGGAAGGTGCCAGAGTGGGAGAGGCTGAACTCGTCGTGGTAGTAGCCACCAGACAGCACTCGACCGTGCCAGGAGCGCCACATGCCTCTCTTCAGTAAGGCTCAGCGCTTGGAAGGGTTCAGACATCACCACCCCTAGGGGTTTGTGGGGGGGGGGGTGAAGAAAAACAAAGTACCTTTTCCTGCAGCAAAAATATGCCTCTTCATATCCCCTCTTTAAAAAAAATAGAATTTTATTAATCTGGGCTACCAAATACAGATGTGGCAAATAACCAAGCAGACTTGCTAACCAAGTTCATTAACGTCATGTAGTTCTGTAAACACACCAACACCAACCCCATAATAGCAGCATTTAATCGTACTCCAGAAAATTGTAGGTATCATGCATTTCACCAGCTGACAGGATGAAAAATAATTTTTTCGAGCTGGACAGGAGTATTCACATAAAATTGCTTGAGTTTGCTAATTGACACGAATGTCAGACTTGAAACAGTGCTCGATCAAATTGAATGTCACTGAATGTAAAACACCGGACCTGTTATTCGAAACAAAAATATGGGGAATGGAAGACCCTAGAAGATTTTTTACTATATCTAATGCAATGCAAATATTCCATTTTAGCTCTTTTGTTTGATTGGAGAAACTATTCTCACAACTTTTTCGTTGTTTTTAATACCAATGTAAGTGAAGAAGGCCCTCTTACGTCATGTTGTTGTCCCAAGCTGATATGTCCCAAGGCAACATGTGTCCCAAAATGAAGCATTCGGAAAACCGAAGTTATGGCCGAAGTTGTGTCCTAAGCAGACATAAAAATAAGAAAACTTCGAATACTTTTGTGTACATTCGTGAAATGTTTACATTATTATTGTAAACAATGGAGGTGCAAGGTGAGATTTCTCAAAAAAAAAAAAAAAAAAAAATGATGTAATGGTAATAAATAATTTGGGCTGTCTTCGCTTGGTCTGATATATTTTATTTGAATGCTAAAACTTTAAAACCTAAGTTTAAACAATAAAGTTGGTATTTCGGTTGGTGAACTTATTTAAAATAAAACCTTTAAGGTGTTTACTATAAATAAATATTCAAAACAATTGTTTCGTAAACATTAAATAATCAATAATACAGCAAATTTAAGCACCACTACATAACATTTTATATAATGCCGATTTTAGTGTGATATAGTGTCAGATTCTGAAAGCTCACTTCGGACAAAGCATTTGTAGACCATGGGCGTATTTTCGTGGTTGAATTGGTAACAGGCTCGTTATCAGCATTCGCAATGAAATGATCACATCGCGAAAATGCTTATTGGCTGCCGTCCGTTATGCACTGATTTCACTCGTCAGTAAATTCAGTAACATCAGCTATTGTTCCGATACTGCTCAAGTCACTGATGGTCGAATCTGAGAAGAGGTCTGCTGTGCGAGGCTACAACCGTTACTGTGATCGCATATCTTACAGACATTTAAAAGTCATTGGTGTCAGGCAAACTCTAACATTGGCGGGAAGTTCAAGTCATCTTCGAGGAAATTATATTAAAGGGAGGTACAGGTGCTGAGGCAATCACTTATAATATTGTGGTGTCACCAAAAGCTGCCCAAAAAGCGGTAGAAGATGAGTAACATTTTTACTGTTTTAGTCAAAATGCTGTATGAAAATTAGTGAGGTTAGTGTGTCCGCCATACTTGTTTATATTTCCTGCACGAAAAGAAATTTTTGCTGATTACTGAAGAATGTTCCCTTATTGCTGGTGAATACTTATACACCATCAGTTATTTAAGTGCTCGTCAGCAGTAACAGAATGTGGCCATTGTAAACACAGACAGCAACCCTCAGTTGGAGGGAACTTCAAAACTGTGCAATCGCAGTAATTGCGTCAAGCAAGGGGAGAGTTTGAACATGCTTTTCAATATTTGTATGGAAGCATTTTCAAATCACTCCAGGTGCAGAGCAAGTTTCTCTGGCAGGAGCAGCAGCCTGGTGAACAGTTGCCGACTTCATCACATAGAAAACACACCTGATAAAATGGTTCCACCTGCAACTGCCGGGTCGTGAAGTCCTGGAGATAATTGCGGAAACAGCTTTGCCAGAATACCGAGCAGCAGTATTGCCTTTCCTGAATAGCATTATTTAATCAGTTCTGAAGGCTGCCATCATTCTTGAGCAGAACAAGAGCTCATTGCGTCGTGAGAGCGACGGTGTATGATAGTGGCACTAGTCGCATGGAAGTGACAGTAGCACACAACAGAACCGGGTAGACCATCCAACGAGACAGTATGGACACAAACCGAAACAGGGACCAGCAAGTACACATATTGAGAACAGTGCACGCCGCGATGAAAAGCCGGAAAGGTGACAGTGCGAGCAAGGATGCGGGGCAAATGCGAGTGCGGCTAGACAAAAGCCAGCCACCTATGACATCATGCCATTACTGTAGACCAGCATTAATTATTTACTGGCATAGAGGATGTCCGAACAACCCCCACATGGACACCTACACCAAGGAAGAAGGTAAACTGGCAATAAGGGCGAAGGGGCCTATTGCCTCTCCTGCCCCAGTCCTGTCAGCAACAATCAGCAAAACACCATAGCAATCATTAATCCAGCAGGTGAGTGGGTGTAAGGAAAAATTTATCTGCATCATAGTAATCATGAACGGTAAACCTTGCCATGCGTTAATTGACATGGCTGCATCCCATAACTTTGTTCAGCCTCGTTTTGTAATCTCAAGTGGCGTAACCCCCTAGTAATCACTTAATTATGTTCGGCTACAGGTCAGGTGAGTAGCAGAGCATAGTGCCAAGCCACTGTTGCCACAAAGTAAGGGGCTTGAAGACCATAGCAAACACTATTGTAACAGTAGAAGTGAGGGAAGATGCAGTATTTGGTGTGCTCTATTTACAAGAACAAAATACCATAGTAGGATCATCAGCGAGATGGATTCATTTCGGCGCAAAGGAGCAGTGCACAATATACAATGTAGACAGAGCATTTGTTAGTTATTTACCCCCAGTATCACAAGATGAATTTGACCACAAATTTCCGCCACAACACCAGGTGGCGTTCCAACGTATACGGAGCTACAGGAGGGAGGAGAGGTTTCATTTCTGTGCGATGACTTTTGGCCTTAAAGGAGCACCTGCCACATTCCAGTCGATGATGGTGCATGTCCTGGATGGGCTCATCGGAGACTTCGCACTGGCATATCTAGATTACGTGATTATCTGGTCAAGTAGTTGGAAGGACTAAGCACAGCATGTTTCGATTGTACTTAAGAGGCTCGCAATAAATGGACTCACATGCACCATAAACAAATATCACCTGGGAAAGAGCAAGATAGAATTCTTGGTACACATAGTAGACGAGGATGTAAACACCCTAACCTTGAGCAACTACGTTTAATAGCAGATTATCCAGCTCCAAACACTCATAAACAGCTCTGCGAGTTCTTTGGTTTAGTTAATTTGCTTCGGGTGTTCATCCAAGATTTTGCAATAGAGACTACCCCTCTCACAGATCTCCTTTCACCCCAGAAGCGGTTTGTGTGGGGAGACACAGAAGAGAAGTCATTTCACGAAGTAAAACCATGTTTCTGTTCCTGTCCTAAGTTAGCCCAAAACAACCTAAACAGTGTCAGTGTGCAGAGGATGGCACGCAGCAGGTATTTGATTTCGCCAGTGCGAAGTTGGGCCAGGTAGAGTGAAGATACGACATGAATGAGCAGGAGATGTTGGCAGTAGTGTGGGCAAAAAAGTACTTGCCCTACCTGGAATATAAGCGCTTCGCATTAAGAACAGACAACAGATGCCTTATCTGGCTGTATACCATGAAGGAAGCCCGTAGTAAGCTCACCTAATGGGTGTTGCTCCTACAATCGTATGACTTCACTGTAGAGCAAGTCCCCAGGAAAGAGAATCACCTGGCAAACACCATATCACACTTGCCAGATGCAAGCATTATTGTCACGGACGACATGGAGTTGGACGAAGTACTCCCACCGTACCGACATGAGTCATTCCAGGAAGTACAGGTGAACAAAGTACAAGCAGCAGGCAGTTACATTCTAGTGAACGAACTATACCATGAGGTAATGGACATGCAAAACTACAGCACAATGGCATGGGAAAGGAAAGCATAATGTGCAAAACCAACCGTGGAACAGTGGTGTGTAATTGAAGGTAGTCTCGAGACATGCTCAGAGTAAGACCCACAAATGGTGCTTATTCGTATCATCAACATGCTCACTAAAGTTACTGGAGCACGCACTCGCAAGACACATAGCCAGACACCCGGGTACGGAACAGACAGTCCGAAACATCAGACAAAACTTTTTCTGGTCAGGATTGTCGCGCGATGCAAGAAAATGTATGCAAAAGTGTGTTAAGTTCCAAACTTTCAAGATAAACAGATATCGACGGACAACGTCACACAGTTCGTGGGACGGAAGTGGCAAACAATGTGCTCCCTGTGGGGTTGTAGCACTTGAAGATAGTGATGTACCCCAACAGCTAAACCCATAGAATGCAGCAACCAAGACCTGAAGGCACAACTGTGACTCCATGTGAGTGAGGTACACACTAGCTGGGCAAACCATTTGCCTGCTGCCCTCTTCACCCTCTGCCATTGTGTGAATGACACAATGGGTCAGACATCTGCAGATGTCCTGCTAGGCCACAACACCACACTTCCCAGCGAGAATAACTGTCCACGGGAGAACACTGGCGAGAATAACTGTCCACGGGGGAACACTAGCGAGAGCACAGAGGGGAGTACGGCAAGGCAAGAGAGAACGAAACAGTGAGAAAGGTAGCAGAGGGATAAGCAAGAGAAATATGCAGCTGGGTGGGTCCCAATGAGCAAAAGGACCCAACCCACGCTCGAACCCGGCCAACAAGTTTACGTGAAGGTGCAACCGCAGTCTGCAGTCCGCCAGAATTTCTCCACCGGATTTCCTGTGCGGTGGATAGGCCGCACCAGGTAATAAAAGGCTTAGGACCAACGACCTATGTGGTCCACGTGGGCAATAAAACCATCAAGATCCACCGAGATGCTATATGTCTGTCGCCCAGAGACGTCCACAGCGAAGACAAGTCTGATGCCCAAAACCCCGATTCTGGACGAGGCTATGACCCCAAAGTGCCTGGACAAAATAGGCCCAGATTAAGGGATGGACGTCTCACCAAAGGCGGGATGCAACCCCAATATACCCTGCAAACAGCTCGTAGGGAGGAGAAGCAGGCAAGGAATGGAGGAGGAGCAGGAGACCTGGAGACTTACTACTGCGACATCAAGCACGAGCTCCAGGAGGAGGAGGCAAGCAAGGAAGATGGGTCAACAACTCCTCCAAGGAAACCAGCTGTGGGCGACCACGGCACGATGTCGCCCGGTGCACTGGCAGCAGACGGAGTGCATCAGTTGGAAAGTTTTGTGGTAATCGGCAGTGTAAACCGATGAGAGCCAGAGCTGCGACCAGCTGTGACACCTCTGGCAGAGGGTCCCTCAAGAGGCAGCACGATGCCTGTTTTCAGGATGCCGTCCGTCGAATAGGACAGCACTACGGGAGCACCAACAGTGCCCACGCCAGCTAGGGAGTCATCTGAGGATGACTTCAACCCCCCAGTGGTCGCCAGTCCGACTAGCTACAAGTGGCGATGTGGCATTGGGCATGAAGACAGCAGAAGTAGCAGTGAAGATGGAGATTCTTGCGGCTCGTACGAGCTCTGCCAGTCAAGTCGCAGACGACAGGCACCTGGGGCATGTCCCACATGTGAGTGCACGAATCTCACGGCATAGGCAGGACCTAGTGGGACGATGACAGCACCCACCTGTCCTTGACCCCTACGCCCTACATCCATGTTGGGCAGCAGACACGAGGAGGTGCATCTACACCATATTGTAAGCTTCCTCCAAACAGATGTGTATTAGAGTTACCAAATAAATCTGCACAATGAAGCAGTATTTCCCTGTATGATTTATTTTTGGTTCGCCATAAGGCACTTAAGGTACGAGCATTATCCCACCATTTTTCATACACGTGCAATTGTTGAGTAAATATATTTGAATGGTCATGAGTGTATTTAGAGTAACGTGGCTTTGTATGGGCATGCGGAGTCCAGATATTCCACTTTGCAATAAGTAAGGGGAAAAATCAATTATTATCATTATTATCATTGGAGGAGACTTCAATTGCAACTAAAGGATTTGGCCATGGTTATCGACCGAACTACCCTGAGGAACGAGTCAGCTCTCCGACTTCATGACACTATCCACCCTACAGTGCCTGGCATCCTAGGTAATATTAGGAACAAAATACCAAATTACGTTTGCCGCTTCTCAAAACCTGACCTATATCCTGACGTGTATTGCATCTGACCCTCGGACCTTTGTCACGCCGGCCACTCCCAATCGCAGCACACATGCATTCTCGACGATGGATGACCAGCGAGTGGTGTCAGTGTCGTGTGAGTGCAGGTGCGGGCAAGATCGGGCAAGTGCTGTTCAGTGCAGAGAGTGCAGCGCCACGTGCACCTATCAGCTGGGGAGAGCGTGCTGGATAATGCAGGAACATGTGTATTGCATTAAAAAAGTGTTATAACATTTTACAAGCACATTTCCCACCACGTTATAAGGACATGTGACTGCCAAATAAAGTGTAATATGTCTAGAAACCCTTATGTCCCAGTGTTGTTGTTTTAAAGTTTTATTTTTTTCATTTTTACAAATTTTTTTTTTTTACCACCACTAGTGTTATGTCCACCCCATTTCATCCCAGTTCCTATGTAAACTTCAGAAATAAAAATTTATTTGTGTCTTTGTAGTGTCTGAGAGTGTTGTAGCAAGTAACTGTAAATTTGTTTCTCCACATGTGCAAGTAGATCCTTCTGCGGCGTGTGGGCCCACCACTGTCAGCCCTTGCGCCATGGTGGGAAGTCAGCCAGCAAGCCGCACCCAGAGGGTGAGGAATGTGTGAAATCGTGCTCGTGTTTTTCCCGCCTGGATGGTATCAATTTTCATTATCAGTCATTTTTCAGCAATAGTTAAGTATATCAAGAACTTTTTTTCCTTTTTCGCCATCCAGGATACTCCCCCCAGCCTGCCCAGGAATTGCATCACCTGGGGAGTTTATATGTTTATCAATACACCTAACCTTAATCCAAGTCTAGTGCTTTATTTACCACATAGCCTTCACCACAGGTTTAAAGCGTTCAGTTAAGTAAGTTATTCTCCTGAAGAATGTTAGATTCTGCAATGAATAGCGTGGACTGACGAGTGCTTTTATTCGGTTCCAGAAAGGCATTTCAGTGTATGAGCCACATAAGACCGCCATTTTCCTGATGCAAGTGCTTATGTGAATTAAGGGTAAATATTAATTTGTATGTGTGCTACAACTTAATCAAAGTACCACGGGTAGCATTTATGGGTATGTGTTTTGGCCCTGACAGTCCACAAGTAGAGTGTTGGATTATGTCGATGTCATTTTTAATTTCCATTCCCTAGTGGTGATTGAACTAACCGTAGAGCCCATCGTTTATAAAACCACTAGGCCTCCACTTTAGGTGAACAACTGCAAAGTTCTATGCGGGAATGTGGTCCGGGTGATCGGCCCGCAGCACCCCGAGATTGCGAGGACTCAGCTCTACAGCAACAACATCTGTGACACCTCCACAACAATGTCTAGCTCCTGCCGGGTATACAATTACAAACACCTTTTTTCAAAATTCGGTTTGCCGCCTTCATAAATCCCAATCTATCCCATCTCGTCCATCCAAACCCCATCAATAGTTAACTTGTACAGAAAATTTGAACAGTTTTGATATTTTCAATAGCCTTTCCAGTTTTACATTGTACATCCTCAGAGAGATACGCATGAATTTTGTTCTCTCTTTACAGAACACTAATACATCTTCAATTACAAAATGCATTTCTATCTTAAGCTTTTGTAAAATGTCTCATTTTATATTTGACAACTGTAAACAACAATCAATACATTTAAAATTATTTAAATATTACTCAATTAATTTACAGTAAATAAATTCATATAATGGTGCTTTTAAATTTATGTTACCTATATTCAACATAATTATATTCTCTTATAATAAAGGATCGAGATTTCAAACTGCCAAATTCGGCGGTCTTTGAACTTTGAACAGTGATATCCATGATTGTTTACATATTAATTTTAAATGACAAGCATTATTATATTAACTTTACCAGTTTGAATGTAATCAAAAAGCATTGCAAATTTATTGGAGGAATTAGAAAAGCATCTCAAAAGCTTTTATTTACTAAATAGTATTCTAACATCAAACCCAATCCACATCATTTTTGCTAGATGTGTAGGCATAAAAGCTGTTCAATGTTGATTGAGATTGGTTGTGCGCAGTCAGCGAGATTGGTTTACCTCATCTTTTGTCTTTGGGTGCAACTAGTCACAAATGATATAATGGCCTTTATTGAGCTATTGCAGCACTTTTGTGAAGAAGGTGAAAACAATATTATAAAAAATTGGGATGCCAAAATTCCAAAGAAACACTTGTATAGTCCATTACCTACTGGAAGAGACTTTCTCGGAACCACGCTAAATATTAACTTGCAGGCATTTCTGTTAAATGTAAACAAACTTTGCCATGTGACTGCCATGTAGCATCTGTCAAAATCAATGTTTTCATTCCATTGTGTGTATAAATGTGTTTGTATACTTTCGCTACAGCTATGCATAAGCATTGAAAGATGACTGCTACTTCAATACCTGTCAAATGTGTTGTTTAATGTTTACAGCTTTTCAAAGAAGTCTGTCATGTTCCAAAAACCATTCCTTACAAATATTAACAGTTTACGCTTATAAAAATATTTAGTTCAGCATCATGGCATTTTAAAATTGCCTGAATTGACGATAGTTCTTACGGTCGCTTACATTGTTAACATGACATAGTACATTACACGTAATGCACATTAATATTTTATGGCGACTGTATTTAACACTGTAAAACTGTGGTTTAAAGAAATGTAGTATTTAACCTTTTGTTATTGGTATGTGTTGGGTCATTTATTTAAAAGGATAGCCTGATTTGTAATAGATTTTAAAACGAAAGATCAAACAGTCCCACGAAAAAGACACATTAAATTATTAAAGCCCGCGACTAGTATAACTTATTTTTCGTCATACAAACTTAAAAGATAGCTGTGAGCATGCACACAAATAAGGTTACCATAATTTTTAATCAGCTCATATGACTATATATTGATACTTAATGTTTATTAGGTTTATTGAAATTTATCGAGCTGGGGCTAGTATTAGATTGGGATTGTAGCAAACTACGTTACACGACAGTTTCAAACACCCAGGAAAAAGGTACAATGTTTTGATAAATAAACAAATGTAGATGTAAATAATTAACTTCGTCATAAAAACATTTCAAAGTTAAAACATATAAATAGTGCACATTAAACATTTGACATCATGCACATACACAGAGCCAGCATAACATCCAACATGCAGCATCGCCATGCCTTTTCACATGGAATGTTTAGTGAAAGACACATCACAGTATATTTATTACAGCCATGGAAAAACAGATTTATCACAAAATCGTAAATTGCCTAAGCAGGTTTAAAAAACACAATGTCTACAAACTTAAAGTGGTAATTTGAAGTATTTTTCGGAATAAGAATATTTTCTGCTTCATTTGGCAAAAAGCATTAGCAACACGTCATGTAATGGTTTGTCAATTTGCCAACTTCAGATGGTATCTATCCTGCCATTATATCTAAATATTGACGCTGGTGGGAGGCTGGAAAGATAGGAATTTGATTTTCTGGAGTAATGGGAGTGATGATGGTGAGATGAAGGAATGAGTATACCAATTAGGCATCAGATAACATCAGGCGACATCAGTGTTGATGCTGCTCCTCTTAATCTCGGGGTTGCAGGCTGTCCGCCAAGAACCAATCTCCTCACCATTGAAGTTGAGTTGTTGACATCTGCCTTGTTGACTATAGCTCCAGATGTATGATGTTTACTAAACGATAGACCGTCGGTCGGCTATGCACAAGTGTTGATATTGGCGGGAAAACTATAGAACTCTTATACATGCATGTGTGGGCTGTCATGGCCTCCCACATGACCATATAATGCCAAACAAAAACTCAGAACACTTGCGGATAAAATAACTTACAGAAATTGAATGAGTGGTTATTGTAAGGGCCAGTCCTCTGACAAACATACTGCGATGTAAGTAAATGATGTAGAGAAAGTTCACACATACGTATTCCCTACTGTAAAATTACATCCCTTCGATGAGGCCACTTTACATGAAATACACTTGGCTATTTTGACCGGCCATGCGGTAACACAGTGAAACATCTTTCGACAGTTAAAAACTTACGTGAAAACTGAAACTCCACAAAGCAATGCTATTGCACCCGGGAGTGGAGGTGGCTTACAGGGTGGCTAGATGAAAAGAATGTTCCAGATGCTTTAGATACCATTGCCATTAATGTCCAGATACAAGTTGTTGATGGCCGCCCGGCGCATGCGGGAAAACACCAGGACTTAACATACGCCCACCACCTCCAATGGATGCTTCATGCCGACTGACTCTCCCGCCCAAACCGGGGGCTCGCCACAATTTGCTCTCGTGCCGAAATGTTACTACTTTATTACATGACTTCAATTATTGAACCTTGTGATTATATGAAAAAGGGAATTAACATATTAAAAATAACACAAATATTCCTGCTACATGAACACTAATGAAATGATATGGGAAAAAAATTCTGCTGAGGATGAAATTAAATAATAACATCTTACCTTGCAAATAGGACAAATAAAACAAACAATACAAAACAAACCATAACCATTTTAATCAGAATAACAGAATAAAGTCTTAAATTAGGCCTTAGTTCTCAAGTTTGGTTTAGGTGGCCTTTGCCATCTTCTTCCGCAGGATCTCTCGTTCCCATTGCAACTACCAGCTGCACTGCACCGGCGTGCCCTGCTCTTGCTCTGCTCCTCGTCGCCGTGGCGACCGGGCGCACACTCGACCCGACAGTAGAGTGCGCAGCCCCACTGAGGTTAGCTTCAGATAATGGCCAGACAAACAGTCTTAAGGGGTGGAGGCACACGGCACAAGTCAATATATTAAAATAAGTATTCAAACATTAAAATCTCTTTTCAGTTGTAAATTACAAATTAAACGATCATTATTTTGTTTTAAGAAGTATGAAATATGCTACAATTTGAAACACACATAATTAGATCTAACTAGTGATGTGAAACTTCATGAGTGTGAGAAATACAATGAAAGATAGAGAGCGGCCAGTCACGCCCATCTGACAGTTAATTCCTCACTCGATAAAATAAACACCTGACATGTGCCCACATTAACCCCTTCTCCTTTGCCCGTTTTGCAAGCCGCACCGGGTTCCAAATGCAATTTGATTGCATTCTCTACAAGCACAAGTGCAATGCAGTGTGCCAAGGGACGACACATGTGCAGAGCAGAGTGAGCTGCGACCACATGCATGTAGCGCAGTAAACTGAAAGAAGACACTGTAAAATTTAGCTTTATTAATTTATGCAATTAAAGGGACAGGTAAAATTCACTCAAGATGATGCAACTAATAAAGATGCCTGCCTTCGCCGCCCTAAAGCGCTTAGTGATTTCAAAGCGTCTTTTTGTAATTTTCTGTAATGTTCATTTAAGTGTTTTTCATCTCCACATCATCCACATAGTTGTAATGTTATGTCGTAATGAACATTATTTACAGGGTTATTTTTGAAAACAATGTGTAACAACTGGCATGCATGGTATGTGTCCGATTTGCAAATATTGTGAGCAAGGAAGTAGTGCATTGCAGGTTGTCAACCCACCAAGCCGGTCGGTATGCCGCATGGAGAAAGTGCAGTAGTCGTTTGTCTTTACGAGAGGTGTGCCACATCACATCGGGTATCCTGTTTCGTGCGTTCGTGCAGCCATCATCATATTGGACTAATCATTTCACTGTAATAGTTATTTAATATACTGTAACCTTTTCGTTTTTCAGCTACCCAGAACTTTACTGCCCCTCTCACCTACCCAGTGTTTGCATCGGCTGGGTAGGCTTAAAATGATGGGTTGATAAGCAGCACCAATGTAAGTTTTCTCCTATGGAGATGTAGCAATGAAACTGAATCAATCTCAGCAGTGACGAGTTTCCACAGGTGATTTATTTCTAGTTCGCTGCAAGGCATTTCAGGTACGGCTCCTTCCGCCAATTTTCTTAAAGTGTAAATTACTGTGCAATTATGTTTTCAAATAGTCACGAGTCGGTATAATAAATAACAGCTCTTCGTATGGCCGAACGAGTCAGCTCCCTGCCTTCACGATATTGTCAAACCGACAACATCTGGAACCCTGGGTAGTTATCTTTACCGAGATTCCAAACTATGTTCACTGCTCCTCACCTAACCAATATCCTTACTGACCACCACTTTGGCACTACCTGGCTGCCTTCTGCACATTAGACAAACATCAAATGTCACCCATATTTGGTGCAAATCCTCATCTTAGAATCTTAACAAGTAATCCCTGCCATTTTCCCATGCCAAATGTGTTTTTTCAAATTTTTCCTCGTTTTTCCCACAATTTTGTTTTGCATTTTCCCCAAATTTACTCACAATGAGGGAACCACGTGGTCAACCAGGCAACCCAAATGGTACGTTGCAGCATCGACACCAGGAAGGACATATGTAGTCAGCGGGGAAAAGTGCACCAAAACAACATTGCTATGGCGAGGACGAACAAGAGCTCTAAAGTGGCCATTTTGGAGTGGGAGCCATAATTTAACTGGTGCGACACACCATAGCCGAGCAGACGAACAGAAGAACAGAGGAGTGTACCAAGCTACCCCTCTTCTACCTGACGTCACGGCCCGGCCTCCGACGTGCGCCAATAAGGAGAAGAAGCAGAAAGGAAACGAAAGTGGTCCCTCCCTCCAATGCTACCCACTCACCACATGCCGGCGGTCAGTTATGTACCCACCATCTGTTGACCCCTACAACATGTCATGACGACAGGGCTACCATGCAGTGCGCATGTCCATGCCACACTTCTGCATGCACACTTCTGCATCCATGCTTACGCATCCATACTTCTGCGCTCGCACCAATGCTTGTGCATCAATGCTTTCGTGCTCATGTGGTAGTATTGTCGAATCACCACGGCTGGCAAGATGCAGCGCGGTGCGCCGACACAGCTGTGTCTGCAGTTTCTTGGTCAAACACCAGTGGATGTGGTAGACAGACAAAAAATGGGGGCCCGATTTTGCAAGTGCGATCGAAACATCAGTCCGGCGAGCAACCGTGTTGCTAACAACTGTGTGGAAGAGCAGACAACAGAACATTCGGACTGTATGTATTAACAAAATTCAAAATTCGCGCTGTGCAGAAGATTGTTATGCAAACGATCGGGAACCACACCGACCATGAGTGCACGGTGCCACATGCACATGCACCACGAATGCAAGAGCCACACAGAATTGCAAACCGCAACCAGATTGCAGTTTGTTTGCGACGAGTGTTTTGGAAAGTTGAAATCGACTGTGATCAACAACATTACAACGTATTTATTCATGGGAAATCAGCTCAGTGATACAGTGTGCCAAGCAGAAGACAGTTTAGGGAATAATGTGCAAGCAATTACAAAAGACAGAGATTGCATCACCACTGTAAAAACGGTATTTCACATAGAGAGTGAAGAAACAGTCAACAAGGGAGCACATGTCGAGGAAGTACACTGCAAGGTCGAGAATACCGACAACTACACGTCACCTGCAGGTGGGGGCCCCATGACAACTGTCAATCATCCAGCACTGAGCTCGCAACCATTTCCAACCCTGCCCCTTTTACCTCCACCACTCCCATTCATGACATTTTACCTACCACAATTTTCCGCCTACCAACCAACACCAATATTTCCATGTAAATACCAAGCAGGGAAAGGTGTGGGGCCTTTCCTGGCACCGACACGTCTAACATCTTTTCTTTCAAATAGCTACGGTCCACAAATTGCATACAGCTGGCAAACAGTAAGGGAACAGAAAAGAGACCCAATACAAGACAGAAGCAGCCCAGACACCGCCAGTGGCCTGAAATGTACGCTGGCATGTTTTCAACACCAGTGGGCCAGTTGCATCAGTGGTCAATTGCAAGGAGAAGCAGGAAAGTGGTGGGGTGCTGTAAACCACTATGGCATGCAGTGGGAAGAGTTCGTTCATGGTTTCCAGTGCATATACAGAAGCATGTTTACATTTCTACAAGTGCAAAGCAAGTTACTATGACAGGAGCAACAGCCTGGTGACCAACTACCGACGTTCATCACGCATAAGGCACATCTAATCAAACAATTCCACCCGCAACTGCCAGACTGAGAGGTCCTGGAAATCATTGCCAAAACAGCTTTACCGGAATACAGAGCCGCGCTGCTACCTTTCCTGAACCACAATATGGAGGCGGTTCTTAAGGCTGCTATCATTTTCAAACGAAATCGGAGCTCATTGTGTCACCAGAGCGGATCCGCACGATGGTGGCATGAGACACACGTAAGTAACAACATGCAACAGATCCGGGTAGACCATCCTGAGAAGCAGTTTGTGGTAAAAAGTACAACAAGAAAAAACACACGCACATGGTGAAAACACTCCATGCACGATGATAAGCCAAGTGACAGTCCACGTGGGAACACTGGGCAAACACGAGTACTGCTTTACAAATCCCAGCCACCCGCGAATCCGTGTCGTTGCTGTCATCCAGCAATTGTTTTCCACTGGCACAGTGCTTGCCCAAATAATCCCCACCTCTGCTTTCTTTCAGCAGTTGAGTGGGTGTCAGGCGATGTTCATTCACATCCTTGTGAGCATGAACAGTCAACCCTGTCGTACGTTAATTGATACAGCCGCATAACACAGCTTTGTGTAGCCTCGTTTAGTGAATCCTAGTGTCTTAACATCTAGCAACCACATAATTATGCTCGCTACCGATCAAGTAAGTAACGAACAGAGCATTGGGACAAGCAACAGTCACTTTAAATGTCAGGGACTTGGAACCTTAAAGAGTGCAATTGTAACTGCAGTGGTTAACGAAGATACAATATAAGTTGTGCCTTGGTTACCGGAATAGAATACCATAGTAGAACCAGCGGCTAGGGGAATTCGTTTTGGTTCAAAAGAGCGGCACACAGTGTACACTGTAGAAAGGGCAGTTATATGTGATTTACACCCGATATCATTAGAGGAATTCGATCATGACTTCCTGCAGCAACATCAGGCGGCATTCCAGCATATACTACGCCAGAGGAGGGAGGTTTTTGCTAAAACAGACGCATTCCAAAGAACAACTGTAGCCAAACATGAAATTCCGCTAATGCAATAAGGGCCAATTCATGCTGAACTACAGAATTACATGTCACATCATACCAAAATAATATGTGAACAAGTTAGAGAGATGCTAGTAGATGGCGTTATCACCCAGACACACAGCAAATATATCTCCGCCGATACATTAGCACCTATGAAGACTGGTGTTGGCATTTCTGTGTGGAATTCAGTCCGAATAACCAGATAACATATAACGATCTGCCACCCTATATCGGTGTAAAAGACATGCTCACAGCACTAGGCAATGCAACAGTAATGACGTCTCTTGATCTGACAAGTGGATATCGACAAAATCCTGTCAAAAAAAGAAGGCAGGAAGAAAATAGAATTCACGACACCTGACGGCCGGTGATTCAATTGTCACGCGATGCTTATTGGCCTCAAAGGAGCACCTGCCACCTTACAGTCAATAATGGTCCATGTGCTAGACGGGCTTATCGGCGTCTTCACCCTAGCATACCTGGTTGATGTGATAACTTGGTCGAGCAGTTGGGAGGAGTACATACATCATGTCTCTATGGTACTGAAGAGGATCGCAGTCAATGGACTTACCTGTGCCACAAATAAATGCTATTTGAGTAAAAGAAAGTTGGAATTTTTGGAGCACATTTTAGACGAGGATGGAAACACCCCAAACCCTTAACAGTAAAATTTAATAGAGAATCATCCTTCACCATGCACCCGCAAACATCTCCATAAGTTTTTGGATTAATTAATTGGTTAAGAGAGTTCATTCAAGATTTTGCAGTAATTACTGCCCTTCTCGCGGATCTACATTCGCCCCGAAAGCAGTTTGTGTGGTGAAATGGGGAAGAATATTCATTTTAAGCAACAAAGGAAAGTTTCCGTTCTTACTCCAAATTAGCACGTTACTAGCCAAGCAATCACCTCTGCTAACAGACGAACGCCAGTCAAGAGGGGCTGAGTGCCATCTTGTATAAATGCACAGAGGATGGCACAGCAAGCCTTTGATTTCGCCAACGCGAAGATGGGACAAGTAGAGCTTAGCTATGATGTAAATGAGCGGGCAGTGTTTCTAGTAGTGTGGGCAGTTAAAAAGTACCACCCCTACCTGGAATACAAACATTTCACATTATGAACAGACAACATATGCCTTGTTTGGCTGCATGCAATGAAATAGGCATGCAGTAAACTCACCCAGTGGGTGTTGCTCCTACAGTCATATGACTTCACTGTAGAGCACATCCCTAGGAAGGAGAATCAACTGGCAAATACATTATCCGGTGTACCCGATGCAAGTTCTGTGGTTACAGACTATGCAGAATGGGATGATGAAGTTCTCCACGCTGACACTCATGAGTTATTCCGAGAGGAACAGGTGAACCATGTACAAACAGTGGACGGTGATATTCTTGTATATCCACTGTACAAGGAAATAGCCGAGGCACAAGACAGTTGCACAGTGGCCCGAGAGAGAAGGGAGCAAACTGACACAACCTCATCAATCATATTGTCATTACAGACATGACCTGTAAACTCTGAAAACACATACCTCCTAGATGGTATTGACATACACAACCAATCTCTACCAAGTAATGCTCTATGATATTTCTTTAAAGTTATTATAAAACTCAAGTTACCAAATTACTTATTAAATCTTACATTGACAATGCATCTACCTAAGACTGTTGCAGTTGAGTAGTTGTAAAAGCAGTTAGGTTGGCTAACCTGGAGTGAGACGATGTTGTTGCAGCAGTAAGTAAATGGCACGATGACATGCTGAGTTGTACTGTATTGTAGTAATCAAATAAGCTGTAATAAAGACTTACTATGAGACTGAACATTTTGTAGCAGTTATTATTATAGCGAACCTACAATGACATGTGCAGCTAACGTCAGCCCATTCACCACACTTATTTTTGCGTCCTTCAAGTCAATGCCCTAGTAACGTCGAGCAGTAGCGACATGCAGTGTCGGGTGTTATGTGTGTTTGAAGAAGAGCTACAGTGTATATAGTGTATTGTGTTTATTTATTTTCATGGACATTTTAATGTTTTTAGAGCAAGTGTTTGTTGTGTAAAATGTCATATGGTCTGTTGTGTTGTTCCACGCCAGGCACCCAACAGTAGTGCTACGTGCATCCACATCAAATCTCTAAGTGCAATGGAACAATCCTAGGGACGCACCCAGGTGCAGTTGTTTATGTCTGTATTTATTTTAGGGTAATATGTGTTATGAAGTGTCGTGTAATAAATATGTTAGTGTACCTTGTGTCCTCGCTGGGAAACTAGTGCCGCATCGAGCCAGGTTTGTTAGTTTTAAGAAAGGGTAAATGTTTTTATCCTATGTATTTTCTTGTGTGTTTGCCAACTAGAATGACACGTGATGACAGTTGGAGGTCGTATGTTGTTGTTATTGTCTCGTGGTCCAGGGGCAACCATGTGCTAGTGTTTATATTTTTCCATTGACATCAGTCACGGCATATTTTTTTAATCTGATTTTAGGATCAGCCATTTTGAGGTAACTCGTAAAGTATGTTTACCAATATTAGTTATGGACTCTTTTGCATCAGGATGCCAAAGTTTCCCCGTGTTAGGTTAGCATTTTGTTTAAAATATATTAGTGTATGTGTAATGTCATATCTGCCTATTAGGGGTGTAAAGTACTGTACACAAAATCACACAGACACACGTGAGGATTATTTCAGTACATTAAATATTATTCCTAGCTCATTGGTACATGCCTTACAATTTTACTTGTCAGAGGAACTTAAAACATAAAAATCATGGCAGTAAATGTTGGCCGCACCAGTTTATTGATTTAGTGCATCGGCAAGCAGCCATCGTACCCAGCAACATGGCAACTGGCTAACGTACAAAAATATATATTATAATATAGGAGTGTTTGTTGTGTGAAATCAGTGTGTAATGTTTTGGTTAGGGTTTGCAATTCATATGTGTATAATAATTTTGATGCAGGAAGGTTCTCGCTGGGCTCCAGCCCCGATAGCCAACTTGGCTGAAAGTGAGGTTAAGAAAGGTGTGGCAACACTGCTGCCAGCAAATATTTATTTTATTCTTTATAATTAGGTGTTATTGAGAAATGAGTTGAAGGTTTTTCTGTCTCACTTTTTCACCAGCTTCTTCATCATTGCCTTAAATTTTTATAATATAAATGTTTTCATATCTACAACAAGTCAAGTGACTTGTTGTGGAGATCCTGACCAATTGGCAGGCTCCGCACAAAGGAGTTTCAGTAGAGTCGCCAGGATGTAGCAGGGTGTACGCGCGTGTGTCGTCCATCCCTGACTTTTCATCTTCTTGTCTAGTTACTTAGTGTATAAATAGTTTTCAATATAATGTAACTGGAGCCTTTTTATTTCTTTTATTGTGTAGGGAGTGAGCCACCCTGTACCCAGTCATATTGTACATGACCGGTGTGTAAGTTTTCCATAAGCTATGTAGACGTCGTGCCATTTATCAGTGTTAGTGCTCGCCCACTATAATGGCGAACCTCAATGTATGTGCCTGCTATGGGAAGTAATTAAATAAATCACATAGTAAAGGAACTCGACATTTTATTTACTCACTGCCTCTCTGTCGTCTTACCGAGATCAATGTACAGACATAACCTTTAAGGCGTGAGGCAGCCTATAACAGCCCCGGGAGTGAGCATGAGCGTATGGAGGTAGCTCAAATAACCTGTAGTAGCCCAGGGGCCTTCTGGTATGGTATGAATGGATTCCACGCTCTCTACAATTCTATAATGCTCTTTAGTTAAGACGTTAGTCATCGAGGGGGTCACTTAAGGCTGTCAGCCACATGGCCCCACCAATCATCGTGCTCTCCGCTGAGAACGCTGATACCCAACCGGATAGTCCACGTAAACTCTCTCCTCGATGGTCCACCAGCCAGACATCAACAAGTGGAGCAAAGACGTGTAATGGTTGATCATTAGCAGGCAGCAATTTACCATTAAATTTTTCTAATTTTTCATTACAAAAACACTGTTTAAAAATGTTTAAAAGGAATTAAGGTACAAGCTGATCCAGTATCAACATCAAAAATTATAAATTTAGACTTGAATTCAATATTTAACTGTACTGTTTTTGCAATGACAGATTCATTTGTATCATTACAAAGATAAGTTATCATATTGCTGCATGCAATTTTATTAAAACGAAATTTAGAAGCACGTCCTTTGTTATTATATTTGTTACAAGTCCACTGGAAAGAAGGATAATTATTTGGCTGATGTTTAACAAAACCATATGCACAACTTTTCCTCTTATTAGAATTTGATCTACAGTGATCAGTAACCATTTCATTATCTTTATTAGCTGAAGACAATCGTTCAAGCCCTGACTTTATTGTATTGAATTTACTACAAAAATTTCACAATGACGTTATTAGTTAGAAGACACAATTTTATTTGCAGACTGGTTTGACTTTCCATGTTGAGAACAATTTGACAGCTTTATCGAATTTCAAGCCGTTATCTTCCAGTAAAAAACAATTGACCATACATTTGTCACACAATCCTACCATTAATTGGTCATGTAAATCTCTGCCAAGTAAAGTTTCAAACTCACACTCGATTGAAAGTTGCTTTAAATCATAGATAAAATCCGAAAGAGATTCATTATTGTGTTAACGTAGACTATAAGATATAATGTTTCAAATGAGCTCTATTGAAGTATAACATGACAGCAAGTGTTTTTTACATTCCTCGAACAAACACTCTTTTACTTTTCTTGGCACAACAACTGTTCAGGACCTATCGAAATAATAAGGGGATCCACTTTACTTTTTGTAGATTGGATATCATTGATACAAAAATATGATTCCAGTTGGTCCAAATATTTTCGATGGGTTTGTAATTTGGGTTAAATGAGGCAAAGTAGTTGTGCAACATTCGCGATGTATAAGTCATTAACAATGATTTCTTCTCACTTTCGTCTTCGAAAACCATGTTACACATCAGGTTAAAAGTTAACTACCAGCTCTTGCAAAATAGTATATTACGACCTCTAGTTATTGCTTACTAGAACTGTTATCAAGAGGTTAAAATATCTATCACTTACAGTGCTATACAAGTATTTATACATTTAAAAGAGCTTCCAAATGGTGTCTCAAATATCAGAAAGTGGGGATTTGCCTATATACATGTTGTTTTTGGAGGTTATGTATTATATAAGTTGAATTGAAGCTTCTTACTAATTTGAGTGTTATGTAGAACAGTTCTGCATAATGCAAGTAAATCCGGCGAATGTCGATAACAACACAGAAGACTAGTTTTAGATATAAAATATCAGCACTAGGTTTAATGTCAGTTTGAGGAATCGGATTACTTGTAATTTGTGAAATAAAATATTTCCCCCTTCCATTCTCAAAATATTAAAAAATACAAATAAGAAACACAGGCACGAACCTCAATCTTGAATGATAAGTCTCATGCATTGTGATAGATTGTATGGAGATTAAGCTAGCTACAGGAGGATTGATATCACCAGCAACATAATAATTATGAACAAATATATTGTTTGCCTTGGTTTAGTTCATGGTTTCTATTTAATTCTCATTTGCTAAAGAATCATTAACATATAACTTATATATATATAATGCGAAACACATTGCGCACTCATTACAAACAACTGAAGACAAGCCATAATACCACTAATATAGTGACTTTTATTGCAGACATAAACAGTAACCAACCAAAACCTTGAATAACTTATCTAAAGGAAAACTTAGCTAATGGAATGATCATAATACAGGTTACTATCAAATAGCTTATCTATGGAATATCTATTCCACTCATTTTCTAGAGATCGTAATACGGGCTCTTAAAAACTTTACGTATGGATACACAAACATCATTCACATTTTTTATACTATCGAAATTTTATTGTTGTAATATGATATATCCGAGGATTGCCGCAATAAAATACACCTGCTTTCGTTGGACACAACATAACAAGTTTTTTTTATTCCAAACCACATAACAAACTAATAACACACAATACCAACATGGCAATACAAAATATATATGACTAGACAATAATAAATAACAAATAAATATGAAACATTTACAACAAAACTTAAACATAACACTTACCACGTGATTGGCAAAATAACATCCAATTTGGGGTTAAGTTGCGGGTTGTGCATGGCTTTCCACATGTTGTGATTTATTTACATTCATTTTCACAATTTTATTTTTTAATATACAACAGAACAATAATAATAAACCCTTGGAAGAATACTCTTAGGGCCTGTATTACCACCGTCTTAAACAAGTGCTGAATAACAAGGCTATCTGTAGTGTGTTGTCAGCTCTTGTGTATTACAACCACCTGATACCACACAAATAGCTATCAGCAAGTTATCAGATAGTTCAGGCGATACCTGGTATTTTATTCCGTTTGTTGGCAATAGAAATAACCATTAGGACACGAAATATAGTAACAGTTGGGTTTGTTGCATTGGCGACAGTGACTCTGTTGAGTCTTCAATTGACGAAAGTGATGTTTACGATTTATATGTGTTATTTCTGTTAAAACATTTTAAGATGATACTGGGCAAGACACGATGGGAAAGTCCGATTTCCCAGAAAAACGAGTGGGGTCTGTGAGTTACAGCTTTGAAGACTGTTTGTATGTTTTATAAATAACATGTTCTTAAAATGTTAGAATATTCGAGAAAGTATTGAGAGGTCACTGGGAAAGACCGATTCCCAGCAAAAACGAGTGGTGTCTGTGAATTACAGCATTGAAGACTTTCGTGTTTTATAAATAACATTTTCTTAAATTATTGTTAGAATATTCGAAAACATATTGAGTGGTTACTGGGCAAGACACGATGGGAAAGGTCGATTCCCAGCTAAAACAAGTGGTGTCTGAATAACAACAATGAAGAAGGTTTGCGTGGTTTATAAATAACATTTTCTTAAATTATTGTTAGAATATTCGAAAACATATTGAGTGGTTACTGGGCAAGACACGATGGGAAAGGCCGATTCCCAGCTAAAACAAGTGGTGTCTGAATAACAACAATGAAGAAGGTTTGCGTGGTTTATAAATAACATTTTCTTAAATTATTGTTAGAATATTCGAAATGTATTTGGGCATTAAAGTAATCTTGCTTTGCCCTAACTTATTGTATTGAATTTCTAACGATTTGTGCGTAGAGAGTTATAGAGTTATATTTGTTGGACCTGTTTACATTATGCATTTCGTACATTGGTTTACCAGTGACATATTTATTGTTTGGTTCTTGCGGGATGTTTTCACACGTAGATGACCTAAATAAACGCCCTTTCAGTGAAGTTCATTACATAGAAATTGCAATGCTATTCATGTGTTGAATATTTCTCGCACAAGGACGACCAGTGACACATTAATCGCAAACAATTCATCCGATGAATTTTAAACTTTTGAGTTATAGTAAATTGAAAGATATTTCGTACGAATAAACTTTTCTACTGTTTCATCAAAACAATGCGAGCTCCAATCGCCACTCTCATAAGAATAACAGTAAAACAAACATGTCTCCCGAAAGATGTAAAACTTTACTTCCCCATCCCACCAATAAAATAAACAGAGCCCGAAGTAGTATTTACATTGTGAAGTTTAAATTTCTTGGATTCAAGAAATAGCTCAAGTGTTATGTTAATTCAATAAGTCAGCACACAACACATTTATGAAGTGGCAGACAGGAAGGTGTCAAATTATTTCACTGAGACAATTGTTTCAAAAAGGCAACTACGATGATCTACATTTAATGAAATACAAAACTAATGTACTGCATATATAATATTTCTATAACACTAGCAACAAATTCTCACATATACATACATTTTGACAGAAGAAAACTCAATTGCAATGGCATTTCTCCGGACTAGTAAACTTAATTCGGACTAGTAAACTTAATTCGGTCAGAAAAGACAATTGTATAATATAAAAAATATTTGCAAATACATGGACGGGATAGGTAAGTTACTTAAAATATGAGTCACCTTGAATTTCTAGTGCACCGAAGCATTTCATCCAAAACCTGCTCATCAGAATCGCTGTCAAATAAATTTTGTTTTTTACCACCTGCCGCCATTTTGCTCAAGCACACAATTTGACATGCTTATAGATAGCTATCAGGTGAAGGAAGTACCTGTCAGCATTATAAGCTGATAGCCTGCAAAATTGCAGTATCAGCGAGACGTAATACACATTTTGGGCTATCTAGCTAATAACTTTTATTCACGACTTTATCAGGCAGTGGTAATACAAGCCCTTAAAAACTAATTAGGTATGATTTATTCTGTGATTTTTGGCATGTGGGACTTATGAACAATACCGTAAAATGGTAGTATTTATTCTGGCACTACTACTGGCCAATTACAACAATAACAATAACAAAAGCCATTTTACAAAATATAAACAAACACACTCAACTGAACTGCACTGCATCGGTGCACACACATGCACACACATGGGATGCTGGCTTAGGCTTACAGCCCCCCACATGGGGTGTAGAGGTGACTAGTGGCAGGTGTAGATTGGTGGCATGGTGAACGGACTATGGTAGGGGTACATAGTCCATGTAAATAAAATAGGAGAAGAATAAGTGCATTCAGTCTTGCAAGTACCATAAGCAAATTTACCAAGTTATTTGTTGGATAACTCAGCCCACAAAGTCTCCTCAACAGGCTTTTGATACATTTTACATTTGCTTCTCTAAAAAAAAAAAAAAAAAAAAAACTCTTTAAATAACAGTTGAAATAATTTATTTATTGAATGTGGATTTTAAAATGTAGATAAATGTCTAAGCTACAAAAATTATGAAATTACTCTACAACATGTCATTGTACACATTTATTTTTCCGGTTTTTCTTGTTCCTTTTTTCTTCTGTTTCAGTAAAACGACGAGGCCCCACAACATGTTAGAAGAATATTAGTCAAATTATGAAAAAAGATATGATATATATTTGATGTGTGTATGTGCCTTCTAATTTTATATATATATATATATATATATATAATATATATATATATATATATATATATATATATATATATATATATATATATATATATATATATATATATATATATGTATATATATATATATATAGTGTGTGTCAGCGTGTGTGTATGTGAGTGTTAACTTTTTTCAGTATACAATTATGTATAATGTAATATGACTTGTCCAATATCTTTGTACGACATTAGGTGCTTAGAAAAAAAACCTGGTAAAGTTAAATGGGTTAATTAAGTCATGTGACCAGGTTTTGAGATTGTGGGAACTCAAAGAATATTTATTTAGTGTGGTTATTAAATACTGTGCTAGAAGATGTTGATGACGACTATGAAGGATTTTTGTTAAATTATGAACAACATAAAATAAACCATTGGTTTAAGCACAACATTGTATAGGGTAAGATTGTTTAGAGTAATGTTAAAACTCGTCACGATTATTTACTGACATTTTGTGGCTGGAAGTAGTAGATGCTACTTCAACAACTACTAGCACTATCTGTCACTCAAACTAAGAACTATTGCTGGTGCTGCTATCTTTTGGGATCTATATCAACTACCTAATGCCTTTCTTTGGCGGGATTTTCAAATATATTTAGAAAACTGTACTTAAACCAAACACAAGATTTTTGGGACAACAATTATTATTTTTCTCCCAAAAATCTTTGGCCAGTTAAAAAAGTTTCAAATTATTACCTTTAATGCATGAGTATGTGGCCAAATAGACAATTAAATATTAAACTTGCGTAATGTTAAATTTTTTTGGAGTTTATATTTTTCACTATTAAAGAACTTCACAGTGCATTTCAGAACTATATTCAATAACCAAAGTATAGGTTAAAAATAACACTGATGAAGCCCCAAAAAATTTAAATAGTCATTAGTATTTGAATCAACTGATAGTCATGTAGTAAAATTTCCCAAAAATATTGCTTTACTGGTTATAATAGACACAGTGATGTATGTAACACACTCTTCTGTAGAGCGAAATCACAGGAAGAGTGAGGTGGCCTCTCGATGGCCCCACCCTGCTGATGGCATTCAAAAAGTTTTAATGTTCATGATAACTGGTTGCCAAGTGCAAGTAAAATTATCCTTTTAAATACTGGAACTCACTGCACCATTAGAATCCAGGCTTCCTTCTTTAATTTTTTAGTTACTGATCACCTGAAAAGTTGTATATATATATATATATATATATATTCGTCGGAGATTATCTTACCACGAGGACATTTTTTACGCCTTGGAATAATAATTCATAGGCCGTGATAATTATTCACATAACAATGCCTGAAGACTTTTTTTTACTATTTGAAGGGGTAACAACCCCATTTTACTATGTAGGGTATGCAGTAGGTGAAAATGGGTACTTGCATGTTACAGTGACTGGATTTTTGGCATGCCTACAGAAATTCATCCTTTAATATCACATGGTTTTAGTGTAATGAAAAAAGTTCATGATTGCAACCCCATCTTCACAATGGTTTCCTGCCTTCAGGAATGGTTTCCTGGCGTTCGTTGTCAGACATCTTCAAATTGAAATTTTGCAAGGAACATCCTTTCGCCATTTGTGGCAGAGCTGACGACTCAAGTTGTGTGTATGTGTGTGTGTTTTTGTGTGTGTCTATATTATATATATATATATATATATATATATATATATATATATATATATAATAGTTATTGCCAAACTAAATTACAGCCATCCTAGGCCAATGAACCCAATAGCAATAAGAATCTGCAGTCTACGTATAATAGGATGTTTTTGGAATAAAACATGTTCTCTTTAGGTAAAATTATTATTATTGTTATTATTATTACTAGCAATGCTGCTCATAACTGTAGCTCTACCACTCAGAAGATACCAATATAGCTCAGGTCCTATCAGGATTATATTTATTACACCATTCTGTTTGTAATCCAATAAGATAAAAAAAACCATTTAGTAAAAAATGCAAGAAAAAATCTTGTTTGTATACAGAAGAAATAACAGCATTATGAAACTTTTTTTTTGCATTATCTATGGTGTTAAGACATGCACTAATTTCTTCTATTACAATTTTTACTAACAACTTGTGCAGGGTTATGAAGATTAGGGAAATTGTAAAATAAAGCATGTAAAATTTACATGTAACGTGTCAATATGATTACTGAACACCATTACATGGAAAGAAAACCTTACTTTACAATGGGTACTGCTGTCTTTGGGGGGAAATTATTAAACTGCAATACAATACAAGAAAAGCAGTTAACCACCCTGCATAACACTGCTGCTAGAACTGTAATACTTGCAGACAATACTTAAGTATTAATATAGTAGAACGTCACTGTTGGGTCATTCTATTATAATCAATACATGTCTTTTGCATCACCATATTTGATTTAATTGAAATTTGTTATGGAATAATTCCATCCTTTCTGAACACAACAATAATTTCCGTATTTAATAAAAATTCGCTTGAGATATAGGAAATAAAATCCACTAGTGCAAATAAAACTTTACATTTCACAGTCATTTTCAAGAAGTGTTAACTTTATACCTCTTACTACTTCAAAGCTCCTCTGTGGCTCTCTAGAAAGCTTAAAAGCAAAATATTTTATTACGTTCAGAGTGCACCCAACCTGTATTGAAGTCTAACCCAATTTTTATAACAGAATAGGATCTGAAAAAACCTATTTCTACCGTACTTGGTTTGCTGAGACCCCTTTCATAAAGGCCTGCTCTCTTCAAAGAACCATTTTTGAGGAACAGATCTGGCCATGTACGAACTGGCCGATTTTGTTGCCAAAATGATCATGTGACACGACTTTGTATACAAAATTGGTGACGTATTTCTTATTTTGTGTCTAGCGGATGTTAGCAAAAATACAAAATGACAAAATCAGCACAATGTCTGTTTTTCCTTTTAAAAAAAAAAGGTGCAAATATGTAAATATAATGACTTTTAAAACATATAACTGTACAATAATATTCACCAGGCATGTTTTAAAAAAGTATGCAACTATTGTGCTTTGTAGATATACTTTTAAAAAAAATTTAAGTTGTTATTTCTTAATGTATTAATGTAATCGTAGTTTCTAGTGTTGATTACAGAAATATTACGTCTTTTTTAAGCATTTATATTGAAATAAAAATATTTTACACTGTTAATGTAATAATGTCTTGCCACAATTGCTAAACAAGTGACTGTGAAACGTCCGAATTGATACCTACCAAATTATGAATTTACAAAATATAGAAATAACGAAATTTGTCAATTCGGACATGGCCTAAATTCATCAAATTACATTACCTCGCATTGTCCTTTGAAAACCAGAAGAAAGACACTGGCGAAGTGCACTTCCAAGCAATGTTTCAACTTCCAGGAACACAACACGAAGTTCTGTCCACCATTATTTTGTAAACAATATCATTCGCGGCTATGAAATTCCTAACGAACACGTTCTGGCAGCCAGCCTACAAACAAATGTTGATGTATATTTAATGTCACACACAAAAAAAATTAAGATTTAAAAAACGAAACAGAAAAATCAATCAATATATATGTTACAGAACAACAAAGCTTATGCAGTCTATTGGTAACCACAATTACCGTACTTTTATATTATTTGTTTTCTAAAAATACAACTACTCAGCACTCTAAAATAAAATGTGATTTGAAAATATCATAATAATCATTGCAAAAACCGAAACAATATTACATTAATGACTCACATGAATAGGAACACGCGGAACATATAGAGATAGAAGATGTTTACAGTGCTACCTAGCGGCTGGAAGTACAAAACTCTAATCGAGACAGACATTCTCACTGGCATTGACAGGGGATGTTAAAGCAGTACTGCGGTAATACAAAACATTTGTACTCAGGGTAGTATCCATAGTCATGTCTCAAGGCTGAGCATAAGCTAGTCTTGTACAAGAACATCTCATATCTCAAAACAGTGTTATTTCCGCACTCCGTTTCATAGTTAACAAACAAGACGATCTTCGTGAAGGCCGCATGCTCAAGTTGTTGCTTATATTTTACCACTTCCGGTTTGGTCAAATATGAACTTAAGATGCGCTACAAAAGTTCGAATTAAAACTAAACATGGTGGCTAGACACGAAATAGAAATAAATACATGAGCAGGCAGAAAATAACTCGGCACATTATCGAGAGGTTCACATTTGAACGGAAATAATCGAACAGAACAATTATGATTTTCGTCCATATGAGTAACTAAATCATTAATCTCAACATAACATGTGTTTTGCTATAGGGGTTTTGCAGAAATCTCCGCTAGTTAGACGTATGAAGTTATCCAATAAGAGTCCGCCATTTAAAAACGCACAGTCTCAAATCACCTCTACAGTGGACTTGCTGAAGACGAGCTTATTTGCCATCTTAAGCATGGTCTCGATGACAATGAAATGTGGTTCGAAATCGCGATAATAAGCAACGACTATGGAACTGAAATATTCAGTCTTAAGGCACACAAAAATACAGTCTTCATGAAGACTGCCTTGTTTTCTTGTGCTTGAGACAAGCTTAAGCGATGTTCATAAAATGTAAATACACACATGAGACACCAAATTTGATTATCATGACGAAGTTATAGCTCAAGATATGTTTATGAATGCCATCCTCAGTCTCAGTTAAGTATAAAATTTAAAATCTGGACTACAATGACTGGCCAAGGCAGCTAAACATGTATTATTTTACATATTCTGATCAATTCCTGATTTCAAAACTTATTTTGGTTTACTTGTTTGTTTTTGTTGCTGCAATTTTTACATATTTATGCACCATTTCACTTGTGTCATCTTATAGAGCATAGTTTACCCATAGTTTAAAGATGAGGTAGACTGTCAAAAACACATGTGGCCAGTTTCACCAACACATCTTAAAATTTAAGCACTAATTAAACACTGAATAAACTGTTCCTAGTGCCTTGTACCATTTCACCAACTTTAAGCTCTTCTTAAAATGGTTTAGGCTTAAAACATTGCAAACAAAACAAGAGGAAAAATGGCTGCTACTGAAAAGGGGTGTGTAAATAACCCCAAATGTGCTATAAAGTATTTAGTTTTATAAATTATTTTTTTTGTAAATAAAAATATGAAATTATTGTGTATCAAAGTTATTGAGTCTTGGTGCAAGTCTTTATTTGGTGAAATAGCCTATGACGATGGTCGCAAACAAAACTTGTGGCAGGCATATATTATTTGTTTATGTACGTTTCCCACGTATTTTCAAGAGACAAAATCAGTATATACATAGGAAATTAGAGAAGTAAACGAGGGTCCAATTAAAGATATCATACAGGTGTGACCTGTTAATCGTATTTATTCAAATTCGGGTACTGGGCATTTCTAAATTGCACATGAAGATTGTCAATGTTATTATCCACAAACTATCACAATGTCAGAGAGTTCGATTTTGGTTAGTGATGAAATCCAAACCGAATCTTTAAAACATTGACGTGTGCCTTTGTGGCACCTTTTCCTTAGTCTGTTTTCCCCGCCGCACCAGGTTCCGTAATGCAGTCTGTGTGTGTGCGCATCTGCACGTGCAGTGCAGTGTGGCAAGGAATGATACAGGTGCAAAGCCGAGGGAGCATACCACGTATGCATGGCTGCCGGAGGAATCCGAAAAATGACCCTGTGAAATTTCTGTTATTTAATTTATGCAATAAAAGAGCAAGGTAAGTTCACGCAATGGCACACAACTAATAAAGATGCCTGCTTTCGCAGCCCTAAAGCCCTCAATGTTTTCGAAGTGTCGTTTTGTAATTTTCTGTAATGATCATTCACGTGTCTTTCATCTCCACATTATCCACACAATGCAATATTTTGGTATAATGAACAATATTTACAGGGTTGATTTTCGGAGCAGTATGTTTCAACTGGTATGCAGGGTACGTGTCCGATTTGCAAATGTTGTGTGCAAGGAAGTAGTGCAGCACGCGTTGCAAGCCCACCAAGCCGGCCGGCACATCACGCAGAGAAAGTCAGTAGTAATTCGTTTTTGCGATGGGTGTGCCGCGTAACATCGAGGCTCGTGTTTAGCGCGCTCGGGCAGCCATCATCATGTTGGACTAATTATTTCACAGAATAGTTACGTTAGCATAACGGAACCTCTTTCGTATTTCAGGCGCCCGAGATTCCACCGCCCCTCGCGCCCACTCAATGCTTGCATCACATGGGTATGCTTAAATTAAACTTAAATGATTTCATGTGACCACATGTCATTGCACAATATTATCCGAGCTGACGGGTTCGTAAGCAGCACCCAAAGTTAGCTTTTCCCGATGGGAATGTAATCATGTATTGAATAAATCGCAGCAGTGACGAGTTACCACATGTGGTTTATTTCGAATTCGCTGCAAGGCATTTAAGGTACAAGCCTTCTCCCACCAAATTCATAAAGTGTAATTTACTGTGCAAGTATGATTGAAATGGTCACGAGTAGACGTTATAATTAAAGTGCTTTGTATGGGAGTGTAAGGAGCCCAGATATCCCACAACACAAAAAGTAAGGGAGTCATGCAGTCAATATCAATTTTTATTTTACAAGGAGACAGCACTGCACTTGGAGGATTTGCCGTGGTCGTCGGCCGAACAACCCTGAGGAACGAGTCCACAAATGCCGTTCGACTTCACGATATTGCCAACCTGACAATACAAGTCGCCCTGGGTAATTATCTCCACCAAGATTCCAAAACTATAGTCACCGCTCCTCTCCTAATCAATATCCTTATTGGCCATGACCTTAGCACTAGTTGCCAGCCTTCTGCGCATTAGACAAACGTCAAGTGGCTTGCCCGAACATGTAGCAGATCTCTACCGCCGTTCCGACACCTTGACCGACATCAACACAGCAGTAATGTCGTACGTAAAACATAAGACAGTTCTATTAATTAATAAAATTCGGGATGGCCTTGTAGGCTGTAATAAATGTAGGCCCAGTGTTGTTTTGTGAGGACAATACTATTTTTACATATAATATAATTTATGTTAAGGGAATACCTAATCATTGTCTAAACAAGACAACAGTTTCATTTTAAAATTTATAATTCCCTTAAATATAACTTTTATAAATGCTTGACGAAAGCTACTTAAATATATGCACCGAGTCTAAAACATAACCCGAGTATATAAAATAAAAAACAATAAACATTCTGACTAGAAAAAAATTTGCTGCAAAAAATCTACTGTTTGGCAGTTATAATTAATAAAAACGAGATCTTAAAACATAACAGAATTGCAACAGAACACTTCCACAATAATAAATTAGTCTCGAAATATTAAATCTGATCTATTAACTAAAATAATTTTAACATCAATTTCGGTACGAATATATAGTTCAACAAATCGTGTACAAATCTTTTTTCGTATAAGCAGTCAAACTTGTTATAATTATTCTTAGTATTCGTCAGACAAACGCTAAAGCTTGAATTGTTAGTTATAAAACAAATGTTATTAGGATTCGTTTTCTCATAACAAAAGTAAACACAACATTTCAGGAGGAAAAGTTATTATTTTTTTCTTTTAGTTGAAATAATTCTCATTTTTTTTGTTTTGCCACATCATAGGCACGACATGTCATTGCTGTGACCCGTCGTGTGCAAAAACCGAGCACCAATCGAATTTAAGGACGTCATGGGATGTCATAACTACGGTGCGCCCATCATTAGTGTAGCGCCATATATTAGCCATTGTGACTACAGCTCGCTGTGCGACAGACAAGATGGCTGACATTTGATATTATTTCTAACTAATATATGTTCGTTTATGAAAGAATTGCGGTTTCTATAAAACTTATTTATGTACAAATAGAAATGTTTCGATTTGCCCCCACCGTCATAATAAAACTATAAACATAACTTTAGAATACTTGATAACTGTGTACTTGTCTTAAAATATACTCTTTTATGTGGTGCATTTTTAAGTTATGTGTGTAGCTCAGAGCAGCAGCGGAGTAAACATCGCGTTCGGTGTGCAGAGTTCTGTCGCCCCGCGCTCTTAAACGGGCCTCTGTTCCGATGCGAGTAGTAATAGTTCTATAAAAGTGTCTGCCACGTCTAGGTTTCTCCAACATGTCTAATGTGTGCGTGAACACCTTGTGTATCATGTTTGCCAAATGGCCTTCGACCATGGAAATACACAAATGGTTTGATACGGTTTTAACTGTAACAGAGCATCAAATTGAAGATATTCAACTGGATGGGCACCAGAACGGTTTGTTTTTAAAACTTGTTTCCTCTGGACCTTGTGAAGCGATACTGTGTCGCACCATGAGCCAGTCAACTTTAGTCACCGCAGACCAGGAAAGGATCAACGTCACCATCGAACAAGCCTTCGATAACTTAAAATTGGTAAGTATTCTAAATTTACCTGTAGAAATAGACAACCAAAAAATGCAGATGGAGTTAGTGACGTATGGTCCACTTGTTACATTACAAGATGAAGTATGGAATCATAAATACAAATTCCAAGTAAAAATGGGAGTACGCATGGCAAAGATGGAAAAAAAAAGACATTCGATCTTACGTTTCAGTTGACGGCTTTCGGGATGTAATGATGTATCCCGGACAGCCACGACGTGCAGTTACTGCCAGTCTCCTACTCATGAACGAATTGCGTGTTCTAGTTTGCAAGAAAAGGATGCATGTGCAATACACCGCTGGGGGATGAATAGGGCAACAGAAAATCTCGCAGCTGACCCGCCTATACTGTTCACCCCTGCCCAGCACTCTCCCCGAGCGGATTATCCTCCACTATGCAGACGCGAGCAGCAAGGTCCAATACAAACACCTGTCGGTGACTCATCTGCTGAGTATGCGATCAACCTCAACACCTTAGTGACCGTGCCACGCCAGGTACACGTGGAGGCGGCTCAAAATAATGTTACTGCTTGTGCAGGGCTACCACCACACACACAGGATGTCTCGCCGCTACACATTCCATTGTCCTCTGCTTCATGGGTGGACAGCATGGACATGGAGAGCATAAACAATGCAACCACACGACGGGAGCGTGTAACAACATTGGATGAAAATATGACAGTAAGAGAAAAGCGACCTTATGACCGCGACGCCCGGGCCACAAGAGTAAGTCCTGTTCGCAAAGCAAAGGTGTTATCGCAGAGTGAACAATCACAGCTACAGGACAGGAAGGAATCTTTGGAACTAGCAAAGGCCATTATAAATAAAATGTGTGCCTCTAGCCAAGAACGTCCTGATAACCCAACTAACTAACAATGCGACCGGCACATGTGTGCATCCCCACCTGTATGCCCTATTACCGACCCCCACTTTTCTTTGTCCACTTTTCCATTTTGTCCATCTTTCCATTTCCTTTTCTCTGGTACTATCATTACATTTTTGAGGTACACATGATAGAGTTATTGACAATTTTAACTTTGAATATTTGTTCAGTCTTGGCCAGTGCGTGATTGGTGGCGCTAGAGACTCTGATTCGAACACAGGCAGTTGACGCTGGAGATCGGGGACGGGGGACAGCGATTATTACATGTGCGGGGCTGGAAGATGAAGACCTGCGCTACCACCCATCAGGCCGAGTGATGTCAGGACGAATAAACGATGTGTCGCTAGTCAATGTTTATGCTCCCTCCGGCTCCCAAGCGAGATATACAAGAGATCAGTTATTCTCAGTGGATTTGATTCCGTTTTTCCATCCACACTGTAATCAGTTCATACTCGGTGGAGATTTCAACAGCATAGTCACCCTCATGATCATCAGGGTGGTATTTATCCTACCAATGCTGCCCTATCTACTTTAATAACTCGCTTAGACTTGTGTGATGTTGCATCTAACTTACAAGTAATTCATTACACCTTTGTGACTTAACAGAGTCGGTCTAGTATTGACCGATTCTACGTGAAAAAACAGCATATACATAAGTTGCATCGATATGACGTTCTTCCGGTACCTGTCAGCGATCAGTCTGCAGTGATATTTACGTATGAAAAGTTTGCCAATGTAACACGGTTGGCAAAGGGACAAGGCGGCTAAATACGTCTTTATTAGACACCTTAGAAGTAAAAGAGAACTTGCTAGCTGATTGGGTACGTTGGCATAGCAAAAAATACCAGTTCCCCTCTGTGGCGATGTGGTGGGATGTGTGTGTAAAACCGAACGTCATGAGGCTTTTTAAAAGATATGCGTACCGACTGGCAGAAGAACGTAGGGGAACACGTGCATTCTACGAACGTATGCTACACGAACTTCACCTGCAGGCAAACATTGGTGCACATATAACTAAACATATTATAGAAACGAAACACAAGCTAATGCATTTATTCAGTGAACAGTTTAAAAATCGTCATATTATGATAAATGATAAAAGTCTATTCGCAGAAGAGAAATTGATCATGTTTAGTATCATTAAGGAACAACAGCAAATACGATACAAGGTTATCAACCAGCTTACTGATAGTGATGGCGCTGTTGTTCGGGACCAGCCGGAAATAGTGCAAATGCTTTGCAGTTACTTTGCAAATTTATATTCGAAACAAGACACAGACGATGCTCTGCTTCCATCGGTTTTACAGGGTTGTGAAAACAGAGTTAGCTGTGACAGCAAAAACAGGTATGGAGGCACCATGTTTAGATGCGGAAGTTAATACAATACTACAGCAATTGCCATCAAAACAATCTCCTGGTATTGACGGTATTCCATACGAATTTTACAAAACTTATTGGGATATTATTGGTACCGACTTCTGCGAAGTTGTTCACGATGTGCTTGAAAAAGGGGAGTTATGCAAGTCTCATAAAGAAGGGATAATTGTTCTTATACCCAAAATATTCTGTCCACTTAAACCAGCGGATCATATGCCATATACACTTTTGTGTGTCAATTATAAAATAATTGCTCGGTTTTGTGCGACCCGATTAACCAAGGGACTGTCAGATAATATTTATTGGTCCCGGCAAGACATGTACTGTTCCAGGATTCCATTTTACAAGGCGTGCTTGCCAAAGGGACATTCTATTACTTTCGTCAATACAACACAGTAAAATGGCCACCTTGAGTATTAATATGGATAAATCATTCGATAGAGTCGATCATAAATGTTTACTTCATGTCACGCATCATTTCGATTATCCAGTCAATACAGTACAGTGGGTAAAGATGGTGTACCGGAATTTGGTCACGGCTGTTGGTTAACGGATTCCTTACCCCACCAATTAAGATCGAGAGTTCATTTCGACAAGGATGCCTGCTATGCATGATTTTATTTACTATCGCCATTGAACCTCTGTGCAGAATGCTCAGTGCCCCCTTGCAGTGCAGTTCCCCTGTAGGGAACCTGTCCTTTAAATTAAATGCCTATGCTGATGACATCACATGTGTCGTTCGTTCAGAGTGGGAAATTACAGAGACGGTAGAAAGCTTGGACCTTTTTCGCAGTGTCTCTAATCTGCGAGCGAATGCAAACAAACCTGCCATACTGGAGCTCAGCTCGACAAGCGAGCCATTTGACGACGTCTTTCCTTTCCGGAGGGCCGAAACTGTGAAAATATTGGGCATATACTTCCATGCAGATGCCACTCTTTTGTTGCATTATAATTGGAACATGACAATAAATATAAACGCCATGCTCGTCAAATAGAAATGAATTGTCGTCATAAAAATATTATACAGAGAGTTACTTTAATAAATCTATTCTTACTTGCGAAGCTGTGGTATGTGTCACATATATTCCCACTACCACGTCAACAAAGTGCACAAATGCTACAGATTGTTGGCCGCATGTTGTGGAAACCTTATATATTTAAATTATCTAGGCCGCAACTTTATATTTTCTTGCAAGACGGAGGCCTGAGTCTAATTAATCACGTTTTGAAGTGTGAGGCCTTCTATCAGTCTTCAGCAATTGCAAAAATTTTGCACCCAGAGTACATTTATGCAGCATTACAGAAAATGATGTGGTCTGAAGTTAGACGCATGCCACTTCAATACCGTCAGGCAAAGGAAGTATTCGCAACTTTAGTAGAACACTTATCGGAAGGGACAGTCACATCAGCGAGATATATGTACATTCGGGGTTCCAAAAGTCGGTAGTCATACCATCTGTTGTGATCGCACCCCAACCATCCGCTGGAGGCACCCATGGAAAATATTTGCCGATCCTAACCTTTCCTCGGATCTTCGAGCTGCAGCATTCGGATTCTACAATAATATCGCGACAACTCAGCAGCGTAAATACAACATTCACATGACAGCTGACCCTGCATGCCCGCTGTGTGGCAACACTGACACGGCCCTTCATAGGGTAATTTCCTGTGTTTATGCCGCTCGCATCTGGCAATGGTGTCACGTACAAGTACGAAAAATAATTCGCTATGAACGTGGAGACCTCAGCGACACGCATATACTTCATTGCGATTTCTTCACCTTCCCCTCAGTTCGACGAAGAGCTACAACCTGGTTTGTACTTCATGCGATCGGTTTTTTGGTGGACCATTCTACACCGGTTACAGTTCAAGACTTTGTCCGGCTTCTTCGTCAAGATAGGTGGAACATGGCGATGTATGGCTCATTGTGTCAGTGATACTGCAATTTTTTTAAATTTTCATTCTGATGTTTACACTTACAGGAAGTGTGTGTATATTACCAAGTTTGGGTATACATTGTGCGCTGCCTACCCCACGGTCCTTACAAGTGTACAATTTAATGTTCCAGTAGTAATCGTCGATAGGTGGTAGTGATAAGTAAGTGTCCTGTGTCGGGGTGTACGCCGTGCGCTGTCCCTCACGTTAAATAATTTTTTATGTGTTAATAGACTTTGTCAGTAAAACCAGTTCACCAAATGTTCATATAGTTTTGTGCCCCTATGTAAGAATTGTGTAGATATTTTATTGTGTATTTTGTTATTGTTTATATTGTGGGTTGAATGTGTACTGTATAATAGATTAAGGGTATAAGTATACTGTAGGTATAAGGGTATAAGGGTACTGTATAATAGATTAAGGCCTCTGTATATCGTTTGTGATAATAAATCTATATATATAAAAAAAATGGTTTAGTGCGAGGGTTCACGCCTAATACATTTTAGGTTGTAGAGTTCAAATCTTGGTGTGATGGAATTTTTTCAGTTATTTTTGTGATACATTATTGCTGTTTATAGCTTATGTTACAGAAGGAAAATACTTATTTCTAGAATATCTTTGTCTAAAAGCAATAATACAGACCAAAGCTGAATAAAAAAAATCACCGCCAGCCAATTGCGCTGTGCAGTTGCTTGCATATTACTGATTTTATACAAAGAAATTGTAGAAAAAAATGTTTTCTGACAATAGCATAAATTATAAACAGCAATAATGTATCACATAAAATAACTAAAGTTATGGCAATGCTAATTCTTCAAATACTTTTAATAATGTAAATAAGCTGATCACAGTGGCGAGTTAAATATTGTATTTATCGAGCAAAGGTAAATAATTACGTAAATATAAACATATTTATGATAATTTACTATTTATTGTGTAATTTTAAAAAGTAAAGAAGTTTTTACGAGGGAGCGGGATTGAACTTGTGTACCCTTCCTCTTTAGGCCATTACCTTACTATCTGTGCTACCAAGCCAAGTTGAAATTGCAGGAGAAAAATATGCAAGTTAATATTTCACCATAAAAATAGTGAAGATTAAATTGTATACCTTTATTTTTGGTTTTTGGTTTAATAGGTACTGTTAGGATTGTTAAAACGAAGAGTATACGAGTGCACTCTCTTCACCACATTGTATACCATGTAAACATTCAAACAGAGCACTGTTACGATTATATGAAAACGAAATGTAAGGTTTGAATGTCCATATTACCTCGTAAAAGGCAATTTGAAAGAGTAGACACTTTTTACAAAGTATTTTGTATGGTTTATAATAGTTTATTCGTTGTTTCTATACTTGATACACGTTTACCTATACTCATTTTATTTTGAAAATAATTACAGACGGAGCAAGTTGTTAGAGAGACAAACTGAAGTTGAATCCCTGCTTCAAGTCTGACACGTGTGGCAAATAGAAAACTCAATCAAGTTTATGTGAGTACAACTTTCCTGCCAAAAAAACTGTCCTGCCTGAACGATTTATTTTTCATCCCGCCAGCTGGTGAAATGTGTGATGCTTATAATTTCCTGGGGTACGATTCAATGCTGCTATTATGGGGTTGCTGTGTTTACAGAACTACATGATGTTAATGAACTTGGTTAACAAGTCTGCTTGGTTATTTGTCACGTCTGTATTTGGTAGCCCAGATAATTAAACTGTTATTTAGTTTGAAAAGGGATTAATGTTCAAAGAGGCAATATTTTTGCTGCAGAAATAAAGTTCTTTGTTTTTCTTTGCCCCTCTCCCACCTAGAGTAATGCATGCCTGAACACTTCCAAACATCGAACTATACTGAAGACAGGTGCACGGCGCTCCTGGGGCGGACAAGCGCTGTCTGGTGGTTTTTACAGGCAACAAGTTCAACCTCGCTCACTCTGGCACCTTCCATACGCCTCTTCGCTATTCCCACCGCCTCCTTAACCATCCCGAGACGTGATTTCACGTATAGGTGTAGAGTTTCCTTTTAGTAGTTTTTAAAGCAATTTTTGTGTATATGAATTTTTGTAGGGCAGTGTTTTTTCACTGTTTTGCTTCTGTGAATTTTCAATATGGTATTTTATGGGAATGTTTGTTAGAGGTGGTTTCTTCTTCTTCTTTTTTTTTGTGCTATAGGAATGGTCTCCTGGGCTATGTTTTTGCCAAAAAAAATTTCATTGTAAATGAATTTAGTGGATATTTTATGGCATGCCATTATGCTCATGGTAAAGTGTAATGAGTGTTGGATTTTTCTCCTTCCAAATGATATTCTTGAAATTAGTATTCCATGTTGTACTTTTTAGTGAATCATCAGGCGTACTTTTACTTTTAAATTTGTAATAGGGAATGCTTTACTCAGAGAGTCATTTTTAGCTTCTTTAATGGGATATCACAATTGTTTATTCTGTTTGGGTGATTTCTCAGGATATATTAATATAGTGGTTTTTCTGTTTGTTCCAGTGCATGTGTGTTCTGTCCTTCCCCTAGTTTACCAATTGGTAGAAAGCAACAGAAATTTACAGATGCAAATTTATATTTTTTAAAACATGTTGCAAACTCGTTGTTTTTGATGATAATGTATATATGATGTTCAGTATATTTGTATTGATTTTGGAATTTTTGTGTCCATGATTTCTTGATTTTTTTAATGGTGTGCGTCCTTCTCCTTGCCTTCCTTTAGCCTGTGTATGCACTAAAGGGGCGTAACAGAAAATTGTACCACTCTGCTTAAGGCAGAGTTGAATGCGTACTGTTGGCCTTTGTTCGCTTTGTTTGTTATTGAGTGGAAATTAACTGTTGATTTGAAAATGTTTAAAGGTACTTCTTGGTTGCAGCATCTGTCCTAAGAGACTCTTACACAGCTGCTCCAATAACTTCATAGTCCACACTCCGCAGGTATCTACTTTGGATGAGTTGAGGACTTTAGCTCGTGGTTTGGCACGGGATCCTACTTGTGACGAATGGAGTTAGTGGTGAGTCATCTGCATTTTCTCTCCATATTTTTATTCTTTCCTTGGTAGCCAGCAAACATGTAGGAAACATTTTGGGTAATATTCCTACTCTTAGTAATTGTGCTGCAGGCGAAGTTGTAAAGTTTCTACAACAAGTTACGTTAATAGTAAAATGCAGGCATTTTTATTGCAAAATATTTAGTGCATTTTAGTGGTTCGTGTTCCTAGTGAGCTACATCCTATTATAATTAGAGCAAGAGTACTGTGCTCACCTTGGGGCACTGTAGTTAAAGAAGTATTTAAAGTTTTTGATAGTGAGCGTATTAATGACCATTTACAACACTTGTTTCTCCGACAATATAAACTTTGTTGACAAATTTAGGGAAAATAGAATGTCTGGTAGAGATCTTATGTTTGCCATATAGGGACTCTGAGTTTGTAGAGCACATTATCGACCATGTGCTGCCACAGTGTCTGTCTTATGTAATATCAGCTGAGAGCCCTAAGACCATGAGATCGCTGAGACAGTTGTTCCACCGTGTAGACATGCGCTTGGAGGTGAATGATTGTGAAGGAGGTACGATTAGTAGAACTCATGCTCGGGATAAAAGTTTCCCCCAGACCACAAAAAAGATTCTTTTAAATATGGTAAACCTAATCACAAAGTGTACCAATGTAAAGTGCACATGGTCCCAGCAAATAATTCTCATACTAAGTCAGTTGAAAAGAGTAGATCTCCTGTGACGTGTTTTAGCTGCAGTAATCCCAGCCATTTTAAAACCCAATACTAATCAAGATAAACCTAAGATTTCGCATGTCCACACTGTGAGCAGTAACAAAATCACTAGGGTAGGGGATAATTTCCATAAGAATGTGAGTACAAAAAGAAGGAACTGCCCTAAGAAAAAGAAGAAAATTTAGGAAATTCAAAATCAAGGAAAGATTAACTTACCATTTGTCTTAGTGAAAGTAGGTTCAGTTGAAGAACCCACCCTAATTGATAGTGGTTGTTCAGTGTCCTTGATCGATCAGGCTTTTTGTAATAAGTTGTTTAGGGAACATCCCATAGGCGTTATGACTGTTGAAGGCAGTGAGAAAACTGTTTTCAGTATAGCAAATGAAGGTTTGATACAATCATGTGCTCGTTTGAGAATAAGTATGATCATAGGTCATTTATCCTGGATAGGTAATTCTTCGTTTTGCCACATCTAAGCCACAATATAATTTTGGGTGTAGATTTCCTCCACAGCACTGGTGCCTATTTAGATTTGCGTGAAGACACACTGAGATTTCCTTTTTGTAAAGAAGAGGTATAGTTGATGGGGTAGGAGGAATATAAGCAGGTAAATGCCATCGATAGTGATTTTGCAGAAGAAATACGAGAGAAGTTCCGGTCTGTAATAACAGACAACATCTGAGTATGTAATCATTCTGTGCATGATTTGGTACAGACCGAGAACACCCCGGTTAGGTGCCATCCCTATAGTGTAGGTCCAGCTAAGAGACAAGCTTTTAAAAAAATGCTTGACCACTTGCTTGATGAGGGTGTTATTAGGCGTTCTACTAGTCGTTATGAGAACCGGGCATTTTTAGTAAACAAAAAGAACCTGGTAGATTTCGGTTAGTGATAGACTACCAACACATCAAATAAAAAATATTGAACTAGATCCTTATCCTTTACCTAAAGTAGACCATGTTTTTCAGTTATTAGGGAAGGCTAGGTATTTTACAGTGTTAGATCTGAATCAGGAGTTTCGCCAAATTTTGTTGCACCAAGATTCACGAATATTTCTTGCATTTGTTATGCCTTGGGTGTTTTTGAATGAACCAGGGTCCCCTTTGGTGTTTTGTTTGGGGCCCAGGCACTTTCCCGTGCTCTAGAGACTATCTTGTTGCCTTTCATAATGATGTTCACACGGATTGGGAAATGGGATCCATGTCATAATGTTAGCTTTGTATTCTTGTCTAAAAGCTGCTACAGAGTTGACGCCACAAGAAGTGTTCTTTGTTCGGAGATTATTGCGTCCTCTTCTTAATGTCTGGGGTTTACATTTTGATGTAGATGTAGGGGAGCTAAATGAATTTTGGAAGGATGCTGCCAAGCATCTCAAGGAATACTGTCGCCATATCCATAGGGCGCAAGACGAGCAATATGATCCTCTTTCTTATAAGGTTGGTGATTTAGTTCTTGTAAAAACTCATCATTTATCTGGAAAGGTTGATTCCTTCTCATAAAATTAGGCCTTAAGTACGATGGCCCATATTGCATTGTTAGTTTTTATTACCCCAATGTCAGTGTTGTTGCAGGATCCAGCAACAGAAAGGTTTTTAAAAAGCCATGTCTCTAACATTAAGATTTTTCATCAGTCATTGGAAGATCGGCCTGTCCCCGCGCCTTGAAGAGGATCAATCTCACCACTAGGTGAGGGTTCGCACTCTATGGTAATGTGTTTTAGAAGTAAGGCTACAAATATTGTTGTTAAAATTTCCTTTTTTTAAAAGAGATTTGCTATTATGTATTATTTTTAATTAGCCCCCAAATGAATAAAGTACAAGTAGTAGATGTTTTTATGGATTAGTAGGCAAAGGATATCCACCTCATATTTTTTTTACAATTAAGAAACACAAGGGGGCATTATTATTAGTTTCGGTAGGTTATTTTAGGTGGATATCTCCTCCTTAGGCCTTTTACTGTTTTCCGTATTACTTTCCACCCTGCCAGATTAACTGGAGTTCAAGAGGAGAAGATACAGGGGAGGACCTGGCCACTCCTTCGTCATCTGCTCTTTTCTACTGTGGGCCACATACATAAGCTTCTCCAGGTTTGGAGAAGACCCCTGCAGCTCTCTTCCAGTATGTGGGAGGATTAAAGCCCTGCTTCAAGTCTGACATGCTTGTCAATTAGCAAATTCAACAAGTGTTATTGGAGTACTCCTTTGGTGCCAAAAAAACTGTTCTGCCCGAATGATTTATTTTTCGTCCCTTCAGCTGGTGAAATGTGTGATGCTTACAATTTCCTGGACTATGAATCAATGCTGCTATTGTGGGTTTGCTGTGTTTACAGAACTACACGATGTTAATGAACTTGGATAGAAATCTGCTTGGTTATTTGCCACATCTGTATTTACTAGCCCAGATAAATAAACTGTTATTTTGTGTGAAAAGGGGTTAATATTTGAAGAGGCAATATTTATGCTGCAGAAAAAGTTACATGGTTTTTCTTCGCCCCCCCCCCCCCCCACCCTCCAAAACCTTCACGGATAACACACGTCAGAAGACTTCCAAGCGCTGAGCTATACTGAAGAGAGGCACGCAGCGCTCCTTGCGAGGCCGAGCACTGTCTGGTGGCTACTACTGTCAACGAGTTCAGCCTCGCCCACTCTGGCATCTTCCATATGCCTCTCCGCTATTCCCACTGCCTCCTTAACCTTCCCGAGCCGCGTTTTCACATATAAATGTTCGTCCCCAGCCCGAGCAAGTGTGCAGTGTTCCTCATCCTGTTGCGCGGGCTGGCCGACTATAGATCATGTCTACACCACTTCGTACTTTGGGGCTTCAACATGTTAGACGTGTTTTCACATAACATGAGTACTACTCAAGTTAAGTATTCCAATGAAGATAGTTGTTGTATTGCTGGGTGTAGAGTTTCTCTTTTATTAGAATTTTTTTAGCAATTTTTTTGTATATCGATTTTTGTAGGGAAGTGTTTCTTCACTGTTTTGCTTCTGTAAATGTTCAATGTGGTATTTTATGGGAATGTTTGTTAGAGGTGGATTCTTCCTTTTTTTGGTGTGCTGTAGGAATGGTCTCCTGGACTACGATTTGCCAAAAGAATTTCAACGCCAAGGTGTTTAGTGGATATTTTATGGTGTGCTTTTACGTTCATGGTAAATTGTAATGAGGATTGGTTTTTGCTCCTTCCAAAGCATATTCTTGAAATTAGTATTCCATGTTGTACTATTTAGTGAATCATCAGGCGTACTTTTACTTTTAAATTTGTAATAGGGAATGCTTTACTCAGCGAGTCTTTTTGCCATTTTTAATGGGATTTCACAATTGTTTATTCAGGTTGGGTGATTTCTCAGGATATATTAATATTGTTGTTATTCTGTTTGTTCCAATGCATGTGTGTTCTGTCCTGCCCCTATTTCACCGATTGGTAGAAAGCAACAGAAATTTACAAAATGCAATTTATATTTTTGAAATCATGTTGCAAAGTTGTTGTTTTTGATGATAATGTGTATATAGGGTTAAATATATTTGTATTGATTTTTGAATTTCTGTGTCCATGCTTTCTTCATTTTTGTAATGGTGTGCAACCTTCTCTTTGCCTTCCTTTAGCCTTAATACATCCTAAATGGGCGTAGCAAAGTGACTGTTGTATCAATCAGATACTTCTGTCTGATTGAAACAGCGAAATTTTCACTGATTCAGATTTACATTGTAAATACAAAATATAATTTCGCTGTGGACATTGTTTCAAATTTGTTGTGCTGGAGGAGAAACTAAACGTGAACACATCAATGTTATCGATTTCATTTGCTTATTTTTAGCGGGCGCTTTCTATTGGCTGACAATTGCCGACAGATTATCCAACTTCAAAATACAACACTTCTCTTGTGCATTTTCAATACCAACAGCTGTATATTTCCACTTCCAAGCCGCCATAACCACGACGCCTTAGTTAACGATGGGAGAGTTATGATAACACGATCATTGCTCGCATTTTTGTGCGGCCGTCATCACATTGCCATCGTCCGTATGTCACGCAATAATTGTGACAGTGTCATGTAAAAGTACCATGCTCCCACTGAAAGCATCATACAGACGCTTACTCCATGATGAGGGATAGATCTGATCCTCCGTATCTCGGGTCTTACTGCCGATGACCAGGGCAAAAGACCTTGATGTGTGCCACGTGCTCCCACTACTAAGACTGTTTGTCTGGCCGTAGTTTGCAAAGCTACAGCAGTGGGGCTGCACTCTGTGCAGCATAGAGTGTGCGTCAGGTCGCTGGAGCAATCAGGTGCAGAGCAATCGCAAGGGCACGCCAGTGCAGAGCAACCAGTGGTTGCCATGGCGACCAGAGACACCATGGTGAAGGAAGAAATATGCCGACTAGTTTTGAACTCAGGCATTATCATTTATTGTGATTAAAAAATGTATTAATTGTTTTGTTTTAATTGTGTGTTAATTCGTTTACAGTGCAGTGTTAACATGCAATTATGAATTTCATCAGTCACCTAGTGTTCTGTCCATTTCATTCACAAGAGTTTTGTATTGCAGAGTCATTTTTGTGATTTTTAAATGTCTATTTGATCATTAGCATGTTGCAAGGGCAGGCAATGAAAGTTATGAGAGAAAGAAGCACTGTGTCAGTGCGTGGATAAGCTGAGGCGAGCCCATATGTCGAGTGGGAAGTCAGTCGGCGCATAGTAAACAAGGGAGGTGGAGCTTGTAGCATGAGCTCCAGCATTTTCCACGCACGCCAGGCAACCAACATTTTTTTCATTTGGACATTAACTACAATAGACTCTGACGTAATCTCGGAACCTTCTTTTCATGTTCAGCCTCCCGGTAAGCCACCTCCTCTCCCCACGGGAATAGCATTGTCGCAGGTATCTTAAGTTTTCCATAACCATTGTTTTTTGCTAGATGTTTTATCATTTCCACCGCATGGCCGGTTACAATAGCCATGAGTGTTTTGTGTAAAGTGCTCCCCATCGAGAGAGGTGTAAGTAAGCATAATAAATATATCTGTGAATTGAACAGTACTTACTTTATTTACGGTCGCATCGTGAGTGTCAGGGGATGGGCCCTTACAATACCCGCTCACTAAGTTCTCGTAGGTCTCTTTATCTGCAGGTGTTATTAAGTATTGTTTCGCATTGTATGGGCATGCAGGAGGCCCTGAAGCCCATGTACGTGAGTGTTAATGGCTAGGTAATTTTCCCGCCAAGATCAACAATTGTGCGTAGTCGACCGACGTGTTACTGTTTAGCAATCACCATTAATCTGAAGCAATAATCAACGGGGCAAAGGTCAACAATATCACAGCAAGGAGATTGGTCCGACACACTACCCGCAACCCCGGGGTTAAGAAACGCAGCAGCTACATTGATGTTGCCATGACGGCATCTGGTGCCAACAGGGTATAAGCACATCTTCGACCTCAGCTTCACCACCCCCCAAAAACCCATTTAACCCTTTACCATCCCAGCACCAAGTGTCAAAAGGCTGGCCCAAGTGGGGCCATTCTCCTACCACAGCTATTTCCTACCTCAGCGTCCATTGACTGGTGTCATCCTCCCGATGTATTGTTGACCCTCAGATAAAATAATATTGCTGTGATGTGTCCTAAGCGGTAAACTATCAGCTGTCCACCCGCCCTAATCACTGGGTTAAGTATTTACGTAGGAGACATGAACATTTTGCACACTGAAATATTATGACTTTTGCCTTATGGCTACCTAATCAAACCATTAAAGTTCTCTTGGTGATGCATTTTAATTCGTGCTTTTTATGTCCTTCTAAGAGACAACTTACAATGGTCCAAATGTAAACTTACGGGCCTCTGTGATACAGATAATGGCACGAAGCTGGTAGAATGACTTACAGATGCATTACGCTTCCTCAGACAATGCAAGCTCTTGGGAAGAGAGAAGTGGAGTGTCCCGGACAACTAAACAAAATTGGCTCTTGAATAAATTAAGCTGGCGATAAACTAATGACTGGATGCAACTGATGTATGTCATCCGGCCGCGAAAACTGCGAGCGCGAGTTATACGTGTCCAACCTATCAGACATTGCGAAACTTGTGGCAGGTGTGCCGGCATTGGCAGGCAGGCAATCCATGAAGAAACTACTTGCTAACACATCAACACATGAAACATACTGTGCTCTTACCTCGTTTGCTGTACATGCTCATAAAATTACACTGGAACAAAAACTCTGCGATAAACACAATAACACTGGGTGAAGTGAGGTGTGGATGGAACACATGAGAATGAAATCAATGAAACAATAAAGCACACTTGCACTGGAAAATGGGTAAAGGCAGGAATAAGTTTTTCTCTATATAGCACTGCATGTCTTTGCATTTACTTATTTGCCTTGAAAATACCCTTGAAGAATAATGTGCTCAGGCACTACTTCTTTTGTATTCTTGTGCTGTTCGGATGCACGTGGTGTCTTAACCATGCTGTTCCGTTTACACTGCACTGACACTCGTCATTACACTGCACTGCTCAACACTCGCTGGAGTGTCACTGACTATGGCTCATGCATAGCTTGGCTCACTCAGTAGAGCATGGCTACTAGCTGTGCTGATGAAACCATTGTGGTGGGTAAATGGTCTGGGGAGAAAGGAATGCAGTATGGGTCATGAGGTCAGAACACTGTTTAGTAAACAAGTACTTTGAGATGTTTATATAAGTCCTCTAACCAATTTGTTTGTAATGTACCTACTAATTAACTAAATAAGCACACGGAAAATGAACATTAATAAGATTTGAAGTTTATGATTGAATTAGCAACTATTCAGTCTAGCCAATCAGAATTGTAAGAGACTAAAGCAACTGACATAACCTGGAAATATGGACTAGAGTGAAGATTATTAAGATATACTTAATTATTTGTGGGTACTGCTTGTGTAATTGTTTTGAAAAACTCGTGATATCTTATAGAAATGGAAGTCAATGCCAACATTGGCCATTTACATCAATATATCTGAAAAGGTTAATTAAATTGAATTTAATAACATCTTCCAAGATAGGAAACATGATCATGAACAGTTCTTTAAATTAAGAGGATACTATCTTTCAATTAAATAATTAATTTTATACGATTTCACAACACGACATAACCTTGTTACAAGATGTAAATACAGTTTCCTGCCAAAAACAAATGTCACTGGGCTCTGATTGGTCTACTTCGTCTTGACTTTTACTTAAAATATAAAGGTAGATTTACGTTTGACTTAACAGAATAAGTTTGCCATTTGAGAGGTAGTTTTAATAATGTGGGGGGAAATGATCTTTCTCGAAAGGAGGTGGGGCGGGAGTCAGAGCCAGATCTCATGGGATTGCTGAGGAAAGTACGAGAGAAATTCCCAAGAGCTAGTGCAGTAGTCAGGGGCTACATTTATAGATAGTAAGAACTAGCGGGTAGGCTGGGAAAGTGTAGGGAGGGACCAGGTTCACCTCACAGAGCAGGGAAAGAGGATTCTAGGTGATCTGCTAGGTAGAGGAGTAGCTGGCTGTATGGGGAGTGCCATGGCCGAGCAGCAAAAGTTGAAATAGCTATTAGTGAGAAGCAAGGAAACAGAAGTGGATAGAAATTGAGAGGATAGCATTCAAAAGCCGAAGGGGTGAATGTAGGGGGTAAGTAAAGTAGGGAGGTAAAGCAGAGTATAGCATATGGATAATTGTGGTGAACTGAAGGAGTGTGTACAACAAACTGGAGTTCTTCAAGGGAAAGGTTGAAGGATATGGGATGGATATAGTGATAGCTGTGGAGACTTGGCTGACCGAGGAAGTGCTGGACATTGAACGTATACAGGATAAGTTCAACATCTTCAGAAGAGACAGGGATGGGAGAGAGGAGGAATAGTGCTGTGAGTAAGGAAGGGGCTGAAAGGAGCAGTAGAATGTTTTAGTGAGGGTGTGGGGGGACTGGAAATTAAATTAAGTGGTGGTAGTAATTGAAAGATTACTTTACTGCCAATGTATAGACCACCAGGACAGGGATGGCAGGCCATTGAGATGATCTAGGAGAGGGTCGATAGACTGAAGGACAGACAGTGAGTTGTTGTAGCAGTGGATTTGAATATGCCAGGTGTGAAATGGACAGAGTTTCCAGAAGGAATGGGCAGCATGATGCTGAGAATGGCAGCACAGTTAGTCAACAGAGGATTAGTCCAGGTAGTATAAACACCTACGATGTAGAATGAGGAGGGTATTGGGTCAGTGTTTGATGTGGTGTTGGTGAGACCTGGGAATGCTGTAGTTGATGCAATATTATTGGATGGTATAAGAGACCATCATATCCCAGTTGTGGAAATTGGGATTGGCAGGATGACGGAAGAGCAAATGGAAGAAAGGTTGGTGTGGTAGTTGTGAAGAGGAGACAAGAAGGGGGCAGAAATCTTCCCGAGAGATAGGTTTGAAAAATGGCCTATGGAGGAAAGTGTGGAAAAATTATGGAAGGAGTTTAAAGGAACAATAGAGGTTATGTTGGGGAAATTTGTGCAAAATAAAAGATTACGGACTGGGGGAGATCCACCATATTATGGACAGGAGATTCTAAATATGATGATGAAGTGTATAAAATAACATGCCAAGTGGAGAAATGAAGGGATGAAAAGATCTAAGGAAATGATTAAATAGATGGGTAGGGAACTTGAAAGGATTATCAAACAGGCGAAGATTGTATTTTTAGGGAACATGGTGGAAGAAGGAAAATGCAAGGAATGGGGGAAATTTTTTATGTATGTAAGGAAGTTAAGGGGAGGAGAAGGGATCCCTCTGCTAAAAGTAAGTAATGATAGGTATGCGACAAATCACCAAGAAAAATCGGAGATGCTGCAAGGTCAGTACTTGTCAATATTTGAAGCAAAGGAGGGTTGGAATAGAGGGGAAATAGTGATCGGGGGGTGTTTAGCAAGTTTAAGATGAGGGAGTGGGAGATAGAAAAGTTAGTTAGGGGTCTGAGGAACAGTAATTAAGGGGGGCCATATGGGATAGAAAAGGCAGCACTAATGTATGGTGGGAGAGAGTTGGTGAAATATTAGGATGTTCTGTTTAATTAGTCCTTAGGAGAGGGTAATTAGTTGCCACACATTTGGAATGATGCGATGGTGGTACCTATACACAAGCAGGGAGAGAATAGGGGGAAGCCTGGTAGCTACAGACCAATGAGTCTCAAACCGAGTATGGTAAAAGTAATGGAGAGACAGGTGGTCCAGCATGTGGTGAGGATTATGTACAAGAGGAATTGTTTGGAGGAGTCACAGCATGGTTTCAGGAAGGTATACTCATGTGAGACTCAGCTAGCTGGGCTATTAGAGGATCTGGACAGGTATTTGATTAAGGGAAGCAGGTGAATGCCTGCTTCGTAGATTTTGAGAAAGCATTTGATAAGGTGCCCCATGGGACATTGATGAGGAAAATGGAGGCTCTGATACCAGACAAGAGGGTAGTGGAATGGATAGGGGACTTCCTTAGGGGGCGAAGGCAGAGGGCGAAAGTGGTGCAGGCACTTTCGGGGGAAGGGATGGTTACATCAGGTGTGCCAAAGTGAAGCATGCTGGGTCCTTTGTTGTTTGCCATAATGGTAAATGGCATGGTTTTGGGGATTAGGGGAAAATAATATTGTTTGCAGACGATTGTGTTGTGTATGTAGAAGTTTTGCGAAATGTGTGAATGTAGAGGGGGGGGTGGGTTACTTTCAGGCTGACATTGACAAGATATGGTTGTGGACCAGGGAAACAAAACTAAGGTAGTAAGTTTTACAAGGAAGAAGGTGATATCCAGGGACATGTACAGATGGGAGAGACAAGAGGTAGAAGAAGCAGCAGAATATAAGTAACAAGGGATCAGGGGCGTAGTCTCCATGAATCCAATGCATGCAGTGCATGCTTTAATAATATTCAAACGGAAACATATTTCCTAACCATATACTACACATTTTTCTTTGAAATAAAAATTAATTTTCATTGGCAAATGGGAGTGGAATACACATCTCTCTTTCCCTAAAAGTTACTCGAAAGGTCGTGGCAAGGAGCTGTGGGGTGGTACACATGGTGCATGTTTTGATAATCGATTGTAATAGTTCCCTGAAACGTTGAGGCATAGCACTTTGGTACTCTCAACATTCGTTCAGCTGGGGTGACGTCGCATCAAGTTCACACGAAATGTGGGCGAATGCATGCACAAGGTGACACTGCATTCAGTGTGCTAGAGAGTGAATTTATGTATCTATATATAATTTTTAGTAAGTGATGGGTTGTGTGTACTACTGATATATTTGAACAAGAATTTTAAACATTAGTTTCACAAGATGAATAATGACTGTAAAAGTGACATTGTAATAAGTGTATTTAATCAATCTTTCCATTGATGTTCATTTAGGAGAGGTTAGAACTTGTTAAAAATGGGAGACCTACATCTGCTCTCAACAATTTAGACAGAGAACTATGTCAGAAACTTTGCATGGACATATAATCCTGACCTTTACAAAAGAATCAGTTTAGTTGTGCGATAGCGAAACATTGTGTAAACTCTCCTGTTTGTCATGTCTGATGTTTGAATGATTACTTACAAAACAAATAGTAAATATTACAATAGAAATAAACCTTGAAAACTTAAAATTCAAAAATAAATTATGTTTTGAAACTTTTGGAATTAATTGTAATTTTTAATTACATATTAAGACATGCATATATTAACATTTCAAACGGATTTTAAATTATTATTTTTAACAAATATACTTATATCTTTGCCTTTGCACTAATTCAAGTGACTTTTTACTAGCGAATTTAAGTGTTCTGTGACTTTTGGGTGTTAAAAACAAATTGTAAACTTTTCAACTCATAAATTTAAAATTATTTGATATGACCAGTGAATCTTGTTATTTGACTGTTGGTTTAAAAGTGAGAGGAAAAGGGCACTAAAGCACTTAAAAATACATTTCCAAGAACCTTTAATTTTCATTTTGGTATTATGAACATTTATTTTCTCTGTGCAAAGTGAAGTGCCAAATTAAGTTTCGTGTTGCACACCTTGCCAAAATTTTCTGAATACGCCCCTGCTAGGGATTGTACTGTATGGAGAACTCAGATGGAAATAACAGGTAGAGAGGGTGGTTGCAAAGGGAAGAAGGGCTCTGGGTATATTGGGAAGGGTGCTGAAGGGCGTCAGCTCTGAGGTGAGGTGAAGGAGAAGGCATGTGGCACAATGTTACAGGCAATTTTAGAATATGTTGCGGCAGTATGGGACACTTACGTGGAGGTGGAGGTGCGAGAGCTGGAGAAGAGCAGCAAGGTTGGTGAAGGGTAGGTGGAGAAGGCAGGGGCAGGATGATGAGGAAGAAAGTAACTATAGGCCATCGGTGATGATGAAAGAAATGGGTTGGAGCTCATTGAAGGACGGGAGGAAAGTTGAACAGCTAGTCAGGATGTACAGGGTGTAGAATGAAGAGGGAGGATGAGGAGGATTACACTGCAAGCTAAGCAAGGAGGTATTTAGAGAAAGAGGAAACACCCGTGTGAAGCTTCAGAGGGTGTGGAGGAGAATGTAGCAGGTTAGGCAGTCCATGCTTGAGAGGTCTGTGAGTGAGTGTAAAGTGTTGAGGGAGGAATTTGTATCTGTGAGAGGGTTTGGAAAGTTCAGGAAGGGAGTTGAAGAGGAGTTGGTCGGGTTAGGAGAGAGGTGAGAGTGCTCGCCACCGGGCGGTAGCCTAATTGCGAGTGTATGTATGTATGTATTATTGTTATTATTAATGAACCTTTTCATATTTATTAATGTAAATGCGTAATGTTGGCATTGGCTTCCCCTCCTATAATATTTCACTAGTTTTTAAAACGATTACACAAGCTGTAACCACAAATAATTAAATATTTGTACATTGTCCTTTTTTCCTGGTTATTTGGGTTGCTTACATCTCTTACGATTTTCATTGGCTAGACAATTACTAATGCAATCATAAACTGCAAATTTTCTTGTTCATATAATGTGCCTGTTTCATCGAGTCATTACAATTCTTAATTCTTCAGTCTTTAATCGTAAACCTACCTTGTCGATCTTTTAAGTCTCGCAAAGATTGTAGATGACCCGTAAAGATCCGCACACGACAGTAAATACCCTTGAATACAGTAAAACACATCTTAAGCACACGACGTTCTTATTCTGTTAAGTCAGTCGTAAATCCACCTTAACGATAATCGTTTGATTTTAGGTAATGGGAAATTTTATACAAGATTTGGTGTCTTACTGTTGTACTGTTGGCAGCAATGTAAAAAATAGTAATGGCTGATGGCAAGTTTGTTGCAATTTGGAAAGTTCGAAAATTGTTGTTTTTTTTTATTATTGTTTTGTCATGTAGACTAAGTAAATGATTAAGTTTTTTTTTTTAAATTGATCAATCTTTAAAGGTATGGATGCAAACGGAAATGGTAAGCGCGGAGGGCTTACTAAGTTGCGGGATATATTTTGTCGACAGAGACAAGATTCAGACAGTGGTCCAGAGTGCCCAGATTTAGATTTCGCGTATCAAGATTCCGACTTGCTCGTTAACGAGTTAGCCGAATTGTACAGTTACACAGAACAACCGGAGTTTCAGTTAAATGTTAAGGCTTTCGAAGATCTGATGCATGAATTCAAGCACGTCCCATATTGGCAAAAGTTGTCTGTTAACCAACACAAGTCTGTTATTCTGAAACTACTAGATCAGTTGGAAGTGTCGAATAAGTCTATACGAATGAAAGCTGCTCGATGTATACTCTATTTAGCGCAAGGCTGTTGGGCAGAACTGCAGTCCGATGCAGAGCAACAAATGTGGACTCGTAGAAATGTTACGCTACTGTACGAATGCGGTGTGTTTAGTGCCTTCGTAGAAGTGTTGAACATTGAGATAGAAAACAGTACCGCAGCAACGACTGCGCTTAGAAAGTTAGCGGTAAGTCTCGCCGATTCCACCGATCTGAGGGTAGTGTTAAGTGTTATGTACATAATGATAGAAGTGTTGAGACTCGTGAAAGAAGAGGAAGACGATGATGCCCCGACGATTTACTGCGAATCTTTTAGATGTGAACTTGCATCCCCCATCGGAGATGAACTGTTGACTGTGAAGCTGTTAGGTATGGTTACCAGGTTTTGTAGTGGATCTGCCCCCCATTTCCCAATGAAGAAAGTGTTACTTGTTCTGTGGAAGTCTGTTCTGTTAACATTAGGTGGTGTGGATGCTCTGCGGGAGATAAAGGAAAACTACAGGCTGGCAGCAGGCTTGAGCGTAACGCAGGACACCATGGAAGTGGCCCGTACCATGAGAGCTTCTTCTCCTCCTGCGAGTGCAGCCGACCTCCTGGAGGCACAGAACCAGAAGAGGAACAATCGACCCTTCAGGCGGAGTCTTATGAAACAGAGTTCGTTGGATGAACCAATGGGAATGGATTACGAAGGAAGTGATCAGGCAGATGAAGAAATGCATGCATTTGAGGAAAGACAGGCTATGGAGGAAGCGGGGGAAATACCCCAGCCTCCAAGCCCTCGACCAAGCACGCCCATGCCTATGAAAAATAAAGGGCTTCCTTGGACACCAAAAGCACGGCAGAAAGATCTAGACCAGTTTCTGGAAAACACTAAGAAAAGTTTGTCGGTTTTCGTTTGCAAGGTGATCGTGTTTCGCTGGCTGGTCTTCCGGAGCCAATACACGAGGGTGTTAAAGTGCTGAAGGACAATATGTACACCTCACTAGCAGAGATCCAGATTTTGAAGGAAGAGGAAATTGCAAGGAATCCAATATCGACAAAAGAGCCGATTGTGCCTTTGACACCTACGGAAGTTCTTTACCAAGGCATGCTCCCGAATTTGCCACAGTACATGATAGCGCTATTGAAAATATTGCTTGCAGCAGCGCCAACGTCGAAAGCAAAGACTGATTCGATCAACATCATGGCGGATGTTCTTCCAGAAGAAATGCCCATCACCGTGTTGCAGTCCATGAAGCTGGGAATAGATGTTAACCGGCACAAGGAGATCATAGTGAAGGCTGTGTCTGCCATCCTCCTACTATTGCTGAAGCACTTCAAACTGAACCATATCTACCAGTTTGAATTCATGTCGCAGCATCTGGTGTTTGCCAACTGCATTCCGCTCGTGCTGAAGTTCTTCAACCAGAACATAATGGCATACGTGGGTGCCAAAAACACCATCCCCATCTTGGACTTCCCGTCTTGCGTGATTGGGGACCAGCCGGAGCTGACGGCGGAGAGCCTGGAGATAGGCGACAGCCAGCAGTACTCGTGGCGGAATATTTTCTCGTGCATCAACTTGCTGCGCATCCTCAACAAGCTGACCAAGTGGAAGCACTCGAGAATCATGATGCTAGTGGTATTCAAGTCTGCGCCGATCCTGAAGCGCACACTCAAGGTGCGCCACGCCATGATGCAGCTGTACGTGCTCAAGCTTCTCAAAATGCAGACCAAGTATCTGGGGCGCCAGTGGCGCAAGTCCAACATGAAGACTATGAGCGCCATCTACCAGAAGGTGCGGCACAGGCTCAACGATGACTGGGCGTACGGCAATGATCTGGATGCGCGGCCATGGGACTTCCAGGCGGAGGAATGTGCGCTAAGAGCGTGTGTGGACAGGTTCAACAATCGTCGCTATGGCAACAACTCCAAGGACCCAGACTTTGAGCCCCTGGATACGTGTATCACCAGCGTTCTGGGACAACCGTTCGAACTCACAGACTATTTTAAGCAGCATTACGAGGTGTGGTTGCAGCGGGAGGTATTTGAAACTTCCTTTGGTGACTTCTTCTGACTACTGTCACACTCTTTCGCATGTTGTTTCCCAGGTCGTGGTATTCCATTTCAAAACTTTGTTACAAATTCATTTTCTGAGTGCTGAAAACATTTAATGATTTTCTGTTAAATCTATCACCACTGAATGCATTTCATGACATGCCACTAGAAATATTTGAACAACTTGGAATGTTTCATAAGTTATAAAGGTTAATAAGAATATGCTGGTGAAGTAAGTCATCATTGCATCTGATGGGACAGAAATACTGCACCTGGAGGGAAACCATGTGACCATAGCAGGGGAAAGGTTTGTGCATTGTATAATGCACACTGCTTTACCTTAGTCATTTGTTATGATTGTGGTTGTAGAACTAGATATTCCACAGTTTTATAGTTACATTCATTAAAAAATCTTGTGCAACATTTTAAGCGTATATAGCGTATATAACATTTCTCACGGAGCCCATTGAACAATGTTTTCTATTTGTTTCACAAGTGTATTCTGTTCCTGTAACTTTGTGATGTAAGTTACTTGCAAGACTGTGATTGCTATTTTAAAAAATAGGTTTTTACATAATTGTAGTGTTTTATTTATTTTCTGGCTTAATGAATATGTTAGTATTTCAGTTTTAAGTGCAGCTGTTGTAGTGTACTTTTAATTAATTATGTTGTTGTTAACTATGTGACATTTCTGAAAATTGGAACAGAGTTTTCAAAAGTTGGATTTTTAGGCTTTACAGCAGTTGCTTATCCATGTTTGTGCATCTTATGTAGGTACAAACCAAATACTGACGATGTGGAGGTTCATGATAAGTAAATTGTAGCGTAAAGAATATTGGTACCCCACCTAATTATAAAGAATTACAAATTTTTCAAACAATTTGAAAATAAACATTGAAAATTATATAAATTGAAAATATGAATTATGCTGAATGCTAATTACATATATGCATTATGATTTTTGTAGTATATTTGTGAATTTCAATAATGGTTAGGGCTATGAAAATCCTAGGAATTATAGGGCAAAAGCTGTAGGTATAAAATTGGAAAAATACCACAGTTTAAATGCACACAAAATATAGCACACATCCACGAATGGCCCCAGAATTTTGAATTCACGCAAATCTACACCATTCTTTGTGGACCACCAGCGATAACTAGTGCAAAGTGTTACCTTCTTCATACGCTTTCACCTGCTTCATTTGACGTACCAAATATGTATAAAGCAGTTAAAATTATAAATCAGGTGTACCCGTCGGGCTCTGGAAGTAGAGTGGCGCAGATTTATGTGAATTTACTCTTCTGGAGCTAGTCAAGGGTCAGTACAGAATACCAACAGCCGTAAACCTGCTACTATCAGTAATACTTGTAACCGGAATTTGTCAGTTTACAAATAAAACTAACCCACAATGTGTTTGTAACGATGTGATATTCTTCTGTGCATTACACTGCACCTGTTCTTGTTTCTTATGACCGGCACCTTAGTTTATTACTTAATAGTCATTGCAATGGAAAATAATCACGTCTCACACCCACGAAAATAATTGCTGTCCACTGCCATGAAAATGATCACTGTCCATGACCAATTTAGTTATATTTAACACAGTGATCTGACTAGGTGCTCAAACAGACAAGAACAAGGATAGACAGAAATTTAATAATTCTCAACTCCCGATACACTCAAACTTCCGTTTCTAAACATAACACTTAACACTGTGAAATTCAAAAAGATCCACAAATACATGTACTGCGTTAAAATGTATTGAAACTGCTGCACAGATTTGCACCTTTCGCTTTGTTGACATTAGTTTAGCACTATCCTATAGAATGGAAAATAATATAGCGCATCATGTGAACATGTTTTAACACCTGGTACAATATCAATTTTTTCTGCTTTATTCATGAGACATATTATAAGGCACTGGCAATTTTTGAAAACAGCTTTCGAAAGCAAAATATACAACACTCATATAATGGAGATCAACTTTATGAACAGCCATGATTCTTCATAATTACCAAAATTACCACAAAATACCTACAAGCAAGGAAATATTAATAAAAACATGAACAAATTAAAATACTATATGAAAAATATCAACGAATACCTCCAGGAATGCAAATAGGGTCATCGAATCAACTTTCGAAACTATGACCTTTCATAGTTCCTGGGAAAAGAGTCGTTATTGGAATTGGACGGATTCTGAGCTACCCTCAACCCCCTAATGCAAAAATAGCATTAAATTTCTATTTTGGCCATTTTTGCTTGACTTTTGTATGCAACGTTATTTGTTAAATTTAGTCAAATGTTGAGCTTAAGAGTCCTCATGGTTCCCATGAATTGACTCATAAATTTTACAAACTTGTGAGAGCAAATTTGACTTTTTTTGGCCCTCAGGAACTCAAAAATTGTGCCTATGTTCAATTATTTCTAGATTAAATATAACATTTTTTTAAATGAAATATTTTTTCGGGGGCATCTTGCGTTGTAGACTGGCAGGTAACATAACATAGGGTGTTATACCTTCCTCTCTTGCTGTATAATATAAATGTCATAGTTTATAAGTTTTTGTTTCTTGTGAAGTTTGTTTAATGACCCCTTTGTGATTATCCAAGCCAGGAATGCTGGTTCCCTGGTATCACATTGTCGGAAAAACAAATAAGTGCACAGTAATTCCTTACCAACTGCAGGATTTCCATTTTGAAAACCATGATAGCTGAATACAGGTGGTTCTTACGGAGAACAGATGGATGGGTAACTGCCAGCTAAGTAACCTATTGAGCGCTCAGAAATCAGACTTAACGGAAGAATAATGTGTAAAAGGACAAAAGCACAGGTGCTCACGGTCTGGTACTTGTCAACAGGCACACATACAAAATAGGACGACACATTTTGTTGTGCGGTTGCAGTGGTGTTTCACTGGCCAAGTCGGCTTCATCGGGCGGAGAATTGTAGGACGCTGCAATATGGTAGAAGGATACTGTTGGTAGAGAACCTAGCAGCCAGATTTAGCACCTGGCCATGAGGTTCACTACGTCCCCATGTGCGTAAGAACTTGGGTAAACAAGGGCGGTCTTGATGGAAGGGGTGGACATAGTCATAGTCATGCTAACGAGATGGTATCTAATTTAGATCTTCCCCACTACCAAGTTATACAGTAGTCGCAAAGACAATCACAACATTCAGTGACCAAAACAAATGCAACGAAATTATTTTGCAATCTAGTTACTTCAAATTTTTCGGTTATTATAACGAAATTTTTTTACAGTCCCTCCAAAACAGAACCATTATTAATGAGGTTGTTGTGTTGAGAGATGTTTGTACACACAAATGTGCTTCACTCTGCTTCCCAGAGCGCTAGCGAAGCAAATGCAGAGAGCTGCATACATTCACCTGCTTCGTATAAAATAGAATAACACATTTGCGTGTTTCACGTGGATTAAAATCAATGGATGTTGCACTGTACGCTCACCTCACGTGTCCTGGGAACAGAGTGGAGCAGATTTGCGTTAACAGTGAAACCCTGTTACGACATTTGAGGAAGATATTGAAAAATTTATGCTTGTTAATTATAGGCTGTTCACTGTAAAGTGAGCACTTTTGAAGCCATATTTACTTTTCCATTTCAGCCATTTTTTATCCTTAAACTACCTTTTCAAATAAACATTGTCATGTAATTAATAAACTCTGTGTATATTACACTGCACTCTGAAGTTAACATCTGAGGCTAAAATAAGCTGTATATATTGACTATTGTTACAAATTAAAGGGTTTTCAAAAGTGCTCACTTTATCATGGTTAGCCTATAGAGAGAGTTATTTAAGGGGTAAAATGATATATTATTAATAGACTAACTGTAAAGTTTTTAAAGCATATTAAGCAAAAAAACTACTTAAGGGTCCTGTCTGCCTGGGGCCCAAACTGCGTTGCGGTGTGTTCGAAGTCCAGGTTTATATTTTTACGAAGCTATTAAACATGCGTCCAATATGCTAGTCTACAAAAATAACGCACACTTCAGGCTATGCCTGTCGATTAGTTCCCAGATGTCATGCACATTAGAAACACCAGTTTAGAGCACTCCGACATAGCTACAAACAGCTTTTTCAAAGCGCGGTATCTCAAGAGTATACAAACATAAGTAATAGATGGGAGTACATTGAACTTTGCTACAGACTTGCCACTAATAAAGTCTTTGCTGAAACACACGCAGCATGGTAACATTGCACACAAATTCAGAGTTGCACGTGTAGCTGCGATGGCTCCCTTATCGCTACCATGCTTCTCAACCTCAAACGCAGAAAAAAGCTCCAGGCAGGCAGAACTCCAGAGAACTTCCTTTTTCTGGAACTACACAAATAAAAACATGTAATATTTAGCATAAGAACGTTCACCATTCACATGTTAAAGAAAAAGTTACACTACCAAGAATCATGGTTAAATTATGTACAGTGATTGACTCTAAGTGATTACACATTCACTGGAGTAAATTCATAGTACTTACCTATTTTGAAGGTGGATACGATTCCTTGGCAATGTAAAAATATGGTGCAGATGCCCGCAGTTGTTGAGAAACTTGCAGCAAGATATGAATTTCACCAGATATCTGACAAAATGATACATCTTTTATCCATACTATCGAGCGTTGTTCCGGACATCCCTCCAAGCGTGCGTGCGGTCACTTTTTTTCAAACTGTGCTGTACTAAAAATATTTATGGAAATTACACTGCACATGTTCATACTACTTTTTAATTCCAACATGTGTCATAAAAGTATGTTGACAACAAAAATATGTGCTGTCCTTGGCTAATCTGACGCCTCTCATATGTACATGAGTCACAATTCACGCCATATGACAAAGCCCTGCGGTCTAACAAATATTCAGAAGTGGCTAGGATTACACGATGATACACAATCAGGGACACCCTCTGCATGGCCGAGGCACAACCCCTAAGCAATCAAACGCGCCCTCTCCAATCTAAATATATACATTTAGAAGGTTGAATGGAGAGGGCGCTACATGCAATTGCCTATTTGATCGTAGTAAAATAGTTCTTCAGCACTACAGGACATTTTGGTGCTCAGCGCCACAGGCATCCTTGAATATAAACAAATATGTCACATTTATGTAGTTCTGACAAAAAATTCCTGCAATAAAAAACCATTTTTAATTTTTTTTATTGAATAATACAATGCACCCATGCAAAAATAAATCCGTGAATTCTATAAAGCCTGAGAACCATTTTGAATTCTTTTATAAAATTTGTTTAAGTAACTAAACAATATCCTAAATTACTGAAGTTACTCATATGCACTGTGAATGTGAATGGAACAAAACTGTATATTAGGTGAACATAACATGAGAAAGTGTGAAATGTTCACACATGTTTGATTAGCCACAGTATTGCTTTTGATTATTTAAGTCTCGTGTTGGCCTGTATTGTTTGCATGGTCAGTCATCTATCTGGTATCACTCTACAAGAGGATGAAACATTTCCACTGGGAAGAAGATTCCCCAAAAATTTTTATTTTACATTTTTTGACAAGTTTTGTTAACACAATTTTAAAAATTTTTATCCTGAGGTGGTTCTGAGATTTTGGGAGTTGCAATTAAGTTCTCTTTCATGGTTGCCCTCTGTTTTTATTATTAGGGATGGCTGGCATTATTTCACATATTAACTAGAGTGTTTTTATTATTAGGGATGGCTGGCATTATTTCACATATTAACTAGAATGTTTTATTATTAGGGATGGCTGGCATTATTTCACATATTAACTAGAATGTTTTTATTATTAGGGATGGCTGGCATTATTTCACATATTAACTAGAATGTTTTTATTATTAGGGATGGCTGGCATTATTTCACATATTAACTAGAATGTTTTTATTATTAGGGATGGCTGGTATTATTTCACATATTAACTAGAATGTTTTTATTATTAGGGATGGCTGGCATTATTTCACATATTAACTAGAATGTTTTTATTATTAGGGATGGCTGGCATTATTTCACATATTAACTAGAATGTTTTTATTATTAGGGATGGCTGGCATTATTTCACATATTAACTAGAATGTTTTTATTATTAGGGATGGCTGGCATTATTTCACATATTAACTAGAATGTTTTTATTATTAGGGATGGTTGGCATTATTTCACATATTAACTAGAATGTTTTTTTATTGTGTCCTCAGATTCCTATCAAGGCTTTATAAATACGCCACTGGTTGTGCCATATTTGTTTGGGAGTTTAAGTGTGGTCATGACTGGATGAATCTGAAGGTAACAAGAATGTCTATAGTAGATAATTGTATACTTAAGCATCTTTTTAGAAAGAAATCATCATATTCATTTCTTGATAATTGTGTAGGTTTTGTGTCTTTGGTGAAAAATGACAAAAAGTATTCTGGAATTTTTTTAGGATGCATGGAAGACGTAATTTTGAATGTAGTCTACAATGCAGTGATAGGGAGGACTATGAAGTTTAATTAAATGGTGACGTACCACAGAAATGTGTATAAAAGCAAAACATATTTCCCTGCACAAAATCTCAAGATAGAGCAGTGATACATATTTCTCATGTTTTTGTTAGCATTTAAAAAAGTGTGTGAATCAGTGTTCTTTGCTGTTTATATTGACATAATTTACAGTTAACTCTTGATTCTATGACACTTCATGGTTCCTGGGAAAAGGGTCGTTATTTTGAAGAGGTCATTAATAGAATTTTGAGTGACCTGTGATCCCTATTCTCAAAAATTCCACTTAAGCTAAGGTGACCAGACATCCCAATTTTTTCAGGACAGTCCCAATTTTCGAGGTCGTGTCCCAAATTTTTAGAAGGTCATTCAGGATGGCCGTTTGTCCCGAATGTTGGGCCCCGACAGTGTTGACTCATGGTTTGGCCGGTTTTGGGTGGATTTGGGCCAGACCAGGGAGGGAGAAATGATGTTCCAATCTCAAGCATGTTAGAGATTGTTGAATTTTTGCTCTGCCTGCCTGGGACTAATGCATCAACAGAACGAGCGAAAACTCAATAACTATTGACACTTTAAGATCCATTTTGATTACGAAGGTTACCTTCAACAAAACTTGTTCAGACTTTTATATAATATTGTTTTCTAAGAGAGACATGTTGAAAAAAATTCATTCATCAGCAAAATATGAGATAAAATAGTTATTGTAACTCAATTTTTTGATAAAAGTAAAATAACGAAGAATGTCATTGTTTTTATTTAGTGTCGTTATTTAATAAATCATACTCCTTATGATAAATAATTTATTTAAAAAAAACAACAATTGTATTCACTTTTTTTAACAAAACACCCCTTGTAAACAGCTTCCCCCCCCTCCCCCCTTTTCTCAACATCACACACACACACACACACTCCCTCCACTACTCTCCCCTTTCCACTACCAACCATTTATGAGCTAAAACAAGCGTCCCGAATTCGGGTCAGAAAAATTTCGTCACCTTAGCTTAAGCTTTACTTATGCTGCTTTTGAACTGCTCTCACTGCAAAATTACGTGTTGCAGTACTCAATATAAAATCTTGATCATATGAGTTCTCAAGTTACTTGGGAAGGGGCACGTACACATTATGCACTTGTAAGATTGACTTTGTTTGAACTTAAATGTTTTACCCCCCCCCCCCCCCCCCCCAAACATCAAAACTGCATTTTTCATTTTAAGTTCATGTTTAGTCGCCTGTAGCTGGAAAACAACACATTGTTTTTTTTAAATTATTTATTTATTTTAAAGGCGTCTTCCAACTAAAATTATATTCTTAAAAAGCATATAGGACCTCCTTATGTCACCAAAATTTTAAGTCTAAACACACCCCACGCCACACAACTTTTTACGATTGCAAAGTCAATTTTCAATGGCTTCTTAACAAAAAAACAAATGTGATATTAACAAAACGTTAATTTATTTTAATAGGCAGACTTCCTAACAAAATGGTATCCCGGACACTTAAACAAGACCTACCGTGTAGAGCAAAATTCTGTAAAAATTGTACGCAGCATAGCTTTTAACAAATTCACATTCCATTTCAAATAGTTTTTTTTTTTGCAGGGGATTCAGAGAATTTATTTATAAAACAATGACTTGTTATTAACATAAAATTACTTATTATTAAGTTTCCCTTACATAGTTCCTGTAACATTTGGGTGGAAGTAAGGTGGATGATGGAATATGGTAAGTATTGCCAGTGAACAGGCAAGACCATGTGTATGACACTTGTGAGAGAGTCGGGCTGCGCACGCAACCTGCAATCAATATCGCAAATGTTTGGCCTACAATAGCTTGCTTTTTTTTTTTGCTCGAGGGTTCAGCGACAGCTGCTCTGCTTGTTGACTGATACGCAACGTATCATATAGAGAGCACAAAGACAGTCTTTAATCTCTCACTAAATAAAAGGTATTTTACCCCAGTTTTGTTGTACTGGCAGACGTATTGCCTTTAAAATGAATCTTTAGAAGTGCTGATTAACTTAAATGATTGAGATGTGCTAAAAATACTTCCAAGTTAAAAAATAATGTTTTAAGAATTTGGCACAAAAATGGAAGGGTATACATAAACAGTGATTTAAACCTCAAAATAGATATAGCTATACCTAAACATCTTTAAGCATGCAACAAAAATTAAAACTCGCATGCAATATCGAACAACTTGACATGTGACAGCACATCTTTAATTTCTAACGAACAACTTGACATGTGACAGCACATCTTTAATTTCTAACGAACAACTTGACATGTGACAGCACATCTTTAATTTCTAAATACAGAACCGGAGCTATCTCGCATTCATGCTTATGAATGTTAATTTGTTTTTGAAATAGAGTACAGCACAGTACTATTAATTAATTTACAAATACACCCATATTGTATACTGTGGACTGTCCAGCTTACACACGGAATGAATTAAACACTAGGGAAATAAAATAACAATCAGCCCTTCCCCCTTTCTACTTCTTGATGAAGACCTTTATTTGATGTCTGCTCCTTCTTAGCATCCATTTTCTCAAAGTTTTTGACACGTCAAGTTCAGGTAAAACAGAGCAGGAGAATAAGGAGACAGGAAAGGGCAGACTGCAGGAGTCCTTTGTCGGCAGATTAGCGGAGTATATTGATTGAGTGATCACACATACAAAACAATACAGTGGATCCCTCGAATTAAGCGAGCATGGCATACTAGGCCTGCCCCAACAAAAAATGAAGTACTGAACAGTGCATGTAAAACTTAAAGGCGTTACATTCTCTGGGGCTGCGAGTCTGACGGAGAGGAGGAGGAATACGCGGGCGGAGCAAAAACAATTAAGCGGTTCTGGTTATTAAAAGACTAACACGATTGCTGCAAAACGATGAAGTTCCAGCGGCGTGCACGACGCAAGTCCACTTTCTTCGGCTCGCTGGTCTAGACTAAAGATGGTGGCGCGGAGATGCAGTTACCTAACGGAGATCTCCTGCCAGCACCATAAGGAAAAAACCTAGATTCATACATTTGAGCAAGCATACATGTAAAAGACAATTATATCCATTAAAATACTCTGGAGAATTTAGCAAATGATTCCGACACATAAAAGGTATTCAATAACGTCAGAAGTCTCTATTGCTATGTGTGCAGGGAAAAGTGAACTTACTTGGAAAAGTCGGAACAAGCTTGCAGAGCAAGTAGGAAATCATAATAAAACATACGAAACACTTTACACATAAATGACCCTTCAATTAAACAATAATTTAATATGTGAACTGAGAATTTAAGTGTGGACACTTCGCGTGGCGGTCGCCGGAACTTCCAAGATCATTGACTTTATATTTTAACAGAAGCTGCAAAATCGAAATACGCCCTTTTAAAACGAAACAAGTATAACACAAACTCTATAAAATTATATTATTAATTTAGTGTGTCTCAAGTCAATGGTTCGTAGCATTACGTAAACCATGTGGTATGTCATCTGAAGCTAATTGCACTTTGCACTTAGGGAGCAAACTGGAGATAATGCTTTCCCGTGTTTAAATTAGACTCTTTACTTTTTGGGGAGCAAAACACTTCACCACAATAAACACATATGCAGGAGTTTACTCTTGGTGAGGCTGGTCACTGGATGGTTTGCTGACCCGTTTCTGCATGAATGACTTGAAAGACATGTATACTAACGCACAGTCTTGCGTGGCTGGTGCACGAGCGAGAAGTATTGGTCTGCCTTCCGAGCGAGACAGCTAGGGCGACGTCAACACTGACAAACACGAAAAAACTCTCATCGCCATTATAATTGTACTCACTATATTTAATGCAAACTCTTTATATAAGTTATACATACAGTATTTAAAATTAATCATTAAAAAAAAATGAACAGAAAAACACTCGGTAATAGTATTGATGAAACTAGTACAACTGATTAGCTTGGCTCCTGGTTAGCAACTGGACATTCAGATCCACCTCACATTTTTCATTAATAAAGAAACTAATTACTATTATTAGATAGCATAGAATTAAAACTGAGGATGAAAGCTTTCTTAGCAGCTGTTGAATTAACATTTAATCTATTAATGACACTGAATACAAAAACCAATAAAAATCACTACAGATTGTGCTGTTAAACTCAGTCATAGGACTCTTAATTCTAATGCATGAGGCTTTGCTGACATGTAAACTTGAGATAGTCCAACTCAAAAAATTTCCCTATACTATGTAAAAATGAAGACATACATTGGAGTAATAAATAGTAATTCTGTGGTTTGTCAACATCACAGGATGTCTACACAGTATCCTGAAAAGACACAAACATACATCTTTATTTTCAAGTGGAAAACTGCACGTACTGATGTTAGAAAATGGCCTTTTTGGGAAATGATAATGTAAATGATCACTTTTCAGAATTTTTCCCTATCCCTTAAGAAATGTTCCTAAAAGACATAACTATCTCATTTCCAAAATGGATGTGTCTGAGTACACACTCTCTACCATAAGAAACACTAGTGAGGATTTCAATAGACCATAAAAATAAAGTAAGAAAACATTTTTAAATATTAATATACTTACATCATTAACAAACACCTCCATATTTTTTCAACACTAGTATTTAAAAAATTTTCTCTTAAACCTGCAAAATAACAATAGAGCCGTTTCCGTTCGTGGTTACAGAGCTGTTGGATGGCTGTATAATGTTACTTCTGTCTGCGTGTGTTTGTGGGCAGAATATTAATATTTTTTAACTACTTATGTTTTGAAGATGTAAAATTTTCTTTAAATGCTGGTAATAAAGCATACAAAATCTCACAGTTGTTTCTACTGCCACTGTTTATTGCTTCAGGGCAGTGATTGTTAACAAATATAGTCCTCAAAAATAGATTTTTGTGGATTACTTCAGATTTGGTTGTGATTGCATTTTTACTCAAGTGGTCTAAAAGATCAAGAAATGATGGCCTGAAAGGCATAAAAGAACAAAACAAAATCATTGAGATAAACTGTATGTAGATGCTGTTGTTGCTAGAACTGATAACAAGTTTGTGTCATAGGAGTGTAGTTAAAATCCAAAGGACTATGATGTGATTGAGGATTGTAGGTAGGTAGGTTGGCCTGAACATCTCATCTCTTCAACAGCGAGGTCATTAGAGACGGAGAAAGTTGTTCAGAGAATCCGGAGTGAGGAAGGTATTGGCCGCTGCCTGTGGTAAGGAACAATCCCAGCATTCTCCATGGGAAAGCAGAATCAAGATGGCCTGACTGGGATTCGAACACAGGTTCTCCCAAACATGAATCAAAATGCTTACCACTGTGCCACCTTGCTCAGTGATCAAGGATTGGGTCTTTGTAGAAACATGGCTGCCTGTCCAATACTCGCTGGAGCCTTCAAGACTGAACTAAGACCATTGTTCGTAATGTTGCAGATACTGCCCTTGCTTGAGTGGCTATGATGACTCGTGGGAGCTCAGCAGAAACCATGGGAGTTCGAATTGTGAATTTATCAGAAGTAGCCACGACTATTATAATAGAATACTCCAAGACAATGAGCAAAATATGCAAACAAGCGGTACTGTTACCTGTGTAGAGGCGCATCTGTGTCAATCATACGTCATCCGGCCAGTCTTGTGCATCAACTACATGTTGTCTGGTGCACAAATGCTTCATGTACTGACTGTACGTTGGCAGGAACATGCCACATGTTAAGTTAAAAACCTAAAAGTTCTTCAACAGTGCCATTAATTAGTGAGATGTGTGTTTATAAGATGTATTTTTGTGGTTTTCATTATGGTTAAGCTACGTTATGTATACACTGTACATTAATATATTTAAATACAGAAAGTACGGTTAAGGTGTGCAAAGTTACTTTTCGTGTTGTGTGTTCCCGCATTTTTGAAGGTGGGAATTGTGCAGGATGATGCTGCTTGTCAGCAGGTTTTCCCTGGGATATCTCGTTTACCCTGCCCTTGCATTCCGGCGCTACTCCATATCCTCACTCCATACCTTCACCCTCATCGGCTCTCAAGACCCTGATGTTAAGAGCCGTCCAATCCTCTCAACCTACTTCGTGTGCTGTGCCATTTCCGTATATATTTTCAACCAATGGCAAAATAGGCTCTCTGTTATTGTTCCATTGCCTAGTGCACTCAAGAATTTATTTAATATTAGAATAATAAAGAGTTTTCCAGTAGCTGCTTTAGTACAGGCAATTGAACATGGCCTAAGACGCCACAACTAGTTGACATCAATGTGACAGGATGTAGTTAAAGGAGCATGTTGAGAATGTCCTTTTGTCCAGTTTACTGAGAGTGGACAGCAGTAAACTAGAGACCTCTGCTTTGAATGATTTTAGGTCTTTGGTGCATTTGTGGTGTCTGCGGGTGCTAGTTGAAGAGAAGTATGCGTGGTGTTGAAAGAGGTTGTGTCTGGTAATGTAAGCAAGTGGCACATGGTACGCTAACACACGTTCTCGAACCAGGAGAGTATAAACCACTATGATGCCCTACCAATCTCCGAGCATTTACAGAACTCTTGTGCCATTAGGGATGAGGCTCACGTACTTGTGTGCTTATAGTCACAATTACCATTACTTTCAGTTCTTTTACAATGCTTTAGTTCCCTATTGTACATTTCTTCCTATCTTAAACGTTAGTGGCAGTAGTTATTGGCTGGAGTTGAGAATGTAGGTGTACTATATCACACCATTGTTCATGTGTTACAATGGCGTGTGCTTCAGTATTTAGTATTCGTTGTGTTTACTTCATGGGAGATAGTGTCATTAGTCTGTGCAAGATTTGTTTTTTATGTATAAAGAACTTTGGAACTGAGTCACAGTAAGTTGTTCTGTTTTAGTTCATACACATTATTTATCAAGAAAAAGTAAGTTACTGGATAACAAGTACGTATTTCTTTGGAGTAGGTTATTGATGTCGTAGGGGAGCAAGTTAACATTTATACTCACGCCAAAGACTAGTTAGTAACTGATAGTATGTCTGCTTTGCAGTACGTATATTGCCTAGCCATGCCTTCAGAAAGCTTGCTGTGATTATTAAGTGACCAAAACTTGTGATTAGTGCAGAGTGACGTTGGTGTTATACCCTATTGGCCACACAGACATTGCAGTCATTAGCTAACGCCTTGTCATGCATAGGGGATCCGGCTTGAAGTTGTTGCAACCACCATATCATGCACAGTTGTAGTCAGTGCTTCCTAAACTGTCTCCCTTGTTCTAAAGGGTTGGTTGTGTTAAATATTGCAGTCTGTGTCTGGTTGTCCATGTAACTTGGCGAAACATCACAGGGAAAGAGACTTGTGGTTAACTCACAGTTACACCAACCTTATCCTTATTGGCAGACAATCATTCTGTTACAGTTATTGAACCCTGATGTCTCCTTGTATTATTAATCATTTTTGTTTTGTTCAAAAACTTTATTTGCTAGCATCATAGGTCAGCTAAGTACCAAAATATTTTATTGTGCATGTCTGGTACAATGCATTGTTTTGTCCATTAATTAATGTACAACTTTCTTCATTGTTTATTTTTGTATTTGTAGTTTTAGTGCCATGGTATATAGGCTGTTCACGGTAAAGTGAGCACTTTTGATGCCCTAATTTCTTTTTCTTTCAGCCACTTTTATACTTTAACCACCTTTTTTAAATAAATATTGGAGTCTAAATATTAAACACAGGGCATATAGTCCACCACACTCTGAAGTTAACGCCTAAGACTAAAATAAAATATATTTATTGACTTATTCCAAATGAGAGGACTTGCAAAAGTGCTCTCTTTACCCTGAATAGCCTATACATATGGATTGTAACTGAATAACACTCACAGCTGACAGCTGCAGATTCGTTGCAAGAAAAAGTTTCAAACCTGCCAGTACGTGACTTTGTTCTAAAGTGATTCGTCTTGGCGGCGTACATTTTCAAGCTGGAGTAACGTGTGTGGATAATGTTTAATGGAATGAAAATTCATGACCACTGAAAACAATGTTAATCATAATGTTAATTCATGGAGTTAATAAGGTTGCCACAATTTTATGCATTAAATATCATGGCAAAGTAGCATAGTTAAGTTCTAAATCATCTGTAATTAGGTAATCAACATATTGAATTAATGAAAACTATTACAAGGAATTCAACCCTAAATGTATGGACAATAAGAAACTGAAGAAGTGTAGTCATTCATGAAACTCTTTAATTCAACATTGTGAGCAAATATTGTGTCAGTGGTTCATTTTTTGTATGCTGTGAACTAGTGTATCTTATTGCGATGCAATGCATCACTCTGCAAAGTATTTGTTCAAACGCTAGCAAAGTAGAATTTCCCTTTCTTGCTTTTGCTGTATTGATTTCTGTAAACCTTAAGACTTCAGTTTAGCTTTAATTAATTTATGATCCATGTGCTTTCAAAACAGGTGCCTACAGGGAACCTTTATTAGAAACCTGCAGCTGCATGTTTGTGTTATCCATTTACTACCCATATTTTGTTTTGTAGATGATTGTAAATATTGTTTGGATGCCCCAGTTATGTCCTCTGTGCTCGCCTCATGTTTGGTTTCCAAACATCACAACGTGAGTGTCAGTAACCCAAAGTACAAACTGTTTATCTGCCTACGGGTCGGTGTCACAAGCGTATCGTTTTGTCTCGTCTGGCATTGTCAATCCTCGGTGAGGTGGTTGTAGAGTGCTTGCCTATCAGTTAATAGCAAGATTGAAGAATTTGTCTGATGGCAGGTTAATTTGTACATTCAGATAAGTCTTTGTATTCTCTTAAAATACATTTTTTTCAGGCTGCTGTGAATTTTATAGCATTCTTTTTTTTTCAAAGCAGTAAGTCTGTAAAATTTTTATAGTAATAACTCCGTACGTGTAATTTTGTTTAGTTCTTAAAGCATAAAAAAACTCTCCTCTAACAAACAGTAGTAATTTTTCTCAGAATTTTATGAAACTGTGCAACTCCATGTGCAATTTTTGCTGTAATGTGATCTTTTAAATATTATCGGGAGTCCGTAGGAAAATATTGCTTGTTAAATCAGTGTTTGCATGTACAGGTTTATCTCAGTAAATATGTATTGTTACATCTTATGTATTTAACAACCACCTCAATACATTAACAATAATACAATCGCCATCTTGTCCATACACTCATGCCAACCTACCATACACAAACTTCCTACATCCTTATAAATACACTACAACTCCTCCCCCCCAGTATTAGGAACAATACAAGCACATATTGATGCTAAACCTATACAAAGTCATTATATTTGCTGTTGGTCCCTGCTCCTGCCCGCTGGGAACGTCGCAGGCTCGAAGATGAAGCACCATCAAAAGGCAGCTCTTTTGACCTTGATTCAAGTAGCTCTCCCCTTTTGGTTCCCTTCTGCTGCTCTTCCGTAAATGTGTTGTATTCACTGTGTTCCTCCGGAAACCCAAGAAAATGGCTCTGATCCTCGTCCTCGGTTCTGGTCCCTCTTCCATCGCAAGAGGACAATCACTGCCAGCATGAGCCGCTGGTGGTAGCAGCCTGTGTGGGGAGGAGGATCCAACTTGCCATCATCCTTACCCCGGTCACGCAGATGATCCACATGTCGCATTGCTACCACACCATTCTCCTGCAAGATCTTGTACCACATCTGTCCTGTAGTCAACACTACTGCAGGCTTCTATTTATCACCTGTTAGTCTTCATTCCCACACGCGTTGCTCTGGGTGAAACGTCCGGAAAGGTGGCATTTGTTGCAATTTGCATGCCTGATGGTTGGAATGCATTCACAATCCACATTCTGGCCTGACATCCATCACAGTGCATTCTTAGCAGTTTGGACCCATCTTTCTGCCATACCATTGCTTGCCGGATGGTATGGAGGTGTTCGTACTTGCTGAATGCTATTTCTCCTTAAGAACGTAGTAAATTCCTCTGAAGTAAAACTGGTACCATTATCCAAAATTACACATTCAGGTAATCCATGCGTAGCAAAGATAATTCGTAGGATTGATACTACCACTTCTGAAGTCATCATTCAGGTCGGAGTGATTTCTAACCATTTAGTGTAGACATCCCCCTCAATCAGGAAATTTTGTCCCTGCAGCAGTCCTAGGAAATCTATGTGCAACCGTTGCCATTTATAGGTAGGTCTGGTCCAAAATGAACTTCGTACAGCTGGTCTACTGTGCTTTGTTTGCTGGCACAATTGGTATTCGCTTATAACCCTCTCAATGTCCTCACCCAGACCCGGCCACCAAAAATAACATCTTGCTAATTCCTTCATTGCCACAATGCCTGGGTGAAGTGCATGATGTTCTTCAAGAATAGGCTGTTGCAGACGCTGATGAATTACCACTCGATTGGACCATAAGATACACCCATGTGATAAGGGTAGTTCATTAAAACGGGGTTTGAATATTCCCATCACTGGCAAGGTCTGACAGTCCTTGAGATTCACCCTCCCATTCTCAATCCAAGTCTTGACCGCCCGCTGCAGCTATCTCAATAGCATCGTATGGAGCATGCTCTGATTCCAGGAACAGTACATCAGCAGGATGAGGGGGTCTTCCACCGTATCTGGTAATGGCAGCCTACTTAACGCATCTGCATTTCCTAACTGCTCCCCTGGCCTGTGCTTGAGAGTATAGAAGGAGGAGGAGAGAAACAGTCACCACGGTATCATACGAGGCAATAACTTACTTGACATGGGCTGGCCCTGGTCAGAAAAAATTGTGAAAGTCCTGCCCAATAGGTACTTTTGGAATTTGTCCACGCCATACACCAAGGCAAGGACTTCCTTATAGAATTGACCATAGTTACATTCTGTGTCCGACAAAGTCCTGGAAGCAAACGCCAGTGGCCGTTCCTGCGCATTCTTTTCCTTCACTGCCAATGCTGCCCCCAACCCATATGGGCTTGTATCACACGTTAGTACTAAAGGTTTATTTCCATCATAATGAGCTAACACGGATGTTGCCTGCAACAATGTCTTGCAGTTCTTAAAGGATTCCCTCTCAGGTCCAAAATTCCATGTTGTATTCCCCTTCAGAAGTCTGTGCAGGGGTTCCGCAATGTAAGTTTTCCCTTTTAAGAAACTCTCAAAAAAATTCAAAAGCACCTAAGATAGCTTTCAATTCAGTTTTGTTCTTCGTCTCAGGTGCCTCATAAATAGCACGGACCTTTTCACCATCTTGCTGAACGCCAGCTTTGTTCACTATGAATCTAAGAAAACGCACTTGTGGCACTCTAAATTTACACTTCCCTTTATTTAACGTCATTCCCACTTCAGTCATCCTGTGCAAAACTTCCTTTAATCTTTCATCATGCTCCGGGACACTTGACCCTGCAATGACAAAGTCATCCAGGAACACTGCAACCCCTTGAAGTCCTTACAATAGCTGCTCCATAAAATTGTGAAATATACCGGGAGCTGCCGACATCCCTTGTGGTAACCGCATCAGTCACTTTGATGCGCTTAATGTCCATATTTCAGCGGTAGCATCATCTACCGGCAAATGAAAGTAGGCTTGCTTCACATCAAGTTGTGAAAACACTTCGCTACATCTGAGGTTAACCAACAGTTCCTTGATGGTGGGAAGGTGAAACCAGTAAGACAGTTTGCGAATCATTTACCCACAGGTAAGTTTATTGCTCATTGAGCTTCGTAATGTGCAGTACAGACCCAAAATTACCTACACATGCATAATGAACACAGTTTTGTACACTTGGGTCTGAATGAGGTAAGGGGAAGGAGAACAGTACAAAGTTGCATCTGTAGTTAAATATGCTGGCTTACCTCATGTTTAATAATATCCAACTGTTGTACGAGAAATTCTGATTTCCAGGAATGCATACAGCACTTTTGAGAGCGCCCATTGTAATGCTTCCTTACAACTACGTATGACCTTGAGGCATTTATACATTTTTTACTAAGGGTTCCCCTTAAACTCAGTACCCACTACTAGTATGTCTCTTCCTTTCATTACTTTTGTCCAGTTATGTTGTTTTTGATATTTCAGTGAGCATAATTAATTGCATTTTAGAATGGTTGTAAATTCACTTCACCAAAACAACAAAAAATGATTTATTTTTTATTTTGGTAAGGAAACTGATTGCTGAATGTATAAATAAGAAAATATAGTATTAAAATTCAACGAACATTTGAGTGATCATATGTTCACCTAGTCGTATTACCATGACAGTGTTTGTGTGTACACCTGATTGTGTCAAGTATTATAATATTACATTTCAGTGGTTGTGAATGAAAACCTTGTATCACATTTTGGGGAAATTATTTTTAAATTCTTTTGGTTGGAAAATTTTGTCTCTCTTACTTTACTGTGGTGCTTTCTTTTCATTCATATATACAGCTGGAAAATGCAAGCTACAAAGTTTTCCAACCAGCAGGATGAAAATTAGCTTTCGCAGAAAATGTGAAGATACAAGGTTTTCATTGTAAGCCATTGTAATGATGTTTTTTTCAATTGACTGCATTGGACACACACTCATTGCATCCTATAAATAAGAAAAAGGTAATTATCAAGCCAGTGCCTCAAACGGGTGCTTATTTGTTGGCCATATTTGCACTTAAATTGCCACGCTGACTGTGGCGGCATTTCAAGTATAATGGCACTCGGTGCGAGCGCAGTGCATTTGGACCATGCTGCTCTTAGCCAGTGTACAGTAAGTGCAGTCCAATGCAGTAATTGAAATTCTCTGCAAAGTAATTACACAACACTATACTTGAAATGTTAACAGACTCTGTTTAAGTTCAGGGACTTTATTACAGTATTTATTTCTTCCATATGCATACCACTCATTTCCAATGTACTCCAAGGAAATATTGTAGAAACACTGTTACATTCTATAATCATTGATGGTGCCATGCAAATTTTATTGTATATTTTTAATTGAATTTGGTTGATTTCGTGTCAGTCTGTGTTTGACATTATGTAATAAAAAATTGACAAAATGTTCAGATTTTAGTTACCTTTTTAATTAAACAATTCTCATTAGCACAGTCCTTCTTTACTTTATAAATTCTTTTATAGTGTTAAAAAGAAACACTTGTGATATTTCAGATGATATTGTAAGAGGTTCAGCTGATCAGGACACAGGCCGTCGTTGCGTGGCAGGGGTTTGGAAAGTGAGAGGAAGTAACATTTGGGATGTAACCTGACTCATGTCGAGAGCCACTGGAAAATCAATGCCCTGTAAACAGTTTGGAAGCTATGGGTGGGAAAGGGGGGGTGGGGGGCTGATTTAAATTATGTTGTGTGCATGAATGGCATTGCAACTTCAGTGCACACAATCCAAGCAAGTCTGTCGACTGGACCTTCGTGTGCCCGTAGCATGAAGCAGTGGCTTCTGTTACATGGAGTATAATCTACACATCTTACCACATTTTACAGTATTGTCTCCTTTTAAATCAATAATTTTGGAAGCCAGTAAAAACTTGACAAAAGTACTTTTTGTTTCAAAATGTATTATTTGCTAAAGTTTTTGGCATGATCTTCCCACATGTGTTTTTATTAAGTATCATTTGAAGAAGCAACAGAAATCATTGCATTTTTTAAAAGCTGACATTTTACTATGTCAAATGTAAAAACGAGTTTTGTACAGTGCAGAAAAATGCAAGCACTAAAAAAGTGAAGGAACTTTTTGTTGTATGATCATAATATGATAGCATAAAACTGGTATGCAACATATTAAAATCAAGTACAGTAATATAAAAATAGGAGCCCAGCTGTATTTGCTACACCTCAAATACATTAATATTCATAACAGCATAATTTTTCGTGACAGTTGATATTTATACATACTTGAATTGTTGGTGTTGGTACAATGTATGGTATAAAATCCATGCATGATATTCAGTTTTTTGTATGGCTTGTAAAATTATGCTGAACTTTCTAGCTACATGAAAGCATTAAAGTTTTTGATATATGTACTTAGTTATGAAGAAAAATATGTTTACTGGATACTGCTGTATAGTAAAAGCACAAATAAACCACGTAAATTTGAAAACAGTAAATACTTAATACTGTACTTGACTACTGATGAAGTGTACAGAACCTCTGGATTTTTTAGTTCATTTTTACAACTGTACTACTAACTGAAATTTTTATATATTAACCTTTGTAAATTAAGAATAAGAAAGTTGATGCGTATTTTTAAAACCAGATCCACTTATGGTCATTGTTGGAAACAAATCACTGTGACTAGTTCCTTAAGAGGACATAAATCTCTGGCATATCTGTTTAAATGATATACCTCCAAGCTAAAATATGGGACTGACTCTGCTTGAGAAGTGTTGAACTGTATTTTTTTATATATTGGTTTGTTCCACCACAAATGAACATTGTAAGATGTCTGCCTTATGAACTGTTTCCTTCTCAAATGTGTACAATTAGATTTCCTAGTGTCTGTCTTTGTATTTCTATATTTTTTCTGTTCCATTCCGTCAGCCAATCAGTCATTACAATAAAAGAACAGTTTTGAGTAAAACTTGTGTCGATTTTCTGTTGAATTTCCAGTATGTTTAATAGCAAAAAATTCACTATTTTATACCTATTTCTGTCAAATGCTCTGAAACTTGCTTACATTTTTAATGTGGTGTCATGTTTGACAGTTATATATTTCAATATAAAATTACATGTTTTAAGTCAAATGGTGCTGCTTATGTTGCAAATAAATAACAATAAAAATGTTACAACATTGAGTTAAAGGGAGCTGAAAGAAGTTTTCTTCAACAATTAATTAAAAGGAGCTGAAAGAAGTTTTTTTGATTAATTTTGGTACATCGTATGTAGTTAACAAAAATTATTTTAAAAACTTTGTAGATTCGCCAAAAAAATATCACAAAAAGACACTATTGTTTGTTAAAATTGCAACACCCAGAAAGAATGGCATGAATGAATCCAAACTCGGACGATGTATGGGATAGTGTACCAGCAATAAATGATTACGATTTCAGAGAGATGATGTACACATCACATAGGCCCAGCAATGCTCTCTCTTGTGTGACCGGAGAGGTCAGTGTTACGCCAAGCTAAGTCAGTGAAGAGCCGTCAAACAAAGTGAAAGCAAGTGCCAGTATGCCTTGTCGACATCAAAAGGCACCATATCAGCATGTGAGTGAGTTTGAACGGGGCAGTATGATCTGTCCCCGGGAAACGGATTTGTCATACTGTGACATTTTGGCTTGTACAGAACATGCTACTATAACAGTGATATTTGTGTAGAATCAGTGGATAGAAGAGGGTCGTATGCAGCAACGAGCGGGTACTGAACCACACAGTGAGCACAAACACCTCAGACTGCAATTGGCACGTGGGAAACATTGTTGGTGTTCTGAGTGGCAAAATGTAATGTTTTTAAACGAGTCCCACTTCAACCTATCCTACAGTGATGGTCGTATATGTATTAGATGCAATCTCAACTCCTACATATTGAGAGCAATCTGAACAGCAACCGCGACATCGGGGAGGTTTTAGATAAGGTACTGCCCATCCTTCAGGCAACTCTACGTGCCATATTTCAGCAGGACATTGCCCGGCCACATGTGGCGAGGAATGTACAAGCCTTCTTCAGTGAACGACGGGTACCACTGCTTCCCTGGCCTGCATGTTCACCTGATATGTTGCTCATCAAACATGTCTGGCATATGGTTGGTCTGCAACTTGTACGTCACAGTCCTCCAGCAACCGCTGTTGATGCTTTGTGGACTCTCACACAAATTGCGTGGAGGGAGATTCCCCAGGAACATATCCAGGTCGTCCTTGATTCCATGCCACTATGTTTACGGGTTCTGATTGCAGCACATGGGGGCTTTACACCATACTGAATTCTCAATGACAAAGATCATGTATAGTTCTGTAATCCTAATCAGTTGTGTACTGTCGTGTACCTAATCCGTGGTATAAAGTTAATTTCAATCACATGTATCGTTCTTGGTGTTGCTTTTTTCACAAATAGTGTACATATATACCTACAGCAGTTTCTATGCATAGGTGATGATACCAGGTGATTCAAAACACCACAATACTTAGTATGTTGTGTGAAACAGCAAACTAGTCATTTCTCAAGAGAGGACCCATGCCCGGAAAAGCATAGTTTGGGTGCTGTGGGGGCCTGTTCCATGGCCACCAGTTGTATTGCATTTCTTTATTGCTACTCACTCCTACACATTACAACCTTTACATTACAGCATGTTTTATCCTCCGTTTCCATCCTCACTCCTTTGTCCTCTCCACTCCAGTTTCGCCAACCTCCCTACACACTACTTACCTCATGCAACACATCTTCCCTTCCCTTAAGTAGTACACTTGTCTCACAACTGGTCATTCCACACCAGTGGAAATAATTTTGTAGAAAATAGTTTATTGGCCGAAAATACTTGAAATTAAAACAGAAAAAAAATTAAAAATTTGAGGTCGTTGGGGCTTGCCGGTGTGGGTGATGATGTTCACTCTCGATGTGTCTCCTTCACGGGCTTGTGGTAGACTGTTAGCGGGCAGCAGGCACTTGGGACTGAAGTCGCCAAGTGCCTGCTGCCCCACTCCTTGCACCAGGGTGCCATCTAAACTTTGACCAAATAAGGGAATGTCATTGTCCAGAATCCCTTCAGGAAGCTGTACGACCTCCATCGCAACCACTTCCAACGATATGTCGAACTGTGTCGTAGCAAAAATGAATTAAAATTTTACTACTACATTCTTGAAGGAAAAAATATCTATGAAAGTGGTGGCAGCTTTTATCTCCAAATGCTGACACGACCTAAACTACGATTACAGAAAAAGCAAATGCATGATCAATACTAACATGGCCAAAACTTCAAATACTGATAAAACAAGAGAAAATTAACCAAATGTCCCATTTTAATTATTATAAATTGCATCATTACAATCTCCAACACCAGCTCTGGAGAACTCCTCCATAACCACTTGCACACATCTACATTCGCAAAAGTGTGGGGGGCAGGGGGGGGGCACAATGTACCAGTGATTGCCACCAGAAACTTGTTAACACAGTTATAATTTAGCTATCACAAAATGTGCATAGTCTGAAAACACTCGCACAGTAATTTTATAAAACTGTGCAATGATATAGAGTCTGTGTACTGTGAGGTATCGCAAATACAAAATCATCATGGCTAGTGATAAATAAAACAGTCGGTATCACATAATAATTAAAACTACGGTTAGAGGCAATGTGCTGTGAAACATGTCTTTCTTCACCATTAAATCTAGCAAGCAAAACTGGTATTCTGATTGGGGGAAGCCGACTATGCTAAATTGGATAGTTTGTACAAAAGATAAAGAAAACTTTGTTGATAGGGAGTGTTCAAGAACTATACAAATACATTGTGTACTTGATTATATAACATGTGGCCAGCATGAGAGTCTACAACCACCTCTAAAAAAAATATATATATATATATACAGTCTAGAAAACTAGACATTAACACCATTAACTGTTGCTGCCATTGGTTATGCATACATGCTTACTCTCTCTCTCTCTTTGTTATAACAAAGCCCTTAAATTTTCTGTTGTAAAATGAACATGTGCACAAATATCTGTAATATGCAGGGGTGCGCTTGGCTTCACACTTTCTGCAGTCTGGGTCCACACTGCACCCTGCCTTCACCCATATCACTCTGGTATAGTGGTTATCCAGTGGCCTAAAATAAAGTGCCAGAAGTTGCACATTATTATAAAGAATGAATTAAGTTTTTGCCAATACTTAAATTTTGCAATTTTTATCAACTTGGGCACGAGACTCATTCCAAAAAATTCACAAAGAAATCTAAGTGCAAAGTAAACAAAACTTCTTACAAATTATTTTCAATACTAAAAAGTTTTTTATACTGAACAAGTATTTTACATCAGACCAGTTGAGTTGGAGTTTAAAACATGTACTTTACAGTGAAGTACTTTGTAATGGCTTACAGCTTACAGCCAGCTTACAGCTTACCGGCTTACAGCCAGCGGCACTAGAGCCCGTGATGGCACTCACCACGCACGTGTCACGTGTCCTGCACGTGTGCAAAGAGGCCAATAATTTTGAACTTTCATGTAAATGTTATTTGCAGTGTAAAATGTGTTCTATTTTATGTGCAGTGTTTAATATGCCTTTAAATGTTTTAAAGTGTTTGTACTAATTTTAAATTGTTTGGTTATAAAATTCAAAGTGCCTGCGGTACCGAGATTAAGAACACTTAATATTCCGGTATGAACGCAGTCATAAAAAGACACTAAAATAATATTGAAATTCATAAGAAAATTATAGAAATGTAAACCAATACTTAATTTAATTTGTGCCATTTTATTTTCAATAATTAAATATTTTACTCGGCATGTATAGCATTTCCGCTTACGTGAATCCTGTAGGCGGCCATTGCGACTCTTGTCTCTGGGCAGTCGTCCTAGGAGAGCTGGCGAGGTAAGACACTGTCACGTACGCACATCATATTATTGCACTGAGTTACATTTCCATAGTTCACTTTAGTTTACCGGTTAACCTTTGCTTTGCGTATGTTTTGCCAGACATCCCCAGCATTATGCTTTCGCTTTAATTATTTCTTATGCCCTCACGGCTTTTTGAAACTTAAATGGAGGGAAGGAGGAAAGATGTCACAGAGGACATGCAACCCACACAATTTGAATCAGGCGCCATCCACCTATGTTTATGGCATTTCATTGTAACTTCTGGGTTATTGCTATACACAATTTTAAGAGCTTTATTTTTATGTATGCATTTAAGGATAATTTTCATGTTTGACTATTTTATGGCAACATCACGTATAACCACGTGGCCGACTGAAGCCAAGCCTTTTTTCAGGGGTTTATGTCAGTTTTATTCAGGGTTCAATGTATTTTCCACATAAATTGATGCTTTTTGTACTTGACCACGCGGTTACAGTAATGTTTGATTTTACCGCCACCAGACATGTTACATGCCTGTAACCACTGCAATCTAAAGAGAATAATTATCTCAGCAAGAATAACCGTTTGTCTGAATTTAGTGTGCAGTTTCCATGCAGAAATATTGCAATTTCACCTGCACCACGTGGTCCGCTGCAAACTTCATCCAGCGGCATCTGCACCATCTAAGTTTGTTTTCACACATGTGTGTGTTTATTGTGAATATTCATCTCGTGTCCCATCTTGTTTCATGTATTCAAGGGTTTATGTAATCTGGTAATTAGTGTACGTCCACCCTAGCAGCTGTCGGCCCTCTTCCCTTGTGAAGGCTGTGCCTTCACGCACTTCTGTGAGATCATCCATCTAGGCGTACGCTAGAGTAATTGCGGGCTGGGGAGCACCCAGAGGCGGAATTGGCTAGTCATGACCGAGATAATCATTTCATTGGCATGTTGATGTGTATGCATAATAACAATAAAAACAAGTCTAGAATGAACTTAATTCTTTTATTCAGTAGTGACAAGTGTCCTAGCCACATATAATTTTTTAAGTGTTTATTTCCAGTGATGTTTAGTATTGCCTAAATGTTTGTAAGTACGCACGGGTGAGATGGACACACAGAACCCACAGCATCCCTGAGAACCCTGAGTCTCAATAGTGCGGTGATTGGGAAGCACCGCTGGCGCCCAAATTACCAGTAAGTATGTGTGTCATAGTTCATCTCGTGTCTCGCCCGACTGTGTCAAAGTAAACTGTTTGCAATGTCTCAGCTGCCGTACGTGAGTGAAGTTGAAGCAGTGTCTGCATGCAACACTGTGAGGTGCTAAGGGGAGGACTGTTCTGCTAGTATTTACCCTTGAAGCTGTGTTACATCAATTTCCTGCCATTGCACATGCACGATTACCTCTTGCCATGCATCTGCCAAGGTCAATGTGATGGAACTTTATTGTGAAAAATGTACATACACATTTTAAACATTGTGACAACTACTAAAGAATTTCGTACCAATCAAAATTCCAATACTATGAAATACACAGCCTCGCTAATGTAACAGTGTATTTTATAATGGTACAATTTGGTTTTAAGTTACATTTGTAAATAATTTTATTTCCCTGAAACTGGAGATCTTTGAAAGAAACACAATTACATAACCTAGAATGTTAGATCATGTCTGTAGAATTACAATTTTCGGCTTGTTACACAATTTGGATTATAGCAAATTATACAAGTTTAGACCCGAACAGAATGTGAAGCACGTTTTAAGCCACCAGTTACAAGGGGAGACTGTCCTTGTATCCTAAGGGTTGGGAGAATACTGCACCCATGGGGGGGGGGGGGGGGGGGGGGGGGGTGATATGTATGTAAACACTAAGCTACACTAAATAACAGACTGTTCATCCTAGCATTCACCAGGGGGTCGCACACAAGTCCTGGGCATAGCTCTATCATGGGTCACTTCCCACACTGGCAATTGAAACCCCAACGAACAACCTGAATGTGAGTGTTCTACCATACATCGTCCGGGTACGAGATGTTACTATGGCATTAAAATATTTTGATGTTAATGCTGCAGTGATCATGCCCTAGGTAGCTAATCCCTCTTGGGCAGAAAGCCAGTGTAAAGCATAGGGCATGTTGGTTTTCACGAGGGGACAAAGTCAAACACTGCAGTAGATATATTTCTCTGGTGGGTCACCTATGGCATCGGTGGTAGCGGAGCTCTCCTCTGCTCCGTTGACTGCGCTGGGGCAGCCGACTCTGGTTATGGCAGTGTATTCCTCAGTGAGATCAGCGGGTTCTATTCCAACTACTGAATTTCCACAAAGTGAAAGCACAAATTATTCATAGGGCAATCTGCCTTTGACTCTGCAGGGTAATGCAAAGAGTGGTTTCCTTTCAGTTGTTTCAGGAATAATGATAATGTTGATTTCTTCCACACAGTAACTTACGAGATCTTTTCAACTTATTGACAAACATGTTACAAATAATAAGTTTGAGGAGGCCCTGGAATTCACTTGATGGAATATGATCTTCATTACATCCACTTAATTTATGTGCAGAGAAATAAATACGGTAAAGAGAAATCAATAATATTATGTTAATCAATCTAAACATAAATATTCACTGTGAATAAAAATACTGCATAGGTTAATATAAATGCAATTCAGGTGGAGGCAACCTGATTACGTTAAGTTCATGATGCTTTGAAAAGAATGGGAAGATTAAATAAATTATTTAATTCCTTAATTAGTCCTAACTTGAATTAGGGATTGTCCAGAAGGCACCTCGTAGTGTATAATAGAATGCTCTTTACCCAACTGGTAAAGAGGTAGCTGGGCTAAGGCCTTACGGGGTTGTCCTTACGAGACGATGTCATAGTGACCTTGGTTTACCTGGAGAGGTAGGGGGGTAAGAAGGTCAAGACAACCCAGGAGGTTGGAGGCGCTGCAAATGTGGATGCCTTCTGGTGGCGGCATCCTCTGAAGCAGATGACGTCATCAGCGATCACGAGCAGACTACCAGCGCAGCCGAGAGCATCCAGCCCTTGTCATGATAACCCGACCTTCACAGTCTGGGGCATTGCAAGACAGAGTTGCCACCGTGGTTTAAGGGCCTCCACCCTTAGCCCGGTCCCCGACCTTCACAACCTCGAGGATAAGCAACTCCTGAGCTGTGGTCGGCACTGCCTTTTATACTAATTTCTGCTGACCATAGATGCTCAGAGGGGTGTGGGAGTCATCCCCACCTCTTAGAGGTGGAGCTTGTGTCATCACATGCATGAGCCATGGATCCTTATCTTGCCTGCCACTCAGCACGTGGTGTAGAGATCTCTGGTCAAGAGGCGCTTGAGGAGGCAGTGACTCTTTGTTGATTGGCCCGCTTCCTACAGTGGCACAAAGTTTGAATGGTGCGCTGTTTCTCTAGCGAGTGCAGCAAAGTAGAGCTGTGTTCATTCGGGCAGGGGCGATGATGTGACGGCTTCTTGGAGACTTTGGGTTGACGGTAAAAGCTAGGAGCACGGGGTTGGAGGTGTGGTGAGACTCTGTCAACGTCTGAAAGTCCCTAGTGTGCTGCCGTCATTACAGCGTATAAATGGATTTGTTTTGCCTAAAGAACTTTGCCATTATTCAGATGGGGTGAAGTCTGTCATTTGTAGTGCACTTTCTTTAAGCGAAAAATGTGTCATGCATCAAATGTCATTTCATAATATTTTTAGAATGTGTTAATACTGCTAGTGCACTGATGTGCAAGTCCTACATGTCATTGAGAATAGACATAGACAAACTACTAAAAAAGCAGTTATGGGTGTGGATGGAAAACCGAACTTAAGCAGACAGACCTATGTATTAGGGGCTGCGGTAGCCGAGTGGTTAGTCTGCTCACCTCCCGCCAATGCAAACTGGGTTCAATACCTGGCCTCACACTCAAATTTTTGCATGTGGGAATAGTGCCAGATGATACCACTGGTCCGAAGTGGTTTTCAACGGATCTCACGTTCCCCCACCCATTCATCCTGGCGCAGCTCCATACTCACCTCAATCACCCTCATCGGCTGTCAGGACCTTGCTGTGAAGAGCAGCTCAAATCTCTTCATTCACTCACTCACTCACCTACGTATGAGGCATTTTCCTGCATACCAGCGGTGCACTCGACAATGTATGGTGGCCAGAGGTGCTCTGGCGACTGAGACAGGGAACGACCATGAAACATCCTTAACATTATTGTTAATTATGTTAAAGAAATGTACAGCCAGCATGAAGTCAACCATGTGATAGTGCGGAAGAAACTCTCAAAAGGGATGTCACCAGCGATCTGTCCTTGGACAATTCGTATGGAATGTCTATTTCACTCGCTGTAACTACCACACAATAGTGAGATCTCTGTCTATACAGATGATGAATCACTCCGATTCCAGCCTGGATTCACACTGAAATTGAGACATAAGCTGATGAAATACTGAAAAAGATTGTTAGCTCTGATAGCAGCGTAAAACTACAATTTTCAGTATAAAAGCCAAATGTAAGTTACTTAAAACAGGGTGACTGGCCACTCACATGGTAATTTCAAGAAACTGTGCCTGGTGTGTACCTGGTAAAACATGAAACTCCAGCTGAAGTTTAAATTTTCTACGAATTTTAACTGGCCACCATGTACTGATTATGCTCATTGTTTTCAGTTATCAAAAGCAGTACCTTTAATGAAATTTGTCTTGTCCAATTTGTTTGGGGTGCATGAAAGTTGCTATTTTTCGTGAGAGTTTGAAAATATATATCTACATTAGTTTATTAAATGACTGGCCGTGGTCTTAATGGCAGCAGATGTTTGTAGATAGTCGTGATCACAGCCATGGTTATGGTATTAAAGTTATGTTATGTGCACAGTTTTTATTGTTCAGAAGTAATCACACGTTCATACAAAATATTACAGCTCTGTGGGAACACCACGAGCAAACGTGCCTCAAAATATTTGCACAGTAGTGCCTACAGTTAAATAAAGCAGTAAAATTTTACATTAATCATAAAAAATTAACATAATGACATTTTTGCTTGAAAGAAAATTTGTGCATGTATAGGTTGGCTATTTTGATAAGAGCTTTTGTTACTTACTAGGTGTTGGCATTAGTGTAACATTTGTTGGAAAAGTATGGTTTGTAATTGGTGATCAGTGTTTTCACATACTTTAAATACGGCAAGAGTTAGCACAAACTGTTTTGTTTTCATACAGTCGGAAGACCATGTACTAAAGTGTATGTGACACACGTGTAAGTACTTGAACCTAACGAAATATTCATCAACATGGGAACATGTTGTGCATGTGCAGTCTTTCAGCCATATGTATTGATGTGTAACATGTTTTATGGACATCGCAATGTGTAAAGACTTGCTTGCGCATGTGTATGCAAGGTTTTCCATAAAATGTTGTATTTCAAGATAAGTATGATGACCCACAACAGTAAATATAAGTTGGGAATGGAAGTCAGAAGACCCTAATTTTAAAAGTTCGGCACAATGCACGTTATGCAAAATGACAACCAATGCCTCCGGGATCGGAAAGACTGCTTTAACATGCCATGACGCTGTATCAACAAAGCGGGATGCTGCAGAAGATAGCAATTAAGCTAGACTACTCACTGAAGCCAGGATGATATGCCACGGACAATTTCTTTACCACACAATAGCCTTGCCACAGCTGACTCCTAAGAAGAGTATAAGGCCATACATGCCACAGGTACCACTCAGGGGTTGGCATGCAGGGCAGCTGATGCTGCTTGCCGATCATCAATCAGCATCCCACCGGCTACAGAGGGGAATGCGACCCAGCGCTCGGCCATCTTAGTTTAGAGCTGACACGCAAAACTCTTGTTACAGAACATCATTCTTCCTGGACACACATTGAAGCCTTTCATGTTCAGTTGACTCCGCTATCTCTCTGGCTGACTAGCACAGCTTGTTGAAGACTGCCACTCTCCCTGGATGTACATCGAAGCCATCAACGTCATGCAACTACACAGTCTCTCTAGTTTTGAACTATACCCTGCATTTGAGTCAAGAGTATCACCAGTATGCAGTTACCCTCGCCCCATGCACCTCCTCCTACCATCTTTGTTGGTAACCTAAATGTTATGTATAGAAGACTTCTTGTGTAAGTGCATATTGTTAGGTTGGTAGTGTGACTGGAAGATTGGATGTGTATAACTTCAAGTGAGTTAAGTGTGTTGTCTGTTCGGAAGCCGCCAACACGATGCCGAGTTTGGTGACTTGTAAATGCATGCAAGATAATGTAGTAACTTGGCAGGAACATAAAATTGGCGATAAGGATTAAAAATAGGACGAACAAGCGAAAATGGCAGCTCTTATCGGTTCAGTAGTTTAGTTCACACCGGACAAAGGGTCGTGGAGATCCTATTGTGAATGACTGTAATTTTATTTGTGGCAAACCAGATTAAGGATGATGACATAAAGCGTGCAGTTTTTTTTACAATGTGTGGTGCTGAATTGTATACTCTTGTGGCATCGTTATTGTGCCCTAAATCTACAGATTCAGTATCACTTGCCAAGGTATTTAGGAAGTTAAACAACTTCTTTGAACCAAAGCCCAGCAAAATAGTAGAAACATTCAAGCTTCTAAATCGAGTCCAGCAGGAAGGGGAGACGATTGCCAGGTATGTAGCAGAGTTGCGGAGGTTAATCACGCATTGTAATTTTCCCAACCTGGAACGTATGCTGTGAGATCAACTTGTTTGTGGCATTAACTATTAAGTTGTTCAGCACGTGCTTCTGGCCAAGGATAAGCTAAACTTCAAGGAGGCAGTGGATATTGCAATGGCGGCAGAGGCAACGGGGAAGAACATGGCGGAAATATGAAATTTCACGGCTACAAGCGAAGTACCTCAAGAAGAGATACAAAAAATGTGAGAACAGTTGAAGTCCCTAAGCCAGACAAAATGACTGTAAATCTGCAATGTTGGCGGTGCAAAAGAAGCCGTTCCTCAGAGAAGTGCTACCATAGCAAGACCGTTTGCCGGTTCTGTAAGAATCATGGACACATTGGGACAGAGGTCTGCGACGTAGCAGCAGTGAAGGAGTAGATATCAGTCCATCAGCAGCAGTTGTTAATGGTTGTATGCAAACATTATGCCAACAGTTAAACATACATTAGTGTCTAAGAATAAAGCAACAGCCTTCCATAATACCATAAGATAGTATTGGGTGACAAATTATAACACATAACCAAAGTAAACACTTAACATTCATTTGCGATGAACTGCTTCCAGAAAACCAGTTGCATCTGCTCAATATGGCATGTGATCACTTCTGGCAGCAATACACGCCTGGTGATGTAGCATACTTCAAATGTCATCAATTGCAATTCACAGTATCAACGTCCATTCTTCTTGTAGAGCAGCTCATAAGCTCTGAATAGGGATTAGTGGATTAGGACGTGACGCAACCTGTCTCCCTAGAGTATCCCACAAGTGCTCATATCAGATTTAAGTCGTGAGAACGAGCACACCAATCCATGTGTGCAATATCGTCAGTTTCTGGGAAGACATCAACCAGTTATGCCCTATAAGACCGAGAATTATTATCCATCAGCAGGACGGCTGGGCCCACAGCACCACGAAACAAACATCTCGTGACAATGCCTTACAGCAGTTAAACCTTGCCAGTTTATCTGTACATCATGGAGAGGTGTTGGGTAGTTATACTCTGTTTCATATAACTTCAATACAATTTAGATGTCGTGACCAACCTACACAGCAAGTAAACAGTAAATGCCCCCATTTGCAAAGTACTGCGTCAGTTGATGGTGGTTGTAGGATGCGTGTTATATTGGCGCTCTTTGCGATGATTGTAAAAGAAAATGGTACTCAGAATTAGAAATTATAATGTGGAATATTAATGATAATTAGAACATTTATGGTTAAAATTACACTCATATACTAATACACAATTTTCCTGAGTTCTAGAGCAAGGTGTAATGCCATCTGGTGTTCAGAATATGAGTGTGTTTTAATTTGTCTCCATTTTACTATCACCCAATATTATCTTGTGATGCCAGTGTAGTTACGTCCAGCCTCTCACACTTCCAAAGACACATGATAGCCGAGCATGCCTTGCTGCAGCTTCAGTAATGAAAACAGCCAAACTCACGAGAGTTGCACGGAGCACTCCTATAAAAAAAAACGATGACATAACGGAGGGCAGTAGTCAAATCTCACTGATAGGACAGACACATGAGGGAAGCAGGCACTGGTCTGGAAGCACCAAGGCAACAGCGTCCACATGAGGGAAGCAGGCACTGGTCTGGAAGCACCAAGGCAACAGCGTCCACATGAGGGAAGCAGGTACTGGTCTGGAAGCACCAAGGCAACAGTGTCCACATGAGGGAAGCAGGCACTGGTCTGGAAGCACCAAGGCAACAGCGTCCACATGAGGGAAGCAGGCACTGGTCTGGAAGCACCAAGGCAACAGCGTCCACATGAGGGAAGCAGGTACTGGTCTGGAAGCACCAAGGCAACAGTGTCCACATGAGGGAAGCAGGCACTGGTCTGGAAGCACCAAGGCAACAGCGTCCACATGAGGGAAGCAGGCAATGGTCTGGAAGCACCAAGGCAACAGCGTCCACATGAGGGAAGCAGGCACTGGTCTGGAAGCACCAAGGCAACAGCGTCCACATGAGGGAAGCAGGCAATGGTCTGGAAGCACCAAGGCAACAGCGTCCACATGAGGGAAGCAGGCACTGGTCTGGAAGCACCAAGGCAACAGTGTCCACATGAGGGAAGCAGGCACTGGTCTGGAAGCACCAAGGCAACAGCATCCACATGAGGGAAGCAGGCACTGGTCTGGAAGCACCAAGGCAACAGCGTCCACATGAGGGAAGCAGGCACTGGTCTGGAAGCACCAAGGCAACAGCGTCCACATGAGGGAAGCAGGTACTGGTCTGGAAGCACCAAGGCAACAGTGTCCACATGAGGGAAGCAGGCACTGGTCTGGAAGCACCAAGGCAACAGCGTCCACATGAGGGAAGCAGGCACTGGTCTGGAAGCACCAAGGCAACAGTGTCCACATGAGGGAAGCAGGTACTGGTCTGGAAGCACCAAGGCAACAGTGTCCACATGAGGGAAGCAGGCACTGGTCTGGAAGCACCAAGGCAACAGCGTCCACATGAGGGAAGCAGGCAATGGTCTGGAAGCACCAAGGCAACAGCGTCCACATGAGGGAAGCAGGCACTGGTCTGGAAGCACCAAGGCAACAGCGTCCACATGAGGGAAGCAGGCAATGGTCTGGAAGCACCAAGGCAACAGTGTCCACATGAGGGAAGCAGGCACTGGTCTGGAAGCACCAAGGCAACAGCGTCCCATATAACTTCCCAGATGAAAATCAAGAAGTATTGCTATTTATTTGTCAAAATCCTTTCAATAGCCCTATATTTTAATTATAATTACTGTAATTATTCAAAATCAAAATGTACGTAAATATGTCATGAAGCTTGCGTATTTCCAATTTGTTACTGAAAGTTATTTAATAAACGTCCTAGCCAAATGGTATGTTTTCATTTAGGTACAAACAACCATCTTTACTTGACATTTTTAAAATTTATATTAATTAAAGTACTGTGACCATTTCAGTGTAAAAGAAGTTGCACTTTGGTTAACTTAATGTTGCCAGTCCAATGATTTAAGAAAAACCGCACCACCCTGATTTTTAATTATTATTTCACCATTTATGATAGTCATACGTGACTGCAATACTTATAATGTTAAAAGATACATATTAAATTTACTTGAAACTGAAAATATTTAACTCTAACTTGTCCATGTTTATTTTAATTTATGCATATTTACTCTCCCTCCAAAGTTGTACATGTAGTTAAAGCCACCAGAAGAACAATCTTGTTGCATCACTTTATCAACTGCTGGTACAAAGTTTACATGTGCCAGAGCTGTATAAATTACATCTCGCATAAATGAAGCTAGTATCCGCATTCTGGGTGGTCATCTCCACCCTATGCTCAAGTTGACAAAACCCTCATTCATGCTGTTTGGTGCATCCAAACATGGTTCGAAGAACGCAGGATGAGGCGACATCTTGTCTGGCCTCCTCAGTCCCCTGAAACTGGACTTTCTAACAGAAGTGTGCGCCAGGCTTCCACTCCCTGCCACACTTCAACTGGAGACTTCTATGATGGGGAAATGGACAAATATTCATCTCTTGAACACTGTACATGACCTGTATTTGTCAATTCCCCAATGCAAGCTGCCTTACAAGCCAAGAGTAAACAACTTCAATTATAGTCTTAACTGTTAATTAAGCACTTTCAAAAAGCCCTGCTCAGGATATACTTTCCCTATAATTTTGTTTCCTTCCGCAGTACGTGAAATTAACATTGCCATGGTCCTGATTACCTTATTCATGCAACATGGAAGTGTTGGAATTGTAAATGTGGCAGCAACATTCAAGTTATGTAATTCTCGTAATTCATATAAAAGAAGACATACTAACCTCAATGGCTATCAATAAAAACATTACATTTGCAATATGACAAATGCGGAGAACTATTTTTATTACACGTGCGTGGGACATAAATAAATTTCAAAAACATTAATTGAAGTATACAAATTTTTGGAAGTCAACATAGATAAAATAAGAAAGGGTACAGATTTTCCCAACTTTGTGAACAAATGTTTTGCCATACTGACATTTATTTTGCACAAAAGCATGCATTGCGATGATATGTAAAAACTTACGGCACAAGAAATAACTTGTCACCCTAGTAAAATATTTCTTCAAAGAGTTGGTAAAAACAGATACGTAGGTCTCTGCTTCCTTGGGTTTTCTACACTGGCTTCCAAAAACTTATGGAATGCCATTAATGTTTATAGCATCAAATTATGTACTGTGGGCCTACTCTTTAAAAAAAAATATTCACTACCAACTTAACCCTGAGCCTACATTCCAGTGTGTAGTACAGTATATACATCGTTCGCTCCCGGCCTTGAGTGGATTGAATTTCTGGGGTTATCTTTGATGGAATGTTCTGGTCATCACCTTTGCTTATCTCTGCAAAACTCAGGGTGCGTGGAACCTTCGCAAAGCGATAAGCCAGCAAAGCAACAAGAGTAACTAGCGTTAGTGAAGCCTTCAAACTGAAGAGCACTGGTACAGTGGCGAGACTTGAACTGAATACACGAGTGACAAGACATTTGGAATGATGGCAATATGTGTAAATAATGAATATGTATTAAATGACTGTAACCAATATAGAGATGCTGATAAGGGCTTAAATTAAAACTGAGATAGACATTATATTACGTTCACTGAGAATAACAAGATAATAGTGTAGATAGCTAGTTTAATGCTGTAAATAATAGCTGCGTGAATATCTGAAGCATTATAAATAAATTAGCAAACAAAGTTAGTCCTTTACTTTTATTAAGACCTCCATCCTTCACGAACTCGGATATACCCCTGGTGTCTTAAATATTTTGTTCACCACCTGTGCCTTTTCCGTAAAAATTACGCCCCATGGCCGCAGCCACCACAAAACTGTGTACCCATATCTTTGTTTGACGGTACATATTAGTACGTGATCTTTAGATTACTTTGCACTTTTCTTTAGGAAATTATAATTACTGAATCTATAAAAGTACACACAGGCTAAATTATTGGGCTGATGCACAAGTTCATAACATTTTACTGCGGCTTCTAGTTTTAATTTGACAGATTGGTAATACACCCTCCTTCATTATATATGACAGACTGCCAATACTAGAGAAGTTTTTCTGTTTCACACCTTAAGTCATTGAGCCAAGTTCGATGGACAATTTTGTTACCGGTAAACAAAAGTTGCAGCACTCTCATTAAATTGGGCACAAAATAAATTTACAAGTTTCACAACATGAGGATTCCAACTATCAGAGATAATTCAGATCTTTCCTGCAGCTACATTGGAATGCTCTGCCGGTCGACCTAATATGCTGTAACAATGTTACACACAAAAAAAAAACCTTAATCTACCTGCTAATGCAGTAAAATGCACTCAAATATGTACCTACCTACGGTAACATAATTGTCTAAAATGTAATTAGTCATGTTTCTTTTAACTTTATACGATTCATTGTAAACCAGCCACAGGCCAAACACATTGCATATAAATAAATAAATAAGACAGAGAGTAGTAAAATGGGAAACTACAGGTTGCAAGATATGGGAATGTGGAATAAACTTCAGACAAACCTGGGTAGCTGCATTTTCCTGATGGCAGGCCGGAGTGCATTAACAGTGCTAGAGCAGCACTTCAAGTAGATTTCCCAGTAAGGTTACCAACCGTGACATATTGTATGGGATTTCCCATATTCTGAAGCTGAAATAATTGTAACATGTAGACATACGACACAATATCATGTATAATCTACTTGGGTTTCTTCACACTTTTTAAATCAAACCCCATGTATGATGTGTTAGGTTGTTTCTTAAATATGGCATGTATCACAAGGGTTTTACATTTCTTTTACGATATTTTTTTTTGATTAAACTGAACTTTTACTAACATTTTATCTATACAACATATTACCTCTTAACCAATTAATATAAATACAAACGGAGGAGAAACTAGACATGTTGGTAATACTTGGTAATAAGTAGTTCTTATGATGAATATTGTTAAACTGAGTGTGCACGAATGTGGTGTGTACATGAGGTGTAGGAATAGTCTGAAAGTAGAACTTTAGAATGGTTTCAGAGAAGTTTGAAGTAACCATCTCGGAATTCTTCAAACATAAACTGAATATTAATAAAAAATATACAAAAGGGCAGGAATTCATGTACACACAGTGTAGTACTTGTCAACAGGCGCGCGCACACACACACACAGAAGGATGACACATTTTCCACACAGTTGCAACGTTTCACTGGCTCAGCTCACCTGATGAAGCTGGTTTAGCCAGCAAAACAACACGATCACGCAACTGCATTGAAAATGTGTTGTCCATTGTGTGTGTGTGTGTGTGTGTGTGTGTGTGTGTGTGTGCGCGCGCGCCTGTCGACAAGAACTACACTGCAAGTACTTGGATTTCTTATATATTTTTAGGTAGCCTACAGCCCACTTGCAACCTTAACTAACCTGAATATTAATAAACACAGTGTTAGTATAGTTTATGCTGCTGCTACAGAATGCATCTAATTGTATTACCTACAACCAATACCTATCGTGAAGGACAACTATAATGTCAATTCAATTACCCCAAACATGATTTACTGAATATTCAACAGATAGCACTAAACATACAGAAGTCATAACTCAAAATTTTTCCACTCTCACCCTCAAATTTAACTAACTTAATTCCCAACACAATCAAGCTTACGCAAACTGTTTAAATATAGTACTTCACACGGTGAAATTCATAACGATCCACAAGTGCATACATAATGGATGCACTCCCCAAAATCTAAATTTAAAAGCCATTAAAACTGCTTGAAATGGCAGCACCGATTTGCATCGTTCGCTTCACTTTTGTTCACGCTAATCTGGCGAATGTTACAGAACAACACATCTGAACACCTGGTACGAGACCAATTTTTGGAAACACAATTCACAGACCAAATTACAAGGTGGCAAGGTTTTTGTCAACATGGCGAGCTTTGCAAATGCTAAACATACAACTTTCATAACAGTCAAATTTTACAAATATTTCTAAAATCTTTAAACTTACCACACACACACACACACACACAAATTAGGCCTATTCCACCTTTTTGTATCTGTGCACTCTGTAAGTTGTTTATGTTAATTACTGAAGAAATTTTTCTATGAAAAAAGTATTTATAAGAAGCACTCGAAAAATAATTGAAAAAATACTGTGGGGAAACAGTACTTTTTAGGTAAACACAAATGTTTCTAAATCATTCAAACAGGTAGAGAGGATAGGTAGGGCTGTGGGTATGCTGGGAAGGGAGTCAGCTGTGAGGTGAAGGAGAAGGCATGTGGCACAATGGTACGGCCAATGTTAGAATATGCTACAGCAGTATTGGACCCGTATGTGGAGGTGGAGGTGCGAGAACTGGAAAAGGTGCAGAGAAAGGCAGCAAGATGGTGAGGAAGAAGGGAACTATAGGCCATATCAGTGATGATGAAAGAAATGGGGTGGAGCTCATTGAAGGACAGGAGGTAAGTTGAACGGTTAGTCAGGATGTACAGGGTGGTGAATGAAGAGGGAGGATGGGGAGGGCTACACTGCAAGCTAAGTAAGGGGGTGTTTAGAGGAAGATGGTGTGGAGGAGAACGGAGCAGGGTGGGCAGTCCATGCTTGTGAGGTCTGTGAGGGAGTGGAATGTGTTGAGGGAGGAATTGGTATCTGTGAGAGGGGTTGGGTTGGTGAATTCAGGAAGGGAGTGGAAAAGGAGTTGGTTGGGTGAAGGAGAATTGAGAGAGCTCGCCACCGGGCGGTAGCCTAATTGCGAGTGTATGTATGTAAGTTTGGAAGCGGCTGATGCATACTGGTCACGAGATGACAAAATTAACGGCATTCCCAAGCCTGCTAGCTGAAACCCCCTTACATATCAATACACTGATGAAAACTGGAATTGTTCACCTATTAAGTTAGGATAATATGTTTGAAATAGTAATTGATATCATTATATTGCTGCTGCTGGTATGTTGTATTAACCATGTTTTATTGCTTGCTTTTATTGTAAAACTAGCTATTCCCGTGACTTCATTTGCATGCACTTTAGGATTTGTTTATATATTTCTAAAATAGAAATAGAAAATTGAACTAAGGCATGAATAGTGTCAATCAAAATTTATACATAATTTCTATAATCAAAACCAAAAAATTAATTTTTAAGTTTTAAATATTTATTAGATACAATTTACAAATCTTCTTATGTTTGGGTGAAATTAATGCGATATCTGAGACTTTGTACGTGTGGACTTTAGTATTTGTTTACATATGTTTAAAATAGAAATATCACTTCGTTCAGGGTTAATAGAGTTATTGAATTACATACCTATATAATAGGTTTGAAAGATTGTTACTTTATTATCGGAAATTGTTTTGTCGCCGCGTTAGTGTTGGTTGTTTGACAATATTCATCATTTTACTATGTTTTCCCAAAAACTAATTTATCTTTTTCTTATCATTTAAAAATCTGTCGTTGTTTCAACAATGTCTTTTGACAATAATCATTTTACAAAAATGAAGATATGAAACATAAAGAAAATTATATGAAAAAATTTATTTACTTCATAACCATTTGAGACATTGAGATTAAATAAAGAGCAGATTTTAAATAGAAATAAAACGCTATGATATGTGAAAAGTTTATCAAAATCTATTCAGCTGTTTCGGAGCCTATTCTGAACAAACATCCCGACAGACAAAAATTTTAAAAAGTTATTTATGATTCAACATTGTTTAAAAAGCATATTATGCTTAGATATTGGTATCAATTTTGAAATAACAGACACACTTCAATTTTATTTATTAGTATAGATGAAACATAATTTCAATCTAATAAGAAGACTGATTACTGGTATGCCATTGACTGTTTTGTTGTATATTTAGCGCATTTATATTATTGTATCGCTGCTGTTAATGTTATTGCCTATGTTTAATCTCCTCTTTTATTACAAATTCTTCAATCTACCTTGAAATTAGAAGACTGGTTCCTAGGTATTAAGTTGTGGTTCATTTTGTATGCTTACCATACATTTGTGATGTTTGTGATTGTTTTGTTTGTATGCTATGTTCGAGTGTTTTTTGTTTTATTTTCAGTTTTATATTTTAAGTGTTATGAATCATCCACTTGAGAAACTACTTACACAGGTGTTTACGTAGGCTGTAAGACTTGAATTTTGTATAACATCTGCGTAGATGACATGATTATTGCCTGCCTGTAGTGTTCTTCACCTGGAGCAGACTGCTGCATATCTTCATCTTGAAGATATATATATATATATAATGTGTGTGTGTATGCACGCGTTTTTTCATGTGATTTGTTTACTTTTAAAAAACAGTTTATGTCTGTCTGTAAATATTTGTATTTTTGTAGGTTATGTCATTATTTATGTATATTGGAGGGAAAAACTGCAAGGTTTTCTGTTTTCTTATGTTCACCATTTTGAAAGATGCTGAAAACATGTTTTTTAATAGAATGTGCAGTAAAATTAAATATTGTTTATGTTCACTTTGTGATACTTACACGGTAATTTTCACATAAAAAATACTTTGTAATAAGATTTTTATGTTAGTTTAGCCAGGTCATCAATATTCAGTATTTAGGAGGGAAGTGATGCACCTGTAGGTGTGAAACGTCACTGACACGCGCTTTGTTGATATTGTGGTTGGCTACACAACTGTTTTTGACGTTAGCACGACATGAGAATATCCGCGCTGTCTCAATCTCAGGCAGTTCCTTTTTGGAGGCTGTCTTGTGATTGGATACGTGGATATGGCGCCCAAATCGTCTTAAGTTCACTGCCGGTTTGTCCAGTTTCGTTCTTCTGGGATTAGGCTCCAACAGGTGTAGACGCACTGTAAGTGCTGTCCTAAAAATGATTTTCAGTAGTGAAGTAATGTGTTGTAACAAAGTGTTAAAATAAGACTAAGGCTGGTATTCCAGAACATTTTCATTATTTTCTTGGTACAGTTCAAGTCATACCCAGGCCTTATCAGTAATCCAGAACGTTATAATGCCAGCTAAGGGTCTAGGTAAGCCACAGCTGAAGCCTTAATCCTAGGGCTCCGATATCACTGATTTATCCTTGGCGCAAACAAAACCTATGTATGCACAGAACGAATAACATTTTGCCAGAGCCACCAGCATGATGAACTTCCATAAACAATACGACACATCCAGAATGTCATACAAGATGTAATTATTTATCTAAAAATGAGGAAACCAGCACAATTCAGTTGTTTTGCGAATAAAAGTTAAATATGACAAGAGTATTGTGTAATATGTACATGTTTTTTTTAAAAACCTTCATCATTATAAAAAATGCAAAACAAGTAAAACGTACAACAGCTTTAAATATATTTTATTCAGATCTATCAGGAGTGTGTTGTGTTAGTGCAATTAGTAGTGTGTCTGACTCTCACTCACATGTTTCGGGTTCTATTCCCAGTCGGAGCTAAATTTTTTAAGGCTTTAATATTAACTAGAACTTCCATATTTATACATATATTATGTTCAATAAAGTCTATTTATTTCAGAACTGCGCTAAGTATTAAAATACTTAACGATAAATTGATAACAGTGCTACATAATGATGTATTGGCAATAGGGCTTGTTTATTGTAATAATTATTTATATCTCTCAAAATTTATTCAACAAAATCCACTAGCCACATTCGAAAGTCATTTTATGTTTCTCCCTTTTTATTTGAAGACATTACATTGCAAAAGAAAATAGTATGTCGTGCGTGCAAATTATATTTGCGAGTCAGTCTTCTACAACAGTAAAACTATATCCGCTGGCCGTTAGGAATATATTTTGGTCCCGCACAAAAATCAAAATTGCATTGTGTTTTAAACTGTTTGCACGAGTTAAAAGTTGTGTTTCTAATGCTTCAATGTTTTCGCAGAGGCTTTTTGTAGTTCAGCGAGTGTCGTGTCGATTGCTAAAGTGCTGTGCGCCCACACGTATCTACATTTTGACACACGGAGAATCCTTTTTATCATGACAGCAGGAAGTGGATTGTTTAAACCACGAAAAGTGACTATAGTAATTTTTTTTAAAGGTTACGTATGTGTGTGTATATAAAAACTTAGCAACGTTTCCCTGCAGGTTTGAAACATAATAAATAAATTTCCCTTGGGGCATCTGTGATTGTAATGTTTGCCATGGCTCAAGATGCAAAAATTGCGAAATTCTAGCCAGTAAACTCATTAAATAATAATGCTGTAAAACTGACATATGCAGTACAAAATTGTTGAAATGTGTATTTCAGAGAATATTTAAAACTGCACATGTATATCAGTAGGGGCAGGCAACAAATTTTAATACCAGGACCTAAATTAATATTTAGTTCAGTTCTCATGCTGCATACTGCAGAAATGGAAGGCTACAGTCTTGTTCAGTGTTTTCGCATTGGGGTTATGAATGAACTTATCGACGAGTGATTTTGTCCCATAACATTGTCTGACTTCCGCTTCTACAATAATGTAGCCGAGACTTGCAGGACCGCTAAATATCGTAAATTTATTTTATTATTGTAAAAATATAACTATAAAGTTGTAATTCTGTTCAAATACATGCGCGCAAATTTAAAATTTACGTCTATAATTTCCACATTACAAACACAAAACATATTGTATAATTGTTCCGTAAGTTGTCGTGTAATAATGAACAAAATAAACATACCAGGTCAGACAATTAATAACAATTTTAGTTTTTATTGTTCTACGCAGTTATTTCAAACTGCCAGCACTACATATAAACTGTGTAGGTGTTTATTCTTGCAAAAGCTATTGTAAATGAACACATCACAGTGTTGCTTTCATTTGTTTATAGCCTCGCACGGGGTAGTGAATAATAAACAGCAGCACATCCGATACCATCTTAGGACATAGATAAGACACGTTTAGAAATATGTTCCATGAGTTAAGGATTAGTCATGGCTTATCTCTAGCCCGAGATGGTAGCACGTATGTAATGCCGAACTGAACGGTCTGGAATACCAACCCAAGTATGTTTAAAAGGGCAGGGCATGACAAGAAGAGGCCCAATATTGCATTATTTTGCAATTTTAAGAAGAAGTTAGATCAGTCTAATAACCGAAGCAGCCTTCACCTAAGCTGAGGTTTGGTATACCCAGCACAAGTTTGTACTGCATTGTAATGAACTTGTATGTTAACACGCCCAACACAAACTGTTCCAAAAGTTGTCATCAATGAACTTTTGCTACCTTGTGAATATGATTCAGAGAACATTTAGTGATTATAAGAAATATTAAAAATTCATAACAATAGCTAGAAGATTGAGGTGAAACCCCACCCATTACACCCCGAGTTATAAGAATCTCTATTAATGTTCACCACTGCCTGGCTCCTCAAATCAAATAAACTTTTCTGAGAATTTATCGAACTTTGAGGAAGAATATTGCACTTTGCTTGTGGGAGCTAATAATGAACTGATGACACGCATAAGAGTGATAGGAATTAATAAGTGTTTGACGTTCAATAACTTTTAAAATAATGTTGCAAAGAATTAATTTGCAATTAAATAACAACGAACTATTTTATGAGCATTTCTTACAAGTTAATAAATTAGACAACCCTACCACACACATTTCTGTGGTACTGCTGAGGCAATACAATGAGTTCTGGCAGAGGCTATTGTCACACTTAAAACACCTTTAACAGAGTGTACCACAAACAATCCAACCTCACCTACATACACACTTGTGAACAGCTGATGGTGTCTGCACAAATAACCAAGGTAAAAATACCATTGTACCAATATATTGTTTGCCACAATTCTAAATGTTACGCGATGCTATTGTCCACGAGTGACACAGGTAAACTGAGCTGTCTACACAGACAGAGAGTTCTCGGATATTCAACTGTGTGGCCTACGTGTGCCAGTAGCCAGTAGCCGTATCAACACTGTGCACGTGCTAATGCCGATCCATACAGTTGCTGCAGTGTGAATTATTTAAGGGATTTCTGGTTACACAGTAATATTACAAATTGTACACAAATATGTTAAATTGCAAAACACACACACAATATTTCTCAGTGCAAATAGGCTACGCATGACAATCATTTATGGGGAAACTCCAAGCTCCGCGTCGCTACCTAAAAAAAATTGCCGGCGTGCCTTGAATCACTGTTTTGGTGATTTACTGCCCTGCTGGCGCTGGGACTCTGGCTCTGTGTGTAATGTATGGCTATTCTTGTACAGTAATCTTCCTTGCGAGTGGACTACACTCAAAAATCATTTATGGAGAAACTCCAAGCTTCGCTGATGCATGGCACTTCGCGTCACCACCTCAAAAAATGCAGGCGCGCTTTGAATCAGTCTTGGGGATTTTACCCCTTGTCGCATGCATACACCGGTCAACCATCACCTTGCGACCAATCCACGACGGTCTGTGGACTAACATGGCACATACCACTAATATACTGAGTGCGAGGATGAGGAACTGTTAGGTAACAATAAGTAATTTACACTTTTCAAACCAAGTGCCATGCCAAAATGTTTTTTTTTTTTTTTATTTCAAATCACCCTTTTACACTTTTTACCGACGCGCATCCTAACTGACCGTTGAAAGCGAAAAATGTCACTGTCCTCGGCCAATCCAATTACTGCGGCACATGAGTTGCACCTTACCTCACTCGACACAACACCATAATCTACTAACAAATCAAACAACAATTAAATGTGCAAAATGCCAAATGTCTAGGCAACACCTGCCCCATAGCCAACGATCATGCACAGAAGCACTCGAACGGACAACACAACTCACGACCATATGCGACATTTCCTGACTGCGACCTAGTATTTAACAAGTAACTAACGTAGAACACCGGCGCAGGCTTATCGATCGGCACTGCTCCGTCATAGTGGAGGTATACAATATTATTTTGTACCAATACTACTTATTTATCACACACACATCCACATAATAATACACGTACCATACATAATACGTCATTGCTGGCCACACATAAACATAGTGAGCGGACTGCACGTATATTTAATTATTTTATCTGCTAAGTTCGACTTACTATATGATCAAACCTTCGTAAATATCCATCAGGAGGTAAGCCTTGAGTAATTCACCACAATTACATGTTCTTCCGACATTATTTTACATGCATGTTGTTAATACCTGAATAACCCTATTTTCGTGGCATAAGTATAACCTGTGAATGGCATTTTAAACATTAACAATTTGTTTCAAATGGTAAATCACATTTTATACAATTATTCAACCCAACATAAATATATTCCACGTAAATTATAAGTGTTTTATAATATATCACAGCTTTTTTGATAATCCCTCCCCTATTACATTATTTTTTACAGAAAACTACTTGAGACCTAGTAATTATGGTTATTAATAATCATTCTAACAATCCAGGTATTATTTTTCCCATTTTCAAAAAGCCCCTATTCTGGAATTTTACCTTACCTTGAATTCATGCTACATTATAAGCAACTAGATAGAAGGGCCATCACAAGAATTTAATAAGCATATTTTTTGCCATCAGTTTTTTGAAACCCAAATCACCCTGATATTTCTAACCAAACCCACTACTGTAACACAATGTCAAATGAATTCAAAATGTGCCTCTTGGAAATAAACAGCATACGTGTATCATAAAATTACCACACAAAGGTTCCTAGACTCCAAAATTATCAACAAATTAATTAGGTAGTTGTAACACTACCATATAAAAATGTAATGGATGGTTGATACACCATTATGAAAATTAATTATTTCACGATGAATGTGAGAAAAAAAAACAAGGAGGGAAAACCAGTGAGTGGAATTTAAATCTTTATTTAAAAAAAACTTACATCTAGTCAACACTAGAAAGGTTTGTTCCTAATTTAGTTCGTTACAAAAATGACTTCAGGACACAAAACATATACCATTTACACAGCAGCAGTTTCACACTCCACAAGACCGCATATAAACCCATATGCCATAACTTGACACTGGTTCGTTCAGTTCGAGTAAACAGATACAGCTAAAGACAAGTTAAATGTAAACATAACCTCAATACATTACAGGCTAAAGAAACATACGACCTTACTTACACTACACACTGACGACCACTTACAATTGGGCTACATGACAGGCAGTTGTGCTTTCAAATAAACAGTAAATAAAATATTGAAAGGGCAGTAATGATTATTGCTTCATTCTTTACCACTGTTCTGCACACTGACTCCATATACAAACATTCAACTGTTCGCAGCCAAAAGAAGAACTATAAAATTATGAAGTTATTTTTGTATGCTAGCATGAAAAAATTTAAGTGAATTACAAACAGACATCTGCTGTAGAAAATAACAACGTAGAATGAGGTACAGTATGATTTCTCCACATTTACAATTCCCATTATTAAATTTGTACCTCTTTCGCCAAAATATTAAAAATACATCAATGCCACACTTATCCTTTTCAAAATTAAATTGTCAATATGATAAAAGCACACCATACCTGCAGACAGAAATTTTCAGTCAACTTGCATGTAGTGACAGGTAGTTTGTAAACCATTTGTTCAACATGAACAAATCATTGGGTGAACGAAAAATATACGATCTGTTCGCTATGAGAATAATCAATACTTTGTGTGTTAATGATTCTTAAGTTGAACATGAGTCGGAAGAAAGAGAAAGCAAAGAGAAGAACAGAGCCAGCCGATACGATTTGTTTATAAAATGCTGGGAGTTACAAGAGTCGTCAGATTTGCAGTTTACATGCAAGAGAAGGGGCAGCCTTGACCCGTATCATGTTACTACTATTGCTCTCTATACCACCAGGATGCTCCTCATGTTGTTGTAACTTGACACCTGACAATGCCTAGTAGGCAACAATTTTGTACTTCACATACAAGTTTCCAAAAACTTCCGTGAAAATAAAACTGTCCTTGATTATTATGCTAGCTAAAATAATTAGATAAATACTACACAGGTGTGACGAGAGAAGTGATTGATAAGGATTACCCAAGAGGCAGTCACATCTGTATAAAGAACTGTAGTAGAGGAAGGATAAAGCTTGAACCACAACCACCCGTCGTCCGTCCGTTAGCCATCCAGTTGAAAGTGACTCATAACAGTCTGCCGTCCGTCAGTCTAACCACAACAACAACACTCATTTTCTCACGGAGACAAATATTTTTAATGAATGTAAGAAATACATTCTCGTTCCCTAATGTAATTTATCAGCATTTCCTCCCAAAAATCTACAAGTCATCTTTAGTTAAATTCAAAGGTGAAACACAAAAACGTAAACCACTGCACTGCCTTGTGTAATTAAAAATCAAAATATTCAGACCAAAAACAAGCTACTGTTTTCCGACAGCCATGTTCAAGGAACGATATTACCATTCGTCTGTCGAAAGTTGAAGTTTGAGATATACTTGACGGATGGACGGGGGAAAAAAAAATAGCCTTGCGATTGGTTGAAGGTCATGTAACTGATTGAAGGACAGGCGACTGACGGATGAAACAGATGGTTGCGAGTCCAACTTTAAAAGAAAAACCCGAGATTCTTTTGAAAAAATCATTTCACTGAACTGATCCAAATGAATCTATTCTTTCTGCTGAATTGTTCTGCCCATCACTTCTTGCATGGTGCAGATAGTCAAAGGTGCACAAACAACCCACTCGCTAATACAGTACTGCCACGCACGCAAACACACACACACACACACAAACTATGGACTTATGGCCAGCTCAACAACCAATCATCTTTCTCAACAAAGGCCACAGGCTTCTTGATACAAATTTTAGTCAAAACTTTTACAGCTTTGGTATTTACAATCTTTTGTGAACATCACCACACTGCATACCCTCCCTTCAGCTTGCTACTGCCAGAGTTACAAAATAGAACTTGCATGTTACCAAAACAATACACATGTGGCACAAGAAAATTACTTTACAATAGATTATTTTGATAAAACTAGAAGTAGGCTACAACAATAGTGAAAAGCAAACAACTGAAATGTCATGACTAAAACCTTTAAAACTATGAAAATCACACCTGACAGTAGCTTAAAATGCAACACCTGTGCAAAATATTTATTAAAGGAGGGTTAACTTTAAATGCATGGCCACATAAATGTAGTTATAGTATCACTTTCTTGATATTTCGAAAATTATAACTTTACTTGAGTGACAAAGGGAACTGCAACTGTAGGTCCACAGTAAAAAAGGGCTTCTTCCGAAACTCACTTTCAACAAATACCTTCCACAACTTGCGCACGATCGCAGCAAAGTCTGGCCCGCGAGCTGGGGTCTCGCTACAACCTACGCGGTGGTAGCTCCGGGTGCTGGTGGCGCAACGTTCTGTATGAGCGTGATGTTGTCGCCCTTGAGCATGACGCGCCCCAGTGTCTTCCTGTTACCCGTCTTTATGTGGTGTTCCTCGGCATCGTCCAGCACCAGATTCATGTACTCGTCGAAGCCAACTATGTGGCCCTCCACGCGCAAGTTCACGTTCTCGTACAACCAAACCTGCACCTTGGACCTCGTCTGCAAGAACCGGAAGATCAGGTTGATGGGTTGCACCATCACCTTCTGCACCTTCTGCTGCGGACCTTTGAACGTCGACATTTTTACCGATTTACTGCGTCCTTACACACAAATATTTACTACAGCAAAATTCGCCGACAAGCAAAGAGACGACACAGGAAATAGACCAACAACTGACGAACAATAATGCGAAACCGCGTCTTCAAAGTACACAACATTACAAAACGAAATTCTTTCCAATAAAAAATTTGTTTAAATTTTAGAGGGAAATTACGAAAAGTTTCTCAATCCACCTCAAGGGCCGCGTTGAAAACATTCCTTTTGGAGAAAACTTTTCTCTCTGGCTATCCCAAAACTATTGGGCTTTTTTTTTTAAATTTAATAATTATTTATATTAATATAATGCAGTAACGAAGAAGTAATTTTTATTTTCTCTCTTTCTGCTCCGACTCAAGTAAAGATTTGTTTTAAGTAGATATAGTATTCGTTAAGAATTAAGCAGAAAAACGGCTTCTATATGCACTTTCAAATACAGTCACCTGACGGACATAATCACAAATTCGATCACAGGAGCAGTGAAACAGGAAAATGTAAGAATAGATAATTTACATTATGCCCATGGGTAACACCAGAATTTTTAAAAACTTGTTTCTGAAAGGGATAAAACATACAAAAAATACAAGAGGGAAAAAAATCTTCATAAAAGAGCAACTCAACCTTCTAAACAACCAAGTAACTAGTCTGAAAAGATTGCTCATCAGCAAACTCACTACCACTAGGTTTGTAGAATATCATGGGGATAGCAAATAAATATGGCAAAATATCAACAACATACTAGGTAAAAAAATGCAGGTGTAAAACATTGGATGACATAGTTGTAAATACGGATGGAATCGTAGTAAGTAACCAGCAAGAAGTTGCCAACATATTTTGTAATTATTTCAGCAATATAGCAGCGACACTGAAAGAAAACTATCAAATAAATCCTAGCAATAACCATCACCTTAACACACCTTAAACAGCTTCAATATTTCTATCACCAGCAAATGAGGAAGAAGTCATAGTTACCATCAACAGACTTAAGAGTAACAAAAGTTCAGGGCAAGACCTCATACCCTCAAAAGTAATTAAATAATGCAACTGCACTAAAGGTACTGCATTAAATCTACTCAAAAGTTACTTAACAAACGGGCTTCAGTTTGTCCAAATACGATACCACAAATGTAACCAGCTATCACTAAAAATAGGCGTACCAGAAGGTAGTGTACTAAGTCCACTATTGTTTCTAATCTACATCAATGACATAGGGAACCTTCCACTTAAAGGATCTGTAAAGCTATTTGCAGATGACACAGCCATTGTATACAAGCACAGTAATAGTATAGATGACATGATGATAGATATGCGACATGATCTAAAATTATTGAAGGAATAATTAAATGAAAACAGACTAATCATTAACATAGATAAAAGTAATTACATAATATTCACCTCAACCCAGCATAGCAGTATGAGCAGCCACAATGAATTGACATATGACAGTAAGCCACTCGAAAGAGCAACTTATGTAAAGTATGTGAAGGGTAGGTGGAGAAGGCAGGGGCAAGATGGTGAGGAAGAAGGGAACAATAGGCCATCAGTGATGATGAAATAAATGGGGTGGAGCTCATTGAAGGACAGGAGGAAAGTTGAACGGTTAGTCAGGATGTACAGGGTGGTGAATGAAGAGGGAGGATGGGGATGGCTGCACTGCAAGATAAGTAAATGGGTGTTTAGAGGAAGAGGAAACAACAGTGAGAAGCTTCAGAAGGTGTGGAGGAGAACGGAGCGAGGTAGGCAGTCCATGCTTGTGAGGTCTGTGAGTAAGTGGAAAGTGTTGAGGGAGGAATTGGTATCTATGAGAGGGGTTGATAAATTCAGGAAGGGAGTGGAAAAGGAGTTGGTTGGGTGAAGGAGAGATGAGAGAGCTCACCACCAGGCAGTAGCCTAATTGCGAGTGTATATATATGTATGTACAAATATTTTGGGCCTTATCTAGACCAACATTTGAAATGGAATATACACGTCAACAAACTTGTCAGCAAAATTCTCCCAGTAGTGGGAGTTCTCAGGAGAGTAAATGGAGTCCTGATAGAAGTTTTAAAAATTATCTATCACACATTAATAAACTCTCATTTCCAATACCTCAATGCCATTTGGGGAAGTGCATCAAAATCTATACTCCATCCACTACAAGTACAACAGAATAAAGCTATTAAGATAATGTACAATTTACCATACTGGACACCATCTAAGGAGATATACAGAATTACCGGACTGCTCTCCCTGGAAATAATTCATGAACTCGACTTAATAGTGTTCATTTCTGCAATAAGATAGAGCAAAACCTAAACCACAACAAGCATAAACACAACACCAGACAAGTAGACTATAATTTCCTATACACGATACAAACAGAATACGGCAGGCTTCTACCCACATTTTATGATTATCAACTATACAATACTTTGCCCACTCAGTTAAACAACTACCCAGTGCTGGTTGTTTAAAAAAACACTTGCAAAAGGAACTACTAGATAAGTTACACAGAGCTGACATAATTTGGTATGCATTTTTTCTGTATAAATTAATTGGCCACTCCAATGCTCTGTATGTTTGGGAATCAATACAATGACTGTATAAATTTTTATTAACTAGTTCGGACACAGTAATAAGTGATAATTATATATTAGTAAGCTAAATGACATGATATATTGGTTGATGATGTGTTTTTTTATATTCTCCGTCGCAATGTCATAATGGTCTCCTCACTAAGTGTCTGATATGTAGTCTTAAGTATATGTTTAATCCTCACACGCATGCTTCTTCACCAGGTTCCATAAAATCTCATTAATTGTAATAGACCCCTAACCATAACTTGCTCAACAGGATCAATTGATATGTAATATACAATAATGGTATCAACAATGTATTCAATAATTTAAAATAAATAAAATAAAAAAATTCAGGCAACAGCCTATCATTAAAAGGCAGATACCCACCACACCATCTTGGATTAATGGAATTTTTGCCATACTCTAAGGACCGTTAAACATATGTTTCTATTAGCACAACCCAAAATTTGAACTTGCATTGTACCAAAATGGAATTAAATATGAAAAATCATAGGTACAATTAGTTGCGTACCAATGCAAAAAGCAGATAAATCTGCGCCGAGGCAAATACCTCGGCGCAAGTACAATTTCTCTTGCTGCACATGCACAGTCGACACATATAGCCAGCTAATGCGCTGAACGAGCAACATGACTATCATTTTGTAATTGTCAAAAAATATGTTTAGGTTAAGTGTTGTCGGTGACAAATTGTGTAGATTACTACATTTAAGTGATTTCAACAACAAATTGAAGTGGGTAGAATGGAGAAAGGATGTTTTTGAGGGTACTTTTCGCTTACCTTTCCACATAAGTTAAAACGACTTTTATTTACATCAAAACAGTCCAAAAATATATTTTTATTGAAGTGCTCAAAATTTTTTGTTTCATATTTTGGAGGGGGATTTATTATGGAACACAAAATAGTCTTGCTTCATTAACTGTCGAAGGGTGCAGTGACGATTTGTGACAAAAATGCTCATGGAATGACATGAAACATGAATATCGTTAGAATTTTGTGAATGTAAAACACCATACATAAACCTGAATATTCAACTTGACCACTGAACTCATTACATTTATGGAGAAAATATCAGCCATATGGAAACTCATAATGAATTTATAAAAAAAAAAGCCATAAAGAATAGCATGTTATCTAAACAAAAAAGAAGTGAACACAATATTATGTCGGTTACACTTCGAACACAGTCACACATCGTATTAATGCTTATAATATACGATATCACATCACTTCCTTGACATAAATAACATCAAACACACAATCTCAAGTGTATCTGATATTATGTTGCATCATTAAAATCTTAATTTCTTGTCTGCTAAAAATATGTAGTTGTCCATGTATTAATCACAAATCGTCACACCTCATAAACTAGTGAAATAAACGGCTCTCCATATCCAAACCTTGCAGTAGAAACATAACACCTGCCAGTTGTCATTTCGGTTATAAATATTACAAAACATCAACAACTTTGTGTGCGAAATAAAAAACATTATTCACTGCCACTTAAAAATACAGTAGTTCATGTAAATTCCTTTGCAACTTATGTATCCATGTGGCTGTGAAGACCTTGTAACGAATTGTTTCATTTGCCACTGTTGTTCGGGTACTGGGAGTGAAAATGTGTGGCGAAAAGAGCCCTGCCCACTTGTGTTCAGTGTATTTAATTGCACCTGTTGTTATGGGTATAAGTGCAGTGGAGTTTTATTTGCATTGTGTTGCACCGATGCAAATGTTAGATACATATATTTAATCGACCCCTAGGAAAATATCGACTTACTCACCTCTCTCTATCTCTCAGTTTCATCTGCATCCCAAATTACACCATCAGACACTACTACCACAGCATCATTCCTCATAACTACCAGCAAGGCAGGAAAGGCCACAATTTACTACCCTCTGCGCACTTTCAGTTGCTGGGTAGAATCAGTCGAACCATATCGCGACTCATGCCGAACCTTCCAGTTTTACAGATGCCAAGGCCTGGGTCAGTCATCTCTCTGCTGCACTTGCCACCTCCAGTGTTTCTGCTGCATAGGAGAACATTGGTCCCGAGACTGCAGATTCCAAGAACACCCCAATGTGACCTCTGCGAAGGACTCCACAAAGCCACAGACCCATCACGTCCCAACCACATCTGATACCAACAACACCATACCAACCGCCCAACCAACACCACCACACCCACTGCCCCAACATCAAATCAGCTCGCCAATTGCCCTATGCCCCAAAGTCAACTCCTGGTTATCCCAGCCTAACTCAAACCCCCAGGAAAACTCCATCCCTGCCCAAACTCCCCCACAGTCAACCTACTATGCATATAAAACCAAACCACCACCAAACCCAACACCCACCAGATCACCAACCACCCCCCCCCCCCCCCCTCAAAATCAACACCCACGCCCGGGGCAAAACAAACAGCTCAAACCACCACCACCACCTTCTCACTCTCAGACTCCCTCAGAGCAGTAATTGACTTAATCTGCACCTACACCACCCTCATGTGTACCATGATCTCTGCCCTCTCCCAATCCTGCACTGCCACACCATTGCCACATGACCTATTGATGAGGCTGCTTATGTGTGTCTCCATAGCCACACCTACCTCAACACACTCTCTCCCTCTACTTGCCACCCAAATACCCTTTCCCCTTAGATGTCATTGTTACCATCAGCTGTGTCGACACTCACATAGTCATAACTGGGAACAACAATGAAACCCACCCATCATGGAATGCCCAGCTGCCAACCAAAGAAGCATCTCCCTGCTCCATTTCCTCCACCACTCATCCCCTGCAGCTCACTACCCTTCATAACCACCTACCTTCCCAATAAAAGCAACAGCTGCCCATCCACACTTGATTTCACAATATCCACCAACCACCCAATCATATCCGATCTTCACACTATCGCCGCCGGCTACCCCGACCAAAAACAGATAATTGACCTCATCCATTATTTTCCTCACTCCCATTACTTCCACACTTCAACTTCTGCTCTGCCAGCTGGCTTGGCTACCAATACTCCATTCACGAATCCTTGGACCTAACAGCCCCTTCAACATTGACTAAAACACTACCGTCTTCGCCAATGCCATCACAACAGTCCTCAACTCCCACATTCCTATCCAGTAACTCTCTTTTGCTCCCACCCCTCCCAGTCAGGTTTCAACAAGCACTGTCCCTGAAGTACTGCTTCCATGACCAATGGCAGGCATCCCACCAACCACAGGATATGGGCTATTACCACCTCCTGTGAGGCAGGTGCTGGCAGTTCGTCTAGAAGTGGAAGGCCTACAAGGAGACACTGCAACTCCAGTCACTTTCCACCCTCCAATGGCTTCATTTGGACACACATCCACTGCCTTAAAACCACTCTCACCCAAACCCACTAACCATAGCCACCAACACCACTGAGTCGGCTGCCAAGAAATTGGAGGCCATCTTAGCATTCTTCGAAGTCACATTCACCTGAGATCCACTTCCATCTCTATCATCATCAGACTCATCCGTGGATGAGTACAACCCCCCTCTTATGACACATTACTTTTCCCCTTCTCCTTGATTGTCCAACTTTCTGCTAGCCACCCCCAATGATATATTCTCCATTCTCTCCATTATCCACCTCACCACAACTCCAGGATTTGACTCCATACCAAACCCCATTCATCCGCACCCCTCGCCAAAAGCCACAGTCTTTCTCGCCCACCCCATCAATTCCATTCTTTTATGTTGCCACTTCTCTTCATTCTAGAAAACCACCATAGTCGTCCACATTCCCAAACCAGACAAACCTCCAGCACTCCCCTCATCATACTGACCCATTACTCCCCTCCCCATTCTCTTCAAAGTAGCCAAGAAAGTCATTCATAACCACATTATCCTCGCCTTCACTGTCATAGAACAACCTCCCAACCACCATTTCAGTTTCCATGCCCACCACCCATGCCACCACCCATGGGGAACACATCATGGTAACAGGCTTTTTGAATCTACAACACACGAGTATGGTATACTTGAACCTAACCAGAGCCTACAACCCCATCCGCCACCAACAACTCATCTCCAGACTCTCCACCATGGACATTTCTCACCTCCACCCATCACAGACATCTCCGATGCTTGTTCCTGGACAGCTATTAGTTCCAAGTGCGAGAAGAGGGCATGCTCTTCAATCACCATAACATTCCAGTCGCAATTCCACAAGGGTCAATATTCAGCCCGAGCAGATGAAGGGGTGATTTCACCACACACGCACTCCACACAAGCTGTTCGCTACCACCTCTCTGTCTCACCTGGAGGGGAGAGAGAAGAGTGGGTAGATGTTGCTCAATGAGATGGTGGCAGAAAATCGCACGGCATCTTCTTCGCTGCATAGCTCAACAATGGTGTGGCTTAATGTTGATTCCTATGATGCTAGGGAAATTCAACTTGCTGATGTGAAATTCCATGGAGTTCGTGTTGGCACGACCCCTTGCGGTGTAGAAAGGGAAGGTTTTATAAGGAAATATTGCCAGGAACTTGAATTTGGTGCAAAATGTTACCGAATCTTGACATGTAAAATTGCACTTGCAACAACCATGATGGACACATATCCAGGTTATGTATACAAGCAGGTAGTTAGGTTCGACAGGAAAATGCATCGGAAGGTGTGATTAAGATTTCAAGGAGAAAATAGGCACATAGAGGGGCGACATTTTTTCGGCAGGAAAATGTCGTAGGAATGCTTAGCAATTTAGCCACAAGCCATTTGGTGGCAGAAAAATTCGTGTAGCAAATCAGTATAAAGAAATTCATCACACAGTTGGGCATGCCATTTGACATGATGTCATGGGCTCAGGAGAGGGTAAAATGTGTTGGAATTTTGCGGTAACATATTTAGAAGGCTTATTTATATTAATCATTATAGTAAGGGTACCAGCTTGGTCAGGTAGAGACTCTTGTCTAGGGTCGGTCCTTTCGACTGTGTGGCTGCTCTTGCAATCACCCCTTGCCGACGATGACACTGTATTATTGAAAAATTATACCTGTCTGCCTGCTTTGTGAGGTTGTAGGCCACCGTACACGCCCCTAATTTCGGTGTGAGATAGTTCCATCTCACATGCCGACAGAACTTACGTGCCCAACACTCACATCATTTATGGAGTGCAGTGGTTCAGTAGGTAAATGAACCATCATTATGTGGCTGTGTAGCTGCCAAAAGTAAAATAAAACACAATTTGCAAAGCAGTAATTTTACCTAAATTGATAGAAAAAGGCACGAAGCTGATGAACGATTACCAGTTTACACAATCCTGGTACTTTTGAGCCGGCAGAACATTGGGGTGGTGCATCCTCTGGGTGACGAAAAGTAAATTACGATTCCATAATTTTAAATGATTATTGAAGCTACATAATGATTGATGAGAAAATACTGAATACCCAAAGGCACGCGACATGTGATCACCCCCGACAGCGCTCAAGAACTAACCAAAGTAAATGGTGGCGGATCAGCAAAGACTCAGCACAGATAGCAGGAAAGAGAAAAGAATTTACAAATGTATATTACAAAAGAACAAGTACACGGAAACTTCATGACCCTGCATTACAAAACAAATGAACACTTATTAATGTGATATTACACAATACCAGATTCTGTAAAAGCTTGTTCAAGGTCCATCATAGTAGCCATTATATGGACTAGTGTGGTACCCATCATGGCATTTCCCACATTGTAAGGCATGATTTCGTACCAGGTTTGGTAATTGGACGTGTCCTATTTTTGGTGGCAGGTTCCACACCGACTTTCGTATCTGACCAATCACATCGTAATTTTAGACTGTCGTGACATGGACCATGTACCTCTCTCCCAGTCTGTTCACCATACCAACACCTAAACCTGCCACCAGCCACCTTCACGCCATATGTGGGAGGTATGAGAGACGATGGCAGTGTCCTTCTTGTGTGCATGAGTGTGCAAAAGTGCAGTGAAGTCAGCTCAGTGTATTTATTTGTATTTGATAAAAAGGATTGTGCTATTGTTTTTTTTTTTGTGTTTTTAGGGTAATTGAGTTCTGATATTCAACATGGTTTTCTAGTGCACTGGTTATTCGTCTAGCAATCACATGTGCTGTGAAAAGTGGCGTGCCAAGCTCATTAATGTATCCTTTTTAAATATTTATGTTCGAAATTCTTATGGCTTTTTAAAATATGATTCCATCGCCCGTGCAATACAGTGCAATCATGTGTGTAAAATTTAAAGAGGGTTTTACAGTTTTCATGATGTCTTGTTTTGTTTCTTAATATTTTCTGATCGCCATGCGCAAACTGAATTTGAAAGAACATGCCGTGCAACCACCTGTTGAGGCACGCCATGCAAAATGAAGTGTTGTTCATTTTTCAGACACACTTATTTGTGTGCGGCTATACACAATTCAAAACAAATAATAATTTTCATTGTGGCCAGTATTAGGTCAGTACAAACACTGTCTTTTCCAGGTATAAGGAAGTATGTGGTTTATTAAAAACACGTACATACGACATAACATAATGGCCACGTGCCAAATATTGCAGAAAAATATTTTATTTTAAAGTTATAATTTCAACTGTTTCTTATTATTGTTTTGCTGTAAATTTAGGGGTAACTGTGTGAACATGAATGTGAATAAATCACAACACGTGCAGGGCCATATTTAACATGCAACCTAACCCAAAATTGGAGGTTATATAACCAGCCATGTGAGAACTGTTATGTCTAAGTTATATACATGTATCTCTTAATCCAATGATTTTTAAGGGCAACTTGTAATACATTTTGTTTTTCATTTCCTTCCAGAGTTATGTCATTTCACTTCATTCATTTACAATTTAATACACTATCTGCAAAAAAGATATTGGGCACCCGTGAAGATAGGTAATTCAGTACGTCAGTTGACTTGTGTTTCACCGCCTTCGGAATAGGATCACATGGTGTTTGTCAATGGTAGTATGAACACATAGGCCTATTGTGGCATTTTTGTGGAATAGACCTGTGTTACTTCCAGGATGACAATGCCAGGTGCCATGTTACAAAGGCTACTATGCAGTGGTACGCCGACAACAGCGTTCACCGAATGGACTGGTGTGCCAAGAGCCCCGACCTAAACACTATAGAATATCCTTGGGATGAATTGGATCGCCAGGTGAGGGCTCGACAAGCGTGGCCAAAATTCATTGCTCAACTCAAAGAGTGGTTGCAAGTGGAATAGTGTCTAATCACTGTGGATGTCCTGCAAACACTCGTAGAGGGCATACCAGACAGGTTGACTGCTGTTATAACTGCAGGAAGTTGCCCTACGAGTTTCTAACAGGGTGACGACCATCGACCAAACATTGTGGACAGATGCCCAATTACTTCCCTGTAGATAGTGTATTTTGTGTATCATTGGATTATGTGACATGGAATGGAAACTGCAGCCACTAAGAAAGCAGCCCATCGCCATGTTTTTCAGTAGTGTCTTGACCATCACATGAGGTGGACATACACGTTCGTCCTCCCTGGGCAGTCACCATTTTTGGAGACTATTATGTAGCTTTTCAATAGTGTAACTTAATTTGTATGGAACCTTTTGTTTTGCAGCCCAGAGAGTGAGCCGCCTCACAGCCCAGTTATCTTGTATATAACCAGGTCACATTTACTGTTTTCGCGTGTTTCCGCTCTAGCAGAACAAAAGTCCATGGGAGTGAGTAAACATTTGTGGGAGGCTTACAGCTCCCTCTGATCTAGGCCTTGTGGAATTTAATTCAACGTGAAATTTACAACTTGAAGAAATGGTGGGGATAATGGACCATCACACTGTACTTATTACATCAAATGGAATAATGATAACAAACTAATCTCTTCAGCATCAAAAATGGGGGACTACCAGGGAAGGCCACACCGTACTGTCGACGTTATGACCCCACCTTCTTGTGCTCATTGCACTGGTTCCCTTATCTGTAAGTTTCCTTCATAGCCTCTTTGAATTTCCCTCTTGCATGGTGTCCAGACAAAAGTCCCATCAATTGTCTAGCCCAATATGTTGCCTATTCCAAAAATGTTCCATACCTAAACATTATTTCATGTCATTGTCTTGTGCTATCTCATGCATCCATATGTCTCAATTCCTCTGAGTCTTGACTCTGTAGTTATCGCTATTAGTGGAGTTTCGCATTGTACCAACGCCATTTCGAGACAACGTGTCAAGAAACAGTGACGAGAAAACTCAGAGAAAATCAGCCACATGCCACTTCGTGCCAAAATCATCATTGTGTCGTGGGAGCCATGCAAAATTGTCATCTTGGGACCATACTTCGCCTGTGACGTCAGCCAACCACCACTATCTTGGCACCTGCTGAGGGGTTGTGGCCACGTTCCGCCCCCTCCCCATGTGTTGTGTCGCACCAGTAGTTACCAACACTTCTGTGTATTACCGTGTGGGTGTTGCCATAGGCCAAGCGACCACATTGTCGAGGTGAACAACGGTCACCATAGAGGCTTTGTGTCATCCACACCGTGATTTCTACAGCGAGTGTCCAAACTGGTAAACATCTAATGGCCAACCTACCACTTTGTGCAACCGGTGTTTGAGGCTTACAGAGAATCTGGATCCATTCTCATTGATGTACCTCTAGGGAAAAACCTGTGTGTGCGGTGATGCTACCACGACCCAATGGCTACGGAAGCAGGTCGGCCTGTTAAATGCGGAACTGTGTGAGGACGCTTGGGCACTGACAAATTCGAACAGCCTGGAGATTTGTATACATGATGCCTCAAACCTAAACAAATCCGAGGAGTTATCAATTGGGTGTGTGCACCTAGCATGTGCACATGGCCAACGCCACAAAATCACCTGCAATCGTCGTTGTCTTGCTTCTACTAGATTTTGCGAAAGTGTGCGAATGCAAATACTTGTGATGGACTTGGAGATGCAACCTTTGCATTCAATTAGTGTCGGAGACAGTATGATGCGCAGTGCATTTCACCAAGGGAGCGTGCAACATTACAAGACATGTGTCACATCACATGTCTACACTGCCAGCTGCCTACGTCGATCATGGATGAATGGGTACAGCCCACGCCGAAGCTTCTTATAGTCCAAAAATTGCAAATGCCAGTCTCAATTACAAGCAATGGCGAGTTCTACAGTGCCGTTCAACAAATACCACAAGCGCCACTTCTGAAGTTGCCATGCCCACCTGCAGGTTCAACCCCGTTCTTGCAAACAGCACCAGCTTCAGAGGCAGAAGATTTCCACCTCCACATGTCAATGAACATCAAACTCTGGCAGACAGGGCTAACACAACTACTGCCACACCAGCCTGCTTCCAGTAATTTCCACACTGCAATGGCGCCACTAATGAAGATCGATTGTATTTTTAATGGCTTGTGAGAGCAGGCTGAGCGGCTACGGAGTTGACCTGGAGGATTGACCATCTTACATTGGTTAGCACCTGAGCAGCAATGCTAAATCCTGGTAGCATAGAGTGAACTACTACAGCATGACAGGGAGTGAATTTAGCCGGATGTTTCCATTTCGTTTTGCGAATACCTTCACTTCTCTTCGCCCCTGAGCTCAGATTAGTTTGGAAGAACAGGGTGAAGAATCCCTTATAATTTCGTTACCAAGGAGATCAGTCTAGTGCAGTTTTACAACTCGGAACTGGACATTGGAGGACATTTTGGAGGTGGTCATGAGAACTGCGCGACCAGAAGCTCGATCCTCTCTCGCTCCAGTGTTCCACTTGTCTGAAGGAGATTTTGTACAAATGGTAACGTTACTGGACGCTAGTATTCTGGCCTGGCCATGCCACGACCACGACAAACTGTGCCATGATAATCTGCAAACCAAGACACTGGGAGATTTTAACAGTGAAACCATGTCAATACCGAGTACTGAGGGAGCAACAGCTGTTCCTGCTCCAGTGTCAACAATGCAGGCAACCCGCAACATAGTGAACAATACTGTTCGACTACACCCCCCCTGCTGACCGCCGGCGACATACACGCTCCTGTCAGTGGTGTGTGTGTGAGCATTGGGACGGAGATTGCCCTGAAAGGGCAGGCCTGCCAATTAGTGCCCCACAGAGTGATACAAACCTGGGAAACGAGCGGACGGGATAAAGCTGCCAGATGTTGCTTGCACCTGAACAGGAAACAACATGGGCCTGACTCCACAACAGGTCCTTATCACCCAGATTAGCAGTTCACATAGTGGGTTTATTAGAATTTCCGTACAAATCAATTATCAGCCATGCCGTACCCTAATCGACACGACTGCTTCAACACAATTTTATCAAGTCACAGTTTGTTAATACCGATGAAGATAGAGATGTTCCACATGCTGTTGAACTTGCAAAACAACAACACACCAGAAAAATTAAAGATGATGCTGATATAACCGTATATGTGAGGGACATTGAGGCATCAACAAGAGCATTTGTGACAGATGACATTCGCAAAGACATCATTCTGGGTATCCAGTGGTTTACTGATCAGCACACCGTGGTGGAAATAGCAGCCCGCCGCATCCAGTTTGGGAGAAAAGAATGGCGGCCTTATTATAACCTGGATCCTCGGCCAGCCAACCAAGCGCCAGCCGTCTTACTGGACGAGCTGGATCATTCCATTCCCCTGGAGTACCGGGTTGCAATGCAGCGGTTATTGAATGAGCGCTGCGACATCTTCACTTTGTCGCATGACAGTGGCTAAGCACCGAATACTGCTCATCAATGAAACTCTGATTTACGATAATCAAATCATAAGGGATCAATTTAAATAGGTGTAGATGAGGGTGTGATCAAGCCCTCGGAGAGCCAGTTCAACTTCGCAATAACGCTCGCCTCCAAGAAAGATGGGGACATGGCATTTCTGAGTAGATGTTCGCCGGCTGAACCAGGTGACACACAGCGCCTACTGCCTTACATTCATATTAAGGATGCCCTCACACCCTGGAACAGGCGAAAGTGCTGGCGACCATCGATTTGAGAAGTGGGTACAAACAGGTGCCATTACACCCAGCTGATTGCCATAAGACGGTGTTCACTGCTGCCGACGGCAGCTGCCTGCATTCTACGCTATGCCATTTGGAGTAAAGTGTGCCCACACAATGCTCCAGGCCATGATGGTATGCGTCCTGGTCAGGTTCATTGGAAAATTTGCTTTGGCCTATCTATACAACGTTATTGTCTGGTCCTGCTCGTGGGAAGAACATGTTAACCACCTGTCGCTGGTACTGGAACGACTTGATATTAATGGTCTTACATGAGCCAATAAGAACTGTCATATAGGGAAACCGAACCTCCAAATTCAAGGTTGTATTGTTACGGACATGAGAGCCTAACCTAACCCTGAACAGCTACAGCTGATTGATGACCACCCAATTCGACCACCAGGAAGCAGTTAGTTATTGAAGTACTTCGTCTTGGTGAACTGGTTACAAGAATATATAGCGGAGTTCGCCATCGTAATAGGGTGGTTACGATGGCGAACTCCGTTATATATTCTCACTGAGTTGATGTCGCCGAGTATCCCCTACAAAGGGCAGGCCGAACTACAGGCGAGTTTTGATTAGGTTAAACACCGCTTTTGGGAGTGCCCCGCACTAACCAGATACGACCCTATGTAGCACCCCTATGTACTAACCGACACTAGTGAAAGGAGACTTGGTGTAGTGGTCTTTTACCTGGCCGACGATGGAAGCCGGTGTATTATTGATTTTAGTAGTGCAAAATTCGGCACAGCAGAGCGGCTGTATGACATAAATGACAGTGAGTGCCTCGCAGTGGTGTGGCGATTTAAACAATACCGTCCATTATTGGAGTACAGGCGCTTCACCCTGCGCCCTGATAACCACTGCCTATTGTGGATGCAATCCACAATGGAGAACCACAGCAAACTCACCCGCTGGGCCCATCTGCTGCAATCATGTGATTTTGATGTTCAGCACATCGCTGGAGTGGAAAACCAGCTGTTCGCTCAGATAGGAAACAGCACATGACGAGGACGAGTAGGAAGACCTTCTCCCCCTCCTCCTTCCCTCATCATAACGCCTAGTATGAACGAAGTTTAATTGCCAACATTACGCTGCTGCCAACCAGCTTAACCTTGGATGCCCTGTGCGACGACATAATGAAGGGACAGGAGAATCGTCCGATTACAAGTAAGTGGAGAAATATGTGCGCCCGGAAACAGTGGAAAACTGGCACATTGTTGATGGTTGTGGGGAATCGACGACCAATGAAAACAGTGACGTGTTGTGCGTATTTGTACCGGCTATGGCACGTGACACAGTTTTACGACATGCCTACTTGAGTCATTTGTCAGGACATCCCGGGGTGGCACAAACCAAACACAATGTGTGTAAGTACTTTTACTGGCCTGGTGTTGCATTGCATATTAGAGCATTTCTTCGGGAGTGAATGAAATGTAATTACTTCAAAAGCAGCTGCAGTGATGGACAACGACAACAGCCACAGGAACCTAAAGAACCATTCGAGACTCTAGCACTTGACCTTATGGGACCTCACCCTTTACCCAAATTGGAAAACAATTTATTTTGGTTGTTATGGGCTTATTTTATAGATGGGTAGAGGCATGTCCCTTTTCTAGTGAGTATTCTCGTGGGATCGGGAAGACTTAAGAAAAAGAAATTTCCACCCACTGGGATACACCGTATAATGTTAAGAGATAATGGCACACAATTCACAGGGCATTTTAGGAGGGAATTATGTACATTCTGGGGTGTGGAACACCACACAACATCTGTATACCACCCACAGCCAATCGAACTGAATGCCGCAATCAGGATGTCAAAACACAACTGCACCTTCATGTTGGAGATAACCATGTGCTTTGGATGGAGTAATTCCCTGCCACTGTGTTTAAACTCAGAACACGTACCAACGAAGCAACTGGGAAAATTCCAGTCCAGCTTCTCCAAGGCTGAGACCTCCCTCTGCCCTGTGAGATGTAAGCGGCCTGAGGGGACACACCACACATTGAGAGGGAGAAATGGAGAAAGGGAGAAAGAGATGAAGACAGCTAGGAGAGACACCACCGTGAAACACTACAGCTCGCCGCTGTCGGCATCGCGGCGCCTGATGCTGCTATTGACGAGGCACCTCTGGCACCGCCCAGCAAAACTTTTCATAAGTCTGATGGAAACAGTGGGCAAGTTACACCACGTGTGACCTTGTGAGAGCACCCGCCGCCGAGATGTCTATATGGAACACAGTGAGGCACACCATGGAAAAAAGGCTCTGCTCTCCAGACATCTTGCAGCTGCCTTCGACGGCTATTCACTGTGTCACCGAGGACAAGCCAAGTGGGCCATCTGAGGTGAGAGTCCCATCCGAGGGCATTGTGACACCTAGAAGATGCCGTCCGAGCTCGGGCACATCAGCAACAGAGTTAGGCCCATGGACTGTTGGGGATGACTAAACACATAGTATGAACTGCTCATTTTCAAGCAGTTGCAGCAGCAGTGACTAGTTTGGAGAAGGGGAAATTTCCTCCACTCCCTGCTGCTCGAAATGTGCTCGTGTCATTCGGCATTCTTCGTGCACAGCCTGCTGGTGCAATAGTGCACCTTACGCAGCGGTCACTACATGTCTGGCAACATGGGAGCAGCAGCAGTCATGCCCACTTTCGCCCAGTCGTAACTTGTATCCACGGGGTCTGATATGCCCACTAGGCAAGTGCTGCAACAGAAGAAGTCAGTTGTCGTCGAGTGAACGACCTCGATAAGGGTAGGGGGCATATGATGCGAACCATGTGCCATTCTCCAAGTCCATTCACTACTTCACCAGATAAACCTGCCACCAGTCACATGTACATCACGTGTGTGGACAGTTTGAGAGCCGAAGCCAGCATCCAGGGTGTGTGCACGAGTGTGCACCAATGCAGTGGAGTCAGCTCAGTGAATTTGTTTATATTTGATAAAAGGGTTTTGGTACTGTTATTATTTTTGAGGGTGATTGTGTTCCGATATTCAACACGTGTTTCTTATGCATTGGTTAGTCATCTAGCAATCACATGTGCTGTGAAGTGTGGCACGCTAAGTGCATTAGTGCGTCCTATTCTAAAATTCTTATGGACTTTTTAAATTTGTTTCCATCGCTTGTGCGATACAGTGCAATCATGTATGTTAAATATTAAGAGGGTTTTATAGTGTTGATTATGTCTCGTTTTGTTTCTTAATATGTTCTGCTTGCCATGCACAAACTGAATTTGAAAGAACACGCCGTGCAGCCACGAGTTGCGACATACCGTGCAAAATGAAGTGTTGTACATCTTTCGCACACGTTTATTTATGTGCGCCTTATATGCAATTCAAATCAAATCATAACTTTCATTTGTGGCCAGTATTAGGTAAGTACAAACAGTATCTTTTCCAGTATATTCCTAAGTGGTTTATGAACCACGTGCACATCAAACATAATGTAATGGCCATGTGCCAAATATTGCAGAATAATAATATTTCCTGTGGCATGCAAAACAGTGGAGGGGAGAGGATCGACTGTCCTCCTCCAAATACGGATGTTAGGCTGGGAGGGGGCAAAAGATGTATCTTGCTCCCCCTTCCATAAGGAAGGCCAAATGTGGGAATGGCGAGTTTTGGGGCGATTAAGAATAATTTTCCCAAGCATCTTTACTATGTTGAGTTCCTTTTATCTGGTATTGCTCCACTGACTTTGCACCCTTAAAGAAAGAATACAGTTTTAAATTGCAAGAAGAAATATGTGATTAGTATTGTCATAGATTATTGTATACACAGAGAACTGGGATGCATACACAGGCAAGTGAGCTATCTGGTAGGAAAACTAGAAAAAAAAAGTATTAACTGTAATATTTGTTTGCTTAAATGGAAATGTGTGTGTAGTATTTTTAAAAACACTATAACAAATATATTCTGCGAAATCATATTGTGGTGAATATAAAACTGTTTTTGATGTCTGCTGAAGTGTTTTCTAGGAATTACATGGTATTAACTTATTTTGTTTTAACTGAAAAATATTAAGTAGTGATATCAAAATATCTTTGTATTGACAAAAAATGTGTGCAGGGCGAGCCCATAATAGAGAATAAATTCATCTAACTGCAATTTATCAAGTAAAGATAAAATATTTTCAGTTTGGCTGCTACAAATGAGTGACTTGTCTCTCCCTCTTGAAAACCATATCACAAACTACCCTCACCCCCTCCCCAAGCTGCGCAGTAGCTGTGTCTCGTATAGGATTGTCCCAGGTGAGTTTTGTATCTGCGTCATTGGTGTTTTGCTACAAATGGGAAGCAGGACTCTGAAAGTTATTTCGGCTACTCTGGGGCCTATGCTGTCTTCAACAAAATACAACTAGAATGGTGAGTTGAGTTTCATTAAAAATGCAATAATATACTAGTCCTTAATGTCGTATGAATGTGCATGTACTGTCCACTCGTCACCTCTGAATGAGTTCCCGGTACGATAGCATTTTTCGTCCAGATCGACAAAGAAGTTGCAGCTATGCGGTACTAGATACATCCGGGCTAAAGATGGCTTGGCGAAAAATACAAGTACGAAAATGCTTCCAATTGCATCTCTTAGCGAATCACCTTTTAGTCTTCACCTTTCTTGATACCATGCATCCTCAGAGCTGGTGCATGGACTGTATATATGCTTGCATCTACATATGTACATGCAATGGTGGTTCCTGCTACAGGGCTGCAGCTTTTGCCCAATTATTATTTAATTACAGTAAATAATTTTCATTGTCACAAATGGCATTTTAAAATAAAATTCCTTATGACTGCTTTGAACTTTCTACTCTGCCAAGGACCGTCAGCCAATCTGTAAGGCTGAGGTACACTTTGGGTGCAGCATTGTTTGTACTCCACAAGTGGCTGGGCTGGGCTGAGTTTGGCTGCAGCAGCCTGTCTGACCTTCCTAACGAATGCTCGCGCCAGGGTTGTGTTTCGAAATGGGACATGCGAAGGAGCGGGGTCTCTCTCACATTTGGTGTGCACTCAGGTTGCAAGGCTGCCAACCCCAGCCCCCAAAAGGCAATAGTAAGATGTCAGATGTGTGGTACATTAGATTCGTAAAGAGCCTACTATAGTTCGAGATAAATTTTTAATTTCTGTAATATAAAATAAATTTTTAAGAACATATACCTTATTATTTTCCGATAAATATTGTCAACGTGGCACTTCACTAACTTCACCTGACAACCGCCAGTGGTATTGTTTTATCTAGCAGACCTGTGTTTTATTGGTTCTATTATTAATTATTTAATAGTTTTATTATACTTCACATTCATGTTCTTTAATTACATTTTCCCTAACCGTGAACATACATTTTACAGACTGGGATTATCATGTGATTTGTACAGGAAGGGATACGATAGTGTGAGATGCCCCAAATTTTTTGGTGTACTATACAATCATGACATTTTGCTATCCAATGCCCTTAACATTGTCGTGGTACCACTCTCCCTTTATTTCATGCATTCATTCCGCTACATAAGCAGCAGGCACTGTCCCTCGGGTAGGGCAGGTCGCTTCCCTTCCTCGCCAGCCTATTGTCAACGTATCTGCAGGCCTTTCCCTCAGGTGGGAAACTGCAGTGGCTTTTCATTTCATTTTTGTTATTTATTTCGCAAAGCAGCCAGAGCCAGGGACGGATCTAGGAAAAAGGGAGTGGTTGTCACAGTATGCAGGAACACTAAACTCTTACATTGATTTGAATATGTTCGGTGAATGTTTTAAAATGAAAATTCTAAATTATATATAATTTTAATTATACACACATGACACATATACACACATACATATATACATATATTTGAAAATGATTCTTTAAACTAGAACCCCCTCACCCATATCACAAATTAAAAATATATATGGTATACCTGTATCTGCACAATGGGCAAATAACCGCACTCCCCAACCAAACTGAAGTCCATGTCTGCTCTTGTGGCAGAGCCATATAGCACTGTCAAACACCATCAATACCACACCGATCCTGCCTCGTGCTCGAATATGTACATTTTCGTTCTCTGTTTAATGATATAGAGTAAAGTGTTTAGTTATTATCTGAATCACTATAATTATTGTTTTGTGGATGTCTCACTATAATCATTATAATAATTGTTGTTGTTCTGTAAATGTCAAAACCTAAGTCGTCATTCCTAGACGAGTGATTAGGTGGGAACCTAAAAAGAAAAAGGAGGTGGCTGAGTGTGCCAACTCTTCAAATCTCAACTCTAAAGCTATACCAATTATCAATGAGGTTTCAGACCCTTCTCATCACTTTGACAAAGGTGCTGCTGTAAACAAACATCGGTGAACAAAGACAACCTTCAAAACTGTTATGTTTGATAATAATAATAATAAATATCACACGAAATAATTGCCTCACAGTTCAACACACTTCATCATTTGACAACATCTCATTGACCACACCATACACGAGAGACAGGTCACTTCTCAACTGCAACACCTTCCCCTTATAGCTAACCAGAAACAAAACAACCCAGGTACAACCATTTTATCGTATAATTCTGAACTACAAACTAACAACATAGACTTTCGAAATACAACATAATCATTCAATTTCTAAGGCATCCTCTTCTCTCTCTCTCTCTCTCTCTCTCTCTCTCTCTCTCTCTCTCTCTCTCTCTCTGACCTACCTACCAATGCTCTCTCCTCCCCCTCTCCTAACTCAGGAGTAGAGACTATAGCAGATCTTGGCGCAACTCAATAATTTAACTAAAATTCATGCAAATTTCTCACCTTCAAGCAATAATTTTTCTATCTCTTCTGAAAACACAACTCATCTCTTCAATCTGACACCCAAAATCAAGATAATTTGATGTAAATCATAATTCTCAATCAAGTGCACTTCTTTTTAACATACTTTGTTCACTCTTTGATCACAGGTCCATTTTCAGGGTGAATGAGGCTAAATTTAGCTCAAAAAGGGAAAATATTTACATTATATTTGAAAGCCAAATCAATTAGTCAAATATATTGTCACAAGAAAAGTATGAAAATCCTTGGAATTTCATCAAAAATATGATTATTTAGCTTGAAAATGAGTCTTTAAAAAACTACACACAAAGAGTGAATACAAGTTGAAAATTAATTTTGATTTTGACCCCAAATATGATTAATTTTGAGTTGTGCTTTGAAAGATTTTACAGGGAATTAGAATGTTGTTTGAATTTAACTTGAAATTGGCTGAAATTTAGTTAGATTATTGAGTTGTGCCAATATCTACAATAGACCTCTACTGATTGATAAAAAAAAATGTGTACATATAAACAAAAGTGCCCATTTAAAAAAAACCCAAAGGTTTACGAGTAAGCTAATGCCTCACCAGGGACCATATGTTTTTGGAAGTTACAGGTATCTCTATCATGCCAGTGACTGCAGTTTTTTTTCTGGTCATATTTAGAACCAACATAAACTCCAATTGGAGAAACCCATCACCTCATCCACCGGCCGGCCTTTTTTTAATTATTTTTTTTAGTGGAGAGGTGATGGATTTTTTTTCTTGTACTCTATCATATTCTGCAGGCACCTTACACTATGTGAGGAATACACACTTTTTTTTTTGCACAATACAAATACACTGAAAATAAAATTATTTTACCAGCATTTTTGATCCACGAAATTGGACATGCATTAGGTCTTCAACATACAAATGATGAAAATGCAATCATGTACCCAATTCTCAACAATGATTTGGTTGATTTGCAACCAGATGATATTCAAAATATTCTAAACTTTTATGGTCCACCACTACAAAATAATTGTAATGAAAATTAACCAATTGATTTATGCAACGACGAATGTATAAAAACATATTTTATTATTGATTATGAACTTGTTATTTTTTACAATAAAAATGTTTGGACAAAAAGTTTGGGAGACAAAAAAATAATCAATAGGCCATTTTCGATAAGAAATTGGTTTTGGTTTCTACCGACCAATTTCAATTTTTTTTTAATTCAAAAGACATCATGCGAGTTAGTCCTGTTTGTTGACGAAAAAATTTATATGGTTGATTATCCTAGTTGTAACCTTATTGGTGGTTAATCAAAAAAAATTTGCTTCATTTGGATTAAGAGATTAATATAAAATAAATGCTGTTTTAATTCATATTCGGGGAAAACTTTGATCTTTTATGAAAAGTTGTATTATGCAGAAATAGATTAACATAGTTTCCAAATAAAAAAGCATTGTATAATTAGTGATAAATGGCCTAATTTACCAAAATATGATAGACTCAGCTATTAGATATTCAAATAATTTACTGTATTTTTTAAGTAATGAAACTTTCATGGAATATAATGAACTAACAAAAAATTGACAAGAGTTGGCAAACATTGAATTTCATTGTTTGGTAAAAAGTGCGAATCCTATAATGAAATTATAAATAAAATGAAAGATATTGTCAATGAATTTGAAAATATAGCTCCTTAAGAGCTATATAATTATAGAAAAATATACAAATTTTTATGAACATATAGGGAGGAGAGAATTCCCCCCCCCCCCCCCTTGAGAAATATGCGACCACACACAATATTTATAATGAATTTGGTCTATATTTTATACAATTATTTTCTTCTATTTTTTGTTTTCTCCATAAAAAAGAATATTAATAAAAACACTAATTACAAATCACCAATTTCACTTGCACATAATTTCGCATATAAAAATTGAGTAAAATCTTGATATAAATAATATCAAACTTATTTACTTTGGTAAACAAGTTTTTATGGTTATTGATAAGAAAAATAATCCTTGGTTTAAAGCCAAAGATGTTGCTGAAATTTTGGACTATGAGAAACCAAGAAATGCTGTTCAAAACCATGTCTATGATGAAGATAAGCTATATTTTGAAAATTTTATAGGGCGCCCGAAAACTGGACTCCCTTCAAATATGCAACCATATACCATATTTATCAATGTATCGAGCTTATATTCACTTGTTTTTCTTCTAAAAAAGAAGAAGCAATTTTTTTAATGTGTAACTTCTGAAGCTCTTCCATCAATAAGAAAGTATGGTGAATATAAATTACAAAAAGTAATTAAAATAAAAGACATAAAATTAAAACAACTAGAGCATACAATTAAAATGAACGAAATTAAAGTCAATAATTTAAAAGATATAAGTTAAATTAAAGATGTTCAAATTGAACATTTAAGAGGGACTGTTGATATGGTTTTCGATGTAATAGCTTGCAGAGATGAAGAAATTAGAAAAAACACAAGATCCAATTTTAAATCCGACTTTTGTTCTTTTAAAACTATTTGATAATAATTTTGAATTTAATAGTATGTTTTTTAGCACTCAAAGAAAATTTGTTCAAAGACAATTATATATGATTCAAAATAGATATCCTAATTGTGAAGAATTATTGGGATTTGAATATATTCCAAATTCTATCAATTTATATCAAAGAATGAAAGAAACCATGAATGGCAACATAGGGTATTTTCACAACTATATTAACAATGATAGAAATAATTATACTCAACAACAATTAATAAATTATTTAAATATTCTTAGTCGAATTGAGTAAGAATCAAATTTTTTTTATAAATTCTGAACCTGTCCATGGTGGACGGGTTAATTGGCAATGAGAAATCTCCTATATTTATCAATGATTTTTGCTTACTATTCCAGCCTCTATACTCGTAGGGCCTGAATTTGGTCTTTGTTTTATAAAATTATTTTATTCAATTTTTTATTTTCTTTGTAAAATAGAATGTTTATAAAAAAAAAAAAAACAAATTTCCCCACATACAAAATGGCCGAATCACTGGAGAAGCGACTAGAGTAGAAAACAGAATTTACTGCTAATTCATGTTTAAATATTTGTTAATTTATTAAGAATAATAATTATAAAATAAGCTTAGGCAATTGGTATAAGGTTATATGGTGCACATTATTTGAAAAGAAAAAGGCGTTGATTAAAAACGATGTTTTGTGTTTTATTCATTATGGTGTTTCAGGGTATCCGAGCATCTATCCTGAAAATTTAAAATGAATTAAAATAAATCTCTTAAAAATTATAACCTAGAATATACTACAATAAAATACATTGATAAACTCGCTATAGAATACGAATATATTCGAAATGAAATAAAAATGTTAGCACCTAATAATATAGTTGGATTAAGACTCATTGAAGGACAGGAGGAAAGTTGAACGGTTAGTCAGGATGTACAGGCGGTGAATGAAGAGGGAGGATGGGGAGGGCTACACTACAAGCTAAGTAAGGGGGTGTTTAGGGGAAGAGGAAACAACAGTGAGAAGCTTCAGAGGGTGTGGAGGAGAACGGAGCGGGGTAGGCAGTCCATGCTTGTGAGGTCTGTGAGGGAGTGGAATGTGTTGAGGGAAGAATTGGTATCTGTGAGAGGGGTTGGTAAATTCAGGAAGGGAGTGGAAAAGGAGTTGGTTAGGTGAAGGAGAGTTGAGAGAGCTCGCCACCGGGCGGTAGCCTAATTGCGAGTGTATGTATGAACTTTGTTGCCGTGGTTTTTATTGATAGTTCAGGAAACTTGATTTTTAGTTTTTGTTAGAAATTTAAAAAAGTTTATAATGACTTTGAGAATAAAACTTACTGATAAAATAAAAGATTATTATATCACACTCGAGGAAATTGTTTTGATTATTCTAAATATGTTAGTAAATATAATGATGTATTAAAAGACCAGCAGATAAAAATGAGAGAAAATGAAATTAATCGTTTAAAAGATATTAAAAAATTCAAGATTAAAATACTGAAAATGTAACAGAAACTGTTGACAGAGCTGTAGATGTAATAGCTCGCAGAAATGGAGAGATTAGAGAACTGACCCTCATGTTGTACCACAAGCACAAGATCCAAATTTAAACCCAACTTTTATTCTTCTAAAATTGTTCAACAATGATTGCGATATTGATTAATATGTGTTTATAACTCAAAGAAGAAGTCTTCGAAAACAGTTGAAAATAATCGAAGATATACATCCAAATTTTGAAATATATTATTGAGATTTGTATATAATCCAAATTCTACCAATTTATACCAAATAATGAAGGAAACAATGAATGACAACATTTAGTGTTTTTGCAACTATTTAACTTTGATATAAATAATTATACTCTACAAAAATTAATAAATGAATAAAATATTCTTAGTCGAATTGAGTAAGAAGCTAATTTTAAATAAAATATAAGCATTTTTATCAGAATTAGGTGAGACACAAATTATCATAGTGGCAAAGCAATTTACACTACATCTGTTTTATTAATCCAAGAGTTGTGAGAATTATCAAAACCTAACCACTTTACAAATATTTTTTCACCTTTAGTTTCTAAAACTTTTTTGACCAAATATTCATTGGGATAGTTAGTTTTCATAATTTCATATTCATAAAAACTACCCATTATTTCATCACCATTAATATATTTTAATTTGTAAGTTGGCACATCAAAATTTAAAACTTGACAAATAGTATATAATTATGTTGACCAATTAGCAGTATAACAATTTTTTTTTTAATCAGTTTGCTCACACAAGCAATATCTCCAACTTTATATTTTGGTTTAGTAAACACAAGATTTGTTTGCAAAAAAATGTTTTTCATTTTTTTATTAACTTCAATTGGCTTCATACCAATAGAGCTGTACTTTGTGATGTTGTAGTCTTTCGCTAATTCAGCCAATAGATTTGTCCACTTATAATTGCCATTCAAAGCAAATTTTTTCCAAATTTTATTTTTAAAATTCGATTTAATCTTTCAACAACACTAGCTTTTAATTCAGAAAATGAAGAAAAATTATTTATATTTAGCTTTTCTGTAAGTTCTTTAAAGATTTTATTATAGAATTCTGAGCCATTTCATCACTTTGTAAATTATTTGGTTTTCTTATCATCAAAATATTTCTAGAGCATTTGCTACATATTTTGCTGTTTTATCTTTGATTGGTAAAGCAAATGCAAACATTGAAAAATCATCAATAATTGTCATAATATATTTATAGCCTTTATTTATGCGAGATATACCTTTTAAATTTTCCAGTATCCATTTCTACAAGATCAATTTGCCACAAATCATCAATGCCATACAAAATAGCTTTTCTTCCAGGATTTTTTTTGCGCAGGTTTATATAATTCATTGATTATTCCTTGTCTAACATTGAGCAAATTTTTTTAAGAAGTTGTTGTTGGTTTTTTTTTTTAATTTCACAACCATATACTTTCCTGGACTAATCGCCCATTTGTTGTATTCTCATTTTTATTTTATTATTTTTAGTGAATTTCTTGCACTTCAAAAAAACCATGTGTTATTCATTTAATATATAAAAATGTATATGTTGTTAATCTTTGTATTTCACGATTACTCCTATTGTGGTCAACATTCCATCAAAATATAATTAGATTATTTATTTATTTTTTAATTTTAAAAGTTAGAAACTCACCTCTGTTAACATCAAATGGTTTACTGTAAACAATTTTTGTAGTTCCCTTAATAACAGTTAGAATATCATCGGATAAATTATCAGAAATGATTTTATAAACAGTACAATCCATCAAAAAAGAAAAAAACATCATCTATGGAAAAAACATTATTATTTGTATTCCACTATTCATGCAAATAAAATATATGAGATTTTTCTCCCTAAAATTTTTCAACTTTCGAGTTTATATTTTGCAATTTATCATCTATTCCTTTATTATTGTATCTTGAATCTATATCCTCTTTTAATGCACTGCATACCGAATCTAAATCCGATGTTAAAAGAATAATCAGAAGCAATAGTATTGTATATTGATTCAATATAATTTTTTTAATGCATAATCAGAAACAATAGTTTTATATTATGAATCTACATATGTTTTTAAATCAGAATCACTAGTGTTGTATTTTGATTCAATATCATTTTTAATGCATAATCAGCAACAATTCTTTTATATTTTGAATCGACATCTTTTTTTAATGCATAATCTACAAAAATAGTTTTACATTTTGAATCGACATCATTTTTTAAAGAATAGTCAGAAACAAAAGTTTTATATTTTGAATCTAATTCTTTTTTCAGTGACTATTTTGCATTATTTATTCGTTGTATATAATCAGCAATAGTGTTATTGAATTATAAATCTATATCTTCTTTTAGAGCACAGTCAGCTCTTTTTTTACTAAAAATTATTTAATTAACTTCTTCTTTTCCATCAATGGGGTCAGCTATATTAACAATTCTTCGTCCAAAAAACAGGATTAAAATTCTGAACTCGGTCATCATTTTATAAACATTATTGTTTCTGAAATAATTAATTAAATTAGCAGGAATATTGTCTCCATATAAGTCAAAATATTAAACATTGAAACCTAATGAGTACCAGGATTTGTTGAAAAATCAAAATTAACCATGGCACATTCATTTTTATGCATATTTTTTCTAGTTCATCAATCACATAAACATTTCTATTTTTTTTTTTTTTTTTTTTTTTCAATATCGATATTAGATAAAGGAGCTAATTTTTTTTTTTCTGGCCTTCCTCTTTTCGTCGCAACTACATCACTTCCAGCTTTATTTTCCATTTCTAAATTGTGTCTGTTCTTCTAATTCTTTTTTTTTTATTTTGTTCAACAGAATTATAAATTGAAGTAGCTACTCCTGCTAAATCACCTAGGTCAGTTAAAGCACCAACTATGAGGGGTATAATTCCTCTGTGGTGTAAACTACTTCCAGATTTTTCTTTTAATATTTTTTTGAGTATTTGCAATACCAAGGCTAGCAAGAAACCTTTGCCTTCTTTCATTTTTTTATTTTTTCACTCAATCACTTAATTGATCAGTGGGTGTATTGAAAGTTAAGCTTTCTATCTCCATTTTTTAAAGTAAAAAATATATACGTATTCAATAAAACATTTTAATTCCAAAACCTAATTTTCTTTTTGTAAACATTGATGAGGCAACAGCAGAAGAAGCAGTTTTTTCACCAATCGGAGTATCTCTATTTAGCATAATTTCTTTTGCATCTTTTTGTAAAATTTTATCTGATTCATGCCCTAGATACTAAATCTGTGTGGTCTCTATAAGTAATATCGTGAAATTTACAAGCTTCATCTCATTTATTTATCCCTGCATCTCCTCTTTCTAATCTTTCATTTAATTTTGTAAATGGTCCACAATAATTATAACCAGGCAAATGCATTTCGGGTAAATTTAAATTGTTTAATGCCCAGTTTATAATGCCTTTTCCATGGTGTTCAGAATTCCAAAATGAGTGCAGAATAACATTTAAAGTTCTTATTAGATATGTAATTCCTTTCATGGTAGTAACAACAAAGTCAGGAAATTTATTGCTTAACACATTCATTATACTTACTTTTTCATTGTAATAATTGTTATTTCCAGCAGTTTCTTCACCATGAATATCAACAAGCTATCGATTAATTTTCTAACATTACCCATCCAAATATATTATTTTGGCAAATTATTATATTTTTTTATGCCATCTCCAGATTTTGGAGATTTTTTTTTATATATTCATGATAAATTGGTATAATTATTTAATTATACTTCCAACCTATACTCGAAACAATGCTCATAGTTGGATCATAATGTTGATATGCTGCATTTGTTAATAAACCAATTTCTGCATAATTTTTAGTCCTCGTTCGTGAATTTATCTTCACCAGTAGATTTATCTACAAGATCACCTCCTTTACTTTTTGTTAACAAATTAGTAAGGCCTGTTATTAATTCATATTTTTTATCCTTGACAAATAGAAAATTGCCATCTACTTTTACTTTTGTATCTCCAATTTTAAAACCTTACCGATCTCCTCGCACACCAAATTTATCATTAATCGCATTAATAATTTCGAAATATATTTCCGGAGATTTATAGTAGAAACATCTGCTATAGGTGGTAAATTTTTCAATTCTTATAGCCCATTCGCTCTTCAAAATTAGGTGACCTTGTTCTGCTAATAAGTCTTTTTTCATATGATGTTTCTTCTGGTGTTGGTGGATAATCTAAATTATTTGCAGCGACAGGTACTAATGTTGTTATTATATTTTCATTTTCTTCACTTACTTGTTCTACTTTTTTGCCAATATTTTGTCTATCACGAATTAGGTAGATTTTTTTCTTTTTTTAAATATTCTACATCATGGTTCTTTTTATAATTTCTATAATTCTCGATGATCAATTTCACTCGAGAAACTCCCACCGAATCCTTCATTTATATAGTTTTATTTTTAACTTATAAATGAGTTAAAAAAGCATTGAGAGTTTTGAGAGACGAACTTTCCCTCCAACTTATCAAGCAAGGGGGAGTTAAAATATTTACAATAGTAGAATCGAGTTTCATATTTCCATAGGAGATGGATTTTATTTTCCGAATGATGCTTATGTTTTGGGGAAAATATCGCCTAGTAAAGAGAGATAAATTAGGAGATGAGGCAAAATATGAAAAATTAGATAATATTGATGTTTGTTCTAATTTTTTTTCCATTTCAGTTTTCGAGAGTAGAAATTTCAAAACATGGACAGATTATTGAAGCTTTAGATAATCCAGGAATAACCTCAACAATGATGAATATTTTTTTAAGACCACCAGGTGAAAAAAAATATTTAGAGTCTACTGGTATTGATAATAAATTTCGTGTCAAATCTCTTTGTAGGGATAGAATAGATCGAATAATGTATCCACTAAGATATTTGTTTGGCTTTATTCGCGATAATAATGAAGTTTACTGTAAGGGTGGTTTTAAAATCACTTTTTTTTTTTTTTTTTTTTTTTTTAGAAATTCACCTGATAACAATTGTTTTTTTTGTTTATGAAGCTAAAAAAAATGAGCTGGTTCAGGTGATAAAACTTATACTGATCCAGGTTAATTGTTATAAAAATTAGACATTTTGTGGCTTATTGTTGAATACGAATCTAACACATCAATTGCAATTAAAGAAAAAAGTATATAAAAATCCTAAAATTCATATTGGTTTTAAGTGTCGGCAATTTTTAGAAAAAGAAGTTCCTTCTGGGACAACTGTTTTCAACTTCGATATAAAATACTAGTTTAATAATTTGCAATTTGACATGCCTGATTTTGTAATTGTGAGTTTCCAAACTGATAGAAAAAATAGTGCAGAGCAACATGTGCATGCTTCAATGTTTGATTATTGTAACATGAGAAATATTTTTGTTAAAAATGTAGAAATGAAATTTTTCCAAACAAAAATTGGAATCTAGATACTGAAAATTATATTTGTCTTAAAATGCTTCTGGCTTTTAATGATTTTAGAAATTCTAGAACAAAATTAGATACTATATACAGGAATAATGAACTTTATTATAAGCCAACTACAAATTATCATGGCGATATCAATTATTATTCATTTTGGGGACGAAGACATTTATATGTTGTTGACTGCCTATATACAAAAACAGCAGTAGTTAAAGATAAAACAAATATAAAAATTAGTGCGTATTTTAAAAAAGCCATTGAGGCTAATACAATTTGTAATGATGTTTTAATTAGCCAACAAAATTTAACGATTAGTGATTATTTTAAAGAAATATCACTGAAGATATATACATTTTTAATTTTATGAAATGGATAATGTAAACGATTTTACAGAAACAAGAAACTGTTTCGATATATTAATACAATTTTTGGATATTTGTTTGAGTTATTTTATTGAATAAAATATATATATTTTTTTTAATTTAAGTGAAATTTTTTCTTTATCTTGTGTTTATATGTACACTTTTTTTTTTAATCAGTAAAAGACCATTGCAGATCTTGGTGCAGCACAATTATTTAACTAAAATTCACGCCAATTTCTCACCTTCAAGCATTATTTTTTCAATCTCTTCTTCAGACATGATTAATCTCTTCAATTTCACCCCCAAAATCAAGATAATTTGACCCAAAATCAAGATAATTTGACCCAAATCTTCATTCTCAATCAAGTGCAATTTTTTTAAAAACATACTTTGTTCACTCTTTGATCAGTGGTCCATTTTCAGGGTGAATCAGGCTAAATTTAGGTCAAAAAAGGTAAATATTTACATTAAATTTGAAAGCCAAATCAATTAGTCAAAAATAACATCACAAGAAAAGTACGAAAATTCTTGGGATTTCATAAAAAAAATATGATGATTTGGCTTGAAAATGAGTCTTTGAAGAACCACACACAAGAGTGAATACAAGTCGAAAATTGATTTTTATTTTTACCCCAAATATGATTGCTTTTTTTGAGTTGTGCTTTGAAATATTTGATGGCGAAACGAATTTTGTTTGAATTTAGCATGAAATTGGTTGACTTTTAGTTACATTATTGAGTTTCGTCAAGATCTGCAATAGACCTCTACTCTCAGGGCCTCCGTCTTGATTTACCTCTCTATTGTCTTCCACTTTACCGATAAACTCAAACTCATAGCTATTTGTACTATTTATTCTGTTATACGACTTTTTAAGGTCATTATTATTTCTCTTTAATACCTTATCACCTGCCTGTATCATATAAGACCTTGGGGAAGTTTTAATTTTATATAGTACTCTAACCTGTTTCCATTGTTTCTCATTCCTGTACACTACTCTGTCACCTTCTTAAAAAAACCTCCCTTTCCCTTGTATGTCTATCATATACTCCTTACTCCTTTCATTTTTCTTCCTCAATATATTCGTAGCAACTAGGATGTGTCTTTGCTGACTCTTTACTAAAAGCAACTTAGTTTTTAATGTTCTCCCAAATAACAATTGAACAGGGGATCTTTGTAATTCTAGAATTTAAGTGTTCCTATATTCCATCAGGGCCGAACTGAGATCATTTGACATTCTTAAAATATTTTTTGCTGTCTGGACAAACCTTTCAGCTAATCCATTCGACCTTGGGTATCCTGGACTAATCGTTTTAAATTTACAATCAAACTCCTTAGCAAACCTCCTAAATTCCCAACATGCAAATTGCATATTATCTGATATCACATCAGGGACTCCATGATTTGCAAATATTTAATTAAAAGCATTAATAACATCCAAATTCTATTTATTCCTAAGTGGTATTATTTCCAGCCACTTCGTAAAATAATCTACTATTAATACTAAATAGTTCTTATTATTAATTTCCAAAATACCTACACCTAGTTTCTGTAATAGAACACTATGTTCAATATTCCATATTTTACAGACTGTTCCCTGAACTTTCTTTTTTCTTCACTCATTCTCGGATTTTTAGCTACTGAATGTACTACTTCTATAACATCTTCGCCCTGTTCTATTTGTTCGCTACTATAATTCCCAGAGAGACATTCAATAACATATAAATATTTACCTGGTAAATACTCACATTTTAAATCATACTTAAGTAATTTCATTCTAAGACTCTGCAATCTAGGTGAATATACTTGGCTTACATTTTTATTCATAATAATTACATTGGGTTTGTGGTCAGAAATTATTGTGAAAGGGCATCCATAAATTAAATTATGAAATTTTTTAGTGGCAAAGACAATACTCAATCATTCATTTTCAATGATCGCATACCTCTTTTCAGTTTCAGAGAGCCCCCTGGAAACATATGCTACTGATTTACCTTCTTGCGTAAGACAACATCCTAATCCATTTTTGAAGCATCAGTTTGAATTGTGATTTCGTTTGTAGGATCAAAGTTTTGCAAAATAATGTGTTTAATTTCAGTTTTAATCCTATTTAATGCATTTTAATGAATATCTAACAACTGAAATTCATTATCTCTTTTTAACAGATCACATAATGGACTAGCTATCTCACCTAATTGTGGAATAAACTTCCTCGTATAGTTAATAAACCCCACAAGACTTTGTAATTACTTCTTTGAACCTCGCACTGACAATTCATTAAGCACCTTAACCCTATTGTCATCAACCCTCATTCCATCTTCACTAAATATATGCCCCAAGTACCTCACCTCAGTCTGAACAAATTGTAATTTATTCGAGTTAAATTTCACGCCTTTATTCCTAACTCTTTCAATCACCTTATTTTTACCTTGTAATGCTCATCTAGACTGTAATAAGACCACTAATAAAACATTCCCAATATATAGTTACATTTTCAATGTTCCCAAAAATTTTCTTTATTCTTCTTTTGGAAATATTCAGGAGCTGCTTTGATGCCAAATGGTAACCTTAGGAATTTAAAACATCCAAATGGAGTTGTAAAATTAAAAAGATTACTAGACTCTTCATCCAACTTAACTTTGTAATGCCCATCTTTTAAATAAAACAGAGTATAATATTTTTTCCCATTTAATTCACTACTTATTTCTTCAATTGCTGTCAATTCATATTGTTCTCTCTCTATGCACTTATTAAGCCGAAATGGATCCAAGCATAACCTCAATGTTTTATCAGGCTTTTCACTTACTACTAAATTATTAGCCAATTCTGTAGGCCCCTTAACCTTACTTATAATATTCAAGTCTGCCAGTTCCTTTAATTTATTTGCCAGTCTTTTTTTAATAACTTGTTGCAATCTTGTAGCTGGTTTGACAACAGGTACACTATATTTTTAAGTACAATTTTACAATGCTCCTTAATTGTCCCCACACATTCAAATACATCCCCATTTGCCAAAATAAATTCCTCCTTCTCTTCATTAACCCCAACACTACGTGTTTGCACATTTAACCAACTTAATGCATAACACGTAGCTAACCATATAATAGGTTGGATAGTCATATTAACTATAAAAAAATTCCAATACAAGAAATTTATTACTAGTTTCACATTGTAATTCTACTTTTCCCAAGGGTTTAATTTGTGTACTTCCATAAGCTTCCAATATAACATTGGTTTTAATCATTGAAATTTTCTCATTCTTAAATATTTTGTTTACAACATTTTTTGCTATGATCCTCTGAACCTGGGTCCACGTTAAATTTAACCTTTTCATTGGCTATTTTTAATATTTCCATCCACGACCGGGTGACAGTACTTTTTATTTCACTAACCTTTGCAATACTATCAACAAATGATTCATTCTACTTGTCATTTCTACTTGTTTTAAATACTTCCTTCACACTCTTAAATCTACACACACTACTGCAGTGATTTTCCTTCCCACATTGAAAACACTTCTTCCCATATGCTGGACAATTTCCAAATACATGTTTACGATTGCATCGACTACACTTTGTGGTTTTCATATTTTGTTCACCCTTAAAGGGGTTTTCCTTGTCCACCATGCCCTCATATTTTGTAACTCTACGGAGACTCTTCTTACTGAAATCATGTGCATTCTTCATTGTATCGACACTACTAACCTCATCTTCACTGCTAACAGTTTGCAATAGTCTCTTCAATACTTCAGCTCCACGGCACATTTCTATCGCACACCCTACTGTTACATCTTTACTGCACAACAGTTTTTCTTGAAGTTTTAAATCCGTCACACCTAATATTATTCTGTAAATTAGGATGGAATCCTCATGATCACCATATCCACAAGACTTAATCAACTTCTTTAAATCATTAACAAACTGGTCAAATGACTCATCACTATCTTGATATCGACTATTAAATACAAAACAGTCATACGTTCTATTTGTACGCGGTGCACAATATTTTTTGAATGCTGCTTTAGCACTATCATATTTACCTTTTTCGTTCTCGTCAAGTTTGAACATGTTAAACACTTCCACTCCTTCACTTCCTATTAAGTTAAGTAATAATGCAATTTTCACATTATCTGCTTTCATATCTTTTTCAGTCACAATTAAGTACGTTTCAAAATTTTGAATAAACTTGTCAAAATTTATACTGATATTTCCTTGAAAGAATAACTGATCGGGTAGCCGACGTTCCATTTTCCCCGCGATTCCACTCGGTGCACCATCAGTTTTGTCCGTTCCTGTTCTTCCTCTACTGTGCCACGTTATGTTTGATAATAACAGTAAATACCACATGGAATGGTCTCATACATGTATTAGTTGTATACACGGTACAACGCACTTCATCATTTGTCAACATCTCATAGACAACACATACACCAGAGACAGGTCACTTCTCAACTACAACACATTCCTAGACGAGTGGTTAGGTGGGGAACCTAAAAAGAAAAAGGAGGTGGCTGAGTGTGCCAACTCTTCAAATCTCAATTCTGAAGCTATGCCAATTATCCATGAGGTTTCAGGCCCTTCTCATCACTTTGCCAAAGGTGCTGCTGTAAACAAACATTGGGGAACAAAGAACATCTTCAAAAAATATATTTTCCTAAGGATTCTCATGAACGTTCATATCTTGTCTCATGGTTTGATACTTTCAAGTGGTTGCATTATGCAGGAGAAAAGGATGCTGTGTTTTGTTATGAGTGCATGAATTCACAAAAAGCTCATCTGTAAAATCTGTAAAATCCACTGAAATGGCATTTGTAGAAAATGGTTTCAGAAACTGGAAAACAAAAAAAAAAAAAAAAGAATGAGAAAAGTTTCACATTCATGAAAGAAGTGAACAACATGCAACTTTTGTTTACTTTCTTCTCCATAAATCCTTCAGTCTAAACAACAGCAAGTGGATGGTAGAACTGCTATGAAGGTAGTGTTGTGTTCTGTGAGGTATTTGGCACTAACAGTACAAGCCATTAGTGGGCCTGCAAAGGATGATGGAGTATCTACATTATCTTTTGGAAGAACAAAGTGTGGATGACCCTGTTCTCGCTACTTGGCTTGCAAGAAAAGACAATTAGTTGTGATGTGTGTCAGGTGCCCTCGCCCCTAAGACCATTTGTTCAGCCGTGACCTGCAACTTCACTGCAGCAGGGCTGTGTGCTCTACCGACAGGTGGAGGGTGCGCCAGGTCGCCTGTGAGTGATCGGGATTGGCACAGCACAGAGCAGTGCGAGATCATACCGATGCAGTGCAGCGGATGGTTGCCATGGTTACGATAGAGACTCCACGAGGTGGAAAGATATGAAAATAGACCTAGTAACAATTGGACTTTTGAGTCCAGGATCTATGCCAGAAACTTTTATGTTTTTATTACAGGTTTTATTGCTTGTTTTTGTTTTCTCTGTTTCTTTTGTGCATAGTTAACATGTTATTATTTGTCTCATCACGCATCCAGAGTTACATCAATTTATTCACCAGGGTTTATGTTGCAGAGTTCTTTATGTAATTTTTAATATGAGTTTCATCTGGCAGCATGATGCAAGGCAGAATATTGCAGATTGTAGCAGGAAATAGTGCCATGCTGGAGCATAGGTCAGCCGAGGCCCGCCCGTGCATCAGGCAGGAACAGTACTCAGCGAGTAGCATCGGACGAAGGTGATGCATGTGTCGTGAGCTCTGGATTTTCCCACGTGCATTCAACATTTTGGTATGGAAATTTAATTGCAATAGAAATTAATTCATTTCATAACATTTTTCGCATGTGGCCGCCAAGTACACCATCGTCCCTTCCCACGGGAATAACATTGCCCAGGGAAGTTTAATTCTGTCATAATTTATTGGTATTGTAAGACTTTTAACAGTGTAACCACAGTGACCGGTCTGATTTACCACCCTCTTATTCTGTAAGTGGTCTTCTAGGGGGAGATTATTTCTCATCTAACAAATGCTACTGTGAACTGAACGGTACATAGTTTATTTCAATCGCTATACGCGTTTAAAAGGATGGGCCCTGACAATATCCACTTACACTATGTCTTACTTCGTTAATTTTTGCAATTGTAACTTTTAATTAGCATTCCATGTCTTATGGATGTGTGGTTGGGCCTAACAATCCACATATGCGAGTATTAATGGCTAGTCAAATTTCCTGCAATGAGAAGCAATATGGTACATTGTCGACCATTTAGCAAACACCTACAAAATCATCCAACCTGGAGTAACAATCAACGGGGCAGAGGTCACCAGCATCATCGGCGATGAGATTTAGTCCGGGTGGACGACCAGCAACCCCGAGACCAGCAGAGTTAACAATCACCTTGACGTAGCCTCGACGATGTCTGGCATCTATCTGGGTAAACCACATCCTAGAACTCGCCTTCACTGCCCCATAATCATTTCCTACACCTTTCCTGGCGAGTTAACCACTGTCAGTTGGATGGAAAAATTCAAAATAAGCTCTTGGAAATCATGGCTCATCAATTAAACGAAATATTGTACAAGAAATAAAACACAGTGATTTCTTTAGTACAGTGGAGCATCATAATCCGGATTTATTGGGACCGGACACCTTCCGGATTAACAAATTGTCCGGATTTTCGAAATGAACAAATAAAAGGGCTGGTAAACAAAACCTGCTAAAATTGTTTATGATTTACTGTCAGTTAGGGAAGTGGAGCCGATGGATAAAACCATTAATATAGTAAACTTTTTAAGTGTTTAATTACAGAAAAAAATTTATTTTTTACTGTATGTACAGATAGTCTTATTTTATGTACAGTACCATCGAATCCGGATTATCGACTGTCCGAATTTTTGACGTTCGAATTATTGATGCACCACTGTATTATAGCAGAATGTGCAACAGATGCAGCTGGTGATGAACAGTTCAGTATCTATTTGAGAAATGTTGATCCACTATCTCTTAACGTATCAGAGAAATTCATGAGAATGTATTATCATCCAGATACAAAAGCCGGTACACTTTTTGTGTGTGAGTAAAGGACATCTTGACACGTCTAGGATTAGATTTTGAGAATTATAGGAGACACTGCTTTGACAGTGCAGCGAAAATGGCTGGTAATCTGCCTGGATTTCAGAGAAAATTAGTGACATTCAACCTAAGTCCATTTTTGTGAATTGTTGTAATCATTCTTTAGATCTAGTAATTCAGGAAGCAGCAACAAGCTGTGAATTATTATGTGATGCACTTGGACTTGTTAGATACGTGAATACAATAATTCTGGACTCTCACAAAAGTGATGAGGTGTTGTGGTCAGATGAGGATTGAAGTTAGGTTAGATTAAAAAACGTTTTGAATGAAAGTTTAGAATTTATGGTTACCCAGGTCATCAGACATTATTATCCAGAATAATGCCAATGGTGTCGGTAGAGCTGATTCGTTGTCCTCAGGGTCGTTCGGCCGACGACCACAGCAAAATCCCTCCAGGGATTGGAAGTACTCCTCTGAAAAGTATTATATATTCTTGCTTGTGGCACTGTGCGATATCAGGGGTCCCCACACGCCCGTACGATACTTTACTTGCCATGTTACTGTTACATGTGACCATTTAAAACACTCCTTGCACTGTCTGTATGCTTATGGTAAAATTGGCGGGACAGGGTCCATGCCTTTAAACGCCTTGTGGCTACCTGAAATAAATATCAGTGGTATTTTGTCTCACTGCGCTATTTATTAGGTATTTATTTACACACCTCGTTTGAGAAAACTTACACTTGCTACAGAGCTACACCCGTCAGCATGGGTTAAACAGAACAAGCAGACATGTGGTCACAATGTATTAGGTTGTGAAATAAAATCCACCCAGGCGATGCAGGCACTGGGTGGTACGAGGGGTGATGTCTCGGCGGCAGATGAACGATGGTTCCGGTTAGTTAATAAAGTCTATTGCTGAAGAAATGATTGTGCCAAAGTTGATGGCCACCAAACATGTGAAAAGCGAGTCGCGACGTAACACCTTACACCCCTCACAAGACAAACTATGACTGACTTGGAAATGTGGCATGCTGGCCGTGTTTGGCCGGGCCAGCACCCTATGTAAAACTACTTGCTACACCCATCACACTTGCATAAAACATTTTTCACTTGCCTTAGGAGGATCCCGCACATTGCTAAAATTACCTCTTGCACTACAAAAGAATATACATGCATAATAACACTGTGATATGAGGTGAGGATGGTTACACGTGAGAATGAAAAATTAGGTACATGAAGAAAAACACAGCAAAATAATATATAAGGGTATAAAGGCATTTAACTGGGTATTTATGTGTGCGTGTGTTTTTGTGTATCACTTGTGTTGTCATTAAGCCCTTTAGACTATTAAAATAGAAAAGGTGGGAATCTCCTTTCATATCACTGCGCTCTGGTGTTCACTGTACTTGCGTTGCTCCGGTGACATTAGTACACTTCAGCTGCGTCACCTGTGGCGTAGAGTGCGCACACTCGCTGGGCTACTCTTGGAGTCTGTTGGTTTGGTGCGGCAGTCAAATGGACTTCTGGGAGGGGGATATGCAGCATGTGTCAAATCCCCCCCCCCCCCCGTGACCACACATTGGACTGCTTTTCTGCCTACATGTCTAGCAAAAAAGGGGTTGTTTGGAATTTAGGTTAGAAAACTGATTTGTAAACAAATGCTTCGAGATGAATATATACCTTCTCTAACCAATTTGTAATACAGTTTGATTATATTAAAACTGGTACAACTATTTCATTAATATGACTGTGAGAGTAATAATTAACCAAGACATATTCACACCCAATCAAACTATCCATGAGCTGCTCTCTGCAAAATACATTAAAGAAATAATTGTAGACAAAAATAAACATCTGTATAATAATTTAGAAGAGCATGACCATAAAATTATTAAAAACTTGGGTAAATATTACCCCGCAGGCATAAGAAAATTCAAAAAACCTAAACTGATCTGAACACTGTGAAAGTAGGAATGGGCCCTCACGCTGGTTGGCGGTGAAGCTGGTCAATCACAGCACACAGCCCCGAGAGGCTATAAATATGACTGCGCTACCGAAAAATCCGGCATTCAGAGAGCAGTGAGCTGCGAGGCGACAGCTGCAATGCACAAAACTTATCACACACAGCCGAGTGGCTCTTCTCAGAGATGATCGTGCAATGAAAGGTATACAAGTGGGTAGTTCTTGTTAGAACTACCATCCAGCCCAGTACAAATATTTTGAAACCCTTCAAAACATATGTAGGCATATTAATATATGTAGGCCTACACATAGATAAGCCAGAATCCTCACTGTAAGTTCCGGTGTCAGGTTGATTAGGGTTGCCTTACTGTAAAGTGTATGTTTACGTTTGTACTTTATTGTTTTTCTTGATCCAAGGGTTTTATTAGGAGAGAGAGAGGTGTTGTTTAATATATGTATAATCACCAGGGGATATCACACATTCCAGTAATTTCCACATTATCATATTTGTATTAATTCACATTTTTCAACCCATGTGATGTCATGCGGGAACCGGCCGGCCAACCAACAGCCAGCCCGCACAAGTAAGGGCAGTAGCGTCTTTGTCACTCGTGGATGTGGACACGTGTCGCGCCGCTCTGGGCATTTCAGCATTTTCTACCAATCATTTAGTGTATCAATATTTTTTACATTTATTATGGAACCGTAACGTACTTTTAGCAGCCTGGAGTGAGTTCTGCCCCACAACCCAGTCCATCTTGTACACTGTCGGGTGTATTTTGCATCGTAAGTCATATAGATACATGCATAGTTTTATTGTTTAAGAGCTCACCAAGCTACAGTGGCGATTTATAAACTTCAGTGCCCTTCATGGAAAGTGATAGAATAAAAGTGTGTACAGTGCTGTAATTCTCTGCTTTATTATTTTAGCCATCATCCGATACCGTAACCTCTTAACAAGTATGTGACATCATATTATATGTATGGGTGTGGAAGAGACCCCAGAACAGCTTCCATCGGGTTAGTAAGCATCGAGGGTGGCCAAAAAATCTCACTAGACCAGGTAATCCAGGATTATAGTGTACTCCAGCATCCAGAACTCCAGGATGCTTAGCATCAGGGATAGCCACGGGCCGTCGGTGACACAGTCCTGAGAAAACTGCATCAAGAACAGCGTGCTCTACCACTGTGTAGTCCTGACACCCACCATGGTAATAAGTTATGACGAGCCAAATTCATTCCCAAAACCCCATCCTATCCCTGATGCAGAACCGTAAGCATGTCAACCAGTTATTCGTCATCTGTGCATGTCCCAACATTGGCATACCCCAAAGGAACACAACTGTCAAAGTTATATGGTCAATAGTGTTGAACATGTTTGTTTATATCTTAATTTCTAAGTAACAACCACTATTATACTAAAAAAAAAAAAATTTACCAGTTGAAACTTAATAAAAATGCATTATCAACTGGCTAGAGGAAGTATACAAATATCACAAAACCTTTGTATACTATACAGTGATCTAACCTCAAACCTAATCCATGCCATTTTTGCTAGATGTGTAGGAAGAAAAGCAGTTCAATGTTGGGACATGACTGGTTGTGCGTAGCCAGCGAGATCGGTCTACCTCATCTTTCGTCTATGAGTGGATTGTTTTCACGTAACTTAATGAAATGCCGGTGCTTTGCTGGTGAAGCATAGTTCGTGGGACTTGCATCAGATATCGCAGTGTTCGTCATGTTTTTATCGGTTTTTTTTTTTTTTCACATTTGTGTCGAATATATTCCTTTGGATTCGAATAAATTGATCATTGATCGTCTCTTTACTATTAATAAGCGCAAAAGTTCCTTAATTCTAGAGTCTGTTTCCCAAATCGATATTTAACATAATTACTCGTTCCAAGTTATTTATTTTCGACTGTTTTTAAGTTGGCTAAGTATTCCCGGGAAGTCGAATCTGTAAATGTTCGTTTACTTTTTTCGAACCAACAATATAAACAATACTAGTTATCTGTTTCGGCAGTTATGTACGAAATAATAACAAAATTTTCATAATGAATTGTCTTGGAATTTAGTGACAGTAGGTATCTTCTGTTTATATATATATATAATATTTTTTGTCAGCAAATATCCGAATTGAATAGCCCCTGCGTAATAACGTTGGTTCCATTGGTACATGATTGTCGTGGTGCGAATAAGAGCCAATCACGTGCAATGTGCTGGCCAGTTGCTAGTTAAAGTTAAAAGTTAGCCAACTCTGCTGCGCCAGCATCGGACCGACGTCACAGCAGGGTAAGCCAATCGGAATTCAGAATTTCTCCGACCGGCACCTTACCAGCAATCCACCGGTTCATTTTGATTTTTCAGATGGAACAAACAGGTAGAGAGGGTTGGAAGCAAAGGGAAGAAGGGCTGTGGGTATGCTGGGAAGGGAGTCAGCTCTGAGGTGAAGGAGAAGGCGTATGGCACTATGGTACGGCCAATGTTAGAATATGCTGCAGCAGTATGGGACCCGTATATGGAGGTGGAGGTGCAGAGAAAGGCAGCAAGATGGTGAGGAAGAAGGGAACTATAGGCCATATCAGTGATGCTGAAAGAAATGGGGTGGAGCTCATTGAAGGACAGGAGGAAAGTTGAACATAGCTAGTCAGGATGTACAGGGTGGTGAATGAAGAGGGAGGATGAGGAGGGCTACACTGCAAGCTAAGTAAGGGGGTGTTTAGAGGAAGATGGTGTGGAGGAGAACGGAGCGGGGTAGGCAGTCCATGCTTGTGAGGTCTGTGAGGGAGTGGAATGTGTTGAGGGAGGAATTGGTATCTGTGAGAGGGTTTGGTAAATTCAGGAAGGGAGTGGAAAAGGAGTTGGTTGGGTGAAGGAGAATTGAGAGAGCTCGCCACCGGGCGGTAGCTTGAATGCGAGTGTATTATTATTATTTATTGTGTTAGTGATCAGACCCATGACAGTGTTAATTCTATGAATGGCCCGATGATGCAAATGAAGGAGAGAAATATATTCTAAGCAGGTCTTTCAGAAGTGATAGCAACAGCTTATAAAGACAGTAGAGGTAAAGAAGAATGTGATTTTGATTAAAAAGTTGTGAAACTGATAAACAAATTTGTAAGATAGAAGTAAGCTGTGTGATTTTGATAAAGGTGTGCAATTTAAAGTATGGTTTGTTGTAGTACACCATGGCTGCTGGTATGCATGCCTTGATTCTCGTAGCGATGGAAGAACTTGAAGGGCAGCGGCAGCGGCGTCACGTGAGGCGGAGGCTGAGGGATGCACAGAATCCTTTTGAGATACGTGAAGATGTGTTTCAAGACACGTTCAGGATCTCAAGGGAGATGGCTCGCGACCTGGTCTCTGTCCTCCGACCAAGGCTTCACCGCAGTCATGCCAATGCGCTGTCTGTTGAATGCCAGGTTTGTTAATCTCTTTGAGAGGTTCTTTTTTGCGTAAATGTTCACTTTAGTAACTTGGATGTGTTTGGCCTTTAGTTGAATCTTCCTCTAAAGGGGCATTGTTGAGTGGACCGAAAGAAGTATGAGGTAGGATGGCAAAATAAGACGTATATATAGATATATAACCTACAGATTGCAGCAGATTATTGGTGGAAATGAATACGAGATGCCACACTTGCCATAAACAGGTTGAAGGTTTGTTATGCGATATCACAAATTGCTGTACAAATATTGTCCTTAAGAGCAGCAGTTATTCATGGTTTTTCCTGTAGACATTATCGTTAAGGAACTCCCAGAGGAAATAACCAGGAACTGTGCGATCTCTGAGTTTGTGCCATGGCATGACTGCGTTAACTTGTTATGGCTTGGCATATCGTGTCCATCTTATGAAAAGTGTTTAACTTCCATCAGTCAGAGCATGGGACATCATAGGTACCACTGTTGTCTAATGAGATCTGTATAGTACACGAAAAGTGATAATAAATTGCATCTATATGTATTTAGGCATAAACAGAGTTTTGTTTGTCCTCTCAGGTGCTGTTTGACACAGCAACCAGCTGGGCATCCATGTGTCGAACACTGTGTATGTAACTCAATGGACAAGTCTTCACGTAGCTGCTGAATTTCTCTATCTGCTTGTCAAGACTGATTTTACCGTCACGTTTGTTCTAGCGTGATAGTCGAGTCCTTCAGACTTCACCGTAGCTATCCACTATATACACGTTGCCGGCCCCTGGCTGGATAGATGTGCCATCTCCCTGCTCGCTACCCCAGGCCCTCTCCTCCGAACTGGTCTGCCATTTCGTTAGTACCTTTGGAGCTGCTTGAAAAGTAAGGCTCCTTTCACATGGTCCAGGCATTCGCCCAGACGCGTGGCATCCGTATGTTGTCTTCAAGTTTGTCCAGGTGGTTGCCCATGTCGTGCACCTTAGTCCGCACTGGCTGCGATGGATAGACGCACACAAGCTATTGCGCTCACTTTGTTAAGGTTGAAGTAAGGCAACTGCTTATAAAACACTGCACCAGATTATACAACGTTAAGAACTCTGTTAGAGAAGTGCGATTTATGCTGTATATGGTAGAAGAATGTATATATTCTGCCAAATTATAAAATATTTTACTAAAATATACTTTTTAAAAATAAAAAATCAATGGATCTATAGAGTCCATTTTTTTTTTTTAACCAAATTTAAGCTCCTTTTCGTTTTGGATGCTTCGGAAAGCAAAATTTACTATTCTTCAAGACAGATCGTCGTAATATTTACTGTGATCATGTGTAATAAAATTGTGGTAATAATGTATCATATCAATTTTATAATTAACTTGATTTACGCCAGTTTCAGCCATAAATGTTTGTGACAAATTGACGCACATGAAAATAATTATAATAATTATTTCCTACATTATTTTACAATTTTCTTACACATAAATAAGTTATGGGGTAATACAGATTTAGCTGATTACTTGTCTATGATGTGCTTTGCAATAATATAGTGATATAACTTCTTGCAAACTAAATAAATTAAATTCTCAAAGGGACTCGTTTCCAAATATTAAAATTAGCAATTTCTGAGGGGTAGTATATAAGAGCTCGTTATTGAATGTTTCACAGTGGCAGGTCAAGGATTTTCTTGCGGGAGGGGTTAAGGTTTTGAAAAATAAGAATGGGTATTGAATACACCAAATCACTGCCATACATGTTTTTTTCCCAGAATAAATGAAAAATTCAAATAACAGCAAAGTTTTACAGCATTCACGTTTATTGCTGTCGTAAACATTTCACTGGAGTATTGTAGTTTAATACAATTTTATTGTATATTTACTTGGAGCAACAATTTCTCGCTGCACTTATTTTGTTTATAACAGTTGTTAGAATATGTTAACATACAAATTCTGTTTAGTGATGATAGAGATGTCCCAGCTCGGAGCGTATAAAAATCAAATTTGTATATACCCTCAATTACCACGGCTACGGCCTTGCACCAAAAAGTGATTGTTCTGTAGTATTGTCGCTATGGGAGTATTTTCTTGTACAACACTTGCTACACAGTGCAATATAATATTCCTCGAGAGGTCAACACACACCCTCTGCTCCCCCCTCCCCCCCATCAAAAGCAGAATCCACCACTGATGCAATAAGAGTCACAATTGTGGAGACAATATATAAGATGCCGACCATTGCATACATCAGTACATAATAGGAATTTCTTATGTATTCATAGTGCTAGCAGTGCTGTAAGAGGGAAACTTACATTTTTATAAATGCTGTAACTTTTCATGCTTATTCACTTGTTTTTGAAAGCGAATAAGTCTTATGCTATCATGATGATATTAATTTTTAACAAATGTGACTTATACATGTTTATAACAAATTATGTAAAATTTATGTATGTATACACATACACACACACACACACACACGTATTGATAACTAATTCGAAACTTACTAAATTCTTTTCTCTCACTGTCGCTCAAGTTTCAAAGTCTTTGTTCAGTTCTACACACACACACACACACACACGCGCGTCTCCACGCCTCTCTCATATTGCGATTTTTGTAACCTTGTAGGGACTTGTCCCAGATTTGTGGCTTATCTTGTACCAAATGAATAAGAAATTCTGCATGTACTTCATCGTCTTTCAACATGTTTGAACACACGTGAAAGCTATGTAGACTTCACACAGTATCACTACATCCACTTCAGACTTAGCTAGTAACGAACCTCAACAGCACAACGAGAGAGAACCTGGACGACTGATCGGCTGGATCGTGTGAATGCAACTATTGTTTCCTGTGGTCCGTTAGATGGCTATCCGGGTGAACACCCGTCCCGGGCCCGTACGAATGTAGCGGGGAGTTCAGGGCGTCTATCGCACGTACAGAGGTTCGCCCGTGTCCGGATGGTATGAAGGGACCCATGTCTCACAGAGTATTGCTTGTTTATCCGGACGACTGGCGAGTGCCCGGACCGTGTGAAAGGAGTCTTACTCCCTTAAGGTGTAACAAGATGACCGTGTATCCACAAAATGGCAGACCTCATGCACTAAGCTTAAAAATTAAACCAAAATTGCCTAATACCTAATTGTAGGCCTCATCATCGAGTGCCAGAGAATACATGTTGCTATTCGCCTATAATTGTGACTCCTAGATAAGTTACGTAAGTGTAATCAAGAAAAGAATGAAGTACACCTTTAATGAAACAATTAATACAGTCTCCTGGAAATAGGGGGAAGATAGGATTTTACATTTTGCTGTCTTGGAATTTATGTGTTATGTGGTCCGACACATAATGGAACCATAAACATGCTAGACAGTACAGCAAACAGGATATCAGTCATCAGGCATCTTATTGAGAAATTAGAAATATAGTAGGCCATTAAAAATCCACAGGTATTTGATCAAACATTGCATTGATAAATCTGACTGAAATAAAAATAAATAACACAAACTTGTTTGCAACAAGTTCTGTATTGCACTGCTGTTGCATACTAAAAAATAAAACAAGAGCGGGCCTTCACTTTGCAATCACTGACATTTTGAAAATAAAACCTTGTAGTTAATGGCTTGGCACATGGATTTCTCATTATGGTTTATTAAAGCTCAAATACTAATTATACAATTTGTTATTAAAAAATCTAGCTCTTCATTCTTGCAATACCTCTGGGATTGTACCCGATAATATGGGTCTGTAAATCACAGTTCTTTGAGAGAACCACAGGGCTAGTGTGTGGTTGGCAATCTCCGTTTAATAATAATAAAAAAAAATTAATGGAAGTAAAACATATGTGGCATATTTTTCATGCGAATGATGTGTTGAGACTTATCTAAGATTGCCTCCTGTAGTGCTGTAAACAAGTATATGCTGTGCGTTTTCCGTAGGAAAACAAAAAATGTGCCCAGCCTGCATGGACACATGCTGTGCTGTCATCACGTAGCAAATAGGAATATTGGAACATTAAAATTGCCACAAATATTTCCCTTTTGACAGGAGTTCAAATCATGTAGCACCATGCCATAAGATGGCTAACGAAGCGCTCTTGAACAATTCAAAGTCCCGGGACTTCAAACCCTCACATGATTGTTCCTATCGCCTATGCCACCGGATATGGCTGGACCATAGAAATCATATCTATAAAAAAAATGATGATGGAATGCAAATTATACAAATCAACAATTAAACTCTTAGTAAATTGTGTGAACACATATAATCTGTAAATAACAATGCATATAAATATACCTTAAATTAAATACATATTACCAAAAATTGTTAATAAACTGATGCATGCCAGCATGCTGCGCTCTGTACAGGAAACTTCCTCCCATCTACGAGTGACCCTTCACTTGGGATAAGTGATAACAGTGGCGGATGAGACAACCGTATTGATCACGTAGATTTCACTAGCCTGGACAGCCGAATATGTAATTGTAATGAAGTTAAGTAATTACAATAAACACCGTCCATCCAGTTCCCTAGATGCAAGCGCCACCCCAACTAATAGAATATTTAAATTTGAAAATCCACAACTCTTCATGTTAGTGCGGAAGAAGTTCCAATCAACCCCCGAGATGGCAGCACTCCTGTGGCCTTGTGACATCACGGTCAGCCAACCTCAGGCTCAGGTGTTTTTATTCGTCGCCGCCAAGCAGGGAGATAAGAAATGTTGGAAGAGTACGCTACCCCCTGAACCTAGAAGAACTGCTGATCAGCAGAAATGAAGTATAAATAGAGATCTGCCACCGTGGTCCAGCAAGAGATGCCGGGCTTGTCTGCCGAATAGGATCGCGAGCCCAACCCAGTCTGCGAAGACTCTCTTCCCTCTCCAGAGCCTGTGCCAAGGTTCAAACTTCATCCGCTCCAGCCGGCAGCTTGGGTAAGGCTCGTCCACACCAGTTACTACTCACCAGATGGAAAATCCTACCACCTGTACCCACTACCCTCACCTTAAGTCTACTTCCTTTGAATCCTATGGTAGCAGATTGATACGTGATTAACGTTCCCCTGGAGACTTCCCCTTAACTTTGTCATACACTGTGAATTGCGTACTTAGATTATTTTTGCTATTCCTTTTTATTCCCAGAACTTTACTATTGGGTTTTGTTGTATTAATTTTGTAGGGTGACGTCCTCATATTATTACTTTTGTTTCACGTAATAAATCTTACGTACGTTGTACTTCTTGTGTGTCGCCTACAATGATTGTAGAATAGTTTTCCTCGTCAGTTACTGAGTTCAATGCATAACAATCACAGTGGATTTGGGAGCCGCCAGAGGCAACGAGAGAGATGCACCTTAAGTAGATCACTCCCCGTTAATAATCTGCTAGCCGTATCAAATCCCGTTGAACTACTTACCTGTAGAGCCAGTAGAATCTGTTTGCTATGACATAGTACCAGCTACACATGAGGGCCCCCTTGATCATTTGTTAGGTTTGTGCCTACCTGAAGACATTGAGTAGGAAGACGTAGCTCTGGAGCCCACAGAGACCGTAGTACCCATTACCGTACCGGAAACTCCGGCAGCCGCTGTTCAGGTCACCCCAGTTGCTACGAGCATTGTGCGATTAGCTTTGGGTAGATGGATTCTAGTTCGACACCCGGCAGTGGAACCCCTGCCTAATGAATGCATAATAAGATTAGACTCAGGGAAATTCATTAGGGTTCGACTCCCTCCGAAGGTCGCCCCCGCACGCCGGCCGACGAGGCCGCTGCTGATAAATTCCGTCACCCCAGCCAAATCAGTCGTCCCCACTATCACCCTCGATTAATCACTAGCTGATTCTTTCACCCCCTTTGGGACCGCTGGTGTTCCACCTGTTGACAGCTCTGGTCGTGAGGGATGAGTAAAACTCCCCGAACTCCATAATACAAGACAGCAACCTCTTCATGCCTGAACCAAACAGCTTGCCTTCAGAAGGGGCGGGGGGAGGAGGAGGAGGTAGGCTGTCAACCACTTGCGTATCGCATGACTGAGCCAGAGAAGAAATCAACACAGCCTTCCTCTCTGGCTCCTTCTTCACAACTAATCTCTTCCCAGCACGGCCCGACTGATATACAGACCTACGGAGTGGTGGGGGAATTTACTACGAGGTCCTCAACCATACAATCACAACAGAATAAGAATTTTACAAAGTGACTATTTCTTGTGTGTGAACCACGCCCCTAAATGGTTTTCATGAGTAGATACTGCTATAGTTTGTTTGCAGTTTCTTCACACTTTTTGAATTAAAACCTTTGAAAAATCACTCTATATATGATGTTTTTGATTGTTTCATAAATGTTCCCGTGTCACGAGTGTTTTGTACTTGTGTTGGCATAAAACTATTTTATTTTTGGTTAAATTTAAATTTTATTTGTATTTTACCTATATATTATAATACTTTGTTTATAATTATTATGAACAAAAACATTGAGAAAATAGTGTGTTGCTAATGCCTAGTCAGAAATAGTTTTTATACTAAATATTATTACACTGCGTGCGCATGAATGTGGTACAATTTCTTTGGGTGTATTTTTCAAAGAAGACTTTCTTAAGCTTTATTTGCATATCCAGGAAGTAGAACTTCAGCAGGGCTTCAGAAAAGTTGGACCTAACAGTGAATGGTCTACACAAAATATCCAATTATTTTAAAATCACATGTTTTCTACAGAACTTCTGCGACATTATTAATGTGCCTGCTAAGCAGAGTCCTTTAATCTGGAGAAACACAAGGAAATGTTAGGTTATTGTGTGATGGTAACTCGTGATGAACAGCCAGTTATGGATGTGTTGCAGGTGTTGACGGCAGTAAAGTTTTTTACCATGGGGTCGTATCAGCAGCGTATCGGGTGTGAGCGGGGCCTCGCCGTGAGCCAGCCATCGGTCAGCCGCTGTGTGAGGGATGTCACTGCTGGAATAGTGGCACTTCTCCTGCCGCAGTGGGTGCAGTTTCCTACCTCTGCAGCTGCACGTGTTTCTGCAAAGACTAGTTTTTTTGCTGAAGGGGAGCCTCTCCACGGTGTGATTGGAGCCATAGACTGCACTCATATCCACATGATTAAACCACACAAGCATGAACAGGCATTCATAAATAATGATGGCACACACTCCCTGAATGTACAAATGGTATGTTCATTTTTATGTCATAAGTTGAAGTACTTAAAAGTGTTTTTTGAGAGTGGAAATGTCTCCGTCAATAATACAGTAGGGGTGTGTGAATATTTTAAAACTGCAAATTATTCACAAATATTTTATTATTTGATTCAAAATCTCTATTTAAGTATCTTTAAACAGAAAATCAAAACTTAAAAAACAAGCTGTAATGGTTCCCACATCATTTCAGCATATTATATTTCCAAATAACAGGTAAAATGAGGAAAAGTCAGGGAATTTCATGTGGCAAAGAAACGTCGGTGAAATATCGGGAAATTTTCACTTGGTCAGGGAAAATGTAAATAATTACTATTCTGCAAAAGTTGTTAGTCATGTGAATACAGGATAATGTTATTTTGAGCATATATGTATTTTCAAATTTAAATTTTTAAGTTTGTGAACGGGCAGTAATACAGCTTTGCTATATGAAATAGCAGGGTGATTAACATCATGAAAAACCTGGAAAAGTCAAAGAAATTTGTGTGAGGCCAGGGAATGAGCAAAAATCGCTATGAATGTGTTTAGTAAGAAAATTAATACTTGATTCTTGCGCTTCAACTGCATGCCATCTTATGAATTATACCGTTATTTTGTACTGTAAATCTAGTACACTTTTACAAATGACATAACGTCATTCTCTGTTCAACAATTTATTAAAGCCCACAATCATACATATTAGCTCAGTATTTTGGCATTAAGATAATATACACTGTTCAATTTTAATTTGAGTAAACACCATGAGAGGTTATGATTCTCCCAACATTTGCCACAGTTCCTTCTGAATACCAAACAATTATCAGTAAAGGTAATAAAGAGAAAATTATTTTAGTACTCAAAATATATACCCTAAAGGTCAAATTAAACAAAGACCTCAAGAAAATTACTTAAATCACAAATGATTTAAAACTCTACAATTCACATTCAGATACTCGTAGAAAATAATTGAAGATGTAAATACACGTTGTGACATTACCATTATTCAAAATGACAACAACTCCATTTCTATAAAGTTTTGTTACGATGTTTTTTTCTACTTCAGCCATTGCTAAATAAAATGTAACGCCAGTCTGACACGTCTGTGATACTACTGTTTTACAAAAATAACCTTAATTTGCCTTTAGTTGAACATCCATTCAAATATTCGATTTCAGGTACACAAGTTTCACAATCAGGTACTAACATTTCATTATCAAACACATACGTTGCATTTAAACCAAATTTAAAAGAGAATATTATAACAGAAATGCAGCTAAATATTCTTACCAATTATTTAAAAGGTATTAAGCTGGTGCCGAAATTCCATGGCGCACTATCAATTTAAAGGACACCAATACCAGTAAATGATGACACCTCATCCTTATATGAACACACCATTTAACTATAAAATCGCAAGGCCACAGCCAGAACCTGCCCTATCACAGGACTTTGCAATAAAATAAACGTTAAAATATTTCCACTTAATTCACAACCTACACGATGACACACCCTAAATGGTTTTGAGGACTGAACGAAGTGATATAGTAAAAACAGGACAGCATAAATTTAAACTTCTACCTCAGCCGTAGCAAAGTGTGGGCAGACTTTTCAGATGTCAAAACAAACCGGCCGAGCAAGCCGAACAGGGCAGCGAGTGCACACAAATATTATGCATTTTGCCAAAAGCAAAATACATACAGCATTAAGCAAATTCCATACTAGATTAAATGAGATAATTAAACCTCAAATGAACATAGAACAATGTTAACTACAAACTTGTGCACCAATTACACTATCAAAGCTAATCCATTACCAAAAATGAATGTGAATCACTAGCCCTTCATTAATCAATATGATTTTAAATCTTGAATGTTCAATTATTTCTGAACTAGTTAGCATTATTTAATACAAAAATAAACTGCTTCCTTATAAATTTCTTGATGATGAAATGGACGCAGTGATCAGACCACATATCCTACCACCATCACAAGGGGTGTGCAAACATTCAAAAATTCAAATAGTTGCGAATAGTAAATTATGAATTATTCACATTCGAACTTTGAATACCTTATGCTAAAATTGTGAATAATTTACATTGCCGTGTGAAGTGGTTATTTCCTTGTCATTACTGACTTACTCATTCGAAGTCATTCATTTAAACTTTTATTACTTTGTTGTTAGCCGAAGAAATAGGCATTTAAAAGTTATGTTACTACGGTTTTACACTATGAGTGCAAAAAAAAATCTTTGTATAGCTTTTACCCACATACTACACGGCCATCTGTGACGAACACGCAGATTTTTTTTGGTAATTCTGAGGACATCATAGCATTTATTTCTCCAAAAACATTCAGAAATATAAAGTTTTGGTAAATTGTTGAGAGTATGAAATGACACGGTGGACACCAGACATGTGTACACAAATACCAACATGGCGTCGCTTCATAGCTGTGCACAAAACTGTCTGCGCTAGTAGTAGGAGACCCTAACCAGTTTGGTAGGTCGCAAGCCGGGAGCAAGTGTTCACAATGAAATGTTTGTATTTACAAAGTGTTTCACCTACCATAATACAACTTACAGTAAAGAAATTCTGTTATCTATCCAGGACCACTGTAACAAGAAGTTGCAAATACCCACAAAAGGTTTGCAATGCATTAGCGAAAAGCACTGAACCGCAGTGTTTGCAGAATCTGCTACCATGTACCAATTCAGCCGCATAAATTTTCCTATTAAACTTCACAGCTTTATGCTTTGACGCCGTCGGGTGAGACACGAGACGAACGATGACACAAATACTTACTGGTAATATGGACACCAGCAGTGCTTCCCAATCACCGCACTATGGAGACTCAGGGTTCTTAGGGATGCTGTGTGTCCATCTCACACATGCATACTTACAAACACATCAACACTAAACTTTTACTAAACATCATTTGAAATAAACACTTAATAAAAATAAAATATATGTGGCTAGGACACTGTCACTACTGAATAAAAAATTGAGTTCACTGTAGACGTGTTTTTATTGATATTGTTTATACATATCAACGTGCCAATGAAGTGGTTATCTCGGTCATGACTAGCCAATTCCGCTTGGGTGCTCCCCAGCCCATAATTAACCTAGTGCACGCCTAAATGGATGATCTCACCGAGATGCATGAAAGCACAGCCTTAACAAGGGAAGAGGGCAGACAGCCACTAGGATGGACTGACGGTTTTTCCCTGAAGACAGGACACGGTGAATTACAAATGAATACCCTTAATACACATTGACATGTGTGATTACTCTGCATCACTAACTCAAGCTCGTCAGGGCTCGCCCTCCAGCACGTGGGTAGTGTGGTGACAGCCTATACACAGAGCCGGCTAGGAAGGGAATAATTGGACCGTACACTCATTTCACAATTACATAGACATTTGAATGAAACATGAAATAAAATGGGACACGAGATGAATATTCACAATAAACACACGTGTGAAAACAAGCTTAGGTGGCGCAGACGTCGCTGGATAAAGTTCGTAGCATACCACGTGATGCAGGTGAAATTGCAATATTTCTCGTGGAAACTGCAAACTAAATTCAGATAAAATATCATTCGTGTTGAGCAAGTAGTTCTCTTTACGATTAGCGTTGTTACAGGCTTGTTAGATGCCTGATGGCGGTGAAATCAAACATTACTGTGACAGAATGGTCAAGTACAAAAAGCACCAATCTACGTGAAAAATACATTGAACCCTGAATAAAACTGACATAAACCCCTGAAAAATGGCTTGGCTTCAGTCGGCCACGTGGTTATACGTGATGTTGCCATAAAATAGTCAAACATGAAAATTATCCTTAAATGCATACATAAAAATAAAGCTCTTAAAATTGTGCGTAGCAATAACCCAGAAGTTACACTGAAATGCCATAAACATAGGCGGATGGTGCCTGATTCAAATTGTGTGGGTCGCGTGACCTCTCCGATATCTTTCTCCTCCTTCTCGATTAAGTTCAAAATGCTGCAATGGCGTAAAAATTAGTAAAGCCGAGGCATAATGCTGGGGAAATTGTCTGGCAAAACGTACGCAAGTAAATATTAACCGGTAAACTAAATTGACTATGGAAACCTAAATCAGTGAACAAAAGTTGTAGTATGCACGTGACAGTGTCTCACCTCGACAGACTGTCCAGATACAAGTGTCACACGGACCTATCATGGCCGCCTACGGGGTTCACATAAGCGGAAGTGCTATGCATGCCGAGTGAAATATTTTATATTGAAAATAAAATGGCACAAATTAAATTAGATGTTGTTTTACATTTGTATAATTTTGTTATGAATTTTAATATTATTTAAATGTTTCTTTGTGATGGCGTTCATGCCAGAATATTAAGTGTTCTTAATCTCGGTGCCGCAGGCTCATTGAATATTCATAACCAAACAATTAAAATCAGTACAAGCACTTTAAAACATTTAAAGACATATTGAACACTGTAAAGACAACATAGCACATTTTAACCTGAAATTAACACTTATAGGAAAGTTCAAATTATCGGCCTCGTTGCGCATATGTGGAACACGTGACACGTGAGCGCCGTCATGGGCTCTAGCGCCGCTGGCTGTTAGCCGGCGTCAGCATTTCGTAAACAATAATAATTGCTGAAAATAAACCTTCTACAACTGAAAATAAAACTGCATCACCAAGAAAATAGTTTCCTTTCCAGATAATTTAATGTTAGTTTTGCACAAAAATGTTTACTAGGTTGATAAAGTTTTAATGCTGATGCATGATGTCTTTTCAACCTAATTAAATAGACTTAACCTCATCAGTGCGAACCTTCCTGCAACATCTTTTGGAGTTTGATTGACAGTATAATCTTCCAGGCGTCAAGAATTTGAACTGTTTACCCAACGGTAAAAGACGCATGCTCATATGCTGAAGAATAAATGAGCTACCGGCCAAGCTGCCAAGATGAAAAGTCCAGGCAACCTAGTACTGTAGCGCACCAAGGGATGGCACTATTAGTATTAATCGCCGACGTATGCAGCAGCTGGAACTTCGGCTGGCTGGTGATGTCATACGCCCAGAGAATGTCATGCCACCACCTGGACAAAGGCGAGCCGGGAGAGTATAAATACCGGTGCAAAACCTGGCAACGCCAGTTTGTTCCTTCACCGCTCTCCTAGTGCCGAAGGAACCATCAGCAGTAACTTGCTCCACCACCTCGTGTGCTGGGACTCTCTACTGCCATCCAGATCTACCAGATGCTCAAACAGGCCTTCACCAATGTCTTCAACACTCTCTGGGGATCCTCCGGAGCTGACTCCCGAAGAAGTCTTCAACCACACGTATATACCATCGTCCCTTCAGGAACACCAACACTTACCACTGCCTTTCTGGTGAGTGGTACATGCCTTAAGTCCCTTTTGGACACCAAGACTAGATACGTAAGTCAAGTGGTTTTCATAGCCACTTAATCATTCTACCATGCATAGTTCAGAAACAAGTCACCTTCACCTGTCTACCGTAGTTTAACTTCCGTTCAACTCTTGTTTGATAGGAGTTAGTACATACCACCGGGTTTATTCCTCCCTGGAGTAAACACATTTTATCCAAACTGCTGAGTATTATTTCAAGTTCCTAATAATCTCAGAGGACACTCCCCTCATTACTGAACCCATTCTAAGGGGTGAGAAAGTCCCATTTAGTATAGCTAACAACTGTATCAGGGGCAACCAGCCTGACAGCCCACCTAGGCCGCCAGCAGTGACAGCCGCCATCGACCCAGCTGCTATGGCAACAGAACACTATTAGCCAAGTAACTGCATGTCACCTGCTCCTATTTGCTGAGGCAAGGTTTTGGACCATCATGCCTTTTACCAAAAGGATTGGGAAAGACTTGAAGGAAAGGAAGGCATCCACTACCTACAAGCCTACCTGGAGCTGTACACAGACTGATAAGGCACTTGGTCAAAACAACCCCCGGGAATGAGCTCAGACAACCCGTAAGTTGGTAGGGCTTCTCCCCCCAGCTCCCTTCCCTTCTCTCTTCCCAGGTACCAGGAACACAGTATCCCATAGTCGCAGCCATTCATTGAGGAGAGAAGGTGCCCTTAAGACTGGCCTGTCCTTGGTTCAGCATTCGCCACTACGCCAGCCTGCCGAGAGCCACCAGTAGAAGCAGTTCCATCCGTAGCAGCCTAAGGGGTAAATCTAGCTCCGCCAGCAGCGGTTCCTCCTCCTACAAGCCAGCAGCGCTGCCCAACCTTCCCAACATCAGTGTGAGTAAAGCCACCGACCTCTAGACATACCGCCCGGCGAATAGCCTAGCCAAACCATTGACTTTGTGCCCAGCAGGCAATCAACACAGCCAACACGTTATACAGGTTGGGCTCCTGTGCCAAGTAACTTTGCAACTAGCCACCTTAAACCAGTGCGACCGGCCTGCACTGATAAATGTCACTACTTCTATCTTTACGTCTCATTAACCTAAGCCCGAGAGCATCAGGGCACAAACGCCCATACGTTAAGCATCACTAAGACTCTCAAATTAAATTGTTAACACCTGGCTAAGATTGGGGTGAATATTACACTTAGGGCTTATTTGCGCCAACCCGGGACCAAAGACTAGGGGATTTAAACACTATACCAAGTTTGACATGATACGTTTTCTGATAATGAAGATTTAGTCGGTCACTTTGAAAGATTTAAAATATTACAGTGCCAGAACTTTGAGGTGCATTAAGAGGAAAAAAATGAGACATGGGACCTTAAGTTCTCTTTGGTGTGAGACCAGTATATAAAGTAGGCCGTGGAGTCGCCCAGTCTGTACGAAATCTGGGACCTCAGTTACAACTCTTCTCCTTGACTGACACAGAACCTCAGAAGTAATGGGAGGATGAGTGCTCCTCCTCGTCGGCTGGCTCACGCTGTGGGTGAGCGGCTGGCTCTGGTTGACGTGCAGTGGTGCTGCTGTTCTTGCCGTCTGAATGAAAGAGGGAAGGATTGTCCTGCAGTTAGACCAAGGGCAGGTAAGACTTAAGGGAATGTTTTCCTCATATAAAATTGCCTCTATGATTGGATGTGGCCCTCCGGGTAATTTAATGAGAGGTGGGAACAAAGGTGTTGTTAAGTGTGAAGGGTAGGGAGTTAACATCACGTACTGCTGTTTCAGCAGAAGTAAATTTTACTACCTCACTTATTGTGGCACTTAATGCTCTTTTTAATCTCTTCCGTACTCCTCCTTGATGGGAGTATGGCATGAGGACTCGAAATAAAACAACTCACAGAATGCAAGCCACTGCCTGGTGTCCCTAATGTGTACTTCCTGGTACTCAGACTTGTGGTGTGCAGTAACACCCGCTGTTGTTACAGTCCGGCCTTTGCAAGCGGGAGCCGGACAGAACTTTGAGCAGCACACGTCGCTTCCTCGCCGAGATACCCGAATGTGGTATCCATAGGAGGTCGATCAGGCCTGAGTGGTTCCGGCCACGTGAGCAGCGGTGGCGTAGTATGGAACACCTGGTCTGGTCTATTCTCCGAGCGGATGGAGTACCTAGTGCTTTTGGGCACAGCCGAAGATCTGTGTGTTGGCAGAGCACGGTTAGCCTCTTTAATTGTGTGTACATTTACCTTAATGGTGGTAGGCTTGCCGGCTTTCCCTCAGGGAAGTAAAGTAAAGTAAAGTTAGTAGTAAAATAGCATGTAAACAAGGGTTGTTTAACTACAAAAGGTAATTAAACTCGTAGATAAGTTAAATCATGTGTTATGTTGAACGTACTTGGAAAAGAGGGTGGTTCCACACTTTCCTATGATTACGTAATTTACGTCAGTTGATCTTAACTGTAAAATCCAGGTGAATGTGACCTGGGCAAGAGCTAGGCATATTGCATGGGTAAATTAAAACTGGCAAGTAATATCTAATAGTTAACTCCTTGGACAATGCCTAACTACCAGGGGATGTTCTTACGGAACCACTGGGGGAGTAATTACCAGAAGAATAGTTGCTGTTGGTGGCGCACCCTCCGGTGGGCCAATGAGGTCCAGAAGGGACGTCAATGCAACCTGCTACCAAGATGTTCTGAGTGTTAACCAGGAGGAAAGGGCAAGCTAGAGCGACGTCTTCAGGAGTCTCCCAGAAGCTACGGGATCTGCGGTGGCTGCAGAGGTGCATCAGCGGCTACTGAAATTTTTAGCTTCTGGTTGGCGATATCTTTTTGACTGGTATGAGATCCCGGCCTTTACAAGTGGTGGAGGAGCAGAGAGTGAAGAGATAAAGGATGCTAGCCCTTTTATACTGATTTTGGCTAGGAGCTAGGAGGCTGTGGGGTAAGGTAGCCCCATTCTTAGAGGTTGAGATTTCTGCTGCTGAAGTGGTGTGCCAGAACTTTGAGGTGCATTAAGAGGAAAAAAATGAGACAGGGACCTTAAGTCCTCTTTGGTGTGAGACCAGTATATAAAGTAGGCCGTGGGGTCGCCCAGTCTGTACGAAATCTGGGACCTCAGTTACAACTCTTCTCCTTGACTGACGCAGAACCTCAGAAGTAATGGGAGGATGAGTGCTCCTCCTCGTCGGCTGACTCATGCTGTGGGTGAGCGGCACCCACAGCTATTAATTTCTTATCTCCTCTGCTGGAGGCATGACACTTTCTTATCGCTTGTGTGAGAGACACTGGAGGCTGGATCTGCTGGAGTAGACTGGGTGTTTCCCTCCAGTTGTGAGCTGTGGAACTAGCTTGGCCTTTGCTCCAGGGTGCTGGTTTTCTCAGCCAACAGTACAATTCTACGTTGCGGGGTTGGCATGACGGCTTCTTGGGGTTTCTGGGCGAACAGTATAATCTAGGACCACGTGTCTGTAGTCACTCTTGACGTGTGCCAACGTACCCTGCAGGCACACATTCCGCAAGTACTGTTACGAGTACTAATGTGCCCTTATATGAGGGTTGCGCTCAAAGATGGATCGAAGTTGTCGATTAGAGTGTGCATTTTAAATGCACAAGAATGCATCGCGTGTCAAGCTCTTGTCTTGGAGCTTTCTCCTTGCTTAAAGTTTTGGCCACTTGCCTCGTCTGCGCCGGGCATAGTTGTATCGGGGTTGCTCTCACCCTGAACTTGGATCGATATCTCATTGCCGCCCTGTAGCAAACAGCTTGGCAAACTTGGTCCTCATCCATCAGATGTTAGCGGGTACAGGTCGGAGATATATATCTTGCAAACTCCTGTTGACAGAATAAAACACATATCTACCAGTTAACCATATTTTGGTCCAATCGTTCTCTTCGCTTTCGCCTTCCTTAACCGCTTTGCCTTCTGTGTGAATATTTACTCAACTACTTCTCTGTGCATGTACGATTGCCGCAATAGTGTTACGAACCAAAGTCCCCACTGAAGGGTGCCCCCACCTCTTGTCAATGTTTGGTGTCTAGTGTTAGCTGAACACGCTGCTCTGTAGCACCACTTAGGCAAGAGGAGAGAGAACCTTTCTCTGAGACTCCTGAGGCTTGAGTAGAACAAACACGTTAAGTCACCATGACTCTCATGCTACAAGCTGGTCTCGTAGCTTAGTGAGAGCCGTCGGGGTTCTTAACCTGGGGAACACTGTGAATGCAGAGGGGCAGTTGAGATCTGTAGCTGGTAACGCCACTCTCTCAACTTCTCACCAAGGGGGATCAGGAGGTGCTCTCCCCAAGTCAGTATATGCCTGAGCACAGTCTGTCATGAAGCTCACCCTGCGGCACCAACCAATCAATAGGACTCCGGGAGGAGTTCACCCCAAGGCACCGGCCCCAGGAAGAGTACATACCTTCCTGGATGGACCATGCCAAAACCTGTCCTCCCTTGTTCTGCCACGTAATTTTAAACCACCTTTGCGGTCATGCCTGCGCCTGCAGGACACCCACTGAATCTGCTAAATCATAATAAACTTTCTTCATTTATTTTTATTTTCTGAACTTAAGGTAACAACATTGACTGTGCATAGCTGTAAACTCGCAGCTATTCCTAAATGCCCAATTGCCGAGCGGGGTATGAAAGGTATAACATAACTCTCAATGCTCAGCTACATGCACTGGTGAGCCAGGGCCAGAGGTCCACAGGGGACAACAACTTTGGCCCATATGGCCCCCTTAAAATCCTTGTTAAGGAGAGACTGTTTGCCTAGTCTCTAGAGGAATACTGGGCCAGTACACCTTCATTCTGTCATGTTTAAGGTATTAGCATCAGCTGTATGAAACTGGTCAAAGCACCACTTTTATCAGCAGTGCACTGATTTCTCGCATTAACGTCCTTATTTTCATGCAGATTGCAGGCATGAGTCTTTCAGACCACCCTTCATCACGTTGGATTCCAAGCTGCAGACTGAACAAATGGCTGAAAGTTCTGCTTTCCTACGTGTAAGCCATTTTAGTTCTTGTTCCCACTCGTGATATTGTTTGTGCAAGGATCTGTCTGGTGATACCTTTAGTTTTTTTCCCATTACAAAAATAAATGGCTAAATATAAAACTTAACCTAACCCACTTTATGCAAGAAGTAAACAAACATAGGTTAAACCCATGTCATAGATAGTGTCATTAATAGTGTATTACTTCCTCTGCTAGAATGTGTGAAAATGTATTGTGGTGTCACTGCTGCTAACTACTCTATACTATCTATTCAGTACGCAATCTTTCTATCAGTATTCTTTGACACTCTTCTACACACGGAGAAACAATGCTTTTTAGAGCCATATCTACGGCCTGAAATGTGACGTAGTTGTTTTAATTTGCACGCAATATGGCGATGTTCATGGAATGTAAACTGTTTTTGATGCACGTCGATGAAACAAAAAATATAACATCTGCAGTTGTAAATATCTGTGGATTTCAGTGTTTATCCGTTTTAACCTTTAAATATCTGTAAAACGGCAGACCTGTTCTAGGCCAGCATCATCGGGCGATGAGTTGTAGAACACTGTAGTATGGTTGTAAGGGCGCTGTTGGTATTAAACCAAGTGGCCAGGTGGCAAACAAGGATCCGGCAGGAAACTTGAAAATTTGCAGGTATAGCTGATGAGTGTGGTTTGGAGCTGTAATTATATTGTGTTGAGGTTGCCTGGATTTAGTTATAAATTGGTGAGCTAATTCCCAGTGTCCGAGTTCTGAGCTATTTTGCTTGAAGGTAGTAGGGCTCTCACAACTCTGGTACTGTAGCAGGAATCAAAATCTTCGTTGTGTGATGCTGCATGTGCTTCAAGTGGTTTGTCCTGTAGGTTATTGATGTGACCAACTATGGCTTGTTTGGTATCTGCTCTGTGGTCGTTCATTCTCTGCCTGAGTGTGTTGGTGGTGAGGCAATGTATTTTACATTACAGTGTTGGCACTATAGCTGATAAATCAGATTTTCTGTTGCACAGTTGTAGTTACCTTGGATATGGTATGTACGGCTGGTGAGTCTGCTATTGAAAGAAGTTGAAGATTGGTGGATGGCACAGGAGCTACAGTGTGAGCTATTGCAGGGGTGGGATCCTCTGGGGATGATAGTCGGGTTGGCATTTGTGGTGGGCTGCAGCTTTGGACGAACCAGTTTTTTTTTTTTGGAGAGGTTAGGTGGCCTTTTGAAGACCAATCTGTGTTGTTTGGAGAGCAGGTCTTGTGTTTGTGGGTAGGAAGCCAGAATTTTGTATCCAGAGTAGAGAATGGTTCTGAGTTTACTTAGGCCTTCATGATATGGGACCACAAGGGCTATATCAGAGTTGTTGACGGTGGTTTGTGTTCTGGTATATGAGATGGCTTGCTGAATCTGTTTGTGGACGAGGTGCCTGGGGTAGGACCTGTCGAGGAATGCTCTGGCTATTTGTTCACACTGTTTGTTGAGCTCACTGTTGGTAGACCAGATGCATTTGGTTGTGGTGGCAAGACTGTAGGGTAGGGATTTTTTGGCATGGTATGGTTGATAGCTGTTTAAATGTAGTTACTGGAAGTTATTGGTGAGTTTGATGTGTACAGCAGTTTGAATTGTGTCATTCTTGAGAGTCAGTTCAACATCCAGGAATATGGAATGTGTTTTGGATTATGACTATGTGGAACTTGAGCAAAAAGTGTACATTTAAGTTGTTCAGAAAGTGAATAGGCAGTTTTCCGTTTAAGTGCAAATCATGAAGATGTCATCAATGTAACTCATCCAGCAGTGGGGTTGGATAAGTTGGTGACTAAGCAAGTTTTCGTCCAAAAAAAACAGATTGTGCCTTTGGCATGAAGGAAGTGTGTATCATTAAGAGTCTAAAGTTGTTGTTTCAAAGGTTTAACCTGGCAAGTTCAACAAGGAATGCGGAAGAAGGTTCTCTATATCTCCCTCTCCCCCTCTCTCTCCCCTCTCCACCCCTCTCCACTCCCCTCACCACCTCTCCTCGCCCCTCCCCCTCTCCTCTCCCCTCTCTCCCTCCTCTCCCTCTCACCCCTCCCCCTCTCCTCCCCCTCCTTCCCCTCCCCCTCTCCTCCCCTCCTCCCCCCCCTCTCCCCTCCCCTCCCCATCTCCCCTTCTCCCCATCTCCCCCCTCCCCACCCCCCTCTTCCCCCCTCTTCCCCCTCCTCCCCCCTCTCCCCCCTCCCCCCTCCCCTCCCCATCTCATCCCCTCTCCCCCTCTCCTCCCCTCTCCCCCTTCCCCCCTCCCCCATCTCTCCCCTCTCCTCCTCCCCTCTCCACCCATCTCCCCCTCTCTCCCCTCCCCCTCCCCCCCCTCCCCCCTCCCCCTCCCCCCTCTCTCTCTTCCCCCACACCAGTAAATTGGGCCATCAGAAGACTACAGATCAGTTTCCAGTCCGTGACAAACTCGCCATAGAGATCCCACCATTCTAAAGCCTTTCCGCTTAGGTGTGTTTGTGCATGACTGACCCATGGTTTATTTGAGATGTCAATTTCCTCAAGCTCCTTTTCGCATTCCGTGGTGAACACCACGGGATCCTCATGGGTCTGGCCCACAAAATAAGGGACCTGTGGATCCATGTTGCATCCAGAGGCGGCACATCCCAAGACTGTTCCTGGCCATCTTGAGGAACCTGGGTTATGGAGATGGTATTCGGAAGCTGGCTTGAAAACTTCTTACCTATGTACTAGGTCTGGTCAGGTAACCCTTTCCTCCGGCCAGCCTATGCAGGTATGGTGGTACGGTTCATTACACAATACACTTTATTAATGCAGTATCCCGGACACGTTACCCAGCTACAAAATGTGATCTGTTGGGTTTGATAGGCCTTGCACCTGTACTTTTACCTGTCAGTGCTGCTTGCTTCATCCACCCATCCCTAGCATCGATAATGGAATTGCCTTGGGCAGTGTGCGCGCATGATGTGGTGCGTTCCAGTACCCTGGCAAGTGGTATGGCTACAATTCTTGGGAGTAATGTTTGCCATCACATGGGCTAGAGATTCTGCGGTATTAATGTCTGTGGTCGACATTATAATGGATTGGGCACCATGGGGTGTTTCGAGACTCCCCAAAGTCTGATTCGTACATCCCCTATTCGGGGTCATTCTGACCTGGTTTTGTGTTGCTGGTTAACAGTAATCAATGCCAGGCCCCACGTTGGACGGCAAAAAATTGCTTGACTCATGTTGTTTTCTGTAGCCCGAACTGTGACATGGTCCATATGGTTTTGGTTGCGCTAGGTCAAGCTACTGGAGTTTCTGGCAGCTGGTGGTAGCAGCCTCTGTAGCTGCTGGTAGCAGCCTCTGTAGCTGCTGGTAAGCGATGCTGAAGCTTCTGGAGTTCTTGGAGAGGGCCATGAGGGTCACGTATCATTAGAGAGCCCCAGCACACGAAGTAGTGAGGTGAGCTATTGGAGGAAATAATTCCTGTCTCGGTCCGCTCACTGGCATTTATAGTCCACGCTGGGAGTGGAGTGGGAGGTGTGACGTGCCTCTAGTGCGAGGCCGAGGTGGGCGTTTCTACCCTCTCTGTGTGGAGCTTGGCTTCAGCAGGGTTCAGCCGTATTCTGGTTGTTTTGTGGTAGGTGGCAGCTCGGTGACTATGCGTTGAGTGGGGGGGGGGGTGCGTGTTTCTTGTTGCGTAACGTCTCAGTCACATGTGTAAAATGCATTCCACAACAAGGGCGGTCTAAAGGCATTCGTGAATAGAGTTGCTTGGTTTTATTCACGTCTCTGTAATCACTCACTAGGCTTGGAGGGATCCTGTATGCACTCGTAAATTACTCTGGATTTGACCCTTCCCCGGGTTACGTAAAGTATGTGATGGTTGTTGAGTCGTAGTCGTTTAGTAATAATACTAGAAAGCGGCATGCATCAAAATATTCAAATGATTTGAAAAGGATTTTAATTCCTGTGTTTTGAAAAATGCTGGACAAATTAGTATACGTCATGGGTGTATCTCTTAAACGATCAGTAAATGATTCAAAATTAAATCTTAATGATAGTAAACATGATCCATATAACAAATTTCTTAGAGAATATGTAAATTAATTTCACTCTAAGTTAGTAAGACTTGAGGACAGCATTACATGAATATTAATTGGTTCTGTGAAATTTAATTTCATGATTGATAAGTTCATTCTTCAGAATATTACACTGACTTTAAATTCTTTCATTGAGACAATATTCTTATCCAATAAACTTAACATTGGAATTGCGCCAACTATCATAGTTTTAAAGTAAAAGCTTTCTCCTCAGTACCTCAGGAAGGTTCATTATCCAAAATTAATTTTTAAAATCTCTCTTCAAATTTTAAACAGTCAATAGAAAAATTCAACACATTTGAAACACACAGACCTCTGGATCATACAGTAAAATCTTACGCTTCTGAAGAATCTGCCGTGATGGAGTCGTAAGCGTCCACGTGGGAGACCAGCCCGAAGACATAATTCACTAGGCCTCTTCTTAAGCCTGCGCACATTTACAGTACTGACAATGTCTCTCCTCTATTATCCCCTATGTTAGGGTGTGTGGTCAAACAGAAAATTGAAGTAAAACTTGTAGGTGCTAATCCTACATGACTGACCACTACTGAGAATTGAGATAGTCACAGGGATCACAAAAGTAAAATCATATCCTGTGGAACAAAGAGTCGCCTGATATGGAAATCTTATCTACAAAATGAACATTGGTGACCTCTTAGTAATTAGACTTATCAGTATGTAAATGTTATATCTTGACAAAGAAATCACTAAAACTGAAAGACAGCAATTACACACCTATGTGACATTAAAACGTTCAGTTAATTTAAATTTATAAAAATTATGACCGAAAATGAAAAGAAATCGTGAAACATATTCAACTAGTATTCTGAATGTAAGCAAACAGTAAAATATTAGTTTGGCATCTGTAAACATAACATGAAAACAAATATGACCATTCCTGTACTACTATAGTTATCATCAATATTGCCAACATAACATACATCCCACAGCAATTCATTAACTGATACAATACTTTGAATCGAGAGAATTTATGTACTGTGTAGGTTGGTAATATTGTCTGTCAAATTTTATGCTATTTATGTGTATGAAGTGGACAATAGTAAGAACTATACCGTAATAAATATTTGTGTTATGCTGTGTTAATTAAAATATAACATGCAGCTCTTTTAAATTTAAAAAAAAAAAAATGAATAAAACTGAATTCATAAAGTTAAACTACCAAAACAAGAGAGATGTTGTTAGAACAATAATACAACTTCTGTTGATGGAACTGTTTCTGTCAAAGGGAGATGGTCAAACATGAAAGTAGTTGTTGCAGAACAGCTCACCTTCTGTCTCTTAAAAATGTTAACACAGGTCAAGTGAAGATTCAGTGACAAAAATAAAATTTCCTCCTCCCCCTCCTCAGCATTAACAGTCCATGCCCAGGTTATGTAAAGTCAGCTGTTGTTGAGTTACTTCCGGTAGAAAATTTAAATATTGTTTTGCTTAGATACAGCTGTTGAGAGTGGGATGGGCCCCCGTGGGAACTCTGTATCCAAGGTCAAGAAACGAGGGAGTGACACTAACATGCACGCCTAGTACCTCATCGCTCTTATGCACAAGGTGTGCAGTGTTTCTGTCGTAACGCTGCACTGTGCAAATTAGATCTGTAACATAGGGGTTTTATTACACACGATGTAAGATCACAGATTAAACTATGCCCGTATGTTTGTACTTTTCTCTTGCCACTTAAAAAAAACTGCATAGGTACACTTTGAAAATGTGAGATTTGACCATTTGCACCAAATTTTTTTCTCCAAGAATACACTTAATATAACAAAAGTAAAAAAATAGTGGCATATAAATTTCTTTTTATCTGTTCTGACAAAAAGTGGGATTTGCAGAACATTTATGTACCGAAATACACGTATTCGCACATACAACTATCTCACACAAAAAAGGGGGGGGGGGGGGGTCCATCCCACTCTTAAAATTATACTGTTTTGCCATAATTCCTTCAGTGAAATTTTATTCTGAAACTTTTTTAATTCCGGATGTTGCTAACACAATTCAATTTCTTTTTTAAATTAAGTGGTACAGAGTCAAATTTTTGTCAGCTGAATATGGTTGGAAAACAGAGATGTTGCCGTGCGTACATCATTGGATTTTCATTACTGTTACTACATTCTGGTGTAATAATAACAATGCTGAAAAGATTGCACGTTAATTCATGCTATATTTATTTTTATTTGTAGATCTGTGATTCATCGCTCAAGATTTTAAACGTCAATGCACGTTTTGGGGGTTCTTGCAAGGATGCCTTCATTTGGTCAGTGTCATCAGTGCACCGCCTCATGGAAAGGTGGTTTGATCGTGGAGAACGCAACACATGGCTGGTTGGTAAGTTCATTATGTACTTTATGTTGACTGAGTGCAATAGTTAGGGCCCCAAATTTATGGTAATTAAAATTGGATTATTTCATTATTAAAATTTTGCCATTTCGTCAAATAAATTTTATAGCAAATAATGCACACACTCCCAATGAGTATGAAAAGATAATCTGAGGAAAGTACACTCTGCCATGTTATGCACATTGTGACAGTCAATTATATGTACTCAGTCTTTTACTTTGTCAAGACATTTCAAACTGTGTCAGAACACTCACTAGCATTAGTCTTCTAAGAATTGTAGGTCACCAACATTCAGCTTCTGTTAATGTGTATGAAACAGAGTTGTAATTGGAATAAAAACACACTGTCCCTTTTAATCAGTCGTTACATTCCCCAGAATCACCATAACTTGACATTCAACAAAGTATTTCATTTTTGTTCCTACACATAGTGTATTTTGGGTCTATGACTGCCTTTGTGCTTTTGCACACGGCAGTGGCCCTTCACCTAAAATATAGTAGTAATGATGAAAAGGAAAATAATAATAATACTGAGGTAAAAGTAAAATAACAGCAAAGACTGACAAAATGCAGGTTCACTGTTAAATATTGCTTCAACACAAATTCACATCCCTAGCCACAAAATCCAAGTAAAGATATTGTTATAGATAAAATAAAATTCCTCTGTACATAGTACCTATGTTTCCACAAATTTTCTAATCTTAATTCTCTTGATTTTTTTGGTAGAGTGAAGTGGCAGAAACCTCTTTAGTTTTATTTTCTTGACAATCTGAATATTGCTGCCAACATGTATGTGCATTTTTACACAATGTTCCTACCAGTGTACCTTTTTTTATGTACCGCACTATCACTGTTCATACGGCATGGCCGCACAGGAGTGTTTATTTACATGTTTTTTTCATGCCCGCTCAATGTTTACACAACAGTATATGCAATATGTTCTGTTTATGAACTTTAAAACTCCCTAGCATGATACAAAAACTTTACTAGAAATGTTTACATTCTTAACCAATTTTGCAACGTAAGTAGATGACTAAAATTAGTAACCGCTCTCATTTTTCATGAACCTAACCACAAATCACAGAAGACGAGTAATTGTTTAAAAATATTGTTTGAATTTTTAGTGAGTAATTATTTCATTTACCTAAAAAAGTAATCACCTGTATTGTATTTACATACTGTATTTACTTTCATAATATCACCAACATTTTTTTGTTAGAATTGCCTGTTTACAAATAATAATAAAATAGGTCATCCATGTTTTTGAACATGAACAATCATTCAGCGATTCGGGTCAATATATTTAATAGCACTACAGAAATAATCTTTTGACTGTGCTACCAATCAATTTATAAATCGTTCTCATTCGAGAGCAAAACTTTGTTTATGTTTGTGGAGTCAACTACATGATTACCACAGATAATTTTAACAGTTATCAGTGCATATGTAAAATAATTGTGAGGTAATACCATATCTCAATTAAAAATGGCAAAACCAACTAAGAGTTTCCATGGTAAAAGCTTAGCATTGTGGTTTTGGAAACATTTTAATGAGCAATTTCGTTGTTTTGTGGATACAGCAATTAGTACAGAATTTCGCGAATAAACACACAAATACTCCATATTTCACAGTTCAATAATTATCTACGCCGTAGCAATAATGCTTAAGCATGTTGGAGAGTCAAAAATGATTTTCTATTGTTTTAGCATGTCGTTTACTTTTTGTTGTGTGAAACAAAGGTGTGGAAAAAGTACGAAAATGGTACAGAATTACTTAAGTAAAACTTATAAAAACAATAGAAATTTAAGATTACGAATTTTACTGTACAAATTTCTAAGTTGAACAAAAGTTGTACATTATATTACAGCTCTAATTAATTATCCATGTCATCAAAATTTTGTGAGAATATTTTCTTGGTACTTTTGTATGCTGTTTGTCTGTATTTCAATCTTAACTTTCGGGGTTAAATTTATAGTAAAAGTGTCTTTAAGTTAAACCATTATTGCATGTAAACAAAGTTTCAGATTTCTAATTGTCAATAAGCCACTCCTGTGACTTCAAAAATCCTGTCTGAAAACAAACTTTGTGCTAAATTAATTTTTTGAAACTTGTATGAATACATATTGTAACTCTCTTCCATGGAGGAATGTCTATTAGTACGGAGAGGAAGGGGTTAAGATCCGGATGTTTCTTAGAGGAAGACGCTGCCATTTTAGTCCGCTCACAGATACCACTACGATGGGAATAGAGCATTAGGACAGAATCACTACTAGCAAGCCTGCGGAAGTGTAACAAGTGAAGTGTTGTCCTATATGGGTGTACAACCACATACCGTGTCTGCCAACTGCGTGCGGTATCCCTATCGCAGTATCCAGCGCAAGTAGCTTGGTGGATAACGAGAGTCAGGTCTCACTGGCAGACAGTCCCAATACGTGGGTGAGCTCATCTTGACGACCAGTCTTCCCAACTCAGGTAATAGTCATTCCGGTACAAGTAGCTTGGTGGATAACGAGAGTCAGGTCTCACCTGCGGACAGTCCCAATACGTGGGTGAGCTCATCTTGACGACCAGTCTTCCCAACTCAGGTAATAGTCATTCCGGTACAAGTAGCGCGGTGGATAACGAGAGTCAGGTCTCATTGGCGGACAGTCCCAATACGTGGGTGAGCTCATCTTGACGACCAGTCTTCCCAACTCAGGTAATAGTCATTCCGGTACAAGTAGCGCGGTGGATAACGAGAGTCAGGTCTCATTGGCGGACAGTCCCAATGCGTGGGTGAGCTCATCTTGACGACCAGTCTTCCCAACTCAGGTAATAGTCATTCCGGTACAAGTAGCTTGGTGGATAACGAGAGTCAGGTCTCACCTGCGGACAGTCCCAATACGTGAGTGAGCTCATCTTGACGACCAGTCTTCCCAACTCAGGTAATAGTCATTCCGGTACAAGTAGCGCGGTGGATAACGAGAGTCAGGTCTCATTGGCGGACAGTCCCAATACGTGGGTGAGCTCATCTTGACGACCAGTCTTCCCAACTCAGGTAATAGTCATTCCGGTACAAGTAGCTTGGTGGATACAGAGAGTCAGGTCTCACTGGCGGACATTCCCAATATGTGGGTGAGCTCATCTTGACGACCAGTCTTCCCAACTCAGGTAATAGTCATTCCGGTACAAGTATCTTGGTGGATAACGAGAGTCAGGTCTCACTGGCGGACAGTCCCAATACGTGGGTGAGCTCATCTTGACGACCAGTCTTCCCAACTCAGGTAATAGTCATTCCGGTACAAGTAGCTTGGTGGATACAGAGAGTCAGGTCTAATTGGCGGACAGTCCCAATACGTGGGTGAGCTCATCTTGACGACCAGTCTTCCCAACTCAGGTAATAGTCATTCCGGTACAAGTAGCTTGGTGGATACAGAGAGTCAGGTCTCACTGGCGGACATTCCCAATATGTGGGTGAGCTCATCTTGACGACCAGTCTTCCCAACTCAGGTAATAGTTATTCCGGTACAAGTAGCTTGGTGGATAACGAGAGTCAGGTCTCATTGGCGGACAGTCCCAATACGTGGGTTAGATCATCTTGACGACCAGTCTTCCCAAGTCAGGTAATAGTCATTCCGGTACAAGTAGCTTGGTGGATAACGAGAGTCAGGTCTCATTGGCGGACAGTCCCAATACGTGGTTTAGATCATCTTGACGACCAGTCTTCCCAACTCAGGTAATAGTCATTCCGGTACAAGTAGCGCGGTGGATACAGAGAGTCAGGTCTCATTGGCGGACAGTCCCAATACGTGGGTTAGATCATCTTGACGACCAGTCTTCCCAACTCAGGTAATAGTCATTCCGGTACAAGTAGCTTGGTGGATACAGAGAGTCAGGTCTCATTGGCGGACAGTCCCAATACGTGGGTTAGATCATCTTGACGACCAGTCTTCCCAACTCAGGTAATAGTTATTCCGGTACAAGTAGCTTGGTGGATAACGAGAGTCAGGTCTCATTGGCGGACAGTCCCAATGCGTGGGTGAGCTCATCTTGACGACCAGTCTTCCCAACTCAGGTAATAGTCATTCCGGTACAAGTAGCGCGGTGGATAACGAGAGTCAGGTCTCACTGGCGGACATTCCCAATATGTGGGTGAGCTCATCTTGACGACCAGTCTTCCCAACTCAGGTAATAGTCATTCCGGTACAAGTAGCGCGGTGGATAACGAGAGTCAGGTCTCACCTGCGGACAGTCCCAATACGTGGGTGAGCTCATCTTGACGACCAGTCTTCCCAACTCAGGTAATAGTCATTCCGGTACAAGTAGCGCGGTGGATAACGAGAGTCAGGTCTCACTGGCGGACAGTCCCAATGCGTGGGTGAGCTCATCTTGACGACCAGTCTTCCCAACTCAGGTAATAGTCATTCCGGTACAAGTAGCTTGGTGGATACAGAGAGTCAGGTCTCATTGGCGGACAGTCCCAATACGTGGGTTAGATCATCTTGACGACCAGTCTTCCCAACTCAGGTAATAGTTATTCCGGTACAAGTAGCTTGGTGGATAACGAGAGTCAGGTCTCATTGGCGGACAGTCCCAATACGTGGGTTAGATCATCTTGACGACCAGTCTTCCCAAGTTAGGTAATAGTCATTCCGGTACAAGTAGCTTGGTGGATAACGAGAGTCAGGTCTCATTGGCGGACAGTCCCAATACGTGGTTTAGATCATCTTGACGACCAGTCTTCCCAACTCAGGTAATAGTCATTCCGGTACAAGTAGCTTGGTGGATAACGAGAGTCAGGTCTCATTGGCGGACAGTCCCAATACGTGGTTTAGATCATCTTGACGACCAGTCTTCCCAACTCAGGTAATAGTCATTCCGGTACAAGTAGCTTGGTGGATACAGAGAGTCAGGTCTCACCTGCGGACAGTCCCAATGCTTGGGTGAGCTCATCTTGACGACCAGTCTTCCCAACTCAGGTAATAGTTATTCCGGTACAAGTAGCTTGGTGGATATCGAGAGTCAGGTCTCACTGGCGGACAGTTCCTGTCCAGATATTGGAATGCTGAAAGTACCAGCTGAAGAAAGGCCTCATCCTGGCTGGCAGTTCTGGTAGGTGCTTCACTTGTAGGAGGCGGTGTCTTGGCTGTGGCTGCGGCGTCATCTGGCGTTACAGTCTTTCCGATGATGTGGCCTTTCAGGGCCAGTGATGTTGCGGTTGCCTGTTAAGGTGGAGGTCTCGCTATCTCGACAGCATTCTATTCTTTGTTCTTCTTGGCGATTGGGCTCGGTGGTGATCATTTATTCGGTTTCTCTCTATCCAATGGGCTTCGCCAAGAGATTTTGCCGGAACTAGTAGTCCACCTGTCTTGTCGATTTTCAAACTTGCCATTGAAATCTGTGGGTGTTGACACCAGCGTCAGTACAGACCATGCTGCTTTAGGCTTCGTGAACTCCAATCGAGTTGGGATAGAGTAGGTGACTCCCTGGCTGGTTCCAGTTTCAAGCTCTTTCTCTCTGGGGGCCGGTTGTCATATCTCTGGAGCGGCTATTGTTGCTGGTTCGTCCACGTCCTCCGGTGTTTTGCAAGTTGTGTAGGCGGCAGTGTGTACTTGAGGGTTAAAGGTATCCCTGGAAGAGAGCCGTATTTGTCTCCTCGGGTCTTCGCGGATATGTCCACGGTGGTCTTCCGCCCAGTACATATTTCCTGGCATCGTATGATCTTATATGGGCCTTCCCATTTTTTGGCTAGACTCGTGCTGAACTTATTACTCATCTTGCTCAGCGGTGGTTCCATAGGAGGGCTATTTCACCATGGTGAAAGCTCGGATGCCAGTGCAAGATTGTGGATATTTTATCATGATGTAGGTGCCTTTTGAATCCCGTGTGTTGTCCGTCTGGGCCAGGGCCGTTAATCGGATGTCTTTAGGACGAGGCTTTACAGTAGAAGCACTGTCCCATTGCCAGTCCCCTGAGCGGCGGAGCATATGTCCCAGGAGGAGATGACTGCAGCTGGAATTAATCGCTTCGGTCTTGCGCTGTAAGCCGGAAAGGATTTTTTGGATGTGTGTATCCCAGTGCTTGTGGTCATTCCCCACACTGAGGCTTAAGCTTTTCTTGAACTCCTGGTTCATCCACTCAGTGGGGTTGACTTGTGGGTGATAGGAAGGAGTTGTCTAGGTCTCTATTCCCTACTCATTGCACGCCATTAGCCACTTCGTGCTTGAAAACTGGGTCTCGTCCTTGAGGATTGATTGCGTGAAAATTTCTGTCTTGAATTTTTTGATGATGGGGTGGGTTTCATGGCTTGGTAGGGTGTAAATGCATCCACCCATATTGAGAATAGGTCAGTTACGACTAACAGATAGCGGTTTCTCCTAGTGCTTTGAGGATACGGCCTCATTAAGTCTGCTGCAATGTGCGTCCATGGTGTGTGTGGTCGTCTAGGCTTGGTCGTGGGTGGTGTTACTGGGTAGGCTTTGCCTCTGCAGCACGTCTCGCAGCTGTGGACATATTGCCAGACACCCCGGCTCATACTGTCCCATATGTAGCGCACGCCTATGTCTGCTAGAGTTTTCCGGGTTCTTGAGTGGCCAGCTTCGGGGTGGTTGTAGTGGTGCCTGCAGATGTCTGCTCGCATATTGTTAAGTATCCTTATTCTCCACTTCACTCCGGGTTGATTGTTGCGGGACCATAATATGTCGTCCCTTATTTCAAACCGTCAAGGATGCTTCCGTAAGAGATATTGGATGTTCGCATCTTGTTGTTGGTGGAGCGCTATCTGGCTCCAGTTGATCTGAAGTTGTAACAACCTATTTGTTCTTCGGAGTTGCTGTCCAGAGGTTGGGGTAGCATCATTCGTTCCCATTATTCATCTGCTTTAACGTCATATTCTAGATCCGGTTGGCGGGATAGGGCATCAGGAAGATTGTTGGTTTTGCCCAGGCAGTGCCTCACTTCATAGTCAAATTCAGTAAGGAACAGGTCCCACTGACCAAGCTTGGGTTTGGCATTTTGGGACTCTCTTAGCCACTGGAGGGCTTTGCTATTAGGTCCTCAGGATGAAATGTGTGCCTTCCAGATAATACTGGTATTTCCTGACTGCCCAGATGATGGTGAAGCATTCTTGCTCATTGATGTGGTAGCGTTGCTCTGTGAGCCGCATACTGGCGTAATCTATCACCAGAGGATTTTCGTCGGCGTCCTCTTAGTATAGGACAGCACTGAGGTTGTTCTGACAAGCGTCTGTGTAGGATTAGAGGTCCTTCTCCTTGTGCCGGTGAAGTTGCTCAATGTCTTGGAAACTAGTTTCGAGAGCTTGAAAGGCGGCGTGATGTTCGGGTCCCCATTGTTTCTAAGCTTCCTTCTCCAACAATGGGTGCAGCGGTTCCATGTGACTGGCGATGTTAGGCACAAAGTCTCAGACCCAGTTTCATAAGCCAAGGAAGCAGCGTAGTTCCTTCTTAATGTTTGGCTCTTCTGCATCCTGGATTGCTCGTATTGATTTGGCTTAATAGTAGTTGCCTTCAGGTGAAACTATGCGACCCAGGTAGTTGATTGAAGACTTCGCAGGCATTCGAGTACCCTTTGTAGATGGTTGAGGTGTTCCTCCCAGATTTTTGAGTAGATAATCACACCATCGAGGTACGTGAAACAGAATTGCCCAATGTAACCTGTCAGTACCTCTGCTGGAATGTTGCTGGAACATTTTTGAGCCCGAAAGGCATGACTCAAAACTGGAGGGTTTCTCCCTCTGGACTGGTAAAATCAGTGAATTTCCTGCTGTCAGGTTACACAGCAATTTGCCAATACCCAGACTGCGTGTCTAGGGTACTGAAAATGTTTGCTTCGCCTATGTTGTGCAAAATGTGCACTAGATTGATGGCTGGTGGAGTAATCTGAAGAATTTAATCATTCAGCGCTTTGTAGTTAATGCAGAATCGTATTTAGCCGTTCTTCATAGGCACTAGTACTACGTGCGAGTTGTATGGTGAATCCGAAGGCTCGACAATTCCTTGTTGTTTAATTTCTTCCAAGTGCTTCATGATAAGACTGGGACATCTAGCGGACATCCTGTATGGTCTAGTGTAAACCGGCGTGGTTGTTTTCAGCCATATATCATGCTGTATGGTTCTCATCTGATGAAGCGTACATCCACATCTGAATGCGCCGGCATGTTCGTTAAGGACTTTCTTCAATTGTTGGAACTGAGTTTCTGATATTTCATGGTTCGTCTTCTCTTCTTTAAGCGTCAGAGGTATAATGGCATTGGGAGAGTGTTCCCAGTTGACTGTTACGTGGTTTTTGTCGCCTAAGTATACTTTTCGTTGCCCGTGGTCCATAACATATTGTTGCTAACGGAGTTAGGGGTGCCCTAGTATGACTGTTTCTTGGATGTCTGGCTATACGGTGAATTCTACAGGCCCTGTATTTTTGTGAAGTTCAACAATGAGAGTTGTTGGCGCGTCATTCCCCTGTCTTCCTTTCATCAACTAGTTTTCCGGGCTTCGGTTGATCAAGCAAAGCTTGTTCTTGGAAGTTCCTTTCCGCTTCTCGTGCTCTTATAATGAGTTTGTCCACAGACGCAGGTTTGGGCAGTATCTAAACGTTCCGTATCTGTGGCACCAATAGGCGGATGATTTGTCGTATGCATCCGTCTTCGTCTCCATCAGAAAATATACATTGGTACATCTGCACTTTCCTTCCTACGAAGATTTTGATTTCATCCCCAAATTTCTGGTAGTGACCGTAGAACTCAGTCATTAAGTGGACTAAGACAATCTCTCCAACAAAACGCTGTGCCAGATGGGTGCTAAGCTGCCTCCAATCAGACGCAAATACTCTATAGAAATTCCACCAATCAAGGGCCTTTCCTTTGAGCTTATGTTGGGCGCAAGAAACCCAGTGTTTCTCAGGGATCTCATGATTGCGGAATTCACATTCATTGATGAACGTGTTGGGGTCCTCGTATGGTCTTCCAGCAAACTCCGAGAGCTGCGGCTCTCCTATGCAGTAGACCTGGCTGCGCAACGATGTAGGGCCGGGGTTTGAGGGTCTATATTCTGCAGCTCATTTACAAACTTCACACTGGTATACCAGGCCTGGTCTGTTCACTGGCTGGTCCGGCCATCCGATGTAGGTGTAGTGGAAATTCTTACCGCAAAGCATACAATGGATGGTATGTATCCCTTCTCCAATGCATGTTACCCAACTGCAGTATGCGGTTTGTTTGGTTTGACAATCCTCGCACCGGTTCCAATCCTTCGGTGTACCAAGGCTCATCTGCCAAGCCAAGGCAGGTATAGTGATGCGAGAGACGGCAATGCGCACACTGAATGCAATGTATTCCCGTTCCAGGACAGCCAGGTCACACAACAGCAGTTTTGTTTGAGTGCGTCCGAGTTGCCCTATACAAACTCGGGCTTGCTAATTGTGGCAACTGACATGTTGGCTGCTTATTTGGACATCACTGGGTGTTTTCTTGAGACTCCCCGAAGTCTTGAGGTGCTGATCTGTGCGTACTGTCTCGTGCAACTTTGGCAGTCGTGCCCCATCTTGGCCGCCAGAAAAAGATTTAGCTCTCCGCGACTCTACTCTTTTGACTCGTGAGGTATACGGGAATTGATACTCACTCGTCTGAAAGCAGTAAGAGGCATCTCCTTTTTGCCTAGGAGCTAGACCAGGTGCTCCTATAGGGAAGAGGAGGTTTAATCCTGATGGGACACTGGTGCTTTCCCATTGTGCAGGACCGGTCTGGTTGCTTTGCGGCAGGGTACAAAGTCAGGAGTAGGTAACATAATGTTGCACTTAAGCCTCAGTGGTTTCGTGAATATACCTGGGTGATGTTTTTTGGGGGCTTGACTGTGTCAGTAGTAGTGGTAGAAGGTGCTGCAGGTGTTATGGGTCTGAACTGAGACAGCGAGCAGGGTGCTGGACGCAGTACTGCAGGAACAAGGTAGGTGATGATAGATGTAGGAGGTCGTTCGGGTTGGTTGAGATATTCTGCGATCCACCAAGGATACTCCACTGGGCCGTTGCACACAGGTGCGGTAAACAAATTCCTGGCTACTTCTGGTTCTACAGGGTTTTGCAGGTGCCTCAGGGCCTGGGCTTGAGCTTTAGGATTAAGGCTAGCTAAATAGGACAACAGGGCAGGCTTTAACTCATGCAGGCGACCAGAAGCCAGGAGGATCTGTCTTACCCTTTCCTTAAATCTGCTCCTCTTGGAGTAGGACATAGGACACAGGACACATATTCACTCTCCTACTACTGTAACAGGACGGCAGGCTCCTTGTGCACAAAATTACGTGTGGAACCACGTGCGGGCCGTAGAACAGTGGACACCCTATTCCAACGTCTGGCTCAGAATGCAGTACACGTTGGAACTCAGGCCTCGCCTGTCCAAGGTCGCAACACGGGTGTGAGATCCTGTCCGAGTCTTCCCAACTCAGGGAACGCCCGTCTCTCTTGACTCGGAAAGCAGTGGAGAGACAGACAGACACCGAGCTGATGAGCTGGTTCAGGGTTAGAGTACCCTTGTGGCTCCTCCTTTCCACCAACAATTGTTGATGGGAAGGGCTGTCTGGCTAAGTGTGTGTGGGTAAAAAGGTTCAGTGTTCTTGCTCTCTTGTGTATGACTCCCGGGATCACCTGCGGTCTTATTACATAAAAGTAAACTAGAGTCAAGGTGCAAGTTCTATTGGAAACAAACTCCAGGCATAGTCAACCCACGTTTATTTCCGAATGGGAAACACACGTGGTGAATGCACCCTAACTCCTGTCATCAGCACGTGTTGTGGCCGGTAAACTAGAGTATTTCACTGAAAAAGCTGTAGAGGTGACTGGTAGATTGACGGGGTTTTTCAAGATGTGAAGTGCTGAAAGTCTAAACTAACTCCTCTTGCATTGTTGAACGCTATGATGTGTGTAGATCAACGTAACGCAAAGATGCTGACACAAAGCTTGGGAAACTAAGCTGGGCGGTGTCATGATGAGTCCCGAGAAGAACTCGAGGATATGAACTCTGAAACACACGTCCATGTAACGCAGGATGGTTCAGGTTTGCGGGGTACAAAGCAAGGGAGAGATCCTAGCTAAAGTAACGGGCAAGTTAAATTCCGAGCAGCTAGCGCTCAAAGCAAAACCTAATCATAAGCGGAGCTTAAACAAAGGTAGGGTGGTCGGTGTCCGAGCAACGCGTGCTGGAAGACTGTCCAATCTGGTCAAATCCAGAGCGGCTGGCACTGGGAACGAAGACTGGTCTGGAGACATCTCCTTTTATACTATAATGGGCTGCTGCCCGACGCCGATTGGCTGGCGTCTATAAGGCGAGGGGTTGTCGCATGGCGTGCCTATCTGACATCACTGACCGGTAGAATGGAAGAAAGCAAAGACAAATGAAAATCATACAACTAGCGCTATCTAACAGTGGGAAAATGAATGTGTTGTCTAAGCTGTATAGCTACGGTGGGCCGACGAATAAAACAATCTGCATTGCAGACAGTATAATCTCACCTTACGTCGGGACAAATGAAAATGCAAACTTCCAACTCCTGAGCAAAACTAACGTAAGGATGTAGCAGACATTGTCTAATTTCCATTGTTTAAAAAGACGCCATGCGTCAACGTCGATGATGCTCATAACCCCAATGTGAAAATACTGAACAATAACGCAGTCTTTCATTTTTGCTGTGTATAGCATGGCAACTGAATACATAACTGTATTTTAGGTCCTGGTAATAAAAATTTGTTTGGCGCCCCTGTGTTTCACGAGAATTTCTGTACTGATATAGTTGCAGTATTAAATATTCCCAGAAATACACATTTCAAACAATCTGTACTGCATATGTCAGTTTTATTGTAGTAATATTTCATGAATTTTACTGGCTGGAACTCCGCTTTTTTGCAAATTGTTGAGTCTTGGCAAATGTTCAAATCACAAATAAGACAAGGCAAATAAATTCATTGTTTTCAACCTGCAGGGAAACATTACAAAGTTGTGATATACATACTTGACCTTTAAAAAATCACTAAAGTCCAAACCGGTTCATGGATGGGATGTAAATTTACTGAAGTCTTCGCTGTCACGTATGAGACCAAAGACTACTCTATGGGTCAACGCCATTTCATACGCCCACACATCACGTTTGCAATTGACACGTCACATGCTGAATTAAGCCTCCACTGAAATATTGAAACATTAGAAACACAACTTTGTAACTCAGGCTAACATCCAAACTCATCCCATCATTAAGGCGTAGCTCACGAAAAATTTGCACACATGTTATACTATTTTCTTTTGCATTGTGAAGTCTTCAAATACAAAGCGAAAAATGCAAAATGCCTAGTTGAACATAACTAGTGGGTTTTGTTGAATAAATCCTGAGATGTAATTTATTACCAATAAAAAAAAAAACCTATTTTCAAATAAGTGCAATTATGTTGTACTGTTAATAATCCATTGTAAATTATTGTAAAACTTAGCATAGTTAATAAAACAAATAGACTTTATTCAACATAATATGTGTGAAAATATTAGGTTTCTAGTTAATTTTAAAAATGTTTGCACTGGCCGGGATTCGAACCCAAAACATGTGCTTACTAGTCGGGCACACTACCAATTGCGCTAACACCATGCACGCTTTGTGGTGCTGGATAAATGGTATATACAGATGTGCTTACTAGTCGGGCACACTACCAATTGCGCTAACACCATGCACGCTTTGTGGTGCTGGATAAATGGTATATACAGGATGTTGCAAAATTGCATGTCAATACTTCGGGGAAACATTCCTCACATATGGAGGATGAAAAAATATTATATGAACATAGGTCCGCAAATGCTTTATTTCTTCACTACAGCCCGTAATACATAACAGGCCATATACTGTACATTATGTATCGCTTCTCGGCCTTTGAATTTTGTCTACTGATAATTGTTTAAATGGTTTTCATCTTTTAATGTTTAAAAGTAATAATGGTAGGGAGAATCTGGGTCAGGTGACAGGCTCCCCGTGGAAACTGGTAAATATATCAGGCTAATAGTCACCTCTCCCTCCCATGGTAATTTCCAAACCAACCGTAAATATGAAATAATAGAAGAGATTAATTATCATAATACTCTATTTTTAATTAATGTGGTGCTTGTGATGTTTGTTTTATCGGATTTTAAAATTTTAATGAATTAAATATTTTCATAATGGTTGTATTTTAATCTCAAGATTGATAATTTTAACCGTAAACATCCCCTTGGCAGTGGTTAATTTGAAGAAATGGTTAAGTTTTTATGGTGTCTATTTAATGTTAGGAAAATGTATTGATGTTAACATAGCTATATTTTATTACCCGGAGGGCGTAAGTTACTGTTACTGGAGACAAGGGGTAACTCACCACAAGACCCAAGCCTGTCAAAACTTCCCGCTCGACTCGTCAACAATCTGACCGCCTGACTCGCTCGACTTATACATTTTCCATCGCCGCACAACCACTGCCTTCTCCTGTTTCTGCTCCGAGAACGACTACTGTTATCACCACCATCGCATCAGCCTCTGCCATCACTTCCATCTCGTAATCTCTTCAGTCCCATTCGATCGTCACCACTTCTGCCTCCGACCATCACCAGCATTTACACACGTCAACTGCCGCCACTGCACTTCACTAACTCCAGGCCCATCATTCCCAGGATTCCAGCGCAGTTTGTTAACATGTCTGTTATGTAAGTTGCTAATACATCCTGTATATATTTTGTGTATAAGGTTCAATTTTTAATGAGTGAATAATCATATATGTTTCTTTGTAAAAATAAATATGTTTGAAAATAGAATTGTGTTTTTACCAAATCCCTTTAAAATTATGCATCAGTGTGAGAAAATATAAATGCATTCGGTACCTTGGTTAATCAAATGTCTTAAAAGAGAGAGAGAGATTCTTAAAATGACAATGTTCTACAAGTACGTTGCAAATCCACAAAGTCAGTGATGGTGTAACTATTTACAACTTAAATAGAGTGTTAAATGAATGGTTTCTAGCAAAATACAGATGTTACATAGACAACTGGTAATTCTAAATACTTTACTCATACCAAACAAAATAGGTTTCAGTTATAGGAAACTACATCTCATGAGAGATTAATGAAAAGTGTAATTAAAAAGGCAGTGGTTAATGAACTATCCCAGAGAAATATATTAATATGTGAAAAACATGAGAGAAACCCACTAAGGAACTGAACATTCTAACCGCTTATCCGTTTGTCAAAGTAATAGTTAGAACCATTGAAGGTATTAATTTCCGACAAACACAGATACGATTTCTAATGTCAAACCACGTAATATTGATACATATTGTATAAAAGGAAAAAATATGTTTGGTTTTATTTCGGAAGTAACCTACACAACCAGTTACTCGGAGCAGACTGCAGATTCTAAAATAAATTGTCCGTTGAACTTAGAGGTCAATAACCCAGTCCCCGTCTGCTCCACACACCCACCACTTTGCACAGCCCCACCCTATCCGCAGGTATACAGCCGTCAACAACCCCCAACTGTGAACGGCATTCCTCCGCCCACCACCTCCTCCCTCACCGATACGCACAGCCGCTCCCGAGCGATGGCATGCGGGCCCTGCTATGACCGCATCTGCCCATCGCAATACATCCCTAACTGTTGCTAGACATTTGTTGCATAGAATAGTATTTTTATAATTAAATACATACATGCATACTGCCCATTACAATTCAACAATCCTAAACCCGTGGGCATAGCCAGGATTTGCTTCAGGGGGGCAAAAGTAAGGAAACTCGAAATAAAGTACTTATTAAAAAATTGTTTTATCTGAAAATTTAAAAACATTAAAACTACCTAGTTGCAATTCTATTCCAACCAACCTAAACCTTATTTCAGTCTACAAGGGTTCTGATTAAACCTTGACAAAATTACGGTTTCAGATTTATTTTTCGCTTCTTGAACCCTCTTTTTAGGCACACTCATACAGAGACCAACAAACCGGTTTTCTGTCATTGTTGACCATAACCAAGTTTTTACCCTGCGCAAGGTGCTGAAGGATCTTTTGGTAGTGCACATTGTGCAGGGCTGTGCAAGTGAGGTGTGTAACTCCTGTTTTATGGCTGGGTAGAATAATTGCGTTTCTTTAACTAGTGGAGTTCTATTTCTTTCACTTCAGCCTTTGGCGCATCATTTTCTTTCCATTGGTTATGCCAAAGTTCAGCTTCACCGAGGAAACCATTTAAATTATAGTAACTACAAAAACTGCAACGTAAGCAATAAGTATGGGAATAAGTTCTCCTCAGAAAAATGCTGTTCCACATACGTTATTAGTGAATCTATATATGGAATGATTAGTGATTTCTTCCAAAACTCGCTAGGAGTCTGTACTGGAGGATTTGAACAATGTTTCTGCAAATTTGAGACCCGCTGCATTCTGAAATCTGTTTCAAGATTCTCAGCGATTGTTTTGGCCTCTGCTATAAAACTTTGGCTTTCGACATCTGCATTTTCACTGTTTTTTCTCAAGATGTCTATGATTATTTTTATATGATTTGCACATTGAAGTAAGTCCATACTTTTTGACTAGAGCATTCACTACCGGTTGCAGAAGTGCCGAACATTGAACATTTTGCTATGAGACAAACACAAACAATAAATTCCGAATTTGTGGAAGCGCAGTGCATTTGAAAAACGGTTTTTCTCGTAGCTATGTCACAGTCTTTTGACAGTGTTTCAAGTGCCATGACGATTTGCACATAATGTTCCTTGAATATGGCGATCCTTTATATTTTTGAGACCAACAAGTTTCACAGAGCATTGGTATATTTAGTATGCATTTTCGATGAAGGGCAGATTCTCAGAAGAATTTAATTATTTCTTTTATTGTGGAAACCGTATTTCGTATCACTGCTATTTGTTTAAGTCGTTCACAGCTAAGTTCAGTTTGTCACTAGCAGAGTGAAAATACAGCGCTCTCGTACAATTTTATGAACACCACCATCCTTTCCTGCCGTAGTGGAACACCCATTGTATCCTTGTCCGACGCACTTTTCTGGACCAAGGCCTGCGTTTTCTACAAAATTGTCAATTGCAGAGGCTATAGATTTTGCATCCATGGCAGTCAACTCTACAAAATCTAGAAATTCCTCACGGACCATCATCTTTTCTTCGTCAAAAAATTTAACACCGATGGAAAATTGCTCTTTCCCTGATATGTCACTGCTCTCGTCTGCCAGGATACTATAGGCACATGCGTACTTTACGTCAGTAGCAGTGTCGTCTCGAATGACATCTCCACATAGGCCGATTATTTCACTGTGACTCTGTAGTGACATGTAGGTGGAATTTTTTTGCACCCTTCTCTGCATGTTCTTTCAAAATGTGATTACCAGCTTCAATTTTGAATGTGACCAAGTCTTCAAGAACTTCATGATGTTATTTGCCCCTCGAAGGTAGGTCATGTGTACCACAAAATATCGCAGCCGAAATTACTGATGCTACGACTTTCTTGTTGGCCTATGTCTCTTGTTGGTGAGCAGAAATCAACTGTACATCGACAGGCATATTTTCAACGAAACATTTTGCTGCTGTGGCCGCTGATTTGTGCCACTGAGATGATGTGTGAGTTTTTGCAAATTTGTGCATGTCTTTGTAGCGAGTAAAAGGCTTCACTATGAATGAACCTAAAACACCATGCACATTGATTGGTGGAAACAACACACAGTAAATGCACCAATACGCCAGCGAAGGAGCATAAACCGCCAATCAGCTGTATTTGAATTTCTTTTTTAATTTTACAGCATCCTTAGCAAAGTCATAACTTGGAGGCGGTGACCAACAGTTTTTTAAAACTTCCATTCTTTGAGATGAGGTCATACTGAAGGAACGTCCAAGCCAGTGACCCATGTCATTATCACAATAGGTCTGATCCTGTGCACCAGAACCAGGTGGTAGCGAAGATCAGACAAAACATGTGCTCTGCAAGAGCGATGACTTTTCTTCGCCGCTATTACTTTTGTCACTACTTTTATCTGCTTGCTTCCTCTTTTGTCTCTCTGAAAGAAAATAAATAACCTCTATGATAATGTTTAATATGCTTTCTAGTCTAGGTACTGACCTACAACTTTTTACTTTTGTCAAGTCTACACAGTAGCTTACGCGTATGCAACAAAGTACAGGGTTCTGTGGCTATTTATTTCCTATTATTAATAAATAGGTAGACTTACCCTACCTGATTTGAATTTATTATCACCAAAGATCTGCCAGACAGAAGTCGTTTTTGATGTTGGTTTAATGTGGATATGCTCAACTATCATGTTCATATAATTACACATATTGATAAATTCAATGTTTTAGCCTCTACAAAATATCTTGGGACTTAAGACATTATATTTTATTAAAAAATGGTGTGAATAATAGATATGCAATCTCTTTGATCTATTATAAAGAATTTGTCTATGACAGCCCCTCATACTGACATAACGACATTCTTCTGTAACATACATGTTATACAATATTTTTTGTTAATTTGAATTATTATTAAAGATTGCTATCACGATCAAGCAATACCTGAAAAGTTACTGAGGTGATGAAAATTCATTATACACGATCTACCAAAAAGTAATTGGGCACCTGTCCACAATGTCTGCACGGTGGTTGTCACCCCGTTAGAATCTCGTAGGTCCACCTCTTGCGGCTATAACAGCAGCCACCCTGTCTGGCATGCTCTCTACGAGTGTTTGTAGGACATCCACGGGGATTCGTCGCCATTCCTCTTGCAACCATTCCATGAGTTGAGCAATGGATTTTGGCCGCACCTGATGAGCCCTCACCCGGCGATCCAATTCATCCCAAAGATGCTCTATAGTGTTTAGGTCGGGGCTCTGGGCGGGCCAGTCCAATCGGCGAACATTGTTGTCAGCTTACCACTGCATAGTAGCCCTTGAAACATGGCACCTGGCATTGTCATCCTGGAAGTAACACGGGTCCATTCCATAAAAATGCCACAATTTTGGGAGCATTTCACTATCCAGAATGTTACAATAGCCCTCTCTGTGTTCACGCTACGATGGACATACACCAGCGGTCCTACGCCGAAGGCCGTGAAACACAAGTCAACTGACGTGAATTACCTATCTTCACGGGTGCCCAATTACTTTTTGGTCGATAGTGTATAATATGTATTTTTATAATTTAATTAATCCTTCAGTATTTAAAAATAAATGCATTTTTTGCAAAATTCCCAAGATTTTGATTTATGAAATGGCATTACACACACACGCATGCACACACACACACGCGCGCACACACACCGAGAAAACTCTGTCTGGCAGATCTTTGGTTAACACATCAGGGAAATTCGAAATTCAAATTGCAATCAAGCTAAAGTCAATTAGTCAATTCACTGTTTCTTCAGACCTTTTGAAATGAACCTTTGAAAAATAACCCTAGGCATAACCTGTCAACCTGTTTTTTTTTTTCAATAACTTGTATTCCACAAATATATAACATTGTGATTAACTTAAGTGCTGTATTCTTGAATAAATGAAACTTGATGCATGATGTCTTGTTTGTTAATACTAAACTACTGCTACTCATCAATGCAACTGCACTCCTAACAGCTGGTCTACGAGTCACGCCGCCGCAGCAGCCTGCAAGATTGTTTTACTTACCGGGTTGGGACTGACATCCAAATAATAATTTATTATTTCGCCCGATGAGCCACCGAAACTATGCAAAAGGTTCGGGGCAAGTACAGGAGTGTGCCGCAAGATGCCGCCACATGCATGTTGCCTAGATCGTACCACTTTCCACTACACTGCGCACACAGAGAATCTAGGCCCTGGGTTTGCGCCTGCTGTTTCTCCCTCTCCAAATGTCTATTCCAGTGGAAGAAGGGATGGTCGAGTAGTATGTAAGGCGATGCATCCCGGCCTCCGGATCGTCAGTTCTGCTACAGTTCTCGATCGCCTCTCCGGAGCCCTCATCGCTCCAGTCTTTGTGCCAAGGCTCAAATCTATCCTTACTTCATTGCTCACCTCGTGGGGCCGAAGATCATCTCCAGCGCCTAACCAAAGGAAGAACCAGCGGCCATTGACAGTTACAAAACGTAGACACGTTTGGTCCCTTGCAGACAAACCTGATAGCAGAGCTCACCCCGAGGTTATACACGCACCAGTCAGCTGCCTATCCCGCTAGCTTAGCACAGGGTACGTTCCCCTGTAGTACGATAGGGTGTTTACCTTCCGCATAGTCCGTGGGGAATTAGGGGATAGCACTTCTGCCATCTGTGTTTATTTCCTCTGGATAAATAAACGCTGATCTTACCAGTTCTCTTGACTTTCACTCCGAGCTCCTTCCTTGTGTCAGATCGGAGCTGGAGGACTCCGTAGGAGACCGGGTTTTATTGTACCAAACCTACACGCACAATATAACAGCACCATCCTTGGAAGGCCACCCATTCTCTGCCCTGGCAGTGAATGGTAGAGCCACGACATTAGGATACCATCCCTTGGAAGTTGGCTTGCCGGCTCAAAGTCCCCCCCCCCCCCCCCATCACACCGTTCACTTCGTGATGCCGAGGAGAGGATCTTATTGGAGTCTGGGAGACCAGTGACCATAGGACACCCACCTCACCAGTATTGGAAGGCCACCCATTCCCTGCACCAAGTGGGAGGAACGGTAGTGCCAAGACACTAGGTATGCTCCCAGTGGGCTCTGCTTGCCGGGCCAGGGTGCTCAACTCTCACTGCTCACTGGTGGTGCCAAGAGCGTTGCGCTCTGGTGCAGGGAAATTTACCCCCGCGGGACGAAACAGTGCAGTTCCCGCAACCATCTCCCTGCAGCTCACGCCATCTCTACCTGGTATAGTCGTCAAGAGTGAGGCGGTGTTGGCGGCAGTAATTTGCACCTACACGTGGACACACACACATCAGCTGCCTACCTCCTGCAGCCCCAATTTTTGTGCCTAATGCCTTACACCCATAGGATATGACAATCACATGTATGCAGCAAAAATTACAGACAGTGCTTGAGAGAAAAAGTTAATCCTTTGCCCGGAACATATAATATTTGAGTAGTTCTTGCTTTGATGCTGGTCCACCCTTCACCACTTAGAGATATCTTTCACTCCTGGAAGAGTGCAGAAAGCTGTAAAACTGGTCTGAGTTGTCCCCCAACAGCCGCGTTACATCAAGCTTGTACTGCATAATCTTGTTTGGAAGACAGCTGCCTACTGAATTAAAATAATATTTAAGTAATACATTGTCTGATTTTCCCTCAAGAAGCTACTGGAAACACACTTTGCACATGTAAAAGTGACTCTGCGCAGGAAATTTAATTTTTTTTTTTTTTGGGGACTGGGAGTTTGTATACGCCTTTTGGGGTATACATGATTCAGAAGACGTCTGTCTATAAAAATAGATTAATATTTCCTTTTAAAAACATGTTATTTTTACAATTAGTGACGATTAAAATCAGGTGGAAAAAATATGGTAGGTCATTCTCAGGCACAGTGAGGCCTCGCAAATTCGGGTCTGTACTGTATGTAATATAGCTGTGAACTGTGCCACACTACTGTTTCAATCATTATGATCATTCGTGCAGCTTCTAAATGTAATGTGGATTCATCATTTTAAAAGATCACTGTACGTATGTACATGATGCAGTGGTGAAACACTTTTAGGTGCCTAGTAGGAGGAGGGTCAGCAAGAATTTATGCACCCCTTCTACAACATTTTTTGGTGTGATCAAAACCTAAATTAAGAAATGACATGCTGTTTGAATGATAGATGAAAGTGTGTAACTGGGAAACAGACGTGTGTTGTCATGCTACATACACTTCTCCTACTCATTCTCATTGGCTACAACTCATACTGTAATATACGTCGATGAGGGCATTTTGAAAACTCAGTGGGTACACAAACATAACTAATTAAAGTGAGGTATCCAAACCAAGGTAACTTGCGTGACAGCCCAACTCATTCTTCCTAGGGTCTCGGGGGGAATAGCTTTAGGTACAAACTCACCTCTTAATCTTAATCAACATCTTAACTTATACTTGGGGAGGGGAGGGTCACAAACAGAAAACAAGGCTGCTAATTCTCATCAATAACTACCTGACTTTTTGTGTAAGGCTTTACAAACAATTAAACTCTATTTACTTCTCGGCACTTCCTAAAACAGTTATATCACATCTTTAATTCTTGAATACAACTCGGTGAATAGTCTGAGCACCATGCTAGGGAAGCGCGTGTAAAATTATCAAAACACCTTAATTACCCTGGTCATTAACTTAAGGTGTTCCTATCTTAATCATAAATCTACCTACTATGTTATCAGTTGACCGTCCCACGACAAATCACAACAGCCTCTGCCTACCCTTGGACTATCCAGGCTTCCGTAGAGTGGAAGGTTAACACTATCGCTGGCTGGGATTACAGCACACCTTAATCTGGACCCGTCGTTTTTGGCGAACTTCCATTATAATCCAGCACTTCATCGACGTCACTTCAAAACCGGCCCTGGGCAGGCCCGAGCCCCCACTTAGGCGTAATCAAGCACACTCTGGCACTGATCCCCTATCTTTCATACCATGCCATCGACTCTTCAACCTCGTAAAACACGTCCCCCACGTGTACCCGGGCAGCAACTGCTGAGTCAATGAGACTTTGGTTGAAGACCCGGGGCTGGCTGGTGTCTCCATAGTTTCCCAACAGGGCGGCCACTGACCACCAGCGAAAACTGCACATGTGGAATGCTGAACCCATGAATTATAGCTGCCTTCTGCAAAACGTCAGGCCAAACCCTTGCTGCAACGCCCTCCTGCTGTTAACTACTAGTGTCTCACGGCCTTCCAGTTACGCCAAAGAAAAAATTATCACAGAACAGCAAAACATCCAAAATCCAAATTTTCTAAACTTACAATTTTGCCTAAACATCATTACAAACCTGGTTTTAATGTCTGTTGTGTGTGTACACTTAATGCATTTATTTCTCGAAATTGTTATTTTCTGTGCTGTACGTGTGTGTGGGGCTGGACTGGATTTTAAAGGCAACACAGCTACAAGTCAATATAAACAAGTGTTTTTCAGTTTAGCTAGATAAAGATCTAAATTAACTTTTTGCTTAATAGATTTTAATTATTTATTAGAAGAAGAAGTCGTGCATATCATACTGAGGTATGGTTTTCTTCTGAAGACATATGAATGTTGAATTTAATTAATACTGGATTAATAAATCACCAGATTTTCCTGCAAGTAGCTGCTAAAAATGAACTTTGTTCTCATTTACTGTTCTGTGGAACTCATTGTTTATACTAATTTTGGCAACAAGGGGAGGATGTTTAACCCTTCTGGGGTATAATTTTAGGTACTAGGAAGACATCCGCCTTTTGAATTCCTCCCTCCCCACTGTCGTCAGACAGTGAAATGTAGGCTTTGCCTGAAAAGCATACCTTTAATACAGCAACGTGGTTTGGCAGCTTGTGAGGGATGCCTGGCTAGGTATCACAGAATAGTTGTAAGTTCCAATAGGGTGCCAGCTCATCTATACCACGGGTGAGCACGTGGACTCTGGCTCTCAGGGCGGTAGTTGGTCGACAGCCACGTGGCGTATCCCTCTCGCACCTCACGTTTACGAATAAAGTACATAAAAAGTCACTGATGCATTTACATTGAATAAATGAGCACGTGGACTTTAACACTCTGGAGTAGGCCAGGACCCGAGGAAAATTAACCTTAAAATGAATTACTGTAATTATGTATATTGATTGAAAGAGAAGCAGCCAGGCAATCAACTACACGAAGTCCCTCGAATAAAGCGGGCATGGCGTACAAGGCCCACCATTGGCCGACACTGCAAGAAGCACTGGTTAGTGCGTGGATAAATTCAAGCAATAAAATCTCCAGGGCCGCAAGACTACGGAGATGAGAGTGCATGCGCGGGGGAGAAATGAATGAAATGTTCCAGTTAAAAGACACTTGCTACCGTAGTTAAATAATCAGGCAAGAAGTTGAAGTTCCCCAACGACGCGAACTTGTGCACTCTCCTAGGCGCGCCGAACTAGACTGGGGAGGATGGGGTGGAGATGCCGTTACCAAGCGGAGATCTCCCGCCAGCTCCGCAAGGGAAAAAGTCGATACACGTATCTTACAAACAAGTACATGTCAGACAAAATACAAAATAGCAAAACACTCAGAGGAATTAAGGTATTCATTCTGACACAATATTTCTTTTAAACATTAAGTGTCTTATTGCTATGCATGTCGGGAAAAATTATATAAAAATTACACAAAACATTTGATATACACAATACCTTTCAATTTCATTTCAATAAATTAAAATATTAATTCCTAGAGCTTTCACTAAATTAATGTTTGGGCGCTTGGCAAGGTGGCTGCTGAAACCATCAAGATCATTAACTGTTTACGTTATGCAAAACTGAAAACACAGATGTGCTCTTTTCAATAAAAAGAAACACAGTATCAACTCTCAAAAATGACACATACGTAGGCCTTTGGGGCCGGGTACTCTTTAATTAATTGTAAAACACTGAGGGAAAGCAAAGGGGAGATGATAATACCCCATGTTTACTCTAGACTTTGCTTTGAGGGAATCACAACACTCGACCATTTAAACCACAGACACGCTGGTTCTCTCGTGGCGAGGCGAGTCTTTCGGATCACTTGACCCATTATGCATGAACAGCACAGGGAACCCTGCATGGCTGTGCGTGGCTGATGCACAGCCAGTAGCATTGGTTTACCTCCCAAGCAGGGCGGTGAGGGTGACGTAAACAGTTAATAACTTCCTAGGAGACAAATTTGATTTATACAAGGGTAGCAATTGTATGATGTTATTCCAACAAATTGTGGCACTTTTTAAAATTGGGATTGACTTTATCTTTTGTAGGTTTTTGTGTTGGAAAAGATCCACGTTACTGGGTCACTCTTGTGAAAGGGAGAAAAGGGGAAAGGAAAAATGTGGGTTACTAGAAGGATTTCAGATTTTTTGTGACCCTTGCTGTGCTTATTAACATCAGTAAAGGCTGGCATCATTACAACGGGCTTGCTGTGCGTACATATTGTCAAGATACTGGAAAAGATTAGCACTGTGAAGGAATCTGCATAAACGGGGTCCACTTGCAGCATATTAGTGCCAGTAAATGGTAACTAATTTTACCTTTTTTTTACTCTTTTAATACTGCAGGCATAAACTATATTTTAAAGAATGTATTCCTTATTTCCATACATTTTTGGCAAGTTGTGTAATTCTATCCTATTATAAGAAATTTTATACATTTTCATTTTCCCAAAAAATTAATCTTACTGTCTGGTTGTACGAAACAAGTGTTTTACAATCACTACAAGGATTTGCAAACAGAAGATTTTTGAACAGTTCATGTGTGCCCAAAACTAAGGAAATTATATTCAGTAACTTCGTCATGTATTCGAGCATAGTTACTGTGTGTTTGACAAGTCTTTACCATTGAAGAGCAAGCACACTGTCGTCTGTTGACAACTAGACTGTGGGTATGCCAGAAGTGCAGCGCGGGAAGATGGGATGGCAAGTACACTCCATGCACATGCATAATAGACTCTAGGAGGCCTAATGAACACAGCACATGCGGTTCTGCCGTAACTCCTGGAACCTCGTCGTGTTGCCAGCATTTGTTTACCATGTAATGTGTATGAACCCACATTTCGTCCATTTACACTACAGGTTTGTTAGGTCCATTTGCATTTTGCTGCAGTGCACATCGATAGCCTGCACGCCGTGCGACAATATCACTCCGCTCCGTTAACATGTCTCTTAACATTTTTAAAATTTAAATCCCATGGATTTAATCTGACGCATGGCATCTTCTACCATATTAATAAACGACTTCTACTCGTCAGTGCGACTACATCCCTGGCAGTTTGTCTACAGAGTCGAGATGCCGCCACCGCCTACAAGATTGTTGTATCTACCGGACCGGAACAGACGTCCCAATAATAATTTATTATTTCGCCCGCTGAGCCACCAAGACCATGTAAGAGATCCAAGGTGAATACAGCAGCGTGCCACGGGATGCCGCCACATGCAAGATGCCTAGCTCCTACCGCTCACCACTATGCAGCACGCACGAGGATCTAGGCACTGGGCTTGCACCTGTTAACCTCCTCTCCAGACTATCTAAACCAGTGAAGGAAGGGATGGCCAAGGAGTGTATAAGGAGATGCTCCCCGACACCCAGATTGTGTCCCCCACCACCAGGGCTGCATAGCACGACCCTGGTTATCAAACAACTCCGACCTCGTTTCATTTTACCCTTTCATCGCATTCACAAAGTCTATCTTCGCAAACTAACACTACACTACTTTCTCCGGCCCTAATCCAATAAAGGAATTACATTTATCCTCTGCTACTCTCATAGTTTTCTCCAGGCCCTCTCCGCTTTGCCTGGTTTTCTATGCCCCTTACTAAACCCTTTTTCTTTCGGAGTGTATCCATGGCTATAACTGCGGCCATGGTACCAGACAACCCTGCTACAGCTGCTATGCATGCACCCATTTTGTTAATTAAACCCGACCTAAGGCATAAAGGGCTTGCTCTGAGACGCATCCAATTCTCCAACCGTCTTAGTTACTAACAAGCATGCCGGAGGGCACACACAACTGCAAAGGTGCTCACGTTGGTGTAGCGGAATTTGGGGGCTCCAAAAAATTATAAATTCCTCCAGATCGTCAGTTCTGCTACAGTTCTCTATTACCTCTCCTGAGCTTTCATTGCTCCAGCTATTGGTGCAGAAGCCCAATCCTCTCCTAGTGCTTCACCGCTCACCTCGTGCGTGGGGCCGAAGATCCTCTCCAGCGCAACCTAAGGAAGAACCAGCGGCATCGACAGCTTCACAACAAGACATGTTTGGTCCCTTACAGACAACCTGAGAATAGAGCTCACCCTGAGATTTATTAATATGTAATATGCACCAGCTACTGCCTCTCCTAGTGGTTTTGCACAGGGCGCCTTCCCCTGTTGTAAGATAGCATGTTTTACCTTTCGCCTAGCCAGTGTGGAATTAGGAGATAGCACCTGTTGTCATCTGTGTTTATTTCCTTAGGGTCAATAAACACTGATCTTACCAGTTCTCTTGACTTTCACTCCGAGCTCCTTCCTTGTGTCATATCGGAGCTGGAGGACTCCGTAGGAGACCGGGTTTTATTGTACCAAACCTACGCGCACAATATAACAGCACCATCCTTGGAAGGCCACCCATTCTCTGCCCTGGCAGTGAACAATAGAGCCACGACATTAGGATACCGTCCCTTGGAAGTTGGCTTGCCGGCTCAAAGTCACCTCCCACCTCACCGGTCACATCGTGGTGCTGAGGACGGGATCTTATTGGATTCCGGGGAGACCAGTGACCATAGGACACTCACCTCACCAGTATTGGAAGTTGGAAGGCCACCTGTTGGTGGAGTTGAGAGGTAAGCAAAGAAGGCGAGAGCCATCTCCAAAAATCCATAGGGGCTACGTATCCTTCCTAGTGGATTCAAACTGCTCAATCCACATGAACAGACTGCATTGCTGAGACGTCTCACCATACCTGCATCCACCGTCACGCCCGTGGATTTGTTCAAACCACTTACCAAAGTCTCTTAAGGTTACCACCCCATAGTGCAGGAGGCACTGTTCGGCGAAAGGTCCACCAGCGCACCAGGACCGCAGCCAAGCACCACACTCGCACCCACCACGCATCAGTCGAGTGTCACCCAGGTAGTTGAACCAGGGGCAGTACCTCCACTTACCGAACCACCACGCTGCCCTACTGCACCACAACCTAAACCCACACCACGCCGGGTAAAACTTGTTGAACCCGACTTTGTACCCAGTCGCAGACCAACAAGGCCTGTGTTGTACACCGGGCGAGCCCCAGTGCCCAGAACTGAATAACTGCCTGAGACGCGACTCGCCTAGCGTCGAGTAAGTCACCCAGGACAGCGACAGGTAACCAGCTGGGACTGTCACGCGCCAAATAATTCTCCAAAATGTATCTTTGTTCCTGTAAAACTGTATCTTACCTTTCACAGCATTAAGGAGTTAATGCAAACAGATTGGTAGTACAAACAAATAAATTTTACTATTTGTGTTGAAGTAAGGATAATTAAAGCAAGTGAACTGTGAAAGCTCTGCAATTGTTTGAAGTTTCCCCAAAGTTACCAGTAGCGTGCTTTTATTGCAGGATATTCTCAACAACAAAGAACACTGTAAGAACTATGTTATATTAATATTGTTTGAGTCCTGGTGGTGAATTGTTGCAGGAGATTCTGGTTACCCCCTGGAGCCATGGCTACTCACGCCACTGTCGGATGCGGCTTCAGACACGCCAGAGTTCCGCTACAACCAAGCTGTGTGCAAATGTCGAAGCTCCATCGAGCGCTGCTTCAGTCTGCTCAAAGGAACTTGGCGGTGCCTTTCAAGGCAGCGCCAACTGCTGTATCACCCAGAGAAGTTGGCCAACATTGTTAAAGCCTGTGCCGTTCTGCACAACATGAGGTTGCGGTATAAACTCCCGCAGGTCGAAGCTGAGGACTATGCAGAGATTTGCCTGGAACAACCAGCGGAAGAGCTCAAGGAAGATGGGCCGTGCAGGCTGGCTGAAGGAAAGAGCATTCAGACAGCCATAATCAGAACTCGATTCCAGTGACTGCAGTGTCTTCACACTGTCTCTGCAACTATTGTTCTGTGTGCAGGCTCTTCATGGTCAGTTCGCGCCTTGGGAAAACCAAGATCAGGGTGCACATTCCTCACAGTTTCTTGTCCTTCTGTCTCAATTAAATTTAATGTTGCTACAGAAATCATTGTTAACTTAAGTAAGTCATTTTAAACACATTTGTAATGCTCATATGCTTAAGAGATCATGAGACGTAAATTATTATCAAGTATGACAATAATTGAAGTTTACAGGTTTGTGGAAGGCAACATAAAATCTTAAAGAAGGGCAATGCTATACAAAAAATAATGTATTTTGCAATATTGGTACATAATATTGTTACCAGATGCCAGGGGTGTACCAGAGTTAGTGAGGGATGCAAGTCTTGTTAAAAAATAAAAGAAAGAAATTTGATTTTTAATTTTCTCATAATGCTATAAATATTCATACAGGTATTATTTACTGCCTGCTCAAACCTATTTCCGCTAATAATCTTCTTCTCACTGAACACAATATTTAATGTCTATCTCAATTTTTATTAAAGTACTTATCACTGAACCAACTATTTTGGTTACAATTATTAAATTCACACTCATTACTTACACATGATCAGTCTTTCTATTGCCATAATTCCAAATGTCTTTCACTCGTGTATCCATTTCAATAGTTCCGTCCACCAGTCTTACTCTTCGCTGCACTGACGCTTGCAGTCCGCAGACTTCACTATCGTTGCTCACCGTTGCCATCACTCATCAGTCAACTGACTTGTTGCTTCGCAGTCTTCACACAAGTGCCTACAATTTCCCAAACTCCAGACTGTCGGCCCATTGGAGCTTAAGTAGTCACACTCAGAGGTGCTAGGACAATGACCAGAACATTCTTGAATGATAAACCTAGAAATTTAATCTGCCTATGGAAGGATGGGAGCACATGAGTCCCAAGAGGCTATCTGGCACATGCAGCAGCTCGCCTTTGTAAATTATAGTTCACTTCTCAAGTTACCTCTCTTGCTTGGGTACACTGTTTCGCTCGCTCGCTCGAGTGGGATGGGGCAAGGCAACATGTAACCCTGTGCCCTCCTCAAGTCTGATTCTGCAACATTCAGACCCTCATAGAGTGCCAGTTGGTCGATGTGGATAGCCCTTGGCTTCGCTTGAGAACCGTAGTTACAAATCCGAAAGACCACATCATTGATCTTCTTCAGAATCCAGTAGGAGCCTTTCCAACAGTTATGTAACTTCAGGTAGTATCTGTTTCGACTTTGTGGGGGTTCTACAGCCACACCAGTTGCCCTCCTAGAAATACGTCGCCCAATATTCTCCTCTCATACCGGTCTTCACCCTGTCACTACAGTAGAGTACCTCAACCGGTATGGTCAGGGGAAGAACTATTCTGGATGTAGGGAAATGAGGGTGGGGATGGTGTGTAAAATACTGTATTTTAAATCTGAATTTGTGTTTAGCTTAAGAAATTGATGAGTGTAACTTATTAGTCGATGGATGACACCCTATGAAATTTAATGTCCCAGTTGAGGCGACATGAAACCGACTTGACGCGTGCCCAAGTGAGATACTTATCAATTTCCTGTGTTGGGTACAGCGACAAACCTTGAAACACGACGCCGGAGGATGAAAGCCACGAAAGCCTCAGTTATGGGACTGCTAATGTGGTATTTACCGTGGTCAATTTTAAGGTTTTGGTCAGTGATGCAAGAATCACATAAATCATTTGGGAGGTTCGATGCTTCACTGGTGCACGACCAGTGTACAAGACAGGTCTAGTCGTCTGTCGAAGAGTCACTCTCATGGCCATGTGAACGGGCTGGCTCTTAACAACTGAGTTACCTGGAGGTAGGATGCTCCGTTGGAGGTGCTGCCCCAGTTGAAGTGAGTGCTGGTGGTTTGCCCGGCTTAGATGTGGAGTGCTCAGGATCTGCTCAGAGCTGGAAGTAGGCTGATGGTCACTGGACTGTCGGTTGCCGAACCATGGGTTGACTATTCTCCCCTGATGATAGCCTCAACCCGCGGGTGAGGTGAACCAGTGGAAGGAAAACAGGTGGCGGTAGCTCTGAGCGGTTAGGCCTCTCAAGTAGGCAGGCGGTGAAAACTCTGCCCCGCTGTGAGGTACTGCCAAGTGCAGAAGGAGAATTTGGATTGCAATTCATTTTACTCTTGGAGGCATATAGTTGCCTAGACCTTCTCTGCACACCTCCCTTCCGGTTGTACGGCGTAGGAATAGGTGCAAATTACTGCCTCGCAAAAGTGAAGCTGGTTGGCCCAATTCCCTAGCGTGTACTTCTTAGCGCCACAGTCGTACAGTCTAGAGTTATGCCCTGTGCTCCTTTCGCCCGGCCCCATAGAGAGCGTTGGATTGGCTCAAGCTGAACGACAGGACACTTAGTTTGATAAACTGAACCCCTGTGGATACCACTCCTAATTCCTTTCCCTTTCCGTCTCCATAAAGCAGAGTATGGGTTTGTTTGTAACATTGCAGATTTGCTTATGTTGTCACTTTCTTTTGATATCTTTTCAAATTAAGTTTTAATATATGAGGTAACAATATAATCTATGGTTGGATTTAATAGTTATTCACAGAGATTCATTTGTTTCTAGGGGATATTCAGTATTAATGTTTGTTATTTTTCTTTTCTTCCTAGAGGGTTTAGAATAATTAAATGTGTATTAAACATAAGACTGTCCCAGTTGTATCTCGTCTCCCCATTGCTGATTGGCAGAGAGATGTGACATGGTCAGATGACAGCCAATTGGAAGACGAGACAACATAAGTAAGGCAAATGTAAAATAGAACAAAAGTTTTCTTTAGGAGGATTTCTCATCACAACCAAAGATGGTAGTGTGGTTTTTTAATGTAATAATCATGTGAAAGTTTTAATCATGAATATTGCTGAAGTTGCTGAAATATGTTTTAATTTGAAATTCTTCACGAAGAAGAAAGAAATAATATTTATTGTGTCGAGAAGGAAGAGAGAAAATAATATGTACAATGTTTTTTGAGAAGATTGAGTCAGTACAAAGTTAAAACACAAGAATTCCGACTTGCTAATTTCTATCGAAAGGTTATAAGGTTTATAATTGTACCAAAACGTGACAACTGCGACACAGCACGTGACTAAAGGATGAACTTCAGTCAGGACAGTCTAGAACTTGGAAGCTGAAGAAAGAATTTCAAGTACTCCTAGGACATCAGAAGTTGCAATTTTTCTGCAAAGGGAAGAACCAACCCTGAGAGAGAGTCCAGACTACATTTCGAGATATCAGAGGAGAAGACAGGCAGTGCCAGGAGAATACTGAGAACTTCTGAAGTACGTCGGCAGAGGCAGTAAACACTTTCTACACTGAGGGACATCGGGGGAGAATTCTTCGGAGGGACACATACAGAATAGAGAGAGCGCGTGAGAGTGAGTGTGTGTGAGCGTGTCTATATATATATATATATGAAGAGAACTTTTTATGAGTACTGAATTTTTTTTTGGGGGGGGGGGGATGTTATGATTTATAGTAAACATGAATAATTGTCACAGAAAAAACAAATGTTGTAGGGTTTGGGGATAATGTAATATGGATGCCTAAGATGAAGCAAACATATTAATATTGTTAATATTGGATTAACTTGATGCTTTACAAAATAAAAATGAAATCATGCAGGAAAGATTGCAAATCTTAGAAAAAATCAATACGGAGCAGAAAAATTTACAAACAGGTATTGAAAACATACGTAAAGGAATGGAAATAGGTTTGCTTAGTTTAGAAAAAATTTTTGATAGGAGTGAACAAAATCAGGAAATTGAAAGAAAATTTAGAATACAAAAAAAATTGAACAACAGAATGATGTCATAGTGAAGCATTTTAAGCCACCAAGTGTGATGACTTTAAATTAAATACACCTAAAGGGTTGGTTACAAGGCCAACCCCATGTGGGCAGTTAATGAGGGCTTTAAACTCAGTGCGTGATTATGTAGGGATGTCACCCCATGCAAGCAAAATCCAAAACAACCCTAATGTCCCTGGCTAGCTTCATAGGAGGGTGGTGAGCATTCTGGTCTGGTCTAAGGGACGATTTGGAGATTGTAGCTCCTGGATTTTATTTTACTTTGATAATTATAGTTGATGCAGTGTGTGTACAGGTGACTGTGGTGGCCTCCAAATAGAATGTGATAGCCAATATCGCGGGGACCAGACCAACAAGGCATTACTCTCAGGGTAGCAGGACGCTGGTGTACAAAGTCCGGGGAGGGGAGGGGGGTCTCACACACACTGTAATAGATCTACGCTTTACCTGCCGTTCACGAGGCAGCGACCCCTTCCTCTTCTCCTGTCTCGCTGGGGAGGCCGGCTGTGGAACAGCGGCCGACTCTTGTTGCAGTGGTAGAGGACACTAGCTGCTTGCAGGCTCTTGTGGTATGTGAGGAGTAATTATAGTGTAAGCTTCGAGACCCCCAATACTTCATTGTTAAGAGGAACAATTAAGAAATGTTCTGGAGGTGATCTGCCTTCTTCCCTAGTAGGTGTTGTAAAAAGAAATTCACCTTCTTGTGTCTCAGGAATTAAAGTGTTTGTCATTAAGAAAGTTAGAAAATGAGATAGTTGTAGACGTACCTTCTGCCCACACCTATGGGTTCGTGGCACACTGCCAGATTTAAGAACTGTCTGAATACCTGGGCCTTGGATTATACAGAGTAGGTTAAGTTGGCATCTGGGACTTTGACGGCTGTAAAAAGAACTTAGTCGCAGCTATGCTAACTCGGGATGTCTCGAAGAGACTTTAAGATAAAAAAAGGTGCCACAACTATTAATGGCAGTGGGTGTAGTTGCTACTACCAGAAAGTAGTGGCAGTTGTCGAACCAGGAGGAATGACAACAGAGATTGTGGTATTAGTGTCTGCAGGCTTACTGTTGAAGAGCTTGTGGTAGATGCTGCAGAACCTTTGGAGATGGTGGTAGCTGTTGACGGTAGCCTCTGGGGCTGTTGCTGGCTGGTGGTAGAACTACTGGAACTCCTGGTGGCTGTTGAGAGAAACCTCTGGAGCTGCTGGTAGGCTTGGCTGAAGCCTCTGGAGTTCTTGGAGAGGGCCTAATGTTCAGTAGATAGCCCCAGTACACAAAATGTTGAGACGAGATACTGGAGAAGATAACTGGCATCTTCGGCCATGCGTGGGCTGGAGTTGGGGGCTGTGACGTTCCTCTGTGACGTCTGCGTGGAGCGAGCGGGGTGGAAGAATTTACCCTCTGTGCTCTGCTATATGGCCTCGGGTGCTCTGCAGCGCTCAGCCATTTTGGGACAGCTTCGCTGGAGTGGCAACACTGTCTGCGTGGTGCATCAGGGAGGCTGACACGTTACTGCAGCCGCTTAGAAACATTGTTTATTTCACGTGCTAGAACCACCCACTAGGCTGGGAGCCCTCCTTTATGCATTAGTGAATATCGTGTTGTGTTTGACCCTTCCTCGGGTTACGCTGAACTACGTCAGTAGTGATGAAAAGGTGGTTCTGTAACTGTCCCTCCACGGGAAACAATCCTGTAGCCATCTATGGTTGCCTTCTTGTGTTGGTAATAACACGTTAGGATGAGTCATAGTCGTCTGGTATAACTCAATAAGCGGCACGTGTCGGTTACCCCCCCCCCCCCCTTTCTCACGGTGCGACGGAGGCTCATCCGTGTCATAATTAATGGTGGAGCAGGAGAATGTAGAACTGTTCCTCCCTCTCTGGAAGGTCTAAGCATGAAGGATCATTTATTAAAAAATTTTCGGGTAGGTAGGCATTACCCACTGTGGGTCAGTTGACATGTATAGTTGTGCTCGCTGTGTGTGGTGGGGTTCGTTGGAGATCGCCCCGCCGGGCGGGTTACCAGCCCTAGTGTGTTCTCTCTCTCTCCCCCCTCCCCCCCGCCGGCCGGTGTTTGGTTAGGTTTACAAATGCGGCATAAACGCTGTGGTTACTAATTATAAAATATTTACAACACAAACTTTTGGGAAAAAAGTACACATGTGTAACACGATTGAGAATAAAAAATATTATATACAATGCCTTACTCGTGGTAGGCGGGGTGGAGTGCAAACTCTCTTTGCTTGCGGTGGTCTATTAGGTTGGAGGAAACCCGACATTTTCTTTAGGGCAACCTGTGGGTCTCACTGCAAGCACAACAGTTACATGTGACATAATGGAAGGTTACCAATCCCAGGCCTTACGTCACCTGGGGCTGAATAACCACCGCTGCAGTATGAGTACACTATAAAGAATGAAGTTAACACGAAAAACAAATGCATACTGCGGTCACCAATACAAGTTCAACATGGACACTCAAACACACAGGAACACTGCATTAATACTGTAGTACAATTTGTGGTTCGGCGAGTGTGTATGGGAGTCCTCAGGCTTAGACTTTGGCTTAACTCTTGGTCGCTATAGCTAGGTACTAAACATGCAAAAAACAATTCAAAAAGTAATTTTAAAAATAATTATTTTTATAGACATGAAGCATATACAAGATGAAAATAACATAAATTTTGGTGGATCTGTATAGCAAGTCTTGGTGGTGATCCCAGTAGGATCTTACATCTTCACATGGTACACCTTAAAAACACAGTTATATTTAATTCCGTGTACCTATACATCAAATATTAATGATAGTAAAAGCTAAGCTATCTAATCTTTTCTGCGGTCCATTTTATACGGAGTACCACTAATTATGTACACTGGTGAAGTATTTTCTTCATGTAATCACAGGCGCTGTGGTGAGTGTCTATAAGTGATACAGTTCTACATGAGTGGGCTGTCAGCCACTTAAAACTTGGTAATGTGATGTGAATTTATACCTGTCCTAAACATAGCTGAAAATTCTTGGTTCAAGTCTCATTATCACTTGGGTAAGTGCGCTGAATGTCTATATACAGCACGTATTTCACACACATTGTTTACCTAGCAACAGATTTACTATTGCCTATTGACTGTTCATTACAAGGGCTATCTACTAACTCCTACACATCAAGTGCTACTGTTTATATTTTACGAGAGCTTAGTTACTGCTACTAACTAAAAGTTTACAACGTACTCTGAACACTTTGGTAACCTAATACTGATAGTACTATTGTGAGAGTCTGGAAGTGGTAATATTCTGCAGTACTCTCACTGTTTATTTATAACGGTGACTGTCACTATGTTACGGCTTTAATTAGGGCTATAACGAGTCCTCAAAGTCACTGATTCATGGTAGCTTAGTAACAGTTAACTTATACAAGCCTCTATTTACGGAGCACTACACTTACTTCTTGGCGGACTTGTTCTTCTCTGGTCTTCCTCTCTGCCTCACTGCTACATGAACAGGATCCGGCCACATGAAGCGTGATGTGGGCTCTAAGGAGACTCTCTGTACCGGCCTGGCACTGCAACTACTTTGGCGGCACGAGGGGGCATCACTCTCTTGGGGTCAGCATCTGGTGCAGAGGTATTGTCTACGGCTGCAGTCGTTGGTGGTCAGTAAGCACTGGGGAATGATGGGTTAATGAAGCAGTGCGAGGGAGTGGCAAGGTAGAGTGCTCCACTTAACTGCTCGGGTTCCTACCCGATAGGCAGGATGTTTCTGTGAGGCAGAATGAGGAAGTGGCAAGGTAGAACCCTCCACAGTCTGCTCGGGTTCCTACCCGATAGGCAGGATGTTTCTGTGAGGCAGTATGAGGAAGTGGCAAGGTAGAACCCTCCACAGTCTGCTCGGGTTCCTACCCGATAGGCAGGATGTTTCTGTGAGGCAGTATGAGGGAGTGGCAAGGTAGAACCCTCCACAGACTGCTCGGGTTCCTACCCGATAGGCAGGATGTTTCTGTGAGGCAGTATGAGGAAGTGGCAAGGTAGAACCCTCCACAGTCTGCTCGGGTTCCTACCCGATAGGCAGGATGTTTCTGTGAGGGAGTATGAGGGAGCGGCAAGGTAGAACCCTCCACAGACTGCTCGGGTTCCTACCCGATAGGCAGGATGTTTCTGTGAGGCAGAATGAGGAAGTGGCAAGGTAGAACCCTCCACAGTCTGCTCGGGTTCCTACCCGATAGGCAGGATGTTTCTGTGAGGCAGTATGAGGAAGTGGCAAGGTAGAACCCTCCACAGTCTGTTCGGGTTCCTACCCGATAGGCAGGATGTTTCTGTGAGGCAGTATGAGGGAGTGGCAAGGTAGAACCCTCCACAGACTGCTCGGGTTCCTACCCGATAGGCAGGATGTTTCTGTGAGGCAGTATGAGGAAGTGGCAAGGTAGAACCCTCCACAGTCTGCTCGGGTTCCTACCCGATAGGCAGGATGTTTCTGTGAGGGAGTATGAGGGAGCGGCAAGGTAGAACCCTCCACAGACTGCTCGGGTTCCTACCCGATAGGCAGGATGTTTCTGTGAGGGAGTGTGAGGGAGTGGCAAGGTAGAACCCTCCACAGACTGCTCGGGTTCCTACCCGATAGGCAGAATGTTTCTGTGAGGCAGTATGAGGGAGTGGCAAGCTAGAACCCTCAACAGACTGCTCGGGTTCCTACCCGATAGGCAGGATGTTTCTGTGAGGCAGTATGAGGGAGTGGCAAGCTAGAACCCTCAACAGACTGCTCGGGTTCCTACCCGATAGGCAGGATGTTTCTGTGAGGCAGTATGAGAGAGTGGCAAGGTAGAGTCCACAACATGACATGCTGTTACCACCATAAGTTTTATTGGTCCCGAACAATTTTTCATAATGTTGGTGGTCTGCAGCTTGACATCAGAAAGTTAGACAATCAGTTCTGCAAGCAAATCAGTGTGTGAAGAAGAAATCTATCGGTCAATGTGTTAATATTCTGCATGTTAGATGCAATGACTGGACCAACAGCGAAGAAAGTACCCAGCATTCATATTGTGCTAAGAGTTCAACCTGTTGTTTACTTAATGCATCATGTCAATTTTGTTTTAGAATAACAAACTACTGTGGAAAAAAAATGGAAATGAAAGATGCTGATTTTGAGTCGAGTACCACAGTGCACACAGTCATTTATTTTACATTTTGACTGCAGTAACGGTTATCCTAAATAATCATTTGCTTAAGTTTGAATGTGTCTAGGGTATACAAATCATTAAATCTGAGTGTGAACATGTCCTTTTCAAATCCCCTAGCGATTATTTTATAGTTACCAAAAATCATGCATTTTGATGTATTCTGAATTTTAAAAAATGGCATTTGTGTTTGGGTGTACAGATGTTAAGGTGAAGCATGCTTCATTATTAGTTGTACAGCAGTATCCAGTTATGAGAATACTCATTTGAGCTACATGCCTCATAAATTATACTTTTTTTTTTTTTTTTGCATGAACGTGTGAGAAACTGTTTACGAGACAGATTTTTTTCTCAGGGAGCTTCTGGCTTAACTCTTCACATAAGTTGAACACTTATGTTTCCATCAAAACAGTCCAAAACTACATTTTTATTGAAGTGCTAAAAATGTTTGCTCCATTTTTTTTGGGAAGGGGGGATTTGTTATGTAATACAAAAGAGAGTTGTTTCATTAATGCTAGAATCGCAATAACGCAACAGACGTGATGCAAATAAAATAATCTTCCAGCCAATCAGGATTGAGACTTGTGTGACGTCAATGCGACGAAAATCGCTCGCGCGGCCAGATTTATGAATAGATAATACTTATTTATTTGCATTGTGGGCATGGCAGGTCTATTTGTCTAAAGGCAGGCACATAAAACAGCACATGCACAGAAAGTATAATATATGTATTAGCACGACACTCCCTACAATCACGCCAGCACACACACAGAAAGTAGGGCTATATCCTGCAAATCCCGTGCGCTGTGCACCGTGCGTGGCAAATCAGAACGTTGATACCTACCGCCGAGGTTGTGTGGCGATGAAAATGGCTAGGTCCTACAGTAGTGAATTTAACTAGTGCTTGAAGTGTTTGATGCCACATAACAGAAGTTTGTTTTGATTGAAATTGTTACTATACAAGCAATGCATGTTAAGATGAATAGTAGAACATATTGTATTTCTACAAATTACGACAAGAGTAGAAGTAAACAGAGCTGTCAACGCGATTTTTGTTCATTCCAATGTTACCAACACAGACACTCGCAATATACCAAGCATCGTTGCGTTTCATTTTCACTACGTACTGTTTTCTGTAAACATCCGTGGTTTCTTTATGTGTGTTCTGTGCATGTGATAAATCAATTGTATCCTGGCCTTAAGCCACCATATTTTTGGTGCAAAAGTTTTACGTGCACTATTATTTACCATTTTAATGGCTAGATGTAATTCCAGCCATATTTTCATGCTCAAGTGACCAACGGACATGGAAAGAAATTTCTGAAAGGATTGCAAAATAAGAAAGTAATGGAAACATCGTAAAAGAGGTAGGTATGTAGTTGCAAGAAACCGTTTTGACGGTGTCAAATGTGGTCAAAAGGTGTAAGATTTGGCCACACGTTCGGGTAAGCCATTTGACAGCTGCCAGGTGTTCAGAAAGGGTGTAGGTAGCTGGCCAGCGAACGGTGGTCCAGTGGTCAGAATGAAAATTATAAATTGAGGAGTGATTTTGTCTGAGTGAGATGATTAGAATGAGGTATATTACCCAGGGTGCCAGGCACTATCCCCACCTAGTGCCGTTGAAGTGGTAGAGTAGACACTTCTCCACTCTGGGTCATGCGGCCCACGACCAAAGGCAGATATCCTTCTGTCATGCTGAGTCACTTCTTGTGCTGAATATTGATTAAACTGTTGTGCATGCTACACTGTGAATTATCTAGGCTATCCACATGCCTATGCTACTTTACACTGTAAACACTTGCAAACAAAGACTCGACTGAAAGTCTCTACACACATGTAGGTTGGCTGGAAATTATAAGGGCATTTCTCTGAAACGCCTTGCCTCTCATCTCAAATAAAAACACTCGGTTCAACGTAGTGCCGTTTATTTAGGCGCTTGATTACAATGCCTCTAAGGCAACACTTTACATTAATGTACCGGACATTAACCGGTCGGCAGCGGTGAAGCGGTAAAAATGGCCTGAAGGCTCGTGCGTAACTTTTAATGCAAGTAAAGCATCTCCAGGCGATGCAAACCTGGAGAAGGTGAGAGGCGGAGTCCTGTGCGGCTTGCAAAACAGATTTAGGTTACATTAACAGACTATTGCGATGAAAAATGACTGATGCTGAACATGAATGCCGCCCAGGCGCGGAACTGAATGGTACGCGACCTGCCTCTCGAAGTCCTTGGCATCTACTGTCGTTCCAACTTGGCGCACTCGCCGGGGTTGCCACCATAGCGCGCCACGTGGAACTACTTTAGTCACATTGCACTCTACATAGCTATGCTTAACTCTGCTACACTTGCAATAACACACTTAAATATTCCCTTGCATAATAAACAATACATAATCACTGCAAAACAAACTAAATGTGAGGATGATGACACATGAATTCGATACTCTACAAAACATTGCAATAACGCTAATAATGAACGTTAGGGCTTTAAACTATGGTGTGTGGGTGTCACTTCACTTGGACGTGACTGTATATCACTACCCTGGCCCTTTTACGTAATATTTAGGAAAATAATGTACGTGAAACCCTGTTAAGAAGTTTTCCTGCTTAATAAGTTGAATAATTATACACCTTGTCTATCTGCATATTGACCCTTTAAGAAGTTTTCCTTGTTAATAAGCATTATTTTTTCAGTCCGTGCAGAAACATACTGTACTTCCTTGTGTCCTTGCACACGTGCCCGCATGGCCACTGTCCTGCTCTGCATTGTGTTGCGCCTGTAACGCACACACACACACTGCACTGTACTTGTACCGTTCACTGACGTGCTACCGCGCGTGATAGAGTGCAGCTCTCTGCTGCACATGCGGTGGACGGCGGGCAAACTGTCCACGGGCTGTGGGAGCTTGGCTGACGTCAATTTATAAAAAATATTTTTTTATGTTGATCGCGATGCGGTAAAATCTAGTGTTCACATTAATGCAAATTTTGGTTGTAGAGTTGCACCCTTCGCATCACATCTGTCACGCTATTGTGATTCCAGCATGACTGTTGAAGTGCAACACAACGGTGATGATTGGTGATTAAAAAAATGCTTACAACACGGCATGCAACTTGAATATTGTTAGAAATCTCTGAATGTAACAAAACATATTAAGTAAACCTAAATATTCAACTTGAACACCGCACCGATTACATTTGCGGGAAAAATATAAGCCATATAGAAATTTGTAAAGAACTGAAAGAAAAAAGACGCCATGAAGAATAGCATGTTTTATAAACAAAAAAAAAAGTAAGTAAACACAATGTTAGGTTGGTTACACTTCGAACATAGTCACAAACAGTATTAACGCTTATAATATTCAATGTCACGTCTGTTCATTACTGGAAGAAATACACAACATTTTTACAAATAGTAAACGTAAATAACATCAAATGCACAAAGTCTCTAGCGTATTTTCATTTGTCTGCTGAAAATATGTAGTTTTCCATGTATTAATCACCAGTTGTCATGCTTCAATTAGTGAAATAGGCAGCTCTCCATGTCCAAACATCGCAGTATAAACAAAACGCCCGCCAGTTGTTTAGGTTACGACTACAAAACATAAACAACTATTTGGCACGCTAAACATTAAACATTATTCACAGCCACCTGAAGGCACAGTAGTGCATGTAACTACATTGTAACAAATTCTCATTGGCCACTGTAGTTCAGGTTGTGGGCATTAAAATGGCTGGCCGAAAGAGCCCCACCCTGTTGCGTCCCATATATTTAATTGCACCCGTTTTTATGGGTGCAAGTGCAGCACAGTTTTATTTGCGTTGTGTTGCACCAGTGCAAATACTAGTAACTTAAATTTAATTGGCCCCCCTGGATAGGACAAGTATGGTGGTTAGTGAGCCTGCTGTTGAAGGAAATGGAAGAATAGTGTACAGCACAAGAGCTGCGACATGGACTATTGCAAGGATGAGATCCCCTGGGGGTGGTGAGATGGGCTGCACCGGTTTGTTTCGAAGGTTGGGGGGTAGTTTGAAGACCTATCAGGGTAGTTTGGAGAACATGTTTTGAACGAGTGGTGATGAGGCCAGAATTTTGTGTCCACAGTTGAGAACGGTTCTGAGTTTATCAATACCCTCGTGATAAGGAACAACCATAGGGACATTTGAGTTACTGATCTTTGTTTGAGGGTCTGTGTGGTTGAAGTGGCATGCTGAATTTGTTTGTAAATCAGGGACTTGGGCTATCCTCTAATGCGTGACACACCCAGCTGATTGGCTTCCCGTGTCTCTGGGTTTCTTATGTGATGCTGGACGAGTCGTGTCTGAGTGGTCACTCGTCTCAGGGCACTGGTGCCCGACCGGAGTACAGTACCGGCCTAGCAGACCATCGGCTTGGTACATAGTCTGACTTGGTGAGTTTCACCCTGCATGGTGCAGGCTTAGTTGGTGGTACAGCGAGACTGAGTGTCTATCCTGCAGGTTGTTTTACTGCCTCTGTTCCCACGGCCCAAGTGACACTCGACTGAGAGGTAAGGTTTGCGTGTGAGGTGCTGGTGGCTCAGACAGGTCGACTAGCGTGACGTTGGGTACTGGTGTGGTGAGCCGTTGTAGCAAAGCAACCTGTTCATGCAGATTCAGTATCCCGAACCCACTGGGAAGGATGCGAAGCCCTGTGTATTCTTAGAGATAGCCCTCACCTTCTTAACCTTTCTCTCAACACGACCCCTACAGGTGTAAGGCATCAGGTTCTAATCTAAGATCTGATCTGCAGGAGGTAAGCAGTCGACATGTCAAGAGTCCAAGGGTAGATGCCAATTGCTGCTGCTAACACCGCACCTCACTGTTGACTTCTCCACCGGAGGTGAGGAAGACTCGAGCTGCAAAGTGTTGGTTGCAAGAACCGCACAGTGTTATCCCAATGGGGTTGGTCTCCCCTGTATCGGAGTGTAAACCCTCTCACCCCACGAAGTGAGCAGTAAGAGAAGTCACCCCAGCCGGCAAGCCGATCCCACCAGGAGCGTACCTAGTGAAGTACGCGAAAAGGCATTAGCTGGTTCGTGTAGCTAAATAACCTTGGAGCGAGCTCTACTCTCTGTCAGTAAAGAACGTGTCAGTGTGACGCTGCTGGTTCTTCCTTCGGTGTAAGTTTGGAGAGGATCTTCAGCTCCACGAGGAAACGATGAAATAACTTGGAGGGGTGTGACCCTCTGCACCAATAGCTGGAGCTGTGAGAGCTCAGGAGTGGAGTCGGAAGACTAGATCGAGAACTGAGTAGAACTGATGATCCGGAGGCCGGGACGCATCTCCTCGGCCATCCCTTCCTTCACTGGCATAGGGCATCTGGAGAGGAGGTTAGCACCCAGCACCTAGATCCTTGGTGAGAGCAGTAGGATCTAGGTATCTTACTTGTGACAGCACACTGCTGTACTTGCCACAGGCCTCTTACGTGGTCCCGATAAATACAACAATCTTGTAGGTGGCGGTGGTAACTCAACTCTATAGACAACTGCCAGGGATGTAGTTGCACTGATGAGCAGCAGTCGTTTATCAATATTATCAAAGACGTCATGCGTCACTTCTTTCAAGAATTGCTTTGGCTATTACATATATCACACTGCTTGGTTAGGTCCAGTTGTGTGGAGCAAATACTTTTCCATAAATATTTAATGTGATTTAGATTGGTCCAGGTGAAGTTGCGCGAGTTAACGTCGTTGAGGAAGTGGATCAGATGTTTCTCAGTTGATTCCCAACTAAAACTCCTCCAGCAGTTGGCTGGTGGCTCAGATTCGTGTAAGAGGGGGCCATCCAAGTGCACATTGCTCTCTCTTTAATTTGAAGGTAGTGTTAGTCTTGAAACCTGAAACTGTTATTGTTTAGTGTGAGTCTTGCCAATTTGACCAGAAATGTTGTGTATGCTCTTTCCTGTTGGGAGGTCTTTGGTTAATACAGAATTCTATTGCAGTCAGTCCTGATGAGTGGGGAATATTTCAGGTAAAATTATATTATGTCAAAACCAAATATTCCAATTTCAACCCCTTTGAGACAGGATAGAAACACTGTTGCAGTGCATTATCCACACGTTTTTCATAGTAAATGAAGTGGTCTTGGAAATGATTAGTCCTACATTGCTGAAGATCCAGAACAGAAGTTTTTTTTTTAAATACATACATACCTCTCCTAATGATCTTCCCGTGAGAGTAGCCTAATGTGATTACCTATTTTATAACTAGGATTTTTTAACAGGAAAATGCAGTTAGGTTTTGTAAGCTTCTAAACAAGAATGTTTTAAGTTTTAGAAACGAAAAAGCAATCTGGTCCTCTAGTAAGTTTCAAGGTACTGTAGTAATTTAACTTTCATTGCATGTCTTAGCACCTGGTAACAAACTCCACTTACATGAACACAACACAGGCAACCTAACGCGTTCACCATGTAAGCTAACCAACTGGGACAACAACGAAGCCACTTCACAAACTGTGCAGTCTTGAGCATGCATCTTGCCAACACTCGCATGACACGTCCCATAAAATAATAACATTATACAGTCAGCCCTTCACTCTACAACACTGGCAACAGTGCTGCTTTCCCCACCCCCCGACAAAATAAATAAGTTTGTTGGCATTATTTTAGTTGCTGCATGTTGCCAGGAATTCCCTTCATGAGCACTGTAGTATTTGCAGGTGGGCAAGATAATCAACAGCACACAATAACTGCCCCTCCCAAAATATTGCCAATGCTTCTCCAGGCATTTGCCACCGCAATCAAAGTAGGTAGATTACAAATATGTTTGTTAATGATGGGTGTTCTTTTGTAGTGTTGCAGGTTATCAATTTTTAAATAGTTTTTTTATAATAATTTTTCATCAGATTTTTAGTCACATTCCATGTTTCTGTTCTTAGTGGGTGTAATATTCAAAAATTTTCTATGGTGCCACGTGAAGCGGGAACAATTTATCAGTTTTAATGCGCTGCCGTACTTAGTGTGTTCGTCTGCAATGCATGGGTGTTTTCAAGTTCCCAGATTCGTAGTGAGATTGCGTAACTTTCATAGATAACTTGTTCTTCAAACTCCACTTCCCTGTCATCAGCTAAATTTGTTCTAAAACCTTCAACAAGTTCTTAGCGATGCAGTAGGTTCCGGCCAATGGAAAGAGTTTGTACCCTGCAGGTTTTTTTTTTTCGGAAGGAGGGGAAGGGATAAGGCATGTGCCGCGCTGTGATCGCGAGGGTCTTTGTCCAGCAGACGTCTTACAACAGGTCTAGAAACAGGCAACAGACTCGTCCTCTCAAGATGGAAGTTTTCAAACTAACATACTGCGGCTCTGTCTGTGAAACCTAAATGGTGAGGAGTCAACGATAAGAGAAAACTGTACAAATGTGTTCGAGCTATTGAAATAAAACTGAGTTACTATTCCAAAAAGGAAATTAAACTCTCTATTTTTGTCATCACGGCGCCTGAGTTTTATGTATCGACCGACTGAGTTAGATTAGACTGTATTGTACCAGTCATCACACTTGTGATTTTTCAGTCTTGCATAAATGACAGCTGCAGCAGGGCTATTAACTAGCCTTTGCCACAGCACACCTTATTTAGTATACCACAATATGAAAACCTAAAAAAAACTTTGTGGAGAATTTTCAAAAACCCTGGCAGAGACGACTTATGTAATGTGCGTGAATGCCACAAGGATTGAGAGAGGAAGACATTCTAAAGCTGCAACTACCCCCCTTCCCTCCCCCCCACACACACACAAGCACACACATGAGAAAGAGGGGATGGGCGAGTGAAGAGATCTGGAGAGCAGATGAAGTTGAAGCAAGGAGTAATGGAGCAGCGTCAGAATGCAAGGGCCAGGTAAACGAGAGATCCCACCGACCAGTGACAACATCCGACATGATTCGTGATAATCCAGGGGCTACGCACCAGGAATCGAACCACTGCCCCATGAGGACACCATGCTGGGTGCTAGGATGTAATCCTTCTCTGCCATCTAAGGTAAAGTGACACCAGAGGACCTGCCCCAAACATATTTAACAGAGGATTGTTGAAACAAGGAAGGAAGCTGCAACCTGTACACTTGTTTCTTGCTGAATTCATATCAATACAATTCATTAACTTTTTTTTATTCAACAAATCTACAGACATTAATACACTCACTTAGCTCATAATATAAATACAGCCAATTAGCATCGGTAAAGTAGTAATTTGCGTAGAGCACAGGAGAAAATTGTGTATCTGTCTATCAAAAATGAGGAACCATGCGCGACAAGGAACCATGCGCATGCAATGTGAACTATGTAATGCACAATAGGCAAGAAGTTTGGACAGCAATGTGGGAGCAGGTAACTTGACTTGATAAAGCTTAACCATATGTTTATAGTATAGTTTATTAGCTGGATTTACCACTGCTTCAGCTGTTAAAAGTTATGTACAAAACTGCGAAATTAATGACTGAGGAACATTAAATGTAATTTAACCATTATGAATGTTCTCATTACCTTCAGAAAGTTGATGTTTATTAACAGATACATTTCCACACAAGGAATACCATTTATTTCACTATCAATTAAAGAAGAAGGAAATTAATGTTCTTTTGCACTTTCTCCACTTGTCAAGTGTTCCACTTTTTTCTACTTAATCATCATCTAAACATACCATATCTGTGTAATGTGCTTACATAGGAATTCACCCACCCAACGCTAACACCCAATCACAGCCATTGAAATGAGAAATGGCAATTTTGGACGGACAAATTTTATAGTGAGAAACTGCTTTCAGCAATTTCTACCTTTTCTGAATCTGTATACTACAACTTATCAACACTTCTTTTCAATTATAAAAAAGTATATGGGCCTTTAGAACTAGGCAGATGTAATTCCATTACCATCTCAGACATGTTTACATATACAAAACTTGTATGTATAAACAATACACATGTAAAACCACACAACTAATTCTGTGATGGAAGTGTTTCCATTGAAAACTTAAGTGAGGCTGCCCCACTTTCACGAGTACAAAAACTTATAAACATGCATCACAAAAGTCAACATAAATTAAACTGATAATTTCAAATGCCAATCTATACTAAGTCAAAATTTTTGCAATATATTATTTGAGCATAGAATATTTATATGATCAGCTATTTGCTTCACAAAATTTTAACAACATTGAATATAATAAAGAACAATTTGTTATAAATGATTATTTTTGGCTGAGAGATAAAATACATGGGTATAAAAATAGTGTTTAATATACATTAGTTTTTATACAAAAATGTATCCACTAACAGATAAATTTTGATTATTTACAAATTTCATATTCTTTACACAAGAAAAATCATTATCTAAGTATACATTTGAGCTTGCTTTACCAGCACATCCACACGAAACAAACAATAAATATTTTCATAAGTGGTGTGCTACGTTAATCTCTGGTCAACAAGAAAATTACCAATTTTCAATTATTTAATGGCAAAAAACCAATTGAGGTATGTACAGTCATGACATGGAAACATTAAGTTCAATGCTTCAGAAATTTTACATACATGTTCCTTGGCCAACAGAACAAGCAAAACAGGGTAGAATTGAAAACACATATATTACCCTAGATGCATTGTAGATACCGTAGTTGGTTACGGAGTATTTAAACTGATGCTTCTAAAAAGAAAGCTTCATAATTAAATACAAGGAAATATACAATATAGAGATTTCACAAAAGGAAAAAAAAAAAAAAATCACACAAAATTTCAAAATGAAGCACACTTCACCATAAAACCTCCAATCCAATGAAAAGTTTAAAAATATCACAATCATGCATCAAATGCACATTTCAAAATCGCTAACAATGCTGTCACATCATAAATATTATAATGCACAAAAATACTCAACAGATCACTTTAAAAGTTCCAAACTGCCAGTAACATACACGTCACAAAATCCTTCAGTTATTTCGCAACCAGAAAGTTCCCCCCATTCGTATTTGCAAAAAACAACCTGGCACACAAACAAATATCTTAACACATCCATAAGATCAGAGGAATGGATGCTGCAACTTGCATTTAAACAGCATGCAGTACTTGCAGACGAGATGAAAGCATTTAGACAATGCTTGAGGGGGAGCATGCGTGCAGCAAGCCATGTTCTAGGAGTCCACTCGTGGAGTGTTCTTCACCTCAAGCAGCTGGGGGTAGTTCTCCACAATGTTGAGGAGGATGCCGTCGATGTACACACGAAGCTGCGAGTTCACTTCCTGCTGCTCCTTCAGAGCACTGCGCATTCTGTAGGCAACCAAGTTACTCTTACAACTTGCCATACACTTATAGCAACTATCCTTGCAAAACACATCACACTACTGCAACAATTACTTTATTATATATTACTTTCACATTAAACCATTCCCAACTTACGTGGAATCGTGCACAGAAACACCTTTTATCTAAATGACTTGTGTATTTGTGTTTTCAAAGCCTCTAGAGAACAGCACTGTATTGATGAAAATGGCTGTTACAGGGGTATAGCAAAATAATTACATTAACTATTCCATTAAAATATTAATGTTGTGTTTTTTTTGCATATATATTTTGACAAGAAATAGAAATGTTTGAGGCTGTAGTTGAATTTCATAAATTTATGATTTGTGTTGGGGATTTTATATGCTTATTTGTTGAATGTTTGGGAATTATGTATTAAGATCCCATTTGATGGAATGTGATATTGTTTATCGAAATAAAAATGAAACTTATAGGGCTTGCAACTAGTACAGTTACTTCGATATTCATCCGAGCATATTAAAACACACATATTTCATTGGCAGATATAATTATATGCAGTTTGATCAATTATACACACAGTGGAACCCCTGTTTTAATCACTTTTTAGTTGGCTGGGATAGTAGGTGAATAATATTTTTTGTCACACTTTTACTCATTTACTATTAAGATGTTTTGAAGCTTTTTGTTAGTTTATTTTGTTATTACATTTTTCTGCTCCATCATTTCCTTGTTTTTCATAATCATTAACACTATTGTTTGACCAGAACTTTTACACCACTATATCCTGCCTTAATGCAAATGTATTATAAAAGGTACATGCTTGATTTTACACAGCGGAACTGAATTATATTTGTCCAAGTGACTTACTTTATAGGAAAAAATATATACACAATGTGAGCTGGAAATCTTCCATTTCCGTAAACATTGTATTTCATTTTACTGCATTCAGTGTTACCAGCAGTCATTTTACACCCTTCTATAAAGGTACATAATTCTGCCACTAGATATCTCAACCACTGCGTTCAATGATACAAATTGTTATAGGTACTTCATAAAACAAAAATTCTGGGGGGGGAGGGGGGGGGTGTAGCGAGTTTTTAGCCTGAACATCAATACAAAGTTATAAAGTATGCTTTGCAGTTTTGTGTTATGCTTCAGAATGCACATTGCAAGATTATAGTTGTTAGTGGCTTCACTGGAAAAAAAAATCTGAATGTTGGAAACACAAGTTTAGTCTTTTCATTTAAATAAATTTTCATTTGTTTGTGATGTTTAATTTTGGTATGGATAATAAGTTATAAATATTGTGACCATGTAAATGTATTTGACTGAATATCTGTTTTGAAACCACTAAGATATTACCATCATCAGATATCAAACTGCACTTCATCTTGGCTACGAAGGCAAGTTTAACAATTCAACAAAAGTAGCGTCAATGTTTAATCTTCACTTCAGTGGCCTATTTGCCATCTGCTGCGAGTCAAAAGGCTGCTGTACATTTTATTTACATGCTATCAGCTGATACACTTTCCACTGCACTGCTGAATAAATTTAGTGTATTTGCAGGCGAATTCCATCTCAAAAATTTCTAGGTTATGAAATGAAAAACTAGGAAATAATTCATAAAATAAAATATTTGTTGGCACTGTTAGATTTTTTTTACAGACTGCGAATTTGTTTGTACATTTTGAGGCAGTGATTGTAGTTTCTGTAATACAGCAGCAATTTGGACATTACAGCTGCAAATATGCTAAACTGGGAAATACAAGAAATGATGAGAAATTACCAGTCAGCGCACTTACAGTTACCAACCAACTACTCGTCAACTACTTCTGCAAAGCAGTTATTGGGATCTTACTTATACAAAACAGCTCCAGTTTGAAATATGTGGAGTGAAATAATAACTTAACTACTCGCATACTTCCCACTGGCTTTGTTCAAAATCAATATAATACAGTAACACAACACATCAAGACCAAGTAAATGTGTTCATGGGGAGAGAACCTTGTCTGAGAACATGGCAGGAGATGGATGTAGGCATAATGTTCGCAGGCCAAATAGAATTTTATAGCACGCAAAATTGCTGCACAGAGAAATGTGTTAGTTTAAATAAAAATCTTACAGAGCTTGTGGAAAAATTTAACTCTTGGTATCCACTCATACATTGGTTATTTTACATAAGCAAAAGAAATATTTTAGTGGCTGATAATGTGTGTGGAGCAAGCTAATAGAAGTCATTGTAGGGAGCGAGTGGCGGACGTGCCAACAGGTAGCCGCAAGTTGGTCTAGTTTTTCAATATGTATACTTTTCTCCTATTACTAGCTCAAAATGACACGAGTTTCATTACATATTTCATCAAATCATGGGGGGGGGGGGGGGGGGGATTTCAACTTCATGCCACCCCCCCACCCCCACACGCACACACAATTTTGTACTTCTGTGTGGCATTTTGAATTAATATAAAACAACTATGGATATTATGGTGAGAGAGAAATATTTGAATTTGCCTTTCATTTGAACATGTGCCTTTTAAGTTATATTTCATCTTAAACACTTACACATTATAATTTTGGCATGAAGTTTAGTTTATTAAACTTATAACAACTGTTTTCTGACCAAGTAAAATAAAATAATATTAATTTGTCTAAGAACTCTATTGTCCACGTATTTTCTCCTCGCCTGATGTGCATCGGCAAAGCAGTCAGAATAGCCCGCACAGACACGTCACACCATGATCACCAACGTCCACTGCCGAGATTGCTTTGTTAACACTGCAGTTCTACCAGATGTCAGTGCAGCCGGCCAGGGAAGGATAGGCGAGGGAAATGTTAGCGTCTAAACGTCCTACAGAAACCTACTTGCCGGAGTGCATACGGGCTGGCAGACATGCCAGTTTCATGCACGGCTTGGCCGCACCACCAAGGTGAAGTGGGGATGGCCGAGTGACCAGAGGCCCTTGCAACACACACACACATGCATGTGCACGCACACTATGCTTGCCACGCCTCCCTAGTTTACACCACGCCATGAATCAGTGACAGGGAGCGGACATTTTTATTTACGTTCTTGCACCATTTAGACATTTGTGCCAACAGTGCTATACCTTTTGCCTTCGGAGCAATAAACGTGCAGCATCGTTAATTTGGTGCTCATTATTGCAGAGTCAGAGTGCAGTTAAACTCCAATTCAACCTTGGTTTACTGCTATTCTCACAATTTCGCCTACCTTAATTACACCAGCCAGATATACCTGACGATACCTGATGACATAAACAGAAGGGTATCGGAGTACAACTACAAGACAGTTTCATCCGGCACAGAACTTCTTGACCGCTCAGTCTCAGCCTATCAACGAGAATTACCAAGCCCTCTTGCCATGTCTATCAAGCATCTGTCATCTCGATGTGTGTGCCGTGAAATACGAATTGTGGTAATGTAAATTACAATTATAGGTATAAAAACATTTGAATAAAGTACAGAGAGAAATTGATAAATCATACAGGCCTACATCAAATATTTGGGACTTTATATCTATTATAAAACTTTAACTTTCAGCAGACTAATTCCTTTAATTTTACACTTGCAGTGAAAATGATGTAACACTTACTAAATTTACAGACTAGCAACATATATTAAACATAAATGTAATAGTTGTCATTTACTTAAATTTGTGTGTAGCATAGAAAAACTAATTTAAATTTGTTGCTGTAGCTTATAATGGCAGCACAAGCTTCTCTTGTCTGTCCATGCATATTATGTCATTCCTTTCCATTACAAACTTCCTCTCTCAATTCACTTTCTTAAAACAAAACAAAATTTTTTTTAAAACTATTTTGCTATGGAAATTGTTGAAACAGTATGATTTATTTTCTTTTGCATAGCTGCCGTACTTTGTTTTGTTGTCAGAATTGTCCCACTTATAGTATAATTCACAGTTTTCTGACGATATTTTTTGTTAGTCATCAAAAAGTATAACTTATTTCCTGACTGACAGAAATATTGCCTTTGATGTAGATGCAATGCTGCTCTCTCTCTCTCTCTTAACCCATAACACCACACATTCACCATCACATGCCTTCACTGTCTAAATATTAATTTTGTTTCAAATTACTACTTGTGCAAAATTTTTAGTTGAATAATTTATTTAAAAAATGACTGTACACTAACGATTATAGATCAGCCTTGTTTGTGAACCACTGGTGACATCACTATGTATACCTAGCACCATATTTTTAACAAAAATTTTACATGCAGGCAACTGAAAAACTATGAGAAATGTTCAACATCCATTACGGAACTGAAGTTAGAGAACAGAGCGGACATCAATCCTGGGTGAAATGAGGCAGATTTTTTGTTACTGCCTGCTTTCAAAGCAAGAAGGGAACATTAATATATATTATGTATGAAATATGGTTCCCTTTTGAGGGAAGAACAAAGTATATCTCCTATTCTGAAAAATAGTCTTGAGTTAATGCCAACTGTCATGTGTATTACTTAATATGAAACACGAATGGATAAACCTACAGACATAGGATTTTCACCTACTTCTTCAGCAAAATGATCCTCTTGCAAAAAGTTGACAATTTTAATGAAATATTTCATGATTTTTTGAGCTCATCTGAGAAACATGTTGCTAGGCTCACTGTAACAAACGCCACGAACTAGGCAACAACATGACATACAGACGTGATAGGCTACTAGCACCAGCTAGTGGGAGAAGCAAGTCGAATTGCCTGACCTTGAGCGGCCAAAAAGTTCTGTGCTAGGTGCAAGGGTGGGAGTGATTGCACCCTACAGGGAGGGGATCACTTTCACGTCAGTCAGGTGCTTGGTACCATGGTCGTGCAGGTAGCGTCCTTGTTTAACCACTCGTCATGCAGACAGCGCTCACAAGCACAATACATTACTGCCAACATTCGCAACACTGAAGGGATGCTAGAAGTCATGATCACGCACCTCTACCCAACATCCTGTTTGTTCCATGGCATCTAGACCTGCTGCCGCACACAGAGTATTGCAAATCACCACCCTACCAACCTCCTCACCCTTTGATTTACACCACCGTTTAGCCCATGCCTTACACCTGTTAAGGGGGAGGATAGGTGAAAACCGTTCATAATCAGTCCCCATGAGAGATAATTCAACCCAACATTAGAGAACTGGAGAGCGACTGTACCCGACGACAATGGCAGTGAGCCAATGCCAGACCCACTTAACCCTCACTGAATCTCTTCACCCCTTCTGTACATCATCACCCCACCAGCTACACTGGCCCCTTCAGCATCACTTTGGGAATTGTTCCCATGCAACAGAAGCTGGGGAGTGAGGATCAATATTGCTATCACAATCAAACACCTACAAGAATGCAGAGAGATAATTCTCAACTAGATAAGCTTAGTGGGAATACCACTAGTCCATAGTTCACCCTTATAAGCCCATCACCATGCTTTTTGCCCCTTCGACCAAACTGTATGGAAAACGTAATCCCTGGATATGACCAACACCCCAGGATGATCATATCTAGTCCGTTCCAGGCAGCAACACTTATAAATTGTTATGCCTGCTTTTAGTAGTACATGGTTCGACGCCATCTTCAGAGCCCATATTATCTCCCAAACCCTAAGGTAACAATGCAGTAATTTGTTTTTTGTTCACTTATCACGTTATAAAGGATTATATAAATGATGCGTTGTTAGATTCGTAGACATTGGCACTAACGCATATAGTCCATTCACGCTTTCTTTAGCCTTTTGGACTCGAACCTTTGAAAAATCACCCTAATCATATTTTGTCAACCTGTTTTTCCAATAACTTGTATTTCACAAATATTTAACACTGTGATTACCTTTAGAGTACTGTATTATTGAATAAATGAAACTTTACCTTAGTATCTTATATAACTGGTAATATTTATTTTGTATTAAATGTGAATTAACAACAGCGAGAGCAGCGATGTGTTGGCAATGGCCGGTAAGAAATAGTTCACAGTTAAAATATTTTTTAACCTCATTTTTATGTATACTATTTGTAAGTTAAACATTGCCAATTGATATATTTGTATTGTTAGGTAGCACTGGAGGAAACACATTTAGGAAAAATATACATTTTATTTCTAATTTCAGCACATTTCATACTAATTACAGCAACAATACTGTTTGAGATTGTAATTTACAACTGAAACGAGGTTTTATTGTTTAAATACCTATTATATGTTATTTAGATGCAATGGCATATTTTAGATGCGATGACGCAACACAGCTCATTGCGCGACACAAATCCAGTTGGCAGATGTTGCTTGGAAAGGAGAATCTAAAATTTTATCAGCGTTCCCAATATGGCAGGTGGTTATACCCAGTGCATTATGACTGGCAGTGGTGTGGCGACATGTCAGTGACACTGCGTGTTTCTGAACGAAGCGTCAAGTTCGTACTCATGTTTTTTAAACATCGTAGGGAAGTTACAATGTTGTGATAAATATGTTTCCAGAGCATGGTAGGGTTAATTAATATACTGTAACGAGTGTTGTGATCGCTGCATGAGACACGGCGTAGCAGCCATTTCCATCTATGGTGGCTGCGTTGTAATCCCTATGCAGGCCTGTTGATTTCAAATATGTGCAAAGTTAACCATGAACTGATGTTATGACGAAGTTAATTATTTATATTCACGTCTGTTTATCACAATGTTGCACCTTCGCGCCAGGTGTCTGAAACACAGTTATGTAACGAGCTTACGTTTCTGTGATTTGAATGTTTGCCACAATACCAACCAAATACTAGACCCACCCAGATAAATTAAAATAAATAATAAAATAAACCTAGAAACCAGTAAGTATCAATCCAGGTATATATTAGAGGAATAAATGTAATGCTAGGCCTATGTGTTTACATGTTCACCACTATATTTTACATTTGTCGATTCTACGTAGTGGCACGAGTTGCGTGCTTGAATTTACTGCGTCGTTCCGTTGGGCTGGTTGTCCCTTCGTTTTAATTTTTATTCCAAACACATATTAATAACCACAGGTTAAATACTACTGTTGTTTCCGCCACAGTTGTAACAAACACCATGGTGGCTAAATATTAATGTGTATTATGTGTAACGCGCTATATCGTGTGTAACCACAGTTAAATACTAATATTGTTATAGGCCTACAAGTGAACAAAACATGGTGCTAAATATTAAGTGTATTAAATGTGTAACGCACAAGATATGTTGAACAAATTATAAAAGTAAAAGGCTGACTTAAATATTTTAAGGCCTACAAGGAAATCGTAGAAATGTTCCAATATGACAAATTTTGAACAGGTCGAAAAGCAACAAGCATTGTAAATTAAAAGTAGAATCGCAGACTGTTTTATGTTTTAAGTGTACGAAGGATCGTAATCATAACCAAAAGTAAATTAGCAGGCATCAAAAAGCAGAAGTTATTGTGAATCAACATATTACACTATTTATTTTGCTGCACTCCGTATCATCACGTGCAATCATGTGCCAGAGGATACAAACCCAACTGGAAGCCACCAGACCACATTCCGCCTTCATAGACACGCTGGACGCCTGGCGGGTGGAATGCACCTCAACAAAGAGAGTAATTTAAATTACCCTGCCTAAGAGAATCCTGTGAGAAGGGAGACCAGTCGAAAATTCAACAGTGTTGCTTTTAAGCAAGCTGCGGATACTGCCCGCACATAAGGAAACTACCCCGTTTCCAGCCTTCCCAGAGAGATCAGAGCCAGTGCAGCATCGCCCACGAAGGGAGGAGCCACCATTCCAAAGCCACCCAATGGCAGAAGAAATGCGAAACACCCCCTGGCCAGGAGAATAAAGGGCCCTACACAGCCGCAGAACATCAGTTGATTCCAGCAGCTCACCTTAGCACCAGTCGTGTTAAGACACTACTGGTGTCTGGTCTCCTCCACCTCGTGAGGAAACGCCCAGCTATCACCAGTGACCAATGTCGGACTTCAGAACGTACTGCAGCCCTGAAGAGTAGTCGTTCTCCCCCAACTTGACACTTGCCTTCAACCCACAACAGCCCACATCCCCCTTAAGTCCCTCCAGGACAACACAGCTTCAGTTAGGAGTACAGTTGTTGTGACCACTAACTAATTCTTGCTCTAGCTCTTCAAACATGCCCTTCAAGCCAACAGGCCTCTTCACCTGTCTTTTCTTTCTTTCACCTTCCATAATTTAATCAGTTCATTGATATCCAGCATGTAGTCCTTCCTGGTGTCAACCCACAAAGGAGCAATACAGAACCACGGTTAATGAACCAATTTTCTGAATCTAGAGGAGGACTGCGACCCATCCCCTAAACAGGATTTGACGTATGTCACCCGAAACACCACACATTAGATGGCCGCCCATACTGTGGACCAGGTGTGCATGTATGGTTGAGCCCCGACCACTAGCAAGAGATAAAATGAGACTAGATCACCCTTGCCAGTTGACCCACTCCATCCACCGCGTATACACCCACTGGAAGGAGTGACAGTCCTGACAAGCAGGGATCTACCTCTTCAGGGTTACGCTTAGCTAGGGGTATTGCCTGTCATCCTAGTGCGGACGTGAACTGTAGCACCTTTTCCTTGTAAATGCAGTTCACCCATAGAAAGGGAAGTAAGTGAAGTGACACAAGGGCAGCTGCTACCAACCTTCCCTAGCCTTCAGCTGCTTAACCTTCCCAGAAACTAACACACACCGCCTGTCAACTGTTGAGGCCTCACCTCTCAGTTCCCCCCCCCCCCCTTAATTTATTTGGCTACTTGGAGAAGATGCCGGAGCTGTTCACCCCGTTGTCCAGTACCTCCACCTGAGCCTGTCCCTGCCCCTGCGGAGCTAGCCACTCGCCAGAGCCACTCGGCAGACTGGCTCAACTGTCAGCCAGTCAGCTCGGGAGACCCCCAACCACGACCTACACAGTTGAGCGCTTGACCCACTGCAGACCTCAGAGGTAAGCCAGAAGCCTCGCAAATGTCAACCAGCCGAAAGCCCAGTCTAGCCCAGCTCGACTTTGTGCCGAGCAGGCGACCTGCCAGCCTAACCGACCCCTATTGAAGGGCACAAGCAAGGACAAGCGCCTGATGTTGCAGACCCTGCCTTGTTACATTCTGCTCCCCCGGGCCTGTGTGTCTGACCTGACACAGAACTATTAAACTAGTAGATGCAGACGTGCTCCAGGCCGTCACGCGTCAACATCAAGTTGCCACTCAGCTGAAATCTTGCCTTCATAAGCTGAGATATTCTTATACTGTAAAGCTATAGTTTTCTATGAGCATTCTAATGTGTTATTTCTGTTTGCTGTGCAAGAAAGCTGTAATTTGTCAAACAACATTTCCTTCAAGTGAACAAACAATGGATTTTTTTTTTTCTGACAGTCGAGGACAGCTGGTTTTCACAATATTATTTCCACGCAAGCCTGACATCAATATCGTAAACAGCACACCCAAAGTTTTCCTTTGATTACTTGCTGCATGTCTTTATGAGAAGACATTGTCTTGTTAGACTAGGCCAATCAGAATTGGATAGTTTTGGTAATGAACATCTGCAATTTGCAGGCAGTCGCTTAAAATACACAAAAAATTAACATTCTTCAATTATGACTGTGGATATGAGCAAAAATGCTTTGAGATGCAACAACTCATTAAATCCTTTTACAAAAATACGGCAGTATGGGATAGTTAAACACAAGATTTGTCGAGTTTCTAACACCTACTGGTGTTTGAAATGTGATGCATGCTTTTGGAAGTGTGTATTTCCTGACAAAAAACTTGCCACCACTATGTTTACCTACGAAAATAAAACAATACCCCTGTGTCCTTGCCTGGTGTATTTCAGGGTATCGCGCAGCCAACAAAAGTTAACTTTCAGCTATGTCGGAGATTTCAAAAGTGTTTTTACAGACTACTCCTGTATCTTAAAACATACTACTAACTGGACATGAGCGAAACTACAACTTCACATGGTCTCTCTGCCGCACCCTCAGGACTCCAGTCAGTTAGCTGTGTCATGCATAGCGCCCTAAATGAGCAGCAGAGGACAACATGGATGAGCTATGTACAGCAGTATAAGAAATCACTTTCGGAATGCATCCAACATGGTTGTCACTGCGTGTATTGTTTCCAGTCTAAAAATTGTGTAAATACTAAGTGGAGACCTGTTCAGTTTCTTTATTTTTAGATTATACCCAATTTCACATTTAAAGTCGTGTGTTAGAACTCTAAGAGTTCATTTTTTAATTGTTTCTGTAGTTTGTGCTGTCTCTTAAAATTAGTGTTTGTATTTTTAAGCCATTCAACATCTTGGTTTGCATGCACTTTGTAGATAAAATTTAAAACGTGAGACTGAAAACAAATATTGCTGATCCAAGCCTCAAACATTGTCAGTAGTTTATCACACACAAGTTATAATTTCAAAATTCCATAATTTTTAATAGTATCAAAAATTTTAATATAATTTATTATAATCTTTACGTGGGTCCTTTTAGTGCAATAACTATTCTTTAGCTATGGGATATGCCAGAACATTACACTTAATTCAATGTCCATGTAATTTAATTACAGTTTTATAGTATGCTCTATTGCTGCATGTAAATATTTTGTTCAATAATTTTTCATTATTTTGGCATGCTTGGGCGATGTGCGGACATATAGAGTCAGTCGGCCTGCAGAGCCGCACAAGGTAGGACATTTTAGCACCAACCGTTGTAGCATCAATAGTCATTTATGTTCGTACCGAGATATTAATTTAACTAGTTTTCTCTCCAGGCAACGCCTTACCTCTCCTGCTGGCTTCACACCCAGGGGTTTTATTAAACATTTAATTATTATACCCATTTGGATCCTTTGTCCACATAGCCTACCTGTGGGGGCAAAGTCCGGGATCAGCATAAAGTGTTGACAGCTTAACTGCATCACATTTCATTATTAATTTTGTCAGTGTTTCCATGTCGGGCATGTGGAATGGCCAGTGTAGGCTGTTCACGGTAAAATAAGCACTTTTGAACACCCTCTCATTTTGAATAGTAGTCAATAACTATATTTTATTAAATTCCGAATGCAGTAGAATAAACACACTATTTATTACTATCATGGAAATATTTATTTAAAAAGGTAGTTACCTATATGGTAAACAATGGCGATATGGTGAACAGCTTTTAAGAATTCAACTACATGGTAATCTGTCAGTTTGGATACTCCCGCAACAATAGCCTACAGCACTTGTCATCAGTCACAGCTTTCTGCAACAGACGAGAAGTGAGGACTGCGCCACTATCTGCCACACATCCTGTTCATCACAGAATCTCATGATTCTTCAAGCGAAAACTGAGGAGCAGGCACCCATTTCACTTCACTAGATCTTCTGCTTACTATTCCATTTGAACCAAAGTAAATTAAAAATGTTAGGACTATATTGGCAAAATACCTGTACCTATCCTCCCGCCACTGTCGAATAGGAACCACAGTATTTAACTTTGCTATGGACTTTCCAGTAGTAAAATGAGAGGGCTATGTACGGTAGTCCAGAGTCTTTGAGCATAGCAGCAATGGCACTTTTCACGCATGTCTAGTCCATAACACACTCCTGCTTCTGAACCCCAAGCGTAAAAGTAGCAGGTAGACAACCACCTTAAATATTAAATATTACTGTATGACTATGGTCAGCTGATGTAATCCTTTTTCAAATAGGGGCTGCGGCAGCTGAGCGGTTTGCCTACTCGCCTCCCACCCAGGCAAACCATGTTCAATCCCCAGCCGGGTCACTCGCAGATTTTTGCAAGTGGGAATCATGCTGGACGATGCCGCTGGTCGGTGGGCATTCTCGGAGATCTACCATTTATCCTGCCCTTGCATTCTGGTGTTGCTCCATTCTCACCTCATTTCACCCTCATCAGCTCTCAATACCTCGCCGAGAGCTGCACAAACCTCTCAACTCAAATTTTTCAAATGCATGCTGTGGTTAATTTGAGTAAAAGCAGATTAAATAGAATTTAATAACATATGCATTCAGTATAACTTTGGGCATTATCAATTAAAACAATTATGATAATTTTTTTAGAATTATTTATATAAATTTTAATATTAATTTTTTATGTTTATATTTATTGATTTTATTGTACAACCATGCATTTAGACTTAAAGTAAAGTGCAGAGAATCTAAGATTTTTAGAGTATGTATTTACATGACAGTAAACTAAGCAACGAGTGGTCTGTTACTGCAGCGTGAAGGTTACATGAAGTTGTGTTCCATTTTTCTTAACCCTCCATAGGGTACAATACAGATTTGAGTACAAACAGGCATTATGTATCTAGTGGATACAAAAATATAATCTTACATTTTTAATATTGTTTTTCTATTTTTTGTTAAGTAATCATTTTATTCTGTTAATTTATGTCTTTTTTGTCTCGGAAATTTTTTTTTTATTTATTTTATAAAATACTTAAGAAAATTACTGCATTGCAAAACTCGTACAAAAAATTACAACATTTTTCTTTAATTATATAATGGCAACTAGATTTTTTTATTTATTACATTTTCTTTACTTTATGGAATATATATATATATATATATATATATATATATATATATATATATATATATATATATATATATATATATATATATATATATATATATATATATATATACACACACACATACACACACACACACACACAAGTAGACATATAACATGTAAGTAACACACAAACCAGGTCAATCTTTAGTTCGCTTAGTATTGTAAGTTCATAAGTTACAGCAACATTTTTACAAATTATGAAAGTAATTCTGTGTGTTCACAAATTGTCTAGAAATTACACAAATCACTATCACTATTGTCGGAGCGAGACTGACTGTAGTATAATTCACACATCATAACAGCATGCTCCAGGCAAAAGTAATCATTACAATTTACACAGAAATATTTTGAGAGTCTTGTCTTTTTACTTTCATGTGAGAAAGTTGTGCAGCGCTTGCATTTGTTTCGTTGTGATCTTGGATTTTGGAAAACTACCCTTGGCCATCGGCGACAGTTTCTAGCTACGTTGTAAGTTGCGCACAGTTTATCAACTATGTCCACTCCAGATTTAGTTTGATTATTAAATGTTATTATTTCAGGTTTTTCTTCGATCCCCCGTTTCTTTATCAATGGCATCATCAAAATGCAAGCTAGAGATCATAACATTTTTGGATTTCTTTGAAACGTAAGACACAATAGTTGTGTTTTCTCTGAATCCAAAAATACTGGATGTTTCTTGTCTTCCTTTTACTGAAACAAATTCTGGTGGAAGTTGTTCCATGTTCTTTCTCACAGTTCCAACAAAAGACAGTTTTTATTTCTGCAAGTCTTCTACTTAATCCACGTCACTGAACCAGTTATCATACGTTATGCTTCGTCCACTCTTGTAAACTGGTTGTACGAGTCTTCACACATCATCCACTGGTTTATTGCTTAGGCAGTATTGTCCTTCAGGTTGTTTCCCTGCGTATATCTCAAGTTTGTAGGAATAGTACATCTTGGCATCAACCAAAACAAATATTTTAATGTCATTAGGTTTTGTTGGGATGTACTGCCTGAAACCACATCTTCCTTTGAATCCTTCTAATTTTTCATCAATTGTTACATTTTACCCTAAAGAGTAACATTTCTGGCAATTCTCAACAAACAATGTGAAAACTTTTCTAACAGCAAAGCGGTCACACTGTCTTCTTTTCTAACAGCAAGGCGGTCACTCTGTCTTCCTTTCTAACAACAGCAAGGCGGTCACTCTGTCTTCTTTTCTAACAACAGCAAGGCGGTCACTCTGTCTTCTTTTCTAACAACAGCAAGGCGGTCACTCTGTCTTCTTTCGTGAAGAAAGAAGACAGAGTGACAGACAGGTTATTTTGTCGTCAAATCTGATGCAACGAAGCAGAAATTCAAAACGTTTCAAGTTCATTACAAGGCGATATTTTTCAACACCATCTCCATCTGAGCCCCACAACTCTTATAAACATTGCCGATTGCTGCGGATGGAGTGTTCCTGCTAAATAAAGAAGCCCAATGAGAGCCTTTATTTCAATTTTGTCTGTGCATTTTGAATCTCTTTCACGACTGTAATTATCTGCAACCGACTCAATGTACTGATTAGTACACTGTCAAGTATATTGTCTGTTATAAGTAAGTTCGAGAATTTGAATGCAGTGTTTGCTCCTTTGGCATGTTCCTTTACTCCTGGTAGATGTGTAAGTAGATTGTGTGATCTTTTTATTCTATTCTCTACAGTTCTTGCTTTCTTCCACTTGGTAACTTTGTCTTTCCCGACATAATAACTGTCGCTGCTATTACTTTGCAATACTTCATCAGTATTATCCTGAGCAGAATCACTCTCTTCCTGGCGATATTCTACTTCATCTTCAGCATCTGTGTCACTTTCATCTCCAATATCATCGTCCTCACTTTTGTTTAACAACATATTCATAACAGCTTGACAATCATTTGGATTGTTCATGTCATAGGTTTTTTTTCCCTTGTTGCAGCCATTTTACAGAGTTTACACGTGTTTTTAGTAATACACACACACTGCAGTCATATGCTCTCAAAAGGTCCCAATGTATCTCGCAGATACCTACAATATTACTTACAAAGGTGCACAATGTATCTCGCAGATAAAACTGAAACACAGAGCAGAGCGTGTTAACTAGCCCTAGGTTAGGACAGCACTGGGGAGAGTGTCGGAAGGAGGTACTGGGAAGGGGAGATGACTCACAGCCCCCCCCCCCCGCCCTTAGCAAAACTACAGAACAAAACAAAGTCGTCTACATCTCTCAGATCTATGCGTCCGATGGAGGGTCAAGTGGATTATTGAAACTGTCAATTAATTTAGCAAAAAATTAAAATGTATTAATTTTATTGACGTGCATTGAAGGGAAACATTTGTATCAGATTAAAAATCAACAGAAAATTGAACTTAACTTATTAAATATGCCAAATTGTGTGGAGGTACTTCAAACAATCTTAAAACAAATTGACAGAAAACACTAAATTACTTAATTACTTGGGGGTACATATATCACACAATGATGATTAAAACAAACCTCTTCTGATTTCCAGAATCTCGGCTAATGACTCACCGTCTCACCTCCTACACCGTTTTACTGTCAGTGCTGACGTTTCACTCCTTTTGGAGCTTGACTCACTTGGTCAATTCAGAGATTCGACAACTAATTCTGAATGTGGATCTATAGCTTGCCTATTCACAGTTACTTACAACTTTTCTGAAGCCCTGACAAAGTTCTACTTCCCTAGATATTCCTCCACCTCGTGAAAACTGAGCTTAATCAAGACTACAAAAGGAAAAACGCACCGCATTTGTGCACACTCACTCTAATAAAGATTTCCAAAATAACTATTCCTTATTAGGCATTACCATCACACCTATTCTCTCACTGTTTTAATCATATTAATTACAAATGAAATATAATTTATAGATAAAATATACTTAAAAGTTGTATATAACTGCAAGAGAGATATTTTTATGTTGACAGAAGTATCAAACACTTATGATACATTCCATATTAAGGGGAGAAAGACCAAAGACGTCATACATGGGGTGATTTTTCAAAGGTTTGATTAAAAAAGTGTGAAGAAACTGTGAACAGACTATACCAACAGTTGCCGGGAGTGTGCATGTGTGCATGTGTGTACTGCCTTAGAAGGGAGTTCAACACATCTGCGACAAGGTCAAACCTACGGTACTGATTTAACAACAGCTCTTGTAAGTATTAAAACTTGGATTTTATGCTACATATTGCCTATAGTAAAATAATATCACTCAAGTACATCACAATATTTCAACCAAGAGCAAGTTTCAACTTCTTTTAAGCAATAATGGGTGAAAGTAACATGAAATAACAAAAAAATATATTCTGCAACCTGTTGTCCAGACAAGCAAAATAGTTTTGCTTACCAACAGAAGCAGCCACATCACCATGAGATTAAGTAACTTGAAACAGCAGCAGTAGAGGGTTATTGCTTACTAGTAGTAGGATGTGAACACTGCAAGCGGTGTTAATGACATACGCACAATAGTTAGCCAATGGAAAGGCGAGAGTGGCATGTTTCTGGTGACCAAGTCCAGAGGCAGTTAGTTGGCTCTCCACTGCAGCACTTGTCAACTTGTGTGGCATACATCTCACTACAGCTTCTCAATTACAACCCGACTTTGAAACCAAATACTCAACATTGCAACTACTACTACTTCATTTTAACATTATATTGAGAAAAAGTCTCTGAGCTACTGATTATTATCTGTTGCGTGAAAATAACAGGAAAGGTGTGGTAATTGTAGGAAGAAATTATCACCATGATCTGACAACACTTCAAAAAAATTTTCTCAGAGAGAGAAAAAGAGAGATATGTTCGAATGCAGACCACATGGCATTTCAATTAGCTGCTTATGTTAAGTTACATTCAACATGTAGATGCTACTCTACAATTTTAGTAATCTGCAACTGCATGTAGAGAAACCAGTGTAAACAATCCAGACTCTGCTAAAATGTTAAAACACTTATTGCAGTACACTATCTTCAACAAACAAAGGTTTTTTTTTTGCACATTTATTTTAATATGCTTCAAGAAGATAAGTTTAACGTTAAAGTTACACATTTCAAGCAGTAGCCTATACATTACAGATGTCTACGAATTCAGACGTGTAATGCACATGCACACACATATACATGCATAGTGTGGTAGACTTGCAACTAAGCTGATGCAGCTTGAATGCACACATTTAATTTCAGCGGGCATGCAGTAAGTAATTTGAAAATAACGTGCAAATACAAACAAATGCAGGAAGAGTAAAAAGCGACATTCAGGGAAACCTACCTCCTCCATAACCCCTTGCTCCGCCAAGTCCTTCTGCTGTGAAAACAAAAAATTAACAACACGACGTTCAACTCTACTACAATAAGCGACATACAATAAGCTTCATTACTGCCAACCACCAATGGCTTGCTCAAACAACATACTGACTCATACACACGGTGTAATAATACAGGACTGTCTGGATCATGTAGAGTTTATACTGCTACAACCTAAATACTTTGTTTGCTACCATACACAACTACCCCAAATACACAATACAGTCATACCATTATCTAAGGGAACAAATCCAATATCTCACTGCATGCGAGATGGCATTTGAAAATATGTATGATTATTGATACAACGGTAAATTACTAGGGAAAAAAAAAACTTGAGCATAATTATTTGAATTAGTAAATCACGATGATTCACTTTCTCATATACAGTAGAGCACCTTTAAATTATTCCTAATTATCTCGACAGGAAGCGCTATTACCAGGATCATATCACTGAAATATTTAAAAAAAATTTGTCTGTAACACACAACTAAGTTCGGCTGCAGTGTACCTTCAAAACACACTAATTACTCCACCAAATTGAAAAAATCATTCAAAGAATGTAGAAATTTTAAGAGATGCCAAATATAACCAAGTGCCGAGACACGTTGGGTAAGACAAACCTTGCACTCGACTAGTTTTTCAACCAGCATTCTCGCCAGTCTGGAACAGCATGGTGAGAGACAATGCTCTCGCAGAGAGGAAGGGATCTACGACAACAGCATCAATAGGCTCTCCAGGACTCAACTGCGCGGATCATGGCCACTTCCCGTACAACATCTGCCCTCGTGATTGCGGAGGCAATTAGGTACCGTGTGGATAATATATTTGAGTAAGCCCCAGGCTGACAAAGCAATTTCAAGGCACCTACACGTTGTCATTGACAGTTTTAAAGCACATGAGGATAGAGTGCTACACCCCTTGACGGCACATCTTTACATTAGCAGCCTCACAATATTGATCAGGTAAAAATTCCAAACCAAATTAAGAGATTGGAAAAGAATAATGCTTAAACATCACTTGGCAAGTTGCATGATATACACCACATATGCTACCTAACCCATACCCCCAAATCAAAAGGCTCTCGTACAAACAACAGACTGATGTAGTCAGCTGTATGACTCTCACAGTTTCCATTTCCCATCAATGTCTGGTCAATGTTAAAATGCTACTTCATTAAGTGTAATCGTAAAATGTTACTTATCCAGCAAAAAGTGGAATTATTGTAGATTTTTTTATGCATAAAACTTAAGTCTGTGATTGTCTGATATCCCATAACCAAAATCAGTTATTGGGATAGTGCGCACTTTTACCTATAGTGGTTATCAGTCAACTTCCAGTAAATATGGGTAATATATAACACATATATGATAGGATATCAATTTGTTCATAAGATGTGTATCTTTAAATAAAATATTTCACACTTCCCACAAGAAGTTAGCAGAAATGGACTTTGTGCTTGACAAAACTTGGTGCCATACTATGTTTGTAAACATTTTGGTAACAAGGAGATGTCAAGTACATATACACCTCTGCAGAATTGTTTTTATTTAGAAGACATCTGCGTACTGAATTAAACTCAGCAGTTTTATAAGTAGTGAATGTTAGCTACATATGAATAATCTTCCATAAATAATATCACCCTAAACTTTTTTTCAATTGGTGTTGGTTCCGTTGAAAACAAATACCATGATGTTTACTATTAGTAAGCTACAAATAATATCATATTATATATCATTTTATGGTTTTATTACATTTTTCATGTGTCAGTATTATAAGAAATGATTCTTTTAAAATAAAGAATTTTACAAAGGTAATATTGATCAGAAAATTCAAAAATACCTGCATCAGAATTGGTATCTGATTGTTTACATATCAGACCATTAGTAATTGAAGTTAAAACTTATTATACGGTGTAAGACGATATATGGTTAATTACTGTACACAATGAACCAGAAAAAACGTAGTATGTAGCTTACTAAACAAAGACAGGAAGAAAGCAATAGAAAAATTGCTTTGGGATTTCTTTACACAGAAAGAAATTAATTACAGTTTTAACACACACAAAAAAGAGTTGTCAGAAAAACTAATTGAAGCACTGTACCTCAAAAGATAAAAACAACAGATAAACAGATGTTTGGTCCGAACAATAAGTATTGATTAAATGTTGGGTATTGTATGGAATGTGTGTATCGCATGCACTACAACAATACAAACTTCCGTTCTCAACAATTACGTTATGCCTACCTGCAGTTTACTACATTCATGTTCACATCGCAGAATTAAATATGTGCATTGTATGATCATCCCAAATATTTTAGGAAATTGTGACAAGGAATAAATTGTCAAAATTATTGGTAACCAAAGTAACACAAATAGCTGGTGTTAAAGACTCCTCAGCCATAACACTTTATACCAGCAACTGTCTACATTTCTGGACACACATATTCTTTATTTACTGGCTGTTCCATTGCTCAGAAATACTTCTCACACTGACCTGACTGTTTCCCAAACATCCTGTCAAAGGTGCTCTACTGCGATACAAGTGAAAATGTGATGTTTGTACTCGGAACAATTCCCAAAACAATCAAACATTTTGGAGTATGATTTCACCTACATATTGAGCCATGATATTAACTTCCATGCAATATATTTCTAAAAATTTGAATGTAAAACATCTTGAGGTATAAGGAAATGCATTGATAAGTTATATTAATTCACGCATTCTTTACCGACAGTTCAACCCATGTAATCTTGGCATGCTTCTCAAAGTGTAAAATATTTTCCACAGCCATTGTGTGCACACTAGTAGGCACGGTTTCAAATTACATGATATATTACATATTTCAAAACTACTTTAATTTAGCACACTGAACTTAAATTGTCAACCTATAATGACTAAACATTAACCACTACATTATATTTATTGCAAGAACATCAACAAGTGTGTTCAATAAATGTTAAATATGATTTAATAACTTACATGACATCTATACAACCCAAGGAGTATGTCTATGGTTACCAACTACACAAATGCAATGCCATACTACAAATAAAAGGAATATTAGTATAGTAATACCTCTACAGAAAGCCCTGTTATCAACTACAGTCTTCAAATGTGTTATGTACGTACGTTACAATATTCCATTGTGTGCACGTGTGCAATATACAATGTTTGAAACTAGAGGGGAAAGGGGCCGTGGTGGTTAGACTACTAGCCTTCCACCAAGGTGAGCCAGGCTCGATTCCTGGCGGGTTCACTCCCAGATATTCGCATGTGGGAACCGATGCCACTGGTTGGGGCCGTTTCTCTCCCCCCCCCCCCCCCAACCATCACATTCCAGCGCTGCTCCATACATTGCTCCACACGGCAATTATTCCTACTTAAACTCAGGTAACGGCAACCTGAATGCAAAGCTAATTCTCTGATGAGGTAAAATATCTTAGCAAGAAAATATTAATTTAATTGAAATCAAAATTAATTCAATTCCTTAGTTTAATATGCGGCATGGTTAGACAGAACGTAGCTAACAGGCCTTCATTACCAGAAGGGCAATGAAGAATGTCTTGGCAAGAGCCAGAGAGGACATCATCATCGTGACCTGGGTTACCTCGAGGTGGTTGACCAAGGAGGAAGGGTGGGGTCGAAGAGAGCGGCATTGGCAGGACCCTCCAGTTGGTGTCAGTGTCCAAGGACCTCTTGTGCTGGAGGTCGCAGAAGAGGCTTGGACCCTCTGGATGGCGGTGATCCTTCGGAGCTGGTGGCAGCTGAAGACATTGAGGACCCTCTGGTGGACGCTGGCATACAGACGCTCAGAGTCTTCGGCGGGACTCGAGGGGCTAGTGGCTAGCGCACCCTGAAGAGATACTCTGGCGTTGCAGTGGTGGAGCAGGATTGGCAAACTGTTACCCTTGGCCAACACCTCCGACCATCACAGCAATAAAGGTGCAGCAGACTGCCCTGAGTCCTGCTCGAGGGTGAGGGGGAAGTTATCCCCGCTTCTCGGGGGTTTGGAAGTTCTGACGTCACAGGGGGAACCTTGGATCCCTTATCGCCGAGTACAGAAACATTGACATATTTCAACATCTCAGCGTGGTGTTCCAGTAGAATGTGTGCTGCCCTCCAGCGGCACGCTGTTGAACTGGCGCAACCTTATTGAAGGGTGCCGGCAGCTCGGTAGATAGTACAATTTTCAGAGAGGGGTGTTGACATAACGACTTCTGGGCGAGTTGCGGTGAACAGTACAATATAGGAGCATATGTGTGTGTAGTAGCGGTAGGGGCTGTGCCAAAGTACCCTGTAGGCACGTGTCCCACCTCAATTACTGTTTTGATTGGCGTCACAACTTGCCTCATAAGGATTTATGCAACCCAAGATGGGGCAAAGTTGTTCAGTAGAGTGCACTACATAAAAGTGCAGGAATGCATCAAGCATCTAACTAAATAACAATTTTTAATTTATAAGTGTAAAAATAAGCTTTACAATATTCTAGGGTTGTGCCAAAGTGACTTTTTGTTTCACAATATGTAACAGAAAAATAAATTGTTAGATTTCACGAGACTGAAAATAAAATGAAAAATAATTTTATGAGAACACAGCTATAATGACTGTTTAATGAAAACCTGAAAATTTCCATCAAGTTTTTCATTAATATATAATTGTCAACTAAATACTTGCACAGAATCAAATGAATTCAATTAAAATTGTAAAATCAAACATGCCTAAGGTCATTAATGACCATACAGTATAACAATATGCTCCAAAATATTTCCTTAAAGTACCTACAAAAAAATAATAGACATGAATGGATTGCATAAGGATTTTAAAGTAATAAACAAACGAAAATCTCCATTGTTACCCACTCTAACATTTGACAAGTGCAAAATTGTCAGTGATCTTTAAATTTCCATTTTGCTTAGATTTTCATTAAGTACTTAGATCCTTACCGAAAACAAAAATTAAAGATCTAATTTTTCTTTATTGCTACATTATACAGAATTATTTTTAAAAAATGATGGTGGACGGATAGATCAGCTTTACTTTTGCACCACCCTTTTTGAATAATCCTGTATTAAAATTTTTTGTTTCAAAAACTTTTATTTATAAAAAAAATTTTTTTACCTGGTAATTTCCTTTCTCATTCCTTATTTTATGGTGTTCCGATAAAATATTCCAGTCATTATATTTTGTAATTTTTAAACTATGGATATTTGCCACATATATTCTGTTTACGTCAAATTAAATTCAAATATAGTAAAAGTAGAATATCTAAAATCCTTTTAAACATTTCACTTCACACCTGAAGTAATCACCAGCTTGACAAGAGCAAAGTAACACAAACATGTGCTCCAATTGCTCGTCCCACGACAGCCTGTAGGACTGGCAGCCCACGTATGGTGATACATCCCCCTTTTCCCTGCCCGCCTCATTTCACGCCTTGCCTCATTTCACGCCTTTGCCGCGGTCATGTGCATGTGCTAGCAAGAACGGACGGGCTGTCTCCACGCCGCCCAGCCTCGCGCTGTACACGTTGCTCAGTCCAGGGGATCGGCCTACTATTGTTGGAAGAGTAGAAAGTTCAAAGCAATTATAATACTGTTTCTTTTAAACTGAGAGTAGCTGAGACATTTAAAATTATTTACTGTAATTCACAAATCATTCAGGAAGCGCTGCAACCCTGCAACCCTATAGCCACTGACTGGGGGCAACTTGAACTTCAGAGTCACTATTAGATGGGAAGAAAGACTTAAGTAGGAGAGTGATGACTGCCCAGAGTGAAGAAGAAGAACGCAGGACAATAGATGCATTTGCAGTTCTTGCGAGGAAAGAGAGGCCTTCTGCGGCAGGTACACTAAAATATAGATATAGGTTGTTTCTATGTTACTTTGGCACTTTTCAAAACTCAGGTTAGGATCCACTTTTCTGCCTGCCCAAACTTGCGACCAAAGTGCATTTTGGAACTGTGATTTTTTTTCCCCCCCCTTAAAGGTGGTTGTTTTCGAAAGTGCTCTAGCCTATAATACTTTGCTCACAGACCACAGTAAACAATATTAGCTACCGAGCCTAGTTTCTTGTGTGTGGCTCGGACAACTGCCAGCCAACTGTGGCATCTGCACACAATGTCCAGTGTCTACAGCAGACAAGTTATTTGATTATTATGTTTTCTCTGGCAACACCCTAAATAAACTTATTTCCCAATTCATTTGCAATTTAAGCCAAAAAAAAAATTGTGAATACCAAAAAATAAAAATTTCCCAAGGCAACACAGCACCAATTAGGAACACAAGATGTTTGCTGCATGGAAGCCTTGTAAGCATAACCTGCAACATGTGGGTTTTCTAATCTTGCCTACTACGTATCACGTGCCCCAGACAAGATACGAACCCCGACTGGTCGTCACCAAAGCCTGCTTTCTGCTTCCTTGGAAAACACAAGATGCCAGGAGAGCAAAATATGGCATCAAAGGATTGGTCACACAAATTGCCATATTGCCCATTAAAACCTGTGAGAACAGATACCAGCCAGCAACGCGAGTGAATTGCCTCTAAACGAACTGTGGATACTGCTTGCATACAAGGAACGCCAGCCTCTCGCCTTCCCCAAGAGAGCACAACCAGTGCAGCATTGCCCACGAAGGGAAGGGTCACCCTGCCTGAGAGACCAAAGGCACACCCCGACAAGCACTATATAAGGCTGCGCAACCCCAAGAACACCAGTTAATTCTCAGCAGCGCACCTCACCACACGTCGTACTGAGACTCTCTGCTCTCCGTCCTCCTCATGAGGAACTCATAGTAATCCTCAGTGACAAACGCTCGATGCCTTCAAACATAAGTGCAGCCCCGAAGAGTCTATGTTCCCGCTTACTTGACATTACCATTGAACACCATATAAATCTAGTTGCCCCCTTTTCCCTTCAGGACGACACTTCAGTTATGGTTCAGTTGTTTTCATGGCTACCTAATTATTGTTCATACTCCTCAAGCTTAAAGGCCCTTCACATGTTTTTTCCACTTAACTTCACTTCCGTAGGTTACCCAGCGAGTTGGTAAGACGCAGGAGGTAGAACAGGTCACCGTATTCTAGACAAAGTAAAACATGTACGTATTTCAGTCGAACCGCTGTACATCCTTTGCACAGTGAACAGAACCATTTTTTCTACTCGGGTAAGCGTCACCCCACAATGGAGTGGCAGGGAACTGCAACTTTAACTTCACGTCTGCCTAGAGTAGCACTGCAGGCCATCTTTAACGAGGACTGCACGTAGGATGAAAACACCACACATTAACAGGCCACCCATACTATGAACAGGATACATAGAGGTAGCTGGTGCACAGTATGGTAGAGCCCTCTACTAGAAAGATGCATGAACAAGTGGATATACCACGAGTCAGTTAGTCCACTCCTTCCACCGCGTATAGACCTGCCCACCTCTGGGTACACTGTAGATAGGGATGTGTTGCCTGCCACACCATTGCCTGTGTGAACAATAGAACCTCTCCTGCTCAAGCCATTCACTCAGAGAAGGGGAACAACAGAAGGAAAGCTGCCGTCCTCACGCTCACGGAGAACCAGTCCCTCGATAACCCACCCACACCAGCCTTCCGCTGTCTGACTCCTCGGGAATGAGCTCAAGCCACCCGTCGACTGTTGAGGCCTCACCTTGCAGTCCTCCCCGTTAACCTCATTGGCCCCCTTACTAAAACCCCCAGAGCTGCTCATCCTGTCGTCATTTATCTCCACCTGGGCCTGCCTTGGGTACTGGGGAACGATCCAGCTTCAACAACCAGCACCTCGCTCCCAGACGCCGGACACCTGCCAGTACCTGCTCATGTGTCCAGAACCAACACCCAGTGAGGGACATCACCTGGACACCATGTAGACCGGCCCCAGCACATTAGCCCACAAACACATGCCAGTCCCACGTGAGGCTTGTGAAAGGTAAGCCAGCAGCCACACTTACCCAGCCACCCAGAGGTCTCACCTTGTACAGCTCGATTACATGCCAAGCTGACTGCCTACCTGTCCGACGCTATATAAGGGGAGTGTTAGGGCTAAGTGCCAAATTCTACAGTAGACGTGCTCCTCAGCCACTAGCCATCACACATCAAGCGAGTTGATTTGTTACAAGCAGCTTTATTCTCATCCTAGCATATAGACCACACTAATCTTAAACCTAACCAAATTTCCCACCACCTATACTTGAAAATACTGCAAGATTCATCAATTCTGTCTTCAACCAATTTTTGTTTTTATTTCAAGAGTTACAGTGTTTGAAAATACACACTTTAAGGTTATCTGTAGTGTATGAATGTTACAGTTATGTAGGAAGGTAAACATGTAAAGGTTGGCAACAACAAGTGAGCAAGAGGTGCAGTTGGTGGGCATGGACAGACAGTTGGCTGCATGATAAGAGGAATGTTGTTGTGTAAGCTTGTTGGCAAGTTGTAACATATATGAGCAACAATAAAATGTAAAACAGTAAACTGGCGACTATGATGGAACATTAAAAATTTACGCAAGTCGGATAGTGCTACATATGAAGATGGGTTTGATCGGACATCGAAGACTTTGGGTCATATGTTGAAAGACTCTGCTAATTTTTCATCAATAATAGCACAAAGATACAGAAAAAGTGCCCTTGTTTATCATTCTTGTAGAAGCAAAAATGTATGGAATTTTAAAAAATGTACTCCTCCTTGAAAGCCCAATCTCGAAAACATTCCAAGGAATAATGGAAGTGTTGTCCCACCATTTTTTGCCCACCCGAATGGTGATAGCCGAGTGGTATACATTTCATGAATGTCATCAATAACCCACTGAGTCAGTGTGTCAGTACATAATGGAGCTCAAGAATTGTGCTAAAAAGTGCAATTTTGGCAATTTCCTTGACAATGTTTTGCATGATCGCCTGGTGTGTGGGTTATCCAGTGACTTCATTCAAACGAAGCTGTTTATTGAACCTACGCTCAACTTAGAGAAGGCATGCACGATTGCAGTCAGCATGGAGCTCGCTGCATCTCAAACACAACTTCTGCAGCCAACTACATCAGAAACCATGAACAAACTATCACCCAGGCTGTCAACGAAGGAGAACGACGATCAAAGAATCTGTCACCAGGAGTATCCATCAGGCTATGGAAGAGGACAGGAGCGTGGCAAAGCATCTGATAAAACAATGCACTCTCATTGTGGACGTGACGATGCTTTTAACCAATGTCCAGCAATGTGAATGAGCTGTTTTAATTGGGGAAGAAAGGGAGATGTGGCAAAGGTATGTCGTCGCAACAAGAGAAAGGTGTACCAGGTAGTCAAAACTGTCTATGCTAGTGTAGAATGTGTAGGGTCGGTACGAATCAAACATATACAAGGACGGGTAAGTAATAACTGTGTATGTCAAGGCAGTTAGCAAGCCACTCACAGTGGTAGTCTCGATGGACGGACATCGTTAGGCGAGTGTGTCCATTATATCGGTATCAGCCTATAAATATGTGTTTCCTAAAGATAAATTGGAGCATTTCAATTTAACATTCAGTGGAAACAGTGTGAAAGTTAACATTCAGTGGAAACAGCGTGAAAGTAATTGGAAAAATTCACGTGACATGTCTAATGGTCAGACTAATGGTCAGAAGTTCAGTCTAGGTACCTCTTACCAGTATATCGTCGACAAACAACACCACACCTAGGAAGGGACTGTGGCATGATGTAATACTACATCGCTGAAGAGAATGCACGTGGGGACGAAGACAAAGCCGCACGATGTTTACACTCCACTACAAAGAACAGTGCCAGTGGTCAAATCTTTAGGGATGATGCCCGATTCATCGGAACAAAAACTGCGTGAAACATTTCCACAAATCTTTGAGGAAAACTCGAGAGAGAAGTGCTATAAGCCTATAAAACAGTTTCCAGCACACCTTTTGCTGGATGAAAATGTGACTCCTATATATTTCACAAAGCATATTCAGTGCCCTATGCATTATTGAAGAGTCTAAGATCACCTTGGGCAAGTCCGATTGTAATAGTGCCTACCTAAGATGTCAGAGGGTTTTCAAATTTGTGTCGAGTGTAAGGTATCGTTGAACAAAGTCTTGAATGTGGATTCTAATCCACTGCCTTAGAAGATGTATTTGCAAATTTGGCAGAGGGACAGGTATTTACAGTGCTAGACCTCAGTAATATCATTCAGCAGCTAGAGGTGGGGCAGGAATCCAGAAAGTACCTCACGATAAACACTCATCTCTGTCTCTGCCAGTGGAATCGTGTACCATATGGTGTGGCTAAAACAGCCACCAGCAATCTTCCAGTTGGTCATGGACAGTGTTGCAAGGGTTACAGATGTTACATTGATGATGTCTTGATTGTGGACAAAGTCATGAGGCTTGTAAACAGACTGATAAGGATGGGGTTCACTCTACCTCTTAAAGGGCAGAAGCAATAGTACACGCAGCAGTTCCAAAAATTTAGAAGAAATAAAATCATTTTTAGGGCTTGTACAATTCTATCACAAGTTTTTCACAATGTTGTCAAGCGAAATTAAACCTCTCTATGAGCTCACGAAAGCTAGCAATAAGTGAGACTGGAGTCGAGAACAGATCATCAGCCATTGCGGAGGTTTTTGGGACATGATCAAGGAATTTCTACCTTAGCCAACTTCAGATGACAGCATTGCGCTGTATTGCCAACGTACAATTACATAATAGAATATAGGAAAATAAATTCTGAAGCCCTGTCACACTTACCAATGCTGGGTAGTGTAGATGACTGTGTAGTGATTCAGCAAGGCATTGGACATCCCTGTGGATGCCCAAGTAATAGCAGAAGACACTAAAATGATCCAATATTGTCCAAAGTGTTGACAATGACCAAAAGAGGTTGACCTCATCATGTCAATGACACCAATATGAGGACTCTCTTGTGTGGGCGTTCTGAACTTGCATGTGAGGAAGGATGTTTAACACGGAGTAATTCAATCCAGTAGCAATTCCTTCATACTTGCAGCATCAAGTACTACATGCAGAGCATCCAGGCACTGTAAGGATGAAAATGTTAGCGCAGTCTATGGTTTGGTGGCCAAACATTGAGGATGACGTACAAAGAAATATGGAAACCTGTAAGCTTGTCAGTTTGTTGAAAGTACGGAATGATATTCCCACAGTGGCATGGCCATAAACGGTTGGAGTATGGAAAACAATTCATATTGATTTTCTACAACATGAAGGTGTAACCATGTTGACCCTTTGTGATCACTTTTCAAAGTGGATAGGAGCACGGGTAATGCAAAGAATTTCTGCAGCTAGTGTTATTGAAAAATTGCGTGCATGTTTTGCCACTTTTGGAATACCACCCACAAAATCTACTGGGCTAGCTGAATAGAATTTTAAAAAAGTCATCATAGGTGATGAAAAATGTAACAAGAGCCAAGACATGCAACATGGTTTGCATAATTGTGTGTTTGCATACAGAAACACCCCATGTTGTGTAACAAAGCACAAACTCGACTGACCATGTTAAAACCACAAATACCTTTATTAATGAGGGATATCAAAGGGAGTCTTAATAGGAAGGTGAGATATAAAATAGTAGCAACATAGAAGGTAGGAGAAAAGGAACTGGTACAGCCAGTGAAGAGAAAATTGAGGAAAGGGTTTCCAGGTAGAGTGGTACAAATACTAAGTCCCATGATGTATCTAGTTATTTGGGGATATAAAGAACAGCTACAAAGACACATCCAGTTGGGTCAGTTGAGGAAATGTTAGCTACCCGAGTGTATTCACCCTACGTTGCTGAGAGCAGGTGGACTAGTCAGTCAGCCACCTGCTAAGGCCACAGTAAAGGTGGGTGGAGAGTATAACACTGGGGTACAGACCATGCCCTATGTATTGAGAAGTGAGGGGAGAGACAAAAGCCCGCCCATCTGCTTATAACACTGGGGTACAGCAGGCTACTGACCATGGCCTATGTATTGAGAAGTGAGGGGAGAGACAAAAGCCCGCCCATCTGCTTATAACACTGGGGTACAGCAGGCTACTGACCATGCCCTATGTATTGAGAAGTGAGGGGAGAGACAAAAGCCCGCCCATCTGCTTATAACACTGGGGTACAGCAGGCTACTGACCATGGCCTATGTATTGAGAAGTGAGGGGAGAGACAAAAGCCCGCCCATCTGCTTCACTTTGTAGATGATATTCCTCAGGCATTCATGCAGATTTACTAAAGAACATGAAAGAATTTGTAAGCTAAGGATAGTCTCAGTGATCTGTAATGGTTTACATTAATTTGTTAAGGGAAGATGGAGTGTAGTGCATGAATGTGAGAGGTTATCTGTAGTGTATGAATGTTACAGTTATGTAGGAAGGTAAACATGTAAAGGTTGGCAACAGCAAGTGAGCAAGAGGTGCAGTTGGTGGGCATGGACAGACGGTTGGCTGCATGATGAGAGGAATGTTGCTGTGTAAGCTTGTTGGCAAGTTGTAACATATATGAGCAACAATAAAATGTAAAACAGTCAAGACACCTCAGAGTACAAGTATGGAATTCTTTACTGATCAGAAAATACTGATTCCTCCAGTAAGTTGGGCAAGGTTAATTAATATTCACCATTATAAACAAGTGTGAGCTTGCGCTCATTACAGTTACAGCAATAACAATAGCTTAGTGTTTAGTTTTTACTAAGGGAAAAGCAATATTCCCAATCAGAGGAAGCAATTTACCTGAACATCAGTGAAACAGCAGCTGAACGTAAGGTACAGTCTAATCATTCAAGTTAAATGCAGCCTTAAAAATAAATCTGAGCAAACTTAGCCCTAATGACAGAAATAATAAATATTTTAAGGCCTAATTGAACTGAAAAAGCAGTTATTCCCCAGGAGAGCACTGAATATCTCCAAACTTTAGGCTATGCAGAAATGAAACCCTCAAAATCATATGGATGGCTGAAAAAATCATTTATCATCTCGGGAACAAAAATTATGGAACATTTTATTAAGTCGTTCATGTATTTTCACCAGCATTGAAAGGACTGATTGGCTGTCCATGAAAAAAATCGAAAACACATTGTTTTTAGTGATAACATGATGTGAAAATGCCAGTGGGCAAGAAGAGATTATCACTATAGCAAATGGTATAATAGTAATGAAAAGTGCTTTACCAAGAGGCTTGTTCTGGGATAGTAGTTGTAATGAATAATGCTATACCATGGCATTAAAATGATAGGCTTTGTGATGCAGCAAATAAGGAAATTTAACAATAACTTCACAACTGACATGCCGAAACCAAAATATAAAAACTTTTAATGCAACACGAAGCTAGGCAAATCAAACATTTCATAAGCAAGGTACACAGTAACAATTCTGCATGTAAATATTTCAATTTAAGATAAATAAAATAACATAAATCTCGTGGGTTACAAATGAAAATTGGGCAACAGGGTAGACAGTTTCAGTTAGTGTTTACACAATCAGGCAGGTGTCAACAATCTGCACCCCCCCCCCACCCTGAATGGCCCACTTCCTTGAAATACTTTTCAAGTTCACAGATGTCTGACATACAGTATACATGAAATTACATATTATGAATATATGTCTATTTATAACTACATAATCATTCTGTGAATGACAATATTCAGAATTTTCCATATTTGGAAGTGATTTTCTTTGAAATCCTACATAACATAACAATCTTGTTTAGAAGAACACATTGTAACAAACTATCAATTCAACATTCACAAACCCATTATTGTTACTGTGAACACCTAGTCTGATTCCACCAACGATGACAAGTTTTCACAACTGAAATGGTAGCAAACTGGCCACGAGACGAGTACACTGTAACAACACATTTGCATACATTGTCCTCCTCTACTAAATTCCCTGCCAAAATGCTGCATTAACCCAGTTTCATTATTACCGGCAGGTCGTCACCTTTGTTGTTTTGCACAAATTGATATTCTTGACAAAATTTAAAAAGTATGCTTGCTCGAGACTGAGTGGCAATATAACCTACATAAAGAACACCTATAACCAAAATAATAACTACTATTGTATATTGTAAGCACCACTAGGAATATGCTACCAGGATTTACTGACCAGAGCACAGACTAAAGAACTTTTCTACATTTCAACAACTACCTTATCTCAAAAAGTAAACATCTTTCCTTTTGTAATGTTTCTTCCCAGTGGTGTAGTGAACTATCAGAGTGTAGTTGTGTAAATGCAGAGGATAAAGAGGAACGGAGTGACGCAAAGAGCAGAGGACAAGACACAAGCACAGGAGAAGCAGATGCTACAAGACAGCAAGCCACAGCAAGGGCAGATGACTCACCTCCGACTGAGACATCTCCTCAAACTCAGCGGCCAGGCTGTGCGTCAGCAGGTGGCGGCCCTCCTCTATGCCGCGCGTCAGCATCTGGGCCTGCAGCTCCTCGTTGGCCTCGCGCAGACCCGAGTTCTCCTGTCGTAGCGCATCCAGCTGTGCCTGCAGTTGAGCCAGGCGCGTGGACAGCCCTGCGTCATCCTGCGTAGCAGCTCCTGTACTATGATGCTGCTCCTTCAGTCGTCCCAGCTCACGGCTCATCTCCTCTATCAGCTGACAACAAACAATAGCTGCTGCACACTTCTGCCAACATCCATCCTCAGCACATCTGCCATGCTACCTACAAGTAATTAACTAATGAATTTGGCTTATATCTTACTGATATTTATTCAAAACAATTTGGATGATGAAACAAAATTCATCCCAAACAGCAGGCAAGCTTACCACCAGCTTGCATTTCACTTGTTGGCTCGCTTAGTAAACTTGTTTTGCAAACTTGCATCATGCTTCCATTAAGCTTGTTTCTGGAAGGCCACCATTATATGTATTTCGTAATAATATGACGCCGGCTAACAGCCAGCGACACTAGAGCCCATGACGGCGCTCACGTGTCACATGTACTGCACGTACGCAAGGAGGCCGACAATTTTGAACTTTCCTTTAAATGTTAATTTCAGTGTAAAATGTATTATATTGTCTTCACAGTGTTTAATATGTCTTAAAATGTTTTAAACTGCTTGTACTAATTAATTGTTTGGTTATGAATATTCAAAGTGCCTGTGGCGCCGAGATTAAGAACACTTAATATTCTGGCATGAACGCCATCATAAAGAGACATTTAAATAATATTGAAATTCGTAGCCAAATTATAGAAATGTAAAACAATATCTAATTTAATTTGTGCCATTTTATTTACAATATAAAATATTTCACTCGGCATGCATAGCACTTCCGCTTACGTGAACCCCGTAGGCGGCCATGATAGGTCCGTGTGACACTTGTATCTGGACAGTCTGTCGAGGAGAGCTGGCGAGGTAAGGCACTGTCACGTGTGCACTACTCCTTTTGTTCACTGATTTAAGTTTCCATAGTCAATGTAGTTTACCGGTTAATCTTTGCTTGCGTATGTTTTTGCCAGACATTTTCCCCAGCATTATGCTTCCGCTTTACTAATTCTTACGCCCTTGTGGCATTTTTAACTTAATCGAAGAGGAGGAGGAGAAAGATGTCAGAGGTCACGCGACCCGCACATTTTGAATCAGATGCCATCTGCCTATTTTTATAGCATTTCAGTGTAACTTCTGCATAATTGCTACATGCTATTTTAAGAGCTTTATTTTTATGTATGTATTTAAGGGTAATTTTCGTGTTTGAATATTTTACTGCAACATCAGGTATAACAAAGTAGCCGACTGAAGCCAAGTCTTTGTATGCACAATCATTGCATTTTAAGAGCTTATTTATATAACATTGTATGTGCAATAATTTATTTCAGGGTTCTATGTCAGTTTTATTCAAGGTTTAATGTATTTTTCACGTAAATTGATGCTTTTTGTACTTGACCACGCGGTCACAGTAATGTTTGATTTCACCGCCATCAGGCATGTAACAAGCCTGTAACAACACTAATCGTAAAGAGAACTACTTGCTCAACACGAATGATATTTTATCTGAATTTAGTTTGCAGTTTCCACGCAGAAATATTGCAATTTAATCTGCACCACGTGGTCCGCTACAAACATTATTCAGCGACATCCGTGCCACCTAAGCTTGTTTTCACATGTGTGTGTTTATTGTGAATACTCATATAGTGCCCCCTCATCCTTTAAGGGTCTTTATGTATTTTGCGTATGTGTACGGTGCAATTACTTCCCTCCTAGCCGGCTCTGTGTACAGACCTTCACCACACTACCCACGTGCTGGCGGGCGAGCCCAGATGAGTTTGCGTTAGTGATGCCAAGTAGTCACATGTGTTAAAATGTTTTCATCAAGAGTTTCATTTGTAATTCACCGTGTTCTGTCTTCAGGGAAAAACAAGTCAATCTACCCTAGCGGCTGTGGGCTCCCTTCCTTTGTGAAGGCTGTGCTTTCACGCACCTCGGTGAGATCATCCATCTACGTGTGCGCTAGATTAACTGCGGGCTGGGGAGCACCCAAGCAGTATTGGCTAGTCATGGCCGAGATAATCATAATTTCATTGGCATGTTGATGATGTGTGTGCATAGTAACAATAAAAGCAAGCATCATTAACCTAACACTTTTATTCAGTAGTGACAGTGTCCTAGCCACATGTACTTTATCAAATGATTATTTTCAAAGTTAAGTTTAGTATTGCCTATGTGTTTGTAAGTACGCACGGGTGAGACGGACACACAGAACCCACATCATCCCTGAGAACCCTGAGTCTCAATAGTGCGGTGATTGGGAAGCACTGCTGGCGGCCATATTACTAGTAAGTATTTGTGTCATTGTCTGTCTTGTGTCTCACCCGACGGCATCAAGCGTACTGCAAGCTTGCAGTAAGCTTGTGGCAAATCTGAAATACACCAAGCTTGCCACATCAAGCTTGTTGCAGCCTTGCCATGAAAAGCTTGCTGCAAGCTAGTTCAGTGGAGACTAGGAAGCTTGATTCAAGCTTGCACACTTGCATAGCAAGCTTGTTTCAAGCTTGCCATAAACTGAGAGTAGAGGGGTTGAGAGAAGGGGGGGAGGGGGAGAGGAACAGAAAGATGTAAAGAGAGAGAAAGCACAAGAGAGATAGATATCCCTGTTTGCTAAGTCAGACATGTATATGGAAGCTTTAGAACCTCCTGTTGGAGGTTGTTTTATTTTAAACATCTCATAACGCACCTACACTACATATTTTATCGCCTGTAATAAACCTCTGCAAAAACGGACCTCCATTCCCCTGGTAATGTGTCGTGCAAGAGAGAAAATCCCATCTAAGAGATTTTGTGTACGTATGCAAGTTGATTGTTGGTATTCTTCAGGAACCATTGTATCCTGTACCTCAGTTGCACAAGAGAACAATGTTGTGTATAATACGCGGAGAGATGTTGAGTTTGTCGCCAATACCACTCTCAGTAAAATGTTGCTTTCTTCCCAATTTATACTTTCAGTATGGCAAACTTCCTCAGTTTACTGATCACTGCCTGCCCATTTTTAAAGTCTGTCTTGCCATTGTCAAAGATCGTGGACCACATTGAAACCTGCTAGGCAATGGTATACCCGTTCTGGCCTTGTGATAGGTCTTGTTACTTTATTTGTTTAATCACTCATCTCTTGCTATCTTGAAGCTTCAAATAGCATTCGAATTAAGCTTTTATTCCTTTATATTTGCAATTTGATGCACAATCTAACTGGGATTGACAAAATACACATAACTTGGCAACATGAACCAGCAATAAATTATCACAGTAAATTTAAATTTGAATCACAGTTGTTTATTTTACACTGTACTAAGATACAATATTGTCGTTCCCATCAAAATCAGTGTTTCTAAATTAAACTCGTGATAATCACACAAGCAACAAATGAAAGTGTCAGCTATAATGGTGTGCAGCATAATGTAAAAAATCTCTAATTGTCAATGCTCTTAATTCTATTACATTGTGAGTGTCCAAACATCACATTTTTAATTAATGGCGAATTTTGAGTTTTGTAAGCAACATTTGGCACAAATGCTAACATCAACACCAAATGTAAACCATGGGAAGTGACTGGTAACATTAAAATGATCTCAAAACATAACTGTAGCACGCAGTTTTTGTGCACCATAACTGTTGTGTCCCAAAGTAGTCGGCCAACTGCAGACAACTCTATGTATCTAAGGAACTAGAACACAACTCTGAAAGCACAAGATTTTATTTTATAGAAAGTGAATTTTTGTGTGATCATATTTATATTGTTTAAGTGCAATGACATGAACTGTGGCGTTAACTGTTTGATTTTGGACTTTCTGCATTCCTGTGTACAACGAGGTACATCTTTAATTTCTTGTTCGGATCCTTTTGTTGAACATGCTAGAATAATTGTGTTAAATGTATAAATGTATTTTCATTTGGACTATTTTACGCTAGGCATAATTTGATGTGCAGAACTGAATTAAATAACACTGCAGTAGAAAAAGGTGTTGGTCAGTAGTGGTGTCACACCTGTACGTCTGCCTTCCTCTCCCTGACTGCGTCATCACGAGCGCGGCGCTCGGCATCGCGCAGCTCGTGGCTCTCGTCGCGTAGCTGGGCCAGCTTGGCATCTGCATCGCACAGCTTCTCCTCGGCGAGCAATTTGTCGCAGCGCAGGCGGTCCATCTGCAGTCGCAACCTGTTGGTTTCCTCGCGCAGACTGGCTCCCTCCAGCTCCAGTGCCTGCAGCCTGCCGTAACCACACACACTTGCTCACTCTCTCTCTCTCTCTCTCTCCTGACAACCCTTCACCTAGATACATTCCTCCTCTCACTAATAGCTAATACTTTCTAGTGTATTTTAATGTACTTTCTGATCTCACAGATTCACCTATCTGGAACTGTTTTCCACATTCGAGGTCGAGAATCTCAGGACACGTAAGGGTGATGCTGCCATGCTCAATAAGTGCCCCATGGCCACTACGCACACAGCTCTGAACCAGCATGCAGTGTTCTCATTGTGCCGTGTGTACCTACGCATCCTTAAACAGTGACTGACATGGTTCAATGCTAGGCCCTTTAGTATTTATGTATGTACATGTTTGGAATATTTTGAGATACAGCGCTTTGATAATGCCTTTTATAACTACAATGGAGTGCTCTAATTATTTCTAATGTGTGCAATGTTTTAAAAACACTTGTCTGAAGTGTGTTCTTTTCATAGACCAGCACATTGGATGCATGTCTAATAGTTTTATGGAAAAACATGTATCTCAAACACACTGTAATATAGTTCAAGCACCAAGGTAGGCAGGCACCTTAATGTATGCCTAAATGCAGCTAAGCCATGTTGTATTCATTAAAAAAAATAAACAGATTTGGAGAAATTTTATATCTTAGTGTATTTAATAACTGTGGTGATAAGGTGTTGAAATTTTGAGAGCTTTAGTGAATATTATGTATTATTTATGCAACAAGTCACTAGCTCCTTACATCATTCGTTCCGAACAATTAACACCACAAAAATACTACATGCTCTATTTTACATGACAATTTTCTTGAATCTTCAAAGCATTCTGTGAAGTTTTTTATACTATTCTACATGAGGAATAGAGTTTCTGCCCATGCCCGATTAACATTGTGACACTAAACTCAGCTTGTATATTGAAAGTGAGGGAAGGACAAGATATTGAATTTACGAGTTAGTTCAAATTTAGGCTCAAATTTTTCACTAGAACCTTCTGTAGTTCGCCTTCAGCTGTGAAAGGGATGTTCCTGTTTACAATTGTTACGACAAAGCCACAGAGTACATGTTCTGTCATAAGATAACTGCACTGACAATGTACTTTCTGCCACACTGCCTGTGACTAGAAGAATCACAATTAACTGAAACAGGCTTAGAAAGACAGTCCTGTAGTCTTGTATTATTTTTTTCTCAATTGATTCTAGAACCCATCTGAAACTGTTTAAGCAACAACCTTAATACTAAGCAAGAGTAGAGAACTGTTTCAACATAGTTCTTTGAACATGTCACATATCACATTCACATATTACATGGCTTGTAACAGATCCTTTTACAGTTACAAATAAATAAAATTGACATCCCAAGAAATTTGGCAAGCACACAAAAATTATTAATAATTTCAATGACTCCACTGAATGAAGCAAATAAAACTGTCTCTGTACAGCTTTCACGGTATATAATACACAGGTTAGGTACTACGTACATTTAGTAGGCACAGAAAGATTGTTCAAAAATTTACAACAGTATCATGCCTCAGCACCCAACATTTGTAGAAGATTCGCTAACTGAACCTATAATAGCTACAGTATTTTGTACTCTGCTTCTGACCATCAGGCAACTAGCTATCATCACTCCGTCCCCTTATGTTCCGAACTCCGCATAATATTGTCTGATTACTGGCATGATTTTCTTTGTTTGCATTCATTCATCCTAGCTGTATCCATTACAGTTAGGACATTTGTTAATTTTTCCTTTCCCCACATGGCATGAAGTTTTGCCAGGTTCACACATTCATCTGGCAATACTATTTCTCCCTACGACTATTTATGTGGAGAGTCAAAGGAAAGGCTTTAAACCGAGATGTTACAGATATAATTTAGCATCTGCCATGAAACCAGAGTATTCAGCACTTCTTGTGTAGTGCACAAATACCTTGAGAAAAAAATTCTTATGGTGGTGGTGTGTGGCCACTCGTGCACCGCCCACTGCATCTCTGTTGGGATTGAAAGACTCCGAACTCCGCTCCTCCCACCAAGCCAGCAAGTGGTGCAAGACATTGAAACCACACTCTGTGAGGTCTGGCGAATATGACAAATGTGAAGAGACAGCGAGATGGTGGACATAGTAGTACACATGGGACACACGAGTACAACAAACATAGCCTGTGCTCAGAAGCCATGTCGTTTTAGCTTTATTGCTAGACAGAGGTGATACCTGAGAAGATCTGCATACGTAACACTGTTGTTTAACTCCTGGGTGGGTAATGTTTGAAAATAACCCCCTTCCTAGAAGCGCATAAGCCTAACTTTGCCCGGCAATGGTTGTAAGCAGACTTTCTTAGCTTTTGGGGACAAGCTATGGCACAATTCCTTGCTCACTTTCTCCGTTTAAGGCTGACAGTAGCAAACGCAAGTTTCACATCTAGTTACAATTCTTTTAAGCAAACCAACTGGCCAACAGCAACATCTGCCAAGTTTTGCCACTTGCAGAAATCAGGGTGACCCAACCAGGAGCTGTATTCAGTCTGCCGTGGTGGGAGGCAAGTAGTTCACTTCACCACAGACAGCCCTGTTCACAGCCAATCAGACAGACTGACGAAGAGGTACGAAGGGAAGTTGTTAACATAACTGTAAGAAACATGGAAGTGTAAGTTCTTACACTCCGCTGCACAAAACTTTTCATCAACAGTAAGTTCAGTAGCAATTCCAGCTTTATAGCCAATTTATACAATAAAGTTGTACAAACAAAAAAATTCCAACTGTGAAGGGAAATTTTTAGAAATTGTAATGACAAAAAAAGAGAAAATTAAATTGTAAGTGTGCGACAGTTCTGTCATATCATTTGAAGATATCACAACACACAGGGAAGAGAGTAGGAATGTGGGGGTAATATCAACACACAGGGAAGAGAGTAGGAATGTGGGGGTAATATCAACACACAGGGAAGAGAGTAGGAATGTGGGGGTAATAACACACAGGGTAGAGAGTAGGAATGGGGGGGTAATATCAACACACAGGGAAGAGAGTAGGAATGTGGGGGTAATAACACACAGGGTAGAGAGTAGGAATGTGGGGGTAATATCAACACACAGGGAAGAGAGTAGGAATGTGGGGGTAATATCAACACACAGGGAAGAGAGTAGGAATGTGGGCGTAATATCAACACACAGGGAAGAGAGTAGGAATGTGGGGGTAATATCAACACACAGGGAAGAGAGTAGGAATGTGGGGGTAATAACACACAGGGTAGAGAGTAGGAATGTGGGGGTAATAACAACACACAGGGAAGAGAGTAGGAATGTGGGGGTAATATCAACACACAGGAAGAGAGTAGGAATGTGGGGGTAATATCAACACACAGGGTAGAGAGTAGGAATGTGGGGGTAATATCAACACACAGGGAAGAGAGTAGGAATGTGGGGGTAATATCAACACACAGGGAAGAGAGTAGGAATGTGGGGGTAATAACACACAGGGTAGAGAGTAGGAATGTGGGGGTAATATCAACACACAGGGAAGAGAGTAGGAATGTGGGGGTAATAACACACAGGGTAGAGAGTAGGAATGTGGGGGTAATATCAACACACAGGGAAGAGAGTAGGAATGTGGGGGTAATATCAACACACAGGGAAGAGAGTAGGAATGTGGGCGTAATATCAACACACAGAGAAGAGAGTAGGAATGTGGGGATAATATTAATGCACATTTGTTCTGAACTTATTTCAACAAATTCATTACTATTGGAACAGCTAAGAGCAAAAACTAAATAAAACTTATATTTTCGAAAGTTGGCTGTTGAGGCAGATTTTTATCTGTTGCTTAAATATGAAAACACTTCTGATAATTTTAGAAAATTATCATTTAATATTGTTATGGTATATTTAACATAAAAATGGTTCGACTAAGTAGAGTTATGTGCACTTATATACCTTGACATTACAAGGTTATGTGGGTTTAAATGCCAAGAAGACACAGCTGTGCGTAATTTTCAGATATTTAGCACAGTATGTGCACCACCGTCAATCGATCTTGGCACACTGTTAAGAAACAGTAGCAGTTGAATAGCGTGATACAATGAGTGGAGATGCTGTACTGCAGCAGATGTACCTGATGGTGCAGTTCTCTATCTGAAGTTGCTTCTCTCGCTCAACACGGGCCAGCAGCTCGCGGTGCCTGCGCTGCTCATCCTCCAGCCTGTCTGCGGCGCGCAGCTCTGCCTCCCGCAGCTGTTCCTCCAGCATCAGCACCCTGCGCACACCCTCATCCCTTACTCTCTCACCTCCGTGTACCTTCACACCTCTCACAACTGCCCCCCAAACTTCCTATGGCATTTACAACAAAACACACGTATACAAAAACTCCCATTTTCCCCGAACACTTTCATCCACTTTCCAAGGAAAAACGTAGGACTGGAGGACGCAAACAGAACAACAGCTTGTCCTGCTGAAGGAATGTGGTCGAGTATGGAGCATATTGTTGCTTGCAAGTTGGATTCATTACTATTTGCTCCCGTTTGTGGAAATATATTCTAGCAACACAATGCGTGTACATTTAGGGAGTTACAAAAACTCAGTTTCTCGAGTAGGAAATGTGAAACTCAGAATTAAGTGTGTTTAAAGTTAAGGTGAAAACTATAAAGGGTCAAACATTTCCAATATGTATAGTGTAACCAATGCTATCCCTTCCGTCTATTGAATAAATGCCACTGCTAGATAGTCGCATATATATTTTAAACTTTACATCTGTTGTTTAATCAGGACACAATTATAAACACATCATGAAATTTACCTTCTGCACATTCAAAACCCATTTTTACTCTAGATTTGCTCAGATTTTACTGTACATTATTACACTCCCATAGTAGTGTTTTGGAACACAGCCCTGGGTGTCTCATTGGTTTCACCAAAGCAACATTTCCCTGGATATTACCAGCCTCATTGCTTTAAACCTAAGTCTTTTCCTCACCCTGTCTCATACGAGCTAATTGAATTATGTGACTAGCTTTGCTCATAATGATCGTGGAATAATTGACATCCTAATGTAAGAATATTTCATGTGTGGACTGCATTTGTTGGACTGGCGCTCATGAAAGGTGCTTATTTGAGGGTTGCAGCGTCTCACAACCACACTTTACCTGGACTGTTGTCCCCACGAGCTTGACTCTACCCCTGTGTGATGTCCCTCTTGCACCTCCACTTAGAAGAAGATGCCACACTAAACCCTTACTTCTCTCTGGTCCCATCCTGTCTGCGCATTGTATATTGACATCACCTTCCAGTCATTGCCAGTTACACACCACTTCCCCTTCCAAAGTTAGCGATACCCCAGCAACAGGACAAGTTACATTTTTGTGATCGGAGGCTGTGCCTTGATTTTATTAAGTACGGTAACTTCAGCCAAACCCACCTTAAAAAATAATTATGACAATATCTTACATTTTATCATCATCTTTTATTTTTTGACAGTTTCACTTATTTAAATTTGTATAAACCAAAAACAGTAGATAGGGCCTGTGAGATTCTGACATGTGGTAATTACAAAATTATTAAATTTCTTTTTTGTATTTGCTGTAACTGACAACATGTGTAACCCCTACATCCTGAACAACGGCTCAACACTTACATGAAATAAAGGCTTTCTGGCTTTCCAACAACATCAAGCGTAGTAAGTGTAGTCTATTTGTAATATCTTCACGCATTTGTAATCAAACCTTTGAAAAATCACAATGTGGTAGGCCTATATTGTGCAAAATTTCGAGTATAGGCTGTTCATGATAAAGTGAGCACTTTTTAAGGCCCTACCAACAGGCATTAACCGCTAATAAATATAGCTTATTGCATCCTCAGGCATTAAATTTTGATAGTGGTGGCATGTATACACTGTGTTTATGGGTCACATTGCAATGTTTATATTATAAAGCAACAGGAAGATGGAAATTAGATGAAAGGAAAAATTGATAAGGGCCTTAAAAAGTGCTCACTTTACTGTGAACAGCCTATAGGCATACTATCAAAACAAAAGGCTTGTGTTTATTGCTCAGAAAGTTTTAAAGTATTTTAGTGGTTTTCGTACTGAATAAGTAATGTCTAGCTCACCACCTTAAAGCTCATATTGTGCTATCAGTTTCTGAATGGCGTTTTCTTCTCATGAAATAAGGAGAAAATAAATTTAAAAATACTTTCATAGTTGCAGTGCTATCAATTTTATCATCTCTCATGTACATCCATTTATTTATATGTTCACATACATATTCATTATTTCGTGATAAACTATGTATTCTTAGAGCAGTCAACTAAAATGTGACAGTAACGTGCCTAGGCCCAAAGATTACAGAATGTAGAACTGTAAATTACTTCGACTACACTGCATAAGCAATTTACAACACACTTATAGGATCTTTTCAGTTAATTGAGGTTATGAGAAAAATAATTATCAATTAATGATTTAAAACAAAAGAAAAAAAATTTTTTAAGCCTGACAGACTATAATTTAGCAATAGGTATGAATCTAAAATAGTGTGTGTGTTATGCAGTTATTTACATTAGGGAAGTACAAACAGCCTGCAGGCGACATGCGGCCTACAACTGCAAGATAATACAGCTTGTAGCCAGGTTTTGTATTTAGGTGCTTTTGTGACTTTTCATTGACTTAGCCTGTAACAGCTGACTGTGGTGACTTTCCACTTGATGACAAGGTAGTGATTCTCTCTCATTTTAATATTGCATATCGCATAATACAATGTTGGTTTATACTACAAAGTTGGATAGAAAGTGTCACTTGATATTTCACTTTTTGCTTTACTCAAGTAGGGTTGCTTTCAGCCTTTAGCTTACTACGTCTGCAGCTGGCGAGACTACCCGGCTGGCGAGACTACCCGGCTGGCAAGACTACCCGGCTGGCGAGACTACCCGGCTGGCGAGACTACCACCTGTAGGCAGTCAGTTGTTGTGCCTTTTGTTGAGATTGTCGCCTTCTTTCACCGAGGTTAAGGGTGCTGCTGTTGGCCTTTTGGCATTTTCTGTATACAAAGTGGTATGGACATTTATAGAGAATAGAGAAGACAATCTGCACAAACAAATCATGGAAACTGAACAACTTCCCCATGGAAGACCTAGACGGAGGTGGGAGGAAGAGACAATAGCACGAGTACAGGAAAGGAGAGAAAGATCGAGGAGGAAAAGTACTAAAGATACGAGGTTGAGAAATTTTGCTATTCTGACCTCACCAACAGCAGTGAATGATGATGATGATGATAGAAAGGGGGGGTTGTCCCTATCCATATCGGAGGTGGCAGTTTAGGCAGCAGTGGGGCATGAGTGGGTGGATGCAGTCTCACCTGGCCTGGAGTGCTGCGCTGTCCTGCTTGGCACGTGTGTAGCGGTCATCCGTAGAGCTCTGGTTGTCCGCTAGCGCGGTAACTTGCTGCTGTAGCATCTGTACCTGCAGCAACAAGAACAACCACGATCTTAAATTCCTCACTCACACCATACGCACCCTTAACCGACATTAACACACCTGTATACTGCTTATTACACCTTACAAAAATCACACTGTTTCTGTCCTGCCTAACTGAACACATTGTCCTTCCACAGTACACCACATGTCTTCAGAACTATTCCTTGCTTTATTAAGTTGTTTCCTGCCATCTGTACTAACTACCACTAGTATGAGTTTATTTTTCATGACCACGCCTCCATTTTTTTGGTAAGTATTTCTGTCATGCATACAAACAATGTTCTGCCATTAGATTGCTCTTTAGAAATTATATACGAATTTTGAATATGCCAAAGTTAAACAGCATATCGTCCTGTAACACATTATGTTCAGTCACGAGAAAGTAATAAATTCAGTTAGCACACTATTAGAATATAGCCCTCTAGAAATTATTTGCAAGCATGCATGCATGCTATTCAAAATTTGGCGGTGTAGGCTTTTAGAGAACAACTATCAGCTAAATGTTTCCTCTGCATTGAAACAACTTCATTGCTACTTCTATAAAAATTTTTCTTCGCTGAACAAACAAATATGCAGAGTATGAACATACAACGTTTTCACACAGAGAACCAACCAGGGACTCAAGTACTGGATCGCAGGGATAGCCAGGTTCTTGGAACTTCATAAACCAGGACAGTCTCCTACAATTAAGTACTAGCATAACATTTAAATACTAACTATGCCTTGCCTCATTGCAACCATAACATTTAAATACTAACTACGCCTTGCCTCATTGCAACCATAACATAAAGATAAATAAGTTTATTAGAAAAAAAATTGCTACTACAAATTTGGGTTATGTCCCTGCAAACGAAGACTTTTTAAATAAACTACTTGGTAGCATAAACACTGTTACACTAAAATATTATGTTCCTGTGCACCTAAAATAACAAGGTTATACAGTGCTACATGGAAACATTACTTAATGAAAACTAATAAATAATAATAATTTTTATCATTTTCAAGTTGTTGGGGCAAGAATGCATTGGCAGAATTTTTTGCAAGTCCTGCAATGCACTATTTGGTCCAAAACAATACTGTGTGTTGTAATATAGGCTTGCATGCAGCACAAATTGAATAAATATCAGGAGAGGAATGTTTTAGCAACATCCAATTGTAAATAAAAATATGGTCACATATTACATATTGAAAAAACATTATATATATATATATATATATATATATATATATATATATATATATATATATATATATATATATATATATATATATATATATATATATATATATATATATATATATATATATATATATATAATATATATGATAGCTTATGTAATCAGTACTTAGCAAATGTAAATTTGCTTGTAATATTACATATTGAGGACACAAAGTGTTGCAGAATGATGTGGTACCTGTTTTTTAGCATGTTTCCAAAGTAAAAATAATAATTATTTAATTAAATTTTTGTATTTAAAACAGAAGAGTATTTTATAAATATTTATCTCCGATACCTGGAAAAAGACAATGATTTTGATAAAATATTGTTGAAATATATTGACAGTAAGATTTATGTAGATGATATAATATATTCATTTCAATATAGATATATCAATAATTTTTCCAATATCCCTATTACTGACAACCTCATACATAAAGACAGAACAAACTGCAATGACACCACTTCAGCCTGTAAAGTGGCAACAGATTATCAGACAGGTTTGAGTATGTTGCAGAGAAAGTACGAGTGTATTGAAAGTGGTCCAGTTTACACTGGGTTCCAACCAAATGGATACTGAGCAATGGCTGAGCTCACACACGCCATTACCAGCTGAACCACTCCTCACGCGTGAGTAACACACATCCCGTGATCACTGCCAACCAGCGGCCCAAGTGCCTCGCAGTCTGTGGTGAATATAGACTAAAATACTACTGCAATTCAAACTTATCATTTATTATCTGTTTTAAATAAGTGTCTGGGCCTGACACGAGGCAGCTCTGCACACGTGCACATACACACACGCACACACGTGTCCACAGCACTATCACATGGCGTCCCAAGTACAGGCAACTACTCTCGGGGACAAATTAAGGCACAGCTTCACCCCTTAAGCAAAAATTCTGTTTTCGCATCACAATTTCAGATTCACAGTAATTTCCGACAATGTACGATTATAGAAAAATTACACATTACGAGTTGTTTAATATTTTTGTGTGAAATTTAATTATAAGAAGTAGAACATATTTATATTTTATTAATAATGTTATGGGCTGCAGATGGCACCGGGCTGCAGCTCTTGTTATGCGCGGCCTGGGGTGATCTACCTCGTCCCTCCCCTCACCCAGACGCACTCGCCACCTCGCTAGCACCTTCCTTCCCTCCTGGGGAAGCCCGGGAATGATTGACCGTGGCGAGACCTGGCTGACGTCACAGTTCCTCCTCCTCCTCCCTGTGCTGAGGAGTGGACAAACATACAGGAGGCGTAAGAATATTCTGGGAATTAGTACACTCAGCACAACTAGGGAATTAGCTAGACTTCTGGATAACTGCCTACGACTATCAATACGGTAGCGGTCCAGCGGCAAGGAGTATTTGCGGAAGCCTTAAGGCTGAGTGCAGTAACTGGGGCATGTCAAGAATACTGACGACGGGAGATTACGAGGCGGTGACGGATGAGGTGTTTGTGGTGTGAAAGGACGAGAGGGCGTGAAACCTGACGAGAGAAGCCTACTGTGGGCGAGGGCTCCTCTGAGAACTCCAGAACATTGTGGACTGGCGGTACATAGACTAAACTGAGGTGGGACTCAGATGACATTTAATACAGATTTTTACTGTAAATATTGGAACTGTACTATTTGGATACATAATTTATATAATAATTTAATGGGTTTTGATACACAGTTTATTGGGACTGATATTTATTTCTTTAATTTCATCAATTTCTTTGAGGTAACAATAAATTGTATTAATTGAAGTCGTTAATTGTAAACAGTAAACAGTATCAATTTGTTGTGAGATGTTGAGTCGAGAATTTTGTTTGTAGTTATTGTAAATAAAATTAGGAAATTGTAATTTACTCTTTTATTCAATTAAGACCTCCATCCCTTAACGAACTTTGTTTCGCCTACTGACTGAGAGAGAAAATTTGACAATACGTTCTCAACTTTTTACAACAAGCAGGTAACACACAATTAAAATTATGTACAAAAATATTAAACAACTCATAAAATGTCAATTTTCTATCATTGTAAATTGTCAGTAATTACTATGACTCCAAAATTATGACATAAACACGAAGATTAACTGCACAAGGGATGAAGCTGGGCCTTCAGACTCGTGCCAACCAATCGCATGGCTGAATGGGAAGATGAACTGTGTCAGCAGCGTCTTATCTCTTATCCTTTAGTACATTAGAAAAATTATCTATGTCAGACTTTGTTCAATCTGACATCATCCTCAATAGATAAGCACTTCTGACACTGATCATTCTATAGTACTTACCTTTCTGGGGAAACAGAGATAACATTTCTTGGCCGTTATATTTAATGAATAAAAGTGAATTGTGGTTTATATTTTCATATTAGTACTTTAGCTTAGTATTTAAACATAATTAAACAATGCATAAACTGCTTTCAAATTTGATACCACAAAAAAAAAATTGCAACAAACAGAAAGTTAAAAAGAGGATAATTTATACGTAGTAGTAGTTGGTTCGGGGGAGGGGGGGAGGGGGAGGGTGTAGTGGCACAAATATATCTTAGTGTTTAACAGAAGAAAAAGGCTTTGGCACAGCGTGGGGAAGTGATTGCAAGCAAGCAAGCAATGGTAAACAGTATTTCTATTTGTAGTTAACTTATGAAAGAATGTCATTAACGTACTGGACATAGGTATTTTGTTTTTGTCTCATTATTTCATTATTATAAACAATTTGCCTTTACATTATCAATTTTGAAGCAAAAACATAAACTGTCAATTAAAAAAGGGCACACTAGGCATACCCACCATTGATGCTGCAATTAAAATGTGAATATTTGCAGTGAACCATTTTTTTTTTTTCTTTTCACCTTTTTGCTAATTCTACTTGGAAATAAAAATGAAGCAAGAGAAAGCTTAGAGAGATATAAATTAAAATTTTAATATAGTCTTTTTATAAAAGTAGGTTATAGTTCCTGCCTAGAAACAAACTTGTATGCTATGTCTGACCGAGTATTTCTTGCATGATAGCACCCAGGCTCAGTCAGGAAACATGTTTAAGGCCTGAACATATGCTTCTACAGGAGCCAAGGAAACTAGTCACTTCCAACTATTTATCATGTCGGCTACTTTGTCCATTTTGAGTTTGTAACAAACCCTATCAGGGCATAGGCGTACGCAGGGTTAGGTATTGGGGGGTGCAAACAGTAAAATTAAGGTCCACTTTTACTAGATTATAAATACAAAGTAATAATATATTTTAACATATTAATAGCAAAATAATCATAAACTATATTAAACTTATTTTTAATTTGGCGATATTTCAAACATGCTGACTGTCTAGTGAAAATATGAAATTGGCAAGATTCATTTTTTAGTTTCCTAATGTGACATTGCAAAGGGGGGAGGAGTTTCAACCCCCTCCCCTATCCTCGTGCACACCTGTGTTTCATTCAGGGTCTTATTTTGTTTCAGATTATGAAACTTGCAAACAATACTATGGAAACTTATGGTTTAAGTTATTGCGGTTATTATTTGTGCCTATATAAATCACCTTTTATCTAGTCTAAATTTCCTTTGCAACTCATACTCATAGGCGAGCCAATTTCATTTTTTTTTTATCTTTGTATCGCAGAGATTAAAATCCTAGTAACGTTAATAATCATGCTATCCAAAATTCTTAAATAATTCCCATTGTGTATATTTATTTTATAAAAAGTAAACATGATTCTTCATATTTGTCTTCTAGTGGAAGTTACAATGCCACCTGGCTAAACTGACTGAAGCGCACGCAACGTGTCATTATGTGTACCATCATGCGACCGTGTGAAGAACGAAGGCAGCAAACCACAATGTGAATGTGGTGATCATCTGCGCATACGCATCTGCTTAAGCAAACATTTTTATTTTTGCATTTTTTTTTTTTCTGGTTTTCTGTAAATGAATTTTAGCATTTCCAAGAATTTTGCTGGGATTGTAATAAATGTTGAAGTAAAGAAAATGTCCAAATGCAGAGAGCCTTGTTTCTTCACACACACACACACACGCACATATGGGTCAGCTAAAACTTCACAGTGTTGGGTAAGACATCCATCCACCTGCTTTCCAATGCACGTATGTCATTTTAAAATTTTAAATGCCAAGTTTTTAACTTGGCTACAAACTGCACTCCCCGCCACCTCTAGCACAATTATCTTTCTTCCCGCACAAAACATATATGTTGTAAGTTCAATTAAAATAAATAGAAAAATATACAATAAATGACAGTGTGTGTGTGTGTGTGCGTGTGTGTGTGCGTGTCTGCACGTGTGTGCGTGTGTGTGTGTTGGAATGCAAGAAATAAACAATTGTTCACATCCAGGGGCGGATCCAAAAGAGGAAGGGGCGTTAACATCCGCTCCCCAAAATCTCAACTTTGACATGGAAGTGTCCTGTAAAAATATCTTAATTGTTGAAAATAATTCTTTCATTTGAATAATCTAATTTTTTTCCCTACAATTATGATAAGACAGTGCCCTTCTCCCATGCTACGAGTCTGAAGCCTACACCTGCACAATCCCCCCCCCCCCCCCAACCCACACACGCGCAGATAACGTCTATAGGCTTTTCACATTAAAGTGAGCACTTTTTTAAGGCCCTCCCAACAGTCTTTAACCACTAATAGATATATCTTATTGCAGCCTTGGGCGTTAACTTCTGATAGTGGTGGAATGTAAACACTGTGTTTTTTGTACACATTGCAATATTCATATTTAAAAGCAGCAGGAAGATAGAAATTGGGTGAAAGTAAACATTTAGAAGGGCCTTAAAAAGTGCTCACTTTACAATGAACAGCCTATAGATCCTGTTACATGCAGCGTTACCAGACCGTACGGATTTCCTCCATACTATTTATCACATGACCGTACCTCAGCTCTGGCCATACTATTTGCCCGTAAACTATTCAAAATCTATATTTAATGTTTATGCAACCAATTTTCGTAACAACAAAATGCATCTTTTTCCTTATTTTACATATTTCAGTGGAAAAAAATATTACATTCCATTACAAATAAGCATGAATGCGTGAATTACTCTGTTCTTTTTGAAGCTCAAGAGTATTTGCATTTTATTTAAAAATAATGAGTGTAAGTGAATGAAGTCCGAAACAAAACAAGAACTATTGCGTCTGGTATGAAACTGTAGCAGTATTACTTGAATTGACGCTGCGCATTGAGTGACATAATGTTTGGGAAAATGTATATTTTTCAAACATTATATGTAGCATTTTTCTTGATTTTATTAAAACCGTTCCTCGAGGTTAGAAATCGTACCTTTTTGGGAAAACTGCCGTCCCATACAGGAAATGCATACTGGCAACACTGATTACAAAGATGAGAGAGTGTGGGACAGACGCTCGGTCAGGACAAGTCCGTGAAATGGCGACGATATGTCGACCTTCGCAAGTTAGCCGAGTGGGGTTTTGCCGTTTCGACCGTGACACGAAGGAAACAACAGACGAGCCTCGTCGACCTACGTACAAGATGGCGGCTGTCCTTCGCCAGACAGCGAGCTCGTGGATCGCCGCTGTCTGCTTCTAATTAAACATTTAAACTCGGATCGCACACACTTCCCCCCCCCCCCCCCAAACCAACCATCAGAAGAAACGCTTATTACGTCAAAATTCAGATTTGTACTATATGTATGCGAAAAAATAGCACGAGTATTTTTTTTTTATTAGAGGCAATGACTACTAAAAATATTTATATGGTATTTTATTTATATTGTAAGTAGGCCCTACTTATTTCAAAATGTAACTTCTTAATATATTTTATAAAAAAACAGTTACTTGTATTTTATAATAGAGATGATCTGTATTAAAAGATTTACAAAACTATAGGCGTACTCAAAATGTAAGAAGGGGAATCGAAATGCATTTTCTTAATATAAAGTTAAGTTTGACAAACGCTATTTTACAGAAATTCGCGGACAGCCACAGTTCCAAAATACGCTGACAGCCACAGTTCCAAAATTCGCGGACAGCCACAGTTCCAAAATTCGCGGACAGCCACAGTTCCAAAATACGGAATGTCCTTACTTTCAATTATTTTTAAAATAGCGAAATTTTTTCTGTAGATTACATTCATATTTCTGTAGATTACATCCATATTTCTGTAGATTACATTCATATTTCTGTAGATTACATTCATATTTCTGTAGATTACATTCATATTTCTAGGCAGCGCATACTTTCCAATATAATCTCATTTTTGCAAGTGGTTATTTGTTAGGATTTCACCGAGAACATTGAAATTTATAAGAAAAACACTCCCATGAAAATATAATCAGCACTTGTGAATACTTCATTCCCCCTCCCATTGTTCCAAAGTGCTGATACACACGGAAAATTTAGTTTCCAGTTATCTTGCTTAGTCGCTCTTGAGAAAGTGCCAATATCCGATTTATATCAAATACCCTTATAAAATCCTTTGCGCATATTGATATGGTAACGTGATCAGGCCTTAATTCGACGGCCTGTCTGAACGCGCCATGTAACAGGAATGTAAAGGCCCTTTCACACGATCAAATAATTATGGAATACAATTACTTGAATTCAATTTATTTAACAAAATCACTTCGTTTGCCTTTTAATTAATTGCATTCAATAAGCTTTAAGGCACCACGTGAAAATTTATCACAAGCTTTTTAATGAAACGAGTTACATAAATACCGAAAGAAAATCTGTGGAAATATGCGCGACTCATGCACGACACGAAAATTGGTTTAACCACAAAAAAAAAATGTTTTTTACTGTGCATTTACGTTAAATATGAGTCCTTATTTTGTAACAACTTTAAACATGAGCACGCAGCTGTATCATTGCGAGATTACATACATTAATACAGTCAGAAAAACTGAGATCGGCGACTGACATTTTTGATTCAAGAAAATCTAGAACATGTCCAAAACTAAAATCTTTAAGGAAAACGACAAATTCAAGAAATTGAAAGAGAAAATGGCCGCGATTGTGACGTTCGTACGACGTCATATAGAATTCACTGAATTTACTTAGCGAGGGTGTTTGAAGAAAACTTTGATCGCGTGACGGCCTTACATACGCCGGCGGGCAGCTGGGCTGCTATTGGCCAACCCTGGATGTTGGAACTGCAAGAACTCCACTCCGTCTGCCGAACTGAGGACAAGGCTGCAGTTGTGCGAGATCCACAGCCAATAGAAACCATGACGCCTGCGGAGCAAAACTAACTAAGGAGCCGCCAAGAGGATCGCATGACGGCCTTACATACGCCGGCGGGCAGCTGGGCTGCTATTGGCCAACCCTGCATGTTGGAACTGCAAGAACTCCACTCCGTCTGCCGAACTGAGGACAAGGCTGCAGTTGTGCGAGATCCACAGCCAATAGAAACCATGACGCCTGCGGAGCAAAACTAACTAAGGAGCCGCCAAGAGGACCGAAGGTACTTGCATAATTGCACGGTTGTCGGTCTCCCGCTTCAAACTAAGGCGGGACTATTGCGCGGCTCAATATTGATCAGTTATTTTCTCTATCAGTACTATTCCGAGTAGTCAGATTAACACCATAATGGCGCCATGAGCTTTGTTGTAGGCTAACATATAATAGAACATAAAATTCTTCCACATTAATATGGCTTACCTAACTGTAGAATTTTGATCATAGTTGAAGGCATTTTCTCATATGAATGTGTATTACAGTTTAATTAATCCTGAGTTGCTCTACCACTCTACCCATTACAAGCTCGCCTCTACTCAATTATACACAACTTTTAACTATACGCAATTATAGGTAAAGTGAGAACTTTTGAAGCCGTAATTGCTTTTTCCTTCCAGCCATATTTTATCTTTTAACCACCTTTTTAAATAAATATTACCATGTAAGTAATAAACACGGTGTGTATATTCCTCCGCACTCGTATTTTAACGTCTTAGACTAAAATAAAATACATTTATTGACTATTATTCCAAATAAGAAGATATCCAAAAGTGCTTACTTTACCGCGAATGGCCTATAAGAATAAACACTGCAAGCTAACATAAATAGAATTATGCAGATACCAAGGAAACCCATAAAATTGTGGCTGTAGCTACTCACACCTTCGAATTGGCAGGTTTTCATAGAATGTTCAGAGGACGAGCAGTTGTGGAGTGTAGTCAGATGGAGCCGCTGGCGAAGACTCGGACGACCTGGCGCTCTGCTGGGACCGCCACATTCTCAACATACCGGCCTACGTTCATTACACGCTACCAGCTTCACGACTGAAGACTCGCCGTGGTGTACCCTACCAGTGGCTTCTTCCTCCTGCACCTCCAGCGGAATACCTACACGCTGTTCACGGTTAAGTGAGCACTTTCGAGATCAACCTTAGAAAAAGTCACTGCTCCTACCTGCACATACAGAATGTGGCTGAATTCGAGCGACTAACTTCGTGAGGTGATTCCTTAAGCAAAATCAAGTGGCAAATATATAGGACACCTTGTAACTAAACTAAATATTAAGAGAGTAACAAGTCCCCGAAAATAGCGATTTTGGAATGTATTTTTGCGAAATATCGGAAATCAGGTGAGATGAAAGAACAATTCGTGGAACATTGTTTTATGTTATCAGGATCTTCAACCTCAGAGCAAAGTCGCAATAATAACACCCCCCCTTACGCAAATAACAGGGGTGGCCACCACCTTATTGCCAGCAACTTTGTTATCAGGATCTTCAACCTCAAAGCGAAGTCGCAATAATAACACTCTCCCTTACGAAAATAACAGGGGTGGCCACCACCTTATTGCCAGCAACTTTGTTATCAGGATCTTCAACCTCAGAGCAAAGTCGCAATAATAACACTCCCCCTTACGCAAATAACAGGGGTGGCCACCACCTTATTGCCAGCAACTTTGTTATCAGGATCTTCAACCTCAGAGCGAAGTCGCAATAATAACACTCCCCCTTACGCAAATAACAGGGGTGGCCACCACCTTATTGCCAGCAACTTAGTTACCGTTGGCAATTAAGAATATTTGATACTGCTTTATTGGTCAGTATAACGTACGAAACAAAAATGGTCTCCTTGTTGCAACTGCCTAGGACCCACCGTTTTCGTTTAAAACGCACACAAATATTCTGCTAGATTCCGCTGCCGCGATACAGTGCCTCGTACGTACGCAATACACCATATACAATAGGCGTTTACCTTGTCCGCCACCATTAGCTGTGCTGTGTCACTTAGTGCGCTGTTATGCTGGCAGAAGTAGCAACTTCTTCTAAGGTTGATTTCAAAAGTTCTCACTTTATCGCGAACAGCCTGTAAGCACATGCACGAGTGCACCGCAAAAGCGAGGTGGGCAGAGGAACAAAGGGGATGGCAGAGGAACAAAGGGGATGGCAGTGAAGGAAGCACGGTACTGATGGGCGACACGAGGGCAAGCCGGCCGAGATGACCTCTAACCCCGGCCCGGCCCGACAAGTAATGAGCACAAGTGAAGTGTCCCCTCTCCCCCCCCCCCTATCACCCACTGTGCCCTCTGCTCGCTGCATGGAAGACGTGACGACACTGTGCACCTTGACTGGCCCATAGTGTTTACTATGTCTAGTCTGCGCAGTCAACGAGACTGCCAGCATCCTCTCCGCCTTGTATAGCAGTTTCCTGGGCCCACACAAGGTAGCCGCCTACTCTGAATCCGCTCTAGTTTGTCCGTCACGTCGTCGCGCGGTCAACTAAAAGACTTACCGTCTCTAGTTCCCCCTCTTCCCTGGGAGATCTTAGCTACGCGGACTTATTGTGTGCGCGCGTGTAGGTAGGAGAGTGACCGACAGTGGCACAATGCGAGAGAGAGAGAGAGAGAAGAAAGAGTGAACGCATTAGAACGAGAGCGGGAGTGCAAATGCATGAGAGTGCACATGCATCACAGTGAGACCAAGATTGCAAGTGAGACAGTAACAATGAGAAAGCGCAAGAGAGACAATGCAATGGGAGTACACAAGAGAGACAGTAACGGTGAGAGTACACATGAGAGAAAAAAGGGGAGGGGTTCAATGAGTACACAAGAAAGAGTCATAATTAGAATACACAAGAGAGTGCATGTGTGTGTGCGAGTGGCATGTATTCCTGAAAGCTTTTTAATAAGTGCGTGAAGTTCCACAAAACTCTTACAATTACACTCGAGGGCATCGGACAATGCCAAGGTGCTTATTTGCAAAATAGCAACAATTGAAAATTTTTGTGTGTTGCGTAATATACCAAAAACTATTCGAGCTATTATAAGCGAAACTGCTATGCTGGCACAACATGGTGTCGGCGATGAATTAAGAAGTTTATATCCTGCTAGAATCATCTGAAAAATAAAACCTTTACAGCACATCTCACGAACTACCCAAACAAATCCCAACAAACATGGTATGCAAATAGTGCTACGGTTGTTTCCGTTCGGAACATGTACAGATCGCCACACCGCCACCCCTCCTATACCAGATCCTTTATGTATGACTGGGGACAACTTTCAGAGCCTATACGCCATAACTTAGGACCTTACTTAGTTCCGGTACCACCGCCAAAGGTCTCTAGGAAATCATGTCCCTCCACCAGATTGCCCAACTACAATCAAGCTTCACAGGCCTGAGCATATTTCTACTCTGAGCGGAAATATGGTTATCCATATGGGAGGTTCCACACTGAGAGTCTACTACCTAAGAGAGGGAGATGCCAAACAGCCTTCAGCAACTTCTCACCCGACAAAAGAACCCCCTGTTCTTACTGGTGGAGCTGCAAGCCGAACAGAGGGACAGAGACCCATGTATGCGCTCAGGTGCGCTCACGTGGTGCGCATGACATGAATCCAGCCATTTTCCGTAGGGACCACCTCTAACAGAGTGGCCCGATTCCAGATATGACTTAGAGAGGCCCACCTCCCGGACACTCTCATCCCTTCGCCTCTAACGATTACTCACTCTGGTGGACGGAGTCCTCATTCCATCAGGCTAGGAACATCCGCATATTAACATGCTCGGGTTAACCAATACTGATGCCCCATCAGGGCTGACCCAGATTGAACACGGGCTTGGTTTCGCAAAGCCATCCCCCGAGCAGGGCTGTTCGATATCATAACAATTTAATATCGATATTTTTACAAAGAGTAACTCGGTATTCTTGGTATACCGAAATCATCTATACTGCCGAAATCATCTATATTATCGTTAAATTCCACTATTTATACTATCGTTAAATTCCAGTGGCGTTGAAAATATTGGTATCTTTTGACTTCTGATATTACTGAAAACATTTACGTGATTATGTATCAATACTATCAACAATTATAAACTGCCTCTACGATATGTGACTAAAACACATGTAATACACTACAGCGACAGTAAGCCGCACAGAAACACTGGTGATAGCCTCAAAGCAAAATAAACCACTGTATGTCAATAAATATCCGATACAGACTATCCTGATATCTTAGTGTGAGGACCGAAACAATCGGATAGTAACATCTAACTGACTCGTTGGTCGGTCGAGAACCGCTATTTTACACACGAGCGAGGACCGGATAAAAAAAGAAACATTAACCAGCCAACTTGAACGTTGCATAAGCCAGGCGATGATGTAAAAGAGTTATATACAAACATATAAATGTGTTACAGTTATGCCATATTGTATTCTTATTTGCATACAACAAAACGAGATTAATTGCAGGTAATAACTTTACATCTAGATCAAATCAAGAATGGCGATAATATGGGAAAAGCCGATAGTATAGATAATACCATAAATGTCGATATCATAAATGTCGATAATATCAAATTTCGATGATACCGAACATTTCGATAATACCTTACATTTCGATAGTACCTACCATTTTGATAATATCGATATACCTATATTTTTAAAAGTTACATATTGTTTGATAAGTTATTCTTCATATCGATAATTATCGATATATCGATATTTCTAACAGCCCTACCCTCGAGCTGATCTAGTCAGCTTGCAAGGGGGCATTGGACAACCACTCAGCTCCAGCGTGATTCACAGCATTAAGCGGGCGCATGACTCTTCTGGCGAAATCTGACAGCGATGCTCTCGCGGTGTTGTCAGCAGCTTTGACTGTTGCTAGGCCACAGTCGAATCCTAGGTGCGAGAGCAACCACCTCAACTGCTCTCGCATGTCCTCGAAATGAACACAGTCATTCAGCACATGCTCCATGGTCTGCGGCAGCAGGCAATCTTCGCAGAGTGGGTTATCAATTAGCCCCAGCTCACGGAGTTTCGCCTTGAAGTTACTCGAAATTAACCCCACTTTGTAAGCTACTAGATGCCTCTATTATGAGCTTTTCGGTACACTAAAGGATAACCTCTAGTCCGCCATGTTGGAATATAGCATCCTGTGAAGAATTAAGCTTTGATACAATATCTCGGTAACTTTTCGGCGAATTCCAATCACATCTGCGTACAAGTAATGCTATGAAAGGAAACTTAAAATCATGTTTTACAAATCTCCCCTCAATGGCGGCCTTATTATTTTAATGTAATACGCCACTTCTTGTACAGCATGAAACCAATTATCAAATTTATTTTACTGAAGCATGCTATCACTGCACACACTAAACACGCTAATAACCTCAATTATCGGCCATTTTATAAGACAGCGCCACCAAAAATTACGTTTGGACTACACATCAATAACTTCTCAAGTAATTCCTACCAAATTTGGCGAAATTTTGTTTGCTAAATCGAATTTTTTAGGACATATCAAGTCTTTGACAACTTCATCAAAATTGCTTTGGAATGCAAGTGTAGAGTAAACTAAAATGTTGCACCGATAAGTTATAATTGACTTGCAAACTTTTCATAAACATGATTTCCTTCATTTCAGAGTCTTTTTAACATTAATATTGAATCTAATTCCCGACTGTTGCTAATTTTTTCAAGTGTTTAAATTTTCATTTAACTAGATGCACACAGCCACTGACTTTCAGGGATGTGTGCTTTAATGTCTCGGCATAAATGCTGAATTAACTATTTGAAGAAAAAAATATCAAGATCTGAGTGCTTGACATACAAAATGATTTTCAATACTATGGAATAAGTAGAACCTGCATCATCACAAATTAAAGTTGTACGTTAGAGAAAGCATACTTCAGGTGAGTAGTAAGGAGGATCACTGGAACTATTGTGCTGCCAAGTGTTATAGTTATTTTCCAGTATTGTCTTGACAGTCACTGCTAAAAAGAAATTATTATATTCATTACAGGTATTCACATGTTTATGGTTCCCTCAACGTTAGCATTAACGTAATACACCTTCATACTTCTAGAAACGTTATGGGGTTGCGAGTATAAAATGTATGGGTATGCTTCATCTAACAATCTTCACTTCAGCCCCATGTTTTGGACATAAGTCCCCGTATTTTTTTTATTCCAGACATTACTTAACCACAGCAGCTGCAAGATTTTTGCTCAAAAAGAAAATGTTAAGTTCCACGAAATGTCTACTTCCTCAACCGCCGTGACTTATAGTTTTTCCGCGCCTCTAATTTTTGACATGTTTCGACTACATCCGGTACAAAGAAATGAACGTAATTTACGTCCAAGTCACGACTTGTCCTCACTCGCATGTTCTGTGCATCATTCCCGTCGCTGATCCTGGTGTGGTACACACTGCCACTTCCAGACGATAGAGGGGTTTACTTACACAGTCCTAGTGACGTCAGTACCATTCCACCACAGTGGTCCGACCACCCATCTTCACCACACTTCCGGTTTCATGGTACCACATCCGGGACTGCCTCGCAAAGTAGCCTACTGCAAAAAAAATGGGGGAGCGAGAATTTACCAATGTTTAGTTAAATCTGTTTTTTTCTGGATAAAGCTGGGCTGTTCGAAGAGTAACTTCTGCAGTGATTGTGGGGCCACGGTGGCTGAACAGTTGACTACTCGCCTCCCACCAAGGCGAACAGGGTTCGATTTCCGGCGGGGTCAATCCACATTTCCGCCTGTGGGAATCGAACCGGAAGATGCCGCTGGTTGGTGGGTTTCCTCTGGAATCTTCCCGTTTTCCCCCACTCCTTCATTACGGCACTGCTTCATACATAGTTTCCCCTCATCGGCTCAAGACCCCGCTGTTAAGAGGCGCCCAAATCTCTCCACTATCTACTCGACATGAACCGTAATATCAGCTTACTACACGCGTGGGCTTTGCCTCACAAAATCATCTTCGTATGTATTACGTTATTTCGGAGACGTTAATTAGACATTCACACGAGTCCAATGCAAATCAGAATCAGGCGTAATAAGAGTACAGTTAACAGTGCAGGCGCTCCAAATTTGAGCAGCGCCAGCCACGAACTGCTATTCTTCACATCCCATGCATCAAGCACGTTATGCGAATATTATTGATTGCCTTCTCGTGAGAGGTCCTCGGTGAGGTATTACTTCGCATACGCGATCTGGAGTCTTATTGCCTGAAATAGAGTAAGAAATTTGCAAACAGAGAAGAGTGCACGAGTTAAGACAGTTTCGCCGATTCGTCCGGCTACAACTTAGTCCTTCGTGCACCCGAGCATGAGTCAGTAAGTAGTTCATTGGCTCTCAAGCCAAATAAACCCCGGACCAGGTACCACGGGATTCGGCAATTTTTTTCTTTGCACGGTCCTTACTGCTCGAAGACGTCCGGGGCTTGTCTTACAAGCTGTGCTCCAATGAAAGAAACTCTAAGTGTACACACGGTTGGAGTCTTAACTACTCCTGAAAATTATTCGCGAAATATCCGGGCGTCTAGCGATGAAGTACGGGAAGATAGAAACAGTATTAGGTCCAGTTACCCACTCGTGCCGTATGTCTGCGCGTACGTTTGCGCGTCAATCCCTGTTACATGCGAGGTTTTCGTGACACATCATGGGACATGCTCGCACATGGCAACGACTGTTTCATGTGTGTGTCATGTCTACATCTACATATGGTGCGTCTCGAGGCCGAAGTAAGTGAACCTCACATCCAGTTGCTCCCAGTGTACCAAAAATGCATTCTTTCCTCCTTTCCCTCTTACAAGAGCACTATCTTAAAACGGGACATAGGTTTAACACATGAAAGACAGTAATATCGAAATCGAACAAATTTTGTGGATGAGCTTTTTGGGAAAACAAAATATTGTTATTTTAATGCATTCCATAGTAACTATTTGTTGAAATGACTTTCACATGGACAATTGAAATAAACTAAATAAAACAATGAGACAGGTCGCTAAGAGAAACGTGCAGCGAGCGACACTTTTACTGCAGTCATGAACAAGGACAAGAGGGATGCTAACTAACACAGGAGCAGGAAGTACTCACAGAGACACCGCACCAGCCTATGTGACCTGCAGATGGCGGACCACCACTGCAGCAGCACACCAGGTCACATTGCTGGTCAGGCAGGCTGGGGGTGCAGACACATATCTGTGTCTGGGCAGCCAAGAGGGCACATGGGGAAAACAGAGAAGTTTAAATAAGGAAATAAGAGTAGTGATGGGAACAGGGAAATGGGGAGAACAAGCATATGGAGAGGGGGAAGCGAAGGGAACGAAATGAGAATGCAGGCTGGGGGCAAAGCAAAGGGAACAAACTGAGGTTGCAAGGTGGGGGCAAAGAAAAGTGAACGAAATGAGAATGCAGGGGTGGGGGCAAAGCAAAGGTAATGAACTGAGAATGCAGGGTGGGGACAAAGCAAAGGGGACGAACTGAGAATGCAGGATGGGGGCAAAGCAAAGGGAATGATCTGAGAATGCATGGTGGGGACAAATCAAAGAGAACGAACTGAGAATCCTGGGGGGATATAATCAAAGGGACTGGAGAATGCCGGGGGAGCAAAGGTAATTGGTAGCGTGTATGAGGAAGTGGTTTATACTCACTTGCTCGGCGAGGTCCTCGCACCAGGAGTGCGCCACCGTCTTCTTAACGCCGTTGGCGTGGAGCGGTAGGGCGGTGCTGTATCCGCCGCCCAGGAACTCGAACTGGCCCTCCCACAGGTCTAGCTCGAGATCGGCGTCGCCGTCTTCCAGACTCATGACCCGCGCGAGGCCGTCATGACCCGCGGGGGTGACCACTACGGATGCAGCCAGTCTGCCACCTCAACCACCCCGCCGCATAATGAGTCCTCCTCTAGCTACCTTCCTCAGCTACTGTGTCAGTCTCTCCCCCACCCTGGCTCTCAACTACGTGCTAAGTACCAACTGCACTGCAATCTCAATATAACAAGCTTACACAATGCATCCTTAGGCTATATAGACGACACTGTTTCCAGCAGGCAGTTCTTCAGACACTCGCGTTGCGTCCTGGAGTCCCAAGAGCACTCCTGAGTCCGGAACTTACTTGGATCATCAGGAAGTAAGTCCCAAGGTTAACGTTGCCGGGGCAAGGCACTTCTTGCACGCAGATTCTCGTGTTTTGACGTGGACAAACACAACTTACTCCTAGTGGTTCTTGTTCTGTACAAGTCAGTCTTTCCCAAGATTGTGCTGTTTCGCCGTGTGCGAGTCACTCATCCCGCGCATTCATCAAGCCAGTGGCCTCGCCAGCCACGTCGACCCTTCCGTTCAGCTTAAGTCGGCTGTGGGAAGGACGACCTGCAGCAAAGGGCGCAGTTTTAACACCTACGCGGCGACTTCCTGAGGAATCCCACCACTAATAGCGAAAACACACACGCACACACATATTCAAAGCACAAGTCACAATTTTCGGTTCGGAGACCTTGCACGCAGCGAAATCAACTTTTCTGTACAGAAGCCCCCTCCCCCTCCCCCCCCTTACCAAACATCCGTTACAATAGCGGCAGCGATCGCCTACACAGTAATACTGACTCCGTTAAGAACAATAAGCACATTACTGAAGAATGCTTTATTGACAGGCAGCGTAGCCGAGGTATTCCAACGTGGCATACACGGGATAAATACGGATATATATGCCCCTAGGAATCCTCCTGGTATGCCACTCGTTTAGCATGAAAGTTATTTTATGAAAGTTTCATGATCGGTATTACTAAAGTACAATGAGTTCGGCCCGATATTCGAAAGGGCCAATTGTTCTTAGGTGAAAGGAACCTTTGCAGGATTTTCCTCGGGGGTTTTCACACTTCACCACTTCCTTCATACAACGTCTTTCCATATTTATTATTTTATTTATTTTCAGACTGAAAAAAAAAAAGGTAGGTTTCATATCCCGATAAGTATTTTTGGCGGGTAAAACAGTTTCAAACTAATCCTGCAAAGATACTGTCGATGTTTCTGTTCAACCTATTCAGCCTCAGTAATTTCACACACAGTTTACCCGATACAAAGTTGGTCATCAATCAGGCCCTCCCAGTGATGAGTGAAAAAAAAAGGGGGGGGGGAAGACACGTTATACTGTACCAGAACCTATATATCGAGAAGCTCTAACAGATGGAAATTAAAACGCTTTGGCATATTCTGTTATTTTAGAGTACGTGTATAGCATCGCAGATCATGTTTAAAAAATATTATATCCTTCATAAAAATTTAAATTCGTAACATTGCTAGAAAATTTCTAATTATTTAAACAGATGACCAATGGAGAGCGAACAACGCCTTTACGCCCTCTTATGTGCGGTTCTGCGCCAATATGAGACCAAGGACTTGGTCGCGCCTCACTCCCTGCATTAATACATAAACAACTATTTGTTTGGTTCTCTGCAGGATATTATCTCCTGTGTGACCGTTTCCACTCCAGAGTTTTCTGAATATGTTGTTCCCACCCTTTAATATACTTCACCCAAGCAGCACTGAATAACTGTTACAAACAATAAATACGCGAGTACTACTTCATTACTACACCGCACGAGCAATTCTGTGGCCATCACATTGCTCTTCAATAACACACGCCACTAAACTCCCTCGCATAACAGACAACTAATTATCGCCAAGATTTTTTTTTAGGTTTGACTGTAAAAAGTTTTAATCTGTTTTAATTTGCCCAACAACAAGTTTAATTCCCAACTACTCACAAATGTTGGATATGCTAGTGGTAGAGTTTTATCTCAGCCCCCCCCCCCCCCCCTCAGCCACCCTCCCAGGACCGACTCTAGAGGCAGCACCCCTTATGTTGACTTCTCGCGTGAATAATGAACAAATTAAAATGTTAAAGTGTATCGTATTGTATTGTAAAGGGCTTTTACCGTCCCTCGGTTTTATGCTTGAAAGATAAGCACAGGACAGGTTACTCTGCTACAGCCCTTGTAAGGAAACTAATATGTGCATCAGTTTGACGCGATATGAGGGAATGATGGCGATCTTGAACCGAGATGAACTGCACTCAGTCGCACAGGAGCGGAACTGTCGCTACGACATGGAACGACTGACTGAATACAGCGGCGGCTATTATAAGTTTAGACTAAATACGAGCTGCAACTACTTTACTTACGTCTGTACATGTATCCAGAGTCGACGAACGTGTTTGCTCGCTCATAGCTTCATTTTCGAAAGACAAGAACTTTTGTGAACGAAATACTTATACCAACCCGGCAGTAATATTGGTAACTATATTGAAATGTGGTCAGGGAAATACAGGATGTCCACTGAAACCTTCCAATACCATATTTTTCCACCGCTGACAATCATTAAAGCAGAATTAAATTACACTGAAATTGAAACAGATCAAGCAGGCAGGTCAACATTTTATTCAGCTAATCTATATTTCTCATTGACTTCACATATAATTTATTTTGTACATATAGTTCTTATATGACTTGGCAAAAAAAAAAGTACCATTGCCAGTTCGCTAATTTAAAAATTTAAATTTTAAATCGTATATGTTTATAATTACACTAACCTGTGTCCACAGGGCCAACAACTTTTGCAGGGTAGCAAATTATTTAGATTTTCCCTGAACGAGGTGAAAATTCCTTGACATTTTCCCGACTTTTCCTTGTCACTTGTAATACCCTGACTTTTCCCTGTGGGTGGACACCTTGGTATGGGCTGTTCACGGTAAAGTGAGCACTTTTTAAGGTCCTCATAAATTTTTCCTTTCGTGCAATTTTCATCTTCCTGCTGCTTTTAAATATTAACATTGCAATGTGATCAATAAACATAGAGTATACATTTAACCACCACCAAAATGTAATGCCTTGGCTGCAATAAGACATATTTATTAGCGGTTAATGCCTGTTCAGAGGGCCCTAAAAAGTGCTCACTGCCTCGTGAACAGCCTACATATATACACAGACACCTCAAAGGGCTTGTTTACGTGAACGATGTTCAAACATGAAATCCTATCGACATCGTCAATGGCCGAATTCCATTTGGTACTGGATAGTAACGGAGGAACGGTGTTATGGTGTCTGGGTTGGAGACTATACTTCCGGCTGAAACTGCTGACGTGCAGGTCAGGCAATCTCAGTAACAGCAGACGACGCAACATGGCGGCGATGGATAACGAGCAAGTCACGTTATTGTTACATGCAGAAGATGTAGATGGAAAGTATAATTTCGCATTCTTCGATCTCATCACAAATTTATGAGCCAAACAGATTAGAATGAAAAGAAATAGTATCCATCCCTGTTTACAACACGTTTAAGCCTATCATTTGATTCCTACTGAATACACCTGACGAGTGTTTCACCTGGTTCCAGTACTAAGCGCTACTGGAGTGCGAATTTTTACTGATGGAGTTCCCTTTGGCATGCTACTGGTCAGTGCTTCCTGTACCAAGTGTGAGAGAGTCGTACTGACAGGTCACGGCACGGCACGGCACGGCACGGCGTCCTCTGACGCGGACTCTATTTACTGATGGAGTTCCCTTTGGCATGCTACTGGTCAGTGCTTCCTGTGCCAAGTGTGAGAGAGTCGTACTGACAGGTCACGGCACGGCACGGCGTCCTCTGACGCGGACTCTATTTACTGATGGAGTTCCCTTTGGCATGCTACTGGTCAGTGCTTCCTGTACCAAGTGTGAGAGAGTCGTACTGACAGGTCACGGCACGGTACGGCGTCCTCTGACGCGGACTCTATTTACTGATGGAGTTCCCTTTGGCATGCTACTGGTCAGTGCTTCCTGTGCCAAGTGTGAGAGAGTCGTACTGACAGGTCACGGCACGGCGTCCTCTGACGCGGACTCTATTTTCTCCTCTACAGTAGCACGCTAGTGGGTAGGAAGTCGTGCGAGTGCAACACGAGCGATAGTCGACGGCGAGTTAAGATGGCGGCGGGCCTCACTTCCGTCTTTAGACCGTGACGTCACCCCACGCGCCTGGAAACTGCGCCGCCATTGAGCGTGGGCCTCGTCGATTTATTCACGCGCCAGTCGAGTAAAACTGGGCAGTTACTAGAAATGTACATATACAACAAATTAACTACTTTCTACACTTGCACGCTTAGGAAATAAAAGGGACGAAAAGCAAAAATATAACTTTTTATCACTATCCACAAATGTTTACGGAACACTTTTAATTCAATGTTAAGTCACGGGACTACTTTCCCTCCATGTCGTAACCAATGTCATTGGAGGCACTCACCCCTATCAGTATGGCAGTTAACATACAGGTTATCCACGGTAAAATGAACACTTTTGAGGTCCTAGTTACTTTTTTCCTTTCAGCCATTTTTTATCATTTAAACACCTTTTTTAAAAATACATATTGCAATGCATGTAATAATCACAGTGCGCTTATTCCGCCGTACTCTTAATTTAACGTCTACGGCTACAATAAATTATCTTTATTGACTATTATTCCAAATGAGAGGACTTTCAAAAGTGCTCACTTTACCGTGAATAGCCTATACAGGTATGTACTACAGCCAATACGCGATTTCTTGGCACTTTCGAAATAAACCTCGGAAGAAAACACCCATTTCGTCGGTCGTCCCGAGTTGTACCTCGTAAGCTGCCGTGATGGGGCGAAGTCCCGGGAGACGAGCCACTCGCGACGAACGTCGAGAGAACGATCATGCAGGACCGCATGCCGGGAATGTGTCTGAATGATCGGGCAGCGTTCACTTCCTCACGTGCCTGGAGTAATGAGCGCCATCAGCGGAACCTGGATCCGTGTGCGAGCCGCAGGGGAAATACCCGTAACAGCAACGTGAGGTAAACGAGTCTACTATTATCGCCTCCGAAGTAGGACTTCCAGAAAATAACAGAAAGTTAACATACGAAGATTCATCAATAAAGGCATGTGTGCACAAGCGGCGTGTTTTCTTGGCCAGACTGGACTGCAAGCAAATAAAGATTTACACACAGTTCAAAATTAGGTGAAAACAGCTCGACCGTTAGGCGAGTCGCGGGTGAAGGAAGGTTCTAAAAGATGTCAGATCACATCCTGAATATTCGCAGGGTACTGCACCTTGTAATCGCGGAATTATAGAGGGGCTTCAAACAAGAAGAGATTAAGGACATGTGTGAGCAAATGGATAGCAAAGAGGTCAGATGAATGTAATCCCAAGTTTCTGGAGAAGGTAGAAGTTGAATACATAGAGGTCTATAAGCATGACCAGTATAACTGAACTCTCACAAGCGAACTGTGGCTGGCACTAGTCGAGGTTCGCGTAGGTAGAGCGCGCCAGGACAGCTGGTGTGTGGCAACTTGTTCCAGTCAAGTTCGAGATATCGAATATTTTGTTCGCACGGTGTAGATTCCTAACCTTGCATGCAAACACATGTTTACATATGAACGAGCAGAGAAACAAAACACTGGCACCCACTGCCAACAAAACTTCCAAGTGTACACTCCTCTTAACACTTTCAGTTCTGCGCATACTTACAAACTATACGCCGTTCACGGTAAAATTTGTACTTTTGAAAGCCCTGCTTAAGATCTACTTGTATGCATGTTGTATATTCTTCCGCCTTATATAAAATTAACATTTCCAAGGGCCTAGTTACTTTAATCGTGTGTCGGTCAAGTGAAACTGTGAAATTATTAATAAAGTAAACATTTTTTATAAATCTGCTAATTTTTACACACTGAGGCGTTAAAAAAATATATAACACATAAGAAATAATTTAAAATAATCATAAACGTTTGCCTAACACTTTTTATTCGACGTTAAGATATGGAACTACTTTCCATCCATCGTTACCAACTTTATCGGGCGCATGTCACTCACTGAGCCCATTAAAATATATGCTGGCAGGGGCAGTGAGGTTTTTCTAAAGTTGGTTTCAAAAGTGCTCACTTTATCGTGAAAAGACTTTAGAAGTGAGTAGTCTATACTATCTAGTCTACCACAGGAGCATCGGATCTATTGGTCTGTACATTTTCCACTTACCAGAGTCCTATTGGTCAAAATTACACCGGGCATTATTGCCATACACATACATTTCATTATTTGCTGGCTACTTACTGGCCAATGAATTGGGCAAACCTACTGTTTCCCAATCAATCACAGTGACATGGCGCATCTAGTCTATCCTAGTCATTTCCCGTAACTGATTAAAAAATACATTTTTGTTGGCGAACATTACAAGAGAAGTGATACAGTGTTCATGTTAGGTCGACAAATAACTTGCGAAGCAACGCAAGTATATCCGTGTGAGCTATAATCTATTTGCGATTACGTCACGCTTTTCGAATCAAACTTTTGAAAAATCATCCCATGTATGGCGTGTTTGGTTGTATCCTAAACATGGCTGCACGTATTACAAACGTTTTATTGTGTGTTAACATAAAGTGCCGTATATTTGAGTTAAAATGAACACACGCACTTATATTCTATCTGTAAGTTATAACAATTAAGTTATAGTCAATATGAATAAAGCAGAGAGGAAACACTTTTGTTGGTAACGGCTGGTAAGAATTAGTCCATATAGAAAATAATATTACCCCGACTTCGCACGACTTCGGTGAACTGTCCATTTGGTGTGATTTTCTAGAAGTAGTAAACTTTGTTTGCACGAGTTGAAGGAGTATCTTGGGAGAACTTAGCAGGGCTTCAGGAAATTGTGGAGTAACTGTGAACAGTCCACATGTCTTCAGTGACTAAGAAATGCGTCCATCAACCGTTGTCCGAGCCCAGCTCGGACATAGTGTTAAACTTCGAACATTGGACACGCGGGGCCATGGCATCATGTCACGTGCACCAATCGGCATTCCGACTCAACCGAAGGAAATGCAAACTGCAGCTAATAATCATGGGTTGCCGTGGTCTTCTAGCCGCGAGATGTAGAAGAGATGGGACTGCATCTTGTCGCCGCAACACTAAGTCGCGTGGCGACGAAGAGAGAGAGAGACAACAAAGACCTGTATGATCCTCCCAGAGGAAGCCGCGAGCGAGAGAGTGAACTGCCAAGGCCAGGTTACAGCACCTGTCACTGGGCCTTCACTACACCTGGTTCACGCCTAGCACTCTAGGTCAGATGCAGTGATTTTCATGTTCTGCGCATATCTGTAACATTATCTCAGAAATGGCCGTCACTATATTCTCAAAATCACTTGCCCCTACAATGATGTTCTGTTCGTTCACATTTGGTTTTAAAACAAAGAAATTAGTTTACAGTGTATTTGCGTCATAAATCAGTCGAAAGTAGTATACTACAATATCTAGACATTTGAGTAAGTGTGATAAACTTGTCGTCGAGGCTGATCTTGTGGAAGGAGAGCAGAGCAGTCCAAGACTGGGACACGAAGAACTTACCACGCAGCTGGCACGAGCACTCTACCCCATCCTGCCGGCCCACATTAAGTCAACACTTTTTAAAGCCTACCTTCGCTCTTTCTTGCAGCCCGTTCTGTATCCTGTGACAGTCACATCACAATCCACCTAGTGACTATTGCCAATACGTCTAGCTATGACACTGCTTATTTATCTTAGTGATAGGAGATAAAATGGAAATAAGTAACCAATTGAATCACTACACGTCTCATAAGTTGACATTTCGCTCACAAACATAGACTTCTGATACATCATTTTATACAAGTAACTAAAAGTAAAGAAAATTCTTCGAATGAAAAGGAAAATAAGTTAATACAGCACCAACTAAAATTTTATATTTCTAACGCAGTGATATTTTGTTTGATCAGATTCATGTTTCCCAACCTTCCGTGAGAACCGTTTACACTTTCCGTAAATGCCAGTTGATCCAGTTTCAGCCTAAAATAAAAATATTTCCTTTGAAACTGTGTTGAACTCTTAAACAAATCTGTCAGCCGCGCGCAAACAAGCATACGCACGCTTTGTGTGCGAGTGAGAGAAAAGAATTTCAAAATGCTACATATACACGATATATATATATAGTTAGTGTGTGTGTATGTTATACATAAAGTGAGTGTTATACTGTGGTGAGCTCACAGTGAAGGCGGTTCCTCACTGTTGCGTGCACACTCATCATGCCACGTGGGATGTTGACGTCGTCTCCTGGGAACACGTGAGGTGAGTTGGAGGGCGAGCAAGTCCACGCAAGCAGGCAGACCTTCATTACTAAGCTCAGCTCAGCTCGGCACAGATAACGTAACCTCCTGGTAATGAACACTGTTACCACAGCGACAGCCCTTGCCAGCTGTTAACACCGACACACTACTAACTATAGTTAACACGCCCCTGTATCCCCCCCCCCCCCACACCCCATCGCCAACTAACACACTCCCTTTCAACGACATATCTACAGTGCCCCGTACAACGTGCATATAGTCTACATCATCAACTTGATATCTTCAAGTCAACGTGTGGTCAGGCCAGGACTGCTCCATCTAACGCCGACAAATGCCTTACTCTCCTCACTTTCCTGGGCTTTCCAAATTCTCTTTGTCACCGCGCTATACCCGAGCATTAACATTTCTCTTTAAGAAAAATAGATTTGCTCATCAATGAGTATTATTCTAAGGTAGCAGGAGCAGGGTTCCTAACGTTGCCACACTATACAGCAAGCAGAACTCAGTAGCCGGTATCATCAATCAAAAAAATTATAATTACTGTGGTTGTACGCAATCAAGAAATAGTAATGCACTAATGTTTACATGCTTTGACTACCGATCTTATGCACATCCATTGCAGTCATGAAAGTTATTTTTGTAACTAAAATAGTATGTGCATAAAATGAATTTTTAATAATAATTCTTTACCACTGGTAGAAATACTTTTTTTTAGATACAACCATAGTAATTATTATGTCCGCCCCACTTCACTAACGATTTATTGCAAAATGTGATTTCTGAAGCACACACAATCCCGGTTGGAATCAGGGGTGCCACAACCTAAGAGTATATTGTTCTATTATGTACTTCGTAACTTCAGTGTGTTTTCCACGGGAGACATGCAAGAGGGGCTATGTCGTGTGAAACCCCTTAGCTCTCAAGGTGTCTTAACTTTATAATGAGCTTTACATTGCCACAAATATGTGCGCTGTAATTACCAAAAATAATTATACATTTAAATATTTTAGGAAGTTATTTCCCTTTTAATTAACACGTGCTTCTACGTCACTTACGCAGATTTTAACACCCCTACTGAGAAAGTATGTCTTCGCCACTGGCATGCCGTATCTGGAAACCTGTTTTACAAACGTCCTGATTAGGAATATCTGAGGACATGCTACAGTTGTTAGATACTTTTAGAGAATAAAATAGGTTTGAAGGAGGGTAGAGGAGGGGGTAGTGGGAGGAGTTAAGGAGGGTGACGAGATTGTATAGTGGTTGAAGTGAGGGTGAGTGGTGTTGACAATGGTAATGAGTTCAGAATATTACCAGGGGGTGGTAGGGGGATACCTCTTAAATCCAATATGGTGGTCCTGACATTCGGTTACATAATCGATATTATATCACGATCGTATGCGCCTTGGAAAGACGAGTCCGATTATGTATAACACTCAATAAGACTTTCAATTTTTGATTTATAACAATTCATTTAAATTTAAAAAAATTTTAATTGATTTTATTTCACCAGTTCCTCAGATTCCTCAATGTGGCTGATGTTCGGGATTTCTCAACTACAATGAGGAATCGATCTGCCACATTGAGGAGGGAAAGTGATTTTTTGGGGTAGAACTAGCGATTTTGTAGGTAAAATGGGCGTCCCAGGCCGCCGGCAGCGGCCGTGACGTCATGACAGGGCATGCGCCCCCGAAGTAACAAACACAAGCCTACTGCTGTTCTGCTTTTCGCACAACTGTCCTCTGGTTTTATGTATTTTTCTGCGGACTGTGGAAGGCTAACAAGTCACGAAATGTCCTCCTATAGCCAAGGGTCTTGCGAAAAGTCCTGCTTTTACACACAAAACGGCCATTGTAAGTTTATATTATTTACACATACAGTGAGTTTTAAGAACTAATTTGAAATATATATATATATATATTTTTATGAATGGTACGCAGAAAGTATCATTGTTGTACAAAGATATTAATGTTCTTGTCATTTTTCAATCACGACTTGTATTTACAGCACTGCAATGCCTGGAAGTTAACCACATTCATTTTATTATAAATCACATTTCTCAGTGACAAGTGTCCTGCTTCATGTATTAAAGTCTTGGTCACCTTAATGCTCGGGCATTGCTTCATCGATGTTTCTGTCAAACCATACCCACTACCAGGGGGCAAAAAAAAAAACTTGTTTTTGTTTTTGAATGGAGACGGCAGAGACCGTGTTGTTAGAATAATATATCAATGCTGAGATTTACACTGACTACAATATATTTAGTAAATTTCTATTCAAAAACTAAAATAAGCGAATCAGCAGATGGCACGATTCCAATACAAAAAACAATATTAATTTTAAACTTACTTCATTGCATTTCAATCCCTGCAACAATGAGTCCTGTCTTTACTATAAGAGGGCTCGTACTGTACTAGGTAAATCTGCGTTATTTCTTCTTTGGTAAAACAAACGTTTGTTGAGATTTTATTTTAAATCTGTTACATCTAAAAAAATCATTTTTTTTGCATTGTGGTCGATATTATATAGGCGTAATTACTAACAAAAATGTTGTAGTTTAAATAACGAAAAAAATATTTTATTTTATTTTTCTCAAAACAAAAATCTAGCTAATGTGGCCTTTTTACATAAACCACCACAAAATCTTGAGCAAGAAATGTTTAATTTGTGCATTTTTGTTAACAATTTTCACCCATTTATCTCTTTGGATACATTTATATCTTTCAGGTTTTGATTTCGTCATCACACATCGGGCATCGTTCCAAAAAAAATATGCTACCGGAGGGAAAATAAAGTCGATTTTCAAGAGTCAGTTATGTGGGAACCAGAAATTTCAGATAAGAATACTTTTAGCGAACAGAGGTGCGACTACATACGGGCTCGAGGCGATAACAGCCAACACGTTTTGAATTGTTGCTCAAGCTGTCCGGTATTGGTTTATAGTAAGTTGCTCAAATACTACTCGCGTTATCATTTGGGGTTGATTCGTATCATGTCAATTTTGTACCACTTGCCTAATTCAATTTTAATTTTAATTTTGGCTTGAAGAATCCCTTCATATCACCACGTTCCTTACGAATCAAATATTAACAAATTAAGTCTACATTAAGGTGGGGACGAGGCTATAAATCCTTCATTATAAACAGGAACATGTGGTAAAATGCAACTATTAAATGGTACACAGTTATCCCAGACACGTGTGAACTGCTATTGGCAGTGCAGAGTTGAGAGACATTCTGTATAGTTGGCATACACGCCTTACAGCCGGTATTACACGATATCTGCTGCCGTACATAGTCTTGCACCTTGCCTGGAGAACGAGCCGGTATACCAGACGTGTGAACTGCTATTGGCAGTGCAGAGTTGAGAGACATACTGTATAGTTGGCATACACGCCTTACAGCCGGTATTACACGATATCTGCTGCCGTACATAGTCTTGCACCTTGCCTGGAGAACGAGCCGATATACCAGACGTGTGAACTGCTATTGGCAGTGCAGAGTTGAGACACTCTGTATAGTTGGCATACACGCCTTACAGCCGGTATTACACGATATCTGCTGCCGTGCATAGTCTTGCACCTTGCCTGGAGAACGAGCCGGTATACCAGACGTGTGAACTGCTATTGGCAGTGTAGAGTTGAGAGACATACTGTATAGTTGGCATACACGCCTTACAGCCGGTATTACACGATATCTGCTGCCGTACATAGTCTTGCACCTTGCCTGGAGAACGAGCCGGTATACCAGACGTGTGAACTGCTATTGGCAGTGCAGAGTTGAGAGACACACTGTATAGTTGGCATACACGCCTTACAGCCGGTATTACACGATATCTGCTGCCGTACATAGTCTTGCACCTTGCCTGGAGAACGAGCCGGTATACTAGACGCTACTCGAGCCCGCCATGGGAGATTCATATTGCACGACAGCAGTTTGAGTCACGTGGTCAACAGCGATTAATGTGTTGGTTTATACGTTAATTTTAAAATGACGAACACTATTATACGAAGAAAATATTCTTACCATTTTTAATTTAATCACACTGCATTACAAATCTGTTTGAGGAAGTATATATTTATCTCAAAGCATTTGTTTACAAATCAGTTTTCTAACCTAAAATCCAAACCATGCCATTTTCGCTAGACGTGTTGGCAGAAAAGCAGTTCAATGTTGGGACACTGATTGGCTGTGCGCAGCCATAGAGATCGGTCTAGCACATCTTCAATATGTGGTTTGTAGTAAATATGAGCCCCACACATACACATGCTGCTAGTCAGCAAACTTATGGTTGTCTATAAAATAATAGCTAACACGTCTTAATATTGCTTTATGACTGTTGACTGTCAAATCGGTTCAATGATTACTGATTAAGTACTTACCTTAATTTTTTTAATTATCATGTAAAGTCACGAAAGCATTACTTTTAATACCTTACCGAGTTGTTATCTGCATTTAACTTTTAAAAAAATGGATCCACGCAGAATTTTGAACTCGCGTCTAAACGTACTGCTTTAATCTGATTAACGCGACTTTCTACAGCGCTACCAGTTCACGTGCGTATTTCTGTATTTAAATAAGCCAATATATGTGTACCTATAAAACTGGCCGTATTTAAAAAATCTATTTTAACAATTTCAACCTCAAGGCCGCATAATCAAGATGGCGGTTTCTTCATCAAATCGTTCCCAATAGCTGGCCTATGCTCTGAAACTGCAATGTGATTGGCCCGGTACGGAAGCCGGCCACGAATAATTAATAGGGCATGTCCTATTACCAAACTTGGTATGTATGGAATGTGGCCGTGCAAGGTGTATGTGTGTGCCGTGCTAGGTGCTATAAGCTGTTCACAATAAAATGAGCACTTTTGAAAGCCCTGCTCAAGATCTACTTATATGCAAGTTATGTATTTTTCCGCCTTATGTAATATTAACATTGATATGGGCCTCATCGCTTTATTCATAGGTCGGTCAAGTAAAACGGTGAAATTATTAGGAAAGTAAATATTACACAAATATACTCATTTTTGCAATACGATGCGTTAAATAAACAGAAAGCGAAATAAATAATTTAAATTGTCACAAATGGTTACCTAACACTTTTTATTTGACGTCAAAATATGGAACTATTTTCCATCCATAGCTACCAACTTTACTGGGCGCATGTCACTCAGTGCGTCCATTAAAATATATTAATTCAGGAGCAGCGACTCTTTTGAAAGGTTCATTTGAAAAGTGGGGAGATGATCGTGAACACGCTTTATGCTGGTCGCTACGGTGGACCTTGCAATATGGCACGTTGTCCTAGCGGCAGACTTGAGGGATGTGACAGAAGCATGTCGGCCAATAGTGCCTGCCAACACAAGCCCTGGCCTGGCCTGGCCTGCACTGGCTATTTCCGACCTCTCTACTAGCAGCACCGCTTACATACCGTCTTCCACGCTTGAGCCCAGTACACACGGCCATCTTTCTTGTGCGAGGAAATGATGATCACTCACGTGCCTACTAGCTAGTATGCACGGTGGCTCGTACACACGACAGAAACACTAGCTGGCGACCAAAAAAGTGAATGGTTCGTGTCAACTGATGGGGGTAATTTGTGTGTGCATTATGAATAGCAACTGGCATTTAAAAAATATAATACTTAGTCCAATTAGGCCTATACATATCCCAAGCACTAAATACATACAAATGTAGAATACGTAAAATCACTCACACAAAAAAAAAAATCTCTCTATTTTTGAAATTCACAAACAGAATTATTTACTGTAGCGGGACTATTAAACATTTCATCGTATTCAAAACATTAACATATCTGCTTATTGCCAGCATCAACTAGATATATGTTTTGTTTACATTCGACTTGTACAAGAAAGATGGCCGTGTGTATCAGGCTTTACAACACTCGCATCACCACTTGACGTCAAATATAAAATTCTTCCGTTTCGTTGCAGCTGTAATTACGAATACTAAATTGTACAGACGAAAAAAAAGTTCAAAGTAGGCTAATACTGCCATGAGCTGCCGCGTGACACGCGTGTAACTACAAAATAAGCACAACGGGGAGGAGGGGGGGGGGGGTTAAAATCAAATATTAATTAATCAATTGTTATTGGTGATCATGTACATGTCAAGCAGTAGTCCACGGCATTCGTTTATGATGTAATTTTTTTCTCATTTGTACAACTTACAAGCATTTGTTGTTACGGCTGCAGGAAAAAAAAAATGCTGTATTTGACATCAAATTATTCAAATAATATAAAGTGCAAATTTTTTTATTCGAGGAAAATGTGATCACATAAAATACGTACAGGTTGAAAAACATTTGATACAAATACAAAATTATAACTTTTTTTGGGGGTCGAACAACCTTAATAGTCAGCAGTGTATATAATCCATTCACGGTTAGTTCCAATTTTTTCTAAAGCCCTGCTGAAAGATATTTCTCCGCCTCATGCAAACAAAGCTTAACAGAGACTAAACAATTAGACCAAAGGGACAACATGATGCGAGCTCACTTTAATAATATTTTACATACGGGTTGTTTCTTATTAGGCATTACCAACACACCTGTTTTCCGACTATATTCAATTCATGTTAATTATAAATGGAATATTACAATTTAGAGATAGAATTCAAGTAAAAGCTGAGCTTAAGAAAATAAAGGTAGTTTACGTTAACAGAAGTCTAAATGCCCCATTTATTATCTGTTTATATGATTCCGTACGCTTCCGTTTGACCCGTGTACAAAATCCAAAACAACATTTAACACACGTCCTTTGCCTCATTGCACAAACCTTCGCAAAATGTGCACACGTTATAAAAGAAATCTGGCCAGTAAATATTTCCACTAGATGCTAACAGTGTCAGAAACAAATGTCCTGTGTCCACGCCACAGTCTTGCCATCGTGATTCCATATTCCGGCAGCTTGCACTTAACTTCCTTCTACTTGTACGCACGTTATGTATTCCTCCGCCTTATATAAACTTAACATTGCTATGGGTCTCATCACTTTATCCATGCGTCGGTCAAGTGAAACTGTGGAATTATTAGAAATGTAAATATGTTACAAATCTGCTCATTGTTATAGTTAGACGCATTACTTAAACAGAGAGGAAAATAAATAATTTCAGTTTGCACAAATGGTTACCTAACACTATTGATTTGACGCGAATATATGGAACTATTTCCCATTCATTATTACCAACTTAACTGGGCGCAAGTCACTCAGTACATCCGTTTAAATATATGCAGGGAGGGAGGTAAGGAGGGGGCAGTGACAATAAGCAAAGCAAGCTAGTGCTTAGTGCACCAAGGGACATGGAGGCACCAAAAAATATTTCACATTACTACGGACTGAATGGCGAAAAACAGCAACGGGTGCAGGTTCCATAAAAACTAACGCCTTACACCCGTGTTATCTCTACTAAGTGTAGAAGCAAATGTGTTAGGAATTAGTTTTGAGGATCTGATCAGAGATTTTGCTATTACAAAAAGGAGAAAAATTTAGAATATAAATGAAATGGAAGAGTACGAGAATAAACACGTATCTTATAGGGTTTCTAAAAATACGTGCTGCCTTAGGCGCGCGTTCTACAATGACACGGAAGAACATACGGATGACGGAAGCGGGGCACCTAACACACTGTCAACAATGACACGCATACGGACGCTTATAACGTACGGACACACGTGAGAACTCCCAAGTCGCCCGTGTCCGTGAATCCGTGTAGCCAATAGGATACGAGTCGAGTATTTGGTTTGTTGATATCCGTTTTCTTGGCCACTGTAGGTAGACACGGCAATAAGGGCTTCAATTTGCAGCGGCGATTATCATTTTTGTTTTAATAAATATGTGCTCATGGTTAGCCAGCAGTATTTCGCAGTGTTTAACACTGTCAAAATGTCTCAAATGAGGCGTGTACATTGTAAATCCTAAATCAGTAATTTGCAAAAGCCGAGTATTTTTGGTTTCTTAAGTTGCAGGACTGTGCGTTTCTTCGTTTTGTAGATAAATTAACATTCATCCGAAGTAGTCTGCTTGGTCCAAGTCCTTTTTCTCGCGTATCGGTGAACTATAGAGCGGGCCCGAGGCGAGACTAGTCTCGTCTCGTCTCGTGGGCTGCTCCTGTATCCGAGAGAAGATGGCTACGTTGTTCCTATCCACGTCACTTGGTCCACAGGAGAAAGCATCCCGATTCCTCTGATATCGATTAGACACGGCTTTCACCTGCCGCCACATGAGGTTTCCTCTTGTTCTTCCCAGACTTTCCTCCACTGCCAGCAAACCACAGTAATAGCTCCCTCCGCAAGTCGAACGTGATGATCATCCTAACCTACTGGCAAGCTATATGAGCTCGACTATACTAGTGTCCTCGCTAAAAGAACGCTGGCCAGTAGACCGCCACCTTTGTCTACAGACTAGGATTATATGCGTGTGTCGGAGATACGGCTGTGGGTCCTACGTGAATTCATCTGTGTTCGCGGTAACATTTTCTTTGTGATATGGGAATTAAATGAGAGTAACAAAATCGATACTTTATGGCTTAAGTAGACATATTTAGACGAGACATCTCGTTTTAACACAACAATAAGCGTGCCGTTACATCGGAGTTGCAAGACATACTGCGCGGAAATTTTCTCCCGCGCCCTAAATTGCCGCCAGTCGCAGCGGACGGGGCCCAACCCACGGCCATGCGTGCATGCTAGATCGAACGAATGCATCATCATTTCAATTGTGCTGCTATTGTTCATCGCGTTGTATTATTGGAACGAAACTCCTCGCAACCGTTACAGCGTCACTTCAATCCTGGTACGCACTCTGTCGGTCTGATTTTAAAAACGTATTGTAGCTCGCACCCACAGCGAGCTCCCGTTATAGCGGTCCCACTTTGTAAAGGGGTGACCTACCTCGACTCTCCCCTCCCCCAGACAGACGCGCACGCTGTCTCCTCCCCCCTGAGGAGAGCAGCCGAGATATGATTGACAGCGGCGAGACCTGGCTGGCGTCAAAGTCCCTGCTCCCCACCCTGCTGGAGAAGCCCACAAATGTAGAGGCGGCGTAAGGATATTCTGGGAATTAGGACCCTCGATGCAACACGCGATTTAGCAACATTTCTGGGTTATGGCGTATGACCCTATGAATACACAGCTGGACTGCCAGCAGTCTGGCGGACGCCATCTGGCCGATTGCGGGAGCGAAGTCTAGTTGGGACGACGGCGGATGAGGTGTTCGTGGTGTGAATAGACGAGAGGGCGTGAAACCCGACGAGTGAAGCCTACTGTGCGTGAGGGCGCTCTGAGAACTCTAGAACATTGCGAACTGGTGGGACCTGAACTTAACTAGGGTGGGACTGAATAACATGTGACACGGATTTTATTGTAAATATTGGAACTATCAGATACGGACATAATTTGTAAAAATACGTTGTGATACACTGTCTATTGCGGCTGATTTTTAATTGTGTAATTATGTTGATTTATTTGAGGTAATAAATTATATTGAATGAAAGCATTAATTTTGAACAGTAAGTGATATAAATTTATTGTAAGATGTTCATTGAGTCGAGAGAATTTGTTTGTTATTGTAAATAAAGTTAGGAAGTTATAATTACCTCTTTCATTTAATACTATCGCTTAACGAACTTGGTTTAGCCCACTGATTTTGAGAGAGAAATTGTAACAGTATTGACATCAGAAAGTCTAGCAAATTTACCTCTACACGACCAGGAAGTGGTGTTTAAATGTAAATAATGTAAACATGTCCACTACAGTCGCCTCACTTTCCCTCGTTAATGAGAACAAGTTTGGCGATACTTGAACGTCATCCAGTGAGGTATGCACCTCCTAGCAAACACCCCCACTCGCCTTTACTGCATACCTACATGTAAGACCCGCCTAGCTTATTACTGTAGCGTATGTTTCCACGTGGAACTCGCTACATTTGTGCACAAGTCTGACCAGTGATCATGTTCGACTCCAAGAACACATTACAATAACGCCCGACAACCTATTTAGGGGAGTGCCACGTCGAACACCGAACTAAACAAGTATCGTTAGCCGGCAGTTATGCTCGGTTCGAAGCTACACAAACACAGTAGAAACGTTCTGCATCTCAAACTGGCATGTTTGAACTTCGAGACGATGCCTTCCTTCTCCAAACACAGGTTAGTTGGGTCGGCCTCTTTGATCTCCACTTCTCACACGGCCGAGGAGGATCACTCCCAGGATATGCTTGGACACATAACAAGCAATGGTTTTCCATAACCCACTGTTTGACACACACTCCTACTGTGACGTCAGGTGAACGTGTTGGCAGAACACAACTTTTCTTTGTAGATTACGTACCACAGACCTGCTGGTTTTGTTCACTCGTTACAGTAATACTTGTTTACAAAGTGATACGACATTTGTTTTGTCATGAATATTGGGTAGGTAGCTAATATAATGTTCATGTCTGGAAGGTGCGTCCGATTTGAGAGGACCTGGAAATAAATGTTGCTATCATAAAATACAATGACTCCAACAGGTATTCATACACACAAACACGTGTAGTCCTAGCGTGTGTATTTGAGGCAATGTAAAGCCACAAGTCCTACGCAGGCAGAGGGGTGGAATAGCATGGCCCGTGGTACTAGTTAATATCACACCAACGTTAGAATGACGAGCACACAATGGGAAAGATGTTATTGCGGTAGTCAAAAAAGGATTCATACAGCGCAGGTGCAAACCTGCTTGGTCTCGCAATGCCCATGTTATCCACTTCCAGCAGTTGTGCCAACAAAGACGGGTTCTCTACACATCAATTGCCAGACTGTCGCGGTAGTGAGCGGTAGTGGCCACACTGTCGAGGTAGTGAGAGGTAGTGACCACACTGTCGAGGTAGTGAGAGGCAGTGGCCACACTGTCGAGGTAGTGAGAGGCAGTGGCCACACTGTCGAGGTAGTGAGAGGTAGTGGCCACACTGTCGAGGTAGTGGCCACACTGTAGAGGTAGTGAGAGGTAGCGGACACACTGTCGAGGTAGTGAGAGGTAGCGGCCACACTGTCGAGGTAGTGAGAGGTAGTGGCCACACTGTCGAGGTAGTGAGAGGTAGTGGCCACACTGTCGAGGTAGTGAGAGGTAGTGGCCACACTGTCGAGGTAGTGAGAGGTAGTGGCCACACTGTCGAGGTAGTGAGAGGTAGTGGCCACACTGTCTAGGTAGTGAGAGGTAGAGGCCACACTGTCGAGGTAGTGAGAGGTAGTGGCCACACTGTCGAGGTAGTGAGAGGTAGTGGCCACACTGTCGAGGTAGTGAGAGGTAGTGGCCACACTGTCGAGGTAGTGAGAGGTAGTGGCCACACTGTCGAGGTAGTGAGAGGTAGTGGCCACACTGTCGAGGTAGTGAGAGGTAGTGGCCACACTGTCGAGGTAGTGAGAGGTAGTGGCCACACTGTCGAGGTAGTGAGAGGTAGTGGCCACACTGTCGAGGTAGTGAGAGGTAGTGGCCACACTGTCGAGGTAGTGGCCACACTGTCGAGGTAGTGAGAGGTAGTGGCCACACTGTCGAGGTAGTGAGAGGTAGTTGCCACACTGTCGAGGTAGTGAGAGGTAGTGGCCACACTGTCTAGGTAGTGAGAGGTAGAGGCCACACTGTCGAGGTAGTGAGAGGTAGTGGACACACTGTCGAGGTAGTGAGAGGTAGTGGACACACTGTCGAGGTAGTGAGAGGTAGTGGACACACTGTCGAGGTAGTGAGAGGTAGTGGCCACACTGTTGAGGTAGTGAGAGGTAGTGGCCACAATGGGGTGCAAGAAACGCGAACTGTCTGTAACACAATGCAAAGATGTTGTTTCTCTATAAGCAAGAGTTGGTGACATCTTCCTTTTCTATACAGAGAAAGTGTATGGGAATTAACATACAGGACTGTGCTGCTTATACTGATTGTTTTTGAGAAATCGAAATCTTGTTTTTCCTTCCTTGGTGTTCCTGAGTGTGATAGGTTTAGGCGGAGGGTTAGGAGGGAGGTTGTATTCCGTGGTACGACACCGGTTACAAGTTCATGTTATGATGGTTTGATTGAACTGTGTCCATTGCCGACCATGAGACTAGATAAAAGTGTGTGTGTGTGTGTCTCTCTCTCTCTCTCTCTCTCTCTCTCTCTCTCTCTCTCTCTCTCTCTCTCTCTCTCTCTCCCTCTCTCTCTCTCTCCATACACAACTCAGCAAGACATACAAGAAGTCACTGATAACTAATGAATATAATTACTCGAAATGGGTGCAAATATATGTTAGTGAAATTCTTAAAATCTTAGATGGCAGGTAGGCGTTGACGTCTCATTGACATAAGTATCATTACAGATGAAACCAGAAACATGTGAAACAGAACTAAGACAATTAAAATACATGAGTGACTTAAAAGTTTTTCTGAATCCGAATCCCGGGTAAAATTAAGCTAGCGATACTATTTTACAAAATAGCGGACAAAAGAGATATAGTGTTCACGCATTTGATGGTGGTATTATATACAACCAGCATACAAAGTTTCATTGGAATTAATTACATGGTTTCGACGATATAATATACAAAACTAGGATAGTTATATGGGCGCCATTCTGAAAATAAGTGTTGACATAACTAAAACACATCAGTTAACGTCACCTACACCACTACTACTCGTATGCTAAATTCAGTAGTAATGTGTCAATTGTTTCCCGAATTATTGCACGAAAACTTTAGTAATTTAATTAGCGCTATTATACAAAATGGCGGCAACATTTTATTTATTCTGCTTATATGATACTTGTAATACATACTGTCAACGTACAAAATTTGGATGAAATTGGTCAAACGGTATGGTAGTTATACCAAATAAACCTAAAAAATATTTGTATCGCCACCATTTCGAAAACAAGTGCCTAATTACCTTCAATTACTTACATTTACCTGGCCTATCATTGTACTTCATATGTGCCTAATTACCTTCAATTACTTACATTTACCTGGCTATCATTGTACTACATATGTGCCTAATTACCTTCAATTACTTGCATTTACCTGGCCTATCATTGTACTACATATGTGCCTAATTACCTTCAATTACTTGCATTTACCTGGCCTATCATTGTACTACATATGTGCCAAATTCGGCAAAAATTGGTTTAGATATAACGTAAATGATTTTATTTTTCCATGTGGCGCTATCTTCCAAAATGGCGGGCCAACATCAATAATTAACTCTGAATTCAATGCTTCTAACTTGCGCTGCCAGAATACGAAATTTGGTTTAAATTAGGCGAATGGTTTTCTATATATGGCGTATCACCCGACATTTGGTTTAAATTAGTTTAATGGTTTCCTATGTATGGCGTATCACCCGACATTTGGTTTAAATTAGTCGAATGGTTTTCTATGTATGGCGTATCACCCGACATTTCGAAATGAGCGCAATTTTTTAAGTAGGTGCTCAGAGTGGTCGAAAACTATAAGAGTCGTCTGGTGTCCTTACTTAGCACAGTATGTGTACCGAGTTTAGTGAATCCGGTTTACTTGTTCAAAAAGTGAAGGGAGGTGGGTGTACAAACAAGCATGCACAGACACACGCAGTAAATTGATCTCTTAAACCTGTCTTTCCTAAGGAAAGTAGGCTGGAAGAAAAAAACAAAGAAAAAGTTATCTGTCTTGCCGAGTTCTGTGCGTATGCGAGATTTTTATTTAGTCGCATGGTCGGCAATGGACACAGTCCAATCAAACCATCAGAATAACAGCAACTGCTCCATTAAATGTGTTCTAATTCTTACGTTAATATTGAAGCGGAATGTTCACCACGCTACAAACCGTGCAATTTTTAATGGCAACAAGATTATATGCCTTTCTTTGCAAAAAAAAAAAATTAAAACAAAACAAATACGAAGTTTAGAGTCGAGTGGGTAGATTTCGGCGGCTCTTAAGGTTCAAGTGAAGCGACTGCGCAGCACACGACTACACGATGTAAAGAAAAAGTTAGTACAGACACCATAAAAATGGTCAGAAAAGTATGATTTATTCTGTATGTTAAAGAAGAATGTATATATTATAAAATACTTGCAGCGGCGCCGGAAAGCAAGGGGCGGGGGAAAGGGGATGAAAACCCGCCGACCGACCCCTGTTCGCCTATGTGAGTAGAGTAGTCTACCCACGTATAGAGAAGTAGGCGCATGTACAGCGAGGACAAATGTGCGTCTTATCTGTTGTTAAGGAAGTGATTGTCGCAGGAAGGATGTGACGTCCTTGATAAACTCCAACACAACAGACAGTTTCTCTTCCTCCATCACCGTGCACACATACGCCTTGTAAACTTACAAACAAAGGGCATCGTCTTCAGCAAACCCTAGTATTTCTAGATACACGCCTCCCTCAACTCAACTGGCGACCACTACCACTGAATGCCTGCCACTATACCAACGTATACGCTATTTACGGTACAATGAGCACTTCCCTGCTTCAGATCTAATTGTATGTACGTTGTGTATTCTTCCACCTTATGTAAAATTAACATTGTCATGGACATCATCACTTTATTCATGCGTCGGTCAAGTGAAACTTTGAAATAATTATAAAAGTAAATATTTTACAAATTAGCACATTTGTACACTTCGATGTATCTTAAAAAAATCCCGAAAGCGAAATAAATAATTTAAACTATCATAAATAGTTACCTAGCACCTCGGCGTTAAGATATGGAACTTCTTTCCCTTCATCGTTACCAACTTTACTGGGCGTATGTCGCTCAGTGCTTCCGTTAAAATATATGCAGGCAGGGAGGGTCAGTGACTTTTCTAAGGTTGATTTCGAAAGTGCTCACTTTATTGTGAACTGCCTTTACTATCACTGTCAACACAAGTCTTGCAAGTTAAATACTGCCGATTTTGAAAAACGGAACGAACGTGTGAACTTGTATTAATGCGTAATTCCACAAAAAAAAACGTCGGTTCCAGGCACAGAAAAAGTTTACAAAGTCAAGTCACTGTCTCACTGACAGTTCTGAGTCTTGAATCAACTTAATTGATGATAAAATTCGAGAACTAAATACGGTCATTCAGTTATTCATAAAAAGCTGGTTAAGGCCGCGATCCTTCATTTCTACAGCTTTTGCAAGAATTAATTTTTTGTAATAAAACGGGAGCAGATATTGTAAAATTATCTGACAATTTTGTTACAAATTGCTTTGATTATGTAGTGTAATTTTTTTAACACAAGACAATTGTATTATTGTAACTAATTATTAAATAAACAAATTTTTTGCTAACCGTAATTAATTAATTGGATAAAAGTATACACTTTTCGTGTTGGAAAAATTATCACTACATAATAGAAACAATTTGTAACAAAATTGTAAAAGGATTTTACAATATCGGCTCCCGTTTGGGTTTAAAAAATTAATTTTCGTGAAAGCTGTAGAAATGGGAGATCATGGCCTTAAACAAAGAACATTATCCCCTCCAGACGCACTGGAAAACTACTTAGCACACGCTCGTGGAATGGGGAGAGCACGCAGTGAAGATCTGCATGTGCGAAGGACAATACCATGGCACCTAATAGCGTCCTCGTCGAGGGTAGAATATGACAAACCCTTGTCTGCATAGATGGAAATACCATCCGCCTTATTCACCACACATATCACGACATTTACGGCTAATTTACTAACTGTTTTGTTAACGAACTGAGCAAAAAGTTTGAATAAATAAAATCAAACAAATATAAATTAATATAAGATATATTTTTTGAATCCTTGGATGAAATACTCATCAATTACAATTGCCTATTTATTAAACTTCAAACCAAACAAAAAAAAATTTTAATATGCAATATTAGAAATAACGTATGGTGTACACCACATATTAATACACAAACTTAATTTCCACTAGAAACCGAATGAGAATAATAGAACGAAAGCTGCAGTTGTGAAGCAAAGGCATGTACGTGTGGTCAGTTGGGAAGAGCAGTAGACAAGAAAGTGGATCAAATTACCCCCACTTCACTGCACCACAGTCCAGTCCAGCCCAGACAAACTGGGCGGCATTGGAGATGTGAAACTTAGCCCGAGTATCATCCAACCAGACTAAGAAATTCCTCGTTTTTACACGACTGCAGAACTGCCGTTATCCCGGGCCGTGTTTCATCTAAAGCTCCTGTCACACTGTCTAATTACCCCCACTTCACTGCACTATAGTCCAGTCCAGTCAAACTGGGCGGCAGTGGAGATGTGAAACTTAGCCCGAGTATCATCCAACCAGACTAAGAAATTCCTCGTTTTACACGACTGCAGAACTCCCGTTATCCCGGGCCGTGTTTCATCTAAAGCTCCTGTCACACTGTCTAATTGCCCCCACTTCACTGCACTACAGTCCAGTCCAGTCAAACTGGGCGGCATTGGAGATGTGAAACTTAGCCCGAGTATCATCCAACCAGACTAAGAAATTCCTCGTTTTACACGACTGCAGAACTCCCGTTATCCCGGGCCGTGTTTCATCTAAAGCTCCTGTCACACTGTCTAATTACCCCCACTTCACTGCACTACAGTCCAGTCCAGTCAAACTGGGCGGCATTGGAGATGTGAAACTTAGCCCGAGTATCATCCAACCAGACTAAGAAATTCCTCGTTTTACACGACTGCAGAACTCCCGTTATCCCGGGCCGTGTTTCATCTAAAGCTCCTGTCACACTGTCTAATTACCCCCACTTCACTGCACTACAGTCCAGTCCAGTCAAACTGGGCGGCATTGGAGATGTGAAACTTAGCCCGAGTATCATCCAACCAGACTAAGAAATTCCTCGTTTTACACGACTGCAGAACTCCCGTTATCCCGGGCCGTGTTTCATCTAAAGCTCCTGTCACACTGTCTAATTCTTCGTCAAACTGCTTCCAATAAGTTTGGTCAAATTTGAACAGTTATGACGTCATCGTAACGTCATACAAGCCGCCATATTTGTCTGAGAAAGTTGATGACTTCAGTTTCCATTAAACATTAGAAAATCTGACTGGATCTAAAATGTATTTGATGTTTGATGGTCTCGGCCAATCAGAATCGTGCACGACAAAAATGGGCGTCAAAAAACTTAAAATAACGAACAATTACTGGAAACGAAGTGAGTTATGAAGATAATTATAGAAGCTTTCTCGGCATGAATGCTATTTTAAGTGAATATTGCACATAATATTACGAATTCAGAGGCTTTAAATGTCATTGTGCAGGAAACATATATTATAAATAAAATTTTAATTTAGTCAAGAAACGAAAATAAATTACAATATTACTTACATTTCTTTTGTAATGGACCGCATGGAAAACAAAAGCAATATCTCACTATGAAACTACTTTTAAATAAATATTCAAATTAAATTTTTCCAATAAAAAAATTTGACAGTGGCATTTTCAAACACATTCCAGATTATTTGATAAAAATTTGTTGTAAGGAAAATCTTATGGCCGTATTTTGTCCTCAAATTGTATTGCCAAATATAGTTTAAGGCGAAAATTTGAGTGTGAAAGGTGCTTAAGAGACTCGTAGCGACTTCGACTGAGCAAGTGTAACCTCGTGGAAATAATTAGCTCGTATATATGAAGCGCGAGCGCAGGAAATGCCCTTGTCTTTTCGTGCACAGTACTGAGGCCGCATTCGAATTTGTCTGGTATCATGCCATCTACAACTTGGTTCATCTCTATTCAGATTATATTGACATTCACTGGTTTATTACACGCCACAATACTTATATACGCTTCCGAGCACATATATTTAACACAAATGCAGGAATATACAATATGTTTTTCTCAGTATGTTTTAATTTTTATATACACGCTCAAACCAAAATGCCCCAATAATTATAATATAAATATTACTTCAGGAAAAAGTCGACGAACACAATTTAAAACTTTGCTATCGCCATTACACAAAGATTTAACTACGAATAAGTTGATTATGCATTCGTGTACTTTGAAGAATAAAATAAGTTTCGCTGTGATTTGGTGAGTTCATTATATCTGACCAGTTATTATAAACAGGTTCAGTTACTTCAAAATAAATAGTAAATTCATGAAATATGTTATTAGTTTCTAATAAAAAACAGGAATACGTGACTTAATTATGAACACAATCTTCAAACCAGGACACAGCCTTCCAATTGGTGCGTCTTTGTGATGGCATAGTGACGTCGGGAGCTCGTGAGTACTACGATATCATGTCAACACTACATACACTACGAGTCACAATACTCACGACCCACTTGCACGACAAAGCCTGTCCGTGGTCGTGGTCGAGGAGTACCACTGGACAAAGTGCCGCTGTGGTATTTTTGAGACTGTCTTGATAACCATCCCCCCTCCCCTTTTTTTTTCTCCCATCACACGGACAGCTGTTTCCACTGTTTGTCCCTTCAGACTCCTAACACGTGTCGCTGGGTCGGCTCTTCTGATCTCTGTGCACACGAGCGAGGAGGATGGTCAAGAGGTATGACCCCGAACACGCCTTGCGGACACCAAGCATGGATTATCCAGAGTCTCGTGTTCGGCAAGCAAGACGTCAGCCGTGACGTCATAGTTGTCGGGGGGTTGGGGGGGGGCGATCTTGCTCATCAGTTTGCGTGGAGATGAGAGAAACCGACCCTAACACCCGAGTTGGAAGTGACTGACAGTTTTCATCCCATCCCCGCTAAGGTCGTGATACACAACACACGCTCCCCCTCCACAACGATGAGCGGGTTATCTCGGGCAATGCCTCTTATCGGGAGAGCGTCTCCATACCGGAGTAGATACTGTGAGAGAGAGAGAGAGGTGTGGCCACTAGTCAGGTTGCCGTGGTAACTTACACACTCTCAAACAGACCAGCATCCTTGAAGTGTTCTGGAGAGGTGAAGGAGGAGGCATTGTCTGCCCGCGAGCGATAGGCGACCAACCCTCCAAGTAGCGTGTCCACCACACAATACTGACAGACGCTATGTATACTGCCGTCCGTCCCAACAGCAAGGCCGAGCTGTGGTCAACGTTTATTATACCCAAATTGGGAACGAACGAGGTTTTTTACGAGGGAGTCTGGAATAGTGAACATGTACCTCGTTAGGTGCGCAATGTTCCTAATATAACATTTCATTAATGTTTTAACGTATTTAATTAATAACAGATTAAGATTTTACTTAGCTACAAAATTATTTTATATTGGATTTATAATTATTATAATCATTTTGCTTTAAACACAGAAAATAGAGAAAATGCGGTACACTGCAGAGACTAGCGCTTACCTGGTGGGTGTGTACATATTTATATAGCATTAAAAAAAATTAAAATTAAATTTCATTATTTTATTTTTATTAATACATCCATTCCTTATCAACTGATATACACCTGGCGTCTTATAAATATATTTTGTTTGGATCAAGATGTATTACCTAAAATAACGCATATTTTAATTACAACTTTTACACTAGTGACAGTCGCGTTGCAGCTGACGATTCAGAAAGTGTGCTTGTGTGCCTATACATTGGTACATAAATAATAGCTGATAACATATGTCGACAGGCGTCCCTGTACAGCACTGCACTTTGCTTCTCCAAGAAGTGTGCGTGTGTGCGTGCGTGCGTGTGTGTCAGCAGAGGAGCAGCTGGCGTGGCCGGCCCGGAATGAATGCGGCTTGTTGTCGCTAGCATGCACCGTGTGTGTGGCTAGGGACCGCGCCCAGACTCCTAGTGACGTCACAACACGTCTTATCTCCGCGTGCACACCATCGTGACAGCAGCGCGAAGCCCATTGCTGTTCTTGCATCTCGCCTTACCCTCACCTGCGATACGCCGTCAGCCCCTGGCCACAACCCACCAGGCCCTGTTCCACATATATACATCTGTATCCATACCGATATACAAACACTAACCCATGCATACTACGGACTATATCAATATAAAGTACTGAAATGACTACCGGTGTATTGGAAAACTGCTATGTGTTATGTCGTTAGTGCCATCGATGTACAAGAATACACTGATAGGAAAAGAAAAATTAACACCCAGGCGCAATGGTCCCACATGAACAAAGGTGTATCGAATTATTATAGAGATTGTACATTGTGTATGACAATCACAGCATCATACACCTATAGACAGACGCTACATAAAGTCTGAACAACGTCAGTTATCTTGTGTACAGGCTGTTCACGGTAAAGTGAGCACTTTTCAAGGACCTCACAAAAGGCATTACGTTAATTATTGAGAGTGATGAAATGTATACAATGTGTTTATCAGTCATATTGCAATCTCTGCATTAAAAAGTGGCAGAAAGGTAGAAATTAATTGAAAGGAAAAATTTAGCAGAACCTTAAAAAATGCTCAATTTACCGCGAATAACATATAGCATCCTTTAGCGCTGATGCAGTCGTGTGTAGTTACGACCATAGAGGTGTCAGATGTCATCTTGGGGAATAGTGTTCCACGCTAATTTCACCCGTTGTTGCAATTGGTGGAGGTTTGTTGCTGGTATTGCAGACGGCACCAAACACCGTCCCTCCATGTCCCACACATGATCAGTGGGGGACAGTTCGGGCAAGAGTGCTGACTAGGGGAGTTGACGAACACCTTCTAGAGCGTGTTGGGTAACACGAGACATGTGTGCACGGGCATTGTCCTGCTGCAAGAGGACATCTCTTTGGTGTTGTAGGAACGGCAACAAAATGTGCTGGATGATGTTCTGGATGTAGCGTTCACTGCTCAGTGTTCCCTCGACAAACACCAGAGATGTATTGTCAGTGTAGGCTAATGCTCCTCGGAACATGATGCCAGGAATAGGCCCTGTATGTCGTTGCCATGTACACTCTGATTGTTGCCACTCTCCTGGTCGATACCACAGTCGCGATGGCGCCAAGGCAGAATCTGCTCCCATCACTAAACACAACTCCGCGTCATTCATCCCTCCAGTTGCTTCGTTCGCGATACAATCCATGCGGCGGTCTGCACAGTGATGAGGTATGAGAGGAAGCCTGGCGAGCTGCAACCTTACAATTATATCAATATTTTATCGATAGCAAAGTTATCGATACATCGAAAATGTCGAGTAACACTAGGCTCGTGCATCGATACCAAAATTCATAATATTAAACTTACTTATAGGCACCCGCTTTACGATCGCTACAGCTATTTCGGTACTTGGAATATTCGTGTCCATTGAGAAGAAAGAGGAGTTTTAGTTTGGATGGTTATTAATATAAACAATCCGAGTTGAGCATTGTTAATGTAGGATAGTTGCACCAATCACAGATGTTAGACGTAAACCTAGAATTCACGTCTCTACCAGACCAGGTGCAGCAGGAGCGCTTCTTGACTGGATGTGGATGGGACCGTCATTCAGCATACCATGCATGAAGTATGTTACGCGATGTCATCATACTACAGTGTCCTAGAGAACCACTTCATTCTAAAAGAAACAGTGTGTTAACAGTAATTCTCTGTCTAAAAATGGACTGATTTTCTGATGCGCATGTTCCCAATGTACACTTGTCAGCGTAGCTGTCACAGCCACATACGTTTATATCTGTCACTATTACTCTTACAACAGACTCTTGCTTTTATACAAACTAATGTATTTCAGTTCCGGTGAAAGTAAATTTAAGGTACTGTATTAACATTTAAAAACACTTTTCTTTATAAACTATGTTCTAGCCTCACAATGTAAACGACGTTTTGAGAGAGCAAATGACAGATGATTAGTGCAGTGTTGTAACACGAGGACTGGTAATCACACATCTGTCATGCGGACTTACTGCATGTAGCGTTGTGCAGGAGATAACTAGTAGAGTGCTGTGTGTGTGTGTGGGTGGTCCCACATCTTGCTAGCTGATAGTGGTTATCCGCCACTCCTCGCCATCTCACTGCCTTCACATACAAGAAGGCAGTCTTGTATAAACAACAGCAACCACTAAGCCAGCCGGCCACGATACAATATTCTGTTCAAGCTACCGCGGAAGATAGTGCTATGCCTACAAACCTGCATGTGTGCAGTATTCTGTGGAATAACCCGTCACGCCATACTTGCACCCACACACGCGCATTTATTTCGGTTAGTTTATGTGAGATTCCGCAACGGAATTCACTCGCGGCTTCAGCAATGCCCGTGAATAAACACAGCTCAACTGTTTTGTTGTGGTAATTGGAACTTCGTGTTTAATTAACCGTAATTTTAACACAACACTGCTATAGCATCAATAGATCACATGTTCGTGGTTTCTTATTTACTATTCACTTTACTCTAGTTTAACGGCATCGCCACTGTACCCAAAACCAAAATTAACTTGTCCAAGGTTGCCACCTTTTTTTCCATTGGAAAATTACCTGGCATTTCCTTGATATCCAGACAAAAAGAATCTTTTTTTCCCTGGCCTTTTTCTAACTATTTTTTCTGTAGGGATTGGCGGTTTAGCATTATAATACACTTTTACATCATAATACTTATATGATCCTACAAAATGGCTCAACACGTAGATTGCAAAGAAAAACGCCTAAGTATTTAGTCCACAATCATTAAAACAATTTTATATGATTATTGCAGCGGTGCACGATTGATGATAGAACTGCAAAATATATCATGCATATCACAAAATTCTCTGTCTTTATCTAATTTGTTTAAAATCCCCCGATATTTCCCTGTTTTCCAGACCTGTGGCAACCCTGTTGTCACCACACTAGGAGCACTATGCCCTCGCCCTCTCCCGGGTACGCTAACATTCCATTTTGCAGTAAACCAACCTTCCAGTGGATACTGCACAATGCGAATTACCAAAAAACCATTAAAACTAGCCGCAGTAGGCTAAATCTTCTATACCAAAGACCATGCAAGCCTGCAAGGAAACTTCCATTGGAGCACACGGATTTAGTCGAGAGACGGTTCTGGGCTTCGGGGGATATGACTGCTATGAGAAAGGGCTTCGGGGGATATGACTGCTATGAGAAAGGGCTTCGGGGGATATGACTGCTATGAGAAAGGGCTTCGGGGGATATGACTGCTATGAGAAAGGGCTTCGGGGATATGACTGCTATGAGAAAGGGCTTCGGGGGATATGACTGCTATGAGAAAGGGCTTCGGGAGATATGACTGCTATGAGAAAGGGCTTCGGGAGATATGACTGCTATGAGAAAGGGCTTCGGGGGATATGACTGCTATGAGAAAGGGCTTCGGGGATATGACTGCTATGAGAAAGGGCTTCGGGGGATATGACTGCTATGAGAAAGGGCTTCGGGGGATATGACTGCTATGAGAAAGGGCTTCGGGGGATATGACTGCTATGAGAAAGGGCTTCGGGGGATATGACTGCTATGAGAAAGGGCTTCGGGAGATACGACTGCTATGAGAAAGGGCTTCGGGGGATATGACTGCTATGAGAAAGGGCGTCGAGAGCATTTATTTCCTGTGACGTACATCTTTTTTAAAAAAAGGTTTTTTTTTATCACACCTACACCTCTGCTTCTACAATAAATATGAGACTGCATATCACGTAAACAAACCTCGCACACCTTAACATTACTTTGTGTACTTCAATATTCCAATGCACATAGTGTAAGTAATGTAACTTAACCATTGTAAAACAGAAATTCATCTTCTGGACACATGCCCTCTGTAGGCACCATTGGAGATCTTTTAGCTTTTTACCGTATGCTGCAGCATATTTCTGCCAGCAATTTAAGACGTGACATCAGCGCATGAATAAATTTGTGCCCCAGACCAAACGCAGTTGATGCGTAAGATTGAATGGAAGTGGAATGACATGACGTATGAAGTACAGGGATGTGCCTCTAGACTTGTGATTGCACAACCTGCATGCATTGTAGAGGCGATCAGAGCCAAGCGACTGGACAGAATGGACAAGCGTGTCTAGCTCGTCTTGTAAACAGGACGCCACGGATCAGAGACCAAAACGACCTCTGCGATAGCCTCTGAGGAATGTACAGACTGCGTCACTGCTGCGATTAGGGCGACGTCAGCACAAGCATCGCTGGCAACTTAGTCCGTACGACTGCAGAGGATCGCTGAATGACTGAACCAAGAACAAGGTTTTGTTGAATCAAACAAGATTTGTTTGGTGCAACCAAATTATTTGTTTGTATAGGGGCAATTAAATGTTTTGTTGCTGAAATCAAATTATTTTGTTGTTCTCATTTGGTTGCTCCAAACCGTAAGATTTTGTTGGTGCAGACAGTTTGGTGTACAATGTTTTACAAATTCGACCAAGTTTCGAACCGAGATCACCTGCGTCCGAGCGCTACGCCTTGGTAACCTCAGCTAAAGTGACAACCGAAGGCACTGGAAAGCTTTAGATTTAGGCCTACTGCATATATTTGGCAACGTGTGCAAACAAATATTTTACAGCCTTACTTGTCAGTTTCTTGTTGCATTGTTTTATTAATGTGTTTTATGCGATGGTTAAGCACCAATAGATTCACTAACAAACACGGTTACTATCCTAATTGTCACAAACAAAACAACTAAACTCTCAAGCTGTGTATTTTCGAACAAAGGCAGTCAAATGAGTGGCCAAACACAGATATACAATTGATTCAACAAAATATTTAGTTGACAGTCAAAATTTTTTTTGGCCCAACACAGAGATTTTGTTTATTCAAACATATATTTTGTTAGACGAACAGAAGTAATATTGTTGCTTTTCAAATTTTGTTTGCTCAACAATAAATTTTATTAGGGCAACTAAATATATATTTGGCCCTATACAAACAAATATTTTGTTCAATTTTGTGTGTGTACCACAACCAGATAGGCCGCTGTAGTGTCCGAAACGAACGTACATGAGGGAAAGGCGTAAATGAACGTGAAGTAGTATTATTGTGGTGTTCTTGCAGCGACGATGAATACGTGCGCCTTCCTCGAGATCTTCTGAAGCTAAAGCGTTGGAAACGGCTGTTTGCGACGGTTACAATGAACATGGCACAGGCAGCGCTCGGCGAGAGGAACTGCTAGAACAACCGCGCTCTTAAGAGCGAACTAACGATTCACAATTCGCCTTACCATTTTCAACTGTAGCCAATGAAAACTCGCGACAAACCTGTCCTCTTTCATTTCATTTGATGGCTATTTCTATACTAACCTCGCATATGACAACCATATTTCGGCATACAATTTTTTAAGAAAGGCATTATCTGGCAGACACACTTGTTACTGTTATACATATTCACAAATATAACCTTGTACATGCACGTACACAAGTAATTTTTAATACATTTGACAATTACATTGCAGTAAATGATTTCTCGTCAACAACACCAACTGCTCTGTTGTAATTGGTCAACGCCACACAACTTTTACTTTAGATATAATATGTAACCATTTATTTTGACGCTTAAGTAAAACAGAACCACGCAAACGACGTGATCATTTCTACAGCGACCAACACTCGCTGAGCTCTCCTTGAAACGTTCTAATTCTTAAATCAGAGCACTTGTTTTTTATTTGTTGAGCCTAGCTTTAAACTTGTTTCACCGTCTCGCGAAAATTCCCTGGAACTATACACTTTTCACAATAAAGTGACACTTTTCAAATACGTACTTAAAAGTTCCTTAGAGCTTATTTGTGTACTTTTGCCAATTGTTAACAGACATTTTCATGTGGCTAATAAACAGTGTATACATATTATAGCTTTCTAAAGTTAACACAAAACAATATAACACTTTTTGTTACTATTCCAGGTGTAAAAACCTTACAATTTGTAACGTTATAGGTTGTCCACGGTAAACTGAGCGCTTTTGAAAGCTTTACTTAAGATCTACTTGTAGGTACGTTCTGTATTCTTCCGCTTTATATAAAATTACACTGTAATGGACCTGTTCACTTTATTCATGCGTCGGTCAAGTGAAACAATTGAATTATTAAAAAAGATAATATTTTACAAATCAGCTTGTTTTTACAATTACACACATTAAGAAAACAGAAAACGAATGAAATAATTGAAGTTACCGAAAACTATTACCTAATATCTTTTATTCGACGTTAAGATATAGAACTACTTTCCCTTCATCGTTACCAACTTTACTGGGCGAATGTCACTCAGTGCGCCAGTTAATATATATGCAGGCCGGGGCAGTAACTATTTTCTAAGGATCATTTAACTTGATCGTGAACAGCCTTTACTGAAAATAGCACATACGAAAACAAACCGGGCCTTTTGTGCGTGGTGTCCCAGTGTGGGACATATTGAGATGGTCGACACCAACTCACATCCAGCCAGCCTAACCTTGAGATGAGCCTAGCGGGTCGACATAGTGGTGAGTGTACGCCTTCGGCTATGTGCAGTTGCTTGGAAGGTCACACATCCACACAATAGCCTGTGCTGATCTGGTTCTTGTTTGTTAATGCCTGTTAACGAGTCCTCGAGCCGCTCCTACCAATCAGCACAGCCGTCGCTATTGTATGCCTCGATCACGTGACTATGACATGCCACTTCCTCCTCCAAGATGCATAGATGCCTGCAGCCGAAACCAACTGATTTTGTTTTGGAAGCCATTTTGAAACTTCAACTGTTATTAGTTTCTTAGTGCCACGATACGCCAGGATTTTTCCAGAAATTCTTCGTTTTTATGCCATAATTTCAGTTTCATAAAAATTCTTCACAATTTACAAAAGAAAATCTGCATTTTGCGATTTGTTTAATACATTAGTACTTAATACTTACTGTGTTTTATTTGGTAGTCTTACAAATGCAGGATTATTGTAATATTTTAGAGTTGATATTAACGTACGCCATTTGTGACAAAATTTTACGTCGACAGTTCGGAGTAAATGTCTACTGCACAGTAAGGGAAATATCTAAACTTATATATATATATATATATATATATATATATATATACACCCCCCCGCTCCTACGCCGTAGATTTTCAGTTCGCATGTCGCACTGGGAATTTCTCAGCAAGTCGGTCTAACTTGAGCTCGACAACATCACTTCCACGACTACGACAAGGACAAAATATAAAAATAAAAATAGGCGTGACTGTGTTGGGGACACGGCCGTTTGTTTTGCGTGAAGACGTTTACGTTGACGCGCTCGGACGCCTTGATGTTTATTTTACGTTCCCGGCACCGCTTCACTCGATCATATGGGGTTTTATGGGTATCACTAGATTGATTCTGAGATGGTCTTTCCAACCATATACGATATATCTGTATTTCCACTTGGCTTTTTGACGAGTATAGGCCGAAATTGTGTCGAGTTTTCTTAATTTTTTGCATTAAACGCATTCAATTCCGCCATTACCACGCCACGCAAATGACACGCAATTGATTGCTCTTGACGAAAGCTGTCGATTGAAACCTAAACGAGCGTCGTAGCTTCTCCTAGTCAACAATTATACCACGCGGAAGTTACGAGACATGGCGAAACGAACTCAAAATCGCTTCATTGAAGTAGTTTATAATAATCACGTTGTGTTCAATGTTTGATCAAATAGCTTATTTGCAAAGAAAACTTTGTAAATAAGCTATTTGCCGGGCACTTAAACATTTTGTTTACATCTTGAATAATTGTTGAGAGGTTCTTGAACGAAGTTTTGAAATTGCGTAATTAGAACCTACTTGTCTGACAACTTAGCTGCCCAATGTTGTTTTCAGCAATAATTATATACACTTGTGCTGTTTGTATTAGCTCAGTCTTTTAAAATATTTACGTTACCTCCAAATGTGACCAACAGAATAGAATAAATCTCGCACAAGCAGTGCAAAAAAACATATCAAATATTTATAATCATTTTAGTAAGTTATTAAATCAGCACCTAAAAGATATGTAGGTTAAATGAGTATGTTTGAGGTGCAAAACAGTCATAGTTTAGACTCGAAACTGATATATTCCATAAAATCATTCATTCTGGTGGTAAAATGTGTACGTTGGTGTTTCCACAGGCACTTACTTCGAATAACGCGATTGCAAGCCGTGTCTAGTTTTAACGACCATGGCTCAGGACGCCGGCGTACAGGAAGATCATGTATGGACCAACGTGGCATCTTCCTCCACCTGCGTCTCAAAGCGGGAAAGCGCCACACCTGTACCTAAATATCTGTTGCATCATGATTGCTCCTCTGGCTAGTTGGTAATATCTGTTGCATCATGATTGCTCCTCTGGCTACTTGGTAATATCTGTTGCACTTTGATTGCTCCTCTGGCTAGTTGGTAATATCTGTTGCACCATGATTGCTCCTCTGGCTAGTTGGTAATATCTGTTGCACTATGATTGCTCCTCTGGCTAGTTGGTAATATCTGTTGCACTATGATTGCTCCTCTGGCTAGTTGGTAATATCTGTTGCACTATGATTGCTCCTCTGGCTAGTTGGTAATATTTGTTGCTCTATGATTGCTCCTCTGGCTAGTTGGTAATATCTGTTGCACCATGATTGCTCCTCTGGCTAGTTGGTAATATCTGTTGCTCTATGATTGCTCCTCTGGCTAGTTGGTAATATCTGTTGCACCATGATTGCTCCTCTGGCTAGTTGGTAATATCTGTTGCACTATGATTGCTCCTCTGGCTAGTTGGTAATATCTGTTGCACTATGATTGCTCCTCTGGCTAGTTGGTAATATCTGTTGCACTATGATTGCTCCTCTGGCTAGTTGGTAATATCTGTTGCACTATGATTGCTCCTCTGGCTAGTTGGTAATATCTGTTGCATCATGATTGCTCCGCTGGCTAGTTGGTAATATCTGTTGCATCATGATTGCTCCTCTGGCTAGTTGGTAATATCTGTTGCACTATGATTGCTCCTCTGGCTAGTTGGTAATATCTGTTGCACTTTGATTGCTCCTCTGGCTAGTTGGTAATATCTGTTGCACCATGATTGCTCCTCTGGCTAGTTGGTAATATCTGTTGCACTATGATTGCTCCTCTGGCTAGTTGGTAATATCTGTTGCACTATGATTGCTCCTCTGCCTAGTTGGTAATTTTTATTTAAGGCTTCGCCACAGTCACTTGTAAACAACCCGGCAAAAAAACACAATACGTGCTTCTATGTGGTTACACAGCTGCTTCAACGACTGGCTTTTATAACTTAAAGAACTATTTTTTATTTATCAAGAGGAAAATCTTTAGACGCCCTTTTACTAGTTTGAGCGCTATCACTTTTAAATAACGGTTTAATATTGCAGGCCCTGGACAAGGTAGAGATGTAAGTTTTATAACTCGCACACACATGCAGTATACTCCGCTGTCGACAAGACTCGCTGCCGTAAATGCTTTATTCCATTAAAAAGTAACATATCTACAGAAACTGACACGCTAATCACAACACTTGTAAACTGCACAGATAAATCCCTCCTAACGAGGGCTTTAGATACTTCAGATAAGATTTGCCTTTTGCACAAACACATTTCCTTATTTCAAAATATGATTCCTTTCGCTTTCTTTTCCGCTCTGTATTCCCTTCATATCTTCCTTCCCCTTTTCCTACAACTTTCTACCATTCTCTGCATCTTTCTCTCATTCTTGGTTCTTCTATTATTCTCCTCTCTTTTAATCTTTCGGTTTATCTTGCTGCTTCTTTCTTCCTTTGTGTTTTTTTCCAGCTCTTTTTATCCTCCTCTCCCTACGTGTGAGTGAAGAGATTTGGACGGCTCTTAACAGCGAGGTCTTGGGAGCCGATGAGGGTGATTGAGGCGAGAATGGAGCAGCGCCGTAATGAAAGGGTGGGGTAAACGGGAGACCCCCGAGAAAACCCGCCGACCGACCAGCGGAATCGTCCATCACGATTGCTACTTGCGAAATTCCGGTGACCCGGCCGGGGATTGTACCCGGTTCGTCCTGTTGGAAGGCGAGCAGGCTAACCGCTCAGCTAACGTGGCCCCTCTTTCTATGTGAAGTTAGCATGCAGCGTAATACAATCTCAGAATTGTGGCGACGGGTTTATGCCTACCATGTCGTCTGTAAATGACGTGCCAGTTTCCTGATACAGTGTACATAAACTACCGCGCTACAGTAATGTCTTCACTCAATTATGCATCATCATATGTTATATTATAACTATATGCCATCCTCTGCTATAGCCAGTCATATGTAGGTAGAAATACCTTCATTGGGCTCGTAATATTTCAGTTGAAGTCATGTATAACCTTTCAGTAAAAATCAGGTCGTAATCTTTCTTTTTTTCCCTCGTTTATATTCTCAAACCACATTTGACTAATTATTTTTATAAACAATTACCTCATTATTGTTTTTCTTTATAAACAATTTCAAATTAAAATGTTTTTCAGCAATTACTTGCATATATATATATATATATATATATATATATATATATATATATATATATATATATATATATAAGAGACAACCGGTATATTTTCTTTCGTGCATTTGTTTAATAAACCTTCAATACTTCCTACCCTCTAGGGAATAAATGAAGTATAACAAACTAATTTAGAATACTGAATATCGTCTAGAAACAAATAAAATATACTTACAAGTGATTTATGTGTGACACTATTAATGTAACCAAAATGATGCTGTATTTTGTTTAGTTCCTATAATAAAGCTGAATTTGGAAATTATATTAAATGAGCTGGCAAAATAAGCAAATACTCTGTAGTCATATATATATATATATATATATATATATATATATATATATATATATATACACATATATATTATATATATGTGTATGTAAATATGTGTGTGTTTGTTACTACTAGTAAACTTAACCCCTGAAAATCCGCAACATTACATGCTGTCCGTCTATAGTATTAAAGTAGATGATTTGGTATGTAACTACAACTTACGACCTCCTGCCCACAGATCTGCAGAAACACCACTTAGGACCGTGCTCCAAAATTAATTTGTATGGGTGTGTGTATATATAATACACACAATAAACTATATATTCTCATCATAACCTAATCAAACACAAACGTTATGCCCAAAATGCAGCAGAATACAACGCACCGTTTAATCAAAAATAAGGAAGTTACCATCCTCCATGTGCACAAACACCCCCCCCCCCCCCTCAACCCAACACCGCCAAATCCAGTGACTTACCAGACTTCCAGTTGGCTTAATTCAACTAAACTCAATTTTCACTTCGCCCTGTTAGTCGCCTGGCATAATGCGTGTAGAAGTCTTATTCGGGATAAATGCTCAGAGCCATTGCTCTATATTTTTGAGACACTACCAAGAGCCAGTAAAACTTTAACAAATCTTTTTTTTTTTTTGAGGATAGTCAAAGAGTTAAGTTTATCCGCAGACACAGAGTAACACTGTGGGACGTCAAGAGATCGCGATGGCGCTTGCCAAGGGAACTACATTCTCATAATGAACAACCTCACAATATTAATTCTCTCACAATTTGATTAAAAACCATCAATATTGTAACATAAATACGAGTTCGTAGTTCTGCCTGTGCTGCGCCGCGTAAGGCCAAGAATACAACATGGCGTCGGGGAATGTACTTTGAAACTCAAGGTTTGTTTTACGTAGGTTGGGGAAGTTCAACGATTTTAGTTTCGCAACTAAATATTATCGCCGCTAGAGTGCACTGGTGTCGCACGTGTGCCACATTTTTCTGTTTTGTCTGTAAGGAAATGTGATGTTCGTAATTATTATAAGATAAATACAGTTGTGTTAAAGCTTCCGATTTTCTTTGTTAGAACCTAAGTAAAGAATTTTTTTTTTCCATTGGAGTGGAAATATAACGAAATACGTTTACATTTTGTTTGATTCTGCAATTAAACTGGGTTAGGAAAACGCTTACGCAACTAATTTATTTAAATATGATACCTGAATCAAAAAACAACAAAATATATATAATTGTTCGTGTTTCCTGCGCAGTTTCAATCAGGGAATGGACAAAAGGACCAAGTTCCTCTTGGATTACGGATGTATTTATTTCACGCTTAAACTGCTAGTGTTTTCATATTGGAATAAGCTTGATTATGAACGCTGAATGCCCAACGCAGTTGTATTTGTGCGGTTTGCTCCTGTAAACACTATTTGAGAGCATACATAACGGCTACGAAATAAAGTTAATACTTATAATTTTGGTTGGGTTATGTACACTTCACAATTCAGACAAAACACCTACTTTAATCTTCGAAGTTTAATGTAATTCTGTGATTTCATGAGATATATATGTTTTGTACTGAATTTTCTAACTACCCGTCTGTGGTGTTGTAGAACGTTTTATTTGTTTTATTGCCGAGTTCTGTCTGTGTGAGATTTTTATTCTATTTAGTCTCATGGTATAAGTGAACTGTGTCCATTGCCGACCAACACAGTAACACCAATTGTTACAAGCAAATAAATATAATTTCTCTACATGGGCCTTAATAGAAGCCACTTCCTTCACTGGAGTGATGTGCAATCATCATCTCTCTGTCGAGGCCAGCGCCAACCGCACGCACATTTCTCTACTAGTCTTTCATATCTACTAATGAAGAATGAGTTCCAACCTCATGTCTCCCGTAGCATTTCTATTTAAAGCATTATTTCCTGTCGACTAGAATTTTATGTTGTCTATGGCGGTTTTTCCCAGTCTCTTCTTAGTTATAGTTTATCTATAGATACACTTAGGGAGGTAGTCATGGCCCCAAAGTGCAGATCACGGCTGCCCAATCCCTCTCTGCGGCGATGCATGTCTCCTAGCATGACTTCCTTCCCTTGTAGGCGTAAGTAGATCTTGATCCTACCTCGGGTGTATACTTAGCACTTAGAGATGGGGTAGGTTACGAAAAACTAAATCCACCAGCTTTAGAAGTGTTTGGGAAACCAGCTCACCTTGCGGTGACAATATAAACCTTAACCAGAGGTGCGTGAAGGTGCTTAACCTCGAAGCCAGGGGACACTGCAGTGTCGTCTAGTCCTCTGCTCGCCAGCCTGCACATCACACGACGATTACGAGCTCCGAAACAGCCCCCCCCCCCCCCCAGCTCTCCGACAACCGCGATAACTATTCTAAAATAAGCTGCTGTGTGTGGGTACTGTGACGCAATAGCGTGGGAAGGTCGTACTCTCAGCACGCGGCGCATGTTACCAACCTCGCCTGCCTGCCTGCCCAGCCCAGCCCTGCCCTGCCTGCCCAGCCCAGCCCTGCCCAGCCCAGCCCAGCCCAGCCCTGCCCTGCCTGCCCAGCCCAGCCCAGCCCTGCCCTGCCTGCCCAGCCTGCCCAGCCCAGCCCTGCCCTGCCCAGCCCTGCCTGCCAGCCCAGCCCTGCTGCCTAGCCCGCCCTGCCCTGCTGCCCTGCCCTGCCTGCCCAGCCCAGCCCAGCCCTGCCTGCCCAGCCCAGCCCTGCCCTGCCTGCCCAGCTCAGCCCAGCCCAGCCCAGCCCTGCCCAGCCCAGCCCTGCCCTTCCTCGATTGTGTTCTGCTGCATACAGTAAGGTTACTTCCTACTTGTCTCAACACCTGCTAAAGTTCTACTTCCAGGATACTCCTCCGCCTCGTGCAAACAAAGATTAACTTAACACCAATGAACAGCGCACCACATTCTTGCGCACTCAGTGTAGTAATATCATCTTGCCTAAGAACTATTTCTTACTAAGCATTACCAACACACCTATTTTAGCACTGCTTTTATTCACACTTATTATAAATTAACTATTATTATATGTGCACAAAATATAAGTTAGCGTTCAGTTTAACTACAAATATGCTAATTTACGCCAACGTGGTATAAAACGCTTGTAGTGGATGACATATTTAGGAAACATCCGAACATGTCATACGTGTGATTTTCCAAATGTCTGATTCAAAAAGCGTGAAGGAACCGCTAAAACGTGTTGAAATACGTTTACAGTTAGCATTATTATCGTAGCAGTGTTTCCAGAATGTGAAGGATCACGTCCGCCTAGCTGGAGCAGCCTTCCTCGTAGAGTCCGAGAAGCGAGGTCGGGAGAGATAAGGGCGGTATTGCCTGGCTCATCAAGTACGCCATCGCCACTACGCGCAAAGCTCTGGACTGGAGAGCAGTGTTCTTCACAGAGCTGCGTCCACCTGCAGGGGACTTTCCTGGAATGCACGTGCATAGAATTAGAAGCTAGAAAACTATCAATACAACTGAGTGTTCTGAAAGGTTCTTATACTTTCTCTGGCGTAGTGATAATACAATCTACTAGGATAAATTTGCTCGGTTTACTACTGTTAGGCGGATATTAAAATAATTAAATGTGTAATGTATAGTTAACGTTGCATAGTTGCTGCCGTGTTCCACTTGTTACTTCGTGACAGGACCTCCATCCAGTCGCCGCGGTCCCCCACCCCACCCCACATCTCGCGCGCGACTGACTTCCAGCTGTGATAGAAAGTCTGCAGCAAAGTGCAATACAGGCTCCTATCGCACTTTGTCTCGTGTCCGAATAGTATGTTATAAGATACGCCAGTCTGGAGAATCCGTTTTCAAGTATACTAAAGGGCTACAAATAATATTTACAACGTTCGTACGAAAACATCGTACCATTCCGTCTTCTTCTGGGGTATGATGTCCGTTAGTGAGTACACATACAGTAAGGGCAAGTTTAATAGTTCGGTTTAAAAAAACCAGGATGTGAAACACACAGTTCAAGAGCTAAGACACTCGGAAACAAACACATTCTCTCATGTGTTTGTGTTCGACAAGAGCAGTGCTGTCCAGAATACATGAAGTAACTTCAGGACTGTTGTCAAACACACAGTTCAAGAGCTAAGACACTCGGAAACAAACACATTCTCTCATGTGTTTGTGTTCGACAAGAGGCAGTGCTGTCCAGAATACATGAAGTAACTTCAGGACTGTTGTCAAACACACAGTTCAAGAGCTAAGACACTCGGAAACAAACACATTCTCTCATGTGTTTGTGTTCGACAAGAGGCAGTGCTGTCCAGAATACATGAAGTAACTTCAGGACTGTTGTCAAACACACAGTTCAAGAGCTCAGACACTCGGAAACAAACACATTCCCTCATGTGTTTGTGTTCGATAAGAGGCAGTGCTGTCCAGAATACATGAAGTAACTTCAGGACTGTTGTCAAACACACAGTTCAAGAGCTCAGACACTCGGAAACAAACACATTCTCTCATGTGTTTGTGTTCGACAAGAGGCAGTGCTGTCCAGAATACATGAAGTAACTTCAGGACTGTTGTCAAACACACAGTTCAAGAGCTAAGACACTCGGAAACAAACACATTCTCTCATGTGTTTGTGTTCGACAAGAGGCAGTGCTGTCCAGAATACATGAAGTAACTTCAGGACTGTTGTCAAACACACAGTTCAAGAGCTAAGACACTCGGAAACAAACACATTCCCTCATGTGTTTGTGTTCGACAAGAGGCAGTGCTGTCCAGAATACATGAAGTAACTTCAGGACTGTTGTCAAACACACAGTTCAAGAGCTAAGACACTCGGAAACAAACACATTCTCTCATGTGTTTGTGTTCGACAAGAGGCAGTGCTGTCCAGAATACATGAAGTAACTTCAGGACTGTTGTCAAACACACAGTTCAAGAGCTAAGACACTCGGAAACAAACACATTCTCTCATGTGTTTGTGTTCGACAAGAGGCAGTGCTGTCCAGAATACATGAAGTAACTTCAGGACTGTTGTCAAACACACAGTTCAAGAGCTCAGACACTCGGAAACAAACACATTCTCTCATGTGTTTGTGTTCGACAAGAGGCAGTGCTGTCCAGAATACATGAAGTAACTTCAGGACTGTTGTCAAACACACAGTTCAAGAGCTAAGACACTCGGAAACAAACACATTCTCTCATGTGTTTGTGTTCGACAAGAGGCAGTGCTGTCCAGAATACATGAAGTAACTTCAGGACTGTTGTCAAACACACAGTTCAAGAGCTAAGACACTCGGAAACAAACACATTCTCTCATGTGTTTGTGTTCGACAAGAGCAGTGCTGTCCAGAATACATGAAGTAACTTCAGGACTGTTGTCAAACACACAGTTCAAGAGCTAAGACACTCGGAAACAAACACATTCTCTCATGTGTTTGTGTTCGACAAGAGCAGTGCTGTCCAGAATACATGAAGTAACTTCAGGACTGTTGTCAAACACACAGTTCAAGAGCTAAGACACTCGGAAACAAACACATTCCCTCATGTGTTTGTGTTCGACAAGAGGCAGTGCTGTCCAGAATACATGAAGTAACTTCAGGACTGTTGTCAAACACACAGTTCAAGAGCTAAGACACTCGGAAACAAACACATTCTCTCATGTGTTTGTGTTCGACAAGAGGCAGTGCTGTCCAGAATACATGAAGTAACTTCAGGACTGTTGTCAAACACACAGTTCAAGAGCTCAGACACTCGGAAACAAACACATTCTCTCATGTGTTTGTGTTCGACAAGAGGCAGTGCTGTCCAGAATACATGAAGTAACTTCAGGACTGTTGTCAAACACACAGTTCAAGAGCTAAGACACTCGGAAACAAACACATTCTCTCATGTGTTTGTGTTCGACAAGAGGCAGTGCTGTCCAGAATACATGAAGTAACTTCAGGACTGTTGTGAAACGAAACTTGCAGAGAATGGCGCGTCACTCGTGATCTTAGTAACAGGGAACATTCTAGAGCAGCCCTGTATCTGTGCCGCCGTCGCCGCCGACAAATATGAACTTATAAACATTATGTGAATAGAGTTACCAGACACTCGATCAAACTGAGGGCATTCACTCTGTTAAAACCGCTAATTATTTATAACCTACTACAGAAACAAACAAATTATTTCTACAAGTCTTAGTAAAGTAGAAAAATTAACATTTTTATTAGGCCACTAGTATTTAAAGCATACAATTCTTATAGTTCCAATAACACTACATTTTCCTGTTATCAGGCTACATAAAATATGAAAGTCAAGTACCAGGAAAATAAACTTGTACGCTTACAGTTGATTTACAGAAGAAACATTTTAATACACACGCTTCAGTATTAAAAGTGAATATCAAAATATTTTAAAACAAAAATAATAAATTTAATTTACACAGCTTAACGAAAAACACTCGAGACGTTTATGTATAATAAATCGAGCGAATGTTGCAGAAGAACTACGAATCAAAATAGATCGTAGACAAATGCTATCTAGCGTCATGTCAAAAAAAGTACGACCATTTTTCATAGCCGCAAAAAAATCCGGCCGGATGCAAAAATGTTGAAAGGCAGGACATGTGCTCCTTTTGCTGGACATGTGCTAAGCCTGTATGTAAGAGTGAGGTTTGTGACGTAAAGACCTCCATCCTCGCTACTTCCGTGTGTTCCAACCACAGCCTCCTCGTCGTGTTTCAAAAACGATGTTCGGCAGCGAAGTGAGATCCAGAGTGAGATCACTGGATAGGAGACAGCAAAATGCGTGGCTCCGAGACAACATGCACACAACATAGACGATGCACTCTACACGAGTCACTTACTACTTTCGCAGGGCCTAGAGCCCCTGCCACTCTTTAAAGTTTTTACCTTCAACTATCTTTGACAATAAAATTTTAGGCCAAAATACGGCCAGCAAATTTTTCCTTCCAACAAATTTTATCAAATAATCTTGAATGTGTGTGAAAATGTACCAGTGTCTATTGGGAGAATATAATATAACTTTATGAAAATAATTTTTAAATAATATTTAGTGATATATTGCTTCTTTTTTTTCATGCGATTCATAACAGGAAGAAATTAAGTAATATTGTAATTTATTTTCGTTTATTTATTAAGTTAAAATTTTATTATAACATATGTTTCTTGCACAAGGAAATTAATGCCTCCGAGTTCGTAATAATATGTGCAATATTCGCTTGAAATAACATTCATATCCAGACAGCTTCTACATAAATTAATTATCTTCATAACTTACTTCGTTTCCAGCAATTGTTCATTATTTTAAAGTTTCTTGGGGTCCATTTTTGTCGTACACGATTGTGATTGGCCGAGACAGTCAAACATCAAATAAATTTTCGAACCGGTCCAATTTTCTAATGTTTGATGGGAATTGGAGCCATCCAACTTTCTCAGACAAATATGGCGGCGTTTATGACGTAATAACTATCAAACTTTATTTGACCAAACATACTGGAAGCAGTTTGACGTAGAGATATGGCAGTGTAACAGGGGCTTTACTCCCTCTCAGTTCAGCAGCGAAAGTAGCGCCAAGGGTTATCATTCGTTTATGTAACCTTTCACCATCCGCTGGTGCGTCAAGTGGCGGCTGTTTATTTTATCATCACGCTGTCAACTAATCAGCTTGCCAATGTACAGTAATGTTAAACAAATTGTCAAGTATTTATAGGCTGACATCTGTCTAAAAAAAGTTCGTACATTATACAAGTAAAACAGAAAACCTTGCACGAAATTGAATATTTGTTGACTATTTTGATTTATTAGAGACGACGAATTAGAGTTAACATTCGCGAGACGGTAATTCTAGTTCTTATCACATTTAGGATGTTCCAGGTGATGTGTTACAACCGGAAATAAAAGTAATAGTGAGTGAGTGCTTGTTGACAACACACTCGCGAGGTGGCCGAGTCATAACGCTGCTACTCAAGAGATGGCAGGACTGCCATTTTACATCAACAGCTTTTAAACTTCATCGGAAAAATTTAAATACGACATTAGGGGCTGTAATTAATGTTAATTTATTGTTTTTAATATTATATAGGTGGAGCAAAACTTTAAAATTTAATATCTGGCCAGGAAAAAAGGTTTAAAAATTTGAAAATAATCTGATATTTTAGTGCTCTTCATGCAAAATTGCAATTGTTTTTACTGAATTAAAAATTATATAGAGCATTTAATAATTTAATTGTTAGCCAGTAGTAATTATTAATAGGCTGAAATTAATACGTAATTATTAATTTGCTTGCTAAAGGCCTGAAAAAAGAGTAATTAATTGCAAAACTAGGAGCTGTTATCAGTTGATTTTATGTAATAAATTTATCGTTAAGTTTTTACTGTAGGAACGCAAGAATTCCGGTTACCAATGGTGAAAAAGTTCTTCTTGCCCAGAAATTGTGTAGCTTACATACTCATTCATAACATGCCCATGTGGTTAGTTTAATTATTGCATGTAGGATTAAATTGTTTTCTATATTATAAGAAGTATAAAAAATGTCAGCAGAGCCCCGAACCCAAAACACATTTCTCTACTTACTAGCAGCCACGCGACATAACCACTTTATTTTGTCGTTGTTGTTGTGAAGTTGACGAGCTCAAATTAGACCGACTTGCTGACAAATTCCTAGCAGTGAGACAGGCGAGCTGAAGATCTGCTGCGGAGGGACCAGGGCGCGAACCCGCGACCCTCTGACTACAGGTCGGCTACCCTACCCCTCCTTGAGCTGTGAGAAGACACTACTCCCCCATTTCTACACTTACAAATTGACTCACGATACAGAAATATAACATGCATACTTCCGAATTTGTGTTGATGCAATTTAATGCCTATAATAATGTTCCACGTGTATTATAAAATTAAATATGTTATATAATACGTTTAAGGAGGACGGAACAAAAAATGTTATGCTCGATTGCAATAAATACGGGCGCCATGCCTCTCGCCCGCCATGTTGTAATTAACCTTTGCGATAGGGAACACAGCTTTGACAACACATATAGATGTCAAGTGCTCTCTATCGTTTCCTCGTGAGAATCGACAAGTCATATTTAACTTAGAATACGAAACACGGGACTTATGACGAAGGTTGCGTTTCGACAAACTCTGAATAGAGGCCGAGGTGTGAGCAGCTGGGTGTGTCGGCAGTAGTATGTGCGCCCCTAGGCTGTGTGTCGGCAGTAGTATGTGCGCCCCAAGGCGGTGTGTCGGCTGTAGTATGTGCACCTCAAGGCGGTGTGTCGGCAGTAGTGTGTGCGCCCCAAGGCGGCGTGTCGGCAGTAGTGTGTGCGCCCCAAGGCGGCGTGTCGGCAGTAGTGTGTGCGCCCCAAGGCGGCGTGTCGGCAGTAGTGTGTGCGCCCCAAGGCGGCGTGTCGGCAGTAGTGTGTGCGCCCCAAGGCGGTGTGTCGGCAGTAGTGTGTGCGCCCCAAGGCGGTGTGTCGGCAGTAGTGTGTGCGCCCCAAGGCGGTGTGTCGGCAGTAGTATGTGCGCCCCAAGGCGGTGTGTCGGCAGTAGTGTGTGCACCCCAAGGCGGTGTGTCGGCAGTAGTATGTGCGCCCCAAGGCGGTGTGTCGGCAGTAGTATGTGCGCCCCAAGGCGGTGTGTCGGCAGTAGTATGTGCGCCCCAAGGCGGTGTGTCGGCAGTAGTATGTGCGCCCCAAGGCGGTGTGTCGGCAGTAGTATGTGCGCCCCAAGGCGGTGTGTCGGCAGTAGTATGTGCGCCCCAAGGCGGTGTGTCGGCAGTAGTATGTGCGCCCCAAGGCGGTGTGGGCGGCAGTAGTATGTGCGCCCCAAGGCGGTGGGTCGGCAGTAGTGTGTGCGCCCCAAGGTGGTGTGTCGGCAGTAGTGTGTGCACCCCAAGGTGGTGTGTCGGCAGTAGTATGTGCACCCGAAGGCGGTGTGTCGGCAGTAGTATGTGCGCCCCAAGGCGGTGTGTCGGCAGTAGTATGTGCGCCCCAAGGCGGTGTGTCGGCAGTAGTATGTGCGCCCCAAGGCGGTGTGTCGGCAGTAGTATGTGCGCCCCAAGGCGGTGTGTCGGCAGTAGTATGTGCGCCCCAAGGCGGTGTGTCGGCAGTAGTATGTGCACCCCAAGGCGGTGTGTCGGCAGTAGTATGTGCGCCCCAAGGCGGTGTGTCGGCAGTAGTATGTGGCGCCCAAGGCGGTGTGTCGGCAGTAGTTGTGCGCCCCAAGGCGGTGTGTCGGCAGTAGTAGTTGTGCGCCCCAAGGCTGTGTGTCGGCAGTAGTGTGTGTGCGCCCCAAGGCGGTGTGTCGGCTAGTAGTTGTGCCCCAAGGCGGCGTGTCGGCTGTAGTATGTGTACCCAAGCGTGTGTCGGGTATAGTATGTGCCCCAAGGCGGTGTGTCGGCTGTAGTATGTGTCACCCCAAGGCGGTGTGTCGGCTGTAGTATGTGCCCCCAAGGCGGGTGTCGGCAGTAGTATGTGCGCCCCAAGGCGGCGTGTCGGCTATAGTATGTGCACCCAAGGCGGTGGTGTCGGCTATAGTATGTGCACCCCAAGGCGGCGTGTCGGCTGTAGTATGTGCACCCCAAGGCGGGTGTCGGCAGTAGTATGTGCGCCCCAAGGCGGTGTGTCGGCTAGTAGTATGTGCGCCCCAAGGCGGTGTGTCGGCATAGTATGTGTGCCCCAAGGCTGTGTGTCGGCAGTAGTGTGTGCGCCCCAAGGCGGTGTGTCGGCATGTAGTATGTGCGCCCCAAGGCGGGTGTCGGCTAGTAGTATGTGCACCCCAAGGCGGTGTGTCGGCAGTAGTATGTGACCCCAAGGCGGTGTGTCGGCTAGTAGTATGTGTACCCCAAGGCGGTGTGTCGGCTGTAGTATGTGCCCCAAGGCTGTGTGTCGGCAGTAGTGATGTGCACCCCAAGGCGGGTGTCGGCATAGTATGTGACCCAAGGCGGTGTGTCGGCAGTAGTATGTGCCCCCAAGGCGGCGTGTCGGCATAGTATGTGCGCCCCAAGGCGGTCGTGTCGGCTGTAGTATGTGCGCCCCAAGGCGGGTGTCGGCTAGTAGTATGTGCGCCCCAAGGCGGTGTGTCGGCAAGTAGTATGTGCGCCCCAAGGCGGTGTGTCGGCAGTAGTATGTGCGCCCCAAGGCGGTGTGTCGGCAGTAGTATGTGCGCCCCAAGGCTGTGTGTCGGCAGTAGTGTGTGCGCCCCAAGGCGGTGTGTTCGGCAGTAGTATGTGCGCCCCAAGGCGGTGTGTCGGCTGTAGTATGTGCACCCCAAGGCGGCGTGTCGGCTGTAGTATGTGTACCCCAAGGCGGTGTGTCGGCTATAGTATGTGCACCCTAAGGCGGTGTGTCGGCAGTAGTATGTGCGCCCCAAGGCGGTGTGTCGGCAGTAGTGTGTGCACCCCAAGGTGGTGTGTCGGCAGTAGTATGTGCACCCGAAGGCGGTGTGTCGGCAGTAGTATGTGCACCCCAAGGCGGTGTGTCGGCAGTAGTATGTGCGCCCCAAGGCGGTGTGTCGGCAGTAGTATGTGCGCCCCAAGGCGGTGTGTCGGCAGAAGTATGTGCGCCCCAAGGCGGTGTGTCGGCAGTAGTATGTGCGCCCCAAGGCGGTGTGTCGGCAATAGTATGTGCGCCCCAAGGCGGTGTGTCGGCAATAGTATGTGCGCCCCAAGGCGGTGTGTCGGCAGTAGTATGTGCGCCCCAAGGCGGTGTGTCGGCAGTAGTATGTGCACCCCAAGGCGGTGTGTCGGCAGTAGTATGTGCACCCCAAGGCGGTGTGTCGGCAGTAGTATGTGCGCCCCAAGGCGGTGTGTCGGCAGTAGTATGTGCGCCCCAAGGCGGTGTGTCGGCTGTAGTATGTGTACCCCAAGGCGGTGTGTCGGCTGTAGTATGTGTACCCCAAGGCGGTGTGTCGGCTATAGTATGTGCACCCTAAGGCGGTGTGTCGGCTATAGTATGTGCACCCCAAGGCGGTGTGTCGCGGCACACAGTTCCTTCCTGTAGACGACGTGTGGTGTGTGGGCGTGTGCCTCAGAGGAACTACAAGGGCACACGCATCGCACGCACATAGGCCACGCCCTCTCCTCCCCACACGCACGCACAATGCTTTCTGCTCTACTGTACCGTAACACGGGCTAGCCAATACGCGGGGCCCTACGTACTTTATTCAATGGGCATTTTTCATCCTTTCATCACTTTCATTTTAAAAAATTGCCATTTAAGTAATTAAGCCAGCGCGTATATTCGACCACACTCGAAAGTTATTGTCTAAGGCTACAATAAAACATGTCTATTGACTAATTCACTTAACCGTGAATAGCCTACAGCAACATGAGGTGACCGCCGCCAATAACATGACAATTATAAAAACACACATACAAAGTACGTGAATTAACATGACGCCGTTGTAAAAGAATAACATATTTTGAAGGTAAAATTGCTTAAAACAGCGAAAAAAACATTTAAAACAAACTGTGGAATTAAAATTACAGCGAATCTGCGGTTTTACTTGTTTGTGAGTGAGAAAGTATACATACATAGTGGTGAAATTACAATTGTGATGTTTGTGTAGATTTACTTGCCATGGGGAGAAAAACACGAATGTTGCAGTTTATTTTCTGTTACGTAGTAATAGCAATTATAAACCATTCTATGCAAATTTAGCTGTGCAAAGTATGTTATGTTACTAATTTGTAGGGTAAATTTACTTGGGTATAGAGTAAAAAAAATTGACATGTAGGTGTAAAATTACACCTATGTCTGTGGAAGCAATGCTGCCACATACAGTCAGAGTAAAATTACACTATTTTTGACAGTGAATCTACACACACTTTCTCACTGTTTTAATACTTATTGATTATAAACGAAACATTATAATTTGTTGATTACATATAAGTTAAAGTTCAATAATATATTTAAAATATACTTTTATGCTAGAAGAAGTATTAAACACTTGCTACGGCATATTTAGGAAACAACTAAATACGTCATACCTACATTGGGTTTTTTTTTTTTTTCCCCAAATATTTGGTTATAAAAAAGGGAGGAACCGTGAGTAAACCATACGAAAAAAAAAAGTGAAGAAAAAGATGGCCATTATCATTAATTTAAAATTATGGTGGATCGGACACATACTTGTCCGATCGCTGATCTAATTTCAAATACGTGGAAATGTTCTGCAGGTCTTCAAGATGAAGTGAAATATGAGCCAATTATTTATGAAAATGGATAATAATTCTTGTGTACTGGAAAAAAAAAATACTTTTCATATTTTAGCTATTGGAAGGTTTTAGTCAATTCCCTTCGATTTAACTTGTCTCGATTTACATCTTAACTGCCGTCATAGGCGCCACATTTATTAATATGATCACGAGTTTTTGACAACAAACACGCATTTGCCACAAATAATGCCATATTATGTATATAATCTTCACCAACTTATATTTTGCATGACTACATTGGATACGTTTGATTCCAACGATTCTGATCGGCTACACTCAACAGCTGGTCCCTAATTAGGTAATGTTGTAAAATGACAATGGGCTGAAAGCTCAAACTATATAGGACACTCAACTATACCACGGAACTGTCCAGCTGCGAAACTTTCTATCCATCTATGACGAGTCCCACAGTCTGCTTTCACATCTTCCCACTAACGACTTTCATCTCATTTAGCTTAGTTTTGTATAATAGTGCCACCATATTTGTCTATTACACGGGATCCAACCTCACTAACAAACTTAATTCCTTAGTATGAAAGATTTCTAGTTCAAAATATTTCTATTAAAATACAAGTAATACAACGGCAGGCAGCGATAAAAGTGAGCGGGTTAAGATATTTTGGCAGCTCGTAACAGCGGTGAGGTCTTGAGAGCCGATAAGGGTGACTGAACTGAGTATGGAGCGGCGCCGGAATGAAAGGGTAGAGGATACGGGAGATCCCCGAAAAAACCCACCGACCAACGGCATCGTCCGGCACGATAGTCGTCGATAAATATGAAAATGTTCTATACTAAATGTTCCTTAACTAATTTGCACAATTCTGCGAGCAGCCATAAGGGCGAGAGCTGCGAGGGTGCAGGCTAGGTGAAGTGGCCGACCAATGCACCGGACCTCACTCTTGTCTACAAAACTCCCACGGAAGTGCGGAGCTCTCGCACGTGTGTGTGTGTGTGTGCGCGCATGTTGACAACATGTGCACTCTGCAATGGCGCCGAGCGGACAACCGATACAAACAGACCGGCTTTAACATAATACATTTTTACGTATAGGCTAACCAAAGTAAAATGAGCACTTTTGAAAGCCCTGCTTAAAATCTACCTGCATGCACGTTGTATATTCTTCCGTCTTCTGTAAGCTTAACATTGTCATGGACCTTGTTACTTTATTCATGCGTCGGGTCAAGTGAAACTACGAAATAATTAGAAAAATTATTTTTAACAAATCTGCAAATTTTTACACTTCAGTGCGTAAAAAAAAAACATAAAGCGAAATAAATAATTTAAGTTATCAGAAATGGTTACCTAACACTTTTTATTCGACAGATACGGAATTATTTCCGATGCATGGTTACCAGCTTGACTGAGCACGTGTCCTTCAGTGCGCCCGTTAAAATATATGCCGATAGGAGCAGTGACTTTTCTCTAAGGTCGATTTCAAAAGTGCTCACTTTATCGTGAATAGACTTTACCTAGCTGCGTGCTCCTTGAAATCCGTACACCAACGTTGGGTGAGCGAGTGTTCTGGGTTTAAACCCTGAACAAGGCCAGGGTGTATGTGCCGTAATTTGGGCGTAGATTTAGGAATAAGCGTGCAAGCAGACTAACATTTCGCATATCAGAGTGAAGATCGGGTGTGAATGAGCAACAACAGTTCATATTCCAAGGACGTTTCGTGTCCAAGACAGGAACCGCCTTTCATTCCGTCGCTGCTCCACCCACACCTCACTCAATGTCCAGGCTGGCGGGGAACGACAGATTGTTCCTCACAGCGGCTAGACCTTCAGATAGCGCTCATCAGGCAATAGCTTCGGGAAATTGAGGGTTAGTAATACTACAGATCAACCAGCAGTTCGATACCGCTTTTCTGCCTCTGCATAACATTAACTTCAGAGTGCGGTGGAATACACACGCTGTGTATTACACACTGTGTATTACTTACATGTCAACTAGGGCCTCAAAAGTGCTCACTGTCCAATGAATCAACTCTCTATATCGACGAAACAGACATTCAGTGTTTGGGTCGAGGATTTTGTAACAACGCAGCTGGCATACGCACTCTACGTACAATAGTGCACCACACAAAAACTCACATTATATGAATCATGCTTACTGAAAAACTATATCGAAAATATATCAATGTAGATATGCACCGTATGCTTACAGTAATGCTGTCAACTTAAGCGCAAGGGACATAATTTGCTAAACTTGTTAACTGAAGTCTACAGGTAGGCTATTTGAAAGACTGTATTAAATAATTAAGAAACTGCGATCGCGGGTTATAGAAATTGCCGATTCAAAGACGTGTACAAATTTCCAGCGTAAGAAATGCCTCGACAAGAATGCGCCACTCTGGCAAGATATTTGTGAAGAGAGTTGGCGATAATTACTGCATGGGGTTCCATTTCCTTGGACTTTCTATACAGGCCTACACATTTCAATTACCGTGTTTAGCATTCATTTATGTTCAAGGCCTTGTTAACGTACTACTAGAATGGAACACATAAACAGGCGGTCACATTGGCTGTTCACGGTAAAATGAGCACTTTTGAAAGTCATGTTTAAAATATACTTGTATTTACGTTGTGTTTTTTTCCCGCCTTATGTAAGATTATCATTGTTATGGGCCTTGTCACTTTATCCATGCGTCGGTTCAGCGAAACCGCAAAATTATTACAAAAGTAAATATTGTACAAATCTGTTCATTTTTACATTTCGATACATTAAAGAATGCAGAAAGCGAGAAAAACAATTTAAGTTGTCACAAATGGTAACCTAACACTTTTTGTTCGACGTTAATACATGGAACTACTTTCCCTTCCATCGTTACCAACTTTACTGGACAGATGGCACTCATTGCGCCCATTACAATATATGCAGGCAAGGGCAGTGACCTTTTTCTAAGGTTGATTTCAAAATTGCTCACTTTATCGTGAACAGTCTTAAGTCATACGCAGTGCAACAGCCAGAAATTTCTCGTTTGAAGAGGGGGTTACACTGACTGAAAGAAAGAAAAGGAAGGATTTCACACGGCAATTATAGATATGCTGGTGTACATGTTAATAAGGACAAAAATTACTTCACATAACAACATGCACGATAGTTAACCGGAATGACATTTATTACAATCATAAGCTTATTTACAGTTTCCGTACTCATTTTTACACAACCTTACAAGCAGAAATTGGGGAGGGGGGGGGCGTGTTTACAACCTCCAACACCTTCGGGCGCCGCGGAGATGTAATGGCTAGACTACTCGCTTGCCACCAAGTCTTACCGGGTTCGACTCCCGCCGGAATTGCCGCTAGTCGGCGGGTTTCCCCCCGCCCTTGCATTCCGGCGCTGATTCGGTCCTCACCTCGCTTCACCCTCATCGGATCTCAATACCTCGATTTTAAGAGCCGCCAAATCCCTTCACTCAGTCATACCCCACCTCCTCTTCAGGGTAAGCCCATGGGGTTGTTCACGGTATATCGAGTACTTTTGAAAGCCCTGCTGAAGATTACTTGTGTGCACATTCTGTATTCTTCCACAATATTGTGTCATTTATGTTGGCACTTGTTTCATGTCAATATGTTATTCTGTAGTTATAATCTTGTTTATTTGGTGTTTCGCCAAATATATATTTTTTTTACTATTGGGACGTGCTCTAGTTCTGCTTAATATTTTTGTTAATTCACTTTGAAGTTGCAAAACAAACCTTGGCATACGAAAATTTTGTAATGTTTAAATATTTATCTAGTTATTTTTTTTTAAATATCATTGTGTAAAAAAATATTTTTTCAAGTCTATGAATTATTTATATACGTAATATTGTGTGTAGTCTTAACTTGCAAGTATCAAAATGGAAAACTTATTTGTCATATTTATACTTCTTTCTAAACTTTCGATCTGTGTATCGATTAGTTGTGCGTGACCACGAATACCGGAGTATGCCTTTGTATACATAGGTTTCCGCCCATATTACTTCCTCCTCATTCGTTCTCGCCATACAGCACATAATCGCCTCCTCGAAACTTCCTATTTTTGTAATCCTTCACCATCGTACGATGAGTAAGTTTTATCCGCAGTTGGACTGCAGATATTTTGTTGTCCAGCGTGGTTATATTATTTTGTTGTCCAGCGTGGTTATATTATTTTGTTGTCCAGCGTGGTTATATTATTTTGTTGTCCAGCGTGGTTATATTATTTTGTTGTCCAGCGTGGTTATATTATTTTGTTGTCCAGCGTGGTTATATTATTTTGTTGTCCAGCGTGGTTATATTATTTTGTTGTCCAGCGTGGTTATATTATTTTGTTGTTCAGCGTGGTTATATTATTTTGTTGTTCAGCGTGGTTATATAATTATATTGTTCAGCGTGGTTATATAATTATATTGTTCAGCGTGGTTATATAATTATGTTGTCCAGCGTGGTTATATTATTTTGTTGTCCAGCGTGGTTATATTATTTTGTTGTCCAGCGTGGTTATATTATTTTGTTGTTCAGCGTGGTTATATTATTTTGTTGTTCAGCGTGGTTATATTATTTTGTTGTTCAGCGTGGTTATATTATTTTGTTGTTCAGCGTGGTTATATTATTTTGTTGTTCAGCGTGGTTATATTATTTTGTTGTTCAGCGTGGTTATATTATTTTGTTGTTCAGCGTGGTTATATTATTTTGTTGTTCAGCGTGGTTATATTATTTTGTTGTTCAGCGTGGTTATATTATTTTGTTGTTCAGCGTGGTTATATTATTTTGTTGTTCAGCGTGGTTATATTATTTTGTTGTTCAGCGTGGTTATATTATTTTGTTGTTCAGCGTGGTTATATTATTTTGTTGTTCAGCGTGGTTATATTATTTTGTTGTTCAGCGTGGTTATATTATTTTGTTGTTCAGCGTGGTTATATTATTTTGTTGTTCAGCGTGGTTTATTATTTTGTTGTTCAGCGTGGTTATATTATTTTGTTGTTCAGCGTGGTTATATTATTTTGTTGTTCAGCGTGGTTATATTATTTTGTTGTTCGGCGTGGTTATATTATTTTGTTGTTCAGCGTGGTTATATTATTTTCGTGATTGCGGTCCTTTTTAATATCGCCATTGTCTTCTAGCTGTTTGCCACATGCGCCGATAATCTCACGGCCAGCCATCTCGTCCCTGAGATGAGATGCGATACAAACACTCGTGACATGGCCGTCGGTCTACTTCCTTCCGCCGTCACACCGCAGTAACTTCACATTCTCTAGAAGGAATTACTTAACTTTTAAGTTAACGCCTGCTACATGACACATGGGTGTGCTCCAGCTTCTGTGAACTGACGCGACATCACGTGATAATATATATTTGTGAACTTGGGCAGTGCAAGAACGAAATTGCTTTGTCTTCAACAACTGTAGTTCAGTTTACTAATAAATTAATAATTTATAAGTTTTTTCTAATGTAAATTTGAAAAGAGGCGATTGCAGGCACCCGATTATATATTTATTGGCCAAAGTATAAAAACTTATAGTTTATCTAAAAGCAAGTAGAGTAATATTTCAAAAAATTAATATACTAATTTTATAAAAGTTTGTGTGTGTGTGTGTGCGTGCGTGGATATTACAGCATACTACCCTTGTTGTGTGGCAAAAAAGTTGAAATAGAACGACATTGTTCAAAAGAAAAGATTTTTTATTTATTGGTTAATTACATCCTTTAAAAAATCGCTTTGGTAATATATTATTCTCTAACTGTCGAGTTGTGATTGATAAGATTTTATCCACACCATGAGTGTACCTGTTGCTTATTTATTACGTTAATGTAATAAGTAAAACAGGAGCACGCTTCTCTAATTTGCATTCTGTAATGTACTGTACCTAGATCCCACCTTCCATTTATGTGCCACCATACTTGTGTTATGACGAGGGCGTGCCCACGTTGCTGTCACGAAGGTGTACACAAGATGTACAATCAACATTGCCATGGGCCTCATCACTTCATTCATACGTAAGTCAGAGAAACTGTAGAATTATTAGAAAATTGAATATTGTAAAAATTTGTTGGTTTTGACTAACATAAAGTAAAAAAACAAACAGAACGAAAATAAATCATTTAAGTGTTGATCCATTTACGATTACTTCCAACTTTTCTGAAGGCCTGCTAAAGTATTACTTCCAAGGTATTCCTCCGCCACATGCAAACAAAGCTGAACTAAATCTAGAAAATTACACCAAAAGAACCATGCATCTCGTTCGTGCGCGCTCAGTTTAACAATACTTTGCATAAGAACTATTTATTACTAGTAAGTACCAACACACCTATTTTATAACTGTTTTATTAATATTAATTTTACATAAAATATTATAACTTAGAGACATAATATAAGTAAAAGTTCAATTTAATAAAAAAAGAAGATATTTTTATGTTAACAGAAGTAAAAAAGGCTTGTTATAAGAGTTTTATGTAGAAACTACGCACGTCATACATGGGATGATTTTCCAATGGGTTGATTCAAAAAGTGTGAAGAAACCGCGGATAGTCTATAGGCGGCAGTTCTATGAACGAGCGAGGCACGGATGATATATTGACGCACGCTATCAGTTGCAACCGGAGACGCAGCGGCTTTTCACAAAGCAATGTTAAACAAGTGTGCCTGTTGTGTCTATCAGGGCACGTACCACTCCCGACCATGGGTATCGGGTGTGTCTGAGATATGTATAATGCTCTGGATTACTAACCTCTCTCGGCGTTACTCGGGGTGCGGCGAACCTTCCAGGTCAAGGCCAGAGGCTATATAAAGCACGTCGGGCCTCCTAGCCGGCAGTTGTTGAACGGATGGGTTTCAGCGATAGAAGACTAGCGAGAGGAAAATCTGCGACTCGAACATCAGAGCAGCGAAGATTACGGCTGCAGTCTGGACTATTGGACTGGATGCGTGAGTGAAAGTCATTACAAATGATGGCACGAGATAGACTGAACGTGTGTTAATGATGAGTATGAGTTAATTGAAAATAACCAAACAAAGGCATAAAGAATGGCGTTAATTATATATTAAATAGACACTGAATATTGCGCTCACTGTGAAACAAAAAGAGTAATAGTGGAGACAGATAATCTAATGCTGTAAATAATAGCTGTGTGAATATATTGTAAATCAAATTTAGTTTTAATATTTATTTTTATTAAGATGTGGATCCCTCGCGGACTTACGGCCCTGAGGCGTCTCGTAACAATAAGTGTAGTGATGTGACAGTGTGTATGTAGGTGTGTGGGTAGACAGACAGGCAAGGAAGGAAGCAAGGAGACTAGCGGCGTGGGAGCTACGTGGACGCCCACGGCAGACGTCCTGTCCTACAAGGTCACACACAGCCCGTGTTGTACAGCGCGCGCCCCACAAGGCTTTCTACCTCACTGCACTCATTCTCTCAAGTTAAGCAACTGCCTATGGAGCACTGCACCCGACTATACAACGTGAAGAACTGCCTATGGAGCACTGCACCCGACTATACAACGTGAAGAACTGCCTATGGAGCACCGCACCCGACTATACAACGTGAAGAACTGCCTATGGAGCACTGCACCCGACTATGCAACGTGAAGAACTGCCTATGGAGCACTGCACCCGACTATACAACGTGAAGAACTGCCTATGGAGCACTGCACCCGACTATACAACGTGAAGAACTGCCTATGGAGCACTGCACCCGACTATGCAACGTGAAGAACTGCCTATGGAGCACTGCACCCGACTATACAACGTAAAGAACTGCCTATGGAGCACTGCACCCGACTATACAACGTGAAGAACTGCCTATGGAGCACTGCACCCGACTATACAACGCGAAGAATTCGTAAAAAAGTAGTACAGAAACCATGAGAATTGACACAAAAGTGCGATTTATGCTGTATATGAAATAAGAATTTATATATTTTGCAACATTAGAAAATATATTACTAAAATATACTTTTTAAATGTAAAAATTGATATATCGATAGATTTCGGATTTTTTTAACTAAATCTACGTGCATTTTCAATCTGGGTACTTCAGAAAGCAGAATTTACAATAAAATCTTGTTCACGAAAGATCGTCATAATATTTACTATGAATGCATGTAAGAAAATTGCAATAATAATGTAGGAAATAATTTTTGTAATTGATTTTATGTGCGTCCATTTGTCGCAAACATTTTTGGCTGAAACTGACAAATAAAGTTTATTATAATTCAACATTTACCCCAATATTTGTTTAAATTCCCTTCGTTTCCCAAACGCTGGGGTTTTCTAGACCTGTGGAAACACTAACATTGCACTCGCATCGGCGGCCGATGTGTAGTCAAACATCACAACTTTCCCTGCACTAATGTAGTAATTATGAGTTACGCCACAGTGCCATAACTTACACATGTTGAAATGTCGTCTTGTTAACGATATACCGTATATGAAAATACCGTACAACCTGGTCATCGCTACACAGCCAGAAATAAATGGCTAACCGGGTTCTCCAATTTAAATGCGAATACTTGAAACATTTCTATTAAAGGATTGAGGAGGCGAAAAAAAAACCTCAGCACAGTCCAACAGAACATATTTGTCGTTACTTATGTTGTTTACTCGGGCACATTCTCATTTCGTACAGCACCTCGCCAGCAGCTAAGAAATCGTAACATCAAAAACTACTTGCAAAGAAATTTTAGCCCCCAAAATATTTTCATGCCAATTTTTATATTTGGTCCCTTCTTGAAGTTTTCGCGGGGAAAATGAGCACTTTTGAAAGCCCTGCTTAAGATCTACTTGTATGCACGTTGTGTATTCTTCCGCGTTATGTAAAATTTACACTACCATAGGACTCATCACTTTATGCATGCGTCAGTCAAGAGAAACTGTGAAATTATTAGAAAAGTAAAAATATTTTACAAATCTACTAATTTTTACACTTGCATTAAAAAAAAGCAAACGAAAGAAATAATTTTAAGTTAAAAGAAATGGTTACCTATGATATTATATTCGGCGTTAAGATTCGGAACTATTTTCCCAGTTATCATTACCAACTTAATTGGGTACAAGTCACTAAGGGGAGGGGGGGGCCTTCCGTTAAAATATATGAAGGTAGATGCAGTTACCTTTTTTTGGGGTTGATTTTGAAAGTGCTCACTTTATCGTGAACAGCTTTTACCAGAAATATTAACAATTATGTATTCACATGCAAGCTGGAGCTGCAAGTAAAGGCAGGCACGAGAGATAAATAAGGGCGATTGAGGACCGCACAGTCTGTAGCGGATCGCATCTACACACAAGCACTGACAACTGAGGGCTGGCTCTTCGTGTAACGGATCGCATCTACACACAAGCACGGACAACTGCGGGCTGGCTCTTCGTGTAGCAGATCGCATCTACACACAAGCACTGACAACTGCGGGCTGGCTCTTCGTGTAGCAGATCGCATCTACACACAAGCACTGACAACTGAGGGCTGGCTCTTCGTGTAGCGGATCGCATCTACACACAAGCACTGACAACTGCGGGCTGGCTCTTCGTGTAGCAGATCGCATCTACACACAAGCACTGACAACTGAGGGCTGGCTCTTCGTGTAGCAGATCGCATCTACACACAAGCCTGACAACTGAGGGCTGGCTCTTCGTGTAGCAGATCGCATCTACACACCAGTACGGACAACTGAGGGCTGGCTCTTCGTGTAGCAGATCGCATCTACACACAGCACGGACAACTGCAGGCTGGCTCTTCGTGTAGCGGATCGCATCTCCACACAAGCACTGACAACTGAGGGCTGGCTCTTCGTGTAGCGGATCGCATCTACACACAAGCACGGACAACTGCGGGCTGGCTCTTCGTGTAGCGGATCGCATCTACACACAAGCACTGACAACTGAGGGCTGGCTCTTCGTGTAGCGGATCGCATCTGCAGACAAGCACGGACAACTGCGGGCTGGCTCTTCGTGTAGCGGATCGCATCTACACACAAGCACTGACAACTGAGGGCTGGCTCTTCGTGTAGCGAATCGCATCTACACACAAGCACTGACAACTGAGGGCTGGCTCTTCGTGTAGCAGATCGCATCTGCACACAAGCACGGACAACTGCGGGCTGGCTCTTCGTGTAGCAGATAGCATCTCCACACAAGCACGGACAACTGAGGGCTGGCTCTTCGTGTAGCAGATCGCATCTACACACAAGCACGGACAACTGAGGGCTGGCTCTTCGTGTAGCAGATCGCATCTACACACACACGGACAACTGAGGGCTGGCTCTTCGTGTAGCGGATCGCATCTACACACAAGCACGGACAACTGCGGGCTGGCTCTTCGTGTAGCAGATCGCATCTCCCCACAAGCACGGACAACTGAGGGCTGGCTCTTAGTGTAGCGGATCGCATCTACACACACACGGACAACTGAGGGCTGGCTCTTCGTATAGCAGATCGCATCTACACACAGCACGGACAACTGCGGGCTGGCTCTTCGTGTAGCAGATCGCATCTACACACAGCACGGACAACTGCGGGCTGGCTCTTCGTGTAGCGGATCGCATCTACACACAAGCACTGACAACTGCGGGCTTGCTCTTCGTGTAGCAGATCGCATCTCCACACAAGCACGGACAACTGAGGGCTGGCTCTTCGTGTAGCAGATCGCATCTACACACAAGCACGGACAACTGCGGGCTGGCTCTTCGTGTAGCGGATCGCATCTCCACACAAGCACGGACAACTGAGGGGCTGGCTCTTCGTGTAGCAGATCGCATCTCCACACAAGCACTGACAACTGCGGGCTGGCTCTTCGTGTAGCAGATCGCATCTACATACAAGCACTGACAACTGCGGGCTGGCTCTTCGTGTAGCGGATCGCATCTACACACAAGCACTGACAACGGAGGGCTGGATCTTCGTGTAGCAGATCGCATCTACACACAAGCACGGACAACTGAGGGCTGGCTCTTCGTGTAGCGGATCGCATCTCCACACAAGCACTGACAACTGCGAGCTGGCTCTTCGTGTAGCAGATCGCATCTACACACAAGCGCGGACAACTGCGGACTGGCACTTCGTGTAGCAGATCGCATCTACACACAAGCACGGACAACTGAAGGCTGGCTCTTCGTGTAGCGGATCGCATCTCCACACAAGCACTGACAACTGCGGGCTGGCTCTTCGTGTAGCGGATCGCATCTCCACACAAGCACGGACAACTGAGGGCTGGCTCTTCGTGTAGCGGATCGCATCTCCACACAAGCACGGACAACTGCGGGCTGGCTCTTCGTGTAGCGGATCGCATCTCCACACAAGCACGGACAACTGAGGGCTGGCTCTTCGTGTAGCGGATCGCATCTACACACAAGCACTGACAACTGCGGGCTGGCTCTTCGTGTAGCAGATCGCATCTACACACAAGCACTGACAACTGCGGGCTGGCTCTTCGTGTAGCGGATCGCATCTACACACAAGCACTGACAACTGCGGGCTGGCTCTTCGTGTAGCAGATCGCATCTACACACAAGCACTGACAACTGCGGGCTGGCTCTTCGTGTAGCAGATCGCATCTACACACAAGCACGGACAACTGAGGGCTGGCTCTTCGTGTAGCAGATCGCATCTCCACACAAGCACGGACAACTGAGGGCTGGCTCTTCGTTTAGCAGATCGCATCTACACACAAGCACGGACAACTGAGGGCTGGCTCTTCGTGTAGTGGATCGCATCTCCACACAAGCACGGACAACTGAGGGCTGGCTCTTCGTGTAGCAGATCGCATCTACACACAAGCACGGACAACTGCGGGCTGGCTCTTCGTGTAGCAGATCGCATCTACACACAAGCACTGACAACTGCGGGCTGGCTCTTCGTGTAGCAGATCGCATCTACACACAAGCACTGACAACTGCGGACTGGCTCTTCGTGTAGCAGATCGCATCTACACACAAGCGCGGACAACTGAGGGCTGGCTCTTCGTGTAGCGGATCGCATCTACACACAAGCACTGACAACTGCGGGCTGGCTCTTCGTGTAGCGGATCGCATCTCCACACAAGCACTGACAACGGAGGGCTGGCTCTTCGTGTAGCAGATCGCATCTACACACAAGCACTGACAACTGCGGGCTGGCTCTTCGTGTAGCGGATCGCATCTACACACAAGCACTGACAACGGAGGGCTGGCTCTTCGTGTAGCAGATCGCATCTACACACAAGCACTGACAACTGAGGGCTGACTCTTCCTGTAGCGGATCGCATCTACACACAAGCACTGACAACTGAGGGCTGGCTCTTCGTGTAGCGGATCGCATCTACACACAAGCACTGACAACTGAGGGCTGGCTCTTCGTGTAGCGGATCGCATCTACACACAAGCACTGACAACTGAGGGCTGGCTCTTCGTGTAGCAGATCGCATCTACACACAAGCACTGACAACTGAGGGCTGACTCTTCCTGTAGCGGATCGCATCTACACACAAGCACTGACAACTGAGGGCTGGCTCTTCGTGTAGCGGATCGCATCTCCACACAAGCACTGACAACGGAGGGCTGGCTCTTCGTGTAGCAGATCGCATCTACACACAAGCACGGACAACTGAGGGCTGGCTCTTCGTGTAGCAGATCGCATCTACACACAAGCACGGACAACTGAGGGCTGGCTCTTCGTGTAGCAGATCGCATCTACACACAAGCACGGACAACTGCGGGCTGGCTCTTCGTGTAGCAGATCGCATCTACACACAAGCACTGACAACTGCGGGCTGGCTCTTCGTGTAGCAGATCGCATCTACACACAAGCACTGACAACTGCGGGCTGGCTCTTCGTGTAGCAGATCGCATCTGCACACAAGCACTGACAACTGAGGGCTGGCTCTTCGTGTAGCAGATCGCATCTACACACAAGCACTGACAACTGAGGGCTGGCTCTTCGTGTAGCGGATCGCATCTACACACAGCACGGACAACTGTGGGCTGGCTCTTCGTGTAGCAGATCGCATCTACACACAAGCACGGACAACTGCGGGCTGGCTCTTCGTGTAGCAGATCGCATCTACACACAAGCACTGACAACTGCGGGCTGGCTCTTTGTGTAGCGGATCGCATCTACACACAAGCACGGACAACTGAGGGCTGGCTCTTCGTGCAGCGGATCGCATCTACACACAAGCACGGACAACTGCGGGCTGGCTCCTAGTCGTGCAGCTAAACCATGCAATTTTAAGGGCAGATCACATTGTTCCATTGGCAGAAGGTTTGTAACGAATGCCTGATGCAGCCTCCTGTCTTAGTTTTGCATGTATCTGATCCCAGAGTTCCCAGATACAACAATTTCAAGAAGTCATGTTTATCAGTGAAAGCTATTGTAATTAACGTGATCTCTCGAAGGCACCATTACTGACTTGTTAAGAAACTCCACCCCCCCCCCCCCAAACGTTTCCCAGGCGAACATTGTCGGTAGGTCGTGCACAACTAACGACTCGTCGACAGCGAGGTCCCTATATACGTAGCACGCTGTCAGAGCAGCAGGCCCAGGGAAGATGTTGGCGACCCGTCTGCCTGGAGTCTCGTCGGGAAGTCGATGCATCCACTATCTGAATAGCTGTATTGAAGGGATGGATGGCATTCGAACTCCGCTACAACTAGCTTACGTAGTATTATGGTTGAGCATTTATAATTTATGTTTGGCGATGGCTGCAGATATAAATTGAGGTTTGGTGTTAATAGGACCGTCTATGTTTGATGAGCATACAGACTACAAATGCATTTCTTGAAATGATTAATGTGTATAATAGTGTTGCTTAAGTGGTCATTATTTTAAGCATAATTTTAATTTTTGCGAATTTTATGTTGGAGTCCAATTTATGCACTGTTAAAAGCAAAACAAAACAAAGCTTTCATCCATTTTAATCAACAACTAAAAGCAAATACACAGCCACATCACACTCGCAAAATCAGTGAAAACAATAATATAAACAAATGACGCGTCATTTCCGTAGCTAAGGGTTGTGTGGATGTGTGCGACCGTGGATGCGAGTGTTGTATCCCTTGGTAGTGGACGTGTGAAGAGCATCCGTGGTGAGAATTAGGAAACTAAGTCAATATGGCCGCATCCACTAGAGTGCACTTCCTATGGATCCCTTGCCCTAAGGGATCCATTAGGCCAGTATTCGGTAACAGCTACAGAGAATGTGTTCAGTAGTCGCATGTAAGAAAGCAAATATCCAGAGCGCCGCGAAGGCCCGTCTACAATCGTGTTGACGCTACAATAACGCGTTACAATAAGTCATGAATCCCTCTATCGTATACGCTCTGGCTACAGCCGACGTTATACTTTGCCATGACGCTAAACGTAAAACGTAAACGCGGTACAAGTTGGCCAACTTTCAAGTCTTTGCATTTTGCGTCAGCCAATCAGAATTCAAGACGTCACAAACAAGTGAAGACTAATTATACAGACGATTGGCAATAAATAGCACCACTATCGCCGTACGTATTTAATTTGTTAATATTATACGAAATCAATATACAAATAATGCAAAATGCATTAAAAATAATTGAGTGTAACTATTAAGTCTGCGAAGTCTCTTTTTTTTTTATACATAAGGTTCTTTTTAAATTTCAAACACAAACAAGAATATTTGCACACATACACCTACATTCTTTTCATTTTCATTCATGTTAACGACGATTTTAGAATTGTCAGTTTTCTTACGGCGACGTTTAGCGTTTAACGATGTGTCAGCGCGATTGTCGACGGGCGTTGAGTATGGGAGACCTGCCGGACCGCCCGTCCTCAGTTGGCGGCAATTTGACGAGGCACGTTACAGTGTATACCCCTACACTTGGCTGGCACATTCACATGCCGCTCGCACCAGCAGCTCAGCAATGACCTCACTCTGGACTACGCGCCGCCTTCTATACACCAATACATCCGGCCGGCCACCTCACTCACACGCACCTCCAGGAATTTGGCTGCGTCACCTCCCTTCAACTTGCCATTATTTATAACTCTCCACAGCCTATAGTCGGTTCACGACTGCAGTATACTTTAGAATAACACCTTAGTCGTCAGCTGCATGCATCGTTACTATAGGCTGTTCACGGTCAAGTGACCACGTTTTCAGGCCTTGCTAAATTTTTCCTTTCAAATAATTTATACCTTACCGCCACTTTTTGATGTAAACATTGCAAAATGACTAATAAACACAGTATATACATTTCATCACACTCAATAGTTAACGTCTGAGGCTGCAATAAAATATATTTATTAGGGGTAATGCATTTTGTGAGGACCTTAAAAAGTGGTCACTTTACCGTAAACAGCCTATAGAAACAGTGACTGGCGCGGGGTACAGTTAGTTTGGCAGCACGGAGAGAGAATATAGTTTGAATGTTTTCACGTATTTTTTATCTATTGCTTGAAAATAGGAGGAGGAAAGATTCCGAGGAAGTCTGTTCCAGTTGTGAACGGACTATATTTCCCGCCTCTTGATTTCAAACCCGGCTCGTAAAAGCAAACTACATATATAGTATGTTCACGGTAAAATGAACACTTTTGAAATCCACTTGTATACACGTTGTGTAGTCCACCGCCTAATGTAAAATTAACATTACCATGGCCTGATCACTTTATTCATGTATCGGTTAAGTGAAACTGTGACATTATTAGAAAAGTGAATATTGTACAAATGAGCTCATTTTTACACTTCGATGCGTTAAAAAATACAGAAAGCGAGAGAAATAATATAAATGGTTGCCCAACACTTTTTGTTCGACGTTAATATATGGAACTACTTTCCCCTCCATCGTTACCAACTTTACTGGATACATGTCCCTCATTGAGTCCGTTCAAATATGTGCAGGTAGGGGCAGTGACTTATCTAAGGTTGATTTCGAAAGTGCTCACTAAATCGTGAACAGACATTACAAACATTTTGAAATGCGGCTTTCTTAAGCTACTTTTATATCTGGTATTTGTTGTTACACCTAACAAAGTACAGGTATGGACTGTTTACTGCCATTTTTTCTGCTCCTTTGTACCTTTATGCAACACTTAAAGTTAATGTTCCCACTAACCAGATCACTATTTACGCGTGCAAACACACGTATTTGTGAAAATGTTGCGGACGTAAATATTATACCAATGTATTACCACTTACATTCATGCACATAAAACAAATATACTGGGTTCAAAATCTCTCTGTATAAATTTGAAGATTGTGCCTACTATACGCTATTCATGGTAAAAAGAGCACGTTTCAAAGCCCTCTCATTCGGAATAATAGTCAGTTAATATATTTTGTTTTAGCCCTAGACGTTCACTTCTGAGTGCGATGAAATACACACACTGTTTATTACTCACATGTCAATATTTATTTAAAAAGGTGGTTGAAGGATAGAAAATCGCTGAAAGGAAAAGTTACGAGGGCCTTTAAAGTGCTCACTTTATAGAGAACAGCGTATAGTAAGACGTTAGGACCAACGACTATTTTCTCGACATGGATGCCAACTTGACTTGGAGCACGTAGTTCAGTGTGACAGTGCAACTTTTTTCGAAGGTTGATTCAGAAGTTCCGAAGCAGCAACGGACAAGTTACGTCACTTCTCACATGAATATAATGTAGCTCAAAGTCTATATATACATATACAAAGATGAAGAATTCTCGTATCACACTTATATTTTCATCTAAAATATTAGTTACATAATTATGATAAATATTAAGGAAGTTTATCTAAATGAACCCGTGTGATTCGCCCTTAAACTCTCCAATTAATTGCTAGGCCCTGTCAACCGCCACAGATGTTTACAACCTCGTCTACAATTGGATCTGTTCTCGTAAGCCTAGTACACACGGGCATCTTTCTTGTATAAGGAAGTGAGCACGTTCTTGTACCTCCCACTCAGACTTGCATAGTGTGTAACGGCCGCAGAGTATGCTAGTTACTAGCATACAAGAGCTTGTATATGTACTAGCTAGTGCCATATAGGAACGGTCCTATTTTTCACCATTTTTCTTGTACAAGTCAAATGTAAACAAAACACATATTTTGTTGATGCATCAATAAGCAAATATGTTAATGTTTTTAATACGATAAAATGTTTAATAGTCCCACTATCGTAAATAATTCTCAGTGTATGAAGTTTAAAAATATTGAGGTTTGTCTTTTATTCTTCGAGTGATTTTACATTTTCTACATTTGTATGTATTTAGTGCTTAAAATATGTCTGGTTGGACTGTATATTTAATTATTTTTTATGGCAGATGCTATTGATAATGCACAAATTACCCCTACAATCCGAAAAACTGCTTTCAAATTATACATAGTTGACATGAACCATCCACTTTCTAGCTCACCGCAGCTAGTGTCATGTTTTTATGGATCACACAATTTGGTGCATACCAGCTAGTAGGCACTTTAATGATCCATTTCTTGTTCACCTTTATTTTTACTGCCTTGTACAATAAATGTGTTTGTATTTACTAGGCACGAGTCAAGATAACAAGACAAGAAGCTCTGTACGTCAAGTGTGCATGCACACCACTACCACACGCAGAGTATGTCTCGAGGTATGTGAAAGTACTTGTGTGCACGGAGTCTCCGCATACGAACATGGTGCTGCGGGCTTCCTGGATGTCGCCTGTTCCAACAAAGGTATGTCGCTGCACCTTTATCGCTGCGATACTCGACTGTGTGTCACAGGAGGCCAGTATCAACAATAACATCCGCTACATGTTACGTGGCTACAGTAAAGACACAAGGCGCTACTCAGGAGTACACTACATTTAGAGAACACTAACTACACGAACTATCTTGCATGCTCGGGACTTCAAATCACGTCAGCTGTAAGGGCGAATTCTGCTCACTCGCCACTAGCCTCGTCGCTTCTACGTCTCGAAATCTCGATCCGAGATCGGCAGCCATCGTCGACAAATGTAGTTTGATAATACGCCAACAGATAGAACTACGTTCGATTGTTTTCTTGGAAAATTAAAACAACATTATACGCACTTGAATATTATTCAGTAAAATTCGTACAACAATAATTCACTTAAACGGATAAAACATCGCACATCTAGTTCTATTTATATTGAAAAATACGCCTACTGCCATGACGTCATATATTACGAACCAGTAACAAAATATGTCTCATACTTGATCTCGATCTCTCAATTTGGAAGTAAGATCTACGAATCGGAGATCCAGAATCATGAAATTTCGTTGGTGCAACAGTTTTACATTGGAACCAAGATCAAACCGTATCCTGATTCGGAACCCTAGGTCATTCGACCTCGGATCAGGGAAGATGATGGTGCAACCAGGCATAAGCGGTGTCCCTATACTTTTATGGCGCACTAGTAAAGATACAAGTACACATTCAGAAAAGGTTTTGCCCCACTGGGATTTATTAGATACTCGGTTCTCCTCTCAAGATGGCCAACAAATCCCCTGATTTCTCCAGCTATCCATCCTATTACTACAGACCTGCAGAATACATACGCGTTATTAGTTGGGGACACGTTTATCTGCAAACTTTGCAATGAGTTTGTCATTAGATCATACCTTGTTTGACACGCCCTGGGTACGCTGTCGATAATATTTCCTGGTAAACTTCCTAAACTGTAATGGAAGTTTATAACCTACACACTGTATGATAATAATACCACACATCAAGCAGCAGATATAGGAATGTTTAGCAGCGCTGCTGTACATAGTTGGGAACTTCCCTACGCATTTGACTATTTCCTGAGCAAATGTACGAACGTTACAATGAATGTATAGGAAAAACCTTGTGATTCCTGCTTTCTCACTAAGCATATGCACTGGTATGGTAAATTTCCGAATAATTTATTAGAGTGTATATCTGCGCCAATAAATAAAACTTCACACTCGTGTAGTCCAATCAGAAACGGAGAGACTTCAGACGTATGCAGCAGCCAATGGAGAACCGACATACGTTGTTAGTAAATTTAAAAATCAAGGATCAGTTAGGAACATACGTACCGAAAGAGCCTGAACAGAAACGTCGGAGTTCTCAAGAAGAACGAATAATTTTGCGGCAATTATAATCGAGTCCCCGTACAAGCGCTATTACTACGCGCCGAATTGCTAATTGCGAACGGTAATAAAATTGTCCTGATACAATTCGCCGGGCGCACAGCTCGTCTTTATTATAAAAGAATGGTTGAATTAGAACATCTATTGAAAACTTCTCAGTCTTTACACCTCATCCCTGTCTAGGGGCATTCCTACAGACAGAACTATGCAGTTTATCATGGTGCTAAATAATGACGCGTATTTTACTGTTACGTTCACCTAGTTAGAATTCACGGCTAAACTAGAATTTCCTTAAAAATTACCTTTTTTAACACCAACACATGGATGCTTTCCTGCGTATTACAACAGTTTATTAAACACTATAAAAATAGATGTACAAAAACGGCATGCGAAGAGAAAATATGAGAGGTACAACACTAGGTATCTTGGGGCCAGAATCAAAGTCGCAATACAAAGATTTTATTTACATCGTACACTGTAGCAATTCACTGAGAACTACTACACGTGTTTCAATTATTAGGTATTTAGTCTAATATTTTAATTGCAAAATATTGAGCCAAGAAATTGTGTACAATAATAGTTACGATTACACATAAAGTAACAAAATAAGCCCCTGTGATTTTGAACTTTTCTACATAGATATGTTGAACCAACATAATGCGCAGCACAACTCTTAACCTGACATTATAGTAAAAGAATACAAAATATTTAGTATTAGATGATTTTTATAGCGTTATGTAAATTCTCCAACATCACAAATTTCCCTGGTATTTCCCTGACACACAAGTGCAGAATTCCCCGACTTTCCTTGACGGCGACCGCCTTGTTCACAGCCCGAGAGAAAATGCACGATTTGGAGTTGAAATATAAAACTGTAACATGTCTTGACACGGCGCCTTTCTTAAATGCTTCTCCTGTTCAAATACCACTACAGAATATCCAACCGTTTTTTAATTGAGTGTTAGTGTTATCTACTGAAACGCTGCAACAGACTTCATACGTTAGACAGGCGAAGCCCCATAAATAACAGACATACAATATGCAATTTGTATGAACTGCGTGTCATATTTATTTTCATTAAAATAGTAAATGCGTTATTTTATGCACAATCACATGGACAAATTTGATGATTGTAAATTACAAAAATAGAGAAACCATTGAGAAAAAAAGACGAAATCAACATTCATTGACAAACTGAACAAATGCCCTAACCATTAACAATTCCATATGTGTATTCGTGTTCTTTAATATAAGTTACGCCTGCGTAAGTGAACTGCTGACCTCGCTACACACTGCCTTGGCTATACAGACATTGTACACTAGCGATCACGTCACGTGAATACAACATGGTTCCAAGCAGTCATCATGTTCACCGCACGACGACATAACGGACAAAAATAATCCCTGCACGGTGATATTCTGGCTTTGGGGGCAACAACCTGAGCTTGAAACGGAAGAAAGGCGCCACGGCAGTGAAGTTGTTAGAGTGCTCGCCTACCACCACAGCGGTTCGATTAGTGGCAAGGTTGCCCCTTGGATTTCCCAGGAGATCTCCGGTTTCCGCCCGCCCTGGCATTCCGGCGCCGCTCTATACTCACGTCGCTTCAACCTCACCGGGTCTCAAGCAAAGAGTCGCCCGAATACATGTATTCACTCACTCGCTTGGAGCGGAAAATAGCAGTGGGGGTTTGTTATAAACGATGTAGCTGCGAGTTGTCTGGGATTGTGAAGAAGGGTAGTGGCTGTCGATACGACGGCAGGAGGGTAGTCAAGTGTCTTGAGGCGACCTTGAAGTGTGCGACACGTACACACACACACACACACACACACACACACACACACACAGGCCGCCAACAGGTGTTGGGAGTGTGTCCAGGGCCAGTCCGACCACTTTCCCCGCTCGACGTGGACGGGAGACGCTCCTACATACAGTTCACGTCAGCGCTTTCTTCGCCCAGCCGGCCCTCCGCCACTCAAGACGGCCTTCAACTGTCTTGTGGTGCGTTTACAACGAACTCTTTTAATCGTGCGTCTAATGTTCTCGTCCACAAAAACAAATGACACTTGAGACGAGGTACGAATACTACCAAGCCTACGAACCACAGTAATCCTGTTGGCGGGGCGGACGTGACACATCTCCGGCAGCGAGTCACTGATGGTATGTATGTTGATACCCATCAGCTCAGGGATGTCTCCGACAGGTGTATGGTCGTCATCTTCACTCGCTATGTACATCGGCGGTAGATGTGATCGCTGCGACACTACCGAGCCCACGGTCTCCTCATCCCAACTGTATGTACGACCTATATTTTCGGCTGGCTCTTGCGGGGACTGAGGCCGACATATTGCATTTTTATCATCTATTGCACACTCAAAGATTTTTATGTATCCAAGAAACACTTTTTATTGCTTAAATCGATATATCTCGACAAACTGTATACACAAATAGCCGAATTACCGCGCCACCACGTCTGCGACGTGAGGTACACACTGAATGGAAAGAAGCCCCCCCCCCCCCCCCCCCCCCCCCCCGGTTCGCTGGCGACACAGACTCGAGATCGTATTAGCGATCTGATCGATCATATATAGAATTAAAGACGACACCGCACTTGCGTCTTTAAGGATAATAGAAAGGGAGTTACTAAAGCGAAACGATATAGAAGTTTTTGTTACGATCCAAATTTCTATCCTGGTACCCGTATGTTTCGGTCAGATTTTAAAGAAGTTTCACGTCAAAATTGCATTATCCTCACTGCCGCATTGCAAAGATGTACTGATCGTAAGAAATCAAGATTAGTGTAGATACAAGTGCTGAAAATTGTGACACATTGTACGCTATAAAATATTAAAGTGATAGTGTGAGAGATGAAAGTGCCACAGTTGCAGCGAGAACACTGCACGCTACTCCAGATCCTTGTGTGTAAATACGCCGCGCCGCGCCGAGGTGAGGTGAGAGATGAGCCTCTCTTCTGTGTCTCAAGGGATGGAGACAGCTCCAAGTTCACAGCACTCTCAAGGGCAATGCCTAGTAAACAATATTACACTCCTCAACGTCATGTCCGTACGTAAGCCATTAACAGCGACGGCGATAGAGAATAGTATACACACGTTCCGCAAGAAAGTTCTATTCCCCCAGAATTGTAAGCGGCTACTATAAGAGTTCTACAGAGTGTACCGAAATTCGACCGACAAACTTCGGGTGTAGGTTAATCACGAAAAAATAAGTTGAAAACATAAGACATATTGTCTGACATTAATTCAAAGGGAGGTGCACATTTTTTAAGTTGTAATTGAAGACATATGCAGTTTAACGTTTCATATAACAGCTGTTTGTATTTTTATAACATTGTAAACAAATAAAGAAATTAAATTTAGTTGTTTTCTTTTTATAAAGACCTCCATCCATCACGAACTCTAATACGCCCCAGGTAACATGTGAGCGTATTTATACCTACTGTACGACTAGAAGGCTCCTACTGGGAAAACATTATGTCAATATACACTGGAGAACGGCCTTGTGTGTTACCTCGTCAATGGGTTTAATTGTCTCTCGGTCTGTGGCTAAAATAGAAAGTCCGGCGGACAGGTAGAAAGTCAGTCTGGACATCAACAGGGAGTTGCTGGAAAAGAATGTCGCTACAAACAAAAACAAAACACTGTTGCAAGGGCTTCCTGACAAACAGTAATACTGACAACTCTGACTGAAGGACAACTAGCGTGAGAGATCTGCCAGACAAAGGGCCCTTCCTCGACCTTGGTAGTTCGCAGTCCAAGAACGTGCTTATTTGTTCGAGGACGGACAGTGTGTAAGTTATTTTTGCTCGTTTTGGCAGCTCCTGTCCCGAATCATTCCGAGGTCAAGACGAAACAAGCTCGCTTGCGGAGAGAGCTAAGTGCCGACTGTCCTAGCCAGAGAGAGACATATACTGCTTTTAGAGTACAAGAACCGAACTGGACCGAACTTGGATTGGAATCAAGTAGTAGCGAACTCGTATCGAAATTAAGCAGTTATGGTAAAGTTTCGAACGTGGACTAAAGTGTAAACAAGATTGAATGCGGATTGAAACGGGATTGTAACACACTATTGGCGACTGGCAGAACTATAACCAAACGAATTACGAAAGTCCAGTAAACGTAAAAGATATTTATCCAGCGTATTCTAAAATAAGTTTACATATTTCTCCGTCCAAATATTTCTCAGTTCCTTCATAGTCATTTATTTTTCGCTTCACTTAAAAAAAAAACTTATTTTGCTGGTTTCAGAATGATTCTAACCTCTTACAAAACCAAACTGACGAGTCAATATGGCGGCCACTTCTTTGTTCTAATTTCAGTCCGATGGGTGTTTAAAGTAAACTTTTCAATCCGGATTGTACATTCCAGTCCACTTCGACAACTGGGCTGGATTATCTCACTCCATTCCTACTTCAGATCAGTCCAGGTTCAACCCGGATTGAAAGGTTTCTGTAAACACACTAATAATCAGGTCTGAGCAACCTAGAGAGAGTCCACGTGTCAGAGGCAGAAACACGACAACACAGCGAGACTACTCTACTCGCCTCTCACTAGGACGGACGAACCACGTTCCACTCCAGCCGACGGGATTCTCACATGTGGGAAACTTGGCGGACGTTGCCGGGGGTTTCTGCTCCACCACTACTACACTTCCACATCGCTTCACCCTCACCAGCGCTGAAAACCTCTGCGTTAAGGGTCCTTATGTACTGAAACGTTTTCTGTGAAATCGTTGTTTGCGCATAAACGCGTATCTCGGTAAATTAAAGTTCTGGAAATATGACTTTTTGAAATATGATTTTTAAAAAAATTATCTGTGGCCCTATGTTTTTACTTTTGTCATATAAAATTTATTCTTGAAGAAAAAAATCGTGAAAATGGTCCAATATTGCATTTTTAAAGCTGTCCTGTGCAGTTTCCTTAAGCGGCCAGAGAAAAGTACAAACACACGGACGACGTAGTTTAATCTGTGGGCTTTCATCGCGTGTAATAAAACCCCACTGTTACAGTGTTACACTGTCATTTTCACAGTAGAGGACCACAATGGAAACACTGTACGCCTTGCTCGTAGGAGCGATAAGGCGCTAGGCGTGCGTGTTAGTGTCGCCCATATCGCTCCCTCGCTTCTTGACCTTGGACGCGAAGCTACTGACTCCTAAACATGTGTCTGTACTAAATGCATTTTCGAGTGTATGCAGAAGCTTGAGACGATAATGCCCAGTTGCAAAGTTCCTACCATAAACTCCAACCCCGCCAACGCTTGTCAATTGTGAGTTACATACATTCTATCATACAAACTATCTGAGAACAAAAACAATCCTTGCAAGTGGTGGTTGCCGTGGGTGGAGTTGTGATATATACGTCAGTCTTTCCTCTGCGAGAAATAGTCATAATCCACCTAGTAGCTGTGCATGTTATTGGCAAAAATTACAAAATAACTTTTATGTGGAATACACAGCGTTTTACTAAGTATCACCAACAAACTCCGGCAGATTATTCCTGACGAAAATATAAAATAAGAACGCACGTGCCACTTTTCCATAAAGTGATTACTATGCGGCCTCAAAAATAGAGTTTTGAAATGATCTTTGTTACAAATATCAGGAACAACTTGAGATTAAGCAACAAATTGGTGAAAATTGTTTTGTAGAATGGAGAACTTACACTTGTGAAAATGTGGTTGATAATATAATCCCTCATCAGTGAAATTGGAGTTTCTGCCCTGTGATGTGTTAATTATCAGCACCCCTATATTCCTGAAGCTAACACGTTAACATGAGGTTAGATTTTGGAGTTACCCATGAAGCTACTTTGTCAGGCACTTCACTTGATGTTTTATTATTCCAATGGAAGTATTCAGGCTACGATAATGCAAAAGATTTAACTTGAACCAAATGATATTATTGCTTATAGAATATTTTAATGTTGTTGTTAGAGCCAATGATGGTGATCCTGTAACTCCAGGGACACCTTGTGCAGTGTTATTTGCTAAAAGGAGCACGCGTTTTATATTTCGGTTAACATAAAAGTATCTTACTTTTAGTTCAATGTAATTAATCGTTAATATTACTTTTATAATTTAGATTGATAAAGAGAGGGAATATGCAGGCCTATGTTGGAAATGCCTAGTAATAAATAGCTCGCATGCTAAGTACTATAAAGCTGAGCGCGTACGAATGCGGTACGTAGTCCATTTGGTGTGATTTTCTAGACTTAGTTAAGCTTATTAGGCATGAGGCGGAGGAATAACTTGAAAGTAGAACTTTAGCAGGCCAGGCTTCAGAGAAGTTGGAAGTACCCGTGAATGGTTTATACCGAATCCATTCCCTTAAAGCATTCTCCGCATCAACCAGAAACGCCTAGAAAACATTACCTTTAACTCTCAGAGATAGTAACCAGTGTAAAATTGTGGGCGAGTATGGCCTCTAGTGCATGTGCAAACTTGTCCAAATGTAAACATGTGAATCATCTTGTTACATGGAACAAACGTGTGGGCATGCAACGGGATATTATTTTTTTATATTTTCTCCCACGTTAAGAAATTTTCGTAGAAAGAAAAAGTTTGATTATTTTTTCATAGTTTACTGATTAATATTGCGGGTTAATATATAATGTTCTATAGGTATTATATTTATGTGAGCATCAACAGAACATGTATGTAGTTTTGAAATGAACGGGGCGATACAGCATACTGTATTACACGAACGAATACTGCCAGATCTATGGCTACATAATTAATGAGGAAATATTTGCTGGTGGTGTTCGCAAGCCAGAGTTAAAGCCAAGCGTATCTGAAGACCGCATTAAGTCTGAGCTGGACAGACTAACAGGATGAAGCCAGGCCAGGCCAGGCCAGGCGCGGTCTGGCAGGAAGCAAAGCTGCTCTTACAGGATTACATCCACCGAACCTATTATCGTTGTGGGGCAGCAGCTACAACACACTATCGACCAATTACACGCCGCGAGGTGACGTCAAACAGCGTTCCCATTGGCGCCCACTTTACATTTATTGAACGGTGAGGGGGGGGGGACATTTATTAAGAGAAACTGTATTTTTTTCCCCAACAAAAACGCATTGTTCTAGATTTAGAGAAGTGAGAAATCTTCTTTCGTTTAGTAAGAAGACGGCATCAAACGAAACTTCTGAAGAAGAAAAACCACGCAAGAATTACTTTTACAGTCCATGTTATATCTTTGGTAAAACTATATCCGTGCGTCGATCCAGTGTTCACGTGGAAGGAGATGGGATGTTAATGAATTCGAGTCCCTCTCATGAATCTTGATTTTTACAGTGGGTAAAATGAGATTATTCTTGACACCAAGTGTATTATTAACAGTGCAGTGTTAATACTGTTACAACTTTATCTCACAGTCAGTGGGCCAAACCAAGTTCGTTAAGGGATGGAGGTCATAATTAAATAAAATAGTTAATTATAATCCCCAGATTTTATTTACAATAACTACAAATAAAATCCTCTCGGCTCAAAATCTCACAATAAATCGATATCACTTGATGTTTAAAATTACTGGATCAATACGATTTACAATTACTTCACGGAAATTAATTAATTAAATAGTTTCCTAACTGAATGGAATACATTGATGGTCCACAAATGTAAACGCCAATCTTCCAATATATGCAGCTACTTTCTCTACACTTGTGCTGATGAACTGGGAGTCTGCAAACCGAAGTGTCCCTACGAATACAATGCATTTGAAGGAACTTATATTTTACAATTTTTTTGACCTGAAAATGTATTTGTTAATCACGAACTGCTATAGATTGCAGTTATTTCGATATCAGTAAACACAGCCGTAAGTTCCATATTCCATAAACTATCCGGGACAATCCGCCGTACGGGATTTTTCGAAAACTCTTATCGAGTTGAAGACAGACTGAGATGGAACTGCAGTAAAAAAACGTCATAAAACTGTGTTGCATTTGTTTATGACAGAAGAAAACACTTAGAAATTGTTTGGCAGGGAAGTATTAAATAACGTGAGAGTTTTCTCGTTTGGTATAATACGATGTGCTAGTAATGCGACATTTAGTTACAAGAAAAAATACGAAGTTAAAAAACAGTCTTCCCGTAAACAGATTTATAATTTTCCGCCCGCAGCAACACCAAAGAGGTGGTTGTATTTAGCTGCCAGCTGTAACAAGTCCAGAACAAGAGGAGAGTTGTAACTGCAACGAGTCTCTGATCAGCATAGCAAAGGAATGCACCGGAAATAATGAGAGAAGTGATACACTTTCCTCTGGAAATAGCCACGGGGGCGAAAGGGCTCTTTGATTGCCTTATAATAATATCTAATATTTTACCATGCAGTGATGTGTTCCTGCCAAGATCATTCTTACGCGGTAAATATTTTCCATGTCATTACGACTCAAAATATCATACAAAATAAATGCACCAGCCTTGAAAAACATTTTGCCCTCACAAACTTACCAAAAAAAAATGGCTGCTAGGATTGACCCTTATTTGTTGCTATTATAAATACCTGTTCACTTCCATTAACGTTATTTGGCGTTAGATTATGCCCTACGCATTGTTAATGTCACTCGGCTAGCCGCACGATGGAGCCACGGGCACGATTACATAGCTAGGGTTTACCTTGTGTAGTGCGAGGAATGCCGCTATAGAAAGGTGACACAATCGCGTGGAGCAATGTCTGTGCCGAGGACAGAACTGTCAGGAGATCACGGGAAGCCAGGGCTGTGGAATGCGGCACGACCACAATAACATGCCAGCAAGGTCCCCCCCCCCCCTTCCCCCCCCCCCCCAATTCCTTCCAAACAATGCATCGTAGTACCTGTGCTTAAGGCCACCGTCCTTAATTTCTACAGTTTTTGCGAGAATTAATTGTTTTAACCCTAACGGGAGCCGATAATGTAAAATACTCTTACAATTTTGTTGCAAATTGTTTTTATTATATAGTCTAATTGTTTCAACGCAAATAGGGTATAAATTGAACTAATTATTAAATAAACAACATTTTCATTAATTAATTAATTGGATAAAAATATACACTTTTTTGTGTTGGAACAATTAGACTACATAATAAAAACAATTTGTAACAAAATGGTAAGAGGATACTGCAATATTGGCTCCCATTTGGGTAAAAAAAAAAAAATAATTTCTCGCGAAAGCTGTAGAAATAGAGGATCGCGGCCTTAAAATACACGGTTACAAGAACACTTTCTTTACACCTCTATATTCGCAAAAACAAATAATTATGGCAGCATTTCCGGCAGGATTGTTAGTGGAATATGACACTCTTACTGGACTGAAATACTCTTGTCACGTTTGTTTATAGGATGCTCACGGTAAAGTGAGCACTTTTGATGTCCTAGTTAATTTTTCCTTATCAGCCATTTTTTTTATCGTTCCACCACATTTTTATAATAAATGTTGCCATGTAAGTAATAAATATATTGTATATATTTCACCGGACTAGAAAGTTAAAGTCTAAGGCTACAATAAAATATATTTATTGAATATTATTATTCAGAATGAGAAGCTTCGAAAAGTGCTCACTTTGCCGTGAATAGCCTATACCACACATAATTAGAGCTTTCGTTTCACGTCATTTTTTATTCATTTTGTTGTTTGAATGAGCCAAACTACACAGTCGTGAAAATTAACGGGACCCCGACTCGCATCTGCCTAGCGGTCACCTAGTCATTCGTTGCCTCATAATCTCGTAGCGCAGCTGTATCTGTCTAGCGGTCACCTAGCCATTGGTTGCCTCATAATCTCGTAGCGCAGCTGTATTTGTCTAGCGGTCCACCTAGCCATTGGTTGCCTCATAATCTCGTAGCGCAGCTGTATTTGTCTAGCGGTCCACCTAGCCATTGGTTGCCTCAATCTCGTAGCGCAGCTGTATTTGTCTAGCGGTCACCTAGCCATTGGTTGCCTCACAATCTCGTAGCGCAGCTGTATTTGTCTAGCGGTCCACCTAGCCATTGGTTGCCTCACAATCTCGTAGCGCAGCTGTATTTGTCTAGCGGTCCACCTAGCCATTGGTTGCCTCATAATCTCGTAGCGCAGCTGTATTTGTCTAGCGGTCACCTAGCCATTGGTTGCCTCACAATCTCGTAGCGCAGCTGTATTTGTCTAGCGGTCCACCTAGCCATTGGTTGCCTCACAATCTCGTAGCGCAGCTGTATTTGTCTCAGTCAGCTGTTGATAACGTCAAACACATTCTACTGCCATATTTTGAGTATAGTTCTATCAGGGGATAACTTAACACTACGATCAACTTGTATTAAACAAGGGATGAATATCGCCCTTTTGAAGGCAAATTTCACAACTGTAACGAAACACGAAGTAACAAAAGTTAAATATATTAAATTTAAAATATTAATATTTCTTATGCAAGTACAACTTTCTCCCGCGGCAAAGATAAAATAAAAATTTTCTTCAACACGCTGAAATTATTCAACACGGAAAACGCCGCTTATGTTTTCAATCCCACCATGGGGTTCCAAAACATTTCTCCACGTAGGTAAACGGCCTAGACACACTAATTATATTTGTGTTTCGGTTCCTGTCCAGTTCAATCCGGATTAAAATAACATCAACTAGAGTCCACTTGAGCTCGCACCACAGACATCAAGAGACGGGGATAATGGCCTTGAACCACCAGCTGTGAGGTGAGAGGCCATGTACACTTGTGGCCATAAAGATATAGACACCACACCACTACTGCACATGTTTGCAGCTTCGCTTCTTATTATCTTTCATCTACGATTTAAGTCAGTTCGTTTGTACACACGTCGTATTACATTACTTCCTATACAATTAAGGCAGTAATTAAGAACTTAGGCTACAATAGAATTTTGACACTGAAATTCTAATGCTATATATATTATTTTTGCAGAAAAATTATATCTGGCGAAAATGCTTTACGTTCGTTTGAATCAAAAATGTAAATTGGATAGTACGGACTACAGGAGAAAGAAACTGTATTCTTATTTATAAACCTGCGCCTCTCTCTCTCTCTCTCTCTCTCTCCTCTCTCTCTCTCTCTCTCTCTCTCTCCATGTATACAGCGTGAGGGCGAACTCGACCGAAACACACTTTGTGAGGCGATTCCTTTTGCAAAATCAAGTGCCAGATATACACACACTTTTGACCTAAACTGAATGTTAAGGGCGATATCAGCCCTTCGAAATAAGAGTTTTTACAACTGTATTTTTTTTAAATATTGGAAACTAAGTGAAATTAAATCACAGCTTTACAAAAAAACTTATGTTATCAGGCTCTTCAGCCTAAGAGCAAACTGTCATTAATACTTCCCGCCGTAATGAAAATAGCAGCTGTGGCCATTCTCTTATTGCCGTCAACTATGCCGTCAGTAGTTATAAAAGTTTGATGCTTTTTTATTGAGCAGTATGGCATAGTTAACAAGAATTGACCCTCTCGCAGCAACCGGCCAGGACCCATTATACTAGAGGGGCTGCTACTGCAGCGATACAGCGCCTGGTACATAGGCAGCACAACACGCATGCCCACTGCACAGAATAATGGCGGAGGAGATTTCTTACACTTGCAATAATGAAGTAGTCTGTTCCTGGTCCACAGTCGGCGAGTGTTTCTCTGCAGCAAGTGTTAACTACTGCCTACGCGACTCGTGCGTTTTACACGGAAATTGAGGGTCCCAGGCAGACGCAACAAGAGAGTAATGTACAAGATATGTCGGTTCGCTGATGCTGTACCGCCAGGAAGCTATCAAGATACCGCGAAGCTATCGTCCCGTGCAATATCCAAGCCGAGTTGCGAGATACAGATAGTAAGAATTTTCTGATAAGATTTTCAGCTGCATAGAAAAAAAAATTTTATCGCAAATTGATGGTCAATTAATCTCTATTAACAGGATTTCCAAAATTCTGCATTTTGCCAACATTTCCCCCTGGCGTGAAAATTAGTATTACGATCAACCAGGATGAATTACTCAAAAAGCAAACGAAATTGCAATTAATGTAACAATCGTGCCACGCAGAAAATATTACTTTCAAGCCCTCGTCACAATATCTCATTTTTGCCTTCAACTATATTTCACATTAAAATTTGAGGACATAATACGGCCATCAATTTTTTCCTTCCAGCAAATTTTGTCAAATAATCTTTAATGTGTTTGAAAATCTCTCACACTGTCAATTTTTTTATTGGGAGAATCTAATTCAAAATATAATAAAAAAATTATTTTCTTAGTGAGATTATTACTGCTTTTGTTTTCCCATGCAGTCCATTAGAGGATCAAATGTAAGTAATATTGTAATTCATTTTCGTTTCATTATTAAATTGAAGTTTTATTTATAAGATGTTTTTCCTGCACAATGCAATTTAATGCCTCAGAGTTGGTAATATTATGTGTAATATTCGCTTAAAATGGCATTTATTCCCCCACATGGCTTCTACAAGAATTAATTATCTTCACGGCTTACTTCCTTTCCAGCAATTGTTCGTTATATTAAGTTTCTTTACGTCCATTTTTGTCGTACACGATTCTAATTGGCTGAGCTTGTCAAACATCAAATAAATTTTAGAACAGGTGCAATTTTCAAATGTTTGATGGAAACTGAAGCCATCCAACTTTTTCAGACAAATATGGCGGCGTTTATGTCGTTTCAATGACGTCATAACTGTCGAACTTTATTTGACCAAACTTATTGGAAGTAGTTTGACGGAAAAATTTGACAGTGTGACAGTGGATTTACACTGCCGCAAGAAGGGATTTTGTTATTCAAAGGTTGAATCGAAATTGCTCAATTAACCTCGGTCCAAACAGTACGATATACACCACGTCATGTTGGCACTCCTGGAGCTGCGAGAGGGACGACATCCTGTCTGAACGCTCTGTTGGCGGCAGAAGCACTTTGAGTCGCTCTCAAACAAAACCATCGACTAAAGATGAATTACACGTATTATATATAGTCTTCTGCGCGTGTACCCGACACTGACCTACCCCACTCCACTACAACTATCAGTTACATTGTCGACACTGATCAACGTGATTGACACTTGATCCAACTGCATTAAAAATTGGTCAGAGGAAGTACGTAAACATCTCAAAGCAATTGTTTACACGAACAGTGCCCTAACCTCAATATCACCGTCGTTTAGGACAGTAGTCGTGTTGGCAAGCGAGCAGCTCAATGTACGGACACTGGATGGCCACTACGCACCTTGGGCGCGCACTCTACCTAACAAACACTACAAACCCAAGTCCTTTTTCACAATGCGTAGTCGGTAGTCGGATGTAACTCATAGTGTAGTATCAATGCGTAGTCGGATGTAACTCATAGTGTAGTATCAATGCGTAGTCGGATGTAACTCATAGTGTAGTATCAATGCGTAGTCGGTAGTCGGATGTAACTCATAGTGTAGTATCAATGTGTAGTCGGTAGTCGGATGTAACTCATAGTGTAGTATCAATGCGTAGTCGGTAGTCGGATGTAACTCATAGTGTAGTATCAATGCGTAGTCGGTAGTCGGATGTAACTCATAGTGTAGTGTCAATGCTTTGCCATGATGTTTTTTAAAAATTGCACACACTACTAGTTCAGTTCTGTAAGTAAAGGAACAATTGACAATCACAACCGAGTTATTTCGTTAACAAGCGTGACAGTAAGTTATACTGCAATCAAATAGTTTAGATACTGTTGCCAACCCAACTATTGATCTGCTTTAAAAAATAATGGACTATGATATATTTGTGTTCACTGTACCAGTCCCGTTGTCATCGCGCGATCACGAGTGTAGTGTCTGATTGATTGCGATCTTCCACGGACTGCGCATTGTGAACCGGGTGTAAAGAAAACTTCGATTAAATGTTCGTACAGGCTGTTCACGGTAAGCTGAGCAGTTTTGAAAGCCCTGCCGAAGATCTCATTGTATGCACATTGTGCACTAAAAAGAGTTTTGCATCACCTGTAACCTGACTGCCCGTGGGCGTTCGCTGTGGGACAGTAGGCGCAAAACTTTTCTGCCAGGTGTATACTTTACAAATTTGCTCGTTCATACACTTACTTGCATGCACTAAAAAATAACACAACAAAAGAAATGAGTTCAGTATTCACACATGTTCACCTAAATGCAACTTTACGACATGGAACTACTTTTCCCCCTTTCTTTACCAACTTTACTGGGCGCAAGCCAGTTGACATATACGTACTATGTAGAGGCAGTGGCATTTTGGTAAGGTTGATTTCAAGACTGCTCAGTCAACAGTTTAATTTAAATAACGAAAGGCGGCCGCGAAGCTGCGTGCAAGGTACCCGACCGTCCCACACGGCGCATACACACACACACACACTCAGACTTGCAGACCTCGTATGGAGCACACGTGAGATGATCGTCGTAACGAGAAGCACACCTCAGCTCGACACACGCGCACTGGCCGACTGTCGGTCGACAACTGCCACACAGCGGGGAGTAGCCCGACAGCAGGCTACAATGGGCGGGGCTTCCTGCCCTCCCTCCTTCACTTCCCCTCTTTGCCACACGCGTCTTCTTTACTAGTGCATCTGCCACGACTCTGCTCATGTCTGCTGACTGATAGTGTGTGGATGGGGAGGGGGAGGGGGAGATCACATCTGCTACTCTATCCCCTGCGGACTGACAAACGTTTCTTTTTTAAAATACTTTCGGTGGATGAAGAGGATGTGAAAAAAACATTACGTCAGCTACATTCACATGAATGAACATTTTACCTCAAAAATAAAATACAGAATGATTCACAATTAAACCGACAAACCTCGGGAGGTGATGCTACATGAAAAAGTAAAACATATGTGACACTTTATACTTAAACCGAATATTGAGGGATGTATGAGCCCTTAATAAATGAGGTTTTAAACCGTATTTGTGCAAAATATTGGTAATCAAGTACAATACAGTTGCAACTCTCGGAACATTATTGTATGTTATCGGGACGTTCAACGTACGAGCGAATATTTTGCACAAATGCGGCTTAAAATCTCCTTTTACTAAAGGGCTTATACTTCCCTTCATATTTGTTTAGGTGTAAAGTGTCTCATATGTTTTCAGTTTACTTTTTCATGAAGAATCACCTCCCGATGTTTGTCGGTTTAGTTGCGAATGATCCTGTATACGGTCACACATCCTTACAGTTTAATTATCTGTCGATTGTTTTGGTCCAATTTCGAAGCTGATTTATTCTTCTTGGGGCCTGTATTACGATCTTTGGGTAAATGAGTGGAATAGCTATTCCATAGATAAGCTATTTGATAGCAAACTGTATTATGAACATTCCATTAGTTAAGTTATCCTTTAGATAAGTAATCCAAGGTTTTGGTTCGTTACTGTGTATGTTGGTAACAAAAGTCACTATATTTGTGGTATTATCGTATATGTTCAGTTGTCAGTAATGAGTGCGAAATGTGTTTCGCATAATATATGTAAGTTATATGTTAATGCTTCTTTAGCAAAAGTGAATTAAATAGAAACTATGAACCAAACCCAGGCAAACAATATATTTGTTCATAATTATTACTGTTGTTGGTGATATCAATCCTCCTGTAGCTAGCTTCATCTCCATACAATTTATCACAATGCACGAGACTCAGTTTCTTTTCATTCAAGATTGAGGTTCGTGCCTGTGTTTCTTATTTGTATTTTTTAATATTTTGAGAATGGAAGGGGGAAATATTTTATTTCAAAAATTGCAAGGAATCCGATTCCTCAAAATGACATTAAGCCTAGTGCTAATATTTTATTTCCGATATTTTGTCATTAAAAATAAAATTTCCGCAACTAAAAATAATACAATTGCCAAAACTAATCTCGTGTGTCGTAATCGACATGCGCCGGGTTTACTGCATTTTGCAGAACTATTCTACATAACACTCAAAATAGCAAACAAACTACAATTCGTATTTTATATAACCTCCAAAACCAACATGCATCTGATGTTTGTGACATCATTTTGAAGCTTATCTAAAAGTATATACGCTTGTCTAGCGATGGAAGTGATAGATAGTTTAACCCCCTGATAACAGTTCTAGTTAGCAATAACTAGAGGTCGTAATACAGGCTCTTAGTCTTTTAGTGGTATACCGCTCTAGAATCCTACACTTTGAATATACTTTCCTTCAGTATCAATCCTAACGCAGTGATCCAGTAAACTATCTCCTAGCCTGTTTATCAGTGGAAGTCTATTCTGTTCAAAGAACTAAAGGACCTTTCAACATTCGCTGTTAGTATTGCTAGAGAGAGTAAATATATTTTTTTTAATTCATCTTGACCAACAGTAAACAGAACAATATGGATTAATGGTGATGCACTGTCGTTAGTGGTCCGAACATTTAAGAGATTCATATCTGCTTGCAAATGATCTTGCTCTATGCCATGTAAATAAAGTATACATTATTTTTAATCAACACTTCCATCTGCTGGATGTGTTGAAGTTTTCCAGGGAGGTATTTTTGGTTAGGGGGTAGGAGATTATCCTGTCCCCCCTCCCCTCCCCACGACATGCTACTGAAAGAAGACCTACTGACCAACTTCAGTCACGTATGTTCTTATAACAAATGCAATCAGATTCACTGTTTTGGAACAGTTGTAGCTGTTTTGATTTCAGAACGTAGTGTGACAGTTTGGCGCATACCATGATCCATAGAGACGATGTTTTATCGCCGGAAAGTACGACAATTACCTGGACGTCACGCACATAGGAGCTGCTAGCTCATTCCATTTGGCTAATAAAGATGAGATGCCTGAAGTACAACATTTGCGATTGGTTATGCAAAGAACTTTGCAGAGACTAAACTTTTAATCATCCAGTTATAAAATAAGTTGTCCAGAGAGTTGTTAGTAGAGGAGCATACATAATTTCGTGGCAGCTTTCGTGAAGAAATTTTGGGAGTCTTATTGTTTTGTCATAGACCACCTCAAGATGAATCATTTTGATGATGCAATCCACATTCTGTTGCGTTTAATTGTCGCAACCAAAATAGCTGCCCTGAAATGTCAAACTCGTACGTAAGTCCGATATTTCTTGATGGAATTATGTTTGTAACATCTCGTTTCAAAAAATACTTTGAGCTCTACAAAACATGTTCTTGGCCTTTTTATGTTAAAAATGTGGTTTATAATATAAAATAAAATTACAGTAATTGACCTTGATTGTGTGATTATAAGGAACGTAACTATAGGCAAGGTTTAATGACAGTTTAAGTGAAGAAAAGGTGCCACGAGTGTTTAACAATCACGCACACTACACTACACTGCCTGTAGATTCACCGCTTCTGTAATTCATTCCCCTACAGGATGGTGTATGGCTTTGGTGGTGTTACGAAAATTACACCATTTCAATGACAGTCACAGTAAAAAGTTAACTATAAATATTTTTGTTGTTTATCGACTGAAGTTAGCAACTGGAGTCTTATTTTAAAGGCAATGATGCGAACTACAAAAAGGCAGTTAAGTAGAGAAATTTAGGCAACTCTTAACGACGAGGTCTTGAGGGCCAATGAGGGTGATTGAGGTGAGAATAGAGCAGCGCCTGAATACAAGGGTGAGGTAAAAGGGAGATCCCCGACAAAACTCGCCGATCGGCGGCATCGTCCTGCACGATTCCCACTTGCGAAAAACTGGGATTGGCCCGACCGGGGACTGAACCCGGTTCGCCTTGGCAGGAGGCGAGCAGTCTAACCGCTCAGCCACCGTGGCTTCTTAAAATATATGTAGCTTGCCCTCCGGGGTTTTCAATTATTATTATTGCCACTGTATAATGTAAATTTTTTTAACTTAGTCATGAGTAGGTTTTCGCTGTATAACTGAGGGGTTTCAATATAAATGTTCGGTAACTTTTAGGTATTTTACTATACAAGATGTTCGGAAACTATCTGTCGAAATTTAAACCACAGCATCTGTGGGCGAACAGAAACTCTAGTCAAAAATGTTCGGAAAGGCCATTTAGTATGATTAAATTGAAGTTGAATGTCGGCTAACCACGACGCCGGGAGCCCGCAGCCATATGTGCCTGCGTGCACGACAAGTTGCATCACCAGAAGGCGACATGCGGCCAGCGCCTCTACATAGGCCACCAGGAAACATCTCACACTTAACTGCCACTGCTGTGATGCTTGTCAGTGGGGCAGTGGTAACTCATCCGAACGACAGGAAGCGATGCCGTGGAACAGTTCGCCTTCCTGTTATGCAACTTATTGTGCACGCAGGTACATACGGCAGTAGACACACACTGCGTCGTTTGCCGAAACTCAACTTCCGGGCATTTTGTGACTAGAGTTTCTGTTCGCCCACAGATGCTGTGGTTTAAATTTCGACAGGTAGTTTCCGATCAACTTGTATAATCGACTTTCATGCAACTTTGTGTTGGTTGTCAAATATTTTTCTGTCACGTTTTGATGACAGCTGATGGTCGGTATAGTAGCCGTGGCGCAGGCGCTTGGCATGTCGTCGGTCTACGGTGCGGCAGGTTCTGGATTAGAATCCTTAGGTAAGACATGGGTGTTAGTTTAAGTTATGTATTAAGTTAGTTTGTAAGCCGCCTCCTGATAAGCCTTTAGGCGTAACACTAATGAGGGGGGGGGCTTTACGCCCTAACCAATTCTATGGGTATTGTATACAACAATAGGGAATAATCAAATCAAACAGAAAAGGAAGTGCCCTCTGTTTCACTGCGCAAACCGAACTTCAAATATTCCTAACACCACACGACGGCGGAAGGTAGGGTTGGGGGGTGGGTTTCTGTCGGAGACTTTATTCAGCTGAGGTAGAGACTGAGTTACTGGAGCCTGTATCGGCAAGCTACATCCACAGTAGTGTGCCTGAATATAAGTACGTATATTGGTGGGAACCTTGAGGTCGCTCCCTCCTGCAATACTGTTAGCAACAACAAAGTGACAAACTTTGCAGCAATGACTAAATGTTTTACAGAAATTATCTAATCTGACAGACGATTATTTCACATAAGATAACTTAAATGGTGACTAAAACCCCACGTCAGTCTGTGCGTGTCTCGTCTTCGAACGTAGGCTACTAATCAATTAGCAAACCGCTGTTATTGCCATAGTAACAATGAAGGGTTTCAATCAGCTGACAAAAGCAACACTCATTATATACACTTAATTTACTCTTTATATAATCTTCGATACTGGTTATATCGAGTACAAAAATACTATTTTGCTTGCAGCTATTGAATAACTGTTGATATTTTAAAAAAGTGCAATGAATTAATCTGCATACTATGGGCTATTATTTACTTACCATATACCCTAATATATTTATTTTTCTTTCAAACGACAGCACTTTGAATGTATCAAAGGTTTGTTGGCATAACTTTTCATATTTTCCCACATTTCTTATAATCCTCTTTCACCAAAGAAAAACCGTGATTAACAGAAGAGGCTGTATAAGATGGGAGGCAAATGACCCCAACTTCGTAGATGTTTATCTCCAGAACAATCTGTTTGACAGTATACATCAAGGCAACCTTTTCCTGCTATTTTTAACATAACGCTTGGAGAGTTTTAAATTCTGTACTATAATTTCTTACGAATTGGCTTTTTCATCTGATTCTCAAATAAGTTGGAACGGGTACATACCTAGCCTAATAATCACTTCAGGTTATAGGCATTTTTATATCTCATTTTTCATAAGGAATTACCTCTTTATGTTTTTATTCCGTGAGTGTAGCATAACCTTGTATATGAAGCGTTAAAATTAATAGTCATTTCTTCCTTTCCTGCACCAAGGCACGTCTACTAATGAACTAGGAAATCGACAGGTTGATTTCCAGACATTACTAAGGCACTCAAATAGAATGATGAAGGGAAATAATTTGGTGTAAACTATACTACCTGTAGTGTAGTGAACTGGGATGGGACAAACCACCTCGAGAAGATCAGAAGACGAAAGGTCCGCTCAGTCAGGCACTGGAATATTTGCAGTAGTCTGGCAATGGCGTAGCGCGTATCCAGTTGGCCGTCGGTATGTCAAATAAACTGCATTTGTAACTCTACAAAGAATGTATTTGTACCAATGAAAGCTCGTACCAGAGCTGTTACGTTTCTAGGCTGTGTTTCGGAGTTTCCGCCCGCCTCGAAGCATTTTCACGCTCCCTGAAGCATGTCTTGGGAAACGCCCTTCCGATTGGTAGACTGCACTAGTGACGTTTCTCGTGTGGGTTTGTTTCCAACGGACTGCTTCTGCACCGGCACACACGCGCTATTTGTTTGCTCTATACACGTCCTGCCATGTTTCGCCCTCGACCCTGCCTGCTGCTCCGCACATGTGAACCAAGTCTTCAGGACTTGAAATAAAAAGTCTTCTTTAATGCTGTTATTTGTATGGGACGTTGCATTGGATGTAGTTTAATCGTCCACATGATGCACACTGTAAAAAATAATGGGAAAATTATTTGACAAGTGTAAAGTAATATTCGCTAACTTGCATGGGAAACAGTTTTCGTTGCGGGTAAGGTAAAATTACCGCACTCCGGAGTAAGATTCGCGTGTAAAATCCCATAAATAGATGGGGAAATTACCTTACGACGCGTGCATCTCTTCAACATTATCTCAACAGCTAAGTGGGGGGACGGGCAGAACAAACAATATTTAACAGGCTAATATTCACTGGTCCTGTTACACTGTAGTCGTGGTGTAATGAATAGCGCATCAGCCTCTCGTGATAGTTTGCGCCCACTCACCAGCAAGTGTCGAGGATTTTAGAGTTGAGCTTTCGATTGCTATACATCAGAGGATGTAGGTAATAAAAAAAATAAGAATTCTAATACTCCGGGGTTTTTTTAAATATAACTTTATTATACAATACAGTTAATATTCCCTTACTTGTATGGGATTTTCCCTTTTGTACGGGATTTTTCCCAACTTTTAACAGGTACTTTTCCCGTACTATTAGGGAATAGTACTTGTTATGTAAATTTACTCTACACTTAAAAGGTAATTTTACCTTACATGTAAAGGTAATTTTACCTTACATGTAAAGGTAATTGGCTTCCCTACCATGTAAGGGAATTTCACCTGAATTTTTTTTACAGTGCACAGCAGGATAGAGTTGCTCAAACTATTCGACTGGCTAGTCGCATTAACATTATTGTACATACTATCTAGAAATACAGAACCAACAGCCAATATTAGTTGTTCAAAGGCAGTTTCATAAGTTTTTATTCTAAAATGATGTAACATTTCCTAATATGTTCTGTTTACAATCAGGTCACGAACTTTACAAGACATATCGACCTCAGACGTCCCAAAAGTATTCGTCTAGGCAACATAGTGTGTATTCTCTCTCTCTCTCTCTCTCTCTCTCTCTCTCTCTCTCTCTCTCTCTCTCTCTCTCTCTCAGTAGATGTGCGAGGGAAGAAGGCTGCTTGTTTTGATCAGTGAAACATTTTGTTGCAGTATTGACCTAAAATGGTATAAAAAACTAGGGAAACGATGAAGAAAGGAAGATTTCAACAACGAGATTCCAGAAGCGAAAATCCTTCACAGGTATAGCGGGAATTATAAACACAGCACCCATTAGTACAGTTAAGATAATCATCTACAGGTTTCATGAAACTAAACGTATAATATCGCAACAAAGCGAGAAGTGGTCTCTTGTCTGGTCTAACGCAAAAGAGAACAAAGCAACATGGATAAGTTAAAAGTACACCCAAAAATTGATTGCTCCGAAGATACAGATGCTGCTGAACGGGAATTAGGAAAACACGTTACAGCACAAACGATATGAAATGAGCTTCATGAAGTTGGATATTATTGGCCTAATATAAAAATATATATTAGCCAGACGTACAAGGAAAAGTAACTTTTTCATACTACGGAACTGGAAACAATAGCTGTGAATACTGGAGGAAGATTGTACTTGCCTATCAAATTAAGTCCTACATTTTCAAGTCAGATGGCGAGTAATAGTTTGGTGGAAAACAAATTGTCAACTAGACACAAATTTCTCACAGATACAACAAATATGGTTCGGTTTCATATTTGTTCGGAGTTGTCTGACGCTAGTGGTGCAGGCAAGTTGTGTTTCATAGATGGTACCGTGGACCAAATATTCTACATTAACATTCATCTTCCCAAGAATGTCAAGGATATGGGCATCACTTAGGGCTAAATCTTCACCCAGATAACGATCCTAAACATAAAGCCCTAAACGCATAACTATGGTTGCTATACAACACGCCACGTTGGAAGGCAACATCTCCACAGTCACCGGACATAAAGCCAATTGAGAATTTGTGGGATACGTTAGAAGAAAGAATAAGAATGCATATCATCTCGAAGAAAAATTACCTCAAGAAGGCATTAGTAAGAGTACAGGATAATATACCAGCAGAAACACCAAAAACTCAGTTAAATCAATCCCACAAAGTTTAGAAACGTTACAGGAAATCATAAAGAAGAAAGGAGGGCCTCCAGCTATGAAGGTTCATAAAAACGACCCCTATAAATGTGTGTGTATTGAAGACTAACACTTGTTTGGGGTGAAATTATGTATGTAAATCCTTTCCGTTCATACATTACTGTTCCTATAGGAGAAAAGTGCGGTTCCTGCTGCCATGGGAAAAGGAAGCGATTTAACTGAGTTACAAAATAGGATGATCATCGGCTTTCGTCCAAGGGGGGTTGGGGGGGGGGCAGCATTTCGGAAACAGAGACGTTTATGAACTATTCACGTGCCCCTGTGGTGATGTCACCACTGAGAATAACTGTCGTGGAAACTGCGGAGCTCCACGTGCCACTGATATCCAAGGTGGACGTCGACTACGACGGCGCGTGAAGGCCACATTGGAACAGCCCACCGTCCAAATGAACCAGGGGGCATATAGACACGTGTCTGCTGCAACAGTTCGGCGAACGAGGCTCCGGAGTAGACGGAGGGTGACTGCACCCATGCTAACAGGTGCATCGACGACAATGACTCAAATTTGCTCGACAGTATGGCGACTGACCGCTGCTGATTGGCGACGGGGAGTCCTCTCGACGAGTCACGGTTTCAGCTGCATAGAACGGATGGACGTCAGCATGTCTGGCGAGAAACGTAAGAGAACAGACACCCTGCTTCCATTGCTGGACGAGCACACGGCGGTTGGGGCAGTGTTACAGTTTGGGGAATGTTCTTGTGGTATTCCCCAAGTAGCATTTTCCGTGCGGGAGGCAATCTTGATCGACTTGGTTATGAATCCATCCTCGGCGATCACGTCCACCCCTACATGACGATTGTCTTTCCTCGGGAGGATGGGATTTTCCATCACGATGCTAAACGGCTGGAAGAGTCCAAACGTGGCTGGAAGAGCATCACCAAGACTTCAAAGTTTTTCGCTGGGACCACCTCGATCGTCGTGTTCGCTGTCTGTCTCCTCCGCCACGCACCCTTCAAAGACGAATACTTTATTGACCCGCATTTTATCACTCTCAATCCAGACTATTTACCAAACATTCTCGTAAACTCTACTGCCAATAAGAGCTATATCAAACAAAAGCATTTATTTAATGTTCCCGACACACAACAGAGCAGTGTACTTATACTTTACAGTTACAAAAAATAATCTGCTCGTAACTGTATATCTTATGCAACCGAAAGGGTCCAGACACAGGATACATGGAAAAATGTATTTTGTTTTCACAATTTCATTTGCACCTCTATTTTCTCATGACAGGCAAATACTGTTACATGTGACCACTCTGCGTCCTTTCCCTTGCCTCGCACTCCTCGAACCGCTGGGCGCGGTAATCGAGGGAATCATTGGTAACGGAAGAAGAGCGCGGAGATTTACAAAGGGGGCTCCACGCCACTCGAACCCGTGCCGCGACAAGTGCATCGAGTCTCGTGCCACTTCCATCCTTTGGGGCATTGAACGTCTTGGGCTATCGTTCGGAGAATGTTCTGGTCATCGCCCTCACATTCCCTCTGCGGGACTCGGGGTGCGAGGAACCTTCTGGTCCGGGTCGGATGATCTATATAAGCCGCGGCGGGCCTCCGAGGAGAGAGATAGAGAGTGAGAGTGAGAGTGAGAGTGAGAGAGAGTGTGTGTGTGTGTGCGCGCGTGTGCGTGTGTGGTCTTGTACTGTCGTGAGTGTCATGCGAGAGGTAAGACGACGCGACGTAGCGATCAGTGAGTGTTGTCTGCGAGCACAGAGACTGGTGGTGTGAGTGACCAACATTTGGAATCACTACAATACACAGATTGATTATATAGTCCACTTACAGTCACAACTTTTCTGAAGCTCTTCTAAAGTTCTACTTCCAGATTCTTCCTCCGCCTCGTGCAAACAAAGCTTAACCGAGTCTATAAAGTGACGTCCTTGTGCCCACTGACTTTAATAACTCACAACTCACTGGTAGTCCCCATCGTGTAGATAATTAAACTGGCACATCTTAACATAGTTTCTTCGCTAAAGACACTGTGAACCAACTAGTACTTACTAATGAATTTTCAACCTACGAAAATTATAATGTAGAGCTACAAGAGTAATTAATTATTTTTAAGTATTTGCGTCATTAATATAAATTCTAATAGTGCAGTTATTGCTTATAACTATTATTTGTATTTCAACTCACGCACGTGAATATTGTGTTTAGGCCATTACTGCCAATAAGTCGATAAAGGGTATTACCTTTTCCCCGAGTAACGTTACAATAGTTTCGAGCGATTAATAAGCCAGACACAAGGCAACTTGGACTTAGACGTAAAAGCGCCCATATCGAGTTAACTTGCTCACAAACTCCTCTCACATATTGACAGAAAACCACACTTAGAAGTTCATGTCTAATGATTAAATAATATATTCATTGACCATTATTCACATTGCCGTGAAAAGTCCATACCAACTGTAATACTGTCGAACTTTGAAGTTCCACAGACGTGACAATTTAAAGACATTAAATAGCGTGAACGTTATAGAAATGATAGAGGTAGGAAATATGGAGCGGTGGTGGTGTTGTGAAAGGGAGTGTATTCCTGAGCATGAGTCAGCGTGCAGCTGGGAGGTGTAGGGGACTAGGATGTCGTGGCCCTCCCCAGTACAAACATACTGACTCAGACCCTCCCCTGTGACGAGGGGGAACTGTGTACACACACCCCAGAAATAACCCACATCACACGCCGCCCTACTCGCTCTCTCCAAAGACCGATTCACAGTAAAGGCGAGGACCTATAAAAGACTCAAGGACCCTGCATCGAGCCTCCGCATAGGGCTGTTCAAAATGTCGATAATTGTCGATATAAAAATAATTTATTGGACGATATGTAACTGGAAAATATCGGTATATCGATGTTTCGACATTATCGACGATTTCCACAAATCCCGTTTTTTTCATATTTTTATTGTGACGTGTAATGCATTGTGTCTAAGATGGTTGAGTTAGTGTATACAGAAACCAGACTAAAAGCAGTGTAAACACCGTTTGAAAATATGGGACTTCTGCAAAATGTGGATATGTATATTGCAGTTCTCACAAAAACATGTAATGTCCTGTACTAGTCTGGATTTTGCAAGAAAGTCGTGCAGTGGTGGCACTATCACATCCTCGTCTATATATCTATGGATGTGTATGCTTTGTTTCTGTTAGACGTTGTAGGTGGTTGTGAGTATGCAGAGAAGTGTTCGGTATTACGAAATGTCACTTCAAATGATTCACAGTCTCAATGGACACGAAAATGAAAGGCAACAGAAAAAAAGAGGACATAATTCGAAATGCAAAAGTTAAGGTAATAGAACGCACAAATCATGTACATGTCATTACATAATATAATAGTCCCGTTTCCATGGCAACGTTACAGGTGTTCAAGATTTCATTGCTTCGAGAACATACCTGAGGCTGAGTGGAGGCAAATAATGGAGAACTTCAATTACATGGCAAGCAAGAACGAACAAGATTCACGTCTCAGCGGTTTGATTGCTCTCCACATGATTGCTCAGAGGCGTCCACGTGTTTCAAACCACGGAAACAGTAAAGATCATGCAGAGTCTTATACATACAAAGTTCGTCTTGCAGGTAAGGATGCTCCTGTTTGCCACAAGACTTTCATAAGTATCCTTGTCATTAACAAACTTAGAGTCAATAGACTGCAGCAGAGCCTTCTCATGACTGGCCAATCTCCAAAAGACCAACGTGGACGTCACGTTAACAGGCAAATCAAGATACCAAATGCTGTGTTACACCTCATTGAATGTCATATAAACTCATCTCAGGCTAGGAAATCACATTATTCATTACGCGATAACCCACATCGGAGATATCTCCCTGAACATTTGACTGTCGCCAAGATGCACGAACTGTTTGTTCAAGAATATCACATCAATGTTCCTTATAACGCCTATTGGTTAGTTTTTAAGACCTTGAGTATGAATTTTGGTTTCCCTAGGTCTGATATATGTAATCTTTGTGATCCCATGGAACAAAAAATGAAAACAGCGGACACACAGGAAGGGAGTTGTATACTAGAAATAGAGAAAGCCTTACATCTAAAGATAGCCGATGCCTACCGTGCTGCAAAAAAGAAACACACTTTAAGAGAAAACCAAGGAAGCATACATGCAGAACTTGCCCCTTCCTCAGATAACAAGTAATGTTGTATTTTATAGTTGGCAACTGTGGTACAACATCTTTGGAGTGCACAACCTTGGTGAAGATTCGGCCACGATGTACCGTTTCTGTGAACGTGAGGGTAAGAAGGGACGAAACGAAGTAACATCTATGCTTCTGGATTACATAAACCATTACAGAGAGGACGAAATAAAGTAACTAGTATTGAGTGATGGGTGCCCCGGTCAGAACAAGAATAAAACACTTTGTATACTGCCTAGTCCATGTATTGGAACTGTATGACAAGGTAACTTCCATTTTCCCAGTAAGAGGTCACACATATGTGCCAAATGATCAGGATTTTTCTTTAATTGGCCACAAGAAAAAATCACGACTTCTGCAGAACTGCCAGTGGATTGGGATAGTGTCATTTGTAATGCGAGGAAAAATCCAATTCCATCCTCTCTCCGTATAATGAGATCTGACTTCAAAGACATGAAAACAGCAACTGATCCATTTTTCCTGAAACAACTAAATCTCCATTACAACTGAAGGAGGCACGAGTGGTGCAGGGGGTAAAGGGAGAGAGTACACTCAGAATAACAAATACATATAGCTGGCCGTGGGCAAGTCTCACTGTGTGTTCCTGGCAACCACTCGTACCTTATTGGGAGATTCCTGCATTGTACCAATGCAACCCAGGGATTAAGCCTGCTAAAGCTAATGATCTCGCGGAACTAATGGTCTAATTGGAATGTCCTGCCAACCGAGTGTTCTATGAAGATGTTATTTGTGGAGGACCAGTAAACGGCAGCAGCAACTACACACACACAGTGACTGAGGATGATGATGATGATGATGATGATGACAATAGCAGTGGTTGTGACTCGTGAGCTGTTTCTCATGCTGATGTATGGTTAATGTAAATGCATCAGTTACTTGATGTATACTAACCTAAGTGCCTAACATAACCTAACAACCACAGTGTGTATTTGAAGTTATCTTGTTAGTGAGTGTGTATCTTATGTACTTACAAATATATCCCAGGTGTTCTTGTGTGTTGTCTGTTCTTATCTCGTTTCTGTTTTATTTCATATAGCACCCATTTGTCTGCAGAGAAACTAATATTCTCCTAAAAGTGGATAAGTCCATAATAAATAATTAAATTACTAAACACGTAATTGATATTTCAATGTGACATTGATACCTGAGACTGTTTGGATATGTACCTATCTATACCAAAATCATCGTGATTTTCATGATTACAATAAAGACGTGAAAAAGTATTTTTGTATTTCCTGACATTATTCCTTTTGGGACTAATCCTGTTTTTTCTATCAACCCCTCAATTATTTCGGTATTATCAATCATTTCAGTATTATCGATCATATAAATGATATCGATACTATCGACGATTTCGGTATTATTAATTATTTTGTTACTATCGATAATTTCGGTATTATCAATAATTTAGTTATTATACATAATTCTAGTATCACCAATAATTTCGGTATTATCGATAATTTCAGTATTGTTTATAATTTCGGTATTACAGATTATTTCGGTATTATCGATAATTTTTGTATTGTCGAGAGTTTCCGATACTATCGATATATCGAAAATACCGAGTAACTGTTCGGGAAAATATAGATATTAAATTTTTATGATGTCTAACAGCCCTACCATCGTACAGAATTTCCATCAATAACACGACAGGAAAGCTGCGGTGGTGTAGTGGTTAGACTACTCGCCTCCCACCTGAGCGAACAAGGTTCGGTTCCCGGCGGGGTCGCTGCAGGATTTTAGCATGTGGGATTCATACCAGACTATGCCGCCGGTCGGCGGGTTTTTTCGGGGATCACCCGTTTATTCCGCCTTTCATTCCGGCGCTGGTCCATTCATCTTTTCCCCACATCGGCTCTTAAGACAGTGATGTTAAGAGCCACCCAAATCTGTTCACACTGGTCACGCGAGAACAGTGCACGTCAGTTCAGAGTCCTGCGCTTAGCGACGATGGCACACTTGATGTGCCTTAGAGTGTAGTCCTTATTGCTCCTGCACTTCTCGAGCTGATCCAGGCAGGAGGACTCCTTAACTTGGAACACGTAGCGTTAACTGGCCCACGTTCAACATAACGCTAAGTTTACCTAAGTGCCAACCAATTAGGAAAAATGAAACGACGATCGTTCGTTTTAAGCCTACTTCTTTCCGAAGAAAATACACGTTCATGAGACTATTTCTTGTCTGCGTATGTGTGTGTGTGTGCGCGTGTGTATGTGTCTGCGTGCTCCCCCCCCCCCTTCCCCTCCAAATTTTAAATTTATTTTTTGAATGGGTGAACAGAATTTCACCATACAAACTCGGTCGGTACTCATATAGTACATTTCTGACTTTTATAGTTTTCAACCACGCGCCGGGCGCTTACTTACAAAATGGCGGTCATTTTCAGATTTAAATTGATGTGATATATCACGGAAACTATCCAACCGATTCATAGGCTACCTATTTTATATATTAACAGCGCGGAAGGTGTAAGTATTGAATTCTGGGATGGATATTATTGTTGGTTCACCATTCCGGGAGGTAGCGTAATACGGAAAAAAAATTTATGTTATATCTCGAGGAAAATTTGACAAACAAGTATCTAGTAATGCGGCAGGTGATGTTAACTAGCAGACACTTATGTTTTCACAATGGCGTCCGTATAATTTTAGCTCAGGACGTTTTATCTACGAAACTACAAAACAAATTTCAACTTAACTGTGTATTCTAACAGTATAAATTACATTCATCAAAATTGTATACGCAGAGCCTCATTTCTCCGCCATTTTGTAAGTTAGGCCCGCAAGAAATAATACAGTCTTTATGTCGCATCTCGGGAAAAAAAATCAACCTATTTCTTTCAAATTTGGTGAAGACGATCTATTGTGGTAGGCCATATTTGTTTATAAGTATTAAGTGTACATGTCTCATATTTACCGAATGGAGCCTATACTAACATTTGATCTTAGTGTACTATATGTACTCTTCTATGTAACAGATAAAAATTTAACTTTGTATATTGTATCTATGACAATTATCTAATGTGCTAATACATAAACTTTTTGTCCTCCATGTATGAATATCGTCACATGAACAAGGTACGTTTTATGCCATATATCTGTAGGACTAATTAACCAATTCATACAAAAATTTCACCATGTATAGCGACATTGGGGTATGTAAATTAACATGCGTTATGTACTGCAAGCATTTTCTAATAGGTTTTATATAAGTAATTTAGATTAATAAGCTATATCTGTAAAACATTTCAGCAAAATTTGACCAAATTTTGTTCGCTAACCGTATTTATTACAAGCATCATTTATGCACATAGAAATCCTATTTCGTCAGATTTGTTGCGAATCTGTATCAGGTGAGTAAATTAAACATTTTGCAATATTCCAGGAACAATTAAAATAATTTCCACCAGATTTTTTTTACCAACAGAAGGCCAAGTGATCTATATGGCGTATTATAGGATTTATATGGTGTCAAACATTGATTTTAATTTGTTTGGCAGATCTATTTAACAATTTAACAAATCCAATAAAACGTTTTATGCTGACAATATATATTAGAAACATCGTGTACAGAGCTTCTTTTTAGACAATTTTGTAAGATAGCCCCATTAAAAAATAAGGTTTTTATGCCATATATCAGAGCAATCAACCAATTTCCACCAAATGTTTTACACAAGTAGCGTTATAGTAGGCCATGTGAACTTATATGTTTTTAGTGGCTCAGACAGTTATTTCCCAAATGATGGGCGTGTAAATATTTCTGGTTAATAAACCCTATCATTAGAAACATTAGAATGATTGCATCCGTAGTCAATGCTCCGAATATTATCTCTATAATGATGGAGTTGATTGCATCCTAGATTAATTCTTCAAGTCACTTGTGTATTTTAATTGTCTTAGTTCTGTTTCACGTGTTTCTGGTTTCATCTGTAATGATACTTATGTCAATGAGACGTCAACGCCTACGTGATCTTTCAAGAACTTCACTCAAATGTATTTGCACGCATGTAGAGGAAAGTAGGCTTATTAGTTATCTGTAACTTATTGTTGTTTTCCTGTATTCATTTCTATCCCTACCAACCTCCGTGTTGATTGTGTATTTTGTTAACCGCAAACAATTGTATTTGTAATGAAAGTTTTTTTTTATTTTTTTTTTTATTTGTGCGTGTTTGAATAGTAAACAAATTAACGATCTCAACTCCAAATTCAAAGAAAACCTGTGGGCGAATTTGATTCCCACCAATTTCCATCTGGACTCTACATTGTTTTATGCCACGATAGCAACGATTCTTTTTGTGTGTGCGAATTATTAACTTTCTCAAAAATTCTAGAACAAAAGAAATTTTGTGGGTGTAAATTAATGTCAATTCAGGCGAGAAGTGAGGTTATTATTGGAACATGAATGCAAATGTTAAAAATACTGTAAATACTGCTTATATGGGGTGTTCGCCAACTTTTGAAAACTGTCACTGCTCCTACCAGCATACATGTTAACAGGCACATCGAATGGGATGCGCCGAGTTAAGTTGGCAACGATGGAGGGAGGAAAAGTAGTTCCGTGTCACAACGTTAAATTAAAAGTGTTGTGCAAACATTTTTTTTACACTGGAATTATTTATTTACGTTTTTTTAAAGCACGTACGGCTTAAGTGTTAAGAATGAGTAAATTAGTGAAATATTCACATTCCTATTAAGTCCATAGTTTCAATTCGCCCGAAGCATCAATAAAGCTATCGGGCCCACTGCAATATAAATGGCGGAATAATACACGATGTGCGTGCAAGTAGATCTTAAGCCTGGCTTAGCTCTCAAAAGTGCTAAGTTAACTGTGAACAACCTTCATGTACATTTACTTGCAAATATGCACAGTAGCCTTTCTCAGGCCCCAAGTACAACATATTATATTAGGTATATGTACAACAAGTTAGGCGTAAAACTTATCAAAGACGAGACTTCCGTAACTCCAATATGAAGATGACTAATATTTCGCAACAAAATATCAGTCTGACTTACATTCGCCATATTGGATTGACATATTCCCCATAACTATTAAACAAGAACTTAACTAACGAGCTTACTCCTAACGAGCACATTTCTAATGAGCCTACTTTCCTTGACACGGGTGCAAATAGTTTTGAATTGTGTTCTGAAAGTCTCAAATCGCAGGTAGAGCTCGACGTATCGTAAACAAAAATATAATTAGAGATGGAACCAGAAATACATATGGAAGGGTAGAGAATACAATTACGAACACACATGTGCCTTTCCCGGGACTCGAACCCAGAAAACCTTGTTCCATATGCTAGCGTGCAAATAATTGCATTACGGGGGTAGGATTCGAAGCCTAATGTTCTTAATGATAGGGTTTACTAACTATCTACAGGACCGTCATTCTGAAGAGTTGTGTCTGACCCACGAAGCAGTTAGGCTTTGTTTATGAATTTACGTGCAACGCTACCGAAATCTCGTAAGAAACGTCTGTAAAAATGTTCTCGGAAGAAATAAGACCCCCCCCCCCTCCCACCCATTCCAACCCCTTACAAATTAGTAACCTAGTAACGACCAAAATTACGTTTACGTTTGTCTGGTTGCCTCGTCCGGAAGTGTTTCCATCGCTAGCGTCAAGTTCTCGACACCCACGCAGCGTTTTGCAGCGCGATTTTTGAAGAAAACTCAATAAAGAAAATAAGTGCACTGGTCTTAAAATAGTCTATTATTATTCCTGAAAGTTTTTCGAGGACTGTTTAAAATTTAAAATTAAATTGAAATAAATACGACGTTAATTGCTACTTAAAAATTTTGTCATGACAAAATACGTATTTCAAAGTACTTCAGCAACTTGCTTTGTGAAATAAATTTTGTGAGTACAATACACATTTTGTTTGTTTATTCCTATAACCTCGTCTATATGTGTATTTAAACGTTTCATACAGACAAAACTAATATGGCGGCGGTTTAGGAATTCGAAACTAACAAAACGCAAAACGTATATTTCAAAAATATGTCCTAGACTTTGTAAACAAAACGGGCCACGTGACCATTTTAACAAACAGTGCCCGGAATAAGGGGAGACAATGAAACTGACTGGTTATCACAGAGTGCGCGAACTAAAGCTAACAGCTCATATACATGTACCGCTTCAAGAAGTTTGCATTTTACCCAAGAGATAGCAGCACTGCGCAACTCCCAACCGCTACCTAGCGGCGTCCTAACGAACTGCTGTCACCGTATTGCTCTCATTTTCAAGTAATAAAATTATTCATGAGTATTACACTGTTGCAGTTAAACGCTGTAAGTAATAAATTCATTACTACAAAGTAAACTGTAATACGAATAAACTTTTCATTACAGCCAACGACCGACCTTTACATGCACGTTCCTTAAGCCAACTGAAGATAGCTGCACTTACTAGTTCCAGAGCCAAGTAAAACCAACATTCCGAACTCTTCAGCAGAACCGCATTCCCCATTGCCGCATCTTGACAACTTCTATAAATTGTGTTGTTACACCTTACATCCGGTCTGCGCTGATTGTGTAGTAGCTTTTACCTCGAAACTGCGTCAAAATAGGCGCGTGACTACGCATCACTAGTAGACAGCCACACCTGCCTACACAATACACAGGCCTTACACACCGACAGTACGCTGCTTTCCGTTATAGTCACGAGTTCAAGGTCAAGCACGATGACTTGCTGGACATATGGCACGCACTCAAACTTGCCGTAAGAACACATACTTCAATCGCGCATTCTACTACACTTCAACAACCAAACAAAACTGTGTGCGATTCTTAATTGAACATTCTTACAAAATGGCACGACTTTATAATTATAAAGGCGACAACATAACGTCAAATTACCGATATAATCAATTAGCCTAGTTTCGTCTCTCTCGATTTCACTCATTTATATAACACACTTGCAGCTAATTTTGAGGACATAATCAAATAAAAGGAATGCAAGTTAAAAAAATTCTCGAGCAAGACGACTTTCCCACGATATTTTATAGGATCGGTCGAATAATACCCTAAATGTATCGTATACGTATGTTACATCATCATTCAGGCAGTGCAAATGCACAGGATTTGTCGATTTTTAAAACAGATGTAATACAAAATAAGATAAAGATAATGTAATACGCCCTAGCCTAGGCAATATGGACATGCTATAGAATTATCTCATTGTCTTTTTTCTGTGTTAGCTGTATTTAATCATTCACAATCCGGTAGCTTAAAACTGATCAATATCGTCATACTATGAAGAAATTATTGTTGAAACATTTGTTTATTAAGGGCGCGACCTTTCTGGTATTTGAACTGCGTCTCGGAGTATTTTCTGCAGAACTATTAAACGTGCATTCAATGTGCTGTTCTATGACAGAACACGCGCACTTCAGGTCGTGTCCGAATTGACAACTTTTGTTATTTTGTGATTTGGTAGGTATCAATCGGGACGTTGTAGACAGTCACTTGTTTAGCACTCACGGCAACACATTATTACATTAACAGTCAAAATATTTTTTATCTAAATTTAATGCTTAAAACAGATGTAATATTTCTGAAATCATCACTAGAATACTACGAATACGTTTATAAATAAGAAAATAATAAATTATACAATAACAACATTTAAAACTTTTTTTTTTTGCGGTAAACGTATACAAACCCAACCACTTACTTGCTTTTAAAAACATTCGTAGTGTAGTTTCTGTGCAGTTATTTGTTTTAAAAGTAATTTCATTTACGCATTTGCGCAAGTGTTTTTAAATTATAAACAAACATGGCGCTGACTGTCATTTTGTATTTTTACTAACTTCCGCTAAATACAAAATACCAAATAAGTCACAATTTTTGTATAGAAAATCGGGTCACGTGATAATTTTGTCTACAAAATCTGCCAATTCGGGCGCGGCCTCAGACGAAGGCTGTAGTGCTTACAAGAAGTCACGCACGTTAGGAACATCATTTCAGAGTACTTATTCCAAAATAACTAGAAACAAACTGCTTTTACAAGGCGCTGTACCTCAAAATACACGCGACAGATACTTACAAAACTACTCAAGGTCCTGCACGGGACCTTCCTATAGGCTGTTCACGGTAAAATGAACACTTTTATAAGCCCTGCTTAAGATCTACTTGCATGCACGTTGTGTATTATTCCGCCTTATGTAAAATTAACGTTGCCATGGGCCTCATAACCTTATGCATTCGTCGGTCAGGTGAAACTGCGGAATTATTAGAAAAGAAAACCATGTTTCAAATCTGGTCATGTTTACACTTCGATACATAAAAAAAAAAACAAAGTGAAAGAAATAATTAAAGTTATCATGTATGGTTACCTAACATTTTTTATGCGACGTCAAGATATGGAATTATTTTCCATCCATCATTATAAACTTTACAGGGCACATGTCACTAACCGCGCACCTTTAAAAATATGTAGGCCGGCGGCAGTGATTTTTTTCTAAGGTTGATTTCAAAAGTGCTCTCTTTATCGTGAACAGCCTTTACAGACTTTCCATCAATAAAATAATAGGTGACAGCTGAACGTCCCATAGGTATCGCGCAGTGCGACGAGAACACTGCACATCAGTTCAGAGCCTTGCACTTAGAGGCGATGGAACACTTAATGTACGAGGGAGTGTCGCCCTTATCACTCCCGCGCTTCTCGATCTCAAACGCGGAAAACAGTCCCAGGTAGGCGGGGGCCTTAAGACCAGGGAAAAAAAAAGTCTCGTGCAATATGGCATCACTGATCAACGAATTTGGGAACTGAAATATATTTACACTAATGGTCACTAGCATTATAAGTATTAAACGACTGATCTTGCAAGCACTATATGGAGGTTTCTATTCTGAACCATACAGCAGTGAGATTTTCTCTGACATACTGAGACCCTGGGATCCAAATGCAGCCACCTGGGTTTGTAAAGGCTGTTCACGGTACAATTAACACTTTCGAAAGACTTGCTCAAGATCTAATTGTATGCACGTTGTGTATTCTTCCGCCTTATGTACATTTAACAATGCGATGGGCGTCATTGCTTTATTCGTGCGTCGGTCAGGTGAAACTGTGGAATTATTAGAAAAATAAATGTTGCAAATATAGTATTGTTTAATTAGATGCATTCAAAAACAAGCGAAAGAAATAATTTAAGTTATCACAAATTGTTACCTAGCACTTTTTATTCGACGTTGAGACATGGAACTACTTTCCATCCATCGTTAGGGCGCATGTGTCTCAGTGCGCCCGTTAAAATACATGCAGGCCGGGACGGTGAAATTTTTCTAAGGTTAATTTTAAAAATGCTCACTTTATCGTGAACAGCCTTTAGAAGTCATCACTTTGTTCAAAGGGTGTTATGTTGTTTAATGCTGAAGTAAACACTCGTTGGAAATTTTGTTCTCTGGAATGTATCTTGGAACTCGTGTTGTACCTCTTGAATGCTCGCATTTCTTAAGATAACATTCCAAAATGCTATTTAAGGACACTATCTGGGCAACTTTGTACAAGTCAATAGTAGTAGAAATACACTTGAATCCCTCCAACACAACTTCACCTCCGAGAGAAGCAAAGGGCATTAGCCTCACATTTGTTTAAAAATAGGAAGTGACAATCACAGCTTTCAAATAAATAGGGTATACAAAATCCTATCAAACATTTGCCTCCTTTTATCACATCGTTTTCAAATGCTTCCAAAATCTATAGAACTGTGCGCCTAAAAGGTTCGATATCCCAGAGACGGGTAGCCGGAACTGGGGCAAGAGCCCAACGACAGCATTACATTTGCGCTGTAGATAAAGATAAAAGCGAAACATACAATGAGTCAGCATCAGTAAAAGAATCATCCATTAATTAATTGTTCTATGCATAGCATTCGAATGAACTTTGTTATGTAATGAATGCTTGCGAACGCTGTGCCATCAGTTTTGGCTCATGACATTTTGCACTGGACATTGTTTATTGATGGATTTTGGAAATGCTGTCAATTACATTAAAGTCACTTCTCCCCTAAAATTTGTTTTAGGTTTGCCAACTTCGCCAGCCGATTGCCGATTCATACATACATGTTTGTTCGTGGCACAGTATAAACCCGAAATCAGTTAAAACCGGAATTCCCTAATTAAAACTGTTTTTATCAAAACCCCATTTTGTTACAACTGGCACTAGCCGGTCAATACTGCAATCCACTACGAGATCTTAAAGAGAAGGGGGAGAAAAAAACTAATATTTACAATAATTACACGTTTAACTAGTTTAAACTAGTTCTGACCAAAATGGATAAGTTGATAGTGTTTCAGCATTTTTTTTTTTTTTATGTTAGGTTATGTTGGACTAAGAACCATTTTAAATTATGTTGTAATTTGAACAGTGGTAATTTTGTCCCGTGATACACTGCTGCACGCTTAAACCCGCGTCACGTTCCCAAACAATTACAGGAAGGGCAAGATTCTCTCCCCTCTCTGATATGATATGGTGTAAATAAAAATACGCATTCTTGAACATTCGCGGCTTCTTCACACGCTTTGAATCAAACCTTTCGAAAACCGCCTATTGTAAAACGTTCGGTTATGTTGTATGTGATGTATTACAAGCGTTTATACAAGTATTAGTATAATAAAAGTATGGAAAGTACCTTATTTTTGGTTAAATTGAACTTTTACTTAGAGTATCTATAAATTATAGCGTTTCACTTATAATAAATAAATAAAAGCAGTGAGAAAATAGGTATGTTGGTAATGCCTAGTAAGAAATTATTATTATACAAAATATTGCATTGAGTGCGCACGAGTTCAGTGTGTTGTTCGTTGGGTAATTTCCTATACTTAAGCCGTATCCGAATAGACAAATTTCGTTATTTCGTTATTTTGTAAATTTGTGATTTGGTAGGTACCAATTCGGACGTTGTCGACGGTAACTTGTTAGCACTCGCGGCCAAAACATTACATTAACAGTGCAAAATATATTAAAAGAAATTAAATGCTTAAAGCAGGTGTAATATTTCTGCAGTAATCACTGGAATACTACAAATGCATTAATAAATAAGAAAAATATTTTTTTTTTGCAATAACGACTTGAAAAAAAATTGAAATATATAAAGCACGGCACTTTTACTTTTTAAAGCACCCCTAGTGTTTTTTATCTTCAGTTATTTGTTTTAAAAGTTATTTAGGGAATGTGTTTTTAAAGTAAAAACAAGCATGGCGCTAATTTTGTCATTTTGTATTTTTGCTAACATCGGCTAGATACAAAATACGAAATACAATTACCAAATATGTTGCCATTCTTTAATACAAAATTGGATCACGTGATCATTTCATCAACAAAATCTGCCAATTCGGACACGGCCCAGTCAAGCTTTATTTGTATGAAGCGGAGGAATGTTCTGGAAGCAGAACTTTGGCTGGACTTAAGAAAAGTTGCAAGCAACAGTGAATGGACTATACAAAAGTTATCAATATAATAGATTTCCTGCTTGATAATTACAAGACAATTCAACCGGGCGTCCAAGTTGGCTCACTCGCCACAAGATAGCAGTGTGAGCAGCGCGCTGGCAGTGCCGCCATCTCTCGAGTACAAGTAGAACTCGATACGAATCTTTTTTTTTCTGCCTATCGACTTTTTAGCTCCTAGCTTCAGGCCGTGTTTTATTTAACTCGAAAGTGAGCTCACTCGCACTCACCCACTGACAAACTCTAGCTCACTTTAGCCATTAAGGTCGTTTCTGAATTCTCAAAAATCGCATACTTGAGACTACTTGTCGCCGGAAGTGACATCACCATGTGTATACTAGCTCTGTTCGAATTCTTAGTATAATACACACACGAATTATACTTGGTAAATATTTTAAATTGTATACTTGTGGAGCATACTATGTACTTACGGCAGTCGCCATATTGTATTCCAGGGGTGAAATTTAACGTGTACGTTTTGTGGTTATAAAGCTCGCAAGTTTTAAAAGTTAATAAGTAGTATTTACAAAATATCGTTCTGTTGCATGTATAAATAAGTGTCACATTAATAAATGTGCTTTCAATTATTATTAAAATTCAGAGTGTTTAGACGTCTGCAGTATATTTCTCACGTGTATGCTTAATATTACAATTTCAATCCGCATTTCCAAGATATTTCAAACCCCATTGAGTTTCTAGGCATATTTATCTTACTATTGTTATCAACGTGTATATTGCCGCCGTGAATGGGTTGTGTAAATAGACGTCAGGTTAAACGTGCATAGAAATATGGATCACATTCTGAGCGTTTTATGGATTTCTGCAGCATATTTCCAACGTGCTTGGATACAAATAATATTAAAATTGCATTCTGCATTTCCAATTTGGTACTAACCTCATTTAATTGTATCTATCTTTCTTTTCGTATCAAACACATGATAGGTTAGGTATCGGTGGCAGGGCCCGATATCACACATTGCCGCCGGTAGGCCAATGAAAAAGTGCCGCCCCCTCCCCAATATGCTATCTTTTTCATTTATTATTTTACAATTCACAGCAGCGAGACGAGGAGCGCCATCACGATTTCAACTACCACATTGTTATGCTATAAACAAATCATTGAATTAACTTGTTATAAAACGCTATAATTTCCGATGGTAAGCTTAACTTTCTATTTCTAGGCATTTCAAGTGATTTATGTGCGACTAGTGCGTGCAGCCACCCTGTGGAACACTAATGGGATGGGAAGTGATGGAGTTCCATTCGCATCCAACATGTTACACAACAGGAAGCTGTGGGAAGCTAACATGACCCTACATCTCTCCTCAGGTGTTCGCCCACTTGTGGCTAGCGTGGAATCGATGCCACGAGGTGTTGCTGCAATCGCCACGCCCCGATATTCCATCGCTTTTGCCACGTCAGTGTATTAACAGTACGAACCAGCACGTTAGTATAATATTTCGATTCGCTACAGTCTAATGTTTTCACTTGATTAACGCATGCATGAAGTCGTAAACGCTCTGATAAGCATTACATACCTAAAACAACTCTCTATCTCCAATACGAAATACTACACTTCGCAGATGAAACGCTGACTAGAAAATGGTCCGCAGTAGTATAAGGTTTCTGAAATGCTATCAGCAGACAGCCAGACTCACTACAGTAAAACATTTTCTATACCAACAACTGTTTTACAAAATAATTAAGACTGCGAAGATGCGACATTTAAACAATAAATGTCTGGGTATATATAGTCTATTCACCCTGAAGTTCTGCTGAAGTTACCTACATTCAGTTTCAGGCTTATGAAAACGAACTCTGGTCTAAATAAATTGCACCCAAGGGACATTGCGCCGCATTTGTGCGGACTGAGACTTAATAATTTTTTTTCATAGGAAGTATTTTTACTAGTCTTTACCAACACACATATTTGCTCTCTGTTTTAGTTCACATTAATTATAAATAAAGTATTACAATCTATAGATGAAGTATATGTAAAAACTAAATTTAAACAAAACCACGTAATTTTTAGGTGCTTTTCGAAGGTTCGATTTAAAAAGTGCGAAGTGGCCGGCCGCTAGTATTGTAGTTTAGTATTCGTGCGCTGTCGAGCCAAACATTTTGAAGCCCTTCTTGTGTTCTGCCACATTAAAGTTCTCAACTAACATGGTTTTGGTTCTCAGTGTTTGAATCACGAAAAAATAATGCTCTTGTGATCCTGACGTGTGATCACGTTTCACACGACGGACGACGCCTACAGCAGATGTATTACGGCTGGTAGGAGGTCAGGTCAGATGTGGGGCAGGTCACGCCCTCGCTCTACCCACTCCTACACCGCAGTGCCTGTAGTTTGGTCGCTGTACCATCCCACTTTCTCAGTTAAACCCGCGATAAATCATCCCGTTTGACTCTCTACTACATACAATACTTACTCACGAGTGATACAGACACTCTACCAGTAAAATGGTATGGTAATCGCTGGAGGGTCCCGCCTGCCTGCATCGTGTTTCTCCTTCAATGGCCGAGAAGCGCGGGAGCTATAAGGTTCACGCTGGCACGTGCCACAAGGGCGCCATCGCCTCTACGCCCACGACTCTGAACTGGCGGGATGTGTTCTCGTAGTGCTGCGTGTATATATGGCATTTTCAGCGGTGATCCCATCACTTCATTGATGAAAAATGTGGTAGCAAAGTTTAATAAAGGCTGCTATAGTAGTTTGACTCGTGTCCGGCTAGTGTGTTATCCGGCTAGTATGATGTCTTTCCATAAGTAAACATACCTGGGGGCACGTTTGATCGTTCCGTCAAAAACACACCATTTCAAACACGTTGCAACTCAGTTGAAGATCCAGTTAGACGGACCCCATAAGAAGCTCAACATGCATGTTTCACTACTTGCGTTCTGCAGCGAGCGGGCAGTGGACGTGTCAACGTGCCATGTTACCAGTCATCAGTATGTCAGTAGCTACAGGTTTATCTACCTTGTTTCTTCCGCACGAGGCATGTTCCATTACACTTTCGGCAAAAACTGGAAGTGCCTTCCTAGAAATCTTATTTTTCCTCCTCCAAGATTCAGAGACCGTAATACGAAATACGGAACAATTTTTCATAATATCAATATTATTATAACTGCGCTTCAAAATTATATAATTTAATATATATCTAACTGGAACTTGTAAAAATGCCAACATACTTTAAAAAATAAGGAATTATTCCCATTACAAATACTAACATTTTACATGCAGAAATTACAAAAAATGTTTTAACTTAAGTCATTGATTTTATGTTTTCCACAGATTGACTCCCAAAATATTCAAGCTTGGAATATTTCCTGTGCACCGTTGCACAACTCAGAAGTATCAACAAGGGCCGCGGTGGTGTAGTGGTTAACTCAGAAGTATCAACAAGGGCCGCGGTGGTGTAGTGGTTAGACTGCTCGCCTCCCAACTATGCGAACTGAGTTCGATTCCCGGCGGGATCACTCACGGATTTCCGCAAGTGGGAATCGTGCTGGGCGACGCCGCTGGTCAGCGGGTTTTCTCGGGGGTCTCCTGTTTCCGCCGCCCTTACATTCCGGCACCACTCCATACTTGGCTTCGCCATCATCGGCTCTCAAGATATTAATGGCCTACCAAACCTCCTCCTCATCCTCTATCCGGACAAATGCGATAAAGGCTGTTCACGATAAAGTGAGCACTTTAAAATCAACCTTAGGAAAAAGTCACTGCTCCCACCTGCATATATTCTAACAGGCGCACTGCGGGACATGCACCCAGTAAAGTTGGTAAGGTTGGTGGGAAAGTAGTTTCATATGTTAACGTCGAATAAAAAGTGTTAGGCAACCACTTGCATTTACTTAAATAATTACTTTCGCTTTATAATTTTTTTTACGCAGTGAATTGTAAAAATGAGCGGATTTGTAAAATATTTGCTTTTCTAATAGTTTCACAGTTTCACTCGACCGACGCACGAATAAAGTGATGAGGCCCTAGGCAGTGTTAATTTTACATAGTGCGGAAGAATACACAACGGGCATACAAGTAGATCTTAAGTAGGGTTATCAAAAGTGCTCATTTGACAGTGGACAGCCTATAACAGTACGTAACTCACAGTTGACAGAATGGCACGACTTCGCCAGGAATAGATACTGGACCACAAACTGGGTTTTGCTGTCACGATAACGAAATACATTGATGAAGTTTCGACAGAGGCTTACAATTCAACGGCGAGTAGAAACAAAGCTGCAATGACGCGCATCTCGTCCAGACTTGTCCGCACACGGGATTGGAGCTCGGATTGTTGTAGGCGTGGCCTCGTCTGTGACGTCACACCGCCATCTGTGTGTTGTGACTTGTCCGCACACGGGATTGGAGCTCGGATTGTTGTAGGCGTGCCCTCGTCTGTGACGTCACACCGCCATCTGTGTGTTGTGACTTGTCCGCACACGGGATTGGAGCTCGGATTGTTGTAGGCGTGGCCTCGTCTGTGACGTCACACCGCCATCTGTGTGTTGTGACTTGTCCGCACACGGGATTGGAGCTCGGATTGTTGTAGGCGTGGCCTCGTCTGTGACGTCACACCGCCATCTGTGTGTTGTGACTTGTCCGCACACGGGATTGGAGCTCGGATTGTTGTAGGCGTGGCCTCGTCTGTGACGTCACACCGCCATCTGTGTGTTGTGACTTGTCCGCACACGGGATTGGAGCTCGGATTGTTGTAGGCGTGGCCTCGTCTGTGACGTCACACCACCATCTGTGTGTTGTGACTTGTCCGCACACGGGATTGGAGCTCGGATTGTTGTAGGCGTGGCCTCGTCTGTGACGTCACACCGCCATCTGTGTGTTGTGACTTATCCGCACACGGGATTGGAGCTCGGATTGTTGTAGGCGTGGCCTCGTCTGTGACGTCACACCGCCATCTGTGTGTTGTTCCCGCCCTCCTGATGTGATGTGTATGTAGGTGGCCAGGCACACTGAACACTGCAGTGCCGTCCGCGAGGGAAATGTACTCTGTCACTATTATCCCCTCCACCCTTAACAGGAGGACACGCTCAAACATTTTCTGTGACATAGTTGTTTGCGCGAATACGCGTATCGCGGTAAATAAGTGCTCTGCAAATACGACTTGTCAGAAAAGAAAAAAACGATTATTATCTATGCCCCCCCCCCTTTTTTTTTTTTTACTTTTATATATTAAGTGTATTCTTATAGGAAAAAATTGTGAAATGGTCAAATATAGCATTTTTAAAGCTTTCTTATGCAGTTTCCCCACTGCGTCCCCACGTGGGATCGCTCTACCCAGTGGTCCACTGCGGCTCCACTTGAGATTACTCTACCCACTGAGCCTATGTGGCCCCACTTGATATATGTCTATAGTTATATGGAAGAATGCAGCTTGCTAACAATGAAATAATTATAACGATCGGCCCTGCAGTTTTGGTAGAGCATGCTTAGAAAGCAGCAATATAGCTCAGTTTTCCCGACTTGATTCACTAATACCGTTAATGCTCAGCTCCTATAAGTACTATGGCAATTTTTAATACACACAAACCTTCCTCGATAAATGCAGATCATAACAGTAAAAACCGTATCTAAATCCATGCAGTGGTTCTCGAGATTAGCGCAGTCATACAGACAGACGCGCGCCAGGGACTTCCTTTTATACTGTGTAGTGAAGTAATCATGTATGGACTATTGGCGCCATCGCAAGGAAAACAATGTTTAATCCTGGCATACGTATAGTGACTATTTTCACTGTCGGGATTGTCCAATTATAGAACTACATTTCTATATCACTAATTCACATTATACTAGGCGCCATGGCATGTTTCGAGCCCTATTGCAATGTTACGTCATTGATGTCTTCTAGTGTAACTGAATTCCAAGGATCTCTGCGGTCAGCGATGAGCGACGAATGGAAAGTACGAAGCGCGTGCTAACGTCGAGCCTCCACTCCGTAGCGCGTGCTAACGTCGAGCCTCCACCCCGTAGCGAGTGCTAACGTCGAGCCTCCACCCCGTAGCGCGTGCTAACGTCGAGCCTCCACTCCGTAGCGCGTGCTAACGTCGAGCCTCCACCCCGTAGCGCGTGCTAACATCGAGCGTCCACTCCGTAGCGCGTGCTAACGTCGAGCGTCCACTCCGTAGCGCGTGCTAACGTCGAGCCTCCACCTAATAGCTCGTGCTAACGTCGAGCCTCCACTCCGTAGCGCGTGCTAACGTCGAGCCTCCACTCCGTAGTGCGTGCTAACGTCGAGCCTCCACCCCGTAGCGCGTGCTAACATCGAGCCTCCACTCCGTAGTGCGTGCTAGTCGAGCCTCCACCCCGTAGCACGTGCTAACGTCGAGCCTCCACTCCGTAGCGCGTGCTAACGTCGAGCCTCCACACCGTAGCGCGTGCTAACGTCGAGCGTCCACTCCGTAGCGCGTGCTAACGTCGAGCGTCCACTCCGTAGCGCGTGCTAACGTCGAGCCTCCACCTAATAGCTCGTGCTAACGTCGAGCCTCACTCCGTAGCGCGTGCTAACGTCGAGCGTCCACTCCGTAGCGCGTGCTAACGTCGAGCGTCCACTCCGTAGCGCGTGCTAACGTCGAGCCTCCACTCCGTAGCGCGTGCTAACGTCGAGCCTCCACCCCGTAGCTCGTGCTAACGTCGAGCCTCCACTCCGTAGCGCGTGCTAACGCCGATCCTCCACCCCGTAGCGCGTGCTAACGTCGAGCCTCCACCCCGTAGCGCGTGCTAACGTCGAGCCTCCACCCCGTAGCGAGTGCTAACGTCGAGCCTCCACCCCGTAGCGCATGCTAACGTCGAGCCTCCACCCCGTAGCGCGTGCTAACGTCGAGCCTCCACTCCGTAGTGCGTGCTAACGTCGAGCCTCCACCCCGTAGCGCGTGCTAACATCGAGCCTCCACTCCGTAGTGCGTGCTAGTCGAGCCTCCACCCCGTAGCACGTGCTAACGTCGAGCCTCCACTTCGTAGCGCGTGCTAACGTCGAGCCTCCACTCCGTAGCGCGTGCTAACGTCGAGCCTCCACTCCGTAGCGCGTGCTAACGTCGAGCCTCCACTCCCGTAGCGCGTGCTAACGTCGAGCCTCCACTCCGTAGCGCGTGCTAACGTCGAGCCTCCACTCCGTAGCGCGTGCTAACAGTCGAGCCTCCACCCGTAGTGCGTGCTAGTCGAGCCTCCACCCCGTAGCCGTGCTAACGTCGAGCCTCCACCCGTAGCGCGTGCTAACTCGAGCCTCCACTCCGTAGGCGTGCTAACGTCGAGCCTCCCACTCCGTAGCACGTGCTAACGTCGAGCCTCCACTCCGTAGCGCGTGCTAACGTCGAGCCTCCACTCCGTAGCGCGTGCTAACGTCGAGCCTCCACTCCGTAGCGGTGCTAACGTCGAGCCTCCACTCCGTAGCGCGTGCTAACGTCGAGCCTCCACTCCGTAGCGCGTGCTAACGTCGAGCCTCCACTCCGTAGCGCGTGCTAACGTCGAGCCTCCACTCCGTAGGCGTGCTAACGTCGAGCCTCCACTCCGTAGCCGTGCTAACGTCGAGCCTCCACTCCGTAGCGCGTGCTAACGTCGAGCCTCCACTCCGTAGCGCGTGCTAACGTCGAGCCTCCACTCCGTAGCGTGTGCTATCGTCGAGCCTCCACTCCGTGGCTCGTGCTAACGTCGAGCCTCCACTCCGTAGCGCGTGCTAACGTCGAGCCTCCACCCGTATAGCGTGCTAACGTCGAGCCTCCACTCCGTAGCGCGTGCTAACGTCGAGCCTCCACTCCGTAGGTATGCGGCTACTCCGAGCCCTACCGAGCTCCACCGTAGCGCGTGCTAACGTCGAGCCTCCACTCCGTAGGCGTGCTAGTACTGTAGAGCCTCCACTCCGTAGCCGTGCTAACGTCGAGCCTCCACTCCGTAGCGCGTGCTAACGTCGAGCCTCCACTCCGTAGCGCGTGCTAACGTCGAGCCTCCACTCCGTAGCGCGTGCTACGTCGAGCCTCCACTCCGTAGCGCAGTAGCCACCGTCGAGCAACTCACCTCACCTAGCGCGTGCTAACGTCGAGCCTCCACTCCGTAGCGTGCTAACGTCGACCTCCACTCCGTAGCGCGTGCTAACGTCGAGCTCCACCCGTAGCGCGTGCTAACGTCGAGCCTCCACTCCGTAGCGCGTGCTAACGTCGAGCCTCCACTCCGTAGCGCGTGCTAACGTCGAGCCTCCACCCGTAGCGCGTGCTAACGTCGAGCCTCCACTCCGTAGCGCGTGCTAACGTCGAGCCTCCACCCGTAGCGCGTGCTAACGTCGAGCTCCACTCCGTAGCGCGTGCTAACGTCGAGCCTCCACTCCGTAGCGCGTGCTAACGTCGAGCCTCCACCCGTAGCGCGTGCTAACGTCGAGCCTCCACTCCGTAGCGCGTGCTAACGTCGAGCCTCCACTCCGTAGCGCGTGCTAACGTCGAGCCTCCACTCCGTAGCGCGTGCTAACTCGAGCCTCCACTCCGTAGCGCGTGCTAACGTCGAGCCTCCACCGTAGCCGTGCTAACGTCGAGCCTCCACTCCGTAGCGCGTGCTAACGTCGAGCCTCCACGTACTGCTACGTAGCCCCAGTGCGTGCTAACGTCGAGCCTCCACTCCGTAGCGCGTGCTAACGTCGAGCCTCCACCCGTAGCGCGTGCTAACGTCGAGCCTCCACTCCGTAGCGCGTGCTAGTCGAGCTCACCGTCCGTAGACCTCCACTCCGTAGCGCGTGCTAACGTCGAGCCTCCACTCCGTAGCGCGTGCTAACGTCGAGCCTCCACTCCGTAGCCGTGCTAACGTCGAGCCTCCACTCCGTAGCGCGTGCTAACGTCGAGCCTCCACTCCGTAGCGCGTGCTAACGTCGAGCCTCCACTCCGTAGCGCGTGCTAACGTCGAGCCTCCACTCCGTAGCGCGTGCTAACGTCGAGCCTCCACTCCGTAGCGCGTGCTAGTCGAGCCTCCACCCCGTAGCACGTGCTAACGTCGAGCCTCCACTCCGTAGCGCGTGCTAACGTCGAGCCTCCACTCCGTAGCGCGTGCTAACGTCGAGCCTCCACTCCGTAGCGCGTGCTAACGTCGAGCCTCCACTCCGTAGCGCGTGCTAACGTCGAGCCTCCACCCCGTAGCGCGTGCTAACGTCGAGCCTCCACCACGTAGCGAGTGCTAACGTCGAGCCTCCACTCCGTAGCGCGTGCTAACGTCGAGCCTCCACTCCGTAGCGCGTGCTAACGTCGAGCCTCCACTCCGTAGCGCGTGCTAACGTCGAGCCTCTACTCCGTAGCGCGTGCTAACGTCGAGCCTCCACTCCGTAGCGCGTGCTAACGTCGAGCCTCCACCCCGTAGCGCGTGCTAACGTCGAGCCTCCACTCCGTAGCGCGTGCTAACGTCGAGCCTCCACTCCGTAGCGTGTGCTATCGTCGAGCCTCCACTCCGTGGCTCGTGCTAACGTCGAGCCTCCACTCCGTAGCGCGTGCTAACGTCGAGCCTCCACTCCGTAGTGCGTGCTAACGTCGTGCCTCCACCCCGTAGCGCGTGCTAACATCGAGCCTCCACTCCGTAGTGCGTGCTAACGTCGAGCCTCCACCCCGTAGCGCGTGCTAACATCGAGCCTCCACTCTGTAGCGCGTGCTAGTCGAGCCTCCACCCCGTAGCGCGTGCTAACGTCGAGCCTCCACTCCGTAGCGCGTGCTAACGTCGAGCCTCCACTCCGTAGCGCGTGCTAACGTCGAGCCTCCACTCCGTAGCGCGTGCTAACGTCGAGCCTCCACTCCGTAGCGCGTGCTAACGTCGAGCCTCCACTTCGTGGCTCGTGCTAACGTCGAGCCTCCACTCCGTAGCGCGTGCTAACGTCGAGCCTCCACCCCGTAGCGCGTGCTAACGTCGAGCCTCCACCACGTAGCGCGTGCTAACGTCGAGCCTCCACCACGTAGCGAGTGCTAACGTCGAGCCTCCACTCCGTAGCGCGTGCTAGTCGAGCCTCCACTCCGTAGTTGGTGAAACACTGTGTTTTGTAAGATATTCATATGAGAACCTCTACATCCTGCCAGAGGCGAGCTTTTCATTGATTATGTCATAAGTGTACTGTATTAGGACCACTACTATGCATTATTGTTTAGGGGGTAGCGTTTTAACTTTTGTAAGGTTAGGTACGGATTCAAGTGAACAATTACAGCTTTATAGGTTTCCGCGTACGAGATTCCGTCCGAGGTATATACTTTCTGTTTAGAGACTACATTAACATTTTTGGCATTCGCCATTACGATGCAGATGTCCGTCATGGAAAAACAAGACTGAGCACGAAAAAATAACTAAACAAACTTTTAAAACCAAAATGCACTAAAAAGTGAAAAATAATTGTAGTAGTTACACAATTTGTAGAACCTGTAAGATGTGGTCAAACAGCCGTAATAAACTTTACTACGATTTAATATGTTTGTATCAATTTATATCTTGTATATAAAATCTTAGCGCAAATAGGCAAGAGCCTTACGCAATACATGGACTTGCTACGCTTACGCAAATGAGGTATACGTTCTATATAATTTTTGCAATTTGCCAGATATTTCGTGGTAGTAAAGAAGATCGGGTTTTACTGAACTTATAAAATATGTTATTTGTCTACGAATTATTTTCATACGAGTTTTGTGCAATGAAACTCGTAACTGTGTTGTCAACATTCACTTAGTTATCCCATTCGAAAACGTCTGTATGTTCTTAGATAAACTATGTAGATTATGATTACGATTATTTTTAATTCCTCATTTAGATGTATTTTTCCATACTGCAGTGTGTGTATTAAAAAGAACCACTGTGAGAATACTGGTTTTAATTTCTGGTATTTAACTTTGATATTTTATGTCAACTAATAAGGGGAGTATTACTTTGTATTATTGATAAAACTTTTGAAAATTGCTTGCTTGGAACACTAATGACTAATTTTTCCACATTATTAAGATTTAAATACACACAGGAAAAATCAATGGTTATTCAGGATAAATAGTTAGCAGTGGTAATAACATTTTTCATGTCAGTGTCCTTTTTTATCGTGAGTGTGTGGCAACATTTGGTGAAGGCATATCTGCTGAAAGGTCCTTACACTACTGAAAACTTTCAACATTTGACTTGACGTTTGCTTTCAGACATGTTGTTTCTTATGGAACTTGACACAACGGACCTGTCAAAGGTAAAGTCAAGCACTCTTGACTTTACGATTTCGAAAGGTTGAAATTTTACGGTCTAAATCAAGCAGCCATTTTACCGACAATCTAACAGAAGTTATGCGGAAAGTGCGTTATTTTATTGTAGGGCGATTATAATCTCGATATATTAAACAAAACTCGTCTTAAATTACATAGATGGCAAGCGGATATAATGTGAAGAAATATAAATCAATTGGCATATTTTAATAAAGTAAACAAATAAGTGTTTTGTTTTGAAATAAATATTTAATATAAATTTGAAACCAATTTTTAAAACAGGTACGTAAAATGCGTTTCTGGATAATATCACAATTACTCTGAAAACAGGATTCACAATTCGACGAAGCTCGCAGAACCGATGTTGAATTGTCTGAACTGTGACTTTACACTGGTAGTTTCGTCAGAGGAAAGGAAACGTAAATTGGGTTGCTGAAGTTTTCTATTGTGTAAGAAGGTGTACTTGTGGTAGAGTGCGGCTTGACAATGACATGACTGAGAAGTGCGTGTTGGTAGTTCCAATGGAGGCTGTGGTCGAGATGCCGCCTGCTGTCTTGAGACAGATGTCTCGCAGACAAGTCATTGGCGCCGTCTGGCGAGCGTGACATCTGGCTGTGCTCTGGTCGCTGCACGCTTCTCAACTCTGCCGTCATTATACTGTTTACACTATCATTTACAGCTTCGTGCGATCTACTATGCATAGCACATTCATTATAGTACGCAAAATCACTATCATTTAAAATGAGCCCTAGTTACTCATTATTCACAATAATATGTATTCCATTAGTCAACGTAGCGAGTATAAGACCAAGAAAATACTAACATAAAGGATTTACAAATACAGTTCAATAGAAGTAATAACAGAAACACCTAAGATGTTTAGTTTTAAAGTAGTATTGCTAAATCATCTTTAGTTTAATATAATATATTTATAAGTTATAGGACATTTTAAAAATAGAAAGTTGAAGTTATTTATCAAAAATACAGCACAGTAATTCTGAAATGGCTACCAAAATAATTTTCGTTAACGTACTATAATTTTGTACTAAATACTATAATTTTCACATTCTTGTACTACTTTTTTTAACTTTCGGCGGAAATTGTCGTAATATGAGTTGTTTATCATTCTCCGCGACTGTCAACTGTCCGTTAACAACACGCGCTAAGCCCTATGTACGAGGCCCGGCTACCTGCTTCTAGAGAGAGAATTGAGTGAGAGAGAGGAGAGAGGAGGGAGTGAGGAGAGGGAGGGAGTGAGAGGGAGGGATGGAGAGGGAGGGAGGGGGGAGAGAGGGGCGAGAAGAAGGGAGGAGGAAGGGAGGGGGGAGGAAGGGGGGAGGGGGGAGGGAGGGGGGAGGAAGGGAGGGACAGACAGACAGGACTACACTGGCATACACATCACGTGCACCCTCACCCCTACGCTAAAGGATCTGAACTGACGTTCTTGTCGTACTCCGTCTATATTACATTCAAGGTTACTTCTAACTTTCCTGAAGCCCTGCTAAAGTTCTACTTCCAGGATATTCCTCTGCCTCATGCAAACTAAGCCTAACCAAGTCTACAAAATTATACCAAGGCGACAACGCGGCGCACTCAGTGTAATATTATTATTATTATTAAGAAATATTTCTTACCAGGCATTACCAACAAACCTAGTGTAAGTATAAAACGCTTGTGATGCGTGGTATATTTAGGAAATGACCAAAAAAGTCATACATTTGATTAAAAAAGTGTGAAGAAGCCGCGGATATAGACTATATCTAAGGGGCAAAATGGATATCCCATTATTTTATTGCTCGGATGAATGAAGCATAGTATAACCCGCGACCGTGACATCACAGCGATATCATTTTCAACAATGCGAGTATTGAAAACTTACCCGAAGAATACAATGGCCGGACAAAGACTTAATAATGGACTGGCACTTACGTAAGTACACCACACATTAGCACAGACATATTATGAATGAGAAGGTAGGAAAACCTCGCGGCCTACTGCCTTTGTGAGGCACACATCAACAATAAGAGTATCAGGGCAGTAACGTGTTGTGTAAGTGTAAACTGTATTTTAAGCAAATAGTAAAGCAAGCATAACAAGTCATAATTGTGTTCTTTGTCTATACAGCATCTCCTGATACTGATTGCTGATTAATATTTAATTTAGTTGGATTACTTAGTTTGAAGTTCTACCCCCCTCGCCTTCTCCTTCCGAAATGACTCCCTTTATACGCCCCTGGATGCACGGCCCGATACTTGTTTCGCAGCAGTTCAACCCGAATATTTCAAGTTCTTGCAGTCTCTGCAAATATCGTTTTTGATCATGTTCAGCTTTACAACTGTGCCTGAAATTAGTGTTATTTATTTACCTCTGTATCCCGCCCTAGTGTGAAGTGTGATTTATGTTCGTGTGTAAAGAAGAAATAGTTTGTTTTAATAGCGTGTACATCAAACACAATGCAGCCCAGTCTGCGTGCCAGGTATACAGGCGCCTTAATGTAAGAGTACAGTGGCTTCCACTGGAACACTGCGCGCACTCTACTGTACACTTACAACTCGGCACAAACTAAGTACACACTAGCAAAGTTGTCAGTTAAGTAAGATTTTTCTAGCATATGAAAGAAAACTGCACATTATTTTTTTACACTGGAAAATATTTTACCAAATCTCACTTATTTAAATGTTTTATATTTTTTTAATCAATTTTTAGAAGCCAATTGTTATAGAAAAAATTCCGCTATATTGATTTTGGATCCTTCATTTAGCGCATTTGGCAACTAAACCTTCTGTGAGTAGGACTATTATAGTAATAACTATTCTGGTAGTACATAATAAAAAATTTGCAATAATGTTTGCAAAACGTATTTTTTCTAAATTTTTTATGTACGCCTATTTCATCAAAGAAAGTTAACATTTTCATCTTATTATTATATATTGTTTTTATTTACTCTACTAGCGTAATTTTTGAAATATTAAAGTACTAATTATGTTACAACTAACACATTCCACAAAGTAAAAACCTTGTTTATAATGTTGTTGTAAAACATTTATATTGTTACGTGCTGCAGCTGGCGCCGACTCAGCTGCCCCGCGTCGTAATCAGAGACCCACCTCGCCCTCCCCTCTTCCTGGAACGATGCTCTCGCGGCCTCCTGATACCTCCTTCTGGAAATCCCGTAAATACCGACAGCGACGAGACTTGCTGGCGTCACAGACCTTCTCTCGCCTGTTAGAGTTTCCGATACGTTTAGCGACGACGCAAGAATGTTCTGGTGAGACTCGCTGGCGCCTCAGCCCTCCACGACGCATCACGCGAGTTGGGGAAGATTCTAGGTGGCGGCCTAAGACACTATATATATATATATATATATTGCCGCAACCCAGCGGCCGGCAGTTCCTGATGGAGGCCGCCTGGCGAGTGTGCGCGAGCGAGGTACAGTGTGGGCGACGACTCGAGATTGCGGGACGACGGTGAGTGAGGTGTTCGTGGCTTGTGTGGACGAGGGGGTGTGAAACCGACGAGTGAAGCCTACTGTGCGTGAGGGTGCTTGGAGGTCTCTAGAACATTGCGACTGGCAGGACATGGACTGAACTGGGGTGGGACTGAATGTAAGTGTAATATGGATTTTATTGTAAATATTCGAACCTTTCAATTTGGACACATATTTTACAGAATATCTGAATAGGTTGATACACTGTCTGTTGGGAGTGATCTTTAATAATTTAATTCAGCTGATTTCTTTGTGGTAATTATAAATTATATTAAATTGGAATAATTAGTTGTGAACAGTAAGTGATATCGATTTATTGTGAGATTTTGAGTTCAGATAATTTTGCTGTAGTTATTGTAAACAAAATAAGGAAATTATAATTAATTCTTTTTTTGTTTGATTATTAATCTTGTCTTAAGCACCCAAGTAATTTCGAAATGTCATTATACCAGAATTGGACTTCAGCAGGGTAACTGTAATCCATTCATGATTACTTTACACTTTCCTGAAGCCCTGCTAAAGTTCTGCTTTCAGGAGATTCCTCCGCCTCGTGCAAACTAAGCTGAACTAAGTGTAGAAAATTGCACCAAAGGACAGTGCACCACATTGGTGCGCACTCGATTGTAATCATATATTGCACGCGAACTATTTATTACTAGGCTCTACCAATACACATGTTTTCCCAGTCATTTTATTCGTATTTATTATGGATGAAATATTACTATTTATAAGTAAATTATAGGCATATCTTCAATTCAACGAGATATGCGATGCTTTTACGTTGACAACAGTAAAAAACGCTTAGTATAAATGGCATAATTAGGAAATAACTAAACACTTTTATATATTATTTATCATGCTACCAAAAGAAGTAACATCTGAAAAGGACATAAGTTTGTTAAAAAAAATTAACAAGTTTTTAAGCATAAAGGTTTCTATAATATAGAGATATTGAAGACAACTTACAAAATTTTTACATGACAATGTTTTTTTTTTTTTACTTTGAAGACATTTATTAAAAATTCTTCCTATATTTAGTTTTTATGAATATATAATTGTTAATAATTGTATATGTGATTAGTTAAGTTATATATAGGTTACTGGCTATAATTTTCAAACTCTGTTATACACACATTCATAGAGAAATTATATGTTAATAACTGTTATTAATTTAATTTTTAATATTTGTAAAAATGGTTACTATCCATTGTTAATTTTTGTGACAAGCCCTATGCAAAATCTGAATCTACTGGATGCTCCTATAAATAAATAACTAAAGGCATCATGCATGGGGTGATTTTCCAAGGTTTGATTCAAAAAGTGTCAAGAAACCATAAATATGCTTAATCCAGGCCGTACAGGGCTTGGTACTGGAATAGAACCTTCACATAGTTTGTAAAAAAAAAAAAAAAAAACGTGTGTGTGTGTGTGGGGGGGGGGGGGGATAACGACGACATTAAATTCACTTAAATTCTCTTTGGTGGGCGATTACACAGTACCTGCCCACCCGAAGGCGTGGAGCTTTTCCTTCCTCGGGGCGCAGTTCAAGGTCGCGCCATCCACGAAGCTGCACTGGACGCGGGACTTGTCAAGGACACGAGACTCCAGTGGCGAACAAGCCTGTGGCGGTGGGGAATTGGGAGGAAACTGCCTGCGTCAGTTGGCTGGCCTGGGTGCTATCACTTGTTCACATAACATGTGATAGACAGGGCCACCTACTTTCGCGGAAAACATTCATGCGCAGACTATATTTCCACGTCTTAAAAGCTGTAGTATATATCCGCATAGTATTTTAAACGGGCGAAATGAGTGACATATGGCCAGTAAAGTTGGTAATGAAGAATGGAAAAGTGTTCCATATCTCAATGTCGAATAAAAAGTCTCACGTAACCATTTGTAATAACTTAAATAATTTCTTTCGCTTTTTTTTTTTAATTCTAATGCATCAAAGTGTAAAAACGAGCAGACTTCCAAAATATTTACGTATGTGATAATTTCTACAGTTTCACTTGACCGACGGATGAATAAAGTGGCGCGGCCCATGGTAATGTTAATTCTACATTAGGGCGGAAGAAGAGACAATGTGCATGGAAATACATCTTAAGCAGGGGTTTCAAAAGTGCTCACTTTACCGCGAACAGCCTATGTGTGCAGTTTTGCCAATTTACTTCGGCTACTGGCTGCGGGTCTTGTGAGAAGACGTTTTCTACTCGACTGGGCCAATCAGAAGAAAGCTGCCGCGACACTGAACGTTCGTGGTTGGCTGGCAGATACCCAAGCCAGCGAGACTGGCTCTGTACTAACGTGTTTTGGAGTACAGCTTGTCGTAGAAACTTCTAGCGAGAGACACGTGGACCTATGTACAGGGTACTACTGGGCCAATCAGAAGAAGCTGCCGCGACACTGAACGTGCGTGGTTGGCTGGCAGATACCCAAGCCAGCGAGACTGGCTCTGTACTAACGTGTTTTGGAGTACAGCTTGTCGTAGAAACTTCTAGCGAGAGACACGTGGACCTATGTGCAGGTTACTTCCAGCATCTCTGAAGCCCTGCTCAATAGTGGTTTGCGCGAATGCGCGTATCACGGCAAATACATGTTCTGCAAATACAACTTTTTCTAAGAAAAGACAAAAAAATATTGGCTACGCCGCTAATTTTCTTGAAGAAAAAAATTCGTGAAACTGGTCAAATATAGGATTTTTAAAGCTTGCCTATGCAGTTTCCTTCAGAGGCAAGAGAAAAGTACAAAGGTATGGGCGTAGTGTGGATTTTCATCGCGTGTAATGAAACCACCCGTTTGTTAGAGATCTGATTAGCACAGTACAGCGTTGCGACAATCGCATAGCAAGCTATGCGCGTAGGAGCGATGAGGCATTAGGCGTGGCTGTAACTGTCGCCCGTATCGCTCCCTCACTTCTTGACCTTGTACGCGGGGTTCCCATGAGGGTCTCCCCACTAGGCCAAACACGACTTAACTGTACACAATATTACACCCACGGGACAACACACCGCATTCCTACGCTCTCAGTTTAATAATATTCTTGATAACTATTTCCCTCCAGGCATTACGAAGTACGCAACTGTATTTTCTGTTTTTATTAACGTTCCTAGTAAAGATTATTATTTATTTATACAGTATATTAAATATAAGTAAAAGTTCCATGTATCCAAAAATATGGTTATTTTTATGTCAACGCAAGTATGTATAGAGGCTATTCACGGTAAAATGAACATTTTTGAAATCCCTGCTTAAGATCTACTTGTATACACGTTGCGTGTTCTTCCGCCTATATAAAATTAATATTGTCATGGGCCTCATCACTTTATTCATGGGTCGGTCAAGTTAAACTATGAAATTACTAAAAATTTAAATATTGTACAAATCTGCTTATTTTTACACTTCGATGCATTAAAAAATAGAACGCGAGAGAAATTATTTAAGGTATTTGGTTACCTAACGTTTTTTTATTAGACGTTAATATATGAAACTACTTTCGCTCCATCGTTACCAACTTTACAGGGCAAATGTCTTTCAAAACTGCTCACTTTATCGTGAACAGCCTTTATATATTAAGATACAGCGCTTAGAAAAAGTCGTTTTTAACTATGCTGAAGAGCTCTGAAACGGCGTTTCTAATGCGAGTGTCTCTTGAACGTCATCGACAGGCTAAGACTTAAGTGCTTGTTCTTTCCGTAGCTCAGTATATTGAATGCACGTATAATAGTTTCTAATGCGAGTCTCTCTTGAACGTCATCGACAGGCTAAGACCTACTTTCCGTAGCTCAGCATATTGAATGCACGTATAATAGTTTCTAATGCTAGTGTCTCTCGAATGTCATCGACAGGCTAAGACTTAAGTGCTTGTTCTTTCCGTAGCTCAGCATATTGAATGCACGTATAATAGTTTCTAATGCGAGTGTCTCTCGAATGTCATCGACAGGCTAAGACTTAAGTGCTTGTTCTTTCCGTAGCTCAGCATATTGAATGCACGTATAATAGTTTCTAATGCGAGTGTCTCTTGAACGTCATCGACAGGCTAAGACTTTCTTTCCGTAGCTCAGCATATTGAATGCACGTATAATAGTTTCTAATGCGAGTGTCTCTTGAACGTCATCGACAGGCTAAGACTTAAGTGCTTGTTCTTTCCGTAGCTCAGCATATTGAATGCACGTATAATAGTTTCTAATGCGAGTGTCTCTTGAACGTCATCGACAGGCTAAGACTTAAGTGCTTGTTCTTTCCGTAGCTCAGCATATTGAATGCACGTATAATAGTTTCTAATGCGAGTGTCTCTTGAACGTCATCGACAGGCTAAGACTTAAGTGCTTGTTCTTTCCGTAGCTCAGTATATTGAATGCACGTATAATAGTTTCTAATGCGAGTGTCTCTTGAACGTCATCGACAGGCTAAGACTTTCTTTCCGTAGCTCAGCATATTGAATGCACGTATAATAGTTTCTAATGCGAGTGTCTCTTGAACGTCATCGACAGGCTAAGACTTAAGTGCTTGTTCTTTCCGTAGCTCAGCATATTGAATGCACGTATAATAGTTTCTAATGCGAGTGTCTCTTGAACGTCATCGACAGGCTAAGACTTAAGTGCTTGTTCTTTCCGTAGCTCAGTATATTGAATGCACGTATAATAGTTTCTAATGCGAGTCTCTCTTGAACGTCATCGACAGGCTAAGACTAACTTTCCGTAGCTCAGCATATTGAATGCACGTATAATAGTTTCTAATGCGAGTGTCTCTCGAATGTCATCGACAGGCTAAGACTTAAGTGCTTGTTCTTTCCGTAGCTCAGCATATTGAATGCACGTATAATAGTTTCTAATGCGAGTGTCTCTCGAATGTCATCGACAGGCTAAGACTTAAGTGCTTGTTCTTTCCGTAGCTCAGCATATTGAATGCACGTATAATAGTTTCTAATGCGAGTGTCTCTCGAATGTCATCGACAGGCTAAGACTTAAGTGCTTGTTCTTTCCGTAGCTCAGCATATTGAATGCACGTATAATAGTTTCGTAAAAAATGTGGATTTCAAACACTACAACTACAGGCAGGCTCAGCCGCTCACTGTTGATTACTTCTGAGAATGTCCACTACTTCGTAACTCGAAGACAGTCGAGTATTACTTGTGGCCAATCGTTTGATCAAAAGAAACACGGGACGTATTTTCAAAAACACTCCGAAGTACATACACAAACCCTTTGTTATTCAATTTGAAGATTGTTTCCTACATGATCATGCTGATAAATTCTCGCTTTATCGCACTTTTGAAGTTTTGCGTCAAGGGCGCAGTAATAGTGCTTTCCACTCCGATAGCTACAGTACGCGGAATTCAAGAGCATGATACACGGCTTTGTAACACAGATTCCTATTGAAGTTCTGCGTCAAGGACGTAGTAATAGTGCTTTCCACTCCGATAGCTACAGTACGAGGAATTCAAGAGCATGATACACGGCTTTGTAACACAGATTCCTATTGAAGTTCTGCGTCAAAGACGTAGTAATAGTGCTTTCCACTCCGATAGCTACAGTACGAGGAATTCAAGAGCATGATACACGGCTTTGTAACACAGATTCCTATTGAAGTTCTGCGTCAAGGACGTAGTAATAGTGCTTTCCACTCCGATAGCTACAGTACGAGGAATTCAAGAGCATGATACATGGCTTTGTAACACAGATTCCTATTGAAGTTCTGCGTCAAGGACGTAGTAATAGTGCTTTCCACTCCGATAGCTACAGTACGAGGAATTCAAGAGCATGATACATGGCTTTGTAACACAGATTCCTATTGAAGTTCTGCGTCAAGGACGTAGTAATAGTGCTTTCCACTCCGATAGCTACAGTACGAGGAATTCAAGAGTATGATTCATGGCTTTGTAACACAGATTCCTATTGAAGTTCTGCGTCAAGGACGTAGTAATAGTGCTTTCCACTCCGATAGCTACAGTACGAGGAATTCAAGAGCATGATACATGGCTTTGTAACACAGATTCCTATTGAAGTTCTGCGTCAAGGACGAAGTAATAGTGCTTTCCACTCCGATAGCTACAGTACGAGGAATTCAAGAGTATGATACATGGCTTTGTAACACAGATTCCTATTGAAGTTCTGCGTCAAGGACGTAGTAATAGTGCTTTCCACTCCGATAGCTACAGTACGAGGAATTCAAGAGTACGATACACGGTTTTGTAACACAGATTCCTATTGAAGTTCTGCGTCAAAGACGTAGTAATAGTGCTTTCCACTCCGATAGCTACAGTACGAGGAATTCAAGAGCATGATACATGGCTTTGTAACACAGATTCCTATTGAAGTTCTCCGTCAAGGACGAAGTAATAGTGCTTTCCACTCCGATAGCTACAGTACGAGGAATTCAAGAGCATGATACATGGCTTTGTAACACAGATTCCTATTGAAGTTCTGCGTCAAGGACGTAGTAATAGTGCTTTCCACTCCGATAGCTACAGTACGAGGAATTCAAGAGCATGATACATGGCTTTGTAACACAGATTCCTATTGAAGTTCTGCGTCAAGGACGTAGTAATAGTGCTTTCCACTCCGATAGCTACAGTACGAGGAATTCAAGAGCATGATACATGGCTTTGTAACACAGATTCCTATTGAAGTTCTGCGTCAAGGACGTAGTAATAGTGCTTTCCACTCCGATAGCTACAGTACGAGGAATTCAAGAGTACGATACACGGCTTTGTAACACAGATTCCTATTGAAGTTCTGCGTCAAAGACGTAGTAATAGTGCTTTCCACTCCGATAGCTACAGTACGAGGAATTCAAGAGCATGATACACGGCTTTGTAACACAGATTCCTATTGAAGTTCTGCGTCAAGGACGTAGTAATAGTGCTTTCCACTCCGATAGCTACAGTACGAGGAATTCAAGAGCATGATACATGGCTTTGTAACACAGATTCCTATTGAAGTTCTGCGTCAAGGACGTAGTAATAGTGCTTTCCACTCCGATAGCTACAGTACGAGGAATTCAAGAGCATGATACATGGCTTTGTAACACAGATTCCTATTGAAGTTCTGCGTCAAGGACGTAGTAATAGTGCTTTCCACTCCGATAGCTACAGTACGAGGAATTCAAGAGCATGATACACGGCTTTGTAACACAGATTCCTATTGAAGTTCTACGTCAAGGACGTAGTAATAGTGCTTTCCACTCCGATAGCTACAGTACGAGGAATTCAAGAGCAAGATACACGGCTTTGTAACGCAGATTCCTATTGAAGTTCTGCGTCAAAGGCGTAGTAATAGTGCTTTCCACTCCGATAGCTACAGTACGAGGAAGTCAAGAGCATGATACACGGCTTTGTAACACAGATTCCTATTGAAGTTCTGCGTCAAGGACGTAGTAATAGTGCTTTCCACTCCGATAGCTACAGTACGAGGAATTCAAGAGCATGATACATGGCTTTGTAACACAGATTCCTATTGAAGTTCTGCGTCAAGGACGTAGTAATAGTGCTTTCCACTCCGATAGCTACAGTACGAGGAATTCAAGAGCATGATACATGGCTTTGTAACACAGATTCCTATTGAAGTTCTGCGTCAAGGACGTAGTAATAGTGCTTTCCACTCCGATAGCTACAGTACGAGGAATTCAAGAGCATGATACATGGCTTTGTAACACAGATTCCTATTCGAAACTATAGCAACACGCACAAATACTGACGTGGTTACCAATTAAATGTACACAATTACTCCGCAATTATATGAAACGTAACTCCTTCCTGCACAGTGTTTGGGCAGGCTGTTTGCTCCAGAACTTAACTACACAGTCTACACCGTGGTGGGAAGAAATAGAGACTAAAGCCTTCCTGTCGCTAGAGCTCGTCCATACTCTGGTCGCACGCGACGTGCTGTAGTACCTTCGCTGCAAGACCAGAGGGTATTCACAGGACAGGGAACAACAGGTCGTTTATTTCTTCATGCCCTCTTAAGGCATACCCTCATTATAGTGAGTTATTTTGATACCCTTCAAAGCAATCACAAATCGTTTCCTATTTCTTACGCTGCGGGAGCTTAAGTATTTTATACAATTTTTTTTAAATTATAAATTCTCATAGATTTACATAAAATAAGTTTTTACCTCTTAATTTTTATTATGTTGCCTGGTCGTATTGTTGTTGATGACGATAGCGTAGCACCAGGACAAGTTTGAGTTTTTGAAATACGTTGCAATTCTTGGCAGAATATCGTAATATTCTGATCCCACCCCTAATTCCTATTATTCTACTGTTGAAGGTGATACACAAGTGTTCAAATTTGCTAAAGATATTGAACGGTACGTATGGTTATAATAATATTTGTACTGCAGTTTTAAGAAGTTCAAGGTATATCCGCCAGAAGCGCTGTAAGTACTCAGTAGCGCCAACTTTGTAGTTCGAAGTGATACAGTAGTTGTGCAGACTAAGTTGTTATGCGTGGAGAGGGCCAAAAAAAATCAGCGAAAGCTGCACAACATTGTTGTTGCCACTCTCGTTTCGTATACACCTTATTTACTCTATAAGCACGACTGCGAACCAAGCAAAAAATGCGCCGCTCGTTTATTCTCGTTGCCAATTTAACATTACTGTTCGCGGGCGTGATATCATAGCTGGCAGCGAGACACAAGAGATGTTTGAATGACAGGAGAGCGATAGTCAAAGACGTGCGTATCTTGTTACGAAAAGCCGTTCCGCAGTGATAAGTTTTTGCAGCTCGCGCGCTCCTGACCTTCGGCAGTTTGAATTCCCATATTTGTCTGAAGAATGCTCTGGTTTTCTTCGTCCTTGCCTCTCTCAGCGTGAGTCGGGGTGCGGAGAATATTCCAGATCTTGGCTACCGATACTATAAAAGTGCACTGGGCCTCCCAGCCGGCAGTTTTTTTTTATGGGAGTCAGGAGCGATAGACGACGAGACAGAAGAGCAACGAGTGGCTCGTGAAGTAACCAGCGGGAGGAAACCTGCGACTGCGAGCATCAGAGCAGTAAAGAGTGCGACTGGCAGACTGGACTGTTGGACTGGATGCGTGAGTGAAAGACATTACAAGTGATGGCAACAGACAGACTGAACGTGTGTTAGTGATGAGCGTGAGTTAATTGACTTCAACCAAACAGAGATCTTGAAGAGGATTTTAATTAGAGTTGAGATAGACATTAAATACTGCGCTCACTGTGAAATAAAAGCGTGATAGTGGATATATATGTATTAATGCTGTAAATAATAACCAGACGAATAAATTATAATCTTATTTGGTTATTTTTACTTTTATTAAGACCTCTATCATTCACAAACCCGGATACGCCCTTCTGGTGTCTTGCAACATTACATTTAGAATATAAACGAAACAGAGTACAATACAGTTTATAAGTCTTTCGTCATCAATCACAAATGAAACATTACCAATCGTGAATTTAAAGCGGCCTCTTTTTTTATTTTAAACACTCAGCTGGTACAGTTGTTTATAGAGAAGAATCTATCTCGTTTTAGAGTTGCTGCGGATTGTACGCAGTTATGGAAGTTTGCTTTAGTAAATCACACTCAACGACGCACCTCAGGTATGTAGCAATTTATATTAAATGTGTCATTTACTACTTCATCCATTGTTGAAACCACTGCAGAAAGTGAAAAACTGATTAACAAAAATATTTATTGCAAAATTTGAACACGCAGTAGGATTTTGTACAAACAAAAAACGAATTAAAGTATAATTGTCATCATTGCAAAAATTTAGAACTTCGTAGATCAGTCTGCCACATAATCATCCCCTGAAAGGGTAGTAGAATACCTCCCTCCTCATGTCCAAACCAGAGTCTTGTTCTGTATTGTGTTTAAAATAAAGGACTCGAAAGAACATAGTCGTCGATCGATATGTTGAGTAGTTTCCGAGACAAGAGCATGATAATGCTAAAGTAGTTTAGTTCTGAACAGTTCTACATAACAGTCTGTGTAGTTCGCATTCCTGCACGCACTGAGGGAGTGAGTGAAGAGATTTGGGCAGCTCTTAACAGCGAGGCTTTGAGACCCGATGAGGGTGATTGAGGTGGGTATACATTGGCGCCGGAATGAAAGAACGGGGAAACGGGAGATACCCGAGAAAACCCACCGACCAACGGCATCGTCCGGCACGATTCCCACGGGGATTGAACCCGGTTAGCCTTGGTGAGGCGAGCGGGCTAACCGCTCAGCCACCGCGGCCCCTCCTGCACTGAGAAAAGGGTGGTGTTGACTTTCTGTTAACAATAGTTGGGAGCCCAGCCGAGGTTCGAACATAGACCAGCAGCGCCTACATCCTACTCCTTAGCAAAGTGACTACTGACTCACTCTACATTTTTTTAAATACATACACTGCAACTACTGGACAAAGTGCACACATATTTTTCCACGTTTTACATCTTTACTTTCCTGTTGAACTTGTTTTCTTAGGGTGTTTATACCATTATTAAGCATTGCTAAATTCACTAACAAACAGCTGCTATCCTAACTGTCCCAAAAAATGCGAACAAACTCTCGAACGGATTTTTCCAATAATGATAATCAAATGAGTGGCAGAACTAATGTATACAGTTTATTCAACAAAATATTTTGTTGACATTTGGCCCAACACAGAAGTTTTGTTTATTAAACCATGTATATTTTTAGATGAACTAAATTAATTTTGCTGCTTTTCAAGTTTTGTTTACTCAACAAAATCATTTTGGGGCAACTAAATAAATTTTTGGCCCTATACAAACCAACATTTTTTTGGCTGTTGAATGTGCTTGTTCTTGACTGTTTGATACAGCCAAGTCTAAATTACATAGTTGACGATAATGTGAACAACAATTTCGTACAGAAGTTACTGGTTCATGTAAAAACACGAGTCTAAACAAACATCGTTTTTCTTCGGAAACTGGCAGTTGATAATTTGTTTTATGTTTTGCAGGCCGACAGCGGCGCAGGGTATGGTTTGGCACACTTCCCGAAATATATTCGTGTTATTGTCCCTGTAGTCACTCGCATACAATAATCCACACTAAATACGAACCCGTGAGAAACCACCGATTCGCAGTGAAACTCGACTACTCGAGTCAGTGAAACTCGACTACTCGAGTCAGTGAAAATGGCTCCACTTAGAATCGGTGGGAAACGCCTGTTTTTTTTGGGCCATGCTTCTGTTCGACCTAGTTTAAATTTCCCGCCACATCGTGGTAACATTGTCGATGATGGCGCCGTCTGCCAGAATGTACAAGACTCGAAAATGTTTTCCACAGTCCGTATTATTTTCGAGCCCAGATATGTTGGTCCTTTCGGGTCTTCTATGTCACCCTCTCCCTCTCTCTCTCTCTCTCTCTCCCCCTCCCTCTCCCCCCTCCCCCCTCTCTCTCTCTCCCTCCTCCCTCTCCCCCCCTCCCCCCCCTCTCTCTCTCTCTCTCACTCTCTCTCACTCACTCACTCTCTCTCTCTCTCACACACACAGAGAGAGAGAGAGAGATAGATATTTGTTTTGCTCGGTGTGGGCTCGTATGTCTCCTGAGTGCGTGGTAATCATCGGCCGCGAACTTACGTATTCAACTCCTCACACTCGGGTTGTTTCTCATAATAAACAGTGAATGTTACCGCAATTTGTCGACTGGGGGTAGGGGGCGTGAAGATCCTTGTTTTCTGTGTTCATAGCGCGCGTTACTTGGCTTCGCCGACTCCTCTGTCCTGGATTTGGCTACACGATTTTCTATTTCTTTCTTCGCTTTCACTCATTACGTGAATGGTACATCAGTGGCGATGCGTGCTATAATTTCATGGGCAAGCTGCTGTGTGTAGGGGACAGCCCAATAAAGGGGGTGAAAGGGGGAGGCTCCGGGGGCTCCCCCCCCCTCTCTCCGGGAAAATTAGGATTTTAAGGTGCAAAATGGTGCCATTTAAACATTTTTTCGTACCTAAATATAAAATACACAACTTGTAAAAATATTAACCTTTTTTAACATAAAATTTGCCCGAGTGAAAAATATTACAAAATATACCTTCATCAAACCCGGAATGTATAACATTCTCAGCACCAAAACTAAATTAAATAAAAACAATACGATTCGTGTTGTGTGCACGAACTTGCCCACGCATCGATCTAGTTACCGTAAACTACACGATGCCAACTGCCTGCGGCTAGGCTAACTTCGGCTATTTCCGCTTCAGTTCGGTGAATAAAGCACTACCATCGTAGCTTCTAACACAGGTTGACGCTGCCATAACCCCCGCCCCTCCCCGGGTGGTCTTCCTACCCTGCCGCACCACCATCGGCCGAGAAACCATTGCGACCGCCTACCTGCTGGAAGCATTACTTACAGAGCTTCCAAACATCTTGGGTTTGCTAGCCAATGAACTAGTTGTTTTCTTATAATGTACAGTATTGTTGCCAGAGTAGAATGTGTACTGCGTAAGTAAAAAGTTACCTTCAAGTAAATATAAGTTAGAATTATATATATATTAAATATAACATTGTCAGGAAACTGTCTGGCCAAGCACTGCTTTCCTTGCTTACCCTGACGAGACGCCACTTACCGCTTTATGTCATTGGCCTTATACAGTTAGAAGATTGGTGCCGCGACCACGTGTTTTTGTTAGTTTATGTTATGTTTTACCGCCACGTGTGTTTCATCTCATTCTCCTTGCTGCGCTACGTGCACGCCACACACAACTGTTGTGTTGTGATTCTCAGTTTGCGGACACGTTATTGCACATCGCAGCGAGTTTAATCATGGCCGATGCTCACGTAGCAACACTGTGTCGACGATTGGCCATAAACGTGCGCCTTGCCTCGACAAGTGTGTGTTGGTACAGACCCCTTTGAAAGGAATTTATTTCATGTAACCATGTGAGATATGCCGGCAATAAAACGTAACTATAAATCAGATTACATTACTGTAGAAATGGCAGCCGGACAACTAACAGGCTTCGATAAAGATGCACATGCAGCCCGCATGCTGAACTTCTACCTAAGATCAATACTACAATGTTATAGCAAGGGTAGACTCTCTTGCGAGCAAGTCAGAGGCAGCACAGGCAGTAGCTACCAGCACACGGAAGGTAACTGTATCACTTCCCAAGATCTCCTTGCCACAGTTCAGTGGAAGTGCGATAAAGACTGGGTCAATCTCTCTAACTTGCTCAGCATACTCGTAACGGATCATCTCGACATAACTCCAGTCTTACAAAATGGCGGAAGAAATGTGCTTCGTGTAGACACAGTTCATAATAGTTATAGCTACTGCCCGCATATAAAGTTAATTTGTAATTGATTACTTGGTTTCAACGATAATGCATTCAAAGATAAAATTGCTCTGTGACCGCCATTTTGAAAATAAGTAACTGACATGCTTAAAAAACATTACTTAACATCATTTGCATCAGTACTAATCGTCTGCCAAATTTGGTAGGAATCTGTTAACTCGTTAGGCCTACAGAGTTATGACATAATTTTATTTATTCGTATGGCGCTATCTTCCGAAATGCCCGATAAAAGTGGTTATTTATTTGTATATCTAATACTTGTTATGTATACTTTTAGTATACAAAATTGGGTCGAATTTGGTTAAATGGTATGGCAGATATAAATTTAAAACGTTTTTATGTCATTTTTCTAAATAAGTAACCGAGCTCAATCTCTTATGTTTACATACCATAGAATTACTTACACATGTTAAATTGGGTGAATAGTTTTCGAAATATAATGTTAAATATTTATTTTTTAAATTGATGCTGTCTTCCAAAATGGCGGACCAACGAGTTCACAAATTGAAAGTGGGACACACACAGATACTCATAGACACAGGAAAATGATATCAAAAAGTAAATAAGGAAAAGAACATTGAATTTTCAAGCAGTAGTTAAACTGTAGTCGAGAAGTTAACAGTCGGCGACTTGTACCGCTCTGCTGCAATAACTGACGGAAATACGGTCACGTGTTATATCGAACGCAGAGCTGGATATAGGGAATGTGAAAGTGTGGACTGACCTTGTGGTTGAGGTCGATGACGTCCTCCTCGAGAGAGGCATCGCTGTACATGTCGTCGGTAGGGTCACACGTTGAACTGCGACCTGACGAATTGAAGCTGGAGCTCCGGTATAGCTGGCTGCAACACACACGCTACGTATGTACTCGTATTCGTCAACAACACTATGTTACCATACATCTCTATGTATCAATGAAGTTTTCGACCGACTCACTCGCTCGCTCGCTCACACTTGCAAGGTATACACTGTTCGTGGTAAAATGAGCACTTTTGAAAGCCCTACTTATGATCTACTTGTATGCACGTTGTGTATTCCTCCGCCTTATGCAAGAATAACAATGCCATGGGCCTCATCACTTTATTCATGCATCAGAAATTATTAGAAAAGTAGATATTGTACAAATGTGGTCATTTTTACCCTTGAATTAATTAAAAAATGCAGAAAGCGATATATATATATAATTTAAGTTATCACAAATGGTTACCTAACATTTTTTGTTCAACGTTAATATATGGAACTACTTTCCCCTCCACCGTTACCAACATTATGGACACATGTCGCTCATTGCGCCCGTTACAATATATGAACGCAGGGGCAGTGACTTTTTTCTGCTGTTCATTTCAAAAGTGCTCACTTTATCGTGAACAGCCTTTACGTTCTTCCTGGACCAGACCCTAATGGGAGGAAGGGAAGAGGAGAAGAAGATGATGAAGAGTGTGGTATGGGGCGGGGAGGTAGCGTGAGGAATGTAAGGGCCTCCAGATGGCGCGTTACAAACGCGCGCAAGTTCCGTCGCCAGTCGAGCCCCTAGCACACGGTCACCTCCCTGTCAACCAGTGGTGCGTGGTCAAGTGTTGCAAGGTAAGCCGGTGCTTGTTCACTACTGTACATTCTCTGTGCACACAGCAGGAGCCAGTAGCCAGCAGGAGCTGGGGAAACTGAATGTATTCCTACCACTCACAAGCGAGCAGAAAGGGACCCATTACACACGATCTGTGGCGTCAGCTACCGAGCTACATCTTACTGGTGCAAGTGTAAAATAGCAAGCAACAAAGTACAGTACAGAGATAATGCCCGCTTACCTTGCAACAGTTCATCACACTCCACTGCTCACTCAACGCACAACCAAAACCGCTAAATGCTAAATCATTACAATTTAGGGATGGCTTCCCTTTAATATGCAGGCGTCCATTTACGATTTTCTCCGAAATACAACTTTTAACAGAGTGAAAAGACCAAATACTCAATCAATAGTTTGACAATCACTGTTTGTATAGTGTAGAAGATATATGAAATCATCTCCTGAGATATTAATTCCGAGTGTTTATAAATGCAACCCAATTTTTTTTCTGTTTTCTGCTCCTACTATTTATTGTTCAAACGGTTTTTGTAGACCGTCATTGGTTTAAAAATGTGTTTAATGTACATTTGTATATAAAATAAATATTTATTTTAACAACTTTCCGGTAACGTGGGCAGCATGAAATATATTAAAAACAAGTCTTTTGTTTATGCTGTGTGAAGGCGGGACATGGCGACACTTCAGACCGACTTGCTACGCCCGCCAATTTGAATATAAGTCATTATTTCGTATGTTTTTACACCGAAATATAAAGAAAACACGCCCATTTCCGAGCTGCAAGCACATCTGGTTTTAATATTACCGAGCAAGATAAAGGCGAAAAATTGCAGTTTGGCCATGCAAGTTATGAAATGCCGTTTGAAATAATTCCTGTCTCAGTTATATTGTGAACGAACTAGACGCAGTCAATGGTGATATCTGTTACTCGAAATGTATTTTTTTTTCTTCTCCTACCACCTTGGCTGGATGGAGTACACAACACTTTCTTATGCACTTATTACACCTCGTGTACACTGTGGCGTGCGGAACTCCATTTAGGCTATTCCTAGAGAATTTACCATTTCGTGTTTGAAGACGGCACGCACCGAGCCGACTCCACAGTCCTCTACGCCATTAAAGGCTGTTCATGATAAAGTTATTGACAATGTTATTCTACATAAGGCGGAGGAATACACAACATCCGTACAAGTACATCTTAAGCAGGACTTTAAAAAGTGCTCTATTTACTGTGAACAGCAGAAGTGAGTTGCTGTCGCAGACAGAGCTCATGCTCCTGCTTCACCCGGCCACACAGAATGAAGCTGCCAGAGTGCTACGTTTACATCGGTTCCGAGTCCTACAGGGCGTGTCAGCAGTGTGTCCTGAAACATTAAGCGTGGACTTATGTCCTGAACAATCTTACAACGATAACCCTAATAATAAAATCGTACTAACGACAAAAGGCGCTAGGCTCTCCGGCCTCCTGTATGGCTATTTATTCCGAATTTCTAATCCAAAACCACTTAACATCATTCTACGCCCCTACTACTGTATAGAGCGATGTTAGGTGGTTTTGGAATACAAATTCGGAATAAATAACCAAACATAAGGCCGGAGAGCCTAGCCTAGCGCCTTTTGTCGTTAGTACGATTTTATTATTGGGGTTATCGTTGAAGATTGTTCAGGACATCGTTTCTCGCTTAGTGTTTCAGGACCGGTGCGTACACACTACTCGTGTCAAATGAACGAACGTCTCGTGACACACGTGAAATCATCCCACACTTGTATGTCGTATATTTTAGTAGTACTGAATTGCAAAGCGAAATATTATATGCGCTCCAGCTATTCTACTTGAAGCTAAATGACTGCTACCTTTATTGGGTCTACTAACGCCATGTCACCTAGCAGGACTTAATCAAGCGTGTGTCAAGCCTGTATGTCACGATGGAACATTCCTTGAACAATTCCATGCAAGCTTGCATGGCCGCTTGTGTGCATGATTCTCTGCAAGATTTGACCATTTTCATTGACGTTTCCGTAATTGGTCATGTGCAAATTTTCGATCAAATGCTTCCTTCAAGGTTGAAATTTTAGCCAACCCGGGAGAGGGTGGTAGTCATAATTTTCCAAAAAGGTATTGTGTAGCGTAATCACGCGTGAATTATATTTGAATACTGATTTGGATAATTCACATATTAACTAAAAATCGAACTGAACTATAAGAGAACGCCTGGTAAACTTAATTTTTTTTTTTTTAGTTTTTAAAATAATGTCATCAATGATTACCTGAACCTAAATTTAGGGCTCGTATTCCGAAACCAAATTTTAAAACAATTTAAATTTTGGGAAATATTATTTTTTACCAAATTTTTTCTACATGTAGATTTTAATTTAATATTTGTTAATAAATCATGACATATTTTTAGAAAACAATGTGCGGAAAATTAAGCATTTTTAGAATTATGTAAGATCATTTAGGACCAAAGTAGAATTGTGAGAACTGTTCAACCAATTTCAACAAGAATATTAATTTTTCTGCGAACTATCGTTATTCATTCTAAGTATCTCATTTGATTCAAAAAGGTTTGGCTAGGCATTAGGTAGGAACAAAACACACATACACACGTACGTAGAGTCATTAAAAAGTGGCGAGTGAGGTGTTCGTATTTCTTAACAGAAATTCACATCTGTTTGAAGTTTACTTCCATACCGACTTATAATAAATGTATTTTGATAAATTGCTAAAACAAATCAGCAAGTAGGTTCTGTGTCAGTCGTTTGTAACGTCCAGAATTATAGTGAAAGGCACGTGAGCGACAGGAGAAATGAACGAAACCATTTCTTCAATGTTCGTGTCCGTTATTACACTAATGACTAGATGCAATTCTTTACAGTGGTATTCCGGTACGGAAATTCCACTACTGTCAGATGTAACAGAAATAGTATTTTCGGGGTGTATTCATCGATTGCTGGAACGGAAAATAGGTTACGAGTAATGTATTCTAGGGCGGGGTCTTAAGAAGAGGGGAGAACGGCGGCAGATGATTTAAAGTCACGTACAGCAGGAGAGGCTGTGCATGACTGATCACATAGTTGCGACAGTCGCACACAGATAGCGCCACCGTACAGGCGGCGCGGCGGGACGCGACACAAGTGTACATGCGCCATGCTAAAGTCCGTCTACAGTTGCATTGTTACAGCAGGAGAGGCTGTGCATGACTGATCACATAGTTGCGACAGTCGCACACAGATAGCGCCACCGTACAGGCGGCGCGGCGGGACGCGACACAAGTGTACATGCGCCATGCTAAAGTCCGTCTACAGTTGCATTGTTACAGCAGGAGAGGCTGTGCATGACTGATCACATAGTTGCGACAGTCGCACACAGATAGCGCCACCGTACAGGCGGCGCGGCGCGACGCGACACAAGTGTACATGCGCCATGCTAAAGTCCGTCTACAGTTGCATTGTTACAGCAGGAGAGGCTGTGCATGACTGATCACATAGTTGCGACAGTCGCACACAGATAGCGCCACCGTACAGGCGGCGCGGCGGGACGCGACACAAGTGTACATGCGCCATGCTAAAGTCCGTCTACAGTTGCATTGTTACAGCAGGAGAGGCTGTGCATGACTGATCACATAGTTGCGACAGTCGCACACAGATAGCGCCACCGTACAGGCGGCGCGGCGGGACGCGACACAAGTGTACATGCGCCATGCTAAAGTCCGTCTACAGTTGCATTGTTACAGCAGGAGAGGCTGTGCATGACTGATCACATAGTTGCGACAGTCGCACACAGATAGCGCCACCGTACAGGCGGCGCGACGCGACACAAGTGTACATGCGCCATGCTAAAGTCCGTCTACAGTTGCATTGTTACAGCAGGAGAGGCTGTGCATGACTGATCACATAGTTGCGACAGTCGCACACAGATAGCGCCACCGTACAGGCGGCGCGACGCGACGCGACACAAGTGTACATGCGCCATGCTAAAGTCCGTCTACAGTTGCATTGTTACAGCAGGAGAGGCTGTGCATGACTGATCACATAGTTGCGACAGTCGCACACAGATAGCGCCACCGTACAGGCGGCGCGGCGGGACGCGACACAAGTGTACATGCGCCATGCTAAGGTCGTCTACAGTTGCATTGTTACAGCAGGGAGGCTGTGCATGACGACACATAGTTGCGACAGTCGCACACAGGTAGCGCCACCGTACAGCGGCGCGGCGGACGCGACACAGTGTACATGCGCCCCATGCTAAGTTCATTGTTACACAGAGAGGCTGTGCATGACTGACATTGCGCAGTCGCACAAGATAGCGCCACGTACAGGCGGCGCGACGCGACACAAGTGTACATGCGCCATGCTAAAGTCCGTCACAGTTGCATTGTTACAGCAGGAGGCTGTCATGATGTCACATATTGGGACAGTCGCACACAGATAGCGCCACCGTACAGGCGGCGCGACACGGACACTGTAAGGCCTCTAAGTTCAGTTCACAGGAAGCGGAGCTGTCATCGACTGCACACAGATGCGCCCGAACAAGGCCGCGGCGGGCGCGCGCAGGACAGTGTAAAAAAAAAAAAAAAAAAAAAAAAAAAAAAAAAAAAAAAAAAAAAAAAAAAAAAAAAAAAAAAAAAAAAAAAAAAAAAAAAAAAAAAAAAAAAAAAAAAAAAAAAAAAAAAAAAAAAAAAAAAAAAAAAAAAAAAAAAAAAAAAAAAAAAAAAAAAAAAAAAAAAAAAAAAAAAAAAAAAAAAAAAAAAAAAAAAAAAAAAAAAAAAAAAAACGGAAGCGCATGAGTCGTACAGTGCATGTTAAGGAGGTGTATGTACTTGCGACGTCGCACAGTAGCGCAGTCAGGGCGGAGCGACAAGTGTACATCCTGCTAAGTCTACTTCTTACGCAGGACGTGTGTATGGCCAGTGCCAGTAGCGCACTACGCGACGCGCACATCCGATGCATCTCACGGATGCGCAGAGAGGGGCAATGACTGCTCCCCAATACCACGACGCGCGCGAGGAACAGTGTATCTGAGTCCTACGTTGATTGTTACGAGAAGGTGCTGATGACATTGACAGTCACACAGATGCGCCACGACAGCGGGCGGCGCACAGTAGCGCCATGCAAGTCGTCTACGTTGTGTTAGAGAGAGCGTGCAGATGATCAATAGTGCGACAGTCGACAGTGGCACGCAGCGCGACGGACACGTTAATGCGCTGCAAGCTCATTGATTGTTGAGGAGAGTGTGCAGATGACATGTTGCGCAGTCGACAAGCGCCAGACGGCGGCGCGCGCGACGGACAAGTGTCGCGCTGTAAATCACAGTGCAGTACAAGGGGCTGTCATGAATAGTGCGAGTCCAAGTACGCACGTACGGCGCGGACCGCCAAGTGTCTGGCTGTAAATCGTTAGTTGCTGTTGGAGTGCAGATGATCACTGTTGCACAGCAAGTGCGCCCGTCAGGCGCGCGCGCGACAAGACGCGCTGTAAATGTCATGATGTCAGCAGGGGTGTGAGAGTACATAGTCGACGTCACAGAGCGCACCGAGGCGGCGACGCGAAGTGTCATGGCCAAGCCGTTACGTGCTTTACGGGAGAGGTTGAGTGATCCTGTGCGCAGCGCACCAGATCGCCGAGGGGCGGCGCGACAGTGAATCGCGTAAAGTCGTACGTTGATTGTACGCGGAGGCTGTGTGATGTCTGTGGCTGCCGTGCGACGTCAGCGGGCGGGACAGTATGGCCTGTAATCGTCGTGATGACCGAGTTGCATGATGATACATGTTGCGCGGCACGATGCGCCGTACGGCGGCGGAGCGACAAGTGTCTGGCCATCTAGCGTACATTGCATGTTACAAGAGGGAGAGTCCATTGCGTGCAACGAGCCCACAGGCGGCGCGAGACCAAGTGACTGGATGCTAGTCGTCTCGTTGCTGTCGAGAAGGCGGATGTCATGTGCGACGTGCACGATACGACTAGCGGCGGCGACAAGTGTAATGCGCATGCTAAAGTGTTCTCATGTTACAGAGATGTGATATAATGTCAGTCCACAGTGCGCGGCGGCGGGACGGACCAGTGTACAGGCTGCTAAAGAGCGCATGCTATCGTCTCAGTTGCATGTACAGCAGGAGGCGTCTGACTGTCACTAGTCGACAGCGCACACAGATAGCGCACGTCGCGCGCGACGGCACATAGCGCCATGTAAGTCGTCTCAGTGCTTGTACAGCAGGAGAGGCTGTGCATGATGATCAATAGTTGCGACAGTGCACACAGTAGCGCACCGTCAGCGCGCGACGCGACACAAGTGTCTGCGCCATGCTAAAGTCGTCTACGTTGCATTGTTACAGCAGGAGAGCTGTGCATGACTGACACATAGTTGCGCGTCGCACACAGATAGCGCCACCGTACAGGCGGCGCGACGGACGCGACCCAGTGTACATGCGCCATGCTAAGTCCGTCTACAGTTGCATTGTTACAGCAGGAGAGGCGGCAGACTGATCACATAGTTGCGACGTCCACACAGTAAGCGCCACCGTACAGGCGGCGCGGGCCGGCGACACGCACACAAGTGTACATGCGCCATGCTAAAGTCCGTCTACAGTTGCATGTTACACAGGAGAGGCTGTGCAGCTGACACATAGTTGCGACAGTCGCACCAGTAAGCCCACCGTACAGCGCGGGGGGACCACAAGTGTCACATGCGCCATGCTAAAGTCCGTCTACAGTGCATTAGGTACAGCAGAAGCGCTGTGCTGACACAAGTTGCGCAGATCACATCAGATAGCGCACACCGTACAGGCGGCGCGACGCGACACAAGTGTACATGCGCCATGCAAAGCTCCGTCATTGTTCAGGTTTCAGCAGAACTGTGCATGACTGATACTCAGTATGCGACGCGGCACAAGTAATGCGCCAACCGTACAGGCCGGCGGACGCGACAAGTGTACATGCGCCATGCTAAAGTCGTCTACAGTTGCATTGTTACAGCAGGAGAGGCTGATGCATGACGATCACATGTTGCGCACAGTCGCCAGACGATAGCGCCACCGTACAGGCGCGACGGACGCCACCAAGTGTCACGCCATCTAAAGTCCTCTACAGTTGCATTGTTACAGCAGGAGGGCTGTGCATGACTGAATACAAGTTGCACGAAGTCGCACACAGTAGCGCACGTACAGCGGCGACGCGACAATGTACAGATGCTACGTACAGTTGCATTGTACAGGAGGTGGCTGACTGATCACTAGTGCGCTCGCACCAATCGCCACGTAGGGCGCGGGACCGCAGTGTACAGCCTGCTAAGTCGTACAGTGCTGTACAGCAGAGGGGTGCATGATGTACAGTGCGACAGTCGCAAGATAGGCACCGTAGGCGGCGCGCGACACAAGTGATCCCTCTAAATCCGTCACAGTGCTGTTACGGAAGGCTGTGCATGATGTCACATATGCGACGCGCACCGGCCACTACAGGCGGCGCGCGCGACCAGGACATCGCAGCTAATCTTCATGCATTGTAGCAGGGAGTGTCAGATGACAAGTTGACGTGCCAAGTAGCCCACGTAAGCGCCGACGCGAAGTGTACATGCATGCTAAGTCGCCAGTCATTGTACAGGAGGCGTGAGACTGATCATAGTGCGACAGCGCACACGTGCGCCACGACAGGCGGCGCGAGCGCGACACAAGTGTACATGCGCCATGCTAAAGTCCGTCTACAGTTGCATTGTTACAGCAGGAGAGGCTGTGCATGACTGATCACATAGTTGCGACAGTCGCACACAGATAGCGCCACCGTACAGGCGGCGCGGCGGGACGCGACACAAGTGTACATGCGCCATGCTAAAGTCCGTCTACAGTTGCATTGTTACAGCAGGAGAGGCTGTGCATGACTGATCACATAGTTGCGACAGTCGCACACAGATAGCGCCACCGTACAGGCGCGCGCGGACGCGACACAAGTGTACATGCGCCATGCTAAAGTCCGTCTACAGTTGCATTGTTACAGCAGGAGAGGCTGTGCATGACTGATCACATAGTTGCGACAGTCGCACACAGATAGCGCCACCGTACAGGGCGGCGCGACGCGACACAAGTGTACATGCGCCATGCTAAAGTCCGTCTACAGTTGCATTGTTACAGCAGGAGAGGCTGTGCATGACTGATCACATAGTTGCGACAGTCGCACACAGATAGCGCCACCGTACAGGCGCGGGACGCGACACAAGTGTACATGCGCCATGCTAAAGTCCGTCTACAGTTGCATTGTTACAGTAAAGAGCTTGCATATGAGCAGTTGCAGTCGCTTTCCCAGCATTCGGCAACTTGCAGTACAATATTAATGTACGTTAGTAATTGGGCATATAGTTCACTAGAATGACTGGTGCATGACTGATCACATAGTTGCGACAGTCGCACACAGATAGCGCCACCGTACAGGCGGCGGGACGCGACACAAGTGTACATGCGCCATGCTAAAGTCCGTCTACAGTTGCATTGTTACAGTAACAGCCCATCCGCAATGAGCAGATAGCAGTTCGCTTTCCGCATTCGGCAATCTTGCAGTCAAATATTAATGTACGTTAGTAATGGGAAATATAGTTCACTAGAATGAACTAGGTCGTTCCGAACTAGTCACATTTGAGAACAGCTAATTGGGAACCGTTATTTTGAACTATGTAGGTCACAGTCGAATGATCACGCATACTGGCGAACTGCAGAGCGCTAGTGTAACCTCGGCCCGAGAACTGGATAGGTATTTCTGTGTTTCCTCTTATTCAGTTCCATTTGCCCTCTCCAGAACAATCTGAGCAAGCGTGAAACTGAAAGAGAAGCAAATAAGTGATGTTTGTCAATTAATTGCTAAAGAATTAGGGCATTATTGTGTGTAGAAGAACTTACTTCTTTTTTTATATAGAAGTAAGATAAATGAATAGTGAGAATATCTTTATACTGTGTTATCCACGCCTATGTTGTGTAATATAACACCAAATTACTTTTGACACAGATAGTAACGACCACAACAATATAATAATATGTTGTGTTTCAAGAGACAACCAGGTGTAAAGTTAATTTTCCCAAGTCAGGCGTGTACAAACTCAACAAAAATGGTTCCAACACAATGGATTTAATCGTACCAGTATTAGAAACATTTTAACAGAACTTTAATTACAAAAATAAATTAATTTTAATATGATGCAAATAATGTCAAAAAGATATATTCTAAATCGAGTGAATATACTATAAAAAAGCAGTTTTTCACGTTTTTCTGTATTTTACTGTCGTAGCTATACTCGTATTAGATCGGCTATCAGATGTATTTTCTTGCAGATATGGGAATTTCCGTATGTGTGGCAACATCGTATTTATAGTACGATAGAGTGAGTGAGAGGGTTCTACGACACCGTAACAACGAGGTCTTTAGTGCCGCTGAGAATGAGGCAAGTTAAATGGACGACACAAACGTCCATACCCTGACTGGGTATCGAACCCGGAACCCCTCGCACTGCAGTCCGGTGTACAACCGACTACGAAATAGAGGTCGGCATGACAAAGTTAGAAAGAACGAAAGATCGCTGCATGGCCATTGGTCTGCCAACTGTCTCGTGCTGTGTGTCCTGTAGTTCCCGACAGATTAGCGACTCATGTTGCTATTGAACTAGGTAGGTCTGCTCTGTGATCCCTACAGTTCGAGGCAGTTCTGAACGAGCTAAAACAAAGATACCGACAGACAGGGGATGCAGATAGATAAGGAGGCGATGTGGCCAGTCAGGGATGGTAGGATAGTCGGAGGGGGAAAAGCTGCAGGTAGCAACGAACGACGGATTGTGCAGTGGCGCACCTGGCGTAATTACTGATACTGAATGACTGACCGATATCACAAGAGACTAGTTCTTTTATGTCGCTGTGAACTATGCACCTAGTTCTTTTTCAAGACCAGTTCAAAATTAACTGGTAGTTCGTGAACTACCCATCACTAATGTGCGTGTATCCGAATGGGGTTCCACAATATAGGCTGTTCACGATAAACTGAGCACTTTTGAAACCCTTACTCAAGACCTACATGAAAGTACAATCAACACTGCCGTAGGTCTCTTCACTATATTTACGTGTCGGTCGAGTAAAGTTGAGAAATAATTATAAAAGTAAACATTTCACAAATTTGCTTATTACTACATTTTTACGTATTAAAAAAACAGGGAACAAAATAATTAATTTTAGTATTCACAAATGTGTGTTACTGACAATTTTAATTCAGCGATACGACAAGGAACTACATTTTCCTCTATCGTTACCAACCTCACTGACAGCATGCCATTCAGTGTCCCCTTAAACTGAAGAGGCCATAAGTCGTCGTAAACGGTTCTGGTTACTATCAACTACGTTACCTTATACGGTACAGAAACGCAATTCAAACGAGCATGTAAAAGTCGCCCAACAGACAAATCTTGCCAGCAACACCAACCACCAGAAATTAAAGACGTCACAGCGAGTGAAAACAATTACTGCAGACTCACCAACACATTGTATTATAATTTTATTCTTTCAGGTATTAAAAAAAAAAAACAAAATTCAACTATTCAAAAAGCATTAGAATATAATTTGGCGTAACTATCAAGCGCACGAAATTTGATTTTTGTAAATTTAATAAATTGCAACCAAAAACTGGGTTGGCATTTGTATAATTTACCAACGTAAGCGAAAAAATTCCTTTCTGGAAAACAATCCTTTCTCTTTTTTTCCTATCTCTCGACGTCAATTGGGGTAACTATGAAAAAAAAAAAATTTAGCCCAATCTGAGACACCTGATAAAGATTTTCCCACATTCTAATTCGTCTACTGGTAGGTTATTGCGAATTTAGTTTCTTTTCTCTAAATTAAATTTTAATGACGCTACAAGTTATCTTTTAAGACACACCTAAACTGAAAAGAAGTTCTTTGCAAAATTGTTAATCAATAAAAAAAATGTGTGGGCTGGTTCGTAGGCCGTCTTTCACTATGTGAAGCAGAAACAGTCTTGTTGAAGTAGTACACTGTTCAAAAGAATTAGCGGAACATGTTTTTGAACGTCTGGTATGTTACCTCTACTTGGCTACCAATAGCATCAGTAGTCTAATAGCATAGCTTGAAACCTTTGCTACTCAGTGTAAACTACAGTAGAGTCATGCGCCATCTATAGGCTTTGCTACTCAGTGTAAACTACAGTAGAGTCATGCGCCATCTATAGGCTTAGCTACTCAGTGTAAACTACAGTAGAGTCATGCGCCATCTATAGGCTTTGCTACTCAGTGTAAACTACAGTAGAGTCATGCGCCATTTATAGGCTTAGCTACTCAGTGTAAACTACAGTAGAGTCATGCGCCATCTATAGGCTTAGCCCTGTGGTGCAGAGTGAAAACAAAGTGTGTCACTGAATGCAGTGTGTCGTAGCGAGGTAAACAGATGGAAGTTGTCATTTGCAGAGATTGTGTTGAAGTGAGTACATGTGATGCGTCATCTCAACGCCGCCACACAAGTCGCAAGAGAAGTGTTGCTCCGGATATCGATGTCTCCTCGTCCGGCATTCATCGCTTGTGTAATGACTAAAACGAGACAGGTCTGGCTGGGCAAGGTTGTCGTTGCATTACAGCTCCACATGATGACAGTAGAGGTTGAGCACACAAACTGGTGCCACCCTTCTCTTTTTAAGGGGAGCACACTAACTGGTGCTCTCCCACCCCCTCCCTCTTGAGGTATGTTGTGACTGGCTGCACCGCCTCCCCCACTGAGGGGTTCTGTGACAGGCTGTTGGTGTTACCCCTATGTTCCCCTCACCAACCATCAGACCTCAGTCCATCTCTAACACCGAAGGGTGTACACCTATGCCGCTCCAGAGCACAGTCAGCCACCAGGCTTCAAAGACGCAACATCTACTCCCCCAAATGTCCCTTGTGCCATTCTTGCTCCAAAATCCAGCCTAGCAAACACAGCACGCCTCCAGGCAAAGGAGGGGAACATTGGGGTAACACCTCAGAGGGGAGGGGTGTAGACAATCATAACACACCTCTGGAGAGGGTGTGTGTGGGGGGCAGTTAGTGTGCTCCCCTCCAAGAAAGGGTGGTGCAAGTTGGGTGTTCGCCCTCCCACCCCTTCTCCTAATTATTATTATGGGCACTTGTGCCACTCTTGCACACGGTGATCCAGAACTGGTACCCCCCCCCCCCCCTTGTGATGACCGCTATCTGGCCATTTATGCGTTCCAGCGCCTTGCGGACACTGCCAGAGAACTGCAACACCTCCGAAGGACCGCTGGAGTCACAGTTTCCTATCAGACTGTAAGGAATGAAGGACCTTGCGACTCTAACGTCCCGTTTAAGTATCCAGATTACCGCGGCGACATCGAGCAGCCCGCCTTCAGTTAGCCTGTGAGCATGTTCGCCAGCGGAGCGCTGTGCTATCTACAGACAAGTTACAGCGTCCCCTTACCCAACGTATCAGACGTGTACATGTATGGAGACGCTGTGGTGGGCGGTATATACGAGGTTCTATGTTGGCATTAGTGTCTACGATCGTACGGATCTTGTCTTACGAGTACGCCTTACCGCCAGGCTGATCCTGCTAGGCCATGTGGCGGCTGCTGCATACGGCGTTGGTTCTAATTACCGTCTCATGCACGATAATGCCAGGCCGCATGTAGCATCCATCACCACGGATGTCTTCCGACGGCTGGACATTCACGTGACTGCGAGCACGTGTGCACTGAGAATAAAGCCAACAAAATAATTGTTTGTATAGGACCAAACATATATTTAGTTGCACCAACAAAATATGTTGTCCAGTAAACAAAACATGAATAACAAATTAATTTCGTTCATATAACAAAATATACGCTTGAATGAATAATACATTTGTGTTGGACCAGACTAAATTAGACCGTCAACAAAATATTTTATTGAATCAACTGTACAATATGACCAATCATTTCACTGTCTTTGTTCGAAAATAAATACGTCTCCAGAGTGTTTGTAAGTGCATTTATTGATGCTTAATAATGGCATAAACATCCTTAACAAAACAAGTTCAACAAGAAAGTAGAAAGTTAACCTGTAAAACCCGAAATATTTATTTGCGCACGTTTACCAGTATTTGAAATGTATATATTTGAAAAACATTGCTCCTTCATCAGTTATCACTTTAGCCGGGGTTGCAAAAACGTAGCGCGCGGGCGCAGCTGATTTGGGTTCAAATCCCGGTTACACTTGAAACATTTTATTTATATTAATTGAAAAGTGTTTTATGTGCGTAGAGCCAAACAAATCTGTAGTGGCGCCATTCAAATCTTTGTTTGTGACAACCAAATATTAACAACTGGTCACAAAAAGAAAATACTTTATTGCCCCTATACGAACAATTAATTTAATTGTGCCAAAGGAACGGTTTGATTCGACAAAACATTTTTCTCTATGTGGGACATGCCTGGCAGATGTGACGTTCTGTTACACCAGAGCATCTCCAAGAACTCTCGCATGCTCTCATCCAAGCATGAGAACTGATACGGCAGGGAAACCTACGACCACTTGTAGGGAGCATGCCACATACATGTCACACTGCGATCACTGATCACGGATGGCATTAGTGTAGCTAACATACGATGTTGAAGCTCATTAAGAGTTTTTACCTTAAGTGCAAATATGCTTTCGGTAAAAACAATGCGAGAATATCTGATTTATGTTTTCAGATGAGTTTACCTTGCAATAACCATGTTTGGCTTCTGGTTTGTTGTGAAAATATTATGTACCTGAAAATGTGAATATTAAAGTTTTAGCTTACGTGCATTTTTAGAATAGTGTATTTGAAATATTTTATGCCAATTTTCAAGTAATCATGTGAACAGGTTGATAACTGTCCGAAAGATGAGATGACGCACTTATGATCGATGTTCCCTTTATCATGTGAGTACCCTGCCCTGAATTTAATTTGTATGAACAGTAACAGCTGCCAGGAAACTTTACAATCCATACCAGCTAATACACCGCAGTACCGATTAAAATATAAAAAATTACTATACCCAACATCCAACACACAAACCTTTCAAATTACGAGACTAATGCAGAACATTGTACCTTATTATTGCCAGGATACAAGAATGTAACCAGATCTAAACCATACCTCTGGCATGAATAAAGCAAATAAGATTTGTTACGGACTCCTCTCAACCGAGTTGCAACTGGTAATGCTAGAAGCATGGTGAAATGTACTAGACAGTCTTTTTGTAGTCATTGTAGGCAATGGAAATACAATCAAAATCCGAATTCAGTTTCACTACAATATAATCATTAAACTTAAAAAAAAAATAACAGTACTGGATGTAATTATGGCGTCCCAGAACAGTTAATATTACACAATACAAGATGGGGTATGACAGAAGTATGAGAAAAATACTTAGTGATGCCACTTGCTCAGTTGTACGCCAGCAGCCATCACTAGGCAAGAAGAACAGTGATAATCTGTAGGGATGTTATACGATAAAGACAAACATAATTGATTCTAGTCACGCCCTATGCTCTATTATTTATACAGCAGTGGGTAATATTATAATTAACTACCCTTCCAATCTAAATCATTCCGCAGACAAATTCGTTCTCATTAGGAAGGTATTTACGGAATGAATGATTTGGCAGAAGTAAGCACAAACAGTTCTTTCTTAAATTACTTTAAGCAAGTCAAGAAAACATTTTATTTAAAGTCTGCCAGTCAAACGAATTACAATGCAACCTGGACGGCTGATTTAAGCTGCACTCACAATCATCCGTCGCATCCGTCAGACGGCCGTCCGTTCGGCAGTCACGTGATCTTCAACCAATCGCAAGGCAACTTTTTTCTATCCATCAAATATTTCCCAAACTAACTTTTTACGGACGGACAGATTGGCCACCATGTTCTGACGACATTCCTTATACGTGAATACGCACTTTGAAATAAAATGCAAGGCGGTGGATGAGTTTATCTTTGGTGGTAAATTAACTATGGTTTAAAATGTAAACAATAATATTGCATCAATTCATATCACGTAAAAAAATTATATCCCTTACATGATCATCCGTTGAAAAGACATTTCCAACTGAGATATACCTCCAACTAAAGAAAGAACACGATGTTAAGTTGTCACACAGAAAGTTAGCCCTACAGAAGGATTGGCGAACTACGGATTGTTGTGAATAGCTTTCAAGTGACGGACGAAATCACAGACGGATGACGTACAGGCAGACGACTGACTGGTGGTTGAGAACCCAGCTTCGACATATTTTTTAAAAATAGTCATTCCAAAGTAATAGAAGCGACGGCGGGTGAACTGACCTGGCCAAGGCGTTGGAGCCAAGTCGCTTGCCACCGGAACTGAAAAAAAAAACAAAAAGAACACACGTTACGAAAGCATGTGGACACATGTCGAGCACATTAACTACACACAACAAGCAGTTTCCCACAGCAAGTCACGAGACTAAATATACACCAGTCACTAGTCTCTTGGCTCGTGTACATGGGCTACTACTGTGCTTACCAGTGGCGTGCGCAAGATCAGGGGGATCGCTTCTAAGTAACATGTCAGCACACTAACTACACACAACAAGCAGTTTCCCACAGCAAGTCACGAGACTAAATATACACCAGTCACTAGTCTCTTGGCTCGTGTACATGGGCTACTACTGTGCTTACCAGTGGCGTGCGCAAGATCAGGGGGGATCGCTTCTAAGTAACATGTCAGCACACTAACTACACACAACAAGCAGTTTCCCACAGCAAGTCACGAGACTAGATATACACTAGTCACTAGTGTCCTGGCTCGTGTAAATGGGCTACTACTGTGCTTACCAGTGGCGTGCGCAAGATCAGGGGGGATCGCTTCTCAGTAACATGTCGAGCACACTAACTACACACAACAAGCAGTTTCCCACAGCAAGTCACGAGACTAGATATACACCAGTCACTACTGTCAAGGCTCGTGTACATGGGCTACTACTGTGCTTACCAGTGGCGTGCGCAAGATCAGGGGGGATCGCTTCTCAGTAACATGTCAGCACACTAACTACACACAACAAGCAGTTTCCCACAGCAAGTCACGAGACTAGATATACACCAGTCACTAGTGTCAAGGCTCGTGTACATGGGCTACTAGTGTGCTTACCAGTGGCGTGCGCAAGATCAGGGCGGATCGCTTCTCAGTAACATGTCGAGCACATTAACTACACACAACAAGCTGTTTCCCACAGCAAGTCACGAGACTAGATTTACACCGGTCACTAGTCTCCTGGCTCGTGTACATGGGCTACTACTGTGCTTACCAGTGGCGTGCGCAAGATCAGGGGGGATCGCTTCTCAGTAACATGTCAGCACACTAACTACACACAACAAGCAGTTTCCCACAGCAAGTCACGAGACTAGATATACACCAGTCACTAGTGTCCTGGCTCGTGTACATGGGCTACTACTGTGCTTACCCGTGGCGTGCGCAAGATCAGGGGGGATCGCTTCTCAGTAACATGTCGAGCACATTAACTACACACAACAAGCTGTTTCCCACAGCAAGTCACGAGACTAGATATACACCAGTCACTAGTGACAAGGCTCGTGTACATGGGCTACTACTGTGCTTACCAGTGGCGTGCGCAAGATCATGGGGGATCGCTTCTCAGTAACATGTCGAGCACATTAACTACACACAACAAGCAGTTTCAAACAGCATGTCACGAGACTATATATACACAAGTCACAAGTGTCCTGGCTCGTGTAAATGGGCTACTAGTGTGCTTACCAGTGGCGTGCGCAAGATCAGGGGGGATCGCTTCTCAGTAACATGTCAGCACACTAACTACACACAACAAGCAGTTTCAAACAGCAAGTCACGAGACTAGATATACACCAGTCACTAGTGTCCTGGCTCGTGTAAATGGGCTACTACTGTGCTTACCAGTGGCGTGCGCAAAATCAGGGGGGATCGCTTCTCAGTAACATGTAGAGCACACTAACTACACACAACAAGCAGTTTCCCACAGCAAGTCACGAGACTAGATATACACCAGTCACTAGTGTCCTGGCTCGTGTAAATGGGCTACTACTGTGCTTACCAGTGGCGTGCGCAAGATCAGGGGGGATCGCTTCTCAGTAACATGTCGAGCACACTAACTACACACAACAAGCAGTTTCCCACAGCAAGTCACGAGACTAGATATACACCAGTCACTAGTGTCCTGGCTCGTGTAAATGGGCTACTACTGTGCTTACCAGTGGCGTGCGCAAGATCAGGGGGTATCGCTTCTCAGTAACATGTCAGCACACTAACTACACACAAGCAGTTTCAAACAGCAAGTCACGAGACTAGATATACACCAGTCACTAGTGTCCTGGCTCGTGTAAATGGGCTACTACTGTGCTTACCAGTGGCGTGCGCAAGATCAGGGGGGGATCGCTTCTCAGAACATGTCGAGCACACTAACTACACACAACAAGCAGTTTCCCACAGCAAGTCACGAGACTAGATATACACCAGTCACTAGTGTCGAGGCTCGTGTACATGGGCTACTACTGTGCTTACCAGTGGCGTGCGCAAGATCAGGGGGGATCGCCTCCCACGAACAATACAAACTTTCTTATAATTACCGCAGTACAATATTACTGGCCTTGCATGAGGCTGTACAAATCATGTAATTTCAATTTTCATAATTGAAATGTTTTGGCATCTAAATACAATTGCGGAATTTGCATAAAGGAATTTATACATTTCGGCTCAAATAGAAATGATTGTCACGAGGGACCCACTTGATTTTGTCAGGGAAATAAAACTTAGTTACTGCAAAATTTCAAGCTCTAAAAGTAAAAAATTTCCATTGGTAGAAACACCTAAACCCCTAATTTACAAGTGGTTTAAAAAGGGGGGGGGGGGCTGTTTAGTTCGTGGTGTCCCAGCATGGGGCAGGTTGAGTGGAGTAACTGGTAGACACGACCTCGCGTGTGGAATGTGCGCCTTCGGCTACGTGGAGTTCCTTGGAAGGTCTCCCATCCAAGTACTGATTCCATCATACCAAGTGGTAGCACGATGATCAGAAGAGACCTCCAGGTTACCAGGGCGGGGTATGGCCTTCGATTTTGCAGGTAGCCATCAGTAATGCAACATTGTGGTTTGAAACTCGATCGGATGTAAGATCGACTCAGAATACTGTTGCACCTTTCGAGTTCAGAGCTGGACTGGAAATCGAGATGAAGTTCATTTGGAACCGCCGAAATTGGCGGTTCCAAATCTCGATCCGAGTCAGCAATTATCGTCGACAAATGTAGTTTGTAGTAAAACCAACTGATAGAACTACGTTCGATTGTTTTCTTGGGAAATTACAACATTATACGCATGTTAATATTATTCACTAAAATTCGTACAACAATAATTCATTTACAATAGATAAAACATCGCAGATCTAGTTCTATTAATAAAGAAAAATACGCCTAAATCCATGACGTCATATATTACGAACCAATAGCAAAATCTGTCTCCTATAATATTGATCTCTCACTTTGGAACTTAACTGGATCCTGTTTCGGAACTAGGATCATTCGATCTCGGATCGGAGAATATGGTGCAACCGGGCATAAATGTCACTTTTATAGCAATCCCCTCCACCTCCTCCCCCTCGAAAAAAAATAATATTCTCCTGCACTTTCGAATGCCCCTTCCGAAAAATGGGCCTGCGTACGCCACTGGTGTTTGCACACAGCACTTGATAGAAGACTCACGCTTTTGAGACGACTTACTAATAAAATATAATCTGTACAATCACTTTTTGTGTGCATATGTTTGCAAGTAAATCGATATTTTATAAAGACGAGCTTTATTCAGAAACAGGTAATAGTAATTGATCGACGTTTATCACTGTTTTCTTATTGGATGCATTCAAACAGAAAATTAGTCAAAATGGTTTAGAAGTCTTGATAAGCTTTACCTGAGTTGTTTCCTAGAGAGATTGTAGAAAAATACAAAGCGGCGCATTCGATTTTATCCATCTCCTACAGTTACATATGTGCTGTAGTTAGCGAGGAATTGAGTTAGAGCGAGTGCATGTCGAAGCCATTATAGGTTATTGCATATTGCTTGCGAACAACTTGGAGAGATTTGAATTTTATTGGGAATTTAATTTTTACTAGGAAGTCGCCTCACAGCACAAGCAGCATAAATTCATAATTCTATATTTATCAGAAAACTGATTATCTTTACACGTCGAATACACATATTGCTGTGCTTGTCTCGTAGAAATAAAAACTAGAAGCAATTAATAAACACTGCTAGAAAATATCACAGAATTCCTCAAACAAACTCACAAGAACTGAATGTTTTTGTATTATTTAAATGTCCTGTATAAATATTAAAATTCTACTGAGATAATGTCTTTCAAGTTCCCTCTTCTCATGTTTGCTTTCCAATTTGGTTTTCTTTATATGCAAGAGAAAACAGTTCAATTATTACTGTGACAAGCAAATAACCAAGTCACGTGGCGCGCCTGCGTACATTCGCCGACTAGAAAATTGGGTCACAATAAGTAGACAAGACGGTGTTTGTGTAAAAATATGCGCAGTTTCAGGCAGGGATTTGTTCGGAAATTGCGAATTGCTTGATATTGGGGGAAAGGTGCTCCTAAAAAAGTGTGCTTAGGAGAAAGAGATATCGTAGAAATGTGAACTGCCATAGTGGTTGGGGTACACTCTAAGTAAGGAAGATTACCATGGCTTCAAATGCTTATGAATGACAAAAAATAAATAAAATAAAAAGTGTTAAAGATGAAGGCGGGGTGCTGGGACAGGAAATATTAACTTTCTTAATGGAGATCTACTGGTAATAGCACAGTATGGACATGCAAAAATGAAATATTTTAGAAATATAATGAATGGATGAGACAGTGTGTGTTAGTAAAAAATGGTCGAAGTGAATTAAGTAAAACTGCGTGTAAACATTCTACAATGGAGGAAAATGGAGGAAAACTAAATACAGGAAACAACCTTTTTATGTTAGTGTCTGTAATGTGCGTGGATGTAATTTCTATCCCCACGTGTTTCTATTCGTCAGGATAAACGCAGAACCTACGCGGCCCCAAACATCAGAAAGGATGTGCATGTTACATTCGCCAATCAATGGTAGTGACGTCATGGGAGGACGAAAGCCACGTCTATCAGTAGGTCCCGGGTTTATAAGAGACCCGCAGGAGAGAAAGAATAACAATTAAACAAAGTAAATAACGAAAACGGAAATACTGAACTGCGTGTGTAATCCATTCACGGTTAATTTCAACTTTTCTGAAGCCTGGCCTGTGCTATTTACAGACTATTCCTCCGCCTCAAGCAAGCAAAGCTTAGCCAAGTCTGGCAAACTGCACCGAATTGACAAAGCAGCATCGTATTCATGCGCAATCAGTGAAAACCTTTTCTGAAGCCTGGCCTGTGCTATTTACAGACTATTCCTCCGCCTCAAGCAAGCAAAGCTTAGCCAAGTCTGGCAAACTGCACCGAATTGACAAAGCAGCACCGTATTCATGCGCAATCACTGATAACCTTTTCTGAAGCCTGGCCTGTGCTATTTACAGACTATTCCTCCGCCTCAAGCAAGCAAAGCTTAGCCAAGTCTGGCAAACTGCACCGAATTGACAAAGCAGCACCGTATTCATGCGCAATCACTGATAACCTTTTCTGAAGCCTGGCCTGTGCTATTTACAGACTATTCCTCCGCCTCAAGCAAGCAAAGCCTTAGCAAAGTCTGGCAAACTGCACCGAAGTGACAAAGCAACACCGTATTCATGCGCAATCAGTGATAACCTTTTCTGAAGCCTGGCCTGTGCTATTTACAGACTATTCCTCCGCCTCAAGCAAGCAAAGCTTAGCCAAGTCTGGCAAACTGCACCGAATTGACAAAGCAGCATCGTATTCATGCGCAATCAGTGAAAACCTTTTCTGAAGCCTGGCCTGTGCTATTTACAGACTATTCCTCCGCCTCAAGCAAGCAAAGCTTAGCCAAGTCTGGCAAACTGCACCGAATTGACAAAGCAGCACCGTATTCATGCGCAATCACTGATAACCTTTTCTGAAGCCTGGCCTGTGCTATTTACAGACTATTCCTCCGCCTCAAGCAAGCAAAGCTTAGCCAAGTCTGGCAAACTGCACCGAATTGACAAAGCAGCACCGTATTCATGCGCAATCACTGATAACCTTTTCTGAAGCCTGGCCTGTGCTATTTACAGACTATTCCTCCGCCTCAAGCAAGCAAAGCCTTAGCAAAGTCTGGCAAACTGCACCGAAGTGACAAAGCAACACCGTATTCATGCGCAATCAGTGATAACCTTTTCTGAAGCCTGGCCTGTGCTATTTACAGACTATTCCTCCGCCTCAAGCAAGCAAAGCTTAGCCAAGTCTGGCAAACTGCACCGAATTGACAAAGCAGCACCGTATTCATGCGCAATCAGTGATAACCTTTTACGAGAACTATTTATTACTAGGTGTTACTTACACGTTTATTTCCTCTTTTTATACGTATTAATTATAAATTAAACATTATAATTGAAAAACAAAATGTAAGCAAAGGTTCAATTTATAGAAAAAATAAGATATTTTTATGTTAACTCAAGTATAAAACGCTTGTGATACACACGACTGGTTTAAAAACAACAAACCATGCCTTACATGGGGCGATTTTTCAAAGGTTTGATTGAAAAAGTGTGAATACACCACGAATAGACTACAATCGTTTTATTCCGATTTAAATGATGTACGTGTAGTGTAAATAACGCTTAAAGTGTTTAGTGAAATGTACGTGAAGTACATGTGAGTTTGACTGGGACTGTCTGAGCCGCCACAGCTGTGGATATCCCCGACTACAGGATCACACACACACTGCGAGTGTCCTCTTGACGAGCGAGATCAACTCATCTCGGGGATTTTTCTCCAAACACACACGGGCGTTCCCCATCTGCACGCGAGTAGAACTCAAACCAGGCTCGCCAGACAAGGAAACACATTTCTAAAGACTGTTCACGATAGAGTGAGCAGTTTTCAATCACCTTTGAGAACTTGAATACATTTTAAGGATATCCCAACAAATTCATAATTATTATTTGTATCAAACGTTGTTCAACTCATACACATTGTGCGTGATGACATTTTCTTCGAATAAAAAAATTTTTACATTTCATATTTTTTAAATAATTTATGTCGAATACGAAATTCTTCTGTTTTGTTGCAGCCAGAATAACAAACATAAATTAGGTTGTACAGACAAAAAAATTACGAAGTAAACAAATCATATGGGTTACTGCGTCACACACATGTAATTATCAAATAACACGCCACATATACGAAAAGCATGTTAAATATAAGAAATGTTTGCATATTTCTAGCTTTTTTAAACGTATGAACTGGCGAATTCGTATATGTCAAGCAGTAGTCCACGAAATTAGTTTATGTTATTACGGCTGTAACAAAACAGAAGAATTTTGCCTGTCATCAAATTATTCAAAAAATATAAAAATGTAACATTATTTTATTTGATAGAAATGTCATCATACACAATGCGTCAGAGTTGGACATCTGTTTGGTTATTATAGATTAATTAATTATTTGGGGTCCGATACCCTTAACGAGCGCACTAAGGGGCATGTGCCCAATAACGTTGGTAACGAGGGTGGGGAAAGTTCCATTAAAAGTGTTAGGTAAACATTTCCGAACACTGGGGTGTTTTTTTTTTTATCTGCCTTATTTAATGTACCCAAGTGTAATACTTGTCAGATTTTTTAAAAATATTTTCTTGTCTTATAATTCGATAGCTTCACTTGACCAACACATTAAGAGAGTGATAAGGCCATAGCAAAGTTAATTTTACTTATGGTGGAAGAATACACTACGTTCAAATACACGTAGATGTTACGCACGGCTTACTGCTCAGGTTACCGCGAACAGCTTATAGTCTTCAAGTGTCCAGAAGTGGTGTTCCGAACCCACACGAAGCTTCTAGTTCTATGTCGTGACGCTGGCGATGGTATAGACTGTTCACGTAAAATGAGAATTTTTGAAAGCCCTGCTTAAGATCTAGATGTATACACGTGTATTCTTCCGTCTTATATAAAATTAACCTTGCCATGGGCATCATCACTTTAATCATGCGTCGGTCAAATGAAACTGTGAAATTATCAAGAAAGTGAATACTTTACAAATTTGTTCATTTTTGCACTTCTATGAAATTAAAAACAGAAAGTGATACAAATAATTTTAAGTTATCACTAATGTTCACATAACATTTTTTATTGAACATTTAGATATGGAATTCCTTTCCATCCATCGGAACCAACTTTACTGGGAGAATGCCACGCAGTGTGCCCATTAAAATATATGCAGGTAGGGGCAGTTACTTTCCATCCATCGGAACCAACTTTACTGGGAGAATGCCACGCAGTGTGCCCATTAAAATATATGCAGGTAGGGGCAGTTACTTTCCATCCATCGGAACCAACTTTACTGGGAGAATGCCACGCAGTGTGCCCATTAAAATATATGCAGGTAGGGGCAGTTACTTTCCATCCATCGGAACCAACTTTACTGGGAGAATGCCACCCAGTGTGCCCATTAAAATATATGCAGGTAGGGGCATTACTGGGAGAATGCCACCCAGTGTGCCCATTAAAATATATGCAGGTAGGGGCAGTTACTTTCCATCCATCGGAACCAACTTTACTGGGAGAATGCCACGCAGTGTGCCCATTAAAATATATGCAGGTAGGGGCAGTTACTTTCCATCCATCGGAACCAACTTTACTGGGAGAATGCCACGCAGTGCGCCCATTAAAATATATGCAGGTAGGGGGAGTTACTGTTTTCTAAGGTTCATTTCTAAAGTGCTCGCTTTATTGTAAACATGGAGCTGGGTGCCAGCTCCTGAAGTTCATATCATGGAGGGTAGAGAGACCTCGCTGGCTGCGCACAACCTATCTCCGTATCCCAACAGCTACAAATACGACTTGCAAAAACGTCACTGATTGTATTTCAGTTTAGAACACTATTTAGTAAACAAGTGTTTTGAGATGTATGCATATTTCCTCTGACCAATTTGTAGTGCAATTTGATTACATTTAAATTGGCGATAGTATTTTATTCACGTAAAAGTTGTTGTATTTTGAAATTTGAGAACTAAACATGTGACTCAGTTGCATTCGTTTGGGGGAGGTCAATGTTGGATATATGCGCAGTCTACGTCATATTTAGTCTATAAGAGGGTACATCGCACAGTTCTCACTTTCGTCGAGGTGGTAGCACTGAAGTCTGTCATCATCTGCTGCCAGTCGCTTGAGACGAATATCTAGAGCTGACGTAGGTCACGTTCGCACGCGATGACGTGTGTTAGCGGAACTCTCGTGGTCTCCATACGTACACTCGGAACACGCCTGTATCGCAGCTCTGCCAGCTTCCACTGACGAGTGTCACTGTACACTCACGCTGTGCTAGTGTAGTATCTTTCTTGTGCAAGAAAGTGAAAATAAAAGGCGACAAACACATTGAACACTAAAGTGGGTGGTTGATGTCAACTATGTATGATTTGGAACCAGTTTTTGGAGTAATGGAGGTAATTTGTTCATTGTCACCGGCATCTGTCATGAAAAATAATTACAGATTTAGTCCAATCAGACATATTTCAAGCATTAAGTATATACAAATGTAGAAAATGTAAAATCACACACTTTTTTTATATTTTTACAGAGTTATTTCCGATAGTGGGACTATTAAATGTTTTATTGTATTAAGCATGTTGACATATCTGCTTATTGAAGGCATCAACAAAATATAGATTTTGTTTACATTCGACTTGTACAAGAAAGATGTTTTAAAATAGGACCGTTCCTATATGGCACTAGCTAGTACATATACAAGCTCTTGTATGCTAGTAACTAGCATACTCTGCGGCCGTTACACACGATGCAAGTCTGGGTGTGGGGGGTACAAGAACGTGCTCACTTCCTTGTACAAGAAAGATGCCCGTGTGTACTAGGCTTAACACAATGGGCTAGTGAGATTTGGGTGGCTTGAGAGCCTACGAGGGTGAAACGCAAAGAGGTGAGCAAGGAGCAGCGCCGGAATGCAAGGGCGGGGGAAACAGAAGACCCCCGGGAAAACCCACCGACAACGACCGGCACGATTCTCACGAGCGAAACCCCAGTCGGGTATCGAACACTGTTCGCCTCGGCAGGAGGCGAGTAGTCTAACCGCTGCACCACCGCGGCCCCTGGTGAACGGCGGAGTAAAACTTAGATCACTAAGTAAACTTCAAGAAGCAAGAAGATTACATATTAAAAAGGAATTACGACGAATATTGCTACGAGACTACATAGGACACCGTACGTGTCGTGTACATAGGAACGTGTCGTGTACATAGGAACCCTGACATGTGGACCTGTTACGTAATGGTTATATTGTACTGTATTTCGTGTCGCGTGCGCAAGGCCTTCGTCCAATGAAATTTCGAGAAAAATGACGAATGAGGTTAATGATTATATATTTTAGCTGGAAACAAAACACATGTTTATTTTCCTCAGCACAATACGTCTGGACTATGTTCAATACTCAACACATACCTACTTCCCCCCATGAAGTCACACTCGAGTCGTATTTGGCTGGCTGTATTTTCACACTTTCGGAACTAACCCTAGAAAAAAATGATCGTCCCATGCGTGACGTGCCTCGCTGTTTCCTAATGTATCATATCGCAAGCGTTCCGTACTTGTGTTAACATAGAACTATTCTATTTGTTCTTAAATTGAACTCTACTTATATTTTATCTATAAATTATAATATTTAATTCATTATTAACACGAAAAAAAAAAAAAAACGAGCGAAGAGGGGTTTTCTAGGTAAAGGCAGATCACGATAAAGAGAGTACTTCTGAAATCAACCTCTGGAAAATGTCCCTGCCCCTACATGCACGTATATTTTATCGGGAATAGTGACCGGCATACGTCAAGTTAATTTGGTAACGACAGACAGAAAATAGTTCTATATTTTAACGTTGAATAAAAACTATTATATGAGCATTTGTAAATACTGGAATAATTTATTTTTAATTCCATTTGTCTTTAATGCGTGTAGGTGTAAAAATGGAAGAATTTGTAAGACCTTTACTTTTATAATAATTTCACAGTTTTACTTGACTGGCACATGAATAAAGTGATGAGGACCACTGCAATATTAATGTTACATACAGTGGAAGAATACACAGTGTGCGTACAAGTAGATCTTAAGCAGTGCTTTCGAAAATGCTCAGTTTATCGTAAATAGCCTATAATTGCTATTAATAAATAGTTGTTATGCAAAATATAAATAAAGCGAATGGGGTGCGTTGTCCCGTTAGTGTAGACTAGGTTAGGTAAGCTAGGGCGAAGCGGAGGAATAGGTTGGAAGCATTACTTGATCGGGCTTGAGGAGAAGTTTGAAGCAACCATGAATGGACTATGTGAAGAAGACGCGTTCTTCCTGGAAAGCGCAGACGTCTGCTCGTGAGCTGGGTGTAGAGTTCAGCACTGTGTACCTGGAAGAGTGCAGGCGGGTGGTGGCAATCGCAGGCGCCGTGACACATGGCGACATAAACACCTCCGCTCTCGACGGAAGTACACCGGCTACTGAGCCCCCCTACACCCGGTCGATTAGCCTTGCCGACCTAGCGAGCGAGGAGGGGATTACCTCCCCTCTACCGCTCTGCTACTCGCACGGCACACGCAATGCCACTGTTTATATAGGCTGTCTCACGAACAAGCGCTGGAAGTAGGCTTATGTAGAACCGCAAAATATCTCCTGCTGAGAAACTAGGCAGGGTGGCAGTCAGCCGAGTGTGTTTATGTAAACATCAGTAGGTGGTTGAGAGACAGCTGTAATTGTGGGGACTTCGGCAAACGGGGCTGCTTTCACAAAAAAAAGGTTGAGGCACGGGATATATGACGTCTCATCTTACGCCCATTCGGAATAATTCCTTCAACCACACGATACGGGAAATTCCGTACAATACAAGACAAGTTGGCATCCCTAGAAAGAACCCACGAGAGATTCTTTTCGCGTCTCTCGAAGTGACCTACCGACCCGACACAAGAGCTGTGTAATTCCTCCGTTTGCTCGTGGCGCCGTCATATGGCCAAGCTATCGTTTCTCGTCCTCCTACGAGGGTGAAATACTATAGCCACTAAGGTGCCCGGCGTTGAGGATGAAAAACAAGAGGCGATGGCTATCTCAAGGGTATGGCATTCCTTCCGCCTTTGATTTATTTCTGTTTCATGTCAAATATTTCAAAACAAGAGCTGTTAGGACATGTATTTGTGCAAGTCTACAATATTTCGCCAATTTTGTTTTTGTTTCATCTGTAATCGTAAAAAAATCAACTCGTTTATTCTTTCCCAGTCTCACATAGGAAAATACAGACCGAGATCAGTTTATTCTGGTTTCAGGGGGCCGCGGTGGTCTAGTGGTCAGACTACTCTCCTCCCACCTAGGTAAACCGGGTTCGATTCCGGATTTCCGCATGTGGGAATCGTGCTGGACGATGCCGTTGGTCGGCAGATTTCCTCGGGAATCTCCCGTTTTTCCTGATCTTGCATTCCGACGCTGCTCCATATTCGCCTCACTTCACATCGATTGGCTCTCAAGAAATCAATTTGAAAAGCCGCCCAAATCTCATACTCCAAATTTCTCGCTGGTTTTAGGAATTGTGTAAAGTAGTTCTGTACGTAAATGTGTTAGAACTTTATTAATAAATCTTAACAATAAGTTATAAAGAGATATAAATAAACTCAAGATGGATAAGCACCTAAAGACATATTATAGGCAATACGTTATATGATAGCGGCGGCAGCACGAGCTATGATGACCCCGTATCAGTTTCAAAAAGCGAGCCGACACGATAATCTCTTGCGGCGCAATGCTGCTCTCCCTGGTTGTATTGATTTCTGCGTTTATCTGAAGAATGTTCTGGAATACCGACTTCGTTCTCTCAGCACGACTCGGGATGCGATGGGCGTTCGAGACGGTCAGGGCCAGCGAAGTAAATATTGCGACAGGCCCTCCGGGCCGGGAGTTGAGTTCTAGATGATTAGTGAATGAGTGGTTGAGTTCCGAGCGATAGAAGTGACAGCGGAAGGAAAGTCTGCGACTGAGTATCAAGCAGTGAAGGACGCGGCTGGCAGGCTCGACTATTGGACTAGATGCGTGAATGAAAGACAATATAAATAATGGCAACAGGTAGACTGAATACGTGTTAGTAATGAGTATGAGTTAATTGATTGTAACCAACCAAGGCAATTCAGAAGGTCATTAATTAGAGTTGAGATAGGCATTAAATATTGAGCTCACTGTTAAATAGAAAGAGCAAATGAGGATACAGATAATTTCATGCTGCAAATAATCGTATGTTGAATAAATCAGAAATCAAATTTAGTTTCTTTTATTTTTTTATTATTACCGCCATCCCTCGCGAACTCACATACGCCCCTTAGGCGTCTGCATGTAACCATATTCAACTAGCACAGCTACCCGGCGTTTTCCCGGGTATAAAAGGGCAATAAAATATACACGACCCCATTTTACGGGTTTCGGACTCACGATGGGTCCGGAGATTCACGAACTGTTTTAAAGGTTTCCTACTTTAAAAGGGGCTGGAGCACATTTTGGCATACACAGTATTTTCAGATGCGAATAGATAAGTTATCGACTAAGTGCATCTCTGTCAAATTCGGCACAGATACGTCGAACACTGTAGAATTGTGTAAGGCATAAACGCGCACACACTATATTATATATAACACATGCACACAAGATGGTGTGAACAAGCGCACATATGGGTAATGGGTAATGGCTAAGTGAGGGGGGTGGGTAAGTTAAACAAAAAGCAACTGCTAAATGCTAATGTCAACAAAGTTTTAAATAAAAAAAGACTGCCAATGAATATATACTCTCTTCTTGTCAGTAAGCCAAGTACTGTGATTGTTCTACTAAGATTAAATTAAGGTTATTTTAGTTGGTAATCGTGGAGTAGCATGCGATTACAAAATAACCCTGATGGATGGGCGGGGCTTTCACAGTTAACCGATAATACTTATTAACAAACACTATTTACCACTAATGCGGTTTTATAAAATATTAAAATAAAAAAATTGCATCATGTATGAAGGGCAACGGGAGTTAATATACGTTTCTAAAAGTTCTTAACGGATAAAACTGACAGCATCAAGTCCGGTGCACATAGTAATCAACATACTGTATTGTTCCTCACGAACTGTATTGTGCATGTGATACTACGCTATTGTTTGAGCAGTGAAACCCCGTTGTGTGTTGCTTCAGATAGGACACATAGCAGTTTTATGGCATATAGCGCACTTCAGCACTCACAAAGCAAGACAGCTGCTAAAACAAACTGCTATAGACCGATCAAAGTAAAGGGAGCACATTTCAAAGTCCTTTCATTTGGTATACTAGTCAATCAATACGCACTAATTGTTTAAAAGTTAGATTCAAAAAGCGTGAGGAAACGCGAATACGTTGTAGGTATAGCACAGGCGGTAGCATGGAGCGGCCTCACTATGTACGACTCAGTACCACTCATAGTAACGTGATGAGAGAAGGGGTTGGATCCCATGATGATAATGCGGGGGGGGGGGGGGGGGTTCATAGGGGACTCGACCACCTCCTCCAAACACTTAAACTAAAGTGAAACTATGATGTGAATGTTATACAACTTCAATGCAAATTAATTGTTTTAAATACTGATTTTAGTAATTTAGTATAGTTTATTGAAATGATAACGAGTGCGTGCACCTTCCCACGCCATGACTCGAACATTTGTAGCGAGTGCGTGCACCTTCCCACGCCATGACTCGAACATTTGTAGCGAGTGTAGAGCTGCAGAGTATGTTTGTTCATTTCATTTGTATGTAGTAAATCTGCCCGGCTTTCTTTGTGTACCTGAACCACTCTGTGTGCGACGCCATAGTTGCCGCTAGAGTATGGAATGTACGGGGGACAGCCGCATGAAGACAATTCTTCAAGAACAGTTATGGTGAGTGCGACTATACTTGTGACTGTCATCATGCGTCGCAAAGAATGTAAAGACGCACGCACTAACTTCTTTCCTCCTCCGTGGTCCAGTGGGTCAAGGACGGCAGCCTACTACCACGACTATTCCAGCAGTGCTAACAACTGTGCGATATTTCCCCTGCCTGCATCTGCACCTACCTGCCATTTTACTGTCTTAAGCCCTTGTTACGCTATCAACTTTTTGTCTTCAACTATATTTGAGGACAAAATAAGGCCATCAAATATTTCCTTCCAACAAATTTTATCAAATAATCTCGAATATGTGAAAATATGTCACTAGGTTTTTTTTTTTTTTTTTTAGGACGATCTAATTTGAAATATTATTTAAAAATTATTTTCATAGTGAGATACTGCTTTTGTTTTTCCATGCGGTCCATTATAGGAAGAAATGTAAGAAATATAGTAATTTATTTTCGTATCTTTATTAAATTAAAATTTTATTTAAATATACGTTTCCTGCAAAGTGAAATAAATACCTCTGAGTTCGTAATAATATGTGCAATATTCACTTAAAATAACATTCGTGCCCAGAGAGCTTCTACATAAATTAATTATCTTCATAACTTACATCGTTACCAGCAATTGTTCGTTATATTAAGTTTCTTTACGTCCATTTTTGTCGTACACGATTCTCATTGGCTGAGACCATCAAACATCAAATAAATTTTAGAACCGGGGTCCAATTTTCAAATGTTTGATGGGAACTGAAGCCATCCAACTTTCTCAGACAAAAATGATGACGTCATAACTGTCCAACTTTATTTGACCAAACTTATTGGAAGCAGTCTGACGGAAAAATATGACAGAGTGGCAGGGGCTTAAGGGCAGGCGTAAAGCGGCATTTATGGCTATAAGGTTTGTACGTTGAAAGTAGGCCCTACGGAAAGTCTCCATAAAAAGGTTTTTATGTACCTATAACCGTGCGTGGAAAAAGATTATTTAACCATAATTAGTAAGCACTTATGAGATTGAAATTTGATTACTGAATGTCAATTTAGTTGGTTCTGGGCAACCTGTTTTGATTTAACTTTTATTTTTGTTTTGTGATTTTTGGCTTACTGAATGTACGGAGATACTGTATTACTCTAATAGTCTGTAATCTGAATGCTTAGCATAACGCAGAGTACACTTTCTTGAAAATGTTTAATAACGTCTGCTGTATTATTTGGTATTATTATTGATTGCTCAGTTTTGCCCGCGGACCTCTCTCAACACCGTGTTAAGTCATTTCTCCTTCAGGTGCTACAATTACCAACATTATATTTGTGTATATAGAAGCAATTCAAATAGTGTATTAATCGCACTAAACACATTTATCCCTTTTCATTCCCTCAAACGTTGAATTCAGGAAAAAGCCCAACTTAGTGGAGCTCTATTCCGAAAAGGATCACCTTTAAAATGTCATATTTCTGCGTATAGTATTTCACGCCACGCGTTCGCGGGTCAGTCAGGACATTTTATTTTTTATATATCCGCACAGAGATTAAACCAAAAGACAAAACATTTCTTATGGGGTCGATGAGTTGTTCAGGAGACCTCGAAAACACATTTTCCACTTTTTAGCATCTTAGGGCTTGAATTTCACAAATTTTTTTTTTGTTTGGTAGCCTTTTCAAGCAAAAATCGTAATAATATCTTATCGGGTTGATACGCTACAAAAAGTCCTCGAAATCACAATTTCCGGCTTTTAGGAGTTGAATTAAAAAAATTCTGAACCTACTTTCTACGCAATTATACAGGCAGCATTATAAAGAAAAGAGCATAACGATATCTAATCGGGTTAGCGACCATCACGGAATACTCGAAAGCACGTTCTATTTATTTTCATCCTGTTGGTGTGCACCGTTTTAAAATAAGTCAAGACTATTTTACTGTTGGATCACTGTTAGTCTACTATTTTTTAATGTTCTGAAACCTAATTTTCAGAACTTAATTCAGTAAAAAAAAAAAAAAACAATTGTGATTAATGTTTAATGCAATTATTAATTATTTTATTATTACTTTAAATAACTGCAGTTTATTTAATAATGTCTATTTGTCCAGTGTTATAACTCATCATGGTAAATATTTATTTATTCATCAAAGCATATGGAATGTGTTATTTGCTATTTCAGTTTATTTAATCATTGTTTATCAATATCTTATCATTAACGTATTTTTCTAGTCACTGATTTCAATTCAGTTTTCTAAATTATGTTTGTGGTGTGTGCTTTTGTAGGTGTTTATTTGGCAAGTTCCACCAACATGTAAATGGAATATTTCCTGTCTTCCCTCCTTGGTGAGAAACACTCCAACTTGACAGTTGTTCTCTTTGTGCGTGCATCACTAAGTTTATATGGTTATATTTGTTTTAGGCGAGACTTCCAGGCTAATGGCACTGCACTATGGCACTGTGCACTGCAAGTGCCACGCTAGTCTACCCTACACGTGCTGGCTAAATTTTCGTTTCATCTCGGGAACACTTCTGCACATCGTTTCCCCTTTCTTTGTTGCTGGTGACGTAGCCAAGTTTATTTCTTGTTCGCGTGGATGCGACGCTCTTCATACGGCTAAGTTACAACGGGACTTAACAAGAAATAATGTGCTTTTGGAAATTAATATTCTTTTTATAACACGCACATGTGACCTGAACCGTTTCATGTCATCTATTTGATTCCTAACTTAAGTAAAGTACTTACTTGTCGTTAAGTGTTAATAATATACATATCAACATTTAGTTTGATCTTAATATTTGTGTAAGGTGAATATATTTTTATTTAATACGAATGGGCATCATTAGTCGGAAGGGATTCATCCCAGGGGCCCCAATGTAGTGTATCAACCTCGTTAATTGGAGTAATTTCTATTATTGGAAAGGACGTCCATTTCGTGTCATGAAAGATGCTTTTAATTATTTTAACATTTTGCTTCACTGATTTATGGTCAAGTTTCATTGCTTTCATTTTTGAGGACTTAATTGTTGTAGTGCGTTTTCTCTTTATGGTTATTTAGACTGCCTGTAATTTTTGTTGACATAAAGGTAATTATTTATTCAGATGACAGTCATTTGTTTACCTCTGTTTTGAGAGAAATAATGAATAAATCAAAGGAAAAGATTCGATTGCCACAAAAACCACAAGTCACGTCTTTATATATTTTAGATAATTAAGGTTTCCTCTGCGCCTATATGTTGTTTAATAACACAGGTCTTGTTTATATTTTTTATTTATTCTCTCCCTCTCTTTTGTGCCATGTACGGTTACCCTGCATGATATTATATCAGAGCTTCCTATTTGGCTTTGATGAGCATATTTTATTGTGTATATACACGTGTTTGTGCCGGGTCCTTTGGCAATTCTGTTTGTAGGTTGTGTCAAGGACTCGGGATATTTCTGTGTTTGTTGGAAGTCGATATTCTATTCAATTAGTTTCTCGTCTTATGGTCGTACATGAGCACAAGTGGTCGAGTTTCGAATAGTTCTTTCTTAGTGGGGGGTTTGTACCCTACGCGGAAGAAGATGTCCCTACATGCCACGTCCCGGCGGTTTGGGCTATTAACTGATGAATGAGTGTCAGGCGAGACACTTCTCATCGTGTCTTGTGTACAGAAACTAGTTGGCAACCCTTTCCCCCCCCCCCTTTTTTTTTTACAATAGTTTTGTCATTTGAAAACCAGTCAAGTTATGTTTAACTGCCCCGTATTGCACGAGATCCCCTGTATCCTGGGCGTTAAAGAATTATCCCGTACGGACATAGGACAGGACTTCTTCGGAAATGTACACAGTGTCACTTATTTACTGTTCCCTTAATTAAAGGTGTAATTACTCTGATGCTTCGAGGAAGTGGCCTCAGTTAGTTACAACTGACGTCGATAGGTGGCACTGTCAACACGTGTGTTGGTAAGCAGCGCTCTCCGAGATGTGTGCAGTACCTCTGTTGTAGTGATTTTAAAACAAACAAATAGAATACTCTAATTACACGAAATTATTACTTTATTTGCAACTAACATTTGAATGTTGTATCTGTTCAAATAAAACGCTGAGTGATGTTTAATACAGATTTTTTGACATTATAGAGAGTATTTAAAATTGTTCTTCTACCATAATTTCCTTTCTCATCTCATTGGCGCCAGATGTGTGTCGACTTGTCGGGAGTGTTACTTATGGGCGGGAAATTTGGGGAAGTTGGCAATCCTAGCAAGAACGCATCCCTGTGCAGGTGACTCGAACAGCTAAGGCGTGTTTGTTTCTTTATGTTGACATGATAAACTGCTCAATATGTAAACAAAAACTACTTCAAGTCATTTAATATTGCTGTAGACGACATACTGTATATAGCTCAGCTGTACTTAGAAACCAAACGCAATGCACACACAGGCCGCGGTGGTGTAGTTAAATCACTCGCCTCCCACCAATGTGAACTGGGTTCGATTCCCGGAGGTTTCGCATGCGAGAATGGTGCCAGACGATGTCACTGGTCGACGGGTTTTCTCGGGGGTCTCCCGTTTCCCCCCGCCCTTTCAATCCGGCGCTGCTCCATACTCACCTCGCTTCACCCACGTCGGCTCTCAAGCAAATGTCTTCACTCATTTGATTCACAATGCACACACCTAAGATCAATGGTGTAACCGGAACACCACCCCCCCCCCATCCATTTTTTACCTTAAAAGTTGTCAACAGTTAGTATTAAATAAATTAATGTTTCTGTAACCTTGATCACTTTGTTGTATTACGAAGCACTTATTCTCCTAGTATTTGTCATTAACACGTGCCAGGAACACTAATTCTGACAGTACTCCCTCCCTCACCAACGGTCAGTAAAATCCCCGACCACAGAGACATTTATGGCTACGCTACTGCCTAAGCAGTGAGTTTCAAGACATTTCAGTTTCCGTCAACAATTCGACGGTGAGAAAAGCGCACGAAGTAGGCGTATTTGAGTTTGACATCTCGTGCAGTTGATGCGCAAGGTTGACCGGAAGTAGAGAGACGAGGGATGTTTTCTGATGCGCCTGTACAGAGAGAAAGGAGCAACTTTGTTGGCGCACGCCGCGCCTTGTACAGCAGGTAACATGAGACTGCCTTCACGTGTCATATGTGTCCTACGTCTTCACACACGATTGTTACATTACCTATCCATCCCCAGTATACAGTTCACATTTTCCATTACTCCACATTCAATTACTTCTTTAATGAAGACCGAGTATTAGTACTTTATATATATATATACACTTGGCCACTGTGGCCCCACTTGGTATAGTTCTATCCACTGAGCCACTGCGGCCCCTCTTGGTATAGTTCTATCCACTGAGCCACTGCGGCCCCACTTGGAAATTAACTCAATATTGAAGCGAGACATTTAAAGTAAACAAAAATTATATTCCATTACCTTCATATCTCTATGCAATAATCGCTATGCATTCATACAATACTTTCATATAGGGAAAAGGTAATTTAAAAATGAGTTTTTAGGGTAAAAGGTAATGACTGCGTAATCTGATCTTGCTGAAATTCCAACTTGTCCTGTATTTGACCCTGAGGATTCACTCTGCAAAATTTGAATAACTTCTGTTGAGTTTCAAGGGACTTGGAAGTATTAAAGACGGACAGACAGAGATCGTCTACTTTTATATATATATATAATACATATTATATATAATATTAAATATATTATATTATATATAAACACACACATTTGCCTGCACGGGGACTAGAATCCATGTCTCTTGCATTTTCAGCCCATAGCGTTATCCACAAGATCAACTTACCTTTAGGACTTTACAGTTATTTTTGTATTAAATATTACAAAATAAGTTCAAAAATTTTGTAACGTTATTCGGTTAAGAAGACAGATTTATTTAATTTCAAATGTTCTGTCTAGATATGAAATATTAACACTGACAGTTAATGAGTATTATAGCATCACGTGATTTATTTAATTGTAGTAGTTTTATTATGATTGAATTGTTACGTGTTTCAAACTTGCAATACATTTCCTTATGCACGCAACTGCACTTTGCATCATCCCTAGGTTATGCTCAAACAGTTATATACGGTTTTATGTTGTTGAGTGTCCGCAATTTTACTTGAGCTCGTGGATACAGGTCAGTAGGCCTATAGTACAAACATTTATTTAAGTCTATTAGTAATGAGTAATTTTACAATAAAAGTTTTTGTTATATTACTTGGAAATTGTTTAATTACAAACAATTTCCAAGTAATATTACAAATTGTTTTGCAGTGATGGAACATAAATAGTGTTAAAGTGGTGAGGTTAGTCGAGATCGTATGCCCTTGTATACCACCGTGCGAGTTACAAGACGGTAGCTAATACATACAAAAATAACATTAATAAAGATGAGTGAAGAGATTTGGGCGGCTCTTTAACAGTGAGGTATTGAGAGCAGACGAGGGCGATTGAGGTGAGCATGGAGCGACGCCGGAATGAAAGGGCGGGGGAAACGGGAGATCGCCGAGAAAACCTGCTGACCAGCGGCATCGTCCGACTAGTAAACGAACACAAGCTATAGCAAACAGGGAGAGGGCAGGTAGATGATTGACAGCTCACATCTGGGGGCGACTAACATATTGTTACGCGCTGCAGTTGGCACCGGGCTATTGTCCGGATTTCTGGGGGGGGGGGGGGGAGGAGATTACCACGTCGACCTTCCCCTCCTCAATGAACGACGCGCTTGCTGCCTTGTCGCTGTCCCCTTCTGGGAAGCCCGTGTATCATACAGCGGCGAGACTGGCTGGCGTCACAGCCCCTCCTTCATCCGCTGAAGAAGCTGACAGGAGGCGCAAGAATATTCTGGGAATTATGACACTCGGCGCAACTACAGAATTGGTGAAATTTCTGGATGACGGCCTACGACCCTATAAATACTGCAGCGGTCCAGCGGCCAGGAGTCTTTACAAAGACCATCTGACAGAGTGCGGGAGCGAAGTAAGGTACACGCCGCGAGACGACGCAGGTAGACGAGGGTTCGTGGTGTGAATGGACGAGAGGGCGTGAAACCCGACGAGTTGGATAACTCTATAACATTGCAGACTGGCGGGACATGGATTAAACTGAGGCGGGACTGAAGATACAGGTAATACGGATTTTATTGTAAATAGTGGAAATGTCAAATATAGACACACCATTTATGACATAATTGTAAGGGTTTTATTACACTGTCTATTGGGACTGATTTTTAATTATTTAATTTCATCGATTTATTTGAGGTAATCATATATTGCAATAATTGAAGTCATTAATTGTAAACAGTAAGTTACATTGGTTTATTGTGAAATGTCAAGTCGAGAGAACTGTATTTGTAGTAATTGTAAGGAAATTATAATTAATAATTTTATTTAACTAAGATATCAATCCCTTAAACTTGGTTAAGGTGGCTTAATTTCGAGAGAGAAATTGTAACAATATTCTAGAATACCGAGGTTGTCTCTCCTATTGAGAAGCGTTTCGATACTGACCATGTCCATCTCCACGCGTGCGTAAGTGCGGAATATTGTAGTCAAGTTTGGCGTATATACAAATACATACAAGCCTTCAACCAGCCGAAGATGATTCTCGAAGAGTGTTGAGAAGTGCAGCAGCTTGGTGATGGGGCATGCTACTGGCAGAGCTGAGGATCTACGTGCTGCTGTAATCTATATACTTGGTTACTGTAACACTTGAGGAAACTAACATGTGACTGACATAGTCAAGTTGCCAACTATGGAGTCAAAGTAGTTTCCTACTCTTTAACAATATATTAGGAGTGTTGGGTAAACATTTGTGAATACTGAAATTATTTATTTTGCTTTCTATTTTGAATGCAAACAGTGCAACAATACGCCTGTTTCTAAAATGTTTACTCACCTAATAATTTTACATTTTCGCTTGACCGAGTAATAAACAAGGTTAATCAGGCTCATAACAATGCTAACTAATATAAGTAGGCCTAAATGTTCGGTACGCCTTTAAAAAGTAGCTTATACGTAGCAGACAGGTATGGGATGGGATGGGTGATATATACTACCTGTACGCTCTGACCGGCCTATAGCTATGGTCTTTGTCAGTTTTTTGGTAGCAACGCTAATTTTAATGACAACTGTAATAAGCCACGAATTCATTATTTATTATTTCATTAAGGATTGCAATATATATTGAGTACTATAAGACTGCAAAAATGTGTTTACGTATAAATAAATAAATACATACAATAAGTAAATAATTATTTATTATTTAATTAAGGATTCTTATTTAATTAAGACCGTCATTATTCACCAACCTGGCCATGTCTTACACACTGTAACAATACATTACGACCAACTACGTAAATTACGTAGGAAAATTACGTTTCAAAAAGGGGGGGGGGGGAGAGTCCACGCACATGAATTCACACGCAAGTACAGAACTAACGTAAATGAACGCGTGTGCAGACTTAAAAAAAAAAAAATAAAAAAAAACCTGTCGGGTTGGACATTCTATGTCTTCGATGCTTATTTATACTAAATTGTACTTCACTGAAGGGCCTAACACCTTGAATAAGGCTCGACGTCACCTACTAGATTGTACTTCACTGAAGGGCCTAACACCTTGAATAAGGCTCGACGTCACCTACTAGATTGTACTTCACTGAAGGGCCTAACACCTTGAATAAGGCTCGACGTCACCTACTAGATTGTACTTCACTGAAGGGCCTAACACCTTGAATAAGGCTCGACGTCACCTACTAGATTGTACTTCACTGAAGGGCCTAACACCTTGAATAAGGCTCGACGTCACCTACTAGATTGTACTTCACTGAAGGGCCTAACACCTTGAATAAGGCTCGACGTCACCTACTAGATTGTACTTCACTGAAGGGCCTCAAACCTCGACTAAGGCTCGACGTCACCTACTAGATTGTACTTCACTGAAGGGCCAAAACCTTGAATAAGGCTCGACGTCACCTACTAGATTGTACTTCACTGAAGGGCCTAAAACCTTGAATAAGGCTCGACGTCACCTACTAGATTGTACTTCACTGAAGGGCCTAACACCTTGAATAAGGCTCGACGTCACCTACTAGATTGTACTTCACTGAAGGGCCTAAAACCTTGAATAAGGCTCGACGTCACCTACTAGATTGTACATCACTGAAGGGCCTAACACCTTGAATAAGGCTCGACGTCACCTACTAGATTGTACTTCACTGAAGGGCCTAACACCTTGAATAAGGCTCGACGTCACCTACTAGATTGTACTTCACTGAAGGGCCTAACACCTTGAATAAGGCTCGACGTCACCTACTAGATTGTACTTCACTGAAGGGCCTAAAACCTTGAATAAGGCTCGACGTCACCTACTAGATTGTACTTCACTGAAGGGCCTAACACCTTGAATAAGGCTCGACGTCACCTACTAGATTGTACTTCACTGAAGGGCCTAACACCTTGAATAAGGCTCGACGTCACCTACTAGATTGTACTTCACTGAAGGGCCTAACACCTTGAATAAGGCTCGACGTCACCTACTAGATTGTACTTCACTGAAGGGCCTAAACCTCGACTAAGGCTCGACGTCACCTACTAGATTGTACTTCACTGAAGGGCCTAACACCTTGAATAAGGCTCGACGTCACCTACTAGATTGTACTTCACTGAAGGGCCTAAAACCTTGAATAAGGCTCGACGTCACCTACTAGATTGTACTTCACTGAAGGGCCTAAACACCTTGAATAAGGCTCGACGTCACCTACTAGATTGTACTTCACTGAAGGGCCTCAAACCTCGAATAAGGCTCGACGTCACCTACTAGATTGTACTTCACTGAAGGGCCTAAAACCTCGACTAAGGCTCGACGTCACCTACTAGATTGTACTTCACTGAAGGGCCTAAAACCTTGAATAAGGCTCGACGTCACCTACTAGATTGTACTTCACTGAAGGGCCTAACACCTTGAATAAGGCTCGACGTCACCTACTAGATTGTACTTCACTGAAGGGCCTAACACCTTGAATAAGGCTCGACGTCACCTACTAGATTGTACATCACTGAAGGGCCTAACACCTTGAATAAGGCTCGACGTCACCTACTAGATTGTACTTCATGAAGGGCCTAAACTGATAGGCTCGACGTCACCTACTAGATTGTACTTCACTGAAGGGCCTAACACCTTGAATAAGGCTCGACGTCACCTACTAAATTGTACTTCACTGAAGGGCCTAACACCTTGAATAAGGCTCGACGTCACCTACTAGATTGTACTTCACTGAAGGGCCTAAAACCTTGATAAGGCTCGACGTCACCTACTAGATTGTACTTCACTGAGGGCCTAAACCTTGAATAAGGCTCGACGTCACCTACTAGATTGTACTTCACTGAAGGGCCTAAACCTCGAATAAGGCTCGACGTCACTACTAGATTGTACTTCACTGAAGGGCCTAAAACCTCGACTAAGGCTCGACGTCACCTACTAGATTGTACTTCACTGAAGGGCCTAAACCTGAATAAGGCTCGACGTTACCTACTAGATTGTACTTCACTGAAGGGCCTAACACCTTGAATAAGGCTCGACGTCACCTACTAGATTGTACTTCACTGAAGGGCCTAAAACCTGGATAAGGCTCGACGTCACCTACTAGATTGTACTTCACTGAAGGGCCTAAAACCTCGACTAAGGCTCGACGTCACCTACTAGATTGTACTTCACTGAAGGGCCTAAAACCTGAATAAGGCTCGACGTCACCTACTAGATTGTACTTCACTGAAGGCCTAAACCTTGAATAAGGCTCGACGTCACCTACTAGATTGTACTTCACTGAAGGGCCTAAACCTTGAATAAGGCTCGACGTCACCTACTAATTGTACTTCACTGAAGGGCCTAACACCTTGAATAAGGCTCGACGTCACCTACTAGATTGTACTTCACTGAAGGGCCTAAAACCTCGATAAGGCTCGACGTCACCTACTAGATTGTACTTCACTGAAGGGCCTAAACCTGACTAAGGCTCGACGTCACCTACTAGATTGTACTTCACTGAAGGGCCTAACACCTTGAATAAGGCTCGACGTCACCTACTAGATTGTACTTCACTGAAGGGCCTAAAACCTCGAACTAAGGCTCGACGTCACCTACTAGATTGTACTTCACTGAAGGGCCTAAACCTCGATAAGGCTCGACGTCACCTACTAGATTGTACTTCACTGAAGGGCCTAACACCTCTGACTAAGGCTCGACGTCACCTACTAGATTGTACTTCACTGAAGGGCCTAAAACCTTGAATAAGGCTCGACGTCACCTACTAGATTGTACTTCACTGAAGGGCCTAAACCTCGACTAAGGCTCGACGTCACCTACTAGATTGTACTTCACTGAAGGGCCTAAAACCTTGACATAAGGCTCGACGTCACCTACTAGATTGTACTTCACTGAAGGGCCTAAACCTCGACTAAGGCTCGACGTCACCTACTAGATTGTACTTCACTGAAGGGCCTAAACCTCGATAAGGCTCGACGTCACCTACTAGATTGTACTTCACTGAAGGGCCTAAACCTCGATAAGGCTCGACGTCACCTACTAGATTGTACTTCACTGAAGGGCCTAAACCTGATAAGGCTCGACGTCACCTACTAGATTGTACTTCACTGAAGGCCTAAACCTCGACTAAGGCTCGACGTCACCTACTAGATTGTACTTCACTGAAGGGCCTAAACACCTTGAATAAGGCTCGACGTCACCTACTAGATTGTACTTCACTGAAGGGCCTAAAACCTTGAATAAGGCTCGACGTCACCTACTAGATTGTACTTCACTGAAGGGCCTAAACCTCGACTAAGGCTCGACGTCACCTACTAGATTGTACTTCACTGAAGGGCCTAAAACCTCGACTAAGGCTCGACGTCACCTACTAGATTGTACTTCACTGAAGGGCCTAAAACCTTGATAAGGCTCGACGTCACCTACTAAATTGTACTTCACTGAAGGGCCTAACACCTGAATAAGGCTCGACGTCACCTACTAGATTGTACTTCACTGAAGGGCCTAAAACCTGAATAAGGCTCGACGTCACCTACTAGATTGTACTTCACTGAAGGGCCTCAAACCTCGACTAAGGCTCGACGTCACCTACTAGATTGTACTTCACTGAAGGGCCTAAACCTCGACTAAGGCTCGACGTCACCTACTAGATTGTACTTCACTGAAGGGCCTAAACCTGACTAAGGCTCGACGTCACCTACTAGATTGTACTTCACTGAAGGGCCTAAACCTGACTAAGGCTCGACGTCACCTACTAGATTGTACTTCACTGAAGGGCCTAAACCTCGAATAAGGCTCGACGTCACCTACTAGATTGTACTTCACTGAAGGGCCTAAACCTGAATAAGGCTCGACGTCACCTACTAGATTGTACTTCACTGAAGGGCCTAAAACCTGACTAAGGCTCGACGTCACCTACTAGATTGTACTTCACTGAAGGGCCTAAAACCTGATAAGGCTCGACGTCACCTACTAGATTGTACTTCACTGAAGGGCCTAAACCTGACTAAGGCTCGACGTCACCTACTAGATTGTACTTCACTGAAGGGCCTACAAAACCTTGAATAAGGCTCGACGTCACCTACTAGATTGTACTTCACTGAAGGGCCTAAAACCTCGACTAAGGCTCGACGTCACCTACTAGATTGTACTTCACTGAAGGGCCTAAACCTGACTAAGGCTCGACGTCACCTACTAGATTGTACTTCACTGAAGGGCCTCAAACCTCGACTAAGGCTCGACGTCACCTACTAGATTGTACTTCACTGAAGGGCCTAAAACCTCGATAAGGCTCGAGTCACCTACTAGATTGTACTTCACTGAAGGGCCTCAAACCTCGACTAAGGCTCGACGTCACCTACTAGATTGTACTTCACTGAAGGGCCTCAAACCTGATAAGGCTCGACGTCACCTACTAGATTGTACTTCACTGAAGGGCCTAAAACCTTGATAAGGCTCGACGTCACCTACTAGATTGTACTTCACTGAAGGGCCTAAAACCTCGACTAAGGCTCGACGTCACCTACTAGATTGTACTTCACTGAAGGGCCTCAAACCTCGACTAAGGCTCGACGTCACCTACTAGATTGTACTTCACTGAAGGGCCTAAAACCTTGAATAAGGCTCGACGTCACCTACTAGATTGAATTATTTCATTTGCTGCAGTAAAACCGGGGGGGGGGGGGGCAGGAGGCTTACTATAGAAGTTACACTATTTGCCTTACATTGCAGTAGATACATGAAATCAAACTATCGACGCAAAACACATCACTAATCATCAATACGTTACTGTATTTTTTAAGCTATCAAATTAAGTGCATAAAATAATAACTGGTTATATATATATATATCAATTTATAAAACCACTTTTAATATATATCCTGTACAGTCATAAGTAATTACAGTGAAATTATCACACAAGGAATAATTTCTGCACAAGAAGTGGAGTGCAAAAAGGACGTGTGATGGTATACCAAGAGAACGTATGGTGGCATGTACAAACACACACACACACACAACCCCACACACACACCCGCGCGCGCGCGGAGAGTTTAGCCGAGGCGAGAGAGCTGGGCTGTCTGACGTCACAACGGATGTCTGCACGAGAGACTAGAGATGGATGGGCCTGGGGGGGGGGGGCTACTACGGGATCCACCCACATCCAGTGGAATGAGAACCACACACCGTGACGTCATCACAGGACACACCCCGGCGGAGGAGAAGAGCGCTTTATTGCACATCTGCCATTAGCCGCCCACAGGCGTCGCTCTGCTTTGCCTTTCAACAACTGCACTTAAACTATACTCCATTCACTGTTACTTCTCACTTTCATGAAGCCTGGCCAAAGTTAGACTTGCAGGATATTCCTCCGCTTCTTGCTAACATCGCACGTAGGGATCGTGCCGGTGTGGCAATGTCTGAGTGGCGGCAGGCACGTGTCAAAGCAGCTTGGTGGTGGGTCGCCGATAACCGCGACAACAGTATAACACTGTTTACAACCCTCCGCTGACCACGACACATTAGGTTGACGCTAATTCCCCACAGAACAACCCTCCTCACTTTCTCGTCAGACACGTCCCCTCGATACAATAACAATTTAAGGAACAAGTGTAGCCCCCTCGCAAATAATATAACTGCTTAAGCTTAGGCAAAAATTACGCACCGAACCAGAGTCCTCAGCGCCAGCAGGGGAGATGTTCCCCAAACCAGTGATTCAAGTAACACAGACTGTTTTTGTAGGAGGTGACTGTGAAGTGTCCACACTTCAGCGAAGATTGGAGTTCCCCAGAAATAATTTTCAAGCGTAGTAATTTTGTGTTCTATGTCATTAGTACAGTGGAATTGTACCACTTTCCGAGAAAAGAATTTCTTTTCTCGGAAAAGCCCCTATTTTGAACACCTCTTTTCTTTCCATACGGCACCCTCCACTGTGCCGACATCTCACCAATGGTATATTGATGCACTAAGTACGTTCTTTTCCTGTCTCCACTCGAGGGTGTCCGTCCTTTCTTACCTGAGGGTAAAACCCGCCGCTTACACCGGACACTGCCTTTGGTCAGCGAGTTTTCTCTGCGATCTGCCGTTTCCCCCTCCCTTTCATTCCGGCGCTACTCCATACTCACCTCATTTCACCCTCATCGGCTCTCAACACCTCGATGTTTTCAGCCGTCCAAATCTCTACACTCACTCTTGTTAACTCAGTTTAACCGAGTCCAGAATATTACACCAAACGGACAGCGCACCCCATTCGGTCTTTGCATGGGAATTATTTCTTACTGGGTATTACCAACACACCTAATTTCTCCCTGTTTTTATTCATATTAGTTATAAATTAAATATAATTTAAAGGTAGAATATAAGTAAACGTTCAGTTTTACCAAATATAAGGAATTTATTGTTTACCAATTATAAAACTCTTTTCAAAACATGACATTTTAAAGGAAACAAGCAAACACGTTATACAAAGGATAATTTTTTCGAAACTTATATTCATAAAGTGTTAGGAAACCGAGAATAGACTTTACTTGATATAGTTCCTTGTGTCGACTATATACAATACTAGACACCTCACGTACAGTAACAGTTGATATAATGTTTAGTTTTAGAATACACTGTTGACTGTTTTTAGAATAATTACGTACAGAAGCCACAAAATCAGCACATAGGCAAAAATAATTGTTAACAAATGTATAAGCTTTCAATATGTACAACTGTGTAGACACAAAATTAAAACAAATACTCTTCTTTGTTATAAACAAATTTATTTTATGAGCTACGGTAAAACAACTTTTTTAATGGTTTTTCTTTATGATTTAAAAATATCAGTACTACGAAGTTATTGCTATGTTGTTAATAAGACAAAATTACCTTTTTCATATTTACTAATTTCGTTGTTTATGTGCCTACTTCTTTTTAGCAAAAAGTTGGCAATTTTTAAATCGTAAACTATACACGGTATCAACTATTACTGTATATGATAGTTACAACATTCAGATATGATATCTATAAATAGAATCCCATCACAATATATAAGGTAGCCAAGATTACATTCTTGATTTTATGTTTAGGGAATTCGCGAACTGCGAGGCCTGCCCGCAGAGCTTAACGTGAAACTAGTTATAACAATGCCTTTACTATTTTATAATATCGTAGCTGTTTTCACCTGGCAGTTAAGAACTTCATATCGACGTAAACCGTAGTCCAGTGCTCCCAAATATGCTATATCTGGGATATTTGAAAAGTTTTTATGTCAGTTTGTATACAGTAAACGTATTTATAAACACTTGTTTCATAATACTTCAACGTTTTGCATGCATGTGCCTCCAATAACCTCCCGTCACACCTAAATTTACGCCAATCCGTGCCGAAGATTCTCTTTATTAATTTTTATCATTTTAACACGCATGATTGAAACTTCAACTTCCAATGGCGGCAAAAACGTCTTCAGCCCCTACACTCGAGCTTCAGTTTACATTACATAAAATGAGATTATTTTCGAACCCAGGTACACTGTCAATGACGCAACCTCATGGGGGGGGGGTGGGGGGTGGGGGGTGGGATAAGTCCTTGCCATAATGGATTTGTACATTTTTTTGTCCTTATGTTCCGGTCATAAAAATACTACGATATTTTTGTACGGCAAATTTTAAATAATAGCCCCCGAAGATTTACTAAATTATTAAATCTTCAGTGCCTTTATTAATCTCTGACTAGTGATTGCCAGAAATAAATAAGAATGATTTATTGTGGGCGACTACAGAAATTGTTCAAACAGTAGTCAAGCCATAGCGATTTGAAGAATGAATGCATGCACACATGCAAGCAACGACGTATGTATGTATACATGCGGCGAATAAATGTGTAAGAATATTTGTCCTATCTGTGTAAAAGAATATTCATATGTTAATAGTGTCAATGTGTGTAGTAGTATGAATGTGTGTATTCGAAAGAATTCTTACCGTTTCAACATTAACATAACATTTCTTCCTGTGCAATGCAGTTCTCTCTTGGCGCATTCTCTTCTTTCTTCAATGTCATAACCTTGTCATTTGTCGGTTAATATCGGTGTTATTTTAATATGTATTCGCATATCTAACTACGGCGATTAAGTGGTAGATACGGATATATAACCTTAACTTCGTCACCTTAATAAATATATTACTAATATTATTATTACACACTGTAACATACAGTATTTAATATTCAGATAGCTTATCGATTAAATATTGGCATATGCCTAGTTTTAAACTTAATTCGCAGTGGTAACGTTAATAAGCGCGCGGCTTGAATGTCCACAAGAAGCTCTCTCTCCAGTGTGTCTATACCCACCACGGACCTCCACTACGATCTAGTGAAGTCCTCAGCTGATACATTCCAGACGAAGGTTAGCAGGGAATCATAATGAGTACATGAAACCAAAGGCAATAACTGTTTCTTGAATCTGACTGGCGGGCACTATGTCACTGTTCCGTTAAGGCTTGGCTTCGCGTTATTTCAACTAACTCTTCCTTTTCGTGCCATCATTTCAGATTCATGCTAATTACCGTCAATGTACTATTATAGATCATTCACATTTTACGAGTCGTTTAGTATTTTTGTGCGTAATTTTAAGTTTGTTATCTGCTTTTGTAAACGTCGAGAACATATTTATACTGTAGTAAATAGTTCTCAACGTCTTACAAGTAGAGAACACTTACGCACAAAAATGTTAAACACGTAAAATGTAAATTTTATATAACCGTACATTGCAAAGTAATTACAATGAATCTGAAATTGTGACGCGAAAAACAAGAATTTCTGCTGAAGGGGTTAAACCGAGCCTTAAACTGAAGCTGGCTCAACTTCTCACACGAAAACTTCACGTCACTCATAAGAAATGTAAACACACAGCTGCGCGGAATGACGGGCGATTCAAAACACTGCGGCGCTTAAGACCGTTGTGCGGGACGGACAACCGATCAGTTCACTCGAGGGGGGGGGGGGGAAGGTGTGGAGGGGGGTGGGGGGAGGAGCATGTCCGGAGAAGCTGTGGGGCGTCAAAGTTCGGGTTTGGTGGTAGATGCAAGTTCCACACTGTGTCTGCAAAACCACAGCCAACCCTACAACAGCATCACATGGCGCAGTAAATTACATAAGAAGTTCGAACTGGCAACCACTACTTGGTTACAAAGCCTACACTGTAAAAAAATTGAAGTAAAATTCCCTTACGTGTAAGGGAAGCTAATTACCTCTACACGTAAGGTAAAATTACCTCGTAAATGTAGAGTAAATTTACATAACAAGTACTATTCCCTAACAGTACGGGAAATGTGCCAGACAGAAGTGGGGGAAAGATTTCATAGAAGAGAAAATTATTTACAATGTATAATAAAATTACATTTAAAATTACCCCGGAGTATTATTATTTATGCTAATTATTACGTTATCTGACGAATAAAAACCGAAAGCTCAACACTAAAATCCTCACCACCTTGCTGGCGGGCAGGCACGAGTCATGGTCCTCTCTTCTCTACGATAGGTCGATGCGCTATCCATTACACGACGACTACAGCATGACGACATCAGTGAATATAAGCGTGTTAAAAGATTGTTTCTTACGCCCGTCCTACCCACTTAGTCGTTGAGGCAATAATGAAGAGATGCACGCGCCGTAAGGTAATTTTCCCATCCATTTATGTGATTTTCCACTACCATGTACGTGAATTTTACACCAGAATGCGGTAATTGTACCTTACCTGTAAGGAAAACTATGTTTCCCCCATAAGTTTGCGAATATTACCTTACTCTTGTCAGATAATTTTCACTTTTTTTTTCTGTGTACATCGGCGCTGCGGCGATTGTCTTACAGACAGTTATGGTCTCACTAACCTAATTGAGTTGCCGGGTGGTTTCGTGCGGTAAGGTACTCCTCTGATAGTACACGAGTCTCGTACACCACAACTCTCATATTACACAAGAGAAAATAGTTCAGGAGTGTCAGATCTGGTGACCGTGATGGCCATGGCGCAGGCCTTTCGACGCACTAAATATGTTTTCCCGGACATGCATCCCTTCTTTAAAAATGATCCGTTTGCCATCCCATACAACATACTAAGCATTATTATTGTTGTTTTTAATCATCCTAAATACTAGAGCACAGCTATAGTCAATACATCTACGTGTATCCGCCATGAGGGTTCGCCACAGCAAGCCCATCACAAACAACATCGTTTCTACTTGCAGCTCACTCGAATGGCGAGCTGTTCTCTTCATTCCGCGTGCTAAGCGTCAACTTTAGCCAGCGGATTTCTTCTCCAATAAAACATGTATCTTTTTACAATGTAAATGAATTGTTCACGTTATTTCGCACGTTGGTGAGTGAACTACTTTCTACAATCCTGACGTTCGGCTTGACATAACAAACAAACGCATCCCTACCTCAAAATACATCCCTCCCATGCCTCCATTCTCACTTCTCAACAACCAGAATCCAATGTTGACACCTTTTTCTAATCCTAAAATTCAAGTATACGCACCTGCAGATTATAGCATGCTTTTAAACCGAAATACTCATCTGATCTTACAAAATTACTCCGTACATCTATAGCAAAGAAAATTACCATAGCATTTTGTCCACAAATATCAAAACAATTTTATAAGACTCTCGAAGCGGCGCACGATTGTTTATATAACAACGAAATACAGAATGCAAACCACAGAATTCCTCGATATTTAGCTACCGACTTCAAAATTCCCTAACATTTCGCTATGTCCCGAGTTTTCCAGATGAATGGCATCCATTCCGTTCCTCACTTCTATGGACCATATCAGTTTTGTTAATCCCGTTATCCATACCATAAATTCACTTTGTGCACTGCAGTTTATTATTGCACGTATTTCGGCACATCTATGAGACCGTATCAAACGAAATAATCCACCAATGAAAAAATTATCGCTAAATCGCACACATTACTGCTTACATTGATTCGATAGTGAGCCAAGCCCACTAACATCCGCTATAGTATGGTTGAAACAAATCTGAAACGAGCAATGCAAAACGAAATTCTGTCTGAAGTGGAACTCCACACTCGAGTATGCAACATGAACAACTCATTGGAAGATACTGCTACGATAGCGTGAAGAGCTCTTAATTCGACGGCCTGCCTGAACACGCCATAACACACGAGCTATAATGAGGACAGCCTGTTGCCGCAGTCGGGACTGGCATTGTCCGAACCCCGGTAAACAGTAACATGGTCTACCAGCCAGGGACTCAGTAGCCATGTTGCATTATGCCGCGCCGATATGAGGGCAATGTAGAACAGCGGCAGAGGTCTTCCTCCATGTGACGTCAGTCGAGATGGAAGTGACACGAAGTCTGCTGTAATGAGGACAACCTGTTGCCGCAGTCGGGACTGGCATTGCCCGAACCCCGGTAAACAGGAACATGGTCTACCAGCCAGGGACTCAGTAGCCATGTTGCGTTATGCCGCGCCGATATGAGGGCAATGTAGAACAGCGGCAGAGGTCTTCCTCCATGTGACGTCAGTCGAGATGGAAGTGACACGAAGTCTGTCGTGATGTCCGCCATAACTAGTCATACTTCATCAGCCTTCACATACTTCTCAAGGTGGGGCAATTACAATATACTAACGTGGCTCTCAGTATGGTCGTGGATGTAGTTAAATTAACGATGTTATCCCGACCTTATAGTAATTTCTTTAGTATCGAGATGTTTTATTATACAGCCATATAGTAAACTAAAATCATATATTTATTTACCCCACATTCTTCACCATCATGAGATGCCCCCAACCTCAACAAGCAGCTGCGGTTTGACAACAATTTATACAAAGTATAACAGCACAAATAATACTGCATATGGAATAAGAATGTACACTGTAAAATATTTCGCTACAATTTACCTATTTAAATATTTAAAAACTAATTAATATACGAATCTAATTTCAACAAAATATCTAAGCGTATTCGTATTATAGATTCTTCACAAAACCACATTTTTTGCAAGGAAAACATCAAGCTAGACCATCATAATTATTCTGGTTTATGTAAAAAAAAATTCTTGCAATTGTGTGCATATATTTTTAATAATTTACATAATGCAAGTTTATTTCAAAATATACTTTTTACATACTTTTTATAATTAAAATGAATAAATATTATTAGAAATATATTATAACATAAGTGCCTATATTTTCTTACATACATTAATAGTAATAATATTAAGTGTCCTCAGCTCGTGACGTCGCAGTCTAGACAAGAGAGAAACATGACATCACTAGCGCACTGCGTCAAGCCGCTACACACGTGGTTCGGAGCCTGCCTTATGCAGCAATTACAATTACTTCACGTTACACGTAACATGCGTCACGATACACTTTCACAAAATAACACGCGATCAATAACGACAAATGTCAGTCCACGTTAGTTTTCCAACATAAATATACATATACACACTTAAAAAAAAAGCTTTCCCCGCCGGTTTAGACAGAACATGAGATTTGGGCAGCTCTTAACAACTATGTCTTAAGAAGCGAGGTGAGTATGGAGCAGCGCTGGAATGTATGGTGCGGAGGGAAACGGGAGATCCTCGAGAATGCCAGCTGCATTGGGGGCCGCGGTGGATGAGCGGTTAGCCCGCCACCTCCCAAGGCGAACCGGGTTCAATCCCCGGCTGGGTTTCCGGATTTTCGCAAGTGGGAATCGTGCCGGGCGATGCCGTTGGCCGGTGGGTTTTCTCGAGGATCTCCCGTTTCCCCGCCCATTCACTGCGGCGCCTCTTCATTCTCAACTCAACCACTCTCATCGGCTCTCAAGTCCTCGCTCTTGAGCCGCCGTAATCTCATCACTCACTCACGAGCTGCATCCCCCGGCACAATTGCCACATGCGTAAATCCGGAAGCGACCTTGTCGGGAATAGAACCCGGGTTCGCCTACGTGGGAGGCGAGTGGTCCAGCCACTATGCTACCGCGGCCCCTGTTGCACATGAATAACGTCCGCTGAGACAGTTGAAGGATTACAAGACACTCGTCTAGAGTGGCGTGGTTTCCTGTACAAATATGAGTGTGTATCTCTTGAGCTGTGAGAAACATTGGAACTCTTGAGATCCCGCTGGCGCTAAAAGTTTTTGGATACATGTATGAAAACGTAATAACTAACCTAATTTGATATGCAATGCGAGTTGCTTTTAAAACGTGGTGCGAGAGGAATGTTGCGATATTTGAAAAAATGTGTTAACGTGAAGGAGGAGTTAATGATGTAGGAAGGCAGGTGGTTTGAGACTAGGAGTGGGTCAAAGTTATCAACCTGTTACATTCTATCATATAGCAACTTGTATCAAATACTTTTAACGAGTATAGGCCTACTGCCAAACTATCAGAAATATTTATTATCAGTTTATCATTCACCAGTGTGTTGCGTCTGCGTTCAATGTTAACACTGATACATTTGGCGACTGCGCAGTTCAGTGCTTTCATTAAAAACAAAAATACAAAAGGATAATTCATAACTCATTTTCTGTTTAAACAAGTTACCGTAGTTCATTATCCTCTCAAAGATGTTCGCGTAAAAGAAGTATTTTTTTCTGCTCTTGTGCTTATCTATACTTTATTTCACTGCAACAGATACGACACAGTACACCAACCCAAAACACGTATAGGCTGTACACGATAAAATGAGCACTTTTGAAAGCTCTGCTTAGATTGACATGTACGCACGTTACGTGTTCTTCCGCCTTACGTAAAATTAACATTGTCATGGGCCTAATAACTTGTTTCACGTGTCGATCAGGTGAGCGTGCGAAATTGTTAGAAAAGTAAATATTTTACAAATCTGGCCATTCTTACACTTCAGTCCATTTAAAAATAAACAGAAAGCGAAAGAAATAATTTAAGTCTTCACAAATGGTTACCTAACGATTTTGTTCGACGTTAAAATATGTAACTATTTTTCATCTATTGTTACCAACTTTACTGGGCATATGTTACTCGGTGCACCCGTTAAAATATATGCAGGTAGGAGCAGTGATTTTTTTTCTGAGGTTGATTTCAAAAGTGCTCACTTGATCATGAACAGCCTTTGCCTTCTTTGCGACACTCGTGCCCAACAACATGCACTGAAAAGGCTGCACGAGACTGGCGAACATAGGGAACGCCTGCATCTGATACAGAAAGTTCTAGATAGTTCGCTTCAGATACTATTTTGTACGAGTATCAGTGTGGAATAGTTAAATAAAATAGCTGTAACAAGCCATCTCTAGTTGAGATCGTTTCAGAGCAACTAGAGAGCAGTCAAGGCTCTTACACAATAGAAAAATCTAACAAATACCTAGTACAGTTAAGTCACAGTTCAAACAATTGAACATCGGTTCTGCGAGCTTTGTAAAGTTGTATATCTGGTTATGTAAGTGATCATCATAAAATCCAGGGATCCATTTTACGTACCTTTTTTTTTTTAATAGGCTTAAAATGTATATTGAAAGTTTATTAAAAATAAAAAACTCACTTCTTTACATAATGCAAAAATGTAAAATAATATATTTCTTCTTCGCATTGTATTTGTCTGCCATTTATTTAATTTAAGACGACCCTTTTTTAATATACCGAAATTAAGATCGCCCTACAATAAAATAACACACTTTCCAAATAACCTCGGTTAGACTCTCGGCAAAACGGCTCTTTGACTTTGACTTTTCGAAAGCGTAAATCCAAGAGTGGTTGACTTTTGCCCTTTGACAGCTGCGTTGTGTCAATTTCCATAAGAAACAACAGGTGGGTAAAGTGAAGTTTTGAAATGAGTTAGGGTGTTGAGGAGACTGTTATAGAGACAACTCACCGGAGCCGCGAAGAAGGTGGACATATCTGCACAGCGGCGACTGGACTGAACAGTCAATGTAGGCGCACAAACCTGTCCCACGGATGTGAGTCAGCAACAATACCTACCTACCTACCTAACCCTCTCTCTGCCTGGGCCTACACACCACAGGCTGCTCACGGCAAAATTAACACTTTCTAAATCACTGTCCCTCCTTGCCTGCATATATTTGAACAGGCGCACTGAGTGTTCTAGGCTGTTCACGGTAAACTGAGCACTTTTTAAGGCCCTTCCATTAGGCATTAACCACTAATAAATATATATCTTATTGCAGCCTCAGGCAATAAATTTTGAGCGTGGTGGCATGTATACACTGTGTATATTAGTCACATTGCAATGTTTATATTATAAAGCAACAGGAAGATGGAAATTGGATGAAAGGAAAAATTTAATAGTGCCTTAAAAAGTGCTCACTTTACCGCGAACAGCCTATAATGATGAAGTGAAAGTAGTTCCATATCTCAAAGTCGAATAAAAAGTGGTAGGCAACCATTTATAATGAATTAAATTATTTCTTTCGCTTTATAGTTTTTTTCTTATGTACCAAATGGTATAAATAGCGAATTTGTGAAATTTTCCTTTTCTAATAATTTCACAGTTTCACTTGACCGACGCATGAATAAAATAAGACCCATGGCAATGTTAATTTGTACATAAGGCGGAAGAATATACAACGTGTATGGAAGTAGATCTTAAGCAAGGCTTTCAAAAGTTCTCATTTTACCGTGAACAGCCTATACTTAACTATATCCCTGCATCACTTTAGAGTGTAGACCTACATTTGGCAGTCCCTCAACGCTTTCACATTAGTAGAACTCTGAGGGGAAGAGTATAATACTGGTACTTATTTCGTAGTTCAAGTGTGTGGAAAAAAATGAGATAAATATATTGCAACACTTCTGTCTTCCGTAGGCCCTAAATATATTTACATTATTCACATATATATTATATACTTTGTATTTAATTTTAATAACCAAGCAAGTGAACTGAACAACTAACGAACAAAGATAGGTTGACCTTGTTTTTGTAGGCAGTCAGGCGCCAAAATAAACAAAAACAGAGTAAAGGTATACGTCGGAGGGTTGTGATGCGAAATGGTCAGCTGCAATAACATAGGGAGATGAGTGAGTGAGTCAAAATATTTGAGCGGCTCATAACAGCGAGGTATTGAGAGTCGATGTGGGTGAGGTAAGGTGAGTATGGAGCAGCACCGGAATGAAAGGGCATGGATAACAGGATATCCCCGAGAAAACCCGCTGATCAGCGGCATCGTCCGGCACGATTATTCCCACTTGAGAATATCCGGGAGCGACCCAGCCGGGGATTGAACCCGGTTCGCCTTGGCAAGAAGCGGGCAGTGTAACAGCTCAACCCCCGTGGCTCCTAGAGAGACGAGTTTTAATTGGATGGCAAATTATGACAAGAGTAGCTTATCAACCTGGTGTTTTAATGTTTATAAATTAATTCCGCTACGTTTCAGATCGCATACTAGTGGCTGTCACAAGTTTCGCATTCGTAGTCACACGAAAAAAAAAAAAAGAGAGAGAGAGAGAGAGAGAGAGAGAGAGAGAGAGAGAGAGAGAGAGAGAGAGAGAGAGAGAGAGAGTGTGTGTGTGTGTGTGTGCGCGCGTGTGTGCGTGTGCTTGTGTGTGAGAGAGAGAGACACACACACACAAAAAAAATACGGTTTCAATTTCTGTATAGAAATCAAGTGGGCTAGAACCATGTTCGTCAAGGGATGGAGGTTTTAATTTAATACACTAATTAATTATAATAATTTTCCAATTTTATTTACATTAATTGCAAACAAAGTTCTCTCAATTCAACATCTCGCATCTACTGTTTACAATTAATGACTTAAATACAATTTATTTACCTCAAAGAAATCAATGAAATTAAATAATCACAATCAGTCCCAATAGACAGTGTATCAACCTATTCAATCATTTTATAAATGAAATGTCCATATTTGACAGTTCGAATATTTACAATAAAATCCGCATTACATGTCCACTCAGTCCCACCTAAGTTCAATACATGTCCCACCAGTCCGCAGTGTTCTTGCTAGAGTTATCCGAGCACCCTCACGTACAGTAGCCTTCACTCGCTGGGTTTCACACCCTCCCTCTCGTCCATTCACACCACAAACACATCGGCCGCCGTCGTCCCGCAATCTCCTGTCGTCGTCAAACTAAACTTCGCTCGCGCACTTGCCAGATGGCCTTCGCCAAAGACTGCCTGCAGTCCCTCTGTGGATTGTATTTATAGGTTGTAGACCATCATCCAGAAATTTCGCTAATTCCCGAGTTGCGCTGGGTGTTCTGACGCCCAGAATATTCCTGCGCCTCCTGTCATCTTCTACAGGGGGGGGGGGGGGGGGGGGGGGGGGAGAGGTTGAGACGCAAGCAAGTCTCGCCGCAGTCAGTTACTCACGGGCTTTCCAGAGTCGGGGCAACCAGGCAGCGAGCGCGTCGTTCCAGGAGGAGTGGAGGATCGAGGTGGGTAACCTCCTCACAGCGCCGGACAGCCTCCCGGCGCCAGTAGCAGCGCGTAACAATCCGTTTAAATGAATCACTGAAGAAGTCAACCGGTTGCACGCCTACACGACGACTGACTGCTGTTGCGGTCGAAATACATACAAGTGTGTTACATGTAATATATTTGTTGGAGTCATCAGCCCTTCAAACTCGCGGTCAGCCGTTGCTTTATGCTTGCCCGTTACGTCCAGCTCACGAAAAAAAAATGAACACTATAAACCGTATAGTCTAGACACGGTTACTTTCAACTTCCCTGGAGTCCTACTGCTCAGTTCTACTCTCAGTCTATTCACCCACCTCCTTCAAACAAAACTTAACTAAGTCTACAGATAATTACACCACAGGGATAACAGACCGCATTTGTACGCACTCAGTTTAATAATATTTTGTGTGAGAACTATTTGTCATAAGTCATTACCTACGCACATATGTTCTTTCTGGTTTAATTCATATTAATGATAAATGAAATATTATAAATTATACACAAGATCTTAATAAAGTTGAACATAATAAAATATAAGATACTTTTATGTTAACATATATGTAAAACGTTTGTGATACATAGAATTTTAGGAAGCAACCGAACATATCTTCTATGGGGTGATTTCTCAAAGATTTGCTTCAAAAAGTGTGAGGAAATGGCGACAGACTGCGATGAGTGGAAGTTCTTGGCTGGATATTTGTCGAATTTTCTTCTTGCTGCACGTTTTGACTGAGACTCGCCATCATGTCACTATTGTTTGTTGACACTGGCCGAGATAAAGCAGAGAAGAAATCCGCTTCCGATCTACTCTCGCTACCTGTTCACCTCCAGAACAACGATCGTAAAATCTTGAGAACTATGGCAGCTCAAATCACTAACGCAGAGGTGTTTCGCTTCTGTCTCGTAACTTGTATATTTCTGGGTTACTAGCGCCGAGTTATGTTTTCTTCAAGTGGTAACACAATTTTTTTTCTTTGCATTTCTTTTGCTATGCGTTATTTAGTAATTGTGTAAACCTAATATGTGACGAGTTCTCAGAAACGTTACCTTAGGGAGAAAAACAGTTTTTCGGGTTTGGGCTGTTTTTGTCGACAGTTCTACGAGAAGTTCCATTAAACAAGTCGTACCCTTGTAGCGTGTTCAGTTCATATCTCGAAAACGATAGTCGTCGAAAATTCAACCGTTTTTTGAGCATCCTGAGATATTTACATTTTCTGAGAATGCCTCACGAATGAGTATACGTTAATTAACCAGATGTATCGGTACCGCAGATAAAGTGATGCAGCTGTGTTTTCGATCTTTTTTTTTCTTCGCAAAACTGAAGTGGTGACGAAGCTAGCGAAACCAAGATGGCGGGAGGCAGGCTGGACTTAAGACAGTGGCTCTTGGCAGCGATGTAGAGAGAGGCGTACACTAGTGGCCGGCATCGACCACTATCGACCTTCGAGTGCGATGACCCTCTTACGCCCAGCGGGGCGACCTGGTGTCACGCCAACCAACCATCCATACTCTCCCCCCCTACCTTCCTGAGACAGCTGGCAGTAGTTGGGCGAACTACGTCGTGAAGGAAGCAACATGGCCGACACACAGTTATAGATCGACACCACCTCTGTTCGCCATCTTGACGCTCACAGCCATGCTTCATTCTCTCCAAGCTACCAGCAGAGATCATTGACTGACCGACTAGCTCACGTGTTCCAACATCCTTTTGTAATTAAGGTCGTAGGATGTAGTCGTTTAAATTTTCGTTTGCAAACTCCAATGTGCATTTCAAAGTACGTATACTGGCAGCCTGCATGCAGTGTTACAATATACAAATATGAACAGTAACTTTCTTACAAGGGTTTATTTAAGTGTGATGGAGAGATTTAGGCTGCTCTTAGCAACGAGGTCTTGAGAGCCGATGAAGGTGAAACGAAGCGAGTATGGAGAAGAGGAGCGCCGGAATGAAGGGTGGGGAACGGGAAATCCCCGAGAAAACCCGTCGACCAGCATTAGTAAAGTGATCAGGTCCATGGCAATGTTATTATTTCATGTGGCGGAAGGATACATAATGTTACTATAGTAAAGTCGAAATGAGAAAATGTTCGCGCAGCTTTGCTGGAAGTAAAGTGCGGGAGATCGCGTAATGGAGGGCTCTCCAGAACACCTGCCGCTGGAGGGAGGTGACACTGCTAGCGCTATACATACTAAACTGATAACATCATTTTCTAGTATAGCTCTGTTAAATATGGGACTACGTGACTTATGTTTCTTCAACGGGTGATACGCACACGCAGAGCAGCTCTCGCCCAACCACACTTGGCCGCTGTCTGTACTGAACTGAACAACCTTCCACCCCCCAATCCCCCCCCCCCCACAATATTCATGCAGCGACAATGGAATCTCCCGACCTGCTCGACGCGTTTTATGCCCAGTTGCACCAACATCTTCCCCGATCCGAGATCGAATGATCCTAGTTCCGAACCAGTATTCAGTTTGACCGTGGTTCCAATGTAAAGGTGTTCCACCAACGAAATTTCATGATTCTGAATCTCCGATTCATCGATCTTGGTTCCACAGTGAGAGGTCGAGATTTGGTATGAGACAAATTCTGCTATTGGTTCGTAATGTATGACGTCATGGATAGAACAAGATATGCAATGTTTTATCTGTTTTAAGTGAATTATTGTTGTACGAATTTTACTCCATAATATTCAAGTGCATATAATGTTGTTTTAATTTCCCAAGAAAACAATCGAACGTCGTTCTATCTGTTGGCGTATTTTCAAAATACATTTGTTGACGATGGCTGCTGATCTCGTATCGAGATTTCGAACCGCCAATTTCGGCGGTTCGAAATGAACTTCATCTCGATCTCCACTCGAACTCTGAAATCGAATGGAGCAATAGTTTTCTGTGTCGATCTTAGATCCGATCTCGGATCGAGATTCAAACCACGAAGGTGCAACCGGATATTAAACTTCTGCGCAATATTTTCTAATTTGTATGTCACTATACAGAGTGTAGTGTAAAGTAAGAGGAGTAGTGGCGTGGTGGGTTAGCTGCTACAGCAGCACGCACACACGCACGTACGACTGCCTACTGGTCAGAGGACGAGGAAGTAGAAGCCTGCTCGTGTCTGCTAACACAGCTGCACGACACTAGCAGGGAACTACACACGCTCATCTTACAAGGTTACCTCTGCCGTCATACTGTTACAATTTCTCGAAGTCAGTGTGCTTGGTCAGGTCCTTTAAGAGATGGACATCTTAAATAAATGTATGAGTGAATAATAACAACTTAGTTTTACAAGCACAAAAAAATACTCTCGACTTAATATTTCTCAATTACAATTTACAATTGATATTTACATACTTGTCCATCACCTCACAGAAATTAATGCAATGAAATAACTCAAATCAGTGCGAATAAACAGTGTATCAAAACCTATCGAATTATTTTATAAATAATATATCCATATTTGACCGTTCTAATATTTACAATAAAGTACGTACAATATTATCGCACAAACACACCTTAATTCAGTCCATATTGCACTAGTCCGGAATGTTTTAAAGATCTCCGAGCATCCTCGTGCACCACTCTACTCGTCAGGTATTACAACCCTCTCTTTCATGTCCATACCACGCAACACACTGGTCCGCCGTCGTCTCACTCTCTCTGCTGATGTCCCTCGTTGCATCAAAGTTAGCCCAATTTCCGCACTTCAGCCAGATGGCATCCACAAAAGCTGCAAACCCTCCTCTGCGGTGTTATAGTGTCGCCGGCTCTGGCCCAAAAACGTCTTTACATATTGGGTTGCGCCGAGGAAGGAGATTACCAGAAAGTTCTGGCTCGTCCTCACAAGTTGTCGACTCCTCCAGCAGGAGGGGGGAGGGGCTATAACACCAGCCAGGTCAGCTGTCAATTATTCCCCAGGCAGCGGGGTGACCTAGGGTGTGCAGGTCTGCCTAGGGAGGGTCAAGGCGGCGTTGAGTCTCACCCCACAGCACTGAGACATCGCGTAACCACGATATCTGCGTCCAGTGCGGCAGACTGCACGTAACACTATGTTAATTCACACACTCTACCGCCACCGTTCAATATTAAACACCCAGATGTGCTAACACAAACAAGTCTTGCAATTATGAGTACACACTACACAACTTTTTATTTTATGTCGGTTACTTCATTTTACACTTCAATACAGCTATGTAGTCCTATATGTCGTTCACTACCCTGGCCTTGGGTGTGCTAAACATATCGTGCAACTGTAAAAGTAATACTTGAAAATCTTTATTTCCAAGTAAAACAAACATGCACTTAAAATCATCAAGACATTGCAAACAACGACTAGCAACTTTATTATAATTGCAAAATTATCATGTTTAACCTATGCGATATAAAATGGAATGTGACATCTCGCAAATATTTTGCGTAATTGTTTCGTGGTAGATTACTAGATGTTTGAGTAGGAACATTTACTTTAAAACAGTTTTTTCTTCAATATGTTACATTGCTCAATTTGCGAACATAGTTTCAAGTTGATAAATTTGATTTCCAGTAGAATTTACTGTCGTACTGTGGTTACTGCGATCGAGAACCTATACTTGCTTCGCCATTAATGAAGCACCATTGAAAGATTATTGCTTGCAAATGACTATCACCGTAGATGTAACACTACTTCGTGTACACTCAGTCAAACTGCCAGCAAGTTAGGAAGTGTGGTTACCTGCCTTAGCATATTATTTAAAGCGTAATTAATCATTTGATTGCCAGTAATTTTGTTTTACCTCATATTTACTAATTTACTATATAGGCAGAATTTATGATATAGTAAAATACACATGCTCAACGTTATCAAAATTTGGGTTTGTAGTATACGAATAAAAATTTCCTTCGAAGTGTTAACTTTCTGAATCCTGGAAGTATACATAATTCACAGAAAAATTAATTACCACCGCTGTGTGACATTTTTGTCACACTGGGTGTAAAACTGGTGGCTGCGCTGATAGGCAATGCGTGTGTGTTGGGTTCGCTGGACTGTCTATGCGCGCAGGTAATTGAGGTATGCGCTATGTGGTTGATGTGCGTGCTGTATGGTGCTGCAGTCTAGCGGTGGTCTAGAGGGGGGAGTCGGTGCCTGATATTGATCGCGATGTGACATGCATGGCGAAAGCCAGTGGCTGCTTACAGGCAGTGTGTCGTGGACAGTGGTATTGATCGGGATGTAGACACATGTTGCAGTGTGAAGCAGCTGTGAGACGATCGAGCGGCGCTGGCAGAGTATTGATCGGCAACTGCATGCAGCAGGCGAGCTCATGCACCTGTTGCATGGTCGAGTGTGAACGCCGTCGTATGGGTCGCAGTATATTTTGTTTCGTGTTGAGAGAATTGACTTTCCGTGGATGGCTGCTGCACAACAAGAAGTAACGCTAAGCTATCAGCAATTATGTACTTAGGGAATTGCTTGTACAATATAACTTAATATAGTGTTTATCGAGCATGTGGGTCATCCTCGACACTGTTATAGTTATTCGGTGAACTGTATTTTGTGAAACTAAATATACTGCTGATACATCTTTAAGAAGTAATGGATATTATTAAAGGGCTCAAATGAGGATAATTAATTTGTTGTCGTGCTCCAACGACTTGTGATTGTGGGACAACAAACGCGTTCTGCGCCAAACCATGAGTGTGTGTGGCAGGTGATACGCACCATGGGAGGCGCCGAATGTTTCTATGTGTTAACTGTGCAACACTATGGTTGTGATGTTCTTGCTTCAGCCATGGCTATTCCTGCGAAGGGGCCTAGCTGACGTCCTGTCAATCGCCGAAATCGACCTGGAGGGAGGAAGCTCGATGTAATGTGACTGAGGTTCCACCACGATGTAAACTGATGTTTTAAGAATACTTTTGTTTCAGTGAGAATGCCGAATGGTCTGCTACCTGCTAGGCAGGAGTGTGTGGCGCCAAAAAGAGACAAATATGAAGGCCTATCAATTATAGATAGCGTGCCGATAAAGAGTGTGCCACCTCCATATAGAGGGCATGCAAGGCATGGTCTCAAGGTGTGGGTGGGGGTGCCGCGGAGTAGGGGCTTGACCCGGGTATATATATGGGGGACGCGCTGTGCTGGCCACGCCGGCGAGCAGGAACTAAGGACGAGTGGATCCGCCTGCGGTTAGAACTTGGAGATACGACCTGAGGCCAAGATGATGTGGGATTCAGAAAAATCGTGCAGTGTAGAAGAGGAACTTAAACTAAGAATGCCTAGTAATATGGACTTGGTTTTCTGCATCAGAATGCCGGACTTGGAAGAATTTTCTTGTAGTGCGATAATGGAACTTTGAAATATTTGGCAAAGTGTTGAAGAGGAACTAAGAATATTTCGCGAAGGAGCTGCTGAGGTACTTAGAATAGTTCGCGAGTGTGTTGAAGAGGGACTCTGTAAGAGTTTGGTGATGGCCAAAGAGATAGCTTATGTATGGGGTCAGTGAACAGTTGTGATTGGAGACGGACTTTTGATTATTTTTGCTAGGGAATTGGAATGGACTGCTGGGGCAAACTCGATGACCGTGTTTTTCGGCGATACCGGGACGCAGTTTTCCTTGTTCAGCAGATGTCGAGGTGAGTGGATGCCCGCGGCTGATCGAAGGGGGAAGAGTTGAACAATGGCTCGAGAAAGACTGGAACCAGGAACTTGGGAATTGTTGGAAAGTGGTGTGTGGGGCCCAGAAATATTTTGAGAAAAGGAGATTGTTTGAGGGAGTATGGTAAATATAATAAAAGAAAAGAAAAAACTCTTGAAGAGGGATTGGTGTGTGGTGGAGAGAGAGTGAGTGTGAGCGGCAAGGCCAGTGCACTACCCCTCCCCCTCTCCGCCATAAGGTGGAGATGGGTAAGGAAAATATCCTTAGGCATGTGGTCTTGAGTGATGATGTGGTGGTTGGATGTGGTACATGATGGACATGTGGGAGTTCCAAGTTATCCCTTTTCAAGAGTGTAGAAGGGGGGGGGGGAGAGAGAGAGAGAGGAGAGAGAGAGAGAGAGAGAGAGGAGAGGAGAGAGAGAGAGAGAGAGAGAGAGAGAGAGAGAGGAGAGAGAAGGAGTAAGCACTTGTTTGAAACCATTTTTCTCGCTCATTGAGGTTAATGATTTTTGCGAAGTGGGTGTGTTTCTTCAGCCTAGAGTTGAGGGTTATTTTTGTTATTGCTTCTGGTTGTGTAAAATATAGGTGATTTTGGTGTTGTTTTAGTATGTTTCGTCGCCCAATTATATTTGGTACCAAAACGGTGTATAATCAAAAGGGATTTTTACTGGGTATTTTGTTTTCCGTTTTTAAAAGAGGGGTTTTGATTTATATGTGTTGAGGTGTTTTTAAATAAGCAAATTTTGATAAGCCTTGGTTAAAAGGAGAAAAATTGTCTAGACATTGTAGGTGTCGGTAAATAATAAAAACGGTACTTTGGTAATTTCTATAAATCGTAGCGTTTGGTTTGGAGGAATTGTGAGCGAAGAAGTATGTAACAAATGTTATTATTGTAATATTTAAAGGAAGTTTTAGGTACTGAAGGGAGTTTGGGGATAAAACGGCGAACAGTAAGATTTGTATGAGAAACTGCTTCAAGGTAACCTGCATTATTTATATTATCTGCCTAACTGCAGCGTGTTGATACCACACTTGTTTCAATTGACTGTAATAACTGTATTAAGGATTTATCATAAATAGTAGCAGGGATATAATGTCCACACTAGACACAGCAAGTCACTACAGTTAACATGAGTTAGTGTATTACAGATGTTTTTATTATGACTGGTGGGTCGTGTCTGTTTCAAGTAGTACACAAAGGAGGTATTTGGAGCAGCTACAGAAATGCCTGTTTGTTGCAACTGTTAGTACTCATATAAATTGTGTAAATGTGTAATCATTTATATTTCGAGTGTCTGACACATTCTAAGGCACTGGCCTCGTAGGCAGAATCAAATGCGAACCATGCTCCTCAACTGGCAGTAGGTTTTTTTTTTTACAGTCAATGTGTACGACTGTGAGAGTACTTAAACCGTGTAAAATTAATGTGTATGTTATTTTAATAATACTATGGGATGATTTCGGGCAACAGAACTTACGCATTTCTTATTATATTTTTGGCTAACACATATAAATACTTAATGATTGAGTTAGTGTCTTTGACTATGATATTTCGTTTGATGTTCAATGAAAGTCATTAACTTATGGTGATCATATCCCTTATCATTGTGGATCAACGGAATTTACATTATGGGTTTTCTGTTCGGTGGAATACCATATTGAAAGACATCCTGAGTATTATTCGCACCATTGAATTATGTTTATCATGTGTGGTATAACTGTAAATGGCAATCAATCCTAAACTTACTGCACGCAATTATTTGTTGCAAATTATGTCAAGAACAATGGTGCATCTCTAGTGATGGTGAAATTTCTTAGCAGTTGGGCAGTAATTTTATGTAACATGTTTATAGAGTCTATATAATATTTGGTTACCAATACACAGATCTGTAAGGTCCCACACTGGGTGTAAGGAAGGTGGCATTATTTTTGTAGGCTTTGTACTTCTAGCTGATCAAATATAATGATATTTAACTTTGGAATCTGCTTTAATTTCTGCATAACCCTTGTACACTGTTAATTCAGTTTATGGCACCGAATAACCAAAAATCGATGTATCACCAAACTGGCCAAACTAACATCTTATGCCAGCAGCTACAGGCCATTACAACTGATATTATTTATCAAGCCTCATTGAAGGAAGTACAGTACGAAACTACGTTGGGATTTATTCATTTCGGCAGAGGTATTTGAGTGGCAGAGTTGACGGCAGCTAGACAGATGAAGGAAGACATTCTAGGGTAAAATAAGAGCGACAGCTTGAAGTGTATTGGTGGAGGAGGATCTCGTTACCAGGAGGCGACAAAGTGAGCAGTGTGTGTTCAGCTGCTGCAAGCCAACTGAGACAACAATGCACAGCAGCACCTCATCCTCCCCCCCCCCCCAATTGAGCCCACACACACTGACGGATCCACAGAGAGGGCACACTGGAGGCATACCCCACCTCCCGAACCCTCCGCCAGCCCGCAACAGCACAAAATTAACTGCAAATATATATCGTGCCCAATTACCACATGCTTCACTGTATACACACACAAAATACTTTGATGTGGCTACCAAATGTTTTGTTGTTATGCAGACTGCCATACAAGATTATTTTTAGCTACCACTAATTAAATTTTTAGTGCCCACAGAAGTTTAATGGTGGCGATTAAACAGTCCGTTAATCACAAAAAGAAAAATGGGCAGAGTGAAATACTACAAAAGATATTGCGGCCGCCTCGCTATTTTTTTGTACAATCTTGATGGGGATTGGAGAAATAATGTTTTGTGTTTTAATAACTGTACACTTGCTCTGTACCATCACTTTTTATGGGCGAAATTCCTCTAATAATTCTCTTTTTTTTTTCATAGGTGGTTTTATTAGAATATCAGAAGTCATCCACATTGTATGTCACATCACATTGATAGTAGGTGTTTTTTTTTTTTTTTTTTTTTTTTGGCTGACGGGGAGACGTCAAATCACTTTTTGTCTCTCGAAATAAGTACTACAGTGATATCAGCTTCTTTTTGAAATATAAATGTTACTTAGATGAATAACCATTTGCATTAAAAAAAGAAAATTGACATGTAACCTACGGTAAATTTCTTAAAATGTAGAATACTGCGTTTACGGTGTATATTTTAAAGTATATTAGCCAAACAATACCACTATCATTGAAAACGTATATTTGAGGGCGTTGCATTGTTCACGCGGACTAGAGGATCTCTTGCCCCTATCTCTTCAGAAAAGTTTGAGGCACGACCCTTAAATGCTTGGTCTGGGTCCGTATCTACTTCCATAGCAGTGCCTCCTCAACATCCCCATATTGCCTCGTCATGTACATGGCAGAACTACCCCCAACTGGTGTCTTACCTAAAGCTCGCCTCCCCCCCCCCCCCAGGTAGTTATACCGAGATGCAGTTTTTCTGGAAAAAGTGACTAGAAAACTGCGTGTTAGGGCCTTGCCACTCGCGCTGAAGCACAATCGCAGAGATGAAGGCCAAGCACGACCAAACATCCGAAGCCGTAGTGTGCCGCGTTGATCAGTGGGTCCGCTTTCGTCGTGGTGTGTTCGGTGTAGGGAACTGCATCGCAGATCACGTTCTCCACCAACACTTTAGAAGTAAGTACAACGAATATCCCTCGTAGATGCGCTTCACTCTGCCCACTTGTGATTGGCACGGCCTAGATGTAGTCGCACAGCATCTCCCTGTGGCTCCACCTTTCCACATACATTCCCTCTCTAGCTACGTGCAGTCATGCTGACACCGCAACTGCATCCTAACATACGCGTTAATCAGGAGTGGAGCAGAGAGACTTCTAGCATCGAGGTCTTGAGAGCCGATGAAGGTGAGGCGAGGAACGAAAGGGCGGGGGAAACTGAGATCCGCTAGAAAAACCACCGAGTGGCATCGTCCGGCACGTGCGGAAATCCGGGAGCGAACTCGTCGGGAATCGAACACTGTTTAGCTTGGTGGGAGGCGAGCAACGTAACCGCTGTGCCCTATTAGTACTGACGACTATCAGGATAATTGTGGAGTTACATTTGTTGAGACACTTGGAAAATACACGTCAACCAACAGCCACAAATATGGGATGCCGTGCAGATTTACGCCGCTCTACATCCAGGAACGCGATGTAAGGGCCACGCACATTTTCCTACTTAATACTTATTTACCAGGGTCCAATGTTGTACATTTAGACGCAACTCTTAGTTGTCATCATGTAGTATCCCGTCTGACTGTCATTGTGATGTCTCAAACGTTTGAAAACAATGCGGTCTCTGTTCTAAATCTAATTATCTGTTAGCGGTTTTTTTTTCTCCTGATTACTGAAGTGTGTCCTGCGTCACACATTAGGTTATTGTAGTACATTTTCAATTATAAACGGTATTTATTCTTTAAAACATTTCTGAATTAACATTTTTTTAAAGAAATTTACTTCGCTCTATGATAGAGGTTTTCTGGTGGTCTTTGTTTATTTTGAAGAGAGAGAGAGAGAGAGAGAGAGAGAGAGAGAGAGAGTGAGAGATAGAGAGAGAGAGAGCTAGAGAGAGAGATAGAGAGAGATATAGAGAGAGATATAGAGAGAGAGAGATAGAGAGAGATATAGAGAGAGAGAGATAGAGAGAGAGAGAGAGCGAGAGAGCGAGAGAGCGAGAGAGAGAGAGAGTAGAGAACGATACCCATGACCGAGTACATCGTCTGTATCGTATCAATAGTGAAAAATAAAATAAAATTCTTAAATATACTCGAAACACAGTTTGTGTGTGCAGCAGTATTAAATAAACCTCAATACGTCTGGCAGTTTCCTTCGACTGGCAGACGTATTGACCTCTCACTGGACTGTCTCTATATGCTTACGGCAAGAAGGCGCTCGAGAGTCTGCGATATACTGAGTTAAGGAATACAGTATTACCTCGTTAAGATAGTAACCGTCTTTACATGAAAAAAAAAAATTACAGAATATAGTTATACGTATATCTAAAGCAAATAAGTTAAGTGTGAAGAGGCCCTTCACGTTCGCTTCGCTCACACTTTGGGAAACAAAAGAGTGGCGCAGATCTGCGTGAAAACACTTTCTCCTGCAACTAGGTTAATGTATGTATGTATGTATGTATATATATATGTATGCGTGTGCACTCCCGTTTACTGTGTTGAACGGTTTATTGCCATGTTTACCGAATACGTTGGTACGTGGCTATTGCGTCCTTAGTAACACACGCCCGCCTCTCTTCGAGACATTGTGTTTCCTCATGTGACATAATAATACAGTCACCGCTTACTGTACTCACGAAAATGAACCAATGCACACACGTGCTGTGTTGTAGCGGTTCTCTATTTTAGCGCCGCTGATTGGTGCAGGCTGACAATGGCTTCGATAGTTCAGCTAACAGACGAGGCGGCTTAACGAGTGCGTTCACAGCACGGGGGTTGGCTACACACGAGACTGTTATTGTACAGCCGAGGAGATGTTTAGTGAGATGTGATGGGTAGTACTGTGGTGCGGGTTGCATAGGGACCGGACAAACAGCCGAGGAGATGTTTAGTGAGATGTGATGGGTAGTACTGTGTTGCGGGTTGCATAGGGACCGGACAAACAGGCGCGGGCGTCTCGCCCGGTATAACAAAATGCAAAGCCCAATCAAACTACTACCAATTGTACAACCACAAAAAAATTATGGGAACATTTACTACACTTATATGTGGCTGATACAATATGTTGGCAGCGATAAGCAATTAATGCATGGAAACGCGTTCGACGGGATACCGACAGGAAACATACATTTGGTGCGTGGATTAGGTGTGGGTAAAATACCCTGCACAAATTTACAACTATACGTAACCGAAATTAGTTTTTACCCCAATAGTGTACCTTGCCGAAAATATTTTGTATGAAATACCCCTCGAGAACTATTTGTAATGCAGTCGCAACAAAATGATTTCTTATTGGCTACAATGGTTTACAACGGTTTAATGGTGGAAACTGAAAAATTGTTTTCATTGGAAAGAAAATCTTGGCAATGTGAATACCGACAAAAAAAAAGTCTATGACTGCCATTATAATTTTCTCCAATGTACAGGCATGTGTCCTAACAGACCGTTTGACGGACACAGAACGAATCGGCGATGAAAACTACACTCACGTGGAACAAAACACCGCTTACTGCCAACAGTAATCTCTGGCATTACTGCCAACAGTAATCTCTGGCATTCAGTGCTCGTACCGATCTTACACACCTAAAGCAACCACTTCATTTCGCTTCGCTTTTGTTCCCAACATGTTGGCATAAATATACACGGCGGATCGTGTAAACAGTGCTTTACAACTGCAAAAATATCCATTTCTTTTTTATATTGCCCACGGTCAGCTTCGCAGAAGCCAAATATACAATTTCATAGTCCCCAGATCTATACTTGAGAAAAGCCCTCACCCTACTTAAGTAGTATAATTTGGAGAAGTCGTGCATAAGGGGCAGGAGTCAACAGCCCGCCATGTAGTGACGTCACCCAACCACCATGTTGGATCTACATGACCTTGACCCGTGGCCGTGACCTTTAATGACTAATAAACCAAAAATATATTGCAGAAAAAGTGTAAAATTCCTTTAAAAAATCATTAAAAATTAAAGATATTTATAAAAATAATTTTAATAAATATAAAAAAAATAAAGAAGTCCATGTAGTAGGTCCGGGGTTCGACGACAGGTGGATCGACTAAGCTCCCGACATAACCGACCCCCACCAGGATGACCAGTGTACAACTCGTCAGCTACGTTAGGTGTTTATGACCTTGATCTTCAACCTTGACCTTGAATAACCTTGAAGCCGAAAAATACTTTTAAAAAAGTTCCTAAAAATAAAAACATAGATAAATTTATTTAAAAAATTATTAAAAATTTATTTAGAAAACTTACATTTTCATAGGTTCCTCCACCACCGCCCTTTACAATTTTTTTGTTATTTAATCGGTCAATTACTCGTCTTCACTAACTAGTCGGGATGCCTCCGCCTCCTCCGCACTCTCTTCCCATCGCATGCAAACATCTTGTTTTTCCATTTCGCCATTTGTTTTTTTCCTAACGCCTAGGTAGCGCTATTTTCACGATTTACCCACCAGGCGAGCTGAAGATTTAGCCACCGGGTGGTTGCCATATTTGTTTATGTTTGTATAGTATAGGTGGTGCTGTCGGCACCCTCCATATTGGATTATAATTTCAACACACAGGGGGAGTTAATTTGTCGATTTCAACACTAGGCTAGTTGCCGATTCAGCCGCCAGGCGAGCTGTAGAAACTCGTATTTTTATAGGCATAGGAAAATCTGTAATTTTCATCCTATTTACAATTTTTTTTTCCAACTAGCAGTATACCTTCATGCATGATGCGGGATTTTGACTACCTGCATCATTTATTTAAACTATATGTTTACAAATATTTTTAGTTGTTCAATTTTAAAAAAGATTTTTTTTTACTTAATTATATTATCCTTCACACAAAACAGAATTTTAATTAAATTGATTTTATTTCTGTGCCTTCTAAATTTTAATTTTATTCTGGCAAATTGAGTAAACATAAAATAAAACAATTTTATTCACAGGCATAATTTAGTAAATTAATATAGTCGTTCATATCTTCGAAAAAATATTACAATATTGTTCGGTATATATGCATCTCAATATGTGCAACTTTATTATAGCTTAAAGCGTTTTATTTATCTACCTATTCGCACTTGTGTTGTCCTTGTGCGAAAATATCGTGACATTACACCGACACACTGTGATGGGCGGGTTATGTATGTAATTATACTCTCAAGGACGTATACCGAGGTGGCAAGAGACCTGCTTGCAGCAAACCTGGTAGCCAGGTACTGATGATAAATCCACTTCACCTTTGCATGTACTTGCATGTATAAGTAAATAGTCAGTACAGTTGAACTGCTTATCGCACCTGACACACAATTAACATGCGGCAGGGTTTCATGGCACTATGAAAGCTATCATGGCACCGTACACCGCAGCCGAAAGCAAATTTCTTACCACAAAAGTGACACATGACGACATAGTGGTTCAGGCAAAGACTCGGACAGGCCTGTTGGAGATGTAGGAGCTGGAGCTAAAGAAGCAGGTAACATTGGCATTGGTGTTCTAGGTATCTCGGCCAAAGAGTTTGATGGCTCCATTGACGACTTCGTAGGCGTCACAGCTGAAGAACTCGATGGTACTGTACCATCTGTAGATGATAGTGCTTCACTGGTGAGAGCAGATGCTGCTAGTGATGTAGACATCACAGCTGAAGAAGTCAATGGCGCTAGTAAAACAAGAGACATCTCACTCGAAGAGAAATCGATGACGAGAAACCATTGGCGGGCAATATCCACTCCACTGTCACGTGACTGGCCATGTATTACCTGGCGATGAAGCCAACTGAGAAGATCCACCTTTCTCATTAGCCGTTGTCAAACTAAGCTTCTCATCTGACCCCCCCCCCCCCCAATTCTTATAATATACGCGTATGCAAGACCTATGACGTCATATTGACTTCAAACCAATCGTATTACACCATTAATACATAGTTCGGACATACCAGCCCATCAGCGAATTGCCATGTGAGGCAGCTGGCCAATCGCATGCTGGCAGGCTTTATGTGCTTATCATTATTATATGCATATACGAACCACACAGGCGGGGCGGGGCGGGGCGGGGCGGGGCGGGGCGGGGCGGGGCGGGTCGGGTCAGGCCAGGCCAGGCCAGGCCAGGCCAGTCCGTCAGACCCTGTGGAAACTGCTCCAGTCGAAGACATTTACTCACAAGTAAGACCCGGCGACGAGGAAACTAACCCGGAACACAACTGCCCGATGTGTTTAGACCTCGAAGTTTTCAATGGCTTTGTCAAAAGTTATTGAAAAAAAATTCTGTGTGTGCATGCGAACTTAATTTTTATAACATGCATTTGTATGGAATATATTACAATATTCAAGTATTATCGACTCCTAGGAATGTGCGAGAGCTGCTTCCAGTGGGTGATATCTTTGGAACTGTTTTAATGGCTCGTGGACTGTTCGAAAAATTCAGGTTTTTAAAAAAATTCTTCTGATAAGAAAACAAAGTAATTTACATTTGTAATTTCAAGACTTTTTAAAATTTATATGCTGTAATTATTCCTACCTTCAGTATAAATACTGGGAGTAATTTTTATTTTATTTTATTGTTCCTAGTTTGCTTGGCGCAATAACTACAGTTCTGCTAACAACTTCGTTGCAAGACAAACGTACTTAGAGCTACACGGTCTACACACGTTATTAAATATTAAACACCACCCGTTTGGGGCTCCTGAAAGTTAGTTGTGTGGCTAACTTACCTTTATTAACCAGAAACTCACACAAGTTATTCATATAATGACAGCATTGAAATCACCAGAACGGGAGATGTGACACAGAAGTTAGTTTGAAATAAATTTTGGAAATCATATGTGAAATATTACCCCTAAATATAATTTGTTTTTACGTACTTAAAAAATATGTTACATTCTAAGAGAATTTGAAATATATTCCTAGGTACAATCAAAAGTAAATAAAGATACTGATAAAATTATTTCCTTTGCGATCAAAAATACAGCTATAGTAGCAAATATAAAGTAGAATTCTAACAACTTATTTTGATCACGTTAATATATTAATGTAAATTCCGAATATTAAGCACATGCTTGTTTTTAACGATAGCTAAAAAAAAAAAAAAAAAAAAAAAAAAAAAAATTAATGACGTTTATGTATTAAGAAGCCCTGTTATTCTGAAAAGAGATGTGTATTATGACGTTTATGTATTAAGAACCTCTGTTATTCTGAAAAGAGATGTGTATTAAGACGTTTATGTATTAAGAACCTCTGTTATTCTGAAAAGCTGCCACACTTGTATATGTACTGGAAGAGAGTTATCACTCCAAATTTACAGATTACTCTCTCAAATATGTCTGTGTGTACGTGTATGTATGTATGTATGTATGTATGTATGTATGTATGTATGTATGTATGTATGTGTATGTGTGTGTATATATATATATATATATATATATATATATATATATATATATATATATATATATATATATATCTGGCGAAAATACTCTTCTTTTATGAGAATACTGCCATACTGCATAATAACCGTCACGCTTGTTTAACCATTACTGAAAGCAGTTCTTTATTTAAACATAAAATGTCAACACGCGTTTTATAAGGATAAAGCTACACGAGTATAGTCAGTGGTACACATATCGTATGACAAAGGTTTTGGATACCTAATGCCCACGTATCATGCTCATACGAACTAACTCTCTTCAAGTACTAAAAAAGCGTTATTAAAATGCATACTCACTGCCTGAAAGATCCCCATTTCCGGTTAGGCAAGTTGTCCTGGTGGCTGGAAAAGAGAAAAAAAAATTATCGTTCGACGGGGAGCTGCAATTACAGAACATTTTTCAAAACAGCATTGCAAAGGAAGTCATGTGTTTTCATTACCTTAGATTCGCCTCAGTGCAAGCACAACCAAGGAGAAGAAAAACAACGTTAGTCTCTCACATACGACAGACTTAGAAAGGATCATATGGACTATAAACTACAGGTGGAGAAAAACAACACACAGAAACACAAGTGCTTTGTACGTCGTGTCTTTGAGGAAACATTTCTCTTTCTCAAACAGTGGACGTTATAAAACACAACATTTATACTGCAACTGATCAGACATTACCAATACAATTATTAACCGTACTTTCCTCTACATATATATGAAGTATGCCCCACTCTGCCATTCATTGAAATAAAAGATAAATATTTATAGTACCATAATTTTGAAAGTAAGTGTGTGTCCAACTTAAAACACACCAATTTACTTAGAGTAGTTTGGTAGTACTTGTTAGCCAAAATTTGGTGTAAATCGGATGATTGCTTCTCGAGATGTCACAAAAGTGAAACTATCTTACAAAATGATGGGGAAAAAGAGGCTCTGCGTAGACACATTTGATGATTGTAATATTGTTGGGCTGTTCGTAAAACATGGACTACTACCAGCACACATAGTTTAGTTAAACGTCACTACATGGTTTCATTGATATAGTAAAACATGGACTACTACCAGCACACATAGTTTAGTTAAACGTCACTACATGGTTTCATTGATATAGTAAAACAGTGCAAACTGGTCATTTGGCCGCCATTTCAAATATCAACATCTGACTCACTTGAAAAATATTACTTTACATGGCGCACCGCAGTATTCTTTGTTTGCGAAGATTGGTACGACTGTTTACTGTTTCCTGAAGAATTATTTTTACTATGTTGCTATCTTACAACATGGCGGACAAAAGAGGCTATATATTAGGGCATGTGGTGTTTGTGGTCGATACTTTCAGTATGGTATATATACAAAATTACCGTAAAATACTTCAATGGTCATCATATCGAATACAAGATTTTGTTCATTTATCTTCACGTGGCATAATACTATCGTGTTAGATAACTGCCAGCATACAAAGTTTGTTTGGAATTTGTGACATCAAATCACAGATATAGTGCACTAAATAAAATGTTAAAAAATTAATGCCTGTCCCACTTAAAACATATCATGTTGTGTTATAGTATTTCTTGTTTGCCAAATTTGGTAGGAACAGATCCATTGTTCCCGATACAAGATAATGAACTTTATTTTTCACGTGGTGCTATCTTACAAAATGCAGGACAGAAGAGGTTGTGTATCAGCATATTCAATGGTTATGGTTGATACTTCACAGCATACCAAGTTTGGTCGAAAGTGGTTAAACGTTTTGGTACATTAAACCAAGTAACATAGAATATTTATGTGGCCGCCACATTGAAAACAATTGTTGTCCATTTAAGTTTTAAACAGTTAAATGGCCTACCATAGCATTAGTTGTAAACAGTTACATGGCCTACCATAGCATTAGTTGTAAACAGTTACATGGCCTACCATAGCATTAGTTGTAAACAGTTACATGGCCTACCATAGCATTAGTTGTAAACAGTTACATGGCCTACCATAGCATTAGTTGTAAACAGTTACATGGCCTACCATAGCATTAGTTGTAAACAGTTACATGGCCTACCATAGCATTAGTTGTAAACAGTTACATGGCCTACCATAGCATTAGTTGTAAACAGTTACATGGCCTACCATAGCATTAGTTGTAAACAGTTACATGGCCTACCATAGCATTAGTTGTAAACAGTTACATGGCCTACCATAGCATTAGTTGTAAACAGTTAAATGGCCTACCATAGCATTAGTTGTAAACAGTTAAATGGCCTACCATAGCATTAGTTACCTGCGAGATTTGGCTGGAACCTTATGGGTGGTTCGCGAGATATTATTTAAAAGCTTACTTTTCTGATGTAGTGGCATCTTTTAAAAATTACGGACCAATATCAATATATATCTCCCGACATTAAATAAAAAGACATAATAAACTGTCAGAATACGAAATCCTGTCTAAAATTGTTAATAATTCCAATATATAAATGGCGCCCTAAATATTAAAAAGCCCACCATTTTTAAAACAAGCAAAAAGAGTGATAGAAAACTATAAACGTTGGATACCTTCATTGAGTATAATAAATGCGCCGAATTTGTTGAAATTTGGCAAACGGGTTCAAAAATTATGTGGGACAGGTGGTTGGAGGGGGAGGGGGGGGGGGTTGGAGATACATCCTAGACACATATTTGCATGATTGCATAAACCTATCTTTTCGAGGATAGTGGCCTAAAAATGAGTAATCCGTAAGCAATTCTTCAACATTAGCCAAACGTAATAAAGTATGTGTTAGTCAATTTCGTTATGTGTATACAACTATTACACTCATGGACAGTTTAATTGAGCACACCTGCGAAATGGCGAATGGAACAGTAGCTATCGAGGAGTGACTAGGATGTCATAAGACCTTCCACTGACCGTCCAACACAACGTGGAGAAGAGAGCGAGTGAAGAGATTTGGGTTGCTCTTAAGAGCATGGCCTTGAGAGCCGATGAGGGTGAGACGAGGTGAGAATGGAGCAGCGCAGGAATGAAAGGGCGGGAGAAACCCGCCGACCAGCGGCATCGTCCGCCACGATTCCTACATGCGAAAATCCGGGGGTGACCCGGCCGGAAATCGAACCCGGTTCGCCTTGGTGAGAGACGAGTAGTCTAGACACTACACCACCGCGGCCTCCGAGAAAGAGAAAGGCGATAGATATTCCCTATAAAAAGCGAGGTTGCAAGTTTTTCGTCGGCAGCATAGGGAGTACTTACGTTAAGAGAGATTGCGAACTGAGGTCAAGGTCTCTCTGACAAGCTAGAGAGCTGTGCGACTACAGCCTGTGTTAAGGCTCCTATGTACTAAAACATTTTCTGTGAAATCATTGTTAGCGCCTAACCGCGTGTCTCGGTAAATACAAATTCTAGAAATACGAAGTTTTGCCAGAAAGGAAAATAAGCTATTGTCTATATTGCCATATTTTTACTTATATCATATAAAGTGGATTAATGGAGAAAAAATTGTGAAAGTCGTCAAATATAGCATTTTTAAAGCTTGCCTATGAAGTTTCTTTAAGCGGTAGGAGAAAAGTACGATTATACGCTGGTGGTTTGATCCGTGTACTTTCATCGCGTGTAATAAAACCCCACAGTTACAGATCTAGTTTACACAGTACAGCGTCAGGACGGAAACATTGCACGCCTTGCGCTTAGGAGCGATGAGGCGCTAGGCGTGCGTGTTAGTGTCGCCCGTATCGCTCCCTCGCTTCTTAACGACCTTGGAAGCGCGACACACAGTGTACGGTAAATGACTGAGAAGCGAGTGTTGATCGCGAACAACGGCCGCTGGAACTGAGTAATTTCTCAGTGAAGAGTTTACAAACAGGCAGATTCATGAAATAAACAGAAAGCGCAAAAAATAATTTAAGTTTTCACAAATGGTTACAGAACACTGAAGTTAAGATATGGAACTACTTTTCCTCCATCGTTACCAACTTCACCGGGTGTGTCACTCAGGGCGCCCGTTAAAATATATGCAGGTAGGAGCAGTGACTTTTTTCTAAGGTTGATTTCAAAAGTGTACACTTAATCGTTAACAGCCTTTACCTGCTCGTGTTGCGTGGCTTTGTTAATACTGGACCACCTAATACCGTCTACAGACTGTTGGGGCTAGCCGAGGCATAACCTTTCTAGACAATAGAAGTTGCAATAATGAATAGTCTATGTCACTGATACTGGAGTGTGAGTTGAGTTGAGTTGCACGACTGGAATGGATGTCGCAAGGTAACATAGCAGTGCCTTGTGCGTAGAGGCGATCAGACCTCTGCTGCGCGTGGCAGTGTCGCCCTTATCACCCCCAAGCTTCTATACCTCGAAGGCGGAAAAATGCTCCAACTAAGCGGGAACCTTAAGAGACTAACACTGCGCTGATTAGATATGTAACAGTGACACTTTATTGCATGAGATGAAGAACGCTCACAGACTAAACTACGCCCGTATAATGGTATTTTCCTCTTACTACTTTAGGAAACTGCATATGCAAGCTTTAAAAATGCGATATTTGACCATTTTCACGATTTATTTTTCCATGAATACTCATATATATGTCCCTATATGTTTACTTTTATCATTTCTTTTACAGGGAAACGCGTTTTCGCGCAAACGATTGCAATAAAAATGTTTCAGTACATAGTCCTCTTAAGGGTGATCAGGACACTTACATCAAAGGTCTCATAGCCTTTATGTGTAAGACACTGATCTGGCATTCAGTCTTCCCGTTGATAAAATGCCTCTACGACAAATTCACAGGCAACCACATCAGTTGGCGATATAATGAATGTAGAGTTGTGACGTAAGTCTATATATAACTTTCAAAATTCTGTACTGTAACGTTCATACCTAACAATGATCGCGAAAACACCCATTTCGGCAAATAAACGTAAATAATACTTTAGAGAAAAATGGACAAATTATAAATTGTATACACACGTGTAGTATTTCTTAAAAGCTATAAGTGGACTTTCCTCGGGCATTCGGCTGCCGCGATAGTTTCTTCTTTATGAGCCGTTCTGTGACGCAGATACGGATACGTAACAAACTCGCCAGTTCTATCTGCAGTAGGACGCACGTGTGCGGGGGTAACGCGCGGATGGATACACGTAAAGGCCCTGCCAATGCGGTCCATTAAAAGAATAAATGTAACGAATGTAGTTATTTATTTTTACTTTTTTACTATATTCAAATTTTATTTATCATAAATGTTTCTAAACAATGAATTTTAATGTCTTCGAGTTCATAATATTATGTGAAATATCCACTTACAACAGAATTCATGCCCAGGCAGCTTCTACATAAACTAATAATTTTTATAACTTATTTCGTTTACAGCAACTTTTTGTTATTCAAAAGTTTTATGATGTCCATTTTTTGCGCAATATTCTGACTCGCTGAGTTCGACAAACATAGAATAAGTTGTAGAACCGGCCCAATCTTTAAATGTCTGATGGGAACTGAATCCATCCAACTTTCTCAGACAAATATGGCCACGTTTATAAGATGTCAAACTTATTGGTAGCAGTTTGACGGAAAAATCTGACAGTGTGACAGGGGCTTAAGAAAGCTGGTTAACTTCCAATTCTTCCTTGCCCGCGAGTCCGGGTAGCCAATATTGGTTTGTTAATATTTGTTTTCATGGATATCGTGGTTTACAAGGAAACAACTGCATGGATATGCCGTGGCTATAATTTTAGTTTTATACCCTGTTCACAATATAGTGAACACTTTTATATTACAGTAAATTTTTCCTTTCAGTTATCTTTTATTCTAATCACCATTTTAAACTACCCATCTACCAAAAAGTAATTGGTCACCTGTCCACAGTGTTTGCTCGGTGGTTGTCACCCTGTTAGAATCTCGTAGGGCCACCTCTTGCGGCTATAACAGCAGCCACCCTGTCTGGCATGCTCTCTACGAGTGTTAGCAGGACATCCACGGGGATTCGTCGCCATTCCTCTTGCAACCATCCCATGAGTTGAGCAATGGATTTTGGCCGCGCCTGACGAGCCATCACACGGCGATCCAATTCGTCCCAAAGATGTTCCATAGTGTTGAGGTCGGGGCTCTGGGCGGGCCAGTCCAAACGGCGAACATTGTTGTCGGCGTACCACTGCATAGTAGCCCTTGAAACATGGCACCTGGCATTGTCATTCTGGAAGTAACACGGGCCCATTCCGTAAAAACGCCACAATGTTGGGGTATTTCATTATCCATAATGTTACAATAGGCCTCTGTGGTCATGCTACCGCGGACAAACACCAGCGGTCCTACGCCGAAGGCCGAGAAACACGAGTCAACTGACGTACTGAATTACCTATCTTCACGGGTGCCCAATTACTATTTGGTAGACAGCGTATATATTGCCATGTAAGTGGTAAACACAGTGTATATATTATACTGCATTTAGAAGTTAACGGCTAAGGCTCGTATAAAATATGGTTATTGACTATTATTCCAAATGAGAAGGCTTTCGAAAATGCTCACTTCATCGCGAATGGCCTATAGTAAACCAGTGTGCATTGTTTGGCAGTAGTATTTACAGTGTTATAAAATACTCAAAATAAGGCGTGTACACTATAAAATGTATTATATTAGTAACTTGCGACAACTGATTTTTTTTTTTTATTTCGTAAGTTGCACAACTTCACTTTTATTTGTATTGTAAAATAGCTCAAATTTATCCCGATTGTTCTGCTCATTCCGTTTACGTTTACGTTTTCTTACGCATCCGTGTATTGAACGGGCGTAAGGAGTTGACACTTCCTTATTGCTTAAGGAGGTGACAAGCTGGTGGAGAAGGGGGGGGGGGGGTAGGCACTGATGAGTCAGCGCGGGTGGCAGACCACATGGTGCTCTCCCCGGCAGATTGCGAACACAACGTCACGTTGCTGCAAATATTTGTGTCGTTAAACAGACACACGAGCCTTGAGCGAGCGACACACACCTCGGCTATATCCGCGCGCCAGCTAAGTGATAGTGGAGGAACTACGGCTGCCAAGTCGCTGCTCTACAGGCTCGAGCGAGCAACTTGAGTAAAGACTGTTCACGATAAAAAGAGCAATTTAGAAATAAACCTTAGAAAAAGTCACTGTCCCTGCCTGCATACATTTTAACAGGCGCACTGAGTCACGTGTGCCCAGTAAAGGTGGTAATGATGCACGGGAAGAAGTTCCAGATCTTAACGTCGAAAAAAATTTGTTAGTTAACATTTATAATAACTTTAGTTATTTCTTACGCTTTCTGTTTATTTAATGCATAAAAGTGTAAAAATGAGCAGATGTGTAAAATATTTACTTTCCTAATAATTTCGCAGTTTCACTTGAGCGGCACATGGACAACGTGGTGAGGCCCATGACAATGTTAATTTGACATACGGCGGAAGAATACACAACTTGCATACAAGTCGTGAACAGCCTTTAGCTGGGGATGGGCGAGGCTCGAGTGCTAGTGTATATGTTGAGAAGGGAAGAACAACGGCCAATACGGGGAACTCTACAGTTATCTGTCTGAGGGAACGTATGTACATCTGTATACGTAAATTTAAGAACTTCTACATGAGCTTACTGCAGAAACCTTTCTTGCCTTACTTATTTTAAAATGTTGGACGTTTGTTAGCCGTAGGAACGTCGTCTTGAACCGTATAAAAGTCCTGTGCAGTGCACCGAATCACACCAAGATCTAAATGTCTATAAAAGTTGAGCCTACACGGAAGCATCAGCACAGAAGATGCGAGTTAGTCGACAGTGTGGCATAACTGAAGGTCGCTGCAATACCTGCAGCCGAGCGCTTCTCCTCACTCTGGACGGGAAGATGGCGAGAGACAACACCACGATCCTGTGTAGTTCGCGTATCTTCTAGATACACATCTGACTTCGTCGAGTATTGCACAGCAGCTCTCATCTGCAAACCTTCCTTACCCCGCGTCTACATTCATTCCGCACTTTTCGAACTTATGGCCTGAGCATTCTCCTAGAAAATCGGATATGTTATTACCGAGCGGGATGGTGCACTAGACTCGCACTGGGAAGGATCTGGGTTGGATACCAGGTCCAGCCATCCTAATTCAAGTCTCCCAAGATTTCCCTATATGGTTCCTTATGCGGATGTTACACGATACCTGCTGCCGTACTTGCTTCTACAAGCCATGGTGCACGAGCCGGTATACCAGCCGCTATATGAGGCGCCATGTAAGATTCATATTACACGACAGCAGTTCGCGTATAGGCTATTCAAGGTGAAGTGAGCTCTTCTTAAGGCCCTTACAAGAGCCATTAAGCACTAATATATATTTTATATTGAACTGCAGACATTAGCTTTTGGGGGCGGTGAATTAATTTAGCAGGCCTTAAAAAGCGCTCACTTTACCGTGACTAGCCTATACTAGCATTTGGCACCCTCGGTGGGTGCGCAGTGAGTGGTTTGTAGTATAGGTGAACCCCATTCGTCGGACTGCTACCAGTTAATAACTTGCGTAGGCCTATAAAAATACTAGATAGCCCATCTTAATATTGCTATATTACTGTTCGCCTTTTACATAAATTATTTGCTTAATAGTATAGTTTCATTAATTTTCTTGAGAATGGCGTGCAGCCACCAGGGTACGAGTGTGTTAATTTGAATTTTGACGGAAATGACTGACCGGTTGCAAAATGTAGTTCTTCTATACGTATCGGGATATTATCCGCATGTAAAATTTAATGATAAAAAATTTGGGTCCGACAGAGATTCGAACTCATGCCCAAAACTCGTGGGCGCCGCAAATTTACCACTGTACCATCAGTTCACATACACAGTCGACATTGAGTTTATATACTACAGATAACATACATTTTATAAATTAAGTTTTTCATGCAGTAGGTAATGTTTCAAGCAATTAGAATGGTTTTAAACAGCAATTATAGTAGTCATCGCCAATATTACTGTCGTCGTATTTTAAATCCATTTGAAAGTGTTTCAACCTCACGGATGTAAATTCAAGATGGAGGCGTCCTTTTCAGTTTCTTCATCAACTCGTTTCAAGTAGTGGCCACGGGGAGCGCCCTAAGTTCTGAAACTGCGATGTGATTGGCCAGGTACGAGAGACAGTATGGAACCTACCACGAAAACTATGACGTGTACAATTACCAAACCTGGCGCGAAATACGGCCGTACAAGTCGGGAAATGCCATGACGGGTGCCACACTAGCCCGTATACCAGCCGCTATGGCGGGCCTTGCACAAGCTTTTAGGGAATCTGGTATCGTGTAATATCGCCTTTAGTACAGGCCCTCGCCAGTCCCTTCCTCTTTAACGTCACGAAAGTATGTTGTTCCTATACTAAGGCCTTGTCGCTGTTCTATGCGCACCTAATAAGTAATAGTAAAAAACAGATAAAAATCACTCAACTGTTTGCTCTTGAAAGTGTAAAACATAGGCATATGTTTTGCACCCATCTAAATATTACATTCACAAAATTACATTAAAGCTCAATGCTTTTGCTCTGACAACGACCTGAAATATCACTGCATTCTTGTCAGAAGTTTCTGGGCATATACCTCTCTGTAAAGGCGACATTAAACGATACCAGATTCCCTAAAAGCTTGTGCAAGGTCCGCCATACCGGCCGGTATACTGGCTAGTGTGGCACCCGTCATGGCATTTCCAGCCTCGAAAAGATGCCTCCATCTTGATTTTATATGCATGAGGTTGAAACACTTTCAAACAGATTTAAAATACGACGACAACGAATAATATTGGCTACGACAACTTTCAATTACTGCTTAAAGCCGTTATAAATATTCAAAACATTGCCTACTGTATGAAAAAATTAATTTAATCTCTTACGATAGGTAACGTATATAAACTATTAAAACTGGGAGTGAACTGGTAGTACAGGGGCAAAGTCGTGGGGTCCGCAATAAATATATAACTTTTGGACGTGAGTTCGAAACCCCACTGGATTCAAACTTTTTTTTATCATTAAATTTTACGTGCGGATGTCCCGGTACGTAAAGAAAAAACTATATTTTGCAACCGATCAGTAATTTTCTTCAATATTAATAATAACACACTCCTAGCCTACTCTTAATGACTTCACGTCATTTTCAATAAAATGAATGAAACTATAGGCCTACTAGTAAGCAATCTATATATGTAAAACGCGAACAGTAATAGAGCAATATCGAGATGTGATGGCTAGTATTTCTATAGGCCTACGCAAGTTACTAACTGGTAGCAGTTCTATGAATGGGGTTCATATTTACTACAAACCACACACAGCGCACCCACCGAGGGTGTTAGATGCTATTACGTGAACTGCTGTCGTGTAACATGAATCTTCCATGGCGGCTGGTATACCAGGCCTTGTAGAAGCTTGTACAAGAACCAAGTACGGCTGCAGGTATCGTGTAATATCGGCTTTCACGTAGACTCGCGCCTAGAAGTCGCTACAACAGCAGTTTCCGCTGTACAATGAGGCAGAGCTCAATGTTGCTCAGTGTACGATGAGGCAGAGCTCAATGTTGCTCAGTGTACAATGAGGCAGAGCTCAATGTTGCTCAGTGTACAATGAGGCAGAGCTCAATGTTGCTCAGTGTACGATGAGGCAGAGCCCAATGTTGCTCAGTGTACGATGAGGCAGATCCCAATTTTGCTTAGTGTACGATGAGACAGAGCTCAATGTTGCTCGTGTTACGATGAGGCAGAGCTCAATGTTGCTCGGTGTACGATGAGGCGGAGCTCAATGTTGCTCGGTGTACGATGAGGCAGAGCTCAATGTTGCTCGGTGTACGATGAGGCAGAGCTCAATGTTGCTCGGTGTACGATGAGGCAGAGCTCAATGTTGCTCGGTGTACAATGAGGCAGAGCTCAATGTTGCTCAGTGTACAATGAGGCAGAGCTCAATGTTGCTCGGTGTACAATGAGGCAGAGCTCAATGTTGCTCGGTGTACAATGAGGCAGAGCTCAATGTTGCTCAGTGTACAATGAGGCAGGGCTCAATGTTGCTCGGTGTACAATGAGGCAGGGCTCAATGTTGCTCGGTGTACAATGAGGCAGAGCTCAATGTTGCTCAGTGTTCAATGTTGCTCAGTGTACAATGAGGCAGAGCTCAATGTTGCTCAGTGTACGATGAGGCAGAGCAAAATGTTGCTCAGTGTACGATGAGGCAGAGCCCAATGTTGCTCAGTGTACGATGAGGCAGATCCCAATTTTGCTTAGTGTACGATGAGACAGAGCTAAATGTTGCTCGGTGTACGATGAGGCAGAGCTCAATGTTGCTTGGTGTACGATGAGGCGGAGCTCAATGTTGCTCGGTGTACGACGAGGCAGAGCTCAATGTTGCTCGGTGTACGATGAGGCAGAGCTCAATGTTGCTCGGTGTACAATGAGGCAGAGCTCAATGTTGCTCAGTGTACAATGAGGCAGAGCTCAATGTTGCTCAGTGTACAATGAGGCAGAGCTCAATGTTGCTCAGTGTACAATGAGGCAGAGCTCAATGTTGCTCAGTGTACAATGAGGCAGGGCTCAATGTTGCTCAGTGTACAATGAGGCAGAGCTCAATTTTGCTCAGCGTACGATTAGGCAGAGCTAGAGCTCAATGTTGCTCAGTGTTTTTACCTTTCTCTTCTTATAGGATATTCATGGTAAGTGAGCTCTTTTGAAAGCCTTCTGATTTGGAATAATAGACAGTAAATATATTTTATTTTAGCCCTAGGCGTTAACTTCAGAGTGCGGTGCAATCAATATACATACTGTGTTTATTATTTACAAAGGAAAATTCATTTTAAAAAGGTAGTTAAAGGATAAAAAATTTCTGTAAGGAAAAAAGGGAACAGGGCCTCAAAAGTGCTCACTTTACCATGAACAGCCTGAAGTTATAATTGTTAGCTAGAGATACACTGAGGAAGGTTGTCATGGGTCCGAACTAGGCCATGGCACCCAGTCTCTCTCTGCCGCGATTCACGTATACTTGCATGACTTGTAAGCATATGGGGCCTACCCCTGAGACACCCCTAGCTCCCTCCCCTACCTTGGACCTACACTTCATACTTACATTTAGGATTAGTTACGAAAAAGAATAAATGTTGCTCAGAACTATCTTATCTCAGCAAAAAGGGCGGAGCAAAGGAGTTCGGCGACTTCACAAAACCTGGTGTATTTCTTTATTGGCTTCCGCATTAGAAAGCAATCTATCAGGGCAATCCCCACCATTCTCAAGTTGCCCAAGTCTCAACCATTACGTATATGACGGGAAGGCACAACAAAAACAACAAAGCCACGGCCGAGTGTGCAACAAAACAACAAAGCCACGGCCGAGTGTGCAACATGGGTTGACAGACAGGAGCTGTCAGGTATTAAAGCATGTGGTACAGAAACATCGTATGTCACCGTGCGATAACGTCACCCGTGGATTCTGCTGATTGTACACGAGGCCACGGTGGTTGAGCGGTTAGCCTGCTCGCCTGCCACCACGGCCGAGTGTGCAACATGGGTTGACAGACAGGAGCTGTCAGGTATTAAAGCATGTGGTACAGAAACATCGTATGTCACCGTGCGATAACGTCACCCGTGGATTCTGCAATGCTGCTGATTGTACACGAGGCCACGGTGGTTGAGTGGTTAGTCTGCTCGCCTGCCACCACGGCCGAGTGTGCAACATGGGTTGACAGACAGGAGCTGTCAGGTATTAAAGCATGTGGTACAGAAACACCGTATGTCACCGTGCGATAACGTCACCCGTGGATTCTGCTGATTGTACACGAGGCCACGGTGGTTGAGCGGTTAGCCTGCTCGCCTGCCACCACGGCCGAGTGTGCAACATGGGTTGACACACAGGAGCTGTCAGGTATTAAAGCATGTGGTACAGAAACATCGTATGTCACCGTGCGATAACGTTACCCGTGGATTCTGCTGATTGTACACGGGGCCACGGTGGTTGAGCGGTTAGCCTGCTCGCCTGCCACCACGACCGACCGGGTTCAATCCCCGGCCGGGTAACTCCCGGATTTTCGCAAGTGGGAATCGTGCCGGACGATGCCGCTGGTCGGCGGGTTTTCTCGGGAATCTCCTGTTTCCAACACCCCTTCATTCGGCTGCTGCTCAATCACCCTCATAGGGTTTCAAGACCTAACTGTTAAAGGCAGCCCATATCTCTTCACTCAGTGAAACTAGCACCAAGACTGTGTGTCGTGAGTCACGAGGCCTGACTGAGGCACACGTCCACAAACTGCACACATCGTGTTTGTGAAGGTGAGGCTGCCGTGCTGAGAGCGGCGCCACTGGACTGTGGACGACTTGAGACGAGACCACCTCTGGGGTTCACTTCACGATACTTACCTGCTACAGTGATGTAGGATATTACCCCGGAGATGGACTGACCAGCCGAGACCACCTCTGGGGTTCACTTCACGATACTTACCTGCTACAGTGATGTAGGATATTACCCCGGAGATGGACTGACCAGCCGAGACCACCTCTGGGGTTCACTTCACGATACTTATCTGCTACAGTGATGTAGGATATTACGCCGGAGATGGACTGACCAGCCGAGACCACCTCTGGGGTTCACTTCACGATACTTACCTGCTACAGTGATGTAGGATATTACCCCGGAGATGCTATGGCACCTGAGTTCCCTCGCCATTCGTATAACATCAAAATTTGCAATTGGTTACTTACAGACAGATTTCGCAGATGGTTAACTTACAGGAAGACGGTGGCAGAAGACAGCTTAAAGACAGACTTAGTATTATCGCTATCTAGAACGTACAAACCACTAAACAGAGAGCTGACATAACAACAATGTTGTCAAGAACAAATTTTGCCTTTCCTTTGCGAAAATAATTCAAATTCCTCTCTCAGTTATGAGTTTACTAGAGAGAAAACTAAATTTTGGATCTGGAATGAACAAAAACTTTTAAAAAGTCAATGTGCTCTTCCAGCTAAAAGCACTAAAGGACCAATGCCTGTAATCTCGACCGTGTTTCCATTTGGCATCGCCACTGGATGAGAACTAGACACACAGTTTAATTTTAAAAAAAACATGGCAATTCCCTGACACGTGTTTAGTAGCAACCATATCTATTATCCTCACATTTTCAATAATTTTATACTCATCTACTGTTACTGAAACAGTTCCTGCTAAGTTAACATCTTTAGAATTATCAGAACAGAACTACATGATATGTCCCATTTTATTGCACTTTTAACATTTCAGATTTCCCTTTTTCTTTTTTAACAATAAACAATATTTGAAACAATGTGAATCTTTCTTACAATAATAACATACCTTAACTGAACCACTCGATTTCGAAAGAAACACCTTCTCTTTAATAGTACTGAATTCTGAGTTTCTGTCTGTAGCCACTAGCATTGTTCGGGCGCATTCTACAACAGCACGATTATCATGTTTGATCTTCCCGTTCTGTTCTGGAGTACATAAACAGGATTTTCCATGCGCTATACCATGGTCCAGCAATACCTGCTCAATGGAACTATTGAACCAATTCAAATAACTGATGATATTGTATTCCACTTAAGATTACAGTAGCGTGATAAAACACAGTCCTCCAATTTGAGAAATCATTCCTAAGAAGTAAATAATACCCATTTCATCTCAATGATTCCACCTTCACAGGGCCACCAACATCCATGTACACTAGACCTCCAATCTGATTCGTATGACTTTCACTCGCAGGAAAGGGTTTACGTGACATTTTTCCAAGCTCGCAGTCTCCACAAATAAATATTTCATCTTCGGGATGGTTTTGAACTGATCATTTATATTAAGTTATAAGCACTTAATTTTTTTTCCAGTTCCTTTCTATTGTAAACAAACCACTTATATTGTTTTCATTGCCAGTTTATTATTTTCCCTTCTTCACTTTAATACAACATGATCTCTTAAAATCGTTAACACAACATTACATCCATATTACCAACTGCTATCGACCAATTTGATAAATGGTGCAGCTTTACCAGTTTTTCTTCTTATTTATATTAACAGGTAAAAATATATCCTGTTTGAACTGTTGCGGTGGATAGGAAAAGTTCTCCCAGAGACAGGAATCTGGGAACTAAGCTGGTACCACCAACTACTGAATGTCCATACCTTCAGCCTTCATATTGTTTGCATCCTCCATATCTGTTCGTCTTCGGTAAGCTAGCATCTTTGTTTCGTTTGCACTTTATTAGGACGCAGCAATGTATTTTCTGGAAACGCTAATCTGTCGCTTCCTTGCATTCGGTTTCCAACTCTTAGAAGTTATTATATTGAAAACTGGTGAAAATTTGCAGGCAATTCTTCCAGACAGCCAAAAGAATTAACATCTCCAAGAAATTTCACGTTGTTATTTTGACACCAACATTTATTATACCCTGATACAGGACGTATTTGAAGTAACACCATAAAAATATTTTTGTGTTTCTAAAACCTAAGTGTGGAATGTGAAAAACTAATGTTAAAATTTAATACGCAACGTTGTATACTCCCAAGTTTATAATATACTTTGAGCAACATTAAAAAATGTCCTATGTTGTCTAGAACTCGCTATTTAGAGTACAGTTGGCAACTACTTTCCAAAGAATTGTTTGTAACAAGTACAGATATGTTTTACTGTATACATACAGAGACTATTCTATAACAGATCAACAACGCAGGAAATACACAGCCGCGAGCACTTCGTGTGCCGCCAGTTGCATACCACAAGGGGCTTAGTAACTGCGTGGTTCTCTACCGGTTAACTGCACTTCCCGTCTTGTTAGTGCACTAACTACAGCAGTGTATTCTAGGCGCTGCTAACTTCTTTTACGTACACTTTCTCTGGGATATTGTAGTTCTGCCTACTCACATGTGCTGTGGTTTCAGTTTAGGTGGACAGAACACAAGCTTCCTGTATACCATTTCGGCAGTTTTCATCGAGCACTGTTTTTACACCGCAAGACTTACACACGCTTACTTCTAAAACAGGTTCAAACATCCATGGTTGAGTTGTGTTAAAGATTTGGGCGGCTCTTAACAACGAAGTCTTGAGAGCCGATGAGTGGGAAGTGAGTTGAGAATGGAGCAACCCTGGAATGAAAGGGCGGGGGAAACGTGAGACCTCCGAGAAAACCCGACGAACAGCAACATCGCCCGGCGCGATTCTCATTTACGAATATACAGAGTGACACGGTGGGAGGCGGGCAGTCTAACCGCTCAGCCACCGTGGCGCCTAAACATCCACGGCATAACAGAGTTTCGAACCTTAGAACTCATGCTCTGCATGTAATCCCAAGGACATCCGCTCCTAAGGACTAGTGAAGGAGTTACAATAGTACGACAAGCCTTCATATATTTTATTCAGTGTTTACAATATTCTGACAAATATCAGTCCGACAATGTACAACTGGACTGTTGGTAGGAAGATTGTAGTTATGTGTCCCTTCCTAGTGGTCGTCTGACGGTCGCATTCTTAAGATGTCGCGTCAAAAGTATGTCATATTTAATGTCAATATTTTTTAGGACAGAAATTAAAGTCGATGTTTTGTTGTGAATTCATAAATAGGGCTATTGAAACAAATGCGGTCGTTGGAAAATGTCAAAGTAAGTCGGCAAAAAACGCTGCAAGTTTCCCTAGCCTCTGCGATATTTATTCTTCTGCAAGACATGTTTACAAATACAGTGAGAATGTCGTAAGTCGTTTTCGAACAGATTGCTGTATTAAAACCCTGCAGTCACAGTTTTCAATTCTGAGAGAACGGCACACATGCAAGCCTTGTGAATGCAATTCTCCATCGCCGTCTCCATGCTTGCTTACGTGAAGTCGAGCCGTTTAAAACTGCTGACTAGGTTTGCTCTAACGTCGCGTTTACGGCGAGGTCGTTGTGAGGGCCGCATAGGGGTTCGAACCCGGGTCCTCACGAATGCGAGTCCAAAGGCTTATCACTGTGCCACCACGCTCGTCAAGGGGCTGTTGGGAAAACTCTAAAACTGCACTTCACTCATACACAACACCCAATATTTACGCCATATAACTCACGACGAAGAGAAATAACCTTTACGTTTCGTATCACATGAATGGATAAGAGAAACTATTTTAAAACCAACCGGAAGGTGGTTTTGGCGCCATATTGGTTTATTATTTATTACAATAGGAAAATATGTACGATATGTTATTTTGTAAATGTATTTTCATTCTTTGCGCACCGCGAAGAGCATGATAAGACAAAAGGCAATAACAGAACTTCTGTCGTGCTGTCAAGAGCTGGCATTCTCTCAGCTTGACCTTTCTGCCCATTGGTCGTGTCGAGACCATAGATGGGGGGGGGGGGCTGCCGTGGCTGAGCGGTAACACTGCTCGCCTCCCGCTATTGCGAACCGGGTTCAATCCCCGGCCGGGTCATTCTTGAATTTTCGCATATGGGATCGTGCCGGACGATGCCGCTGATCAGCGGGTTTTCTTGGATATCTCCTCCCCCCCCCCATTTTTTGTTTCATTCCACCGCTGCTCCAAGCTCAATTAATTTCACCCTTATCGGCTCTCAAGACCTCGTCGAAAAGATCCGCCCAAATCTCTTAAATCAACTGCTTGTACTAATGTCACTACAGCATACGTCAGATCACGAGGAAGGCGAATATCAAGCCAGGAATAATGATGCAAACATGTTTTACAGCAGAAGTAGAGTGGCTTCAAGAGGGACACAACACTAATACACTAGAGTGGCTTCAAGTGCGACACAACACTAATACACTGTATCATCTCGTGCCTACGTGCACTACTAAAATGTCAAGAGTACAATTAATGTCGCGTAATAAAATTTACTTTGTATTTTGTAACACTGTAAAGAAATGGTTGTTGCTAGAATTGTTTTTAAAAAAGTATCAACACAATTATATTTTTACTCTCGATGCTTCACGAGACACATTTTGCAAAAAAAAAAAAAACTTATCTACTGTGATTTTATGGAAAAAAAATTGGTTCTAATGTTACAAAACATATTTAAAATTTGATTGTATGTATCTTCACTCATTTCAGTAGTAAAAATTATAACTTTTGTGGTTGACATGTGCATACAATCAGATTTAAAATATTTGTAAACATTATTAATTTTTTTATTCTATACAACCTAAGTAATTATTATAATGGCCTTGTTTGGTGATTTATCTGTGCAAAAATGTACTTTCTTAAGTATTCAGGGTAAAGACACATTTAAATTTTAATTAAAAGTATAATTTTAGTTTTTTTTTAAATATATTTCAATAGTGTGTTGTTGCAAAGTATATGCTTGTTTTTATAATACGCAACACAAATTTTAAGGTTTTTGGATACTGTAGGAACAGTCATGAGCAATGTTCCATTGAAGCCACTCTCCTGCCGTAAGACACGTAAAAGCTGTTTTTGTTTGTAGCAAAAATGATAACAATAATGTGTACGAAGGCTGCATGCCATTGTGGTACAGCGCCCACCTGATGGGCGTCGTGCAACAGGGGCCTAGGATGTAGCAAGGAAGGGTTTGCTGTTTGGGGGGGGGGGGGGCGGAGAAGGCCAGCGTCCGCCACGTTACCCGGGGTAGCTGGAGGCACTCACTTGGGCGAGGTACGACGTAGGCTGGTTCGCAGCCAGGTGTGGCGGGTCAGTCCCAGGCTGGAGGGACTTCTGCTGCGTGGGCCGCCAACTCCGCTGTTAACACACACATCACACATCACTATACATGCAACATACAACACACACTTCTCACGTCCACATAACTTCTGCACATTTCGACTATTCTACGAAAATAATGCATCCCTCTGCCACAAATGTTATGGCACTGAGAGAAAGAACGTTTGTAAACAAACTCTAAGAATCCGATGGCAGGCACTAAAGACTTGAAAACATCAGTTCAGTACTTCATATAGTCTACTCACATCCGCCTGGTTTTTATGAACAAGTAATATACCAGCTGGGATTCCGTTTATTTTATTGCCTCTTCTTATGAAAGCGGCAATTTGAGTTGCTCGTTGCTTTCAAGATTTAGGGCAAAACTTTGTTCGCACTTAAATAACATACGGATTATAACAACTCGAAAGCTATTATAACAACTCGCAAGCTGTTACTTTAACGAAATAGAAACGCGATGAATATGCCTGTGTTCAAGCCGATGCGAGAAACTTACACTAAGCATTTCCAGTGAAATTGAACTTGCACATAAAAATCGTTGCATATTTTAGACAAATTAAATACACTAAAAATCGTTTAATTAGGCTGCGTATATATCCAAACTCGACAAATATTTCGCTGTTTATAACTATGTGAGCATAGCACGGTGTTAAAACTTTTACCAATTAATTTAATTCCACACGTAAAAATCGTCGGTTTTCTAATAAAACCTGCTCAGGTAAAAAGGATTTTTTAAAGGGTACTTATTTAATGAAATGTGCAAATAGAAAAATTGTTAACTGCAGGTATAATATTCACACACCATCAGAAATAAATTATCGCATATATCATATGACAGAGCTCATTCACCCTGTGCAGACGTTTCAGATATACGCAATTAAAAAAAAAAATTAAACCCATGCTCTACAGCCCAAAAGATTCCACATTACTCTAAGAGCATAATATAATTATTGCAATTGTCATTAATGTTATAAATTATAATTTCTAATGCTGAGTAGGCCTACTTTTTCCCCCATAATCATCGCAGATATAGCCAACATATCATACATCCCGCAACGACTATCAGATGATAAAACATTGCAAATGAAGGCATTTACTATTTAAATGATGTGTAGATTGGTCACAAGATCAATATTTACTGAAGTCATATGAAACGGAGAATACTGTCCATTCTACTGCTAAAGCCTCGCCTACACTTGGAAACATATTTGTTAAAACTGTTTCATGTGGTTCTCAAACAGTAAGAAACTGATTCCAGGTTGTTCTCAAAATGTTTCCGAAACATCACAAATGTGTTTGACAGACCCTGTCTCTGTACACTGTTGGGTTCAGGCTACAATTCTGTTTGAGAAGTCGCCAGAAGTAACTTTTGCTTTGTATTTTGTTATTGACTATATGGCAGCAATTTCATAAAAATCATATTGCTTGTTATTCAGATTTCTAAATCCAGACTTTGTATATCCCAAATAATTGATCGAGAATGAAACTCCTCAATAGATTTCACTTTGTTGAGTGCTACACGGAAATTTTATTGAAATTATCAATTACAGACAAAAAACCATCGGGAGCTCGCCCACCAAAACTGTTATTGACACGTTTGTTAGTTGGGAAACCCAAAGACTGGCTCGTCCCCCCCCCCCCCCCCCCCCCCCCCGGTAGCCAAACACGTTCGGGCATGCAAACATTATTGCACGTTTTCCATTCAGTTGGAAAACATGCAACAATGTTTCTTCCTCGATTGTTCCTCTTTGGCTTGAAAACCGTTTGCAAACATTATAAAAACATAGAATATAGGAAACTGTTTTGAAACAGTCTTTCTAGAAACATATTTCCAATTGTATACGAGGAGTATTGCCTTCATTACTTTGGCTGGGTTTACAACCACATTTCAGGCATAAGCGAACTTGATATGGACTCCTCCAGAACAAAACATACAACAAACAAGGAAACATTTCACAGTATTAAAGTAAAATTTAGAAAACCTGGTCTGAAATGTACGTGAGAGCGAAAGCAGAACAAAGTTGAAGTGGACATTAATTGAAAAGCCACCTTTCGGCAATAGCTCGAACCATAGATAAACGTCTAGACTTATACATGATACTTCCGTGATGTAACAAATTAGCAGGGACATCTGAGGAGAAAGGCATCGGAGATAAGGAACTTTGGTCCTGAAACGCCTCAGTCTGAACTGTTAAGCCAATGTCATTGTTCGTAGGTCACAGGAGGAAGGGTATGTAACGTGCGTATATCAGTAGTGTGTACGTAGCGTTCCTAGCTCAATTTCACCCTTATCGACATTGGATATATGTGGTTAATATGGGAGAGGTCTCGACCAGTACAGGAAATTTTGCTTGGTGACCCTTATCCATATTGGTTGCGCTAGACCTCTCCCAGGTGAACCACATATATCCAATGTCGATAAGGGTGAAATTGAGCTAGGAACGCTACATACACACTACTTGTATCACTACAGGTTGGTTGAAGTAACCACTAATATACTATATTGAGTGATGTGTAATTTCGATGTGGTTAGTCATAAATACGAGAGTGTACAATTCTGTTTGTGTTTACACGTTGAAGAATGCACACTGTAAATCTGAGTGAGCGAAATTGACTATTTAATTGTGGAACTTGCACTTGTGTGTTTGCAGCCAAGCAAATGGAAGCAGTAGAGAATTATAAAGATGAGGTATCGGGGACTACGTAGGATATATCTTGCTCATGCCAAATCTCCAAGACCTTATACTGGTTGCGCACAATTAGACAGTTTCCACCAAAATTCCACTACCAAGGAAGAAGATGGGTATCAGTGCTTAGATGCAGGGCCGAGGACCCTTTGATAGGCGCCCGGGCAGTGATTTTGCATTTGAAATGAGCGCTGCAGACAGGGCTGTTATAAAAGTACTACGGAAACAGCACTAGAACACTGCCATCCACATCAAATGTTGACACTGACCAAATTGGATTTGAGAAAGATGAATTTGATCAAAGGTTTCTCTAACTAAGAATTTTGCTAACTTCGCATCTCAATACATGTTCAATCAATATTTACTGCAGTGCTGTATCGTCAATTTTCACTTTTCTGTATAAAGTGATTTTAACCTACAAAGTCGGTTTCAAGAGTAATAGGATATCACTGGAATAGTCAAGTACGGACCTGCACTGCAGTTGTGAGTAGCCATCAAGTAAGCTTTACGAGAATATATGATCGGGTGTAGTCCATGGTTACTTATAAGGTTCATGTCTTCTTCCATCCCGCTTAACTGCAGGAGTATAAACTTGGAGTGTTTCAACATTTGAACTTGACATTCGCCAGTGCATACAAGTCCAAAATTATGAAGGTCCCGCAAAAGGCGTCGTCAGTGCCTTTATTATATTTTCCCTGAAAAGGGGATCTGACAATGTCCCATTTCTTAGCCAGTTCATTCACCTTATCCAACCCCATTTGATGTTTTCATGTGGGGTAATGTAAAATATCTTGTAAGTCACCTGAAGACACAGCATCCATTATATGCCTCGCAGGACAAACTGTCAAGTTCCGCGCTTAGCAGAGAGCTCGCATGTTCACATACAATACATGGGCACGGCCATCTACGGCTCGGAACTTTAAATCAAGTGGAACTGTACTCACTAATAATGTCCATTTTATAATCCCTGCTCATTCATACTTCTCGCTGATCAAATCAAGAACGCGAGCATCAAAAATATGTTTTAAAGCTAATTTATCCTACCTAAAACCAACGATACATGTTCAAAGCTAGGTTCGTACAGCGGCCATTGTTACTTATCACAAATTCGAATTTTTCGGACTGGACTCCTGAAACTAAGTCACTGATGTGGTTGATAGCTGCTGCATTCACCTTCTACGACAATTACGCAATTCTCCTTTACTCATCGCTGGATGACATCAGTCACTACGAATTACAAAAAAATGGACTTTCTGCACATAATATATTAAATAACTGAATAAAATTAAATTGATCCTCACTGCAGGAATGATATGACATGTGTCTTAAAATAACCTGACTTTGATAAGTGAGTGAGCAAACGGATTTGGGCGACGACTGCGAGATCTTCAGAGCCGATGAGGGTGAAGTGAGGAGAGTATGGATCAGCACCGGAATGACGGCGCGGGGAAAATGGAGATCCCCGAGAAAACTCACCGACTAGTGGCATCGTCCAGCACGAGTCCCACATGCGAAAATCCGGGAGCGACCCCGCAGGGAATCGAACCCGGTTCGACTTGTGAGACGAGTAATCAAACCAATAAACCACCGCGGCCCCGAATTTAATAAGTGAACTAGACAAAACAACGGACATATTCAATAATTCTGCACCTAGGTACGAAGGACAATCAAATGAAGCAGGGAATAAAGTGCATCCAGCAGAAAGATGCTTACGAAATGAACACTGGAGAAGTGCAGCTATTATGACGCAGATGTTTCACAGATAGACACGACACTGCACTCAACTGACTTTTTACACGATAATTGCGGGAATGTCGTGACAATCTGAAACACAACAAAACTTCAATTCTGCAAGGACTAGTAGGTTACTTTGCGACTGACATGCAACACACAATCCTCAATGAAAATGTATATACAAGCAAGTCCTTCCATATACTCTGAAACTAAACATCAGCCTACCTGATACTGAAAAGATAGAAGAGTATATATGTTATGTGTCGCTGATCTGCGCCGCTGACCTTGGCCGGTCCTGCGCGAGCGGGCGGAATAAAAGGCCAGAGTAATAATGATAATAGGGCGACAAGTCAGTGGGATTTTTTGAATGACAGTCAAGCGATAATCCTACCAGCATTTTAAGTTATGGAGGCATTCTGCCGCGATAACCCTTTGTCGGCTCGCCGCTCCTGACCTTCAGGGGATAAGATTTCTGCGTTTACATGAAGAATGCTCTGGAGCATTAACTTGGTTCTCTCAGCGTGACTCGGGGTGCGTTGAACCTTCCAGAGGTTCAGGGTGACCGATATAAAAGTGTGACAGGCCTTCGAGCCCGACTGGCCTTCGAGCCCGGGAGTAGAGTGGAATTGTTGAATGAATGAGTGGCTGAGTTCCGAGCGATATACGAGCAGCGAGAGAAGTGATCAGAATAAGAGAAATCTGCGACTGCGAGTATCAAGCAGTAAAAAGTGCGGCTGGCAGGCTGGACTATTGGACTAAATGCGTCAGAGAAAGACATCACAAATAATGCCAACAGATAGAATGAGAATGTGTTGATGATGAGTATGAGTTGATTAAATTTAACCAAACATAGACATTAAGAAGGACGTTGATTAGTGTTGAAATAATCATTAAATATTGCGCTCACTGTATAAAAGAAAGTGTAATAATGGAGACATAATTTAATGCTGTAAATAATAACTGTGTGAATAAATTAGAAATAAAATTCAGTTCTTTTATTTTTATTAACACCTCCATCCCTCACGAACACAGATACGCCCCTCAGGCGTGCATGTAACTATATCAAAGTCGCTCAAAACGAAGAATAGTCTGATCACCAAGCTGAATGACTAGCACGATATTAGGGAACTGTTCTTTATGAGACCTTAGGAATGTAAATAATATGATTTACTTTTGTGCTTGAAGGCATACCAGGATCACATTATAACAAGCGAAGAATTAAAGACATTTCATGCAAATAAAATGCTATGTGGATGGCAAACGAACAGGAAGAAATGCCAGTCTACATGCAGTCACCAGGAATGGTCCCCACGACACCCCAAATGACATGCAAGACATGCTCCTCTGCATAGCCGGACATGCTCTGTTCTGTGAAGAGTGTGATTGCTCTGTTCTGTGAAGTGTGATTACAATCCTCGAAGGAGTAAACGAAGAGCTCATTCTGCCTTATGAAATAATTACCGAAGCCTACGTGGCACTCAAATAATTTGGAAAACATAAGTATCACTGAAACAGTTTATCGTCTGTTAAGAAATAGTACAGGGGAAAAAGCGAAACTTTTGTTGGATTACACAAACTTTGCAGGAATTGCTAACTGGTCCGCATTATGCAAGTTTCCGGTTTTAGAAAGACAGACAACAGTCCATAAGCATGTGAATCTTGTTTCGTTTATAAAACATTGACAAACATGTTGTATCATGTGTGTTTCCCTTTTTGAAAGTGTGTACATAATGCAAATTTCACCATTAGTGAATCTCATTGCAACAAATGGAATAGGAACAATTGTTTGCTAGTAGTTGTTAACACTAATAATGTTCTCAACCTTAGTATAATACTGAATGATGCAAGTTTCCACTACTGAAATTTCCCAGGAATGATGGACTCTCGTGGAAGGCAAAAGGTAAGGTCCCACGACCAACTTCCATGTTGCATGTAATTGTTCATTACAAGACTCACATGAGCATGACACAGCACATGAAGGACCACCAAGCGAAGCAAGAGGAGATCAAATTTCACCAGCAATAACATACGTGTGAATGGCGGGCAGACTGCTCTGGTAAACCTACATATATCTATAATTACATTTCCAAAAGAGTGACGTTTAAAATACACCCATGTCATAGTAATATTTTATGGCTGCAGTAAAAATATCAAGCCGTAAAATATTGTAAAGATCGAAGAAGGATTTTGAATATGTTATAAAACCTGGGTGAACCACTTACCAGGAACCTCTTTTCGACAAGAAACTGTAATCATGTAACTATCTAGATCACGTTATGACTGATACACTTACTAATTAAGGAAGTTAACTATATGCCTATATATAGTGCATAAACCTAACAAGTCATCAGAAATGATCAATGCAAAGGTCTTAACTCGTCTTCGTTAAAATTTGTTTGTTAAAGGAGCGAATGGGTTAACGTCGAAGTGCACGGCTGGGTGTAGGTAGTGAGGCGAATGTCGCACATGTAGCACTGGGTAAAGCCAACATGGAACTCACCCGTTCTCCTGGGGTTGGCTCGGCGACTCGGGGTCAAAGTCCAACTCCACCCCTTCTCCATAGCACTCGTAGTTCTCACCATCAGACATGCTGGAGCATTGGCTGCGGACCAAACACAGGCACACCTCTCACAGTACAGCACAACACAGCTGCTCGACACACCATGCCTAACACAATTACTGCCTACAATACTCTGATGAAGTACACATTAGCTGATGTTGTCAATCTAGCCACTCACTCCATGATCTAAGTAATTATTTCTGGTAGTTTGTGATAGTTACAGTATGTCACACTATACATGTACATAATTTCCTGGATACCACATCACAATGTTGTAATAGTAAGTGTCAATGGTTAGGTTCGCAGATATCCAAAACGAAAAATGTTTGTCAGTGCTGCGCGACACCAGCAGACTGGGTGGACCGAGGGAGCTTAGTAACTTTCAAAATGGTGCAATTATTGGTTGTCACATCAGTATGCAATCCATCAGGGCCATTTCCTCCCTTATCATGTTGTCCAATTCGATCTTCGGGGATGGGATTGTGAAGTGGAAACAACAGCGAGGCATAACACAGCAAAAACCATGGCCGGGTTGGCCACACGTGTTGGTCGATAAGGACAGTCGAGAATCTAAGCAAGTAGTACGAAAACATCACATGTTACCCTGTCACGCCATCACCCATGAATTCTGCAGTGGCACTAACTTGTACTGAGGCTAATTGGATTAAGAAAACTGCTAGTGTGGTGTTGGTGCTGAACTTGTGCAAACAAGAGCACTCAGTGTATGGTGGTGAAGACAGTGCCCGACTTGACTTTTTAAGATGCAAGTGCATTAACATGTATTTGAAAAGCAGCCCGTTTATATGGCAAAATCTACAGTAATGGATGTTTTGATGCTTAACCCCATAGTGAAACCAAAACCATTAAAGATCAAAAGGAGAGATTTTAGTGCCCTTTTGGGACAAGGGAACGCGCCAAAGTCGGTAGAGGTGGCTGCTATAGACCGACTAATGGACAAGGAGTTTGATTGGGAGCAATTCCAATTAACTCCAAAAGGAAAGAAATCGCATCAGAAGATATAGTATGCCATTGATAGAGTACAGAGGAATGTCGTAGAATCAAGGATAACAGCATCAAGAATGTTCTAAAGGTTCTGAACCACTGAAAGTCAAGAAAAGACTGCAGTTTGAGCCCTAAATACTGGAAAGTGGATCATTGAAAGAAGGTAACTTCATCCAAAATATAACCGAGAGTATTGAAAATACTCATGCTGAAGCTACAGAACTTGGGACTTGCATGGTGGACTGGCTGCTTAGCAAGAAGTCTAAAGTGAACAGTACACAGACAAGATGGCTTATAACAAAATTAAGCGAACTACAAAGCATGCTCAATAAATTGTTAATGGAAAATGCTAAGTTAGTTGGCAAAATACAGCATTTGGAGCAAACTGGATATGGAAAAGGTAATGGTATTAGTTCTGTTGGGTTGATCAGCACCACTATGTCAGGAATTAAGAGAGATGTGCAAACAGCAAAAAGTGAGGAAATCAAGCCCAAACTACCCAGGAAGATTGTGCTGGTATATACTGAAAATTATGACCCGACTAGCATACAAGTCAACGAAAAGGTTCAGGAACATTTCAACCCAAAAGAAGGGTAATTGAGCCCGGTTCACTTTGTGCTCCATATCCTTATGATATTCTGTTTGCGTTTTGGTTCCTGGCCATACTCATTCGGTGGGCGGTTAGCCTGCTCGCCTCCCACCATTGCCAACGGGGTTCAATTCCCAGCCGGGTCACCCCCGGATGTTCGTATGTGGCCATCGTGCTGGGCGATGCCACTGGTCGACGGATTTCCTCGGGGTTCTCCCATTTGCCCCACCCTTTCATTCCAGCACAGCTCCATACTCACCTCAATCACCCTCATCGGCTCTCAAGACCTCACTGTTACGTGCCGGCACACACTCTTCGCGCATTCGGCAGGAACTCCCTGCTGAATTCCTCCGGGTGGAAAAAGGGTTGCCTACTCACTAGGCCATGATATTGCTACCCCTGTACCCTTCGTTTGCGATTTAACCGGAAACGGTGTGGGTCCTAGAGAGTTGCAACAAGGGGGGCTTATTTGCTACTTATGTCGCCCTGCTTCATCCCATGGTATCCACAGTCAATTTAACCTCACTGTGTGTGTGTGTGTTGCAAGCAATCAAAGGGTGCCAACCCTTATTATTTACATGATGGGGTTTTGTACAATGGACCATACCTACCATGTATCCAAGATCTTGGTTTACTTGCTCTGTATACCAATTTGTGTTGTTCTAACGCAAGTTCTTTGCCTACTATTATCCCACATAATGTCCTTGTCGCCCACCACCTTTAGTGACTGATACGGCCCTTATTATTTGAAATGGACCATGGGTGTCCTATATCAATTTTTCTCTTTTCCAGTTACGAATTACGTGCCCAAGTTTGTGCACATGTTTCCTATACATGCTATATATCTATCACCAGATGCTACAAATGTCAACAAAGGGGCAAAGAAATGTAATGCGGAAATGGCATGTTCTCGAAGTGCAGACAAAGGGCATAAGTTTGAGCATTGTCCTCATTAGAATAGTAAGGATTCTACGGAGAAATGTCTAAACTATAAGAGAAAAATTTGAATCATGACCATCGTGTTGATTCTAAGGATTATCCCGCATATCAAAGTCTGTCAGTGGAACTTGTCAGAACTGATTATGGACTGTTATAATAAGATGTGGGCAAATAAATTGGAAAGTTTGGTGGTTGCCACCTCTGAGCTTAACAGAATTACTGTGGAGCTGAAGCTGGTCTTGGTACTCTTGCAGGAACCATATGTCCCATTCGAGGTGGTTGGCCTTAAATGCACTGTATATACATGTGAAGTGTCCCCACGGGCTGTAGTATTGGACCTTTAAAGATCTGGGTATTGCCCTCATACTTCCAGTTTACTGAAGGGACACAATAACATATTGGTAGGTGGGGAATAATTATAGATGTTCTAAGGGGCATGCCAATGGTGATCGGAGCACGTGTAAATGCCAAGTCAGAACTCTGGCATTTTCCTGTTACTGACGAACGAGGAGAACTAGTAAGCCAGCTTATCCTGGCTAATGATCTTCAAGTGGTAAACCTTTATGGCGAATTGCCAACATATGTCTCACAAGCTCATGGGAGTGAGACATACATTGATGTGACACTATGAAATGAGAAAGCCAGAGGTTACATCAGGAATTGGGAAGTCATTGAGGACAGTGCGAGTGATCATCGGCTGATAATTTTTGAAATTTCGACTGATGATGAAGACATGACCTACATGGATGAGGTCGAAGTGGAAACAAGATACATTCATAAGAATGCAGACTGGGCAAGATTTGATAAAATCTTATTGAAGAAGCTGCTTATGAATGGGGAAGTTTGGCACAATGGTAACCTGGAAGAGAGAATTAAAGCACTCTCCATTGTAATTAAAGGGGCGTATGAATGGGCCCTGAAAAAGGCCAGGCATGGGCTTCCAAACCTTTCTTGGTGGGAGCATTGGAGCAAGACAGGAAAAAACTAAGGACATCGCAGGTGCTTTTGGCAATGCTTGGTGGGCAAGGATGATGCACCAGCTAAAGAAAAATGGATGTCCTGCGAACATCTATAAAGTAATCCTAGAGAACTTCCAGGACATATGGATTCTGTACACATCTAAGACTATATAGGCCAAGAAGAAGATAATGAAAGGATGTCCCAGGGATCGGTCCATGGACCTATTTTATGGAACATCCTCTTCGATGGATTTTTGGAGTTAGATTTCCCATCGGGTTGTACGGTGTTTGGCTATGCCGATGATGGACTGATTATAATAACAGGAAGAGACGAAGAGAACTGACACAAACACTGCTTACATAGTGGCAAACATCAAGCTATAGATGGAAAAAGTTAAGTTAAAGTTCTCCATTGTAAAAATAAAGACCATGCTGCTGAAGGGAAGATTAGACAGGCCACCTAACGTGCGCTTTGGAGGGGTATCTGTACAGTATGTGAGTGAGATGAAATATCTGGGAGTCTTTATGGATAATAAGAACAGTTTATAAAACATTGTTTGAAGCTATTATTGCGTATTGTGCTGTTTTATGGTATAACAGGGCTCAATTGGAAAAGTATAAAAGTAAACTGATCAGTGCTCAGAGGGCAGCACTGTTGACAGTAACAAGGGCATACAGGACTGTATCCAGTGATGCACTTCCATATTGGCAGGAGTGTTACCAGTTGACCTATTTGTCAAAGTATGTGGAATCATAGTGGAGAGAGCACGGAATGGAAGACCAAGAGAAACAAGACCTTTTGACTAAAATTATTATGGAATGAAAAGAAAGATGGTTAATGTCGGAAACGGGAAGAGTCACCTTTGAGCTGCTTCCAGATGTGCAAGAAAGAATGAAGACTCAGTGGATTACAATGAACCGTTATAGTGCACAGCTATTTACGGGACATAACTTTGCGAAGCTTCACTGGTTCTGTTTGGTGCAATCTCTGCTATGCGATATATGTGGAGTTGATGATACAATGGAGCATGTCACCACAAACTGTTTGGGGACAGACGACGTAAGGGAGTGCCTCCACGAAATTTTAGAAAGAAAGGCTATTGATATGAGATTGGAAAATATCATGAAAGATAATGCTCTTCATAATTTATGGCAAGAGTACGCCACAATAATTAGTAAGAGGCTTGAAGAGTATAATAGGTGGCGAGAAGAGCTTTCGAAGGACCCATGAGGAGGTATTCGGGTAGACTTCAATGTAAGAAGTCGGAACATATCTAACAGGTGACGAGGCAAGTTTTACTGAGAAAATCGGTACAATGCTATGTACGGCACACAGAAAGTCGAGGCCTGAAGAACGAAGAGGAGAAAGTGATGTGCACTGTCTTACTCATCCGAGTGCAGTTGCAGTGCGGGAGGATGGAGGGTGTGCCGGCCATCGGGCCATAAAACATGCCACTAATTGAGCAGATAGCACCATGATTGTCCGCCAGGAGTTACAAGGACTGGGGTTCAAAGCTCAGGCACCTGCCCATAAACAGCACATTCAGTGTGTTAAGCGCACAGCCACTGGAATATGTACAACTGGAGAGATGCACGATTTGGAATGGTGAAGCATGCTGTAACATGCGAAAGTTTGATGGGAGGATTTGCAGGTGGAGAATACCAGGTGAATACAACATTCCATCCTTTACAGTGCCCACAGTGAAATTCGGCCAAGGTGGGATGGGAATGTAGGTGCGTTTTTTATGGAAGGGGCTTGGTCCTATTGTAATACTATGGGAAACATTGAAGGTGGAAGGCTATAGGTACAGTTTGACCAGCTGCATGTTGTCCACAGCAGAAGACCAGTTCGTACTTAACTACATGGTTCATAATGACATTGCTCCCAGCCATAAAACACGATATGTCCACGAGCGAGTCAACGACAATACGGTTCCAGAAACTGATCGGCCAGCCCAGAGCTCAGACTGCAATCCAATCGAAATAACTCTGAAATAAACTCAGAGAGCGACTGCGCACCAGACTCCAATGACCCACATCACTTACTATCCTGCTATAGCACTGAAGGATGCATGGTCGATCATTCCCCCGGAGACATTCCCACATCTGGTTTACAGTCTCCCTTCCAAGGCTAGAGGTGTATGTTGTTGTATTCACTAACATCCCCCTCCTAGCAACATTTCACCAATAGACTAATAGGAAAGCTGCATATTTAAACTACACTACTGGCCATTAAACTTGCAACACCAAGGAGGACATGGCTGAAGGACCTGACATTCCAGGACTGCATTGAGCAGAGTAGGACAATAACATGGTAAGCTCAGTTGGTTGCTACAGCAACAATGGCGACTGTGATAAGCAGTATATAAGCAGAGGCCAGGGAGCCACTGATAGCAGAAGCATTGTGTTTCCCCGCCCTTAACGTGCACATGCGGAGTGAGCATGCCGCATCGAAGAACATAGCCAACATATGAATAGGTTCTTGCCTTTGACTATGATAAAATTTTGACCTCTAGGTTGTGGATTATCTAGGCTCAGTGAGTAGAGGAGGGACCGGCTGAGCGATGTGCCAGAAGCAAAGGGCCCTGTCGCACCAACGAGCATAGAGAAGCCTCCTGGTGCCCATGGTGATAGCAGACTGTACAGCCCCATCAAACATCCTCACTTCAGTCATGTGGCATAGCAACCTGTGTCCGCATGCATAGTCCTGCGCCATCTGCAGCATCAAGGAATCTTGTCCACGGGTGTTGTACAGCAGCATGCTCCACACAAAGGGTTATCCCAACAGTTTGTCAGACTGTCGTTCATATTGCTTGAGTTGAAGCTCTTTGGAGGCTAACTTAGCTTGGTGGATACGACTAACAGTGCCATCTGGCTGCTACCTATCAGAAGTAGTTCTGTAGTCATCATTTTATATAAACATATTGACATTTTCAAGTTGTTTTTTCCAAACACAGATTAGTCTGCCTGCCTGTTTACTGCTATTATTTCTCTTTGGTTCTGATTTATTTTCATGTGCTACTGAATCCCAAGCCTGAGCTCAATCTACTCCATTACTTCCACCTACTACTGCTGCGTCCTTACTATGGGTGTCATTAGTCAATAGGATCACGTCAGTTTCCACACCATGCACCTTTATGCCTGTTAAATGCTTTCCTCAAAACAATCTTATTGAAATATAGCCACCAAAAGGGCTGGTGATTGAAAATATCCAGGACTCACTCCCTGTGCGACATTTGACTCTTGTTACTATTCTTCACATGTTCTCGGGACAGTATATCCATCACATGTGTAAGTGAAAAAATGTCACGCGGTAAGGAAGGCTGGCGAATGTTCAAGTCCAACCCTCGACATCGCTCTTGGCCACATGTAATTCAGAGCCACTTTGACCTTGCCTGAGTAACAAGGGGGGCACGTACCACTATACTCATAAGTACAATAATTTATTATACCTACCATTTAATATCACTATGTGATTAACATGTAGGCCTAATTGATATTTCACTCCGCGTATGTAGCCTACAGTCCACCTGACTCACCAAGGGTGTATAGAACACTGCTATTCACTTTCAGATTGTGCACAAGCGTGCTACTCCGAATCTCAACTTCGACTTTCCTGGCTAACAGTCAAGATTCAGCGAATCATAACAGTTGCAACTGTTTTCGTCAATGACTGCGTTGTTAATGCAAGATAGTAGTAATGTTTTCTCCAAGGCAGAGATGAATAGTAGTAATGTTTTCTCCAAGGCAGAGATGAATAGTAGTAATGTTTTCTCCAAGGCAGAGATGAACTTCGCACAAAACTTGCATAGTAACTAGTAACAATCTGCACAGTTTTAGTAGCGAATATGATAGTTTTCATTTGCAAAAAAAAAGTATTTGGTAATAGTAATATATAGTGATAGGGATCAATGAGGGTTGGCATGGAACTGAAGGGAGAAAAGGGAATATACACTTTTTTTCCAAACACGGACACGAAGTATGCGATTAAATGCGACGATGTAGCAAAGGCGAGCCATTTATGAAGTATTGTACCATTCTCCAAGGTATTCATTTTTAAGTATCGGAATTATGTCTACTGAAGCATAACTTCATTCTTGTACCAAATTGCACATCGCAATTATACTGGTTGTAACTTAATAACTCTGACAAAGCAGGGATCGCGAACCATCACAAAAAATCAAATCGAGAAACACATTCCACTTCTGGTCTCTAGTAATTACTAAGAACAGTATGCGCCTGTAAAGTTCGCTAAACAAACATCCTTATTGCAAATATCAGAAAACCCAAATAAGACAGTCCAAGGATAGCCTGCTTCAGATGTATAAAAATGAAAATCTGCAGCCATTGCAAAAACTTTTCGCTGCAAATTATTTTGAAGAAATAACTGCTGTTAATCCCACTCTCACCAAATTTTGTGATGGGGGAAAATAAACTGTTCTTAAATACAAAATATCACCAAGTAAAAGTTGATGAAAAAAGGTATAGACTGTTTATGGTAAAGTGAGCACTTTTGAGGCCCTAGTTGTTTTTCCTTTCAGCCATATTTAATTGTTTATCAACATTTTTAAATAAATATTACCATGTAAGTACTAAACACAGTGTATATTCTACAGGACTCGAACGTTAATGGCCAAAACTAACATAAAATATATTTATTGACTGTTATTCCAAATGAGAGAGAGGCCTTTCAAAAGTGCTCACTTTACAGGGAATAGCCTATAACATAGTTTTTTCCCCCGCTAAATTACGCCATTTTCGAGGAATTCGCAAATGAATGTGTCAAGTTGTAGCTGATCAACAGTAGGTGCACCATACACTAGGTGATAGTGATTTGAACAAGATGGCTCCTGTAATATGAGCTCACTACTTGTGCTACATTCAACTTGTAATCAAATAATAAATATTAAACATTTCCTTCGAATTCCGCAAAATTAAAATCTAATTATTTGCTGCAGTTTCTTTGTAGCGTGCTGCAGTTAACACTTGCAGATTTTCAAACTGAAAGCTTCTGTTTCTGGCACTGAATTATTTCACTGTGAGCATATTATTTTCAATACTGCGCTTGTATCGTAAGATACGTGTTATAACGCCCAATAGTTTTTTGTTCAATAACCCGGATCGACGAGTACAGAGAATGTGTATACCGAGTGGGAGGATTACCTGATTACAAAAGGAAAATACATCCAAATATTTGAAGCAGTTACGGTAATACATTAATTTGTGGTTGTGTGTATGTATCAGTTCCGTTATGAATACAGTATGTCCTGAAGAGATGAACCATCAACAATTTATGAAAGAGTCCATGCTACATTAAACACAAAAAATTTCCATTGTTTTTATCTAGTTTAGTAGCACATATCAAAGCTTTCAGCATAGCAATAGGGAAAGTGCATTGTTATTGATTGCCTTTAGTTGAATTCTTGTTTTACCCTTCGTAAGTTTGACCAAATATAGAACAGCAATGCGCACTGTATTAGAATGGCATACATTCTAATACAGTGCGAGGATAATATGTCGGGAAAATTCACTAATGAGGAAGCTATGAGGTTTCTAATTATTTCGTGTAATCTCATGGCACAATCGAATGTAGACAATGTGTAAAATCGAAATCTATAGGTAGTTCCCTAAGGAGACCCTAAAGACAAGCAATAATTGCGCGATACCTTTCAAATACAACAGACCTCATTTCCTTGGCATATATTTATTTCTCTTGGCGGATTCCGATGCATCCTTCGAAGCGTCCATTGTCAAAGCATACAACACTCGTATTCGCTAACGAACCATGAATATATTACCTTCGCCACTCGAAAGACATTTCTTGTCTTGTTTTTTCTTTTACGGCTTATATGTGGAAACATTCATGAAGCCCTGCTTCAAGTCTGACACGCGTGCCAATTATCAAACTCAAGCAATTTTATATGGGTACTCCTGTCCTGCCAAAACGCTGCCCTGCCTAGACGATTTACTTTCCGTCCCGCCAGCTGGTGAAATGTGTGATGCCTACAATTTTCTCGAGTATTATTAAATGCTGCTATTATGGGGTTGGGGTTTTTACATAACTACATGACGTTAATGAACTAGGTTAGCAAGTCTGCTTGGTTATTAGCCACGTATGTATTTGGTATCCCAGATTAATAAACTGTTATTTTGTTTGAAGAGGGGTTACTATTTGAAGAGGCGATATTTTTGCTGCAGGGAAAGGTCAAGCGATAATCCTACCAGCATTTTGAGTTATGGAGGCATTCTGCCGCGATAACCCTTTGTCGGTTCGCCGCTCCTGACCTTCGGCGGATAGATTTCTGCGTTTACATGAAGAATGCTCTGGCGCATTAACTTGGTTCTCTCAGCGTGACTCGGGGTGCGTTGAACCTTCCAGAGGGTCAGGGTGGCCGATATAAAAGTGTGACAGGCCTTCGAACCCGGGAGTAGAGTGGGATTGTAGAATGGATGAGCGGCTGGGTTGCGAGTATCGAGCAGTGAAAAGTGCGGCTGGCAGGCTGTTGGATTAGAGAATGGCATTACAAATAATGCCAACAGATAGAATGAGAATGGCATTACAAATAATGCCAACAGATAGAATGAGAATGTGTTAATGAGTATTAGTTGATTAAGTGTAACCAAACAGAGACAGTAAGAAGAGCGTTGATCAGTGTTGAAGTAGATATTAAGTTTTGCGCTCACTGTTAAATAAAAAGAGTAATATTGGAGACAGATAATGTATTGCTGTAAATAACAGCTATGTGAATAAATTAGAAATAATATTTAATTGTTTTAGTACTTTTAAAGACCTACATCCTTCAGAACTCGCAAACTGCAGATACCTCACCGCAAATAAAATTGAGTAATAATATTTACAAATATATTTAATAAGTGATTTTATGCACATCCAATTCTGTTGTAAGAATAATAATTTTTGTGCCTGAAAGGATTAATTAAGGTATCTGCAATATAAAAAAAATAAGATAATATTTTAATCACAAACAAGCCCTAACCATTTATTTTACGCATAAATAAGTACATTGTAGTAAATATTTGTCAGTGTTACAAAACACGAGCTTTCTGGTTTCGTATGCAACTGCACTTTAATGACAATATTTGTGTAGTGAATTAAGAAACTGTGAAAGTTGTACAGTCTGGTGCAGTAGAGGTCACTCTCACTTCTTACTACAGAATGTTGTAGAGTGTATACTTATTTTCGACGTCTTTAGCACATTATATTTTTTTATGTGCCACTAAATGATAATTCTGGAAAAAGTACGACGATTAAGGAAAATTACTTTTCAAAAAATAATAAAACATTTTAAACAATTGAAATTAATAATTTTTGTACAAATATCGAATTTGAACAAACTCAATACGTTCCTATAAAATAATTGATATTATTATGATGTCATGAATATTTCTTGGGAGAGTTTTATAAGCAGTTCTCGCGTATTCCAATGTTAACTTTCGACATGAACTTCAAAGTCAAAATATCCAAAAAATTAAACTTAAGTCGTCGAGTTTCAAAGAAAGTTCGACGGGCCACTACGACACATACTTCAGCTAAAACACACTTTTCTACGGCAAATTTTTAAAATTTGTACGAATTGAGAATTTGAAGTTAGAATTTTCTAAAGGGTTCCCGCCTACCTGCGCTTTCTTCCGCGTTCCAGGCCGAGAAGCGCTGGACCGATAAGGTCGACACTGACACGAGCACCAAGTGTGCCATCGCCCCTAAGCGCAAGGCGTAGTGTTCTTACAGCTGCGTGTTATCTATGGGACTTTCAGCAGTGACCCCAATATTTGATTGGTGAAAAGTATGTTGCAAGGTTGAACGCAGAGTCCTTGAGTATATTTCGAGATGCAGCGCTTTTCTAAGGCAGTTTTGGAAAATTTTTGAGCACCCCGAAATGATGTCTCTAATGTACGTAACTCTCGACAGACCTCGTGTGAAGAGTGTGTTATCTTCGTAGACCAGTCTACTGGAGGCATGTCCAACTGTTAGTTAGTCTATAATACGCTGCACTACATGCAGTTCAAGTGCCAGCTAGGCGGGGACCACTCTACTTAAAAATAGTTGGTATTTGAATAAAGTTATCGATATCCTGCCACGAAATAGTAAGACGATGTTAAAATGAAGAGTAAAACACAGAGTGGTGAGCGCTGCAACAAAATTACGTCCGAACACTTACCTACTCTCGGGCGGACCGCTCACGTATAGCTTCTGTTTCTATGGCTGAAGAAACACAACTCTCATGCAATATCGTCTGCAGCGCGCAGCTTTTCAGTTGGAGGCGCCCATCTCCCTGCCTTCACTCTCCAATCACTTCGAACCCTGAACAAGCCACGTATAGTGCGTGTACCTTCGTAGCTTTTCGGCTTGACGCAAATTAAAAATAGTTCAGGGATGTCGTCTGTACGTATTTCGCCTATAGTGAGCGAGTTGTGATCCATAATACGGCTGTATAGACATACCTCTACGAGTAATCTCAACAGCCCTACTTTCGTGTCTGCAATGCTTCAGACATTTTACAACTCGTGTCCCTCAATTCTTGATTTTTGTAGGATATCATAATACCAATATTTTCATTACCTTTGATTGAAAAACTAGCACGCTGAGTGAGAACCAGATTCTTGCATTAAAGGAGCTGTAATGAAGTGGTGGTGTCGCCCGCAGTGTTGCCAAATCAAATGAGAGCCGATTCGCTCTGTGTTGGCCAAAATTTCCCGTTTTCATGGAACTGTAAAAATAAATTACGTGTGTTCTATTTTTGTACGTTTTTATACATTAGTCCACCCCCTATTATTCACAAACTACAATATAAAATTCTTTAAGGGCAACGTCTTTCCATTTACGGCAATAGACTTCCATCAGACACGTGGTGTCAGCCAGAAAGTTCCCGCCTAACCGCCGCGTACCGTCGATCTGTACCAGTCTCTCTCACAACTCGCGATGACAGAAACAAAACTGCATCTAGGGCTGTGGAAAGTATCAAAATGAATATGGTATACCGACTATTGAATAAAGCATGTTTTATTTAAGTTTATTTGACAAGTGAAGAATTGCAGTGTTTACCCCGTGAGGTGGTGAAGTTTGCCAGGTAAGGGGTATAAAGTCGCAGTAGATGTACAAGCCAGCACTGGAACATAGAGCTGGGCGCGCACATATACTGCTGTTCAAGGTCGCTGCTTATCTTATCTGCAGCAGATAGACCTGCCCACGCCCACTCACCACGGAACTACTCAGGCATCCGCAAAGCCTGTAGACCGCTCTTCATGAATCACTCGATAGCTGTTTCGAATAAGGAATGATTTACAACAACCCATCGCGAACGTCCGTCCGTCGATCACGTGACCAACAGCCAATCAGAAGTGGTCATTTATTCTGTCTGTCTGTCCGTCAAAACATTGGCAAGCTTTAACTTCCAGCGGACGTACGGGTGAAATTACGACCTTCTAAACTTGCACGTTTTGTTACTCGTTCATCCCGAGTTCTTTACAAGGCTGTGTAGTGTGCACAGTGTTTTGTTACTCGTTCATCCCGAGTTCTTTACAAGGCTGTGTAGTGTGCACAGTGTTTTGTTACTCGTTCATCCCGAGTTCTTTACAAGGCTGTGTAGTGTGAGCAGTGTTTTGTTACTCGTTCATCCCGAGTTCTTTACAAGGCTGTGTAGTGTGCACAGTGTTTTGTTACTCGTTCATCCCGAGTTCTTTACAAGGCTGTGTAGTGTGCACAGTGTTTTGTTACTCGTTCATCCCGAGTTCTTTACAAGGCTGTGTAGTGTACACAGTGTTTTGTTACTCGTTCATCCCGAGTTCTTTACAAGGCTGTGTAGTGTGCACAGTGTTTTGTTACTCGTTCATCCCGAGTTCTTTACAAGGCTGTGTAGTGTGAGCTGTGTTTTGTTACTAGTTCATCCCGAGTTCTTTACAAGACTGTGTAGTGTGAGCTGTGTTTTGTTACTAGTTCATCCCGAGTTCTTTACAAGGCTGTGTAGTGTGAGCTGTGTTTTGTTACTAGTTCATCCCGAGTTCTTTACAAGGCTGTGTAGTGTGAGCTGTGTTTTGTTACTCGTTCATCCCGAGTTCTTTACAAGGCTGTGTAGTGTGCACAGTGTTTTGTTACTAGTTCATCCCGAGTTCTTTACAAGGCTGTGTAGTGTGAGCTGTGTTTTGTTACTCGTTCATCCCGAGTTCTTTACAAGGCTGTGTAGTGTGAGCTGTGTTTTGTTACTAGTTCATCCCGAGTTCTTTACAAGACTGTGTAGTGTGAGCTGTGTTTTGTTACTCGTTCATCCCGAGTTCTTTACAAGGCTGTGTAGTGTGAGCTGTGTTTTGTTACTAGTTCATCCCGAGTTCTTTACAAGACTGTGTAGTGTGAGCTGTGTTTTGTTACTCGTTCATCCCGAGTTCTTTACAAGGCTGTATAGTGTGAGCTGTGTTTTGTTACTAGTTCATCCCGAGTTCTTTACAAGGCTGTGTACTGTGAGCAGTGTTTTGTTACTCGTTCATCCCGAGTTCTTTACAAGGCTGTGTAGTGTGCACAGTGTTTTGTTACTCGTTCATCCCGAGTTCTTTACAAGGCTGTGTAGTGTGCACAGTGTTTTGTTTCGCCTGTCTTTTGTTTTCATGTTTGTTCATGTCCCTTTAGAATGAAATAAAGTTACATTTTTCTTGAAGAGTAATTGATAATTACGTTTGGAATCACGAGCTCCTTTAGTGCAATAATAAAAGAAAAAAATTACGCTTTATATGTTATTTATAATTTTTTACATCAATTAATTTCCCTTATGGATGTGCATGTGCGTTTTGGGTACTTAAAAACACAACACCGCCAAAAAATGTCACTTTTTATGGAGAATTTGTCCATATTTGTAAACAGTTTTATTTTGGCTAGTTAGCAACAATGAACTTACGACGGACATAGTAGTTAGTTTGGTTGTAAATCGCTCGGCTGGAAGACGGACGAACTGTTGTGGATCCTCCCTACGCCGTCTGCCTGCCTGCGTGTGTGTGTCCAGTACTTGTGTATTCAAGTTCCGTATTTGTGAGCATTGCACGCTTACAGAGAACCACGCACCTCACTGCAGCCATTTTCCCGTGTTTGTAGCGAGGAAGCGCAAGAGACAACTATGTATTACTATCAACACACGCATTTTCTCATTTCAATACTATACATGGAATACTACAACTGATGGAGAAAATTAATTTAACCAAAAATAAGATACGTTTATGTGAACAAACGTATAAAACTCATATGATACACGACATTTTTAGAAAACAACTAAACGCATAATGAATAGTGTAATTTTTCTAACTCTTAATTCAAGCGCGCACTAACAAATTATTTGTAAATGTACCATATGAGTGCATACGTACAGTGACAAAGCGCGAGTGGTGAAATGTATTTCCATGCATGCATGCTCAGGAATGAGTCAAATGCGTAGGGAAGTCCCCAACTCTGTATAGTAGCACTGGTAAACATCCCCCCCCCCCCCCCTTCGCAAATGTTCAGCCTGACACGTAGTATTATTTCCATCTACTGAATAGGTTAAAAACTTCCATTTCAGTTTAGGAAGTTTCCCAGGATAATTTTTACAGTGCGTGTAAAGATACCGTGAACATACTATACGTGTCGACAACGTCTTAATGAGTGAACTGATGCTGGGACAAGGGTGACCAGATCTATTATACGTGAAGAACCACGCTCGTCTAAAGCTAACTTCCAGGCATGGCAGTGCTGTAAACACAGCTTAATGTGATTGAGAAATTGATGAAGAACAAGTTAGGGGTCCTAATCCCAAAGGGATGCCGCCTTTTTTGTTTGACCTAATTAATTGGATATCAAATTGAGATATACGGTTGATTAAATTGATAGAAATGGTCAATGAAAATGAAAGGGTTAAAAGTATTTCAAGGATTAACTTTTATTTGCATCAAAATTGTATGTTTTTATTGTATGTTTGGTGCAAGAGTGTACTAAGGGTCAGATTTATTATGTTCTTTCTTTTTGTGGGTTGGGGAGCAGCTCTGGTAGATGTTGTCAATACATAGACTGGCACTCGATGAGGCGCAGCATGTTTGGGATGGCGTGCGTGTGTGTATATTGTGAGTTTTGTGCAAGAATGGCATAAGTGTAATTTATTAGGTTCTTTCTTTTGTGGGTTGGGGAGGAGCTCTGGTAGATGTTGTCAATACATAGACTGGCACTCGATGAGGCGCGGCATGTTTGGGATGGCGTGTGTGTGTGTGTATATTGTGAGTTTTGTGCAAGAATGGCATAAGTGAAATTTATTAGGATCTTTCTTTTTGTGGGTTGGGGAGGAGCTCTGGTAGATGTTGTCAGTATAAAGACTGGCACTCGATGAGGCGCGGCATGTTTGGGATGGCGTGTGTGTTGTGTGTATATTGTGAGTTTTGTGCAAGAATGGCATAAGTGTAATTTATTAGGTTCTTTCTTTTTGTGGGTTGGAGAGCAGCTCTGGTAGATGTTGTCAATACATAGACTGGCACTCGATGGGGCGAGGCATGTTTGGGATGGCGTGTGTGTGTGTGTGTGTGTATTGTGAGTTTTGTGCAAGGATGGTATAAGTGTAATTTATTAGGTTCTTTCTTTTTGTGGGTTGGGGAGGACCTCTGGTAGATGTTGTCAGTACAAAGACTGGCACTCGATGAGGCGCGGCATGTTTGGGATGGCGTGCGTGTGTGTATATTGTGAGTTTTGTGTAAGAATGGCATAAGTGTAATTTATTAGGTACTTTCTTTTTGTGGGTTGGGGAGCAGCTCTGGTAGATGTTGTCAGTACAAAGACTGGCACTCGATGAGGCGCGGCATGTTTGGGATGGCGTGTGTGTGTATATAGTGAGTTTTGTGCAAGAATGGCATAAGTGTAATTTATTAGGTTCTTTCTTTTTGTGGGTTGGGGAGCAGCTCTGGTAGATGTTGTCAGTACAAAGACTGGCACTCGATGAGGCGCGGCATGTTTGGGATGGCGTTCGTGTGTGTATATATTGTGAGATTTGTGCAAGAATGACATAAGTGTAATTTATTATGTTCTTTCTTTTTGTGGGTTGGGGAGCAGCTCTGGTATTTGTTGTCAGCACAAAGACTGGCACTCGATGAGGTGCGGCATGTTTGGGATGGCGTGTGTGTGTGTGTGTATATAGTGAGTTTTGTGCAAGGATGGCATAAGTGTAATTTATTAGGTTCTTTCTTTTTGTGGATTGGGGTGCAGCTCTGGTAGATGTTGTTAGTACAAAGACTGGCACTCGATGAGGCACGGCATGTTTGGGATGGCGCGCGTGTGTGTGTATATATTGTGAGTTTTGTGCAAGAATGGCATAATTGTAATTTTTTGTAGTGATCTTGCTCATAGACAGTGTTGGTATACAGACGACTTTGAATGTTAGTATTATTCCAAATGAATAATGGCATTGCATGAGAGAAATTCAGAGTGTTTAAATGAGTTCTACATACGATTAAATAACGCGAGAGACAGAAGTATACCTACCACCTGGTCTCGTAAAGAAACAAGTGCAATTAAAATCAATTAAACGTACAGCGATGAATTAGTCTACCCCGACCTGTATGTTAGAAATGTAATTTAAATGAAAGAAGTATAACGAACGAACACAACTAGGCTACATGACTATCACAATTACGTGAGTGTGCACTATGGAATTAACGAAGCAAAAAAAAGTCCCTATAAATTAAACGAACACAATAACAAGATATATGGCACTACTTGATGTGAATCGTACATACCTTACACGTCCGTATGCTTGTGAGACTGGTGAGAAACTTGAGAAACGTAATCCACATGTTAAAAGAAGTTGACTAACATGCATAAAAAAGAAAACGTTTAATATACGTCCATTCGCTCGGGAGCTTAGTGATGCACTGTTTGACTATAGACTGAGGTGAAAAACTCATGTTTCCAAATAAATTAAACGAACACATAATAAAATCGCACCTCTCCCAAAACACATCTGTCTAGCTCAGATGCTGGCGAAGGAATGGCATCAGTGTATAACTTGCGCCAACTTATATATGTGGAGCTTGTGGGCGAATTGAAATTATGGCAAAAAAACTCTGAATACGATTTACACACTACTCATACGCATCCTGAATTATATCTAGAAAAATGTATCACTACCAAGCACTGCGTACAATTTAATTTGTGAATTGCACAGATAATAATTTGGCACTTCCAGTTAATATGGACAAATAGAGATTTCCAAACTCGCATTTTGAATTTTAAACAGATACAACAGAAATACACACAATGAAACCATACAAGGAGATCTCCCAAAACACATCCGTCCACCTCGGAGGTCAGTCAATGAATGACTGGATCGTACGACTTGCACCTTCTTATAAGCTGTATATATACATTGAGCTCGACTGAATTGAAATGTATGACTGACATAACCTATTTACCTACCAAGCTACTACTAACGACTTGATTACACTATTCGTCCTACAACTTCATGAATGTATAAAACTGAATTATTGAAAAATAATGGATGTACTACAAATTTTTTCCATCAAGTCTGTGAAATTCGCGGCACTTGGTAACAAAAACGTGGGTTGAAAATGCTACGAAATTTTGTCGACCGAACACAGAAACACTGGTTTATGCGATAAACACACCCTACACCAGCCAAGAACTGCCCCCTTCCAACGCAGTGCTTCGCAAAACCTCCCTCAAGGTCAGAAATTGTTTTTCGGATGACTGCCCTGTCCATGGAGGGCGCTGCACCCTCACTGTCGATTCAATATTATGCACCTCCTCCCTTCACCGTCAGCCATGAACGTGTTTCCGTAGAAATTCTCGGTCCACGCAGGCCAGGCTTTACACCTCCAGAGCGCTGCCTCGGGTATGAATGGAGGCCAAAGCGACGCTTTCCCTAGGGACAGCAGCAATTTTATACTGACCTGGGCCAACTTTCTACCCCTCTCTCCTCTACCATCCCCCAAAAAAAACTGCTATTTTCACTGGAACATGGAAGCTTCCTCCTATTTTTTGGATGTAAGAGCCTGGTGTATTCCCAGCAAAATACAAAAATTTCACAAGTCCCGCTGATAAAACTTTATTTCCTGCATCACTAAGAAATATGTTCCAAATGTCTTTAAAACACAATAAGTTCAATTAAAATATAAAACGTTTTCCACCAAATTTTTTTCTTGTTTCCAAAATACTTAATACCGTTTTCCACCAAACTTTTTCCCCAGTTTCCAGCAAACATTATTCCTGTTTTCCAGCAAACGTTTAATTACTAAATGAATAATTTTCATACCAACACAGCTATAAGACATTTTTTTTTTAAGTAATGACAAATACACATCTTTCCACTTACACAAGTTAACCTTAGAACACCATTATTAGATTTAAGCAAATATTCAAGTTAAACTTTATTTTCAAACATTAAAAAGGTACGTTAAACAAACTTGTTCGAATTATTTTTTTACTTTCAATATGTTTTTCTAAAAATATTTCTTCATATTTTTACATGCAGTTTTCCCACTTCTGAATTTATAAAATAAAATGTGTTTATATTTGAACTTATTTGAAAATAGTTTTCCTTATAAAATACATTTTCGACTTGATATCACTGAAATAACACGTATTCAGCTTGAAAAGACTGCTATAGAAGCTGAAATCTGTTAAATGTTATGATATTTCAACTGATTTTCCGAAAAGGGCCAATTTAACGTAATTTAAAGGAAATTGGCAGCCATTTTGTATCCATTAACTATAAATGGAGGGATAAATTAATTTTTCTCTGTGTTAATTCGGAATCTGCTAATGTCACTTCATGTGTGTGTGCATGCATGTGCATAGCATTAGAACTAGTAAGACTAAGACGTTTACTATGACTTCAAACATCCACTACAACTCCAGGCGTCTACTACGAGTCCGGATGTCCACTACAACGACAGATGTCCACTACAACGACAGATGTCCACTACAATGACATATGTCTACTACAGCTCCAGACGTCCACTACACCAGGCGTAACTCCAAACGTCTACTACGACTACGGGTGTCCAATACAACGACAGATGTCCACTACAATGACATATGTCTACTACAGCTCCAGACGTCCACTACACCAGGCATAACTCCAAACGTCCACTACACCAGGCGTAACTCCAAACGTCTACTACGACTCCGGGTGTCCACTACAACGACAGATGTCCACTACAACGACAGATGTCCACTACAACGACAGATGTCCACTACAATGACATATGTCTACTACAGCTCCAGACGTCCACTACACCAGGCGTAACTCCAAACGTCTACTACGACTACGGGTGTCCAATACGACGACAGATGTCCACTACAATGACATATGTCTACTACAGCTCCAGACGTCCACTACACCAGGCATAACTCCAAACGTCCACTACACCAGGCGTAACTCCAAACGTCTACTACGACTCCGGGTGTCCACTACAACGACAGATGTCCACTACAATGACATATGTCTACTACAGCTCCAGACGTCCACTACACCAGGCGTCTACTACAACAACACACGCCATCTGGATATACAAGGGATTTCATTTCTGCATCAGCTCGCAACAGGTACAATGCATCAAGGTCACTTCTGTGACAATTGCGACTGAATGTGTTGAAACATTCAATGCGAATTTAGCTATTGGGAAGGCGAAAATATTGAGTTTAGACTGTTCCCAACTGCGAGTGCTGCCGAACGAATTTATAATTTCTTTTGAGGGCCACAAACTAAAACTAGTATATCCATTCCTTGATGAACATTTACAAGCTGATGAAGATATCGTATCCTATTTACCATGTGAAAACTGTCCTTATGGCATAACTGCCTTTGTTAATGATGGGAACTTAGCAACATACACACAGGGATTGCATGTCGCCCAGGCTGGAACAGCTACTTGAAGCTAGAATCATTCCAAATATAGTAATGGACGATTCCGGAGTCGACAAATTAGATTCCAAGGCGAGCACTGTCATCTTATAAATTATTTGAGGTACTTTTTATGAGAGAGCCTTTTCGTAAATAGTGTATAAAGAAATTATGTAAAAATGATGTGCTACGCTCAGGATTTCGAAAACTACCAAGACAACTCCTTGCTTGCAGGAGCTTGCTATTTCTTATGCAACCGATGCTTTAAATCTCCCAGGCCTTGGTCTTGTTTAAAACCTGAAGTTAAAATGATGCTAATTGATTTCATTATTCTTTTTAACAAATCGATAAAACTTTTAATAAACTTAATGATGTTTCATTAAGATCATAAAACAAGTCTTTAGAATCGTTAAACTTTTTAACAAATTGAATGATGTCTCTTTAAAAATGCTAAACAAGTTTTTTCGAATTTGAAAGAAAGTTTATAACTTTTAATGAATCGTTAAACAAGTCTTTACATCTTGAATTTCAACAAATTGCATTATGTTTCTTTAAAATCATTACAATTTGAATGACAGTTACATAAAATTATATTCAGAGTGTGATATATTTTTTTGAGTTTTTAAAAATATAATTTGTTTATGTTTAGTGTTAATTAATTGTAATTCATATATTTATGTGCATGTGCGCATGTGTGTGCATGTGCGCGCATATGTGTACATGTGTGTGTGCACGCATGCACGAGAAAATTGTATTTTCATTCAATTTTAGGTGGCTTGTTGACTTGTATTTGAGAGGACATTTAATAGAGTTTAGAGAGAGATGCTTGGTAACTGCCATAGTATTGTACTATAGACCTAAGGCGAGACTATATCTCAGACAGAGGCCCTCTCTACAATGTTAAATACTTGTAAATATATTTCAATACAATCTAGAATAAAAATACAAATTACTCTGAGGAAAAATAAGTGCATGACTGCAGGTGTGAGTGCAGGGGAAAATTGTGTTTTCATTAAATTTTAGTTAGTTTTACATGGTTTTAAGAAATGTTTAAGGGAGGGTGGTTGTATGTACGAGGTATGAACTGTGGAACGGCTAAAACAAGGGAGAACTATGCTGGATATGCCTAGCGTATTCAGGAGGTGCATAACCTCAGCTCCCAAGCTTGTTCTGTGTGGGTTACCTGGAGGATGATTGGAAGATGGATAAATGAGCCTTGAGTATTTCTAATGAATGAAATGTTTTTGATGTGTATGTGATGGGGTGGATTAAGTATTTAAATTAATATTAAAGCATTTCATTTTAAAAGTTGTTGGGTAAATGTGTGTGTGACAGAGAGAGAGAGAGAAGAGTAGTAGTATTTTTTTAATTTTTTTTTATATTTATAGTTTTAAAGAGTGTTTGTTTGATTAATATACAGGATGTTGCTCCCTGACTAATATATTTACACAACATTCATTACTAGATTTATGTAAATGATTTTTACAGTGTACCCTATAATGTATTTTTGATGGTGTAAATGATGTAACCTAGAACATATTTTTATAGTATAATATTCATAAATTTTTATGGTATAATATTTATAACGTATTTTATAGTTTAGTATTATAGTTTTTTATGGTGTAATATTCGTAATTTTTTATGGTGTAAATGATTTTGACGATGTACACTAGTTTTGATGGTGTCGAGTAACTCGCAGTCTTTTTCAAAAAATGCATATATGTTGGAAAGTTTCCTCTTAAGCAAATGGTTTTTTAATCTGGGCTTAAAACTCAATGCAATATTCTAAATTCAGTCAGTTTGCTTTAAAACTTGTGAAAAACAGGCGAAGCGAAATGGGTCCCGGGATACGGTGAATTGTATAGTGGATGCGAACTGCAGACCGGTAATATGCACCGCAAAGAAAAGTTGACGGACTTGCATGGCCGGAGGGGAAGTACCCAGTCTCCCTCCCGCTGGAGTGTATGCGTGCAGGCCACCCCCAGGCTCCGCGCAATAGCAGGAGAAAGGGGAAGTTGTCGGGCAGGAGAGTGTCTGTATGGTGGCGCGCATCGTGGACTGCGACAGTCTACTGAACCATTATCTCGCCTGCAGCTACGCGAGCGGGCCAAAGCTCCTGGCCCACGCACTGTAATTAACACTGCTCTATCTCCGCACTATTCACCCTCATCAGCTCTTGAGAACTAAGTTTCGCTCGGTCCCCAAACACACTCAGTGCTCGGCCATCCACTACCTGGCTTTGTACACGAGACTTTAGAATGACTCATACCAGTATATTTTGTAAAAACATGTAGCTATAGTTGACTGACTTTCCTAAATAAATTAAAGTTCACTCAAAAATATTTTTTTCTTTATAATAAATAATGTAACTATTAATTTTAACTATGACGTGATGAGGGAATAAAGTGGTCTTATTTTTCTATGTTTTTTTTAAGAATGCCGAGACACTTGAGTGTAATTTGTTGTGGTGTTATAGCTATTGTAAAGGGGAAACTAAAGAAAGTTAGTTAAAATGGGTGAGCGTAAGCGATCCAGTATTGACATCTTGCTTGAAGATATTTATGTAAGCGATTCATATTCTGAATCGCAAACACAGTCAACAGCAAGCTGTAGAGACAGTGGCCCTTCGCCTAAAGGCTCACGAGTTAATCTATTGGAAGACTATCTCTACTTAAGCGATTCGAGCACAGATTCACTTACGGAGAGATTGTCAACACCAAAAGGTCAAAACATGTTTGCTTCCCCCAAACATGAAAAAGTTGATCTTTTGAATGACGACTTATTTATATCAGACTCGGATGGTTCGTGTGTTTCGGAAAGTGCTCCAACCTAGAGATATCAATTAGACCAAGGGAGCCGGAAAATAATTTATTTTCCGATTCCGCAGTCTCAGTGGAAGCTTTCCAGACCTGACATATGAACTCATGGCTATGGTGTTTGCAGGGCGATAGGCTTGACAGTGATGCTGACGTTCATAATTTTTTCCAGAGGTGTAAGGTTCCTTTATTAAGCTTAATAATGGCGTCACCTCGGCCGATTAGTGTTTCACTTACCATAGCGGGCAAGTATTTGAAAACCTTTCGTTTTCACAGCAAAGCACTCCCTCTCCTAAATTCATCGGATGTGGGTTTAATCTATGATGATGATATCGTTCCTTATCTCGCAGACTCAAGGAGTTTAGTGCGCATGTATCTGGCTGGAGTCTGCAAATACTGACATACATGGATGTACACGTGTCCCAATACCAGCCATTCACCGCCAGTGCTGCGCACACTAAATTACCAAAGTTTATTTCCAATTGTCTTGCCTGTGTTGATGTAGCCTGCCCGGAGGGAATGTGCTTCCACTAACCCGTCGTAGCATCTTTGTATCCTGCCACACGACATGTCGAGAGAATTATTTCATATCCAAAACCTCATGAGGTTTTGAATACTGAAGGTTTGTCGACACCTGTAGTCATACAGGATATTCGTAAGTTCGAGGAGAACAATTCAATTTCTATCAGTATCTACCATGTGGTGGACAAAGATAGTAATATAATTTATGAAACTTGCTATAAGGGTGGGGTTATAGTACCCATGCATATTTGTCCTGTACACCATGACAAACATGTGAATATGTTGGCGATTCGCGCGAGAGGAAATATGCATTAGAAATTTGTCAAAGCTGGTTGGTAGTCAGCTGAGTAAGGAGAAAAACGGGAAATTTGTTTGCGAACGTTGTCTCCAGTATTTCAGAACTGAGGAGAAACTCGCAAGTCACAGTATTCTTTGCCAGCAACAAAAGGCTGTTCGCAGTGCTTTCCTCACTGGGAGCGACAAATACTTGGAATTTAAAGATTTCAGCAAACAGCGGAGATTGTGTTTCGTCGCCTATTGCGACGTAGTAAGTTGCCTGAAACCCATGTCCACTTGCTTGCCTATTGCGATGTAGTAAGTTGTCTAAACCCATGTCCACTTGCTTGCCTAATGCGACGTAGTAAGTTGCCTGAAACCCATGTCCACTTGCTTGCCTAATGATGAAACTAATAATACAACTACCATTAACCAATATGTTCCATATGCTTGTAGCATTTTGTTAGTCTGTTCATACAATCAAAGTGGGTTGCAGGAATCTACAGCGTGATTGTTCCGACGTAGCCAAAAACCCCTGCTGATGAAGCTGGTTTGGCGGTTCAGAAAAGTTTGTCACATTTGTAAAGAACTGCTCAGTACAGATGAAATAGTGGTCGACCATGACCATCTGAAGGGCGAAATCAGAGGTCGCGCACATAATAAGTGCAACTTAAATTTGAGATGCCTAAAAGACAGCTTATCGCTGTTTTTTAACACCTGCAGAATTATGATGCTCACTCTCTCATAAAGCCATTAGCTGAATGTCACGTACCACAACCCAACGGAACCGTGGCAATCTAAAACCCGGGTAAAATTCAAGTGATTGGAATGACCCTTGGAAAATACAAATGTATTACCAAACAACTTCCCAATGGGATTGGTTTCAATGGAAAGGTGCAATATTTCAAGTTACGTTTTTTTTATTCATTCCAATTCATGAGCGCCTCTCTGGAAATTTTGGCAGACAATTTACTATCTGCACAATTGAGTATCACCCGCTCGATGTTTCCAGAGAACACCAAGTTCGAATTAGCAAAACGGAACGGAGTTTTTCATTATTACTTTGTTAAGTCGCCAGACAAGTCTGATGTGCAAGTCACTCCCACCAAAGGACACATTTTATAATGTGATGAGAGGCGAAGGCTTTAGCGATGAGGATTATGCTCAAGCCCAAGCCACATGGGATGTGTTCAACTGCATAAACTTGCTGCAGTATGTCATTCAATACTTATGTGTGGACACTTGTTTCCTGGCTGATGTTTATGAGAATTTCAGGACAGTATGTTTGGGTCATTACAGTCTTGACCCCGCCATGGACGTCACAGCTCTGTCTCTTTCATGGGACGCTTTACTGTCAATGACACACGCACGCGGCTAGAGCTGTTGACTGACCACGACGTGTATCTTTTTGTAGAAGCGTGGTTAGGGGCGGCATTACCCAGGTTTCAAAAAGAAGTGTAGAAGCCACCACTGTTTACATGGGTGAGGACTACGCCCCCAGTGTGGCATCGAAATATATATGTTATTTCGACGTCAATGGGCTGTACAGTCATACGATGCGATCCAAACTTCCGATCGGAAATATTGACTGGGTTGAGACTGACGTGTTTTCTACATGGGATTTTTCACACACGGTGAATGACTGACACTTTTTTTTTTTTTTTTGTGGAAGTTGTCTGTCTTTTCTGGAGGAGTGTCATGATATACTATCTGATTTGCCTTTGGCCCCAGAAAATGGTATACCCCCGAACGGAACGCATAATAAAATTCTTTCAACACTCGCTGTGTGCAAGAAATATGTTATACACTGGGAAAAACAGACGCAGTACTTGATGTATGGGCCAAACTCGACTCTGTTTATCGCATTTTGAGCTTTAAGCAGAAGGCATGAATGGCTCCGTACATCCACTTTAAGCAGAAGGCATGGATGGCTCCGTACATCCACTTTAAGCAGACGGCATGGATGGCTCCGTACATCCACTTTAACATTGAGAAACGTACCCAAGCTGCGAACGAATTCGAAAAATCGTTTTTCAAGTAGAAAAATTTATGGAAAAACATTGCAGATTGTCCGCTAGGAAAGGGGCATCAGAGTCGTTAATGACGCGCACAGCACGTAGGGTAAACGGTATCACCTGAGAGGTAGGCCGACGCGCGTAGTAGGTAGGGGAAACGGTATCACCTGAGAGGTAGGCCGCCCCCCCCCCCCTCACTGCTGTACGCTGGGTGGCGGCCGTCCAGGCAGACAGCGATGCACCTACTCTGTATACACAACAGTAGGCGAACACAAAGCTGTGAGAGATTCTCTCAATCGCCTCTTCTTACAATTGACTACATCGTACAGCGAAGCGAGACTATTTATTCACGTGACCACCGCCTGGCGCCTGAATTGCGTTGCGTGTGTTCGGAATACCGTTTGGTTTTTCAGGACACCAGTAAACGTGCTCCTGAATTGCTTATGTACGAAAAGAAAAACGCACTTCAGTGTAGTCGTGTATGGTGCTTTCGGCACAACACACGTACATCAGAAACATTATTTTTATACCCTCCAAAATGGCTCAAAATTACTTTTCCGACTGTTTTATCTCGAAATACACCAACCGGATTCATGCCAAGATAGAGGAGTGAGTTGGACTTTGCTATAATGACGCTCCCATAAGAATAATAGAGCCACAGTTTGCAGTCCCATGGTTCGAGTGGCAGGACGGTAACATTGCACGTGAGTTCACAACTTTGCACGTAGAGGCGATATTACTTTACATGAGCCAGCCAGCGACGCCATAGCGCCACACTGATTGCCTCGCGCACACAATCACGCCCTTCACTAGCGCCACACTGATTGCCTCGCGCACACAATCACGGCGTCTTCACTAGACGGCAACCTCTCACCATTCCGTGTGTATCATACATCGGGCACTGTACTGTGTGCTAGAGAGGAAGGCGGAGATGACTAGCATCACTGTACTGTGTGCTAGAGAGGAAGGCGGAGATGACTAGCATCACTGTACTGTGTGCTAGAGAGGAAGGCGGAGATGACTAGCATCACTGTACTGTGTGCTAGAGAGGAAGGCGGAGATGACTAGCATCATTGTACTGTGTGCTAGAGAGGAAGGCGGAGATGACTAGCATCACTGTACTGTGTGCTAGAGAGGAAGGCGGAGATGACTAGCATCACTGTACTGTGTGCTAGAGAGGAAGGCGGATATGACTAGCATCACTGTACTGTGTGCTAGAGAGGAAGGCGGATATGACTAGCATCACTGTACTGTGTGCTAGAGAGGAAGGCGGATATGACTAGCATTAAGAAGCTGTATCTCCAATTACACAGAAATTATTCGTTCTAGTGCCATAACAAAGTGTGAGGATTATTACTGAAAATGTTTCATTGTAGAAGCATTACATTTGATACTTGATTGTCAACAAATGTTCCCTGGCCGTCAAACGGGAGAATGAGTTCATATATAAAACTAAAGATGGATTAGTAGTTCATTAATATATTATGTCCACAGTAATGGGTAAGGCAATCATCTAAGCTTCTATTGTCTTATTATTTATTTAATTCCTCTTAAATTTGAATCGGGAAGAAATAAATAAAAAATGAAATATGGCGGGTGAGACGGGCTCTCGGGGGAATCCCCCGAAATAAATGTTTAGCACCCCAAGGTGAAGTCTGCGCTGTGGGAAGCTCAGCTGAATTTCTCGCAAGTGTGGTGTGAAGCAGTGAGATGATATTACACGCGATACAGCTCAATGGATTAAACTACAGACGTCAGACCGTACTTCCCCTAGCGGAAAATACTCATCAAAGTCATAAAATGCTGTTTTTAACCCTTCTTACTACTTATTCTCTTTCAATATATCTATAGGCTGTTCACGGCAAAATGAGTACTTTCGAAAGCCCTGCTTAAGATCTACTTGTATGCACGTTGTGTCTTCTTCCGCCTTATGTAAAATTAGCATTGCCATTGGCCTCATCACTGAAACTTTGAAATTATTATAACAGTAAATATTTTAGGAATATGTTCATTTTTACAATTCGATGCACAAAAAACAAAACGTGAAAGAAATAATTTGAGTTGTCACAAATTGTGACGAAACACGCTTTATTCGGCTTTAATATATGGAACTACTTTCCATTATCCGTTACCAACTTTACTAGGCCTATGTCAGTCGGTGACTTTTGTCCAAGGTTGATTTCAAAAGTGTTCACTTTATCGTGAACAGCCTTTAATAGGAAAGAAGCGGATAAACTATGGCGGCGGTAGGTAATATCATGGACAACTAATCTCATCCCCAGAACATTTATTCATAGAGATACGCGCTTAAGCGCAAACACAGATTTTACACATAGTATTTTACTAATAAATCTACTTTGATACGCTTGGCTGGCGGCACGACGGAACGACGGGCGAATATACGTGGTTGCAGTGCTGCCGCGTGTCAACCTGGCAAACTAGCTAGACAGCCTCTTACAGCTTCGTTGATTGTATTGTTTACATGCAGTGATTCAGATGCTCGGTTATACATTCCACTTTTACTAAAAACCTAAAACCCTTTCACACGATCAACTTTTCTTCCTTCAATATCTTTTCAATTCAATTCATTGGATGATTGATATACGACTTCATAGATACGTCATAAACGCGGACATATTCTCTTTGAATTTCTTGAATGCCTATCGTTTACTTTCAAGATTTTCGTTTACAGCAACTACTATATTTCCTTGAATCCGAAATTTCAATAGCCGAATACAGCTTTCCCAACGGTAATAAAGGACGTAATCTTACAATTAAATAGTAGTTTGTATATATTTCAAGTTGTTACAATATAAGGATGCATAATCATTAAAAAATTTAATGTACAATAAAATGAAGAAAAATTGTTGCAGTTTAACAAAATATTTTCGTGTCATGTATGAGTCGTAGATACGTATAAAAATATACTTTTTGTATTTTTTAAACATGATTCAACAAAAATTGTAATAAATTTTAATGCGCAGACATAAAAGATTACTGAATTATATTCATTGAAAAGGTTTTTAATTATTTATCTTTAGTTTCATAAATTTAATTCAATAAATATTTGAGTGTGTGAAATGGACTTCAGTGTCTTTTTCCCGACTGTAACAAATGCTCCACTGTTAATACTACCCTGGACCTGGTGCCTTCCTCCCGACTGTTACTAATGCTCCACTGTTAATACTACCCTGGACCCAGTGCCTTCCTCCCGACTGTTACTAATGCTCCACTGTTAATACTACCCTGGACCTGGTGCCTTCCTCCCGACTGTTACTAATGCTCCACTGTTAATACTACCCTGGACCTGGTGCCTTCCTCCCGACTGTTACTAATGCTCCATTGTTAATACTACCATGGACCCGGTGCCTTCCTCCCGACTGTTACTAATGCTCCATTGTTAATACTACCCTCGACCCAGTGCCTTCCTCCCGACTGTTACTAATGCTCCATTGTTAATACTACCCTGGACCCGGTGCCTTCCTCCCGACTGTTACTAATGCTCCATTGTTAATACTACCCTGGACCCGGTGCCTTCCTCCCGACTGTTACTAATGCTCCAATGTTAATACTACCCTCGACCCGGTGCCTTCCTCCCGACTGTTACTAATGCTCCATTGTTAATACTACCCTGGACCCGGTGCCTTCCACCCGACTGTTACTAATGCTCCACTGTTATTACTACCCTGGACCCGGTGCCTTCCTCCCGACTGTTACTAATGCTCCATTGGTAATACTACCTGGACCGGTGCCTTCCTCCCGACTGTTACTAATGCTCCATTGTTAATACTACCCTGGACCCGGTGCCTTCCTCCCGACTGTTACTAATGCTCCACTTTTAATACTACCCTGGACCCGGTGCCTTCCTCCGACTGTTACTAATGCTACACTGTTAATACTAACCCTGGACCCGGTGCCTTCCTCCCGACTGTTACTAATGCTACACTGTTAATACTACCCTGGACCGGTGCCTTCCTCCCGACTGTTACTAATGCTACACTGTTAATACTACCCTGGACCCGGGGCCTTCCTCCCGACTGTTACTAATGCTACACTGTTAATACTACCCTGGACCCGGTGCCTTCCTCCCGACTGTTACTAATGCTCCACTGTTAATACTACCCTGGACCCGGTGCCTTCCTCCCGACTGTTACTAATGCTCCATTGTTAATACTACCCTGGACCCGGTGCCTTCCTCCCGACTGTTACTAATGCTCCATTGTTAATACTACCCTGGACCCGGTGCCTTCCTCCCGACTGTTACTAATGCTCCAATGTTAATACTACCCTCGACCCGGTGCCTTCCTCCCGACTGTTACTAATGCTCCATGTTAATACTACCCTGGACCCGGTGCCTTCCACCCGACTGTTACTAATGCTCCACTGTTATACTACCCTGGACCCGGTGCCTTCCTCCCGACTGTTACTAATGCTCCATTGGTAATACTACCCTGGACCCGGTGCCTTCCTCCCGACTGTTACTAATGCTCCATTGTTAATACTACCCTGGACCGGTGCCTTCCTCCCGACTGTTACTAATAGCTCACTTTTAATACTACCCTGGACCCGGTGCCTTCCTCCCGACTGTTACTAATGCTCCACTGTTAATACTACCCTGGACCTGGTGCCTTCCTCCCGACTGGTACTAATGCTCCATTGGTAATACTACCCTGGACCCGGTGCCTTCCCCCGACTGTTACTAATGCTCCACTGTTAATACTACCCTGGACCCGGTGCCTTCCTCCCGACTGTTACTAATGCTACACTGTTAATACTACCCTGGACCCGGTGCCTTCCTCCCGACTGTTACTAATGCTACACTGTTAATACTACCTGGACCCGGTGCCTTCCTCCCGACTGTTACTAATGCTCCACTGTTAATACTACCCTCGACCCGGTGCCTTCCTCCCGACTGTTACTAATGCTCCATTGTTAATACTACCACCCGACCCGTGCCTTCCTCCCGACTGTTACTAATGCTTCCATTGTTAATACTACCCTGGACCCGGTGCCTTCCTCCCGACTGTTACTAATGCTACACTGTTAATACTACCCTGGACACAGTGCCTTCCTCCCGACTGTTACTAATGCTACATGTTAATACTACCCTGGACCCGGTGCCTTCCTCCCGACTGTTACTAATGCTACACTGTTAATACTACCCTGGACCCGGTGCCTTCCTCCCGACTGGTACTAATGCTCCATTGGTAATACTACCCTGGACCCGGTGCCTTCCACCCGACTGTTACTAATGCTACACTGTTAATACTACCCTGGACCCGGTGCCTTCCTCCCGACTGTTACTAATGCTCCAATGTTAATACTACCCTGGACCCGGTGCCTTCCTCCCGACTGTTACTAATGCTCCATGGTTAATACTACCCTGGACCCGGTGCCTTCCTCCCGACTGTTACTAATGCTCCACTGTTAATACTACCCTGGACCGGTGCCTTCCTCCGACTGTTACTAATGCTCCATGTTAATACTACCTGGACCCGGTGCCTTCCTCCGACTGTTACTAATGCTCACTGTTAATACTACCCTGGACCGGTGCCTTCCTCCGACTGTTACTAATGCTCCACTGTTAATACTACCCTGGACCGGTGCCTTCCTCCCGACTGTTACTAATGCTCCATGTTAATACTACCTGGACCGGTGCCTTCCTCCCGACTGTTACTAATGCTCACTGTTAATACTACCCTGGACCCGGTGCCTTCCTCCGACTGTTACTAATGCTCCACTGTTAATACTACCTGGACCCGGTGCCTTCCTCCCGACTGTTACTAATGCTCCTGTTAATACTACCCTGGACCCGGTGCCTTCCTCCCGACTGTTACTAATGCTCCACTGTTAATACTACCTGGACCGGTGCCTTCCTCCGAACTGTTACTAATGCTCCATGTTAATACTACCTGGACCCGGTGCCTTCCTCCCGAACTGTTACTAATGCTCCACTGTTAATACTACCTGGACCGGTGCCTTCCTCCGACTGTTACTAATGCTCCACTGTTAATACTACCCTGGACCCGTGCCTTCCTCCGACTGTTACTAATGCTCCACTGTTAATACTACCCTGGACCGGTGCTATCCTCCGACTGTTACTAATGCTCACTGTTAATACTACCTGGACCGTGCCTTCCTCCAACTGTTACTAATGCTCCACTGTTAATACTACCCTGGACCCGGTGCCTTCCTCCCGACTGTTACTAATGCTCCATGTTAATACTACCCTGGACCCGGGGCCTTCCTCCGACTGTTACTAATGCTCCATTGGGTAATACTACCTGGACCGTGCCTTCCTCCCGACTGTTACTAATGCTCCATTGGTAATACTACCCTGGACCCGGTGCCTTCCTCCCGACTGTTACTAATGCTCCACTGTTAATACTACCCTGGACCGTGCCTTCCTCCCGACTGTTACTAATGCTCACTGTTTAATACTACCCTGGACCCGGTGCCTTCCTCCCGACTGTTACTAATGCTCCACTGTTAATACTACCCTGGACCCGGTGCCTTCCTCCCGACTGTTACTAATGCTACACTGTTAATACTACCCTGGACCCGTGCCTTCCTCCCGACTGTTACTAATGCTCACTGTTAATACTACCCTGGACCGGTGCCTTCCTCCCGACTGTTACTAATGCTACACTGTTAATACTACCCTGGACCCGGTGCCTTCCTCCCGACTGTTACTAATGCTCCACTGTTAATACTACCCTGGACCCGGTGCCTTCCTCCCGACTGTTACTAATGCTCCATTGTTAATACTACCCTGGACCCGTGCCTTCCTCCCGACTGTTACTAATGCTCCACTGTTAATACTACCCTGGACCCGGTGCCTTCCTCCCGACTGTTACTAATGCTCACACTGTTAATACTACCCTGGACCCAGTGCCTTCCTCCCCGACTGTTACTAATGCTCACTGTTAATACTACCCTGGACCCGTGCCTTCCTCCCGACTGTTACTAATGCTCCACTGTTAATACTACCCTGGACCTGGTGCCTTCCTCCCGACTGTTACTAATGCTCCACTGTTAATACTACCCTGGACCTGGTGCCTTCTCCCGACTGTTACTAATGCTCCACTGTTAATACTACCCTGGACCCGGTGCCTTCCTCCGACTGTTACTAATGCTCCACTGTTAATACTACCCTGGACCCGTGCCTTCCTCCCGACTGTTACTAATGCTCCACTGTTAATACTACCTGGACCCGGTGCCTTCCTCCCGACTGTTACTAATGCTCCACTGTTAATATACTACCCTGGACCCGGTGCCTTCCTCCCGACTGTTACTAATGCTCCACTGTTAATACTACCCTGGACCGGTGCCTTCCTCCCGACTGTTACTAATGCTCCACTGTTAATACTACCCTGGACCGGTGCCTTCCTCCCGACTGTTACTAATGCTCCACTGTTAATACTACCCTGGACCCGGTGCCTTCCTCCCGACTGTTACTAATGCTCACTGTTAATACTACCCTGGACCCGGTGCCTTCCTCCCGACTGTTACTAATGCTCTCACTGTTAATACTACCCTGGACCCGGTGCCTTCCTCCCGACTGTTACTAATGCTCCACTGTTAATACTACCTGGACCGGTGCCTTCCTCCAACTGTTACTAATGCTCACTGTTAATACTACCCTGGACCGGTGCCTTCCTCCCGACTGTTACTAATGCTCACTGTTAATACTACCCTGGACCGGTGCCTTCCTCCCGACTGTTACTAATGCTCCACTGTTATACTACCCTGGACCTGGTGCCTTCCTCCGACTGTTACTAATGCTCCACTGTTAATACTACCTGGACCCGTGCCTTCCTCCCAACTGTTACTAATGCTCCACTGTTAATACTACCCTGGACCGTGCCTTCCTCCACTGTTACTAATGCTCCACTGTTAATACTACCCTGGACCCGGTGCCTTCCTCCGACTGTTACTAATGCTCCACTGTTAATACTACCCTGGACCGGTGCCTTCCTCCGACTGTTACTAATGCTCCACTGTTAATACTACCCTGGACCCGGTGCCTTCCTCCGACTGTTACTAATGCTCCACTGTTAATGCTCCACTGTTTATACTACCTGGACCGGTGCCTTCCTCCCGACTGTTACTAATGCTCACTGTTAATACTACCTGGACCGGTGCCTTCCTCCGACTGTTACTAATGCTCCATGTTAATACTACCCTGGACCCGGTGCCTTCCTCCCGACTGTTACTAATGCTCACTGTTAATACTACCTGGACTGGTGCCTTCCTCCCGACTGTTACTAATGCTCCATGTTAATACTACCCTGGACCCGGTGCCTTCCTCCCGACTGTTACTAATGCTCCACTGTTAATACTACCCTGGACCGGTGCCTTCCTCCCGACTGTTTACTAATGCTCACTGTTAATACTACCCTGGACCCGGTGCCTTCCTCCGACTGTTACTAATGCTCCACTGTTAATACTACCTGGACCCGGTGCCTTCCTCCACTGTTACTAATGCTCACTGTTAATACTACCCTGGACCCGGTGCCTTCCTCCCGACTGTTACTAATGCTCCACTGTTAATACTACCCTGGACCCGGTGCCTTCCTCCGACTGTTACTAATGCTCCACTGTTAATACTACCCTGGACCGGTGCCTTCCTCCGACTGTTACTAATGCTCCACTGTTAATACTACCCTGGACCCGGGGCCTTCCTCCCGACTGTTACTAATGCTCCACTGTTAATACTACCCTGGACCGGTGCCTTCCTCCCGACTGTTACTAATGCTCCACTGTTAATACTACCCTGGACCGGTGCCTTCCTCCGACTGTTACTAATGCTCCACTGTTAATACTACCCTGGACCCGTGCCTTCCTCCCGACTGTTACTAATGCTCCATGTTAATACTACCTGGACCGGTGCCTTCCTCCCGACTGTTACTAATGCTCCACTGTTAATACTACCCTGGACCCGGTGCCTTCCTCCGACTGTTACTAATGCTCCATGGTAATACTACCCTGGACCCGGTGCCTTCCTCCCGACTGTTACTAATGCTCCACTGTTAATACTACCCTGGACCTGGTGCCTTCCTCCCGACTGTTACTAATGCTCACTGTTAATACTACCCTGGACCCGGTGCCTTCCTCCCGACTGTTACTAATGCCTCACTGTTAATACTACCCTGGACCCGGTGCCTTCCTCCCGACTGTTACTAATGCTCCACTGTTAATACTACCCTGGACCTGGTGCCTTCCTCCCGACTGTTACTAATGCTCCATTGTTAATACTACCCTGGACCCAGTGCCTTCCTCCATACTGTTACTAATGCTCCACTGTTAATACTACCCTGGACCCGGTGCCTTCCTCCCGACTGTTACTAATGCTACACTGTTAATACTACCCTGGACCCGGTGCCTTCCTCCCGACTGTTACTAATGTTAATACTACCCTGGACAAGTGCCTTCCTCCACTGTTACTAATGCTCTACTGTTAATACTACCCTGGACCCGTGTGCCTTCCTCCCGACTGTTACTAATGCTCACTGTAATACTACCCTGGACCCGGTGCCTTCCTCCCGACTGTTACTAATGCTCCACTGTTAATACTACCCTGGACCAGTCCTTCCTACCGACTGTTACTAATGCTCCATGTTAATACTACCCTGGACCCGGTGCCTTCCTCCCGACTGTTACTAATGCTCCACTGTTAATACTACCCTGGACCTGGTGCCTTCCTCCCGACCTGTTACTAATGCCCATTGTAATACTACCCTGGACCCGGTGCCTTCCTCCGACTGTTACTAATGCTCCACTGTTAATACTACCCTGGACCTGGTGCCTTCCTCCCGACTGTTACTAATGCTCCACTGTTAATACTACCCTGGACCTGGTGCCTTCCTCCCGACTGTTACTAATGCTCCATTGTTAATACTACCCTGGACCCAGTGCCTTCCTCCGACTGTTACTAATGCTCCACTGTTAATACTACCCTGGACCCGGTGCCTTCCTCCCAACTGTTACTAATGCTCCACTGTTAATACTACCCTGGACATGGTGCCTTCCTCCCGACTGTTACTAATGCTCCATTGGTAATACTACCCTGGACCCAGTGCCTTCCTCCCGACTGTTACTAATGCTCCACTGTTAATACTACCCTGGACCTGGTGCCTTCCTCCCATACTGTTTTCTAATGCTGCTACTGTTAATACTACCCTGGACCTGGTGCCTTCCTCCCGACTGTTACTAATGCTCCACTGTTAATACTACCCTGGACCCGGTGCCTTCCTCCCGACTGTTACTAATGCTACACTGTTAATACTACCCTGGACCCGGGTGCCTTCCTCCCGACTGTTACTAATGCTCCACTGTTAATACTACCCTGGACCCGTGCCTTCCTCCCGACTGTTACTAATGCTCCACTGTTAATACTACCCTGGACCCGGTTGCCTTCCTCCGACTGTTACTAATGCTCCACTGTTAATACTACCCTGGACCCAGTGCCTTCCTCCCGACTGTTACTAATGCTCCACTGTTAATACTACCCTGGACCCAGTCCTTCCTCCCGACTGTTACTAATGCTCCACTGTTAATACTACCCTGGACCCGTTCCTTCCTCCCGACTGTTACTAATGCTCCACTGTTAATACTACCCTGACCCGTCCTTCTCCCGACTGTACTAATGCTCACTGTTAATACTACCCTGGACCCGGTTCCTTCCTCCCGACTGTTTAACTCAAATGCTCTCCCTGTTTATACTACTACTCCTGTGACCCAGTTCCTTCCTCCCGACTGTTACTAATGCTCCACTGTTAATACTACCCTGGACCCGGTGCCTTCCTCCCGACTGTTACTAATGCTACACTGTTAATACTACCCTGGACCCGGTGCCTTCCTCCCGACTGTTACTAATGCTCCACTGTTAATACTACCCTGGACCCGGTGCCTTCCTCCCGACTGTTACTAATGCTCCACTGTTATACTACTACCACTTGGACCCAGTGCCTTGTGTAACATATAGAACTGTTGACATTGGACACAACCTTCACTGATACGCCAATACGTTACTCTAATGCTTGGGACGAGCACACTGTGGAGGCTTCAATGTCCTGTACGATGAACTCCACTCTCCGGACTCAGTTGTGTGTTCACTGGCTGCAGTGTGTGTGTGTGGGAAAACTCCACCCTTCGTCACATAGTCTCCACACTTTCTGAATAAAAACCTTAATCACAACACATGTGATGTGTGTGGATTTTCCTAAATATGACATGCATCGCAAGCTGTTTTACTTGAGTTAACATAAAAGTACCTTTTTTTGGTTACAGTGAATTGCTAATATTATGTATATAAATTATAATGTTCAATTTACAATTAATAAGAATAAAAAAGAAAAAAAAGGACCAATAAGAAGTAGTTCTTGTACCAAATATAACTGATTTGTGTGCAGTGCGCACGAATGCGATGCAATTGTCCTTTTGATATAGTTTTCTAAACTCAGTTAAGCTTTGTTTGCATGAGGCGGAGGAATATCCTGGAAGTAGAACTTTAGCAGTGCTTCACAAAGGTTGGAAGTAACATTGACTGGACTATACAATCTTGTTCACGTTAAAGTTAAATTGACAGCAAATTAGCGAGATATAATCCCAAGACTCGTCGTTCGATTGCGAATGTAATGAATAAATTTATGGCAAATCAAGTTTGTGTTTATCTGCTTTACACGCGCTAGGGTAAGAAATAGCCAGTTTGTAATACATTTAGGATCCCAACAATTTCACGTCTCCACACGACTGACGCATGAATAAAATGATCAGGCCTATGACAATGCAAATTTCATAAAGGGCGGAGTGCTACAAAATTAGCATGGAAGTAGATCTCGGTCAGGACTTCCGTAATTAACCACGAACAGCTTACGCGCTGATGGATGGCAGGTACAGTATGTGCAAGATTGCAATTCCCTCAATCTACTATAGTTTCACTTTGTATTTAACACGATGTTTGCAGAAACCGCATGGGGGTGTGGAAAGGATCCAGAAATGTTCCAAGGTAATATTTACATATCTAAATCTGTGGCGAAACTTGTAATCGCTGATCCTCCCGAGCGCTCGTGTTTTTTTCCCCTAGGAGATGCTACGAACATGTGCCATGATTTCTTTTAGATTCTACAACTACAGGCAGGTAGTCTGGCGCCACGTGACTGGTAAACTGCGGACATGGGGTAGGCTCCCGTGTACTACGAGCTTTGAAATAGTTACATTTTTATAACCTTTTTATTTATTCTCCACACACAATGCGCCGAGACAAAGAGGGGATAACAGGTTAAATGCTTGCCTTACTCGTGCCATATACGCCCACAGCGACCATCTATTACCGGTGTTTTGTACACTGTAAAGAAATTGTGTAATTTTACACGAATATACGTGGCAGCACAATTTCCACACATGTTCGTGTATTTTTACACGTACATGTCTATGTGTACTTTTACTGTGTCTCCCATGTATATTTACAAATACAATGCCAGTGTAATTTTACTATATTTGTTATTCTTTTTACTGATCATTATATTCAATTACACGTACTCTGTGTGTGTAATTTTTATTACCATTATCAATTCACATATTGTAAATTTACACTAACTTTGTTAGTGTAATTTTTATCATACTTGTCAGTTTATTTTACTAATCATCACATTAAATCACATGTACTCTGTACATGTTATATTACTATACTTGCTACTAATTTCCTACCACACATTATAAATTAACACAACCGGTCTGTTACTATTTAACGTTCATCATACCTAATTACATGTTCACTGTAGGTGTAATATTACCACACCACAATGTAATTTTAACTTATTATGATGTTAAATAACATGCACTCCGTGCATGCAAATTGACTATGAAAAATAATAGTTTTCCTGCCACATGCTGTAAATTTACACAAACATCACAAGTGTTAGTTCACCACTGTGTATGTGTATTTTCTCACTACCAAAAAGGTAAAATCGCAGATTCACTGCACTTGCAATAACAAAATTTCTGTACATTAACAGAGTAATAAAAAGTTATCTTTGCAATGTAGATAACGATTGACTTCAGATATAGAATAGGTAGTTATATACAAAAGCCAGCATATACCATCAGTGGGAGTTAAGATTTCCTTTTGAACATAAAAGGAGTTGGAGTAGTTCTACTCCCTATCGCTAGATCGCATGTGTTTAGCAAATACTTGTAGTTATATTCAAATTCACAGGAACATTAGTGTAAAATTACAAAGTGTACTCCTTTTAGGAAATTACACATAAAAATGTAAAGTTACCGTACATTTGAATGTGTAAATATTCGCTCATATACTTTCAAATTTGTAAATTTACACCCCTCTTATTGTTAATATACCAATGCATATGAGTTTTTTTATAATATCAATGTACTATGTTATGAATAAAGTTGTACATTGCTGTAAATTTACACGTACTATATATTTTTTTTACAAATTGCACACAGAAAAAGTAAAATTACCAAAAGGTTGTACGTTTATTTTGAAATTTTTTTCCAGTGTACTTAGAGATAGTAGTCCGAGCATATTTTCTGTACATTCACTGTTTCTGCGTTTACATATACCTCAGAAAATAAGCGTCTTTGGCATACAACTTTTTGTCAGAAAAAAAAAAAAAAAAAAAAAAAAAAAAAATCAATATACATAAGCCCATAAAGTTTTGTTCCTACCATATTAAGTGCATAAGAAAATTTAAAAAAATCTCGGAAATTTCTGTTGCCTGAACATTGTACTCTGAACAAGGAGTAAGCATGTGTGCGAGTTAACGCATTTATGTATACAGAGTGTTTTCGTGATAAGTCAAACTTCGAAAGATGACTGAGGACAAAAGAAGCGAAATGAGACAGGGAATTGTGGGTCGGGAATGTCTTAGTGAAAAGAAGGTGGCGAAGTGAAGTTGGAATATCATGTGCAAATTGGGGTGAGATCCGACGAACTCAAGCAAGACTGGCGTGGAAGAAGCCAGGGGCCTGTTAACCGCTTGCAGACTGCTAGTGAATCATGAAGACAAAAATGGAGAACACGGTTGAAGAACTTGCCGATATCATGTTTGTGTTGTGTACGGGCAACCAAATGGAACATCAGGGAAGCCGAACAGTTGTATCCACAGAAGACACTAGCCGCATGAAGGCCACGCCTTGAGCCCAGCTCACTTTGCTCCATGCGTCGTGTTTTGTGAATGGCCACTGCAGTGTTGTGTGATTGATCCTCTGTTTCATACTAATGTCCTTTTCTTTGTCGAAGTCTTTTTCACTCGAGACGGGATACTGATCACTCGAAATAGCCACCGATGATAATCCCCATAAACAACAAATCGCAGTGAACATGTGGGTAGGTATAATCCACTACCACCTAATAGAGCCGTGTGTTCCTCCACGCCGCCTTACAGCACATGCGTACGGATGTTTCTGCAAGACATACTCCCCGGATTGTACCCGCAACAGATATGAAGAGGAGGTCCTGTTCTGTGGCCAGCGCGTTCTCCTGATCTCATCCCAATAACTGTTTTCCTGTAGGATCATGTTAATAATATTGTCTACACCGGTACTAAATGAATAAGACCTGCATGTAAGATTCCTTGCTGCCTGTGATGTCACCAGAACATCGCCAGTGATGTTACAGCGAATGTGACAGAACCTCTTGCGATGCTATCATGCCTGCGTCGATGCTGGGGGCCGCCATTTCATACATCTTCTGTAAAACGTATTCTTCTTATCGTGTTATGTATGTTGTCAACAAAAATAGTACAGGATGTTCCAATTTCGGTTTGCCATCTTTTTCGCCATAACTTTTGTCGAAGTCATTTCCCTGTCTCATTTCGCTCCTTTTGTCCTCAGTAAACTCTCGAAGTTTGACTTATCATCACGAAAATATCCTGTATTTATACTCTTCCATCATATTAACAAATAGAGAAATTCATGTGCTAAAAATAAAAGAAAATATTTATTAAAATATATTATTTATATAAATATAAATATATTTATTATTTTTGTAGAAATATATCGACACAGAGTTAAGGCAAAGTTAACATAACGAGCTCCATGTTAAGTTGAATGTGAACATGTGTGTATTCGGCCGTATAGGAGACCGAGAAAGAAACAAGTCCGGGGCCTAGGTAACCAAGCGACACTATCAAAGATTTCGGTATATTTAGGGAAATGTTTTACGGAAATATACGGAAACGCAATCCCTAATGATAGAAAAAAGAGCCGAGTTCCGTGAATAGAAAATACGGGAAGCCTCCGCCTGTCCTATAGCTTCAGGTCTCGCGGACGAACAAAGGCGAGTATACACGAAGCTTTCTTCGCCTGCACTGTAACCAGACAATTACACTTCCTGTGCAAGTTAGGTTATCCATGGTACCAACACATGCCTATTCTTTCAAACACCACAAACTAGCATCAGACGTCTGTAACATTTATCGACAATTAAATACACTGACTTTAATAGAAACTGAAATATTTTACGTTACTGTGGTAAAAACACAATTATTATAACCCAAAGCTTCATGTGAAGTTCTGACTTGTTAAGTGGTTTAAGTGACGAACTTCCATCCTTTTGACAAGGGTTCAAATCCCGGTGACGTAGAAACTAATTCAGCTTTTTTAAGTACCCTTTTTTTACACGGCAGAACAAATTATTGAGGGGAAAAAATTTTTTTCGTTCATTTTTTTTCTTCAAAACTGGAAGTATGGAAAACCAACTAGGAAATTTACGACGAAGTTTTGCGAATCCCTGGAAAGTCCTGAGAAATTTACTAGGAGTCCGGTTTTGAAAAGCAATATGTCCGTAGTTATACGGAGAGTTTACGGAGACTTGGAGAATTTCTTTTACCAGCACTATTCTGTAAACCGAAAGACATTTTAAAGAGTGCATAAGAGGAGGAATGAGTAAGTTAAGAGATTTGGGAGGCAGCAAAGTCTTAAGAGCCGATGAGGGTGATTGAAGTGGATACGGAGAGGAGGATACTCGAGATCCCTGAGAAAACCCGCCGACCAGCGGCACATGCGAAAATCCGGAGGGAGAGAGCAGGCCGGGGATTGATCCCAGTTCGCCTTGGTGGGGGAGGCGAGCGGTGTAACCGCTCACAGCAGACGAGGTGGGTGAAGGTACTGACTGACCTCTTGGCGTGAGGGTCTGGCGAGGCACTGCCGCCCAGCGCGGAGTCAGTGTCGTCCACTATGAGCATGCTGTCTGGAGGGGAGGAGGGGGTGGTGTCCTTGGAGGATGTCACCACGAAGTGAGGAGTCTGTTGCTGCAGCACGCCTGGCGCCATCATCTTGTCCGGCCCGCCTGCAAGACAACGGACATCACCTCGTCAGTTCTCTGCCACACACACACACACTGCCACAATATTGCTCTACCAACACTGTAACAGTAAACGATTTGTCGTCACTAGAATATATTCTAATACTACAGACCAAAATATTTTATTACTTAACGTTTTCAAGTTTAAAAGTTAAATGCAAATATAGCCAAAATTATTTAAACATTGTTTTTAACTATAACGTAACCATATTCCCTATGTTGGCTGCACTGAGCCCAACTGATACAGTCTTTTCTGCAACGGTCGCAAAAGAAAGGAAACTAGTGTATATTTAATTCGCGAACGCAGAATGGAAGTTGTGAAATTTATTTGGAATTTCACAACTCACCCAGATATAAGTAACTGGGATCAACGTTAATCTTACATGTTTACTTTGTAGTTACGTTATGTATCGAATTTAAAGATTACTGCAAATGCACGAGATATGTACCACAAAAAGTGAGGTTGTGCAGGAAGCGAGGGCTGTATACCAATAGTAAAGGATAAAATGCTGCAATACATTAATATTTAATTTACAGGTATTTTCATAAGAGAGGATGTATTGAATGAAATGCTAATTAGGGACCCGCACATATTTTTATACGAATCAAAATTATAATAAATCTTCCGCCATCAAACGGCATTTGGGGGGGGGGGGGGGTTGAGCTCACATTGTCTTAAAAATTTTGGGTCTAACAAAATTATACATGTGACCGACATTAACAACCAATATATATTCCCAGCCATTATTGATAAGTGGAACATTGTTCCTTACCAACTGATTACATATCAACTCGTTACAGAACGTTCAAAATGTGGTTTGGCTGTGTTGGGGACACGACCGTTTGTTTTGCGTCAATACGTCTACGTTGACGCGCTCGGACGCCTTGATGTTTATTTGACGTTCCCGGCACCGCTTCACTCGATCATATGGGGTTTTATGGGTATCACTAGATTCCTTTTGAGACGCTCTTTCCAACCGTATGCGACTTCTGTATTTCGACTTAGATTTTTGACGAGTATAGGCCGACATTCCGTCAAGTTTTATTAATTTTTTACATTAAACTCGTGCAATTTCACCATAACCACGCCACACAAATGTTTATACATGAAATCGATTGACCTTGACGAGAACTGTTGATTGAAAATAAAACTAGTGTCGTATCTTCTCCTAGTCCAAAGTTATACTACGCGGAAGTTATGAGACGCGGAACGAACTCAAAATTGCCCCCTCCCCACCCCCGCCCCCCTGCTTCTCAGTTCTCACTTAACGTAACATATTCTTTGATCGTTTGGCAATTGAGTGGTATAATTAATTTTGAATGTAGAAGATAAATTTGAAGCTACAATATCCAAACTGTATCACCCGATTTGGTTATCATCGGATTTTCTGGATTACCTCCCATATGGTTGCAAATTTAAGGACGCATTCACGTCAAAAGCCTGGCATGGAGGTAAATGTGTTAAAAATATATATATAACACTGAGCTTCGTGCATCTAATTTTCACTGCTTTGTGGCTGCAAGAATTCAAAAGTGTCTAAATGCCAGCTCCCGGAATGACGAGGGACAGCTGCCCGTCAATTTGAAACACGCCACGAATTAAAAATTTCTGACATGGGTCTTTCACGGTAACTTCCAACTTTGTGATGCCCTACTGAAATTATACTTCAAGGATATTTCTCCGCTTCATGCTAATAAAGCTTAATTAAGTCTAGAAAATTGCGACATTGGAACGACAAACCGCAGTCGTGTGCACTCACGTTAATAAGGGCTGTGTTCGATTTCGGTGCAATGTGCCGTTGATCACTTACCCTCGACCCCTTCTAGTTTTACGAGCCCTTGATCACTTACCCTTGATCCCTTCTCGTTTTACGAGCCCTTGATCCCTTCTCGTTTACGAGCCCTTGATCACTTACCCTTGATCCCTTCTCGTTTTACGAGCCCTTGATCACTTACCCTTGATCCCTTCTCGTTTTACGAGCCCTTGATCCCTTCTCGTTTTACGAGCCCTTGATCACTTACCCTTGATCCCTTCTCGTTCTACGAGCCCTTGTTCCCTTCATGAGATACATTCCTTAGTTAATTCGGACACCTGTGTTCGTTTCCACCTCGACTTTTACTCTGTCGAATTTTGTTCTATGCGAGTTTCTTTTGTTTTTGCAATGTTTGTAAGTGTTTTCCGCGGCCGTGCAGAGTTGTAAACAAAAACGAATGACGTATATCAAACAGTTGCAAATCGAAAACTACCTAGGGCTCGAGAAGGGCAAACTCCTCGTGCCCTTGGCGGAAGGGTATATTGTAGGATGCATAATGTGCCCTTTCTGTGAATTCGGACACGACAATGTGACGTCACATCCGGGATGCACTTTTTAAGGGCACAAAGCCAAATAAGGGCCCTTAGCTGGCGAATTCAAACACAGTCAATATCTTCCATAGGGACTATTTCTTACTAGGCATTACCAACGCACATATTTCATTTTCCGTTTTAGTTCTTATAAATTATAAATGAAATAATATCCTATATGATAAGGAGACGGTCTCCGTCTGTCCGTATGTCTTTAATACTTCCAAGTCCCTTGAAACTCAACAGAAGTTCTTCAAATTTTGCAGAGTGAATCCTCAGGGTCAAATACAGGACAAGTTGGAATTTCAGCAAGATCAGATTACGCAAATCGCTACCTTTTACCCTAAAAACTCATTTAATAATTTTTTTTCCTATATGAAAGTTTTGTATGAATGCATAGCGATTATTGCATAGAGATATGAAGGTAATGGAATATAATTTTTGTTTACTCTAAATGTCTCGCTTCAATATTGAGTTAATTTCCAAGTGGGGCCGCAGTGGCCAAGGGGATATATATAATGGGGCCTTAGTAGCTCATTGGATAGAGACATTCCAAGTGGGGTCTTAGTGACTCAGTGGATAGAACTATGTTAGTGGCTTAGTGGATAGAGCGATTCCAAGTGGGACCACAGTAAGTGGATAGAGAAATATCAAATGAGGCAGCAGTCACTACAATGTTGAGTTAATTTCACATCGTTTCATTACTACCCACAGACAGTGGCGTAGCCAGGATTTGTGTTTGGGGGGGGGGGGGGGGGGGGCAACTTGGGAATTTCATAAAGGAACACCCGAGATTCCCAATAAAGCGGGGGGTCCAGGGGCCCTCCCCCGGAAAAATTTGGATTTCAAGGTGCAAAGTTGTGCTATTTTAACAGTTTTCGTATCTAATCATTGAATATACCGCTGGTAGAAATATTTATATTTCTGAAGATAAAAATGTTTATATTAAGGGGCTAAAAGTGGGGTGCCTTCTGGCTAAGCCCGAGTAAAACAATTAGAGCACACAACATGAACACTCCAATTTAAATAAACAATTGAAAGTTAAAAGCATCAAACCCTACATAAAATGAAGTCTGCAATAAATAAATTTACCAAGAACTACTGTTTCTTTGGTCACTCTTTAGACTAACACATTATTTAAATAAGCAGCATTCTTCTGTTCTTCTTTGCGAACTTCTCAAGCAATATATCTTCATTTAATGGTATGCTGCGGTAGGACTTTATTACACGTGTCGAAAGTCCACAGTTTAAACTACTACCGCGCGGTTGGACTTTTATTCTCCTGCCCCTTACGGAAACTGCGTAATCCAGCAGTGAACATGCCGTTTTCACGATTATTTTCCTCTTTAAATGCCCGTTATATGCTAAAAGTGAAACCTTACAGTGAGGGAGAGAAGTAAGGTAGATACTTGGTCTGTGTTTCCTTTGTCCAAGAGTCGTATTCCTACAACGCTTATTTACCGAGAAAAGAGTAAACGCGTAAACAAGAATTTCACAGAAAATCGGTTGGTATTATATCCTCTTAAGCACAATATAATTCCAGCTTCCATCAGACTAAGCACTTAGTAGAAGTTACTTCCCTTTGTCATCGTTCTGATTATTAAAAATTGGAAGAAAAAAAACAGTGTTTTGCGAAAAATTTGTATAATTAAGTGATGTATGTATGTACAAATATATCACTTTAAATCAGAATATATTTATATTTTCAAATTATTGAGGTTTTAACTTTCGGGGGGTGGGGGGGCTCGCCATCCCTGGATACGCCCCTGCCTACAGATATATATATATATATATATATATATATATATATATATATATATATATATATATAATTCAGTATTTGTATGATAACCAAAATTTGTAACATGGTAACTATGCTAGGTAAGTGACAATACTAAAAAAAAAAAAAAAGTCTTGAGCTAGGCCCCTAGTAATTGATATATAGAATATAGGTAAAATTTGAATTTGAACAAAAATGACGTTCTTTTACGTTAACACAAGTACTAACACTCGTGACAGGCGGCGTGTTTAGGAAACAACTAAAAACGTCATAAATATTTTCCAATAGTTTGATTCAAAAAGTGTGAAGAAACCGGGAAATAAAGTATACAGCGGTGGTTTTCTCCGCGTCTCATGACGAAGGATGAAAGGTTGCAGTCATGTCAGGATGGCCAGTCCGGCCATCCTGATTGCTGTTCATCCCCTCACTTACTGGGCGGCATCACTCCAGGCCAATATTGTTTACCAAGTCACATGGGCGATTATTTCCTTCCCTGTTCCTGCTCCCATGGGCAACTTCCTTCGTCTTGTGACGACCTCGTTGTCGACGAGACATCGATCCCCCCTCCATCCCCCTGACTCTACATACCCTCGTCCCCCGTCATATTGATTACAAGGGAAACGAAACTATAGATACCACAATGAGTAATGCAACAAAAAAAACGAGAACGGTCCACACAGATACATTCAGATGACTATAGGCTATTCACGGTTATGTGAGCAAATTTTAAACACCTCTCTCTCTCTCTCTCTCTCTCTCTCTCTCATTTGGAAAAATTGTCAATACATAATTTTATTGTAGCCTCGGACGTAAACTTCCGAGTGCGGTGGAATATACACTCTGCGGTTATTACTTACATGGCAATATTGATTTAAAAATGGCTGAAAGTATCAAGTAACTAGGGGTTCAAAAGTGCTCACTTTACTGTGAACAGCCTGTATGCATAGTACGAGAATACAGACAAAACACACTTGTTTCCACTACAAACATGACACTACGGGGCTTCGCTAGTTCTCTCACTGTAAGCTACTCTATTACAATTGATCGGATAACAATTTAATTTTTCGCAGTCATATCTTAGAAGATGGTTATGATAATCGGTTTTTGCGACTGTGATATTTGCGTAGGGTCTAGCTTCCAGGATCCGCCGCGTGTAACAGTTACTGTCTCTATCTGCTAGACTATCAGTTAATAATCACGTAAAGAGATTCGCTTTGTTTAAATCCTTCCACAATTATATTAGCCTCTATGCTTGCTGAGCTTTCAGTCAAGTTTTTGCAGCAAGTAAGGACATGGATCTTACAATCGTTTCAAGACTAAGTTATCTGCTGAACTCCACAACTTTTACTGGTAAATCACTGCTGAAGTCGGTAAAAATATCATAAATAAAATGATAAACTCGTCTGAAACAATAGTAACCAATTTATACAATATCGTTTTCAAACGTCTGAAGTTTTACGCATGTTTAAACTTACTATAACTAGTCAAATGAAAACCACTAAAAAAAAAAGCCGAGAAAATTGGAATACGCACAGCAGCGCTACTAAAAGAACAGTCAAACATACATCACATACCAGTTTATTATAACTGTTACCAATAATAACCGCAGGCAGTTAATGAGATAATACAGAGTTACTGTCACATCCAGTCAAAGCACGTTGTTATCGTTCCTATCACTTTGATGCTGCAGTGCAAAAGCTGAAGAAATGTCATCAAAAGTAAATTCTGTTAGCATGTATTTACATTTCTTTGTGTTAAAAATATAAAAAACTAATTACTTAGTAAAATTGTAAATATAAATGTTGAGATTAAAATAAATTTATATCTTCACTGAATCTACGTTATTTATGTATTTTGTAAAACCCTTGTAAGTACTGTATTTCGTATAATTCTACATGCGAAGCGATGAGTAATTAATTAATAAACACAAACATAATTATCAATAACGATGTTAGGTCTAATATACCCTAATTATTTGTATTATTTTATAGAGTCCTGTTACAAAGCATCGCCCCATGATATCAGTCAGCTGGAGCGCATTGTATTTTGCAGTGCAGATGATTCGGCCTTCAATTATGACTTGTAATGAGTGAGTGCTCAGGTTCATAACTACGGAGTCACGCTCAAGAAACCAATGGCCTCGTATAAATGAGGCGCAACTTACAACTTCTCCATTCGTAGTTACCAGCATTGCTATGAATAACTATTAGGCCCTAACATTATATAATACCACACTAAAAACAACATGTAACTGATTTGATCATTTCATAATGTGTGACGCGTTAGGTACCTTAGGGTGAAGACCCACTTTCGGGTTTTGGGCTGTTTGTGTAGACAGTTCTACGAGGAATTCAATTAAACAAGTCTCGCCCCTGTAGCGTTTATACTCCCAGCATGTTCCGTTCATATTTAGAAACTATAACGTTGGAAGTTTCAACCTTTTTTTAGGCCTCCTGTAACACTAACGTTTTCACTCTAAGGTACCTTCTCTGAGAACGCGTCACATATATGGGAATGTAACACATGAAAGTTCTGGATTTTTAGAGAATGCGAAGTGTCCTCTAACCCCAATTTTAGTCCAATGTGAACCGAATAACATAAGTTGCCAAAAGCATTGATAAAGTATCAAAGGAGACTTTCTACAGTCACCTAAAGAAAAGCTTGTCAGTATGAAGTTTATACGTGACATGTGAATAATATCTACTCACCTATTTAACCTGCCACAAATACAGTGTAATGTTCCCCCAGAAATACGGTCAAAGAGTAATATAAGTTAGGCTATAATTTTTTTTTTATTCGTTAATATTTAGGAATATTTACGTTGATAATTGTTTATTAAATATTTCTTAGAAGCATAGAAATTTTGGCATGAAATATAGAATACTTATTACAAGTTTGCAATTTTTAATAATTCATAAAAGATAATTTAATTTTCTCGAGCAGATCAATTTATTTACAGACGATTTAATTGTCATATAAACGAAAACCGTTTACATCTACCAGGGCCATTATGTACTGGGAGTTATAACTGGTCTCCTACTGGCTTTTTAAGTTTGTATAAGTCACTAACGCAATACTTGAGCAACCAGTTATTGCCACATCTACCAGGCCATTATGTACTGGGAGTTATGACTGGTCTACTACTGGCTTTTGAAGTTTGTATAAGTCACTAACGCAATACTTGAGCAACCAGTTATTGCCACATCTACCAGGGTCATTATGTACTGGGAGTTATGACTGGTCTCCTACTGGCTTTCTAAGTTTGTATAAGTCACTAACGCAATACTTGAGCAACCAGTTATTGCCACATCAGTGTTAAACACAAATAGGCCTGTATATGTTTAATTTTCCGAGTTTTCGATCTGAAAGCAACAACACTTATGCCCAGCATTTTTATCCTGTACACAAGTTTACGTGATGCATCGTAATATGGCGGCCGAACCTACGATGTCGTACTAGCGTGAAGTCATCTTAGTCCCGTTCTAAAACTGTGACGCGAGCAACAGGAAACGAGATGGGCGTGGCGGAGAGCCGAGTAAGGTAGCAGGGTAGCAGGGTAGCTTCTCCTCCACAACACGACCAGGGAACACCACGAAACAACAACTAAAATACGCAAATATTTGTTCCGTTTTTGTGGAATTGCAACACATTATCAGCGGTGATCATACAATATGTTTTTATCATTGTATTCAGAATTACGAATTCTATGCACCTAAAATTTCATTTGTACGTTTTAAGTAACACGTGATTTAAAAAAGAAACTATTAAAACCTTAGACCCGGGATATTTTTTCACAAAAATATTAAAACTTAAAACCCTTCTTAAAATATGGAAAGCACTTAGCCTAAACATATTTTAATTCTGTTCAAAAAAATGTTCAGATTGTTTAGTTTTTTCGAAGCTTTTAAAGCAATGAAACAAATGGCACTAGATTCTCCTGTTCCCAATCGGGTACATAGGCTCTGAACTAGCGTGCAGTTATTCTAGACACAGTGAGTGAACCTCTGGGACTTTCAACTATTATCTTATTGGTGGAAAAGTCTGCAGGAAGGTTGAGTGAAGGGCCCGGAGTAGTTCTGTAAGTATATGACGCGTATATTCTGAGATAGAGCACTTTGAAAAAGTAATTTTTAGTATTATTGGAGTGCAATGAATATGTGTTTCTGATGTGTATGATGTCTTGAAAGCATCAACAGGCATCGTCTGAAATACGGGTGTTCTTTTAGTAATGAGCACATTAGACGCACGTTTAATAGTTTCGTTTCAAAACGAGAATTAGAAACACTGTAAGGCAGTTGAGAGCGCCAGCTAAGGGAGAGAGAGAGAGAGATTGTGAGCGTCGTATCGCTGAGTAGTGAAGAGCGACGGAAGACAAGAAGGACAAGCCAGCTACAGACATGTGGGTGCTATGGCGTTGAGCAGGCAGTGGGACGCAACATAACAAAGCAGTGAGTGTAGAGGCTACCACAGTGCCGTAACAGGGCGCAGCCAACAGTCACACACTCGAGATAGCAACTGCTCCCTCTCAGGCTGTGTCAGAGCAATGTCCCCTGATACCTTCCCCTGTCTTCTGACCATGTTCCCTTCAAGAGGAGTAACCCTCTCGACGTACTTACGTCTCTGCTCGTTTCCACCTTGTTTCATTCTGTCCCATTCCACTCTACACGAGTTTCATTTGTATTTATGACATTAGCAAGTGTTTTCCGCAACTGTGTAATATTTATTAACACTAACAAATGTAATATATAAAACAGATGCTCATTGAAAAAAGGTGTAGAAATTAAGTACTCAGTGACTCGTGCCCTTGGCTGGAACAGCCGACAGCACTCCAATTCTAACCACTCCACCACACCACTGACCACGCTCCAGTCCTAACCGCTCCACCACATCCCTGACCACGCTCCAGTTCTAACTGCTCCACGACACCACCGAACATGCTCCAGTCCTAATCGCTCCACCACATCCCTGACCACGCTCCAGTTCTAACTGCTTCACCACACCACTGACCACGCTCCAGTCCTAACTGCTCACCACACACACTGACCATGCTCCATTCCTAACTGCTCCACCACACCACTTACCACGCTCCAGTCCTAACCGCTCCACCACATCCCTGACCACGCTCCAGTTCTAACCGCTCCACAACATCCCTGACCATGCTCCACTCCTAACCGCTCCACCACACCACTGTCCATGCTCCAGTCCTAACTGCTCCACCACACCACTGTCCATGCTCCAGTCCTAACTGCTCCACAACACCACTGACCATGCTCCAGTCCTAACCGCTCCACCACATCCCTGACCACGCTCCAGTTCTAACTGCTCCACCACACCACTGTCCATGCTCCAGTCCTAACTGCCCCACCACACCACTGTCCATGCTCCAGTCCTAACTGCTCCACCACATCCCTGACCATGCTCCAGTCCTAACTGCTCCACCACACCACTGTCCATGCTCCAGTCCTAACCGCTCCACCACATCCCTGACCACGCTCCAGTTCCAACTGCTCCGCCACACCACTGACCACGCTCCAGTCCTAACCGCTCTACCACATCCCTGACCACGCTCCAGTTCTAACCGCTCCACCACATCCCTGACCACGCTCCAGTTCTAACCGCTCCACCACATCCCTGACCATGCTCCAGTCCTAACTGCTCCACCACACCACTGACCATGCTCCAGTCCTAACTGCTCCACCACATCATTGACCACGCTCCAGTCCTAACCGCTCCACCACACCACTGACCACGCTGCAGTTCTAACTGCTCCACGACACTATTGACCACGCTCTAGTCCTAACTCCTCCCCCATACCACTGACCAAACTCCAGCAGAGCGCCGCCATCTGTCCACTTACTTTGTTAGTGCGTCTAGAAAGTGATACTATTCAAACTTTTAACTATATAACTCAGGATGTTACTAAAATGAGTGCAGACGTTTTGGGGAATACAAGGGAGTGTTAAGTCGAGCGTTTTGATGTAATAACTTGGTGTCGGACATGCATATCAAGACGCAAATATGTGTAAGCAATATTCTCCAAATAAATTGCAGTGAAGTCATTCAAAGCGAGTTGAAATGAAAACCGCAAGTAGAGTATGTTACAACAACATTGTTCTAAGTGATGGATGTTGCCCTGTTTGCACAGTGACATACAGTAGCGCTGTACTTGAAGTACCACATCATGTGATAGTAGTTGTCATAGACTTGACTTTGTAAAGTGACATACAGTAGCGCTGTACTTGAAGTACCACATCATGTGATAGATAGTGATAGTAGTTGTCGTAGACTTGACTTTGCCAAGTGATAATTACAGCAAAGTATTGCTGTTCCATACTTCCTTCACATTGTGTTATGCACTCCGCGAGGGCATGTTCAGCAGCAATTGTGCGGCTTGTGTTTAGTTCATTTGTAACGTAAGGACGCATTTTCGACACCATCTTCATACATCAAAACACTCGTATTGACACCCCCTAGCACACCCAAAAATATATGCACTCACAGCCTGTATATTACTTATATACCAATGATTACTCGTAACTGCAGGTAAACCGGGAAATAATAAGAGTCTTCAAATGAAAACATTTCACTATGAAGAGGACAGTAAGGTCTGCAACTGTGTTTCCTCAGCACACTTACAATTTAGTGCAAAGTGACAAGTCTCGGCCTGAAGCCCACAGCAGGGCTACCAACTATACGAGATTTTTAACAACTATCTCAAAGCCAATTGCAATATTATTCGGAAATTTTCCTAGCTACTTCGAACGTATTATTCAATTACATAATACATAATTTTATCTTTCGTTAGACGATAGTATCAACAGCTCGTAAACTACAGGCAGCGATATATTTTACGGAGTTCTAAAACACGGAACCACTTCCAAATAACTTGGGGTCAAAGAATTGCTCTAGCGATAGAAAATGCTGACATGTAATACTGCTTCCAAATAAAAATTCCACCTTTCCATTGAAATGCTGGGCCAAAAAAAAAACCTCCGTTACATAGAGCAAACATTATTATTAGCGATTATTATCTAACAATAAGATTGCGATTCAAATAGTAGACCTACTTCTATACGAATGATACTAGTCACCTCACAGTTGGCAATCTCCGTATATTCACGGAAACGATTACAGAAAAAAACAGTTAACAAATGGAGACTCGAATTGTAAGGACTTGAAACGTAGCTGAGCTGCGTAGATACAGAATGTCTTCATTCTGGTTCCGATAACTAACAAACAATGCCGAGTCTACGGGCTGTATGCAGAGAAGAATCTAGTCGCTACTACCACGAGAAACTAAGGGAAATCATCCCTAGATGGCTCGTTTTGTATACTCAGTAACATTAAGTGGTAGTCCGCCTTGTTTTGTATACTCAGTAACATTAAGTGGTAGTCCGCCTTGTTTTGTATACTCAGTTACATTAAGTGGTAGTCCGGCATTGTTTTGTATACTCAGTTACATTAAGTGGTAGTCCGCCTTGTTTTGTATACTCAGTTACATTAAGTGGTAGTCCGCCTTGTTTCGTATACTCAGTAACATTACGTGGTAGTCCGCCTTGTTTCGTATACTCAGTAACATTAAGTGGTAGCCCGCCTTGTTTTGTATACTCAGTAACATTAAGTGGTAGTCCGCCTTGTTTTGTATACTCAGTAACATTAAGTGGTAGTCCGCCTTGTTTCGTATACTCAGTAACATTACGTGGTAGTCCGCCTTGTTTCGTATACTCAGTAACATTAAGTGGTAGCCCGCCTTGTTTTGTATACTCAGTAACATTAAGTGGTAGCCCGCCTTGTTTTGTATACTCAGTAACATTAAGTGGTAGCCCGCCTTGTTTTGTATACTCAGTAACATTACGTGGTAGTCCGCCTTGTTTTGTATACTCAGTAACATTAAGTGGTAGCCCGCCTTGTTTTGTATACTCAGTAACATTAAGTGGTAGTCAGCCTTGTTTTGTATACTCAGTAACATTAAGTGGTAGCCCGCCTTGTTTTGTATACTCAGTAACATTAAGTGGTAGCCCGCCTTGTTTTTCAAGTGTAGAAATCTACTCGCCGAACGACCTCACTAAATTACCATTTAGTGGAGATTTTCTTCAAAATGAGGATAGCAAGGTCCGTATTACTGTAGATTACGATTTAAATATTTCAATTCGTATGGGGCTGAACATTCACACATTCTTGCCAACAGAAAGAATTTACGCAACTGAAATCCTACATATACGATTAATTTTGAAGTTTTTTACACACAGTTGCGTTTCTCAAACGTAACTTGTAATTCTTATGCAGCACTAATACTTACGTTGCAATGACTAGATAGCGATAGATATAATAGATCGTATTCATTACTACAGATTTCTAGTTGTTCTGATATGCAGGTGTAAATTATATATATACACACAGTAATTAATGAAATATAGAAGAAAGATTTACAAAATGTCTATATTAAATATAATAATGTTCTTATGTGTAACATTAAGCATATTACGCGAGGGCACTTAACGAATTCCGAAGTATATTCATGAATTCCTTGAAATTATTTGATTCTCCAAATTTGTTGATCAGTAAAAGTAGCCATAAAACTATTAGGCGCTGGAACAATGAAGTATTGCTGTTTATTAATTATGTACTTTCCTTACAAATCCCTTTAAAAACCTCGTAATTATATAATTTCATAAACATTCGTTAACAATATCTCAGAAATGGCATTTCTGCATACATTTATTTGTAAACTTGCAGTATTTAAATTCTACGTGCGTTTTCTGTTGATCCAAGCAAACGAATAACATTTTCAGAAGACACAAAAATAAAATTAATATTTCGAGGAACAGTACTCTACATTTTATTTCATACGAGATGAAACAAACGCCATAGTTTCAGCCGTTTCCTATTGGCTGAGATCATCTGACATCTTTAACTGTGGCAAACTCGTGAATCGTCGTATTTCACCCGAACTAAACTTCATGAAGCCGGGTGAGGCTTAAACTAGAATGGACTGTGCATATGGGACATTGTGACGCTTGGAAGAATCTTCACTACAGGAACTGGCAGCTTTCTTCGACATTGAAGCCGAGAATTATCGTTCGCAGCAGCAGTTATGTTATCCAAGCAACAGATATATTATTTCAAACATCAAATACTAGCGCCAGGCGTCTGCAACATTTAGAAAAAACACTTGCAGCACTCAAACATTACTACAAACAGAAAATAGTTACATAAATCACATTTCTGCAAATAACAATTCGTGGGGCTGATAGCATAACTAGATCACTCAGTAATAAATTATGGAATCTGAATTATTTACCCCAGCATATTGTTCCATAAACAAATTTTTAAATGCTAAAAGTAATTAACGTTTACTCAAAATTTGAGACCCTGGTGGCCAGTTTCCAAAGTAGATGAGAAAGATAATAGAGTTATATTCAGTGCTATTAGCCGGTAACTGAAGATGTGTGTTTTGTTTTTGATGTGTTGAATACCCTATTAAACTTGACTGCATAAAAAATTACAGATTTTATGTATTACTATTATGTAAATTTTATACATTGTGAGCACGAAAAATATTTTTTTTATAACTCCAAATAGTATATTTTCAATTACCTAATTATAGTATTGAACCCACGACTTGTACTTTCTCAAGAAAGTCGTGATTTGTAAAAGTTTGACATTTTAAAACTTCAGCTTCTTATTCAAATAACGCGCCGGAGAAAAACATTTTTAATTTATATTTCATACACAGTGAAACATCCGCATAAAAACATTCAGGTAATTTTCGTAATCTCTTTTTTTTTACAGGAACTACATTAACTAGCACATTTACGGACAGGTTCCGTAAACTCAGGCAAATTCTGTGAAATGTACGGAGAAAAAAAAAAGTATCAGCAATTTTACAGATAGTTCTGGAGAAATGTTTGCCATCACTATTCCGCAAAATTGGGGATTTTCTTTTTCTTTTTTTTTACACTTCGCTTAAAACAGTATCTCGTCGGTGTTGTTTATGTTCGTTAGGTTGCAGCGAGATGGCATTGTCACGGCACCGATTTCTATCCCACTTTCTCCCCCTGCTACTGCACGCCACTTGAGCACTTGGCCGTAGAGGCCACGTGAACATTTGATCCGCCTACACAGGTAGACCTTGTGTCACCACAAGCCACAAATGCAACACTTCGCTATCACCACAGGAGAGAAATACCGCCCGCCGCCACAGCAGTTACTGATTCAACTACACACAACTGTTCCAATCTCGGTATTGGTGAAAAGAGAACAGTGTGTTCAGATTTGTGTCAATCTGTTTGATATCACTACACAACGTTATTTGCGCAACTCGACAAACGACACTAAACTCTGAACAGTTTCCTTGTGTTATCTACAAATCAGAAATTATTCTTATGTTAAACATTACAACATTGCGGGGGGTGTGTGTGTGTGTGTACCCACGATTTCTTTGGCTTTACAGGGTTAATAAAGATACCCATAATCATGATAGTTATTATAAATAAATTAGAATGAACAGTTAATAGGACTGATAAAATTTGAAGGAAAAAAAAAATATATATATACACCACTATTTCTCTAGCATTTAACTAATAAAAAATCTTCCCAATGATTTTATTATAGTTTTTAATAATTCTTGTTTAATTAGTATATTTTTTAAGCATAAGCTGAATAATAATTTTAAAAAAAATTGACCATTACTCTTTGTACAACTATTTCTTTAGTGAAATTATGAATTTTATTTACGTATTATGTACCTTCTTTTTTACTTAATATACACTCATGTGCAAAAAAATCGACCTCACCGAAGGTGCCACAGGGGCATGGAAGTGGGTACAGGCACAGGAAATGGTAGTACGTATACAGAAAACAACAAAATATTGTACAGGCACATCAAGAATGTATTGCATATTGCAGGAGATCAGCACTTGCAGGATGCACCTAGTATGGTGTTGGACCACCGGTAGCATGGAGACAAACTGCGATACTGTCGAGCATGGAGGCACAGACGTCAGATATTCTCCTCAGCAAGTTCCTGACAGCTGACCCCAAGTAGTATAAGCTAGCTAAACTTGCCGTCCAATCTGGTCCCAAACTTTCTTGATAGGTGGGAGGTCTGCTGACCTAGGAAGTATGTTGACATAACGAAGACACGTGGTGTGTAAGGCATGGGATTATCCTGTTGGTAAATGAGGTTGTCACGTAGCACCAGTTGAGAGGAGCGCACATGGTGTCACCACGCCATCAAGGTTCCTGCAGTCACCGTTAGGATGTGGCACCCCACGTCATGACACCTCTCATGGTGGAGTGCCGATCTACAACACAGCGTAGTGGACATATCCCGCTGTGTGCTAGCCGCCTGGATGCGATACTGACGAGACACAGGCTTATCCCCAGCTGCTGTGACATGCCCCTGGATGGTGTGCAGCGATGCATGTTCCCACTACATGCAACACCAACACAGCGTAGTGGACATATCCCGCTGTGTGCTAGCCGCCTGGATGTGATACTGACGAGACACAGGCGTATCCCCAGCTGCCGTGACATGCCCCTGGATGGTGTGCAGCGATGCATGTTCCCACTACATGCAACACAGCGTAGTGGACATATCCCGCTGTGTGCTAGCCGCCTGGATGTGATACTGACGAGACATAGGCGTATCCCCAGCTGCTGTGACATGTCCCTGGATGGTGTGCAGCGATGCATGTTCCCACTACATGCAACACAGCGTAGTGGACATATCCCGCTGTGTGCTAGCCGCCTGGATGTGATACTGACGAGACACAGGCGTATCCCCAGCTGCTGTGACATGTCCCTGGATGGTGTGCAGCGATGCATGTTCCCACTACATGCAACACCAACACAGCGTAGTGGACATATCCCGCTGTGTGCTAGCCGCCTGGATGTGATACTGGCGAGACACAGGCGTATCCCCAGCTGCTGTGACATGTCCCTGGATGGTGTGCAGCGATGTATGTTCCCACTACATGCAACACCAACACAGCGTAGTGGACATATCCCGCTGTGTGCTAGCCGCCTGGATGTGATACTGACGAGACATAGGCGTATCCCCAGCTGCTGTGACATGTCCCTGGATGGTGTGCAGCGATGCATTTTCCCACTACATGCAACACAGCGTAGTGGACATATCCCGCTGTGTGCTAGCCCCCTGGATGTGATACTGACGAGACACAGGCGTATCCCCAGCTGCCGTGACATGTCCCTGGATGGTGTGCAGCGATGCATGTTCACACTACATGCAACACCAACACAGCGTAGTGGACATATCCCGCTGTGTGCTAGCCGCCTGGATGTGATACTGACGAGACACAGGCGTATCCCCAGCTGCCGTGGACATGCCCTGGATGGTGTGCAGCGATGCATGTTCCCACTACATGCAACACAGCGTAGTGGACATATCCCGCTGTGTGCTAGCCGCCTGGATGTGATACTGACGAGACATAGGCGTATCCCCAGCTGCTGTGACATGTCCCTGGATGGTGTGCAGCGATGCATGTTCCCACTACATGCAACACAGCGTAGTGGACATATCCCGCTGTGTGCTAGCCGCCTGGATGTGATACTGACGAGACACAGGCGTATCCCCAGCTGCTGTGACATGTCCCTGGATGGTGTGCAGCGAGGCATGTTCCCACTACATGCAACACAGCGTAGTGGACATATCCCGCTGTGTGCTAGCCGCCTGGATGTGATACTGGCGAGACACAGACGTATCCCCAGCTGCTGTGACATGTCCCTGGATGGTGTGCAGCGATGTATGTTCCCACTACATGCAACACCAACACAGCGTAGTGGACATATCCCGCTGTGTGCTAGCCGCCTGGATGTGATACTGACGAGACACAGGCGTATCCCCAGCTGCCGTGACATGTCCCTGGATGGTGTGCAGCGATGCATGTTCACACTACATGCAACACCAACACAGCGTAGTGGACATATCCCGCTGTGTGCTAGCCGCCTGGATGTGATACTGACGAGACACAGGCGTATCCCCAGCTGCCGTGACGTGCCCCTGGATGGTGTGCAGCGATGCATGTTCCCACTACATGCAACACCAACACAGCGTAGTGGACATATCCCGCTGTGTGCTAGCCGCCTGGAAGTGATACTGACGAGACACAGGCGTATCCCCAGCTGCCGTGACATGTCCCTGGATGGTGTGCAGCGATACATGTTCCCACTACATGCAACACCAACACAGCGTATGTGGACATATCCCGCTGTGTGCTAGCCGCCAGGACGTGATACTGACGAGACACAGGCGTATCCCCAGCTGCTGTGACATGTCCCTGGATGGTGTGCAGCGATGCATGTTCCCACTACATGCAACACCAACACAGCGTAGTGGACATATCCCGCTGTGTGCTAGCCGCCTGGATGTGATACTGACGAGACACAGGCGTATCCCCAGCTGCTGTGACATGTCCCTGGATGGTGTGCAGCGATGCATGTTCCCACTACATGCAACACCAACACAGCGTAGTGGACATATCCCGCTGTGTGCTAGCCGCCTGGATGTGATACTGACGAGACACAGGCGTATCCCCAGCTGCTGTGACATGTCCCTGGATGGTGTGCAGCGATGCATGTTCCCACTACATGCAACACCAACACAGCGTAGTGGACATATCCCGCTGTGTGCTAGCCGCCTGGAAGTGATACTGACGAGACATAGGCGTATCCCCAGCTGCCGTGACATGTCCCTGGATGGTGTGCAGCGATGCATGTTCCCACTACATGCAACACCAACACAGCGTAGTGGACATATCCCGCTGTGTGCTAGCCGCCTGGAAGTGATACTGACGAGACACAGGCGTATCCCCAGCTGCCGTGACATGCCCCTGGATGGTGTGCAGCGATGCATGTTCCCACTACATGCAACACAGCGTAGTGGACATATCCCGCTGTGTGCTAGCCGCCTGGAAGTGATACTGACGAGACATAGGCGTATCCCCAGCTGCCGTGACATGTCCCTGGATGGTGTGCAGCGATGCATGTTCCCACTACATGCAACACCAACACAGCGTAGTGGACATATCCCGCTGTGTGCTAGCCGCCTGGAAGTGATACTGACGAGACACAGGCGTATCCCCAGCTGCCGTGACATGCCCCTGGATGGTGTGCAGCGATGCATGTTCCCACTACATGCAACACCAACACAGCGTAGTGGACATATCCCGCTGTGTGCTAGCCGCCTGGATGTGGTACTGACGAGACACAGGCGTATCCCCAGCTGCCGTGACATGTCCCTGGATGGTGTGCAGCGATGCATGTTCACACTACATGCAACACCAACACAGCGTAGTGGACATATCCCGCTGTGTGCTAGCCGCCTGGATGTGATACTGACGAGACACAGGCGTATCCCCAGCTGCCGTGACATGCCCCTGGATGGTGTGCAGCGATGCATGTTCCCACTACATGCAACACCAACACAGCGTAGTGGACATATCCCGCTGTGTGCTAGCCGCCTGGAAGTGATACTGACGAGACACAGGCGTATCCCCAGCTGCCGTGACATGTCCCTGGATGGTGTGCAGCGATGCATGTTCCCACTACATGCAACATAGCTTAGTGGACATATCCCGCTGTGTGCTAGCCGCCTGGATGTGATACTGACGAGACACAGGCGTATCCCCAGCTGCCGTGACATGTCCCTGGATGGTGTGCAGCGATGCATGTTCCCACTACATGCAACACCAACACAGCGTAGTGGACATATCCCGCTGTGTGCTAGCCGCCTGGAAGTGATACTGACGAGACACAGGCGTATCCCCAGCTGCTGTGACATGTCCCTGGATGGTGTGCAGCGATGCATGTTCCCACTACATGCAACACCAACACAGCGTAGTGGACATATCCCGCTGTGTGCTAGCCGCCTGGACGTGATACTGACGAGACACAGGCGTATCCCCAGCTGCTGTGACATGTCCCTGGATGGTGTGCAGCGATGCATGTTCCCACTACATGCAACACCAACACAGCGAGTCAAGTGCCGATATGTCCAACCTGTCTTTCGGACACCAACAATACGGCTTCTCTAGAACCCATCCAGCTGGGTGAATGCTTGTCGAATGCGTGTTCAGAGTATGATGTATGTTGACCTAACTTGGCTCTGTAACTCACACTGCTCTCAATACTACTAAAGCCTTATTCGATGTCTTGCAGCTATGATATGGAAACACATGTATGTCCATGGTAGCACATCAGTGCAAGCGAACCACATTAAACATACATGGAACACATGTCAGGCCGTGGCGATATTGTGTGGCAGCCTTTGTTGTAGGCTTACTCGCGCGATTCATTCATGGTGATCAATTTTTTTTTGCAAATTAGTGTAGTACTGTAATGTATTGTCGAAAATGGGGTACTATTTACGCAATTCTGTACTGTTTTATATTGCAAAATCCATGTTCAATATGTACGCAGGATGCAATAAAAATGAAACAAATATAAATTCATACCTTACTAATCGTCCCGGAAATTTTGGGCGTAGGATAAAATATTTGGCAGAGAAAATCTCGCACTGTGGTGTGCTGGCGCGCCGATTCTCCTGCCAAATGAACGATCTTGTCTAGATAATATGTCTGTGTAAAACCTAAAAACCAAGTATACATTTCATTACTTTAATTTCATTCCCATATCTCAAAGTAATCACTACCCGCTGACGCAGAAGTATTGAAGTAAAACCCACGGGCGTGTCCTCGAGAAAGCCACACACGATATTTTTACTCGAATGATAACTGCGGATGGCTTCTTGTGTAGCGCACTGGTAGGACAGTACGGTACGCTTATTAAACTCATCGAAAAATATTACAGTCATCAAAAGACGTAATGTTTATGCATCACAACGGACCACGTATTGTCAGCAAGGTCAGAAAGAGTTTCCTGGGACACACACACTATATATATATATAAACACCGGTGAATACGCTCAGCGAGGCTATACATTATCTGTAAGGGGAGTTTAGCTCTATAGACCCTGTACATGATGAAATCAAAATTCTGTCCGCACTACCGAAACTGCATTTCTGCTACGATGGCACTACCTTATCAAAGATCTCTCGGTACCTTGCAATCAACTGAAGAATGATTAAAAAAAAAAAGTTATTATAACTACTGGAAATAGGATTTTTTTACGCCATTAAAAAAGATAATTTGCTATTGTTAAGCCCCAATCATATCAACACAAAGGACATTTTAAAGTGAAAATTTCTAAAACGGGTGTTTCCAAAATCGGTTGTATCTGATATTTTTTTTACAGTAACTATAGAGTTGTATGTAGAGACGCGTCATGCTGTTATAATTATTAGCGTTCCATAAAAATATAGGCAGACAACTTTAAGCGACGTCAAGCGAGTCGCCGGCGGAGAGAGAGAGACTGAGACCAGTTCCACATGTGGCGCGTACGAGTGATGAAGCAATGGTGAATAAGCAAGAAGGAGCTGGCGCATTTCGAGGCCGCGGTGGTGTAGAGGTTAGACTGCTCGCCTCCCACACAGCCGAACCGGGTTCGATTCCCGGCGAGGTCGCTCCCGGATCTCACTCGTGGGAATCGTGCTGGGTCGATGTCGCTGGTAGGCGGGTCTTCTCGGGGTCCGCCCTTGCATTACGGTGCTCCTATCTACTCATCTCAATTCACCCTCATTGGCTCTCAAGACCTCGACGTTAGGAGCCGCCCAAATCTATTTTGTCACTGGCTCTCAGTTTACCGTGAACTGAATTTACTACGTGGCATAACTGAGAACGCGAGGCTAAAGCTTCTTACACAATAGAAAACTTTAGCATTTGACTTTACATTTCCATTCCTCTGACGAAACCACCAATACACAATACTATTGTAAAGTCAGAGTTTAGACAATTGAACATCGGTTCTACGAGCTTCGTAGAAATGTGTATGTGGTTATGTAAATAATGATGATATTATCCAGGAATGCATTTTACATAGGCCCACCTTTATTAAAAATAGGCTTAAAATTTATATTAAATGTATTTCCAAACAAAAAACGAATTTGTTTACTTTATTAAAATATGTCAATTCATATATTTCCTCTTCACATTATATTAATTTGCCATTAATTTAATTTAAGACGAGCTTTGTTTAATATACCGAGATTACAATCGACCTACAGTAAAATAACGCACTTTCCGTATAACCTCTGTTAGATTCTCGGCAAAATGGCTGCTTGACTTTGACAGTTCCATTGTGTCAAGTTCCATAAGAAACAACATGTCTGAAGGCAAACGTAAAAGTCAAATGTTAAAAGTTTTCAATTGTGTAAGGGCGTTTACCTCAGTGCGGCGGCTGCCTCGCCGGCGGGTTAACGTGGCAGACGGTGCCGGACTATCACAGCGACGCAGACGACACGCTGGCGAGTATGGCAGCCCAGCACTGAGGCTGCGACCTCCCGAGCCAGCCAGCCAGCCAGCCGTCAGCTAGCGTGCACCCAACGGCAATACACACTTTCTCTAGCTTTCCAACACCGTGGGAACCTACCACGGCAACAGCAACAACACAGTCTGCAGGAGACGACATCCTCCTCTTTGGTTGAGGCTGGCTTCACCCAGTCTCCCAGTAACACCACATCACACTTACTTTAGAAATGAACCTTAGAAAAAAGTCACTGCCCCTCCCCGCCAGCAAATATATTTCACTGAGTGACATTCGCCCAGTAAAATTGGTAACGATGGATGGAAAGTAGTTCCATATCTTAACGTCTAATAAAAAGGCTTAGGTAAGCATATTTGAATACTTAAAATTAATTCTTTCACTTTCTGTTTTTTTTTTTCAATGCATCGAGATGAAAAATGAGCAGATTTGTAAAGTATTTACTTCCGTGATAACGTGACAGTTTAATTTGTCCGACGGAAGAATAAAGTGATGAGATACACAGTAATGTTAATTGAATACACGACGTGTATACAAGTAGATCTCAAGTAGAGCTTTCAAAAGTGCTTATTTTACCGTGAACAGCCTTTACCAACACTGGCGATGCCTACTACAAGACTCGCCCCACCGATAAACGTGGTTTGTTGAATCAAACAAGGTTTGTTTAGCGCAATCAAATATATTTGTTTATATAGCGGCAATGAAATATTTGTCTTTTGGTGCCAATAAATTTATTAAACAAACACTGTTACTATCATAACTGCCACAAAAATGCAGACAAGCTCTCGAGCTGTATTTTCCAACAAAGGTAACCAAATTAGCGGCCACACTAATATATTACTGTCACATGGACTCCTGAAGAGCGTATCTGAGTTCGTGAGCGATGGAGGCCAGAATAAAAATAAAATAACTTAATTCGGTTTCTTATTTATTCACACAGCTATTAATTACAGCATTAAATTATCTATCTCCAATATTACACTTTTATTTAACAGTGAGCGCAATAGTTATTGTTTATCTCAACTCTAATTAACATCCTTATTAATTGTCTCTTGTTTGATTAAGTCACTTAACTCATACTCATCGTTAACACATGTTAAGTCTATCTGTTGCCACCATTTGCAATGTATTTCACTCACGTATCTAGTCCAATAGTCCAACCTGCCCGCCGCACTCTTCACTGTTTGATACTCGCAGTCGCAGATTTCCCATACACTGGTCACTTCACTTGCTGCTCGTCTTATATCGCTCGGAACTCAGCCACTCATCAACTACTCTGCTCGGAGGCCTGGTACACTTTTATATCATTCGCCCTGACCATCTGGAAGGTTCACCGCACCCCGAGTAACACTAAGAGAACGTCGTCAGTAATCCAGAGCATTCTTCACATAAATGCAGAAATCAATATAACTTCACAGTGCGTGCGCTGCAAAAGAGATTTTCTTGTCGGCTCACTTCTTTCTAACTGATACGCGGTTCGGCCTATCGTTCGCTTGTCCAGTAGAAACAATCCTTTGACTTGCTGCCGCCGCTATCATATAAATACTGTCCTTCACTTCCATTCGCTCGTACTAGATGCAAAGGATCGAGCGTGTAACAATACAGTTGATTCAACTAAATATTTTGTTGACAGTGCAATTTCTTTTGACCCAACACAAAAAAAAATATATATATTGTTGACTGTTGTCTCAGTGCAGTGCATATACCGATGTACACTTGACGTTCGAAAATTACTATTTCGATCGATTCCGGTTAAACCGATCGGTCCACCAGTTCAACCGGCCTGAAAAATTCCGTGGATCTGGTGGATAAGCAATCAAACCAATAACCTATGAATTTTCAAAAACTTCCTCCAAAAAAAAATTAAGTAAGCACACCCCGTTATTGTAATTTTTTAACATTCAAAAACGTACAAACGTAATTCGACCGTCGAGTTAACAAACGGGCGATGGAAACTGTCGACTTTTTAATTACATAAATTTGTGTCTGAAAAATCTACCGCATGTATGCTGTGACTGCCAATCGTCTGAACTCCTCTTCCCATAGTTCACAGCCCAATTGTTGCCAGAGAATTTATTAGTCATTTATGTCAAATTACAAACTTCCCATGTATGGTTTGACTAAACAGAAGCAGTATGCAGGCGACACATTTATTGCAGCTCAAACTGCAATGTAACTAATTATCAATCTCCTATCTGATAAACTGTTTCATTTATCAACAACAATATTGTCACCAATCTCTCGTTACAGACATAAGAGAAAACAATTGTAATATTATTTGACATTATGGAGTTCCGCTGTTTGAAACGGTTTCTTTCATCGGTGAATACAAATTTTCCACACACTTTTTCCCAACATCAAATAGAACAAACTGAGACGCGATAAGTATGTAGTTCTATTTAATTGTAATGTAATTTTTTATTATCATGAGCATTATTAACGTCTCCGCTGATATCCAAGAATATGCAAAGGAAATTCGTTTCCCTCGTTCTGATTGTCCTGTCAAAATCCCAGCATTGCACTTTTAGCCCCCCTTCCTTTCATTACGTAATCCTTTAGTAGCCTCTTAAAATGGTAGCAACCTCATATTTATTACTTTTAGGCTGATAAACACTTGCAAGTGTTATTAACAAAGTTTAGTTTAGTTTGTATGCTGCATTGACGAGGGGAGGGGGGAAGGGTCCATATTCACTGTGTAAAACCTAGGCATCTGCTTGCAACAAAGCGCAGACAGAATATCGTGGTAGATGACCAGCTGCTGTCTTGTAGCGCGACTATTATGTCGTCTCGCATGGCAACTGGAGCATTCCGATGACCCACGCCACGAGGTAGTGGCTCGGGTAAAGTCAGGGAATAACCGATTGGCGAGGAGGGACGTTTAACTCAGAGAATGGGCAGAAAGCCGTGAGAGACCAAGAAATAAGGCACAAGATACTAAGACAGAAGAGGAGAAATTGCCTTGCACTGTCTTACTGCACTGAGTACAGTTGTAGTGCGGGAGTATGGAGGGTGTACCGGCCTTCGGGCCAAGCCTGCTTAACAGCAGCATATAAGAAACGTTATGCGTCTGTATATGTTTTCCAGTTCCTTCATTTCTCTCAAAAGCATGTTTTTATGTTAGTGATTATGGCTCAAACGGGTGTTTTCACGGTCATTATGGGTGTGAACATTCCTGTACAAGACATTAAAAAGGAATAGGGACGTGCATCCAATCTTCATATTTATTATTTCGTCATAAAATTGTAGGGTCTCCGGTGAAAGTCTCGTAGAAGTGAGTTATCGACGGCAAGACTGCACGCCAGTTCAGTGCTTTGCTCGTAGAGGCGATGAGAGAGATGATGCCCATATCTCGGTCGCCCCTAGCGCTCCCACGCTTTTAGTCCTCAGAAGGGCAAAATTCCTTCACCCAAGCGGCCACCTTGAGGGCAGGCCTTGATGCGTTCGACACGAACTTTCCTTGTACCTTCCTCGTGGTCGATAATCGATTTTATCGAACGTGAACAGGCACGCGTTAGTACGCGACTTCCTGACAGCTCACGATCAGACAATGGCGGCATCGTTCGAGCACTGCCGTGCCGACACGAAGTAGCGATAGCTGTTAGCTGCGTTCTCCCATTCAAAATACACTGCGTAGTGCTGCCAAACTGTGTGCAATTTCTGTCGGTTTGTAGATTTTCCTGTGGTATATATGAGACTGTGGGTTTTGTGTAAAATATCCATCTCAGACTCAAATCTTACAATAAGTTAACTTTCTGCGAAATGAAATAATGGTAATTTTTTAATATTCATTAAATTTATTGATTTTAATTGGCAAATCTCTCTATGCTTGCATTCCCAAAACATTCTTTTAAGTTGTTGCACGCACATACACCTTACAACGTTTTCGCATGTGAGAATCGTACCGGACGATGCCGCTGGTCGGCGGATTTTCTCTGGGTTCTCCCGTTTCACCCGACCTTTCTTTCCGACGCTGCTCTATACTCATATCACTTCACCCTCATCAGCTCTCAAGACCTCGATGTTAGGAGCCGCTCAAATCTCTTCACTCGCCCACTCACACAAGCTCAGACTATGTTCTTACAGGGACAAAAAATATAATTCTCAGAAAATTGGGGTTAGCTGCAGAAATATATGCACCTGTAGAATAACTTTTATAATATACAAATTGTGCACGATTAGAGCCAATGTTGCATTCTGGAATTGTGTGGAATCTGTAGTCTTTTGGGTGGTCAATCTGGCAACACTGCTACTCTCTAACGGCGAATGTGTAACTACTCACAGATATTCACAAGGTATGCTTTAGTGTGAGAAAGTTCAGTGTGAAATTGCTGCTTTTGGTTATTCTGCGGAGTCTGAAAATGTTTTCAATCTGCGATGTGTCGGAAAACTCATCCCAGACTTGCCTGGAGAGTAATTTTAACGTGAAAAAATGCTAAACACGCACATAAGTCAGTTCAAACATCCGTTTTAACTAACAGCGGGTTGAAAATAGAAAATTCATTTTCTTATAATTTCACGAAATGATGAACTGGTCAGCACGCAGCTACAGTCACTACTTACAACACTCAGCTGTCACTGCAGCTTGTCAAGTGAAGCAGTGACTGTATATTACTGGCGCCTCAGTCACGACTTACAACACTCAGCTGTCACTGCAGCTTGTCAAGTGAAGCAGTGACTGTATATTACTGGCGCCTCAGTCACGACTTACAACACTCAGCTGTCACTGCAGCTTGCCAAGTGAAACAGTGACTGTATATTACTGGCGCCTCAGTCACGACTTACAACACTCAGCTCTCACTGCAGCTTGCCAAGTGAAGCAGTGCCTGTATATTACTGGCGCCTCAGTCACGACTTACAACACTCAGCTGTCACTGCAGCTTGCCAAGTGAAACAGTGACTATATTACTGGCGCCTCAGTTACGACTTACAACACTCAGCTGTCACTGCAGCTTGCCAAGTGAAGCAGTGACTGTATATTACTGGCGCCTCAGTCACGACTTACAACACTCAGCTGTCACTGCAGCTTGCCAAGTGAAGCAGTGCCTGTATATTACTGGCGCCTCAGTCACGACTTACAACACTCAGCTGTCACTGCAGCTTGCCAAGTGAAACAGTGACTATATTACTGGCGCCTCAGTTACGACTTACAACACTCAGCTGTCACTGCAGCTTGCCAAGTGAAGCAGTGACTGTATATTACTGGCGCCTCAGTCACGACTTACAACACTCAGCTGTCACTGCAGCTTGCCAAGTGAAGCAGTGACTGTATATTACTGGCGCCTCAGTTACGACTTACAACACTCAGCTGTCACTGCAGCTTGCCAAGTGAAGCAGTGACTGTATATTATTGGCGCCTCAGTCACGACTTACAACACTCAGCTGTCATTGCAGCTTGTCAAGTGAAACAGTGACTGTATATTACTGGCGCCTCAGTCACGACTTACAACACTCAGCTGTCACTGCAGCTTGCCAAGTGAAGCAGTGCCTGTATATTACTGGCGCCTCAGTCACGACTTACAACACTCAGCTGTCACTGCAGCTTGCCAAGTGAAACAGTGACTATATTACTGGCGCCTCAGTTACGACTTACAACACTCAGCTGTCACTGCAGCTTGCCAAGTGAAGCAGTGCCTGTATATTACTGGCGCCTCAGTCACGACTTACAACACTCAGCTGTCACTGCAGCTTGCCAAGTGAAGTAGTGACTGTATATTACTGGCGCCTCAGTCACGACTTACAACACTCAGCTGTCACTGCAGCTTGCCAAGTGAAGCAGTGACTGTTTCTTACTGGCGCCTCAGTCAAGTCAAACAATTGTCACTTCCACATATTTGCAGCAGCGCTCAGAATAGACAACCACACTGCAATGTATTTGGATTAAAATTACTTTTGACGTGAATACGTCTTTAAATTTGCGACCATATTGGGAGGCAATCCAGAAAATCCAATGATAAATCGGGGGATACAGTTTGACATTGCAGCTCCGAATCTATAGTCTTCATTCGAAATTCAATTACACGACTCGATTGCCAAAGGATCAAAGGATATATTACGTTGAGTGAGGACTGCGAAGCGTTTGCGCGATATGGGGGGGGGGGGGGGCGACAAATTTTGAGTTCGTTTCGCCGCGTCTCATAACTTCCGTGTAGTATAACTTTTGACTGGGAGAAACTACGACGCTCGTTTACATTTCAATCGACAGCTTTCGTCAAGAGCAATCGATTGCGTGTATAAAAATTTTTGTGTTGCGTGATTATGGTGAAATTGTATGAGTTTAATGTATAAAAATTAAGAAAACTTGATACAATGTGTGCCTATACTCGTCAAAAAGCCAGTCGAAGTACAGAAATCTTATACAGTTGGAAAAAGCACTTCAAAATAAATCCAGTGATACCTATAAAACCTCATATGATCGAGTGAAGCGGTGCCGGGAACGTAAAATAGACATCAAGGCGTCCGAGCGGGTCAACGTAGACGTACACGCAAAACAAACGGTCGTGTCTCCAACACAGACCCGCCATATTTTTTATTATTTTAATTCAACGAAATACCAATACTGTTCCTTCAATACTTACCTCTGAGAATCGCTCTCTTCAGACGACATAAAGCTACTTTCAAGACATCGTAGATATTAGAAGCACTATTTCGTGATCATGCACGCCACTTTCGTCCTTCTCTGCTTCTTCTCCATCCCAAACACCGAAGACTGCACGAGTTAGGAAAGATGCACTCTAAATTCGAATCAGTGGAAAACCACTGATTCGCACTTAAATTCAACCTCTCGAATCAGTGGAAATGACTCGGCTCAGAATCAGTGGTAAACCACTGTTTGCCTCAGTGAAACAATTCCGCTGATTGAATAAGTGACGGCCGACTGCGTGCAGCAAATTAAATATCTTCTTTTTGTTGAATTTAGCTTTAAAAAAAAAACATATTTCCAATAGCTGCAATCCATATTGCGCAATTTGCCGCAATTGAAAATAAAAAAATCTTGCGGGTGCTCGAGATTCACGCCATTGCCATTTATCGAAAGTGTGCAATTTTAAATTGTATGCCCTTTCTTTTCCGCGTCTAGTAGAATTGGTAGCATTAGGATTGTTAAAACGAATAGTACATATGAATGCACTCACTTCACATCAAATGCAGTTCACACTGTCAAACCGAACGTCTTGGTGATTACGTGAACATGGCATGAAATATGTCAACACGGAATGAAAGACTGAATGTTCAGGTTGCATTGTCAAATTGTGTTATGAAAGACGAAACTTACATTTTAGAAAGTATTTTTGCTGATTTTATTAGTTTATGCGTTATTTAAATTGATACACTCGCTTTAACGACCGTTTTATTAACTTTGTTTAATTGATAAATCAGTCGGAAAACAAATTACTGGAAAACAATAGAAAAATATGCCTGAAGAATCAGTGTAAAATGTCATATAATAAATAAGTGAAGGAAAGCAAACATTTTTCAGCAATCCATCAGTTAAATTCATGGAAGTGAGTGTTGAATCAGTCAGGCACTGTCAACTGATTGAAATAGTGAAATTCTCACTGACGGAGATCTAGAGTGTATGTACGCTGAAATATATAAATAACAGCATTAAAATCTAGGTAAATGGCGCCGCCTGCCTGGAGCTGTTTGTGGCACGATAGCGATAAGGACGACAATGATAGCACATACTTGGTGGCCCATCACCTCTACCAGCGAGGCGCTCAAGTGCTCCCGGCGTCCTCATGCCACTCACATGAGACTTACATGGGTGATACTATCGTTTGAATGCTGGGAAGTGTGTCCTAAAGAACAGTGCATGTTTCCCATCACTGTGTTTGATATACTGCAGTGTTAAAAAGACCATCCGTCGTCTACACGTGGCGTTCGTACGACAATGTTGTGCGGGTCGGAGATAGTGTTTATAATGTACATGACGTCTTCCATGTACTTCTCATCTCTCGTCTTTATATTCGTGAATCAGTACATTGCGAGCACAAACAGTTTCTTTAAAAAAATTATAAACCCTACGACATAGTTCAAGCGCATATGTAGGCTCAAGAGTCGTGCACAAACTAACGTGTGTACTGAGGGCTTGTTCAGATTGACTGTTTATAGCATATTAGTATTTTAGTATTTAGCAGCGCTCAATTTGGACACAGCTGACAGTTACTTGTTCAAAGATGGTATTAATTTTCGTTACATACGAAAAACTAATTACTAGAATACCAAATACCTCATCATTTTAGTCGTTGGTAGTGCTGCGACGAAGCAATCCAAATAATGTATTATTTTATGTGTGTATGAAATGCTGTTCATTTTTTAAGATATTGCTTACTAGTACCTCACATTGAAAACATTTAGTCAGCATGTTTTCACATACTGACCTTACTCAATTACAACTTTCGTGTTATCGGGATGTACAAATAACTGTAACTAACTCGCGTAACGAATTGATATATTCCACTATGAAATAACATATTATCATTTACTTTAACAAACGTTTAAAATACTGCTATTAAATGTTTTCGCGATATTTAAAGTTGTCCAAATAACTATTTTTTTTATATTTATGACTTGTATTACAAACAATAAAAATTGATACAAGTTTTTTTTTATAATACGTAAAAAACATGACATATTTGTGCGTGCCTAAAATCTGAAATTATGATTCTGATTCGCCACAATGTCTACGCGATCTAAATGTCTACGCGATCTAAATGTCTACGCGATCTAAATGTTTATTAGTGCCAGGAGGGCCACTTTTAAGCAGTGTCTACAGGTTGAATGGTGTTTGGCACCAGTATAAAATAATTGATTGTTTGTTGTTGTGATGGGCACACTTAAGTACTTGGGGAAACTAAATGTGAGGAATGACGACCACAACTGACCACTTGTGCTCCTATTGTAATGCAGCACAGCTAACTTGCCGACTAACAGCAGTGCTGGTCAGCAGAACATGAATGACAGGCAACTCAACTGACCACTTGTGCTCCTATTGTAATGCAGCAAAGCTAACTTGCCGACTAACAGCAGTGCTGGTCAGCAGAACATGAATGACAGGCAACTCAACTGACCACTTGTGCTCCTATTGTAATGCAGCACAGCTAACTTGCCGACTAACAGCAGTGCTGGTCAGCAGAACATGAATGACAGGCAACTCAACTGACCACTTGTGCTCTTATTGTAATGCAGCAAAGCTAACTTGCCGACTAACAGCAGTGCTGGTCAGCAGAACATGAATGACAGGCAACTCAACTGACCACTTGTGCTCCTATTGTAATGCAGCAAAGCTAACTTGCCGACTAACAGCAGTGCTGGTCAGCAGAACATGAATGACAGGCAACTCAACTGACCACTTGTGCTCCTATTGTAATGCAGCAAAGCTAACTTGCCGACTAACAGCAGTGCTGGTCAGCAGAACATGAATGACAGGCAACTCAAGTTCACGTTTTGTACAGTGCGGTTCGCGAAACTCGCTTTCTAATGACGTCGCCTCCTCGCTCATCCTCTTCGTCGTGATTGCATGGCAGGACGCTTGCAACACAGTAATAACGGACGAAGCGGTAAAGAGAGTAAGATATGGAGGGAGAGAAATGACCTGGATTTGGGGTGCTGTCACAACTTAAAAACACGTACACTAGATCCACTAACTGCAGAAACACACAAGACAAAACTTTCTCACGTAAAAAAGTTGTGTATTATGTGATTGTAATGTACGACAGTTCTCAGATGTATGGTAGTTCTTAGGTATGCGTTCCTATTGTATGGCAGTTCCAATATCTATGTTTCGGCTGGGAGTTGTGAATCTCGGTTGTACGTCGTTTCTAACGAATATGGTTCTAATAGCGGTTGTTACGGTTAAAAATAGTTGAGCGACATGTCATCAACATACAATATATCATGTGTGCACTAGTATACAGTTAGCTATGTATATGGAGTCATGGGCGACTCTTGATTAAAGGCTGTTCACGATAAAGTGAGCACTTTTGAAATCGACCTTAGAAAAAGCCACTGCCCCTATCTGAATATATTTTAACGGGCGCAGTGAGTGACATGTGCCCAGTAAAGTTGGTAACAATGGAGGGGAAAGTAATTCCCTATCTTAACGTCTAAAAAAAAAAGTGTAAGGTAACAATTTGTGATAACTTAAAATTTTTTCTCTCGCTTTCGGTATTATTTTAGTGAATCGAGTGTAAAAATGAGCTGATTTGTACAATATTTACTTTTCTAATAATTTCACAATTTCACTCATCCGACGCATGAATGAAGAGATGAGCCCCATGGCAATGTTAATTCGTCATAAGGCGGAAGAACACACAACGTGTATACGAGTATATCTTGAAGCAGTGCTTTCAAAAGTGCTCATTTTACCGTGAACAGCCTCCGGTGGTTCAGTCCAGTTCAGTATTATGAAGCGGATACGATGAATGAGTAGAAGTAGGACTGTCTTGTGAATGAGAATACTCAGTTAAACATCGCACCTAGCGCGAGTGTTAATTGTGTGGTTATCGTACAGCGACATTAGTCTCTCACCAAGGTAGTTGGACCACATTTATTTACAATTTTATAAGCCAGCGATAGACGATTCAGTAATTGTCTCTAGTTAAGGCACAGCGAGTTAAATTTATTGTAATAAGCCGGTAAATGATCGCGAAACTTTAGTTTAAAGGTAGTTTGTAAACGTATATTTTGTGTTCTCTGTAATTTACACGCTAAGTTATCGTTTAAGTTGATATATGCCCTATATTGGCATTGGATAAAACAAACAACTGAAGAGTTTCTCACACTGAAGAGAAAGTGGCCACCTGGGGTTTCCGACCTACAGGGCAGCGTTCCGAAACCTTACTGTGCGAGGAAATGTTACTCTTTGGCTGTTACAAAACACTGAGTAAACTTTTTACTCGGTCCTGGCAGTGTCCCAAAACTGCAGAGTAATTGCCAGAGTAAATATTTTACACGTAACATTCCAGCGAGCAACAAAGACTAATTGAAATTGGCGGGAAGTTTGGTATAAACTGAAAGGAAATGTGGACATTCCGTTTACAGAAACACACGGGAAAATTACAAATGACATAATTTCAATAATTTACTTATGGTAAATAAAGCTGTTTATGTATGTAACTAATTTTTTGGAAAAGAAAGAACTTGGGGAAAGTGACCAAAATATATTTCGGCATTTACATTTGTTGCTTGATCAGTACATATTTGTAAAACAAACACGCTATTTACATGAAGCTCGTTCGAACACCTCGGCTGCTACTTGACCCTGTTCTGAGAGTAACATCCTGGGACACCACGGCCACTCTGCGAGATCCAAGGTCAAGGCAGATTGTGTGCTGTGTCGGGCATTACTTCAGAGCAGTCGTGTTCCCAGTCATGTAGCTTCTGATCATCTAGTCCATTCACAGTTACTTCCAACTTTCCTGAATCCCTGCTGAAGTTCTACTTCCACGATATTCCTCCGCCCCACGCAAACAAAACCTTAGAAAGTTACACCAGAGTGCCAACGCACTGGATTCGTGCGCACTCAGTACAATAATATTTCCGATAAGAACTATTTCTTAGAAGACATTTCAAACATCTATTTTCTCTCTGCCTTTATTGATATTAGGCTGTAAATCAAATATTTAAAATTTATAGGTAAAATATAACTAAAAGTTCGAATTAACAAAAATAAGATAATTTTATGTTAACAAAAGTATAACATGATTGTGATACACAACATATTTAGGAAGCAACCCAATAATTCATACAGGGTTTTTTTTTCTTCGAAGGCTTGATTACAAACGTGTGAAGAAACTGCTAATGTACTTATATTTTGTGAAGAGTTTAAGTGTGCTCTCAACTCGTGCGATGTTTCTGGAGAGTTTATGTAAGTCAATCCAAAACATTTACCACGGAAAAATGAAGCGTATGGAAGCTGGAATGAACTGCATCAAACCTCTGCAATTGTTCAACATGATTTTCTACATCTACAGCATTATTGCATATTTTTGAGATATCGTATCAATAAAAGCCCAAATAAAAGTGAAAACAAGTGTAGTTTCACTTATTCTCTCCCCATCCTTAATGCTACGGTCGTAGGCACTGTTGCGAAATAACATTTCTAAAAAGATTCGTAGCACATTCCTCCACACACGCGCGCGACTGTCCAGTTCTCTTGGAAATGAATTCTCGCGAGCCTAGAGAGGGTAGGTGTACCACGACAATCACGTCCGGGTATTTTAGGAACGGCGCCGCCTCGTCATTTATTACCGTTATTTGTTTATTTTATCCCTCGGACTGTACGTAGACAGTATTGGATACGTCAATCAATATCACAATATACAGCATACTGCAATAAAAACAAATTACCTGTAAAACATAATTACAATAATACGATAAAATGTTATGCACAGTAAAATAAATAAAACAAATTAATTCATATTCATACATTGCTTTGTTAATAAGGAAATTAATGTACACGATTTGTTAATACTTAAAAAAATTATTCACACTTAGTTATGACGATAATCATGCAGTTGGAGGAACTCGCCACAGTTTGAGGGAGAAGGGAACAAAGCTTGGTTCACAACTGCTCATAAGAGCTCGTGTTATTGACAGTTTCTGACACTGTGCACGAAGGAAATGTTCTACGGCCTTACAAAAACTGTTATATATTCAATCAAATTATATACTAAATTCACACAGCAGAAATATACAATAAACCATAATGTAGATTATCTGTTTTGATACTGTATAAATTCATGACTGAATTGCGTATTTTACTTTTGACAGTGGCAGCACAGGCTGCTATGTGTAAGGCCATTCGTGTCACGTGTATTTCCATTAAAATATGCATAAAATTTGTTGTAATGTAGTCTCATCTTCACAGTCACAGTTCATATTCGCCCAAATATATTTGTGACATTAAATAATACCTGTGCATACGAGACGCATCAATTATATTGCCCAAAAACAAAAGCCAAACAAAAAATAAGCCACAGCTGGCGAAGTGTCTACAATACTACCAATATAAACTTTTTTACTTCTTGTTCTAAAGTTGGCAGTACCGTAGAACGTGCTTCGGCAAACGAACAGGTTAGGAAACACTTGTGTAGCCATAGTCGTTACTGACAGAATCTGGACTCTGGACGTCGGGCGGTGAATGTACCATCCGAACGTCTGGCGAGTTCCCTCGACTTGCGATTTTTGGATTTTTCGTATTCGCGTAGTTTTCGCCTTCATGTCTGCTCGCAACGTACGTGTTTTTTTTTCTTCGAGATTTATCGTATTACTAGCCATATACGCTTCGTTCTTAAGGCCAGGCGCATTAATTAAATTAGAGATAGAGAATCGGATAAGGATCTCTCGGTATAGCCTTGCGTTACAACACTCTATAAGCTGTTCACGGTAAAATGAGCACTTTTGAAAGCCCTGCTGTAAGTTCTACTTGTGTGCACGTTATGTATTCTTCCACCTCATGTAAACTTAACACATCTATGGGCCTTATCGCTTTATTCATGCGTTGGTCAAGTGAAACTGTGAAATTATTATAAAAGTAAATATTTTTCAAATCTGCTCATTTCTACACTTCATCGAATTTAAAAAGGAACAGAAAGCAAAAGAAAAAAATTTAAGTTATCACAAATGGTTACGTAACATTTTTTGTTCAACGTTAATATATGGAACTACTTTCCCCTCCACCGTTACCAACATTATGGACACATGTCGCTCATTGCGCCTGTTAAAATATATGCATGTAGGAGCAGTGACAATTTTCTAAGATTGATTTCAAAAGTGCTCACTTTATCGTGAACAGCCTTTACGTTCTTCCTGGACCAGACCCTAATGGGAGGAAGGGAAGAGGAGAAGAAGATGATGTGAAGAGTGTGGTATGGGGCGGGGAGGTAGCGTGATGGCGCAAGTTCCGTCGCCAGTCGAGCCCCTAGCACACTGTCACCTCCCTGTCAACCAGTGGTGCGTGGTCAAGTGTTGCAAGGTAAGCCGGTGCTTGTTCACTACTGTACATTCTCTGTGCACACAGCAGGAGCCAGTAATCACAGTGCCGCTGGGGAAACTGAATGTATCCCTACCACTCACAAGCGAGCAGAAAGGGACCCATTACACACGATCTGTGGCGTCAGCTACCGAGCTACGTCTTACTGGTGCAAGTGTAAACTAGCAAGCAACAAAGTACAGTGCAGAGCTAATGCCCGCTTACCTTGCAACAGTTCATCACACTCCACTGCTGTTAATTTCTGTCGTCCATTCACTACAGAACAAATACTAGTAGGAAAAAGTTTGCCTAAAAAAAAGCGAAAATCACTTATACGGTTTTCATCTTTGTATATTTTTCTCTTTTAAATTAAGGTGGTTAAAATTTTCTCGTAAGACATTCCCTAACTTTTCCAGGCTTCCTCATCAATATTCTAAGGCAACATTAGAAAAAAAAAATTCTGTTTCCTCAGAAATTTCAACAAATTTGAATGGGTAGTGCGAACATAACGTAAATTATATTAAAGATTGTAGGTGGAACACTCGACTTCTAAGAAATAGAAACAAAGTCAGAGTGCAAATTCAAGACATTATACAACATAGCAACCAGTCGACAACCATTGCAAATATTCAATTAATTATTTGAGTCAATATTTTATTTTCAGATTCCTTAGCTGTCATTTAAAATCAATTTTTCCACTATGGCACTGCTTACTGCATCAGCCTGAAAATATGCCAGTCAGAAAAACATACAGGTACAATGCGGTCCTTTTCACCATTGGGGGTGATGCCTATGTTATGAATTTGGTGACTATCTTAAACAGTTCGGAAATTACAGCCAACTATGTTTATAAGAGGGCTTACAGTGTACTTGCGCACGCCGTGCGACTGTAGGCTAGGGTGTGTGGGCCGGCTTCGCTCTGTGCCGTGTTGAATGCACAGACAAGTTGCAGATATCTAAGTGCTAATGTAGTTTTAATTAGCTGCCGGCGCTTACACGGACCAGAATAGGCATAGTACATGTGATATTAGTTTTATATATATCTATAACTGTTACATATATAAAAGTATGTGCGCGCGCACAGTGCCTGCAGTTTTCTCTATGTGTATTCGACATTAAACATCCTCTTTTTCGCGATGACAAGTTTATTATCTGGAGAGTGCGTAGGCCAATGCGAGTATTTATTTTGTTTCCCCTGACAATGGTGATTTTTATATAAAGTCGGGGACTGTCCAATTTTTTTTCCGAATGCCGGGATGGTAATAACTATATGCGTATTCAATATTAAACATCCTCCTTTCCTAGATGCCGCAGTAGTCTTGTGATCAGGACGCTCGACTGCTGACCCAAGGAGTACCGGAACGAACTCGCACGCATCCGGCATTTTTTGAGTTCCGAAACAATTAACTAAAAAAAAAATCCAGTGACCCTAGTGACGACCGATAGTACTAAACTCCCTGATGCTAGCTCACCCCAGCCGACGACGAGTAGGCTGGAGTGCCAGCGCTCCTAGCTGCGAATGGCACACACTGGTGGCAGGCTGAGAATTAAAGATGGTCGCTTACAGCAGACGACTGGTGGCAGGTGCGGGAGACAAGAAGGCAAGAGAGAAAAATCATACTAGAAGGAATATGAGAAAACCAAGGAATAGAGCAGGCGAGAGAGAATAGGCGTGGGATAGAGGCAGGAAGGAATGAGAGCATGAATTAGAAAATAGGAATGCCAGAGCATGAAAATACAATGTGGAATGATAGAGCAGGGGGTTGGGAATAAGGAAAAAAAGGATATTCCATGGGATAAAGGGAAATTCCGAGGGAAACACAAGATTGACACTGCTGGCAGGGAATGGCAGAGCATGAGGTTTCAGCGTGACATCATCCGAGATGGCTGTCGTGCCTCCCCGGCCCCAGCAGTGACTAAGTTTCTCGGCTTAAATGTAGGCAATTTACTAAACTGGAAATCTCACATTACGAATATTTTACCTAAACTAAGTTCAGTCTATTTCGCTCTGCGAGGTGTTGCAGAGGTCTTGAACAAAAATACAACAAAAATGGTATATTTTGCATATTTTCATTCCATAAAGTGTTATGGTGTAATTTTTTAGGGTAATTTCACCGACAGTAAAAAAGTGTTTCACATGAAAGAGAGCTGAAGGTAGTCCTATAACCAATGGCAAAAGAAAGTCAGACTCATGTCACTAGAATGAAAAAATAACACACTTGTTTTCAGTTAACTTAAAACTAGTTCAGAAAGGGCCGTCCTATTTTCATAACGAACTTTCAATAAATTATCACAAAACCTTCAAGACACTTGCTTCTCTAGCCAAAAACTCTTTTAAAAACAACTGAAACAATTCTTTATTGAATGTGCATATTATAGTGTAGACGTAGATCAACTACAAAAATTTAGAAATTACTGTATAGAATTTTACTGTAAAGGTTTCTTGTTCCTTTTTCATTCTGTTTCAATAAAACGATAACGCCGCACAGCATGTTGGAAGAAGATTAATCACATTATGAATAAATATGTGATGTACGTGCAATCCGACATATGTATGTGTGTGCTTACTATATCCTGTGTATAAACTTTGTATACTATAATTTGACTTGTCCAATATCTTTGTACAGCCATGTAAAGAAAAAAAATCTTACGGGCGCAATAAAACAATCAACTTATTATAATTTTCTACTGCTAACAATTTTTCAAGAAGATTATTACATTCATATAAATTTAAGAGTAAGTCAATGACACATTTTCGTTTGGTATTTTGAAGGTTAAACCAACAAGGAGTAGACTTCAGGTTTGGTAAAATCATGATGCTACCTTTACATACATTAGATTGAAATCTGTGGCGTTAAGCCTAGTTGGTAATATTTTAGTGGCACTATGAAATCTAATTTCTGTTTAAATAATCTAGAATAATGAAAAGTAAAACAAAAAAATTAGATACTAAAAAAACTTAAATCGTATACCTGTTCCTTGAGGTACCAATTCAACCGTGTCACTATTATATCGCATTTGAAATAAAAAACATTACTTTTAACAGAAGAATGAAAAATCCCTTTACAACTATTTTTCCCTGCTTTAAATGGGAAATTTGAAAATAACTATAAAAACGGGGTATTTTTCATAGAAACTTGGGTTGTGGTGTTCCTGTAGCCTTTTCACTGGAGTTTATGCAATACTGCAGTTCACTGCAATATAGACTGTTCGCGGGTAATTGAACGCTTTCGAACTGGACTTTTGGAAAGTATCATTGCGCCTACGAACATGTATATGTGTAACGGGAACAATTGCGTGCGCCACGTTGTGTTGGTAACAATGGAGATAAAGTACGTGTACTTCCGTCTCAACGTTCTATTAAAAGTATTACATAAACAATCGTGAATACTAAAAAATGGGGCGTGGCTGTGTTGGGACACGGCCCTTTGTTTTACAAGAATGCCTCTGCGTTAACGCACTCGGACGCCTTGATGTTTATTTTACGTTCCCGGCACCGCTTCTCTCAAACATATGAGGTTTTATGGGTATCACTAGATTACTTTTGAAATGACACTGGATTGCTTTTGAGATGCTCTTTCGAACCGTATACGATTTCTGTATTTCGACCTGGCTTTTTGACGAGTATAGGCCAACATTGTGTTGTTTTCTTAATTTTTTACACATAATTCATACACAATTTCACCATAACCAGGCCACAAAAATGTTTTTATACACAAAGTCGATTGATCTTGACGATAGCTGTCTATTGAAACTTAAACTAGCGTCGTAGCTTCTCCTAGTGAAAAGTTATACTACGCGGAAGTTATGAGACGCGGCGAAACGAACTCAAAATTCAAAATTGCGCCCCCCCCCCCCCCCTTCCGGGTCGGTGCTTCGCAGTCCTCAAGCAACGTAACATACTCTTTGATCCTTTGGCAATCGAGTAGCGTAATTGGATTTTGAATATAGACTATAGATTCGGAGCTGCAATACCAAACCGTATACCCCGATTTTGCTATCATTGGATTTTCTGGATTGCCTCTCGATATGGTTGCAAATTTAAAGACGTATTCACGTCAAAAATGAATTCTTTACTTTCGGTTTTTTAAAGCATAACGTTCAATAATTAGCAAACATGTAAAATGTTTACTTTTCTAATAATTTGACAGTTTCACTTATCATACCCGCGAATAAAGTGATCAGGCCAGTGGAAATGTTAGTGTTCGTTCAATACGGTCGAATAATACACACTGCAAACAAGTACATCTTAAGCAGGACTTTTAAGTTAAGTGAAGAGAATTGGGCGGCTCTTAACATGTTGAGAGTTGACGAGAGTGAAGTGAGTATGGAGCTGCACCAGAATGCGAGAGCGGGGGAAACAGTAATCTGACCACTTAACCCCCGCGGCCCCCATTGCTTTCAAAGTACTTGGCTTACTGCAAACACTCTGTATATGAGCAGGCAGAGCGGGTTTATCACAAAGTGACAGCACGTCAGATTGGAGTGTGCCTGTGGCGATGACAGCTCAGTGGCATGTACACATATGTACCGCAATGCTGATACAACAGCTATGCGAGGCCACGTCACCGCACGTACACCTGAGCACACACAACTGCAACAGCAGCCGCTTACCGCTCATCTCGCGTGTACACAGCTTACCTCACCACCCGCGTTGCCACTCAACCAGAACCGCAGACAACGGACGGAGCATAGGGTGTGTGCTAAATACTGTCATTGTCGGAAATACCAAGGACACGTTCAACAAAGACGGCGCGTGGCAAATAAATAGCTGTTCGTGCGTGGGAACCCTTCATTTCTAAGTAACTACACATCCATGAAGAAAGGCTATGGTCTCTGTAGAAGCGAACATGAATAATATCGTCTGATGCAAATACAGGTAGGCATAGGCTGTTCACGGTAAAAAGAGCACGTTTGAAAGCCCTGCTTAAGATCTACTTGTAACCACGTTGTGTGTTCTTCCGCCTTACGTAAAATTAACATTGCCACGGGCCTCATCACTTTATTCATGCGTCGGCCAAGTGAAACTGTGACATTATTACAAAAGCAAGTATTGTATATATCTGCTCATTTTTACACTTCGATGAATTAAAAAATAAAGAAATCGAGAGAAATAAAGTCATGACAAATGGTTACCTAACACCTTTTGTTCTACTTTAGTATATGGAATTACTTTCCCCTCCATCGTTACCTACTTTGCTGGACACATGACACTCATTGCGCCCGTTAAAATATATGCAGGTAGGGGCTGTGACATTTTTCTACAGTTGTTTTCAAAAGTGCTCACTTTACCGTGAACAGCCTTTAACAGCGTATGGAGAGTAATAAGACCAAGGATGAATTGAAACGATGATACAGCATGGACATACAACACCAGACTCGACGAGGTGGAGGGGAGGGCAGTGAAAGTACATAACCGGGGCTTTTCTCTAGTGCCATGTTGCAAGAAATATTCTGCGAAAGGATTATAGGTGTTAATTAAAATAAAGGACCCAATTATCAAACAATAAACGCAGCCTTCTTTGGCATTACTGGTGTTTATGAGTTCTGCGGTTGTCGCCTACCTGTGAAACTGGTGATCTGGACATGGTGACAAACAACAATTCTCTCTCTTTTTTTAAGCAGTAAGAAGTAGGAGTTGAGGCATATTGCATGTACAGACGAACACACAAAAACTGCTATGAAATGTGGGATGGGCTGTATGTGGTAGGTGACGCTGGCAGGGACAATACTGCGTATTCGGAGTGGACTGTACGGAGGGTGGAGAGGCAGACCCTCCAACCGCGGGGGAGGATGCAGCTGGTCCAGACGCCAGCTGATGCTGTAGCCTTAGGGACCTCATCTGTGTGTGTGTGCGTGTGTGTGTGTGAGCACGCACTGGGCTCCTCTAGTCTACACACTTCCTGCCGCCCAGCTTATCTCGCACTTTCCCAGACACAACACCTGCTGCTTGTCAACTGCTATACACATCTAAATTAATTTGTGTATAATTTTCATTTTATTGCCGTCTTTAGCCCACGTAGAATTCCTGTTTGGGTTACAATGCTCTTAACATAACAAGCATGTCTTAAAGCGGAAAAGTGGACCGAGTCAATAAGAGTATTGTAGCTGTTAAGTATAAATTTGGAGTTGTTAATACTCGGCTGTGTCAACATGTAAGTTAGGATTTTTACAATACTTCGTTGCAAACAATGACCTTTACAGCTTCAGTTAAAAGAAACCTTTTACTATTAGTTTATATCTACGAAACTATTAATTATGTTTTTATTTATTTTTATAGTACTTTCACGAAGTTTGGAGTTAACAGGACAATCTAATATTTCTTCTCTATTCAAAATTTAAACCCCCATTTAATCAATTTAGGGAATCAAATTCTAAAAAATCCCTCTTAGGGTCTGCCTACATTACGTAGGGAATATTTCCTCCAAATTTCATGTTTCTAGAACCATGGTTGAGGTTGAGCATTAATATGTCAGTATTTTATTGTTATATTACTATATATATATATATATATATTTTTTTTTTTATATATATATATATATTACTTATTCACTTGTGCATTCCGAGGCTAAAACCACCATCTCCTCCGGACTGCATATTGTGGGCAAGACATGCATGTTCAGTAGAACCAACATTCACCACGCGTATATATGGAGAAAAAAAATCCTTGCAGAAAATAGTACCCTCCGCCCCAGTTCAGGAGTGCAACCTGACAGGTTCCAACCTACGACCTATTAAATCTAAGTAAAAAAAGTAATGGGGTATAAATTTACAACAAATCTCGAATACCCTCACAGTCTTCTACATAACAGATCGTTCAGTGGTATGTGGAATTATTTTACAGTTCCTAACAATAATTCATTTTAAGCTAGGTAAGTATTTTAAGTAATAAGTACTTCAGCCATACGAATTTTCAAATTATGACGAAACGTAAAATGCGAATGTAAGTCTCCAAACATAGGAATTATCCCTGCTGACCAACTTTAGGAGGAGAAACCTCCGCCATCATGGATTTATATATTAAATTCCCGCCTACTCTCCCTCATAATTTGTTAAGATGTTGACAAGCAGAGTTCCCATATTTTTATTGAAGTCGCAACACACGTGTTTTCATTTATAATAATGTCTGCTAGAATCACAGGTGTCTACTATTGAATTATTTTTGGTCATGTGCTGTAAATATTAACGCCGACATGTTTCTGTGTTTCCGTATGGTTTACCCATAGACATATTAAAATTGGAATAGTGAAAACTTTGTCCAAATTTTTGCATTTTTATTCAATTGTCACACACGTCTGATACGTGGGGTAGCGTATTTTTAGACAGCATTAAAAACATACTGAAAGCTATCGCCGCTTCATTTATCGGGCTGAAAGAGGGAAATAGCTGCAACTAAAGACAGCGTGGACAATAGGCTCGGGCAATGACAGACCTCCTCCCCACAGGTGGAGGGACATCGATATCCAGTTGAGTGGTGATGACATTATCCCCTCTCTGCCCGTCTCATTAGCTATCCCGGCCACTAGCACTTCACTGCAGATTCACCGCCACTATAATCCCTGACCAGATACTTCACGTCGTCTAACGTCTCACTACAGTCCCCGACCAGCTACTTCACGTCGTCTAATATCTCACTATAGTCACCGGCCAGCTACTTCACGTCGTCTAACGTCTCACTACAGTCCCCGACCAGCTACTTCACGTCGTCTAATATCACACTATAGTCACCGGCCAGCTACTTCACGTCGTCTAACGTCTCACTACAGTCCCCGACCAGCTACTTCACGTCGTCTAACGTCTCACTACAGTCCCCGACCAGCTACTTCACGTCGTCTAATATCTCACTATAGTCACCGGCCAGCTACTTCACGTCGACTAATGTCGCACTATAGTCACCGGCCAGCTACTTCACGTCGTCTAATATCACACTATAGTCACCGGCCAGCTACTTCACGTCGTCTAACGTCTCACTACAGTCCCCGACCAGCTACTTCACGTCGTCTAACGTCTCACTACAGTCCCCGACCAGCTACTTCACGTCGTCTAATATCTCACTACAGTCCCCGACCAGCTACTTCACGTCGTCTAATATCTCACTACACTCCCCGACCAGCTACTTCACGTCGTCTAATATCTCACTACACTCCCCGACCAGCTACTTCACGTCGTCTAATATCTCACTACACTCCCCGACCAGCTACTTCACGTCGTCTAATATCTCACTATAGTCAACGGCCAGCTACTTCACGTCGACTAATGTCGCACTATAGTCACCGGCCAGCTACTTCACGTCGTCTAATGTCGTACTATAGTCCCGACCAGCTAATTCACGTCGTCTAATGTCGCAATATAGTCACTGGCCAGCTACTTCACGTCGTCTAATGTCGCACTATAGTCACCGGCCAGCTACTTCACGTCGACTAATGTCGTACTATAGTCACCGGCCAGCTACTTCACGTCGTCTAAGGTCGTACTATAGTCCCCGACCAGCCACATCACGTCGTCTAATGAAGCAATAGTCACTGGCCAGCTATTTCACGTCTAATGTCGCACTATAGACACTGGCCAGCTACTTCGTGTCTTCTAATGTCGCACTATAGTCACCGGCCAGCTACTTCACGTCGTCTAATAACTCACTATAGTCACCGGCCAGCTACTTCACGTCGTCTAATGTCGTACTATAGTCCCCGACCAGCCACTTCACGTCGTCTAATGACGCAATATAGTCACCGGCCAGCTACTTCATGTCGTTTAATGTCGCACTATAGTCCCCGACCAGCCACTTCACGTCGTCTAATGTCGTACTATAGTCCCCGACCAGCTACTTCACGTCGTCTAATGTCGTACTATAGTCCCCGACCAGCCACTTCACGACGTCTAATGACGCAATATAGTCACCGGCCAGCTACTTCACGTCGTCTAATGTCGTACTATAGTCACCGACCAGCTACTTCACGTCGTCTAATGACGCAATATAGTCACTGGCCAGCTATTTCACGTCGTCTAATGTCGCACTATAGACACTGGCCAGCTACTTCGTGTCTTCTAATGTCGCACTATAGTCACCGGCCAGCTACTTCACGTCGTCTAATATCTCACTATAGTCACCGGCCAGCTACTTCACGTCGTCTAATGTCGCACTATAGACACTGGCCAGCTACTTCGTGTCTTCTAATGTCGCACTATAGTCACCGGCCAGCTACTTCATGTCGTCTAATGTCGCACTATAGACACTGGCCAGCTACTTCGTGTCTTCTAATGTCGCACTATAGTCACCGGCCAGCTACTTCATGTCGTCTAATGACGCACTATAGACACTGGCCAGCTACTTCGTGTCTTCTAATGCACTGTCACCGGCCAGCTACTTCACGTCGTCTAATGACGCAATATAGTCACTGGCCAGCTATTTCACGTCGTCTAATGTCGCACTATAGACACTGGCCAGCTACTTCGTGTCTTCTAATGTCGCACTATAGTCACCGGCCAGCTACTTCACGTCGTCTAATATCTCACTATAGTCACCGGCCAGCTACTTCACGTCGTCTAATGTCGCACTATAGACACTGGCCAGCTACTTCGTGTCTTCTAATGTCGCACTATAGTCACCGGCCAGCTACTTCATGTCGTCTAATGACGCACTATAGACACTGGCCAGCTACTTCGTGTCTTCTAATGTCGCACTGTCACCGGCCAGCTACTTCATGTCGTCTAATGACGCAATATAGTCCCCGACCAGCTACTTCACGTCGTCTAATGGCCCACTATAGTTCATACACTTTTACTTCCAACTTTCCTGAATCCCTGCTTGATTTACAGTTCTACTTTAATGATATTCCTCCACCATATGAAGGCAAACATGCCAGAGTCTAGAAACTACAGCAAAAGGTCAACGCACCGCATTCGTGCGTACTCAGTGTAATAATAAGTGTAAATAAGCCACTAATAGACTACACGCCAGATACTCTCATTGTTCGGGGTTAACGCAAGCCTCACTCTTGGTGTTCCTCATGCAGTGCCTCGTCTGTCCACCGACACAATGTTAGGGATGTATGGAGTAGCAATGCGCTGCTGCAGGAACCACGTGGCAAAGTCAAGTCTACGACGACAATCATCAGAAACTACTGCCACGTCACGTGCTGCTTCCAGTGTAGCGCTGCTGTATGTCGCCGTGAAACCAGGGCAAAGTCCGACACTTCGAACAATAATGTACTTGTGGTTTCCGTGTCAACTCGCTTTGCGTGATTGTGCTACATGTTCTTTGCAGAATATTTATTGTGTACACAATTTGCGTCTTGATTTTTATTTATTTGTAGCTTAAGGTTGCATTTCCGATAGCATCTTCATTACATCAAAACACTCTTCATGACACCCTTGCATACCCTAAAATATCTGCACTCATTTTAAAAATAACATGTGTGATTATGTATGGATGTAAGTCTATAGGCTGTTTACTGTAAACGGAGCACTTTTGGAAGCGCTGCTTAAGGTCTACTTGTACGCACAGCTTGTATTCTTCCGCTATACGTAAAATTAACATTGCTTTGGTTCTAGTCACTTTATTCATGCGTCAGTAAAGTAAAACTGCAACTATAAATAAAGAAAATACTTAGCAAATATGCTAATTCCTACATTAGCTTGCATTAACAAAATAAGAAAGAAAATGAAGTTGTTTCAAGAATTCACAAATGTCTACCTAACAATTTTAGTTCTACGTTAAAATAAGGGATTATTTTCTCTACATCGTGACATATATACGCATGCAGTTATGTATGGACACACGTATATAAGCATGCAAGTGAGACGCCCTCTACCGGTGGGTATCGAGTTACTTTAATTTGCCTCACTCGTACTGAGCATGCACTTGTAACTATCTATACCATATGATAGTGGGGCCTCGTCTTAAGAGATTTTCATTCCTTGGCTAGATTTCAATAACTCCTGCCACTTAGATTGTAAATTGGTGTTTGAATTCCTTTTGCAAAACTTTAAATAGTCACTTGGTTGGTTAACTCTCATTGATTGCCAACCGTATAGTTCACTTTAAGCCAACCACTTCAATGAAACGGGCACAATAAAGTATCAGCATTTAAAATATGCGTATATATAAAAGTATTCCACACTAACAAGCATTTTTATTGATACTTGTATACGAAATAAATACTAGGAGAGCCGTCGCCTAATTACTGCGATGAGTGTCCAGGCCAACTGTCTAAAAAATATGTGCACCACAAAAATATCCGGTAACTTCGCCGAAAAAAAAAAAAAAACTTTAAAGATCCTGGACCCTTCTGCCATAGGCTATCCAGGGTGTTGAATTCTAATTAAATAACAAAATAAAATTATACTGTAGATGCGTTAGTTAAATTCTTATTTAACTTAGTCGAGAGAGAAGGAGAAACGTGGCAAGGCGAGGAGTTTCCCAAGGCGAACACAGCTGCAGCGCCAAGTGTCAGGTGCCTGGGACTCCCACCTGTACCCGGATGTGGCTCCTACAACTTCCACTCCAACGGAGATAACCACTGGACCTTCAGTCTGGGCTCACATCCTCCAAGCGGGCCACGGACAAACCCAGGACACATCCATGCTACGCACAGCCATGTACCTCTAGGACTCCCCCGCCACACCTCACCAAGCTCTGCTGCTACAGGGGATGGAGCTCTGCTGCTACAGGGGATGGAGCTCTGCTGCTACAGGAGATGGAGCTCTGCTGCTACAGGGGATGGAGCTCTGCTGCTACAGGGGATGGAGCTCTGCTGCTACAGGGGATGGAGCTCTGTTGCTACAGGGGATGGGGCTCTGCTGCTACAGGAGATGGAGCTCTGCTGCTACAGGGGATGGAGCTCTGCTGCTACAGGGGATGGAGCTCTGCTGCTACAGGAGATGGAGCTCTGCTGCTACAGGAGATGGAGCTCTGCTGCTACAGCGGATGGGGCTCTGTTGCTAGGGGCGCCCAGTAAACGGGGAACCCCGAGGAGGTCGCCGCCCGTCTCCACAGCCCCCTCCCCGACCCCCTTCTTTTCTTAACTTCTTAATTACTATTCTGATTATTCCCTTTTAGTCCCAGCACGCATCCACCAAAACCTACTATTAGTCTTCTAGATCATCATTCAAAACCTTTACAATATCATACATTTTAACTAAACTTTCATTTATTATAATTACAATTTCACTATCATATATATTAATTTATGCAATGGCCAAGTTTCGTTATAATTTTGCAATTTCTATTGTAGTTCCTCCCTTTCCTGTTTAAACAATTCACACACGTACAAAATATGCTATATGGTTTGTTCACCCTTTTCACACTGACAACTATCCTGTTCTATTTTATGAATTCTAAATAAATATTCCCTTTTTTTTGGCAATGTCCCGTAATGATCTTTAACACATTAATTTTATTTTTATTCTTTCACCAATTATTTAAATCTTTAATATAATTTATTGTGTTTAATCCAGTTTCTGCTTCATCGTATTCTTCTTGTCACTTTATAATGGCCATTATATAAAGTTCCTTTTTACCTTCTTTTACTCTTATTAGTTGATTATCCCCGTTTATTTCAATCCATATTATCCCATCTTGCTGTATTATCTTGCTGTAAAAATCTCCATTATATCTTATTTCATCTACTTCATGTGTAATCTGGTAGAGCATATTTCTATCTTTTATTCGATAATCTATTAGTGTTTCTTTGCATATTGTTATAGTTGATGCATACGATGTTGATTTAGTCAAATTCATTAATTTTTAGTAATAGATATCTTTGTGATGCCCTTAACTTTCTTGTAATCTGAGCGTGATCTATTTTATTTCTATAACTTGTACTGGCATATTGTATAACATCTAAATATAAGGCTTGATATATTATTTTTTAATCTTCCATATAGTTTGAAACTAGAGGCTATATTAAAGAACGCCGAGACAATACCTGCAGTATTAAAATTGTTGTTGGCATAGACGGTGGAAACTACTTGCTTGGTCTAGGCCGCCAATTGTTGTTGGCATAGACGGTGGAAACTACTTGCTTGGTCTAGGCCGCCAATTGTTGTTGGCATAGACGGTGGAAACTACTTGCTTGGTCTAGACCGCCAATTGTTGTTGGCATAGACGGTGGAAACTACTTGCTTGGTCTAGGCCGCCAATTGTTGTTGGCATAGACGGTGGAAACTACTTGCTTGGTCTAGGCCGCCAATGTCCCGTTACCCTTGGCTGCATCAGCTGTTACATCGCCGCCCGCAGGATAACGCAGACAAGCCGCTCCGTGACGTCATTATTGCTTCACTCTTGCAATACGCAACACCACGTAATGGAAGTTACGGGACAGTTTTATCCACAATTATTTGAACGATCATTGACGTGAGGCTTCAACTTATTGCCCATATCACAACACTCCCGTGGTCCGACCGCCCGAAGATACACTACCAACATATTTCGAGTGTGTCGACCGGGAGCATTTCTCCGCACCGGACACCCTGCTAGTAAGGGCGCCGGAACATAACATGTCAATATAAAACACACGCTTAAAGAATATTATAAAAACCATAATACTTTGTATGTAATACTAACAGCCGCCTTCCCACACTCATAACATCCGAGTGGGGCCCCTTAAAAATCCCCAGGCCCAAAAGAAACGATACGTCATTCTCATCAAAATTGTAAATCCTTTCATCAATTTCAATAAGTAGTAAAGTAAATTTAATTTATATTTATTTATATATGCATAATCAAGATCAGTAATGGCCTCCGGGTACTGATGCAATTTAATTTTGCTCTGATCTATTCTGTACGTAATACAGAATATTTAAAGGCATAGCCACGCAATAATTTACATAAAGGGCATACCGGTATGAGTAAAAATTTTTTCTCCATTAAAAACAATACATCTGACGTCGGGTATGCTTAACTGGCCGTTGCCAACCTCTGCAAAAAGGAACTAGTTGCAAGAAAAGTTCCTGTGACGAGCTACTGGTCACACAAGTATGTATAGAGGCATGCAAGTATCTATGGACTCGTGTATTAAATATATATATGTATATGTATGTATGTAGGTGTGTATGTGTAGGTAGTTAGCAGTAGCAGCAGTGGTGTGTTGGCAGAGGCGAGATGGCAGTGTGCCAGGCCACGTGGTTACGGCGAGAGGACCTTGGCATTTGCCAGCAACACAGCCCCCGCTCCACCCCACCTTCTGACCTATCTCTGTCCTGGCCCAGCCTCTCACACCAACCTCTCACTACCTCCATATACGTCACTGCACCACCAACATCACACCTCACCTCACATATACTGGCCTCTTTAACTAATTATACGCTATTCACTGTCAACTCTGCCTGCACTTTCTGAAGCCCCCCCTTCCCCTCTCTCTCTCTCATATTACAAATAACAGTCAATAAATACATTTTACTGTAGCCGTAGACGTTCACTTTCGAGTCTTGTGGAACAGATACACTGTGTTTACTACTTACATGGTAATATTTATTTTTAAAAAGTGGTGGAAGGATCAAAAATGGCTGATAGCAAAAAGTATTACTAAATATGAGAACTATTTTTATTAGACATTACCCACACGTATTTTCTATCTTTTCATTCATATTAATTGTAAAATAAATATTGTATTTTATAGATTCAAACGTAGGAATTCAATTTCTCCAAAAATAAGATACTTTTATGTCAATATTATGTATAAAAACTTTTTGGTACACGATATTTGCGACACAACTAAACATGTCAAACATGGAGAAATTTTTTCAAGTTTAAATAAAAAATTTTTTTTTTTGGAGATATTGTAAATAGACTATAACGCTGCAATATCGCTTACCTACCTAGGAGAGAGAGAGGGAGAGAGAGAGAGAGATATGATACGAAGTACCGAGGAACTGTCTCACTTTACTGCATTTCGAGGTGGGGAAGTTGTCTGTTGAAAGCACTTGATCATTTAACGATTTGGGCGGCTCTAGAAAACGAGGTCGTGAGAGCCGGTGAAGGTGGAGCGAGGCGAGTAACGAAGCTACGTCCAAATGCAAGGGCGAGGGAAACGGGAGAACCCCGAGAAAACCCGCCGACCAGCGGCATGACTCCCCAACCCCCCCCCCCCCAAATTTTAATACGATACTAAGTTAACTCTTTATTGTGTAAATTAGCTGAAACTTCTGTATTTTTCGCGTCCTTATTTTAAACAAATTGAGAATCAGCTGTCTCGGTTAATTAAACGATAGTTAGCCTATGGCACAAAGTATCAAAAATGGATGAACAGAAATAGCAATTGTACGGCGATCATGTTGATACGATAATAATCTCATTTGTTGTACGCGCAAGTGAAAATATTTTTTTTATGCACCTAACAGTAGCAATATGAGCAAAGTTATTTTGGTTGTTGCTGAGTTCAGAATTTTAAGCACGAATAAAAATAAGCTGCCAGTTATTTTTGTATCGGCAGCGCGATTTTGAGCTAAAAAAAATTGTGCGACTGGACGGTGTTTATACTGTCGGCAACCTGCCATAGTTCATTCACGTTTTTTTCACACTTTTTGAATCAAACGTTTGAAAAATTACCCCTAGTATGAGGTGTTTGGTTGTTCCTCAATATATTGTATATTACAGGCATTTCATACTCCTGTTAGTATGAAAGTACTGTATCTTATTTTTGGTTATATTTTACTTAACTTATTTTTTATTTATAAGTTATGGTATATTTTAACCGATTCAAATAAAAACAGCCAGAAAAAAAGTTTGTTGGTAATGCCTAGTATAGGCTGTTCACAGTAAAGTTAGCACTTTTGAGCTCCTAGTAAATTTATTATTTCAGTAATTTTTATAAATTCCTTTGACAGCCATTATAAATAAATATGACTATGTAAGTAATAAACGCAATGTGTATGTTCGGAAATTATCGTCTAAGGTTACAATAGAATATATTTGTTGACTATTATCCCAAATGAGAGAGCTTTCAAAAGTGTTCGCTTTGCCGTGAATGGCCTATAAGGAGTTCTAATGCGAAATATTATTGAAGTGAGTGCGCAAGAACGCGGCGCGTTATCCCTTGGTGCAATCTCATTGACTTGGTTAAGCTTTGTCTGCACGAGGCAGAGGAATGCCTTGAAAGCGAACTATATCGGAGCTTCAGTACAGTCGTGTGTAACTGTGAGCGGACTATATATTCAGTTTGCCGACGAGGGGACGTCAAGGTCGACAAGATGGCGGGGAACTAAGAACCTCGCCCAGCACCGTGATGCATGTCACGATAAAGTTCTACTTCCAGGATATTCCTCCGCCTCATACTAAGGTTAATCAAGTGTTGAAAATTGCACGCGACTGATTGGCGCTCACTCAGTTTGATAATATTTTGCACTAGAACTATTTCTTACTAGGCAATGCCAACACAACTATTTTGTCTCCGTTTTCATTCACGTTAATTATAAACGAGATATTTTAATTTACAGATAAAACATAAGTAAAAGTTCAATTTCACAAGAAATACGACACCCTTATTATGTTAATAGAAATATAAAACGCTTGTGAATCGTGGCTTATTTAGGAAAGAACTAAACACGTTATACATGTGGTAGTTTAAAAAAAATTGTTTTAGAAGGTGTTGAGGTACTGCGAATATCCTATAACTACTGACACGCCTTGATATGCATTCTTTTTTTTTCGGTGGGAGGTGGTGTTGTGTATGAATATCAGTAGTCTAGCCAGAATTCTTAATTTAAAAGCTATAATAACGGGTAATTGATATACATCATAAGCACAAGCAGAGGCAGTGATGGGCGTGCGGATCGACACATGCCATAGTGATAGTTAACACTGTAACTCTACTGGCATCTGCCCGGAACACAAGAGGAAGTGAAGAAACTATTAACTTAGTTCGCTGCACGATGACGCCACGGGTGAACGTTAAACTGCTACACGAAACTATCTCCATAATGTCGCGGAGAAATTCACACATCACTTCGTTCTTTCTACAGCGTGTTTCAAAAGACCAGCGCCTAATGAGTGTGTGTGTGTGTTAAATCGCTGAAGCGCTACAGGGACGCTGGCTGGCGCATGTAAAGGAATATCGCCTCTACGTGCAAAGTTGTGAACTCGTGTGCAATATTCCGGTCCTGCCACTGGAACCATTGGCCTTCCTGTGGCGCTACTATTCTTACGTGAGCGGCATTTTAGCTAAGTCCAGTGCATTCCTCTGTCTTAGTGCGCATGAATGCGGTTGGTGCATTTAGAGAATAATCAGTGTGTAGATAGGTAATTAGGCGTAACGTCTCGTCGACAGCGAGGTCATTAAGAGACGGTGCAAGTTGCACATGGAAGAGGGATTGGGGAAGGAATGAGGAAGAATCGGCCATGGCCTTTGTTAAGGATCCATCCCAGCGTTCGCCTGGAGTGATTTAGGGAAAACCGAAATCACGATGGCCGGACCGGGAATCGAACCCGGGTCCTCCCGAATGTGAGTTACCACTGCGCCTGGAGAAGCCGTTTTCAGCCATGTTGGAGGGCATTAAAACAATGTTACCAACATGCGTGCCGTGTTGAAAGTGTCACACACAACTAGTCTGAAGTGTGTGTGCTTGTCCCAGATAAGCATTGAGGGCGCATGTTTCCTAGTTTCCTAGATAGTAAAAATATGAAATTTCAAACACACTGCGAACCAGACATTCGCAAATGACACCGCCGCCAGCTGTTATGAGGAAGTCTTTACTTCTTTTTTTTGTGTACACAAGATGAAGAGGCTGGCAACTTCTAATTAAAGTGGGCTCCGACCACCTAGATACACAATCCCTGATCATTTATGTAGACTGTGTAGCTGGCTGTAGACCTAAGTATCAAAACTCCCTACTTGAATTCCTTCCCTCGAAGAATTCAAAGGAGACATTCCCCGACACATGTCTACTGAAACTCCGAGGTGTAGGACTGGCGCGTAGCGGCGATGGCGTACTTGATGTGCGTGGCAATGTCGCCCTTATCGCTGCAGCGCTTCTCGACCTCCAGCTCGGGTGTGCTGCGTGGTGTCACGTAATTAATGGCATTAACCTCTAGTCAAGTAGCGGCAATGAAGTTGCTGAAGCCGGTGTTACACGATGTGCTTCTTGCTCACTCAGTGTAATTATATTTCGCACGAGAACTATTTCTTAGTAAACATAACTTACACGCCAATTTTCTCACTGTTTTTAATAATATTAATTATAAAATAAATATTTTAATTTATACATAAAACGTACATATAAGTTTAATTTAACAAAAAATACTTTAATGTTAGTATAAGTATGAGAAGCTTGTTAAACATGGAATATGTAGGAAAAAATAAACACGTCATACATGCAGTGATTTTCCAAAGATTTAATTTAAAAAGTGTGAAGAAACCATGAGTATACTATACACATCTTAGAACTGGAGTCAGCTGCGTGTGTATTTGGAAACTAACATACTCTTATACGGCTTCCTTATATCCATCTTTACAAACAGTTTATTTCATATTGATTTATTTTCAAACTAGAAAATGGTAACGTGACGTCATTACAATATCGTTTCTTAACTTGCAGGCAAGCTGTGATCCGTATCCCCCCCTTTTTTATTTGATATTTGGAGGTTACTCGAATTCACGCCCATTATTCGACTCTCGGTGTAAGTATGCATGCACTGAGGGGCCACCATTGCGCTAACACAACAGCGGCGGTGAGATTGAAACTTATAATATAACTAGACTTGGATATTTGTTCGTGTCAAATTTTTCGTAATGTCAGCAGTCTTCTAAGCATACCTTTGAAACAAAAGCAGACTTCCACAATACTGTTACAATTGATCGAAAATCGGTGGGCTAAACCAAATTCATTAAGTATGGGGGTCTTAATTAAATCAAATAAATTATTATAGTTTCCTAATTTAGTTACAATAACTACAAAAAAAATTCTCTCTACTCAATACCTCACACTAGATTATCGCTCGCTATTTGCAATTAATTTATCCAATCAATACAAGTTACAATTACCTCAGAGAAATTAATGTGATTGAATAATTAAAATCAGTCCCAATAAACAGTATATCAAAACCTATTGAGTTACTTTATAAATTATATGTTCATGTTTTACAGCTGCGATATTTACAATAAAATCCGTATCACGTGTTCTACAGTCCCACCTCAGTTTAGTCCAGGTACCACCAGTCCACAATGTTGTAGAGATTTCCACACGCTCTCATGGATAGTAGCCTTCAGTCGTCGGGTTTGACACCCTCTCGTCCTTCCACACCACGAACACCTCGTCCGTCGTCGTCCATACTCTTCGCCAGTGTCTCTCGCTGCACAACACGTTGCTCGATTACCCCACTCAGCCAACTGGCTTCCACGAAGACACTGCCGACAGTCCAGCTGCGGCTTTTATTTATAGTGTCGACATCGATCACCCAGGAATTCCTCTAAATGTCGCGTTGCGCCGAGGGTCCTAGTTGCTAGAATATTCTTGCGCATCCTCGGAAGTCGTCGGCCTCTCTCGCAAAGGGGGAGGAGGGGCTGTGACGTCCACCGGGTCAGCTGTCAATCATTTCCGGCCAGCCGGCGACGGGGCGGCGAGTGGATCTGCCGGAGGTTGGGGAGGATCGAGGTTGTCACCCCCTACAGACTCGAGAAGCGCCTTGTGCGGTAGTAGGAACGTAAAATATCATTTAACTTCTGTCGTATTATAAAGTCCCCTGAAAGAATGTCTATGAAAGAATGTGTAAACAAGATGTAGGCATTCTTCTTGGCTTCGTCGTCAGTTGGTTTGAAGTAGTTGCCATGGGGAGCGCCCTAAACTCTGAAATAGCAATGTGATTGGTCAGGTATGAATAAGTGATTGAAGATATTTGGGCAACTATTAACATCGAGGTCTTGAGAGCCGAAGAGGGTAAAGCGAGGAGAGTATGGAGCAGCGTCGGAATGCAAGGACGGGGGAAACGGGAGATCTTCGAGAAAACTCACCGACCAACTGCATCATCCAGTATGATTCCCACAAGCAAAAATATGGGGGCAAGCCAGCTGGAAATCCAACCCAGTTCGTTTTGGTGGGAGACGTGATAAAAAAAACACTGTATTTTGAAAATATTTATTATACCTTTTTGTAGAGTAGATGTACGCTTTTTAACTTAAAATTCTAATTTGTACATATTTCATTAAGTATTTTAACACTTAGTTTGGGTTCAGTTAAAGTGTTTCTTAAAATACCACACTGGCATTAAAAAAATATTTTATTTGAAATGCAACTAGGTTCACATGTGGCAAGGCCTCACATGTAACTATTTCGACTTCAAATTTGAACTAAACCGTTGAAATTTAAATGTGGGAGAACCACATAATTTAGGAAACAATTTATGACACTCGGATTTATACAAAAAAAAGATAGCAATTTAAAATTCCTACAGGTGTTTTTTTTTTTTGTAATTCTTTGTTGGAAATTAATTCCTGCAATTGTCATACTTTTTCCAGACCGTTATTTCATACCACAACGAAAAATAAATAAGTGATATGCTAAAAATGATTTATGTCTGATGGATACATACTCTTAACATCGGCCAGATGCTACAAAATCTGGAGACAGTTTAGTTAAAGGCTGTCCACAATAAAGTTAGCACTTTTGAAATCGACCTTAGTCACTGCCCCTACCTGCATATATTTCAACGGGCGCCCTTAGCGCCACGAGCTCAGTAAAGTTGGTAACGATGGCCGGCGGAAGTAGTTCCGTATCTTAATATCGAAAAAAAGTGTTAGGTAACCATTTATGATAACTTAAATTATTTCTTTCGCTTCCTGTTTATTTTTAATGCATCGAAGTGTAAAAATGAGCAGATTTGTTAAGTATTTACTTTTAAGAATATTACACAGTTTCACTTGAGCGACGCATGAATAACGTGATGAGGCCCACGACAATGTTAATCTTACATAAGGCGGAAGTATACACAACGCGCATACAAGTATATTTCAAGCAGTGCTTTCAAAAGTGCTCATTTGACCGTGAATAGCCTATAGAAACCAGTTTGGCAGCGACTGGTGTCCCAGTTCTGACTCACTCTCCACGTGAGACAAGTCGACCTGCTGGCCGAATGAGAGTCACGCCTTGTCGAGAATCACAACTGAGCTACATGATGAGAGAGTACATTGTCGGGGCGACAGCATATTCATTTTCCCGAGATTAAACATCTACCATGTTTCGATACCGCTGAGAGGATAATACCGCCTTCTGCTGTGTCCTTGGTTCAACAGGCAGGTAAATCCGATACATTTAAAAACATTCAAAACTCCTTACATGCCCCAACCCTTTCCGTCAAGAAGTTAAGGATGTGGCTATACGTTGTGTTCACATGGCCTTTAACTGAAAGCACGAAGTTCCCTACTTCCCTGAACACTGGACATAATTATGTTTGTTAATACTTGCATTACTTTCGACAAATGTCTCACGAAAGATGACTAAGGGGTCGACGCACTTGTAAGGCCGTTAGCGCAGATAAGGTGAAGTGTCGCTGGATAAAGAAACGAATTAGAACTCAGCAAGTGTACAAGTAGAGAGTTGTATAACTAGACATCCTTGAACTATTTTTTATTCCGAAGCACGCCGAACTAGCTTTCACAGTACTGACAACTTTAGAACACAGAGTCAAAGCTGCATTCTCACTTTCTTGTGTTGGTGGTATTGTAGAGAGCTCACCAGCTATTATTTTATTTTATATTGTGATTTGTTCTATGTTTTTTGGCCAATCATTATTATTGATGCTTATCTTTCCACAGTTATTTCACATCACAAATACATTTGAGCGAATATAAAGTGACCGTAAAGGTGAGACACTACACTACACTCCGCTGTATACGTATAATCGTGAAGGAAATACACGTGACAGGAATAGAGACACCTGAAGGGCGCTTACACAAAGCAGTCTGCGCTACCAGCATAAAAATTAACATATACGAATCAAACATGAGTTTATACAATAACTAAAAAGAGAATCTACATGACTGGTTATTATATATTTATGCTGTGTGAATATAGTATAGGCCAGGGCTGTCCAACTTGGAAGGGCTCGTGGGCCACAACTCAAATTCCAGCAAAGTTACGCGCATTACTACAGTTTTGGCAAATTTCTCATACTGTACAAAGATATCGAGATATTAAATTACGCTAGGCCGCTAGGCTAAGTAATACATTATATTGTTTATAAGTTTATTAAGTTTGTAAAGGCATCGTGGAAGGTACAAAACAAGCGGCCCACGGGTCGCCAGTTGTACAGCCCTAGAGGCTATACTTTGTTTGTGTGTGTGTGTGTGTGTATATATATACACACACACACATACTCTAGAACCTCGACTTCGAGCAGACTTCAGATGTCTTCGAGATGGTTTCGTTTTCCCTATTCCAGTTACGAGCGAAGGTCTACTGTAACTCATCCAACAGATGGAGCTGTGAGAGATACGGATGCACGGGCTAGTCCTGGTGTCCTCGGAGTTTCATTTGTCCTCGCGAGCTGTGGGCAGGTCGATGACCCCGACATCTCCAGTAGCGTGGTAGACAGCCCGAGGTCCGTCAGGCAGACTTTCCACTGCCCCTGAGTCCAGCCAACACGACGTCTCAGTCCTGCAAGCAGCTAATGGGTAAGGCGCTTGTCTCGTGTCTGTGAAACACGCTCGAGGTGCGTGCGGAGATGAAAGGGGTCGACCCAGCACCCTGTGTTTCAAGAGTGTGTACATCTGCCTGCGCAAGGGAAGTGACTGCCAAGAGAGGCTGGATTCTTGACGAAGATGTCCCTTCACTCTGACAATGAGCACATGAACTAGCGCAAGTGGGTTTGTGCGAGCAAGATGACGTCACGTCATATCGACATATTCAGCACGTGTAAAGATGTGCGATGCACTTGTACGAAACATGGTCAAGTTTCACTGCAACTCCATCTCCTGCTTACCTGCTCCGACCTCGCCATCAGCAGGATTGACGTGTCAACTTCTACTTTGTACCAGTTCACATTTGGACCTCGTCGACAGCGAGGTCATTAGAGACGGTGAAAGGTGCACAGGGAAGAGGGATTGGAGAATAAATCGAACCCGGGTCCTCCTGAATGCGAGTCCAGTGAGTATTTTGCTAAGAATATTCTATACTGCCGCCTCCGTAAATATTTACTATTCCCCCTGAGACATTCTATATGCCTTTATATTTTCATAAGCATGCGTTCAATTTATATCATTATAGTTTGCTCGACTTTAAATCCGTGTATTTGGTTTGTAGTTACGCCACTGCTCGTATTAGCGCTTTTACACTTAAAAAAAAAGTGCAACAGGTGGAAATAGAAGAATGGAAAGTGACATTAGGACACGAAAAATTCCCATAATGCTGTTTGTGAGCACAGAGCTCAAAAATATCGAAACATTTTTTAAATAAAGCGACAACTATAAGACTGGAACTGTGTGTGTGTGCGCGCGCGCAAGGAGACAGCGTGGTGATCTAGTTGTTTTGCTCTGCTCCAGATAGCAGTGTGCTCTACCGACTTTCTACCGAGCCGACCTGGCGTCTCGTCTCGCCTCACAGACACACACCACTCTCACCCTACACTCTCCTCTCCCCCCCCCCCCCCCTTCGCACTCTCTCACTCTCTCTCTCTCTCTCTCTCTCTCTCTCTCTCTCTCTCTCTCTCTCTCTCTACGAGCCACCTGCACTCTCTTGCCACCACTTCTCGTTTACAGAAGGCGAGTAAGTCCTGTGGCAGTGTCCACGTTCCTTTAAATATCACCCCCCCCCCCTTACATCATCCGTCATCTCCCTCCATCATTACCCCATTTAAAACTGTACGTTGAACGCTTTTACATGCTGTTATGGATGCATGTTACACTTATTTCATGTATACAAGGATATAAAAAACTATTTAAATTATTCACACTGAAATATTGTTGGTTTCGGTTACATAAAGTCCTATAAACATGCTGACACATTTGGTAGAGAATGAGGCAAGCAAGCAGTGTGTTATAAATTCCCATCGCATACTGTAGTCCAGAAAACCCACTGCTTATCAACCCAGGGGAGCAACATCTGTGACGTTTATTCCATAGACGCAAGGTAAGCAATACTTCGTGTAGTAGCATGTTTGACAAACTATGTATTGCAGATAACTCCAACACAGCTGGGTATGACGTCATGTTATATTCTCGACATATGTTGATTCAGCGCGCCACGTAGTGCTAATGTTCAATACGTCATCATCGCAATGAACACAAAGCAGTTTTCAATTATTGGACCTCATTTTCATGAAGGAAATGTTGCTCGTATGCTCCTTATCTACCGCGTAGGCCTCGGCAAGTATTTCGTTTATCGGTCGTGTTTCCGATACACCGGCGCCTGCTCGCGCCTTCACCTTGGTAGGAGGATGCCATGGTAGGAGGATGCCATGGCAGGAGGATGCCATGGTAGGAGGATGCCATGGTAGGAGGATGCCATGGCAGGAGGATGCCGTGGTAGGAGGATGCCATGGCAGGAGGATGCCGTGGTAGGAGGATGCCATGGCAGGAGGATGCCATGGTAGGAGGATGCCATGGTAGGAGGATGCCAGAATGTTACATCTTACAATGGTGTGTACATATGCGCCTGTGTCAGGGTTACATAGCGGCGGATGCAAGGAGAGCAAAGCACAAGCACACTACCTTGCCCCAAGTTTGTCACCTTACTGAAGCAGCCTCGCCGAACAAACTCGTACATCCCACATGACAAACACAGTAGATACACACACTGAGATGTGGTGTGGCGGTTCCTTTCATTTAACGTATCCATTCTCTGATTGGCTGTGAGAGGCTCCGGAAACGGGCCTCGTGTCTGAATGGCTATTGCATGTTGCGAGTGTTTGCATATTTGCGAAGCAGGAAGCAATTCGGTAAATAGTTGTTCCGTTGTCAAGTAGATGCTCCCAGCTGGGGGAGAAGGCTCGCCGGTCTGCATTCGGCACCGCACTACAATGCCGAATACACGATAACGCTGAAAACCACAATGCCGAATACACGATAACGCTGAAAACCACAATGCCGAATACACGATGACGCTGAAAACCACAATGCCGACAGGGAGAAAATGCTGTGTGCCACAATATAACATTTTGCATTCTACAGACCATTCATTCATTCATTTTGTGTGAGCACTTTTGAAAGCAGTAGTAGGGGCTGGATGGTTCTACATCAATTTTGACAGATTGATAGGGTTCAATTGATATCAAAGGGCTAGTAAAATTAATTTAAAGGGTTGATATAAGGGGTTAAATTTAATGAGAGGGTAAAATTTAATTGGAAGGGTTAAATGTATTGAAAGGGTTAATTTTTAATGGGATCTTTTTTCTATTTTTTCTTTCTTTTTGGGTGGGGGTAGCACGAGCTCTATACGATACTTACGGTGTGGTGTCCTGGAGGCGACTAACCAGAGTGGTGGGTTGCAATGTCTTATACAGCTGTAGAGTTGAGTACAAGAGTGGGAAAGGAACACTTTTTTCTCTATTTTTTCTTTCTTTTTGGGTGGGGGTAGCACGAGCTCTATACGATACTTACGGTGTGGTGTCCTGGAGGCGACTAACCAGAGTGGTGGGTTGCAATGTCTTATACAGCTGTAGAGTTGAGTACAAGAGTGGGAAAGGAACACTTTTTTCTCTATTTTTTCTTTCTTTTTGGGTGGGGGTAGCACGAGCTCTATACGATACTTACGGTGTGGTGTCCTGGAGGCGACTAACCAGAGTGGTGGGTTGCAATGTCTTATACAGCTGTAGAGTTGAGCACAAGAGTGGGAAAGGAACACTTTTTTTTCTAATTTTTCTAATTGTGAGGTGTTTGTATGGATGTTGGTGGTAGATAGACGATTTTTACGAATATATTTAACACATACGAGAGAATTTCAGATAGTGTATGATTTTTAAGAGTGGCCTAAGTGAAAATGTTATGTTTTTTGTTGGATATTGCTGGTAGACGGTAGATATGCGACTTTGAAAGATGTGATTTATGTGTTAAACAATTTGTTTCAGGAATACAATTAAATGTTAGAGAATTTCAGAGTGTTTTACATATGAATGAATTACACGCATAGAATCGGAAATTGTTAACAACTATGCGACTAATAAATGGAATTACGTGAGTCTTAAATGTAACATGAATCTCGAACTTCGCAATATAATTTACACGAGAGAGAATTTTAACTACATGGATAACATCTGATGTCAACAAGTACTAATTCAGTAATCGAAATCCAGCTAGCCAGTATGAATAAATAACACATTAACATGTTTACACATACACGTATCTTACACGATTCAGCCAGCTGAATATGATTTAAACCAGACGTAATCACGCATCTGAAATGATATTAAAATAAGTGAGTTCGATCAATGAGTAGCACTTACATCGAGCTGTGAGTAGATACATGTAGCTTGTCTGATAGGCATTGCGGTAAATGAAGGATTTTTTTTTATATTGACACAAACTGTATTTTCGTCTACCGAACACAGGAATCAATTACTTATCACAAACAGAGCATATCGATTCGAAAAGAGAAAATAAGTTACCGCATGAAAATTAATATTTTCCTGATGAAATACTTTTATGTTAAATTGTGCCTACCACCAAAAATTGTTGAGCAGTTGAGCTAGCCCGCATTCGTAAGCTCGTTGGCTGCCAAGTGTCTAGAGGTGCAGTCAACAGACGACTGGCACGTCTGTCTCCCACAAACGTTGATGAACGACTGAAGACGGCGCAGTGTCCAGAGAGCTTCACATCGGGAGGACTGTCTGCTTGTAACCACCCCCTCCCACCTCCTCACCAGTGCGCACCGCCCACGATGGTCAAACGTTTTCGGTAATGTCTCAAGATGGCGACAACTGCCTACTTGCGTGCACATCGGAAGGCCACCCCCTCCTGCCCTTCCCCAGCAACCTTCAGAACTAGCCCAACTCCACGATGCCAGCCACCCCCTCCTTTCCGTTCCTCAGCGAGGTCCTAGGGGTCAGTCACCCGCCTGTCATAGATTCTCAATTGTCGCAACTGATTCAAGATGGCGACAACTGTCTAGTTGCGCTCCGATCGGGTCCTGATTGCTCGTAGGCACACCCTCCCACCCAACCCTCCACCCTCAGAGCTGCTCCGACTCCACAATTGCGACGTAGTAAGTTGTCTAAACCCATGTCCACTTGCTTGCCTAATGCGACGTAGTAAGTTGTCTAAACCCATGTCCACTTGCTTGCCTAATGCGACGTAGTAAGTTGTCTAAGCCCATGTCCACTTGCTTGCCTAATGCGACGTAGTAAGTTGTCTAAACCCATGTCCACTTGCTTGCCTAATGATGAAACTAATAATACAACTACCATCAACTGACATGCTCCATATGCTTGTAGCATTTTGTTGGTTTGTTCATACAATCAAAGTTTATCTAACTATTTTTAGTTTGTGGGTGCTTATTGTATGTACCAATTAGTTAGTAAATTAGTTGAACTTACAAAGTGAGTTGCAGGAATCTACAGCGTGATTGTTCCGATGAAGCCAAAAACCCCTGCTGATGAAGCTGGTTTGGCCATGACCATCTGAAGGGCGAAATCAGAGACCGCGCACATAATAAGTGCAACTTGAATTTCAGTCTGTACAATAAACAACTTGTTGCTGTTTTCCATAATCTGCAGAATTACGATGCTCACTTTCTTATAATGCCCTTGGCTGAACGTCACGTAACATTATATGACGGACCCGTGGTAATTGAAAATCTTGGAAAAATCCAAGTGATTGGAATGACCCTTGAAAAATATAAATGTATCACAAAACAGATTCCCAATGGGACAGATTGCAATGGAAAGGCGCAATATTTCAAGCTAAGATTTATTGATTCATTCCAATTCATGAGCGCCTCTCTGGAAACTTTGGCAGGCAATTTACTACCTGCGCAATTGAGTATCACCCACTCGATGTTTCCAGACAACACCCAGTTCGAATTGGCAAAGTCACTCCCACCAAAGGGCACATTTTATAATGTGATGAGGATTGCGGTCATGCCCACGCCATATGGGATGCGTTGACCTGCATAAACTTGCTGCAGTATGCCATTCAATACTTACATGTGGACACTTCTTTGCTGGCTGATGTTTTTTTATAATTGTAAGGACAGTATGTTTAGCTTAATACGGTCTTGACCCTGCCATGTACATCACAGCTCCGTCTCTTTCATGGGATACTTTATTTCCAATGACACACGTGTTGCTAGAGCTGTTGACTGATACTGACTTGTATTTTTTGGTAGAACGCGAGTTTAGGGGCGGCATTACCCAGGTTTCAAAAAGACATGCGGAAGCCAATAATATTTACATGGGCGAGGACTACGACCCCAGTGTGGCATCGAAATATATATACTATTTGGACGTCAATGGTCTGGACTGTCATACAATGCAGTCCAAGCATACGATTAGTAATTTCAAGTGGATTGAGGCTGACATGTTCTCTTCATGTGATTTTGTAAACACTGTGAACGACGGTAACACTCGTTTTTTTCCCGGAAGTGGATCTGTCATCTCCAGAGGAGTGTCATGATAGACTATCTGATCTGCCTTTGACCCAGAAAATGTTCTGTTTGAGCAGAAGGCATGGATGGCTCCGTACATCGATTTTAACATTGGAAACGTGCCCAGGCTGCGAACGAATTCGAAAAATCGTTTTTCAAGTTGATGAATAATTCCATTTATGGAAAAACATTGCAGAATGTACACTGGGAAAGGGACATCAAAGTCGTTTCGAGGTATGACACGATCTATGGGGCTGCAGAGCAGATAGGACGTCAGACATTCCAGGTGCGGCAGATTATCGATGAAAACTTAGTCCTCATTCTAATGGCAAAGAGTTCTGTTGCGGTCAACAAACCTTTGTACACTGGTGCTCCCATTCTCGACCTTTCAAAATTAACACAATATGAATTTCACCACCAGTACATGTGTACAAAATTTCTTCCGCCGGCTTTGCACCTCCTGCAATGTGACACCAATTCCTTGGTATACTGTATTGCATGATGACGTTTATAAAGTAATAACCTCAGATTGAAAGGCACGGTGTGATACATCCAACTATGCGCTCGATAACCCGCAAGGATTTCCTCACAGGAAGTAAAGCAGTACCAGGTTGATGACAAATGAAAGTGCTGAGCGCATACTCACACACTTTGTGGGTTTACGTCCTAGGATTAATGCATATGTTGTTGCGAATGAGCAATGTATTCGCAAGGTGAAGGGTGTAAAACCTAATGTGTTGCAATCACTCAGATACGAGGATTACCGAGATTGCCTCGAAAATTGCACAAGGTAATGGGGACCTAATATCAGTTCAGTTCCGTTCGCGTGCTCATCAGTTCTACACCGAACGTATAACAAAGTTAGTGTTGTCAGGTATGGATGATAAGTGGTACATTGAAGACGATGGGATATCAACCCTACCTTGGCGGCACTATCGAATACCTCAATATATTTATTTTTTCCACCCTATAACAATTTCAACATCACAATAAATTTATAGACCACCCAACATCACACAACGCCAAGTGCACCCATCTGCCAACATCACATGCACCTCCTGTTCCACAGTCATCGCAGCTGGCTACAATCATCATCGCAACTGGCTACACCAACTACAAAATATTTGCAATACCTCTTAGAACATCAATGCTGTTACTCCCCGTTTGCCTACATGTAAGGCATTACATAACTTTAGTAACAACTCTCTTGATATAAGTGTCTTCGATACAATTTTCCCTAGTCAAAGAAGAAAGTGTAATTCCAATTGGAAACTGTGTGTGTATGTTTGTGTGTTTTGCCTCAGTCACTTGGCGTGTGTGTGAGAATTACCCGGATGTGACAAATGAACGCCCCTCTGTGCGAGTATATGAACACACCTGCCGAATGTGTCATAAGAAATATTGTAAATAATTAGGAAAAGAACCCATAGATATATTATATTTGTAAATATTTTGGTAATCTTTTTTGTAAATATTTTGTAATTTTGAAAAAAAGGCAAACACTTTTGTAACAGTAGTACTAGTAACGCCAGTACCAGTAACGCCAGTACCAGTAACGCCAGTACCAGTAACGCCAGTACTAGTAATGCTAGTACTAGTAACGCTAGTACTAGTAATGCTGGTAGTAGTAACGGTAGTACTAGTATCGGTAGTACTAGTAACGCTGGTAGTAGTAACGGTGGTAGTAGTAACGGTAGTACTAGTAACGGTAGTACTATTAACGCTAGTACTAGTAACGGTAGTACTAGTAATGCTGGTAGTAGTAACGGTAGTACTAGTATCGGTAGTACTAGTAACGCTGGTAGTAGCAACGGTGGTAGTAGTAACGGTAGTACTAGTCACGGTAGTACTAGTAACAATTGTACTAGCAACAGTTGTACTAGTAACAGTTGTACTAGTAATGGTAGTACTAGTTACAGTAGTACTAGTTACGGTAGTAGTAGTAACAGTAGTACTAGTAATAGTAGTAGTAACAGTAGTACTAGTAATAGTAGTAGTAGTAACAGTAGTACTAGTAATAGTAGTAGTAATAACAGTAGTACTAGTTACGGTAGTACTAGTTACGGTAGTAGTAGTAACGGTAGTACTAGTCACGGTAGTACTAGTAACAGTAGCACTAGTAACGGTAGTACTAGTCACGGTAGTACTAGTCATGGGAGTACTAGTCACGGTAGTACTAGTTACGGTAGTAGTAGTAACAGTAGTACTAGTTACGGTAGTGCTAGTAATGGCAGTACTAGTAACGGCAGTACTAGTTACAGAAGTATTAGCAACAGTAGTACTAGTTACGGTAGTACTAGTTACGGTAGTACTAGTCACGGTAGTACTAGTTACGGTAGTACTAGTTACGGTAGTACTAGTCACGGTAGTACTAGTTACAGTAGTAGTAGTAACAGTAGTACTAGTTACGGTAGTGCTAGGAATGGCAGTACTAGTTACAGAAGTATTAGTAACAGTAGTACTAGTTACAGTAGTAGTAGTAGTAACAGTAGTACTAGTAACTGTAGTACTAGTAACAGTAGTACTAGTAACTGTAGTACTAGTTACAGTAGTACAAGCCACGGTTGTACTAGTAATGGTAGTACTAGTTACGGTAGTACTAGTTACGGTAGTACTAGTTACGGTAGTAGTAGTAACAGTAGTCCTAGTCACGGTAGTACTAGTCACGGTAGTACTAGTAACAGTATTGTAGTAATAGTAGTTTTATTAACAATTGTTGTAGTACTAAGTTCCAGATGTAAAAAAGGATGATAAAATTATTTTTATTAACTTTCTTGGTTTGAATGTTTATTCTTAAAATATTATTGTTGAAATATTTTGTTTTTGTAAAGATGACTTGTTTTTGTAATTTAGTTGTAAGATGATTGTTTTCAAAAGTTGAGCAAAACTGTTTTGAATATTTCTATAACAATTGTGATTGAAAGATGATAGTGCAGATGTTTGTTGTAAATTCATTCTTTTCTGTGTGATATTGTAAATTCAATCTTTTTTGTGTGATATTGTAAATACTTAGGTTTAAGAATTATTTTAAAAGAATTTTTTATAATAAAATGTTAAAAATGAATAGCGTGTAACGTTTTATTTTTTAATACCTTATGTCACTTTTTTTCAATAATATTTTATGTAAAATGAGTGATGGTTTAACAGTAGTAAAGAGAATGAGTGGGTGTCTATCCATATTGGTAAGCTGATGACTGGTATTCAAAAAATCAGGATAACTTTTCTAGCTTCTTTCACTTAGAAAAAAACATACAATCATTTAAATTTAAACTTGATTTAAAAAAAATAGCTTACTTTGAAGGGCTGAGGGGAAATTACAAAAAAATTATGGAGAAAATGAAACATAGCTGAATGAAGAATGAATGAATGAATGAATGAATGAAGTTTTGCAAAGAAATGAGGCAACAGGTTAGTTAGTATCTTGAGAGGACCTTCGTCCACTCGGGCTATTCAAGTAGAAAGTTGAAGTAGGAGACGATGCTCCACTGACCAACTTTTGTGACATCCCAGGGGAATATATTTATAGCGAACACCAAATACCTTCACAGTGGCAGGTAGCAAAACCCTCTGTCCCTCCTTGCCATCAATCTAGGTCAGCACCGAACACAGTCCAGGAACATTTTTAAAAACATTTCGTTTTACATATACTAAGATTACAAGAATTCCTGTTCAAGATATAACACAGTGATGTCTGGAGAAGAAGATAGACGTAATATATTTAAATAATAAAATTCAACTCTAGTTATGTAATAATACCAATATATTTTCCCGTAAATTTACAAGAGTCTGACCTACCTTCGCCTCTATTGATAGCCGTTCTCCACGAAAAGCTTATAATTTTCCGCCTCTCATACACTTACATTATTCCTTCTCGCAGCTGGACACACGTGTTTTGGGAGAGGTGCAATTTTATTTCGTGTGTTTAGTCAATATTGCGATAAGCAATTGATTTCTGTGTTCGGTAGAGAAAAATACAGTTTGTGTTAACATTTAAAAAAATTTCCCTTCATTTACCGTAAATGAATACACAGTTGCCTATCGGACACGTTACACGTGTCTACCAACAGCTCGCAGTAAGAGGTACTCGTACATACAGTCTACTAACAGCTCGCAGTAAGTGGTACTCGTACATACAGTCTACTAACAGCTCGCAGTATGTGGTACTCGTACATACAGTCTACTAACAGCTCGGAGTAAGAGGTATTCGTACATACAGTCTACTAACAGCTCGCAGTAAGTGGTACTCGTACATACAGTCTACTAACAGCTCGCAGTAAGTGGTACTCGTACATACAGTCTACTAACAGCTCGCAGTAAGTGGTACTCGTACATACAGTCTACTAACAGTTCGCAGTAAATGGTACTCGTACATACAGTCTACTAACAGCTCGCAAAAGTGGTACTCGTACATACAGTCTACTAACAGCTCGCAATAAGTGGTACTCGTACATACAGTCTACTAACAGCTCGCAGTAAGTGGTACTCGTACATACAGTCTACTAACAGCTCGCAGTAAGTGGTACTCGTACATACAGTCTACTAACAGCTCGCAGTAAGTGGTACTCGTACATACAGTCTACTAACAGCTCGCAGTAAGTGGTACTCGTACATACAGTCTACTAACAGCTCGCAGTAAGTGGTACTCGTACATACAGTCTACTAACAGCTCGCAGTAAGTGGTACTCGTACATACAGTCTACTAACAGCTCGCAGTAAGTGGTACTCGTACATACAGTCTACTAACAGCTCGCAGTAAGTGGTACTCGTACATACAGTCTACTAAGAGCTCGCAGTAAGAGGTATTCGTACATATAGTCTACTAACAGCTCGCAGTAAGTGGTACTCGTACATACAGTCTACTAACAGCTCGCAGTAAGAGGTACTCGTACATACAGTCTACTAACAGCTCGCAATAAGTGGTACTCGTACATACAGTCTACTAACAGCTCGCAGTAAGAGGTACTCGTACATACAGTCTACTAACATCTCGCAGTAAGTGGTACTCGTACATACAGTCTACTAACAGCTCGCAGTAAGTGGTACTCGTACATACAGTCTACTAACAGCTCGCAGTAAGAGGTACTCGTACATACAGTCTACCAACAGCTCGCAGTAAGTGGTACTCGTACATACAGTCTACCAACAGCTCGCAGTAAGTGGTACTCGTACATACAGTCTACTAACAGCTCGCAGTAAGAGGTACTCGTACATACAGTCTACTAACAGCTCGCAGTAGGTGGTACTCGTACATACAGTCTACTAACAGCTCGCAGTAAGTGGTACTCGTACATACAGTCTACTAACAGCTCGCAGTAAGTGGTACTCATATACAGACAGTCTACTAACAGCTCGCAGTAAGTGGTACTCGTACATACAGTCTACTAACCGCTCGCAGTAAGTGGTACTCGTACATACAGTCTACTAACAGCTCAGTAAGTGGTACTCGTACATACAGTCTACTAACAGCTCAGTAAGTGGTACTCGTACATACAGTCTACTAACAGCTCGCAGTAAGTGGTACTCGTACATGCAGTCTACTAACCGTCGCAGTAAGTGGAACTCGTACATACAGTCTACTAACAGCTCGCAGTAAGTGGTACTCGTACATACAGTCTACTAACAGCTCGCAGTAAGTGGTACTCGTACATACAGTCTACTAACAGCTCGCAGTAAGAGGTACTCGTACATACAGTCTACTAACAGCTCGCAGTAAGTAGTACTCGTACATACAGTCTACTAACAGCTCGCAGTAAGTGGTACTCGTACATACAGTCTACTAACCGCTCGCAGTAAGTGGTACTCGTACATACAGTCTACTAACCGCTCGCAGTAAGTGGTACTCGTACATACAGTCTACTAACAGCTCACAGTAAGTGGTACTCGTACATACAGTCTACTAACAGCTCGCAGTAAGTGGTACTCGTACATACAGTCTACTAACAGCTCGCAGTAAGTGGTACTCGTACATACAGTCTACTAACAGCTCGCAGTAAGTGGTACTCGTATACATCATCAGTCTGTACTTAAACAGCTCGCAGTAAGGGTACTCGTACATACAGTCTACTAACAGCTCGCAGTAAGTGGTACTCGTACATACAGTCTACTAAACAGCTCGCAGTAAGGTACTCTACATACAGTCTACTAACAGCTCGCAGTAAGGTACTCGTAATACAGTCTACTACAGCTCGCAGTAAGAGGTACTCGTACATACAGTCTACAACAGCTCGCAGTAAGTGGTATCGTACATACAGTCTACTAACAGCTCGCAGTAGGGTACTCGTACATACAGTCTACAACAGCTCGCATAAGGGTACTCGTACATACAGTCTACTAACAGCTCGCAGTAAGGGTACTCGTACATACAGTCTACTAACAGCTCGCAGTAAGGGTACCGTACATACAGTCTACTAACAGCTCGCAGTAAGTACTCGTCATACAGTCTACTAACAGCTCGCATAAGGGTACTCGTACATACAGTCTACAACAGCTCGCAGTAAGTGGTACTCGTACATACAGTCTACTAACAGCTCGCAGTAAGTGGTACTCGTACATACAGTCTACTAACAGCTCGCAGTAAGGGTACTCGTACATACAGTCTACTACGCTCGCAGTAAGGGTACTCGTACATACAGCTACTAACGCCAGTAAGTGGTACTCGTACATACATCTACTAACAGCTCAGTAAGTGGTACTCGTACATACATCTACAACAGCTCCAGTAAGTGGTACTCGTACATACAGTCTACTAACGCTCGCAGTAAGTGGTACTCGTACATACATCTACTAACACTCGCAGTAAGTGGTACTCGACATACAGTCTACTAACAGCTCGCAGTAAGGTATCGTACATACGTCTACTAACAGCTCGCAGTAAGGGTACCGTACATACAGTCTACTAACAGCTCGCAGTAAGTGTACTCGTACATACTCTACTAACACTCGCATAAGGTACTCTACATACAGTCACTAACAGCTCGCAGTAATGTACTGTACATAAGTCTACTAACGCTCGCAGTAAGGGTATCGTACATACAGTCTACTAACAGCTCATAAGGGTACTCGTACATACAGTCTACAACCTCATAAGTGGTCTCGTACATCAGTCTACAACAGCTGCAGTAAGTGTACTCGTACATACAGTCTACTACGCTCGCAGTAATGGTATCGTACATACAGTTACAACGCTCGCAGTAAGTGGACTCGTACATACAGTCTATAACAGCTCGTAGTGGTATCGTACATACAGTCTACTAAAGCTCGCAGTAAGTGGTACTCGTCATACAGTCTACTAACGCTCCATAATGTACTGTACATACAGTCTACTAACAGCTCGCAGTAATGGACTCGATACAGTTACTAACACTCGCGTAATGTACGTACATACAGTTACTAGCCGAGTAAGGGTACTCGTACACACTACTACTCGCATAAGGTACTGTACATACAGTTACACAGCTCGCAGAAGGTATGACTACAGTCTACAAGCTCGCAGTAAGTGGTACCGTAAACAGTCTACTAACAGCTCGCAGTAATGTCTCGTAATACATCTACTAACTCATAATGTACCGTAATCAGTCACTAACGTCATAATGACTCGAATACAGTTACTAACTCGCAGATGTACTCGTACATACAGTCTACTAACAGCTCGCAGTAAGTGGTACTCGTACATACAGTCTACTAACAGCTCGCAGTAAGTGGTACTCGTACATACAGTCTACTAACAGCTCGCAGTAAGTGGTACTCGTACATACAGTCTACTAACAGCTCGCAGTAAGAGGTACTCGTACATACAGTCTACTAACAGCTCGCAGTAAGTGGTACTCGTACATACAGTCTACTAACAGCTCGCAGTAAGTGGTACTCGTACATACAGTCTACTAACAGCTCGCAGTAAGTGGTACTCGTACATACAGTCTACTAACAGCTCGCAGTAAGTGGTACTCGTACATACAGTCTACTAACAGCTCGCAGTAAGTGGTACTCGTACATACAGTCTACTAACAGCTCGCAGTAAGTGGTACTCGTACATACAGTCTACTAACAGCTCGCAGTAAGTGGTACTCGTACATACAGTCTACTAACAGCTCGCAGTAAGTGGTACTCGTACATACAGTCTACTAACAGCTCGCAGTAAGTGGTACTCGTACATACAGTCTACTAACCGCTCGCAGTAAGTGGTACTCGTACATACAGTCTACTAACAGCTCGCAGTAGTAACTGTTACTCGTATACATACAGTCTACTAACAGCTCGCAGTAAGTGGTACTCGTACATACAGTCTACTAACAGCTCGCAGTAAGAGGTACTCGTACATACAGTCTACTAACAGCTCGCAGTAAGTGGTACTCGTACATACAGTCTACTAACAGCTCGCGATAAGTGGTACTCGTACATACAGTCTACTAACAGCTCGCAGTAAGTGGTACTCGTACATACAGTCTACTAACAGCTCAGTAAGTGGTACTCGTACATACAGTCTACTAACAGCTCGCAGTAAGTGGTACTCGTACATACAGTCTACTAACAGCTCGCAGTAAGTGGTACTCGTACATACAGTCTACTAACGCTCGCAGTAAGTGGTACTCGTACATACAGTCTACTAACAGCTCACAGTAAGTGGTACTCGTACATACAGTCTACTAACAGCTCGCAGTAAGTGTACTCACATACGTCTACTAACAGCTCGCAGTAAAGGTACTCGAACATACGTCTACTAACATCGCAGTAAGTGACCTCGACATACATCTACTAACAGCTCGCAGTAAAGTACTCGTACATACAGTCTACTAACGCTCGCAGTACAGTGGACGAATCGTACATACACTACAGTTCTGTAGCTAAAGGCTCGCATAAGTGTACTCGTACATACAGTCTCATAACAGCTCGCAGAAGTGGTACTCGTACAACAGTCTACTAACAGCTCGCAGTAAGTGGTACTCGTACATACAGTCTACAACAGCTCGCAGTAAGTGGTACTCGTACATACAGTCTACTAACAGCTCGCAGTAAGGGTACTCGTACATACAGTCTAACTCCAACAGCTCGCAGTAAGTGTAGTATGTACTAACATCTCCAAAGCTCGCATAAGTGTACCGCTCACAGTCTACTAACAGCTCGCATAAGTCGTACTCGTACATCGTCACTAAGACTCGCAGTAAGTTACTCGTCGCATACAGCTATAACAGCTCGCAGTAAGTGGTACTCGTACATAAGTCTTAACGCCCAGTAATGGTACTCGTACATACAGTCTACTAACCTCGCATAAGTGTACTCGTACATACAGTCTACTAACAGCTCGCAGTAAGTGGTACTCGTACATACAGTCTACTAACAGCTCGCAGTAAGTGGTACTCGTACATACAGTCTACTAACAGCTCGCAGTAAGTGGTACTCGTACATACAGTCTACTAACAGCTCGCAGTAAGTGGTACTCGTACATACAGTCTACTAACAGCTCGCAGTAAGTGGACTCGTACATACAGTCACTAACAGCTCGCAGTAAGTGGTACTCGTACATACAGTCTACTAACAGCTCGCAGTAAGTGGTACTCGTACATACAGTCTACTAACAGCTCGCAGTAAGTGGTATCGTACATACAGTCTACTAACAGCTGCAGTAAGTGGTACTCGTACATACAGTCACTAACAGCTCATAGGTACTCGACATACAGTCTAAACACTCGCATAAGTCTGTACATACTCTACAACGCTCGCAGTAATGGTACTCGTAATACATCTACACACTCGCATAAGTACTCGTATACAGTCTACAACAGCTCCATAGGTAATCGTACATACACTACACATCGCAGTAGGTATCGTACAACATCTAAACTCGCATAAGTACCGACTACATCTCTACAGCCGCAGTAAGAGTACTCGTACATACAGTCTACTACAGTCGCAGTAAGGTCTCTACATAAGTCACTACGTCGCAGTAAAGGTACCGTACATACATCACTAACATCGCATAAGTACGTACATACAGTCTAAACTCGCAGTAAGGTACTCTACATCATCACCAACCTCGCATAATGTACCGTAAACATTATAACCTCGCAAATGTACTCGTATACACTACACGCTCAGAAGGTACTCGACATACATCTACTAACTCAAGTACCGTACATATCTACAAGCTCGCAGTAAGTTATCGTACTACTCTACAACGTCGCATATACTCTCATACATCTACTAACCTCGCAATGTACCGTACATACAGTCTACTACGCTCCAGTAATACCTACAACAGTCACTACCTCGCAGTAGTACTCACATACATACTACACTCGCAGTAAGTACCGTACATACATCTACTACACTCGCATAAGGTACTCGTACATACAGTCTACTAACCGCTCGCAGTAGTGTACCGTACATACAGTCTACTAACAGCTGCAGTAAGTGGTACTCGTACATACAGTCTACTAACAGCTCGCAGTAAGTGGTACTCGTACATACAGTCTACTAACAGCTCCATAAGTGGTACTCGTACATACAGTCTACTAACAGCTCGCATAAGTGGTACCGTACATACAGTCTACAACAGCTCGCAGTAAGGGTACTCGTACATACAGTCTACTAACAGCTCGCAGTAATGGTACTCGTACATACAGTCTACTAACAGCTCGCATAAGTGGTACCGTACATACAGTCTACTAACAGCTCGCAGTAAGGGTACTCGTACATACAGTCTACTAACAGCTCGCAGTAAGTGGTACTCGACATACAGTCACTAACAGCTGCATAAGTGTACTCGTACATACAGTCTACTAACAGCTCGCATAAGGGTACTCGTACATACAGTCTATAACAGCTCGCAGTAAGTGGTACTCGTACATACAGTCTACTAACGCTCGCATAAGTGGTACTCGTACATACAGTCTACTACGCTCGCATAAGTGGTACTCGTACATAAGTCTACTAACAGCTCAGTAAGTGGTACTCGTACATACAGTCTACTAACAGCTCGCAGTAAGTGGTACTCGTACATACAGTCTACTAACGCTCGCATAAGTGGTACTCGTACATACAGTCTACTAACGCTCGCAGTAAGTGTACTCGTACATACAGTCTACTAACAGCTCCAGTAATGGTACTCGTACATACAGTCTACTAACAGCTCGCATAAGTGGTACTCGTACATACAGTCTACTAACACTCGCAGTAAGAGGTACTCGTACATACAGTCTACTAACAGCTCGCAGTAAGGGTACTCGTACATACAGTCTACTAACAGCTCGCATAAGGGTACTCGTACATACAGTCTACTAACAGCTCGCAGTAAGGGTACTCGTACATACAGTCTACTAACAGCTCAGTAAGTGGTACTCGTACATACAGTCTACAACAGCTCGCATAAGTGTACCGTACATACAGTCTACTAACAGCTCCATAAGTGGTACTCGTACATACATCTACAACACTCGCAGTAAGTGGTACTCGTACATACAGTTACAAACTCGCAGTAAGGTATCGTAATACAGTTTAACATCCAGTAAGTGTACTCGTACATAATCTACTACAGCTCGCAGTAAGAGTATCGTACATACAGTCTACTAACAGCTCGAATAATGACTCGTACATACAGTCTACTAAACTCGAGTAAGGTATCGTACTACATCTACTAAACTCAGTAAGTGGTACTCTCATACGTCTTAACGTCGAGTAATGGTACTCGTACATACAGTCTCTAAGTCGCATAAGTGTACCTATCATCTACTAAAGCTCGCAGTAAGGGTATGTACATACATTATAAAGCTCGCAGTAGTGGTACTCGCATCAGTCTACTAACACTCGCGTAGTGGTACTCGTACATACAGTCTACAACAGCTCGCAATAAGTGGTACTCGTACATACAGTCTACTAACGCTCAGTAAGTGGTACTCGTACATACAGTCTACTAACGCTCGCAGTAAGTGTACTCGTACTACAGTCTACTAACACTCAGTAAGTGGTACTCGACATACAGTCTACTAACAGCTCAGTAAGGGTATCGTACATACAGTCTACTAACAGCTCGCAGTAGGGTACTCGTACATACAGTCTACTAACGCTCGCATAAGTGGTACTCGTACATACAGTCTACTAACAGCTCGCAGTAAGGTACCGTACATACAGTCTACTAACAGCTCGCAGTAAGGGTATCGTACATACAGTCTACAACAGCTCGCAGTAAGTGGTACTCGTAATACAGTCTACTACAGCTCGCAGAAGGGTACTCGTACATACAGTCTACCAACAGCTCGCGTAAGGTAATCGTACATACATCACAACAGCTCGCAGTAAGTGGTACTCGACATACAGTCTACTAACAGCTCGCAGTAAGAGTACTCGTACATACATCTACTACAGCTCGCAGTAAGAGGTACTCGTACAACAGTCTACACAGCTCGCAGTAAGGGTACTCGTACATACAGTCTACAACAGCTCGCAGTAAGTGTACTCGTACATACAGTCTACTAACACTCGCAGTAAGGTACTCGTACATACAGTCTACCAACGCTCGCAGTAAGTGACTCGTACATACAGTCTACTAACAGCTCAGTAAGTGTACTCGTAAATACAGTCTACTAAAGCTCGCAGTAAGGTACTCGTACATACGTCTACTAAGCTCGCAGTAAGGGTACTCGTACATACAGTCTACTACACTCGCAGTAAGTGGTACTCGTACAACAGTCTACTAACAGCTCGCAGTAAGTGGTACTCGTACATACAGTCTACTAACAGCTCGCAGTAAGGTACTCGTACATACAGTCACTAACCGCTCGCAGTAAGTGGTACTCGTACATACAGTCTACTAACCGCTCGCAGTAAGGTACTCGTACATACAGCTACTAACGCTCGCATAAGTGTACTCGTACATACAGTCTACTAACAGCTCGCAGTAAGGGTACTCGTACATACAGTCTACTAACACTCGCAGTAAGTGTACTCGTACATACAGCTACTAACACTCAGTAAGTGGTACTCGTACATACAGTCTACAACAGCTCGCAGTAAGGTACCGTACATACAGTTACTAACAGCTCGCAGTAAGGGTACTCGTACATACAGTCTACTAACAGCTCGCATAAGTGTACTCGTACATACAGTCTACTAACAGCTCGCATAAGTGGTACTCGTACAACAGTCTACTAACAGCTCATAAGTGTACTCGTACATACAGTCACTAACAGCTCGCAGTAAGTGGTACTCGTACATACAGTCTACTAACAGCTGCAGTAATGGTACTCGTACATACAGTCTACTAACAGCTCGCAGTAAGGGTACTCGTACATACAGTCTACTAACAGCTCGCAGTAAGTGGTACTCGTACATACAGTCTACTAACAGCTCCAATAAGTGGTACTCGTACATACAGTCTACTAACAGCTCGCAGTAAGTGGTACTCGTACATACAGTCTACTAACAGCTCGCAGTAAGTGGTACTCGTACATACAGTCTACTAACAGCTCGCAGTAAGTGGTACTCGTACATACAGTCTACTAACCGCTCGCAGTAAGTGGTACTCGTACATACAGTCTACTAACAGCTCGCAGTAAGTGGTACTCGTACATACAGTCTACTAACAGCTCGCAGTAAGTGGTACTCGTACATACAGTCTACTAACAGCTCGCAGTAAGTGGTACTCGTACATACAGTCTACTAACAGCTCGCAGTAAGAGGTACTCGTACATACAGTCTACTAACAGCTCGCAGTAAGTGGTACTCGTACATACAGTCTACTAACAGCTCGCAGTAAGAGGTACTCGTACATACAGTCTACTAACAGCTCGCAGTAAGTGGTACTCGTACATACAGTCTACTAACAGCTCGCAGTAAGTGGTACTCGTACATACAGTCTACTAACAGCTCGCAGTAAGTGGTACTCGTACATACAGTCTACTAACAGCTCGCAGTAAGTGGTACTCGTACATACAGTCTACTAACAGCTCGCAGTAAGTGGTACTCGTACATACAGTCTACTAACAGCTCGCAGTAAGTGGTACTCGTACATACAGTCTACTAACAGCTCGCAGTAAGTGGTACTCGTACATACAGTCTACTAACAGCTCGCAGTAAGTGGTACTCGTACATACAGTCTACTAACAGCTCGCAAGTAAGGTACTCGTACATACAGTCTACTAACAGCTCGCAGTAAGTGGTACTCGTACATACAGTCTACTAACAGCTCGCAGTAAGTGGTACTCGTCATACAGTCTAATTTAACGCTCGCAGTAAGTGGTACTCGTACATTACAGTCTACTAACCGCTCGCAGTAAGTGGTTACTCGTACATACAGTCTACTAACAGCTCGCAGTAAGTGGTACTCGTACATACAGTCTACTAACAGCTCGCAGTAAGTGGTACTCGTACATACAGTCTACTAACAGCTCGCAGTAGTGGTACTCGTACATACAGTCTACTAACAGCTCGCAATAAGTGGTACTCGTACATACAGTCTACTAACAGCTCCAGTAAGTGGTACTCGTACATACAGTCTACTAACAGCTGCAGTAAGTGGTACTCGTACATACAGTCTACTAACAGCTCGCAGTAAGTGGTACTCGTACATACAGTCTACTAACAGCTCGCAGTAAGAGGTACTTCGTACATACAGTCTACTAACAGCTCGCAGTACGAGGTACTCGTACATACAGTCTACTAACAGCTCGCAGTAAGTGGTACTCGTACATACAGTCTACTAACAGCTCGCAGTAAGAGGTACTCGTACATACAGTCTACTAACAGCTCGCAGTAAGTGGTACTCGTACATACAGTCTACAACAGCTCGCAGTAAGTGGTACTCGTACATACAGTCTACTAACAGCTCGCAGTAAGAGGTACTCGTACATACAGTCTACTAACAGCTCGCAGTAAGTGGTACTCGTACATACAGTCTACTAACAGCTCGCAGTAAGTGGTACTCGTACATACAGTCTACTAACAGCTCGCAGTAAGAGGTACTCGTACATACAGTCTACTGACAGCTCGCAGTAAGTACTCGTCATACGTCTACTGACACTCGCAGTAAGAGGTACTCGTACATACAGTCTACTAACAGCTCGCAGTAAGTGGTACTCGTACATACAGTCTACTAACAGCTCGCAGTAAGAGTACTCGTACATACAGTCTACTAACAGCTCGCAGTAAGTGGTACTCGTACATACAGTCTACTAACAGCTCGCAGTAAGTGGTACTCGTACATACAGTCTACTAACAGCTCGCAGTAAGGGTACTCGTACATACAGTCTACTAACAGCTCGCAGTAAGAGGTACTCGTACATACAGTCTACTAACAGCTCGCAGTAAGTGGTACTCGTACATACAGTCTACTAACAGCTCGCAGTAAGTGGTACTCGTACATACAGTCTACTAACAGCTCGCAGTAAGTGGTACTCGTACATACAGTCTACTAACAGCTCGCAGTAAGTGGTACTCGTACATACAGTCTACTAACAGCTCGCAGTAAGTGGTACTCGTACATACAGTCTACTAACAGCTCGCAGTAAGTGGTACTCGTACATACAGTCTACTAACAGCTCGCAGTAAGTGGTACTCGTACATACAGTCTACTAACAGCTCGCAGTAAGTGGTACTCGTACATACAGTCTACTAACAGCTAGCAGTAAGTGGTACTCGTACATACAGTCTACTAACAGCTCGCAGTAAGAGGTACTCGTACATACAGTCTACTAACAGCTCGCAGTAAGTGGTACTCGTACATACAGTCTACTAACAGCTCGCAATAAGTGGTACTCGTACATACAGTCTACTAACAGCTCGCAATAAGTGGTACTCGTACATACAGTCTACTAACAGCTCAGGTAAGTGGTACTCGTACATACAGTCTACTAACAGCTCGCAGTAAGTGGTACTCGTACATACAGTCTACTAACAGCTCGCAGTAAGTGGTACTCGTACATACAGTCTACTAACAGCTCGCAGTAAGTGGTACTCGTACATACAGTCTACTAACAGCTCGCAGTAAGTGGTACTCGTACATACAGTATACTAACAGCTCACAATAAGTGGTACTCGTACATACAGTCTACTAACAGCTCGCAGTAAGTGGTACTCGTACATACAGTCTACTAACAGCTCGCAGTAAGTGGTACTCGTGCATACAGTCTATTAACGCTCGCAGTAAGTGGTACTCGTACATACAGTCTACTAACCGCTCGCAGTAAGTGGTACTCGTACATACAGTCTACTAACAGCTCGCAGTAAGTGGTACTCGTACATACAGTCTACTAACAGCTCGCAGTAAGTGGTACTCGTACATACAGTCTACTAACAGCTCGCAGTAAGTGGTACTCGTACATACAGTCTACTAACAGCTCGCAATAAGTTGTACTCGTACATACAGTCTACTAACTGCTCCAGTAAGTGGTACTCGTACATACAGTCTACTAACAGCTCGCAGTAAGTGGTACTCGTACATACAGTCTACTAACAGCTCGCAGTAAGTGGTACTCGTACATACAGTCTACTAACAGCTCGCAGTAAGAGGTATTCGTACATACAGTCTACTAACAGCTCGCAGTAAGTGGTACTCGTACATACAGTCTACTAACAGCTCGCAGTAAGAGGTATTCGTACATACAGTCTACTAACAGCTCGCAATAAGTGGTACTCGTACATACAGTTTACTAACAGCTCGCAATAAGTGGTACTCGTACATACAGTCTACTAACAGCTCGCAGTAAGTGGTACTCGTACATACATAGAACCGACTTATTTTAATATCATTTTAGGTACGTGATTATGTGTGGTTTAAATCGTATTCACAGTTATTTTTGCCGTAAGATATAATTCACCAGGCTGAATCGTGTCAGGTACGTGTATGTGTAAACATGTTAATGTGTTATTTATTCATACTGACTAGCTGGAATTTGTTTACTGAGTGTGCACTTGTTGACATCAGATGTTATTCACGTAGTTAAAATTCTCTCTCGTGTAAATTATATTTCTAAGCTCGAGATTCATGTTACTTTTAAGACTCATGTAATTATACACTTATTATTCACTTAGTCGTTTGAAATTTCCGATTCGATGTGTGTAATTTATTCATACGTAGAACACTCTGAAATTCTCTAAAGTTTTACCTACTCTGCCTTCAAATTTAGGGTGTTGCTCCGCCCAAAGTTTTGATGGGTGGTGCAATAATGTTTACATAGGCATAGATAATGCTGGACCAGTAGTTGTAGATGTACAATGCTATGTTGTGTCTGAGTGGTGCTGTTGAGTCGTGTTGAAACATCTTCTGTCCTCGCCGTTTCCTCTGCTTGCATTTCCGGTGTTGTCAGTTGCATGTCTTCTATAAATTTTCCAGACGTTGTTCCGAAGCACTTTCGAGCTGGGAAAATCTGGCCTCAGTGTGGTTGTTAAGAGAGTCCAGTTTTTCTGTCACTATTTCTTTTATCATGTTTTGACACGCAGGTGGCACAGGGTTGTTCCAATTCCTACACACGAGCCTCTACTTGGCGAGCATGGTTCACTTTCACCAGTTCAAGCTCTTCTCTGGTTGCCTGTACATCTTGTCTTAACGTCGGTAGAGACTCGCTGCAAATTAGTTGAGAAATCTTCTCGCAGTTGCTGCAGCAGATTGGCATGGCGCTCCAGCTGTGCTTGCATTTCGCATTTCTGCTTTCAGTTCGGCGTTTTGCGCCTGCATACTTGACTGTATCTCTATCTGCTGTGTTTGTATGCTAGTCTGCATACTTTGCATCATTGCGAGTAATTGCTGCATTTCGTCTGGGAATTTTGTGGCTGGAGGTGTAGTCTTTTGGCTCGCTTGTTTCAGCGTTGTAGGGATGTTCACCTCTTGTATGACCGTTTCAGCTTTTTCCATTACTGGTACGATGTTAGTGTTGCGCCCAGACATCAATATTTACCTCCACTGTTCCCTCCAGGCCTATCGAGAAGTCAAACTTTTGTAATTAATGGGCGTTAGATGTCTCAGTTGATATGGTGTCTTGCAGGTCCTCCTGCTGATCTACCTGTCGACTAAGCTCCCAGCTCAACACGTTGGGCGCCATTCTGAAAGGTTGGAGCAAAGTAAGGCCATTTTAACGCTCTCACGACGGGCAAGCCATTCTGTTGGATAATGTAGAAGTTATCACTCAAATTATTGAACCACACATAAGTTGAACCACTCCGGTGTGTGGACTGACTGGGCAGGAGAACAGCTAGCTAGCAAGCAAACACCTAGTCTTTAAACTAAAAGAATTAAAATCCTAGGTATGCATAGCTCAGATGACAAGACTCCATTTCTCGGGTTTGCCGCAGGCATAACATAAGTTGAAATGCTGGCTTTTAATGGGAAGTGCTTACCTATTACAAGGAAGTGCGAAAATCAAGATTTACTTACAAATATAAACCTCTCAAATCGAAAAACACTCAACTGTATTAACTTCTTCAGTAAGAAATTTTAATTCAACAACTTTTTTTTTTTGTTTTCTCCATCATAGATAACATAACATTTTAAGCACCAACTTCCTAGTATGAGAAAGAAATACATAATAATACTGGAAAATAAAATAAGAAAAATCCTTGACATAGATACAGCTTATTCAAACAAACATACATTAGCGTGAAATTATAAATATCAAATAAATTAATAGAATATGTACATAACTGATGCGAAAATCATGTTTTGTAACAATACACTTTGGGACTTCTTGTGTATTATATATATATATATATATATATATATATATATATATATATAGGAGCATCCTATATATACATATATATTCGAGCGTGTGTATATACATTAATAACATTATCAAAAATTAATTGGAGATTGTATACAAATTATCAAAGAATTTGGATGAAAAAAAATGTCTGGATACATATTCACTCTCCTTCTGGCGTCCTTAATGAAATGTACAGAGGAGTAATGCATATTCTGTAGCCACCACCCCCTCCCCTCGCATACTAGTATCCTAGTATTCACGTCACAGGCGGTGGTGAAGGAGAGGCGCGCAGTCACTAGTATCCTAGTATTCACGTCACAGGCGGTGGTGCAGGAGAGGCGCGCAGTCACTAGTATCCTAGTATTCACGTCACAGGCGGTGGTGCAGGAGAGGCGCGCAGTCACTAGTATCCTAGTATTCACGTCACAGGCGGTGGTGCAGGAGAGGCGCGCAGTCACTAGTATCCTAGTATTCACGTCACAGGCGGTGGTGCATGAGAGGCGCGCAGTCACTAGTATCCTAGTATTCACGTCACAGGCGGTGGTGCAGGAGAGGCGCGCAGTCACTAGTATCCTAGTATTCACGTCACAGGCGGTGGTGAAGGAGAGGCGCGCAGTCACTAGTATCCTAGTATTCACGTCACAGGCGGTGGTGCAGGAGAGGCGCGCAGTCACTAGTATCCTAGTATTCACGTCACAGGCGGTGGTGCAGGAGAGGCGCGCAGTCATTAGAGTCTAGTATTCACGTCACAGGCGGTGGTGCAGGAGAGGCGCGCAGTCACTAGTATCCTAGTATTCACGTCACAGGCGGTGGTGAAGGAGAGGCGCGCAGTCACTAGTATCCTAGTATTCACGTCACAGGCGGTGGTGCAGGAGAGGCGCGCAGTCACTAGTATCCTAGTATTCACGTCACAGGCGGTGGTGAAGGAGAGGCGCGCAGTCACTAGTAACCTAGTATTCACGTCACAGGCGGTGGTGCAGGAGAGGCGCGCAGTCACTAGTATCCTAGTATTCACGTCACAGGCGGTGTGAAGGAGAGGCGCGCAGTCACTAGTATCCTAGTATTCACGTCACAGGTGGTAGTGCAGGAGAGGCGCGCAGTCACTAGTATCCTAGTATTCACGTCACAGGTGGTAGTGCAGGGAGGCGCGCAGTCACTAGTATCCTAGTATTCACGTCACAGGCGGTGGTGCAGGAGAGGCGCGCAGTCACTAGAGCCTAGTATTCACGTCACAGGCGGTGGTGCAGGAGAGGCGCGCAGTCACTAGTATCCTAGTATTCACGTCACAGGCGGTGGTGCAGGAGAGGCGCGCAGTCATTAGAGCCTAGTATTCACGTCACAGGCGGTGGTGCAGGAGAGGCGCGCAGTCACTAGTATCCTAGTATTCACCTCACAGGCGGGGGTGCAGGAGAGGCGCGCAGTCACTAGTATCCTAGTATTCACCTCACAGGCGGGGTGCAGGAGAGGCGCGCAGTCACTAGAGCCTAGTATTCACGTCACAGGCGGTGGTGCAGGACAGGCGCGCAGTCACTAGAGCCTAGTATTCACGTCACAGGTGGTAGTGCAGGAGAGGCGCGCAGTCACTAGAGCCTAGTATTCACGTCACAGGCGGTGGTGCAGGAGAGGCGCGCAGTCACTAGAGCCTAGTATTCACGTCACAGGCGGTGGTGCAGGAGAGGCGCGCAGTCACTAGAGCCTAGTATTCACGTCACAGGCGGTGGTGCAGGAGAGACGCGCAGTCACTAGTATCCTAGTATTCACGTCACAGGCGGTGGTGCAGGAGAGGCGCGCAGTCACTAGTATCCTAGTATTCACGTCACAGGCGGTGGTGCAGGACAGGCGCGCAGTCACTAGTATCCTAGTATTCACCTCACAGGCGGGGTGCAGGAGAGGCGCGCAGTCACTAGAGCCTAGTATTCACGTCACAGGCGGTGGTGCAGGAGAGGCGCGCAGTCACTAGAGCCTAGTATTCACGTCACAGGCGGTGGTGCAGGACAGGCGCGCAGTCACTAGAGCCTAGTATTCACGTCACAGGCGGTGGTGCAGGAGAGGCGCGCAGTCACTAGTATCCTAGTATTCACGTCAAAGGCGGTGGTGCAGGAGAGGCGCGCAGTCACTAGTATCCTAGTATTCACGTCACAGGCGGTGGTGCAGGAGAGGCCCGCAGTCACTAGAGCCTAGTATTCACGTCACAGGCGGTGGTGCAGGAGAGGCCCGCAGTCACTAGAGCCTAGTATTCACGTCACAGGCGGTGGTGCAGGAGAGGCGCGCAGTCACTAGAGCCTAGTATTCACGTCACAGGCGGTGGTGCAGGAGAGGCGCGCAGTCACTAGAGCCTAGTATTCTGGTCACACACAGGCGGTGGTGCAGGAGAGGCGCGCAGTAACTAGAGCCTAGTATTCACGTCACAGGTGGTAGTGCAGGAGAGGCGCGCAGTCACTAGAGCCTAGTATTCACGTCACAGGCGGTGGTGCAGGAGATGCGCGCAGTCACTAGAGCCTAGTATTCACGTCACAGGCGGTGGTGCAGGAGAGGCGCGCAGTCACTAGAGCCTAGTATTCACGTCACAGGTGGTAGTGCAGGAGAGGCGCGCAGTCACTAGAGCCTAGTATTCACGTCACAGGCGGTGGTGCAGGAGAGGCGCGCAGTCACTAGTATCCTAGTATTCACGTCACAGGCGGTGGTGCAGGAGAGGCGCGCAGTCACTAGTATCCTAGTATTCACGTCACAGGCGGTGGTGCAGGAGAGGCGCGCAGTCACTAGAGCCTGGAATTTTCGCGAACCACGAAATAACGCGAATTTCCAAATAATTTATCACTTTCCCCGGATTTCTACAATAAACCCGATATTCACGAAATAAAAACGAAATTTGGTCATTAAACACATTTTACATGGAGTTCTTATTGCCGGAATACTTATTTATGTATAATTTCCCCTTACGAGACACGTAAATGATCCGAAAACGTGCTGTATTTTTTTTTTGTGTTCCGAGATCCGTATAAACAACTTGTCATTATCAGCTCAGTTGATACAAAAGTAACACAAAAGTGTTTATTAGCAAGGATTTACGGTCAGACATCATTTCATGCTGTTTGCAACAAGATTTGCATGTTTGGATCAATAAAATAACCACGGCAAAATGTAAACAAACACGGCCTACAGCGTGCAGGCCATGTTGAACGACACGGCTGTTGAAAAAAAATACACGTATCACGAGAAGTGACTGTTTAAAAAAAACAAACGCGAACAAATGATAAACATTATAGTAATACAACAAAAATATGTAACATTTTAGCTTGAAAAATTACCTACCTAATTCCTTCGTGCTTTTAAACAACAGTAGGGCGTAGGAATAAACTTCAAAATATACATTTAAAAACTGTTACGATGTTGGTATATTATAAATCTGATAAAAATTGCGTCATGAAACGCAATAACGAAATCGCGTAACTTTCTTTGTAAGACATACCACTCTTGGGTTGCCTGCTTTATTTGAATGTTATTCACTTTTCCTCGGCAAACTTTCTGCGTGTTATAAGTTTATTGCTCACATACAAACGACTGCATTGTCTTGTACAATTCTACTATGTAACATTCATGGTACAAAAACCAACGGAAGCAGCGAGCGTACTAAACTCTCCATAGTAAGTAGTCCACGACAGCCACGTGCTAGTACGAATGCAATGGCAGCCATTGTATGATCCATGTGGCTGCGTATGCTTGCCTGTGCGCTCGCGTGCGTGCGTGTCGAGTGCCAGTATGCTTGCCTATGCGCTCGCTTGCGTGCGTGTAGTGCCAGTATGCTTGCCTGTGCGCTCGCATGCGTGCGTGTAGTGCCAGTATGCTTGCCTGTGCGCTCGCGTGCGTGTGTGCGTATCGAGTGCCAGTATGCTTGCCTGTGCGCTCGCGTGCGTGCGTGTCGAGTGCCAGTATGCTTGCCTGTGCGCTCGCGTGCGTGCGTGCCGAGTGCCAGTGTGCTTGACTGTGCGCTCGCGTGCGTGCGTATCGAGTACCAGTATGCTTGCCTGTGCGCTCGCGTGCGTGCGTATCGAGTGCCAGTATGCTTGCCTGTGCGCTCGCGTGCGTGCGGAGTGCCAGTATGCTTGCCTGTGCGCTCGCGTGCGTGCCGAGTGCCAGTGTGCTTGACTGTGCGCTCGCGTGCGTGCGTGCCGAGTGCCAGTGTGCTTGACTGTGCGCTCGCGTGCGTGCGTGTCGAGTACCAGTATGCTTGCCTGTGCGCTCGCGTGCGTGCGTGCCGAGTGCCAGTGTGCTTGCCTGTGCGCTCGCGTGCGTGCGTGTCGAGTGCCAGTGTGCTTGCCTGTGCGCTCGCGTGCGTGCGTGCCGAGTGCCAGTGTGCTTGCCTGTGCGCTCGCGTGCGTGCGGAGTGCCAGTGTGCTTGCCTGTGCGCTCGCGTGCGTGCGTGCCGAGTGCCAGTGTGCTTGCCTGTGCGCTCGCGTGCGTGCGTGTCGAGTGCCAGTGTGCTTGCCTGTGCACTCGCGTGCGTGCGTGCCGAGTACCAGTATGCTTGCCTGTGCGCTCGCGTGCGTGCGTGCGTATCGAGTGCCAGTATGCTTGCCTGTGCGCTCGCGTGCGTGCGTGTCGAGTGCCAGTATGCTTGACTGTGCGCTCGCGTGCGTGCGTGTCGAGTGCCAGTATGCTTGCCTGTGCGCTCGCGTGCGTGCGTGCCGAGTGCCAGTATGCTTGCCTGTGCACTCGCGTGCGTGCGTGCCGAGTACCAGTATGCTTGCCTGTGCGCTCGCGTGCGTGCGTGCGTATCGAGTACCAGTATGCTTGCCTGTGCGCTCGCGTGCGTGCGTATCGAGTGCCAGTATGCTTGCCTGTGCGCTCGCGTGCGTGCGTGAGTGTCGAGTGCCAGTGTGCTTGCCTGTGCGCTCGCGTGCGTGCGTGAGTGTCGAGTGCCAGTGTGCTTGCCTGTGCGCTCGCGTGCGTGCGTGCGTGTCGAGTGCCAGTGTGCTTGCCTGTGCGCTCGCGTGCGTGCGTGCCGAGTGCCAGTATGCTTGCCTGTGCGCTCGCGTGCGTGCGGAGTGCCAGTATGCTTGCCTGTGCGCTCGCGTGCGTGCGGAGTGCCAGTGTGCTTGCCTGTGCGCTCGCGTGCGTGCGTGTCGAGTGCCAGTGTGCTTGCCTGTGCGCTCGCGTGCGTGCGTGCCGAGTGCCAGTGTGCTTGACTGTGCGCTCGCGTGCGTGCGTGCGGAGTGCCAGTGTGCTTGCCTGTGCGCTCGCGTGCGTGCGTGCCGAGTGCCAGTGTGCTTGCCTGTGCACTCGCGTGCGTGCGTATCGAGTGCCAGTATGCTTGCCTGTGCGCTCGCGTGCGTGCGTGTCGAGTGCCAGTATGCTTGCCTGTGCGCTCGCGTGCGTACGTGTCGAGTGCCAGTATGCTTGCCTGTGCGCTCGCGTGCGTGCGTGTCGAGTGCCAGTATGCTTGCCTGTGCGCTCGCGTGCGTGCAGAGTGCCAGTATGCTTGCCTGTGCGCTCGCGTGCGTGCAGAGTGCCAGTATGCTTGCCTGTGCGCTCGCGTGCGTGCGGAGCGCCAGTATGCTTGCCTGTGCGCTCGCGTGCGTGCGTGTCGAGTGCCAGTCAGGCGTTGACAAATATACATGGCAATCCATGGTTGCCACATCAACCATGCCGTTTCCAAAACAATGATCATACGCGCTAGTGCATCAACTTATGTTCACTTCAAATTTCCTGCGATAGCGAACATTCCACACAGGAAATTGTTGTTGCATTTCAGTTGAAATTACCGGCACCACGTGCTCAAAATGCCACAAATCGTGACTGTTTTTGATCGTGCTCGCAAATTCGAGAGTGACGGATTTTACGTGTTTGACAAAATAAACAAAATTTTAATGTGCAAGTACTGCAATGTTAATATCGAGTGGACTCGTAAAGACAATTGCTTGAAGCATTGCCAAAGCAGTTCAGTACATAAACAAAAAAAGGCAGTTGCTGATTTCCAAGCCAGCACAAGCAAACGACAAATTTCTGTCTGTTGGGGACAGCTTTCAGGCTGCCAAAAAGACGAAAGTCGACAAAGATGTTTTTGTGACATCTCTGACCAAAGCATTTGTGGAAGCCAATATTCCGTTGAAAAAGCTCGGCGAACCATCTTTAAGAAACTTTGTGGAAACTTTTGTTCGAGGTATGTAGACATATTTTTTTGAAAATTCTGTTTTGTTTGCTTTCATTGCTTAGTTCTGTCCCAAATATGCGAGTTATTTAATTTTAAATGGGTTCTGTTGGGAAGGCAAGTAAATTTTCTGAGGTTTCTTAACATTTTCCGCTACTCCTTCCCCTTAGTTTTATAGGTAATAAAAATCCCTTCTAAGTTTAAAAAGAAATATGCATTGTTGTAAAATAATGCACCTTAGGTTTATCTCCTGCATTACGGTACTTAACAAAATTTGGCAGGTTTTTATGTCACTGTTGTATTTTTGTGAACAGGTGGAGGGCAGTTGCCATGCATCAAAACATTGCGAGAGATGTACGTACCTGCAATTACAGAAGCAGCTGAGGAGCAGCGGAAAGAATCAATTGCAGGCCAAGATGTAGCAGAATTGTATGATGTGGTGCTATTTAAAACATTACAAGTTGCAGACAAACAAACCCTTCCAGTGGGCGGAGTTCAGGTGGTGGAAAACTCCTATGCAAGCGAGCTATTCTGGAGGTACTATCCAAGTACGAGATCGAACACGCAAGGCTAACTGCAATTGTATGAGATAGTGCGCGATATATGACAAAGTGTGTCAAGTCTCTGCATGTAGTACTTTCATCTGAAGGCAAGGATGTCCATGTGCAGTGTTGGAGCCGTAAACTGAACCTTATTCAAAATATTTGGCCCCAAACTCTTCATGATTTCGTCACCAAAACAAAAACGGCATTCCTAAACGCTAGAAAACGGAAACACAAATATTTGTGTTTTCTGAAAGGACGGTATCCAAATGAAGAAAAACGTCATGTGCTGTTTCCATCACCAATATTAACAAGATGGAGCTCTTGTTTCGATTCTGTGGAATATGTCAATATACCTTGAGGATTTGGTGGCTTATCTTATATCATTGGACGTCGAGTCAACTGTAGCTTTACAATATCTCTAAAGGTTATCAAAAGAAGAGCTTACCATAATTCAGTGCCAAGCTACATTTCTTGTTGAGCATGGCTGCTCTTTGGTACAACTGACGAAAATAATTCCAAAGTTCACATTATCCCATGCCATGGCTCACACCATCACTGGGAAGCGCTCTGATTTGTTAACAACCTTTGAGCTAGTTAAAGATTTTCAGTTTAGTTGAACAACAATTATGTTATTAAAGTCATTGCCAGCAGTAAGACAGGGTTTGGTTAGAACCCAGTTCCAGTCATGTGCCATGAAGTGTCACACAAAACTCACGAAACTGGTAGCTGAAAATCCTTCCAAAATTGTTTTCAAGAATCTAGGATCTCTCTTCAAGCCACGTGAAGTGATATTGAATGCAGTTTGTCATGACTTGGTTAGGATCTCTCTTCAAGCCACGTGAAGTGATATTGAATGCAGTTTGTCATGACTTGGTTAGGATTCTCTCTTCAAGCCACGTGAAGTGATATTGAATGCAGTTTGTCATGACTTGGTTAGGATCTCTCTTCAAGCCACGTGAAGTGATATTGAATGCAGTTTGTCATGACTTGGTTAGGATCTCTCTTCAAGCCACGTGAAGTGATATTGAATGCAGTTTGTCATGACTTGGTTAGGATCTCTCTTCAAGCCACGTGAAGTGATATTGAATGCAGTTTGTCATGACTTGGTTAACGCAGGAAAGTTGATAGCCTTCGTTTCTAGTATTTCAGAAAAATAATTTTTGGAAGGATATTAAACTTCGAAGCAAATTGTCAGTGATAAAATGAAACGCAGTGAAAATGGCGTAGACATTGTGCAGTTGCTTTTGTCTCTGAAACTTGACCATACAACTGTTGTATGCAATGTGCTCAAAACTGTGTGGATTCCCATTTCAAATGTTTATTCAGACAGAGCATTATCTACCCATTCTGATGTGTTTTCAGACAAACGAAGAAGCCTGAAACCTGAAAATGTTGAAACCATGGTATCATTATACTTCAACAATAAAATATAGTAGTGTTAACAAACCTTCAATTAAAGTCCTTTTTGTGAAGACTTGTTTGTACATAATTTTTATAAAATACTTTGAATCAGGGAAATTTGTTACAAGATTGGAATGTTTTCTCATGAAAATAAGTTCGAAACGAGAAATTAGTTATGAAATGCAAATTTTTAGAGAAATTTTGATGCCATGTTATTTTTGTGGAATATTTTTTATGCATTTTCTTGTTCAAATAATGTTAACTGTTAGATGGGTTAGAAATGTAATTACATGTGTATATTTGTTTAGTTCGTAATTTAAAGTAATGATTATGAACACTATAATTTTATTACAGCAGAATAATACTGTTATTTGTGTGTTCTCTACTTGAAAGTGTGATTTATATGTCGTTTTTTTGTGACGAACTCAGGAAATTTTCATGACGATATGAAGAAAATTTTTAAGACGAGATGTGGTTATTTTATTTACCGAAAAAAATGAGGGGGGGGGGGCTGGCAGTGACACATGCATACACACGCGCGCGCGCGGAAGCAGGTGGAGTAGATAGCGGCCGAGTGCACGCACAATGCGCATATGAGAGAATGCGGCAGTGTTGCGGACGGCAGGCCACACACGGAGAGAGTATTGACCACTGGCTGGCAGGGAATTCCATCCCCCGCCTGCAAAGTCCTACACACTCCGTCCTCGCAACTGGATAGCCGCAACATTCAGATAATAATCCGCGCCCGTAGCTGCCTATCTTCTAATTAACACACCTACTTACACGCTCCCATTCAAGTTGGCAGAGATTCAACACGTGATTGCATGCTTTGTCGTATTCCCAGTTTACATTTGAACATAATGGACATATTTTATTTGCGTGTTCTACTTGCATAATGCTCGAGTTACAATATCCCCCCGACGAACGCGAAACAACGTGACCAGTAGGCATTGAAAAGCAAGGTCACCGTGATGTTGGTCCGACAAAAACAGAGCGCCGACAGAAGTAGATTCTATTTGTAACTTCCCGTCGTGTCGGGCTGGCAAACGGTGCAGAGGTAACAACATTACAAAACTTCTAGTCCAGTCACGGCTTCTTCGCATGTTTCCAAACGAAGTTTTGAAAAATCAAACTAGGAGTAACATGTCAACCTGTTTTTTTTATAACATGTATACCACAAATATATAACTTGTATACCACAAATATATAACTTGTATACCACAAATATATAGCATGTATACCACAAATATATAACTTGTTACCACAAATATATCACTTGTATACCACAAATATATAACTTGTTACCACAAATATATAACTTGTATACCACAAATATATAACTTTGTTATCAACTAGAAAGTATTGTATTCTTGAATAAATCAAACATTATCTTCTATAATTTTTAATATTTATTTTTTATTAAATACGAATTAAAATATGTGAGCACAGATGTGTTGGAAATGGCTAGTAACTAATATTTCATGGTTAAAATATTGTTTAATCTAGTTTTTTGTATGCTGTTTGTAAATTAAACATTCCCTATTGATATATTTCAATTTTTAGATAGCACTGAAGGAAACACATTTCATTGTTACAGTTAAAAATATCAGGATAAATTACCGTGCGTAGGCCCTAGTGACATGTATTTTTTCGTCCGAGGAAGAAACTGGAATAGCCGAAGCGGAGCGTCTCCCTCTCTCTCCCTCCCCCTCTCACACACTCACACTCTCTCTCTCACACACTCACACACTCACTCTCACTCTCTCACTCTCTCACTCTCTCACTCTCTCTCTCGAAGTTTCGCACTGCTAGTAGTATCACGAAAATTATACAAGTTTTAAATGTTAGAATATTTCATACATATCACAGCAAAAATATCGATTTTCGAATTTTTAATTTACAACTTAAACAAGATTTTCTTGTTTGAACACTTATTATAATATATTTTGGCGTGATGGCGAGACGGTTAGAAATCTAAAGTTGGCAGTAGTAGCGACTGACGACATGACATAGCGTGGTGTTGAACGAGGCGTTAATTTTTCTTCTTGTGAAAATTATTTAAAATTACCACATCACACGTTGTGTTTTTTTAACCTTCCTAGGCAAGTTACAATGTTGTGATAAATCTGTATTTCCTCGGCAGTAATAAATATATAGGCTACTGTAAAGTGCGTCTTGAACACTGTGTGAAAGGGCATTTTTGCCTTTACATCACAGTGCTATACGTTTTGGGCACAAACTGTTTTTATGAGGAAATTATTATTTTTTAAGTCACGTCTGATAATTTATCACAGCGTAACTTTCCCTAGATGTTTGAAACACAATTACGTAACGTGATTACGTTTCTGTGATATGGATGTTTGCCACAATCCCAACAAAATTCAAAGCCCAGTCGCATATATTAAAATAAATAATGACTTAACCTAGAAAACAGTTACGTACCAATGCATAGAAATATGAGCGGAATAAAAGATACGGTAGGCCTAGTATCTGTGTGCATGTTCACCGCTGACTTAAGTTTGTGTTGCTACGTATAACAAATAAGCGGCATGAGTTGCGTGCTGTTAATTACTGTGTATTTTCGTTGGACCGCTTGTTCCTTCGTTTTAATTTTTTATCACAACTGGAGTCGTCCTTGTAACGAAATAACCGAACACACATTAATAACAAGAGGTTCAATACCTAAGTTCTTTCTCCCACAGTTGCCACAGGGTTAAACACAGTCGCGGCAAAATATTAATGTGTATTACGTGTATAACAAATATGTTAATTTAAAATAATAACCGTAAGAACTATAGTCAATACAGATATTGTTAAAAAATCATAAATCTGACCTAAATATCGTTATAGGCCTAAATTGTGAAGTCTTACGAAATGTTTTTTGAAATACAACAAAATTCCTTGAACAGCTGTAAACTTTAAAGCATTTTACAGTCAAAACATACAAGTCCCATGGCAGTGTTTATGTTTACATCTAGCGGAAGGATTTGTAATCGGTAATAGAAAGTAGACCTTCAGCAGGGCTTCAGAAAAGTGTGATTTAACCATGACTGGCATATACGTACGCATTTCTTTACAAGTAATACAAATTGGTGCCAAAACCACGTTTCGGTTTACTTTTCAATGCTATTTCTCTTGTATGAATTCGAATATTAACACAAGTAAAGATAAAGAATCGTTCTCTTTATCGCGAGTTTTAAATCGTAAATATTGAATATTATAGGTAGAACTTGGCGTTTTAGGGTTTTCCAAAAGCCAAGTAACACACTTGTCAGGCAGAAAATGTCGGGGTATTGTGAACACTGAATAAAGTATAGCTGATATGAAGTTCCGTTGAGCTCCGACTTGGTGAAGGATTCGTCGGGCTACTGTTTAGTCGAGCTTGAGAACTGAAACAGGCACATCAATGGCGGACTCACTTTCCCGATCGTCAGCAGTTTCGCTGTAGGCGCAGGAATTAAGTGATAGGGTCCACGACAAAAAGTACATTTCTTCCAGCCTGGCTGAAAAATTGCTCAATCACCTGTGAATAGCCTTTCCTGTCTCTCAACTCGCTACCGTTCCTACAAGCCTACACACGCGCACGCGATTTAATAACATACATTTAGACTATTCCAAAGCTTCTAAAGGTTTGAAAACCTAGAAAATAATTAGCCTCTCACGTACTTCCTAAATTAATGGCACACACTGGGAAAGTTTGCCTACACAACCCCCTTAGTGGAGTGGAGAGATTTAGGCCGCTCTTATCGGTGCTGGATAAAAAAAAAAATTAATTATTTAATTTTTGTACCAAACATTGTTCAACTCGTACGCATTATATGCGATGACGTCTTCCTCCAATACAAAATAATTACAATTTATATTTTTTGAATAATTTTATGTCAAATTCAAATTTTTTCTGTATTGATACCGACATAATAACAAATACTAACTATTTGCACAAATTGAAAAATGTACAAAGCAGACTAATGCAGTAGGCTACCACGTGATACGTCATCAGCAGCAAATAACAAGCCACATAGGATGAAAAAAATATTAGGCGTGGCTGTGTTGGGGACACGGCCGTTTGTTGGTCATATGGGGTTTTATGATCCGTATATGATTCCTGTATTTCAACTTGGTTTTTGACGAGTGCAAGCCAAAATTGTATTAATTTTTCTTTATATTTTACATTAAACTCATACAATTTCATCATAACCACGCCACACAAATGTTTTTATACACGCAGTCGATTGATATTGACGACAGCAATCGATTGATATTGACGATAGCTGTCGATTGGAACCTAAACGAGCATCGTAGCTTCTCCTAGTCAAAAGTTATACTACGCGGGAATTATGAGACGCGGTGAAACGAACCGTGGTGTAGTGGTTAGACTTTTTTATTTATTTCATTAACCCTACTTAACAATATAGCCATCCAGGGTGTTCAATTCTACCGCCATAACTACTACAATATATAGGCTGTTCACGGTATAATGAACACTTTTGAAACCCTGCTTAAGATTTACTTGTGTGCACGTTGTGTATTCTTCCGCCTTATGTAAAATTAACATTGCCATGGGCCTCATCACTTTCTTCGTGTTGGTCAAGTGAAACTGTGAAATTAATAGAAAAGTAAACATTTTATAAATTGGCTAGTTTTTTCACACTGGTACATAAAAAAAACCACAAAGCGCAATAAATAATTTCAATTATCACAAATGGTTACCTAACACTCTTTATTAAACGTTAAGATATGGAACTACTTCCCATCTATTATTACCAACTTTACCGGGTGCATGCCATTCAGTGCGCTCCTTACAATATATGCAGGTAAGAGCAGTGACTTTTTTCTAAGGTTGATTTCAAAAGTGCTCACTTTATCGTGAACAAACTTAAACAAACTGTCATTTAGTTATATTTAATCTTTTTTTTTTGTGGTTAGACTACTCCCCTCCCACCCAACCGAACCGGCTTCAATTCCCGTTGTAGTCGCCCCCAGGTTTTCACATTTGGAAATAGTGCCGGACGATGCCGCTGGCCGGCGGGTTTTCTCGCTGATCTCCCGTTTTCCCCGCCCTTGCATTCTGGCGCTGCTCCACGCTCACTTCACTTCACCCTCATCCGCTCTCGAGACATCGATGTTAAGGGCCGTCCACATCTACTCACTACCTCCCTCCTAATCTGTCGCAACACACTCTTCCTTTACGAGCCCACAGACTATGGACTATTCAAAGCTAAGTGGCTGACATCTATCGGCGGATTTCGAAACCCGCCGAACTAGAGACAGACAATTCGACTTAACGTGTAGCTAATGAGACAGACGCTAAATAAAACGTATTTCTTCAATATTCAACACTCAATATAGGTATTTACTTCATTGCCATACACTGTAGTAAGTATTACACATGTTACCGCAACAACCTATGAACAAGAGCCGTTTAAGCATAAGGCTTGTCTGTGTACAAAGGCGTAGAACTTACCATAGAAGACCTAACTATATCCTAGACGTAACTCCGTTACCATGGAACCGCAACAACCTATGAACAAGAGCCATTTAAGCATAAGGCTTGTCTGTGTACAAAGGCGTAGAACTTACCATAGAAGACCTAACTTTATCCTAGACGTAACTCCGTTACCATGGAACCGCAACAACCTATGAACAAGAGCCGTTTAAGCATAAGGCTTGTCTGTGTACAAAGGCGTAGAACTTACCATAGAAGACCTAACTTTATCCTAGACGTAACTCCGTTACCATGGAACCGCAACAACCTATGAACAAGAGCCGTTTAAGCATAAGGCTTGTCTGTGTACAAAGGCGTAGAACTTACCATAGAAGACCTAACTATATCCTAGACGTAACTCCGTTACCATGGAACCGCAACAACCTATGAACAAGAGCCGTTTAAGCATAAGGCTTGTCTGTGTACAAAGGCGTAGAACTTACCATAGAAGACCTAACTTTATCCTAGACGTAACTCCGTTACCATGGAACCGCAACAACCTATGAACAAGAGCCGTTTAAGCATAAGGCTTGTCTGTGTACAAAGCTGTAGAACTTACCATAGAAGACCTAACTTTATCCTAGACGTAACTCCGTTACCATGGAATTAAAAAAATTATTATTTATAAAGCTTTTGTGGAACTTAAAAATTTCTTTAAAAATTTATTTTGTGTATCCCGATTACTGTATGGAGCTTCCGTACAAATTATTTGATAAGCTATGTCAGCACAATATGTAATAAGTAGACATTAATACACACAAATTGCAGTATGTAAGATGGAATAAATGCACACATTTTCACGAAATTACTTGAGTGTAGTTATAGACATTCTGAACGATCATTAGGCAGTTACATTTTAGTGTTACAATATGAAAATTATAACTATTCCAATAAGCTGTGATAATATATTGGGAAAATAGTAACTATTTTGTGTTTCAATTTAAGTGTAATTATTATTGGGAACTTTATGATTCAATCAAAAATTCTTTGTTTACAAACACACAAAACAAACACCTGTTATAAACAAAGATTTTATATCAAAGAATAAAAAACCAGTACTGATTTGGCTTGTAAAATCATATTTAGTCGTGATTAATTCAGCTGATGTTTGGGAGATATTTTGAAGAAAGCGGTATTATCACGCATGTGGTTCGTCGGCATACAGGAGGCCAAGATTGCTTCGTGACCATTCTAATCAATTTTATGTAGCGTGTCATTAAATTACTTTAGTAAACATATTGATCATCTCAATGACAGTCACTTTACGTGACAGACTCTTCAGCTAGTACCACAAACACAAACATACGCAATATGGACTTTCGCAGCAGTTTTTGTCGTAAATTAACTAGTTATTACTCGGTTAAGCTTTGTTTGTACGAGGACTATATTTGAAGGGCCACTTAGATAACGGAGCTGGCTTACATGATGTGAGTGATGGCGGATGATGATTGCAAGCCATCATCATGCAAGCCTCGTCGCCATTCGAGCGGCATGTCATAGCGACGAGAGAAAGTCAACAACATAATTATTATTGTATTGATATAATTATAGCAGGTGTAGCCGAGGGGGTGTGAGGCGATGAAGGCCACAGCTATAGGCAGTGGTGTAATGACAAGGGAAGGTGGTAGGGCAATCACCTTTCTTATATTATGGCAAGAAATGGAAGTGACAGGGAAACATGAATTAAGAACGGGAGGGAGATAGGGGGGGGGGGGAGTGCCGCAAACCATGACGAAAAGACTGAATCATCTAAGAGCTGCCAGGAGTCAGGAAATAATTACCTGCTTAACCATCGTACACGCGTCAAGACCGCCGTAGTTACAGCTCGCGGCTCGTCTCTTACAAGCCCTGGGTTAAGGTGTTCGGCGAGTGACGTTAGTTATTGCAGGGTTAATTCTTTATGTTTACATCCACTTCAATGTAGAAAGTAGTCCCGGGGTGAGTCATGTTAGTATTGTGCGTGACAGAAACGAGCGACCATGGCGGTGGGGTAGGTGGGATTGGCGACTTCCTGGGAAACCCGGTCTAAGGCCGGAATTCATAGTCGGAGGATTGTTTGGCAAAGAAACTATACTTCATGAAGTAGTGATTCTTCTTCAAGCACTACTCATCTCACGAATTAATTCATAAATCATGACTTGACGAAGTAATTATTGTATAAGCACTACTTATTTGGGCCAAGTTGTGCATGCTGATGAATGGAAATAATTATCTGTATAATACCAATACCAACATAACATAGATAAATTTGTCACCCAGATGATATGAATTTGTACGTTAGTTTGTTATTATTTTATTTTTCACTGCTGTTTTAAACAATTTTAATTAGTTTTATCGCATATTTTTAATTAAAATAATCGTATGTGCAATAAAAACGTGTTTGTTTAATGTGTTATGTAATAATTTTTACGGAAGTTTGTTAGCCAGGCTATTAAAAAAAAAACTTGATTGAAGTGCATACTCAACGATTGTAGCCGTGTCCGAAACTGCTACGAGGCCATGATTTAGGTTACTAAATCGACCACGTGACCAATTTTAGAGCCTAAATATTTGGGGTTTTAGGGTTGAAATTTACTGACGTGAAGTAGCACACTAAATCCCCAAATAGGTCCGTTAAAATCGTCTGCTGTTGATTATTTACGTTTTATTTCCCGCGTTGTGGCAGAAACATTGGTATTACTGTACTTGAAACGTTGTACAAACCATGCACGTGAAAAATGGAGAATCGGGGATCTCCATCAAGTCATTTTAAAATAAAAGTTTGTATGTTGTATTAAAAAGAAAGAAGAAAAAAAAAGCGAACGGTTATTTGAAGGGGAATGTTAATTGCAGGGAGCGAAGAAATAACAAGAAGATTGATAAGAAATACGATCAGTTATTTACAAGACGTGAAAAATGCTTGCGAGTACGTTATTTATTTATAGTGTGACAAACAAAATAACGTCGAAATTCCACAAGCCTATAGTTTCCGACTTTGTCACATGTAGCGCTGTTACAAGCCGTTCGAAACCATCCACCCTAAATTCCTAAAACCCAATTCTCCAAATTTGCCATTTCGGACACTTAATTTAAAACCTACGATAACTTGTAATAATATAATTCTGGACATTTCCGTCGAGCGCCAATAATGCGCCATTCGGCGAACGACATTGTCGATCGTAAAAGTGCTTCCTTACATCTCATGCTACCGTCCAGTCGACATAACCTGTGTTTCAGCCGTCCAGTCGACATGACCTGTGTTTCAGCCGTCCAGTCGACATGACCTGTGTTTCAGCCGTCCAGTCGACATGACCTGTGTTTCAGCCGTCCAGTCGACATGACCTGGGTTTCAGCCGTCCAGTCGACATGACCTGGGTTTCAGCCGTCCAGTCGACATGACCTGGGTTTCAGCCGTCCAGTCGACATGACCTGGGTTTCAGCCGTCCAGTCGACATGACCTGTGTTTCAGCCGTCCAGTCGACATGACCTGTGTTTCAGCCGTCCAGTCGACATAACCTGTGTTTCAGCCGTCCAGTCGACATGACCTGTGTTTCAGCCGTCCAGTCGACATAACCTGTGTTTCAGCCGTCCAGTCGACATAACCTGTGTTTCAGCCTTCCAGTCGACATAACCTGTGTTTCAAACCTCGTATTGCAAACACAGGGCTGTGAGAATATTGGAATTTTCGAATACCCTTTCGAATAATGGCAGAAAATAGTACTCCAGTGCCCGTGAACTGTACTCATTTTTATCACGTTTACTCGAGTACCTTGTTGGTGTTGTAAAAATTTTTATCGGTAGTTAATTATTTCTGTATGTGCTCTCATTAGGCGTGATTGGTTTCAGGTACCGTTTTAGTAGTTTTCTTGAGTGAAGTGTAATATTATCGGCATATGTTTTACCACAAAGGCTCGTTCCGCCATTTTCTAACCCAACTGCCGTGCCGTTCCCCACGAAGCTACATACTCGAAGTATTTAAGTTTTTTTTTCTTCAAGGTTTTAAGTTTGTTGGTTTCAGGGCATGGGCAAAATGTTGATATTAATGAACGATTATGCAACTAAATTATTTCATATCAGTGATGGACGAACATCATTGTAGTGAAGTGTTCGTGCAAGAATTTCCATATAAAAACACGTGTTCGAGATGTTGCGAATTACAAACGGTAAGTTAACGTGTTTTGTAAATTATGTAATTAAAAAAGATTACTATAATGTTTGAAATGCAAATGCTCTAAAAAGGCAGCACTATCAACTACTTTCTCTTGTATAAATAATACTTGTTTACTACGCATGTGTTGTACAGCCAACGAGAGGTTAACTTCTGTAGAAGTGTGTTTATTGCTGGATCACTGTGAAATTCAAAATGACACACTCGTGAACAGCAAAACAAGCCGTCTCATGAAAGACGATAAGTCCCCCACCCACCAGCACATTTCTCCCGAAATATAAAATAAAAGAGTCCCCCAGCAACAAAAAGAATAGACTGTACATCCAACATAACCTCTTTCAGTACTCGTTCGGCAAACACGTTCGATCAGAACCTAACTGTTTTGGCACGTTCTGTTTGTGTTCATGTTATACAAATGATACAGTGGTACAGGTTTGTGTACTAAAATGTTAACTTAATATTCGTTAGGTATTGGCCTGCATCAGTGTTTGTGAATAGGTATTGGCCTGCATCAGTGTTTGTGAATAGGTATTGGCCTGCATCAGTGTTTGTGAATAGGTATTGGCCTGCATCAGTGTTTGTGAATAGGTATTGGCCTGCATCAGTGTTTGTGAATAGGTATTGGCCTGCATCAGTGTTTGTGAATAGGTATTGGCCTGCATCAGTGTTTGTGAATAGGTATTGGCCTGCATCAGTGTTTGTGAATAGGTATTGGCCTGCATCAGTGTTAATGAATATTTCACCATAATTGTTCATGTCGGTTTTCGTGATTAGTATTAATTTGCAATTGTCTTTATTTAAAAACGAAAGACTGTTTCTTTTTTCTGAATCTGAATGTGCGAAATTTTTATGTAAACACGTTTGGTTATTTTCTTGTTATACCCCAGCCCCTAAAATAAGAAACAAATAAGAAACATTCAAAATGATATGATGCTCATACTTATGCGCCGTAAGGTACTTCATATATACAAATTTGTTAAAAATCGCCCTAGTAACCAAAACCCATTGCATACAAAGGTTAAGAAAAGAGGATGTGTTTTCACATCAAAGTGCAGGATTTTAATTTTCCCATGTAATTATCTAAAGTATATTCCTTTTCCCTCAAATATTTTAAGGAAACATTATTTGTAACAAAAATATTTTGTGAATAACCTAGTTCTATTATAAATATTCAGTGCTTAAGTTTCCAACGAAGCAGACTTGATGAAGCACTACTTATATGTATATCTTTGACTATGAATACTTGAGAAATAAGTCAAACTTATTTTGTTACTGTGACTACACGATAAGAAGTGCTTCATGAAGCAGTGCTTTGTAAAGCATTACTTACAGCTATCAAAATAAGCAATACTTGTATCTGACACTATGAATTGAAAACCATACTCAAGCACTAGTATAATAAGTATTTCTTGTTTCAAGAATTGCTCAGATGCTCACTATGAATTGCAACCTAAGTAGCAGCAGTGGTTTACCTGTCGCCAGACAGTAGTAAAGCCGTACATGCAAACATTGGTCCAGTGTTCTGACGTCTCCCAGGTTTTGTTGAAACGTGAGATCTGTCAGTGATCCATCTGAATGTTAGCAAAACGTGCTTGCATAATTGTGGATACATTTTCTTTGGAAAATGTAACCATTTTTATGGGTTAATTTATCATTCCTGCCATGGCTTCAAGTAAAAAGATGGAAAGTGATTTACAGTGACGGACGAAAAATCGTAAGTAGGTACTGTAATAGAGAAGTGTGATGACGAAACAAAACAGCGGGTTCTGTCATTACCAGTAAATCGAACAACACGTGTGTTGGTGTAACCACCATAAAACAGATCCCAAAATAAAATATAATTAGAATTGAAACTGACCCCAACAGATTATTATCTGTGGTCACTGTGGCTGATCGATTAGCCCGCTCGCCTCCCACCAAGGCAATCCGGGTTCTATCCACGGCCGGGTCACCGGATTTTCGCAAGTGGGAATCGTGCCGGGATCTCCCGCCCCTTCCATTCCGGCGCCGCTCCATATTCACTTCCATTACCCTCATCGGCTCTCAAGACCTCGCTTTTTAAGAGTCGCCCAAATCTCTTCCCTTCACCCTTCTCAGATTACCTATACCTGGAAAAAACTACTCCAATCTAAAAAGACACACTTCTTTGAAACTGGATGATTTCGATAATTGTGTTACTAGAAACACTATCCATGATTTCTATGTGCGCAAGAAGAATGTTCCAACTATTCCAAAACTGTTGCCAAACGTGAAAAAAAATGAGATAGATTTTCTATGGGGGGGGGGGGAAGAACACTTCGCCGTTTAATATGAAGCATGGGATTTAAGTGGAGAAAGTGCAGGTCAAAGACGAAATCACTCGTTGAAAAAGTCAACATCGTGACATGGCGTTATGACTTCATACATAAGATAAGGCACTACCGTGAAGATGACAGACAGATAGTCTACCTAGAAGAAAGTTGGGTTGACAGCAATTTGACGTTTTCCAGGTGTTGGCAGCACAACAAATACAATAGCAGAATACTAATATTGTTGCACGCAGGTAGTCGGGATGGATTCCTTCCTACTGCATCTGTATAGCGCTGGAACTGTCATTAGAGACTACCATGGCCAGATGGACCATGTCGACTTCCAGAAATGGATTGATGAGAAAATACTACCTAACCTCCCACCTTACCCCGTTGTTGTAATGGATAATGCGCCATACCATACCGTGGAGCTCAATAAACCTCCCCCAAAATATTCCGTAAAGACGACATGTTATTGTGGCCTAAAAACAATGGGGTAGAGTGCAATGAGAGCATGCGCAAAGTTGATCTGTACACGCTCATAGAGATCAATAAGCCGAAGGAAAAAAACCATCTAGAATATATCAGAAACTGTCTCGTTTCGGACACACAGTAGTCAGACTTCCGCCATATATGTGTGATTTTAAATGCAATCTAACTAGAATGGAGTAAAATCAAGAGGCTAGTTAGGGACACTTGCGAGAATGAAGGAAATTGCAGAAACGTCAATCTCATCAGTTACAAAAGAAGTCTGGGCAAGATATTGTAGCTATGATCAGAACGTCGCGCACAGTACAGCTCCACTGCTCCACCTTCGGCCCAGACACAATGCCTCCTCCTCAGATCGTCCCGCATACCTTCCAGGGCCGCTCGTTTCTGTCGCGCACAGTACAGCTCCACTGCTCCGCCCTCGGCCCAGGCACAATGCCTCCTCCTCAGCTCGGCTCGTCCCACATACCTTCCAAGGCCGCTCGTTTCTGTCGCGCACAGTACAGCTCCACTGCTCCACCTTCGGCCCAGACACAATGCCTCCTCCTCAGCTCGTCCCACATACCTTCCAGGGCCGCTCGTTTCTGTCGCGCACAGTACAGCTCCACTGCTCCACCTTCGGCCCACATACAATGCCTCCTCCTCAGCTCGGCTCGGCCCACATACCTTCCAGGGCCGCTCGTTTCTGTCGCGCACAGTACAGCTCCACTGCTCCACCTTCGGCCCAGACACAATGCCTCCTCCTCAGCTCGTCCCGCATACCTTCCAAGGCCGCTCGTTTCTGTCGCGCACAGTACAGCTCCACTGCTCCACCTTCGGCCCAGACACAATGCCTCCTCCTCAGCTCGTCCCGCATACCTTCCAGGGCCGCTCGTTTCTGTCGCGCACAGTACAGCTCCACTGCTCCACCTTCGGCCCAGACACAATGCCTCCTCCTCAGCTCGTCCCGCATACCTTCCAAGGCCGCTCGTTTCTGTCGCGCACAGTACAGCTCCACTGCTCCACCTTCGGCCCAGATACAATGCCTCCTCCTCAGCTTGGCCCACATACCTTCCAGGGCCGCTCGTTTCTGTCGCGCACAGTACAGCTCTACTGCTCCACCTTACTTAACATATCTGCACATTATTCCTTGGCGTTTCTGCGATACTTCCCATTGCGCGTGCTCTATCGGTTAATTCCTACTTGCACGCACTTTAAGATGCCCCTAAATAAATACATGTCTCCAGTTTAAAAATGATGTGTGTTTCCAATTTCAGTGTCCAATCACGTGTTACGAACTGTCACTATGCCGCAAATTACTCACCTCAGTACGTAATCATTTAGCGAAAACCGCATTTCGTAATCTTCAAACCGCTGAGGAAATTTTATGGGTGTCCGCATTTGTTGAGCCAACCTGTATATTATTGCCTATTACAACGGATCAATTGTGTTGATATGCCATAATAAATATTGTAATAGGTCCAACATACAAGGTGGCCGATGAGACTCCATCGCCCTAAAATTGAAATAACAATCACAGACATTATAAAAACTCTTTAATAAAACTTAATAAAGCTGAATGTTTTTATTTCTTGTCCAATTACATTTTCAACCGGAACCAAAAATTTTAGGCTAACTTGATGAAACAGTGCTCCTCAACGTAATTTTAATAGTTTTGTTTTTAGAAATATGTTCTTCTTTCGTTTTAACTTTTTATTTCTTAACTCACGCATAAAACAATACATAAGGATAAATACAGACACGAGTGAAATGAAAATGTATAACTTTGTGAATGTAAATGTACGATTCTGATGTTTAATTTAGCATATACAGAACTAGAGGTGGATTGTGATTGGGTAAGTTTGGATTGTTCCATGAGGAAGATAGAAGCTCGACAACTTGCAGCTGCAGTATGCGACGGCAATCATCGTGGCTACAGTTATGCGTGATTGTAACAGGCAGCAATGTATACAAATAGTATTGGTGAGGGTGTGGAAGTGTAGCAGGGCCTTAATCTGGAGTGGAGTGTGACCACAGACTGCCGGCGTGTGTGTAGAGAGGAAGGCTGTGTGTGTCGGACAGCTGTGAACGTGCTATGGCCAACTCCACAGTCGCAGATAACACAATGCGAGTGGAGACACAGGCGCTTACTGGACTAATCAACACCACGCATACAACACTCCAGGCGAGGTATAGTTCATTCGCGGCTGATTCTCTCTTTTTGAACCAAGCTTTTGAAAGATCACACCACGTATCACCTTTAGCGTTTGTTTCCTAATCCCTCAAATTATAGTATTTAATTTATAATTAATATTAATAAAAGATAAGATAAGTGTGTTGACAATGCCTAGTAAGAAATAGCTCTCATCTAAAATATTACACCGAGTGCGCGAGAATGCTGTGCTTGTGTCATCAGTTAGCTTTTCTTGGCTTGCTATTTACATATATGTACGAAATTCCCTTGAGGGAAGAATTGATCACTAACAGAGAATTCAGGAGTTCTGAGCGCATTTTTGTTACACTACTGATATGCTTCCACAGCTTCCCTGGAAATTCTTATTCGTCCCTACGTCAACCCGAAATCATCATAAATACGAGAAAACAGGGACACGTCCCTACAGTTGGCAACACTGGCCCTCTGCGGGCGTACTGGAACAGGTACCTCGTGACAAGGCTGTACTGGAACAGGTACCTCGTGACAAGGCTGTACTGGAACAGGTACCTCGTGACAAGGCTGTACTGGAACAGGTACCTCGTGACAAGGCTGTACTGGAACAGGTACCTCGTGACAAGGCTGTACTGGAACAGGTACCTCGTGACAAGGCTGTACTGGAACAGGTACCTCGTGACAAGGCTGTACTGGAACAGGTACCTCGTGACAAGGCTGTACTGGAACAGGTACCTCGTGACAAGGCTGTAATGGAACAGGTACCTCGTGACAAGGCTGTAATGGAACAGGTACCTCGTGACAAGGCTGTACTGGAACAGGTACCTCGTGACAAGGCTGTAATGGAACAGGTACCTCGTGACAAGGCTGTTGGGTACTGGAAAACCGGTACCTCGTGACAAGCTGTAATGGAACAGGTACCTCGTGACAAGGCTGTAATGGAACAGGTACCTCGTGACAAGGCTGTACTGGAACAGGTACCTCGTGACAAGGCTGTAATGGAACAGGTACCTCGTGACAAGGCTGTACTGGAACAGGTACCTCGTGACAAGGCTGTAATGGAACAGGTACCTCGTGACAAGGCTGTACTGGAACAGGTACCTCGTGACAAGGCTGTACTGGAACAGGTACCTCGTGACAAGGCTGTAATGGAACAGGTACCTCGTGACAAGGCTGTACTGGAACAGGTACCTCGTGACAAGGCTGTAATGGAACAGGTACCTCGTGACAAGGCTGTACTGGAACAGGTACCTCGTGACAAGGCTGTACTGGAACAGGTACCTCGTGACAAGGCTGTACTGGAACAGGTACCTCGTGACAAGGCTGTAATGGAACAGGTACCTCGTGACAAGGCTGTACTGGAACAGGTACCTCGTGACAAGGCTGTACTGGAACAGGTACCTCGTGACAAGGCTGTAATGGAACAGGTACCTCGTGACAAGGCTGTACTGGAACAGGTACCTCGTGACAAGGCTGTACTGGAACAGGTACCTCGTGACAAGGCTGTAATGGAACAGGTACCTCGTGACAAGGCTGTACTGGAACAGGTACCTCGTGACAAGGCTGTACTGGAACAGGTACCTCGTGACAAGGCTGTAATGGAACAGGTACCTCGTGACAAGGCTGTACTGGAACAGGTACCTCGTGACAAGGCTGTAATGGAACAGGTACCTCGTGACAAGGCTGTAATGGAACAGGTACCTCGTGACAAGGCTGTACTGGAACAGGTACCTCGTGACAAGGCTGTACTGGAACAGGTACCTCGTGACAAGGCTGTAATGGAACAGGTACCTCGTGACAAGGCTGTACTGGAACAGGTACCTCGTGACAAGGCTGTAATGGAACAGGTACCTCGTGACACCCGGGGAGTGAAATGCCACCACTATCTGGTTCTGACCCCGCACATTGCACACTATAACCAGGGCTGTCCAGAGTACCTGCATTCCTCGCCACCACTCTCTGCACGTTACATCTCCCTCCTGGGGCCCGTTTCACAAGACTACACGCTACAAGAGAGAAGACTTGTAAAACCTGAGTAGTAATTAATTTGTATTTCACAAACCTACAGGCATTTACAGTTTTATACAAGTCAATTTTTACAAGATACAAATTAATTTTTGAATAGTTACAAGAATTTCGGATTCACGAATCTACAAACCTGCCCTGGACACTTGTAAAAAATATCATTTTCGTATAAGAATAGACAGACGGGTAGAAATTTCTACAAGTGATGGCGTGCTTGGCGTGTAATCCTTAGTACTATATAAATGCGAAAGTGTGTTTGTTTGTCCTTCTTTCGCGTCAAAACGAGGCAACGGATAGACGTGATTTTTGTACAGATATAGATGAAGGTCCAGAGAGAACGACACGGGCTTCTTTTTAGCACAGGAAAATTCTTATTGTAAATAGGAACTGGATTAAACATTTCTCAAGATTGATTACTGCATAAAAAAGTATTAATACAAAAAAATGTAATTTCTCTTTCCTTTTGTGTCTATGGGCTGTAAACATTTCCTTCCAGAAAGCCGTAATGGCCCAGTGGCTAGAGTTATTCCAAGTGGGGCCGCAGAAGCCCAGTGGCTAGAGAGGGCCACAGTAGCTCAATAGGTAGAGAACCCAATAGTGGGGCCACAGTAGCTCAGTGGCTACAGAACCCAATAGTGGAATCACAGTAGCTCAGTAGGTAGAGAACCCAATAGTGGGGCCACAGTAGCTCAGTAGGTAGAGAACCCAATAGTGGAACCACAGTAGCTCAGTGGGTAGAGAACCCAATAGTGGGGCCACAGTAGCTCAGTGGCTACAGAACCCAATAGTGGGGCCACAGTAGCTCAGTAGGTAGAGAACCCAATAGTGGAACCACAGTAGCTCAGTGGGTAGATAACCCAATAGTTGGGCCACAGTAGCTCAATAGGTAGAGAACCCAATAGTGGAATCACAGTAGCTCAGTAGGTAGAGAACAAAATAGTGGGGCCACAGTAGCTCAGTAGGTAGAGAACCCAATAGTGGAACCACAGTAGCTCAGTGGGTAGAGAACCCAATAGTGGGGCCACAGTAGCTCAGTGGGTAGAGAACCCAATACTGGAATCACAGTAGCTCAGTGGGTAGAGAACCCAATAGTGGAATCACAGTAGCTCAGTGGGTAGAGAACCCAATAGTGGGGCCACAGTAGCTCAGTGGGTAGAGAACCAAATAGTGGGGCCGCAGTAGCTCAGTGGCTACAGAACCCAATAGTGGAATCACAGTAGCTCAGTAGGTAGAGAACCCAATAGTGGGGCCACAGTAGCTCAGTAGGTAGAGAACCCAATAGTGGAACCACAGTAGCTCAGTGGGTAGAGAACCCAATAGTGGGGCCACAGTAGCTCAGTGGCTACAGAACCCAATAGTGGGGCCACAGTAGCTCAGTGGCTACAGAACCCAATAGTGGAATCACAGTAGCTCAGTAGGTAGAGAACCCAATAGTGGGGCCACAGTAGCTCAGTAGGTAGAGAACCCAATAGTGGAATCACAGTAGCTCAGTAGGTAGAGAACCCAATAGTGGAACCACAGTAGCTCAGTAGGTAGAGAACCCAATAGTGGGGCCACAGTAGCTCAGTGGCTACAGAACCCAATAGTGGAACCACAGTAGCTCAGTGGGTAGAGAACCCAATAGTGGAACCACAGTAGCTCAGTGGGTAGAGAACCCAATAGTGGGGCCGCAGTAGCTCAGTATCTACAGAACCCAATAGTGGGGCCACAGTAGCTCAGTGGGTAGAGAACCCAATAGTGGTTTAGTGTCGCAAAACTTATTTATTTATTCCTATAAACATGCGCGCGAAGCCGCGAGTAAAAGATAGTTCAATATAAATCAAATTTCTCATAGGTATTGTGAATCATAAACAGAAATGTTTAGTACCGATTCAGAAGAATATTAAACAATCATATAATGAACTTGGGGTATATGACATATAATGGCTTCACTAACAGGTGATAATCCCCGGATACAATAATATAATTTTTTTCCAGTTTATGTTATTGGTAAATCCATTTCATTATCGACAGATTGATGAGAAAAACGAACCTTTTACATAAATGTGTCACTCATATTAGCTGAAACGATTTTAGTTATTTCTCTTGGTACATGTAACAAAAGACTAATATGTTGTAGTCGAATAGTATTATTTCAATTCTTAAAATGTATTTATTTGTAGGTTGCATCTCTTTCCAGAAATATAAGGCCAAAAGCCATCGCACTGTCTGGAATATTCTCCCATTTCTATAATTTATCGGGTGTCGTTAACTTATCTGACATGTTTGTTGGTGATGCTGATTGACACAGTCTGAAATTGCGAAGAAAGAAAGAAGTGGAGAGATTTGTGTGGCTCCTTACATCGAGGTCTGGAGAGCCGATGAGGGTAAAGCGAGGTGGGCATGGAGCAGCGCCGAAATGAAAGGGAGGGGGAAACGGGAGATCCCCGAGAAAACCCGCCGACCAGAGGCATCGTCCAGCACGATTCCAACGTGCGAAAATCCGGGAGCGACACCAACCGCCGGGAATCGAATCCAATTCACCCAGGTGGGAGGCGAGTAGTCTAACCACTACACTAAGAGAGAGAGAGGGGAACGGCAACTCCGCGAACACCGCACCGGCGTCCTGCTGGTCGTGTATCACGGAGCAGCTCCCGCGGAGATGACATCACCTCCGTCTCACAGCACGACCGCACTTTACACCACAGTCGCCGACCGCTGGAGTTCGCACTACAACTGGCTAATACCCGGTTACACCATCGTGGTTCGAAACTCGATCCGAGATCGCATCTAAGATCGACACAGAAAACTGTTGCACCATTCGAGTTCAGACCTGGACTAGAGATCGAGATTAAGTTCTTTTCGAACCGCCGAAATTGGCCGTTCGAAATCTCGATCCGAGATCAGCAGTCATCGTCGATAAATGTAGTTTGAAAATACGCCAACATATAGAACTACGTTCAATTGATTTCTTGGAAAATTAATCCAAAATTATACGTACTTGAATATTATTCAGTAAAATTCGTACAACAATCATTCACTTAAAACAGATAAAACATCGCAGATCTAAATATATCTATAGTGGTGAATAAGCCTATTTTCATGAAGAAATATATAACGAACCAATAGCAAGATTTGTCTCATACTTAATCTCGATCTCTCACTTTGGAACGAATATCGACGAATAGGAGATCCAGAATCATTCAATTTCGTTGATGCAACACTTTTACATTGGAACCAAAATCAAACTGGATCCTGGTTCGGAACTAGGATCATTCGATCTAGAACGGGGAAGATGATGGTGTAACCGGGCATTAGCCCGCAACCAATCCCGCTCAAGCCACACGCTTAGCACTCACTCACTCACTCATTCTGACAAGGAACGCTCCAATTAAATATTTACTTTAAATTGAATGACAATGGTGAGTTCATGTTCTTATGACTGGATCGTGTACATTGCCCACCATCATAAACACACACAGAACTCAGCAAGACAACAACGAAAAGAAAATGAGTTCTCTGTGTGTGCGCGAGTTTTATTTATAGTCACGTGATTGGCAATGGACATAGTCCAATCACACCATCATAATATCTTCAAGTTATGTTCGTAGTCTACAAGTGACTACTAAGTCCCACTGAAGGTTATGTTCGTAGTCTACAAGTGACTACTAAGTCCCACTGAAGGTTATGTTCGTAGTCTACAAGTGACTACTAAGTCCCACTGAAGGTCATGTTCGTAGTCTACAAGTGACTACTAAGTCCCACTGAAGGTTATGTTCGTAGTCTACAAGTGACTACTAAGTCCCACTGAAGGTTATGTTCGTAGTCTACAAGTGACTACTAAGTCCCACTGAAGGTCATGTTCGTAGTCTACAAGTGACTACTAAGTCCCACTGAAGGTCATGTTCGTAGTCTACAAGTGACTACTAAGTCCTACTGAAGGTTATGTTCGTAGTCTACAAGTGACTACTAAGTCCCACTGAAGGTCATGTTCGTAGTCTACAAGTGACTACTAAGTCCCACTGAAGGTTATGTTCGTAGTCTACAAGTGACTACTAAGTCCCACTGAAGGTTATGTTCGTAGTCTACAAGTGACTACTAAGTCCCACTGAAGGTTATGTTCGTAGTCTACAAGTGACTACTAAGTCCCACTGAAGGTCATGTTCGTAGTCTACAAGTGACTACTAAGTCCCACTGAAGGTTATGTTCGTAGTCTACAAGTGACTACTAAGTCCCACTGAAGGTTATGTTCGTAGTCTACAAGTGACTACTAAGTCCCACTGAAGGTCATGTTCGTAGTCTACAAGTGACTACTAAGTCCCACTGAAGGTCATGTTCGTAGTCTACAAGTGACTACTAAGTCCTACTGAAGGTTATGTTCGTAGTCTACAAGTGACTACTAAGTCCCACTGAAGGTCATGTTCGTAGTCTACAAGTGACTACTAAGTCCCACTGAAGGTCATGTTCGTAGTCTACAAGTGACTACTAAGTCCCACTGAAGGTTATGTTCGTAGTCTACAAGTGACTACTAAGTCCCACTGAAGGTCATGTTCGTAGTCTACAAGTGACTACTAAGTCCCACTGAAGGTCATGTTCGTAGTCTACAAGTGACTACTAAGTCCCACTGAAGGTCATGTTCGTAGTCTACAAGTGACTACTAAGTCCCACTGAAGGTCATGTTCGTAGTCTACAAGAGACTACTAAGTCCCACTGAAGGTTATGTTCGTAGTCTACGTGACTACTAAGTCCCACTGAAGGTCATGTTCGTAGTCTACAAGTGACTACTAAGTCCTACTGAAGGTTTACTGCAAGAACCTTCCTATACCTCATGCAAAAGAAATATTAACCAAGTTTAGAAAATTACAGCAAAGGAAAAACCGACCGTAATTACTTACTAGGCACTGCCAACTATCATATATCCCCTGTTTTATTCACATTAATTATAAATAAAACGTACTGATTCATATATAAGATATAAGAGAAAGTTTAATTTAAACAAATACGATAATATTTTGTTAGCATACGTATAAATTGCTTGTTGAACAAGACATATTTTGGATACAACCATATACGTCATACATGGGGCGATTTTTCTAAGGTAATTGAAAGAATAGTGAAATATCGAGAATAGACTATAACACACTACCGGCCACACGTGTAACGTAGAAACAAGTGTAAACCGTCTTCTGAAACAACAGAACGACGCAGCGAGGCAATACATATAATGCCACACATCTGCAATCTTCAAGGATAGATTCTCGGTTGATTTCAGAAATACACTGATTTCCTTAACATTGAAATACTGCACAAACTGTCCAGCTTTATTTAGTTAAAATTTAAACCCCTGTGTACTGCAAAAATACACGAAAAAATATTTTTTACATAGCCTATAACTAAACAAATGAAAATCGTACCGACCTTATACAAAGTGGTTAACTTTGAAAGACAGTATAAACATGTTTTGAATTACTTGAATATAAATCCTTTGTTACGATAGCATTCCCGTGTTTTGGTTATGCGTTGTCTGGCACTGTGTGGGGTCACTCACTTTGACCCCTCCCCTTCACCCAGGCAGACCCGCTCACTTCCCCGTCACCCTGGGGAGTGATTGACAGCCAAGCTGACTGGCGTCACATCCCCTCTTCTCCCCTGCCGAAGGAGTCGACGACTTGTGGTAGCCATCTGGCTGAAGTGCGGTAATCTGGTAAAGCAGGGAGAGACATCGGCGAAGAGGACAGACGACGGCGGACGAAATGTTTGTGGTGTGAATGGACAAGAGGGCGTTGCACTCCATCATTAGATGACTACTGTGCATGGAGGCGCTCCGAGTATTCTAGAACATCACGGACTGGTGGAATGTACACTGAACTGAGGTGGGACTGTATGAACATGGTATACGGACTTTATAGCGAATATTGGAACTGTCAAACACGGACAATTAATTCTAAAAAGTTATCGGTAAGTTTTGATACATACGCTGTGTATTAGGACTGATTTTAGTTACCTGAATGCATTAATTTCTTTGAGGTGATTGTGAGGTGTATTGATTAAATTTATTAATCGTATATAGTAACTAACATCAATTAATTGTAATAAATTAAGTCGAAAGTTCAATTGACTGTGATATATTATGTCGAAAGTATTGCCATAGTAAAGTTTGTAAATATTAGGAAAATGTTAATTCTTATTTAAGACCTTCATCCCTTATATAATCTGGTTAAGAAATTGTAACAATGCCTTATATATAAGTTATAATTTATTTAATTATTTAATTAGGGGCAAGAATTTGTAGTGTTATTTTAAGGAAAATTTCATTTTAAAAAAAACTCATTTCAGTGTTATGGGTTTTATTATAAAATTCTCATGTATTGAAACGTTACAAACTAAAATTGTGCATTATTAGAGCCTACATTGTACAGTGTTGTTTTAATGCAAATTTTATTGTTAAAAAAAGTTCATAATTTATTATTTTAAGCATATCTCCAATAAAATGTTATAATGTTTATGCAATTGATTAAACAAGAGCAAACAATTTATCTGAACCAAAGTAATGGAGGGCATTACCATAGGTTAAAAAAAAAAAATCACTTTTGAAAGGCTTTGTTTCATCGTAACTTGTATGTTGAAGTTCCTAAACAGTGTGTATTTTTTGTTACAGTCTTACACGAATGCCTTGGTAGTTTTTTATAGATAAAAAACATCCAATACTGGGGGAAAAAATATTTTTATATTTGCTTTTATAATTTTGCTATTCTCATTAAATTACCACCCCACGTGGTATTACCGTCCCACGTGGTATTACCGCCCCACGTGGTATTACCGCCCCACATTGTATTACCGCCCCCCCCACATTGTATTACCGTCCCACGTGGTATTACCGTCCCACATGGTATTACCGCCCCACATGGTATTACCGTCCCACGTGGTATTACCGTCCCACGTGGTATTACCGCCCCACATTGTATTACCGCCCCCCACATTGTATTACCGTCCCACGTGGTATTACCGTCCCACGTGGTATTACCGTCCCACATTGTATTACCGCCCCACATGGTATTACCACCCCACATGGTATTACCGTCCCACATGGTATTACCGTCCCACGTGGTATTCAATATTTACTGCTGTTATTCATTCAGTCTTAACGACAACAGCTTAAAATCAATTATTTTCTTCCCACCGGCTAAAAACTTAAATTATTCTTATCATAATGTATTGGATACAGATAGTAGGCCATGGTTTCAGATAAAATTGTATATTTGGACTAAATTTAATTTATTTTGTGATTTAACTTGCATTTCGGTGTTATTTCGGTTTTATCGCTATTCACCGTATAATCTTGGCTCTACCCATGATACGTAAAGTATGCCAACAGTGAATGGCCCGCGGGCTGGATCATGTTACTGTGGAATGCCATCGCAGCTGTAATTGGCGGCCCCATACCAGCATTCGAGGAGCCCTGATTTGAATTCATTAGACTTTTATTTGTGGGGGAAATTTGAAGGCACTTGTGTATACAGCCCGGTGGACGATATGGGCACCGTGCGTATTCATATTGTGACGGGCTGCACAGCCTCCAGGGATTTAGCAGGATGTTCATCAATGCATCTGGAAATCCACTAGAAGGCATGTTTTCATGCTGATGGAGGGCACTTGGTAAATTCCCGTTAGTGCCGACGATTAGCCCTCACACACGTCTAACTGATTCCGGTGCAGCAGTTCATACTGTTCTACGTGTAGTGTCTTGTACGAGGTGTCGTATCACGCTAATGAAAGCTGTGATGTCATTCCACAGTAACATGATCCAGCCCGCAGGCCAAAAACCGTACGTTATGCATTACGGGCTGCTAAGCGTTTGCGGTCCTATGTTCATATAACATTTTTTCATCCTCCAGATGTGAGGAATATTTCCCTGAAGTATTGCCACGCAATTTTCGGAAGTATTGAGCAACAAGATAAATTTATAAATATCACAAAATTAATCACTAAATGAAGCCATCATTAAGAATTCCAACACTGAATATCAACATGTACAAATTCTTGAAGCTGGGAACATTAATTTTACACTCGCCCGTCTCTATAGAGCTGTTGAGTTGAAAGATATGGGCGGCTCTTACCCACGAAGTCTTGAGAGCTAATCAAAGTGAAATGAGGAGCAGTATGGAGCAGCGCCGGAATGCGAGGGAGGGGAAACGGGAGATCCCCCAGAAAACCCGCCGACCAACGGTATCGTCCGGGGATTAAACCCGGTTCGCTCAGCCCCCACGTGCCTTCTTTGTAGAAGAGCATATTAAATATTAAAAATAACACTCGTACTTTGGTTGTTTACACTACTCTAAACAATCTCGTTAAAGCAGTTTAAAGAGACAACTAGTGCTAAACGTTCATCCTTAAGCTATACACAAATAATCATGATTTTTCGACGCTTTTATCACAAACCATACATACATCTGGTCTCAAACAAGTGCAATTAAAATTTTCGCTCCATAATACAGGCAACCTTGAGTTATGGAAAAACTCCTTCAAAGAAAAGAATACAATTATTGGATCGATTTCATCGCTTGAAGAGTTTAGGAAACTATACAACATGAACAGTGCGTTTTCAGCTATAAGACAACACCGAATCTGACTGTGAACACCGTGTAATATATTATGAGCGTGTAAAGTGTAGTGTGGTGGAAAAGAAAACGCTTATTTTATTGTGCAGCTGTGTCTCAACACTCCATATATCTGAATAATAAACGTGACGCTGTAGAAGGAAAACACAGGAAGACTCATCCAAATATGCAGCAATACTTTATAACGATTTTTTGATGATTCATTGTTGAATGGCGGTATTTGTAGGTATTCGGTTAGCTGTGTTACATACAGGCTGTTCACGGTAAAGAGAGACTTTTGTGACGCTAGTCGCTTTTTCCTTCCAGCCATTTTGTTATCATTTAATTATCTTTTCTGCATTAGCATTGCCATGTAAGTAATAAACATTGTGTATATTCCACCAAAGTCGGAAGTTAACGTCCAAGACCAAAAATAAAATATATTTACTAAATATTATACTAAACGAGGGGCCCTTGGAAAGTCCTTGCTTTACCGTGAACAGCCTAAATTCGGATAAAGGCTGTTCACGATAAAGTGAACACTTTTGAAATCAACATTAGAAAAAAGTCACTGCTCATACCTGCATACACTTTAACGGACGCACTGAGTGACATGCACCCAGTAAAGTTGGTAAAGATGGATGAAAAGCAGTTCCACGTCGAATAAAAAGTGTTGGGTAATAATTTGTGATAACTTAAATTATTTCTTTCGATTTCTGTTTTTTAATGCATCTAAGTGTAAAAATGAGCATATTTGTAAAATATTTATTTTTATAATAATAATTTCATAGCTTCACGTGACCGACACATGAATGAAGTGATGAGGCTCACGACAATGTTAAATTTCACATGAAAAGGGAATAATACGCTTTCAGAACTGCTCATTTTACCGTTAACCACTTGTTACGTACCGGGGCGCTTGCTGCCTTTCGACGGAAAGCGTGTGCCGATTGCAGAGATTCCGCTAAACGAGACCGACCGCTAGTCGGGGGGTAGCGGTAAAGGCGCAGGTTGGCAGCCGTGAGAGCTAGGTAGTGTGTCGAGGTTGGCAGGCCTGTGGGAAACCCGACCGCCCGCCGAGCTACCTCCACGTGACCCAGTTCGCGCGCTATATCGCCACACAGATAAACTGTCAACCTCACACATTCCCACCCACACGTAACTGACAGTCTGGGGCTGTGGGCGCCATACCACACGCACTCACTCACTACTCACTGTATTATCAACTCAACACATTTATTAATATATTTACGAGAAATAACTGGTAACTTTTGAAATTACCTACATGTGATCCCGAAAGCTATCTGGAAAAAAAAAAAAAAAACACACACATTGTTACAATAAAGGCCCTTACACAATTGAAAACTTTCAACATTTGGCTTGACGTTTGCTTTCAGACATGTTGTTTCTTATGGAACTTGACACAATGGAACTGTCAAAGTCAAGCAGCCATTTTGCCGAGAATCTAACCGAGGTTATACGGAAAGTGCGTTATTTTTATTGTAGGTCGATTGTAATCTCGGTATATTAAACAAAGCTCGTCTTAAATTAAATTAATGGCAAATGAATATAATGTGAAGAGGAAATATATGAATTGACATATTTTAATAAAGTAAACAAATGAGTTTTTGTTTCGAAATAAATTTTTAATATAAATTTTAAGCCTATTTAAAAAAAAAGGTACGTAAAATGCATTCCATCATAATGATTTACATAACTACATACACATCTCTACGAAACTCGTAGAACCGATGTTCAATTGTCTGAACTCTGACTTTACAATATTGTATTGTGTATTGGTGGTTTCGTCAGAGGAAAGGAAGTGTAAAGTCAAATGCTCAAGTTTTCTGTTGTGTAAGAAGCTAAACAATATCAAAAAGTTCTCGAGCAACCGAGTTACTAGGAATCGTGCCGAACTCTGCCGCTGATCGGCGGGTTTATCTCCGGGATCTACCGTTCCCCCCGCCATTGCATTCCGGCGCCGCTCCATACCTACCTCGCTCCGCCTTCATCGGCTCTCAGGACCTCTTTTTTCAGAGCCGCTCAAATATCTTCAATCAGAGTTGCACATCATCCGCAGTACTGGAAAACGGCCGCCAAATGTGTAGTTGAGAACGTTTTTAACAAATAACCAAAAGGCTATCATAAACGCAGAACTTGTCAGGACTATAATTGAAGAGGAAAAATTTCCTACAGAAAAAGTGTATGAATTTTCGTACATAATGTGATGTTTTTGAAGATATCCAGGACTGAACTCTGAGATTCATCACCACGAGTTCACACAAATTATATACGAATCCGCTTTTGTTAATCGTCACAAAATAACTGTAGAGAAGCCCAGTGGTTTATTCGTGTCAGCACAACACACCAATACATGCAAATGTAAGCAAGGAAACATATTCTTTTGGTGTGACATGATTTTTGGCACAAAATTAATACATCAATTAAAATTTCATTGCAATGATTGGTTTCCCAGTGATGCAAATGTTCCAGATATTTTTAATTATTACATAATTTTGGCGAATCAGAGTATAAAGAAACAAACACAAATACGACGCAATATAATTCAACATATTGCGACAGTCGGTCTGTCGCTGATTACGACTGCCTTTTTTGCTGGCTGTATGGCGACCCCCTCGGCCAACTAGTTCCTCTCCACAGCTGTCCTTTCATTGGCTCTCCTTGATCCCTCTCCCCCCTCTTCAGCCTGACCTTTAGAAAATTGAATATCTGCATTTATCTGACGATTTTTTTAGTGGTTAAATGCGATAGTTTCTCTCAGCATAACTAGGGGTGCGGTGAACCTTCCAGGTCAAGGCCAGCGACTATAGAAACACTTCGGGACTCCGAGCCGAGAATTTATGAGAGTCAGGAGTCTGAACAATTGTGCGACGTTAAGCGATAGACGACGAACGAGAAGAGCAACGAGTAGCATCGGAAGTTACCAGCGGGAGAAAAATCTGCGACTGCGAGCATCAGACCAGTGAAGAGTGCGACTGGCAGGCTGGACTATTTGACTGGATACACGAGTGAAAGACATAACAAATTATAGCAACAGACAGACTGAACGTGTGTCAGTGTCAAAATGAGAATTGACTATAACCAACCGGAGACATCAATAAAAACGTTGATTAGAGTTGAAATAGACATTAAATATTGCGCTCACTGAGAAGTAAAGAGAGTAATAGTGGAGATAGATATTTAATTCTGTATATAATAGCTGCGTGAATAATTTAAAAACCAAATTTAGTTCTTTTATTTTTAGTAAAACCTTCATCCCTCACGAACTCAGATATGTCCCACACGCGTCATGTTACAATATATTGGGTAAAAACATCAACATTTTGATGTGTTACAACATATTAAAACATTATTAGGCCTATTTATGGAAACATTTGTTCATTATATGTGTATATATACATATATAATTAAACATTTGTTTATTATGTATATATGTATATACATTTATAAACTCGTACAGTATATTGATATCGTACAAAAATACGACTAAGAGTTGTTGCAGTCGTTAAAAAAAAAATCAGTTTTTGGTGTTTCGCTGGAACTGAAGTACCTTAGTTTGTTGACGAGTTAGGCATCGTATTTTTGTACGGCATTCAGAATATATACAAACATGAAACACAAGAGTCCCATTCTTAGAAGTAGCAGTAGTTCTCTACACGGGTTTAATCATCGGTATAAACAACATCACTTACAGGCGCGTCTTCATATTGAATTCTGAGAACCACATACATGCATCCATCAAGGAGCAGCGTAGACGATCTTATATGCACCCATATGATCTGTCAAGCACAAGAGGCTGGGTGCAGGCTTGAAAGCACTGCAAACATTGTTTGTACAACCGACAGATTTATTAAAGCAGCTAAACAATTATTTATTAAGAACAGTGTCGTGTCTTCCCTCGTGACATTTACATTGTTGTAAATGTAAATTGTTGTAAATGTAAATTGTTGTAATTACACGTTCACCCACACCCGCAGCTTCATTTTGATCATAACTAAGTTTATTGGCTACAGAAATGACGTATAAACATTCATGTTTTATCAGGAGACGTACGAAAGCCTCCCCCCTCCCCCTTTTTAAAAAAAAAACAATGCACACGTATCAAAGCCATTACAATTCTTGAGCTCTGCAGACCTTTAAACTGTACCTTCGCTGATAACTTTCACACCACGCTGGCTAGTAGCAGGAGGTAACTGACGCGTTCTATAGATAGACTTCTAGACTGTACAGTCAAGTGGCATGTTGTTCAAGTTTTTTTTTATAGTTCACGGAAAATATTCTTCAAACCAAATTTTTAACACAGTAATGGCTGGCATTGTAACATCACTGCGATTTACGAACACAGCATTGCATACCAACACATGAAAGTTATTGACGACCATACAAGCTATTTTCGATTGCCACTAAATATTGAAAGGACAAAAAGAAATGTTTTGGTGCTACGAAATATTATTTGCGGCTACCATCAAACTTCTTTTTCCGTCAACACAGACTTTTTGTGCAGTCTTTTTAAATTGTGAAACAATTGTATACGCCCTTTGCCACTAATAAGAAAAAACTAATTACAGACGGAAATAAAAGCCAGTAAAATAGAATTAGGACATTACGGGCATGAATAACTTATTGGCCGTAAGCAGACGAAGCTCTAATATGTTTGAAAGTTTTGAAAAGTCATCTACACAAGAGAACCTCTGCACCGTGCAGAGACACGTGGACATAAGGCTGTCGTAAGAACATGCAGTAGTAGCGGAGCGCCGAACTGCCGAGCGCGTATACAAAACACGGTCTCTGTGTTTCCGATTGACAACAATCACCATAAGTATGTCCTCATTACACATTGTGGCCAACACAGACTTTTCTTTATAGCAAGGAGTAGGCATTGTAATTGTGATTAATAAACCTCACACCAATGGCAGTTTCAATATCTGTAAGGGTTGTTTGAAACCGCAGATACCAGTATCCGACATTATCTGCCACAATCTGACAGGTCGCTGCCACAGAACTTTCGGGTACATAATAAAATTAACTATTTATTTATCGCTTACGGAAAATAAACTCCATTCGACGTGCTACATTGTGTACACTTCGATAGAATATCCCTGTTTATCTTCTTCTGCACGCAATAAAATTCAGAAATTAACGCGTAACTTCTCAATAATAAACCCACTCTACCGCTGAACCCGCTTGAAATGAAAGATCCTAAAGTACCAACATTGAGAAAATAACCCGTGGCAACAACCGGAACAGAGAATCTGTTAGGTTTCTCATCACCAACATAGCTGTGTGTAAGACGTGACCCCGGTTCCCGCCATAGTGGCAGCCCGGCCACGCCATAGGGTTAGCCCGGCCACGCCATAGATGCAGCCCGGCCACGCCATAGTGGCTGCCCGGCCACGCCATAGTGGCAGCCCAGTCACATTATAGTAGAAACCCGGCCACACTATAGTAGCAGCCCGGCCACACTATAGTAGCAGCCCGGCCACACTATAGTAGCAGCCCGACCACACTATAGTAGCAGCCCGACCACACTACAGAAGCAACCCGGCCACGCTATAGTAGCAACCCGGCCACGCTATAGTAGCAGCCCGGCCACACTACATTAGCGGCATAGTCACACTATAGTAGCAGCCCGGCCACGCTATAGTAGCAGCCCGGCCACCCTATAGTAGCAGCCTGGAAACACTACAGTAGCAACCTGGCCACACTATAGTAGCAGCCTGGCCACACTATAGTAGCAGCCCGGCCACGCTATAGTAGCAGCCCGGCCACACTACATTAGCGGCATAGTCACACTATAGTAGCAGCCTGGCCACACTATAGTAGCAGCGCGGCCACGCTATAGTAGCAACCTGGGCACACTATAGTAGCAGCCCGACCACACTACAGAAGCAACCCGGCCACACTATAGTAGCAGCCCGGCCACGCTATAGTAGCAGCCCGGCCACACTACATTAGCGGCATAGTCACACTATAGTAGCAGCCTGGCCACACTATAGTAGCAGCCTGGCCACACTATAGTAGCGGCCCGGCCACGCTATAGTAGCAACCCGGCCACACTACATTAGCGGCATAGTCACACTATAGTAGCAGCCCGGCCACGCTATAGTAGCAGCCCGGCCACGCTATAGTAGCAGCCCGGCCACACTACAGTAGCAGCCTGGCCACACTATAGTAGCAACCCGGCCACACTATAGTAGCAGACTGGCCACACTATAGTAGCAACCTGGCCACACTATAGTAGCAGCCCGGCCACACTATAGTAGCAACCTGGCCACACTATAGTAGCAGCCCGACCACACTACAGAAGCAACCCGGCCACACTATAGTAGCAGCCCGGCCACGCTATAGTAGCAGCCCGGCCACACTACATTAGCGGCATAGTCACACTATAGTGCAGCCTGGCCACACTATAGTAGCAGCCTGGCTCACAATAGTAGCAGCCCGGCCACGCTATAGTAGCAGCCTGGCCACACTATAGTAGCAGCCCGACCACACTAAGTAGCACCGGCCACACTATAGTAGCAGCCCGGCCACGCTATAGTAGCAGCCCGGCCACACTACATTAGCGGCATAGTCACACTATAGTAGCAGTGGCCCACTATAGTAGCAGCCTGGCCACCTATAGTAGCAGCCTGGCCACACTATAGTAGCAGCCCGACCACACTACAGAAGCAGCCCGGCCACACTATAGTAGCAGCCCGGCCACGCTATAGTAGCAGCCCGGCCACACTACATTAGCGGCATAGTCACACTACAGTAGCAGCCCGGCCACGATAGTAGCAGCCCGCCACACTACAGTAGCAGCCTGGCCACACTACAGTAGCAGCCCGACCACACTACAGAAGCAACCGGCCACACTATAGTAGCAGCCCGGCCACACTACATTAGCGGCATAAGTCACACTATAGTAGCAGCCCGACCACACTACAGTAGCAGCCCGGCCACACTACAGTAGCAGCCCGGCCACACTACAGTAGAAAACCGGCCACACTATAGTAGCAGCCCGGCCACGCTATAGTAGCAGCCCGGCCACACTACATTAGCGGCATAGTCACACTATAGTAGCAGCCTGGCCACACTATAGTAGCAACCTGGCCACACTATAGTAGCAAGCCCGGCCACACTATAGTAGCAGCCCGACCACACTACAGTAGCAACCCGGCCACACTATAGTAGCAGCCGGCCACGCTATAGTAGCAGCCCGGCCACACTACATTAGCGGCATAGTCACACTATAGTAGCAGTTTGGCCACACTATAGTAGCAGCCCGGCCACACTACAGTAGCACCCGGCCACACTATAGTAGCAGCCCTGGCCACACTATAGTAGCAACCGGCCACACTATATAGCGGCACTAGCCACACTACAGTAGCAGCCTGGCCACACTATAGTAGCAACCGGCCACACTATAGTAGCAGCCCGGCCACACACTACAGTAGCAGCCTGGCCACACTATAGTAGCAGACCCACTGAGCACCGGCCACACTACAGACAACGGCCACACAGTGCACCTGGCCACACTACAGTAGCAGCCAGGCCACACTACATAGCAACCCCAGGCACACTATAGTAGCAGCCTGGCCACACTAAGTAGCAACCCGGCCACACTATCAGTAGCAGCAGCCGCGACCACACTACAGTAAGCAACCCGGCCACACTATAGTAGCAGCCCGGCCACCTATAGTAGAGCAGCCCGACCACACTACATTAGCGGATAGTCACACTAAGTAGCAGTCGGCCACACTATAGTAGCAGCCCTGGCCACACTATAGTAGCAGCCGGCCACCTAATTAGCAACCCGGCCACACTATAGTAGCAGCCCGGCCACACTACAGTAGCAACCCGGCCACACTACAGTAGCAAGCCCGCGCACACTATAGTAGCAAGGCCACCTACAGAGCACCCGCACACTACAGTAGCAACCGGCCACACTAAGTAGCAGCCCGGCCACACTATAGTACACTGCACAGCAGGCCAGCCACACTACAGTAGCAGCCTGGCCACACTATAGTAGCACCCGGGACCACACTAAGTAGCAACCTGGCCACACTAAGTAGCAGCCCGGCCACCTAAGTAGCAGCCCGGCCACACTACATTAGCGCATAGCCACACTATAGTAGCAGCCCTGGCCACACTATAGTAGCAGCCTGCCACACTATAGTAGCAGCCGGCCACACTATAGTAGCAACCCGGCCACACTATAGTAGCAGCCCGGCCACACTACATTAGCGATAGTACACTATAGTAGCAGCCGGCCACACTATAGTAGCAGCCTGGCCACACTATAGTAGCAGCCGGCCACACTAAGTAGCAGCCCGGCCACACTAAGTAGCAACCCGGCCACACTATAGTAGCAGCCGGCCACACTACATGTAGCAATCCGGCCACACTAAGTAGCAGCCTGGCCACACTATAGTAGCAGCCTGGCCACACTACAGTAGCAACCCGGCCACACTATAGTAGCAGCCCTGGCCACACTACAGTAGCAACCCGGCCACACATACAGTAGCAGCCCGGCCACACTATAGCAGCCGCACACTATTAGCCCGGCCACACTACAGTAGCAACCGCGCCCACTACACAACCGCCACCTAAGTAGCAGCCCGGCCACACTACAGTAGCAGCCTAGGCCACACTACAGTAGCAACCCGGCCACACTATAGTAGCAGCACTGGCCGACCACTACAGTAGCAACCCGGCCACACTATAGTAGCAGCCCGGCCACACTATACGTAGCACCCGGCCACACTACTAGTAGCAGCCGCCACACTATAGTAGCAGCCCGGCCACACTATAGTAGCAGCCGGCCACACTAAGAACAGCCGCCACCTATAGTAGCACCCGGCCACACTACTAGAAGCAGCCGGCCACACTACATAGCGCAAGTCACACTATAGTAGCAGCCTGGCCACACTAAGTAGCAACCTGGCCACACTAAGTAGCAGCCCGGCCACACTACAGTAGCAGCCTGGCCACACTATAGTAGCACCGCCACACTAAGAGCAAGCCTGGCCACACTAAGTAGCACCCGGCCACCTAGTAGCAGCCGCCACACTACATAGCGGCCACACTAAGTAGCAACCCGGCCACACTATAGTAGCAGCCTGGCCACACTACAGTAGCACCCGGCCACCTATAGTAGCACCTGGCCACACTAAGTAGCACCGCCCACATACAGCGCACACTATAGTAGCAGCCCGGCCACACTAGTAGCACCGGCCACACTATAGTAGCAGCCCGGCCACACTACAGTAGCAGCCTGGCCACACTACAGTAGCAACCCGGCCACACTATAGTAGCAGCCGGCCACACTACAGTAGCAACCCGGCCACCTACAGTAGCAACCGCCACACTACAGTAGCAACCTGCCACCTACAGTAGCAGCCGGCCACACTACAGTAGCAACCCGGCCACACTATAGTAGCAGCCGGCCACACTACAGTAGCAACCCGGCCACACTACTAGTAGAGCAACCCGGCCACACTACAGTAGCACCCGCCACACTATAGTAGCAGCCGCCACACTAAGTAGCAACCGCCACACAGGCCACACTATATAGCAGCCGGCCACACTAAGTAGCACCCGCCACCTAAGTAGCAACCCGGCCACACTATAGTAGCAGCCGGCCACACTAAGTAGCAACCCGGCCACACTACAGTAGCAGCCGGCACACTATAAGTAGCACCCGGCCACACTACAGTAGCAGCCCGGCCACACTACAGTAGCACCCGGCCACCTAGTAGCAACCGCCACACTAAGTAGCAACCGGCCACACAAATTAGCAACCGGCCACACTATAGTAGCAGCCCGGCCACACTATAGTAGCAACCTGGCCACACTATAGTAGCAGCCTCGGCCACACTACAGTAGCACCCGGCCACACTACAGTAGCAGACCCGGCCACACTACAGTAGCAGCCCGGCCACACTACAGTAGCAGCCTGGCCACACTACAGTAGCAACCCGGCCACACTACAGTAGCAACCCGGCCACACTAGTACACCTGCCACAACAGTAGCAACCCGGCCACACTACAGTAGCAACCCCCTGGCCACAACTACAGTAGCAAGCCCGGCCACACTATAGTAGCAACCCGGCCACACTTAGAGCACCCGCCACACTATACATAGCAGCCTGGCCACACTACAGTAGCAACCCGGCCACACTATAGTAGCAGCCCGGCCACACTACAGTAGCAGCCCGGCCACACTACAGTAGCAGCCGGCCACACTACAGTAGCAACCGGCCACACTACAGTAGCACCCGGCCACACTACAGTAGCAACCCGGCCACGCTACAGTAGCAACCCGGCCACACTACAGTAGCAACCCGGCCACACTATAGTAGCAACCCGGCCACACTATTAGTAGCAGCCCGGCCACACTACAGTAGCAACCCGGCCCACAACCCAATAAGTAGCAGCCTGGCCACACTACAGTAGCAACCCGGCCACACTATAGTAGCAGCCTGGCCACACTATAGTAGCAACCCGGCCACACTATAGTCAGCAGCCGGCCACGCTACAGTAGCAGCCCGGCCACACTATAGTAGCAGCCCGGCCACACTACAGTAGCAGCCTGGCCACACTACAGTAAGCAACCCGGCCACACTACAGTAGCAGCCTGGCCACACTATAGTAGCAACCCGGCCACACTACAGTAGCAGCCTGGCCACACTACAGTAGCAACCCGGCCACACTATAGTAGCAGCCTGGCCACACTACAGTAGCACCCGCCACACTACAGTAGCAACCCGGCCACACTACAGTAGCAGCCCGGCCACACTATAGTAGCAGCCCGGCCACACTATAGTAGCAGCCTGGCCACACTACAGTAGCAACCCGGCCACACTATAGTAGCAGCCTGGCCACACTACAGTAGCAACCCGGCCACGCTACAGTAGCAACCCGGCCACACTATAGTAGCAGCCTGGCCACACTATAGTAGCAACCCGGCCACACTATAGTAGCAGCCCGGCCACACTACAGTAGCAGCCTGGCCACACTACAGTAGCAACCCGGCCACACTACAGTAGCAGCCTGGCCACACTACAGTAGCAACCCGGCCACACTATAGTAGCAGCCTGGCCACACTACAGTAGCAACCCGGCCACACTATAGTAGCAGCCCGGCCACACTATAGTAGCAGCCCGGCCACCCTATAGTAGCAGCCTGGCCACACTACAGTAGCAACCCGGCCACACTATAGTAGCAGCCTGGCCACACTATAGTAGCAGCCCGGCCACGCTATAGTAGCAACCCGGCCACACTACATTAGCGGCATAGTCACACTATAGTAGCAGCCTGACCACACTATAGTAGCAGCCTGGCCACACTATAGTAGCAGCCCGGCCACGCTATAGTATCAGCCCGGCCACACTACATTAGCGGCATAGTCACACTATAGTAGCAGCCCGACAACGCTATAGTAGCAGCCCGGCCACACTACAGTAGCAGCCTGGCCACACTACAGTAGCAACCCGGCCACACTATAGTAGCAGCCCGGCCACACTAGAGTAGCAGCCTGGCCACACTACAGTAGCAACCCGGCCACACTCTAGTAGCAGCCTGGCCACACTATAGTAGCAGCCTGGCCACACTATAGTAGCAGCCCGGCCACGCTACAGTAGCAACCCGGCCACACTATAGTAGCAGCCTGGCCACACTATAGTAGCAACCCGGCCACACTATAGTAGCAGCCCGGCCACACTACAGTAGCAGCCTGGCCACACTACAGTAGCAACCCGGCCACACTACAGTAGCAACCCGGCCACACTATAGTAGCAGCCTGGCCACACTACAGTAGCAACCCGGCCACACTACAGTAGCAGCCCGGCCACACTATAATAGCAGCCCGGCCACACTATAGTAGCAGCCCGACCACACTATAGTAGCAGCCCGGCCACGCTATAGTAGCAGCCCGGCCACGCTATAGTAGCAGCCCGGCCACACTACATTAGCGGCATAGTCACACTATAGTAGCAGCCCGGCCACGCTATAGTAGCAGCCCGGCCACCCTATAGTAGCAGCCTGGCCACACTACAGTAGCAACCCGGCCACACTATAGTAGCAGCCCGGCCACGCTATAGTAGCAACCCGGCCACACTACATTAGCGGCATAGTCACACTATAGTAGCAGCCTGACCACACTATAGTAGCAGCCTGGCCACACTATAGTAGCAGCCCGGCCACGCTATAGTAGCAGCCCGGCCACACTACATTAGCGGCATAGTCACACTATAGTAGCAGCCCGACCACGCTATAGTAGCAGCCCGACCACACTACAGTAGCAGCCTGGCCACACTACAGTAGCAACCCGGCCACACTATAGTAGCAGCCCGGCCACACTACAGTAGCAGCCTGGCCACACTACAGTAGCAACCCGGCCACACTATAGTAGCAGCCTGGCCACACTACAGTAGCAACCCGGCCACACTATAGTAGCAGCCTGGCCACACTACAGTAGCAACCCGGCCACGCTACAGTAGCAGCCCGGCCACACTACATTAGCGGCATAGTCACACTATAGTAGCAGCCCGGCCACACTACAGTAGCAGCCTGGCCACACTACAGTAGCAACCCGGCCACACTACAGTAGTAGCCTGGCCACACTACAGTAGCAACCCGGCCACACTACAGTAGCAGCCTGGCCACACTACAGTAGCAACCCGGCCACACTATAGTAGCAGCCTGGCCACACTATAGTAGCAACCCGGCCACACTATAGTAGCAGCCCGGCCACGCTACAGTAGCAGCCCGGCCACGCTACAGTAGCAGCCCGGCCACGCTATAGTAGCAGCCCGGCCACACTACAGTAGCAGCCTGGCCACACTACAGTAGCAACCCGGCCACACTACAGTAGCAGCCTGGCCACACTACAGTAGCAACCCGGCCACACTATAGTAGCAGCCTGGCCACACTATAGTAGCAACCCGGCCACACTATAGTAGCAGCCCGGCCACGCTACAGTAGCAGCCTGGCCACACTATAGTAGCAGCCTGGCCACACTATAGTAGGTTGTTAACTAACCATGCGAATTTCCCCTGGTCTCATCCAATAAATGTCTGGATTCATGCATGGATAATTCCATCTTTTCCAATCCCCACCAAATTTCTACTTTAAGGATATTCCTCCACCTCGTGGAAACAAAGCTTAACAGAGTAAAGAAATTTACGCCAAATGGGACAGCGCACTACATTTGTGCTATCTTAGTTTGATAATAATGACATTTCCTCCTTAGGACATCCATCCCTCACGAACTAGAGTACTCTCTTCCTGCGTCTTGTAACAATATTTTGCATGTCAACGGTTTCTTACTGCGCATTAGCAATTAGTCCACCTGTTTCCCCTCGGTTTTTATATTTTAATTACGAAGTGAAATAAAATTTTCTCATAAAATGTTTGTGAAAATTCAATTTAGCCAAAAATCAGTTACAGAGTCTTGCACATGGAAATTATAATGAGTGGACAGGTTTCAGCAGCTCAACAAGGCCTTGAGAGCCGATGAGGGTGAAGCGAGGTTAGTATGGGGGCAGCGCCGGAATTCGAGGGCGAGGGAAACGCGAAATCCCCGAGAAAACCCACCGAGCAGCTGCATCGTCCGGCACGATTCCCACGTGCTAAAATTCTGGAGCGACCCCGTCAGATATCGAACCCGGCTCGCCTTGGCAAGAGGCGAGAAGTCTAATAATTATTATTGAACGTTCATTCATTCATTGTAAGCTTTATGCCCCAGGTCACAGAATACTCCTCAGATTGTGTTGTGTCGTCATATTATCTCAACGACAGAGCCATCTTCTTGGTTCGGTCCTTGGGCTAACGAGTTCTTGCACAAAGAGTGTGTGTGTTGCGTTGGGGGGGGGGGGGGGAGACACACAGCCGTCATGTGTAGGGGAACTCCTTCCATGTCACTTCACTCCAGCATACTCCTCCACATTCACGCTTGGACAACACTATTGTTAGAGATGTGTTTTGACATCCCGCACTAAACTGTGTTAAGTATTACTAAATGCCGAGCGATAATGTGAGCACTTTTGATATCAACCTTAGAATAATGTCACTGCTCCTACATGCATATATTTTAACGTGCCCATTGGGCGACATGCGCCCAGTAAAGTTGGTAATGATGGAGGGGAAGTAGTTCGTTCGACACCTTAACGTTGAATAAAAAGTGTTAGGAAACCATTTGTGTTAACTTTAATGATTTATTTCGCTGCATTTTCTTTTAATGCATAGAAGTGTGAAAATGAGCGGATTTGTACAATATTCACTTTTCTAATAATTTTACAGGATCACTTAACCGACGCATGAATAAAGCGATGAGGCCCATGGCAATGTTAATTTTACACAAGGCGGAAAGATACACAACGTGCATACAAGTAGATCTTAACCAGGGCTTTCAAAAGTGCTCAGTTGACCGTGTATACCCGCTGATACGACACGCACTAGTGCAGCGAAACAAACCCTCCCATTGCATTGCACTCATGGCAAGTATGGTGTGACGCTCACCACATTTATCTGCCCTACCACATGCCCGCTCATGTGTAATATGTTGTGTGGTGCAGCATCGTCAGTTTGACACTTGTGACATACTACTCATTTTATTTCTCCGTTGAAAATATTATTCCTATACTGTTTAAAAGATATTTTACGATTACACGTAAGCCACATTTTACAGTAGGTGTTATAACGTAGCCATTAATGATGGTGATAATATTAAATATTTACTATTATAAACCAATAATTTCAACAGTTGTTTTAAAATGATGTACAAATATTATACTCAAACTTGAGTATGTATAGATGTATTACATGTATGTAAAGTTACTTTGAGGAAACTCTGAAAATTTTCTTACAACCCCATGTTTTTCAGAGCCTTTCTCTTGATCTACTATCGCAAGGTCGACGCCGGGCCAGAGGCATAGGCTACTCACGGTAAAGTACGAATTTTGTAAGACTTTTCTAGCAGACATAAATTAAAAAAAAAAAGTTGTGCTTTATTATGGCCTCGACTATTAAATTGTGAGAGCTACAAAACATATGTGTTGATTAGTCACACGGAAAATATTATATGAGCAACTGCAGAAAGAACTTTAAGCACAAGCTTAAGGTCCCCGTCTAACTGCACCTCGTCTCCGCGTCTGAGGCCGAGATGCGCAGGAGCAATAAGGGCATCACTCCCTGGAGCATCAAGTACGCCATCGCCTCAAAGCGCAAGGATTAGAACTGACACACAATGTTGTCGCATGACTTTTACCTGTGGAACTTTCAGCGGTGAACAGATTATTTTGTTGGTGGAAGGATCAGTGCAGCGCCATTCAGTAGATTTGTACGTATCTGACGCATGTTTTGAGATACGACTTTTTGTAAAGGCCGTTTATAGATATTTTGGAGTACATTGTTTCTAATGTTGGAAACACTCTTTTTTCGTTTTCGTCTGAAATTTATGTTCTTGTCGTAGATTGCCGTTATGGACGCACGTTTAATAATTTTGCAGAACAACGTGAATTCCTAACAAACTGTAACGCAGTTCTAGCGCTATGTAGGCGGGAGACTTAGAAGTGCTCACTTTACCGTGATACCAGGATGGTCGTGAAACTGTCCTGCTGTCAAGCCCTCGGTCGCCCTTCCACAAAGCCCCCCCCCCCTCCACCCCCGTCTAACAACCATACAGAGGTCACCGACCTTTACGTCCAAGGCCATCCACGCCAGAGCTCTTTCTCGCAACGTATACACGCCCAAGTTCCACACCTGCGTTAAAAACGCAGCAATAGCACTTTGAGATCGTCATGCTATGTTCTACCTCATATTCACCCTATCTTCTACCTCATATTCACTCAATGTTCTAAACAGTACAACGAAATGACGACAGAATGCACCAGTATAGGCTGCTCACTGTTTTAGTAAGAAATACTGAAACCAACCTCTGTAAAAAATCACTGGCTGTAAATTGCATGTGTGCTGTCGTGCACACTGACATGCATGCCCGCAGTTAAGTTGGCAACGAGTGAACAGAAACAGTTCCAAGCCTCGAGATTGTATTGCAAGTGCCGTGTTTACATTAATGGCGAAAATATCTGCATTTGTCCCCCCTCCCCCTCACCTCTACTTTACACAAAATAGAGCAGGATTTGTCTGTAACGAATTTAGGTTCCTAACAATGTTACATTTTCACTTCCATTACGCTTGCAGTAATCATTACGCCCTTAGCAATATATATTTTTACACATGGTTGAAGGATACAAACTGAGAAATTAAGTACAACTTCAGTTTGGCTTTCAAAAGTACTCAGGTAGACGTGAACAACCCCAAGTAAAATAATAATTAGGACATGTGTGCACTGAATGCACTAGTTTTCAATTACGGGTGTGTATGCTTAAGTGTGAAAATGCTTCACCAAGTGCCTTTAGCATTGTAATAAAACATTCGTAATGAAGAATTATTTCACACAACTAAGATTGCCTTATGTAAACTTAGGACTAATCACCTACACTGAAGCATATTACAAATCCCAATGTATCCGCAGTCTGTAATAACTTTATCTTATAGATGTAAATAAAAATGGCGGATGCAAGAGAGCGTATAACTTGGTTCTGTCGCCCTTTAACTCTCTCTTGGAGCAACCGGGATGACATGTGAGAGTTCTGTGACGTAAACGCGAGGTAAGCTCTCAACTATTCAAGAGTTACAATGACAAGGAAAACTCTGAAAAAAGCCAACCCCACCAAAGTCATAAATTCATTGGAGAGTTTTCTATAAACTAGAGAAACTAGACTGAAAGGTTCTGTATTTAGACTTAATTTGCGGACAAGATCAAACACACAACCGTACTGCCCGCGCGCCAGCTCTGAGACCCTGGCAGGAATGCGACCTTGGAACGATAAGCCGGCCACGCTATACGACTGTACTATTGTACAAAGAAAACATTCACTCACCTCAAGGCAGCGGGGTCGCTAATGGTGAACCAGGATTGTCTTGTTCACTGCTTGAACTGCACGCGCCTGATGCACTGGAGGAATCACTACTGTCGTCAAGACGTACAATGATACTGTCAATTACATCTGACACAACACCGTCCTTTCCCCAGTATTCAGTCTCAAGCTTCTGTACCTGACCACAGTACCTTCCCAGTCTGTCTTGGTTACACTGTCCTACAGATGACTGCGGGAGGTTAGGAGCAAGCTTCTCGGTAACCCACTTTATGAAATTAACACTGTTCGTTTGCCCGTGATAGTCGCCACTGGCTTTATAGACAAGGAGAGCATTCTCGATAAATACGTTAATACCCCCAGCGTGTACTACAAGTAATCAGTTACCCGAATTCACATTAGTTTGTATGCCAAACACGTCTTGATGTTGCCAACATTTACCAAACTTTAAATTACTGTTTATCCATGTCACGTCTATGTAGATAAATTGTTTTCCACCTTGTCGGTGCTGTTTCAACTAGATAGTCGTGGCGCCAAGATACGATGTGAGGTCTCTCAATTATTATCTTCCTGTGGCTTTGCGATTTTTTCCGCCGAAAATCTAGTAGTTTTACCTCCTTTGCCATCGAAGTATGTGACCATGGAAAGTCTATTTTCTCCTTTACCCCGGGAAGTAATTTTACAATGGCAGGGACACACTTTTCCTGAATATAAAAAGCCTGAATCCTCCGCCTAATTACACATAGATCAAAGTCATCAGTATTCACGAAGGTATGTTCCGGCCTAGTTTTCCGTCGTTTACCCGGCGAGTGCAAGCTACCGCCCTCCACACTGTTATCTAGCTATTTCTGTTCCTTCCTTATCTTTGTAATTAACGTCTGCGACCCTCCAGCTTAGTCTGCAGCTCTTCTTGTCGCTTTGTTTGCTGTGAAAGCATAATGTTTTTGTTCCGCCTCTTCATTATGCTTTGCAGTTATATTACTTATGATTCTCCGGCCTTCAGAATACACGACGGTGTATTTCTTCCGGACAGACATAACACTCACAGCAGCGATGTTCACGACACCTCGGAGCTAAATGTGTTACTACGGATAGTACATGTGGGACCACGCTCCCCACTCCCCGTGGTGACTCGCTGCCTTGCCTTCTCCTTTCCTCATACCCCGCCGCGAACTCAAAGGTGGCGCGCGGACAGTAAGAGACCCTATCTGAAATGCTCAGTGGCCAAATTTTCTCACACTAACTTCCGTTGCTACTACAGATTATATGCATAGTATATTATATTACAGTTAACTTCCCAGACAGAATTCTCCTACGACTGGAAATTTGTTTCTAGAAAGGAACAAAGGGACTCGCGTCTTAGTAAAAACCGTCTGTCAAAAAATGGTTCGTAGGCTGCATTTCACTTTGAATACTAAAAAGTATTGTCTTTCGCGTAATTTAACAAGGACAACTTAAGGCATGCATTTGGGTTCATCCCTGCTTACAGATTATATATATATATTATATATATATATGAATTGGTCATTAATAAAACTTTCGGTCCCTTGTAATGAAATTATTTATGACTTTCTACAACTTAAAAGGGCTATAGGGGCGTTGTTAAATATAACATATTTAGGTAGAGTACCACAATATAAGACGGGGGTTTATTGTATATAATACTTTTAAAGTTAAACTGTGTTATATACTTGTGGAATGCCAGTTAATTTAAAAAAAAAAAACAGGTTAACATATTACTTCTAGGGTGATTTTTTCAAATGTTTGTTTCAAAACATCCTAAGAAACCGCGAATGGAGAGTATGACAGGTATCTATAGGTAGTTCACGGTAAAGTGAGCACTTTTTAAGGCTCTCCCAACAGGCATTAACCACTAATAAATATATCTTATTGCAGCTTCAGGCATTAAATTTAGAGAGTGGTGAAATGTATACACTGTGTTTATTGGTCACATTTCAATATTTGTATTAAAAAGCGGCAGGAAGATGGAAATTAGATGAAAGGAAAATTTAGAAGGGCCTTAAAAAGTGCTCACTTTACCGTGAACAGCCTATACCTAAATGATGTACTTCTGCATCGCTGTATTGTCAGAATGACGTAGCTGTGTTTGCATGGCCTGACTGCGTGAAGGACCTAGATGACCTCCAGCCACAGCCTGAAACAATGGTGGAGCTGAGAGATGGTACGAGTGCTGCTGGCTGCGACCTACAGAAGGTACGGGCAGAACTCGACAATAAACATGTGTAGAATGTGAGACAAACTAGGCTTCTTTCCATGCATTCACCTTTATCCTCAGTGACTCACACTTGAAAATACAGCACTATGAAACTTTATGAATCATTTGTAGTAGCCATGCATAAACAATGGATGTGTGGTTTGATAGAGATTGTGCCGGTAAATATGCGACAAGAGCATTAGTTCGCAGATATTAGGGTTATGTTTGTGTGTATTGAATAGCTGAAATGGATCTCGATTCGTTCGCTCGCACGTGTTCGTTGCCTCAGTGCGTTTCAGAGCGAGACGTATTGGAAATGAGGCATAGTGTAGGGCCAGCCCAAGGAGTGTGGCAGGCAGAGCAGACACAGGTGCCTGCTACCTGGAAGACCACACTTACAATACACAAGAAGAGAATGGTGTAGACAACACTGTGTGAGGAAAAGGGGGGGGGGGGGGAGGGACCAGGATGTTGCAGGGCTGTACAAACACTGCGCGTCGCGCCTCTATCGACCCTGCCTACTGCGCCATTCCACACGCCACGAACCAAACAAATTACTTTGTTTTACATTCTCGCACGCAAGTGGGGAGAAATGGGGAGGCGCATTTATAAATAGTCTCTATTTCCAAAGTCGCGTGAAATGACACTTAGTCCGATTCAAGGGTTCTTAAACGCAGGGACGTGCAATGTGCTGTGCATAGAGCTTAATACTTCCGTCACGTCGACTGGGCGAGTTTTAAACAAAACTGAAGCATAAAGTAACTCGCAGTATTGTAGAGCGCTTTTAAAAAAAGAGTGTTATCCTGAAGCGAATGTTGCAAGGGCGGACAGGCCGGGGTCCACATGTTGGAAATCCCATTGCGCCCTCGCAACCAGAGGTTCCTCGCACATGAAAAACAAGAGATAATTCAAAGGCAGGAAGTAAAGGATCTCTGGTTACTACAGTAATATGGTTGAAATTCTAGCATTTTCTCGAGGGTATTTGATATACGGGCGTTCTACAAGCCATCCCCATACATTTCTATAAAAAAAAATCCAATTATTTTCGTTTTTTAAGAATTAATTGCTATAGGCTGTTCTCAGTAAACTGAGCTCTTTTGAAAGCCGTTGTATATTATTCCGTCTTATGTAAAATTAACATCGCTATCATCACTTTATTCATGCGCCAGTCAAGTGAAACTAAAGTTAATATAGAAGTAAATATTATACAAATTTGCTAATTTTTGCACTACATTGCATTAAAGAAAGCAGAAAGTGAAAGAAATAATTTAAGTTATCGTAAATGGTTACCTAACACTTATTATTCCATGTCAAGATATGGAACTATTTTGCATCCATACATACCAACTTTACTGGGCAAATGTCACTCAGTGCCCCCACTCAAATATATGCATTCAGGGCCAGTGACTTTTTTCCTAAGATTAATTTCAAAAGTGCTCACTTTATAGTAAACAGCCTTTAACAGCTGATACGCCCACGGCCAGAAGCAGCAATTTCAAACGATCAAGACGTCAGCAACGAGACTCGAAATCGAACATCCAAACACGAAATCATGAGAACTCGCGAACATTCGAGCTGTTACAAGACAAAGCGACGTCGCACTCATTACACCCAGCCCAGAAATACGAACCGTCGACTGATAAAGAGTCTATTCGCGGTAAAGTGAGCGCTTTTTAAGACCCTCCCCCCCCCCCCCCGCCTAAGCGGCCTCAGATGTGAAACTACGAGTGTCGCATGGCAATTTTTATATTAATTTCCTAGAGGTAAAAATATGCTGAAAGGAACTGTTAAGCATGGACTTAAAAAAGTGTTCACGTTATCGTGAACGGCGTATGCGATGTGGAATTGTCCTGGAGGAAAAATGTTTCCGGAGGGTGAGACAAAATGTTGATCGGATGCAAGAGAATGCAATTGACTATGGTCAGTGAAGATGCACATTTGCCAGAAGTCGGCAGACAGGCAAGTTTGTCGAAGGCGTCTTTGTTGGCTGCCTAGTCTCGTAGCCGCCATTGTGAGTGCTATGTTTGTACGGGATTTGTTTGCTTCGCAATGAAGCAATGCCGAGCGGCCATTGTTCTAACACAGCAGACTGTCTAGCATCTTGCCACGGCGTTAATCTCTTTTAGCTTTGTTGTAAACCTTACGTAAGCTTCGATACCATGTTGCCATTACGAGGGAACTACCTCTTTCATATATCTACAGTTTTAACTATGTTTATGATTTAAAACAAATTTAAATTAAGGTTTGTAAATTTATATTATAATGTGTTATTTTGGGTATAAAAACCCCTTCTATAGGCTGTTTAAAATTCAGCGCTTTCGAAAACGAAAAACATTAGAAAAAAGTCACTGTCCCTACGTGCACATATCTGAAAGGACACACACCATATCTGGCATGCACCTAGAAAGTTGGCGACATTGGAGGGAGGCAAAGTAGATCTATGTCTTCACGTTGAGTATCAAGTCTTAGGTAAACATTTGAGAATTCGGAAATTATTTCTTTTGTTGTCTGTTTTTTTTTTTTACGCATATTAAGTGTAAAAATGAGGAAATGTGTGAAGCATTTACATTTGTGAAATTTTAAAGTTTCACTCGATCGAAGCATGACTATAGCGATCAGGCCCAGAGTTTTGTTAAATTGTACATATGGAGGAAGAATACACAGCATGAATTTAAAGTCGATATTACACGATACCTGCAGCCGTACTTGGTTCTTGTACAAGCTTCTACAAGGCCTGGGGTACGAGCCGGTATGGAAGATTCATGTTACACGACAGCAGTTCGCGTACTAGCATTTAACACCCTCGGTAGGTGCGCTGTGTGTGGTTTGTAGTAAATATGAACCTCATTCATAGAACTGCTACCAGTTAGTAACTTGCGTAGGCCTATAGAAATACTAGCTATCACATCTCGATATTGCTATAGTACTGTTGGCCTTTTACACAAGTTGACTGCTTACTAGTATAGTGTGTTATTTTTAATTTTGACGAAAATTACTGACGGGTTGCAAAATATAGTTTTTTCTTTACGTACCGAGATATTGTCAGAATGGAAAATTTAATGATAGAACAACTCTGAGTCCGGCGGGGTTTGGAACTCACAGCCAAAACATACACTTTTAATGCGGACCACCCTCCGCACGAAATACCTGGCACCTGGCACGAAATACGGCCGTACAAGTCCGGAAATGCCATGACGGGTGCCACACTAGCCCGTATACCAGCCGCTATGGCGGGCCTTGCACAAGCTTTTAGGGAATCTGGTATTGTGTAATATCGCCTTGAGTGCTCAGTTTAACGTGAGCAGGCAATTATTGACGAGTAAAAATTGACGTGAGAGAGTGTGAGTGTGAGTGAGTGAGTGTGTGTGCAGCAAGAAACGACTGAGGAGTTAGGAGCAGTGTGGGTTAAACATCTAGAGATAGCTGCAGGGCGGCCGGCGGCGTTCCAAAATGTTACTCCAGGAACATAGCAAAATAACAGACTGTAACAGCTGAGGTAAGAAAAAGTTAGTGGTTTTGGAACAGCACCGCCCAGTAAGCTTTATACCACTCAGGTTGGGAAACTGAATGCTCTCAGTTTGGCGAATGAATTTTCCCTGCCAGTATGTACTGGTACCGTGTGTGTACAGGATTTTTACATTCTCTATGTAAGTAAATAGTTTAAGTGCAATTGTCATACAAAAAATAATTGTGTAAATTATTCTGACATAGCATTAGACGCTACTTAAAGAATAAACTTTGTTCTACGCACCAAAATATATACATTCCAATACTGGTAAATATTTAAATATCACAACTAAATCAAAAATTTAATAGTAGAATGGCAAAAAATATAAATTTAGGGCTTTCCTGTACAGTTTTCATTAACAAAACGAGAAAAAGTACAAATGTCCTTTTGCTAAAGAATGCCTGCCCAATGGCGAACATAATTGTACTTTTGCTGTTTGGTCTTGTAAACACCGTGGGAGGGAGCGACTACGAAGTTAAGTTAATATTAAATATTTTGGCTGGAGCAAGAATATTCTTATAGGCGATTCACGGTAAAGTGAGCAGTTTTTCAGGCCCCTACTGAATTTTTCTTTTCATCAGATTCCTATCTCCCTGTCACATTTTAATATAAACATTGCCATGCGACTAATAAACTGTGTTTACACTTCACCACTCCCAAAAGTCAACGTCTAGAGCGCTGCAATATAATATATTTATTATTGGTTAAAGCATGTTGTGAGGGACTAAAAAGTGCTCACTTTACCATGAACAGTCCATACTATTTTCTCTCAAAGTCAGTGGGCTAAACCAACTTCGTTAAGGGATGGAGGTCTTAATAAAATAAAGGAGTTATAATTACCTAATTTTATTTACAATAAATACAAACAAAATTTTCTCAACTCAACAATTATCACTTGTTGTTTACAAGTAGTAACAATACAATTTACAATAAACTCGCAGAAATTAACTTAGTTAAATTATTAAAAATCAGTCCCATTAGGCAGTGCATCAAAATATATTCAATAATTTGACGAATTATAGACCCTATGTCCATATTTGATAGTTCGAATATTTAAAATGATGTCCGTATCACATGTTACTTAGTCCCACCCGAGGGCCATTTTTTAATCTCTCGGCCAGTGGTGTCCAATCCTGGGCCACATCCGACCATCCGTTCCATGCCATGTAGCCCATGGGCTTATTTTCGATAGTTAAACACTATTTGATATACCGAAATAAATATTTATTTATATACAAGGACTCTTCTGTAATTTATATATTTAATGTGACGGAATATTACGTTGTACGTCGTAATAAACTGGATCACCCATCTCTCTGTGCTCGAGGTTATTGCAAATATTCACTTGCGCCACGCAGACATTTACGCCGATCACGTTGAATAGAACCTACGGTTGTTGACTTATCAGTTTTTTATAACTTACCCATCCGGTTTTACGTTTGCAGTTTGTTTACGAACACGCTTTGGCGTTCGTTATTTTTAATACCACGATTCCGAATTAAAATATGGACAATTAACTAGACGCTGTCATATTTCTACTCTATTTTATTAAGTCTACTGTGGTACGGATACTTACTAAATGATTTTCGAGAGACCGTCATTTTATTTTATATCCAAAATCACTTAACAATTTAATCCTTCTAGTCTGTCAGTTTTTAAACTACTTATATTGAATAGAAACAGTGAAGAGTTGTGATAAGGCCTTAGCTGAGCGGCCTGCCTGATCATATATGCACTTATTTATCCAAGACACTGGCTCCGATTCTTGCAAATTAGTTATGAAATCGCAAACCACAGACACCCCCTCCCCCGGTCAGTGAACGAGGACAACGAAGCCGTTAGAGGGCAGTGTAGCCCGTGGGCGGGGTCTTTTGCCGTCGGTCATTGAGACGAGAAGATACTGCAGATGGGTATGTCCGGCCATCAACTTTTCCCATCTTAATCAGCCCCCGAAATCATCAACAAGGTGGGGACTCTCCAATTACACTTTACTCAGAATGTGGCTGGTTAAATATTTACAATTTAATATATATTAATCCTTCAGTATATTCATATAGTTCCTCCGCGCACACTTTATAATGTTTACATTGAAAAAATATTATAAAACCTTAATCTAAAATAAACCCTTTTTATATAGTGTTCGTTACATAACTCTTATCAATAACTTGTTAAGCCCCTATAGCCTCTTTTTGGTACGAAACAATTATGAATCATATACAAAAAATGTTGAAGGAAATAATGCACATGCAACTCATTATATACACACACACCCATATATATATTATATATATAAACACACTGAACAATTAATTACATATTCACTAATATTTGGTTAACTATTCATGAAATCAGTGCTATAAAAATTTTGAAAACTAAATATAGGAGAAATGTGCTCTATCGGACAGCAGAGATTTCGGCGGTAGCTTAACTATTTCGCGTGACTCGTCCAGAAAAGAGGACTTGTTATGATTGGTTGTTCATGTTTTCCGTTCTATTCGGCGTCGGCGTACATGTGAACCAGACAAAGAGTTGCTGCCATTATGAAAAAATGAAGAGGTGAATGGCAGAGTTCTACGCCGCGAGCACGGTCTCCAAGCAAGCATGCCTCTCACGGGGCATTGCCAAGCTGTCTGCTTCCCACAGCTGCAACAAAGGACGAACTGAGTGCTAGCTTCCTACAGCTATCCGCTGTGGCATTCCTACAGCGGTCCTCACAGAGGTGTCTTCGACCCACACCGGCTCGCAGAGGACAGACCAGCAGCCCGCGATCCACTACACAACTGGGTCCTCTACTACTGCTACACCACCACCACCAACCATAATGTTACCTCATCCCCACACCCTCTACTGCCTCCATTAACATTTCCTTCCTACTTCCGACTCACATACCACGTTGTCCACAACCAATCCACCTCTAATAAACTAACATTACTATATAAACACGTAGCCTACACTACATCAGGGTGGCCACTCTTCTGAAAACATGCTAACTTAGAGCGTTTTATTGTCCTGGCTAAAAGTTCATTGTGTGAATTCAAGTGTGAATGGTGTTATGGAAATGAATATGCGGAAAATTTTTTTCAGTTATTTCCAACTGTTAAATTAAAATATATCATTAATTGATGTCAATAAACTGTTGCCATTTCTGCACTACTTTTTGTTTTGTGAAGTTGCTAACCTTCAAATTAGTATTTTTGTTGGGAGTTATATACATATATATATATATATATATATATATATATATATATATATATAAAAAACATATTTGTGTGTGTATGTATGTATGTGTGTGTGTGTGTTTGCAAAGCAGCATTGTAGTTCTATTTCACGGAAATTAAGTTGGCGACTATATAATTCTATTTTTAGGTCTGCTGCACTAAAGTCATGTTTATATAGTCCATTGGCGGTTACTTAGATCTTTACTGAAGTCCTGTCAAACTTCTACTCTCAGGACATTCCTTCACTTCATGCAAACATAGTACAGCCGTGACTAGCAAAAAATATGGCGGGGCGGTGTTGGGGACACAGCCGTTTGTTTTGCGTCTACGTTAACGCGCTCGGACGCCTTGATGTTTATTTTACGTTCCCGGCACCGCTTCACTCGATCATATGGGGTTTTATGGGTATCACTAGATTGATTTTGAGACGCTCTTTCCAACCGTATGCGACTTCTGTACTTCGATTAGCTTTTTGACGAGTATAGGCCGACATTGTGTTACTTTTTCTTATTTTTTTTTTACATTTTACTCATACAATGTCACCATAACCACGCCACACAAATGTTTTTTATACACGCAATCGATTGCTCTTGACGAAAGCTGTCGATTGAAACCTAAACGAGTGTCGTAGTTTCTCCCAGTCTAAAGTTATACTACGTGGAAGTTACGAGACGCGGCGAAACGAACTCAAAATTACGGTCCCCCACTCCTCCTCACTCAACGTAGCATATTCTTTGATCCTTTTTTGGCAATCGAGTGGTGTAATGGGATTTTGAATGTAGACTCCTATACGATAGATTGGGAGCTGCAATGTCACACTGTAGGCTATCCCCCGATATTGTTATCGTCGTATCTTCTGGATTGCTTCCCGCTATGGCCGTAAATTTAAAGACTTATTCACGTCACAAAAACAACACAGAAACAACGTACGGCATTCGTGCGCACTCTGTGTGACACAATGTTGCATTGAGAAATATCTCTTGCTAGGCATAACCAACACACCTGTTATCTCCCTGTTCTATTCATAACCAACACACCTGTTATCTCCCTGTTCTATTCATAACCAACACACCTGTTATCTCCCTGTTCTATTCATAACCAACACACCTGTTATCTCCCTGTTCTATTCATAACCAACACACCTGTTATCTCCCTGTTCTATTCATAACCAACACACCTGTTATCTCCCTGTTCTATTCATAACCAACACACCTGTTATCTCCCTGTTCTATTCATAACCAACACACTTGTTATCTCCCTGTTCTATTCATAACCAACACACTTGTTATCTCCCTGTTCTATTCATAACCAACACACTTGTTATCTCCCTGTTCTATTCATAACCAACACACTTGTTATCTCCCTGTTCTATTCATAACCAACACACTTGTTATCTCCCTGTTCTATTCATAACCAACACACTTGTTATATCCCTGTTCTATTCATAACCAACACACTTGTTATCTCCCTGTTCTATTCATAACCAACACACTTGTTATCTCCTGTTCTATTCATAACCAACACACTTGTTATCTCCCTGTTCTATTCATAACCAACACACTTGTTATCTCCCTGTTCTATTCATAACCAACACACTTGTTATCTCCCTGTTCTATTCATAACCAACACACCTGTTATCTCCCTGTTCTATTCATAACCAACACACCTGTTATCTCCCTGTTCTATTCATAACCAACACACCTGTTATCTCCCTGTTCTATTCATAACCAACACACCTGTTATCTCCCTGTTCTATTCATAACCAACACCTGTTATCTCCCTGTTCTATTCATAACCAACACCTGTTATCTCCCTGTTCTATTCATAACCAACACACCTGTTATCTCCCTGTTCTATTCATAACCAACACACCTGTTATCTCCCTGTTCTATTCATATCAGTAATAAATATAATATAAACATAACATAATTAAGTCCAATGTAATCAAAAAAATAAGTTATTTTTAAGTCAACACGAGTATAAAACCTTGTGATACATAACATTCATGAAACAAACTAAGTACATCACACATGGGGTGGTTCTTCAAAAGTTTGATTCAACAATTTTGAAGAAACCTCGAAATGACTACACCATTCTAATAGCATTTTAAATGACAAAATTGAAGCAGAGATGAAGTCAAGATGAGCAGTCAGGAAAAAATACTAATTTGACGTGGAAGAGTGGGGTAATTTCGAAACAGTAGTTGAGTGGCCGCCCTGCACTAGTGTGCAGGCTCCCATTTTGACCTAGTGTACAGTTTTACACATTACGCACGTGTAGGTAATTTCGAAACAGTAGTTGAGTGGCCGCCCTGCACTAGTGTGCAGGCTCCTATTTTGACCTAGTGTACAGTTTTACACATTACGCACGTGTAGGTAATTACGAAACAGTAGTTGAGTGGCCACCCTGCACTAGTGTGCAGGCTCCCATTTTGACCTAGTGTACAGTTTTTCACATTACGCACGTGTAGGTAATTTCGAAACAGTAGTTGAGTGGCCACTCTGCACTAGTGTGCAGGCTCCCATTTTGACCTAGTATACAGTTTTACACATTACGCACGTGTAGGTAATTCTTTTGTCTGTACTGGAAACTGCGAGGCTCAATGACCATGGATACAACCTGTGGGTAAAGGATTCACAAACAGTCTTACTGATCTAGGCCATGGCTTGTTCTTATCCAACTGTAGCCAAATATATAGTCTACAGCCCATCGACTGTGACTACGAAGCAAGTGTCGTGTTGACTGAAGTACAGCCCATCGACTGTGACTACGAAGCAAGTGTCGTGTTGACTGAAGTACAGACCATCGACAGTGACTACGAAGCAAGTGTCGTGTCGACTGAAGTACATCCCATCGACTGTGACTACGAAGCAAGTGTCGTGTTGACTGAAGTACAGACCATCGACTGTGACTACGAAGCAAGTGTCGTGTCGACTGAAGTACATCCCATCGACTGTGACTACGAAGCAAGTGTCGTGTCGACTGAAGTACAGACCATCGACTGTGACTACGAAGCAAGTGTCGTGTCGACTGAAGTACATCCCATCGACTGTGACTACGAAGCAAGTGTCGTGTTGACTGAAGTACAGACCATCGACTGTGACTACGAAGCAAGTGTCGTGTCGACTGAAGTACATCCCATCGACTGTGACTACGAAGCAAGTGTCGTGTCGACTGAAGTACAGCCCATCGACTGTGACTACGAAGCAAGTGTCGTGTTGACTGAAGTACAGACCATCGACTGTGACTACGAAGCAAGTGTCGTGTTGACTGAAGTACAGACCATCGACTGTGACTACGAAGCAAGTGTCGTGTTGACTGAAGTACAGCCCATCGACTGTGACTACGAAGCAAGTGTCGTGTCGACTGAAGTACAGACCATCGACTGTGACTACGAAGCAAGTGTCGTGTCGACTGAAGTACAGAACATCGACTGTGACTACGAAGCAAGTGTCGTGTTGACTGAAGTACATCCCATCGACTGTGACTACGAAGCAAGTGTCGTGTCGACTGAAGTACATCCCATCGACTGTGACTACGAAGCAAGTGTCGTGTCGACTGAAGTACAGACCATCGACTGTGACTACGAAGCAAGTGTCGTGTCGACTGAAGTACATCCCATCGACTGTGACTACGAAGCAAGTGTCGTGTTGACTGAAGTACATCCCATCGACTGTGACTACGAAGCAAGTGTCGTGTTGACTGAAGTACAGACCATCGACTGTGACTACGAAGCAAGTGTCGTGTTGACTGAAGTACATCCCATCGACTGTGACTACGAAGCAAGTGTCGTGTTGACTGAAGTACAGACCATCGACTGTGACTACGAAGCAAGTGTCGTGTCGACTGAAGTACATCCCATCGACTGTGATACGAAGCAAGTGTCGTGTTGACTGAAGTACAGCCATCGACTGTGACTCGAAGCAAGTGTCGTGTCGACTGAAGTACATCCATCGACTGTGACTACGAAGCAAGTGTCGTGTCGACTGAAGTACATCCCATCGGACTGTGACTACGAAGCAAGTGTCGTGTTGACTGAAGTACAGACCATCGACTGTGACTACGAAGCAAGTGTCGTGTTGACTGAAGTACAGACCATCGACTGTGACTACGAAGCAAGTGTCGTGTTGACTGAAGTACAGTCCCATCGACTGTGACTACGAAGCAAGTGTCGTGTTGACTGAAGTACAGACCATCGACTGTGACTACGAAGCAAGTGTCGTGTCGACTGAAGTACACCATCGACTGTGACTACGAAGCAAGTGTCGTGTTGACTGAAGTACATCCATCGACTGTGACTACGAAGCAAGTGTCGTGTCGACTGAAGTACATCCATCGACTGTGACTACGAAGCAAGTGTCGTGTCGACTGAAGTACACCCATCGACTGTGACTACGAAGCAAGTGTCGTGTCGACTGAAGTACACCCATCGACTGTGACTACGAAGCAAGTGTCGTGTCGACTGAAGTACACCCATCGACTGTGACTACGAAGCAAGTGTCGTGTGACTGAAGTACATCCATCGACTGTGACTACGAAGCAAGTGTCGTGTTGACTGAAGTACACCATCGACTGTGACTACGAAGCAAGTGTCGTGTTGACTGAAGTACAGCCCATCGACTGTGACTACGAAGCAAGTGTCGTGTTGACTGAAGTACAGTCCATCGACTGTGACTACGAAGCAAGTGTCGTGTCGACTGTAAGTACAATCCATCGACTGTGATACGAAGCAAGTGTCGTTGTCGACTGAAGTACATCCCATCGACTGTGACTACGAAGCAAGTGTCGTGTGACTGAAGTACATCCATCGACTGTGACTACGAAGCAAGTGTCGTGTCGATGAAGTACAACCATCGACTGTGACTACGAAGCAAGTGTCGTGTTGACGAAGTAACCATCGACTGTGACTACGAGCAAGTGTCGTGTCGACTGAAGTACATCCCATCGACTGTGACTACGAAGCAAGTGTCGTGTTGACTGAAGTACAGACCATCGACTGTGACTACGAAGCAAGTGTCGTGTTGACTGAAGTACAACCATCGACTGTGACTACGAAGCAAGTGTCGTGTTGACTGAAGTACAGCCATCGACTGTGACTACGAAGCAAGTGTCGTGTGACTGAAGTACATCCCATCGACTGTGACTACGAAGCAATGTGTGTGACTGAAGTACATCCATCGACTGTGACTACGAAGCAGTGTCGTGTTGACTGAAGTACAGCCCATCGACTGTGACTACGAAGCAAGTGTCGTGTCGACTGAAGTACATCCCATCGACTGTGACTACGAAGCAAGTGTCGTGTGACTGAAGTACACCCATCGACTGTGACTACGAAGCAAGTGTCGTGTGACTGAAGTACAGACCATCGACTGTGACTACGAAGCAAGTGTCGTGTGACTGAAGTACATCCATCGACTGTGACTACGAAGCAAGTGTCGTGTTGACTGAAGTACAGCCATCGACTGTGACTACGAAGCAAGTGTCGTGTCGACTGAAGTACAGACCATCGACTGTGACTACGAAGCAAGTGTCGTTGGTTCAGACTGAAGTACGAATCCCATCGACTGTGACTACGAAGCAAGTGTCTGTGTTGACTGAAGTACAATCCCATCGACTGTGACTACGAAGCAAGTGTCGTGTCGACTGAAGTACATTCCCATCGACTGTGACTACGAAGACAAGTGTCGTGTGACTGAAGTACAGCCATCGACTGTGACTACGAAGCAAGTGTCGTGTCGACTGAAGTACATCCCATCGACTGTGACTACGAAGCAAGTGTCGTGTTCGACTGAAGTACATACCATCGACTGTGACTACGAAGCAAGTGTCGTGTTGACTAAGTACAACCCATCGACTGTGACTACGAAGCAAGTTGTGTTGACTGAAGTACATCCCATCGACTGTGACTACGAAGCAAGTGTCGTGTGACTGAAGTACACCATCGACTGTGACTACGAAGCAAGTGTTCTGTCGACTGAAGTACATCCCATCGACTGTGACTACGAAGCAAGTGTCTTGTTGACTGAAGTACATCCATCGACTGTGACTACGAAGCAAGTGTCGTGTCGACTGAAGTACATCCATCGACTGTGACTACGAAGCAAGTGTCGTGTCGACTGAAGTACATCCATCGACTGTGACTACGAAGCAAGTGTCTTGACTGAGTACGCGACGTACGAGCAAGTGCGTGTTACGATACCATCGACTGTGACTACGAAGCAAGTGTCGTGTTGACTGAAGTACATCCCATCGACTGTGACTACGAAGTAAGTGTCGTGTTGACTAAAGTACAGACCATCGACTGTGACTACGAAGCAAGTGTCGTGTTCGACTGAAGTACAGACCATCGACTGTGACTACGAAGCAAGTGTCGTGTTGACTGAAGTACATCCCATCGACTGTGACTACGAAGCAAGTGTCTTGTTGACTGAAGTACATCCCATCGACTGTGACTACGAAGCAATGTCTTGTTGACTGAAGTACAATCCCATCGACTGTGACTACAACGAAGTGTCGTTTGACTGGAAGTTACACCATCGACTGTGTACTACGAAGCAGAGCTGTTGACCTGAAAGTAACATCCATCGACTGTGACTACGAAGCAAGTGTGTAGTTGACTGAAGTACATCCATCGACTGTGATACGAAGCAAGTGTCTGTGACTGAAGTACAATCCATCGACTTGTGACTACGAAGCAAGTGTGTGTCGACTGAAGTACACCATCGACTGTGACTACGAAAGCAAGTGTCTTGTGACTGAAGTACACTGAGTGACTCGAACAGTGTCGTGTGACTGAGTACATCATGCTGTGACTACGAAGCAAGTGTCTTGTTGACTGAAGTACATCCCATCGACTGTGACTACGAAGCAAGAGTCTTGTTGACTGAAGTACAGATCCATCATGAAATGTTTCGTTAACAAAACCTGAATTCGTACATTGAAGCGGATTTGAAAGGGTTAAGTTGGCAGCGAATGAATTAAAAAAATAAATTTCTCAATGCCTCGAATTATATTATGGGTATAATTTAAGTTTGTGGCTACCGAAAGTAATATATCTTGCTTTATACAAGTAAGAGTATGCAGTGTAGTATACGCTGTTCACGGTAAAATGAGCACTTTTGAAAGCCCTGATTAAGATCTAATTGTATGTGTATTGTTCCACCATAGGTAAAATTAACGTTACCATAGGCCTGTTCACATTATTCGTGCGTCTGTCAAGGGAAACTAATTTTTTTGTCAGAAAAGCAAATATTTTACTAATGTTTTTATTCTTATACTTATTTGTATTAAAAACAAATAGAAATAAAATCAAATATTTCTGGTATTCACAAATGTTTACGTAACACTTGTAATTAAACGTTAACACAAGGAACTACTTTCTTTCCGTCATTGGCAACTTGACTCGGCTCGTGACAGCCATTGTAGCAGTTACAATGTAAGCAGCTAGAGGCAGTGACATTTTTCAAAGGTTAATTTTAAAAGTGCTCACTTTACAGTGAACAGCCTTTATAAATATATTGCCCTCTCCAAGAAATGCCACGGCGTTATTTGAATGGGGGATGAAAGAAGTGATGCGTGTCACGGCAATGCTGCAGTCACAATGAAAGGAGGGCGGGCGCAAAACAAGAATATTACAGACCCTAAGCAGTCGGGAACCGGCTCAATTTTAGGAAGCTACGTTCAATTATTCCATTGAAATCGGTATTTTAAAAATAATTATTCATTCCAGTTTTAAAGCATTTACAGGACAGTTTCAAATCGGAGAGATAATAAAGGGTTGGGGGGGGGGGGGGGGGGTGAAAGGCACTTCTACCAGGATCCGTCCCCGGTACATGCGGCAGGCGGTGTAATATCGCTAGGTACCAACGTAACAAGAGGAATATTTGTGTTTCCAATTACATCAACATACTACTTGATAGACCAAATGTCGTTAGCCGGCGGTGGTAGCTCTCTCTCTCTCTCTCTCTCTCTCTCTCACACAGCTGAAAAGGGGAAACATATCTAGGCTTGCTGGAGTACAGAGAACCAGGGGGTTAGACTGAGGTGTTGTAACAAACGGCCTCCCTCATTTTACCTCCACGATTGCCAACAGCACTGAAATTATCAATAAAACTGTAATGAAAATATGTACTTGCTGTCAATTATAACACACGAGGCAATTTTCTTCCAGTATTATTAGATTTGTTCTGCAATGTGTCAGCGCCCGCTAATGGTGACGTAAACACCCCTTTCTCGGCGAATTAAATAATGTGTGGTTCCAGCACTGCAGCGAACCTCCTGTACACGATCACTTGGCATGCAGAGAACTACGACAACTGACATGACATGACGTGACATTTGTAACCACACGTGACGTCACACAGATATGGAAACACTTCTGCACTGCACTGCAGTGTTGCAAAGGCAGAGGCATAATCATGAGTGAAAACCTGTCAAGCTAGGGAAATTATTTTGGAGGGGCCGGCCATGTCTCAACGTGGATTGAATTTTGGGGGGGGGGGGGCGCCATTAGCAATCACTGCTGTTTTGAAGGAAACGTTCCAGAGTGATGTAAACTGTTATTTCAGCTTTTGCAAAGTTTACCGCCTTGAAATTCAGCCGTGTTTTGTAATACGTCTCGTGGAAATAATACATATCAAATATACATAAACACACACAGAGGTATTCAGCTAAGATTTTCACCGCAATTGCCTTCCAACCCGCTGAAGATATCGAAATTTTGATTTCGAATTTAGTAAAGAGTACTACGGGGCTCATAACACCGTCTATGTCTGTTCCTAGATGTCATTAATTACCGAAATAACGGTATCGAATTTGTTTATTTTTATGGGAACACATCCATTTCTGCCGATAGCACAACATGTTATTAAACGGCGACTCCAGCGACGTGATTTAGAAAATCCGATCAACACTGTGAGATATAAGGAGGTGTTCATGGCGCTGCTGTATAACCACAGTCGAATCACATCACATTATTATGACCACCTGCTAGATCTGCAGCGTGTAGCCCATGACGCATGGCCCGTGACATGGGCTGGTGGGTGTGTATATATAATGCGACCGACAGGCTGGCTGTACACAGGGCGCTTCCTGCTGTCATGGATGAGGGAAGCGATTTCACCGAGTTAGTTGCAAAAAAGGGAGGATTGTCTTTCGGGTCGCGGAGGGGGGGGGGGGCAGCAATTCCGAAACAGCGACGTTTATTAACCGTTTTGAAAAATTATACTTCGGCCTCAATTCGTATCACGCAACTTCAGAATAAATTTCCGTATTGATATTAAACCATACAATCATCACAACTAACAAAAACACTATTTCTATTTCCACACAGCACTTGTAATGTTTACAATAGTTATATTGTCTTCTCCAAATATTTTGTAGTATCAGACAATTGTATGCAATCTATAATAGACTACCATACAAAGAAATGGTTAGTGTTGTAAAGAACCGAGATTGTTTGAGATGAAGTTCTGCTACCGTAACGTTCTCGTTCTCTTCAGTGACGTCAAGTTTCATACAAAAATTCATATAAATGGACTAACGTGAAGCAAGTTTACGCTAATGCAGGTAAGAAAAAAAAAAGAAGGAAATATTTGAACAGTAAAAAACGAAATATATTAGTACTGTTCCACAAACTCAATAAATCGGATCAAATGCATTTTCAGAAGAAGGATGGACACAATCACCACACTAGAAATGCAAATAGGTATTTTATTCCCAACCCTTAACTAAAAAATATTAAATGAATCGCTATATGGGAATGGAATTTTTTAACATATTACTTAATTGGCGACCCTTTTAATATCTAATACAATGGAAGTCACAAGTAATTTCAAAGTGAATTGAACAACTATTTAATTAACCTTGTTCTTTATTCTATAAATCAATATCTTAACTTGTAATAATAGTTGTGTCATTCTATGATTTTTTTATATCTGTGCTATGGGTGTTCTGGGAAATGTCATGTTTTCAATACATTGTTGAGTATGTAGTTATTGTCTAAATTTACTAAATTGTTAATCCATTCCAATTTGTCAAAATAATAATGCAAATAAATATTCTTTGCCTCAAGCGGTTGAAATTATTTTAACTGTTCTGCAGTTTACTATCATATAGATTCTGCGAAATCCGCACAAAAAATTAATTCTGATTGATGCGTGTATAAGTACGGGCCACTTATGCGAGGCATTGGTTAATTCAAATATGTCGTATCTTCGCGTCAACCCACACAGCTATTTTTCTACAGAATTGGTGGTGGGAGAGCTGTCGGTGCTTCCCTCCCGACCAAGCAAGTTGCCTCCAGTTTCACAATTGTCGGAATGTAATACAAACTGCGGAAGCAGAAAAATATACGGCAAGCTTATCATTACAATAGTGCGAAGATAAAGTGGAGAGATTCGGGCGGCTCTTAACATCGAGCCGATGAGGGTGAAGTGAGGTGAGTATGGAGGAATGCAAGGACGGGAGATCCTTGAGAAAACCCGCCGACCAGCTGCATCGTCCGGCACAATTCCCACATACGAAAATCCGGGAGTAACCCCGCCAGAGATCGAACACGGCTCAGTCTGACCACTACACCCCCCTCCCCTCTACAAGCACTTAAAGTTAAAACCACTTTCCGTCTTGCTTTAAGAAATACACCCGGGGCGCTGAATTCTTGGCACTTGTCCACTGTGAGCTCGGGTAGGCGTCCTTGTGAGAATTTACAAGGCAGTTATATATTCTATTTGTGTCAAAACACGACACGCATCTTCTACGGGCGCTGCTCTTTCTACGCGGTAGCTGGAAGGTTGGTCTAAACGCCACCATTAGCAGTGTTAATTTAGTTTTGTAACTGCCGTAACCTTAAACTTGCAGACAAGGAAATGTTCAGCGCGAACACAAGTCAATTATTGTCGCCATGGAGAAATTAGCTGGGCTGTGTTGGGGAAGGTCAATGTTGACGGGAGCGCAACTGCTGAACAATATGATTGAAGGAAGGGGGGGGGGGGGGGGGAGCCATCTCTCCGTCATCGGTAATTACTATGAAACGGTTGAATTTTTCATGGATCATGAATTACAGATAGTATGTGATCGAATTTCATTAACGAAGCACAAAAATAATAATACTGCTGCTCTGAAATCGATTAGTATCATGCAGTTGTGTAGGCAGACCTTTATTTCCGGAGGTAAGGGAAGGTGTTTCTTCATTGATAAAGCAGCGGCTATAGAATTTTTTAAACTGAAGAACACTATTTTAGTTCTTTTACTATCTTATATGCAGTTCGGTTCACCTAATTTCTCATTTTACTGATAAAATTATTTTTCCCTTTTTTAACATGTGCACATTTCAGAAAGGGGAAGGAGTTGAACCCGACCCCTCCTGTACAAGTCGCCTGCGTCATGTCTGATCATGGCTGGCGTATCCATTCTCGCCATCTGTTTCAAGACTCGAGCGAGACTCACCTGTGGCGACAATATGGCAGATGTAAATACGGCCGATTCCAAGTTTCCTCGTCGCGACGACGTGATCCTTCCTGGCCTGGCGCTGCGCGAGTGTTGCTCCAGTAGCGGTACACGGGTGTAAACACACTCGCTCTATGTCACCACTCACGTACACACACACGCACGCACTACGACCTCACACCTGTACAGCCAGCGGGCGACTGACGAAGACGAGGCTATGCTGCAGGCAGCCACGTCAGTGTGCGGCCAGCCTCCCCTCCGCCTTCCCCTCAACAGGCTGTCAGCGGCGCATGCGCACAGCGCCCGCCCAGGAATGCCACCTGAGAGCGGTCCGGCTGGACGCAAAAAAAGTAAACAAACCCCCTAGCCAGCGACACCCACGCTGCGCTCTTCTTACGTCCCTTGCAATAATAAACATTAGTATCTGACTTCATGTTTCCTTCCCTTTGTAGAAATCAAAGATTTACAATTATGTTACGACAACTGAAGATCAGTTCTGCAATCTTCATAAATGTGTGTACCTTGTTATGTAAATTATTACACACGATGTTCCAATACTCACCTGACATACTTTGGCAGCGTGGTGTACAGATCATTGGCAACCAAATATGTCATATACACTAGTACACTATGCAACCCCATTTCAGGGTTAAATGCAATAAAAAAACTAATTGGATTTACTGAATATCTTGAATGAAATGGACTACATTCATGTTGCAAGTCGCACATAAGCTGTCCAAAGTGTGCTCAATCTGATCTTACAGCAGGCTCCTAGCGTGGTCAGTCTTCGGTAGTGTGGCTAGGCGAGTGATTGTCAACAGTGCCAGCTAAGTTTACAAGTGCAGAGTACGCAGACATGGTGTTTGATTGAGTGAGTGAAGTGATTTGGGCGGCTCTTAACAGCGAGGTCTTGAGAGCCGATGAGGATGATTGAGGTGAGTATGGAGTAGCACCGGAGTGAAGGGGTGGGGGAAACGAGAGATCCCCGAGAAAACCCGCCGATCAATGGCATCGTCCGGCATGATTCCCACACGCGAAAATCCAAAAATCCTGTGACCCGGCCGGGGAATGAACCCGGTTCGCCTTGGTGGGAGGCGAGCGAGCTAACCGCTCAGCCACCGCGGCCCCATCAATGATGTAAGGAAACAGGTACCTGCCCGCAAGGAAAAAAAGAGCGCCCGTACGGCGGAATGACTTGCGCCGTGTTCCGTTCGCTGCACTGATACGACCAACTGCATAGCCGCCAATTGTTCCGTTACTGCATGCGTTTAATGCTGCGCGGCCTGGGGAACGGAATTACTTCCATGCTCTATTTTCGGCGCGTAATTCGAGCGTTTTGTTTACGAATGACAAGACATTTTGGAATATTAAATATTTAACAGCCACCACGAGTACATATTAACTTCAAAGTCGTACACACAGCAGATTAACATGTCAGAGGTTGGCATTCCAACCTGCTTTATTTTCGCCTAGTTAGGTTTGCTTGATACAATGTTGAAAAATGGGGGGAAAAAAAAAGGGGGGGGGGGTCCTTTAGATTAATGTCTTTCGTGAGACGGGTTTGTTTTGATGGGGCAGTAGTAAATAATGCTCGCAATGAAATAACATTCAAATTATTATAACTTCGAAAATTTTAACTTCAATGAAAAAAAAAAAAAACGCGATATATACGTCGTTCGAATTCTTACAGATGCAGAAATACACACACGCGCGCTCACACACACACGCACTTTGGCAGAAGTTAATCTTACACTCGTAGAATTCACGATGTAGGCACAAATAAACAAATATTATTTACACACTATAGTCTATTTCATATAAGTGGTTTCAAATTTGACAGTTCTAGGAAAGTAGTGCCAATGGCATCTGGTTGGCTATGTATCCTTCCGCCACAGCCAAACTGTCATTGAAGGTGACTGTTTGCAAACACCCCATGTGACTGCCAGTATTTGTAAACAAACAACATACGACTGCCTGTTTTTGTAAACAAACTGCATGTGCCTCCTCCCAAATGAGTTTTAGGAGCTGTGAAAGGCAAGTTGCAGGTTGGCAAAAATCCCATTTTATTTAGTTTATAAATATTTTATGTAAATGACTAACAGCCCATGTAATAAGTCTATAAATTGGTAATTTTTTACCTTGCAAGAAATTTGTAACCAGGATGCACGAAAATGAAATTGTATATTGACTGTCAAATTAATAATATATTTTACTGTTGTTTAATATACGGTACTCGAAATATATTTATGACAACTAATCTTGTCACACTTAGCTGAGGAAAGTTCTTGTAAACATAAAAATTTAGCATGGTTTCCGCGAACACCAGACACCAAGATCCCCCCCCCCCCCCAGGAATGCACAAATACCGAAATATTTCCCTCACCCCCCCTCCACCTTTTTTCAAAGACAGTATACATTCTTACATACAGGCTATGCCTACTATTGCATTAAAAGTACATTATTCAGCTTTGTGGCATGATATGACAACAAACTCTGTACAGCCTGATACTTTTATAGTAGTTATAAGTATCAGGATGTTAAAGTATGTAGGTAGCCAAAATAATATTTAAGGGAATCTTACTTAATTTCAGTAATTTTAATAACTCTCATTTAGTAACTCAAATGTTAAGTATTGCAGGTCTACATACAAAATACTTTAATAACTTTTCTCAAATACCTACATGTTCAGATTGTCATGCTGCCAATAAAAACTTATTTCCGACTAACTCAGTGTTGATATTTACACTGGAGTTCAGTCGCGCAACCTCCCTCCTCAAAATTGTGAATAGTCCTAGGCTTGTTCTCGGGTACCTAGTGAACAACTGTATCTCAGTTCAGAGATGTTACAAAGCGCTCTAGATAAGCAGATGTGACCTACAGCAACAATATATCAAACGAACATGTTACTTACACACTAAAAAGATACTCCACCTACCCAAGATTGAAGACATCATAAAGTTCATTTTCCTTAGCAATACATTTTGGAATGTCGCAGTTCCTGTTGATGCATGAGACACTTCTTTATGATGTTGGAGCACCTTCGTTGGGTGTTTAAATTGGAAGAACTTTGTTTGATAAGCATGTTGTAATTTACTCGATATCAAAAAGTTGTCTTACAAGTTTTTATGGCCAGTAAGCTTTACATTTTGAAACCCTCCAGAACCAGAGTGTTAGAGTTCCAATCAATAATAACACAGAGAAATGTTCATAGCAATGAAATGTGGGCCCAATTAGGGTATCATCTTTATTTTATTTCGAGGGAAAAAGTGAGCAGTGATGGGGGAGATTTAGTTTATCGTCTTTCGTGAGACGGGTTTATTTTGATGTTCTTACGATGCCGGAATGACATAGTCCCAACGTGCACGACACGACGGCCAACAGCCAATGAAATACTACATATATCGTCGAAAGCCCGACCGATTCTGTCGTCCGACCAGCAATTTTGGATTAGAAATGATATCTATTCTTCGTAGTGTCTTGCAGCACGACACAAGAATGTACAACTTTGCAAAATGAAATTGTATTGCAAGCTTTCCCTACAATGGTAAATACGCAGCTTAAAAGAAAAATTAATTTGAAACACTACTGTATCTTACACTTAAAAATAATCATTTTACTTTTGTATACATTAGCGATACCAATTTGTCACTAGTATGTATTACAAATTTCCCTCTTGTTTACTGCATTTGAGACTAACGTAGCCTATCAGAGCCTTCTAAATAGTTAGGTTAAATGCCGAGAGTGTGGTGTCGGTCGTGCTGTAAATTCAAGTAGTCACATTGCAATGTGTCGTGGTTGCGTTTTGGTCGTGTCGTGCTGTGTTGGTCGGTGCTATGTGATTCCGGCATGAGTGTGGCATTTGGAGTTGCATATTGTTTTGATGGAGCAGTGGAAAATTTTGTTCATATGGAAATAACACTTAAATGATTTAACTTCGAAAATTATAACTTTCATGATAATACAGAACGCGATACATACGTCGCTGTTCGTATTCGCACATATGCAGCAATATATACACACATCACACACTTTGACTCAAGTTAACCTTACACTCGAGTTTACGATGTAGTCAAACAAATATTATTCACTCACTACAAGAGTGCTGAAAGTGCGGCATTTTCTAGGCCACGTGCATTTCAATAATTATATTAACGGTTTACAAATACATTTACAAAACACGCAAACTTGCTGTTGTAACCTCTTGAAGACGTGTTTTTCTATGGCAATCCTTGCGAGTTTACTTCATTAAAATCACGTTTGCTCGTCACTAGCATTAAATAATTTATTTTCAAAATTATTCAGTAAAATCAACACTGCACACGTTTCCTGATACAAACAAATTTAAACTTATATACGGAAATTATATTCGTGTCACTTCATTGTGGGAGGCGGTTAGGAAAATGGTGGAACGAGCAGTTTAACGACGTGCCAATTAATATTACGTTTCACTCAACAAAACACACTGCAGCGGTACCTACAACCCAACTGCGTTTAGAAAAAACAAATAAAAATAATTTAACTACCGATTAAATATTCCGACAACACCAATAAGATATTCGTATAGTAAACACGAGAAAAAAAGCGCACACACAACTGCCTTCGACGGACTGTAAATATAGACATGGCTAGCCATTGGCTGGAAATATAGATATGGCTAGCCATTGGCTGGATACGTTTACTGTTCGTATGTGTCGACATACTCCGTCATAAATGCTGAACGTGTTTTTGAAGTCCCGTTACTAATAGCCAAGAAAATTTAATATTGCTTTGGAAACATAATTTAAACCATAAATAATGTGAGTATAATTAAGATTTTAAATTACGACTTTTAGTTCAGAGTACTATTGTCTTCCAAAACCGTTATCAAAATAGCCAACCTAACAACACGTATCCCGCAGCATTTCATCAGCTGACACAATACTGTAGGAGCGAGAGCATTTACTGTTTACATACTGGGTAGGTTGGTCACAGTGTCTGTCAAATTTGAGACCACTTATATGAAACAGACTATACAAAAGTGCTTTTTTTAGGCCACGTGGTCTAATAATTATAGTAACAGTTTACATATGCATTGTTTTCAAAACACGCAAACTTACTGTTAGATAAATTCGCAACCTCTTAAAAACGTATTTTCCTATGGAAATCATTTCAAGTTTACTTCACCAAAACACGTTTGTTCGTCATTAGCAATATATAATTTAGTTGCAGAATCATTCAGTACAATCAACACTGCGCACGTTTCCTAAGACCAACACGCTTGCCCTTTTCCCGCCACTGTGACGTCACTCATGAAACACATGTGCTTTCCCTCGTGCAGGTAGTGCGTGAGATTGGCCGGAAGTGGCAGGTTTGACGATGCGCCTGTGCGAAGGGATCGGAACTACTTCGCTGCGCATATTTCGCATTGTGCAGGGAACGGGACACAGCCGCCACTCTACTCTTCACCAATGAAGCCACATTCACACGTCAAGGCATTCGCAACACATGCAATTCGCACAGTGACCACCGCGGAGGGCTGAGTGGTTAGCCAGCTCGCCTCCCACCAAGGCGATCCAGGAATCGTGCGGGACGATGCCGCTGGTCGGCGGGTTTTTTCTCCCGTTTCCCCCACACTTTCATTCCGGCGCAGCTCCATACTCACCTCCATCGGCTCTCAATTCTCTTCACTCACTATTTTCCAAGAACGTTTTCCAGTGAATGTGTGTTACGGATTACTTGGCAACCAATTAATTGTAGTACATTTGGTTGTGGGCAGTCTCAATGCTCATGCCTACATGGAGTTTCTGGAAACACCTTGCCATTGTTATTGGAAGGCAGTTCGGCGTGAGATGCGACTCGAGTATGTGACATTGTTTTGTTCGCCAAGTATCTGTATTGCTCGCTGCCGAAGTATGTCGGGTGAGTCGCGGAATATGCGCTGTATATCATTCGGGAATATATTTTACGTGGTTTTTAAAAATAAGTTCAAGTAGTTACATTTAAAATTAATTTCAAACAAAACACTCACTTGTTTACTTTATTCATAAGTATTGAATCCATGTGTTTTCTCTTCACATCTCGTCCATCATTTCTTAAATTTGGATGAGCTAGGTTCAATGCACCGAGATAAAAATCGCCTTACGGCAAAGTGAGTGAGTGAAGAGATTTGGGCGGCTCTTAACAGCACAGTCTTGAGAGCCGATGGGGATGATTGAGGTGAGTATGGAGCGGCACCGAAATGAAAGAGCGGGGGAAATGGGAGATCCCCGAGAAAACCCGCCGACCAACGGCATCGTCCGTCACAATTCCCACATGCCATGATCCGGTGACCCGGCCGGGGATTAAACCCGGATCGCCTTGATGGGAGGCGAGCAGGCTAACCACTCAGCCACCGCGGTCCCCCTTACAGCGAATAAACATTAATTTTATATAACTTCTGACACATCATTACGTTCAACCACTCACAACTCATACAACACAAGAAATTATATTGATTTTAGTGAAATAGCGATATATACTAGTAAATAACATTTCATTTCATTTTATTTGCATCTTTGTTCTGTCAGTACTTACTGCATAAATTTTGTCAGTATAACACAAAACATGATCATACAATACAAAATTTAAATTCAGTTAATTATTATAAACAATTAGACGTATTTTTTTAATGAGTAAAGGGAAATAAAAACATAGGGCTAAGTTTACTTTTACAAATAAAATATTCTATTAAATGCAATAAATCACTTCTTATTATTTAATTCTTTACTCCTTCGACTCTATTGGCTGGAGGTCTTACTCATACAACACGAAATGAAATATCGATACTTCCTACACGTCTAGGATATTCCTACAAAACCTGCCACGACTACTCGTATAGTAAAGCTGACGTAGACTGATGTTTTCATCTTGTGCGTATGAACACAACATTGACCAATCAACTGTCGAAGTCTCATGCTTTTCTGTAATGAACGTTTGTTGAAATCAGAGTTTTGAAGAGACCAGTGGCTCCACAGTCGACGGCCATATCGCCCTGGTAACCTGGCGCTCTCCTGATCGCCGTAGTCGATGTGGTTCGGCGTGATCGATTGTGTGGATGTGTGACCTTCCAAGCAACTCCACGTAGTTGAAGGCGCACGTAAAACACTATGCAGACCCACTAGGCTCATCTCAAGACTCAAGGTTAGGCTGGCTGGATGTGAGGCGAGGTCCATCCAACCTGTCACCGCGCACAAACGGCCCGGCACAAGCACCTTTGTAAAACACTTTCAGCATGATTCATTTAATTTAATCTAATTTCATTAAAAATTTGTTAGAGAAAGTAAACAAACATTGTACAGCATTTGTTTAGATAACAGACTGGTTATGTGCAGCTAGCGTGATGGCTATGAACTGTTGCGTAAACTACCTTCTTTCATTCTGATGCGTACACCTTCATTATGTAAATGTTTCTTCCATCGTAACCCGATCTCGAGGCTTGTTTACCTGTATTCTCCAGTACGTAATAGCCGCCTGCATACGAGGAAGCCACCGTGTACAGAACAAGTGAATGTGATTCGTGTGAACTTACTAACATGAGCCTAGGGCATATCCAAACTCATGAGGGATGGAAGTATTGCGTGGAGGTATTAATTAAATAACTTAAATTTACTTATTTAATTACAAACATATAAAAACATACAAATATTATTTACAAACTACACCTGTGTGCTAATTACCTTTCTTATCGCTTAAAGGAGTTTTTATCTGATATTAATCATAATTGTGTCATAAGCAGTGCAGTACCTTTATATTACCTATAATCATTTCACCTTCACTAATTTAATATATGTATATGCTACTCGCAATCGCCGAATTTGTCATTGGTCGAAATATTTACCTATAAAGCGGCGTGGTTAGTCATAAATATCCACAAAGTATTCTGGGAAATTATTTCGGTCATTGAATATTGGAAAATACCAACTTATCATTGTGGAAGCTGCACTTTACCCAACAGCAGAAACAATATTGCTTTTCGCTCTATGGTCACTATAAACTAGCCACAACGTGATGAGAGTATTCCGGCTGTTCACCTTACACGGCTATCCACGGTTAGGTTACGCTAACATGGATTAGGTTCGGCTACATTTGTTTACCAAGAAGTTATCGATATAACTGATAAGAGCTCGACATAACTAATGAGACTTCTTTCCTCTACATGCATGGGAATTATTGTAATGAAGTTTTAAAACAGTTAGATGGTAGGTGGGTCTTGACATCTCGTTAATAGCGATATCATTATAGATGGAAACAAATAATGCAATACTAGTGAGACAATTACAAACACACACGTGCCTGCCGTACCTGGGACTCGAACACAGAACGATTCTTACCGTAAACTGGAGTGCAGTCAACTACATTACAGAGGAAGGATTCACAGCATCAAGTTCGGAAGTAATCAGTCTAAATCTTTAGTAGACTTGGGTTAGCGACTTCAACTATCTACATGGGCGTCATTTTGAAAACAAGTGTATCAGTCACTTAAATAATGTGCAGAATTGGGTGCAGATAGGCTGACCCTTTGAGTTTGGTTTAAATGCTTTAGTTCCTCACTTGGTGCTACCGTACAAAAAGGCCTAAAAGAGGCTCTTTATTGGAATATCTGATGCATCTAATAGATAAAGTCAATAAAACGTTTCGTTGATGTTTGTAAATTATTTAATAGATTTTATTAAATTATGTAAATAATTTATATTGCACCATTTTTTAAGGCTGATCCAATTAAATTAGTCTACATGGAACGTTGTAGTAGCCTACTACCTGTATGCAAAATTTGGCGGGAATTCGATTATTAATTCCTGAGATATGGCGTAAATATTGCTTTTATTACATGGCATTGTTACAAAAAGTTGACAATAAATGCTCGATATAAGTCTATTTGATGCTTCTAATGGCTACTCTCAGCATACCAAGTTTAATTGAAAGCAGTTTAATTGTTTAATAGATGTGAAAAATAACTCACTAAATAATTTGTGTGTATGCCATACTGCAGATAAAGCCACAAATGCTTAACAAATGGCCTACTGCAGCAATACGAATGGGCAAAGTTCGTGCAGAATGGTTCCGGTTGGTCCCGGACATATGACGTAAATGCTCCAGTTTCTCATTTTTTGCTATTTTCATTACTGTATTGGCACACTCTATGTTTGTCATAGACGTCGGTTGGAAATGCTGAGACATATGGCTTAGTAATCCTAATTATTTACATGACTGTTATTTTAAAAATATGCGACTGCCTCTTTAAGTCGCATAAATTTTGATGGACTACAAATGTCTAACTTGTACCCGGAATTTGGTGGCTATTGGTTAATTCTTTCCCGAGATATTTCACTGAAGCTTAATAATTCATGTAGTGCTGGCTTGCAAAATGGTTAAAAATGGGCTTGCATAGATTCTGCCAGCACATAAAATTTGGTTTGAATTGGTTAGATGGTTTCAAAGATATAATATAGTAGTCTATAATGTTTTGAAAATAATAGTTTACCCAACAAAAACACGTCAGTTTATATGACGTAATGTAGTCAGATTTAGTAGAGATCGGTTAATTATTTCCTAAGATATGACATTAAGACTTTATTTTTCATGTGACACATTTTTATAAAATGGTGGACAAAATAGTCTCTATTTTGACACAGCTGATGCTAGCAAAAATATACTTTCAGCACAACAAATTTGGTCGAAACAGGTCAAAAGATATTGTCGATATTGAAAATGAACCTAAAAATATCTATACCGCCACCATTTTGAAAATAAGTGTTATATATTAAATTGAATATAAGAACATGTACTACACTTATGTTATTTACATATCAATTACAGCAGGAATTGGTCATGTAGTTCCCAAGATACAACACATATACTTTATTTTTCATGTTGCTTTATATTCCAAAATTGAGAATTAATAACATTATAAATGTCTAATTTTAATGCTTACATTACACTATTAACGTAACAAATTTGTTTTAAATCGGTTAAATGGTTCCCAAGATATAATGTAAAATAGTAATATTTTCAATTTGCAAGTTCTTACAAAATGGAGGATTAATAACACTATCAGTTGCTTAATTAAATGCTTTTATCATGCACCGTAGACGTGCTAAATTTGGTTTTAATCGGTTAAATGATTCCCGAGTTATAATGTAAAAGTGTAACGGATTCAATCTGCGCTATCTTCCAAAATGGGCGACTAAGAGCATTATTTGTTTATTAATTCAATGTTTACATCATGCATTGTCAACGTACCAACTTTGGTTGAAATCAGCTAAATAGTTCTAGAGCTATAACATAGTGCCCTCAATTTTAAGATAGCCGCCAATTTTAAATAACTACCCGGCGTGATCGAAAACTATCAAAGTTATGACGTTTTTTTGTCATGTTTTATTGCCTCCGTAAGATCTTTTTTCTATACGTGGCTGTACAAAGATATTGGACAACTCAAATCACAGTATACAAAGTTTATACACTGGACATAGTAAAAACACACACACGTATTATATATATGTATGTATGTGTGTGTGTCAGACTACATGTACACGAATCACATATTTTCCTCATAATTTGAACAATACGAAATAATACACGTGGACCTAGTTTGGTGAAATTCATTTGTCTGGTTTGTCTGGTTATTAGGGGGGGGGGGGGGAGGAAGGGGCATACATTCCAGAGAGATGACTGCACAAGCTAACATTCGCTCGGAGAGTATGCTAACAATTCACTTCGTTTAGGAAACTACAGCCAGCATTACGCGTTGTGTGTGGGTACAACAATAATACTCATATCTCATATTGTGGGTAGTTTGCAGTGGCCACAAAGCGAAAAGCAATTTGTTTGTGCTAATGAGCAAAGCGCAATTGCCAGAAAGCCTATGGTAGTAATTCTCAAATGCTCAGTGGCTGAAATAATTGTATACAGAATGCGTTGTGGAAATTTATCATTTAAGATTTGTTACATCAGCCATACAATATGACCAATTTCGACCAAATTTTGTATATTGAAAGTATGTATTACAAACCTCACATACACCAACACATAATCACTTATGTCGGTCGTTTTTGAAGACAGCGCCATACGAATAAATCAAGTTATGTCATGTTTCGGCAAAAAATGAACCTATTTCTTCGAAATATGGCAAACAAGTAGTATGGCTGCAGACAATGATAAGTTATGTGTTTTAAGCATGTCCGAAACTTATACAATGATAAGTGATGTGTTTTAAGCATGTCCGAAACTTATAGCTATTTTAGCTTTGAATGCTCTATCGTCGAAACCATGTCATCAATTCCAATTAACTTTGTATGTTGGTGGTAGATACTACACTATCAACTGTATCTACTCAGAGCTTCTTGTGTCCTTCATTTTGTAAGATAGCGCCGCACAAATATATAACATTTTTATGTTATATTTAGGGAAACAATTAACAGATTCCTAATAAAAGATTTAGCAAACAAATAGTATTGCAGCAGGTTTTAAGTATGTTTTAAGTAGGCCAGGCACTTATTTTCAATATAGTGGTTGTATACATATTTTTGCCCAGTATATTTTATTAACAAAACAAATTCCAACTTAGCTTTGTATACTGGCAATACCTATTACGATAATCAATTTTGTCAATTTTATCTACCCATTCTTACAAAATTCGGCGAATATGTTGTACTCTCCAGAGAGCTTCGACGACAAATCCGAAAGACCACATCATTGATATTCTTCAGATTCCTGTAGAGGAACTTCCCAAAGTTTCTGTAGCTTCGGGCAATAAGTACCCTTTCCTCCTCTATGTGTTGTACAGCCACACCAGCCATCCCTCTTGAAATACCTCGCCCGACATTATCCTATCTTACTGCATCTTCATTTTGTCACTATTTAATCTGAGGTGCAGTTGAACAAATCATGACTGCCAAGACTGTTAAATAATTCGCTGGCATAATCAGGAGCTGCAGTTTCATCTTCTGACGGTCCACCAAACAACAGGTCACTAGGGAGGCGTAGCTCTCTTCTAAACAACATCCTTTATGGTTTCGTAGTTGTGGACTCGTCAACTACTGTGCGGTAAGCAAGGAGAAACAATGTTTCCTACACAAAGCACGAATTTGCATTTCGCAAGATTACACTTTAATTGAGAAAAGAAAAGAGAAGACAAGGAACCCTCACATATCACCAAAAAATACTTTTATTAATATTTAAAAAAACAATACTTAAACACTATACAGAAAACTACTGACAGAAAACGTAATTTGATAAAAGAGTTTACTGAAATTACTCTACTATCGTTTGATTAAGATTACGTCTCAAAATGTGTAACAGCGATAGGAACTACGTGAACACTCACTGATTTGACTGATAGTTCTTGAACTTCTGTTAAATGTGTAACAGCGATAGGAACTACGTGAACACTCATTAATTTGACTGATAGTTCTTGAACTTCTGTTAAATGTGTAACAGCGATAGGAACTACGTGAACACTCACTGATTTGACTGATAGTTCTTGAACTTCTGTTAAATGTGTAACAGCGATAGGAACTACGTGAACACTCATTAATTTGACTGATAGTTCTTGAACTTCTGTTAAATGTGTAACAGCGATAGGAACTACGTGAACACTCACTGATTTGACTGATAGTTCTTGAACTTCTGTTAAATGTACAATTTTGTAGTTACTGTCTTCACACTTAAAATCATTAAAAGATTTGTACATTTTATGCAACGAGTCTTTTCGAGACTTCCGGGTTTTTATGCACGAAGCCAAATTAGTTACTTGTAGAAAATTAAAATACATATGGTATAATTTTACTATTTCAATGATCAGTTCTGTAATCTTGACAAATAAACATGTTTCACGTAAGATTCTGCGTGGATGGAATATCAATACCAGATTAGATCTTACTTGAAGTCAGGGCGTCGTTTTGAGATAACTGTCACACTACTTTACCGGCAGATATTAAAGTAATTTGCGCACAGAACTCCAAAGGAACAGCTGTAGGTTCTGAAGAAATCGTGGAGCCTCTCCTCGTATGGTAATCACCCCACATGGCGCAGGTTATAATGTGAAATACACATTTTCACACAACCATCTCCTAGTTCATTGTGGCTTGTAACGAACCGCCATGTCAGAAACAGGAATCCTCATTCCTTTCTCTTCAAAGCGATTGTTCTATCACGTCATTTCCTTATCACAGATTAACACATGTTTTTATGATTACTCCTTGCAAAACTAAATTGCACAAAAAATACACAGAGAATATTATGATATGATCGTGAAGGGTATTTGAATGAACAAGTCACCTAGCTTATTTATATGTTGTTCCTACAGACATAGTGAAAAATTATATATTAAATTTAAAAACATCTGATACATTACACAGGTGATAATTAAAATAATGTATTAACATATGAAGTTAAGTATAATCAGAATTAGACACTTACGTTATCTAAAAAAAAATAATGCAGACGTTCTTCTCTTACTCTTTCTAGCAAAACAATGAATGAAAATAAAAATATTGATATCAGGGTAACCATCATGCGATAGTAAACAGAGCAAGTCTGTGCCATTACAGATGGCCCCTCCAGAATGGACAAAATATTGATATCAGGGTAACCATCATGCGATAGTAAACAGAGCAAGTCTGTGCCATTACAGATGGCCCCTCCAGAATGGACAAAATATTGATATCAGGGTAACCATCATACGATAGTAAACAGAGAAAGTCTGTGCCATTACAGATGGCCGCTCCAGAATGGGCAAAATATTACATTACTTTGAAATATTATGTCTATTCTAAAAGTTAATAACATGTGATGCAAAAAGGTACCTAAACGAAGTCTGACAGCAGGTCAAAATATTGTTGTTTACATTACTCATAAAAAAAAAAAATTACACAGTGACAGTAACCGTTAAATAACACAATTAAAACATGACAACATAAAATAATAATGACTCCATTAAAATTCAACTTCTGGAAGATACTTGTGAGTATCCGCCACCACATGTGGTTCCAACATGCACCAGCCCATTTCACACTGGTGGTGCGCGAGTTTCTCAGTCACACATTTGGACATGTTTGGATTGGACGGGGCGGGCAAGTACCACGTACCACTTATCTCACCAAGATGGACTTTTATCTCCGGGGCTACATGAAGTGGCTAGTGTACGACACTCCCGTGGATTCATTTGTGAGCCTCATCGCGCGCATCCATGCCGCTACTGCTCACGTTCAGGCTCCTCAAGACATCATAACGGCGACTGAAGACAGCTTGCTCAGTCGTTGTCGATTGTGTATCCGTGAAGGTGGCCGCCATTCGGAACTGTTTCTTGAACTTCGTGACCCACGGCAGCAAGGTCAGCGCATATCACGTTTATTGCGGGTAGCCTACCTACATACTTTGACGCCCTGTATCAACGCAAGGACTTGTTTTCGACACCCATGTTTATTAGCAAATTGTTGTTCCACTGCCTAAAAAAACCACAGTGCGATTTATTATCTCCTGCATATTTACAATCACGTACATATCCACTACTGCCCAGACATTACAAATTATATATAGGCCTAGGTGTGAAAAACTGAGTTTTAGCTGTGTAACATTGGGGTTGTTTTCCAAACAACCACTTTTATTACCAAAATGGACTCACGTCTGTTACGTAAACAGTAATCATGGCAATCGCTAAAACAAATAGTGCCAAGGTAGTCTCCAAACCTCTGCAGTTTCGTTGCAGATGTTATTGGCTGGCATATTCGCGGCTGTTCACAGTTCGCCTAGTACCAATGTATTCCGGGTTCGATTCCCGGAGAGGTCGTCCTGGATTTTCTCGTGTCGAGAACTAGTAGCTGTTTCCGCTGGCCGGCGTATTTCTAGAAGTACTTTTCTTTCTAACCATATATTCCTTTGCTTGCTCTCCAGGCTGTAGTGTCGGGGTAGGCCAGTCCATCTGCTACAACCAGCTCCGGTTAGCGCCAGTCTTTCCTCATCGTAACCGTGGAACTTGTGCTTTTCTATCGGACATGTCTAAGGTGGGAACGATAACTGGGTCTTACTTTTTTTTTCAACTTTGCTTTGACAGTATGGTTACGTTGCAGGTGTAAGAATCCTTAAGAATGGGCCAAACATTAAATTAAATATTAAAAAAAAACGCACTTTTTACGTAGTTCCAAATCAGCGTAGCGGTAACTATACTGGCCAAGATATATAATATCTTAATACTTGTAGTAGACACTTAAATAATACTTGTAGTACACACTTAAATAATACTTGTAGAAGACACTTAAATAATACTTGTAGAAGACACTTAAATAATACTTGCAGAATACACTTAAATAAAACTTGTAGTACACACTTAAATAATACTTGTAGAAGCACTTAAATAATACTTGTAGAAGACACTTAAATAATACTTGTAGAAGACATGTAAATAATACTTGTAATACACACTTAAATAATACTTGTAGAAGACACTTAAATAATACTTGTAGAAGACATGTAAATAATACTTGTAGTACACACTTAAATAATACTTGTAGAAGACACTGAAATAATACTTGTAGAAGACACTTAAATAATACTTGTAGAAGACACTTAAATAATACTTGCAGAAGACACTTAAATAATACTTGTAGAAGACACTGAAATAATACTTGTAGTACACACTTAAATAATACTTGTAGAAGACACTGAAATAATACTTGTAGAAGACACTTAAATAATACTTGTAGAAGACACTGAAATAATACTTGCAGAAGACACTTAAATAATACTTGTAGAAGACACTGAAATAATACTTGTAGAAGACACTGAAATAATACTTGTAGAAGACACTTAAATAATACTTGTAGAAGACACTTAAATAATACTTGTAGTACACACTTAAATAATACTTGCAGAAGACACTTAAATAATACTTGCAGAAGACACTTAAATAATACTTGTAGAAGACACTTAAATAATACTTGTAGAAGACATGTAAATAATACTTGTAGTACACACTTAAATAATACTTGTAGAAGACACTGAAATAATACTTGTAGAAGACACTGAAATAATACTTGTAGAAGACACTTAAATAATTTCTCATTGTTTTTTCTTTTTATGCAGTTAACTGTAATTGGAAACTGTGTGTGTGTGTGTGTGTGTATATATATATATATATATTTTTTTTTTTTTGAAACCTGATTTTGCACAAACAGCACATATACACTAGTAATGGTCAAGAGAACACTGTGTCAACTTCTAAAAAGAATATTTATTATAAATACTATATTTTATGGTAACCCTAAGGCTTAGTTTTTAATTGCCGTGAAATATACTACATACATTGCGTCTATTCAGATGAAAATGTTTGTGTAAAAAATTTCTTCTGCACTTTCCGCGAATAGCCTAAAATTTATTAAACATGATACAAGTTCTTGGAAATATGGCCTGCCACTTCTTAATCACTCTCCTGACTGCTCGCGCAAACACTCAAGGTACTGGGGATAGAAACGACACATCTCCACAAATATATGTCCAGTTGTAGGGAAATGTATGAATTTTTGTGTCTTTATAAAGTGTTTTACAGAATAATTATTACTCCAGTAATGTTCAGGTTGCAACATACTATATATCATGGTGAGATACAAGTCTAATGTATAGCTATATGTTATATTTATGCTAGATTACTGTACTACACTGAACCAAAAAACTTAAAAAATGCTTCATTTCCAGAATTTTCTCTTGAAGAAATAAAAGGATTTTTATACATATCATATAAAACAGCCCATTCTTCAACATTCTTGAACACACTGCCAAAAACTGCATCATTTTAACTTACTTCATTCCCCCCCAAAAAAAATCCCTAACTGTATATATGTTTTCCACTCTTCAGCATAGCTTACCCAGCCTCCTCAACTGTGTAATTTTCAGCATTGATCCGTGTGGTGCGACTGCTAGCCGTGCATAAGTGTGCTGCCAGTTGCGGCCTGAATGTGATTAGGGGTTTTTGGAGCTGTCCTTCTTGGAAATGGCTGAGGATTTCGCACCAGTGAATACGTGATGTAGTATAGAGATCGCAGCAAGTGTAAAGAGGTCACCTCGATCGTATAGAGGGCCCCTCGATCGAAAAGAAGGCGCTGGAGGAATGGTCCCAGGAGGGAGTAATGTAGTGGAAGGGAGTTTCGCCCAGAATAAATAGGGCTTCTGGGGCGTGACTCGGGGAGACGACCCCAGCCGGAGTACTGGGTTACTCGAGGGTGAGTGGCGCCGCCCGAGAGAGAGGCCCGTGGAGACAGGAAGACTGCTACATCGCTACTGAAGATACGTATAAATGTTACCAGTCATCAGTGTTAGTGGGGACTTAAACAATTTTCAATCAGACTACGAGTCACCTGCGTTAGTAAGGACTTGGAAAAATAGCTATCTGAAAATGGACAGTCTGAAAACAGTGTAGTTATGAGACTGTTTATTTTTCGTGCTAGGAGCGGTTTGAAGAATTTTGTACTCTGGTCAAGAGTTGGACTTTGACAGAATACGAGCGCTGCGGTCATTGTGAGTCTTAGGGTTTGCTCTCCAAAAGTGTAGGGCGGACTTGTGTTTTTAAGCGAGTGCAGTTGGTTGGGGCTTAGTTTTCTCGAATTAAAACTCCAATAGCAGATGAAAGCAACCGACTCAAAGTGGAGACTTAACTTTTAACAATCGCAGAACTGCATAAGCATGACGAGATTCTGCGTGGACTGTAGTTTTGATGATGGACAAAAGGTTGGTGTGATGGCGCCTGGAAAGTGGCCAAGGGGTTAGCGAGGATTTAGTCTGTAAGTGAAGTCGGAATTGCAAGCCGGGAGTCTCGAGATTAGAAGGCCGGCTTCTTGGTCGGAATTAGTGTTTGTGGCGCCAACTTTGTTGTGTTCGGGGCACGTGAGCGAGTGTGTGTGAGTGTGTGTGTGTGTGTGTGCCGACAAAACTGAGACGATTGGGACGGATCGGGGACTCGGTGTTGCGGGGCTGTTGTATTGTTGGAGTTTGGTCCATCGGACAAGGATTTTCTCGCGTAGTACTGGAGGCGAAGGAGTTGGATGTAGTGCTATGGAATCAGCTGTGTGGTGAGTGTGTTTTTTTGAAACTGTATGAATGGGCGAGGGGGAGCAATAACATCGCTCCCTGGAGCGAAGTTAGGCGGGGGCAGTATCTGTGGGCTTAACCTCGCCATTGGATTGTATAAGAGTGTGTTGGTGTTGAATGGCATTGTGGGTGCAATATCGGGACGTCTCATGTTGTGGTTGGGAGCATACCCCTGGGCACTTACAACTGAGAGTGACGAGAGTCTTGTTGATCCAGAGCAACACCGCAGCTCCTGGAGCGGAGATGCTGGGGAGAGTATCCTTAGGCTCTGGATCTGGCTGTGTTATGTTTTGATTAATTATCGGGATGAAAGTGTGAGAGAGACAGAGGTTTTGGGAGACATGGAAAAATCGATGTGTACGAACTAGTTTCTCCTGAGACTAATGTTCACGTTTGGGCTTCTCTTGGGTATTTTAAAACTTAAAATGGGTAATAAAGATGAGAACTTGCTAAAATGTGGGAAAGCCTGCACATCGTATTAATGTTTAGTGATTGCAAAGTGCCAGAATGCTGGGTTGTTTTTAAAAGCTCATTTTAAAGGCAAAGGGTTGGCACTAGATGAGATATTATGTTTGTGATGGTTTCTCTTGATTGCGAGGAAGGGTTTTTTGCCTTTAAAATGCTTAAAAATTGTATTTTAAGAGTGTTTCCGTTTTTTTTTTAAGGTTCCGAGGTAAAGCGGCATATTGTACCTGAGTGGAGAATGTAATTTTGTGGAGTTCACTACAAGGATCTTGGGCAGTTAAGTTGGTAGCGAAGAAAAAATACACGGGGAAAAAATTGTAAAAACCTTTTAAAAGAATTGTGCGAGAAAGACTGTACATTTTTTAAAGGCATAGAGTGTTACTTAGAAGCGTGTAAACCTTTTATAATCCGCCTCTAATGACCTCGCTGCCGACGAGACGTTAAGCCCACTTAATTATGTACCTACCTACATATCTTTTATAGTGTGTTTTAAAATGAATTTTAAGGAAGTGGTATTTTAATGTGTACCTCAAAAGGTGTTTAAGAGAATAATATTTTTGGCATCAGATTGAAATTATAATGAGAGAATTATGTGTGTATAAAATTGTGTTTCAAAGGGAAGGGGGGATTTCCTCTGAATGTGAGTTTGGGAAGCTGTAAGAGGAATTTAAAAGTGTTTAGTAAAAGAGGCAAGAGAGAGATCAGTGTTCTGATTTGTGTAGCTGTTGTACCACTTTTCCCCAAATGTGAACATACGTTATTGCAAACTGTTTAAACAAAACTTAACCTGTGCTTTGCTGTCTTCTTGAAAGGTGTTTAATGTACTACCCATCATTTTCGTGATCCCTTTAAAAGTGATATGAGTGAAGGAGGGTAGGGTAGGGTAGGGTAGGGTAGGGTTGGGTTGGGTTAGGGTAGGGTTGGGTTGGGTTGGGTTAGGGTTGGGTTGGGTTGGGTTGGTGTTGTGAGCCGGTGTGGAGGCACCGGCAACAGCCTGAAGCTTCACGTATACGACACAAAAAAAAAACTTCGTCATTTCGTTCACTTCCACATGCCGACGTTCCTACAGACATGGCACGTACGCGACGACCAAGTACAGTTCCGTAAAATAGTTTCTTTCATTCTTATACTGATAGCTGCCTTCTTTACGTACACGTTCTTCGTCGTAACCCAATATTTATTGCGGGTTTCCAATCTCTTCTCAACCTACGTACGTTCGTTTTCTGTTGGCAAACATTTCAACAAAAACGTAATTAATATTTTGTGTTTTATTTTGCAGACTTTGCGGAAAATATGGTCCAATTTAAATTAATTGGCCAAAAAATAACTAATTTCGTATAGGTTACGTATGTATTATTTATTAAATCGGACATTCTGATTGGTTGAGAGTTGAGTCGAAGTTCGTACGGTTGTGAATCCATCTTCACTCTGTGGTTCGCCCCTAGGGACCTACTGGCTAGGACGACGAGGTGAGAATGGGAATTGGGAAGGAGGGGGGGGGCTACTAGCTGCTCTTGGCCTCCTGAGGGGTCGGGCATGGGGTCAGCTGGGAGAGAGGGTGGATCGATACTCCTACATCGAGACAGCTGTCTCCTGCATCTGACTTCTTGTTACTGCAGTGCTCCTGCTACATTATGTTTCCCGGCCAAAGACGGACCCGCCTTACCCATTGTGCTTCCTACATCCGATCACATCAGGCTATCTATCCTAGCAGCCTGCATCCTGCATTTAAATTTGCCACACTTCCCTGGGAAATGTCTCGTCAAGTTCGGAGCTAATATAAATCTTACAACTTAATCTTCTTCTTCCGTAAAAAAAATGATCCAACTAATATTCACACTCGCCAGCTTTCGCGTTTTTTTTCTTGGTAGGGTTCGCATACCAACTTCTATTGATTACCAGATCTAGCTCCACATGATGCTCCTGGTAGTGTGTTGTCTCTTGTTGCAGTGTCCACTGATTGTTTTCTCCAAATAAGATGATGTGTTCCCATTGATCTTCGGCCTTTCTCTGCATAACCGTGCGAAGTAAAAGACAAACTTTATCTTGCTTCTGGTGCGCAGCCAAGAAGAGATGGCGGTGGTGTTTGGGAGTTTTCTCGCATTCTGCCTTTTACGTTGCCAAGAATTAGTGTTCCAATTATTAATATGCCCTTCAATTGTGATAAAAATGTGCAACTGGTGTTCATTATAGTGCATTTATTATACTGTGTGGTAGTTTTCCCCTAGAATTTGTGCTAATTGTCCTCTCTACCTTCACTTCAGACAGTGTGCACTGAACTTCCCTTCCTCTTGAGCCACCCCCCTTGAAAAATATTTGGCTACGCCAGTGCCTCACATGTCCAACGAGATCGCACGATTCACGAGTCAGTCTGAGGCTGTGTTAGAATTCGTTTCGAGTTTCAGTTTTCGTAATGTGTTGCCATTATGCAAGGTTTAATGGGAACGCCATGACATTCAACTGTCTAGTATGCCATACTGCTATTATTTTAGTGATATCGTGATTAGGAAATTATCAGTCCACGAAGTTTTAAAATAAGCAGTAATTATTCCTGATAGTAGTTGGAGGACCATATATAATTTAAAATGAACCAAATCACACAAATATAATGTGAAATTGTTACTTCACAAAACCTGTATCTTGTGAAAATACCTATATTAAGAATATTTTAGCAACTTACTTTATGAAATAAGTATCGTGAGTACATACACATTTGTTTATTCTATAACCTCGTCTAATGTGTATTTAAACACTTCGAACAGGAAAAAACAAATATGGCAGCGATTTAGTAATTCGCATAATGTAATTTGCCAGCTACTAAGCTGACCAAACGCAAAAACGCAATTTACAAAAATACGTCATAGAGTTTGTAGACAAAACACGTCATGTGACCATTTGGTTAACAAATATTGCCAATTGTAACACGGGCTGAGTCGTGATTCTCGATCAATCACTTGACCGCTTGTCGGGGGCCAATCTACGTAGTGTGTGAACTATTTGGGGAATGTAAGTTGCTGTAGCACTAAGTGTAGTGTTGCCTACCTGTCAGGAACTCCGCTATCCCGGCTAACGATGCTCAAGTCATTGGGTTCCCGATATGCAGAGAATTGAAAATCACAACCCTGAGGCCATCAAACACTATACATGGTTCACCCTTCACTAAGCTCTTTTGAAACAATCCTTGGAAAAATGCTCTGCCCTATGTTGTACGAATTTCGCCCTATACAGTTATTGCCATGTTCCGGGCAACGTTGGCAGCTCTGTAGGAAAAGTAGTTCTACAAATGTTTATTTGCATTCCAGGCTGAGTATGCCATTTCACTTCTTATTTAAAGATACCTACCTATACACTAAATCCACTCATTTCTAAAACAAATTTGCCTGAGAGTAGCGGAGGAACCATGGGTCAAGCGAGCTGTATCACTTCCTGATAATCTACTCTATGGGTCACAATCTATGAAGGAATAATTAATCCCCAATAAATCTATTATATTTTATGTTAATTAATTCGTAAGAACGAATTGGAATATTATTTTCAAACATCACTTTTTCTAAATTTTAAAAGCTTTTAGTTGAATGGTGCAGTAGTTATAGAATTTATATGATCCGACATTTGTTTATAAATTGCATCATTTATGTTAAAATAACAAGGGTGCAAATAAATTATAGTGGAATCCTTAAAATCTTACATGACAAGTAGGCATTGATATCTCATTGACAGCAATATAATTAGAAACCATATACATGTAAGACAGTACTAAGACAATTCAAATGCACGAGTGACTTAGCCAGGATTCGAATTTAAAAAAATTCTTAAAATTAAGCTAGCGTGCAATCAACTGCATCACGGAGGTAGGATTTGGAGAATCAACTTCGGATGTGCCTAGTCATTATAATGTTTTGAATGCTAGTGTTTTCTAACCTGATATATTTACATGGCCATCATTTCGAAAATAAATTTAATTTTCAAAGAAAATTTATAAATTTTATTAATGAGAGATGGTATGCATTTTGCATACCACCTATTTTGGAAAGAAATGTTTTATATTTTAAACATCTTTAATTTCCAAAACAATGTCGATGTCAGAACCATCAAAATAAATTAAATTTCCAATTTCGTCTCTAATTTCTAAAACAATATAATTAAATGGCTCATTATTAATTTTATAAAAAATTGTATATGGGGCTCATAAATTATATAATCTCTAAAACGAAACATGGTTTTTGGGGTAAAAGTAGGAATTATATTAGTCTCCAAGTGGTTAGATTCATCATATTTTTTAAACATGCCATATGCCAAATTACAATGAACATTGATTGTTTTGAATGGAAAAAAATTAGGCAATTTAGTGCCCACAACAACTTTGTCTTTTCTATAGTTAATTTTCTTTCAAAACCAAGAATATCAGACAAGGGATCATCAATTCTGATATCAAATTTGGTTTTAATTGTTATCCTATTTTTCACATTGCCTGTTATTTCAATGTCGTTTGTTGAAAATGGCTCAATCGAATTTATAGTTTATTTTAACGATTCAACATCATATTGGCCTCTGGGAATATTTATAATGTAGTTTTTATCAACAGGAGCCATTTTTTCAATTGTTGTTATAGTATTATTCTTTACATTTGGAGTTAAAAATTTTGCATGAAAACTAATTAATGCTTTATATCGATTTATCGATAATGCTATAATCGATTTATCTTTATGAATTATATCATAGTGAAGTTTCTTCTTAAGAATATAACTATTGTTGTTAACTTGAAAACTTCATTATTATCTGTTTATTTTAAAAATTATAGTAATTAAATAAAAAACGTTGACTGGGATGTTGGTGTTGTAATTTTCGAGGAAATTTCCAAGAATAAAAAAAAAGTGGTGAGTTATTGCCTGATAATATTCGTGGGTTGACAGTAGGGCCCAGCAGCTGTGTATAAACCAACTTAATCATTAATTTTATTTATAAGACAGGATGGCTAAATTCCAATAAATTCCATGTTTGATATAAAAGTTAGAATCAACCAAAATATGTTCAATTACAAGATGATTTGGAAGTCATATTCAAAAAATTTATTTAAAAAATGTTTTTTTAAAGTAGTAATGGTGAAATGGTTTCACTAGATCAATGTGAAAATGAATCTCTAGTAATTTTTGATGATATAATATTGGATGAGCAAGATGTAATCGGCGAAAACTATACTAGAGGTCGGCATAAAAATATTGATGTTTTTTATCTTGTATAGACATATTCCAGAGTCCCCAAGCAATTAGTACAAGATAACACAAATTTTCTGTGTATATTTCATCAAGATGAAACAAATTTGAGACATGCATATTGCGATTTTATTGGAGGAGACATGAGTTTAGAGAAATTGAATGAGATATGTGCCAAGTACTGGGACGAAATTTATGGTTTTATAACATTAGATATGAGTAGAAAAATGGCCACTGGTAAGTATAGAAATCAAATAAATAATTTTAAATTTAACTCTCTCTTGTGAATTCAATATTTGTGTAGTTGCCCAGCTGCAACTACCAATAACTTTTAGAAATTAGCTTATCTTCTTCATTTACTGAACTGCAGCACACTCTTGTAGTGAGAGAAAAAAGCTTATCTGCTCTCTTGTCCCCAACTTAACTTCAGCGCACTCTATTATTGAAGAAAAAGCATATCTGCACTGGGAGGCCGCACTGAACTGCGGCACACTCTTGCCTCAGTGGTACAAGATTTCCTCGTTGGTGAGATCTGTCCACAACAGGAAACATGTTTCTACTGTGCTGATATTTGCGGTGCTGCTCTGGGCGTGTGGAACCGTAAAGATGTGAAAAATTATCTCCTTGCAAAGAACACAGTTGGGAATTCACGCAGCAAGAGTGAATAGAATTATTTCCTCACTAAGCATCGAATACTTCCATTATTAACATTGTAGCTCACCACATGCAGCATTCTTATCAGCATCTTACTCGCTCAGCCACTTTGGCTCAGTGGCTGAGTGCTTGGTTTGTAACCCGAGATTCGGGGTTCGATCCGAGGATAATTCAATTGTGTGAAAAGGTGCCCACACAATTAAATTATCACCTAACCATTCAAAATTTGAGCCAAAAACAATTCAATTGCTCTTGCCCATATATTCTATATATGAGTATTAATGCAAAAAAATGTGTGTATTCCTCACACGGTGCAAGGTGCCTGCAGCATTTGAGAGAGTACAAGAAAAAAAAAAAACCATCACCTCTCCAATAAAAAAATAAAAAAAAGGCCGGCCGGTGGATGAGGTGATGAGTTTCTCCAATTGGTGTTTATGTTTGTTCTAAATATGGACAGAAAAATAAAAAAATGGAGTCTCTGGCACGATAGAGATATCTGTAAACTCCAAAAACATAAGGTCCCTGGCAAGGCATTTGCTTGCTCGTAAACCTTTAGAGATTTTTTTTTAATGTCCACTTGTGTTTATATGTTTTCGGAATATCGAGATCATTTTATCCAGATGATATTCGATTTTAATCTCGATAATGTTGAGCATTTTTCACCAGGTTTAATCTGTGTAAAGAATATCTCATTAAAATTATCTCGATCTTCTGACTTAATCGCGATTTTCTTTTGGTAAACATTATAGATTTTGCTTTGAGCATGCACGGAGAAATCATTTTGAGGAAATTATTGCAAGTTGTGAAGGTATTTTGGTCATAAGGAAACAGTGAGGCAGAAATTTCTCATCCATGAAAGTTAGCAACAGAACATTTCAATATAATTGAACATAAACGAACTAATGCCCTGGCACAACAAAATGAAGTGAAAAAGTGGCAAACAATTGTGAACAGTTTCAATTGTTTATCTTGTGAAGGTGGTGTGGGTAACCTAAAATAACTTACGCAAAAAACATATGCAGGCGAACGTGTTCAAATAGTTAAAAGAACAGGTACTATATTAAAAGTCTGTTTAAGAAGTATGTGTTTGACTTAAACACGCAATCAAATGTTCGACGTAAGGCGAAAGTGTACTTTGAAATCCCTTTCATCATAAGGTTAAAAAAAAAAATATTCTTTCACGTTAACATCACAGACGACAACAATAAAATCCTCATCACTTTCCTCTTCGAAAATTAAATTGTATATTGCCTGAGCCATTTCTCTTTATTCTCGAAAAAATAACTTTGCCCTCCCTTCATCTTCCCAAAGTATTTGTTTATATTTTACAGTTTAATCCCGATAATGCGACTTAAACCACCAAAATGGTGGTTAATAGTTTATCTAGATATTCAGAGAAAATCGAGATTAATGTGTGTGGCGAAACATAAAATACAGATAACCTTGATAAAATATTGTTATCTCGCTTGGTGAAGCCGGCCCTTAGACTACTATAAGAAACCCTCTGTATACATTAGAATCAAGACTACAAAGACTTTCGACTCAGGAATACCAGTCAAATGGACTGAGATCTGTGAAGTTTTGGTGACAAAAGACGATGTCAACTGCATTTACATAAATAGTAGTCATACTGATGCTATCCGTGAGATGCTGTCTCTCAAACATCAAGCTTTGGATTCCATGAAACAAGCTGTATCCAAACTGAATGTTGCTCCCACACCTTTGGCCTACGAAAAGTACAAGGACTTCGTCGCATTTTGTGTCGGTCCAAACCTGTGGTTCGTGACCCTGTGTATCAGCAGTTCTATAAACAGCACAGCCACCGAAAACGGCTGCTACAAATAAGTGACATTTCAGTGAAACACTGTTGTGCTGTTTCAGGATTACCTTCATGACAAACACTATGACCAGTGCTATAGCCTAGTCATTTTTACTTCACATTTTACATTTTTATCTGTAGTGAACCCTTAGCATTGGTAAAATGTCCTTGCATTGTACTTTTCTTTATTCAATACATTAATTCAAAGCAGACATGAATTGCCATAACTTCCAAAAATGATAAAATACCTACACATTCAGGACAGTCGAACTGGCATATCTCCATTTAGGCCAATTTTTACCAAAATGGCTGTAGCATAAAAAAACCAACATATTGTACTATAAATGGCCCCATTACCTTACACAATGCTATGTTAGTTATTAAACCAAAGGTGTGTATTTGACATCACATTTCCTTAAAGTACTCTCCTGTAAAACTGCCTATGTGGCACTTACGCCACTTGGTCATTCTAACGACGAATTGTTTCCCGAGATATAATAGAAAATTATTTATTCGTGTGGCACTATCTTACAAAATAGAGGACAAAAGAGGCTATGTGTAGACACATTTGATGCTTGTTATACATACTCCCAGAATACAAAGTTAAGTTGGAATTGATTACATAGTTTCGAAGATACAAAGTTCCCGTTGAACCGGCGCTGGTCTCTCCACCCCCCCCCCCAGGGACCGATATATATTATAAGGTCATACCTAGAGCACTGTTTTATAACCGTTACATTTAGCCCTCGCAAAAGCAAAAGCTAAATCGGCTCTTAGAGCTCCAGGGTCCACCCGGAACTTTGCAATTTTGAAACCGTCAGGCTGTTTGATCTATAGGCTCCTCTGGGAGGTTTCGAAGATACAGCATGCTATGCTTAAATAGCTAGATGGTCGCCATTTTGAAAATAAGTGCCTGACCTAATTCAAACATAGCAGTTTACACCACCTGTGGCAGTACTATTTGTTTGCCAAATTTGGTAGGAATCTGTCAAATTTTTTCCTGAGATATGCCACTAAAGAATTATGTATTCGTACAATTAATTCGATACAATTAATAGTTTTAATATATACTTCCAGCACACAAGGTTACGTTGTCATTGATTACATCTACTACTCGTTAGCCAAATTTGGTAGGAATCGGTAAAATATTATCTATTCGTATGACGCTATCTTCCAAAATGGTCGAAAAAAAGTGACCATGTGTTGGTTTAAAAGTATGATGCTCGTAATATCCCAAATACTTTCAGTATACAAAATTTGGTCGAAATTGTATGGTCGATATACCAAATAAACTTAAAAAAATTACATCGCTACCTTTTGGAAATGAGTGCCTCTTATCCTAGAATAGTACTACCTATTTGTCAATCTAGGTAAAAATTGGTTTAGTAATTCTCGTGATACGTTATATCTTTATTTCGTAATTTGCTTCTATTTTCCAAAACGGCGGATTCACAACATCCATCTCAAAATGTAATCCTTACTCGATGCTCTGCCAGCAAATAAAATTTGGTTTAAATCGGTTGAATGTTTTCCGAGATATAACATACCACCCCAAATTTTAAGATGGCCGCCTTTTTGAAAGTAACTGCCCGACGTGGTCGAAAACTATAAAAGCCAGGAGTACTTATTAAGTATAAAATCGCTCAACGTGTCTGGGCGAGGCCTGCTTACGAAGAGCACTGACGGAACTTAACGCGCCTGTATACGTTTGTTTTTCAGTTCCTCCAGTTCTCTCTAACGGTTGTTTCCACGGTTATTTCGGGCACGAACATTCCGGTACAAAACATTAAAAATGGAACTGGAACGGGCATCGAACCTTTATTTTTATTATTACGTCATAAAATGGTAGGGTTTCCTGTGAAAGTCTCATAGAGGCGAGTTATCGACGGCAAGACTGCACGCCAGTTCAGTGCTTTGTCCGTAAAGGCGATAAGAGAGCTGATGCCCATGTCTCGGTTGCACGTCTGAGGCCTAAAAGGGTGGGAGCCAAGCTTTTAGGCCTCAGACGTGCAACATTCCTTCACTTCCTTCAAGTCTGTAACGACCTTATGTTCTGTTGGAAAGCAGGTATAGTCTATTCGCGCTTTCTTCGGCCTTTCTTAAACAAACCTTTGAAAAATCTCCTCATGTAGGTATGAGCTGCTTGGTTGTTTCCAACATACAATCGTTTTATACTTGTCTTCATAGAAGTTACTTTTTTATTTCTGTGCAATTGAAATGTTATTAATAATTGATATATAAATGATAATGCTTCATTTATAAATAATTTGAATAAATAACAGGGCGAAAACATGTGTGTTGGTAGCGCCTAGTAAGAAGTAATTGTTATACAAAATACAGTTACAACAGAGTGCGAGGCATGAATGTGGTGTAATCTTCCAGACTTAGTTAGCACGAGGCGGAGGAATACCCTGGAAGTAGGACTTAGCAGGGCTTCAGGAAACGACGAAGGTACCGAGAATCAACTATAACAGCTAATTAATCAATTTCTTTTATTTGAATGTTGAAGGCATATTTTTATTTACATTTGAAAAAGTATTACAAAATTGTTTTGCAGAAACTAGAATACTGTAGTTGGCTATTGGAAAAAATACACTATAATTTATCAAATAACCCCAGAAACAAGGTAACAGCGGAACATGTCATTTGTTCGCAAATTACTGATCTACTTAAGTAATAAAAATAAAAGGGTTAGTTTACTTGACAGATTGGCTGGCCTACTATTGTACGGCGAGTGTTTCCAAGAAAATGCCAGGAAACTTCTTAGCTAGGCCTATTAGACTGTGGGGCAGATCTGTGGTGTTGGGAGTATAGTAAAAGAACCTCTGTTCGCAGGGAATGAGAGGTTTAAATAAAGTCATGGAATTTGGCAACTAGCCAATGGGCAGCTGGAAGGACTTCAGGAAAATAAAAGCGAGCAAGAGGATTCATACATATAAGCTCTATTTCTAAACCCTGGATAGGCAGTTGCGAACTCACGATTCTATTTTGTGATGGATCGAACCTCCATTTATGAAGAGAGCAATTTGCACTATAAGAAAATTACTTTTCCACAATGTAATGTATATATGTACATTCTAATTTCAAGTGTACGTTCAAAGGAAGCGTATTGCAAAAACAGTGTTGCCAGATGACAAGAAAAATCCGGAAGATTTCCCGAAAATTCCGTATTTTAAAATAATTTAGAAAACACACGTGAAAATTCGTTATATCAGTAACAATGATTAAAAAAAATACTAGGACTAACTCTTAAGAAGTTGCCCTTGCTAGTAAATTCGTAATTCCCGATTTTTATTTTGGGATTTAAGAAATTTTACGTACTTATTATCATTTATACTTTGAACTACCGGAAAGCGCCAAAACAATAGCATAGAAAATGGGGGTCACTAAGTTTTCTCCTAATAATGAAAAATAGACAGTAGTCGCAAAAAATACATATTGCAGGTACACGGACACATAATTTAAAAAAAAAAAAAAAATGCAGTTGAAAGTGAGCCACCAACAGCTACCAAAGCTACAACTTAGCTTTGTTTATATCTCTGGACGTATCCCTTCCTTGTCAGTGACGATGTCACAGAGAAACAACCTTGTGATTACAATCTACACCATCAACATCAGTCAACCCAGCCTCGTCCCAACTCGTTTCCAGTTTCGTTTTCCCGAATTTATATTCAGCATTTTGTAAGGTTTAGTCGGAGCACCACGATATTAAACTGTCTAGCACGCCATGACACTATGGTTATTTTGGTGTTACCACGATTCCAAAATTTAAAGTCCATGGTGCATTAAAATAGACAGTAATGATTATTTCCGAAAATTGTTAAACGGCCATTTAAAGTCGAAAATAACAAAGTATAACAAATATGATGTGAAAATGTTACTTAACAAAAGCCGTGTCACGAAAAATCCCTACTTCAGGAATATTTCAGGAATATTTCAGGAACTTGCTTTGTGAACTAATTATCGAGTACAATACACATTTGTATAATCCAGTAAACTCGCATATATGTGCATTTAAAACAGGCCAAAAACTAACATGGCGTCGGTTTGGTAATTTGTCAGCTACGAATTTGACAAAACATAAGATTTAGAAGACAAAACAAGTCACGTAACAATTTTTTATAACAAATAGTGTGTATTGGAACACTTCTCGGGCCGTCACAATGCGAAATATGCGCAGTGAAGTGGTTCCGATTCTCTCTCACAGGCGCATTGGTACACATCCTTATAGGCTGTTCACGGTAAAGTGAGCACTTTCTAAGGACCTCCCAAAATGCAATAACCCCTAATAAATATATTTTATTGTAGTCTCAGACGTTAACTTATGAGAATTATGAAATGTATACACTGTGTTTATACGTCATATTCCAATGTTTACTTTAAAAAGTGGCGGAGAAGTACAAATTAATTGAAAGGAAAAATTAGCAGAGCCTTAAAAAGTGCCCACTTTACCGCAAACCGTCTATAGTCATTCTACTTCCGATCAATCCCACGCCAACAAATGCTCCATACAGTTGACGTCACACTGTCGGGAAAGTTTGCCAGAAATAGACATGGAAAGGCGAACCTTGCATTGTGCGTGCAGATTTGAAGGTTATTTAAAAGCACAGGATGGAGTGTGTGGAGTTGGTAGTAAACACGATTCATTCCACATTGTGAAGTGTTGCAGTGCAGTGGCGCTCTCCCTCTACACACTTGACAAGCACACGCAACTGGTTCTACCAACATCCGCTAGATGGCAGCACGTCTTGCACTAACAACTTGCCATCTATGTTTACATTATTCCACGCAATCTGAAAACACCGCGTTAATTTGTTTACAGCATATTAATAACACAATGAGTAGGTCTAGGCGATAAGAAGAACTTCACGATATATGGCTGAATAAAATTAAAAGTTATGTTTTAGTTTATGCCGTGTCTGGTTTATTGTGGATAAAATTCGCTTATGTTATTTTAGAATACATCACATTCGTTCCTTTTTTAGCGATTTTAAGCAGCCAAGTTTAACTTTGTCACATGCTAGACTTTACTGCATCCATGCCCCATGCGGTGTCATCTTTAAAACGTTCTTGTCTTACACTTTCAGACTGTACATAGTATATTTCCTGTGTTGGGTCATTTTCGAGAGATAAACAATAGTGACCACGACTTCTGAATCAGCCCTAGTATAATGTACTGGTGAGTGAGGTCGTAATCAATTAGGCCTGCAATATATGACTAACGTGATGATATTAGGCGACGAGTGACACGCCAAGCTGCATCTTGATGGCTTCGTTTCTGCGTGGGTCCTCAGACAGACAGACAGATCCTGTACAAAGTGTTGCCAAGTGTTATATAGTATCTGGTGTAGTAATTGTCCCAAGTACCGCACCGCTGGGAGAGGAGACTCGCTCATATGTTATATAAACTATTGTTATTGTAAAGTGTTTTGGAATATTCGCCTGGCCTGGATACCGATGCGTCGTCGCAGTTCGCTATGCTTTTCCACATTTACTCAACCATGACAATGCGGAGCGGAGAAGTTTGGGAGACCCTTAATATGATGGTGTTGAGAGCCAATGAGGGTGAAGCGAGGTGAGTACGGAGCAGCGCCGGAACGCAAGAGCGGGAGAAACTGAAGATACTGGGGGGAAACCTGGCGACCATCAGTTTCACCAGGCATGATTCGCAGGTGTGAAGTTCCGAGGAGCAACCTTGCCAGGGATAGATCGTCAGTTCGCCTTGGTGGGAGGCGAGCGCTCTATCCGATATGCGACCGCGGCCCCGTAAACGTCTGCGATCCGCGGGCGGAAACCTCAGACAGCTAACACTCAAACTCACACGAACACAAAGTCAACTTGAGCTTGACTGTTTTGAATTATTCGTGATATTTTCGTGAAAGTTTGATGTCCCTAGATATAAGTGTTGGAACTGGTGGAGGGGAAACTGAGAAATTTTCCCGCTTTTCAACCGGCGAAAGAACGTTTCTTGCCCTTTCAAAACACCTTTTAATATCACTAAATTGCATTTCCCAAAATGTACTTTGGTTTTCTGCCCAGAGGTCTGTTTTGCAGTCTGGTGTAACTGCACAGCCGCCAGTTGTATCATCCGGCAGCCATCGCTTTTATAGCATGTTCACGGTTAAATGAGCACTTTTGAAAGCCCTGCTTAACATCTACTTGTATGCATGTCGTGTATTCTTCCGCCTTATGAAAGCTTAACATTGCCATGGGCCTCATCACATAATTCATGCGACGGTCAAATAAAACTGTGAAGTTATTAAAAAGTAAATACTTTACAAATCTCGCTCACGTTTACACTTCGATGCACAAAAAAAAAAAAAAAAAAAAAAAAAAAAAAAAAAAAAAAAAAAAAACAGAACGTCAAAGAAATCACAAATGGATACCTAACACTTTTTATCCGACGTTAAGATATGGAACTACTTTCCATCCATCGTTACCAATTTTACTTGGCGAATGTCACTCAGCGCGCCCATTAAAATACATGCATGCAGGAGCAGTGACTTTTGTTATAAGGTTCGTCTATAAACTGCTCACTTAATCGTGAACAGCTTTCATCAGTGAATAGTGTGGCCAACACTAAACACAAATGTCCGCTTGGGTGTTCCAATCTTTTCCCCGGTAACCTATGCCAACATTTAAATAAAAGTTATAAGCCCTTTTTTAAATATATCATTTTATATATTACACAGTTTTTTTATATCTATGTAATTGTTTTATATATGTATGTTGCCATTGTTGTATTAATAATACAATTTTGTAACTGATTCGTCAAATATATAGCACCTTTTAAACCATTAGCCAGGACCAGAAGTAAAATAATGGCATTCCAAGTACCAAAGTAATTGCTCTGGAAGTTAAAAACAACAATAATAATGAAAACAAACTTTTTAACAATAAACATTAAAACTGAATATAGGGTAAAAATACATGGTGTATGTCACGAGACAACTAAATACCCCTTGTATACTTTCATCAGTTGGTAAACTGCTGGTGATGTGGTTCGGAGCCAAGTGTGCGTGCGCAGTGTGGAGGAGCCAGACCGGAAGACGGGCCACTGGCTCTGCTACGCGACCGGAAGTCGTGACACGTGTCTACGGCCTCACCCACTGTCCCCTGGTGAGCTACTCCACGGGTTCAAGGTCAATACGAGCGAGCTAATGGAACAAGAGTCAGCTAATGGACCCACGCTGCCTGCAGTAATTAACAGCTCTAGGGTCGACTAACACGCCCGCGTCACCAGCATACTCGCCTCTATCACCGCAGACAGTCTTACAACGAGATGCAAACGAAGGTAAAATGCTGTTAGGATCGAGTCGAGTTGATTTTAAAGATTTTGGCGGCTCTTAATAATGAGGTCTAGGGAGCCGATCAGCGTGAAGGGAGCCAAGAATGGAGCAGTGCTGGAATGAAAGGGCGGGGGAAACGGGAGAACCTTGAGAAAACCCGCCGACCAGAGGCATCGTCCGGCGAGACTCCCACTCGCGAAATTCCGGGAGTGGCCCGTCCGGGAATTGAACCCGGTTCGCCTTGGTGGGCGGCGAGCAGTCTAGCCACTCAGCCACCGCGACCCCCGATGTTGTGAGAAGTTGTGCATATTCATTACTCCACATTGTTATCCGTTGACACGCTAAGCAGATTTTTTACAAGTTACAACGTATGTATGTACTATTTTTATTAAAGTGATTATTCGAGGGCAATTCCAACATGCGCCCCCAAAAATCGAATTTTTGAAATGATTTTCGTTACAAATATCAAGAACTACTTACGATTAAGCAACAAATCAGTGAATAATGTTTTGTAGGACGGAGGTCTTACACCTGTGAAAATATGATTGGCGATAACCCCCCCCCCCCCCCCCTTTTCCAAAACCTTCGCACGGAAATAATGGTGCTGATCCGTAATAAAACACAGAATAGCAACCCCTACTTTCCAGATGGGAAGGGGTATTATATAACTAACCATATTATCACTGGTGTAAAATTCTCGTTCTACTAAACACTATTCACATATTTGTTGCTTAATCGCAAGAGTTCCTGATATTTGTAAAAAAAAAAAAAAAAAAAAAATTTAATTCGAATTTTGGGGGTGCATAGTTCCCCTTAGCAATCATTTGAGTGGAAAATGGTACATACATTTTCGTCTAATATTTTCGTCAGGAATCACATCCCACAGTTTGTCGGTGATTTATAGCTACACGCTGTATATCTCGTTGGCGGTTAAAGCGCGTTTGAGGTCGACTTTCGAAAAAAAAAAAAAACAACTATCCCTTTTGGTAACTTAATATATTTGAACGGACACAATCGTGGAAGTAAGAAGTTAAGCTCATCTGCCACGATACAATCTACGAGACCTGCTATCTAAGTCTGCATGCAAGGAAATATGAAAGTTTCTATGAAATACCTGTCAAATGATACTTCCAGCCACACAAGTAAACGCGCTCGTATTTGTTTGAATTTTGTTTTTCTGTAACTGTCGTTTCTGGATGAAATTCACTCGCACCTTCTGCAATATCCGTTAATGCACGGATAATAATTCTTTTGCCACGATAATCGGAGAGGTTTTAGCTAAATAAGCATGAATGTGTACCGTAATTTTCTCAGATCACATTTTCGCAGTTTTTACTTGCTATTAATTCTTGTTTAATGGTCTTATCGATGTTTCTCAAAACCCAATAATTTAATTGAGAAATATCGTCACTATTAGCTCCTTACCACAACCCACCAGCTTCTTCTTCACTGTGGTAGGCGGGTTTTCTCGGGTATCTCCCATTTCCCCGCCCTTTAATTCCAGCGCTGCTCCATAATCACCTCGCTTCACCCTCATCGGCTCTCAAGACCTCGTTTTTAAGAGCCGTCCAAATCTCTTCACTCACTCTCCTTCTTGGCTACATTTACAGCCCAAAGAAAACCTTCCAGCAAGAACTGCACACATGACAAATTACCAAAACTTTCATGGACGACATGAAAACTGCCGGCAGTAGGCTAAATCTTGCAAAGAAGAATTCATAGCAGTGGCCACGCAGATTTGCAGAGAATCTTACACGGAAACTTCCACATCGTGGCACACTGGCTTAGTAGTGTGTGTATTTACAATACTTGCGCCATGTGAGCTGTTGCAAGTCAAAGGCAAGAATGGTTTGTGTCACACTGCAACAGTGGCTTGGATAGTTATACCTGTACACTATAACTGCATTGTTTACGATCAATCGGGGAAGTTTCACAAGTAGTTGTACTCGATTACATCCTCTTCAAACATATGTGTGAACACCAACACACTCTACTACTATGTAGTTCTGACTCCTCACGGATGATTCCTCGATGCTGCCTCCTCACGGATGACTCCTTGCAGTATCGATCTCGCACAAGTCAGTTTATTAACTGTGTGTGAATGACTGTTGATCTAGTAATTGATACCTACCTCTCCTTCTAACGGCTGAAGACGAAGCTGTGTTGACATCTTTTTTTCCGTAGTGAGGGAACATCGGTATGTGTCTATTTGCGAAGTAGGCCATACCCACTAGTTGTCAACACTAGAGCATTTACCGAAGCCAGTGTTCAACTCAAACCCTTGGCCACAATTTCTTCTTCCTCTTGACATATATTGTGTATACTATTGGCAACAGCGTCTTCCGATGCAGATTAATGCAACACAGCTACAGCCGAAGTATTGAAAGTTCTGGTACAATATTCATCGTCGTGAAGCTCTGGTTTTGTATAGCTGCAGTCCAACCATATATTATATTTGCAGGACCATTTTGGTCTACCTCATTGATATGTTGGTTTATTATATCAGGGCTCGTATTTGTCAGGAAAGAGCAAATATTGTGTGGTGTAGCCGACATTCGGTGCAACCAAATCTTTCAAGAGTACCCTGAATGCAGATCGCTTCAAGAAAAGCTATTATCATTAAGCTTCATAGATGGTGAGTAATCTTTAAGTTGTTTATCAGTGGTCTCTCCTTTACAATGTTTCAAATGACTACTTATATTCTCGTCATGAATATACCTTCTTCGAAACCTATCACATTGATATGCCCTGTGAGTGGCATTCCTCACACAAGTACTGGCTTTGTGTTTCCTAGCATCATATATACTTTTAAATGTCTTGTCACAATAGGTGCATGGGTGTCTTGTTGGAAGTAAAGAACTAACTCTGACATTTGTAGATGAACCTGCATGCTTATTTGCTAATATTCGCCTGGCATGCAGTGCAGGGCGGCCCTTACAGGTTGCCAGACGTCGTCTCATGTTACCATATCGGACAAACTGCGATTTACACTGTTCACATGCGAACATAGTAAGGTCTGGATTCTGTTGATAACAACAAGGTTCATGCTCTCTGCAGCTGGTTATTGTAGAAAAGGTCTTCTTACAGTAGCAGCACAAATAACGTTCCTGTTCCACCATTGAATACGAACACGTTACCCGCAGCCGATGTTCTCTCTGCGAGGTCTGAACAGCGACTGAGCTGACCGGCCTATTCCACCCTGTTTTATAACACTATCATGACAACCTGACGAGGATACTATTAGTATCAGCTTGAGAGCAATTGTTTTTTTGTAACTTACAAAGTTTCCAATGCAGTGCTTTTGCAGTACTTCATACCTACTTAAATCGTTGGTTGTGACTTACACAGGTTCGAATGTCTTTGTAAATTGTCAACGCGCACATTCATTCTTCGACACTTATCACATTGATATCACATACGAATGATATTCTTCTTACATGAATTTTGTGTATGTCTCTTTGCATTGTATGCATATATAAATGCCTTGTTACAATATTTGCATGAATGTCGTAGCGGTGCCAAAGATCTGCTCTCCGATGAACCCTTACATTAGTCTGGTAATATCTTCAGAAACCGCTTGACAGTTGGTGCAACATGGCCCTGACATGTTGCATGATGTCTTTTCAAGTGATTTCGACGACCAAATTGAAATTTGCACTTTCATATCCCAACATTATACGACCTATATTCTGGTAACAACCATCTTTATGTTGTCTTTACATGTTTTTGATAGAAAATACCTTTTATAGTCACGAATAACTTTCCTGTTCTAGCGATGAATAAGAGCACGTTATACACAGCCGATGTTCACTCTTAGACGTCTTGGCCTGAGCTGGCCAACCCTATATTAAAACCATCATATTGGTAGTTTAACTGCTACTGTGAGATTCATGTCTATCGCCAACCACAGCCAGGAGGAGGAACTGAGAGAGCACACCCTGCCAGAACGTTTTTACTGCTACACTACACCAAGCCATCTCAGGGACAGAACTACAAGCTTGATGAAGACTGTCAGTCGAACCTGGACCGTAATGACGACGACGACCTAGTCAATTAATCCAAGTAAACATCTCTCTCTATCCTTCATAAGATCCATAGTAAAGGCATCAGCATTCGATGCTCCTTCAACACTCTTCCAACGTGCATTATACCAACACCTGGATTATGGCGTGTCCATAACAGTAGTAAGTACATCCTTAAAAACATTCTGTACATGGGGGACATATGTCTTCGCCCTGTTGTAGATATGTGGGTCGATGTTTGTATACATGCCACATTTCATGTCGAGTATATAACAGAAACAATGCTTTAGGCGAGTATGCAAGCTTGTTTTCATTGTCGAGTGCTGCAAGCGAGTTATGCTTTCCGTATGCCACAATAGTTGATAGAATCTACTGACCACTAGAACAACATGCCATCATTTCCACTGCGTTCCACAACAAGTTTTTAGCTTAGCTATGGTACAAACTGCTGACCTGAAATGATACTCTCAGGTCCGTCCGAGCTCGAACGACAGTCTAACTGTGAATGAGCCAGTGAGCTCGTGTGACTACGTATATACACTCGTATTATGTGACATGCACCGAAGGTTGTGGCGGCGACACACAACCACATCTTAATAACGTGGTGTAACACACCAACAGAGCGAGTACTAGAGTAGTGGCAAGCTGGTGTCTGTAGGACCTGAGTTCCCGACTTGCCATAGCTGAGGGTCGCCAGTTACTGAAAGGGTGTACAGTACCGAAGGTTCGAGCATAGGCAGGGTCGCCAGAGTATGAGTGTCTGTAATTCAAAGGCTCAGTACATGTGTGTAGGCTCGAGACAGTATGACTGCGGTTACTTGGAAAGGCTAGGTACATGTGTGTAGGCTCGAGACAGTATGAGCTGCAGTACTTGGAAAGGCTTGGTACATGTACGAAGGTTCGAGCATAGGCAGGGTCGCCAGAGTATGAGTGTCTGTAATTGCAAAGGCTCAGTACATGTGTGTAGGCCGAGGACAGAGTATGACTGCAGTTACTTGGAAAGGCTGTACATGTGTGTAGGCTCGAGACAGAGTATGACTGCGTTACTTGGAAAGGCTAGGTACATGCACCGAAGGTTCGAGCATAGGCAGGGTCGCCAGAGTATGAGTGTCTGTAATTGCAAAGGCTCAGTACATGTGTGTAGGCTCGAGACAGTATGACTGCAGTTACTTGGAAAGGCTAGGTACATGCACCGAAGGTTCGAGCATAGGCAGGGTCGCAGAGTATGAGTGTCTGTAATTGCAAAGGCTCAGTAAATGTGTGTAGGCTCGAGACAGTATGACTGCAGTTACTTGGAAAGGCTTGGTACATGTACCGAAGGTTCGAGCATAGGCAGGGTCGCTAGAGTATGAGTGTCTGTAATTCAAAGGCTCAGTACATGTGTGTAGGCTCGAGACAGAGTATTACTGCGGTTACTTGGAAAGGCTAGGTACATGCACCGAAGGTTCGAGCATAGGCAGGGTCGCCAGAGTATGACTGTCTGTAATTGCAAAGGCTCAGTACATGTGTGTAGGCTCGAGACAGTATGACTGCAGTTACTTGGAAAGGCTTGGTACATGCACCGAAGGTTCGAGCATAGGCAGGGTCGACAGAGTATGAGTGTCTGTAATTGCAAAGGCTCAGTACATGTGTGTAGGCTCGAGACAGAATGACTGCGGTTACTTGGAAAGGCTTGGTACATGTACCGAAGGTTCGAGCATAGGCAGGGTCGACAGAGTATGAGTGTCTGTAATTGCAAAGGCTCAGTACATGTGTGTAGGCTCGAGACAGTATTACTGCGGTTACTTGGAAAAGCTTGGTACATGTGCGTAGGCCCGAGACAGAGTATGACTGCCAGTTACTTGGAAAGGCCTGGTAAATGTGTGTAGGCTCGAGACAGAGTATGACTGCGGTTACTTGGAAAGGCTAGGTACATGCACCGAAGGTTCGAGCATAGGCAGGGTCGCCAGAGTATGAGTGTCTGTAATTGCAAAGGCTCAGTAACTGTGTGTAGGCTCGAGACAGTATGACTGCGGTTACTTGGAAAGGCTTGGTACATGTACCGAAGGTTCGAGCATAGGCAGGGTCGACCGAGTATGACTGTCTGTAATTGCAAAGTCGCTGTACATGTGTGTAGGCTCGAGACAGTATGACTGCGGTTACTTGGAAAGCATGGTACATGCACCGAAGGTTCGAGATAGCAGGGTCGCAGAGTATGAGTGTCTGTAATTGCAAAGGCTCAGTACATGTGTGTAGGCTCGAGACAGTATGACTGCAGTTACTTGGAAAGGCTTGGTACATGTACCGAAGGTTCGAGCATAGGCAGGGTCGCCAGAGTATGAGTGTCTGTAATTGCAAAGGCTCAGTACATGTGTGTAGGCTCGAGACAGTATGACTGCGGTTACTTGGAAAAGCTTGGTACATGCACCGAAGGTTCGAGCATAGGCAGGGTCGACCGAGTATGAGTGTCTGTAATTGCAAAGTCGCTGTACATGTGTGTAGGCTCTAGACAGTATGACTGCGGTTACTTGGAAAAGCTTGGTACATGTGTGTAGGCCCGAGACAGAGTATTACTGCGGTTACTTGGAAAGGCTTGGTACATGCACCGAAGGTTCGAGCATAGGCAGGGTCGCCAGAGTATGAGTGTCTGTAATTACAAAGGCTCAGTACATGTGTGTAGGCTCGAGACAGTATGACTGCGGTTACTTGGAAAAGCTTGGTACATGTGTGTAGGCCCGAGACAGAGTATTACTGCGGTTACTTGGAAAGGCTTGGTACATGCACCGAAGGTTCGAGCATAGGCAGGGTCCCCAGAGTATGAGTGTCTGTAATTGCAAAGGCTCAGTACATGTGTGTAGGCTCGAGACAGTATGACTGCGGTTACTTGGAAAAGCTTGGTACATGTGTGTAGGCCCGAGACAGAGTATTACTGCGGTTACTTGGAAAGGCTTGGTACATGCACCGAAGGTTCGAGCATAGGCAGGGTCGACAGAGTATGAGTGTCTGTAATTGCAAAGTCGCTGTACATGTGTGTAGGCTCGAGACAGTATGACTGCGGTTACTTGGAAAAGCTTGGTACATGTGTGTAGGCCCGAGACAGAGTATTACTGCGGTTACTTGGAAAGGCTTGGTACATGCACCGAAGGTTCTAGCATAGGCAGGGTCGCCAGAGTATGAGTGTCTGTAATTACAAAGGCTCAGTACATGTGTGTAGGCTCGAGACAGTATGACTGCGGTTACTTGGAAAAGCTTGGTACATGCACCGAAGGTTCGAGCATAGGCAGGGTTACCAGAGTATGACTGTCTGTATTTGCAAAGGCTCAGTACATGTGTGTAGGACCGAGACAGAGTATGACTGCGGTTACTTGGAAAGGCTTGTTACATACACAGAAGGTTCGAGCATAGGCAGGCTCGCCAGAGTATGACTGTCTGTAATTGCAAAGGCTCAGTACATGTGTGTAGGACCAAGACAGAGAATGACTGCGGTTACTTGGAAAGGCTTGGTACATACACCGAAGGTTCGAGCATAGGCAGGGTCGACCGAGTATGACTGTCTGTATTTGCAAAGGCTCAGTACATGTGTGTATACTCGAGACAGTATGACTTTAATTACGAACACGGCATGTTGGTTTGCGATGTCTCAACTGCTGGTTGTGAAGTTGGTGTCTTTACACTCGTACTTAGTCTTCCTTCGAACACTTCCTGCTGTGTGCATACAAGGTACAAACATTTCACTGGCATCGTATGGTTAGGGCTTGTAGATAGATGTCTCTTCGTAATATTTTTGGCAGTGGGACCTTCCTTCCCCCTCCGGCGAACGATTGTCTGCTGGCGAACATATATCATATGTAATGTATTGCTTGTACGGAAAGGCAGGGCAGTCATATCTTCCAGTGAGTTCATGACGATGATATGTGCTCGCACCCTGCACGTCTTCTGAAACAGCTACACTCGTTAAACTATAACCTATGCTCTGCATTATCTATGAGCAGAGTACATAAATAGTTGACATGTGTGTATGTATGTTGTGATACCTCCTTACTTGGTTCATGTCTCTGGTTTTCACTGTGTGTGTGACCTATGACTGCAGGAATTTGTGATGAACATACATTGCACCATGTGCTCGTTACTAGTCGTTTCGTTTATAACTATTATTTTCTGTTAGTGCATTCTAGCGGGTGAAACTCGACTGTGGAGTACAAACAGCTGTCTTTAGGGACCTGGGTTCGAGACTTGTCACTATGGGTAAACATGTCATTACAGTTATCATAGTGGAGCGGCTGAACATGTAATGCTGGACGGAAACCGTCTAAGTGTGTGCTTTAAGGCGCTGGTTCCCCTAGCGCCTGGCAGGTAGATTTGGCAAGTGTCGCACCTGTTGATGGGCATCAGAGACGAAGTTTGAAAGTTCTCTTGTTATTTCAGCCTTTCGACGAGAGATGGCGAAAGCAGCGACACGTATTAATTAGTACCATAACACAATCGCCATTCATGGGAAGGTGTCTCGCTTATAAGAAACAGGGTCTGTTGTGTTAGACGACAGGTTGTCTGTGGCCAGGGATGTGAGGCCAGGGTGTGGGGGAGTGGAGGAAAGTTCTTACCCTACTGCAGTGACACACAATAGGATGCTTGTTGTCGATGACCTTCACATTTCTTCCAAGTCTCCCCCTAACAGTTATTAGCAACTGTAGCTACACGAAACAGTGGGTTTTGCCCATGGATTCTTTGGGCCCGCAATTATTTCCTACCGAACTGTGTCATAAGAAATAATTTTTAATAAGGAAGGATAAAGGAATTACGATACACCTCACAAACAAAATATTAATTTGTGGTACGCTTAAAGATAAATATTATATTAAATTTTAGTCGACGTTATTTTATGGCAGTTAGTACAAAGTGAAAAAGAATAATGATGCTTGGCATTGATATTTACGTTTGATCATTATTCAGCATACCCGTTTGCTCCGTGAATCTTCTGCACTAAAACAATTATCCTATAGAAAATCAGCAAGTGCTTTATATATATATATTTTTTTTTTTTTTCACGTGTTATACACTGGCTAAAATGTGTAATTTTTGTTGTGTGATCAGAACGGGGAATTGATTATGATCAACATATACTTCAAAGCTACTAGTAGCGATAGGCCAAATTTCTCGAGTTCAATGACCTGTAGGCTTGACTCCTAAGTCCTGTGCATACTGGAACCTCAGGTGTGTGTTCATTGGCTGTTGCCCCGCACCTGGCAGTTATGGGATTCGCAAGGTGTTTGCTTGGAAGTCTGTTATTGGCTCAAAGGCGTTCAGGGCGGGTCTAATAAAGTGTGATCCAATTGCGAAGATGATTTCACTCTATATGTTTTTGACGTGTATCTTGTGCCGAAATGAATTCGCGAAATTTTCCTATTTCTAGGCATTAGATACTGTAATTCAAATTGAACTATTGCTCCACCTGGATTATTTGTATTTCATAATAAGTAATTTGTAATATGTATTCGGGAAATAAGTAATTCAATTTTACACCAGTTTCATAACTCGTTAGTTAACTCGTTAACTTTTCGTATGTGGGGACACATAATGTAGTAGTCGGATCGCTTGCCTCCCGCCAGGGCGATCCAAGTGCACGCCGGATTTCCGATTGTGGAACACCTGGCGGATTTTGCCGTTGTTCGGTGCGTTCTCTCGCGGTAATCCCACTTCCTCCAGCGTAGTATTATCAATCTATGTTGTAAGTCTGCGGTCAGAAGTAGCTCATGCAATAAAATTAATTTGTGAAGCGGTAACCAAAATTAAACCCATAATTTGTTACATTACTACACGTATATCAGTGAGCGAGGCTCTGTTCCAATGAGTTTGGAATTATTTCGCGTTTAGTATTTTGTAAGGTTTTAATTGAAATACATCGACTTTCATACGTTAAGAATGCAATAATTCTATTTTGTCGTGCTCCATTTCTTAACATTTTGAATATAAATATAAAATATGAAGTATTAAAGTAAAAATCCAAGAAATTCCTAAAATAATTTACGTTTCGTTACAAAACTTTTTATGGCACTAGTTTATTATAGTTTATTATAGTATATTGCACATTAAAATAAGTGAGACCTTAAGATAAATAAACAAATAAATAAATAAATAAATAAATAAATAAATAAATATAAATATATATATAACGTATTTCCGAACAACACCGATGAATTTTTTATTCTGCATGGAAAATAGGACAAAAATGTGTGTACCACTTATTCCCTGAAGTGATTATTGAGGGAGCTACACTTCCCTAAAAACCACGAATGTGAGTGTGATTGAGTTAAAAATATCAGAAACTACTCACTACTAAGCAACAAATCGGTAAACTGTAGAACGGAGATCTTACACCTATGAAAATGGGGTTGGTAATATCATCCACCGTCATCATGAAAATAGGGGTTGCCCCCCTGTTTTTGCACAATAATGTGAACAGTAAGCTGTAAGCGATTTGTTGGTACGACTTAATAATCAGCACATCGTAACGAACCAAAATAGGTCGTCTTGTCGGAATACTCTCAGGTGAATCGCTTTCGCGAAATCCATTCGTGAAGTATTGCTCACCTCGCTGGTCACTCGCTCACCTTCTCGGTGCTCAAGAGTGGTCAGGTGGTCACTCGCTCATCTTCACGGTGCTCAAGAGTGGTCAGGTGGTCACTCGCTCACCTTCACGGTGCTCAAGAGTGGTCAGGTGGTCAGGTGCCAGCCTTCACGGTGCTTGAGAGTGGTCAGGTGGTCACTCGCTCACCTTCACGGTGCTCAAGAGTGGTCAGGTGGTCAGGTGCCAGCCTTCACGGTGCTCGAGAGTGGTCAGGTGGTCACTCGCTCACCTTCACGGTGCTCAAGAGTGGTCAGGTGGTCAGGTGCCAGCCTTCACGGTGCTCGAGAGTGGTCAGGTGGTCACTCGCTCACCTTCACGGTGCTCAAGAGTGGTCAGGTGGTCAGGTGCCAGCCTTCACGGTGCTCAAGAGTGGTGAGGTGGTCAGGTGCCAGCCTTCAAGGTGCTCAAGAGTGGTCAGGTGGTCAGGTGCCAGCCTTAGAGATACCAAGTTCAATATCAAACCATTCCAACTATCTAATGATTCAGTGCTTTTTTTTTTGTGTGAATAGTGAAGTGGACAGACTCTGTTTTATTAAAATAGTCATGGTTAAATTAGTGACAAATCAGATCACTTCGTTTCTTGTTTGGGTTGGCGTATGCGCGTATGTGTTGGTGTGTCTGTATATGTATATAACAGATTAGAAGAAAGAATTCGCAAATTATAAACATATTTGTGTTTCTAAAAATGGTTTTTTGCCTCTTTCATTTATGCTTGTTATACACAGTGGGGCTAAAAATTAAACAGAGTAGAGCTACTAAAATCGTTCAGCCAATTGTGTGACATTTGTAAAATGTTGTGAACAAAATAAAATTTTTCCTCTTTCTCGGTCACGCACTACTTCTCATCACTACTGCAAAGAAAAAAAATTTTCCTTCTCACTTTGTTGTTATGAGAAATAAACTTGCCTGTTATTTGTAATGTCATAAGATATAAGATGTTTTATTTCACTAACATCCAAAGCCATAATGTACTGCTTCATACGTAATACCTCTAAATGCCATATATTAGGTACCACAATTAACAAAAAAAAACATGCATATCAAACAATGTAGTAATATCGTTCCTTAATTTTAATGCAAATTACATATTTATATATTTGACATTACCTTCAAAAACACTAATCATGGAGAATATAATTTTAATATATGACTAAGGTGAATTTTAATTACAGAAATACCAATTTTTTCCAGGGTATGATATTAATTACGTTTCTACGTAGGCGACCTAATTAAAATGGTCTACAATGTAACATTTTTTTCCTACTTGTTTATTTACTTTTGGCTGTTTCTTGTGCCTCTACTATGTACGGTGGCTCCCGTACACACATTCCTCTGCTTATCTGACTGTCTGCCAATTCCAGTAACAAGCATTTGTATCAAATATACGCAGCTTGGAGAACATATTTTCTCTCCAGAATTCGTCATCTCTTAGTGCTCTGATTATTTCTATGCCACTATCACAATATATTACTATATCACACAAGTTCCTGTCTGCTATGTGGATTCTTAACTGTAGTTTCCCATTATTTTTTTCAATAATGAGTTTCTTAGTCGTAGCTGCTTTGTGAATAGGCACACATTCTGTAGAAGGCACGCACTTCACCTCTAAAATGATGCCATCTTCTAAAACGCCAGGTGTTGGACTGGCTCCCAGGTGCTGGACTGGCTCCCAGGTGTTGGACTGGCTCCCAGGTGCTGGACTGGCTCCCAGGTGCTGGACTGGCTCCCAGGTGCTGGACTGGCTCCTAGGTGCGACACCTCAGGTTGTACAGTTACCTGCAACTCTTTCTCGTAGGCGGATATGGCTCTTTTTTCGTGAACTCGCCGTAAATTACAGCTCCTGAATACAATTCTCACCTCAGTCACCCTCACCGGCTCTCAAGACCTCGCTGTTAAGAGTCTCCCATATCTCTCACTCACTCACTCACTTTTTCTGCTTGCACAACAGGAACATCTGATACATAACATATGAGAATACGATATAACTTTTAATTTGTGAAATATCGAGCGAGGTGGCACATTGGTAAAACACTGGACTCACAATCGTGAGAACCCGGTCACAAAACCAGTCCGACAATCCTGGTTTTGTTTTCACATGGTTTCCTGAGATCACTCCAACCTAGTTCTGGGAGCTCCTAACAAGTGGCTTCATGGTTATTTACTTCTCCAATTCTTTGATTTGTGCTGTGCCTATGAATCGCAAATCTATAACAGTAATAATAATAATTTACCATTAGCAAAATATGCGTAATTAGTGTTACAGGCCATGTCACGTGGAATACCTTTAGACAAGAGAGGTTAATTTCCGCGATAGTGAAATCGTGCAGGCATTCGACTTTCATGATGTCTTTATCATTGAACGAATGTGTATGTAGACACAGATTCGATAGCTTGTTTTTTCCCCTCTGTGATCGAAATGGTCGTATCCGTTGTATTTTGTTATACTATTTTTGTAACAATGATCGTAAACTAATTATTATTATTATTTCCTATATTTCACAAACGTGCTTTGATTCGAAAACAAAATGAAATGTCTGCTGAAATATGCGCAAACGGTTTATCTTAATTATCAACTATTTTCTTTACATATGTTTCTTTATCACACATTTTCTGATTTGAAAAGTTTTTTAGGCCTAAGTTTTTTAGTTTTTTCGTTTTGTATATTGACTATGCAAACAAAATAAAAAAATAATCAGTTACTCTAGAAGACCTATAAAACTTACTTTTGTCTCTTAATTGACATTCAGCACAGTAATAAAAACAATGTATTCATTAATTTTATAACATGTATTTAGATGTCTGTGTTAACAGTTTTGTTTGAAGTTATAGCTAAACAGCACATCGCTTTACAATATTTTTTATTTACATGCTGAAAACTCATCTTACAATTATTCGAATTAATTTGGGAAAAGAAAACACAAGATTATGTCATGTAATACAGATAAAAACACTACTCCAAATGCCATCATTCGTTTAGACTGTCTAAAGGTATTGTTCAATTCATTTGGAAACTAGGAAAGATTATTTAGTTTTTTCAAGGTACCGTGGCTTTAGAAAAATTCGAAGTGTGGAGACAACGTTTACCAATGCTCAAAAACAACGAATATTTGGAGCGTTGTCCAGTTCCAAGAACTGTCTGGTAGGAAGGTAACAGCTTCCCCATCACTTTACATACACGACAGCTACCTGGCTCTGAAACCGCAGGTAGGTAGCCTACCGTTAGGCAATTTGGTCCCTACCCACCACACCTCCCCCCCCCCCTTTCCCCGGCCGTTCTCAGCGAGCAGAGGTAGTTCCTCGACGAGACAAACTGACGAGGCGTGCGCCACTTCTCGGGAACTATTTGCCAGTAAATATTTCCTCAGTCGTATTCTCATTATATGCTACTTGAGCTCGATGATCAAATGTGTTATGAAATGCACAAGGTTTTTCCCATGTTGCTGTAGCGTTGTTTCTTTGTAATCTTTCCCCATTACTTTGCAGCCGATACTTTTAGAAAAGCGAAAAAACCTACGATTCAATGGGAATGGAAATATCTAATTTTTGAAGTATTCTCGACAAAATTTTAAATTAATGCCTGAAGTACAACAAAGAACATAATTTCACAGTTTACATAAAACATAAATTCATGAGAAAACATATACTCAGTTCATGCTTAAGTTGACAAAAAAAACCGGCATTTTTTTTAAACCATAAGAAAATTAGTTTAATACCTGATAAATGCAATTTTCAACCTTCAACTATCAAGTTATTGTGAATTTAATCAAGCTAAAAGCAGAAACCTTCAATTATGAGAATAATATTTAAGGAAACTACCCCCTTAAAGGGTCGACTGCTTTTAATTTCAAAGACTTGGTATATTATGTAAATACATACATTGAAGGCTCGGGCGGGGTCGGCAGAGTATGACTGCTTGTAATTGCAAAGACTTGGTACATGCATTGAATGTTTGGGCATGGCTGGCAGAGTATGGCTGCCTGTAAGTGTAAAAAGTCTCGGTCAGTACATGAGTGCAGGTAAGTTCGTCAGAGTATGATTGTCTGTAATTGCAACGGTTCAGTACATGAGTGCAGGTAAGTTCGTCAGAGTATGATTGTCTGTCATTGCAACGGTTCAGTACATGAGTGCAGGTAAGTTCGTCAGAGTATGATTGTCTGTAATTGCAACGGTTCAGTACATGAGTGCAGGTAAGTTCGTCAGAGTATGATTGTCTGTCATTGCAACGGTTCAGAACATGAGTGAAGGTAAGTTCGTCAGAGTATGATTGTCTGTAATTGCAACGGTTCAGTACATGAGTGCAGGTAAGTTCGTCAGAGTATGATTGTCTGTAATTGCAACGGTTCAGAACATGAGTGCAGGTTAGTTCGTCAGAGTATGATTGTCTGTAATTGCAACGGTTCAGTACATGAGTGCAGGTAAGTTCGTCAGAGTATGATTGTCTGTAATTGCAACGGTTCAGTACGTGAGTGCAGGTAAGTTCGTCAGAGTATGATTGTCTGTAATTGCAACAGTTCAGTACGTGAGTGCAGGTAAGTTCGTCAGAGTATGATTGTCTGTAATTGCAACGGTTCAGTACATGAGTGCAGGTAAGTTCGTCAGAGTATGATTGTCTGTAATTGCAACGGTTCAGTACATGAGTGCAGGTAAGTTCGTCAGAGTATGATTGTTTGTAATTGCAACGGTTCAGTACATGAGTGCAGGTAAGTTCGTCAGAGTATGATTGTCTGTAATTGCAACGGTTCAGTACATGAGTGCAGGTAAGTTTGTCAGAGTATGATTGTCTGTAATTGCAACGGTTCAGTACATGAGTGCAGGTAAGTTCGTCAGAGTATGATTGTCTGTAATTGCAACGGTTCAGTACATGAGTGCAGGTAAGTTCGTCAGAGTATGATTGTCTGTAATTGCAACGGTTCAGTACATGAGTGCAGGTAAGTTCGTCAGAGTATGATTGTCTGTAATTGCAACGGTTCAGTACATGAGTGCAGGTCGGGGACGGAGTATGACTGTCATGATCGCTACATGCTCGTCTTCATGACCAGTGGGACAGACGATGAACGATTATTTGCAAATGTGTCAGCATACACTCTCAATGGGAATCGAACCTTCGATAGCTTTTTTTTTTCAATTATTGTACACCATTGTCGTCAGGATACATGCAATAGTTACTTTCAAGTATGTGCATTTTGACACAGAGTGGCTGTGATGTACCTTCTTGGTTGGTAATGTATACTGTACACAGAAAGACAGCGATTATTGTGCTCTGAGCTCCCAGTGAGTTCACGTCACGACCTACAGGTCTTCTACTCTACTAACAGAGTACGTGCGTAGTTGCAATGTGTGTGATATCTTCTTGCTCACCATGTCTAATTCGATTGTACTTAGTTGGTTGAGTATGTGATGTACATTGTAGTCTAGGTACACGACAAGTGCAGGTCGGTTCTCAGTTGTTGTTGCGAGGGAGGGGGAGGGGTTACAGACTAGCTGCGAGCATTGACGGTCCATTACGTGCATGCGGGTTGGAGTAAGATTGTTGTACATTGAAGGTTCAATACGGGGTATGACTGACTGTAATTACAAGCTTCGGTACACGAGTGTGTAGGTCGCGGTCTGGCCGTAGGTGATGGTTTCGTTTCAGTTGGTTCGTAAGGGGATTTTTGACCAGAGTGATCTCGCATCATTTACACTATGTGTATTTGGGTGTGTGTGTGGGGCTTGTATTACAGCGCAGGGTGACCCCTTCCTGACCCCTCCCTGATATTATTATTACTTGCTTCGTTACGCGAGGGAAGATCGGAGATAATGGTGAGTGTGTAGGCTCATGTTACGATTTTTGCTAATTGTATCTCAACGGGTTGGAAATTACAGCCAAACTGTGCTTATAAGCTAACATGGGATGTATTTGACCACGCGACCCTTCTCCTAGTTGTAGTTGATGCCTATGTTATGAATTTGACAACTATAACTTAAACTGTTCGGAAATTACAGCGAACTATGCTTATAAGTTAAAATGGGGCATATTTAACTCCGCGGGCGGCAGTGTTGCACGAGGTCCGACCGTTCGTGACGTCTTGATGCCCCACCCTGGCCGGCACTGGCCGCCAAAATGGTCGACATCCTCAGCTGGTCGCAAATTGTCTTGTGTTGACATACATCGTCGATACCAAGATGCCCGTCTGGGGAGCCAGAACATACTATTTTACACTACTTGTATGGTGGAATGTATCCTAATCAGACGCCCCGCTCATGGCAAACGATATGAAGAATTTGCACACGTCTTTTTTCACGAAGTGATTGTAATTCCACAACATGAGTACGATAAAAGACTGCTACGGGGGAGACGCATCAACACGATGTGTTGGCACATGTCGATGCAAACCCACACATGGGTACGCCAGAACTTACCTGGTTCGTAGGAATTAGTAAAACTAGTGTTATGGATACTGCGCTAATGGAAATTCCATTATTTCGCGTGGCTCTTCATCTGGCATTAGGCCTTAATGATGGCGATTTCCAGCAGTATGTTCAGTTTTGTAGGTTTTTTCTGATATCTGTAAGGGATAACAACAATTTTCTAAAGAACACATTATTTACCGATGGAGAGATCTTCACCAACCGTGGGCGCTTATATTGACTAAATATGCACTACTGGGCGATGGAGAACCCATTTTGGGTCTGGCGGGTGGAGCACCAGCGACAGTGGGAAGTGAATGTATGGTGTGGAATCGTTTAGCGAGAACTTACCAGTACTTCTGAAAGACACACCGCTCGACATACGTCGATATATGCTTTCAGCATGAAGGTTGTACTACGAATTTTGTTTTGGTGTCGAGGCAAATGTTAAATGAAAAGTTTCCAAACCGGTGGTTAGGGCGTGGTGGTGTTGTAAGATGGCCAACTTCTTCCCCGACCTCACACCTCTCGATTTTTTCCTGTGGGGAACACTAAAAGGTAAGGTGTTCAACACGGTTCCTGCGTCGCCAGAAGACATGCAGGAACGTATTGTAGCAGCTTGCAGAGGCATTACGTCGCCAGAAGACATGCAGGAACGTATTGTGGCAGCTTGCAGAGGCATTACGTCGCCAGAAGACATGCAGGAACGTATTGTGGCAGCTTGCAGAGGCATTACGTCGCCAGAAGACATGCAGGAACGTATTGTGGCAGCTTGCAGAGGCATTACGTCGCCAGAAGACATGCAGGAACGTATTGTGGCAGCTTGCAGAGGCATTACGTCGCCAGAAGACATGCAGGAACGTATTGTGGCAGCTTGCAGAGGCATTACGTCGCCAGAAGACATGCAGGAACGTATTGTGGCAGCTTGCAGAGGCATTACATCAGAAACACTTCAGCCCGCTTGTCGCTCCCTACATGTGCGTTTACATATGTGTATTGCTGTCAATAGTAAACACATCGAGCACATGCTGTGAAAAGACTTTATGTGAAGCCTTTAAACCATAACTGTGCTCTTTTGTACTATACATGCAGATGCAATTGCATTTCTCTTCAGGTTGATTGGTTCTATTTTTGTTGTGCATCTGTACGCGCTCGTTACTCAGTACAGTTAATGAATAGGAAACAAATCCTCTGAATTACGTTGGTATCTGAACAAAATGTAATGTATTGATATCAGACTTTCACTCACATTGCCCGGTTTCCTACCGCTGCAGTGTTCTCCTTTGTCCAATATCGCATTCCGTGCTCCTTGCTACATTAAGATAAGCGCCGCACTACTTACTATGAGGAAGCTGTCCATCAGTATCAGTCATGGCGCGTGTTGCTTGCTTACATCTGTGAGTACAGGTCCCCTGCCCCATACTACCGGCCCACCTAACTTAATCATATTTGCACATTATTTATTGGCGTTTCTGTGTACCTTTCCATTGTGTATGCTGTTACACTAAATTCCTCTTTTGCACGTACTTTCAAATGCCATTGAAATAAATCTATGTCTTCAGGGAAAAAAATTATATTTGGTTTAATTATTTATGTCCATACACGTGCTACGATTAGTCCCATTGCGGCAAATTATTTGCCCCCGGGAAAACTGTATTTCGTGATCTGCAACTGTTCCGGAAATATTGGAAGTGTCCATGTTAGGTGGACCAGGTCTGTACACTTGTTATTTATTTCCTCGCGAAGACATGCAAAAGAACAAACCAAATGTATAATAAGTACGGTAAGCTGGACCAAAAAGTAAGAGGAGATAGGCTTTCATCACCTGTCATCATTGTGGACTCGCGTATTTACAACAGGAATGTCAAATTACCATGCTTGAACGGCCACGTGGGTGTATGGTTACATCTTATTTTCTAGCACACCTGTGTTTTTACGGGGTATTGTAATACACAGGTTTATCTAGCTACAGGCTGTTCACGGTAAAGTGAGCACTTTTTAAGACCGTGTTTAGAAGTTACTTATTTGTTTCCTTCCGCCAATTGTTAGCCACGTGACTAATACATACGGTATAGGGCCTACGTATTCTAGCTCTTGAAATTAATGTCTAATGCACCAGTAAAATATAAATGTTCAGTTAAAATGACTGCTGGGAGGGTCTTAAAAAGTGCTCACTTTGCCATGAATAGCTTATACCAACTTTATGATATGGTCCTTTATGGAAAATGAGGTAGATAACATAATGAGACCTATGAGCTCACGTGGATATTAAGGGAGACACACAGTCGAAAATTGGGAATGAAAAGAAGTTATTTGCAAAATTTCAGAAACTTGATAATAAGCAACAAATTCGTGAACAGTATTAGCCTTGCTCGATATAGACCGTCGGTGAGTATTAGAAGGGAGATCTCATTGCGCGCGTCATTAGGAACTAAGAGATGTCGCACGTTAGTAAGTGACAATAATGTGTTAACAATAATGTGTTAACAATAATGTGTTAACAATAATGTGTTAACAATAATGAATGCAACCCGAGGCTCAGCGGGTGGGTTTGTTTCATCTCCGCAACATCAACATAACTTTGACGAGCGGCCACCTGATTAATCGAGAGGGAGTCTACTCGAGAGGCTGGTGGGTACGCATATTACACTAAGAGTTAAGATCCATGTCGATTTCAGACTACTGATGTATTCTTTCTAATCGCTACACACTTATAACACAAGTATAATACAATAGGTGACTGACCGACAAGACACACTCTTCTAGAGTCAAACCACATACAGCTAGCTAGCTCGCTCATTTTTCTCGTTTTCTTGTTCTACTCATTCTACTGCTTATCCTGAAGGCACCATGTATATACAGAATGTTGCAATATTGCATGCCGATACTTCGGGGAACATTCCTCGCATCTGGAGGATGAAAAAATGTTATTTGAACATAGGTCCGCAAATGCTTCGTTTATTCACTACAGCCCGTAATACATAACGTAAAGTGTATGGCACGTTATGTATTACGGGATGTAGTGAAGAAACGAAGCGTTTGCGGACCTATGGTCGTACAATATCTTTTCATCCTCCAGATGTGAGGAATGTTTCCCCGAAGTATTGACATGCAACATCCTGTATACACTTTCATCTCGGGAGAGAGATGCTCAGAAGTGGTCGTCCTACACGGGACATACCCAAACTTACAGCTTTTCTGGAAGACTCCGTATGTTTATGCATCGGGGTTTCTGCCCATGACAGATTCGTCCCCTCCTTACCCTGAGCGACACGCCTGGACTACATATGGTCATGGAGGAGATCCTGGGGCCAGCCTGACCACGTGGCTATGTGTGTGCTCTGGGTCATCGTTGCAACGTGACCTTTCAGAACACAGTGAGTAATACATATCGGCGCCTCACGGTCGATTTTCCCTTTCCATTGAAAAGTAAACTATATATAATACATTTTCGGAGCACAACATAATCAAAACTTTGCTGTTTTATTTCACGTATTTTTTGGTATCAGTGGGAAAAATAGTTTTTATTCGCATTTTCTAAGTGCGAGTGTCCCTTAATAATCACGCTTGATCACAGGTCGTGTTACATTTTCTATTTCATTTTCCATAGTGAATCATATCAATTCACGAAGTTTGTACAGGTTGTTCAAGACAAGCGTGTATAATGGTAACACGAATGTATACTAAATTAGTAAAAACTCGTTATAAAGGAGCAGCACTAAAATGTCAAATAAAGAGAAATCACAACAGTATAAACATTGTGGAGGTGTGTAATAATATCATGGTTACTTCTAACTTTTAAGAAGCCCTGCCAAAGTTCTAAGTTCTACTTACAGGATATATTTCTACCCCATGTAATCAAAGCTTATCAGAGTCTACTAAATTACATCAAAGAGACAGCACACCGCATACGTGGGAACTCAGTGTAATTATACTTTCTATAAGAAATATTTCTCACCAGGTGTTACCAACATTCATATTAATTGTAAATGCACTAATACGTATTTTAGATGAATATACGTTAATTTAAATCAACCAAAAAAAAGGCACTTTTATGTTAACACGAGCATGGAAGGCTTGTAGATACATGATATATCCCAACACGCCGTTATTGGGGTATTTTTGCCGAAGTTTAGTTCAAAAAGTGTGCAGAAATCGCGAATACACTATACGCAGGACAAGGCTGTTGTCCGTAAGCTCACGCTAATCTACTGTTGGTGACTGACTAGCGAAAAGTGTGAACATTAGTTGCAGACATAGTAGTGTAGTAGAGGGGCGGTAAGTGGAGGTAGTGTAGTAGAGGGGCGGTAAGTGGAGGTAGTGTAGTAGAGGTGCGGTAAGTGGAGGTAGTGTAGTAGAGGTGCGGTAAGTGGAGGTAGTGTAGTAGAGGTGCGGTAAGTGGAGGTAGTGTAGTAGAGGTGCGGTAAGTGGAGGTAGTGTAGTAGAGGTGCGGTAAGTGGAGGTAGTGTAGTAGAGGTGCGGTAAGTGGAGGTAGTGTAGTAGAGGTGCGGTAAGTGGAGGTAGTGTAGTAGAGGTGCGGTAAGTGGAGGTAGTGTAGTAGAGGTGCGGTAAGTGGAGGTAGTGTAGTAGAGGTGCGGTAAGTGGAGGTAGTGTAGTAGAGGTGCGGTAAGTGGAGGTAGTGTAGTAGAGGTGCGGTAAGTGGAGGTAGTGTAGTAGAGGTGCGGTAAGTGGAGGTAGTGTAGTAGAGGTGCGGTAAGTGGAGGTAGTGTAGTAGAGGTGCGGTAAGTGGAGGTAGTGTAGTAGAGGCGGTGGGAGCGGTTATAGTGGAGGTAGTGTAGTAGAGGTGCGGTAAGTGGAGGTAGTGTAGTAGAGGTGCGGTAAGTGGAGGTAGTGTAGTAGAGGGGCGGTAAGTGGAGGTAGTGTAGTAGAGGTGCGGAGGTAGACATGCAAGTATGGCAGTACTCACGACGCTGTGCGTGCAGTATGGCGGCGACACCACGGCAGAACTCGGCAAAGTGTAGCACTCCCCTGTGTTGAGGGTCGAGCTGTTTCAATACCTTCTCCACGTCCTGCAACAGCATAGTCACACCACACACTCACTTCTGCACTTGCTACAGTCGGCGTACACACTCAGCTAACACTACCACCACCCCGTGCCTAGAGGCTGTTCCCGGTCAACTAAGTACTTTTCAAAGCCCTGCTTAACATCTACTTCTATAAACGTTGTGTATTCCTCCACCTTATGTAAAATTAACAGTGCCGTGGGTCAAGCGAAACTGTGGATTTATTAGACATTATTATACAAAACTGGTCATTTTTACACTTCCGTGCATTAAAGAAACAGAAAGGGAAATAAATAATTTAAGACATCACAAATGGTTACCTAACACTTTACATTCGACTTTAAGATGTGGAACTACTTTCCATCCACTGTTACCAACTTTACTGGGAGCATGCCACTCAGTGTGCCCGTTAAAATACAGCACATGCATGCAGGGAGGGGCAGTGACTTTTTTCCAAGGTTAATTTCTAAAGTGCTCACTGTATTGTTAACAGCCTTTACATGTTGAGATACAGCGCTTGGAGAAAGCAGTTTCCAGCTCTGCTGGAGTGGTATGGAATGGTGTTTCTACTGCGCGGTCACGTCTTGGAAGCACTCAACACCTCTCTCCTGAAATGTGTGATCTTCTCGTAGAAGAGCATGTCGGACCCATGTATCATAGTCACGCGGGCAGACATAGTACTTCGTACACACTGAAACGCAGTACAAGCGACAGGCTGGCAGATCAGTGGGAGCCTCGACTTGAAAAGGCAGTTCCCCTTCTGTCATGGATTTACATAATAATAAATACAAGATGGCAAGTAGACCACCACCAGGCATTTTCGCTTGTCTTACGACATTTGATTTTAGTGCAATCAAAACATAGATTACGTGCTGCACAAAAGACGGAGGCAAGAAGCGCGAACAAGTTAACAAATATCACAAATACATTATAACTAGGGACATGCAAATATTGTGTTACCTTTTATTTGTAAACACACTGGACTGGAAATACTTGTACGTTTATATTGTTTCGTGTATTGACCGCAGTTTGACTCATACTGTAGAACAGTGAGTTAGTTCGAAACAATCGACTATGTAATGGCCGAATCGGGAACAACCAAGTTGCACAAAAAAAGGGGGGTCATTCCTGCGCCAGAAGCTAGTGTACAAAGGACACCATGTCGAGTATAGATAGAAGCGTAAATTATAACATACTTGCTGCTAGGAAATTATGTTAATTTTGCAGTTTTTAAGTTTGCCAGTGTTATAAAAAAAGGAACCAAGCCTCAATGTTGTCCATTTGAGGTTATTCTAAGTTGTTAACACAAAGAATTGGTCTACGAGTTACTCTCATTCGGATGACTATTAATACATTTATGGAGGGTCAATGCACACTATGATCCCCCCTCCTCTCCCTCTCTAAATCCATAGTTGTTGCTCCACCTCACTTGCACTACGAATTTGACTATTTGCTCCAGCGACTTGTTAATTGTCATATTGTAACGACAACACGAATTGCACGGGGACAAAGTCTAAACTAAGTTATTTATTAGAATAATTTTTAGTTTTTTCTAGAAAATAGAACGCTTTTATTATTTGTTTATTTCTATGAAACTGTAAAACATGTGGTTAGTTATTTATTTTTTCAGTTCTTTCCCGAAGTTTTGAATTAATAAAACCATCTAATATTTTTTTCCCCATACAATCTTTGAACCCTCCATTTCATTCTATTAGGGGGGGATCATTTCATCGTGTGACAGGCTGTAAGCACTCTCCAGGGACATGTTACGGCAGCTGGGGATACGCCTGTGTCTCGTCAGTATCACATCCAGGCGGCTAGCACACAGCGGGATATGTCCACTACGCTGTGTTGCATGTAGTGGGAACATGCATCGCTGCACACCATCCAGGAACATGTCACAGCAGCTGGGGATACGCCTGTGTCTCGTCAGTATCACGTCCAGGCGGCTAGCACACAGCGGGATATGTCCACTAAGCTGTGTTGGTGTTGCATGTAGTGGGAACATGCATCGCTGCACACCATCCAGGGACATGTCACAGCAGCTGGGGATACGCCTGTGTCTCGTCAGTATCACGTCCAGGCGGCTAGCACACAGCGGGATATGTCGTCGTGGCGTCCATTACGACCTGAGGATCGCCCGAGGACGTGTGCCCTTCTGCCGGGAACTGGCAGCAAGGCAGCTTGTGGATTGGCGACGAGTACTGTTCAGCAGCGAATCACGGTTCTGTCTGGCTACAGACGACCGCCAAGTTGAGTCTGGAGACGTCCTGGCGAGGGTCTCGTGACCCATGCTTCATTGTAGAACGTCACACTGGTCCAGCGAGCGTTGTCTTGGTGTGGAGTGCCGTTTCCTACCATACCCACTGGTGGTGACTGCAGAGACCTTGATGGATCTTTTATACGTCCAGTATTCTGCTACCATGTTCGCTCTCCTTCCTGTTGCAGCTTGGCAACGCCATTTTCCACAACATTTCCAATATTCTTCCTAGGCCAGCGAGGTCCCCAGACCTCTCACCCATCGCGAACGTTTGGGACTAGATTGAACGGCAAATTCGGGAAGCGGTAACTACGGCGGATTTGGAGTGTCGGTTGGGCGATATTCCTCAAGAGAACATCAGATGTCTGTATGCCTCGATGCCAGACAATATAGCAGCCTGTCTCCATGCAACATGTTGTCTAACACCATACTAAGTGCATTCTCTAGTTGTTGACCTCCTGTGTAACAAGCTTGGTGTAGTGCAATGTTCTCAAGTCTGTCTGTATACATACTACCATGTCCTGTGCCTGAACCCACTTACATGCCCGTGCGATAGCACCTTCAGTGTCATTAATTATTTTGCAAATCAGTGTATTTACTTCACTAGATATCAGCCACTGAAAAACGTGAATATCCAAAAGTCTCGAGTCGTATTTCAAACAAACTTTCGCCAGTCACTTAAAAAAACACTTTAATTTGAGTCCAAACTTACGGTTAAAAAAAAACTTTTCGAAATTTGTACGAGCCATTATTTTAAAATAAATTTATCATATATGGATGTTAATTTTAAAAGATTTGGCATTTTTATCAAGTTGTTATTGATATAATGTTATGTAGCCATGTAATTCACTCAAAATTTATGAACAAAATGTAATCTCTTTGACAGCTTCAAGATAATTTCCTTTGCAAATTCATGTTAGTAATTTTGATGAGAAACGTTAAAAGATTTTTTAAAAAATTTATCTGAATTCACTTTTCCCAAACATCCTTCTAAAACATATGTCAAGGACTAATCCTCTTTCCTAAACTCTTTATAATTCGTACGTATATGAAAACAAACACTGTCATTGACAAGTGCCACCCTCTGTCACATGTAAACACTCTCATCACTATAACGCTGTGTCCACGTGTGCGACCTGGCGTCATGATGGCGGCAGACAGCACGTGACTGCTGAGTCAGTTCAAGGTCATGGTGTCATACTTGAAGGACTTCTTAATACACTACCTTCTATGCTGTGTACAGTAAGGGGGCAGAAATCGTAGTTTTCCAGTGGGGATACGCCTTTAAAAACAACTTTGTTACCATGTCACCCCCTCCGCCTCCAGATTATACGTACTCGCCCATTAGCAAGTGAACAAAGCATCTGGCCGAGGTTTCTTTTCAAGTTTAATATTTTTAAATATATTATAAAGCAACCTTATCTTATTGATTTTCAACGATTATTTATTAAAACTACAGTCAGTGCTCGGGAGTAATTAATAATTTATGGCGCCTCGTCTCTATAAAATAATAATAATTGTTAAAAGCGCAACATTACGAGTAATAGATATATTTTATAAATATGTTTTCAAAATTTCCTACTAAAAAAATGGGCTGTTAAAAATTTTAATAACGAAATGACTTAATATTTTACGAATATAAAAATTTAATTAAATGTTACACAATTATTTTAAAATGAAATATAAGGGAACTACCATTAATTAATGTAATTTCCTGTACATCGCTTGGCTAACACCCATTCTTGTTATTGTAATGACAGGCAGGAGAATATTAACTTATCGTTATAGCAAAACTACTGCTCGTAGCCTGCATTGCACTCTGATGCTCACCTCATCCAGGCTGCATGTCCTAGGCCGGGTTCACACTTGCTCAATGCAAGTGACGTGCAACGCCGCGCGATGAGCAGACACGCCTTATTTATGACGCAAGATGTACAGTTCATAGCTGCGTAGAAACATCGCAGTTTGCAGTAGTCATGCCGATGTCATGACAGCAACACGAATCAAGCAATTCAGAAGAAAAAGAAAATTGTTTTCGCGTATGTCGTGTCTAAATGGATGTCGAGAAAGAAAAGAATGTGAGTTCACCCACATGTAAATGCGAGATTGTTGAAAGGCGCATTTGTGACAAGTTTCATGGAATTGCGAGAAGATGGAAACAAATTTTTCAATTAATTTAGAATGAGCGTAAAATAATTTGATGAATTGGTAGTACAACTTGAGGATGGAATCAAATCGGAAGACACCAAATTAAGGGTTGCTATAACACCAGCAAAAATGTTGGTGATTATGTTAAGGTAAGTGCTTTATAAAAACATCGTCAATATACTTGACAACATTATGTATTTATACATATAACAGATCACAAAGCATAGACGTGTGTTCCAACATGCAATATCTCACTCAAGGTGTACATTTTATCTGTAGAACATAATTAAGTATGAAAACTAACAAATCAGTTCAATGATCCACGAAGATATCGTCACTCGAAGTGTCCGATGGTGAGAAATGTGACTGGGAATAAGATGGGCTCACAGCAGCCAGCATTCGTAGCAGGAGAAAGTTCTGCTGTTGGCGTGGCGTTGTATGGAAACCGTCTTGAGATACTTGTTGTGGGCTGGTTAGGGCAGTTGAAGTCACCGGGAGAGTTGTCAACGAGGTCCTAGGAGTTGATGGTTGGCATGATGTCGAATGTGACTGTTGAAACAAACCATGTTGGGGTGGTGAGACGAACACATGTTGTGGATAAGTAGATGGAGTAATACAATGTGGATACTGTGATGAGTAACACTGAATGGGTGAGCAAATGAATTATTAGTGTCTTTGAATGATGTTGATGCAACACTGTGAGTCGGTATGGGAGGTGCTCGCGAGGAAATGCCTGACTGATTTGTAACCTTACTTCATGACACAGAACTTCACTCCGAAATTCCAGCTTTTGATCGATGGAAAACGTATTAAGTGTCGGCAATAAGGAAATGGTAAGTCGTCATTATCTTCGCTGGTCGTTGCAGACATTGGTAATTGTGTATTAATATAATCCATTATACATGTTTCCAATGTTTTCTTTCTCTTGCACTGATTAGTTCTGGTGTAACTTATGTCAGCTGGTGTTTCTATGTTATGATACTCCGTGGGTTCCTGAATATGACCTGTTCCATCGGAGGACGTCTCATATGTTGCAGATGTTATTTCCTGTGTTCTTTCAGGTAATGACGATTGGGTACTATTAGGTTTTCTAACTTTTAATAAAAAGGACATTTGCTTGCCGTATAGATAAGGGTGGTGTCCCCGGACTGCCTGCCCAGAATTCGGTGCCATCTTTACATTCCTCAAGTAATTATCCTTCAGATTCTTCCATTTGGCCATCATTTTCCTTCCTGAAACCAAATAATTTATGTTACCTATCTGTTTTACTTTATCCATGTATTATAGTTACATTTGTCTAAAGAGTAGTTGTCAATATGACAATCTTTTTGTTATCTCGATGCCTATTCTTTACAGGTATTTGGGAAGTGGATGCAGTTTCGTGGATTTTCATTATTCATACAGAGTCAGCTGTTCAACATCAAGCAAGATTGTGTTGTGGAAAGTGTGTAAAAAATTTGGATCACACTAAAAGACTAATGTCTTCCCCTGCCTACAGAGGAGATGTGGCTGAATATCGCTGACCGTTTCTTGCAGAAAGCGAATTTCCCTAATTGCATATGCTCGACGGAAATCACATCCGAATTGTCAAATCAGCTTTGGGCGGCTCCAAATATTTCAATTACAAACACTACCATTCTATTGTATTGCTAGGTGTGGCTGATTATAATTACTGGTTTATTTATATTGAGGTTGGCTCCTTTGGGAAAGAATCCGACAGTACTGTATTTAAAAGATCCACACTGTCGGATCGCACAATTTCTAATACCCTTAACATACCTCAATCTAAACAATTGCATGGAACTACCAGACCGCAAACGCCCTTTGCATTTGTGGGTGATGAAACGTTTGGTTTAGAAAAACATGCGTTTCGCCGATTTTCAGGACGATTTTAGTCACACACAAAGTGCATCTTTAAATATCGTCTAAGTCGAGCTCGCAGGTACATCGAATGCACCTTTGGACTCATGTCAAACAATTAGTGTATTTTTCACAGCCCTCTGAATGTCAATCTTGATTTATCTACAGACATAGTTAAGACGTGCTGCATTTTACACAATTACGTACGATCTCGAGATGACTACAATTTTGAAGATAGTTTATCCATTGAAGGTTTGGAAGAGGTAAATAATAATGCAATGGATGACAATGTAAATGTAGGGTTACATGTTAATCACATTATTAATATTTGGGCGGAATATTTCGTTTCAAATGTGGGTATGGTTCCGTGGTAAAATGACACACAGACGTGTGTAAGGTATGTACGAGTGGTGTCATATATATATAGTTCATTTATTTTATAGGGACATTTTGTTGTAGAGATCGCTAATTCCGCACTCGCGTAACTATCATAGTTTAGCGCTTGTCAACATCAGATGTTATTCACCTAGTTAAAATTCTCTCTCGTGTAAATTATATAACTAAGCTCGAGACTCACGTTACATTAAATTCCATACTGGAGTAATTGCACTTATTATTCATGTAGTCATTTGAAATTTGCGATTTGATGCATGTAATTTATTCATATTTCTCTTGTGTGTTAAATATATTCTTAAAAATCGCCCATCTACCACCAGTATCCTTACAAACACATCAAATTGAGAAAAAATAAGAAAATTTATGCTTAGCTTACTCTTGCACTCAACTCAACACCAATATAACACATTGCAACCCACCACTCTGGCCAGTCGACTGTCAGAGCTCCTGATGCCCCTCCCCCACCCAAAAAAAAAAAAGAAAAACGAAGTATACCCATACATAAAAAAATGCATCAAAGGAATTTGATGATTTTTTTTTGTTCAAACACACCCAATTTAATCGGATTATAATTAAGGATTAACCGTTTTATCGGACTAAATCGCATTAAGGATTAACCTTTTTTATTAACCCTTTCAGTTAACTTGATATCAAAGGGTTAATCCAATTAATTAAAAGTGAAGTGAAACCATCACGGCCCTACTACTTTCATGCAAGAGGCGGAAAGTGTGTACACTAGTGCAGAGCTGTGTTCTCAGAGGCGGAAAGTGTGTACACTAGTGCAGAGCTGTGTTCTCAGAGGCGGAAAGTGTGCACACTAGTGCAGAGCTGTGTTCTCAGAGGCGGAAAGTGCGCACACTAGTGCAGAGCTGTGTTCTCAGAGGCGGAAAGTGTGTACACTAGTGCAGAGCTGTGTTCTCAGAGGCGGAAAGTGTGTACACTTGTGCAGAGCTGTGTTCTCAGAGACGGAAAGTACACTAGTGCAGAGCTGTGCTCTCAGAGGCGGAAAGTGTGTACACTTGTGCAGAGCTGTGTTCTCAGAGGCGGAAAGTACACTAGTGCAGAGCTGTGCTCTCAGAGGCGGAAAGTGTGTACACTTGTGCAGAGCTGTGTTCTCAGAGACGGAAAGTACACTAGTGCAGAGCTGTGCTCTCAGAGGCGGAAAGTGTGCACACTAGTGCAGAGCTGTGTTCTCAGAGGCGGAAAGTGTGCACACTAGTGCAGAGCTGTGCTCTCAGAGGCGGAAAGTGTGTACACTAGTGCAGAGCTGTGTTCTCAGAGGCGGAAAGTGTGTACACTTGTGCAGAGCTGTGTTCTCAGAGACGGAAAGTACACTAGTGCAGAGCTGTGCTCTCAGAGGCGGAAAGTGTGTACACTTGTGCAGAGCTGTGTTCTCAGAGGCGGAAAGTACACTAGTGCAGAGCTGTGCTCTCAGAGGCGGAAAGTGTGTACACTTGTGCAGAGCTGTGTTCTCAGAGACGGAAAGTACACTAGTGCAGAGCTGTGCTCTCAGAGACGGAAAGTGTGCACACTAGTGCAGAGCTGTGCTCTCAGAGGCGGAAAGTATGTACACTAGTGCAGAGCTGTGCTCTCAGAGACGTACTCTAGTCCTTGATAATCCAGTTTTCCTGCAAGCCCCTGGGACACTAGGCTAGAGGAGGTGGACCTTCAAATGTTAGCGGGCTTCGGGCTGACTTGCTCTTCATATTCTGGAGCCATCAGCAGTCCATGCAGCTTGATACAAACTGTTAGCGGTTATTTTTGAAAGCAATCCTTATGATTTCATCTTCAAACCTTCTGACACACGTAAAGTTCCCTTTTACATGTTACCTATCAATTTATTCATGCGTAAGTCAAGTGTAAACGTGGCACTACCAGTTAAGTAAACATGTTACTAATATGCCAATCCTTAATATTCAGCTTCTTTAAATAACAGAAAAATAAGTTAAATTAAGTCAGTGCTCACAAATTCAAACATGTTGCCTTCAATATGATAGTGAGATAGGGAAACCCCTTCTCTTCTCACTGCAAAGTTAAATGGGAGCAAGCAATTTGTGGTTCTGAAAAAATACATGCAACATACTCATTACTATAAAAATTGCCACACCCAGATTGAGATGTCCAAGTGGAATGAAACTTGTCACATGCTACGGGAATGAATTCAAAATACGGGAAGCATTTTTTTTTTTTTTAGTTGAAACTGTTTCAGTACATTGTTACACACACAGCGGGGAGTCATGTGATGATATAGCCCGGCTTGCAGACATGGCGCCGTCTAATGCTATCAAGTTGAAATTGTTTCAGTACATTGTTACACACACAGCGGGGCGTCATGTGATGATATAGCCCGGCTTGCAGACATGGAGCCGTCTAATGCTAACAAGTTGAAACTGTTTCAGTACATTGTTACACACACAGCGGGGAGTCATGTGATGATATAGCCCGGCTTGCAGACATGGAGCTGTCTAATGCTACCAAGTTGAAACTGTTTCAGTACATTGTTACAAACACAGCGGGGAGTCATGTGATGATATTACCCGGCTTGCAGACATGGAGCTGTCTAATGCTACCAAGTTGAAACTGTTTCAGTACATTGTTACAAACACAGCGGGGAGTCATGTGATGATATTGCCCGGCTTGCAGACATGGAGCCGTCTAATGTTACCAAGTTGAAACTGTTTCAGTACATTGTTACACACACAGCTGGGCGTCATGTGATGATATAGCCCGGCTTGCAGACATGGAGCCGTCTAATGCTAACAAGTTGAAACTGTTTCAGTACATTGTTACACACACAGCGGGGAGTCATGTGATGATATAGCCCGGCTTGCAGACATGGAGCTGTCTAATGCTACCAAGTTGAAACTGTTTCAGTACATTGTTACAAACACAGCGGGGAGTCATGTGATGATATTACCCGGCTTGCAGACATGGAGCTGTCTAATGCTACCAAGTTGAAACTGTTTCAGTACATTGTTACAAACACAGCGGGGAGTCATGTGATGATATTGCCCAGCTTGCAGACATGGAGCCGTCTAATGTTATCAAGTTGAAACTGTTTCAGTAAATTGTTACACACACAGCGGGGAGTCATGTGATGATATTGCCCGGCTTGCAGACATGGAGCCGTCTAATGCTATCAAGTTGAAACTGTTTCAGTACATTGTTACACACACAGCGGGGAGTCATGTGATGATATTGCCTGGCATGCAGACATGGAGCCGTCTAATGCTATCCAGTTGAAACTGTTTCAGTACATTGTTACACACACAGCAGGGAGTCATGTGATGATATTGCCCGTCTTGCAGACATGGAGCCGTCTAATGCTACCAAGTTGAAACTGTTTCAGTACATTGTTACACACACAGCAGGGAGTCATGTGATGATATAGATCGGCTTGCAGACATGGAGCCGTCTAATGCTATCCAGTTGAAACTGTTTCAGTACATTGTTACACACACAGCGGGGAGTCATGTGATGATATTGCCCGGCATGCAGACATGGAGCCGTCTAATGCTACCAAGTTGAAACTGTTTCAGTACATTGTTACACACACAGCGGGGAGTCATGTGATGATATAGCCGGCTTGCAGACATGGAGCCGTCTAATGCTATCAAGTTGAAACTGTTTCAGTACATTATTACACACACAGCGGGGAGTCATGTGATGATATTGCCCGTCTTGCAGACATGGAGCCGTCTAATGCTATCAAGTTGAAAACTGTTTCAGTACATTGTTACACACACAGCGGGGAGTCATGTTATGATATTCCCGGCTTGCAGACATGGAGCCGTCTAATGATATCAAGTTGAAACTGTTTCAGTACGTTGTTACACACACAGCGGGGAGTCATGTGATGATATTGCCCGGCTTGCAGACATGGAGCCGTCTAATGTTATCAAGTTGAAACTGTTTCAGTACATTTTTACACACACAGCGGGGAGTCATGTGATGAATTAGCCCCGGCTTACAGACATGGAGCCGTCTAATGCTACCAAGTTGAAACTGTTTCAGTACGTTGTTACACACACAGCGGGAGTCATGTGATGATATTGCCCGGCTAGCAGACATGGAGCCGTCTAATGTTATCAAGTTGAAACTGTTTCAGTACATTGTTACACACACAGCGGGGAGTCATGTGATGATATTACCGGCTTGCACACATGGATCCGTCTAATGCTATCAAGTTGAAACTGTTTCAGTACATTGTTACACACACAGCGGGGAGTCATGTGATGATATTACCGCTTGCAGATATAGAGCCGTCTAATGCTATCAAGTTGAAACTGTTTCAGTACATTGTTACACACACAGCGGGTGTCATGTGATGATATTGCCCGGCTTGCAGACATGGAGCCGTCTAATGCTACCAAGTTGAAACTGTTTCAGTTTGTTGTTACACACACAGCGGGAGTCATGTGATGATATTGCCCGGCTTGCAGACATGGAGCCGTCTAATGCTATCCAGTTGAAACTGTTTCAGTACATTGTTACACACACAGCGGGGAGTCATGTGATGATATTGCCCGTCTTGCAGACATGGAGCCGTCTAATGCTATCCAGTTGAAACTGTTTCAGTACGTTGTTACACACACAGCGGGGAGTCATGTGATGATATTGCCCGGATTGCAGACATGGAGCCGTCTAATGCTATCAAGTCGAAACTGTTTCAGTACATTGTTACACACACAGCGGGGAGTCATGTGATGATATTGCCCGTCTTGCAGACATGGAGCCGTCTAATGCTATCAAGTTGAAACTGTTTCAGTACATTGTTACACACACAGCGAGGAGTCATGTGATGATATTGCCCGGCTTGCAGACATGGAGCCGTCTAATGCTATCAAGTTGAAACTGTTTCAGTACTTGTTACACACACAGCGGGAGTCATGTGATGATATTACCCGTCTTGCAGACATGGAGCCGTCTAATGCTATCAAGTTGAAACTGTTTCAGTACATTGTTACACACACAGGGGGAGTCATGTGATGATATAGCCCGGCTTGCAGACATGGAGCCGTCTAATGCTACCAAGTTGAAACTGTTTCAGTACGTTGTTACACACACAGCGGGAGTCATGTGATGATATTGCCCGGCTTGCAGACATGGAGCCGTCTAATGCTATCAAGTTGAAACTGTTTCAGTACATTGTTACAAACACAGCGGTTAGTCATGTGATGATATAGCCCGGCTTGCAGACATGGAGCCGTCTAATGGTACAAGTTGAAACTGTTTCAGTACATTGTTACAAACACAGCGGGAGTCATGTGATGATATTGCCGGGCTTGCAGACATGAAGCCGTCTAATGCTATCAAGTTGAAACTGTTTCAGTACATTGTTACACACACAGCGGGGAGTCAGTGATGATATTCCCGCTTGCAGACATGGAGCCGTCTAATGCACAGTTAATCAGTAGTTGTAAACACAGGTCTGTATAATTGCCCGGGTCAGATGAGCCTTACAGCTTCAATGAACTGTTTCAGTACATGTTACAACACACGCGGTAGTCATTGATGATATTGCCCGGCTTGCAGACATGAGCCGTCTAAGTATCAATGAAACTGTTCAGTACATGTTACACACACAGTCGGGGACACATGTGATGATATGCCCGCTTGCAGACATTTGGGGCCGTTACATACGCTACTATCAAGTTGAAACTGTTTCAGTACATTGTTACACACACAGCGGGGAGTCATGTGATGATATAGCCCGGCTTGCAGACATGGAGCCGTCTAATGCTACCAAGTTGAAACTGTTAGTACATGTACACACAGGGTAGTATATGCCCGCTTGCAGCAGAGCCTCTATCTATCAGTGTCAGTACATTGTTACACACACAGCGGGGAGTCATGTGATGATATGCCCGGCTTGCAGACATGAGCCGTCTATGCTATCAAGTTGAAATGTTTCAGTAATTGTTACACACACAGGGGGAGTCTGTGATGATTCCCGCTTGAACATGGAGCCGTCTATGCTATCAGTTGAAACTGTTTCAGTACATTGTTAAACAGCGGAGTCATGTGATGATACCCCTTGAGACTGGAGCTCTAATGTATCAGTTGAACTGTTCAGTACATTGTACACACACAGCGGATCATGTGATGATATTGCCCGCTTGCAGACATGGAGCCGTCATGCTTCAAGTTAACTTTTCTACATTGTTACACACACAGCGGGAGTCATGTGATATATTCCGTTGCAGACTGGAGCCTCTAATGTATCAGTGAAACTGTTTCAGACTTGTTACACACACACGGGAGTCATGTTATATGCCCGGCTTGCAGACATGGAGCCGTCTTGATCATTGAAACTGTTTCAGTACATTGTTACACACACAGCGGGAGTCTGTGATGATATGCCCGCTTGAGACATGGAGCCGCTAATGCTATCAAGTTGAAACTGTTTCAGTACATTGTTACACACACAGCGGGGTCATGTGATGATATTGCCGTGCAACATGGAGCGTCTAAGCTATCAAGTGAAACTGTTTCAGTACTTGTTACACACACAGCGGGAGTCAGTTGATATACCCGGCTTCAGACATGGAGTCTAATGTATCAAGTTGAAACTGTTCAGTACTGTACACACACAGCGGGAGTCATGTGATGATATTGCCCGCTTGCAGACATGAGCCGTCTATGCATCAAGTGAAACTGTTTCAGTACTGTTACACACACACGGGGACTGTGAGAATGCCGCTGAGACAGGAGCCTCTAATGCTATCAAGTTAACGTTTCAGTACTGTTACACACACAGGAGTCAGTATATATGCCCCTTGCAGACTAGCGTCTAATGCTACATGAACTTCAGTACATGTTACACACCAGCGGGGTCAGGATGATATGCCGCTGCAACATGGACCGCATGCATCAATTAACTGTTGTAATTACACACACAGCGGGATCATTGAGATTACCGCTAACAGGACCGCTATTAAAAGTTCAACATTGTTACACACCAGGGGTCATGGTGATTTCCGTTGCAGAGAGCCTAATGACAATTGAAACTTCAGTAATTGTTCACACACGCGGGTCATTGATGAATCCCGCTTGCGACAGACAATGCTATCAGTGAACGTTTAGTACATGTACACACGGGGATCAGTGATGATACCGCTCAGACGGACTCTTGATCAATTTTCAGTACATTGTTACACACACACGCGGGGTGTCATGTGATGATATTGCCCGGCTAGCAGACATGGAGCCGTCTAATGCTACAAGTTGAAACTGTTTCAGTACGTTGTTACACACACAGCGGGGAGTCATGTGATGATATTGCCCGGCTTGCAGACATGGAGCCGTCTGATGCTATCCAGTTGAAACTGTTTCAGTACATTGTTACACACACAGCGGGAGTCATGTGATGATATTGCCCGTCTTGCAGACATGGTGCCGTCTAATGCTACCAAGTTGAAACTGTTTCAGTACATTGTTACACACACACAGCGGGGAGTCATGTGATGATATAGCCCGTCTTGCAGACATGGAGCTGTCTAATGCTATCAAGTTGAAAACTGTTTCAGTACATTGTTACACACACAGCGGGGAGTCATGTGATGATATTACCCGGCTTGCAGACATGGAGCCGTCTAATGCTATCAAGTTGAAACTGTTTCAGTACGTTGTTACACACACAGCGGGGAGTCATGTGATGATATTACCCGGCTTGCAGACATGGAGCCGTCTAATGCTATCAATTTGAAACTGTTTCAGTACGTTGTTACAAACACAGCGGGGAGTCATGTGATGATATTGCCCGTCTTGCAGACATGGAGCCGTCTAATGCTATCAAGTTGAAACTGTTTCAGTACATTGTTAACACACAGCGGGGAGTCATGTGATGATATTACCCGGCTTCAGACATGGAGGCGTCTAATGCTATCAAGTTGAAACTGTTTCAGTACGTTGTTACACACACAGCGGGGAGTCATGTGATGATATTACCCGGCTTGCAGACATGGAGCCGTCTAATGCTATCAAGTTGAAACTGTTTCAGTACGTTGTTACACACACATCGGGGAGTCATGTGATGATATTGCCCGGCTTGCAGACATGGAGCCTTCTAATGCTATCAAGTTGAAACTGTTTCAGTACGTTGTTACAAACACAGCGGGGAGTCATGTGATGATATTGCCCGGCTTGCAGACATGGAGCCGTCTAAAGCTATCAAGTTGAAACTGTTTCAGTACATTGTTACACACACAGTGGGGAGTCATGTGATGATATTGCCGGCTTGCAGACATGGAGCCGTCTAATGCTATCAAGTTGAAACTGTTTCAGTACATTGTTACACACACAGCGGGGAGTCATGTGATGATATTACCCGGCTTGCAGACATGGAGCCGTCTAATGCTATCAAGTTGAAAATCTTGTTATAGTTGTCGCAACTGCTACACCAGCTGGTAGCTATTGAAGATGACGTCCCATATGGCTGCTACTCCAGCTGGTAGCTATTGAAGATGACGTCCCATATGGCTGCTACACCAGCTGGTAGCTATTGAAGATGACGTCCCATATGGCTGCTACACCAGCTGGTAGCTATTGAAGATGACGTCCAATATGGCTGCTACACCAGCTGGTAGCTATTGAAGATGACGTCCCATATGGCTCCATACATATTCTCTAGGCGACAGGTCTGGAGAGATTGTTTGTCAAATAAGGTAGTCCATAACACGGAAATAGCCCTGGAAAAACTCGGGCTGTATCTCGGCAGGAGTTATCGTGTTCAAAAATTGCCTGATGGAGTAACACATTGAAGAGAAGCACATGAGTCCACATAATCTCCTGAACGTACGGCTGTGCCACTAGTATTACCTTATCACTACCAGTGGTGGCAGGTTGCACCACATACCATGACGTCGCCATTTATAATGGTACGTCGCTCAACAATGAAGTCTGGAATTGCTCCCAGCCCAGTGCTTCTCCATATTAAAATACGTTTGTGATTTGTCATCTATGTCAGGATAAAACTTTGACGAGACACTGAGAACGATACATTGGCGATCCTCTTCCGTCCATGAAGCCGTAGTCGTGTAGTGGTTTTTGGTCTAATTGCCTACCACCAAGGCGAACCGTGTTAGATTCTCGGCGGGATCACTCCCGGATTCTAGCACGTGGACATGCCATTGGCCAGGTATGCTAGTCAAACAATCTATATTTTACGTGCACTATTTTCTTCTAGTATTAAGTCACATATTAACGCTAAAATTTCTCCAGATTCCTTGATCGGTATTTCTGAAATATGTGTAAAGAATATTACATTATCAAATACAGTTATCGGTTTAACTATTAGAGTATTTTCCTCTGCACACATATGCTAGTAAGATCATGCGTGTTAATGAACGTCTCAGCAGAATTTCCCTCCACATTTGACCGCACCGATCGAGGAATTTTTGAGAGCCAATTATGAATACTAAAATAATTTAAAATGGCAGTGCCCTTTATGATGGTGGGCGTATGAAGCTTGTTAAGTGTATTTAGTGCACATGATCAGAACGACCAGCATGCCAATTTGGGTTTGAAAATTGGCCCGATTGTTCCGTAAATATAACATGTATGAAGAAATAAGAATAGAAAATAAGTTATTTATACATTTAAGATAGGTAGGTAGATGAAAACAGTTTAACATCTCGTCGACAGCGAGGTCATTAGATAAGGAGTAAGCTGTTGAGGGAAGCAGGATGGCACCACGGCCTGTAGTAACGAACAAACCCAGCATTCACCTGGAGTGATGTCGGCAAACCATGGCAAACCGAAATCAGTACTGGGCCGGACTGGTATCCGAACCCAGGACCTCCCGAATGCGAGTCCAAAGTTTAATCACTGCCCCACCCCGCTCGGTTATAAATATTTAAATTACTTCACTCCTGCTGTATGTAAGCGTAGTTTTAGCGCGGCAACCTACTGGAATTCGTTTAGGTACTTTCTTAAATGCAACACTAAAATCCTCTGAATTACATGTGACACTATCTTACAAAATGGCGGAAAAAAATCTACACATTTTGGTTGAAATAATCCTGACAGTTCGGTTAGGAAGGTACATTAACCTAAAATACTTATTCGGCCACCATTTTGAAGTAAATTACTGATGTCTTAAAAGTTGTATGTAGGTAGGGAGGCCTACATAGCAATATTAGTTTGAAATATTTGACGGCAATAGATTTAGCACTGCCAGACATACGATGTAAAAACTTTATTATTAAAGGTTGCGTTGTGCTACAAGAGAGTGGTCGAAAAGCAGTAAGTTACTTTTCTGATGCACGCGATAGATAGGCATTACTGTATGCGTATTTATTTTCACTGAAATCGGTCTAATTATTTGGTAAATATGGCATTTTATCCTAAAATAACTGTGTTAACACCTCTTGAAAATAAGTTTTTATACAAACATCAAATGTAAAAGAATTATCACAGCACTAGTTACAGATAAAAATTTCGAGGAAATCGGTTGATTGGTTCTCGACATGCAAAATACTTATTTCTTTCAGGTGTCACTACACTAAATTACATCCAATATCATTTTTGATTTGACATGATCATCCAAAATGCCAAGTTTGTTGAAATAGGCCAGATCGTTTTGTATGTATCTGGTTCTTACCTGAATTTTTTATACAGGCCACTTTTTTTTTTTTAATTAGTACCCGGTATGCTAAATAATAAATACTTCGGGTAGCCTACCAATCGTCATTTCAAATAGAAACTAGGTTTAAAAGTTCCATGGCGATGAAAAAATTGTATATTTTGTAATAGCATCAAATCTGCCGGTATCAAGTGACAACATATGTTAATTTTTTTGGAGATATCTTTATCATTCTTTATACACAGAAAAAAGTCCAATTAAAAAAATCGCATCCTGAAGTAATTTTTGGTTAGGCGAGGTTGGTAGCGGCTCGAGCAGTTGCAAGCGAGACTGGCGACTGGCCATATTTACGGCAGGCGGCACCACCTGACATGGCCTGCTGCTATGGGAGAAGCTTGTATTTCCTTCACGGCTAGTTAAACATTTATGAAAGTTCTGCGTGAATTCATCGTTCCGCACGGCTTGTATCCTTCCACAGTCCACGTGAAGGTCCTGACGCCACCTTTCATACCTACTCACTACAGCAGTCACTCTATTGGCAGCGTATAGTCTTACGGCAAGATGGCAAACTTCACACTCTATTCTTCACCACGACGTATTTTTAACCAAACACGGCCTGCCTCTAATAGCTCTACATGTCAAATTCACTGTTGCAGACGAACATTTCCGTACACAGAAACATTTATTTGTCTCGTGTTCATGTTTTCACTTCAGCACATACATTATTATCTGTGTAAATTGTTTAATTAAATTAGATGAGCAAGAAGTAGGAAATATCAAAAGCAAAATATTTGGGGGAAAATATTACGCAACTTCAACTAATATTAATTCCTTAAAACTCTTGTATGGAAGTGTAATCTGATTGCTCAAGCCAGCGAAACTTCCAATTCTATGTCAGTTGTACCAATGGTCAATTTTTATGTCCTTGACAGTGGCTATGGTTATGGTTATTTTGGCTTGGTTATGGTTATTTTGGCTTGGTTATGGTTATTATGGCTTGGTTATGGTTATTGTGGCTTGGTTATGGTTATTATGGCTTGGTTATGGTTATTTTGTCTTGGTTATGGTTATTATGGCTTGGTTATGGTTATTATGGCTTGGTTATGGTTATTATGGCTTGGTTATGGTTATTTTGGCTTGGTTATGGTTATTTTGGCTTGGTTATGGGTATTTTGGCTTGGTTATGGTTATTTTGGCTTGGTTATGGTTATTATGGCTTGGTTATGGTTATTTTGGCTTGGTTATGGTTATTTCAGTTGCAGTCAACCTTGACTGTTACTACTGCGTGTACGTGTTGGCAATATCCCAGAGACTAAGTTTCCACACACAAATATTTTACTTCATACATATTTCGCCATCGTTACACATTTCAATGGCACTGGTTATAATTGCGTTAACAGAACGTCCATGATTTAGAAATGTCTTAAATAACTTGAGTGTGAACTATACATACTTGACTTTGTTCCATAAATAACCTTTCATATTGTTTTTATAAGGAGTGGAATAAAATATCAATTGCAATAAATAAATTCAGCCGGCCTCCCGTGGCACAGTCGGTTGGTGCGCCACAGAACTGGGGTGAAGGAGGCTCTGGGCTCGAATCCCGGGCAAGACATGGGTGTTAATTTAAGTTAGGTTATACTATAGTCTATAAGCCGTCCCCCGCTAAGCTTTCAATCATAAAACCAAGAGACGTAAAATTCCTTTATTATATATATATTTATGTTTATATATAAGTTCTTGCGTCTTGAGAGTCTAGCGCTGTTTTCGTCCCAAGAAATAATTAATTAATGCACGCGTTTAAAATGCTTCACAATGCTGTTACCGCATTTCATTTGTTTTTATTCGCTCCCGCATTCCCACGGCGCACTCTCTGCTCTCCAGACCTCGTCTAGAGCCGCCCCAAACCTCTCAAGGTGCACCCATTAAACTAGTAACATTCCATTTGAAGCACACTCACTCCATCACTCGAAGGCTTGCCTTCCAACTTGTACCGTGGATATATTGACCCGTTCACTTTTTTATGTATTCATGTTACGATGAACACAATGAGAACCTGTAATGCAGAAAAAAAGAGTGGAGGGGGAGAAAGGAATAATAGGTATGATTGCTTATATATCTTACACACTCGCACACATTCTTAGAAACCTAAAATCCATCCCCTCACTACATCTTTGTACAAGTAACACTTTTTGAAACCCAGTGCATGTTGATTCCCACACTGAATCCAAACATTATCTCGCACTTGCTGCTTTATGTTGCTCCGTTTGACCGAGAGAAGGGCAGGTTAGTAACGGGAGAAGCTCACCGTGGTTTTCAAAGGCACGCCCCGATCGCCGCCGCACATACCGCTGGCTGCGTGTCGACGCGATAGGCCTAAAGAAACTCGCGTATACCTGACATTCTCTCAGAGCAGTCATCTGAGAGAATGTTCTGATCTATTGCCCTAGCCTCTCTCAGCAAGACTCGGGACCCCAAAATAGTTTAAGCGGTGAAGTGCCTCCGAGCCATGAGTGAGAGTTGGCAGTTGAGAGTTGAGAGTTGGAAGTATTGTGCGGCAGGTGAGCGTCAAGTGGTGGTGAAGTATGTGGACTGCGAGCATGTGTGTAGTGAAGGGTGGGAGTGCGCGGTCGGTAATACTGAACTGGACGCGTGAGTGACAGGAATGGTGGCAATATACATAATATTGAATATATTTACATAATGAGTGCGAATTAGTGACCGCAACCAATATATAGACTTTGATAAGAACTTTAATTAAAATTGAGAGAGTCATTAAATTTTGCGGTAATTGAGAATAACAAAACTGGTAGTGGAGACAGATGTTTTAATGCCTGTAAAAATAAGCGTGTTGATAAATTAAAAATCGAATTCAATTCTTTTATCTTTTAGGAAGACATCCATCTCTCACGAACTCGAGTAAACATCTCTGGTGTCTTGTAATAATATTAATAATTTCCGCATTTCATAAACTACGCTCTGATAGGCTACACTGAAAGTCATAGAGACATAATTACCTGAAAATAATGAAACAGAAAATGACGTGTTCACATTCCTCATTATTTAAAATTTTTAATTTTTGAACTAAAAACCAGTTGGTTCCGAAATAATGTGTCTATTAAGCGTTACAGAAAGTAAATCGTTTCAATACCAGTGAAGATTCTGCATATATCACATTAGCACATTTGTAATGCCAGTAGTATTAAGCCTGATACAGAAGAACATCTTTAATTAAAAAGAAGGTGATTAACAAAATGTGAACAAGAAGGTTAAAAAAACTCCTGTGTATTGAAGTCCCATGTGTATATATATACACAATAGTAGTACTTGAATGTCTCCGTATGCCAGTCGCTTATTACCACCACTACAAACAAATCACTAATACACAATTAAAATCTGTTTTCTAGTCTCATAATAAACAATTTAAGCATAAATAATTGTACGGGATCTACATACACGTATAGAACGCAAATGTAAACAAAATACTTGCACAAGAAGGTGAGCGAAAAAAAAAAAAACCTAAATGATTCTAGGAAGCACGCAAGCCACTTGAAAAGAAGTAAGCAAGCCACACAATGCAAACTGACTTGAACAAGAAAGATGTACACCTTCTTGTACAAGGAAATTAACGCAGAGTTACTAGCTTTGTAAGCTGGAGTTATAGCCAACTTTGCTATGCTCGGGGAGAACCAACAAAGATATCACTAACAAGAACTTATTGATATCACTAATAAGCCTACTTTCCTCAACATGGGTGCAATTAATATTTAACAAGTTCTTAAAAGCCGAGTTGGAAGGTAGGAATTGACTTCTGTTTGAAAGCATTAACATTAGAAATGAAAGCAGAAAACTGCGTACAATAAGATAGCGTGCACTGCACTGCACTGCACTGCACTGCACTGCGTTATGGGGGTTGGAATCGGAGAACCGACTTCTCATTTAATTAGTCTAATGTTTCGAATTATAGGTATTTAGACAGCCGTCATTTTGAAAAATAAGTGACTAAGTCACTTAAAACATGCAGGTTTACATGGCCTACTGTAGCGCTACTTGTGTGAAGAATTTGATGTAAATCGATTGTTTGGTCCTTGAAATAGGCATTAAAAAATTATTTTCTTAATTTTTGATATCGTACAAAATTGCCAAAAAAAAGAGGCTCTATATATGATGCTTCTAATGTATACAGTCTACATAAAAATTCTGATTTAATTGGGTTAAATTGTTTAATATATGTGGCAAACATGCCTAAATTATTTAATATATGTGGCAAACATGCCTAAATTATTTAATATATGTGGCAAACATGCCTAAATTATTTATGACGCCACCATTTCGAACATCGTTGTCTGACTCATTTAAATTACGCAAGTTTACATGGGCTTATGTAGCATTTATGGTGTGCACAATTCGGTACAAATTAGGTGAAATGTTCCAATATAACATTTGGTGGGAATCGGTTGATTGGGGGCCGAGATATTGAATAAAACCTCCTTGAATGTAATATGGCGGTCTTCATAAATAGAGGACAGAAAGTAATGTAGTAGCATATTCGATTATTCTATACTACCACTACACAAAATAGAGATAAAATAGAAAACATAGCTTCGTAGATATAGCACACAAAACTAAAATAATATTATAGCAGTCATTCTGAAAATAAGTGTGTCATACTTAAAAAATACATTTATTAATATGGCCTAGGACAACATCTTCGTCAAATTTTGCAAGAATGGGTTAATTGTTTTCCAGAGATATGAGATAAAATCATTAATTTTCTTTATTACTGAGTCTATCATACAAAAGAGGAGAGAAATGACTGTCTGCATAGAAATTTGATGCTCGCAATAGGTTCTGCAAGCATACATAGTCAAGTGGAAGTTTGTTTCGTTGATAAAATATACTGAGCTAAAAATATTTATTTAGTCACCATTCTGATAATAAGTGCTTGACCTACCTAAAAAAATACCAGTTTACACCACTTGCTGCAGTATTATTTGTTTTCCAAATTTAGTAAGAATCTGTCAATTGTTTCCGAGACATTACAAAAATGTATTTATTTGCATGGCGCTATCTTATAAAATGAAGGAAAAAATAAGTTCTGTGTAGCTACACTTGATAGTTGTAATATCTACTGCCAGTGTACAAAGTTACGTTGGAATTGATTTCATAATTTCAACAATATAGCATTCTAAGATAAAATAGTTATATAGCCGCCATTTTGAAAGTGTCTGAAATGCTTAAAACGTATCACTTAACAACAGAATCTGCATCAGTACTGCTTGCTTGGCAAATCTGATAGGAATCGATTAACTTTTTACCGAGACATGACATTACAACTTTGTTTGTATGGTGGTGTCTTCCAAACTGGAGGTCAAAAGTAGTTATGTGTTGGTATAAATGGTGCTTGTAACAGATACGTTCAATACCAATATGGTCGAAATTGTTTACATGGCATAATATATATTCCAAATAAAATTATAAAATGTGTATGGACGCCATTTTGAAAATAAGTCGCTAATCAAGTTCATTCAGTTACGTCTACGTAGCCTATCACAGCATCACTTCTCTGCTCAATTGGGTGAGAATTGCTGTAGTAGTTCTTCAGATATTATGTCAATTTTTTCCAAAATGGTGTACTATCAACTACATCCATCTAAACATCTAATGCTTACTTGATGCTCTGCCAGTATACAAAATTTGGTTTAAATCGATTTAATCATTCCCGAAGTATTACATATCAACCCAAATTTTAAAATGACTGCCATTTTGAAAATTAAGTGTCTTACGTGGTCGAAACTATACAAGTAAAGTATTCTTACTATGTTTTATGTGTACACCAAGTTAAGTTAAATTCGGTTGGTTCAAAAATGAAAAGGGGGGCACGCAGAGAGAGAGAGAGAGAGAGAGAGAGAGAGAGAGAGAGAGAGAGAGAGAGAGAGAGAGAGAGAGAGAGAGGAGAGGAGGAGAGAGAGAGAGAGATCCCTTCAAGGCTACCATACAAAATGAGCACAGAAATTTCTCACTTCGCAATAGTGCAAGGAAACTTTTGCATACATTTTTGTGGGTATACTATATTGCAGCCACTAACCACTTCCTGTGTAGGTGTCAATATTTATTAGATTAGGCAATTGTTCATTAACAATTTGGCAATACAGCTTCCATTTGAGGCACTGATGTTAATTTCTGCATAGTAACATTTTGCTGTGTATGCGGGGGATTCTGTAATGTCATTTCCGTGATACAGTTTAGTAAAAAAATGTCTAGAATTAACTACGGCGTAAAAGAAATCAAGAGACTGACATTCGTTAAACGTCTATAAGCTTCTATTCGCGTGTTGGAATAGAAACCTTGATAAGTTCTACACTCTTTGTCAAGGGAAGTGCGAATATAGAGCCGTAACAAACACTAAAATGTATGTAGTTATATATGCTGTGTATGTGTGTTTTACGACTGTGGTGTGTATATATATTATATATATCCTACATGTGTGTATACAGCAGTGGAACAAACTGTTGAAAGTTACAACACTTTTCACAGATTTTCCCCCTTTGCTCTTTCTGCTGTATTCACAAATAAGGATGTATGTCATGGAAAGTACATTAGAAGTCACGTTTCCATAAATTACTGATTGAATCCGACGTTTGCCTGGAATGATATAAAATTAATGCCTTGACATGCTGACTGAAAGTACGCATCTATATGGTACTTTCTTGGTTGTTCACGAGGATCTGTACGGGATAACCCTTGCCAACCCCCCCAAAAGCCGGCTGATATATATGGAGTATTATTGTAATTCTGATAGTAATTGGCTGTGGTTACGACTGTAAACTAATGTTCACCGCTGGTACTGCTCTGGATATCGAAGGGAAAGGAGCAGCAGGTTGGGTGGCAAACACAGTAGCCGTAGCTTGCGACTTGCAGTGTTTGTTAGCGAAGTTGTAGACAAGGCGTGCAGTTGAGACGACTGAGGAACCTCCTCTGTGTGATGTCACAGGCGACATTATCACCAACATGTTATTACCAACTGTTCTAAAAATACCCCACCCTCATTGCCTGTGTATGTTATAGGAATAAGAGTTCCCTTTATTACCTTACCACTCCGCACCTGTGCCCATTGTGGGTAATGTAGGGGTATAGGATTAAGAGTTCCCTTTATTACCTTACCACTCCGCACCTGTGCCCATTGTGGGTAATGTAGGGGTATAGGAATAAGAGTTCCCTTTATTACCTTACCACTACGCACCTGTGCCCATTGTGGGTAATGTAGGGGTATAGGAATAAGAGTTCCCTTTATTACCTTACCACTACGCACCTGTGCCCATTGTGGGTAATGTAGGGGTATAGGAATAAGAGTTCCCTTTATTACCTTACCACTCCGCACCTGTGCCCATTATGGGTAATGTAGGGGTATAGGAATAAGAGTTCCCTTTATTACCTTACCACTCCGCACCTGTGCCCATTATGGGTAATGTAGGGGTATAGGAATAAGAGTTCCCTTTATTACCTTACCACTCCGCACCTGTGCCCATTGTGGGTAATGTAGGGGTATAGGAATAAGAGTTCCCTTTATTACCTTACCACTCCGCACCTGTGCCCATTATTGGTAATGTAGGGGTATAGGAATAAGAGTTCCCTTTATTACCTTACCACTCCTCACCTGTGCCCATTATTGGTAATGTAGGGGTATAGGAATAAGAGTTCCCTTTATTACCTTACCACTACGCACCTGTGCCCATTGTGGGTAATGTAGGGGTATAGGAATAAGAGTTCCCTTTATTACCTTACCACTCCGCACCTGTGCCCATTGTGGGTAATGTAGGGGTATAGGAATAAGAGTTCCCTTTATTACCTTACCACTACGCACCTGTGCCCATTGTGGGTAATGTAGGGGTATAGGAATATGAGTTCCCTTTTGTTATTTACTTATCATTTATTTCTTTTTGGCCTTTCACTTGCTGTTGGGACCACACAGTTTTCCCACCTCTTTGATTTTATTCTATTACATCTATATACTGGAGTTCCGGTGTGAGGTGATTAACTTGCCATTCACCTAGTTTCCCACATTCCCTCGGAATATGCTTTACTGTATACCTTTCAATGCCATTATACAGGTCAGGTGAACGTGCAGGCGAAGTGACGGGGTGGATAGGTCGAGGTGACCCGATTGCTTGGCCTGCACGTTCACCAGACTTGACTCCAATAGACTACTTCCTGTGGGAACACGTGAAGGGCCTGATTTACCAGACGCCTGTGGAATCAGAGGAAGACCTGCTGGTGCGGATTATGGCTGCGGAGGATCTTGGACTTCTAGGTATTGGTGATCGTGTGTACCAGAACATGGTACGTAGTTACCATGTTTCTGTAGACGTCGCTGGTCGTCACATCGAGCCCTTCTTGTAAGTGGACCCTGAAGAAAAGGAACGTACAGTATGTTGTAGACGTGGGAGAGGTCAACATGTGATATGATGGTGTTTGGTTTGTCGCGGGGAAACTGTACGTTGTTTCCGCACATAAGTTCCTATATAAAACGTAACCGTCTTGGTCCCCAATACAAGCCCTTACATTGTGTAATGGGAATTTAGACACAACCTGTATAGCGGCACTATCTACTTCACTTATTAACGAACACTCTACTTTCGGTTCAATCCTCTGTCCAGCTGATCTACAAATGCATTTGGGAGCCGCGGCGGCTGAGCGGTTAGCCTGCTCGCCTCCCTCCAATGCGAATCGGGTTCAATCCCCGGCAAGCTCACTTCGAACTTCCACAAGTGGCAATCGTGCCGGACGATGCCGCTGGTCGGCGAATTTTCTCGGTAATCTAACTTTTCTCCCACGTTTTTATTCCAGCGCTGCTCCAACATTCTCACATAATTTCCCCCTCGTTGGCTCTCGAGAAGTCGTTGTTACGAGCCGCCCGAACCTCTCGACTCAACTACAAATGCCATTTTCTGTAAGTTCTGTGACATTCGAGCTATTGTTGATTTGCTCCAGTGTTTGTTGAACTTTGTTCTACAATTGACCACCAGGTGCGGAATTCCAGTCTAATACGAATCGCTTACATCGACACATCTTCCATTTAAGTATGAAAATGTACGAATAACGGCTAAACAACTCATTACAATGCAATAGTTTAATACACGCTTGTTATATAATTTTTATTTCAGACAATTTAAAATCAAACTAATATAACTACATTTTTGGTTATATTGAACAACGAAAGTGTACCATGAATCAACTGACCAGTAAACAGAATAGAACCACTAGCCTCTCAAATCCACTAAAACATATGACAGATCATGCAGAATGTTTGCGGGCCAGCTAGGATCTAGACACCCAGAACAAGTAGACTGCAGTTTGTAGTGTTCTCGCCTCACCTGCTCTCCAACAACACTGCTTGTATCATACAGTGACATTACCACAGAAAGTTCACTGCTCTCAGTCAGTGAGTGCGCAGGTTTCACATCTACTCGTGCTTCAGCAAGTTTGGAACTTTGTTGTGAACGATACTGTTCAAAGTTCCCTTATATTTGCGGAAACTTTTACGGAAATGTATCGTTTATACGTGGAAACGCGACGCGTAATGGCGGAAACCGGAGTTGAACTCCGTAAATACAAAATACGGAAAGCATCGGGTTTCGGGCACTAACAAAGTCGGGTATACACGAACCTTTATTCGCCACTATAAGCAGCAAATTATCGTTTCTGCGACATTTACGATATCCTCGACACAGACAGACTTCGTCCTTCAAACACCACAAAGTAGCATTAAGCATATGTGTAAAACTTAGTGACATTAAAAACAAGCAATCGTGATTAAAAACGGAAAAAATTACGTATGTCGTATTTCTACGAATAACACATGTATACCCAACAATGTTACAAGGAGGTGGATGGTGAGTGGAAACAGTTACTAACACAAAATAATCTAATTTTTGTTAAAATATTTTATCCTCAGGCAAAACTTTAATATTTTTAAATTTCTTTCTTGTTTACGGCGAAACTTCCGCATAAGGCATATTCTATTCTGTTACATAATTATTATTTTAAAACCAGAAGCACAAAAGCTAACTAGTAAATTAAAGGAAATGTTTTGTGAAATTTATGGAATGAAAAAGGAACTCGTCCATAATTTTACGGAGAGTTCTCTATTTTTTTTTTACCAGAAATCTTTTATTAAATGATGGAAAATATTTTGAAGAACTGAGAAACTTCCACATCCAAATTGCAGAAACGTTATTATCCAAAATATTTATAATAACATTGAATTTAAGTTTTAAATAAATAAATAATGTGTTTTATTTAATCATTCAATAATGTTAATTTACAGTTTTTGTACAACACTATGGCTTTCCAGCTGTCCATAAGATGCACTGCTCAGATGTTCGGTTTGCTCCGGTCATGGACTGATCGCCGCGAGAATGTGTGGGCGTTACTCAAGGCTGTACTTAATTTAATGACGTGGTTAAGGGGAATCGCAACCTCATCAAAAACTCTCTGAAAAATATTCAACTTCCTCTGGTTAGCGAATTGAGAGCGAGGAGAGGCAGGAAACCACTTTCTTATCTGTATCTTTGTTTGCGCCACAACAACAGGTTTTCCTATTTAGTGCAACGTTCATCTTACGTCATTATTACAGTTTCTTTGTCTTGTAGATAATATCTTGTAAAGTGTTGTATTATATTTACTTTTAACCTCGACAAACTATGCAGTTTAGATTGGGAGCTCGTAAATCATAACTCACAAGACACACACGTATTTAGAGGTTCATAATTAGAGTTATATCTGATTTACTACAGTATAATACAATCACACTTTATGTAACGCGCGGAGGGATATTTAGTTATACAAGTGCCACATATTCATTTAGCCTTAACGTCCATTTGTACACGCTCACCTTGAGTTGAGTCGTCACCATAGGCTGGTCGTCTAACGGAAACTGCGATCGTGCAAGATGGCGCTGAGCCCACGACAGCATCGTCTTGTCTCGGTGGCTGGCAGCAGACACACCTCGTTTCCAGGTGTAATATGTTTTTATTATAGATTATGTATAGTAAACTTGTCCTGGGTTGCCTTACGCCTCGAGGTGAAACCCCTGACCGCTTGTCTTGATCCCGCAGGCCCGGGTTGGTGTCCCCTTGTGGCTGGCATTCTTTCGTCTCGGGTGTTTTGTAAATTGTCCGGAATACCGCGTTGTCTACCTAAGCTGCGTTCAGAGCAGAAGGATCTTTTAACGGCGGTTTCACAATAGTGCCCACCCTAGACAATCTGTACTGCTGTTTTCAAAGGTGATTTCAAAGTGTTGTTAACAGCAACAAAGTTACTCTACTAAACTGACAGCATCCCTCATATCCAGGCTGCTGTCGCCTTTCTCTGCATAGAGCATCTAGCAACGTTTCTTTAGCAGACCGCACCATTCCTTACCAGTTCCCATACCTCATTTCTACTCACTTAGCTGCTTCCACGTGGGGGAGAGAGAGAGAGAGAGACAGAGACAGAGGAAGAGAGAGAGAGAGAGAGAGAGAGAGAGAGAGAGAGAGAGAGAGAGAGAGAGGAGAGAGAGAGAGAGGGAGGGAGAGAGAGTGTTTTAGTAGAATGAAAATATATGCTTCAGGACAATGGTACTTGGCACAGGAACTGAAGCCATACTACCGCCATCTTGGATTTAGGTGACCTTGACATTTACCCCGTGACCTCGAACTTGGGATGCCCTAGAACCGAAACATCCAATAACCCACAAAATTTTCTTGAAAAAAAAAAAAATAGTGTCCAAAAATTTAAAGAAAAAAAATTCAAAGACTTACAGCAGGAGGTCCAGGGTTCGAAGCAAAGATGGCGGAGCACATATCCTCCTGGCACGACGACCAGCAGATTACTGACCCCAATTACCACACCCACTACTATACATTTAATGTGTTATTTAATCGCTTAATTACTTGCCTTTGCCCGACCCCTCCAATGGGTCTCACCTCTTACTGGGCAACTCTCTGGGCAAAACTCATCTTAGCATCTAAAATGGGTCGAAGCATATACAGTACTGTAAAAATAATTTCACTGGAAAGTAATTCCATCAATTTTACTTGAGGCGAACACGTCATTTTTATGACGTCAATTATATCGTATCGTGTTCACCATACATAAATAAATGTATGTATGTGTTTATATACAGAAAGCCAAACAAAACAAGGCGTAGAGTGCGCAAGGCGACTGCGCAGTAAGCTACTTTCTTAATTTGACGCTGGGCTTGCGTTTATGCCAATAACGCTATACACACAAAGATTTCCTCTGAATTGTCATTCAAATTCCTCTCCTTTTGCTCTTTACGCAACTAGAATATATCGAGGTTTGTGTGGCTGCAAAGACTGGCCGGGCGGAAGTATAGGGTTCCAAATTTTAAATTAGGCTTTCTTGAGCACATTTCGGCCATTTTTCACGATACCGCTATCAAACAGAAAACACTTTGTTCATATTTTCCCAGGTCACATTTCTACAAGAAGTTCTATGTGAAGTTTTTAGTACCTACCATAAAATTGCGGGTAAACTAATATTTGTAGATTCAACTAAATACACAACCTCCTAATTATTTACTCCCAGATGCACTTTTGCACAATGGTACTTTTCTTCTACAAAGGTCACAAAGTGTTTTTGCGATATCATGGAATGTGTCTGAGCAGCGCCTAAATTCATTTAGAACATGAAACGATATCCTTTTACTATGCAGGTTCCGCACTAACTTAGGTTGCGACAAGAAAAAAAAAACAGAGCACACACATACACAGTTTGTGAAATTAAATGTAAACGCACCATGAGATGTTCAGGCCGTGTCCGAATTGACAAATTTCGTTATTTTGTAAATTTGTGATTTGGTAGGTATCAATTCAGACGTCATAAGTCACTTGTTTAGTACTCGCAGCAACACACAGTGCACAATATTTCAATATAAATTTAATGCTTAAAACACTCGTAGTATCTCCGCATTCATCACTGTAATACTATGAATACGTTAATAGATTATATATATATGCAATAACGACTTTTTTTTTTTAAACATGCCTAGTGTGTACAGTTTTTTGTTTTAGAAGTCATTGTATTTGCGCATTCGCGCATGTTTTTGAAGTCATTGTATTTGCGCATTCGCGCATGTTTTTGAAGTCATTGTATTTGCGTATTCGCGCATGTTTTTGAAGTAAAATCCAACATGGCGCTTATTTCGTAATTTTGTATGTTTGATAACATCTGCTAGATATAAAATACGAAATACGAAATACCAAATTACCAGATACGTTAACAATTTTTGTTTACTAAATCGGGTCATGTGATTATTTTGTTCACAAAATCTGCTAATTCGGACATGGCCTCAGACTGTCGCCTACCTGTGCTAGGACAACGGTTCAACAAAACTAATAAACATTCATCCAATCAGCTGACGAAGGAAAAGTTCACAATCTTCAGACGAGGACTGTACCAAGACGTCACTGACATTAGAAACACCATAACCACCAGAGCACTCCAAAACTGCTATAAACGGCTTTTCCAAACCGCCGTATCTCAGAACATACGCAACAGATACCTACAACACTGCTGATGGGACCTTCCTAAAGACTTTCGATCAATAGAATGATAGGATGAGCACTGCACGTCAATGCAGAGGCTTGCACTTAGTGGCGATGGCGCTCTTGATATGCGTGGCAGTCTCTCCCTTATCGCTCCCCTCTTCGCGGAGGTGCTGGAACCCAAAAAATTAATTATTTTATTTTATACCAAGTATTGTCCAACTTGTACATATTATTTGCGATGGCATCAGCCTCCAATAAAAATATTTCACTTAATATTATTTTTTGAATAATTTGATGTCAAATTAAGATTTTTTCTATTTCGCTGCAGCCATAACAACAAATACAAGATGTACAAATAAAACACATGACAAAGTAAACTAATGCCATAGGCTACCGTGGGACATAATATATAATAAGCACCAAATAACTGTTCATACACACATTGAAGAAAGTTAAAAATATCCAAAATTTCTTTATATTTAACAATGATATATTTATATGGCTTGTTATTTGGCGATGATATTATGTATGTCACACGGTAGCCCTTGTCATTTGCTTTATCATTTGTAATTTTTTTTATTTGTACAACTTAATTAGTATTTATTATGGCTGCAGACAAATAGATAAAATTGAATTTGACAAAAAATTATTCAAAAAAATTTTAAGTGTAAAATTTTTCTATTCGAGAAAAAAGGCATCACATAATATGCGCACAAGATGAACAATGTTCGGCACAAAAATTAAATTATTAATTTTTTGGGTGTCCAACACCATCGGTTCTGCTGGCGATTCCTAAGCCAGTGTCAAGGACATGTTCCGAAGGCGAACCTTACTCTGTCTAGTGGCGAGTCTTGTACATAGTTTAAAAATATTCCCTGAAATTAGGGAAATTACTGTCAAAAATTAAACTATTTTATTCTTAAATTTACGGAAATTTTATTTACGGCAGTAACGTGAATGATAAAAATGTATAGAATTAAATTACGAAATCCATAAATTTGCGGGGATCCACAAATAAATCCGTAGGATAAAATGTTTACATAATTTCCGTTTAATTGACATGTTCAGCTAACATTATTTTCGTATTACAAAGTTTTAAAATTGTCCGTTAACAAGTAGTTAGTATTAGGAATTATGTCTTCCATCAGTAGTCTTGAACTAATAGACGCGGCAAATCTTAAACAATGTAAAAGCAACAACATTTTTAGATTGATAGTAGCTGCAAGAAGTTGATATGTATAAAACGTTAGTGCAACATTTTCCTTAACGGCACATTTGAGTGAAATCCGTTAATGTACGGAAATGTTATGCCTTGAGGGCCGAGTGAGGGAGTGAAGAGATTTGGGGGGGGGTCATAACACCGAGGTCTCGAGAGCCGATGAGGGTGAAACAAGGTGAGTATCGAGCAGAGCTGGAACGGAGGCACGGAGGAAACAGGAGATCCCCGAGAAAACCCGTCGTCCGGCACTATTCCCACATGCGAAAGTCCAGGGGAGACCCCGCCGGGAATCAAACCCTGTTCGTCTGTGTGGAAGGCGAGCAGTGTAACCACTACACGACCGCGGCCCCGCCGAGGGTAGAAACTCGTTAATTGTGTTTCACAGGAAGAGATGAGTGAGCAGGCCTGAATGCGTGCAGCTGATGAAATCGGGAGATTGCCGAGATGGCAGAGAAATGAGAGGGTTGCTCGGAAGTAATTAGTTGAAAGCTTGTAAGAGAAACACTATTGCTGCATGAGTGAATCTGAGAGTGGAGGGAAAGGCTGTGATGGAGATAATCAAGTTCCTAGGGTCAGCACCGTGAAAGGCCTGCTCAGTGAGACTTGAGCACGGTGCAACGTAACATTTGTCATTATCTGTACCTCTTTGTCATAAATAATATTTGGTTCACACATTGGTCACTGTCATGCATAATATTTGTAATTATTCCTACGATTCACATATGTTTGATTTTTCATGTTTCATATGGTTGGGATATTTAAACTTAGATGTACGAATTGAAATAGTTACTGTTTACTTGAAATAGAGAGCTAGATTTCCTTTTGTTTATATTATAATTAATAACAAATATTTTTTAATTTTTGGTCTCACCTTTATTGTGAATGCTTCAGGGAATTTCTTTTGTATTTTTTAAATGAACTTCTACGAGAACAGGGGTTTAGGGCGTTTGGAGTGTGTCATTTTAGATCGTTAGTCAGGAAGCCTTGTGATTGGCTAACAGGTACAAATCCTCTACTCCCTGCAGGGTGAACGCAGGGAGACTTGCACATAGCATGTGCAGTTACAACTGTTCACTATAGTGAGCACTTTTGAAATCAACCTTAGTAAATAGTTACTGCTCCTGCCTGCATATATTTTAGTGTGCGCAGTTAGTGCCATGCGCCCAGCAAAGTTGGCAACGATGAAGGGAAAATAGTTCCACGTTTTAACGTCGACTAAAAGTGTTACGTAAACATTTGTGATAATTTTAATTATTTCTTTCGCTTTCTGGTCTTTTAATGCATCAATGTGAAAGAATTATCAGATCTGTAAAACAATTTCTTATCTAATATTTCCACAGTTTCGATTCGATTGGACGACGCATGAGTAAAGTAATGATCATGGCAATGATCTTAGGCAGGGCTTTCAAAAGTGCTCATTTTACCTTGAACAGCTTATAGCCAACTTTGATTCGCCCATCGCCAATATTTAAAAATAATTAATCCATTTGAAAGACGAAAGTTATCCTTTATATAACTGACAAGACTGTGCATATAAACAATTATTAAACATTTATTCAACACTAAATCTAATTTTCATTACATACAATTACAGTAATTATTGTTAATAGTCTTGCTTCGAATACGCTGCTCACAGTAAACTGATCACTGTTGAAAGAAAGCCTTACTGAAGATCTACTTGTGTGCACGGTATTATTCCACCATATGTAAAATTATCATTTCCATGGGCCCGATCTCTTTACTCACACGTTAGTCAAGTACAACAATTAAAACATCAGGCAAGTTAATATTTTACAAATCTAATAACTATTACACTGATATGCATTAAAAAAAACGTAGAGCAAAATAAATAATTTCAATCTTCACAAATATTTACCTATAGGCCGTTCACGGTAAAGTGAGCACTTTTTAAGGCCCTTCCAAATTTTTCTTGTAAGCCAGTTATAGTATTGAAGAAATATTTTAATATCACCACTGTCACGTGACTAATAAATACGGTGTATACTTTCACCACTCTCAAAAGTTAATGTCTGCGGCTGAAATAAAACATTATTATCAGTGGTTAATGACTGTCGGGAGGGCCTTAAAAAGTGCTCACTTTATCGTGAACAGCCTATAACAATTTAAATGTAATGTTAAAACATTAACTTGTTTCGCTGTGTCTTGCCTGGGCGCCACTTGCAGGCATGGGTAGCGCCATCTCTCAAAGGTCGATTTCAAAACTGCTCGAACAATTGGGAACACACTATAAAGGTTTTTTCCTGCAAAGTTATTTTCCTGACGTATCCAAAATGGAAACACTATTATATTGTTATTAAAATTAGATAATTATTCAAAACATTTAAACATGTAGATTTGAGCAAAACATCTTTCAGTGCTACAAAGTCTTCTATCATGTGCGATTGAAATGGCAAGTGTGACAATTCTGGTAGACACTACCAAGTTGCACCCTCAAGGCCAGTGCTCGTCGTTTTTTTCCCCTCGCAATGTTGGATAAGTGCGCACGATGTTACACTCAACTAGTTTCATTTGAAGTGACTGTGTAAGGAACAGCTAGTCGTGCTTGGTAAGGACAGTAGGCAAGCGCGGATACAGAAGCTGTGAACACACGAGAACCCACGTGCGTGGCTGAAGAGAATCGCTACTCAGTGAAGTGACCAACCGTTACAAGTTACCAACAACGACCTTCATGGATCACTATCGCGAACAAAGGTCGTAGTGAAACAGTTTTGGTGACAATTCGATAGAACGTGTGGAAGGGTTTCTTGAGTGATCATAAGTGCAGTAAAATGCAAGGAAGTGGATTTTTGATATTAACTGGCACGTGACTGTTGTAGTATATAGTTAGTGAGCAATGTAGCATGCACAAGCCGTGATATAATTTTGCGATAGCGTTATTCACTTTAACTGGTAGTGAATATAGGTTTGCACTACGCTTTATGTATCAGCTAGATTCGTTTCCATACACCATTCCGTTTCAATATGTGAAAAACTTTGAATATATTTGTAGACTGGACACTAATTAAAAGTAAATAACTACAGTTGTAGAAAACCTGCTCATTATAATGAGCTGGTTTCAGCCCAACTAAAAAAATTGAAAATGTATGTTAAGACTCTCATGTATGCAAGTAGGTAAACGAATTTTAATTTTCCGTCACTAAACACACAAACATTTAATTCTAAAATAAGTGATTAACATGATGACTCTTCGAAATAGAAGACATACGCTTTAAATATGAAAATTCAATGAAACTCACTAATTCAATGTGTAAAGATAAAACACACACACACACACACGCACACGCGCACATACGCACACGCACACGCGCACGCACACGCACACGCACACACACACACACACACACACACACACACATATATATATATATATATATATATATATATATATATATATATATATATATATATATATATATATATATACGGTTACAATTTCTCTCTTAAAAGTCAGTGGGCTAAACCAAGTTCGTTTTGGGATGGAGATTTTAATGAAACAAAATAGTTTAATTATAATTCCCTAGTTCCTGGTTTTATTTCCAACAATAAACAAAAATCTCTCGACTCAACATCTCGCAATAAGTTGATATCACTTCATGAATTAAATTAACACGATTTATAATTACTTCAAAGAAATCAATAAAATAAATAATTAAAAATCAGTCCCAATAGACAGTGTATCAAAACGTATAAAATTATTTTATAAATTATATGTCTGTATTTGACAGTTACAATATTTACAATAAAGTCCGTGTCACATGTTTCTACAGTCCCCACCTCAGTTCAGTCCATGTCCCGCCAATGTTCTAGAAGCACCCTCATTACCAGTCGGGTACCACATTCACACTACAAACACCTCATCCGCCGTCGTCTCGAACTTGACTTCACCTCTGCACTCAGCCAGAAGCTTCTACCAAGACTGCGTACCCCCTCCCCCTCACCATCCCTACAGTGCCAGATCGCGCATAACGGGAGCTCGTAGCCGGTGTGAGCTACAGCGCGTAACAATACATTTCCGAAGCTAAATTTTATATTATTAAGATATTTATATCGGCTGAGGAGTTCAAGAGAAAATACTCAAAAACTCATCAGTTATAATAGCATTGAAATAATAAAGCTCGATTTCGTGTCAATTGTTCTTAATTTTGTTTGTTTGTGAGCTAAACAAATATATTCCAAAATGGGCTATATAAAGACCTAAATATATGGTCATGCGTGTGAAATAAAACATTAAAACCGGCAATAGTTTATCACTTTATTAGTGGAGGCAGAGTCAGAGCCAAGGAGGTTGTACAGAGTACTGAATATAACCTCCTTGGTCTGAAACGGCTGGGAAGGCGAGCAGTCTAACCACTACACCACGGCGGTCCCTTAAATAATATTTACCGTAGTTTTTAATGTACGTATTAGTGACAGTTTAGTGCAGCATATGTACACACCTGCAGTACAGAACAAGCACATTTAAACTAGTATTCTGTGGGTAGATGTGTGTTTTTTTATGTATACTGGTTCAACAGTAAGTTAAAAGATAAATAAGGCGATATGTTTTTCATTATTTTCTTCTCTTAGCACTTTATCCCACTAATAAACGGCTGTTTTTTATTTGTAGAATATATGCATAATGTCACAAGCAAATTTAAATTGTTCCTCAGTTACAGTTGGCTGCACAATAATACAGTACTTCATATTTATTTTGAATTTTTATGAACAGGGCACGGAATATTCCGAACCCAAGCTGCCATGGACAAAAACAGAAATGTACGCAATTCATACCATACTTAAGAAGAATTATCTCGGCACTGGTGTGTGTGTATGTATATACATACATACATACATAATTTCTGAAACGACACAAGATGCCCTTTGCAATAATATAGTTATCAAAATGAAAACACAAAATATATTTGATTGTAATTATCTTAACAAAATAGACATACTTTTGACCGCCTCTCGATTTCAAAACATAATGTAGCTGATGTTACTATCCCGCCACATAACCGAGATTTGAATACCAGCAACTAACTAAATAAAAACTAGATAAACGGGTTTTACAACACTAAATGTTTGTACACGGCAGTGTGATCACTTGCCTTCATCGGTGTGCGGACATAAGAGCAAGTGTATTATCGCAGGTCGTCTGACAACAAGAGGGCAGTTGGCTGTTTTGTATTACAATGCGCGTGTGCCTTAGAGAGTAGTGTAAGCAGTGCCTGGAAGACAGCGGCAAGCAACAGTTTAACAGTTCAGTGACTTGGAGTGTGTCGGTAGTATAGTGGGACTTATTCCATTTCAAGTTTATTGTTCAAAGAGCAGTGTTACATGCTATAGAACTCGTCATTTTTATAATATGCACGAAAAAGAGAGAGATAGAGATAGAGAGCGAGAGAGAATAAATATATATACAACAATAAAATAACAGTGACATGTGCCTATATAAAACAATATAATACACACGAGCTATAACTTGTCTAATAAGAACGGCTTCCATTTTAAATCAACATAAATATAGGTACTTTTAGAATAGAACACATAATTTACAATAAAGTAACATACACCACGAAAAGAAAACATTACATTAAAAACATGTAAACACAAATAAAAAACACAATCAGGTCTACCTAAGATAAGTATTAAAAAACATGATCAGGCCTACCTAAGATAAGTCAAGCTGCCACGTATTCTGATACGCTGTAGAAAGAACCATTTAATATAAAATTGAATAAATGTTTTTAAAAAAGTTTAGGATTATTTAAAAATTTTATACTGTTTGGGAGTTTATAATACAGCCTAATCCCAGTGTTATTAAATGTTTGTAATGTACTTGTTTTATGGACATAATTAAAATGAAAGTGGTTCTTTACACGAGTATTATATTGGTGAATTACATCATTTGTGTGATGCTTATTTCTATTTTTATATATGAAGAGTATAGTCTTATATATGTAAAGACATGGAACTGGGAGTATTTTTAAAGTCTTAAAGTATTTCTACAGCTATCAGTTGGGAGTAACTTTGGCATGATGCTTAGCGCTCTTTTTTGCATTATAAAGACAAATTGTAAATTAGATTTATCGATTCCCCAAAAAATGATACCATACGTAATGTAGGAGTGCAAGTATGCAAAGTAGACTGATTTTAAACACTGAAAACAGACAGTAACATGAGCTATTAAGTTTATAAACAGTGTGCATTACATGTTCTTTCCACTCTAGTTTCTTGTCAATTATAACACCAAGAAACGTGTTCGATTAACTGTCTTTCAAAGTAGATTTTCTATAGTTATTCTTGGTTCATTACTTATAGTTTTGGAAGTAAACAACATACAGTTGGTTTTATATACATTTAATACCAATTTGTTAGAGTAAAACCAGGAGGTAAGTTTACACAAAACATCATTAGCCACATCATCTAAGGAAGCCATTTCAATAGGTATAAACAAGTATGCTAGTGTCGTCTGCAAAAGAAACAACTGAAACATCATTAAAATGAAAAGCTAAATCATTTACATATACAAGAAACAGCAAAGGTACCAAAGCACTACCCTGTGGAACACCTATATCAATATTTTGTGGCTGAGATGTTATATATTTCCACAATAGTAATGTTATTTTGTGGCTGAGACTGATATATTTCCACAATAGTAAAGTTATTTTTCTTGGCAACTTTTACCATTGTCTCCTATTAGTTCTCGTAGTTTCTGTCGCACGTTTAACCTTGACACCTTCTCTCATTGCCGTGAACGTTTCTAGTGGTGTCGATATATATATATATATATATATATATATATATATATATATATATATATATATATATATATAAATATATCGACACCTACCTCCAAAAATCGATTGTTTATTGTTCGTGAAGAGACACAGTGGCTGTGATTGCACGTACTGATGCTGCTCTAAGAAGGGAGAAGGGGGGGGGGGACTGTCCAGGCGCTCAGCATATTATATATATATATATATAGTGTGTGTGTGTTGGTGGTACCCTGGCCTGCTAAGTCACCTGACCTCAGCCCTATCTAGCTTGTGTGGGGCATGATGCTCGACATCCAGCACATCTCCGGCAATGACCATCGCCCAGCCACGTCAACAAGTGCAGAGAGAGATATAGAGAGAGATAGAGAGATAGAGAGAGATAGAGAGAGATAGAGAGAGAGAGAGCGTGTTACCACACCTCACAGAGACAGTCAGCGTTTGTACAGCAGTTTACATGACAGAATTGCTGCATTTGTGGCCGTTTAGGATGGTTGCACTCCTTATTGAAGTGTCTGCTGTATGTGTGTTGCATATAATGGTCTGGATGTCCCGTGGACTTGACGTTTTGTGAGTCCCATAATCGCCCTTAGAGACAGCTCGTGAGCAGCTCAGACCTTCACATTCCATCCTTGCCCACTAGTAACCTCGAACTACCTTACTTTGGTGGCCAGGGGGCATAATCTCCAGATCGTTTGAGTGCAGTTAGTATACGAGACAATTGTTGTAACTTCAACCCCTGGAACCCGCATACTTTCTCAGTGTGCGAGGGGAGTGCAAGGCAAGTGTATACGAGTGACATTTTGTCATGTTGGTGAACCTACGGCGAGACGGGAACAAATATTAGCCGAACTCAGCCAATCAGCAGCGTCACTTGTATCGCGCGCGTTTGTTTATTTACATTGTACGCGGTTGAATAAGCAAATGGCTAGAATTACCAAAATAACCCACGAGCAGAAGTTTATTCTTCTCGAATTCGTAGAAGGTTACGTAATCGAATATATTGTGTTTTTTTGCCATTCATCTATGATGTTTACAGATAATTAATTGTGAAAATAAAATCTCGTGTTGTCCTTACTTAACCTCTACGTGCGTTGGAAATTCCAACGAAATTAGGTTATTGTCTTTGTTAGTGGCATGACTTGATGCAATATTTATATGCCTTACAGCTAATAATATGGATATTAAATGTTACACGGAACAACAGATTTGTTTTTTGTCTTTCAAATAGTTTACGTGGCAGGGATTGGTCAGCAAAATTCTTCCCTGTGGAAATTATATACAATTTAATTAAGAGATCACAGTTGTGTATCATACATTGCCATAATGATCACATTGCATTATAAATAATGAAATGTGAATGTATATGTTAAGTTGCCCATCGTTTGGAGAGTATTAGCAGCTGCATGGCACTTTGCTAGACGTCGTGTTTGAGTAAGAGCAACTGTGAAGTCCATAGATACTTTTAGTGTAATAATACTGCAGACGTAGATTAAAGGTATCAGGTATTTTGGGTAGTGAGCTGTAGTTTTTGGCTAGTAGTCTGAAGTGCTATTGAATTTAATTAATTTACACTGTTAAAAAAATTGTAGGAAACAAGAAACTTGCCCAAGGCAAACTGACAGCTGACTGAACAGCCAAGTATGCCAGCCGGTCGTGGGAAGAAGTTTCTGTGAAATTGAAAGTTTGTACAATAATAATAACAAATGTTATTTACAGAGTTTTATATGCAAGACTGGCTAAATAATATCTTATGACGCCTAACCAACCAACTACGAGTCACTGAACAATAATAAACGTCAGTAGTAGGCATATGTAAGTTACACTTTTACTCATAACCTCATTTTCACCCTCAACACACATTTTAATTCTTGTCGATTTAACAAGTTCTTAATTTGCATACGATTATACATTCGGCACAGCATAAATGATGTGTAAATGGAATTCACACAGCGTCAACAACCATCTTATGTCTAATATTTTGTTTGTTTTGATGCGCTACGCGTCTACGGCTCCACATCTCGCACGGCGATGATCGAGTGTGTGACCACTCGCACGGTCGAGACGTACACGATGGCACTCGTATGGTTCGACCTTACAGTTTACTCGCACGGTCGAGACGTATACGATGGCACTCGTATGGTTCGACCTTACAGTTTACTCGCACGGTCGAGACGTATACGATGGATCTCGTATGGTTCGATCTTACAGTTTACTCGCACGGTCGAGACGTACACGATGGCTCTCGTATGGTTCGACCTTACAGTTTACTCGCACGGTCGAGACGTATACGATGGCACTCGTATGGTTCGATCTTACCGTTTCATAGAATCGTGCGAGTTACGGCCGCAATTCGAAGATTTCGTATACGAGTGCAGTTCGAGCTTAGGCCCCCAGAAGTCGTAACCGTCGACTGGAACAGTTAGTTAATCAATATTGTTGTTGTCGGGAGCAGAAATGAACAGCACAGTGCCCAGCAAACATCTGGGTAGACGAGTTTCTTAATGGTTAGTTCACAATATAAAAACATAGGACATAACTGCGGCATATTCACGTGACCAGAAATCTTGTGCGAAATGGATATCAGAATAGAATACTTATGTATTATCTTTAACTAATGAAATAATACGACGAGTCTGAGGTTACTTCGCAGCATTCGGTAATAGTTTTTTAATGTTCCGGTTGGCTTTACACATTTAAAATGGATTTTCGATTAAGGTTGTGGCATTGTCTTGAAAATGCAGAGTGATTAAAAATATTTTGAATTTTCGCTTTCTTTTAAAATAGTTGTTTTTACGATCGCAAATATGTGGATGATCGTTAAACATTTATGCGACTTCCCTCTAAATGTATATTTTCAGACATTTCTTTGTTTCTACATCGTCACTGCTGTTACATTTCAAATAAACTACTTTGTCGAGAATACAACGCTTCTTTGGTTGGCCGTTGTTCCGTCCGTTGTCTTAAGAAGTTGAACATAACGATTATCTTCATGCATTACGTCACAACCTTCCATGCGCGCAACCTGTTATGTTCAGTTGTGATTCAACATGTCCGAAAAAATGACAGTCAATTCCTGTGGACACGACCTATGTTTACTGTCGGGCTTTCACTTGTGAACCCAGCTAAAACCGCGCCTCAGTTCGCCCCCCCCCCCCCAACTAAGTAGACGCTGGTCGGGGCGGCTTGAGCCGAACAATTATTTGGCTGTTTCAACATCATCTATATGTATCTAGTACACAACTGTTTGGCTGTTCCAACATCATCTATACGTATCTAGTACACGACTGTTTGGCTGTTCCAACATCATCTATAAGTATCTAGTACACAACTGTTTGGCTGTTCCAACATCATCTATATGTATCTAGTACACAACTGTTTTACACTCACGCTCAACTAATCGACTTCGTTATCGTATCCGTTAAAATGACGTGGAAGTGAAATCAGCATTTCGTTCAGAGCGAATTAAAACAATGGATTAGGCGGAACAACCTTAGATCTATTGTTACACAATCTGCCGGGACAACAAAATCAGTTTGGTCCAGAACTGGTATTTATTTGGTCGACTGTTGGGTAATTGGGCCAATTCATTGCGTATGTCCGAAATACGCATTAAGTGTTTGTGATTTTCGTGACAAATAGGATAGCAGCAGGGTTTCTTGTGCCTTTTTTTTTGGATGCCTAGTAATGGTATAAACATTCCAAATAAAACAATTTCAACAGCAAACAAAAAATTAAGTTACAAAATTTGATAACATTTATATATGTGCATGTCCGATATAAAAACATCATGTTCTACAAACTGTTTAACACATCCAGTAAGCATGTTATTCTAGGTTGTTAGGGCGTAACATTCGGGTGCTGAATTCCTTCATTCGAAACCCGGTCGTTTATGATAATTGAAGCTGTTTAATGTACCTATCATCGCAAAACTTTCCAGCTGAAACAAGTAAATATTACAAATTGGTAGCAACCAAATATCACGAACTAAATAATTCGGTTTCAGAATATACATATATTCCCACACAAACAATTAATACGATTGCCCCAAACGAAATTAGTTAAGTTTAAGAGAATGTTTTTGTCGGAGCATATTGATGAGGTTACACCTTCATCTCCACGCCGACAGAGGTAGGAGGAAGTATTTCAACACACATGAACTGCGTGTGAAACTAGAGCGGAAGTAGGTTATTACAAGTCTGACTCACCACGTATACAAACATCTAGCAGTGTGACCTTGCTGGCGCCGGGTTATCGCAGGTTGCAATCTGCAATCGGAAGGAGGAGGGGCGGGGGAAAGGCTAATGAGAGGCGCAGATAGGAGCGGACCACACTCACTGGGAACAAACTAAGTCCATTCGTGCGGAGCGCCGCTGTCCAGGAAGTGATGCAACACTGCGTCCGTCGTCACGGGCAGACGGTGTACTGCCCCAAAAAACACAGGCGCCGTGGTTAGACTGCTCGCCTCCCACACAGGTTCCATCCCTGGCGGGGTCACCCCCGGATTTTCGCTCGTGGGAATCGTGCCGCACGATGCCGCTGGTCTGCGGGTTTTCTCGGGGATCTCCTGTTTCCTTCACCATTGCATTCCAGCGCTGCTCCATACTCGCCTAGCTCTGCCTTCATCGGCTCTCACGACCTCGATGTTAAGAGCCGCCCAAATCTCTACACTCCACTCCAGTCATTCATACATGGCCCTGTGCAAGACAGGATCCACGTGTGGAAGACAGGATCCACGTGTGCAACTTCATTTCCATCATTCCCATCACACTGCTGGAGACTCCGTAGTTACAGGCAACACGATTTAAAGCCAGCCCCCGCCAGTTTACATTTCTGCGCTTAGAGGCGATGCCACACTAGATGTGTAGGGCCAGCGTCTCCTACGCACAATATTTTCTCGAAATGATAGTCGTTACGCATTTTGTTTAATCTACTGATGCAATTGCACATTCACTTTGCCATAGTGGTAGAGGTGATGTGTTAAAATAGTAGCTGCTTGCTTTTGTATTTTTTTGTGACACTCTTTATATGAATTATGTGCAACCGTTCTGCGCATTAAGGTCGTCTCACAATGGTCCGGAGCATCTGTCAGTCGCCCGTATGTCCAGCAGTCATCCGTCTGTCGTTTCCGTCCGTCACTTGAAAGCTATTCACAACAATCCATTGCTCGTCAGTACTTCTGTAGGGCATTGCTCGTCAGTACTTCTGTAGGGCGACCTTTCAGTGTGAAAACTTAGCACCGTGATGTTTCTTTAGTTGGAAATGCATTTTCAAGAGGAAAAATGGGGAAAGAAACTTTTCACGTGGTAAGGTTTTATACCGAATTTTTCTTACATTTTCAATTCCTGAATCTACCACCCTGCAGTTTGTTTCAAAGTGCGTATTTACGTTTGAAGAAAGTCCTCAATAAGCCATGGCTTACTCGGCCAAAGTTACAGTTTGGCAAATGTTGGAGGAATGGAGGGACAGGAAAAAAGTTGCCTCGCGATTGCTTAATGATCACGCGACTGCTGGACGGACGGATGACTGGTGGATACGACGGACTATTGCGAGTGCAGTCTTACAGTGCGACGTAGAACATACGCGCAACGCTTCAAAACCACTGCACGCACACGCACGCACGCACACACGCTCACTTGTCGTGTCTTCGGTGACATGCTGTCAGAGTGGCTGCATCTACCCTGCTGCTGCTGGGCACAATATGAAACAATACTAGCTGACGTATTGTGTTCCTGTCTTCAAACTTGATTGGCCCACCATCATAGAAACTACGTGCTCAGTGATGTGGGACTTCTGGTTGCCAGACCGTCCACGTTGTACATGGATGATATTTACGACACTTGCTGTAACCAGTCTCACTTGTGGCTTATTTCATCTGTGAAATGTCCTAACGCGAACAGTTAGTGCAATATTATCGAGACTGCAGCGCGTTGTCAACTGGCTGCAAGACAAGTGATGAACACAAGTAGCAGACCATACAATTACACGATTGCAATTCAGAAACTAACGTGGGGCCGAAAGGGTTTATTATATAGAATGTATCTACATCCTAGCGACAAACTTCGGTTGCAGGTTGGTCACGAAAAAAGAAGGCGAATCCCAATGGCGTAAATTACTAGTTTACATTCCAAGCCCACATCAGTTATATCAATTACTAGTTTACATTTCAAGCCTACATCAGTTATATCAATTACTAGTTTACATTCCAAGCCTACATCAGTGATATCAATTACTAGTTTACGTTCCAAGCCCTCATCAGTGATAACAATAACTAGTTTACAGTCCAAGCCCACATCAGTTATATCAATTACTAGTTTACATTTCAAGCCTACATCAGTTATATCAATTACTAGTTTACATTTCAAGCCCACATCAGTTATATCAATTACTAGTTTACATTCCAAGCCTACATCAGTGATATCAATTACTAGTTTACGTTCCAAGCCCACATCAGTTATATCAATTACTAGTTTACAGTCCAAGCCCACATCAGTGATATCAATTACTAGTTTACGTTCCAAGCCCACATCAGTGATATCAATTACTAGTTTACATTCCAAGCCCACATCAGTGATATCAATTACTAGTTTACGTTCCAAGCCTACATCAGTGATATCAATTACTAGTTTACGTTCCAAGCCCACATCAGTTATATCAATTACTAGTTTACGTTCCAAGCCCACATCAGTGATATCAATTACTAGTTTACATTTCAAGCCCACATCAGTTATATCAATTACTAGTTTACATTCCAAGCCCACATCAGTGATATCAATTACTAGTTTACATTCCAAGCCCACATCAGTGATATCAATTACTAGTTTACGTTCCAAGCCCACATCAGTGATATTAATTACTAGTTTACATTCCAAGCCCACATCAGTGATATCAATTACTAGTTTACGTTCCAAGCCCTCATCAGTGATAACAATAACTAGTTTACAGTCCAAGCCCACATCAGTTATATCAATTACTAGTTTACATTTCAAGCCCACATCAGTGATATCAATTACTAGTTTACATTTCAAGCCCACATCAGTGATATCAATTACTAGTTTACGTTCCAAGCCCACATCAGTTATATCAATTTCTAGTTTACGTTCCAAGCCCACATCAGTGATATCAATTACTAGTTTACGTTCCAAGCCCACATCAGTGATATCAATTAATAAAATAGCATTCAATGGAAGTCAGCAGATAGGCTACTGCCGAATCAAGCAAATGAGCTGGGAACAAGTGACTTACTTTAGATTGAACATGAACGTCTGGATAATGTTTAAAGGGGCTGTCACACTGTCAAATTTTCCCGCCAAACTGCTTCCAATAAGTTTGGTCAAATAAAATTGGACAGATATGAGGTCATCGAAACGTCATAAACGCCGCCATTTTTGTCTGAGAAAGTTGGATGGCTTCAGTTTCAATCAAACATTTGAAAATCGGACCGGTTCTAAAATTTATTTGATGTTTGACGGTCTCAGCCAATCAGAATCGTGTACGACAAAAATGGACGTCAAGAAACTTAAAATAATGAACAATTCCTGCAAACGAAGTTAGTTATGAATATAATTAATTAATGTAGAAGTTGTCTGAGCATAAATGTTATTTTAAGTGAACATAGTCAATAATATTACGAACTTAGAGGCATTAATTTCATTGTGCTGGAAACATATGTTATAAATAAAGTTCTGAGTTAGTACAGAAACGAAAATAAACCCCAATATTACTTACATTTCTACCTGTAATGGACGGCATGGAAAACAAAAGCATTATCTCACAATGAAATAAAAAAAATTAATAATATTTCAAATAAGATTTTCCCAATAAAACAATTTGACAGTGTGACACATTTTCAAACACATTCAAGATTATTTGATCAAATTTGTTGGAAGGAGAAATCTGATGGTCGTATTTTGTTCTCTAATTTGATCGTCAAATATAGTTGTAGGAAAAAATGTGACAATGTGACAGGGGCTTTATGGAACAAAGTTATCTGTAAACACCATAACACCTTTATGGAACAAAGTTATCTGTAAACACCATAACACCTTTATGGAACAAAGTTATCTGTAAACACCATAACACCTTTATGGAACAAAGTTATCTGTAAACACCATAACACCTTTATGGAACAAAGTTATATGTAAACACCATAACACCTTTATGGAACAAAGTTATCTGTAAACACCATAACACCTTTATGAAACAAAGTTATCTGTAAATATCATAACACCTTTATGGAACAAAGTTATCTGTAAACACCATAACACCTTTATGGAACAAAGTTATCTGTCAACACCATAACACCTTTATGGAACAAAGTTATCTGTAAACACCATAACACCTGTATTTCATTGCCATCGAATTATTTAATGCAAATAATCTCCGTTACTGCCCTTATTTAATTTTAATCTTCACGACGCTGTACCTGAATTTGGATTTAAAAGATGGATTATTAATCCGCATGTGACAATTAACTTTACACACTAGCCTGACACTCACTGTTTGTTCTTAAATATTTATTTCAGTATTTTTAATGAACTAGTGCTCAAAGTTCAACTTCAAAGCTGTGCACTGCTCTCGCATTCACTGTAAACCATAGGTCGTGTATATGACGTCACCTTCTTTTTTGTGATTAACCTGCAGCTGAAAGTTTGAAGTTCTAAGATACAACGTGTGATTGTTATTCGAGGTTATGTTAGGACAGGTAAACAGGCGAGGGCTAGTAAACAGGCCAGGCTAGTCGGTAGTTTGGTTTGACTGGCGTTATTCGAGGTTATGTTAGGACAGGTAAACAGGTAAGGGCTAGTAAACAGGCCAGGCTAGTCGGTAGTTTGGTTTGACTGGCGTTATTCGAGGTTATGTTAGGACAGGTAAACAGGCGAGGGCTAGTAAACAGGCCAGGCTAGTCGGTAGTTTGGTTTGACTGGCGTTATTCGAGGTTATGTTAGGACAGGTAAACAGGCGAGGGCTAGTAAACAGGCCAGGCTAGTCGGTAGTTTGGTTTGACTGGCGTTATAAGGAGAAATATGAATGGTAAGTGCAGAGGATGAAACAACGAAGGCGGGACTGTGGTTATTGCATAATCCTCAAGGCGATATTACACAATACCAGATTCCCTAAAAGCTTGTGCAAGGCCCGCCATAGCGGCTGGTATACGGGCTAGTGTGGCACCCGTCATGGCATTTCCCGACTTGTACGGCCGTATTTCGTGCCAGGTTTGGTAATTGGACACGTCCTACTTCTCGTGGCAGGTTCCACACCGGCTTTCGTAACTGACCAATCACATCGCTGTTTCAGAACTTAGGGCGCTCCCCGTGGATACTACTTGGAATGAGTTGATGAAGAAAACGAAAAGGACGCCTCCATCTTGATTATACATCCGTGAGGTTGAAACTTTCTCAAATAGATTTAAAATACGACAACGACGAATAATATTGACTATGCCAACTTTTAATTACGGTATGCGTTTTTGGGCGTGAGTTCGAAACTCCGCCGGAACCAAATTTTTTTATTATTAAATTTGAATGCTGATAATATCCCGGTACGTAAAGAATAAACTATATTTTGCAGCCGGTCAGTATTTTCGTAAATAAAAAATATGAAAATTACAAAAATATGAAAATTACACCTATACTCTAGTGATTTCACGTCATTTTCAAGAAAATGTATGAAACTATACTAGTAAGCAATCAATTGATGTAAAATGCAAACAGTAATGTAGCCATATTTAGATGTGATAGCTAGTATTTCTATAGGCCTACGCAAGTTACTAACTGGTAGCAGTTCTATGAATGGGGTTCATATTTACTACAAACCACACACTGCGCATCCACTGAGGGTGTTAAATGCTAGTACGCGAACTGCTGTCGTGTTATATGAATCTTCCATACCGGCTCGTACACCAGGCCTTGTAGAAGCTTGTACAAGAACCAAGTACGGCTGCAGGTATCGTGTAATATCGACTTGAAGGTATCTAGTAACAATAGTAGAGCCAGGGATAGGAGGGTGTACAGGTGCCTCAGCAGACACACACCTCGGCATGCTAGCCACGTGCAGGCTGGTATGCCGGCTCGTACACCAGGCCTTGTAGAAGCTTGTACAAGAACCAAGTACGGCTGCAGGTAACGTGTAATATCGACTTTAAGGTATCTAGTAACAATAGTAGAGCCAGGGATAGGAGGGTGTACAGGTGCCTCAGCAGACACACACCTCGGCATGCTAGCCACGTGCAGGCTGGTATGCCGGCTCGTACACCAGGCCTTGCAGAAACTTGTACAAGAACCAAGTACGGCTGCAGGTATCGTGTAATATCGACTTTAAGGTATCTAGTAACAATAGTAGAGCCAGGGATAGGAGAGTGTACAGGTGCCTCAGCAGACACACACCTCGGCATGCTAGCCACGTGCAGGCTGGTATGCCGGCTCGTACACCAGGCCTTGTAGAAGCTTGTACAAGAACCAAGTACGGCTGCAGGTATCGTGTAATATCGACTTGAAGGTATCTAGTAACAATAGTAGAGCCAGGGATAGGAGGGTGTACAGGTGCTTCAGCAGACACACACCTCGGCATGCTAGCCACGTGCAGGCTGGTATGCCGGCTCGTACACCAGGCCTTGTAGAAGCTTGTACAAGAATAAATTACGGCTGCAGGTATCGTGTAATATCGACTTTAAGGTATCTAGTAACAATAGTAGAGCCAGGGATAGGAGGGTGTACAGGTGCCTCAGCAGACACACACCTCGGCATGCTAGCCACGTGCAGGCTGGTATACCGGCTCGTACACCAGGCCTTGTAGAAGCTTGTACAAGAAACAAGTACGGCTGCAGGTATCGTGTAATATCGACTTGAAGGTATCTAGTAACAATAGTAGAGCCAGGGATAGGAGGGTGTACAGGTGCCTCAGCAGAGACACACCTCGGCATGCTAGCCACGTGCAGGCTGGTATGCCGGCTCGTACACCAGGCCTTGCAGAAACTTGTACAAGAACCAAGTACGGCTGCAGGTATCGTGTAATATCGACTTTAAGGTATCTAGTAACAATAGTAGAGCCAGGGATAGGAGGGTGTACAGGTGCCTCAGCAGAGACACACCTCGGCATGCTAGCCACGTGCAGGCTGGTATGCCGGCTCGTACACCAGGCCTTGCAGAAACTTGTACAAGAACCAAGTACGGCTGCAGGTATCGTGTAATATCGACTTTAAGGTATCTAGTAACAATAGTAGAGCCAGGGATAGGAGGGTGTACAGGTGCTTCAGCAGACACACACCTCGGCATGCTAGCCACGTGCAGGCTGGTATGCCGGCTCGTACACCAGGCCTTGTAGAAGCTTGTACAAGAATAAATTACGGCTGCAGGTATCGTGTAATATCGACTTTAAGGTATCTAGTAACAATAGTAGAGCCAGGGATAGGAGGGTGTACAGGTGCTTCAGCAGACACACACCTCGGCATGCTAGCCACGTGCAGGCTGGTATGCCGGCTCGTACACCAGGCCTTGTAGAAGCTTGTACAAGAATAAATTACGGCTGCAGGTATCGTGTAATATCGACTTTAAGGTATCTAGTAACAATAGTAGAGCCAGGGATAGGAGGGTGTACAGGTGCCTCAGCAGAGACACACCTCGGCATGCTAGCCACGTGCAGGCTGGTATACCGGCTCGTACACCAGGCCTTGTAGAAGCTTGTACAAGAACCAAGTACGGCTGCAGGTATCGTGTAATATCGACTTGAAGGTATCTAGTAACAATAGTAGAGCCAGGGATAGGAGGGTGTACAGGTGCCTCAGCAGAGACACACCTCGGCATGCTAGCCACGTGCAGGCTGGTATGCCGGCTCGTACACCAGGCCTTGCAGAAACTTGTACAAGAACCAAGTACGGCTGCAGGTATCGTGTAATATCGACTTTAAGGTATCTAGTAACAATAGTAGAGCCAGGGATAGGAGGGTGTACAGGTGCCTCAGCAGAGACACACCTCGGCATGCTAGCCACGTGCAGGCTGGTATACCGGCTCGTACACCAGGCCTTGTAGAAGCTTGTACAAGAACCAAGTACGGCTGCAGGTATCGTGTAATATCGACTTGAAGGTATCTAGTAACAATAGTAGAGCCAGGGATAGGAGGGTGTACAGGTGCCTCAGCAGAGACACACCTCGGCATGCTAGCCACGTGCAGGCTGGTATACCGGCTCGTACACCAGGCCTTGTAGAAGCTTGTACAAGAACCAAGTACGGTTGCAGGTATCGTGTAATATCGACTTGAAGGTATCTAGTAACAATAGTAGAGCCAGGGATAGGAGGGTGTACAGGTGCCTCAGCAGAGACACACCTCGGCATGCTAGCCACGTGCAGGCTGGTATACCGGCTCGTACACCAGGCCTTGTAGAAGCTTGTACAAGAACCAAGTACGGCTGCAGGTATCGTGTAATATCGACTTGAAGGTATCTAGTAACAATAGTAGAGCCAGGGATAGGAGGGTGTACAGGTTGCCTCAGTAGAGACACACACCTCGGCATGCTAGCCACGTGCAGGCTTGTATACCGCACACATAGCGGCACTGACTGCGTGTGCACCTCCACCAATCCTACACACGTGTGCGCTTCCATACACTCTGCAGCCACTAACTGTCTGTCTGTCTGTCTGTCTCTCTCCCTTCACATCAACACCACAGAGCTATATAGGCTGGATATGGATTCTACCGACAAACTTTGGCAGGTCGTTCCTCATCAATAAATAGACCGCAAATATACACGCGACCTATACCCAAAATCTATCCCGGAAGGGATCACCCTAATAAGTATAGCTGAAACTGACGTTAATTAAAGGCTGTTCACGATAAAATTAGCTCTTTTGAAACTAACCGTAGAAAAAAAATCACTGTCTCGTGTCACGTGACAGTAAAGTTGTTAACGATGGAGGGAAGGTAGTTCCATGTATTAACGTCGTACAAAAAGTGTTAGGTAACCATTTGTGATATCTTAAATTATTTCCCTCGCTTGCTGTATTTTTTAATGTATCGAAGTGTAGAAATTAGCAGAATTGTACAATATTTACTTTTCTAATAATTTTACAATTTCACTTGACCGACGCATGATTAAATTAAGGAGGCCCATAGCAATGTTAATTTTACATAAGGCGGAAGAACACACAACGTGCATACAAGTAGATCTTAAGCAGGGCTTTCGAAAGTACTCATTTTACCGTGAACATCCTACATAAAGTCGTGAACAGTCTTGACCAGCTTTCCCTTCTTGTAAGGTGTATTGTATTGAGCATCACTACAACACTAAACACCTGGACTAGTCTAGAAGCAGGCGACATCTATATTATCCCCGGCTATGTCTCAAGAAGCCACTTGATGAAGGAAAATTAGGCGAAGAAAAGTATTTGCAGTGTCTACTACTCATTCGTAAGATTATGTTGGATCTGAACTGGTGTTAGTGAGCTTTGGTTTCCCAACCTTCTTGCCGGCTAACTCTGAACTGGTGTTAGTGAGCTTTGGTTTTCCAACCTTCTTGCCGGCTAACTCTGAACTGGTGTTAGTGAGCTTTGGTTTTCCAACCTTCTTGCCGGCTAACTCTGAACTGGTGTTAGTGAGCTTTGGTTTTCCAACCTTCTTACCGGATAACTCTGAACTGGTGTTAGTGAGCTTTGGTTTCCCAACCTTCTTGCCGGCTAACTCTGAACTGGTGTTAGTGAGCTTTGGTTTCCCAACCTTCTTGCCGGCTAACTCTGGACTGGTATTAGTGAGCTTTGGTTTTCCAACCATCTTGAAGGATAACTCTGAACTGGTATTAGTGAGCTTTGGTTTCCCAACCTTCTTGCCGGCTAACTCTGAACTGGAGTTAGTGAGCTTTGGTTTCCCACACTTCTTGCCAGCTAACTCTGAACTGGTGTTAGTGAGCTTTGGTTTTCCAACCTTCTTGCCAGCTAACTCTGGACTGGTATTAGTGAACTTTGGTTTTCCAACCTTCTTGCCAGCTAACTCTGAACTGGTATTGGTGAGCTTTGGTTTTCCAACCTTCTTGCCAGCTAACTCTGGACTGGTATTAGTGAGCTTTGGTTTTCCAACCTTCTTGCCAGCTAACTCTGAACTGGAGTTAGTGAGCTTTGGTTTCCCAACCTTCTTGCCAGCTAACTCTGAACTGGTGTTAGTGAGCTTTGGTTTCCCAACCTTCTTGCCGGATAACTCTGAACTGGTGTTAGTGAGCTTTGGTTTTCCAACCTTCTTGCCAGCTAACTCTGGACTGGTATTAGTGAGCTTTGGTTTTCCAACCTTCTTGCCAGCTAACTCTGAACTGGTGTTAGTGAGCTTTGGTTTCCCAACCTTCTTGCCAGCTAACTCTGGACTGGTATTAGTGAGCTTTGGTTTTCCAACCTTCTTGCCGGATAACTCTGAACTGGTGTTAGTGAGCTTTGGTTTTCCAACCTTCTTGCCGCCTAACTCTGAACTGGTGTTAGTGAGCTTTGGTTTCCCAACCTTCTTGCCGGATAACTCTGGACTGGTGTTAGTGAGCTTTGGTTTCCCAACCATTCTTGCCAGCTAACTCTGGACTGGTATTAGTGAGCTTTGGTTTCCCAACCTTCTTGCCGGCTAACTCTGGACTGGTATTAGTGAGCTTTGGTTTCCCAACCTTCTTACCGGATAACTCTGGACTGGTGTTAGTGAGCTTTGGTTTCCCAACCTTCTTGCCGGATAACTCTGGACTGGTATTAGTGAGCTTTGGTTTCCAAACCTTCTTGCCAGCTAACTCTGGACTGGTATTAGTGAGCTTTGGTTTCCCAACCTTCTTGCCGGCTAACTCTGGACTGGTATTAGTGAGCTTTGGTTTCCCAACCTTCTTGCCGGATAACTCTGGACTGGTTTAGTGAGCTTTGGTTTCCCAACCTTCTTGCCGGCTAACTCTGGACTGGTATTAGTGAGCTTTGGTTTCCCAACCTTCTTACCGGATAACTCTGGACTGGTATTAGTGAGCTTTGGTTTTCCAACCTTCTTGCCGGCTAACTCTGAACTGGTGTTAGTGAGCTTTGGTTTCCCAACCTTCTTGCCGGATAACTCTGAACTGGTGTTAGTGAGCTTTGGTTTCCCAACCTTCTTGCCGGATAACTCTGAACTGGTGTTAGTGAGCTTTGGTTTTCCAACCTTCTTGCAGTAACTCTGGACTGGTATTAGTGAGCTTTGGTTTTCCAACCTTCTTGCCAGCTAACTCTGAACTGGTGTTAGTGAGCTTTGGTTTCCCAACCTTCTTGCCAGCTAACTCTGGACTGGTATTAGTGAGCTTTGGTTTTCCAACCTTCTTGCCGGCTAACTCTGAACTGGTTTAGTGAGCTTTGGTTTCCCAACCTTCTTGCCGGATAACTCTGGACTGGTATTAGTGAGCTTTGGTTTCCAACCTTCTTGCCGGGTAACTCTGAACTGGTGTTAGTGAGCTTTGGTTTCCCAACCTTCTTGCCGGATAACTCTGAACTGGTGTTAGTGAGCTTTGGTTTCCAACCTTCTTGCCGGCTAACTCTGAACTGGTGTTAGTGAGCTTTGGTTTCCCAACCTTCTTGCCGGATAACTCTGGACTGGTTTAGTGAGCTTTGGTTTTCCAACCTTCTTGCCAGGTAACTCTGGACTGGTATTAGTGAGCTTTGGTTTCCAACCTTCTTGCCGGATAACTCTGACTGGTATTAGTGAGCTTTGGTTTTCCAACCTTCTTGCCAGCTAACTCTGACTGGTTTAGTGAGCTTTGGTTTTCCCAACCTTCTTGCCGGCTAACTTGGACTGGTATTAGTGAGCTTTGGTTTTCCAACCTTCTTGCCGGGTAACTCTGAACGGGTTTAGTGAGCTTTGGTTTTCCAACCTTCTTGCCAGCTAACTCTGGACTGGTATTAGTGAGCTTTGGTTTTCCAACCTTCTTGCCACTAACTCTGGACTGGTGTTAGTGAGCTTTGGTTTCAACCTTCTTGCCGGCTAACTCTGGACTGGTAATAGTGAGCTTTGGTTTCCCAACCTTCTTGCCGGATAACTCTGGACTGGTTTAGTGAGCTTTGGTTTTCCAACCTTCTTGCCAGCTAACTCTGGACTGGTATTAGTGAGCTTTGGTTTCCAACCTTCTTGCCGATAACTCTGGACTGGTGTTAGTGAGCTTTGGTGTTCCACAACCTTCTTGCCAGCTAACTCTGGACTGGTATTAGTGAGCTTTGGTTTCCCAACCTTCTTGCCGGATAACTCTGGACTGGTATTAGTGAGCTTTGGTTTCCCAACCTTCTTGCCGATAACTCTGGACTGGTGTTAGTGAGCTTTGGTTTCCCAACCTTCTTGCCGGATAACTCTGGACTGGTATTAGTGAGCTTTGGTTTCCCAACCTTCTTGCCAGCTAACTCTGGACTGGTATTAGTGAGCTTTGGTTTCCCAACCTTCTTGCCGGCTAACTCTGGACTGGTATTAGTGAGCTTTGGTTTCCCAACCTTCTTACCGGATAACTCTGGACTGGTGTTAGTGAGCTTTGGTTTTCCAACCTTCTTGCCGGATAACTCTGGACTGGTATTAGTGAGCTTTGGTTACCCAACCTTCTTGCCAGCTAACTCTGGACTGGTATTAGTGAGCTTTGGTTTCCCAACATTCTTGCCGGCTAACTCTGGACTGGTAATAGTGAGCTTTGGTTTCCCAACCTTCTTGCCGGATAACTCTGGACTGGTATTAGTGAGCTTTGGTTTCCCAACCTTCTTGCCGGATAACTCTGGACTGGTATTAGTGAGCTTTGGTTTTCCAACCTTCTTGCCGGATAACTCTGGAGTGGTATTAGTGAGTTCTGGTTTTCCAACCTTCTTGCCGGCTAACTCTGGACTGGTATTAGTGAGCTTTGGTTTCCCAACCTTCTTGCCGGATAACTCTGGACTGGTATTAGTGAGCTTTGGTTTCCCAACCTTCTTGCCGGATAACTCTGGACTGTGTTAGTGAGCTTTGGTTTAACAACCTTCTTGCCGGCTAACTCTGAACTGGTATTAGTGAACTTTGGTTTCCCAACCTTCTTGCCGGATAACTCTGGACTGGTGTTAGTGAGCTTTGGTTTCCCAACCTTCTTGCCGGATAACTCTGGACTGGTATTAGTGAGCTTTGGTTTCCCAACCTTCTTGCCGGATAACTCTAAACTGGTATTAGTGAGCTTTGGTTTCCCAACCTTCTTGCCGGCTAACTCTGAACTGGTATTAGTGAGCTTTGGTTTCCCAACCTTCTTGCCGGCTAACTCTGAACTGGTTTAGTGAGCTTTGGTTTTCCAACCTTCTTGCCGGCTAACTCTGGACTGGTGTTAGTGAGCTTTGGTTTCCAACCTTCTTGCCGGCTAACTCTGAACTGGTATTAGTGAGCTTTGTTTCCAACCTTCTTGCCGGTAACTCTGGACTGGTGTTAGTGAGCTTTGGTTTCCCAACCTTCTTGCCGGTAACTCTGAACTGGTTTAGTGAGCATTGGTTTCCCAACCTTCTTGCCGTAACTCTGACTGGTGTTAGTGAGCTTTGGTTTCCCAACCTTCTTGCCGCTAACTATTGGACTGGTTATTAGTGAGCTTTGGTTTCCCAACCTTCTTGCCGGATAACTCTGGACTGGTATTAGTGAGCTTTGGTTTCCCAACCTTCTTGCCGGATAACTCTGGACTGGTATTAGTGAGCTTTGGTTTCCCAACCTTCTTGCCGGATAACTCTGGACTGGGTTTAGTGAGCTTTGGTTTCCCAACCTTCTTGCCAGCAAACTCTGGACTGGTATTAGTGAGCTTTGGTTTCCCAACCTTCTTGCCGGATAACTCTGGACTGGTGTTAGTGAGCTTTGGTTTCCCAACCTTCTTGCCGGATAACTCTGGACTGGTATTAGTGAGCTTTGGTTTCCCAACCTTCTTGCCAGATAACTCTGGACTGGTGTTAGTGAGCTTTGGTTTCCCAACCTTCTTGCCGGCTAACTCTGGAACTGGTATTAGTGAGCTTTGGTTTCCCAACCTTCTTGCCGCTAACTCTGACTGGTGTTAGTGAGCTTTGGTTTCCCAACCTTCTTGCCGGATAACTCTGACTGTATTAGTGAGCTTTGGTTTCCCACCTTCTTGCCGCTAACTCTGCTGGATGGTTTAGTGAGCTTTGGTTTCCCAACCTTCTTGCCGGCTAGCTCTGAACTGGTTATTAGTGAGCTTTGGTTTCCCAACTTCTTGCCGGCTAACTCTGGACTGGTGTTAGTGAGCTTTGGTTTCCCAACCTTCTTGCCGGATCTCTGAACTGTTTAGTGAGCTTTGGTTTCCCAACTTCTTGCCAGCTAACTCTGGACTGGTGTTAGTGAGCTTTGGTTTCCCAACTTCTTGCCGGCTAGCTCTGAACTGGTGTAGTGAGCTTTGGTTTCCCAACCTTCTTGCCGATAACTCTGGAACTGGTGTTAGTGAGCTTTGGTTTCCCAACCTTCTTGCCGGATAACTCTGAACTGGTATTAGTGAGCTTTGGTTTCCCAACCTTCTTGCCAGCTAACTCTGGCTGGTGTTAGTGAGCTTTGGTTTCCCAACCTTCTTGCCGGATAACTCTGAACTGGTATTAGTGAGCTTTGGTTTCCCAACCTTCTTGCCACTAACTCGTGCTCTGGAACTGGATTAGCAGCTTTGGTTTCCACAACTCTTGCCGGCTACTCTGAACTGGGTTAGTGAGCTTTGGTTTCCCAACCTTCTTGCCGGATAACTCTGAACTGATATTAGTGAGCTTTGGTTTCCCACACTTCTTGCCGGCTAACTCTGAACTGGTGTTAGTGAGCTTTGGTTTCCCACACTTCTTGCCGGCTAGCTCTGAACTGGTGTTAGTGAGCTTTGTTTCCCAACTTCTTGCCAGCTAACTCTGGACTGGTGTTAGTGACTTTGGTTTCCCACACTTTTTGCGGCTACTCTGAACTGGTGTTAGTGAGCTTTGGTTCCCACACTTCTTGCCGCTAACTCTGACTGGTGTTAGTGAGCTTTGGTTTCCCACACTTCTTGCCGGCTACTCTGAACTGGTGATAGTGAGCTTTGGTTTCCCAACCTTCTTGCCGTAACTCTTTACTGGTGTTAGTGAGCTTTGGTTTCCAACCTTCTTGCCGGCTAACTCTGACTGGTATTATGAGCTTTGGTTTCCCAACCTTCTTGCCGATAACTCTGACTGGTGTTAGTGGCTTTGGTTTTCCCAACCTTCTTGCCAGATAACTCTGGATGGTGTTAGTGAGCTTTGGTTTCCCAAACCTTCTTGCCAGTAATCTGGACTGGTTTAGTGAGCTTTGGTTTCCCAACCTTCTTGCGATAACTCTGGACTGTTTAGTGAGCTTTGGTTTCCAACTTCTTGCGGCTAACTCTGGACTGGTATTAGTGAGCTTTGGTTTCCCAACCTTCTTGCCGGTAACTCTGACTGGTTTAGTGAGCTTTGGTTTCCCAACCTTCTTGCCGGTAACTCTGGGACTGGTATTAGTGAGCTTTGGTTTCCCAACCTTCTTGCCGGCTACTCTGACTGGTTTGTGAGCTTGTTTCCCAACTCTGCGCTAACTCTGACTGGTGTTAGTGAGCTTTGGTTTCCCAACTTCTTCGGCTAGCTCTGAACTGGTGTTAGTGAGCTTTGGTTTCCCAAACCCTTTTTGCCGCTAACTCTGGACTGGTGTTAGTGAGCTTTGGTTTCCCAACCTTCTTGCCGGTAGCTCTGACTGGTTTAGTGAGCTTTGTTTCCCAATTTCTTGCCGCAACTTGACTGGTGTTAGTGACTTTGGTTTCCCAACTTCTTGCCGGCTAGCCTGAACTGGTGTTAGTGAGCTTTGGTTTCCCAACTTCTTGCCGGATACTCTGAACTGGTTTAGTGAGCTTTGGTTTCCCAACCTTCTTGCGGTAACTCTGGAACTGGTTTAGTGAGCTTTGGTTTCCAACTTTTGCCGGCTAACTCTGACTGGTGTTAGTGAGCTTTGGTTTCCCAACCTTCTTGCCGTAACTCTGAACTGGTGTTAGTGAGCTTTGGTTTCCAACTTCTTGCCGGTACTCTGGACTGGTGTTAGTGAGCTTTGGTTTCCCAACTTCTTGCCGGCTACTCTGAACTGGTGTATGAGCTTTGGTTCCACCTTCTGCGTAACTCTGACTGGTGTTAGTGAGCTTTGGTTTCCAACTTTTGCCGTAGTCTGAACTGGTGTTAGTGAGCTTTGGTTTCCAACTCCCTTTTGGCTTTGGTTCCAACTCTGGAACTTGATGTAGTGAGCTTGGTTTCCAACCTTCTTGCCAGCTAACTCTGGACTGGTGTTATGAGCTTTGGTTTCCCAACCTTCTTGCCGATAACTCTGAACTGGTGTTAGTGAGCTTTGTTTCCCAACCTTCTTGCCGGCTACTCTGATGTTAGTGAGCTTGGTTTCCCACCTTTTGCCGTAACTCTGGACTGTATTAGTGAGCTTTGGTTTCCCACCTTCTTGCCGCTAACTCTGATGGTGTTAGTGAGCTTTGGTTTCCCACACTTCTTGCCGCTACTCTGACTGGGTTAGTGAGCTTTGGTTTCCCAACTTCTGCCGTAACTCTGACTGGTTAGTGAGCTTTGGTTTCCCACCTTCTTGCGGCTAACTCTGACTGGTTAGTGAGCTTTGGTTTCCACTTCTTGCGCTAACTTGATGGTTTAGTGAGCTTTGGTTTCCCAACTTCTTGCCGGTACTCTGAACTGGTTAGTGAGCTTTGTTTCCAACTTCTTGCCGGCTATCTGAACTGGTGTTAGTGAGCTTGTTTCCACCTTCTTGCCGGTACTCTGAACTGGTGTTAGTGAGCTTTGGTTTCCACCTTCTTGCGGTACTCTGGACTGGTTTAGTGAGCTTGGTTTCCACACTTCTTGCGGCTACTCTGAACTGGTGTTAGTGAGCTTTGGTTCCCACCTTCTTGCGTAACTCTGAACTGGTGTTAGTGACTTTGGTTCCAACCTTTGCAGCTAACTCTTACTGGTGTTAGTGAGCTTTGTTTCCAACTTCTTGCGGTAACTCGAACTGTGTTAGTGAGCTTTGGTTTCCCAACCTTCTTGCCGATAACTCTGGACTGGTGTTAGTGAGCTTTGGTTTCCAACCTTCTTGCCGGATAACTCTGAACTGGTGTTAGTGAGCTTTGGTTTCCCAACCTTCTTGCCGGTAACTCTGAAATGGTAGTTAGTGAGCTTTGGTTTCCCACACCTTCTTGCCGGTAACTCTGGACTGGTATTAGTGAGCTTTGGTTTCCCAACCTTCTTGCCGGCTAACTCTGGACTGGTGTTAGTGAGCTTTGGTTTCCCACACTTCTTGCCGGCTAACTCTGAACTGGTGTTAGTGAGCTTTGGTTTCCCAACCTTCTTGCCGGCTAACTCTGAACTGGTGTTAGTGAGCTTTGGTTTCTCAACCTTCTTGCCGGCTAACTCTGGACTGGTATTAGTGAGCTTTGGTTTCCAACCTTCTTGCCGGCTAACTCTGACTGGTATTAGTGAGCTTTGGTTTCCCAACCTTCTTGCCGGATAACTCTGAACTTTGTTAGTGAGCTTTGGTTTCCCAACCTTCTTGCCGGTAACTCTGAACTGGTGTTAGTGAGCTTTGGTTTCCCAACCTTCTTGCCGGCTAACTCTGAACTGGTTTAGTGAGCTTTGGTTTCCCAACCTTCTTGCCGGATAACTCTGGACTGGTATTAGTGAGCTTTGGTTTCCCACACTTCTTGCCGGTAACTCTGAACTGGTGTTAGTGAGCTTTGGTTTCCCAACCTTCTTGCCGGCTAACTCTGAACTGGTGTTAGTGAGCTTTGGTTACCCAACCTTCTTGCCAGCTAACTCTGTACTGGTGTTAGTGAGCTTTGGTTTCCCAACCTTCTTGCCGGCTAACTCTGGACTGGTGTTAGTGAGCTTTGGTTTCCCAACCTTCTTGCCGGATAACTCTGGACTGGTATTAGTGAGCTTTGGTTTCCAACCTTCTTGCCGGATAACTCTGAACTGGTATTAGTGAGCTTTGGTTTCCCAACCTTCTTCCGGTAACTCTGGACTAGTATTAGTGAGCTTTGGTTTCCCAACCTTCTTGCCGGATAACTCTGGACTGGTTTAGTGAGCTTTGGTTTCCCACCTTCTTGCCGACTAACTCTGGACTGGTATTAGTGAGCTTTGGTTTCCCAACACTTCTTGCCGGATAACTCTGAACTGGTGTTAGTGAGCTTTGGTTTCCCAACCTTCTTGCCGGATAACTCTGGACTGGTGTTAGTGAGCTTTGGTTTCCCAACCTTCTTGCCGGATAACTCTGGAACTGGTATTAGTGAGCTTTGGTTTCCCAACCTTCTTGCCGGTAAACTCTGAACTGGTTTAGTGAGCTTTGGTTTCCCAACCTTCTTGCGATAACTCTGAACTGGTATTAGTGAGCTTTGGTTTCCCAACCTTCTTGCCGGCTACTCTGAACTGGTGTTAGTGAGCTTTGGTTTCCCAACCTTCTTGCCGGATAACTCTGAACTGGTATTAGTGAGCTTTGGTTTCCCAACCTTCTTGCCGGATAACTCTGAACTGGTATTAGTGAGCTTTGGTTTCCCAACCTTCTTGCCGATAACTCTGAACTGGTATTAGTGAGCTTTGGTTTCCCAACCTTCTTGCCGCTAACTCTGAACTGGAGTTAGTGAGCTTTGGTTTCCCAACTTCTTGCCGATAAACTCTGGACTGGTTTAGTGAGCTTTGGTTTCCCAACCTTCATGCCGGATAACTCTGGACTGGTATTAGTGAGCTTTGGTTTCCCAACCTTCTTGCCGGTAACTCTGGACTGGTTTAGTGAGCTTTGGTTTCCCAACCTTCTTGCCGGCTAACTCTGGACTGGTATTAGTGAGCTTTGGTTTCCCAACCTTCTTCCGGATAACTCTGGACTGGTGTTAGTGAGCTTTGGTTTCCCAACCTTCTTGCCGGATAACTCTGACTGGTTTATGAGCTTTGTGTTACCCAACCTTCTTGCCAGCTAACTCTGGACTGGTATTAGTGAGCTTTGGTTTCCCAACATTCTTGCCGGCTAACTCTGGACTGGTTAATAGTGAGCTTTGGTTTCCCAACCTTCTTGCCGGATAACTCTGGACTGGTATTAGTGAGCTTTGGTTTCCCAACCTTCTTACCGGATAACTCTGGACTGGTATTAGTGAGCTTTGGTTTTCCAACCTTCTTGCCGGATAACTCTGGACTGGTATTAGTGAGCTCTGGTTTTCCAACCTTCTTGCCGGCTAACTCTGGACTGGTATTAGTGAGCTTTGGTTTCCCAACCTTCTTGCCGGATAACTCTGGACTGGTATTAGTGAGCTTTGGTTTAGCAACCTTCTTGCCGGATAACTCTGGACTGGTGTTAGTGAGCTTTGGTTTCCCAACCTTCTTGCCGGCTAACTCTGAACTGGTATAGTGAACTTTGGTTTCCCAACCTTCTTGCCGGATAACTCTGGACTGGTGTTAGTGAGCTTTGGTTTCCCAACCTTCTTGCCGGATAACTCTGGACTGGTATTAGTGAGCTTTGGTTTCCCAACCTGCTTGCCGGATAACTCTGGACTGGTATTAGTGAGCTTTGGTTTCCCAACCTTCTTGCCGGCTAACTCTGAACTGGTATTAGTGAGCTTTGTTTTCCCACACTTCTTGCCGGATAACTCTGGACTGGTATTAGTGAGCTTTGGTTTCCCAACCTTCTTGCCGGATAACTCTGGACTGGTGTTAGTGAGCTTTGGTTTCCCAACTCTTGACAGCTAACTCTGGACTGGTGTTAGTGAGCTTTGGTTTCCCAACCTTCTTGCCAGCTAACTCTGGACTGGTGTTAGTGAGCTTTGGTTTCCCAACCTTCTTGCCGGATAACTCTGGACTGGTATTAGTGAGCTTTGGTTTCCCAACCTTCTTGCCAGCAAACTCTGGACTGGTGTTAGTGAGCTTTGGTTTCCCAACCTTCTTGCCGGCTAGCTCTGAACTGGAGTTAGTGAGCTTTGGTTTCCCAACCTTCTTGCCGCTAGCTCTGAACTGGAGTTAGTGAGCTTTGGTTTCCCAACCTTCTTGCCGGATAACTCTGAACTGGTATTAGTGAGCTTTGGTTTCCACACTTCTTGCCGGCTAACTCTGAACTGGTGTTAGTGAGCTTTGGTTTCCCACACTTCTTGCCGGCTAGCTCTGAACTGGTGTTAGTGAGCTTTGGTTTCCCAACTTCTTGCCAGCTAACTGCTGGACTGGTGTTAGTGGAGCTTTGGTTTCCCAAACTTCTTGCCGGCTAGCTCTGAACTGGTGTTAGTGAGCTTTGGTTTCCCACATTTCTTGCCAGCTAACTCTGGACTGGTGTTAGTGAGCTTTGGTTTCCCACACTTCTTGCCGGCATAGCTCTGAACTGGTGATAGTGAGCTTTGGTTTCCCAACCTTCTTGCCGGATAACTCTGAACTGTTGTTAGTGAGCTTTGGTTTCCCAACCTTCTTGCCGGATAACTCTGAACTGGTATTAGTGAGCTTTGGTTTCCCAACCTTCTTGCCGATAACTCTGGACTGGTGTTAGTGAGCTTTGGTTTCCCAACCTTCTTGCCAGCTAACTCTTCACTGGTGTTAGTGAGCTTTGGTTTCCCAACCTTCTTGCCAGCTAACTCTGGACTGGTGTTAGTGAGCTTTGGTTTCCCACACTTCTTGCCGGCTAACTCTGAACTGGTGTTATCGAGCTTTGGTTTCCCAACCTTCTTGCCGGATACTCTGAACTGGTGTTAGTGAGCTTTGGTTTCCAACCTTCTTGCCGGCTAGCTCTGAACTGGTGTTAGTGAGCTTTGGTTTCCCACACTTCTTGCCGGCTACTCTGAACTGGTGTTAGTGAGCTTTGGTTTCCCAACCTTCTTGCCGGCTAACTCTGAACTGGTGTTAGTGAGCTTTGGTTTCCAACCTTCTGCCAGCTAACTCTGGACTGGTTTAGTGAGCTTTGGTTTCCAACCTTCTTGCCGGATAACTCTGACTGGTTTAGTGAGCTTTGGTTTCCAACCTTCTTGCCGGCTAACTCTGAACTGGTGTTAGTGAGCTTTGGTTTCCCACACTTCTTGCCGGCTAACTCTGGACTGGTATTAGTGAGCTTTGGTTTCCCACACTTCTTGCCGGTAACTCTGGACTGGTGTTAGTGAGCTTTGGTTTCCCAACTTCTTGCCGGTAACTCTGGACTGGTTGTTAGTGAGCTTTGGTTTCCCACCTTCGTGCCGGATAACTCTGAACTGGTGTTAGTGAGCTTTGGTTTCCAACCTTCTTGCCGGCTAACTCTGGACTGGTATTAGTGAGCTTTGGTTTCCCAACTTCTTGCCGGCTAACTCTGACTGGTATTAGTGAGCTTTGGTTTCCCAACCTTCTTGCCGGATAACTCTGAACTTTTTAGTGAGCTTTGGTTTCCCAACCTTCTTGCCGGTAGCTCTGACTGGTATTAGTGAGCTTTGGTTTCCACACTTCTTGCCGGCTAAGCTCTGAACTGGTGTTAGTGAGCTTTGGTTTCCCACCTTCTTGCCGGCATAACTCTGGACTGGTGTTAGTGAGCTTTGGTTTCCCAACCTTCTTGCGGCTAACTCTGAACTGGTGTTAGTGAGCTTTGGTTTCCCAACCTTCTTGCCGTGCTAACTCTGAACTGGTGTTAGTGAGCTTTGGTTTCCCAACCTTCTTGCCGATAACTCTTGACTGGTTTAGTGAGCTTTGGTTTCCCAACCTTCTTGCCGGCTAACTCTGGACTGGTGTTAGTGAGCTTTGGTTTCCCACTTCTTTGCCGGATAACTCTGGACTGGTTTAGTGAGCTTTGGTTTCCAACCTTCTTCGATAACTCTGAACTGGTGTTAGTGAGCTTTGGTTTCCCAACCTTCTTGCCGGATAACTCTGGACTGGTTTAGTGAGCTTTGGTTTCCCAACTTCTTGCCGGTAACTCTGGAACTGGTGTTAGTGAGCTTTGGTTTCCCACCTTCTTGCCAGCTAACTCTGGACTGGTGTTAGTGAGCTTTGGTTTCCCAACCTTCTTGCCGGATAACTCTGGACTGGTGTTAGTGAGCTTTGGTTTCCCAACCTTTTGCCCGATAACTCTGGACTGGTGTTAGTGAGCTTTGGTTTCCCAACCTTCTTGCCGGATAACTCTGAACTGGTGTTAGTGAGCTTTGGTTTCCCAACCTTCTTGCCGGATAACTCTGAACTGGTAGTTAGTGAGCTTTGGTTTCCCAACCTTCTTGCCGGCTAACTCTGAACTGGTGTTAGTGAGCTTTGGTTTCCCAATCTTCTTGCCGGACTAACTCTGGACTGGTATTAGTGAGCTTTGGTTTTCCAACCTTCTTGCCGGATAACTCTGGAACTGGTATTAGTGAGCTTTGGTTTCCCAACCTTCTTAGCCGGTTAACTCTGGACTGGTATTAGTGAGCTTTGGTTTTCCAACCTTCTTGCCGGCTAACTCTGAACTGGTGTTAGTGAGCTTTGGTTTTCCAACCTTCTTGCCGGATAACTCTGAACTGGTTTAGTGAGCTTTGGTTTCCCAACCTTCTTGCCGGATAACTCTGGACTGGTATTAGTGAGCTTTGGTTTTCCAACCTTCTTGCCGATAACTCTGAACTGGAGTTAGTGAGCTTTGGTTTCCCACACTTCTTGCCGGCTAACTCTGAACTTGTTAGTGAGCTTTGGTTTCCCAACTTCTTGCCGGCTAACTCTGGACTGGTTTAGTGAGCTTTGGTTTCCCAACCTTCTTGCCGGCTAACTCTGAACTGGTATTAGTGAGCTTTGGTTTTCCAACCTTCTTGCCGTATAACTCTGAACTGGTGTTAGTGAGCTTTGGTTTCCCAACCTTCTTGCCGGCTAACTCTGGACTGGTGTTAGTGAGCTTTGGTTTCCCAACCTTCTTGCCGGCTAACTCTGACTGGTGTTAGTGAGCTTTGGTTTCCCAAAATTCTTGCCGGATAACTCTGGACTGGTATTAGTGAGCTTTGGTTTTCCAACCTTCTTGCCGCTAACTCTGAACTGGTATTAGTGAGCTTTGGTTTCCCAACCTTCTTACCGGTAACTCTGACTGGTATTAGTGAGCTTTGGTTTCCAACCTTCTTGCCGGATAACTCTGGACTGGTGTTAGTGAGCTTTGGTTTCCAACCTTCTTGCCGGCTAACTCTGACTGGTTTAGTGAGCTTTGGTTAAACCTTCTTCCGGATAACTCTGAACTGGATTAGTGACTTTGGTTTCCAACTTCTTGCCGGATAACTCTGGACTGGTATTAGTGAGCTTTGGTTTCCAACCTTCTTGCCGTAACTCTGGACTGGTGTTAGTGAGCTTTGGTTTCCCAACCTTCTTGCCGGATAACTCTGACTGGTATTAGTGAGCTTTGGTTTCCCAACTTCTTGCCGCTAATCTGAACTGGTGTTAGTGAGCTTTGGTTTCCCAACCTTCTTGCCGGCTAACTCTGGACTGGTATTAGTGAGCTTTGATTTTCCAACCTTCTTGCCGGATAACTCTGGACTGGTGTTAGTGAGCTTTGGTTTCCCAACCTTCTTGCCGGCTAACTCTGACTGGTATTAGTGAGCTTTGGTTTCAACCTTCTTGCCGGATAACTCTGAACTGGATTAGTGCTTTGGTTTTCCAACCTTCTTGCCGGATAACTCTGAACTGGTGTTAGTGAGCTTTGGTTTTCCCAACTTCTTGCCAGCTAACTCTGACTGGTGTTAGTGAGCTTTGGTTTCCCAACCTTCTTGCCGGATAACTCTGAACTGGTTTAGTGAGCTTTGGTTTCCCAACTTCTTGCCAGCTAACTCTGAACTGGTGTTAGTGAGCTTTGGTTTCCCAACCTTCTTGCCGGATAACTCTGAACTGGTGTTAGTGAGCTTTGGTTTTCCAACCTTCTTGCCGCTAACTCTGGACTGGTGTTAGTGAGCTTTGTTTCCCAACCTTCTTGCCGGATAACTCTGACTGGTATTAGTGAGCTTTGGTTTCCAACCTTCTTGCCGGATAACTCTGACTGGTATTAGTGAGCTTTGGTTTCCCAACCTTCTTGCCGGATAACTCTGAACTGGTGTTAGTGAGCTTTGGTTTCCCAACTTCTTGCCGGCTAACTCTGACTGGAGTTAGTGAGCTTTGGTTTCCCAACCTTCTTCCGGATAACTCTGAACTGGTTTAGTGAGCTTTGGTTTCCCAACCTTCTTGCCAGCTAACTCTGGACTGGTATTAGTGAGCTTTGGTTTTCCAACCTTCTTGCGGATAACTCTGACGGTGTTATTGAGCTTTGGTTTTCCAACCTTCTTGCCAGCTAACTCTGGACTGGTATTAGTGAGCTTTGGTTTCCAACCTTCTTGCCGGATAACTCTGACTGGTATTAGTGAGCTTTGGTTTTCCTAACCTTCTTGCCGGATAACTCTGAACTGGTATTAGTGAGCTTTGGTTTCCAACCTTCTTGCCGGATAACTCTGAACTGGTGTTAGTGAGCTTTGGTTTCCCAACCTTCTTGCCGGATAACTCTGACTGGTGTTAGTGAGCTTTGGTTTCCCAACCTTCTTGCCGGATAACTCTGAACTGGTTTAGTGAGCTTTGGTTTCCCAACCTTCTTGCCAGATAACTCTGGACTGGATTAGTGAGCTTTGGTTTTCCAACCTTCTTGCCGGATACTCTGGACTGGTGTTAGTGAGCTTTGGTTTCCAACCTTCTTGCCGGCTAACTCTGAACTGGTATTAGTGAGCTTTGGTTTCCAACCTTCTTGCCGGATAACTCTGAACTGGTATTAGTGAGCTTTGGTTTTCCCAACCTTCTTGCCGGATAACTCTGGACTGGTTTAGTGAGCTTTGGTTTCCCAACCTTCTTGCCGGTAACTCTGACTGGTGTTAGTGAGCTTTGGTTTCCCACCTTCTTGCCGGCTAACTCTGAACTGGTGTTAGTGAGCTTTGGTTTCCCAACCTTCTTGCCGGATAACTCTGAACTGGTGTTAGTGAGCTTTGGTTTCCACCTTCTTGCCGGTACTCTGAACTGGTTTAGTGAGTTTGGTTTTCCAACCTTCTTGCCGGATAACTCTGGACTGGTATTAGTGAGCTTTGGTTTCCCACCTTCTTGCCGGCTAACTCTGAACTGGTGTTAGTGAGCTTTGGTTTCCCAACCTTCTTGCCGGCTAACTCTGAACTGGTGTTAGTGAGCTTTGGTTTCCAACCTTCTTGCCGGCTAACTCTGGACTGGTGTTAGTGAGCTTTGGTTTCCCAACCTTCTTGCCGGATAACTCTGAACTGGTGTTAGTGAGCTTGGTTTCCCACACTTCTTGCCGGCTACTCTGAACTGGTGTTAGTGAGCTTTGGTTTCCCAACCTTCTTACCGGCTAACTCTGAACTGGTATTAGTGAGCTTTGGTTTCCCAAACCCTTTTGCCGGATACTCTGACTGGTGTTAGTGAGCTTTGGTTTCCAACCTTCTTGCCGGATAACTCTGAAATGGTTTAGTGAGCTTTGGTTTCCCAACCTTCTTGCCGGATAACTCTGGACTGGTGTTAGTGAGCTTGGTTTCCCAACCTTCTTGCCGGCTAACTCTGGACTGGTGTTAGTGAGCTTTGGTTTCCAACCTTCTTGCCGGCTAACTCTGGACTGGTGTTAGTGAGCTTTGGTTTCCCACCTTCTTACCGGATAACTCTGAACTGTATTAGTGAGCTTTGGTTTCCCAACCTTCTTGCCGGTAACTCTGGAAATGGTTTAGTGAGCTTTGGTTTCCCAACCTTCTTACCGGATAACTCTGAACTGGTATTAGTGAGCTTTGGTTTCCCAACCTTCTTGCCGGCTAACTCTGAACTGGTATTAGTGAGCTTTGGTTTCCAACCTTCTTGCCGGATAACTCTGGACTGGTATTAGTGAGCTTTGGTTTCCCAACCTTCTTGCCGGATAACTCTGAACTGGTGTTAGTGAGCTTTGGTTTCCCAACCTTCTTGCCGGCTAACTCTGAACTGGTATTAGTGAGCTTTGGTTTCCCAACCTTCTTGCGGCTAACTCTGGACTGGTTTAGTGAGCTTTGGTTTCCCAACCTTCTTACCGGATAACTCTGAACTGGTATTAGTGAGCTTTGGTTTCCCAACTTCTTGCCGGATAACTCTGAACTGGTATTAGTGAGCTTTGGTTTCCCAACCTTCTTACGGATAACTCTGAACTGGTATTAGTGAGCTTTGGTTTCCCAACCTTCTTGCCGGATAACTCTGAACTGGTGTTAGTGAGCTTTGGTTTCCCTACCTTCTTGCCGGCTAACTCTGGACTGGTATTAGTGAGCTTTGGTTTCCCAACCTTCTTGCCGGATAACTCTGACTGGTGTTAGTGAGCTTTGGTTTCCCAACCTTCTTGCCGGATAACTCTGAACTGGTTTAGTGAGCTTTGGTTTCCCAACCTTCTTGCCGGATAACTCTGGACTGGTGTTAGTGAGCTTTGGTTTCCCAACCTTCTTGCCGGATAACTCTGGACTGGTATTAGTGAGCTTTGGTTTCCAACCTTCTTACCGGATAACTCTGAACTGGTATTAGTGAGCTTTGGTTTCCCAACCTTCTTGCCGGATAACTCTGAACTGGTTTAGTGAGCTTTGGTTTCCCAACCTTCTTGCCGGATAACTCTGAACTGGTAGTTAGTGAGCTTTGGTTTCCAACCTCTTGCCGGCTAACTCTGAACTGGAGTTAGTGAGCTTTGGTTTCCCAACCTTCTTGCCGGATAACTCTGAACTGGTTTAGTGAGCTTTGGTTTCCAACCTTCTTCCGTATAACTCTGAACTGGTATTAGTGAGCTTTGGTTTCCCAACCTTCTTGCCGGATAACTCTGAACTGGTGATTAGTGAGCTTTGGTTTCCCAACCTTCTTGCCGGCTAACTCTGAACTGGGTTAGTGAGCTTTGGTTTCCCAATCTTCTTGCCGGTAACTCTGGACTGGTTTAGTGAGCTTTGGTTTTCCAACCTTCTTGCCGGATAACTCTGGACTGGTATTAGTGAGCTTTGGTTTCCCAACCTTCTTGCCGGCTAACTCTGACTGGTTTAGTGAGCTTTGGTTTTCCAACCTTCTTGCCGGCTAACTCTGAACTGGTGTTAGTGAGCTTTGGTTTTCCAACCTTCTTGCCGGCTAACTCTGAACTGGTGTTAGTGAGCTTTGGTTTCCCAACCTTCTTGCCGATAACTCTGGACTGGTATTAGTGAGCTTTGGTTTTCCAACCTTCTTGCCGGATAACTCTGAACTGGAGTTAGTGAGCTTTGGTTTCCCACACTTCTTGCTGGCTAACTCTGAATCTGGTGTTAGTGAGCTTTGGTTTCCCACACTTCTTGCCGGCTAACTCTGGACTGGTTTAGTGAGCTTTGGTTTCCAACCTTCTTGCCGGATAACTCTGAACTGGTATTAGTGAGCTTTGGTTTTCCAACCTTCTTGCCGTATAACTCTGAACTGGTGTTAGTGAGCTTTGGTTTCCCAACCTTCTTGCCGGCTAACTCTGGACTGGTGTTAGTGAGCTTTGGTTTCCCAACCTTCTTGCCGGCTAACTCTGAACTGGTGTTAGTGAGCTTTGGTTTCCCAACCATCTTGCCGGTAACTCTGAACTGGTGTTAGTGAGCTTTGGTTTTCCAACCTTCTTGCCGGCTAACTTCTGGACTGGTGTTAGTGAGCTTTGGTTTTCCAACCTTCTTGCCGGATAACTCTGAACTGGTGTTAGTGAGCTTTGGTTTCCCAACCTTCTTGCCGGCTAACTCTGAACTGGTGTTAGTGAGCTTTGGTTTCCCAACCTTCTTGCCGGCTAACTCTGAACTGGTGTTAGTGAGCTTTGGTTTCCCAACCTTCTTGCCGGTAACTCTGAACTGGTGTTAGTGAGCTTTGGTTTCCCAACCTTCTTGCCGGCTAACTCTGAACTGGTGTTAGTGAGCTTTGGTTTCCCAACCTTCTTGCCGGATAACTCTGACTGGTTTATTGTGACTTTGGTTTCCAACAACTTCTTGCCAGCTACTCTGAACTGGTGTTAGTGAGCTTTGGTTTCCCAACTTCTTGCCGGCTAACTCTGAAATGGTGTTAGTGAGCTTTGGTTTCCCAACCTTCTTGCCGGCTAACTCTGGACTGGTGTTAGTGAGCTTTGGTTTCCCAACCTTCTTGCCGGCTAACTCTGAACTGGTGTTAGTGAGCTTTGGTTTCCCAACCTTCTTGCCGCTAACTCTGAACTGGTGTTAGTGAGCTTTGGTTTCCAACTTCTTGCCGCTAACTCTGAACTGGTTTAGTGAGCTTTGGTTTTCCAACCTTCTTGCCGCTAACTCTGAACTGGGTTAGTGAGCTTTGGTTTCCCAACTTCTTGCGCTAACTCTGGACTGGATTAGTGAGCTTTGGTTTCCACCTTCTTGCCGCTAACTCTGACGGGTTAGTGAGCTTTGTTTCCCACACTTCTTGCGGTAACTCTGATGGTTTATGAGCTTTGGTTTCCAACTTCTTGCGCTAACTTGACTGGTGTTAGTGAGCTTGGTTTCCAACCTTCTTGCCAGCTAACTCTGAACTGGTTTAGTGAGCTTTGGTTTCCCAACCTTCTTGCCGATAACTCTGAACGGGTTAGTGAGCTTTGGTTTCCCAACTTCTTGCCGGCTAACTCTGAACTGGTGTTAGTGAGCTTTGGTTTCCAACCTTCTTGCGCTAACTCTGACTGGTGTTAGTGAGCTTGGTTTCCACCTTCTTGCCGGCTAACTCTGACTGGTTTAGTGACTTTGGTTTCCAACCTTCTTGCCGCTAACTCTGACTGGTTTAGTGAGCTTTGGTTTCCAACCTTCTTGCCGCTAATCTGGACTGGTGTTAGTGAGCTTTGGTTTCCAACTTCTTGCGGATAACTCTGAACTGGTGTTAGTGAGCTTTGGTTTCCAACTTCTGCGCTACTCTGAATGGTTTAGTGAGCTTTGGTTTCCCAACCTTCTTGCCGTAACTCTGAACTGGTGTTAGTGAGCTTTGGTTTCCCACCTTCTTGCCGTAACTCTGAACTGTGTTAGTGAGCTTTGGTTTCCCAACCTTCTTGCCGGTAACTCTGAACTGGTGTTAGTGAGCTTGGTTTCCAACTTCTTGCCGCTAACTCTGACTGGTTAGTGAGCTTTGGTTTCCCAACCTTCTTGCCGTAACTCTGAACTGGTGTTAGTGAGCTTGTTTCCAATTCTTGCCGGTAACTCTGGACTGGTTTAGTGAGCTTTGGTTTCCAACCTTCTTGCGGTAACTCTGACTGGTGTTAGTGAGCTTTGGTTTCCAACCTTCTTGCCGGCTAACTCTGAACTGGTGTTAGTGAGCTTTGGTTTCCCACCTTCTTGCCGGTAACTCTGAACTGGTGTTAGTGAGCTTTGGTTCCCAACTTCTTGCGGTAACTCTGAACTGGTGTTAGTGAGCTTTGGTTTCCCAACCTTCTTGCCGGCTAACTCTGAACTGGGTTAGTGAGCTTTGTTTCCCACCTTCTTGCCGGATAACTCTGAACTGGTGTTAGTGAGCTTTGGTTTCCAACCTTCTTGCGTAACTCTGAACGGGTTAGTGAGCTTTGGTTTCCCACCTTCTTGCCGTAACTTGGACTGGTGTTAGTGAGCTTTGGTTTCCCACCTTCTTGCCGCTAACTCTGGACTGGTGTTAGTGAGCTTTGTTCCCAACCTTCTGCCGCTAATCTGAACTGGTGTTAGTGAGCTTTGGTTTCCCACCTTCTTGCGGCTAACTCGAACTGGGTTAGTGAGCTTTGGTTTCCCAACTTCTTGCCGGCTAACTCTGAACTGGTGTTAGTGAGCTTTGTTTCCCAACCTTCTTGCCGGCTAACTCTGAACTGGTTAGTGAGCTTTGGTTTCCAACCTTCTTGCCGGCTAACTCTGAACTGGGTTAGTGAGTTTGGTTTCCCACCTTCTTGCCGCAACTCTGAAGGTGTTAGTGAGCTTTGGTTCCCACCTTCTTCCGGTAACTCTGACTGGTGTTAGTGAGCTTTGGTTTCCCAACCTTCTTGCCGCTAACTCTGAACTGGGTTGTGAGCTTTGTTCCCACCTTCTTGCCGGCTACTCTGAACTGGTGTTAGTGAGCTTGGTTTCCAACCTTCTTGCCGGTAACTCTGACTGGTGTTAGTGAGCTTTGTTTCCCAACTTCTTGCCGGCTACTCTGAACTGGTGTTAGTGAGCTTTGGTTTCCCACCTTCTTCCGGCTAACTCTGACTGTGTTAGTGAGCTTTGGTTTCCCAACTTCTTGCCGGTAACTCTGAACTGGGTTAGTGAGCTTTGGTTTCCCACCTTCTTGCCGGCTAACTCTGAACTGGGTTAGTGAGCTTTGGTTTCCACTTCTTGCCATAACTCTGGACTGGTGTTAGTGAGCTTTGGTTTCCCAACCTTCTTGCCGGATAACTCTGAACTGGTGTTAGTGAGCTTTGGTTTCCCACACTTCTTGCCGGCTAACTCTGAACTGGGTTAGTGACTTTGGTTTCCCACCTTCTTGCCTAACTCTGAACTGGTGTTAGTGAGCTTTGGTTTCCCAACTTCTTGCGTACTCTGAACTGGTGTTAGTGAGCTTTGGTTTCCCACCTTCTTGCCGGCTAACTCTGAACTGGTTAGTGACTTTGGTTTCCCACCTTCTTGCCGTAACTCTGAACTAGTAGTGAGCTTTGTTTCCAACCTCTTGCCGGATACTCTGACTGGGTTAGTGAGCTTTGGTTTCCCACTTTTGCCGGATAACTCTGAACTGGTGTTAGTGAGCTTTGGTTTCCCAACTTCTTGCGGTAACTCTGACTGGTGTTAGTGAGCTTGGTTTCCCAACCTTCTTGCCGGTAACTCTGACTGTGTTATGAGCTTGGTTCCCACCTTTTGCGGATAACTCTGAACTGGGTTAGTAGCTTTGGTTTCCAACCTCTTGCCGTAACTCTGAACTGGTGTTAGTGAGCTTTGGTTCCCAACCTTCTTGCCGGTAACTCTGAACTGGTGTTAGTGAGCTTTGGTTTCCCAACCTTCTTGCCGGTAACTCTGAACTGGTGTTAGTGAGTTTGGTTTCCCACACTTCTTGCCGGATAACTCTGGACTGGTGTTAGTGAGCTTTGGTTTCCCAACCTTCTTGCCGGTAACTCTGAACTGGTGTTAGTGAGCTTTGGTTTCCCAACTTCTTGCCGTAACTCTGAACTGGTGTTAGTGAGCTTTGTTTCCCAACCTTCTTGCCGGCTAACTCTGACTGGTGTTAGTGAGCTTTGGTTTCCCAACCTTCTTGCCGGCTAACTCTGACTGGGTTAGTGAGCTTTGGTTTCCAACCTTCTTGCCAGGATAACTCTGAACTGTGTAGTGAGCTTTGGTTTCCCAACCTTCTTCCGGATAACTCTGACGGTGTTAGTGAGCTTTGGTTTCCCAACCTTCTTGCCGGATAACTCTGAACTGGTGTTAGTGAGCTTTGGTTTCCCAACTTCTTGCCGGATAACTCTGACTGGGTTAGTGAGCTTTGGTTTCCCAACCTTCTTGCCGGATAACTCTGAACTGGTGTTAGTGAGCTTTGGTTTCCCAACCTTCTTGCCGTAACTCTGAATGGTGTTAGTGAGCTTTGTTTCCAACTTCTTGCCGGTAACTCTGAACTGGTTAGTGACTTTGGTTTCCCAACTTCTTGCGGCTAACTCTGAACTGGTGTTAGTGAGCTTTGGTTTCCCAACTTCTTGCCGATAACTCTGAACTGTTTAGTAGCTTTGGTTCCAACTTCTTCCGGCTAACTCTACTGGTGTTAGTGAGCTTTGGTTCCCACCTTCTTGCCGGTAACTCTGAACTGGTTAGTGAGCTTTGGTTTCCAACTTCTTGCCGGCTAACTCTGAACTGGAGTTAGTGAGCTTTGGTTTCCCACACTTCTTGCCGGTAACTCTGAACTGGTGTTAGTGAGCTTTGGTTTCCCACCTTCTTGCCGGTAACTCTGAACTGGAGTTAGTGAGCTTTGGTTTCCCACACTTCTTGCCGGTAACTCTGACTGGTGTTAGTGACTTTGGTTTCCCAACTCTTGCCGGATAATCTGAACTGGTGTTAGTGAGCTTTGGTTTCCCAACTTCTTGCCGGTACTCTGAACTGGTGTTAGTGAGCTTTGGTTTCCCAACTTCTTGCCGCTAACTCTGACTGGTGTTAGTGAGCTTTGGTTTCCAACTTCTTGCGTAACTCTGAACTGGTGTTAGTGAGCTTTGTTTCCCCAACTTTGCCGGCTAACTCTAACTGAGTTAGTGAGCTTGGTTTCCACACTTCTTGCGGCTAACTCTGAACTGGTGTTAGTGAGCTTTGGTTTCCACACTTCTTGCCGGCTAACTCTGAACTGGGTTAGTGAGCTTTGGTTTCCAACTTCTTGCCGCTAACTCTACTTTATGACTTTGTTACCTGCGGAAAATTCTGACTGGTGTTAGTGAGTTGGTTCCAAATCTGGTAACTCGAACGGTTTAGTGAGCTTTGGTTTCCAACCTTCTTGCCAGCTAACTCTGGACTGGTGTTAGTGAGCTTTGGTTTCCCAACCTTCTTGCCGGATAACTCTGAACTGGTGTTAGTGAGCTTTGGTTTCCCACACTTCTTGCCGGCTAACTCTTAACTGGAGTTAGTGAGCTTTGGTTTCCCACACTTCTTGCCGGCTAACTCTGAACTGGTGTTAGTGAGCTTTGGTTTCCCACACTTCTTGCCGGCTAACTCTGAACTGGTGTTAGTGAGCTTTGGTTTCCCAACCTTCTTGCCGGCTCTGAACCTTCCTCATTCCTCACACATTACATGACAATCCTGCTTAGTCCATGCACGAAGGAGAGAAGTATCTGAGCGGTGGCGAACTGTTGGGGAGAGGTGGAGATGGAATAGCGACGGAATGAATCGGTGATGTTAACAGGAGTACCCAGAGAAAATCCATCGGCGGAGGGAAACATCTGTGATTGGAGCTCTCCAGGATTAGAACATAACTTGCTGTGGAGGGAGGCGAGTGGCCAGACTACTAAACTACCGCGAACCTCGTACATCACATAAATATTGCAGACTTAGCATTTAGGCAAGAAATTGCTTAATGGGGGTAAGCCTCCGCCTCCCTACGAGTAGCTGAAAGTGAGGGGTGGGGGGATCTTGTTCATGGGGCGATACAGGAAGGAAGATTACAAGGAAAACAAGATATGGAGAAGAGTTATTTGCTAGTGTTTTCTATTCGTTTAAGTATAAATATGGTATTTAAGACATTGTGCATAAATAAGTATATATAGTCTGTTCACGAACAAGTGAACACTTTTGAAATCAACTCTTGAAAAATGTCACTGCCACTAGCTGCGTGTATTTGTTAACGGTAACACGCAGTGGCGTGCGCTGAGTAAAGTTGGTAACATAGGAGGAAGTGTAGTTCAATGTCTCAACGTAGAATTAAAAAAGTTCGTCAAACGGTTATCTATGGGTCTACTACAGTTACTTATTTTTCTTCGATTTCTTAATGCGTTTAAATATAAAAAATATGAAAATCTGAAAAATTATTACTTTTATAGTAAACTTACAGTTTCCCTTTAATGACGCATGGATAAAGTGACCAGGTCCACGGCAATTTTGATTTAACATATGGCGAAAGGATACACTATGTGCTTATAAGTAGATCTTAAGTAGAGCTTTCAAAAGTGCTCATTTCACCGTGAACAACCTACCTAAACATTTAACATGCTTATTATCAACTTCTGGGTTCCCTCCAGATGGCACTATCGGAAATGGCGTGACAAGAATAATGTAGTTTCTTTACAATATTCAGTCAGAAATGTAAGACGGCAGTGAGAAAAATCACTGCGCTGGTCTTCCGAGTAAATGTACAAAATTCGAGTTGATTATACTGCTCGAGATATGGGAGTTAATGAGTAGGACAAGCATCTATAGAACGTTCATGGTAAAGTGAGCACTTTTGAGACCCTAGTTACCGTTTTCCTAAGAGCCTTTTTTTATCCTTGCACCCTTTTTTAAAATAAATATTGCCATGCAAGTAATAATGACGGTTTATATATGTCACCGGACTCGAAATGTAAAGTCTAAGGCTAACAATTATATATATTATTATTATTCTAAATGAGAAGGCTTAAAAAAGTGGTCACATTACCGTGAATAGCCTATACTTGAAGGCAGGTAGTGACATGACGTCGACAGCTGACCTACAGGAAATAGCTAAGCAACAATAAAGTTTACTTTATATTGAAGGATTTCGCGTGTACAATAAATGAAATCCCATTTTCTTAGCAAAACACGTGGGGGGGGGGGGGAGGGGGGTGGTTTTGCATCTTTTATTTTCACCCTCCATAATTGTTATTGTGTGTACGGCATTATGAATTGCCGACTGTGCTATACGCCACAGGTGTCGGCCGAGCTGATGACGTCACTTGCAGAGAGTCAAGGTCGCGTGGTCATGACTTCCGGCGAGTGGCAGGAAGTCAGTCACGCTGTCTACTGTTGACTGACTACAGCTGATGTCACCTGCACATATCTCTGTACCTCGACAGTCACAGCGCATAGCTGAAGCCAACGTCACCACGAGCTGGGGCGGAAGCGCCTGCTACGCTACCCGAGCCTGCTTGCTAGTAGTTATTATACAGGATTGTTTGTTTGTAATAACCTGTCAGACGATACTCGCTGCCGCACAAGTCAAGACGAGCGTATTTCTTTATGAACTAAGCCGCGTTCACACCGGAGTCGCTAACAATTGTTAGTAACACTTTGGAAAACGCTTTCTTATTTGTCACCAACTAGCTGTGTTAGCAACATAAATACCATGTTAGTAACAAGAATCTTGTTACTCGCTGGAAGTCGGCAAGGATCCAAGAATGCTGATAACAGTTGTTAGCAGCGCTAGTTGCTGCGCCTCTGCGTTGTTAGTGACAAGAATCTTGTTACTCGCTGGAAGTCGGCAAGGATCCAAGAATGCTGATAACAGTTGTTAGCAGCGCTAGTTGCTGCGCCTCTGCGTTGTTAGTAACAAGAATCTTGTTACTCGCTGGAAGTCGGCAAGGATCCAAGAATGCTGATAACATTTGTTAGAAGCGCTAGTTGCTTCTCCTCTGCGTTGTTAGTAACAAGAATCTTGTTACTCGCTGGAAGTCGGCAAGGATCCAAGAATGCTGATAACATTTGTTAGCAGCGCTAGTTGCTTCTCCTCTGCGTTGTTGGTAACATGGTCCTATGGAAGATTTGGCTGGCTGTACGCTTACAGGCTTGCATAGAAATGGCACAAGGAACCTTCCATCGTAGCATACAGGCTTAAGGGGAATGTCTAGTATACTACATTACACGCCTCAAGGTCACACAATAAAGCATTGCGCCGGCGCGCGATGGCATACACAAGCTTAGCATATTTGTCCAGAATTTCGAATGGCGACTACAGGGTTTTAATATCGCAATCTGTTGAGAAGAGATACATCATTGTCGCTGTAGTTTAAAACACTGTTTCACAGAAGAATAAACATCGTAAACCTAGGGCTATACTTACAGCGATTTTTGACGACAATTTTCAACATCCACATTTATGTCCCAATAACTAGATTTATAAATGGGCAACGACTTTCATTTCAGTTCCGAAAAAGAAAAATATATTAAAATATTCTATTGTTAAAAATATAGAACTGCTGTAGAATGGAGATCAAAACTGCCATAAAAAAAAGTCGAATAATCAGGAATACCTCTGAACTGTACACTTTGTGGGTTAACGTCATTTAGTCTACGTACAGAATAGTAGATACTTGTAAACAAAGTGCGTAGATAAAGATAACCTTCACATGAATTTACTAAACCCCATGATAACTTTTCGTTCCCATGTGTTATTCGCCTTTATGTACAATAATAAAATGAGTAACAAGTACAGTTTCCGGTAATACTAGAAACTATTCTGATTGGCTGAACGCGTTAAACGTCCCAGATATTTTACAACCTTCCATGGAAACCCAAGCCACCGGAATTTCCCATACAACCATGGCTGCACTAGAGATTTCTAGGTGATGTAAAAACTGTCAACCTTCCTTTGTCCGACTTTACTGGAAGCAGTAAGGCAGTATGACAGTATAATAGACTCTCTAAACCAGTAAAAAATAATTCCGTGACGTAGCGTCTTATTAAATTTTAGGGCTTAAATTACCGGTAATCTAAATAGGTGTTTCTGTTATTCCACACGTTTGAATGCGAATGAGCAAAGTTATACAAATGTTTACTTATCAACAGATTACACTATTCGTTGAGTCCGCGGCAATGTCAGTTATTACACGCTACAATATATAATTGCCAAAGAAGATAAGTTAATGAGGGATGTTTGCTGCCAGGGAAACAACTTTCTGGCTATTTCGTGTCCCTATCCTATATGCAGAAATGACTTTGCTAAAAACACGTCCTCATTATTTACGCGCCGATAAGATGTAACTGTGGAATAGCTACAACCATAAATACATCTCTAACATACCTACTCTTAGTCTTGTGCTGATTACACAAATAAAAACAGCACGGAATATATTCAGTGTCCATAATTGTTAAGGAATTGATCTACCTTCCCTGCCTAACTGCCGACTTCATTGAAAACACATGAGTAAGTCAGTTAAAATACATGCAGATAGTGACTTCATTCAAAACATATGAGTAAGACAGTTAAAATACATGCAGATAGTGACTTCATTTAAACATATGAGTAAGTCAGTTAAAATACATGCAGATAATGACTTCATTGAAAACACATTAGTAAGTCAGTTAACATACATGCAGATAGTGACTTCATTGAAAACATATGAGTAAGTCAGTTAAAATACATGCAGATAGTGACTTCATTGAAAACACATTAGTAAGTAAGTTAAACTACATGCAGATAGTGACTTCATTGAAAACACATTAGTAAGTAAGTTAAACTACATGCAGATAGTGACTTCATTGAAAACATATGAGTAAGTCAGTTAAAATACATGCAGATAGTGACTTCATTGAAAACATATGAGTAAGTCAGTTAAAATACATGCAGATAATGACTTCATTGAAAACACATTAGTAAGTCAGTTAAAATACATGCAGATAGTGACTTCATTGAAAACACATTAGTAAGTAAGTTAAACTACATGCAGATAGTGACTTCATTGAAAACATATGAGTAAGTCAGTTAAAATACATGCAGATAGTGACTTCATTGAAAACATATGAGTAAGTCAGTTAAAATACATGCAGATAGTGACTTCATTGAAAACACATTAGTAAGTAAGTTAAACTACATGCAGATAGTGACTTCATTGAAAACATATGAGTAAGTCAGTTAAAATACATGCAGATAGTGACTTCATTGAAAACATATGAGTAAGTCAGTTAAAATACATGCAGATAGTGACTTCATTGAAAACACATGAGTAAGTCAGTTAAAATACATGCAGATAGTGACAATTTTTTTTCAAATGTTGATTTGAAAAGTGTTTAAACGCCAGCCACCTGCAGTTTACCAAAGCGATCAAGACAACTGCGAATTTGCTTCACTTCCTAAATCTCGGACTATGAATATGTTGCCTAAAGAGTTTCGACCTAACTCTTGCCAAGTATTATTTACAGTTTCTAAAATTTATTTTTAACATTACAAAGACACTTTTTATGCCGTCGTTAGAGGTCATGTTTGTTAAACATAAAACTGAATTGATACGCCTACCCTTCTCAGCTACACTTTACCTTTAACAGTCTTCAGGAGGATAATTGGTTGAAAGTAATTTTCCAATTACTTTTTCGGTTCTACTCACAAGTACTTATTAATAAATGTCATCAACTCTCAGACGGTATGAAATAATGATCTTTCTCTGTGCACTGAAGATAAAAACGACGAGCGAAACTAACAAATACTTCAGTCACTATTGTTCCTTAAATGGACACCGCTTTTTGGTCAGTTTCTTGCAGTACATTATAAATAAGGCATTGAGGCTGGCAGAACAACATTCTTCTGTTCTATAATAAGTATAATATAATATATATAAGTATAATTTAGTATGGCCTGGAATATGGCATAGAGGCTGGCAAACCTACATTCCTCGGTTCTACTTGGCAGTGCTCGGAAGTAGTATAATTTAGTATAGCCGGGAATATGGCATAGAGGCTGGGAGATCTAAATTCTTCGGTTCTACTTGGCAGTGCTTGGTAGTAGTATAATTTAGTACGGTCTGGAATATGGCATAGAGGCTGGGAGACCTACATTCTTCGGTTCTATTTGGCAGTGCTCGGGAGTAGTACAATTTAGTATGGCCTGGAATATGGCATAGAGGCTGGCAGACCTACATTCCTCGGTTCTACTTGGCAGTGCTCGGAAGTAGTATAATTTAGTATAGCCGGGAATATGGCATAGAGGCTGGGAGATCTAAATTCTTCGGTTCTACTTGGCAGTGCTTGGTAGTAGTATAATTTAGTACGGTCTGGAATATGGCATAGAGGCTGGGAGACCTACATTCTTCGGTTCTATTTGGCAGTGCTCGGGAGTAGTACAATTTAGTATGGCCTGGAATATGGCATAGAGGCTGGCAGACCTACATTCCTCGGTTCTACTTGGCAGCCGGAAATATGGCATAGAGGCTGGGAGATCTAAATTCTTCGGTTCTACTTGGCAGTGCTTGGTAGTAGTATAATTTAGTACGGTCTGGAATATGGCATAGAGGCTGAGAGACCTACATTCTTCGGTTCTATTTGGTAGTGCTCGGGAGTAGTACAATTTAGTATGGTCTGGAATATGGCATAGAGGCTGGCAGACCTACATTCCTCGGTTATACTTGGCAGTGCTCGGAAGTAGTATAATTTAGTATAGCCGGGAATATGGCATAGAGGCTGGGAGATCTAAATTCTTCGGTTCTACTTGGCAGTGCTTGGTAGTAGTATAATTTAGTCTGGTCTGGAATATGGCATAGAGGCTGGGAGAGAGTCATTCTTCGGTTCTACTTGGCAGTGCTCGGGAGTAGTATAATTTAGTATGGCCTGGAATATGGCATAGAAGCTGGGAGACCTACATTCTTCGGTTCTATTTTGCAGTGCTCGAGAGTAGTATAATTTAGTACGGCTTGGAATATGGCATAGAAGCTGGGAGACAGTCATTCTTCGGTTCTACTTGACAGTGTTTGGGAGTAGTATAATTTAGTATGGTCTGGAATATGGCATAGAGGCTGGGTAACCTACATTCTTTGGTTCTACTTGGCACTGCTCGGGAGTAGTATAATTTAGTATGGTCTGGAATATGGCATAGAGGCTGGGAGAGTGTCATTCTTCGGTTCTACTTGGCAGTGCTCGGGAGTAGTATAATTTAGTATGGTCTGGAATATGGCATAGAGGCTGGGTAACCTACATTCTTTGGTTCTACTTGGCAGTGCTCGGGAGTAGTATAATTTAGTATGGTCTGGAATATGTCATAGAGGCTGGGTAACCTACATTCTTCGGTTCTACTTGGCAGTGCTCGGGAGTAGTATAATTTAGTATGGTCTGGAATATACCATAGAGGCTGGGTAACCTACATTCTTTGGTTCTACTTGGCAGTGCTCGGGAGTAGTATAATTTAGTATGGTCTGGAATATGGCATAGAGGCTGGGAGAGAGTCATTCTTCGGTTCTACTTGGCATTGCTCGGGAGAAGTATAATTTAGTATGGCCTGGAATATGGCACAGAGGCTGGGAGATCTACGTTCTTCGGTTCTACTTGGCAGTGCTCGGGAGCAGTATAATTTGGAACGGCCTGGAATATGACATAGAGGCTGGGAGACCTACATTCTTCGGTTCTATTTTGCAGTGCTCCAGAGTAGTATAATTTAGTATGGCCTGGAATATGACATAGAGGCTGGGTGACCGTCATTCTTCAGTTTTACTTGGCAGTGCTCGGGAGTAGTATAATTTAGTATTGCCTGGAATAAGCCATAGAGGCTGGGAGACCTACATTCTTCGGTTCTATTTGGCAGTGCTCGGGAGTAGTATAATTTGGTACGGCCTGGAATATGACATAGAGGCTGGGAGACCTACATTCTTCAGTTTTACTTGCCAGTGCTCGGGAGTAGTATAATTAAGTATTGCCTGGAATATGGCATAGAGGCTGGGAGACCTACATTCTTCAGTTTTACTTGGCAGTGCTCGGGAGTAGTATAATTTAGTATTGCCTGGAATAAGGCATAGAGGCTGGGAGACCTACATTCTTCGGTTCTATATGGCAGTGCTCCGGAGTAGTATAATTTAGTACGGCTTGGAATATGGCATAGAAGCTGGGACTTCTTCATTTTTCGGTTCTACTTGGCAGTTCTCGGAAGTAGAATAATTTAGTATGGCCTGGAATATGGCATAGAGGCTGGGAGACCTACATTCTTCGGTTCTACTTGGCAGTGCTCAGGAGTAGTACAATTTTTTATGGCCTGGAATATGGCATAGAACCTGGGAGACCTACATTCTTCGGTTCTATTTGGCAGTGCTCGAGAGTAGTATAATTTAGTACGGCTTGGAATATGGCATAGAAGCTGGGAGACAGTCATTCTTCGGTTCTACTTGACAGTGCTTGGGAGTAGTATAATTTAGTATGGTCTGGAATATGGCATAGAGGCTGGGTAACCTACATTCTTTGGTTCTACTTGGCAGTGCTCGGGAGTAGTATAATTTAGTATGGTCTGGAATATGGCATAGAGGCTGGGTAACCTACATTCTTCGGTCCTACTTGGCAGTGCTCGAGAGTAGTATAATTTACTATGGCCTGGAATATTTGATAGAGGCTGGGACACTTTCATTCTTCGGTTCTATTCGGCAGTGCTTGGGAGTAGTATAATTTAGTATGATCTGGAATATGGCATAGAGGCTGGGTAACCTACATTCTTCAGTTTTACTTGGCAGTGCTCGGGAGTAGTATAATTTAGTACGGCCTGGAATATGGCATAGAGGCTGGGAGACCGTCATTCTTCGGTTCTTCTTGACCGTGCTTGGGAGTAGTATAATTTAGAACGGGCTGGAATTTGGCATAGAGGCTGGGAGATCTACATTCTTCAGTTTTACTTGGCAGTGCTCGGAAGTAGTATAATTTAGTACTGCCTGGAATATGGCATAGAGGCTGGGTAACCTACATTTTTCGGTTCATCTTGGCAGTTCTCAGGAGTAGTATAATTTAGTACTGCTTGGAATATGGCATAGAGGCTGGGAGACAGTCAGTCTTCGGTTATACTTGGCAGTGCTCGGGAGTAGTATAATTTAGTATGGCCTGGAATATGGCACAGAGGCTGTGAGACCGCCATTCTTCGGTTCTACTTGATAGTGCTTGGGAGTAGTATAATTTAGTATGGCCTGGAATATGGCCCAGAGGCTGGGAGATCTACGTTCTTCGGTTCTACTTGGCAGTGCTCGGAATAGTATAATTTAGTACGGCTTTTAATATGGCATAGAGGCTGGGACACCTTCATTCTTCGGTTCTACTTGGCAGTGCTCGTAAGTAGTATAATTTAGTACTGCCTGGAATATGGCATAGAGGCTGGGAGAATGTCATTCTTCGGTTCTACTTGGCAGTGCTCGGGAGAAGTATAATTTAGTATGGCCTGGAATATGGCACAGAGGCTGGGAGATCTACATTCTTCGGTTCTACTTAGCATTGCTCAGGAGTAGTATAGGTTAGTATGGCCTGGAATATGGCACAGAGGCTGGGAGATCTACATTCTTCGGTTCTACTTAGCATTGCTCAGGAGTAGTATAATTTAGTATGGCCTGGAATATGGGATGTTTGTGAGGCTTGAGGAATTAATTACTTTGTTTTTCTTTCTCTGTTTTTACAGTTGGATGTCGGCCATGTTGCAAATGTATGGCATTCACCCTGTGAGTGATCACCTAGTAATCTTGGGTTACATCAAATTAAAATAAATTAAACATAATAAGTACAAAATTATGCACTTATTTTTCTGGTTGGATCTTAAACTTCGTCACTGAACTTAATATTTGTTAATAAAATCGTATTATTCCGAAAATATGATAAATATTATTACTTATGATTTTATATGCCATAACATACCAATGCATTCAAGGTCGATGGCTGCTATTTTGAAATATATTAAGGTACTTTACATTTTAGTAAAATATTCATCAGCTCTAGGAAAATGTCTCTAAAAATCCTATTAAATACTTCTAGGAAGGGATTCTTTACAACTTCAGACTTCTTATGATGTCAGTCAGTGTAGGGAAAGGTGTAAACCACAATGCTATCGCCACACTCAGTTGCCTACAGATGATGATACTCCCATAGCAGATGAAGGTGGTATAGCCAAGACATAGATGGCTCAACAATGATGGTGTTGATAAATCCATCCTATTCATCCTTGATGGAATAGTACTTTCGAATTCAGCTTTATATTTTGATCCCTGTGTTCATCGACATGAAGCGATCGTATAATGGCACACCTTTTAATGCTGTCTTGACTGAAAGTTTTTTAGTTATTCAATTGATGCCCTCGCTAAAGTATAAACAGCTCCATATGGTGCATAGTTGAACAATGCTGACATGTCTAAATATTAAATGGCTTCACTAGCTAAACCATCATATATTAACTCTAATGCCAATACATCTACAGCATCAATACTTAGACATTCATGTCTCTGCTGCAACAAAGTCTTTGTATTCATATATTATGTGCGAAGACTTGTGTATTATTGATGTATAATTAGCTTAGGATGTGTGACATCAATGCGAGAAGATAGCTTGATATAACAACTTGGACAGACATTCGAATCCCTACAAAGTCACAGCCCAGCAGCCATAAAGAAATTGTATGTTCTGCAACTATTGCTGTGACATACATACATGCTTCGTACTAGTTTTAGCACCACCCGTGTCTCACGATGTTAAAACATTGTGGCGTAAGCGACTACTGTGTTCTAGAATGGGGAGAGACCCTTAGATGGTTAATGAAAACAGATTCTTCGATACCCAAACACCAATCTGGTGGAAGATAAATATTAGCATTGCTGAAAATAGTAATCATTCAACAAGGAATGTATGCAATTATTTGATCAGCATAAATTAAATATAGTTATTCTTATTACCGCAAACATGTAGAAAATGATTCTATAAAATCTAATATTACACTAAAATGCAAATATTTCAAGTGTCTGCTTCAAGAGGCCACAGATACTGGAGACTTCAAGACAACGAACATTCCTATGAGAAGCATGAAGTGTTATAGGCCTGCATCACTGACAAGTGTACATGGAAGATTTCCAGAAAGAAGAAAGGCGCATACCCAAAAATTCTGACTGGGCACATATTACTGTGCAAGGATTAAAGTTCTCTATTAACACACTGAATTTGCTCATATATCTTCCTGCAACAAATTTCCTGCATTTGTAAAAAAATGCCACAATCAACTGGCAAAATAATTGAATACTTGTGTTTAAAATAGGCTATTCATTAAAGAATAATTGAGGATTATTATCTGTATTGTGTACAAGAAAGAGGTACAATTAGAAATAAGCCAACATAAATGTCGGGACTGAACTTTACAACACCAATGCACCAAATTAAATTTCCCGAAAGAAACAACCCCACAGTACCAGTGAACATCTACGACCTGGACCATACTGGAAAAGTAGTACATACATATAAAGTGAGAAAAAAAAAAAAAAACCACATGCCATTGAAGACATTTGAAAAAATTCTGCAAAGATTAACAAACAATTACTAAACTGTTTCGACAATCCTTACTGTTGCTCACAAGACAAACATGTGATGTATAAAATTATAAGCAATTATATATAAGAAAGAGCGAGATATTGTTGGAGCGAAAAACGAATCGTTAGATCTACTAAAACTATTATCAGACTTGGAAGATTCCATCTACTGATTTCCTTATTAGGCAATATTGGATATATTTTGGTAGAAGTGGTTTGAAAGAACTTCTTAGGGCCAAATACATCCACAACTAAGTAGAGGTGTCGACTGGCAACCCACAAACCAGCATGGTGAGAGGATTTTTTTTTCTATCATTTTCCCTTTCAAAAATCATACTTGAAAAATTTGATATAACTTGGGTAAAGTTCACACCAAAGAAAGACAGTCATTTATTTAGGAGGAAACCCAGTGAAGCTGAATTAAATCGACTGACTGCTATCACTGCAAGAACTGTAGACATAACTGGCCGGATATATATATTGGTAATAGAAACCAGAGGAGGCATGGTCAATCTTTGGATGATGCATTAAACTAGGGCGATTCTTAAATACTACATATGTGTTGAGTAAATAGGAGACTGGTAACTGCATCTCAGATGTGTGAAAGATATGATCCCATATTCACATTTTCTTGGACATTTGCATGGAGAAAATTCATGCATTCAATTCTAAAGATAGACAGAGTTTAAAAACCTTATAGATATAGAAGAGAGATTGATATTCATGGAGGACGACTTATCATGACCAAATGATTAAAAAAATTTTGGCCTGGAAATTCTTTGCCATGACTACAAAGCAGGAATTGAATAGATTTGAAGATTATGAGGAAATGACACACAGCAAAGGTATCAGTGAAATTATTCTACATAACTGGATTTTAGGAATAAGGTCCTCACATGGTGTTCATGGATTTGAGCAATACAGATATGTCTGTAAATGCAAATTATTCCAAAATAGTTACATATGATGAGGATGTATATAAGTACAGCAAAAGTTTTCAAACTCACCAACTTTCCCGCATTTGGAGGGAATCATAGCAACAGCAATATGTTTAACAGGCAACGCCATTATACTCTCAACATAGAAGTTTCTCCTAAGATGGAAATATGAGTGCTCCCAGTGATGTGAAGCTGAAGTACTGTGATAGGATAGTAGTATTTCGACTGTCAACAGTTAAAATATAAATGTTTGATTTGTGTCAGTCGATTCACTCCTATTCTTCCAATGAATTTCCACATCTGAGCAACACGTTTGAAACAACTGCCTCTAAATAGAACAAGCAGCACTGCTGTTACATCACTGATGGTTATTTTCTCCTACACTGGAATGAGTGGCACCTAAATCAAACATATAAATCCATTTACATTCTTAATATCAATAATGTCCGAAACCACTTTGATGCGAATACAGTAATCAGCTTCGATTGCTTGAGGAAACTATCACTGTTACAAAAGAAATGTGCAATTTTCGCCGATTTTCAAAGTCAATTCCATCTGTAGGGGAGCATAAGGGCAAGAGTAAGCCAAAAGAACCTACGATCAACAGCTGATCGGAACAGAAGTTTGCAAGAATATCTCATCACTGACTAAGCTTCTGGTAATGCGCATGTTATACTAGTACAAACAGCTATTAGCATTTCATCAAAGAAAACTGCAGCCTTGTTTACAGAAGACACTGATCTTTTGGTATTATCCGTTGACAAAGCTCCTCCCTCAAATGACTCTTCTTCATCAATTCAAGAAAGCGTAAGAAAAACAAACACATACTAAAAATAAAATATGAATGCCCATATATATCAGCATCTCTAGACTAATAGTGCTCGACATGGTTCGCTAGGTCTGTAGGATACAAGAAAGCAAATAATTAACCCCCTACCCTCTCTAACGAATGCGTAGGTTGGGAGCACTTCTTCAGGTTATTCCGCCTAGTGCACAAATGGAAACGAACAGCATTTTATCACTCCACAAATAGGAACTGAGGTTTAAAAATGACAGAATGTTCTATACAACCATTACGGTGTCACTTACTCCCTATGCTCTTCTAAAAATTATATCCTGCAATTGTGACATGAATGATGTTGATGCTGCAAGAGTGCACCACGATTTGTGGAAAATTCCCTAGTTTTCTTATGCTTAAATTCTCCACTACAGTCTGTCGATGTTGTACTAGAGGATAATGTTCTTGTCACAGCAGAGAATAAATATGCTGAAAGTGAAGACGATGTTGATTTATAGGGAAACTCTATTTTCCAAGTCCATCGAATTTATATTTTGATTATAATAATGTTCTTATGTAACAATGAAAATTCAAAAGACATTTCTCTTTATTCTTAATATTAAATAATGCAACAGCAATAATTACTTTGTCACAAATACCAACATGAATAGAGAATGAGAAATGTGTATTTTGATTTAGATACAACTGCAACACTACAGTATCTAAAGTCTTAAATAGTATTTTATTTGCATGCACAAGATAATATTACAATATTGACGTTTTATGTGTGTGAAAAACCATACTCTGTTGCAAACTCAATTTCAAAGTTCAATTTTTGTGATAACGTCAAACTCAAATACCTACAAATGGGTTCCTTCAAGAACCAAACAACTCTCGAATCGCGTTAAGGTTTCTACACATTAATATTGAGAATACAAGCAAAGCAAAATGTGAGTATCAATACGAAATTCTGCTCGACGATAAGATAGATGTCACATAACAAGAAACTCAATGTGATAAATTACCCCAATTATGATATACAGGAAATGTTTCTGGGTACAAGATATAGTCGCTACATATCATAGATTGTATGGGCCAGGGACAAGTGCAAGACGATTATCGAACTGCATCCGATTTATCTCAACAAATCGTAAAACTTTTAATCACCTTAATACAATTAAATAGTGATAACATACTTTGTAAATTACCCTCAATACGATGACGAGAATGAATTTTCCCTGTAAGGACCCCTCCCCCCTTTTTTTCCCCATTTGTAAATGCAGTGCAGGTGACAAACTGTCGTGCACAATAGCAATTCTATAACATTATTGAAGACAGTGAAAAACTTGTCAAATGGGTGGATGTTAAAATTATGAACCCCATTTTAACCAACAGACATTGTCACTTTCAGTTTAGGAGACCTGTACAGAATCTAGTCATGAACAATGCCTTGTGACAAGAAACAACCGGGACAACACTTTTCCCATTATGATACATGTTCTTCCAGACTTTACACACCTTATTCTAGGAATAGTGATGCAAATAAAGGTCATCGACTTGTTGTCTTTCCTCTGATAGAGCTTTCACACAGCTGATTGGAAATATATCTCCAAAGAATTGAATTAAAGCATCACAGGGACACTCCTTCAGCCAAACTCTATTACGAGTTCGTAAAGATAACCACTTTTATTGAAAAGAAGTACATACCACAATGAGTATGTACTGAATACATTCCAAGTGGGAAGAATCGAACACATGAAAAACTATATGATGACATTCAGAAGAATTGTGTAAAAGGATGTCGAATTACTCCATGAGTTTTGTAGGGTTTATAATAATTAGATGAATCAACAGTCTCAAACCCGAATTTAAGACATTATAGTTACAATGTATCGAGTCTGCTAAAAAAAATTAAAGCTAGTCAATACCACACACTGATCTCGACCTATGTTTAAAATATCCTCAGTACAAATTGCCATTCAACTAATGGAATTGTCTATACCTAAAACAATCTCGATGGATACAAAATCTGTAGGATATACAGAGAAATTTCAGTATTCTTCTTAGAGAAGTTCTGATAATGAGTCACTTTCATCTTTCTCAAAAGACAAATTACAGAAGTCGTAAAAAACTGAATCAGAGGAAAACACCAGGTTTCAATGATATTCGCTCTGAATTTCGGGTATTAAGTGGCAATATAACTGCGAAATTGCTGGCTAATTTTTATGAAAATTAGACCCTAGCATCCTGCCAAGAGCAAACAGTGATGACTATTCTGAAACGAGGAAAGCCAGCATATAAAATACACATAAACACACACCAGACGATATCGTTGCTCATTTGTTACCAGCTGAGAGTAACAGTCAAATAAAACCGATTCAGCAATCTGAATTTTGAAGTTCTCTTATGTGATCAACCAGGACTCAGGTCTTTTGGAAGTTGCAATGATCAGGTTCTTAATTTTACCACATTAATTAGATCGGGATAAATGAAGGGTCTAAAGATTTGGGTTGTGTCTGTAAACCTCATGGTCACATACGAGACAGCGCAGAGAAAATATGAAGTATATAAATTCCTGAGAGTCACTAAATGCAAGAAGAAGACTTGCTCACTCGATGTGATGTTCATGGACACAATACTCCAGGTAGTGATAGCTGACCGTTGTAGCAAAATGATGCCGAATGGCTCCTCGCAAGGCTGATCACTTACACAACGACTATTTAATCTCTACATAGCAAATGTTCCTCAGGCACATTACATACGGTTTCAGTACGCCATGATCTCGCCATTAACACGCCACAGAAACATAGATGTCATCGATAACACCTAACGAGGCTAAACTGTGATGGTACTGAAAGAATTGGAGAACCCCCAAGCCTGACGAAAACCGAGTTATGCTAATTTTTATCTAAATAAGATGGCTCAAATATGATACCATATTACTTGTTTGATCAACCCTGCCTTCGACCCTTTGGATAGAAACCAGTCGTTCAACACACATATTACTAATGCCTCTATCAAGCTCACAACTGGAAACTACATACTTGCAAAGTTTGCCAGAATCTTAAAAAGATGCATCGGTTTCTGTAATGCATATCTACGCAATCACACTTGTAGTCTATAGTCATATGTTACTATTCAGTTCGGCCAAATAGCCCCCATACAAATTAATCTGAAAATGCTCTCGATAAAATGTTGAGAAATACAGGCAGTACTATTAGTTAAACACTCTTTAACCCCGGCTCTAGACTCTCAGTATGGGTTAACCACAATGAGGGAAAATATGAACAAACACACAGGCACTCAAATACAGTCGCTTATTATCAAGTTAACCATACTTAGAACATGCAAGGAAACTAATTTATGATGGTAAAATAAGCAATTGGAATTGAAAATCTAGCGCCCTGAAGTATCGAAGCTTATTTCGTTCTTACAAGCGTTGTCGAGCTGTTCTTGATCTTCCTCACTGGGCCTCACAAACTATGATGAGAATTGATCATGATTGGTGTAACTTCTCGCTGCCTAAATAGAACATACGAGATTCACCATACCGTGACTAGGGAACAGTTAGTCAAAATGTAGATCGTGGAAGTGTCCTGTGAGAGCATTTGGGAGTCCCAAGAGGATTTTATTACACCATTAGAATAAACCATAATCACTGTTACAAATTTCGTTTCTTCATATGTCTTTAAACCATCCCTAACAGACTAGTATATCCCAAATAAACTGGAACTATTTCTCTGAATTCAAGTGCTGCCATAAGTTAAAAAAAAAACGAAAAGTAACAAAGCATGCAAGTAACAAAGCAAGTAAGTAACAATGCAAGCAAGCAAGTAAGTAACAATGCAAGTAAGCAAGTAAGTAACAAAGCAAGTAAGCAACAATGCAAGCAAGCAAGTAAGTAACAATGCAAGCAAGCAAGTAAGTAACAATGCAAGTAAGCAAGTAAGTAACAAAGCAAGTAAGCAAGTAACAATGCAAGCAAGCAAGCAAGTAACAATGCAAGCAAGCAAGTAAGTAACAATGCAAGTAAGCAAGTAAGTAACAATGCAAGCAAGCAAGTAAGCAAAAGTCACTAAGCTAACAAGTAAGTAACTAAGGATTTAAGTAATCAATTAAGAGTGTAATTAGGCGAGAAAGTTAATAAACAAGTAAATAATTTAATAAGCAAATCATTAAGTTTGTAATTAAATAGTAAAATTATATATGATTAAAATATTTGTGTTCATCACAAACGACAAAGGCGTTATTTATATGAAACTAGCACTGATTCGCTCAGGTTTTATAAAGGTATTGAAATACATGCCTATATATGTGACTTCCTGTGACTATCTGCGACTACCAATGACTATCTGCGACTACCCGTGACAACATGCGACTACCCGTGACTATCTACGATAACTCGTGACTATCTGCGACAACCTGCCACTACCTGCAACTAACTGCGACAACTTACGACTACCGGTGACTACCTGCGACTACCCGTGACTATCTGCGACTACCTGCGACTACATGTAACAACATGCGACAACCTGAGACCACCCGTGACTACTCGCAACAACCTGCGACTACCAGAGACTAACTGTGGCTACTCGCAACAACCTGCGACTACTTGCGACTATCTGCGACTACCTGCGACTACCCGTGACTACCTGCGACTACCTGCGACCACTTATGACTATCGGTGACTACTTGCGACTACCTGTTACAACTTACGACTACCTGAGACAACTTACGACTACCTGCGACTACCTGCAACATGCGACAACCTGCAACTACCCGTAACTACCTGCGACTACTTGTGACTACCAGAGACTAACTGCGGCTACTGCAACAACCTGCGGGTGCTTGCGACTACCTGAGACTACCTGCGACTACCTGCAACAACATACGACAATCTGAGACTACCCGTGACTACATGCGTCTACTTGCGACTACCAAAGACTAACTGCGGCTACTCGCAACAACCTGCGACTAATTGCAACTACCTGCGACTACCTGCGACTTATTGCAACTACTTGCGACAACTTGCGACATTTTACTGTAACGTTGTCTAGATTTATCTTTAATGGTTTTTGTAGTGCATCCTTAGAAAGCAGCCATGTACCTAATTTTTCTCCGACTTGGTTAACAAATTTTGAAATTTATCAAGGATTTTTTGAATTAAATATATATCCTATGTCCATCTGGAAGAATGTAGCTTTCTAACAGTGAAAGAATTATAAGAATCGGCCGTGTAGTTTACGAGATTAATCGTTACACTAAACAAATAAACAAACTCATAGTACCTCTTAATTATATTAGTATTGATATGTATGCTTATGTTTTGAGTTCTTTGAGCAATAACTGAAAAAGCTGAAAGGAATTTTGCAAATAAATTAAGGTTAATTGTGTGAAAAACTCAGTACACCTCTTGTTAGTAGCATGAACAAAAACAAATTGTGCTCAAAATTTCTTTTTACATCACATAAAACCTCTATTGTATGGAAACTAAACTATTCATATATAACCACGCTTTTTACCACATTATTGTTGAAACAGTATATATATATACACACACACACACACACACACACACACACACACACACACAATAGCAATAGCAATAAAAACAGTCACAAAATAAGTTTATTTACTTACAATCTGAACACACTAAATTCGAATCAGTGGAAAATCACTGATTGTTTTAATGAAAAAATTTCACTGATTGAAATAGTGACGTGAAACAATTTCACTGATTGAATTAGTGACGGCCGACTGCAGTGGCGAACTAAATATTGCTTTTATTGAATGTAGGCAAATAATTACGTTAAGTAAACATAACTACGATAGTTTGCTCGTATATTGGGCAATTTACCACAATTAAAAAAAGTAAAAAAAGTTTCGCAGGTGGCTGGAATTGAACTCTTACACCCTGCGACTCTTAAGCCGTTGCCATTTGCGTGGTCTGCCGCATCGGAGGCCCCGGGGCGCGAGCCCGCAACCCCCCGACTACAAGTCGGCCACCCTACCCCTCAGCTACGGAGGTAGGACCCCATCTGAGCGACCACGCCAAGTTGCAAATACGACAGGGAAATATTATGTATTAAGTAGTGTTGTGAAATAGCGTAGTTTGAGGTTGTGTGCTCATACTTTACGTGTTTGGTTTGACTGGTATAGTTAGGATTGTTAAAACGAATAGTATATATAAGTGCACACATTTCGCCACATTAAATGCAGAGCGCTGTGAAGATTACATGGAATCGAAATGAAAGACGTAAAACCGGAATGAAAGACTGTGTGTTCATATTACCTCGTAAAATGGCGCTCTGAAAGACGAAAGACATTTTAGAAAGCATTTTGTATCAGTTTTATTAGTTTATTCGTTGTTACTTCACTTGACACACGTTGTTTAACGACCATTTTTAAACGATCTTCGACGGCCATTTTTACACGCAGTTCCACTGATACATCAATCAAAATAAATTAGTTACAGAGCAAGTTGCTTAGATGTTTCACTGGTCCATCAGTTAAATTCACTGAAGTGACTGTTGTATCAGTATGATACGTATGACTGATTGAAACAGTGAAATTCTCACTGATTCATATTTAGCGTGTAGCGTAGTATAATGTGCTCGGTTTGGATACAAATTGACATATGAGATTATTCGTTACATAAAACTTCAGGTCTATAGGTTGGTACCTACGAAACAATTTCTGTGATATTTGTCTTAACAAATAGCTGGAAGTGGCATAGTGCTGGCTGACTCGGTCACGGACGCAATAATCCTTCACTACTGGCTCGTCGCCACTAGGGCGTGTGTTCACTACAGTCCACTAACTAGAGTATAATAAAACTAGCGCTCGGAATATGCCTTGCCACCGAATGGATTCCACCATATTGACGGGTTTCCACACACAGAAAAGTTTTCCTGCAAAACTCTGTAACAATTCGCGATAACATTTCCTGAACACTCGAGCTTCATATTTCTAGAGCTCACCGGGATGCTGTCTGTTCGCTTTTATCATCTGGAGCAGGCACTAAGTAACCAGATTCACCTGTTTCCATATGAATGTTACTAATCAAACATTAGAAAACTACGAAAAAATATCCGTATGAACCGCGAAACCATTCACAATCGTGTTAAATATGTCGAAAGCCTAGTCCAGTAATTTCTTACCGAGTTACACGAACAAATTCGTTTCATAAGTATCTTGAGACAGTTTCAAAATAAAGTCTTTAAAGAACTATTATTCCATTTTTTATATGGCATTTGGAATTAGTTCTTAATAATTACTTACAATAAGTACGATTATACGTTTTATACGAAAGTGTGTACATTTAAAATTAAATCAATTTTCCGTTAAAAAATAATCCTGTGTTTTTCGCTCGCGCTGCTTACGGAATACTTGAGCAAATATGGAAAAAAAATGCATGCATGTGATCTGGCACGAAAACAATATGTAGAGCGAATTAGAGGAAGACATGTTATGTTTTGTTAGTCCAGTTTCCTTTACTCCGCGGTCCAGGTTTGGAGCGTGGTTCACTTGTCGCTCGTCTAGTCAGTGAGTTACGAATTACACTATACTCCATTCCGACTTCTCTCAAGCCATGCTAAAGTTCTACTTCCACGATATTCCTCCGACTTCTCTGAAGCCATACTAAAGTTCTACTTCCAGGATATTCCTCCGACTTCTCTGAAGCCATGCTAAAGTTCTACTTCCAGGATATTCCTCCGACTTCTCTGAAGCCATGCTAAAGTTCTACTTCCAGGATATTCCTCCGACTTCTCTGAAGCCATGCTAAAGTTCTACTTCCAGGATATTCCTCCGACTTCTCTGAAGCCATGCTAAAGTTTTACTTCCAGGATATTCCTCTTACTTCTCTGAAGCCATGCTAAAGTTCTACTTCAACGATATTCCTCCGTCTTCTCTGAAGCCATGCTAAAGTTCTACTTCCACGATATTCCTCCGACTTCTCTGAAGCCATGCTAAAGTTCTACTTCAACGATATTCCTCCGACTTCTCTGAAGCCATGCTAAAGTTTTACTTCCAGGATATTCCTCCGACTTCTCTGAAGACATGCTAAAGTAATACTTCAACGATATTCCTCCGACTTCTCTGAAGCCATGCTAAAGTTCTACTTCCAGGATATTCCTCCGACTTCTCTGAAGCCATGCTAAAGTTCTACTTCCAGGATATTCCTCCGACTTCTCTGAAGCCATGCTAAAGTTCTACTTCCAGGATATTCCTCCGACTTCTCTAAAGCCATGCTAAAGTTCTACTTCCCGGATATTCCTCCGACTTCTCTGAAGCCATGCTAAAGTTCTACTTCCAGGATATTCCTCCGACTTCTCTGAAGCCATGCTAAAGTTCTACTTCCAGGATATTCCTCCGACTTCTCTGAAGCCATGCTAAAGTTTTACTTCCAGGATATTCCTCCGACTTCTCTGAAGCCATGCTAAAGTTCTACTTCAACGATATTCCTCCGACTTCTCTGAAGCCATGCTAAAGTTCTACTTCCACGATATTCCTCCGACTTCTCTGAAGCCATGCTAAAGTTCTACTTCCAGGATATATTCCGACTTCTCTGAAGCCATGCTAAAGTTTTACTTCCAGGATATTTTTCCGACTTCTCTTAAGCCATGCTAAAGTTTTACTACCACGATATTCCTCCGACTTCTCTGAAGCCATGCTAAAGTTTTACTTCCAGGATATTCCTCCGACTTCTCTGAAGCCATGCTAAAGTTTTACTTCCAGGATATTCCTCCGACTTCTCTGAAGCCATGCTAAAGTTCTACTTCAACGATATTCCTCCGACTTCTCTGAAGCCATGCTAAAGTTTTACTTCCACGATATTCCTCCGACTTCTCTGAAGCCATGCTAAAGTTCTACTTCAACGATATTCCTCCGACTTCTCTGAAGCCATGCTAAAGTTCTACTTACACGATATTCCTCCGACTTCTCTGAAGCCATGCTAAAGTTCTACTTCCACGATATTCCCCGACTTCTCTGAAGAAATGCTAAAGTTCTACTTCAACGATATTCCTCCGACTTCTCTGAAGCCATGCTAAAGTTTTACTTCCAGGATATTCCTCCGACTTCTCTGAAGCCATGCTAAAGTTTTACTTCACGATATTCCTCCGACTTCTCTGAAGCCATGCTAAAGTTTTACTTCCACGATATTCCTCCGACTTCTCTGAAGCCATGCTAAAGTTTTACTTCCAGGATATTCCTCCGACTTCTCTGAAGCCATGCTAAAGTTTTACTTCCAGGATATTCCTCCGACTTCTCTGAAGCCATGCTAAAGTTTTACTTCCAGGATATTCCTCCGACTTCTCTGAAGCCATGCTATAGTTCTACTTCACGATATTCCTCCGACTACTCTGAAGCCATGCTAAAGTTCTACTTCCACGATATTCCTCCGACTTCTATGAAGCCATGCTAAAGTTCTACTTCCAGGATATTCCTCCGACTTCTCTGAAGCCATGCTAAAGTTCTACTTCCAGGATATTCCTCCGACTTCTCTGAAGCCATGCTAAAGTTCTACTTCCAGGATATTCCTCCGACTTCTCTGAAGCCATGCTAAAGTTCTACTTCCACGATAATCCTCCAACTTCTCTGAAGCCATGCTAAAGTTCTACTTCCAGGATATTCCTCCGACTTCTCTGAAGCCATGCTAAAGTTCTACTTCCAGGATATTCCTCCGACTTCTCTGAAGCCATGCTAAAGTTCTACTTCCACGATATTCCTCCGACTTCTCTGAAGCCATGCTAAAGTTCTACTTCAACGATATTCCTCCGACTTCTCTGAAGCCATGCTAAAGTTCTACTTCCAGGATATTCCTCCGACTTCTCTGAAGCCATGCTAAAGTTCTACTTCCAGGATATTCCTCCGACTTCTCTGAAGCCATGCTAAAGTTCTACTTCCAGGATATTCCTCGACTTCTCTGAAGCCATGCTAAAGTTTTACTTCCAGATATTCCTAGAATTCTCTGAAGCCATGCTAAAGTTTACTTCCAGATATTCCTCCAACTTCTCTGAAGCCATGCTAAAGTTCTACTTCCACGATATTCCTCCGACTTCTCTGAAGCCATGCTAAAGTTCTACTTCAACGATATTCTCCGACTTCTCTGAAGCCATGCTAAAGTTCTACTTCCAGGATATTCCTCCGACTTCTCTGAAGCCATGCTAAAGTTCTTCTTCCACGATATTCCTACGACTTCTCTGAAGCCATGCTAAAGTTCTACTTTCACGATATTCCTCCGACTTCTCTGAAGCCATGCTAAAGTTCTACTTCCAGGATATTCCTCCGACTTCTCTGAAGCCATGCTAAAGTTCTACTTCCAGGATATTCCTCCGACTTCTCTGAAGCCATGCTAAAGTTCTACTTCCAGGATATTCCTCCGACTTCTCTGAAGCCATGCTAAAGTTTTACTTCCAGGATATTCCTCCGACTTCTCTGAAGCCATGCTAAAATAATACTTCAACGATATTATTCCGACTTCTCTGAAGCCATGCTAAAGTTTTACTACCACGATATTCCTCCGACTTCTCTGAAGCCATGCTAAAGTTTTACTTCCAGATATTCCTCCGACTTCTCTGAAGCCATGCTAAAGTTTTACTTCCAGGATATTCCTCCGACTTCTCTGAAGCCATGCTAAAGTTTTACTTCCAGGATATTCCTCCGACTTCTCTGAAGCCATGCTAAAGTCTACTTCAACGATATTCCTCCGACTTCTCTGAGCCATGCTAAAGTTTTACTTACACGATATTCCTCCGACTTCTCTGAAGCCATGCTAAAGTTCTACTTCAACGATATTCCTCCGACTTCTCTGAAGCCATGCTAAAGTTCTACTTCCACGATATTCCTCCGACTTCTCTGAATGCCATGCTAATGTTCTACTTCCACGATATTCCTCCACTTCTCTGAAGCCATGCTAAAGTTTTACTTCCAGGATTATTCTCTCCGATTCTCTGAAGCCATGCTAAAGTTTTACTTCCACGATATTCTCCGACTTCTCTGAAGCCATGCTAAAGTTTTACTTCCAGATATTCCTCCGACTTCTCTGAAGCCATGCTAAAGTTTTACTTCCACGATATTCCTCCGACTTCTCTGAAGCCATGCTAAAGTTTTACTTCCACGATATTCCTCCGACTTCTCTGAAGCCATGCTAAAGTTTTACTTCCACGATATTCCTCCGACTTCTCTGAAGCCATGCTAAAGTTTTACTTCCAGATATTCCTCCGACTTCTCTGAAGCCATGCTAAAGTTTTACTTCCAGGATATTCCTCCGACTTCTCTGAAGCCATGCTAAAGTTTTACTTCACGATATTCCTCCGACTTCTCTGAAGCCATGCTAAAGTTTCTACTTCAACGATATTCCTCCGACTTCTCTGAAGCCATGCTAAAGTTTACTTCAACGATATTCCTCCGACTTCTCTGAAGCCATGCTAAAGTTCTACTTCAACGATATTCCTCCGACTTCTCTGAAGCCATGCTAAAGTTTACTTCAGATATTCCTCCGACTTCTCTGAAGCCATGCTAAAGTTATACTTCAACGATATTCCTCCGACTTCTCTGAAGCCATGCTAAAGTTCTACTTCACGATATTCCTCCGACTTCTCTGAAGCCATGCTAAAGTTCTACTTCCAGATATTCCTCCGACTTCTCTGAAGCCATGCTAAAGTTCTACTTCCAGATATTCCTCCGACTTCTCTGAAGCCATGCTAAAGTTCTACTTCCAGGATATTCCTCCGACTTCTCTGAAGCCATGCTAAAGTTCTACTTCCAGGATATTCCTCCGACTTCTCTGAAGCCATGCTAAAGTTCTACTTCCAGATATTCCTCCGACTTCTCTGAAGCCATGCTAAGTTCTACTTCCACGATATTCCTCCGACTTCTCTGAAGCCATTGCTAAGTTCTACTTCAAGATATTCCTCCGACTTCTCTGAAGCCATGCTAAGTTTACTTCAGATATTCCTCCGACTTCTCTGAAGCCATGCAAAGTTTACTTCCACGATATTCCTCCGACTTCTCTGAAGCCATGCTAAAGTTTTACTTCCACGATATTCCTCCGACTTCTCTGAAGCCATGCTAAAGTTTTACTTCCAGGATATTCCTCCGACTTCTCTGAAGCCATGCTAAAGTTTTACTTCCAGGATATTCCTCCGACTTCTCTGAAGCCATGCTAAAGTTTACTTCCAGATATTCCTCCGACTTCTCTGAAGCCATGCTAAGTTCTACTTCCACGATATTCCTCCGACTTCTCTGAAGCCATGCTAAAGTTTCTACTTCCACGAATATTCCTCCGACTTCTCCTGAAGCCATGCTAAAGTTCTACTTCCAGATATTCCTCCGACTTCTCTGAAGCCATGCTAAAGTTCTACTTCCACGATATTCCTCCGACTTCTCTGAAGCCATGCTAAAGTTCTACTTCCAGGATATTCCTCCGACTTCTCTGAAGCCATGCTAAAGTTCTACTTCCAGATATCCTCCGACTTCTCTGAAGCCATGCTAAAGTTCTACTTCCAGATATTCCTCCGACTTCTCTGAAGCCATGCTAAAGTTCTACTTCCAGGATATTCCTCCGACTTCTCTGAAGCCATGCTAAAGTTCTACTCCAGATATTCCTCCGACTTCTCTGAAGCCATGCTAAAGTTCTACTTCCAGGATATTCCTCCGTATCTGATCTTCTGAAGCCATGCTAAAGTTCTACTTCCAGGATATTCCTCCGACTTCTCTGAAGCCATGCTAAAGTTCTACTTCCAGGATATTCCTCCGACTTCTCTGAAGCCATGCTAAAGTTCTACTTCCAGATATTCCTCCGACTTCTCTGAAGCCATGCTAAAGTTCTACTTCCAGGATATTCCTCCGACTTCTCTGAAGCCATGCTAAAGTTCTTACTTCCAGGATATTCCTCCGACTTCTCTGAAGCCATGCTAAAGTTTTACTTCCACGATATTCCTCCGACTTCTCTGAAGCCATGCTAAAGTTCTACTTCCACGATATTCGATCTTGAACATGTAAGTTCTACTTCCGACCTCCACTTCTCTGAAGCCATGCTAAAGTTTCTACTTCCAGATATTCCTCCGACTTCTCTGAAGCCATGCTAAAGTTCTACTTCCAGATATTCCTCCGACTTCTCTGAAGCCATGCTAAAGTTCTACTTCCAGGATATTCCTCCGACTTCTCTGAAGCCATGCTAAAGTTTTACTTCCAGATATTCCTCGACTTCTCTGAAGCCATCTAAAGTTTTACTTCCACGATATTCCTCCGACTTCTCTGAAGCCATGCTAAAGTTCTACTTCCACGATATTTCCTCCGACTTCTCTGAAGCCATGCTAAAGTTTACTACTTTCCATCGAGATGTATTCCTTCCAGAATTCATTCTCTGAAGCCATGCTAAAGTTCACTCAGTTTCCCCTTCCTAACAGTAAGTCTACTCCAGATATCCTCCCTCTCTGAAGCCATGCTAAAGTTCTACTTCCACGATATTCCTCCGACTTCTCTGAAGCCATGCTAAAGTTCTACTTCACGATATTCCTCCGACTTCTCTGAAGCCATGCTAAAGTTCTACTTCCACGGATATTCCTCCGACTTCTCTGAAGCCATGCTAAAGTTTTACTTCCAGATATTCCTCCGACTTCTCTGAAGCCATGCTAAAGTTTACTTCCACGATATTCCTCCGACTTCTCTGAAGCCATGCTAAAGTTTTACTTCACAGATATTCCTCCGACTTCTCTGAAGCCATGCTAAAGTTTTACTTCCAGATATTCCTCCGACTTCTCTGAAGCCATGCGATATTCCTCCGACTTCTCTGAAGCCATGCTAAAGTTTTACTTCCAGATATTCCTCCGACTTCTCTGAAGCCATGCTAAAGTTTTACTTCCAGATATTCCTCCGACTTCTCTGAAGCCATGCTAAAGTTTTACTTCCAGGATATTCCTCCGACTTCTCTGAAGCCATGCTAAAGTTTTCATATCTCACTTCCAGCAGATAGTTCACTCCGACTGACTTCTCTGAAGCCATGCTAAAGTTCTACTTCCAGATATTCCTCCGACTTCTCTGAAGCCATGCTAAAGTTTACTTCCAGATATTCCTCCGACTTCTCTGAAGCCATGCTAAAGTTTCTACTTCCAGATATTCCTCCGACTTCTCTGAAGCCATGCTAATTTACTTCCAGAATTCTCGACTTCTTGAAGCCATGCTAAAGTTTACTTCCAGATATTCCTCCGACTTCTCTGAAGCCATGCTAAAGTTTCTACTTCCACGATATTCCTCCGACTTCTCTGAAGCCATGCTAAAGTTTTACTTCCACGATATTCCTCCGACTTCTCTGAAGCCATGCTAAAGTTCTACTTCCAGATATTCCTCCGACTTCTCTGAAGCCATGCTAAAGTTCTACTTCCAGATATTCCTCCGACTTCTCTGAAGCCATGCAAAGTTTACTTCCGATATTCTCCGACTTCTCTGAAGCCATAAGTTTACTTCAGGATATTCTCCGATCTTGAAGACATGCTAAAGTTCTACTTCCACGATATTCCTCCGACTTCTTGAAGCCATGCTAAAGTTCTACTTCCACGATATTCCTCCGACTTCTCTGAAGCCATGCTAAAGTTCTACTTCCAGATATTCCTCCGACTTCTCTGAAGCCATGCTAAAGTTTCTACTTCCAGGATATTCCTCCGACTTCTCTGAAGCCATGCTAAAGTTTCTACTTCCACGATATTCCTCCGACTTCTCTGAAGCATGCTAAAGTTCTACTTCCAGATATTCCTCCGACTTCTCTGAAGCCATGCTAAAGTTCTACTTCCAGGATATTCCTCCGACTTCTCTGAAGCCATGCTAAAGTTTACTTCCACGATATTCCTCCGACTTCTCTGAAGCCATGCTAAAGTTCTACTTCCAGGATATTCCTCCGACTTCTCTGAAGCCATGCTAAAGTTCTACTTCCAGGTATTCCTCCGACTTCTCTGAAGCCATGCTAAAGTTTACTTCCAGGATATTCCTCCGACTTCTCTGAAGCCATGCTAAGTTCTACTTCAAGATAGTTCCTCCGACTTCTCTGAAGCCATGCTAAAGTTTCTACTTCCACGATATTCCTCCGACTTCTCTGAAGCCATGCTAAAGTTCTACTTCCAGGATATTCCTCCGACTTCTCTGAAGCCATGCTAAAGTTCTACTTCCAGATATTCCTCCGACTTCTCTGAAGCCATGCTAAAGTTCTACTTCCACGATATTCCTCCGACTTCTCTGAAGCCATGCTAAAGTTCTACTTCCACGATATTCCTCCGACTTCTCTGAAGCCATGCTAAAGTTTACTTCCAGGATATTCCTCCGACTTCTCTGAAGCCATGCTAAAGTTCTACTTCCAGGATATTCCTCCGACTTCTCTGAAGCCATGCTAAAGTTTACTTCCAGGATATTCCTCCGACTTCTCTGAAGCCATGCTAAAGTTTACTTCCAGATATTCCTCCGACTTCTCTGAAGCCATGCTAAAGTTTACTTCCAGGATATTCCTCCGACTTCTCTGAAGCCATGCTAAAGTTTTACTTCCAGATATTCCTCCGACTTCTCTGAAGCCATGCTAAAGTTCTACTTCCACGATATTCCTCCGACTTCTCTGAAGCCATGCTAAAGTTCTACTTCCACGATATTCCTCCGACTTCTCTGAAGCCATGCTAAAGTTCTACTTCCAGATATTCCTCCGACTTCTCTGAAGCCATGCTAAAGTTTACTTCCAGGATATTCCTCCGACTTCTCTGAAGCCATGCTAAATGTTCTACTTCCACGATATTCCTCCGACTTCTCTGAAGCCATGCTAAAGTTCTACTTCCACGATATTCCTCCGACTTCTCTGAAGCCATGCTAAAGTTCTACTTCCAGATATTCCTCCGACTTCTCTGAAGCCATGCTAAAGTTCTACTTCCACGATATTCCTCCGACTTCTCTGAAGCCATGCTAAAGTTCTACTTCCAGATATTCCTCCGACTTCTCTGAAGCCATGCTAAAGTTCTACTTCCAGGATATTCCTCCGACTTCTCTGAAGCCATGCTAAAGTTCTACTTCCAGGATATTCCTCCGACTTCTCTGAAGCCATGCTAAAGTTTTACTTCCAGGGTATTCCTCCGACTTCTCTGAAGCCATGCTAAAGTTCTACTTCCAGGATATTCCTCCGACTTCTCTGAAGCCATGCTAAAGTTCTACTTCCACGATATTCCTCCGACTTCTCTGAAGCCATGCTAAAGTTTTACTTCCAGGATATTCCTCCGACTTCTCTGAAGCCATGCTAAGTTCTACTTCCACGATATTCCTCCGACTTCTCTGAAGCCATGCTAAAGTTTACTTCCAGGATATTCCTCCGACTTCTCTGAAGCCATGTTAAAGTTCTATTCCACGATATTCTACCGACTTCTCTGAAGCCATGCTAAAGTTTTACTTCCACGATATTCCTCCGACTTCTCTGAAGCCATGCTAAAGTTTACTTCCAGGATATTCCTCCGACTTCTCTGAAGCCATGCTAAAGTTTTACTTCCACGATATTCCTCCGACTTCTCTGAAGCCATGCTAAAGTTTTACTTCCAGATATTCCTCCGACTTCTCTGAAGCCATGCTAAAGTTTTACTTCCAGATATTCCTCCGACTTCTCTGAAGCCATGCTAAAGTTTTACTTCCAGGATATTCCTCCGACTTCTCTGAAGCCATGCTATAGTTCTACTTCAACGATATTCCTCCGACTTCTCTGAAGCCATGCTAAAGTTCTACTTCAACGATATTCCTCCGACTTCTCTGAAGCCATGCTAAAGTTCTACTTCAACGATATTCCTCCGACTTCTCTGAAGCCATGCTAAAGTTCTACTTCCACGATATTCCTCCGACTTCTCTGAAGCCATGCTAAAGTTCTACTTCAACGATATTCCTCCGACTTCTCTGAAGCCATGCTAAAGTTCTACTTCCACGATATTCCTCCGACTTCTCTGAAGCCATGCTAAAGTTTTACTTCCACGATATTCCTCCGACTTCTCTGAAGCCATGCTAAAGTTTTACTTCCAGGATATTCCTCCGACTTCTCTGAAGCCATGCTAAAGTTTACTTCCAGGATATTCCTCCGACTTCTCTGAAGCCATGCTATAGTTTCTACTTCAAAGATATTCCTCCGACTTCTCTGAAGCCATGCTAAAGTTCTACTTCCACGATATTCCTCCGACTTCTCTGAAGCCATGCTAAAGTTCTACTTCAACGATATTCCTCCGACTTCTCTGAAGCCATGCTAAAGTTCTACTTCCACAATATTCCTCCGACTTCTCTGAAGCCATGCTAAAGTTCTACTTCCACGATATTCCTCCGACTTCTCTGAAGCCATGCTAAAGTTTTACTTCCAGGATATTCCTCCCGACTTCTCTGAAGCCATGCTAAAGTTTTACTTCCAGATATTCCCCCGACTTCTCTTAAGCCATGCTAAAGTTTTACTACCACGATATTCCTCCGACTTCTCTGAAGCCATGCTAAAGTTTTACTTCCAGGATATTCCTCCGACTTCTCTGAAGTAATGCTAAAGTTCTACTTCCAGGATATTCCTCCGACTTCTCTGAAGCCATGCTAAAGTTCTACTTCCACGATATTCCTCCGACTTCTCTGAAGCCATGCTAAAGTTCTACTTCAACGATATTCCTCCGACTTCTCTGAAGCCATGCTAAAGTTCTACTTCCACGATATTCCTCCGACTTCTCTGAAGCCATGCTAAAGTTCTACTTCCACGATATTCCTCCGACTTCTCTGAAGCCATGCTAAAGTTCTACTTCAACGATATTCCTCCGACTTCTCTGAAGCCATGCTAAAGTTTTACTTCCAGATATTCCTCCGACTTCTCTGAAGCCATGCTAAAGTTCTATTTCCACGATATTCTACCGACTTCTCTGAAGCCATGCTGAAGTTTTACTTCCACGATATTCCTCCGACTTCTCTGAAGCCATGCTAAAGTTTTACTTCCAGGATATTCCTCCGACTTCTCTGAAGCCATGCTAAAGTTTTACTTCCACGATATTCCTCCGACTTCTCTGAAGCCATGCTAAAGTTTTACTTCCACGATATTCCTCCGACCTCTCTGAAGCCATGTTAAAGTTTTACTTCCAGGATTATTCCTCCGACTTTCTCTGAAGCCCATGCTAAAGTTTTACTTCCAGGATATTCCTCCGACTTCTCTGAAGCCATGCTAAAGTTTTACTTCCAGGATATTCCTCCGACTTCTCTGAAGCCATGCTATAGTTCTACTTCAACGATATTCCTCCGACTTCTCTGAAGCCATGCTAAAGTTCTACTTCAACGATATTCCTCCGACTTCTCTGAAGCCATGCTAAAGTTCTACTTCAACGATATTCCTCCGACTTCTCTGAAGCCATGCTAAAGTTTTACTTCCAGGATATTCCTCCGACTTCTCTGAAGCCATGCTAAAGTAATACTTCAACGATATTCCTCCGACTTCTCTGAAGCCATGCTAAAGTTCTACTTCCACGATATTCCTCCGAATTCTCTGAAGCCATGCTAAAGTTTTACTTCCACGATATTCCTCCGACTTCTCTGAAGCCATGCTAAAGTTTTACTTCCACGATATTCCTCCGACTTCTCTGAAGCCATGCTAAAGTTCTACTTCCACGATATTCCTCCGACTTCTCTGAAGCCATGCTAAAGTTCTACTTCCAGGATATTCCTCCGACTTCTCTGAAGCCATGCTAAAGTTCTACTTCCAGGATATTCCTCCGACTTCTCTGAAGCCGTGCTAAAGTTCTACTTCCAGGATATTCCTCCGACTTCTCTGAAGCCGTGCTAAAGTTCTACTTCCAGGATATTCCTCCGACTTCTCTGAAGCCGTGCTAAAGTTCTACTTCCAGGATATTCCTCCGACTTCTCTGAAGCCGTGCTAAAGTTCTACTTCCAGGATATTCCTCCGACTTCTCTGAAGCCATGCTAAAGTTCTACTTCCAGGATATTCCTCCGACACATGCTAATAAAGAGTCACCAAGTGTAGGAAAGTTCACCAAAGTAATAATGCACCACATTCGTGCGCACTGAGCGTAATTATATTTTCCATAAAAAACTATTTCTTGCTAGGCATTACCAACACACCTGTGTCCGCACTGTATTTTTTCATATTAATTATAAATTAAATATTATAATTTATAGATAAAATATATGGAAAAGTTCAATAGAAACAAATATGGCAGTTTTATGTTAACATAAGTATAAAACGCGTGTGATAGATTGTATGATTAGGAAATAACTACACACATCATACATGGAGTGATACATCGGAGGTTATATTTAAGAGTGTGAATAAATTGCGAATATATTATAAATACAAAATAGATCTCAGGTTTTTGCTGAAGTTTTCATTGACCAGGTTTGTGGGCTTCAGCTCGTAAGACGCTCTGCTTGTTCCAACGTACTGACAGACGGTTCAGCTGCCTTCAGCTCGTAAGACGCTCTGCTTGTTCCAACGCACTGACAGACGGTTCAGCTGCCTTCAGCTCGTAAGGCGCTCTGCTTGTTCCAACGTACTGACAGACGTTTCAGCTGCCTTCAGCTCCTAAGACGCTCTGCTTGTTCCAACGTACTGACAGACGTTTCAGCTGTCTTCAGCTCGTAAGACGCTCTGCTTGTTCCAACGTACTGACAGACGTTTCAGCTGCCTTCAGTTCGTAAGACGCTCTGCTTGTTCCAACGTACTGACAGACGTTTCAGCTGTCTTCAGCTCGTAAGACGCTCTGCTTGTTCCAACGTACTGACAGACGTTTCAGCTGCCTTCAGCTCCTAAGACGCTCTGCTTGTTCCAACGTACTGACAGACGTTTCAGCTGCCTTCAGCTCGTAAGACGCTCTGCTTGTTCCAACGTACTGACAGACGTTTCAGCTGCCTTCAGCTCCTAAGACGCTCTGCTTGTTCCAACGTACTGACAGACGTTTCAGCTGCCTTCATGTTGTAGCGCCTAATCAGTTAGGTTCTGTGCACGTATTGGGTGTCGACATGACTCGTCAGGAATATCGAACTGTCTCAGCGTATCAGGAGCAAGCAAGACTATGATTGTCTGACGAAGCCAGCCAATCAGGCAGCCCTCCTCCCTCCCCTTGCCAAAGGTATGAACATAGCCTATGCTAAGTTTCGTTTTAGTTAGCTGCTCGACTCAGGTGACGTCATTAAATACGTTATCAATCAGCACATAGAACTCGCGTTTGGTAGTCTATAAACTACATAATCAAATGGCTTCATATTCTATGTGACAAAATGACAAAATTCTATGTTGGCAAAATAGTAACAATCACTGAATTTAATACAGATTTCAATACTGCCAGCATACATAATTTGGATGAAACATGTCTGAAGTGTTCGGTAGATATGGCATACTTACTCAAAATATTTATATGGCTGCAATTTTGGTAATAACCATATAACCTACTCCAATATCGAAGTCTGGAGTTTAATACCGTATCACCATTTGTATACAGTTTGGAGTCAATCAGTTAATTATTACCGGAGATACAATGAAAATATTTTATTAGTTCAAGTAATGTGATCTTACAAAATGCCAGACAAATGAGTCCCTAAACCCCATACTTAATGTCCTCGATAGTTGTGCTCAGAAAGTAAAGTTTTGTTAAAATATGTCCAATCGTTAAGTGGTCAAGACTTTATAGTCTCAAATATCCATACAATCACCATTTTAAATATGAGTGCGTGAGTGAGGTTCTAAAATCACATATGCCCTACATGTATTTAAGGCCACTTTCTTGCCTAATTTTATGTGAACCGGCTGAGTGATTCCCGAGACATAACATAAAAGCTTTACTTTATTTTTCAGGACGATATATTTCCCAAAACAGCTCATTGAATGGGGGCGTGAGTATCTGAGTTTAATGTAAACAATATTGGGTTCAAATCAGTTGGGTGGTTCCCGAGATATTAAAGACACAGGACGTCAAAATTTAAATGGCCGCCATTTTTAAATAAGCATTTGGCGCGATGGGAAATTAATAAAGAAAAATTTGCTAACGCTACTAAGAAATATAAGCGTACCGAGTCGAGTGAAACTGTGTGCACGTGTTGAAGAAATCCTTAGTGAGACACAAGAAAGAGAGACAGGAAGCGTGCGTCTCCATTGGAAATGACGTGAGGCTGAGGTGGCGCAGTAGGTAGGTTGTATACTTCCCAACAAGCAGGTGAACGGGACTCGATTCACATCGGGGTCGTTACAGGATATTCGCATGAGGTGAACGTGCCACAAGTTGTGGTTAGTCGGTGGGTTTTCTCGGAGTTATCCCGTTTCCCCCAGCTTTGCATTCCACTGCTATTCCATACTCACTAACATACACTGCTAGTGCCTCATCGCTCCTACGCGCATGGCGTGCAGTGTTTCTGTTGTAACGCTGTACTGTGTAAATTATATCAGACTTTATTACACGCAATGAAAGTCCATGGATTAATCTACATCCATATCTTTTTACGTTTCTCTGGCCACTTAAGGAAACTGCATCTGCATAGACAAACTTAAAAAATGTGATATTTGACCATTTTCACGATTTTTTTCCTCAAGAATATACTTAATATAACAAAAATTAAAAAAAAATACTGGTATTGATAATTGTTTATGTTTTCTGACGAAAAGTGGTATTTGCAGAACATGTATTTACCGAGATACGCTTACTCTCGCAAACAACAATTTCACAAAAAACGTGGGGTTCATCCCACTCTTGAGGGTAAGGGGGAAAAAAATGTGGCGGAGCTGTGTTGGGGACACGGCCGTTTGTTTCGCGTGAATACGTCTACATTGACGCGCTCGGACACCTTGATGTTTATTTTACGTTCCCGGCACAGCTTCACTCGATCATATGGGGTTTTATGGGTATCACTGGATTACTCTTGAGTTGCTCTTTACAACCATATACTATATCTGTATTTCGAATAGACTTCTTGAAGAGTATAGGCCGACATTGTGTTAAGTTTTCATAATTATTTACATTGAACACATAAAATTCCACCATAACCACGTCACACAAATGTTTTTATACACGCGATTGATTGATCTTGATGACAGCTGTCAATTGAAACCTAAACGAGCGTTGTAGCTTCACCTAGTCACAAGTTATATTACGAGGAAGTTATGAGACGCGGCGAAACGTAGTGAAAATTGCGCCGCCGCCCCCCACCCCCGGGTAACATAAACCTTCGCAGTCTTCACTCAATGTAACATGTTCTTTGATCCTTTGGCAATCGAGTGGTGTAATTGAATTTTGAATGAAGACTATAGATTCGGAGCTGCAATGACAAACTGTATCCTCCGATTTGGTTATCATAGTAATCTCTGGATTGCCTCTCACTATGGCCACAAATATATAGACGTATCACGTCAAAAAGTTGGTTGCTAATAGAACGGCATTAATCTTCATTGTAGCTTTCACATTTCCTTGGAAACCACAGTGCGGCAGTGTGAGAGTGAGTTTGAGAGCACCGGGTCGGTTTAAAAAGAAGCCGTCCATCTCGAAGCCACGACCTCTCACACTGCAGTAGCAGTAGCAGCAGTAGTAGTAGCAGCAGTAGTAGTAGCAGCAGTAGCAGAAGTAGCAGTAGTAGTATCAGCAGTAGCAGAAGTAGCAGCAGTAGTATCAGCAGTAGTAGTAGCAGTAGTAGTAGTAGCAACAGTAGTAGCAGCAGTAGTAGTAGTAACAGTAGTAGTAGCAGCAGTAGTAGTAGCAGCAGCAGCAGTAGCAGCAGTAGTAGTAGTAGCAGTAGTAGTAGTAGCAGCAGTAGTAGCAGTAGTAGTAGTAGTAACAGTAGTAGTAGTAGTAGTAGTAACAGTAGTAGTAGCAGCAGTAGTAGTAGTAGTAGCAGTAGTAGTAGCAGCAGTAGTAGTAGCAGCAGCAGCAGTAGTAGCAGTAGTAGTAGTAGCAACAGTAGTAGTAGTAGTAGTAGTAACAGTAGTAGTAGCAGCAGTAGTAGTAGCAGCAGTAGCAGTAGTAGCAGTAGTAGTATAAGCAGAAGAAGCAGTAGCGGTAGTAGCGGTAGTAGTAGTAGCAGCATTAGCAGAAGAAGCAGTAGCGGTAGTAGCAGTAGCAGCAGTAGTAGCAGAACTAGTAGCGGTAGTAGTAGTAGTAGCAACAGTAGTAGCAGTAGTAGTAGTAGTAGCAGCAGTAGTAGTAGCAGCAGTAGCAGTAGTAGCAGTAGCAGTAGTAGTATAAGCAGTTACAGTAGCAGCAGTAGAAGTTGTAGTAGCAACAACTAGGGGCCTACAAGACGAAGAGGCTCGACGTAAAGTAACGACTCACAATTACGATGTGGACGGGGGCGGTGGAGAGGAAACTGGCGGGGTAGAGGTAGTGTCGCGTGACTTCGTGCTTCTATTTATGATTTGTTTACCCGTGCGGACAACGTAAACTGGAGCCATTTTCTCCAGGTCCGACATGCATCGGCGCGCCAAGCATTCACGATACACAGGATGTTCCCTAACACTGCCGCCTGACGCTCGCTCTAGCGGAGCCGGCATACACTAGTTATAGACTGGCCATCAAGCACTCTGACTGACCTCATTGTATCCTTCCACTGTGTGTAAATGTCACATTGCTCTGAGCCTCATCACTTTACCGATACGTCAGTTGAAACTGCGAAATTATTATGTCTAAATGTTTTACGGATTTGCTAGTTCTTACACTTAAGCATTAAACAATCAGAAATTAAATGAAATGATGTCAGTGTTCACAGTTTTTTAACTACCACTTTCATATTCAACATTAATAAAGGGGACTTCTTCCCCTCGATGTCATTGCCAACTTTACTAGGCACACTCCAGGCATTGTGCTCATTACAATACATGCAGGTATGGGCTGTTCACGGTAAAATAAGCATTTTTGAAAGCCCTTAAGATATACTTGTACACGCGTTGTGTTTTTTTCCGCCTTATGTAAAATTAACATTGCCATGGGCATCAGCACTTTATTCATACGTTGGTCAAGTGTAACTCTAAAGTTATTAGGAAACAGTAAAATTTGAAATATTCAAATCTGCTCATTTTCACACTTTGATGGATTCAAAAATACAAAAATCGAGAGAAATAATTTAAGTTATCACAAATGGTTCCCTAACACAATTTATTCGACGATAACTTTTGTATGGAACTAATTTCCCCTCCATCATCACCAGGTTTTACTAGGCAAATGTCACTCATTGCGCACGTTAAAATATATGCAGTAAGGGACAGTGTCTTTTTTCTACGGTTGATTTCTAAAGTGCTCACTTTACCGTGAACAACCTCTAAGTAGACGGGGACAATATGGCGGGCGTAGCAATGCTCTGAATGGCTGGCCGAGGATCTAGCCCTGTGCTTGATAGGCTACTGTGTGCTGTGCTACTGGCTGGGTTGCCGGCTGGCAACTGTGCTGATTGGCAAACTGCGTCCCAGCATGTTGATGGTTGGTGACTCAACATTGCTGTCCAGTGTATGCTGTGCAATGGGCTGCTTTAATTCCGTACTCTCGAGATATAACTTTCTCCCGCCATTCCGGATTATTATTTTTTCTAGCTTGTTAAAATTTTTGAAAAAGAAAATTACGAAAATAGCCGCATACTCAACTAGCTATTGACGTTACAGAGCGATACGGCCATCGACTGAACCAAACGTGAAGAGTGAAGAGATTCAAGCGGCTCTAACATCGAGGTTTTGAGAACTGAGGAGGGTGAAGCGAGGGGAGTATGGAGCAGCGCCGGAATGAAAGGACGGCGGGAGGGAAGGAGATCCCCGAGAAAACCCGCAGATAAGTGGCATCGTCCGGCACGATCCCCACGCGCAAAAATCCGGGAGCTACTTCGCCGGGAATTGGACCCGGTTCGCACAGGCGGGAGGCGAGTAGTCTAACCACTATGGAGTAAGAGCGGAATTAGGTAAAGCAGAATTTTTGGAAAAAAAAAAAAAAAAAAAAAATCAAAATTTGAGTGAAGAAATAAAAATTTGCTTTGAAACAAGGAAGAAAAACAGAACAAAGAACATAGTAATAGAGACAAACCCAAAAATTTATAAACGAATAATGAATAAGAAATAAAATATACGGTGGATGGGAAACATACAATGTTAAAGAATTTGTGTCGTCTACAAGATGTAAAAAAATGCCACAGATATGGACACACCGAAAAACGATGCAGACAAAAAGAAGAAATTTGTTGGAAATGCGGAGAAGAGGGACATACAACAAGAACATGTAAAGAAGAACATAATAAATGTATAATCTGCATACGTGGAAAAAAGAAAGGAGAATAAATAAACCACGTGGTATTCGATAAGGACAGCCAATTTTACAATTTGGCAAGAGAAAGACAACAAAAGGAGACAGATTATGGGGATTAGAGCGGTACAATGAAATATGCAAAAGGCCCGTACAGTAACATTAGACTTAAATAATCAATTAATAGAAGGTAAATACGAAATTGCATTTATACAAGAGTCATATTTATTTAATAATAACTATACAAATTTAAACAGCAACTACCAAAATATTAAAAACGAGAAAGGGCAATCGCTAGCAGCAATAATAATAGTTAATAATTATAAAATATAAAATTTACAACACCTAATAACGAAAGAAATAGCAGTAGCAAACATGATTAATAATGAAGAACTGACGTTAATTTCCATATATTTTCCACCACAACGGTAAATAAAAGATATATTAAAACAATTGAACAAAATAATAGTAGAACTAGGTAATAATAAACTAATAAATGCAGGTGATTAACGCGAAATCTAGTCTACGGTATTCAAAAATATCAGACACAAGAGGAGAAGAGGCAATTTAAATAATAAACAAAAAGAATTGGATAATTTGTAACGAATAAGGTAATTTATATACATTTGACAGCATCAACGGACAAGAGAATATTGGTTTAACTATAACTACAAAGTATATGGAAGGAACAATTATAAATTGGATAGTAAACCATAGTATAAGCGATCACAACAAAATAAATTTTGAGATAGAAGTTGGAACTCAACAGATAGAGAATCAAGATAGAGAAAAGATTACATTTAAATGTACTAACTGTGAAAAGGTTAATGAAGAATGAAAAAAAAACGTTGTTAAGATGATAGATGACAGAATGGAAGATGATACAAGTGAAGAAACAATAGATAAATTCCAGGAATAACAAACTAGAAATAATTGGAAATAAAGTAACAAATAAACAGTAAATATAGGAGCTGTTGAGAATGTAATGCTAAATTAATTCATAAGGAAGATTACAAAAAAATTAGGCGGGACTATAAACAGTTAATCAGGATTGAATTTGTTAAAGAAGAAGCGAGAGAGGGACCATGGAATTTAGCAGATAAACTGGCAAGGAAGAAGTTGAGGGAAAAAGAAACCATCTGTAGCATAAAAATTGGGGGAAAAATACACAACAACAATCAAGGAAACATATAAAGTTATGATGGACTACTACCTAATCTTGAAGGAACAGAAGAAGAAATAAAAATATATACATTGGAAGAAGCAGAGAAAAAAGAATCTGAAGAAATTAAAGAAGAAGATATTGAAAATGCAATAAAAAGATGCAGCGTTAAAAAAGGACCGGGAATCGACCTGATAACACCCGAAGTAATAAATAAAAGCTGGGAAACAATTAAATCAATATTAACAAAAATTATAAATAAATTCTATACATTAAGCAGATTTCCAGAAATATGAAAAAAGGAAAGATAGCATTTTTATACAAAAATAAGAATAAATCAAAAACAGAGGTTTCATCCTACAGACCAATATGTTCTTATAAACATTGGGCAAAATACACGAAAGGATAATATAAAGTAAAATTAAATCAGAAATACTAAAAACGCTTCACGATAACCAATTTGGATTTAGAGGAAAAAAAATGAACCGAACAGACAATAAATAAGGTATTAATTTGAATGGAAACAAGTACAAAAAATATTCTATTGGCATTTCAATAGACATAAGGAATTCATTTTTAACAGTGATATGGACAGACATTAAAGAACAGATTAATAAAATACCAATAAGGAAAAAATGGAAAGAAATTTTATTGGACTATTTGAATAACCGGAACATAATAGTACAAGATAATCAGATAACGTTAAAAAGGGAAATAAATCGCGGATGTCCGCAATGATCAGTAATAGGGCCAAGTCTATGGAATTTGGTAATAAATGATTATATAGTACAAAACAATAATGAGGATTCAAAAGTTGTGGCAGTCGAGGACGATTGTATACATTTGAAGGCACAAGAAAGGAAATAGAAGAACGGACACAAAAATAACGGACAAAACTTTAATATGGATGAAAGAGAAAAAAGTTAAATTATCAGTAGAGAAAAGAGTTGTCATAATTTTAAAAGGAAAATTAGATAAAAAATCGCCAGTGATAAAGTATGACAAACAAACAATAAAAGTTAAAAAGGAAATAGAATATTTGGGTATTATTTTGGATAATAGATTAAGTTTTGTCCCACAGGTTAAATATATAACTGAAAAAGGTAAAAATTAATTAAAAAAAAAAAAAAAAAAAAAAAGGTATGGAATATCAAAAATTATAATAATAAAAATAAGAAAATATTAAATCAGGCATTACACCGTAAAATTATACAATATGCTAGCACTTGTTACAAAAATAAAATTGAAAATACACACATTAAAAAATATTGAGAGCATCCCAAAGATATATATTGATAAAACTAATGAATTTAACAGCAACAACATCATATGTATACGCGATGACTGCTAGTAAAGAAATACCAATAGATTATAGTATAAAATATTGAAATATGATATATCAAATCAAAAATGAAGTAGACGAAACAGAATACAACGGAAATACATATAATAAGATAGTAGAGCACAATACTATTTGGATTGAAAAAAAAAATCAACCAATTAGTTTAAAAGAATTAAAGAAAGAAATCTATAAAATAAGTGTTATAAATTGGCAAACAGAGTACTATGCAACAGAAACCGGCCTAAATACTAAAAAATTACATTTAAAATATACAACAATGGTACGGAAGTAAAATCAATATACACAATAGTGTGTTGAAAGTAATAACGGGATATTGTCAAATTAAAGAATATTTAGCTAAAATAAATAAAATAGAAGACGACAGCTGTCAATGTGAGAAGGGAGCTCAGACGGTATACCATATTCTGTACTTGTGTGACATGTTTAAAGAAGAAAGGAAAGAATTAGAACAGAAATTAAAACCTTTTAATGGCAAATGGCCATTACGAAAACATAATATATACGACAAGGAGATTGTTGAGATAATAAATGAAAGTATTAGTAAAATATATGATTTGGTAAAAATTATGAATAATGATTTAACTGAGTAGTCTAGGGAGCGGATGAGTGTGTGCTGGAACTAAGGGAATTATTGAGTGAGGATGTGTGTTTGTCTAGTGTTTTATCGTTTAGATTAAATAAAAATTATAAATGACTCTCTATTTTCGATAAGAAACAGAATTTTCAGTAAATATTGAAGTTTTGCAGGAGGACAGTGGGGAAGAAAAATTCAAAAGCCTTAAACACGAAAAAGTCATAAAGAAGAACACAAGATGTGAGATGAATGCAAGAAATATAGAAGGAAATATGAAGAAAAATAGAAGAACAAGGAGGAAGAGAACAAAAAGAATAGAAAGAAGACGAGGCAAGAAAATGGGGAGGAGAACAGAGAAGGAACGTAGAAGAACAACAGAAGAGAGTAAAAGGAGAGGAGAAGCAGCAAGAAAGAAAAGAAGAAATACAAGATCTGAAACAGATGAAAATCTAAATGAGGGACAGATGTGATTTGTGATATGTTGGTTGATTTCTGTGTATGTGTCTGTGTAAAAAGGGGGGGGGGGGGGAGGGCGCCCGTAGGAGCGAAGCTACATTCCCTCGTCCGCCGGGAAACGAAGGCTTAGTTGTCCAGAAAGGGTACTTCAATGTCCTGGATGATGTTTAGTTTGGAGCAGAACAGTGGACGAAGGGGGAAAAATAGAAAGAACAAAATAGAATAGTACAGATAGGGAGGGGGCTGGGGGCATTGGGGTTCGTGGACGGGGCCATTCGATTGTTGGGTGCTATGACGGACCGGCCGAAAGTATACCTGTCGGGGAGCTGTCTCGGTTGGGGTAGAATAGCTCACCACCTTCCTAGGAAGTGTAAATGATGCTTTTGAGTAGAAATAGAATCTGTAGCTTAAATTAACGGGCGCCTAGACAAACAGCCACCCTCCCACAAAAAAAAGTAACTAATATACTGTTTATTAAATTGCAGTAGTCATGATAGAATTGAACACCCTGGATGGCTGTACTGCTAAGTAAGGTTAATAAAATAAATTAAAAAAAAGTCTAACCACTAAACCACCGCGGCTCCGACTGAACCACGAACTCGTATTTATGTCACAATATTGATTTGGCTACATTTATGTAAATAACCTATTGTTACGTGGTAATGATGAGTTCGTAGATTCGTCATCATGTCTTTATATTACTGCTGTGTAAGGTCGATAGTTAGCTGGATATATAAAGGCACTTTCCCATATGGCGGGATAAGGTTTTGCTTAGGTACTCTATAGCGGCCGCCTGTTTGAGGCAAAAACCATTAGCACGGGGCCTTCGCGGTCCCCTGACCTCAGCCCGCTCCACTTCCCTTCCGGAGTCGTCACACAGGTCTGGTTAGGAGACGTCGCTGATAAATGGAGACGACAAGCAGCAAAAAAAAGATAGTATATAACAAAGTCGTAGGCATTCTAGATAGCGGATTGTCGCTCAGCTGTTTTTGCGACACTTTCAGAACCGCATTATACTTGATGCTTTCAGCTGTTACAGATGAGAAATGTTTTGATGCTTCCTGTACACAAGCCGATCCAGTGCGTGTCTCATCATCAGAAATAATGAGTTGTGGACTTTGTTTTCCGCTGTATTATTGTGAACAATCCGTTGATCTAGAATAGAATCATTGTTTACAAATCATCTTCCCACACGGAAAGACCATTGTACACTGAGCCGCTCGGTGTACACACCGGTTTGAAATATGCGCTCTGTGTGTTATTTAGCCAATAAAATAGTTTACACTGGCTGTGAATAAGATAATGAGGGATATATTTACCCCCAGTGGTAAGGTAGTTGTGAAGTAGCCTCTGGGGATATTTTCTCCAATAACTTGGCAAGACTGCGGCGGCACCTTTTGACACTGTCAAGCGCACGTGCTTCAGATGATTAATCGTACAAGTGGGCAGCACTGCACTTGCATTCGGGAGGATACGGGTTCGAGTACTGACCCGGCGGCCATACTGGTTTAGGTTGTACACTGTTCCCCAATATCACTACAGGCGAATGTTGGGGTAGCTCCTTAGTACAGCCCATTGCCGCCAACTTGTCCGGCCACGCTGTGTGTGTAGGCTGCTCGGCACCTTCATGACACCAAGCGGCGGCTTTGTAAGCAGAGCTACAAAACTATGGGATTTTATATTGTAGATGTGCTGGCAACGGCTAGTAAGAAATAGTTAACAGTTGAAATATTGTTTTAGCCCAGTTTTTGGTCCGCTATTTGTAAATTAAACGTTACCTGTTGATATATTACATTTTTTATGTAGCACTAAGGAAAGGAATTTCATTGTTACTGTCAAAATTATCAGCGCAAATTATGGTGCGTAGGCCCTAGTGACATAGTGTTTTTTTTTTCGTCTGAGGAAGAAACTTGAATAGCTGAAGCGGATCGTTTAATATAGATCGGTGACCGGCTCTTTATAATGCATTAAAATACCAAGTTACACACATACATTACAACGTTTAAAAATCAAAATATCATTACAGTAACTGGATAATTTATGCCGTACATGTAAGCAAAACTAGATGTCACTAGATTTCATATATTGTGTTGGGAACAAATTATAATCAACTTAAAGTTTCGCATAAGATATTGACAAAACACGAACAGCCTTCGGATCAGTTGCAGCTTCTCTCTCTCTCTCTCTCTCTCTCTCTCTCTCTCTCTGGAAGTTTGCACTGCTGAGTCGTAAGTTCATCTCTCACCACGACCATGCGCGTTCTGCTGTTTGTAATAATAACCCAGCAAACACAACCTGTCGGCAAAGTATCGGCAAAGTATCGGCAAATTGTCTGCCCGATACCTGTACTATCCGCAACTGTCGATTCAATGCCAGAAGATAGCCATCTGACAACGGGATGACGTCTTTTTTGTGACAGTATGTTTGCTGTTAGAGAAAAGACAACGGCCCAATGTATATTTTGGATAACAGATGGATATCATCTAAATGATGATGTCGTGATATCTAACAGCCAATATGTCGCCAATAGCAAAAATAATATTCTGGCCCAATTCAAATGTAGCATCTTTATTTTTCGGTAAACTGGTCGTCATCTTATTTATTCCGGCCCGCTAACGTTTTCGAGACATGACTCTTTATCACAATAAAGATACAAATATGATGTATTTTTGCCGACAAACGTTTTGAAAGTGTTTTATGAATATACAAGATGTTAGCTAGCTGTTAATGGCATGATGTATTTTTCGAGACCATGTGTTAACTGTTAACATGTTTTTTTTGCATGATTGTATGTGTTTCATGCGGTAGATTATGGTATTTTTTAAATTGATTTTTTTTTTTTTCATTTCTACAACCATCCGCCAGATATATTAAAAACTAACAAAAAATATTTTGTTTGCAAGACTTTGAAGAAACGAAGAAACCGTTTAAAACTAATCAGTGTTTTAAAAATATTTGTGATATTGTCATGGAATTTATACATTCACATATAATAATTTGTTTCATGATAAATGCGAAATTACTAGAGACTATCAGCAACTTACCTCGGGGTGCATAGATTACAATGCTGGACTGTCACCTCAAGAATCTGGTTTCGAATTACACACTCTGCAAGCAAAAGATATTCCTATCATCATGTATTGAGAAGTAAATGAAATGAGTATATGTAAAGAGTAAGACACCGCAGGCCCGGTGTATTGCCGCCATCCAACCTCTGCAGGCCCGGTGTCTTGCCGCCATCCAACCACTACAGGCCCGGTGTCTTGCTGCCATCCAACCACCGTAGGCCCGGTGTATTGCCGCCATTAAACCGCTGCAGACCCGGTGTCTTGCCGCCATCCATCCACCGCAGGCCCAGTGTCTTTCCACCATCCAACCATTGTAGGCCCGGTGTCATGCCGCCATCCATCCACCGCAGGCCCAGTGTCTTGCCGCCATCCAACCGTTGTAGGCCCGGCGTCTTGCCGCCATTCATCCACCGCAGGCCCAGTGTTTTGCCACCATCCAACCGTTGTAGGCCAGGTGTCTTGCCGCCATTCAACCGCCGCAGGCCCGGTGTATTGCCGCCATCCAACCGCTGCAGACCCGGTGTCTTGCCGCCATCCATCCACCGCAGGCCCAGTGTCTTTCCACCATCCAACCATTGTAGGCCCGGTGTCATGCCGCCATCCATCCACCGCAGACCCAGTGTCTTGCCGCCATCCAACCGTTGTAGGCCCGGCGTCTTGCCGCCATCCATCCACCGCAGGCCCAGTGTTTTGCCACCATCCAACCGTTGTAGGCCAGGTGTCTTGCCGCCATTCAACCGCCGCAGGCCCGGTGTATTGCCGCCATCCAACCGCCGCAGGCCTGTTGTCTTGCCGCCATCCAACCGCTCTAGGCCCGGTGTCTTGCCGCCATCCAACCACCGCAGGCCCGGTGTATTGCCGCCATCCAACCTCCGTAGGTCCGGTGTCTTGCCGCCATCCAACCGCTGTAGGCCCGGTGTCTTGCCGCCATCAAACCGCTGCAGGCCCGGTGTCTTGCCGCCATCCAACCGCTGCAGGCCCGGTGTCTTGCCGCCATCCAACCAGCGCTGGCCCGGTGTATTGCCGCAATCCAACCGCTGTAGGCCCGGTGTCTTGCCGCCATCCAACCGCTCTAGGCCCGGTGTATGGCCGCCATCCAACCACCGCAGGCCCGGTGTATTGCCGCCATCCAACCTCTGCAGGCCCGGTGTCTTGCCGCCATCCAACCACCGTAGGCCCGGTGTATTGCCACCATCCAACCGCTGCAGGCCCGGTGTATTGCCGCCATCCAACCGTTGTAGGCCCGGTGTATTGCCGCCATCCAACCGCCGCAGGCCCGGTGTCTTGCCGCCATCAAACCGCTGCAGGCCCGGTGTCTTGCCGCCATCCAACCGCTGCAGGCCCGGTGTCTTGCCGCCATCCAACCGTTGTAGGCCCGGTGTATTGCCGCCATCCAACCGCCGCAGGCCCGGTGTCTTGCCGCCATCAAACCGCTGCAGGCCCGGTGTCTTGCCGCCATCCAACCGCTGCAGGCCCGGTGTCTTGCCGCCATCCAACCGCTGTAGGCCCGGTGTATTGCCGCCATACAACCTCTGCAGGCCTGGAGTCTTGCCGCCATCCAACTGCCGCGGGCCCGGTGTCTTGCCGCCATCAAACCGCTGCAGGCCCGGTGTCTTGCCGCCATCCAACCGCTGCAGGCCCGGTGTCTTGCCGCCATCCAACCGCTGCAGGCCCGGTGTCTTGCCGCCATCCAACCTCTGCAGGCCTGGTGTCTTGCCGCCATTAAACCACCGCAGGCCCGGTGTCTTGCCGCCATCCAACCGCCGCGGGCCCGGTGTCTTGCCGCCATACAACCGCTGCAGGCCCGGTGTCTTGCCGCCATCCATCCACCGCAGGCCCAGTGTCTTTCCACCATCCAATAACTGTAGGCCCGGTGTCATGCCGCCATCCATCCACTGCAGGCCCAGTGTCTTGCCGCCATCCAACCGTTGTAGGCCCGGCGTCTTGCCGCCATCCGTCCACCGCAGGCCCAGTGTTTTGCCGCCATCCAACCGTTGTAGGCCAGGTGTCTTGCCGCCATTCAACCGCCGCAGGACCGGTGTATTGCCGCCATCCAACCACCGCAGGCCCGGTGTCTTGCCGCAACATCCAACTGCTGCAGGCCCGGTGTCTTGCCGCCATCCAACTGTTGTAGGCCCAGTGTCTTGCCGCCATCCAACCTCTGCAGGCCTGGTGTCTTGCCGCCATTAAACCACCGCAGGCCCGGTGTCTTGCCGCCATCCAACCGCCGCGGGCCCGGTGTCTTGCCGCCATACAACCGCTGCAGGCCCGGTGTCTTGCCGCCATCCAACCACTGCAGGCCCGGTGTCTTGCCGCCATCCAACCGCTGCAGGCCCGGTGTATTGCCGACATCCAACCGCTGCAGGCTGGGTGTCTTGCCGCCATCCAACCACTGCAGGCCTGGTGTCTTGCCGCCATCCAACCTCTGCAGGCCCGGTGTCTGGCCGCCATCCAACCACTGCAGGCCCGGTGTCTTGCCGCCATCCAACCACTGCAGGCCCGGTGTCTTGCCGCCATCCAACCTCTGCAGGCCTGGTGTCTTGCCGCCATCCAACCACTGCAGGCCCGGTGTCTTGCCGCCATCCAACCGCTGCAGGCCCGGTGTCTTGCCGCCATCCAACTGTTGTAGGCCCGGTGTCTTGCCGCCATCCAACCGCTGCAGGCCCGGTGTCTTGCCGCCATCCAACTGTTGTAGGCCCGGTGTCTTGCCGCCATCCAACTGTTGTAGGCCCGGTGTCTTGCCGCCATCCAACCTCTGCAGGCCTGGTGTCTTGCCGCCATCCAACCACTGCAGGCCCGGTGTCTTGCCGCCATCCAACCGCTGCAGGCCCGGTGTCTTGCCGCCATCCAACTGTTGTAGGCCCGGTGTCTTGCCGCCATCCAACCGCTGTAGGCCCGGTGTCTTGCCGCCATCCAACCACCGTAGGCCCGGTGTATTGCCACCATCCAACCGCTGCAGGCCCGGTGTATTGCCGCCATCCAACCGTTGTAGGCCCGATGTCTTGCCGCCATCCATCCACCGCAGGCCCAGTGTCTTTCCACCATCCAACCACTGTAGGCCCGGTGTCATGCCGCCATCCATCCACCGCAGGCCCAGTGTCTTGCCGCCATCCAACCGTTGTAGGCCCGCTGTATTGCCGCCATCCAACCTCTGCAGGCCCGGTGTATTGCCGCCATCCAACCTCTGCAGGCCTGGTGTCTTGCCGCCATCCAACCGCTGCAGGCTGGGTGTCTTGCCGCCATCCAACCACTGCAGGCCCGGTGTCTTGCCGCCATCCAACCGCTGCAGGCCCGGTGTCTTGCCGCCATCCAACTGTTGTAGGCCCGGTGTCTTGCCGCCATCCAACCGCTGCAGGCCCGGTGTCTTGCCGCCATCCAACCACCGTAGGCCCGGTGTATTGCCACCATCCAACCGCTGCAGGCCCGGTGTATTGCCGCCATCCAACCGTTGTAGGCCCGATGTCTTGCCGCCATCCATCCACCGCAGGCCCAGTGTCTTTCCACCATCCAACCACTGTAGGCCCGGTGTCATGCCGCCATCCATCCACCGCAGGCCCAGTGTCTTGCCGCCATCCAACCGTTGTAGGCCCGCTGTATTGCCGCCATCCAACCTCTGCAGGCCCGGTTATTGCCGCCATCCAACCTCTGCAGGCCTGGTGTCTTGCCGCCATCCAACCGCTGCAGGCTGGGTGTCTTGCCGCCATCCAACCACTGCAGGCCCGGTGTCTTGCCGCCATCCAACCGCTGCAGGCCCGGTGTCTTGCCGCCATCCAACTGTTGTAGGCCCGGTGTCTTGCCGCCATCCAACCGCTGCAGGCCCGGTGTCTTGCCGCCATCCAACCGCTGCAGGCCCGGTGTCTTGCCGCCATCCAACCACTGCAGGCCCGGTGTATTGCCGCCATCCAACCTCTGCAGGCCTGGTGTCTTGCCGCCATCCAACCGCTGCAGGCTGGGTGTCTTGCCGCCATCCAACCACTGCAGGCCCGGTGTCTTGCCGCCATCCAACTGTTGTAGGCCCGGTGTCTTGCCGCCATCCAACCGCTGCAGGCCCGGTGTCTTGCCGCCATCCAATCGCTGCAGGCCCGGTGTATTGCCGCCATCCAACCGCTGCAGGCCCGGTGTCTTGCCGCCATCCAACTGCTGCAGGCCCGGTGTCTTGCCGCCATCCAACCGCCACGGGCCCGGTGTCTTGCCGCCATCCAACCGCCGCGGGCCCGGTGTCTTGCCGCCATCCAACCGCCGCGGGCCCGGTGTCTTGCCGCCATCCAACCGCTGCAGGCCCGGTGTCTTGCCGCCATCCAACCGCTGCAGGCCCGGTGTCTTGCCGCCATCCAACCGCTGTAGGCCCGGTGTCTTGACGCCATCCAACCACCGCAGGCCCGGTGTATTGCCGCCATCCAACCACCGCAGGCCCGGTGTATTGCCGCCATCCAACCTCTGCAGGCCCGGTGTCTTGCCGCCATCCAACCACTACAGGCCCGGTGTCTTGCTGCCATCCAACCACCGTAGGCCCGGTGTATTGCCGCCATTAAACCGCTGCAGACCCGGTGTCTTGCCGCCATCCATCCACCGCAGGCCCAGTGTCTTTCCACCATCCAACCATTGTAGGCCCGGTGTCATGCCGCCATCCATCCACCGCAGGCCCAGTGTCTTGCCGCCATCCAACCGTTGTAGGCCCGGCGTCTTGCCGCCATTCATCCACCGCAGGCCCAGTGTTTTGCCACCATCCAACCGTTGTAGGCCAGGTGTCTTGCCGCCATTCAACCGCCGCAGGCCCGGTGTATTGCCGCCATCCAACCGCTGCAGACCCGGTGTCTTGCCGCCATCCATCCACCGCAGGCCCAGTGTCTTTCCACCATCCAACCATTGTAGGCCCGGTGTCATGCCGCCATCCATCCACCGCAGACCCAGTGTCTTGCCGCCATCCAACCGTTGTAGGCCCGGCGTCTTGCCGCCATCCATCCACCGCAGGCCCAGTGTTTTGCCACCATCCAACCGTTGTAGGCCAGGTGTCTTGCCGCCATTCAACCGCCGCAGGCCCGGTGTATTGCCGCCATCCAACCGCCGCAGGCCTGTTGTCTTGCCGCCATCCAACCGCTCTAGGCCCGGTGTCTTGCCGCCATCCAACCACCGCAGGCCCGGTGTATTGCCGCCATCCAACCTCCGTAGGTCCGGTGTCTTGCCGCCATCCAACCGCTGTAGGCCCGGTGTCTTGCCGCCATCAAACCGCTGCAGGCCCGGTGTCTTGCCGCCATCCAACCGCTGCAGGCCCGGTGTCTTGCCGCCATCCAACCAGCGCTGGCCCGGTGTATTGCCGCAATCCAACCGCTGTAGGCCCGGTGTCTTGCCGCCATCCAACCGCTCTAGGCCCGGTGTATGGCCGCCATCCAACCACCGCAGGCCCGGTGTATTGCCGCCATCCAACCTCTGCAGGCCCGGTGTCTTGCCGCCATCCAACCACCGTAGGCCCGGTGTATTGCCACCATCCAACCGCTGCAGGCCCGGTGTATTGCCGCCATCCAACCGTTGTAGGCCCGGTGTATTGCCGCCATCCAACCGCCGCAGGCCCGGTGTCTTGCCGCCATCAAACCGCTGCAGGCCCGGTGTCTTGCCGCCATCCAACCGCTGCAGGCCCGGTGTCTTGCCGCCATCCAACCGTTGTAGGCCCGGTGTATTGCCGCCATCCAACCGCCGCAGGCCCGGTGTCTTGCCGCCATCAAACCGCTGCAGGCCCGGTGTCTTGCCGCCATCCAACCGCTGCAGGCCCGGTGTCTTGCCGCCATCCAACCGCTGTAGGCCCGGTGTCTTGCCGCCATCCAACCACCGTAGGCCCGGTGTATTGCCACCATCCAACCGCTGCAGGCCCGGTGTATTGCGCCATCCAACCGTTGTAGGCCCGGTGTATTGCCGCCATCCAACCGCCGCAGGCCCGGTGTCTTGCCGCAACATCCAACCTCCGTAGGTCCGGTGTCTTGCCGCCATCCAACTGCTGTAGTCCCGGTGTATTGCCGCCATCAAACCGCTGCAGGCCCGGTGTCTTGCCGCCATCCAACCGCTGTAGGCCCGGTGTATTGCCGCCATACAACCTCTGCAGGCCTGGAGTCTTGCCGCCATCCAACTGCCGCGAGCCCGGTGTCTTGCCGCCATCAAACCGCTGCAGGCCCGGTGTCTTGCCGCCATCCAACCGCTGCAGGCCCGGTGTCTTGCCGCCATCCAACAGCTGTAGGCCCGGTGTATTGCCGCCATCCAACCGCTGCAGGCCCGGTGTATTGCCGCCATCCAACCGCTGTAGGCCCGGTGTCTTGCCGCCATCAAACCGCTGCAGGCCCGGTGTCTTGCCGCCATCCAACCGCTGTAGGCCCGGTGTATTGCCGCCATCCAACCGCTGCAGGCCCGGTGTCTTGCCGCCATCCAACCGCTGTAGGCCCGGTGTATTGCCGCCATACAACCTCTGCAGGCCTGGAGTCTTGCCGCCATCCAACTGCCGCGGGCCCGGTGTCTTGCCGCCATCCAACCGTTGTAGGCCCGGCGTCTTGCCGCCATCCGTCCACCGCAGGCCCAGTGTTTTGCCGCCATCCAACCGTTGTAGGCCAGGTGTCTTGCCGCCATTCAACCGCCGCAGGACCGGTGTATTGCCGCCATCCAACCACCGCAGGCCCGGTGTCTTGCCGCAACATCCAACTGCTGCAGGCCCGGTGTCTTGCCGCCATCCAACTGTTGTAGGCCCAGTGTCTTGCCGCCATCCAACCTCTGCAGGCCTGGTGTCTTGCCGCCATTAAACCACTGCAGGCCTGGTGTCTTGCCGCCATCCAACCTCTGCAGGCCCGGTGTCTGGCCGCCATCCAACCACTGCAGGCCCGGTGTCTTGCCGCCATCCAACCACTGCAGGCCCGGTGTCTTGCCGCCATCCAACCTCTGCAGGCCTGGTGTCTTTACGCTATCCAACCACTGCAGGCCCGGTGTCTTGCCGCCATCCAACCGCTGCAGGCCCGGTGTCTTGCCGCCATCCAACTGTTGTAGGCCCGGTGTCTTGCCGCCATCCAACCGCTGCAGGCCCGGTGTCTTGCCGCCATCCAACCACCGTAGGCCCGGTGTATTGCCACCATCCAACCGCTGCAGGCCCGGTGTATTGCCGCCATCCAACCGTTGTAGGCCCGGTGTCTTGCCGCCATCCATCCACCGCAGGCCCAGTGTCTTTCCACCATCCAACCACTGTAGGCCCGGTGTCATGCCGCCATCCATCCACCGCAGGCCCAGTGTCTTGCCGCCATCCAACCGTTGTAGGCCCGGCGTCTTGCCGCCATCCATCCACCGCAGGCCCAGTGTCTTGCCGCCATCCAACCGCTGCAGGCCCGGTGTCTTGCCGCCATCCAACCACCGTAGGCCCGGTGTATTGCCACCATCCAACCGCTGCAGGCCCGGTGTATTGCCGCCATCCAACCGTTGTAGGCCCGGTGTCTTGCCGCCATCCATCCACCGCAGGCCCAGTGTCTTTCCACCATCCAACCACTGTAGGCCCGGTGTCATGCCGCCATCCATCCACCGCAGGCCCAGTGTCTTGCCGCCATCCAACCGTTGTAGGCCCGGCGTCTTGCCGCCATCCATCCACCGCAGGCCCAGTGTCTTGCCGCCATCCAACCGCTGCAGGCCTTGTGTCTTGCCGCCATCCAACCGCTGCAGGCCCGGTGTCTAGCCGCCATCCAACCGCTGCAGGCCCGGTGTCTTGCCGAAATCCAACCGCTGCAGGCCCGGTGTCTTGCCGCCATCCAACCGCTGCAGGCCCGGTGTCCTGCCGCCATCCAACCGCTGCAGGCCCGGTGTCTTGCCGCCATCCAACCGCTGCAGGCCCGGTGTCTTGCCGCCATCCAACTGTTGTAGGCCCGTTGTCTTGCCGCCATCCAACCGCTGCAGGCCCGGTGTCTTGCCGCCATCCAACCGCTGCAGGCCCGGTGTCTTGCCGCCATCCAACCGCTGCAGGCCTGGTGTCTTGCCGCCATCCAATCGCTGCAGGCCCGGTGTCTTGCCGCCATCCTACCTCTGCAGGCCCGGTGTCTTGCCGCCATCCAACCGCCGAAGGCCCAACGCATTGCTGCCATCCGTCGGGTTGCTTCCGGCATAAGATAGCAGGCCGAAATCATCTGGCAGGAGTTTGTCGGCTATCTTTCACCGTCCGATCCCAGTTCGTACTTTTCGTGTTTGTTAGGAAGCTTCATGCAAGTCATATTTAATGAGTGTTCTTTCCAACTCGAAATACCACAAAAACAGAAGAATACATTTACATGATACAAGCTTCTGCCATACAATTTTTCAGATTTTTAGCTGTCCGTCAGTATATAAAGTTGCTCAACTGGGTCTTGTGTTTTCGCTAAACAAATGTCATCTCCCAAAATCCTATATGTAGACTGAATCACTGCGAGTCACCTTAATGCTAGACTAGTGTCAGTTTGTTTGTCAATTATGGTGAATGTTGAAATATGGCCGTGGGTCGTGGCTGCCGGTGATTGCGCATTAGCTGTTACGAAGTTCGCGGACAACCTGTTCCACTGCATTCCTTCATGTGGCCAGGACCGGCTAACGCCGGGTGAGAGGGGTGTTGTGAATATGGCAATTCCCCCCCCCCCCTTCCACCGGTTAAAAATCTCAAGGGTCCTTTATAACTCTATACTGTTAGTCAGGGGCGTGTGGTGAACTGTTGCAACGTATGTTGGCGTTAGCTGTGTTCTGTACCCTGCCTGTTGCTTGCTAGTTTGTAGTCCATTCACGGTTTATTCCGTTGTTTTGAAACGAAGCTTTGAAAATTCACCCCAGGAGTAACACGTCAACATGATATTTATATAAGACGTATACCACAAATATGTAGCACTGTGATTAACTTTATAGGCTTTATAGGTAGAGGCAGTGTCATTCTTTACACGTTGATTTATAAAGGACTCACTTTACCGTCAACTGTTTTCTCAAGTATTATATTCTTGAAGAAATGAAACTTCAACTTAGTATCTTCTAGAACTTGTAATATTTATTTAGAATTAAGTACGAATGCGCTTGGAGAGATGTCGGGGAAAATGGGGGAATCGAAATGAGGATGGCAGGGCCGGTAGTCGAACACAGGAACACCTGAGTACGAGTCCAAATGTCGACCACTACGGCACCTCCCTCGGCCAGATGTTTAAGTAAAACAGTTCGAAGCAGACATTATACCCACAATTACACACCATCAAATAAAGCACATTTACTCTAAAGAACAAACGTCAAAAACTATCAAACTAAAACTGCAACATTTATATAAAGATGCATTTTTATATAAACGCAATTTTTTTAAAAATCTGTAATGAAATGTGGTGGCTTGAGCGTCGTGTGTTGGGCTGCATTCGTACTGAGAATAAACGAGATGAGGGCTGTTCCCAGTTCCAGGAAGTAGGGAGGCATTAGATGAATCTTCACCCAGACGTGGGCAGGCTGATACGAGCTGTTCTGTGCCGTCCCATTATTCATTCACACCTCTCCTTGCTCTCCCCCAGGATAAATAACCACGAGGTATTCACTGATGCACATTACGTGCAAGGATATTCACCCAGTCGTGGGCAGGCTGATACGAGATGTTCTGTGCCGTCCAATTATTCATTCACACCTCTCCTTGCTCTTCCCCCAGGACCAATAACCACGAGGTATACACTGATGCACATTACGTGCAAGGATATTCACCCAGTCGTGGGCAGGCTGATACGAGCTGTTCTGTGCCGTCCCATTATTCATTCACACCTCTCCTTGCTCTTCCCCCAGGACCAATAACCACGAGGTATTCACTGATGCACATTACGTGCAAGGATATTCACCCAGTCGTGGGCAGGCTGATACGAGCTGTTCTGTGCCGTCCCATTATTCATTCACACCTCTCCTTGCTCTCCCCCAGGACCAATAACCACGAGGTATTCACTGATGCACATTACGTGCAAGGATATTCACCCAGTCGTGGGCAGGCTGATACGAGCTGTTCTGTGCCGTAACATTATTCATTCACACCTCTCCTTGCTCTTCCCCCAGGACCAATAACCACGAGGTATTCACTGATGCACATTACGTGCAAGGATATTCACCCAGTCGTGGGCAGGCTGATACGAGCTGTTCTGTGCCGTCCCATTATTCATTCACACCTCTCCTTGCTCTCCCCCAGGACCAATAACCACGAGGTATTCACTGATGCACATTACGTGCAAGGATATTCACCCAGTCGTGGGCAGGCTGATACGAGCTGTTCTGTGCCGTCCCATTATTCATTCACATCTCTCCTTGCTCTTCCCCCAGGACCAATAACCACGAGGTATTCACTGATGCACATTACGTGCAAGGATATTCACCCAGTCGTGGGCAGGCTGATACGAGCTGTTCTGTGCCGTCCCATTATTCATTCACACCTCTCCTTGCTCTCCCCAAGACCAATAACCACGAGGTATTCACTGATGCACATTACGTGCAAGGATATTCACCCAGTCGTGGGCAGGCTGATACGAGCTGTTCTGTGCCGTAACATTATTCATTCACACCTCTCCTTGCTCTCCCCCAGGACCAATAACCACGAGGTATTCACTGATGCACATTACGTGCAAGGATATTCACCCAGACGTGGGCAGGCTGATACGAGCTGTTCTGTGCCGTCCCATTATTCATTCACACCTCTCCTTGCTCTCCCCAGGACCAATAACCACGAGGTATTCACTGATGCACATTACGTGCAAGGATATTCACCCAGACGTGGGCAGGCTGATACGAGCTGTTCTGTGCCGTAACATTATTCATTCACACCTCTCCTTGCTCTTCCCCCAGGACCAATAACCACGAGGTATTCACTGATGCACATTACGTGCAAGGATATTCACCCAGTCGTGGGCAGGCTGATACGAGCTGTTCTGTGCCGTCCCATTATTCATTCACACCTCTCCTTGCTCTTCCCCCAGGACCAATAACCACGAGGTATTCACTGATGCACATTACGTGCAAGGATATTCACCCAGACGTGGGCAGGCTGATACGAGCTGTTCTGTGCCGTCCCATTATTCATTCGCACCTCTCCTTGCTCTTCCCCCAGGACCAATAACCACGAGGTATTCACTGATGCACATTACGTGCAAGGATATTCACCCAGTCGTGGGCAGGCTGATACGAGCTGTTCTGTGCCGTCCCATAATTCATTCACACCTCTCCTTGCTCTCCCCCAGGACCAATAACCACGAGGTATTCACTGATGCACATTACGTGCAAGGATATTCACCCAGTCGTGGGCAGGCTGATACGAGCTGTTCTGTGCCGTCCCATTATTCATTCACACCTCTCCTTGCTCTCCCCCAGGACCAATAACCACGAGGTATTCACTGATGCACATTACGTGCAAGGATATTCCTGTAGTCACTTTCTTCAAACTTGACACATGGTAAACATAACACAGTATAAAGATATCCTCTTTATTGGAAAGTTTGCATTTTACCGTTATTACTGAATTACTGTTGTTATACTGTTTTCCTTACATTTTGGAGAAGAGATAATAATAATAATTATTATTATATATATAAGGAAACAATGTTAAACTTTGCACCTACAGGAGAGTCCATTATATAAATGGATTGAAAAAAAGGGGGGGGGGTGCGGAAGTTAGAGTAAATAGAAATAAGGTGACTCATAGCTCGTATATGTTGGCTACAAATTATCAGAATTATGCCATGCAATTGCGTATCCCACACACCCATCATTTCCAATCTAATAAAATGATAACATTCTGAGAGGGTACTTTTAAAGAGACTTAAACATTTTTTTGAGCTTGGTTTTGTCAGCTGGCCCTTGAGCATTCCCTGCGGGAAATGTGAGCAGTTTCATTCACCCAGCAGTGTAGTGTGCGGGGATGAATCCGACGCTGCTGTGGCGGTCAGCCTGTACTGTTCATAACAACTACTACTTTCATGTCCGCGCCATCCATCATAACTGCGAGTCAACCCGCTGACCGGAAGAGGACGGTACGTCACGGCTGCCGGACAACACGCCAGCTCTCACACTCCTCCACGGCGGTCTTCATTCACTTCCCTCTGCGAGTAAACTTTACGCTTTTGTCTGTCCCTAACGAACTCTGAGTAAATGTTTCACTCGCTCTTGGCGCTGTCCTAACACTCCAGAGTAATAACTCGGAGTAAATGTTTCACTCGCTCTTGGCGCTGTCCTAACACTCCAGAGTAATAACTCTGAGTAAATGTTTCACTCTATCTTGGCGCTGTCCTAACACTCCAGAGTAATAACTCTGAGCATCTTACTAATATAAAACTTTTGCACGTACTATAGCGGCCAGCAACGAACGGTAAACTGTAATATGGCGGGAGATTTAATTGAATTAAGTGAACTAACATAAAGTGTGCACATTTCGTTACAGACACAGATGGAAAATTTCAAATGATGGATAAAGGTTGTTCACGATAAAGTGAGCACTTTCGAAATCAACATTAGAAAGAAGTCACTGCCCCTGCCTGCATATATTGTAAGGAGCGCAGTTAGTGACATGGTCCCAGTTAAGTTGGTAGCGATACAGGGAAAGTAGTTCCGTGTCTTAACGCTGAATTAAAAGTGTTTGGTAACCATTTGTGATTACTTGAATTATTTGTTTGGCTACCGATTTTTCTAATGCACCCGAGTGTAAAAATTAGCAGATTTATAATAATTTCACAGTTTCATTAGACCTACGTACGAATAAAGTGATGAGGCCTATGGCAGTGGTGATCGTACATAAGGTAGAAGAATGCACAACGGGCATACAAATAGATCTTAAGCAAGGCTTCAAAATTGCTCTGATTGCCGTGAACAGACATTAGTAAAATTCGCAATATTGATTGAAAAGTATAGTTGTATATACTGCTTAATTTTTGGCATCTTTTTCAATTATAATGGTTTATTGCTTAATATAGTTTAGTGTGTAAAAAAACAATTATTTTTAAAGGAAAGTTCTTGTGAGTGATAGATATTTATTGTAACTTATATTAAATGCTTAATATAGGCAGATCTGTAAACACAACATTATATTTCCATTCTGATTGTTCCAAAACTACTTTCGCGCTAACTTTATTCAGCCTTAACTCTACATTACTTGACTGTACTCTTGGAGTAAGGTTTTGGAATGCCGGCCAGTAAGGTGATTCTAATTCACTTGTCCTCTGGTCGGGAGTGGATGTACCTAGTGTAAGTTGCCACGTCATCACGTGTAGGTACCTACCTGCCACGCCGCACAACTAGCAGTGCTCCCAAGTTGCGCGCCCAACAAGTGTCATGCTGCCCAGATCACAGCCGGCTCGCGAACTAATTCACTTGTCCTCTGGTCGGGAGTGGATGTAAGTAGTGTAAGTTGCCATGTCATCACGTGTAGGTACTACCTGCCACGCCGCACAGCTATCAGTGCTCCCAAGTTGCGAGCCCAACAAGTGTCATGCTGCCCAGATCACAGCCGGGTAAGTTGCCACGTCATCACGTGTAGGTACCTACCTGCCACGCCGCACAACTAGCAGTGCTCCCAAGTTGCGCGCCCAACAAGTGTCATGCTGCCCAGATCACAGCCGGCTCGCGATCTAATTCACATGTCCTCTGGTCGGGAATGGATGTAAGTAGTGTAAGTTGCCACGTCATCACGTCTAGGTAACTACCTGCCACGCCGCACAGCTATCAGTGCTCCCAAGTTGCGCCCCCAACAAGTTTCATGCTGCCCAGATCACAGCCGGCTCGCGATCTAATTCACATGTCCTCTGGTCGGGAATGGATGTAAGTAGTGTAAGTTGCCACGTCATCACGTCTAGGTACCTACCTGCCATGCCGCACAGCTATCAGTGCTCCCACGTTGGGCGCCCAACAAGTGTCATGCTGCCCAGATCACAGCCGGCTCGCGATCTCATCTGCTGCCTGGCCAGATAGCATCCTCCATCTCTTGAGTTTTAGAAAAACAAACTCACATTGAACAGATTTGGTGTTTAGCTTCACCTAACTCGCCGCTGTATAAAACAAGAGATCATCACTATTGTCACACATATCCCTACCTGCACACTAAAACTTTATTTGTATCTTATGGATGAAACGCCGGAAATTAATTCCGCAAAATTGTTCAATAGATACACAGAGTGGAAAAAAATTACATTATATTTGCACTTAAAAAGCTGTTCACGTTAAAATGAGCTCCTTCAAAATTAAAGTTTGGAAAAAAAAAAAAAAAAAAAAAAAAAAATCTTCCCATCGCTTACGTATATGCGACAGTGTTAAACTTAAGGTCTTCATACAATGGCAATAATATTTATCAATAAGTTATACTGCACAATAATATTGATGATAAGTAGACTAGTTTGACCGATATAAACCGGCGTTGACAATATAAGGCCTAATGATAGTATCAAAGTGAATTAGACAACTATTGACGATATCGCAAAATAATGACGAACTCGCAATGTTTTATTGACCCGCTGATGACACCGTCAATATTATTGACAATATTCTCTCAGGCTGTGTGCGAGCAGTGTTCTAGGAAAATGTTGCAATAAGGCAGTAAGTAGGTGAGAGACTGTACGAAACTTTTACTAATTCCAAACAGTTTGTCGACTTCACATCGATGGCACGTTATTCAAGGGATCAGGTACGTGGCAATATTAATTTTACACGTGGCACAAGGATACAAAATAAGCGGAAAACACGCTTTTTAATGCTAAAAAAATACGAAGTTAAAAATTTGAATATTTTATATCAAATATAAACTTCTCCACGCACATCTTTCATCATATCTCTATCTTCCCGTAATATGTAAACATTTATATCATGAAGCAAGGCGTTTAGCTATATTCGAGTTTAAATTAAATTTTCCGAATTGGTAATTGTTAACAATACCAGCCAGCGTTTTATTGTTGCTCACGCAAATATTAAGTAAAACAATATTGTATATTAAAAACAAAATTAAATACTGTCACTCGTTATGTAGTCCATTCTCAATGACTTCAACTGTTCTGGAGCACTGCGAGAGTTCTACTTCCAGGATATTCTTGCGCCTAGTGCAAACAAAGCTTAGCCAACTGTAGAACATTCCACCAAAGATACAGGCCATTCGTGCGCAATCAATGTAATAATATTTTGCAGGAGAACTATTTCTTACTAGCCATTACTAAGCCACCTACTTCCCCACTGTCTGTATTAATATTAATTATTAAGTAAATATTATTATTTATACATAGTAAAAGTTCAAATTAACCCAAACAAATAATGTAACGTTTACAGAAGTATAAAACGCTTGTTATACATGACATATGTAGGAAATACGAAACACGTTCATACATGGGGAGATTTTTCAAAGACTGGTACAAAAAGTGTGAAGAAACCAGCGTATAGACTATACAAGTGTGTATTGCAAGGGAGAGAGCAGTTCGAGTTTTGTTTTATCATACAGTAACATTGCTGAAGAGATGTTTGTTTTTCTAGTTGTATCCTCGAGCTAGAAGGGATGGGAAGAGGTGTCGCTAGATAAGCGACCTTGACGACTGACTAATGCATTCGTCGTGACACACAGAGGCGATAAGGAAGCCTCCTGGTGACGCAACACGGAAACTCGCCACCTCACTTGCCACTTAACTCCCTTATCGACTACCATTCCGTGCCTCCTCACTCAGGCAGGATCTACAACATGCCTTCTCTGTGTCATCCAGCCGAGCTATTTACCATAGACTCCAGATGAGGTAGAGAGTTCTCGCTGGCTGCACACAACCAGCCCCTGTATTCCAACATTGAACTGCTCACCTGCCAACACGTCTAGCGAAAACGGCGTGGTTTGGATTTTTGTAATGCTTGTTCATTGCATTCTAAATGGTAAAGGTATTTTATTAATATAACAGTGCTTGTCATTTAAAAATTAAGATGTAAGCAAACACGTTCATCACTTACGACCATGTGTTGTGTAGGATCGGGGTATGTCAATGTTGGGTACATGCGCAGACGACCAATAAGCGGTCTACCTCATATTTAGTCTATGCGATTTATAGCCAGTCTTCATACGTCCATCTGTCGTCGGTCCATTGCTGCCAACCAATACCAACAAAACTGTTTAGAAATAGAGAAACATTATCCATAAAAAGTGAATATTTTGGCGGTATTGTGATTGTAAGTATCCAAAATGTATACACACGTACATAACGAAAATTAATTTATGTAAAAAAAGATTTTTTAATAGTATATAAAGCATTCTGTTATACTTTTACTATTGCAAAGTAGGAACTCACGTTTGAAAAAGTAATTAGCAATAACTCTTCTGGAAAAATTTAACGTAATTTCATTTTATAGCTACATAAGCAGACATATGAAAACAAAGACGGCCAAAACTAAACATTGTACACTCTACACTGCCTTCTATATAACTAGGGGGAACACGCAACTAAACATTGTACACTCTACACTGCCTTCTATATAACTAGGGGGGAACAGGTAACTAAACATTGTACACTCTACACTGCCTTCTATATAACTAGGGGGGAACAGGTAACTAAACATTGTACACTCTACACTGACTTCTATATAACTAGGGGGGAACAGGCAACTAAACATTGTACACTCTACACTGCCTTCTATATAACTAGGGGGGAACAGGTAACTAAACATTGTACACTCTACACTGCCTTCTATATAACTAGGGGGAACAGGCAACTAAACATTGTACACTCTACACTGCCTTCTATATAACTAGGGGGAACAGGCAACTAAACATTGTACACTCTACACTGCCTTCTATATAACTAGGGGGGAACGGGTAACTAAACATTGTACACTCTACACTGCCTTCTATATGACTAGGGGGGAACAGGTAACTAAACATTGTACACTCTACACTGCCTTCTATATAACTAGGGGGGAACAGGTAACTAAACATTGTACACTCTACACTGCCTTCTATATAACTAGGGGGAACAGGCAACTAAACATTGTACACTCTACACTGCCTTCTATATAACTAGGGGGAACAGGTAACTAAACATTGTACACTCTACACTGCCTTCTATATAACTAGGGGGAACAGGTAACTAAACATTGTACACTCTACACTGCCTTCTATATAACTAGGGGGAACACGCAACTAAACATTGTACACTCTACACTGCCTTCTATATAACTAGGGGGGAACAGGTAACTAAACATTGTACACTCTACACTGCCTTCTATATAACTAGGGGGAACAGGCAACTAAACATTGTACACTCTACACTGCCTTCTATATAACTAGGGGGGAACAGGTAACTAAATATTGTACACTCTACACTGCCTTCTATATGACTAGGGGGAACAGGTAACTAAACATTGTACACTCTACACTGCCTTCTATATGACTAGGGGGAACAGGTAACTAAACATTCTACACTCTACACTGCCTTCTATATAACTAGGGGGGAACAGGTAACTAAACATTGTACACTCTACACTGCCTTCTATATAACTAGGGTGAACAGGCAACTAAACATTGTACACTCTACACTGCCTTCTATACAACTAGGGGGAACAGGTAACTAAACATTGTACACTCTACACTGCCTTCTATATAACTAGGGGGAACAGGCAACTAAACATTGTACACTCTACACTGCCTTCTATATAACTAGGGGGAACAGGCAACTAAACATTGTACACTTTACACTGCCTTCTATATAACTAGGGGGGAACTGGTAACTAAACATTGTACACTCTACACTGCCTTCTATATGACTAGGGGGGAACAGGTAACTAAACATTGTACACTCTACACTGCCTTCTATATAACTAGGGGGGAACAGGTAACTAAACATTGTACACTCTACACTGCCTTCTATATAACTAGGGGGAACAGGCAACTAAACATTGTACACTCTACACTGCCTTCTATATAACTAGGGGGAACAGGTAACTAAACATTGTACACTCTACACTGCTTTCTATATGACTAGGGGGGAACAGGTAACTAAACATTGTACACTCTACACTGCCTTCTATATGACTAGGGGGAACAGGTAACTAAACATTGTACACTCTACACTGCCTTCTATATAACTAGGGGGGAACAGGTAACTAAACATTGTACACTCTACACTGCCTTCTATATAACTAGGGGGAACAGGCAACTAAACATTGTACACTCTACACTGCCTTCTATATAACTAGGGGGAACGGGTAACTAAACATTGTACACTCTACACTGCCTTCTATATAACTAGGGGGAACAGGTAACTAAACATTGTACACTCTACACTGCCTTCTATATAACTAGGGGGGAACGGGTAACTAAACATTGTACACTCTACACTGCCTTCTATATAACTAGGGGGAACAGGTAACTAAACATTGTACACTCTACACTGCCTTCTATATGACTAGGGGGAACAGGTAACTAAACATTGTACACTCTACACTGCCTTCTATATAACTAGGGGGAACAGGTAACTAAACATTGTACACTCTACACTGCCTTCTATATAACTAGGGGGGAACGGGTAACTAAACATTGTACACTCTACACTGCCTTCTATATAACTAGGGGGAACAGGCAACTAAATATTGTACACTCTACACTGCCTTCTATATAACTAGGGGGGAACAGGTAACTAAATATTGTACACTCTACACTGCCTTCTATATGACTAGGGGGAACAGGTAACTAAACATTGTACACTCTACACTGCCTTCTATATGACTAGGGGGAACAGGTAACTAAACATTGTACACTCTACACTGCCTTCTATATAACTAGGGGGAACAGGCAACTAAACATTGTACACTCTACACTGCCTTCTATATAACTAGGGGGGAACAGGTAACTAAACATTGTACACTCTACACTGCCTTCTATATAACTAGGGGGAACAGGCAACTAAACATTGTACACTCTACACTGCCTTCTATATAACTAGGGGGGAACGGGTAACTAAACATTGTACACTCTACACTGCCTTCTATATGACTAGGGGGAACAGGTAACTAAACATTGTACACTCTACACTGCCTTCTATATGACTAGAGGGAACAGGTAACTAAACATTGCACACTCTACACTGCCTTCTATATAACTAGGGGGGAACAGGTAACTAAACATTGTACACTCTACACTGCCTTCTATATAACTAGGGGGAACAGGCAACTAAACATTGTACACTCTACACTGCCTTCTATATAACTAGGGGGAACAGGCAACTAAACATTGTACACTCTACACTGCCTTCTATATAACTAGGGGGGAACAGGTAACTAAACATTGTACACTCTACACTGCCTTCTATATGACTAGGGGGAACAGGTAACATAACGTGCAAGTTTACAAGGCTGTCATTTCATCCATCCGTCCGTCAAAAGTTAAAGCTTGCTACGGTTTTGACGGACGGACGGATAGAATTAATGGCAACCTCTGATTGGCTGTTGGTTACGTGATTGACGCACGCACGTGACGGGTGCTTGTAAATCCTGCTAAAGGCTATTCACGATAAAGTGAGCACTTTTGAAATCAACCTTAGAAAAAAGTCACTGCTCCTACCTGCACATATTTTAACGGGTGCACTTTGTGACATGTGTCTAGTAAAGTTGTTAACGATGAAGGCAAAGTAGTTCCGTATCTTATAGTCGAATAAAGAGTGTTAGGTAACAATTTATGTCAACTTAAATAATTTCGTTCGTTTTTTATGCGTCGAAGCGTAAAAACAAGCGGAGCGAGCGAGAGGACGCTGTGGCAACCTTTTGTTTTGCAGCAGCCATAGTAACATACTAACTATGTTGTAACATTTACTATATCAACAAATGCCGTGGGATACCACGTGACATATATGTAATCACCTGATAACAGATCATATATAAAAGAATTGAATATTAATAGTTTTTTTGTTGCATATTTTGTAAATTTTTTTAATTCGTGAGCTGTTACGTTGTTATTACATGTAATCATTTTCAGATTACTTCACACTTTTCTGAAGCCCTGCTACAGATCTACTTCCAGGGTATTCCTCCGCCTCGTACAAAATAAGTCTAGAAAATTACACCAAACGACAACACACCTAATTCGTGCGCGCTCAGTTGTAATGATATTTTGCATGATAACTATTTATTACTAGGCGCTACCAACACGCATGTTTTCTCGATGGTTTATAATTCATTTTTACTAAAAATTAAACGTTATAGTTGAGAGATAAAATATGGTCCAATCTTCAATTTAAGGAAAAAAAAAAATTTCAACAGATGTATAAAACGCTTGTGATACATGGACTATTGAGAAAGTAATTAAACACATCATACATGGGGTGATTTTTCGAAGGTTTGATGAAAACAAATGAGGAGAAACAGGGAATAGACTATATATGTCGCGCGGTAGCCCACGACATTCAGTTATAGTTGTACTTCTATTTTACATTGTACAACTTTGTTATTATATATTATCATAGCTTCAGCAATACAAAACAAGTATTTACTGATAAATAATGAACCGACTTTCCTCTACATGGGTGCAATTAAATTTCGGTGAAGTTCTTGAGTGGTGAGTAGACATGATGGCTCAGGAGGGGGGAGGGGGGACAACTTAATAAATGCGCGGTAGTAACGCCTTTTTCCCACTCCGTTATCCACCTGATATTGACTATCGCAACTGAGTCAATAACGTTGTTTGCCATAGTAACACATCGACAAATACTCTTTAATACGCGGTACAGTTTATAACGTTACTACGAAAATGGAAATACGTCTGTTATTCTGTTGGTTAACATACTAAGCTCAAGTTACATACTAAGCTCAAGTTACATACTAAGCTCAAGTTACATACTAGGGGAAGAGTAGAGAGTGATATATGCAGCGAAAGTGAGGTCAGCTTGCTTTGTTCCGTAAGTCTCCCTCCTGCTTGGAATATCTCTCGCTCGAGGTTGTGACAGGACATATTCCGACACTCGCTGTTCACTAACGGCGGAGAAAGAAGAAACAATACATTTCCACTTATGGAAATATTTCTCTCAATAGGCGATACTTATTCCATTAAGAAATGGTTAAAAACGAATTTTTTGAAAGTTAAATTTTAAAAATTGTCCGGGGGAAGTCTACTGAACTCCTCTTCCCATCTGAGCGGTGTTCCAGAACTTTACTCCGAGAGTAAAGTAACAAAGAGTAACAGCTGAGAAAAGTAAACGTACCGAGGTCTTGCAGCAAGTATGGTGTTGTACCTGTAAATAACATGCTGTGTTTACAAATATATACCGATTAATCAACCAACGTGCCGAGGTCTTGCAGCAAGTATGGTGTTGTACCTGTAAATAACATGCTGTGTTTACAAATATATACCGATTAATCAACCAACGTAAATTCCACATATATGTATATCGCTTCCACTGAGTTACAATTTTTTTTCGAAAAAATTGTTATACATAAACAGTTTTACTTAACAAAAATAATTATAAACTTTACGTCTAAGAATGCAATCTTTATAAAAGTCACCTTTTAAATAAAAATACAAATTTTACCAGTTTCATTTGTAATTTTCCCGTGTATGCCTGTTACCAGAATGTCCACATTTCTTATCAGTTTGTTTAAATTTACTTTTTGTCATTTTCAGTTTATCCGTCGTTACTCGCTGAAATAGTGTGCGTAAAAGTTTTACTCCATTGCGAAATGCTCAGAGTTGTTACTCCGCAGTTTTGGAACACTGCCGAGGGATAGTAAGACATTTACTCTACGTGTTTCGGGACAACCAAAGAGAAAAGTTTACTCGCAAAGAAACGTTTTGGAATGCCGCCCTGGGTGTGTTCCAAACCCTCAGGTAGCACATCGCCCTTCAAAGCCAGGCTACTACCATGTTACCCAACTGCGGGCCAGAATTTCCGTGTACTTCAAAGACAGGCTACTACCATGTTACCCAACTGCGGGCCAGTATTTCTGTGTACTTCAAAGCCAGGCTACTACCATGTTACCCAACTGCGGGCCAGTATTTCCGTGTACTTCAAAGCCAGGCTACTACCATGTTACTAAACTGCGGGCCAGTATTTCCGTGTACTTCAAAGCCAGGCTACTACCATGTTACCCAACTGCGGGCCAGTATTTCCGTGTACTTCAAAGCCAGGCTACTACCATGTTACCAAACTGCGGGCCAGTATTTCCGTGTACTTCAAAGCCAGGCTACTACCATGTTACCCAACTGCGGGCCAGTATTTCTGTGTACTTCAAAGCCAGGCTACTACCATGTTACCCAACTGCGGGCCAGTATTTCCGTGTACTTCAAAGCCAGGCTACTACCATGTTACCCAACTGCGGGCCAGTATTTCCGTGTACTTCAAAGACAGGCTACTACCATGTTACCCAACTGCGGGCCAGTATTTCTGTGTACTTCAAAGCCAGGCTACTACCATGTTACCCAACTGCGGGCCAGTATTTCCGTGTACTTCAAAGCCAGGCTACTACCATGTTACCCAACTGCGGGCCAGTATTTCCGTGTACTTCAAAGCCAGGCTACTACCATGTTACCCAACTGCGGGCCAGTATTTCCGTGTACTTCAAAGCCAGCCTACTAACATGTTACCCAACTGCGGGCCAGTATTTCCGTGTACTTCAAAGCCAGGCTACTACCATGTTACCAAACTGCGGGCCAGTATTTCCGTGTACTTCAAAGCCAGGCTACTACCATGTTACCCAACTGCGGGCCAGTATTTCCGTGTACTTCAAAGCCAGGCTACTACCATGTTACCCAACTGCGGGCCAGTATTTCCGTGTACTTCAAAGCCAGGCTACTACCATGTTACCCAACTGCGGGCCAGTATTTCCGTGTACTTCAAAGCCAGGCTACTACCATGTTACCCAACTGCGGGCCAGTATTTCCGTGTACTTCAAAGCCAGGCTACTACCATGTTACCCAACTGCGGGCCAGTATTTCCGTGTACTTCAAAGCCAGGCTACTACCATGTTACCCAACTGCGGGCCAGTATTTCCGTGTACTTCAAAGCCAGGCTACTACCATGTTACCCAACTGCGGGCCAGTATTTCCGTGTACATCAAAGCCAGGCTGCTACCATGTTACCCAACTGCGGGCCAGTATTTCCGTGTACTTCAAAGCCAGGCTACTACCATGTTACCCAACTGCGGGCCAGTATTTCCGTGTACTTCAAAGCCAGGCTGCTACCATGTTACCCAACTGCGGGCCAGTATTTCCGTGTACTTCAAAGCCAGGCTACTACCATGTTACCCAACTGCGGGCCAGTATTTCCGTGTACTTCAATTAGACATTCAACTGCTGAAGCGAGATTCCTCCTTACATCCGCGTTAACAGGCGCACAATCGGACCCTCCTCATGCCTCGACACTCCAGGATTCCTGGATACACTCGAGTGCACAGTTACAATAAATATAATCAGCCAAGACTTGCCTGCTAATGAAAAAAACGTTAATTAATAATTAAAATAATCTATTAGTTGGACTATAAATTATATAAATTAATTCTATAAATTGTATTTGAAAATCTGGATACCAATAGTGCAAACCTCCACAAGACTAAATTTAATTGTTTATTTTAATGATTCTAATGATTTAATTTAAAATGACAAATCACACTTTTTTTTTAACCGCCGTGTAGATTTTTAAAATTCACGACGGATTACATTAAGCATCAAACATACTGGTGTGTGACATGACAAACTTTAAATTCCATCCATACAAGATTCAATTGAGCAGGAACTGAAAGTATATCAAAACCTCACCCGCCCAACATATTTGTTACATAGTTCTAGATTTTTTAAAATGATGAGCAGACTGTTACGCAAAGACTAGCTACGTCAGACGAAGCTGATTGTTACTTCCCAGTAAACGTAAACAATCAGAAATGTCGCTACGGGAGTGACAGACAACCCATCCGTGTGTTTACGAAGCCTACTGCATAGCGCCGGGACATCAGATTGGTTTGGTAATCCAACAGTGTCACGAACAGCAGGCGGCTACCAAGCCATGCTTACACCACTTGCATTTCACTATGCCAAGTGAAATAGTGAACTGTGCTTTCAAACACGGCCATGACAATCAGAATAAGTCTCCTTCAGAGTGAAGAGCAGGGTGTGGTGAGCATGGAGCGGCACTGGACTGCAAAACCGGAGGAAACCCGCCGACCAGCGCCATTGTCCGGTGCGATTCCCTTATAAGAAGATCCCGGTGCGACCCCGCCGGGAATCGAACCCGGTTTGCCTCTGTGGGAGGCGAGTTGTCTTACCACTACACCACCGCGGCCCCTTAGTCTCCTTCAGAGGAATGTTGACATTTATAACCGAGTTTTACGCAAAATAAATGCAACAAAGTATCCGTGACAATACAAAACGCAGAAGCATAAACAACTATTAAAATTGAGATTGTGAGAAAAACAGGAAGAATTTTGTTACTTTTCGCAGCAGGGACTTTCATTGTGTTCAATATGCACTTTTGTAACAAACATTTTAGTTTCGCCTCTAGTTATGAGAATGGTTTCGAACGCTTATCGTTTATAAACGATCGTTGAGATGGCTTCATTACATTTTATAGGAAAAAATCCAGTTTTCAGGGAGGGTAAATCCCCCCCCCCCCCAAATCCTGATGGCCATGCTTTCCACAGGACACAAGGATACACACTTCGGAATCCAGTGGCAATAATATATGGACTTCTTCTAGGAGTGAGTGAGTGAAGAGATTTGGACGGCTCTTAATATCGAGGTCTTGAGAGTCGATGAGGGTGATTGAGCAGCGCCGGAATGAAAGGGTGGGGGAAACGGGAGATCCCCGAGAAAACCCGCCGATTAACGGAATCGTCCGGAACGTTTCACACAAGCGACATTTCCAGAGTGACCCAGCCGGAGATTGAACCCGGATCGCCTTGGTGGGAGGCGAGCAGGCTAACCGGGGACAACTGGCCAGCGAGGTCCCCGGATCTGACAAAAGTCTGCGCTACTAAACAACGACATGTCAAACAGGTGCAAGTGTGCATTGTATATGATGAAAGGAAAATAAATGTTAAAAAAAACACAGAGTTGCATATATTTCGAACGGAATTTAGACGCATAATCGCAAATCTAATGCACCCTCGCTGTCGGATTTCGATATAAATAATCGCCATTACGACATGTTATTATTCAGGTCTCGAGTGGGTAAGTATTTAGTATCGAATCTTATCACTCACTAACCAATTAAAGTAAAGAAATAATGCAATTTTTTCCTTCAGAAGATTGGCTACTAAGACTAGATGAAAGCACTATTTACATATTATTTTCGCGCACAATTGATTATATCGTAATTAATTTGGCAGTCACGGGTGATTATTGGTTTTTCATAAACACGTCCGTGACAAAATGGACATGCCCATGATTTACATAATCTACATTCGCGTTATATATTTCAACAGACTGGTCAGTGGATAATAGCTTGGCACGAAGCCTCAGCAGTACATACTTATGTTACTCAACTAAGGAAGATAGCTAAGAAGCTGTGTCCCGAATGTAGGGGACAACAGTTATATCCTCGTTAGATTCAAAACGTAATCCGACATCTGCACGCACATTTCGCCACAGCGGCGGCTTGCTAAAATGGCGGATTGTTTGATGAGAAAGTTCCAATTGTGCGTGAATGTATACTTGGGCGCCAGGTTCAAGCTAGAGTAGAGTGTCTTTAAATAGAGTATTGAACTGTAATGCACAACATGAAAAACTAGGATAGTTAAAAACTAGAACATACACTATCAACACTGTCAGAGAAGTACGGCGTATGTTGCTCATGAAAGAAGAATGTATATATTTTATATCAATAAATTTTTTACTGGAATTACTTATCAAAATGTTAAAAAATATAAATAATAAACGTTATTCTTTAATCAAAATTCAAACCTAATTCTATTCTGGATGCCTTAGGAAAATTTTTTGGAATCCTGTTTCTGTAGATAATTTTTGCAGTCCTACAAATACGAATATGTGTCTTAAAAGTTCTTCTAACTTAATTTTGAATGCTTTCATACTTACATTTCTTATTGTAGCTTGAAAACTCGGAGCACTAATTATTGGCGCCAACAATACTTGCTAATATAAGCCCACCTGAACATTGAGTTTGCCCAGAAATAGTTTGCCTTAAACTTTAAGGGAACTTACTTTTAGGGAAAACCTTAGTCTCAAGTGGTTTTCGTATTTTATCGCACGAAACTATCATTTAATGCAAACGAATGATAAGAAATATGATTATGCGATGAAAGGCAAGCAGAATAAATTTCATTCCTTAGACATTTATTATTAAGTTAGTTTATGGAATATGTGAATGCTATAGAACTCTTTAGTGGATATACATAGTGAATGTATAGAGGTCATATACATAATAATACAACAAATACATAAAGCTACAAAACAATACAGTAAATTACATAATAGACTAACATAGGTATGGTACAAGCATATACAATTACGATTTTTAGGTTTCAGTGGAAATAAATAAAAACAGAAGTTACACAATATGCATACATATAATAACAAGAAGTAGATACTTATAATTTCCAGCTTAGGTTTTAAGCATATGCTTAAAATACATTAGAATTTATTTATAATAAATCAACTATGCAATAAAATAATTAAGCCTATGTTGTGGAATGACTTTTTTAAAGAATCTCAAAAAATTATTATTTAAAACTACATTATTGATTGATTGCTCTTAAGTCCATTGCGCACATTTTTATTACACCTTCTACATTAATACTCCGTATGATTTTATTTCGATAGCTTATTAATACGGAGTATTAACTAGGCACCGTCTTATCTGGATCACAAGTACATAGTTTTGCAGTGAGAAGATTGTGATAGATAGTTTAGTTGAAACGCCGCACGCTAAACAACTGAGGTGCGATCACAAAAGCGGAACCACAGAGGCGCGATCACAACAGAAGAACAACTGAGGTGCGATCACAACAGAAGAACAACTGAGGTGCGATCACAACAGCAGAACAACTGAGGTGCGATCACATCAGCAGAACACCTGAGGTGCGATCACATCAGCAGAACACCTGAGGTGCGAACACATCAGCAGAACAACTGAGGTGCGATCACAACAGCAGAACAACTGAGGTGCGATCGCAACAGCAGAACAACTGAGGTGCGATCACAACAGCAGAACAACTGAGGTGCGATCACAAAAGAAGAACAACTGAGGTGCGATCACAACAGCAGAACAACTGAGGTGCGATCACAACAGCAGAACAACTGAGGTGCGCGTCACAACTGAAGAAAAAGTGAGGTGCGCATCAACAGCAGAACAACTGAGGTGCGATCACAGCAGCAGAATACTGAGGTGCGCAACAGAAGAACAACGAGTGCGTACAACAGAAGTACAATGAGGTGCGACAAACTAAGTACAATGAGGTGCGATCACACAGAACTTGAGGTGCGATCACAATAGAGAAACGTGAGGTGCGATCACAAAGAGAGAAAACTGAGGTGCGATCACACCAGAAACAACTGAGGTGCGATCACAACGCAGACAACTGAGGTGCGATCACAAAGCAGACAACTGAGGTGCGATCACAACAGCAGAACAACTGAGGTGCGATCACAACAGCAGAACAACTGAGGTGCGATCACAACACAGAACAACTGAGGTGCGATCACAAGAGCAGAACAACTGAGGTGCGATCACAACAGAAAACAATGAGGGCGATACACAGAGTACAACAGTGCGATACAACAGAGGACATCGAGGCGGAACAAAGGAGACACAACTGAGTGCGACACACGAAGGTACAACTAGAGGTCGACACAACAGTGCGAAAACAGTCGAACAGCAGCAGAACAACTGAGGTGCGATCACAACAGAGAACAACTGAGGTGCGATCACAACAGCAGAACAACTGAGGTGCGATCACAACAGCAGAACAACTGAGGTGCGATCACACAGCAGAACTACTGAGGTGCGATCACAACAGCAGAACAACTAAGGTGCGATCACAAAGCAGAACAACTGAGGTGCGATCACAACAGCAGAAAAGGTGCGATCACAACAGAACAAATAGGGCGATAGCGAAACACGAGAGCAATACAAGGAGCGATCACAACAGCAGAACAACTGAGGTGCGATCACAACAGAAGAACAACTGAGGTTCGATCACAGAAGTACAACTGAGGTGCGATCACAACAGAAGTACAACTGAGTGCGATCAAACAGAAGTACAACTGAGGTGCGATCACAACAGCAGAACAACTGAGGTGGATCCAACGCAGAACACGAGTCGATACAACAGCGAACAACTGAGATGCGATCACACAACAGAGACAACTGTGGTGCGATCACAACAGCAGAACAACTGAGTGCGATCACATCAGAGGAACTACGAGGCGACACAACTGCGACAACATGCGATCACAACACAACTGAGGTGCGATCCAACAGAAACACTGAGGTGCGATCACAACATGCAGAACAACTGAGGTGCGATCACAACAGCAGAACACTGAGGTGCGATCACAACAGAAGAACAATGAGGTGCGATCACAACAGCAGAAACAACTGAGGTGCGATCACAACAGAAGTACAACTGAGGTGCGATCACAACAGCCAGAACAACTGAGGTGCGATCACAACAGCAGAACAACTGAGGTGCGATCACAACAGCAGAACAACTGAGTGCGATCACAACAGAAGTACAACTGAGGTGCGATCACAACAGAAGTACAACTGAGGTGCGATCACAACAGAGTAACAACTGAGGTGCGATCACAAAGCAAGAACAACTGAGGTGCGATCACAACAGAAGAACAACTGAGGTGCGATCACAACAGAAGTACAACTGAGGTGCGATCACAACAGAAGTACAACTGAGAGAAGAACACACTGAGGGCACACAACAGAGAACAACTGAGTGCGAACAACGAGAACAACTGGAGTGCGATCACAACACAGAAACTGAGGTGCGATCACAACAGCAGAACAAAGGTGCGACAAAGCAAAAATGAGTCGATCACAAACAGAACAACTGAGGTGCGATCACAACAAAACAACTGAGGTGCATCACAACACAGAACAACTGAGGTGCGATCACAACAGAAAAATGAGGTGCGATCACAACAGAGAACAACTGAGGTGATCACAACAGAGAACAACGAGGTGCGATCACAACAGCAGAAACTGAGGTGCGATCACAACAGAGAACAACTGAGGTGCGATCACAACAGCAGAACAACTGAGGTGCGATCACAAAGAGAACAACTGAGGTGCGATCACAACAGCAGAACAATGAGGGCGATCACAACAGAAGACAACTGAGGTGCGATCACAAAACAACTGAGGTGCGATCACAACAGAAAACTGAGGTGCGATACAACAAGACATAACAAAGAAACTGGGATCGAACACAACAGGAACAACAAGTGATCACAACGAGGCACAACTAGGGCGATCACAAAGAGAACAACTGAGGTGCGATCACAAAGAAAACTGAGTGCGATCACAACAGAGAACAACTGAGGTCGATCACAACAGAGGCACCAAGGGACAAGAGGATACAACAGCGATCACAACAGAACAACGAGGGCGATCACAACAGCAGAACAACTGAGGTGCGATCACAACAGAAACAACTGAGGTGCGATCAAACAGCAAACAACTGAGTGCGATCACAAAAAACAATGAGGTGCGATCACAAACAGAAAACTGAGGTGCGATCAAGAAAATAGCATACACAGAACAACGAGGATCAACAGAACAGGGCATCACAACAGAGACAACTGAGGTGCAACAAAGAAGAAACTGAGGTGCGATCACAACAGAATACAACTGAGGGCGAAACAACAGAAAAGAAACAATGAGGTGCGATCACACAAAGACAACTGAGGTGCGATCACAACAGAGAACAACTGAGGTGCGATACAACAGAAACAATGAGGTGCGACACAAGAAAAACTGAGGGCAATCACAAACAACAGGTCGAACAACAAGATCACACAGCGAACAACTGAGGTGCGATCAAACAGAAACAACTGAGTGCGATCACAAAAAAACAACTGAGGTCGATCACAACAGAACAACTGAGGTGCGATCACAAAGACAGAGAACAACTGAGGTGCGATCACAACAGCAAACAACTGAGGTGCGATCACAAAGAGAACAACTGAGGTGCGATCACAACAGAAACAACTGAGGTGCGATCACAAAGAGACAACTGAGGTGCGATCACAACAGCAGAACACTGAGTGCGATCACCAATAGGAAACAACAAGATGCGTCACAAAAAACAACTGAGGTGCGATCACACAAAGACAACTGAGGTGCGATCACACAGAGAACAACTGAGGTGCGATCACACAGAGAACAACTGAGTGCGATCACACAAAAACTGAGGTGCGATCAACAGCAGAACAACTGAGTGCGATCACAACAGAAAATGAGGTGCGATCACACAGAAACATGAGGTGCGATCACACAAGAACAACTGAGGTGCGATCACAAAGCAGAACAACTGAGGTGCGATCACAACAGCAAACATAGGTGCGTCACACAGACAATGAGTGCGATCACCACAGAAAACGAGTGCATCAAAAGAACAATGAGTGCGATCACAAACAGAACAACTGAGGTGCGATACAACAGCAAACAACTGAGTGCGATCACACAAAAACTGAGGTCGATCACAACAGAAACAACTCGATCACAAAGAAATGAGGTGCGATCACAACAAGAACACTGAGGCGACACACAAAGAAACTAGGCGATCACACGAAACAATGAGTGCGTCACAACAGAAGTACAACTGAGGTGCGACAAACAGAAACAGAGGTGCGATCACACACAGACAATGTGCGATCACAACAGCAGAACAATGAGTCGATCACAACAGAACAACTGGGTGCGATAAACAGAGAACATAGGTGCGATCACACAGAACAACTGAGGTGCGATCACAACAGAGAACACTGAGGTGCATCACAACAGCAACAACTGAGGTGCGATCACACAGAAAACTGAGGTCGATCACAGCAAAACTGAGGTGCGATCACAACAGCAACCACACGAGCACAAGAGTGCGAAAACAGAACGAGGACCCAGAAAGGGCGACCAAGAGAAAAGCAACAGAGCGAACAAACGAACGAGGCGATCAAAAACAACATGCATCCAAAACAATGGGTGATCACAAAGAAACACGAGGCGATCACCAAGAACTAGGTGGATACAAGCATGGTGCGTCACAGAGACACGAGGGCTCAAACAAAATAGTCGACAAAGAGAAATAGTCGACACGCAGAACAACTGAGGTGCGATCACAACAGAAGAACAATGAGGTGCGATCACAACAGAAGTACAACTGAGGTGCGATCACACAAGCAGAACAACTGAGGTGCGATCACAACAGCAGAACAACTGAGGTGCGATCACAACAGCAGTACAACTGAGGTGCGATCACAACAGCAGAAAACTGAGGTGCGATCACACAGCAGAACAACTGAGGTGCGATCACAACAGCAGAACAACTGAGGTGCGATCACAACAGCAGAACAACTGAGGTGCGATCACAACAGAGAACAACTGAGGTGCGATCACAACAGATCGACAACTGAGGTGCGATCACAACAGCAGAACAACTGAGGTGCGATCACAACAGCAGAACAACTGAGGTGCGATCACAACAGCAGAACAACTGAGGTTGCGATCACAACAGAACAACTGAGGTGCGATCACAACAGCAGAACAACTGAGGTGCGATCACAACAGCAAACAACTGAGGTGCGATCACAACAGAGAACAACTGAGGTGCGATCACAACAGCAGAACAACTGAGGTGCGATCACAACAGCAGAACAACTGAGGTGCGATCACAACAGCAGAACAACTGAGGTGCGATCACAACGAAACAACTGAGGTGCGATACACAGCAGAACAACTGAGGTGCGATCACAACAGCAGAACAACTGAGGTGCGATCACAACAGAAGAACAACTGAGGTGCGATCACAACAGAGAACAACTGAGGTGCGATCACACACAGAACAACTGAGGTGCGATCACAATCAGCAGAACAACTGAGGTCGATCAACAAGCAGAACAACTGAGGTGCGATCACAACGAGAACAACTGAGGTGCGATCACAACAGACAGACAACTGAGGTGCGATCACAACAGCAGAACAACTGAGGTGCGATCACAACAGAGAACAACTGAGGTGCGATCACAACAGAAGTAACATGAGGTGCGATCACACAGAGAACAACTGAGGTGCGATCACAACAGCAGAACAATGAGGTGCGATCACAACAGAAGAACAACTGAGGTGCGATCACAACAGAAGAACAACTGAGGTGCGATCACAACAGCAGAACAACTGAGGTGCGATCACAACAGCAGAACAACTGAGGTGCGCATCACAACAGGGGGAAAAGAACAACTGAGGTGCGATCACAACAGAAGAACAATGAGGTGCGATCACAAACAGAGTACAAACTGAGGTGCGATACAACAGCAGAACAACTGAGGTGCGATCACAACAGACATGAACAACTGAGGTGCGATCACAACAGAACAACTGAGGTGCGATCACAACAGCAGAACAACTGAGGTGCGATCACAACAGCAGAACAACTGAGGTGCGATCACAACAGAGAAACTAGTCATCAACACAGAACAACTGAGGTGCGATCACAACAGAAGTAAAAACTGAGGTGCGATCACAACAGAGAACAACTGAGGTGCGATCACAAAGAGAAACAACTGAGGTGCGATCACAACAGAAAACAATGAGGTGCGATCACAACAGCAGAACAACTGAGGTGCGATCACAACAAGAACAACTGAGGTGCGATCACAACAGCAGAACAACTGAGGTGCGATCACAACAGAGAACAACTGAGGTGCGATCACAACAGCAGAACAACTGAGGTGCGATCACAAAGACATGAGATATCACAACGAGAGGTGCGATCACAACAGAGTACAACTGAGGTGCGATCACAACAGAAACAACTGAGGTGCGATCACAACAGCAGAACAACTGAGGTGCGATCACAACAGAGAACAACTGAGGTGCGATCACAACAGAAGAACACTGAGGTGCGATCACAACAGAGTACAACTGAGGTGCGATCACAACAGAAGACAACTGAGGTGCGATCACAAAGAAGAACAACTGAGGTGCGATCACAACAGCAGAACAACTGAGGTGCGATCACAACAGCAGAACAACTGAGGTGCGGAATCAACACACACAGAAACAACTGAGGTGCGATCACAACAGAGAATACAACTGAGGTGCGATCACAACAGCAGAACAACTGAGGTGCGATCACAACAGCAGAACAACTGAGGTGCGATCACAACAGCAGAACTACTGAGGTGCGATCACAACAGCAGAACAACTGAGGTGCGATCACAACAGCAGAACAACTAAGGTGCGATCACAACAGCAGAACAACTGAGGTGCGATCACAACAGCAGAACAACTGAAGTGCGATCATATCAGCAGAACACCCTCGACCTAATTAATTCTGAAAATCACGTGTGTATACTAACAACAAAGACGTAGCTGTTGACATTTTCCCTTCTTAGAGCTTCAAATTCTCGTCGCAAAAGTGCATCATTTTATTCGTTCAGGTGTAACAGAACATTCATCTATAGGCGATTCTCAGAAATTTCCGATACGCACTGATTAATGATAGTACATTCCTAATTTTTTAAACGGCCCTTCTTTATCATGATAGTCATAACCCAATCATTCTTATTTTCATGGTTAGTCTGTGGCTGGGGGTCCTCTACTAGATCCGAACTGTGCTCAAATGACATTTATTTTAGAAACGAACGATTGCTCTGAAACTGATATTTGAATAGTGTGTACTGGACATGCGCCAATGAACCTGAATCGCCTTCGATAGTTTGCGACTTCCATCCTACCAAGTTGAATTATTTATTTCATTTGTATTCTCGATTCGACGTGCTTATTATCGTTAGGCAGGGCACTCATTATAATAATGGCCGTCACAAAAATATTGGTACTAATGTTAGGAAATATGTTTAGTAATTAATTTAATGCTTAAAAATAAAACTTTCGAGTCTTAGATAAATGTGCGTAATACCTGTTATTAAAATATTTGTGAAAATAATATTTTTTAAAATAACATATAATTAGAGTATATATTATTATTATGGTCTTGCTTGTTTTTTTCTTTTGGCAATGTGATTTTTGAAGCATCCGTAACAGAAATAGCCAAACATTTTGATTACAAAGAGGCCGTTATCATTGGTTTATTAAAATATTTAAGTTAATAAAATGTATCTAAGTATACGAGTGTTACAAAATGGATGTATTGCACATGCAACATAACTTTAACTTTTCTGACAGGTTTGGTAGTATCTGTACTACAGTGAGGCGCCTTCTACTTGTACGTATGTTGTATGAACAGCGGCACGTAACGTCGTCTCTGCTTGGGGAGTGCAACATGCTCTGGTCTACAAACAACAACTCGTAGTACGTCGTCTCTACTTGGGGAGTGCAACATGCTCTGGTCTACAAACAACTACTCGTAGTACGTCATCTCTGCTTGGGGAGTGCAACATGCTCTGGTCTACAAACAACAACTCGTAGTACGTCGTCTCTGCTTGGGGAGTGCAACATGCTCTGGTCTACAAACAACAACTCGTAGAACGTCGTCTGTGCTTGGGGAGTGCAACATGCTCTGGTCTACAAACAACTACTCGTAGAACGTCATCTCTGCTTGGGGAGTGCAACATGCTCTGGTCTACAAACAACTACTCGTAGTACGTCATCACTGCTTGGGGAGTGCAACATGCTCTGGTCTACAAACAACTACTCGTAGTACGTCATCACTGCTTGGGGAGTGCAACATGCTCTGGTCTACAAACAATACTCGTAGTACGTCATCACTGCTTGGGGAGTGCAACATGCTCTGGTCTACAAACAACTACTCGTAGTATGTCATCACTGCTTGGGGAGTGCAACATGCTCTGGTCTACAAACAACTACTCGTAGTACGTCATCACTGCTTGGGGAGTGCAACATGCTCTGGTCTACAAACAACTACTCGTAGTACGTCATTTCTGCTTGGGGGTGCAACATGCTCTGGTTTACAAACAATACTCGTAGTACGTCATCTCTGCTTGGGGAGTGCAACATGCTCTGGTCTACAAACAACTACTCGTAGTACGTCATCACTGCTTGGGGAGTGCAACATGCTCTGGTCTACAAACAACTACTCGTAGTACGTCATCACTGCTTGGGGAGTGCAACATGCTCTGGTTTTACATACAACTACTCGTAGTACGTCATCTCTGCTTGGGGAGTGCAACATGCTCTGGTCTACAAACAATACTCGTAGTACGTCATCACTGCTTGGGGAGTGCAACATGCTCTGGTCTACAAACAACTACTCGTAGTACGTCATCTCTGCTTGGGGAGTGCAACATGCTCTGGTCTACAAGCAACTACTCGTAGTACGTAGTCTCTGCTTGGGGAGTGCAACATGCTCTGGTCTACAAACAACTACTCGTAGTACGTCATCACTGCTTGGGGAGTGCAACATGCTCTGGTCTACAAACAACTACTCGTAGTACGTCATCTCTGCTTGGGGAGTGCAACATGCTCTGGTCTACAAACAACTACTCGTAGTACGTCATCACTGCTTGGGGAGCAACATGCTCTGGTCTACAAACAACTAGTCGTAGTACGTCATCACTGCTTGGGGAGTGCAACATGCTCTGGTCTAAAAACAACTACTCGTAGTACGTCATCACTGCTTGGGGAGTGCAACATGCTCTGGTCTACAAAACAACTACTCGTAGTACGTCATCACTGCTTGGGGAGTGCAACATGCTCTGGTCTACAAACAACTACTCGTAGTACGTCATCACTGCTTGGGGAGTGCAACATGCTCTGGTCTACAAACAATACTCGTAGTACGTCATCACTGCTGGGGAGTGCAACATGCTCTGGTCTACAAACAATACTCGTAGTACGTCATCTCTGCTTGGGGAGTGCAACATGCTCTGGTCTACAAACAACTACTCGTAGTACGTCATCTCTGCTTGGGGAGTGCAACATGCTCTGGTCTACAAACAACTACTCGTAGTACGTCATCACTGTTGGGGAGTGCAACATGCTCTGGTCTACAAACAACTACTCGTAGTACGTCGTCTCTGCTTAAGGGAGTGCAACATGCTCTGGTCTACAAACAATACCCGTAGTACGTCGTCTCTGCTTGGGGAGTGCAACATGCTCTGGTCTACAAACAACTACTCGTAGTATGTCGTCTCTGCTGGGGGAGTGCAACATGCTTGGTCTACAAAAATACTGTGTACGTCATCATGCTGGGGAGTGCAACATGCTCTGGTCTACAAACAATACTCGTAGTACGTCATCACTGCTTGGGGAGTTGCAACATGCTCTGGTCTACAAACAACTACTCGTAGTAGTCGTCTCTGCTTGGGGGAGTGCAACATGCTCTGGTCTACAAACAACTACTCGTAGTACGTCATCACTGCTTGGGGAGTGCAACATGCTCTGGTCTACAAACAACTACTCGTAGTACGTCATCACTGCTTGGGGAGTGCAACATGCTCTGGTCTACAAACAACTACTCGTAGTACGTCATCTCTGCTTGGGGAGTGCAACATGCTCTGGTCTACAAACAACTACTCGTAGTACGTTCAGTCTGCTTGGGGAGTGCAACATGCTCTGGTCTACAAACAACTACTCGTAGTACGTCATCACTGCTTGGGGAGTGCAAATGCTCAATTGACTCTGGTCTACAAACAACTACTCGTAGTACGTCATCACTGCTTGGGGAGTGCAACATGCTCTGGTCTACAAACAACTACTCGTAGTACGTCATCACTGCTTGGGGAGTGCAACATGCTCTGGTCTACAAAAACTACTCGTAGTACGTCATCTGCTTGGAGTGCAACATGCTCTGGTCTACAACAACTATCGTAGTATCGCTCTGCTTGGGGGAGTGCAACATGCACTGGTCTACAAACAACTACTCGTAGTACGTCATCACTGCTTGGGGAGTGCAACATGCTTGGTCTACAAACAACTACTCGATAGTACTCATCTCTGCTTGGGGAGTGCAACATGCTCTGGTCTACAAACAACACTATACTCGTAGTACGTCATCACTGCTTGGGGAGTGCAACATGCTCTGGTCTACAAACAACTACTCGTAGTACGTCATCACTGCTTGGGGAGTGCAACATGCTCTGGTCTACAAACAACTACTCGTAGTACGTCATCACTGCTAGGGGAGTGCAACATGCTCTGGTCTACAAGCGATACTCGTAGTACGCCATCTCTGCTTGGGGAGTGCAACATGCTCTGGTCTACAAACAATACCCGTAGTACGTCGTCTCTGCTTGGGGAGTGCAACATGCTCTGGTCTACAAACAATACTCGTAGTACGTCATCTCTGCTTGGGGAGTGCAACAAGCTCTGGTCTACAAACAACTACTCGTTGTACGTCATCACGTCTGGTCAATCTATCCCGACACAAGCTAACACTTCAATCACACGCACATCTGTATGGTCCTTTCGCCACTGTCGATTACAAGGCAGCCTCTAAACAGTTATACCTCTCTCTCCCAGTCAGTTGCATGTAGGTATGGTCCTTTCGCCACTGCCGATTACAAGGCAGCCTCTGAACAGTTATACCTCTCTCTCCCAGTCAGTTGCATGTAGGTATGGTCCTTTCGCCACTGTCGATTACAAGGCAGCCTCTGAACAGTTATACCTCTCACTCCCAGTCAGCTGCATGTAGGTATGGTCCTTTCGCCACTGCCAATTCCAAGGCAGCCTCTGAACAGTTATACCTCTCACTCCCAGTCAGCTGCATGTAGGTATGGTCCTTTCGCCACTGCCGATTACAAGGCAGCCTCTAATTAGTTATACCTCTCACTCCCAGTCAGTTGCATGTAGGCATGGTCCTTTTACCGTCGATTCCAAGGCAGCCTCTGAACAGTTATACCTCTCTCTCCCAGTTAGTTGCATGTAGGTATGGTCCTTTCGCCACTGCCGATTACAAGGCAGCCTCTAAACAGTTATACCTCTCACTCCCAGTCAGCTGCATGTAAATATGGTCCTTTCGCCCCTGCCGATTCCAAGGCAGCCTCTGAACAGTTATACCTCTCACTCCCAGTCAGCTGCATGTAGGTATGGTCCTTTCGCCACTGTCGATTACAAGGCAGCCTCTGAACAGTTATACCTCTCTCTCCCAGTTAGTTGCATGTAGGTATGGTCCTTTCGCCCCTGCCGATTCCAAGGCAGCCTCTGAACAGTTATACCTCTCACTCCCAGTCAGCTGCATGTAGGTATGGTCCTTTCGCCCCTGCCGATTACAAGGCAGCCCCTGAACAGTTATACCCACAACTAACTGCAGTGGCTTGTGACGACGTGTAGCTCTCTGCGGCAGCTGGCGAGAGAACTCCAATGCGATGAAGTAAAATCAATCGTCCCTCCTCTATTCGAAGTTTCGTGACTCGCAGCATATGGCCGTAGATATGCTTTGTTACAGCCAATGGCTACAGAGATTGGCCATTGTGGGGTAGCACAACCCTAAGTTAAGACCTTTGTCCCTGAGGAAATATGTTATTAATTAATTAAGTTAATTAATCTTAATCTAAACCGTCCTCTCTACAGGCTTTACGGTCTCTTCCGGAAAGCACAAAAACCAGTGGGCGTCGGCTCGCTGACACGCACTGGCAACTCACTTCCATTTCGTTTAGTTGCAGGTTTACTGGGAAACCTGAGGGAATGGCTCCATAGCGCCACTTCCCTCACCAGGGCGATGCTTGCACCACGCTGGCTGAAGCCAGCATCACTTGAAGATTCCTACCTACAGCACCCTCTCTCTACTAATAAAGCACGAGTTCCAACCTCTGTCTCCCGTAGCATTTCTGTTTATGCATGAATAATGTTGAATTCTTTCCTGCCGACTGGGTTTTTCTTCTAGTTATAGTCTTAACTGTAGGTACACTCAGGGAGGTAGTCATGGCTGCCCACAGCCCCTCTCTGCCGCAATACAAGTCTCCTTGTATGATTTCCTTTCCTTGTAGACGTAAGGGGTTAGCCCTGAGACGCAATAAGATCCTGCCCTACCCACCGGGCTGTCACTTAACACTTAGTAATAGGGTAATTAGAAAAACACAAAACAAAAAAAATCTCTGTCGCCATCCAATAAATTTACATTCAAGACTGCACGATGTCGAGAGCACCACGACGCCAGGTCCGGAGGAAGCCACCGTACGAGAGCCTAGTTCAACTATTACTTAGTGGTAAGCCGCTAAGGTCTGGATGCAGGATAGGTCAGGATTAGGAAGTTAGGCGTCGAATATAGCTTCTGAATCGATACTATTTTTAGGAGTTATCACTTAAAGGAGTTACGTTACCATTGTATCAGTCATTCAGTATCAGTTTCAGTTCTTGTGACAACTTTTTAAATGAAATGCTTTAATGTAAATAGTGAAGAATATTAAAAGGGGAGTAGTTAAAAGGTAATAGGAGATTATATTTTACTTCTGACTACGATTTCCAAATGTACCAAGTTATAACCATAACAGAAAGGTAACAATATGTAATGGAAAGTAACACAGAAATGCCAAGAAATAATGTGCAAATATGATTAAGTTATGTGGGCTTGTAGCATGTGGCAGGGGACCTGTACTCACAGCTGTAAACAAGCAACAGGTTTCGTGACTCATCCTGGTGGGACCGCTTCCTAATAGCAGTGCAGCACCAGTCCCTGTAATCTGTTATGGTAAGTGGTATTGCAGTCTGTGGTTGTACATACGCAATGAAGTTCATGAACATGGGAAAACTGGACGCTCTACGTATTTACGGCGAGTGTAGCAGAAATGCCAAGCAAGTCATCCAAATGTATTTTGAAAGGTTTCCTAATCGGATGCCTATATCATGGCAAGCGATTCGAAGAATTTGCACAGGTCTCTTTTCATTAGGTTATTGGAATTCCACAACACGAGTGCGATGAAAGACTGCTATGGGCGAGACACATCAACATTGTGTTGGCACATGTCGATGCAAACCCCACATGGGGATGTGAGAACTTTCCAGGTTCGCAGGAATAAGTGAAACAAGTGTGTTACAGATACTGCGCCAATGGAAATTCCATCCGTTTCACGTGGCTCTTCATCAGGTATTAAATGAAAATGATTTCTAGCAGTATGTTCAGTTTTGTTCTGATGTATATATGATTACATCAATTGTCTGAAGAACATACAATTTACCGATGAAGTGGCCTTCACAAACTATTGGCGCATAAATTTACTAAATATGCATTACTGGGTAACGGAGAATCTGCATTGGGTCCAGCAAGTGAAGCACCAGCGACATTGGAAAGTGAACATGTGGCGTGGAATCGTTGTAGACTACGTCATAGGGCCATAATTCATTCCTTGGACAAATACCGGCTTTACATACGCCCATTTCCTCAGAGAGACCTTACCGGCACTTCTAGGAAACTGGTATAACATTTTTATTCTTCACGAGGCTAGTAAGGATTACTTATTTCAAATTTACAGTATTATGGTCTTAAGTATTTTCATCGTGAGAGGATTTTCATGTCAGCGATCCGCAGAATGATCAGTCTTGCAAACACAGTCGAGTCACATTATTATGACCACCAATAAATATATAGAGTAATGTGCTTAGAAGCTAGACAGTATGGTAGTGATTCAGAAAGACGATGGAAGGTTGCCCCGGCTATTTGGAGCCGTACAGACTGCATTGCTTCCGAAAACTGCTAATTGGTGAGCGTTGATAATCCATTCAGCGAACACGACGAGTGAGGTGATCCCAAAGCTGTTCGATAGGTTTCCAATCACTAACACTGCAATCGTTTTATGAACTGCGCTATTTCAGAAACATTGCAACCCTCGTCATGAATGCCGATGATTTATTCCTCTTCAATCTCTGATAAATCGCATGATTTACCCGTGATAGCAAAGGTACCTACGTCCTATAACAAGCCTGTTCGCAACAGCGTGCAGTGAATGCACGCTGCTGACGGCAAATGTACCAGGTGGCCACAATTATGTAATGGAACAGCTGTGTATAATCGTAATTACGTGACATAATTTTTGACTGAGTTTCTTGGCCAGTGATAGTCGACTGCTGTTCGTTTGTGAAAGATCATCCAGACTCCGGCAATTTGATATTACCTTCACTGTATTGTTACTTTTTGTAATCTCAACTACTGAGATCAATGCTTTATTGAAGATCACCACACTTTGGGGGAAGTATTTCCGACCTCAGTATAGGTTCTTGGAATCTTAGGCATCAGGATGGGATGGCAAAGATAAGAGGACTGAATGAAGGGCGAGCGAGAATTTCGGGCTAGCGGGTGCATGCTTAAACTTGGAGGCTCCGGCTCGTTTATTTAGGCATATTTACTTCAATTCTTATTTTGCTAGACCTTTTGACTTGTGTTTGTGAATTTGAGTTTATTACTACTGCAGGAAGTATACACACAGTTCAGGTTAATTGACCGTTTGCGAAAGCCCTTCTTGGGAGCTATTTTCCCTCCCATTTTGTATTCTTCCGCCACGTGTAAGATCAACAGTGCAATGGGCCACGTCACTTTATCCATGTATCGTCCAAGTTCTCAAGAACGTAAATATGTTACTAATATACATATTCGTACGCTATAACATGTAAAAAAAAAGGCGATGAACACTATATCAGATGCTATCTATTTAAATATGAAACTCGTAATAAACATCAAATCTTTGAACTGTTTCATTGATTTGCTACCAACTTAACTGGGGGCCTGTTGTAGTAAAGTGAGATACAGTTGGTCACATTGTTTATTTTCATTGTACTGTTTATGTTTTTCTGAATGTTTTAATTGTCTCAAAATATGATATTTACTTGATTATGTATATATTTGGAGTCCCTCTAGAAACAATTGTAACCGTATACAGAGTCTTATAGTATTTTAAATTTTGGTTAAATAATATAAAAATCTAAGAGAAAATGTATACGACACTTAACAATTTTTATAAAATGAATATGCTTTCCAGTGTGGGTTAAATGAACATTTTAATACAAGTTGTCATATTTTAGAAAAGCACCATAATAATGATCGCCATTTATATTATTTAATGTATATAACTGTTTGATGCTTTCCAAAGAAGTTGGTGAAACGAAATCGAAATGATCAGTGCATGGACGGCCATAATTTCCAAGCTGACAATGAGTATAATGAAAGTTTGTTAATAGACAAAAGAGAGGAATTGTTTGGAATGTTTTAAGAGAGGTTCGTTCAGCTGAAGCCATTGGAGACGTCACGATGAAATTTCCTGCTACACGGTTCTGGAGAGCCGAAGAGGAAAATTGTCTTCGTGGGACTACTTTGATGGATGCAGAGGCGTATCACTGTTCCCTACATTGTCGCCATTCTTTTCGACAGAGGATCAAGGTTCCGCTGCTGAATTTTATGTGCGGAAACTAGCCGCAGAATTCAACGACGTCTCACATAAAAGTAAGGTTTTTCGGTATAATTATAACGAAGGATATGATCAAATCATTTAACATATCAGTCATTGTTTGGGATTCAGAATAATTATATTCCTGGGCTACGAGTGACTGATTGAGTAATAATCAACTGAAGTAATTTGATGAAAGTATGCAAAATCATAATTGATATCGAATTTCGAGAATTTCCAATAATTTTTACGTTCGGACATATGATTACCCAGAGGTCCCACTGACAAATGGAACTGTTATTCTTTCTTAAACTAGCCGTCTTAATTAGTTAATAGTAGAAGACAGATTCAAGAAATCCGTATTAAAAGATGATTAGCTACAGAACTTTAACTTTACGTAATTGTGTTACCTGGTACTGACATCAGAGCGCACATTTTCAAGTTAGGTTTCATTGATTTTAGGAAATTCATTACAGCAATTGATACGACTGACAACAGTGTCCAAATTATAATTCTTTGTAATATTCATTTCTAGGGTTGTTATTAAATTCATATTTGTCCTTCTCTAATGTTTTCCCTTATTAAATAGTAAATGAAATTACTATATCTTGATATTTGGCATATTTTAGGGTTATTACGGTCTTTTTATCAAATAAGTTTATTGAGCGAATCGAAGCATGTTTCCTGTACTTGAAATTACAGATATATCTGCTCTCGTAGCAATAATAATACCTATTTCATTTGAATTATTAATATTCTATGTTTAGAGAAATTTAATTTTCTTGCACGTACTTAAAAATTAAATTTTATTTCTCTTCTGTTACTGAGTTAACTAGGTCCGAACTAACTACATAAAATAGTAAATAAACAAATATTCCTTCTCCTGAGGTCATACACTACCCTATACTGTAGGATAGTGTGTACGGCAGAACATACTAAGTAAACGGGAAATGATTATTTTTTAAATGTTGATTTCAAAAGTGCTTGCTACTCCGCGAACAGCCTTTATTAAAATACCTCGTCATACTTAGCGCCTGACGTGGTATTTTCAGGTCAAGAACACGTGAATAGTTATTTTGTTTTGTTTACACCGAGAAAGAACTACAGAAAAACGTTAATAACTATGCGATATCTGCGGTTTGTGTGGCTGTCTAGAGACACTTTTGTTTAAATAAATCGGTCTGCACTTTGTTCTGTGGTGAAGTTATTTTTTAGTGTCAGTTTAGGCTGTGTCACCACCAAGGTCGTCTGTTTCTCGCATTTTTCATTTTCATCAGAAGCGAGCCAATAGCTCATTGACTATTTGTGCTACCCAGTAAAACAAAGACGAGGATAGTTGAATCATTAAGACGTAATCAACGGATGGTGCACGTGAAATTTCATGTTAACAAGCAAATTGAACTTGGAATAGGCCCTACCTAAGGACGTTTCTGAATTCTCAAAAATTGCATACTTGTGCGTACTTGTTGCCGGAAGTGACATCACCATTAGTATACTAGCGCTGTTCAAATTCCCAGTTTAGTACACACAGGAAGTATACTTGGCAAGTATTTGAAATTGTATACTTGCTGGGCATACTTGCGTACTTCGACAGTCCCCATATTGTATTCCAGGTGTGAGAATTAAGTTTGTATGTTTTGTGGTTATAAAGCTCTCAAGTTTTAATAGTTAATACGTATTTACAAAATGTCGTTCTGTTGTACGTGTAAATAATTGTCAGTTTGGTCAATGTGCGTCCAATTATGAATACAATTCTCAGCGTTTTGTAGACATCTGTGACATATTTCCCAGGTGTATGCTACAAATAATATTACATTTGCAGACGGCATTTTCAAGTAATTACAAACCCCATTGAATTGTATTTGTCTTTATTTTGTTATCAATGTGTATATTTCAAACACATGGTAAGGCGTGTATCGAGGGACGAGGAAAGAATGCCAGTTTCTGGCTAATGTCTCTTTACATACGATAAATAAATACAACAAATCCCATAACAACTGTCTTTATTTGTTTAACAATCTTCCACTCACGCGATGAAGCAATATCCCAAGGCTATTGGTGTGGTATGGATACTTGTGAAATCGAGAGAAGCTGAACAGATGAAACATAACCTCAGGATACAGAGAGGCAAGAATTTCTATATTTCTTAAATTTGTTTTTCTGCTGTACGATTCGTATTCAAAACATACAACGATAAAAAACAAGACATTATATTGGCATATTTGTTTGTATTAGTTTTTGTTCAAAACAATACACACCTGTTGTCTTGCTGCTCTGCCAAGCAACCAGTGTACGACAATATTACTGCGTCGCCTTTCATTTCCGCCCTGGAAATAATACACGCCCACTAATGTTCCTATTAATTCCTCATTCCAGGCTAAAGCCATGTTTCAGCACTTAAACTAGTAGGATGCCAACGTACAAAATTATGACAAGAATAAATAAATATTTATAAGGTTATGTGCGTCTACTTAATGCGTAACCATAGAAGTTGTAACGTATATATAACACCATAATGCACTGAATTTTTCTATTATCACATAGATTCTGATATTTCCACCAAAAAGTGCGACCAGTCTAACATGAATAGCTGATGACAGGCCCGAATAATTTCAACAAGTACACTACTAGTACACATCACTGCTAGCATGCGAAAATTTATATACTTAACAAGTATACACTGAGAAATCAGAAACGTCCTAAAAGCAGCTAAACAATAAAGTCTGAACATTTCTGTAGAAGCTGGAGCAATCGCTGTGGGTTCGATATGAATTCCTGTATAATCGGCTGTTCTCCAGTCTCATAACAGTGTTCAGTCATTGCTGTTGAAAGGCCGCCGTCATGGAATTTGTTGATCATACCATTCAATATCTTTTGTCACCCTTATATTAATTCGACACTTAGATTGAAATTTGAGGTCAAAAACTGCCTTTGCAAAACAAAAAAAATGTTTTAGGACTATTCCAACAAAAAATTAAACAAGAAGTTCAGATATCTCTAACTGGGCCTAGTTTTACTACTTAGCCATGTATTAATATTTAAATATATTGTGATGTGTTATCTGTAGCACAGCCAACATTACCTCAACAAAAGTGATTTTGTTAAAAAAAAGGTTTGATATTTGTAATTATCTAAGTGTAATGTATCAACTTTGCTAGTGCACATAGCAAGTGGTCGAGCTGCACGGAGTTCAGTAAAACCACTAGGCACTGTCGTCTCGAGCTTCAGTATAGTGTATATATGCATGTAAATATTAACAGTTCCTTTGTAATAGGTTGTATGCGCAGTTTTTGACTACAATTGTAACTCAACATGGCACATAGCTATGTAGTTCAATAACTCCATATAACCTGAGCGATGCGAGGGTAGGCTGCTAGTAATAGTATAAAGCTGTTTTAACTAACTTTCCTCTACAATATATATATTTTTTCAGAATATGTGCTTACTTAGGGTGAGATGCAATGGCATAGCAGTCATATCATTCATCTCCGGCCATGGTGAATCGGGATGGACATGACTGTTGGCAGTTGAAGTTTATCAACGTACTCTCGTTTCTCCCTTGATTGGATTATGTTTCTGCTGTGTCTTCATTTTAGTTTACGCTCATTGATGCTGATGCCCCAGCAAGCAGGCGCTATTGAAACTTACCTCCCTCCTCTCTCCATCGCAAGTCTAAAGACTAAGGTTCCCGACTACCTGGAGCTATTTTCCGCGTTTGAGACCGAGAAACGCGGGAGCGATAAGGGCGACGTTGCCAGGCGCTACAAGTGCATCATTGCCCCTAAGCGCAAGACTCTGAACAGCGTGCAGTGTTCTAGTTGTACTGTATGTATCTATGTGACTTTCAGCGGTGACATTATTATTTCATAGATGGGAAGTCTGTAGGAAGGTTTAATCCAGGACACTTGATTAGTTTTGTATGGACCTGGCACGTATATTTTGAAATACAGCGCTTTGGAAAATAAGTATTTAGCCATTTTGGAGTGCTGTGAAATGGTGTTTCTAACGGATGTGACGTCTTAAAAGTACTCGTCAGCCCTCGCCTGATGTGTGTGTGTTATTTTCATAAATCAGCGCATTGAACGGACATTATGTAATAGTTCCGGTGAATAACGTGTATTTCAAACACTCTGCAACACAGTTCCAGCACCATGTAGGCGGGAGCCCTAATTCCCTTATTAAGTATTGCCAATACGAGTTCATTTAAATAGTAGTTATAATAACTCAGATATTGCTGCTATTGATCAACAGAATAGTTCCAGAGATATTATACAGAGTGGTCCGTCTAACATAGACACGAAATGAGGTTTTCGCTCAATGAAATTACGTACGGGGGCAAGTAATTTGCCACAAAGTAACTTTTCGTAATACGTGTATGGACAGAAATAATTAAACCACATATGGTTCTCCCCCTGGAAGCATACATTTATTTCAACGGCATCTGAAAGTATGTACAAAGAGGAATTCAGTGATATAGCAAATGCAACGGATAGTAACACAGAAACGCCAATAAACAATGTGCAAAAATGATTAAGTTAGGTGGGCCGGTAGTATGGGGCAGGGGACCTGTACTCACAGCTGTAAGCAAATTCTTTGTACCGTTTGCCAGGATATGGGCGTCTGATTAGGACACATTTCACCATACATTTGGACAGCTTGCTTAGCATTTCTGCAACACTCGCTATAAGAAGAGCGTCCTATTTCCCCTCATTCGTGAACTTCATTGCGCACGTAGAGCCACACACTGCAATGCCACTTACCATAACAGATTACAGGGACAGGTGCTGCGCTGCTATAAGGAAGCTGTCCACCAGGATGAGTCACAGCACGTGTTGCTTGCTTACAGCTGTGAGTACAGGTCCCCTGCCCCATGCTACCGGTCCACATAACCATAACAGATTACAGGGACAGGTGCTGCGCTGCTATAAGGAAGCTGTCCACCAGGATGAGTCACAGCACGTGTTGCTTGCTTACAGCTGTGAGTACAGGTCCCCTGCCCCATGCTACCGGTCCACATTACCATAACAGATTACAGGGACATGTGCTGCGCTGTTATAAGGAAACTGTCCACCAGGATGAGTCACAGCACGTGTTGCTTGCTTACAGCTGTGAGTACAGGTCCCCTGCCCCATACTACCGGTCCACATAACCATAACAGATTACAGGGACAGGTGCTGCGCTGCAATAAGGAAGCTGTCCACCAGGATGAGTCACAGCACGTGCTGTTTGCTTACAGCTGTGAGTACAGGTCCCCTGCCCCATGCTACCGGTCCACATTACCATAACAGATTACAGGGACAGGTGCTGCGCTGCTATGAGGAAGCTGTCCACCAGGATGAGTCACGGCACGTGTTGCTTGCTTACAGCTGTGAGTACAGGTCCCCTGCCCCATACTACCGGTCCACATAACCATAACAGATTACAGGGACAGGTGCTGCGCTGCAATAAGGAAGCTGTCCACCAGGATGAGTCACAGCACGAGCTGCTTGCTTACAGCTGTGAGTACAGGTCCCCTGCCCCTTGCTACCGGTCCACATTACCATAACAGATTACAGGGACTGGTGCTGCGCTGCTATAAGGAAGCTGTCCACCAGGATGAGTCACAGCACGTGTTGCTTGCTTACAGCTGTGAGTACAGGTCCCCTGCCCCATGCTACCGGTCCACATAACCATAACAGATTACAGGGACATGTGCTGCGCTGTTATAAGGAAGCTGTCCACCAGGATGAGTCACAGCACGTGTTGCTTGCTTACAGCTGTGAGTACAGGTCCCCTGCCCCATGCTACCGGTCCACATAACCATAACAGATTACAGGGACAGGTGCTGCGCTGCAATAAGGAAGCTGTCCACCAGGATGAGTCACAGCACGAGCTGCTTGCTTACAGCTGTGAGTACAGGTCCCCTGCCCCTTGCTACCGGTCCACATTACCATAACAGATTACAGGGACAGGTGCTGCGCTGCTATAAGGAAGCTGTCCACCAGGATGAGTCACAGCACGTCTTGCTTGCTTACAGCTGTGAGTACAGGTCCCCTGCCCCATACTACCAGTCCACATTACCATAACAGATTACAGGGACAGGTGCTGCGCTGCTATAAGGAAGCTGTCCACCAGGATGAGTCACAGCACATGTTGCTTGCTTATAGCTGTGAGTACAGGTCCCCTGCCCCATGCTACCGGTCCACTTACCATAACAGATTACAGGGACAGGTGCTGCGCTGCTATAAGGAAGCTGTCCACCAGGATGAGTCACAGCACGTGTTGCTTGCTTACAGCTGTGAGTACAGGTCCCCTGCCCCATACTACCAGTCCACATTACCATAACAGATTACAGGGACAGGTGCTGTGCTGCTATAAGGAAGCTGTCCACCAGGATGAGTCACAGCACATGTTGCTTGCTTATAGCTGTGAGTACAGGTCCCCTGCCCCATACTACCGGTCCACTTACCATAACAGATTACAGGGACAGGTGCTGCGCTGCTATAAGGAAGCTGTCCACCAGGGTGAGTCACAGCACGTGTTGCTTGCTTACAGCTGTGAGTACAGGTCCCCTGCCCCAGGCTACCGGTCCACATAACTTTATCATTTTTGCACATTATTTATTGGCGTTTCTGTGTTACTATCCATTGCATTTGCTATATCACTGAATGCCTCTTTTCACGTACTTTCAGATGCCGTTGAAATAAATGTATGCTTCCAGGGGGAGAACCATATGTGGTTTAATTATTTCTGTCCATACACGTATTACGAAAAGTTACTTTGTGGCAAATTACTTGCCCCCGTACGTAATTTCATTGAGCGAAAACCTCATTTCGTGATCTTCAACCATTCCGGAAATTTTGGGTGTGTCCACGTTAGGCGGACCATCCTGTATAACAGCACAATTTTTCAGGCGGCACCAGCTTCCAAAATAGAAAATAAAGGATTTTATTAAGATGTGTTTTTAATTTGCATGTTAGCTTCCGCCAGTACGCTAAATGTGTTTTAGATATGTATGACTATGGAAGGATAAGAAGAGAATAAAGTTAGCTTAAATTTAGACAGTGCAAAATGAACCGCCAATATTATGATATCTAAAGGGCATAACTATTAATGGATACGCTGATGCAAGCAGCACGACTTGGGCATTTAAATTGGACTGGAAGAGAAGGGGGGGGGGGGCTAATACAAAACACAATTACAAATTTGATTTTTAGTGAAGTTTTAATTTCTACAATCTACCTTTTACTCTTCTCAGGTAATTTACAAACACTTCCATTTAACACTGGATGAAATGTCGTAAGTAACATGATGTCATTTTACAGCTGGAGCTCCAATCTCTAAAATTCTACACTTATTGTTTGTACTTTGTTAGTTTTTTGGCAGTAATATGCTATTATTATATTAATGTTTATGATTAAGTCGATTTAGTGACATATCACGTATGTTCTTAATTCTTTTCAGGCTGTGCTATCTTTCAAATTGATAACCGAAATGTGTGAGTCAAACGTTATTACTACAGTTTAGTTCAAATTCGTAAAATGATCGTTTACACACAATTCGTTATAGTAAAGTATACACAAAGCCATCATTTTGCAATCAAAAATTATTTTTACTAAAATTTCGCAACAAAAGATGCCGACCATAGCATTACTAGTATGCCGAATTCGCGGTGGTAAAACGATACCATACATACTGGTATGTGATCTATACGATCGATGTGATACGATTCAGGCAGTGTGATATTTGCGACGGCAGACTAAACAGTCTACTTTCTAGTGTGTGATTCTAATGATCAGATAAATGTTGCCCGCGTACGAAATTTGTTTCAAGCTGACCGTATATATATATTCTGAGATGTGCCATATCCTCCTGAAGTATTCATGAAACCATCGTTTAAAAAATATGCGTGCAATATAAAATTCATAAATATTGTTGACACACTATATCACTACACGTATGGGAATTCGGTTGGAATGAAGTGAGTATTTCATAAGGTAAGACATGAAAGCTTAAATTTTATGTGGCATTATCTTCCAAAATAAGTTAAATAAAAGGTTATCATTATAAGCAGATTAACGTAAACGTTATAAACCTTCAACTTGACAAGCTTAGTTTAAATGTGTAATATAGTACCAGAGGTATGACATGGCAACAATAGATGCTTATAGGGCAAAAAGGTCTTAAAAGAAGAGCTTTATATCCCACGTGCCTACTATGGCACTACTAGCAAAACGACGAGGCTCACAAACAGGTCCCTGCGGTGAACATTGCACGGCAGTTAGATCGCTTCCGATTAAGTTGAGAGATTTGGGCGGCTCCTGATAACGAGGTCTTGAGAGCCGATAAGGGTGAAATGAGATGAGAATGAAGCAGCGCTGGAATGCAAGGGCGGGGAAAACGGGAGGCACCGTCCGGCACGATTCCCACTTGAGAAAATACGGAGTTGCCCGGCCGAGGATTGCACCAGGTTCGCCTTGATGGGAGGCGAGCAGTCTAACCACTCGATCGTTTTGGCACTGCAGTCGTGTCCTATAGCGCGTCCCACATATTGCAGTACAGTTTTAATGGCGCGCAGTTGCCAGATTGCTCCAGATCTGCGACGTAACTGGCAGACTGAATAACAAATAGATGGCGAAGGAAATGGCCCGATTAGTAGAAGTTCATATGTTTACGTCCATGACAGCTCGTAAGAGTATCCAATCCGGCGACGAAAGCTAAGCGGCTCCATTGGATCTTAAACCTGTGAAAAAACCTATCATTGTGACTACACAGTGAGCTTGAAACGTTGTTTTATTTTGAGGTTTCAAAAAATTAACTTATCAGCCAACAGCGCATGCAGAAACAAGGACAGCGTTAATGACAGACATTGTGTATTGGAAAGAGAGAGTGAGTGTCCAGTACACTGCATACTGCAATCTAAAGCTGCGTCTACACTTGAGCATTTTGCCAGCACGATCAGAATGAGCATTCGCGAACCAACGTGTGGAGAAAATTTGTTGCTGCGAACAGTCACGCATGCTCATGTTGTGCGTTGTTTCTGCGAACAGACACGCATGAACATTATTTGCGTTGTAACTGCGAACATTCACGCACGCTCATATTGTGCGTTGTTGCTGCGAACAGTCACGCATGCTCATGTTGTGCATTGTTGCTGCGGACAGTCATGCATGATTATGTTGTGTATTGTTGCTGCGAACAGTCACGCATGCCCATGTTGTGCGTTGTTGCTGCAATCAGTCACACATGCTCATGTTGTACGTTGTTGCTGTGAACAGTCTCGCATATACATGTTATGAGTTGTTACTAATAACAGTCACGCATGCTCATGTTGTGCATTGATGCTGCGAACAGGCATGCAACCTCATATTGTGCGTTGTTGCTTTGGACAGTCACGCAGGCTCATGTGCCTTATTGCTGCGAACAGTCATGAATTCTCAAGTTGTGCAATGTTGCTGCGAACAGTCATGCATGCTCATGTTGTGTGTTGTTGCTGCGAACAGTCACGCATGCTCATGTGCGTTGTTGCTGCGGACAGTCATGTATGCTCATGTTGTATGTTGTTACTTCGAACAGTCACGCATGCTCATGTTGTGCATTGATACTGTGGACTTTCATGCGTGATTATGTTGTGTGTTGTTGCTGCGAACAGTCACGCATGCCCATGTTGTGCGTTGTTGCTGCGGACAGTCACGCATGCTCATGTTGTGCATTGTTGCTGCGGACAGTCATGCATGATTATGTTGTGTATTGTTGCTGCGAACAGTCACGCATGCCCATGTTGTGCGTTGTTGCTGCAAACAGTCACACATACTCATGTTGTGCATTGTTGCTGCGAATAGTCACGCATGCTGATGTGCGTAGTTGCAACGAACAGTCATGCATGTTCATGTTGTGCGTTGCTACTGCGAACAGTCATGTATGCTCATGTTGTGCATTGTTGCTGCAGATATTCACGCATGATCATGTGCATTTTTGCTGCAAACGATCATGCATGGTCATGTTGAGCACTGTTGCTGCGAACAGGCATTCATGCTCATGTTGTGCGTTGTTGCTGCGAACAGTCACGCATGCTCATGTTGTGCGTTGTTGCTGCAAACATTCAAACATGCTCCTGTTGTGCGCTTTTGCTGCAAACAGTCACACATGCTCATGAGGCGCATTGTTGCTGCAAACAGTCATGCATGCTAATGTTGTGCTTTGTTGCTGCGGACAGTCACACATGCTTAGGTTGTGCGTTGTTGCTCTGGCCGTTACCGTATTTGCGGCAAGCGGTTCCTAATTCAGTCTCAAGGTGGATGTGATTACAGCAGGGAGTATATCGCAAGGTGGTAATTGTTGAATAAAAAGAAAAGAACGAAAGAATCGGAAGGAATGGTTAAGACGCTTGTATGGAGATCGCACTAGAACTTCATTGGCAAACCTCCTAGATGACAAACATTTCAAAATTTCACACGAATGACATGTGAAGATTTTGAATTTTTAATAAGTGTAGTTGGATAGAGAATTGGGTAAAAGGACATGATTTAGGCTATCTGTGCCTGTGAAAGTCCGCATGACCACAACATTACGGTTTCTCGCAACAGGGGATTCTTACACTAGCTTCCAATATCTGCGTAAAATATCAAAACAGCGTATTTCAAAAATTGTACCAGAAACTAGTGAAGCTCTGATAGAGGTATTGAAGCAGTACATAGACAAGTGCAAGTAATAAGTTAGTTACTTTAATTTTACCATTAAATCTGTATATATTTGCTCTTCTTTGCTGCTTAGACATTAATTATAGAGTACATGGGAGCATATATAACATCACAAATAATAGTTATTATACATTTTCACACACAAAAGTTTTCTGTGTAGATTAATTAATTATTGCAATTGTGTAAAATCGTGAAGAGACTAGGACTGTATACAGGTAGTAAGTTAACTGGTAAGTTGAGAGAACGGGAGAAAGATAAGCAAAGGATGTTGAAGAGTGGGACTGTATGGTATTATGGGAAGATTGGTCATCTGAGGAATATGATTCTCAGTATTGAGTTTTTGCGCCATACGGTCCCATGTCAGTCTGAAATGAAATATTGTTTATGTGATGCTGAGCAATTGATCTTGTGATCCTGGAATAGCCTTTCATTTTTTTTGCCACTAGCTGCTCGTAAATATCGCACTCATCTTGTTGGCTAGCCGTCTTCAATATGTTGTATGCATCTTCAATCCGCAGGTCCACTGCATCTTCCCTTTCCCTTTTCATCTTAACTGATGTCGAACGTGGTGTGATGGGAACGGTAGTAGTATGATTTAGTAGGTTCTGGGCCAAAGGGATTCGGGGCCGCCCCCTCCCACATCTTGGATTACGTCCTTTTCGGCCAATATACTGAATTACATAATTTCCAACCAACATTTTGGATTACATAATTTCCGGCCGCCATATTAGATTATGTAATTTATTCATGCTCAATCATTCCACATCAGCATCTGTAATCTTATATTACGTTTTTATTGGTCACCATCATTCCACCTCGGCGTCCACCATCTTGGATTCCATATATTTAGTCACCTTCACTCCACCTTATGCTCTATCATTCCACCTCAGTATCCACCAAAATGGATAAAATTCTTTGTGCTCAATCATTCTACTATCTTGTTTATCCACTTCTATTAGTTACCATTATACCACATCATGCTCTATCATTCCATCTTGCCACCCATAATCTTGTTTATCCATTTTTATTAGTCACCATTATGCTACATCATGCTATATCATTCTGTTCAGGTGACCGTCATCTTGAATTCCACCCCTCACCTATGCTCGACAACCATCTAGGGAACCAGCTTGTTTCTGGCCGCCATACTGTTTCCCACTCTATGCACCTACACAAAAACCTAACCACTGCTCTACACACCTACCCACCACTCCACCCATGTACCCACCATGCTTCTAACCTACTTTCATAACAACTATCCTATCCACCCACCCACTGCCATACCCACCACTTTACAAACCTACACCCACCCACCTACCTACAGCTCTACCCTACACACCCACTGGTCTTCTTACCTTCCCACCTACCCATTTCTCCACCCACATGCCCAACTACCTAACAACCTCCTGCTCTACACACTTATTCACTACTCCAACCAATGCTCTACCCACATACCCACCACTCTACATACTTACCTACATACCCACTGCTCTACCCACCCACCCACCAACCCACTGCTCTGCCCACCTCCCCACCTACACATTGCTCTAACCACCTAACCACCTACCCACAAAAATCCACCCTCCTCTCTAATTACCCCACCAACTGCTCTACTTACAACCATACCCACCTTCCTAACACACTACCCTCCTATCCTACTACCCACTGCTCTACCTACCACTCTAACCACATACTCACCTATTTACTGCCATACTTATCCCACTAACTAAAATTCTACCCATCTTCTCTACCCACCAACCCATTGCTCTACTTACCTACCCAACTACGTACCACTTGTCTTATCTAAAATCTACCCACCTACTTACTGCTCCATGCACATACCTAACCACCACTCTAACCACCCACCCATCGCTCCACACATCTATCTAGATCTCTAACCACCTACTCACATATCTGCTGCTCGGCCCACCTACCTACTTCTCTACCCACCTACCCACTTCACAACCCAAAAGTCTACCCACCTCACTCTCCACCAACCCATTGTTCTACCCACCTACCCACCACACTACTAAACTACTTACAAAACTAACATATCTACCCAATCACTGCCCTACTGATTACTGTATACATATACCTAACTACAGCTCTACCCATCTACACACCCACCCATCTACCTACCACTCTACCTAACTACCCATCCACCTTTCACTCTACAATCCTACCCATATTCCTAAAGCTCTACTAACTTACACACACCTACTGCTCTACCCATCTAACCAACTGCCTACCATTGTACCTAACCACATTTCAACAGCTCTACTTATTCCTCACTGCTGACTCCTCACTGCTGACTCTGTAATTATCTCCACACACTCCACACTTAGCACTACAAGTACCGCAGGCATCGTACTTAGTAATGCAGGCTCAGCACAACTCTCTGTGCCCCCCATAATCATCTCCGCATTCTTCACATGGCACTCCACTCATTCACACACCACTCCGCACCCTAACTACATACCCTCTGATCTACACATCTACCCACCAACCCACTGCTCGTGTATATAGCGACAATTGTGTAGCTGTTCTGAACACATTGCTGTATTAGAACTCTAGCGTCTCCTCTTGAAGTTCTGACAAAACAGAGCTCACGCGAAGCTGGTCTATGCTATTTGTTCTATCCATCGCCGGTGCGACTCTACAGGTACCTTGTGGCCGGATGTGATGCTAAAGCTGTAGTCGCAATAACCCGACGAACACGATACAACATACCGACACAACATCACAGTTCGACGGTATTTCACATTACATTTTATTCAATGTTCACAACACTACGACGAAATCTGCCAGACAAGTGTGATAGTTGGCTGTTGGAAAATTCTAAAGCGGCAAGTTATCCTATTAATATCTAATATTTACTTTTTAAAACTAACGATAAAGCTTATAATTATTTTGCTTTTGACATTGTTTGAAATTATACATGTGAAAAAATGTGTTTGAAAACAAACCGGAACGTTATTTTGGCGGAAAGTTAATCTATTATTTACTATAGTAGGTAAATATGAACGAAATTTTGTTTTAAAATGTTGTATTTACATTTTTTTTTGCTCGCTTTGACGAACCCGACACCACGGAAAGTAGAAATAGAACCTACTACATTCGGGTTGTCGGGATGACGCCACAGTGACATTGCTTTTCATAGGCTGTTACTCAAATTTCGTCGCGTCGGGGATGTCGTGTCGGATTCGTCGGGGTATTGTGACTCCAACTTAAGGCGTTTAATATTGTTTACTTGGCAGTACTCTTAATCCAACAAACTAATAATTGTCTTAACTGAAAATTTTTTTTTTTTACAGTTTATTTAACATTTCGTTTATCCCGACAAAACTGGGCGAATACTGCACTAACGCAGTTTCACTAAATTCAATTATCACACTTACACGAACAGAGAATTGTGCTGAAGATACTCAGCATTGCATAGCACAATGCCACACGGGTCATGGTAGCAAGAAACTACAGTTATATATGATGTGAGGATACACTTGTGTTGTCATGGAAAGAGATGCAAGCTGAACAACTAAGCGTACTATCGTTAGAGTGCACTGGTGCACCAGAGATTGTCAGCACAGGGAAGTGTGAAAGGAGGTGGCCCCGGGCTGGGGAGGGGAGGACGTAGTGAGCTATGGACGACGCGGCGCCCGGATGACCGCACGTTGAGGTCGCCACTTCCGCTCCTGTAGCCGCACTCTAGCACGCCGTGCAACTGACTTGTGTTCTGCTTATGTTCAAGTGCGTGTTATGTTACCGGTTCCACTACGACCATGCACGAGCAGCTGCCCCGCACACAGCCTCCACACCATCATCAAAGGCAATCCTCAGTTAACGATATTCAATGTTTCAAGGTCGCATGGACATAAGGTAGAAATGTGACAGCGTGGCAATGGAAAATAAAATAGCATAAAAAAACTCTGCGTGTGTTCTGATATACCCCTTCCACCCCAGAATTTTAATTAGTGACTATAAGGTTTCAATACCGCACTCTGCTCAGAAAAGAAATATATTTGAATTTTTTTAAACTGCTTTTACGGTTTACAATAAAAACTAGCCTACGACTAAAAAAATAAGATATCAATTGACGTACAGCTAAAGATTATATCACTGTAAACAATATTAAATTTCTGTACTATGTCTGAAACTAAGGCAATCCTTAATTTTGATCAGGTATTCTCCCATAGAGCCATTACAATATGTTACAGAAATTACACTCAAAAGAGAGAGGTTATACTGTAGTAACGTTCTTTTAACATGGTGATTACAAATGCAATATGTGTATGGATTCGTTTCCAGTTTGCAAAGTCATCGAAACACCGCTCTATTAGAATCATAGGTTTTCTTACGGAATATCAAGCACTATTTCCCCCGCAGTATAGGCGCCGAGAAGTGGTTCAATTTGGTCACATAGATACGGGATATCGTCGGTAGTCTTCCACCCTTTGGTCCATACACCCACACAACTACAGCAAACATGTGTGATGACTCATATCGTATTAGATGTGTTTCATGTATGGCAGGCACATTAACTGAACATTTTTATTTTAAGTGCTTGTTGTTTTGATATAATTTTTATAGTCACCTCGCTGCCTGTCAAAAAATATCATTATATTTCATATTGTATCAAGAGTATTCATTATAAGATTATGACATGTGTGGAACAAGTGGCAAAACTATGAAGGGAGCGGCCTGCAACACATAACAGGTGTGGTCCAGACAGCAAGGTAGACTCTCGCACCTCCACCCTCTCCCCTTCGCAAACTATGAAGGGAGCGGCCTGCAACACATAACAGGTGTGGTCCAGACAGCGAGGTAGACTCTCGCACCTCAACCCTCTCCCCTTTGTAAACTATGAAGGGAGCGGCCTGCAACACATAACAGGTGTGGTACAGACAGCGAGGTAGACTCTCGCACCTCAACCCTCTCCCCTTTGTAAACTATGAAGGGAGCGGCCTGCAACACATAACAGGTGTGGTCCAGACAGCGAGGTAGACTCTCGCACCTCCACCCTCTCCCCTTCGCAAACTATGAAGGGAGCGGCCTGCAACACATAACAGGTGTGGTCCAGACAGCAAGGTAGACTCTCGCACCTCAACCCTCTCCCCTTTGTAAACTATGAAGGGAGCGGCCTGCAACACATAACAGGTGTGGTCCAGACAGCGAGGTAGACTCTCGCACCTCCACCCTCTCCCCTTCGCAAACTATGAAGGGAGCGGCCTGCAACACATAACAGGTGTGGTCCAGACAGCAAGGTAGACTCTCGCACCTCAACCCTCTCCCCTTTGTAAACTATGAAGGGAGCGGCCTGCAACACATAACAGGTGTGGTCCAGACAGCGAGGAAGACACTCGCACCTCCACCCTCTCCCCTTCGCAAACTCCTGCTCTGCCGAGGAGACAAAACTGTGTTTTATAGTCTGGTCGCGGTTTATTCAGATTTTTTAAATCAAACATTTGAAAAAACACCCTATGTCTGACGGGTTTGGTTTTTTCTTATATTAGACAAGTACCACAAGCGTTTTAAACCTGTGTTAACATAATACTGCATTATATTTAGTTAAATTTAACTTTTACTTATATTTTAATTATAAATTATAATATTTAATTTATAACTAGGACGAATAAATACAAAGAGAAAATAGGCAACCTGGTAATGACTCGTAAGAAATAATTATTACGCCAAACGTTACTGCAATGACTGCGCACTGTTAAGATAGCGTGAAGAGGTCTTAATTCGACGGCCTGCCTGAACACGCCATCACAAACGAGCTATAATGAGGACAGTCTGTTGCCGCAGTCGGGACTGGCATTGTCCGAACCCCGGGAATCAGGAAAATGGTCTACCAGCCAGGGACTCAGTAGCCATGTTGCGTTATGCCGCGCCGATATGAGGTAAATGTAGAGCCGCGGCAGAGGTCTTCCTCCATGTGACGTCAGCCGAGATGGAAGTGACACGAAGTCTGTCGTGTTGTCCGCCGTAACTAGCATACTTCATCAGCCTTCACGTACTTCTCAAGGTGGGGCAATTACAATATACTAACGTGGCTCTCAGTAAGGTCGTGGATGTAGTTAAATTAACGATGTTATCCCGACCTTATAGTAATTTCTGTAGTATCCAGATGTTTTATTACAGAGGCATATAGTAACCTAGATATTCATATATTTATTTCCCCCCACATGTTTCACCAACATGAGATGCTCCCACCCTCAACAAGTAGCTACGGTTTGACAACAATTTAAACAAAGTATAACAACAACAATTCTATGTATTGGCCCTCTGGTGAAATTTTCTAAGCTTTCTTTGTACGAGGAGGAAGAGTATGCTGGAAGTAGAACTTTAGCACGACTTGAGGGAAGTTGGAAGTAATTGTGAAGGGGGGATACAAATTAGAACTAAGGAAATGTAGCTAGAGTACCTAATTCACTATGTAAGTGTATAAGACGATCTTCGTGATGGCGGCGTGCTGAACGCATGGTAAAAAGGCTCGAATTAAAACTAAACGTGGCGGCTAGATGTAAAATTGAAATAAATTACCATTTTTTGTCACCACAACGTAATGTCTGCGATTTATTATGTTCAAATTGAAAAAGAAAGTAGGATGCCAAATAATGCTTATGTATTGAAAACACATGAAAACATGGTTTTAAACGAACAAAGTTGAGCTAATTTGATAAACAACAAAGATTTTTTTTTCGCTTAGGGAAGTGATGTATGGCAAAGACGATTAATATAAACTTTCTATTTTAAATTATTAGGCCTACAACATAAATACATATTTAAAACTTTCACTTTTATTGCCAATTCAACACACAGAATAATTTAGCATATTTTGTTTGTTATTAAGTACGTACATTATTGTTGTAAATAACAGTTATAATTAAAAAAAAAAGAATACTTTTTTTTTGTAAATATGTACTATTGCATTCTACGCTATCTAGTGCCAACTTTAGAATTAGTAGAATTTAAGTTCTACAATGCGAATTACGTTAAAAAATTAATGATTGCTGTAGAATTACAGTTCTGCAAATACTTTCTCAGATCAGAAAAATAGATTTTCGTCCAAATGAGTAATAAAATCATTAATCTCGACCTCAAACATGCTTTGCCATCGCCATTTTTCAGAAATATTTGCTAGTTAGATGTATGAAGTTATCCAACCAGTGTCTGTAAAAAAAAAACACAGTATCAAGTCTCGTCTACAGCAGGCTTGACTAAGACGGGCCTATTTTCCGTCTTAAGCACGGTCTCGATGACAATAAAACGTGGTTCGGAATCTCCGATCTCAAACAGTGACTATGGCACACGAAAATTAGACTGCTTTCGTGAAAACAGCCTTGTTCGCCTGTGCTTGAGACAAACTTAGGCAATGTTCACGAAATGTAAATACGAACTTAATACCCTTAATAAGATTGCCTGGAAGCTAGTACTCAATATATGTTTATGAATACCGCCATGAGTACAGGCAGTTCCATGCAACATTCCTGGAGCACAGCAACACATTGCAATGGCGTGGGCAATCCTTGGTAAAACAGCTTGCCTGAACTCGCCACCCCACGTGTAAACAGAGCAGCGGAGAAGCACAGCGAGGCCGCAAGCCACGGGACGTTATGACAGCACTTCCGTGTTTTAGAAACGAGCATGATATTTAAGCCAGCGGAGCATCGAGCGTGGGTCTTACCACAGCGAACAGACATCGAGACGAGATGGGACGACACTAGGGGTTTCACCCGCTGTAATACAACGATGATGAGCCCTCGGCATCATTATTAAGGTGAAGACGTTCCGGTAGTTTCAGCAGTCCCAACAGACATTCATTTAGTTGCGCGTGGTTCGAATCTCTACATGGTGTTCCGAAGTATACCCTCTGACACAGCACACAGCCTCCAGTGCATTACAATACAATAGGCAACATGGAAACGACAGGACAAATTGTGAAAGGATGCTCTCTGTCACACCACGCCCTCGAGTGGTACCACCATATTCTTGAGACCACGCATTAGATCATGTTCGATAATCATGTCTGCCCGATTTCCACTCCAGAATCCATGGGTATGACGAATAGTGAAGTATCCCTGCTTTGATAGTTTCTCAAATTCATTTGCTGGCATTTTTGTCCCTAGTCCATTAATGTCCTGGACATAAAGGTGAGCACACTTGGAATAATGAAAATGGCATGGAGATGTGGGAGCGTCATTGGGACACAGCGGAGTTAGTGCCCAATCGCCAGTTCTTTCAGCCATTATTATAAAGCTCATAAGTTCTACTTGACGGAAGTACTGTATCCACAGTTTCTCAGTAGGCTGCATTCTGCTGCTTTGATTGTCAACTTCTCCAAATTTTCGACACGACATGAAATCAGATATGAACGACGAATTTCCTCAGGTGTTACTTTTCTGCACATAAATTGTACGTGAAGCCTGTGAATGTCTTGTTTTTCAGATTCGTCCAAATATGTAATTTTAAGTACCATAGTAGTGTTGCCAGAACCTGCTGGGTCAAAGAGTGAGTATGTAAACTGCAAGCACATGCATATTCCGACATCATGTGCATCACTGCAATCCGCGAATACACCGAAGAATATTAACACTTCGATCCACTCCCTGCCACTGTGTAATCTACAGCTCCCAGGTAGGACATCATAAGGTGGAATCTCCTAGGTGAGCCTTGACTGACTGACAAGTTCTTGAGAAGAAACAACAAGTTCTGCACCTGCACTTTACTGCATATGCGTGTTTAAGTAATGTTTGAACCCTACAAGCCAACAATGCAACTTGGATCTTGGGGTCTGGCCTGCGCATGCTTTCAGTGATAATGTAACAATGAGACCTTATTCATTTGTCTCGTAACATCATATTAATTTGTGTTCTCTGTTATCTGCTGCCTGCCTGTGCTATATGTATCGGCATTCAGGTTTTTTTTTTTTTTTTAGAAATATTTAGTATTTAAAAATGGATAAGAATGCACAACATTGTTTGAGCATTTACAATATACTTGACTGTTTAAGCATTTATGGTATATTGCATTGTAGAATACAGACAATGCTTTCATTCATAAGCGAGAATGATGTGATATTTTGACGAGACTTGCATAGTTTAAGCAACAAACATTTTAATGATTCCATTCCTCATGCTATAAAAGAGAAAGATGTTTCCACTATGGTTATGGGAAACAATGCTCTGTTTATATACAAGAAATACTGACACAAATAATTAAAAACCAACAACTATGGGAATTGTGTCACCTATTCACATTTTGCTCCAAAAAAATAAGGGAAGCACACATGGGGTTTTCAGGGAGTTTTAATATTGATACAAAGTGATTTTCCCGAGTTTAATTTTTTGTCCGGATGCCATTAATTTCTCTTGTAAGCCCTTTATATTTTGTTATGAAGCGTTAGGTTGTTATATTATTTTTCTTTGGGATGGGTTTAAATTATTTTAAAGGGTGTTCAGTTAGTCTCCCCGGGAATATTCCTTAGATTTGATGCAGATAATTCTAGAGTCGGTGCTGGACATGTTTGTCAAACTTGCCAAGCTGAGATCAGTCTCAGCACTTCCTATGTTCCATCTACAGCTGGGTATATTTTCATTCGCCGTTGCGTGCTATCATCTCTTATAAGAATTGTTTCTGAGTCACTCTGTGTTGGTTACGTAAGTTCCAGGAGCTATACTGACGGTGACGTATTACGTTGACAGCTGTGAGTTTGTTGGTATTGTCAGGGAAAGGGAGAATGTTTTGTGCTGCGGGCAGAAGACTAAGTATAAGGTGTTTAGGAGACAAGGGAAATGAGTTGGTACTGAACATGTGTTTACAAACTGTTGCACGTATCCGTGAACTGTTCTGATTGACTGGAGACCGGGTGGCGAGAGGAATGAGGCCCGATAAGGTGGTTGAGGGGGAGTCTTCGTCTGGAGTCGTGACTGACGGACACATGACAGCGGCGTGGTCGGGAAGGCATACGCGAACGCGAAGGCTGCGAGGTTTAAGGAGGAGCCTAGGCTGGATGTTCGACATGTACAACTTTAAAGTGAGTAATCTTTTGTTCCGTAGTTGTAGTTTGATGTAACTTATGGTTCAAAGAGCTCCAGTTGGCGGCATAACATTTTTGTGTTTGTTTTAGAAATTAAAGTTGAGAAGTTTCTTTGAAATTTATTGTAACTTCGGCGATGAGGAACTTTCATGTAGTTTTTTTTTTGTTTATGTGATATAGTTGATGCTGACGTAAGCTTAGCCCTGTTGGGTTGGAAGGTCAGGGCTCTTATGCGAGATAATCTGTTGACATTTTATTATGGTTACCAGACGTTCCCCTTCCGTCGATAGAAATGAGAGCCGATAGTCATGAGTTGTAAATGTGATGCTGTACAAAAGATATTACATTTATGTTAGAGACAACAGTTGTTGCTAAAAGATGAAATTCGGATATGAAAAGTCAAACACAGAATTTGTAGTTAAATTTGTAATGCATTTATAAAAATACGTTTTATTTGTTATTTCTTAATATTTAATTATAAGAATATTTGTAAAGTTTTGTTCTTAAAATCAAAGTATCCAAGAATTTGTTCAATTCACTTTTTGTACAAAAGACCAAGCTATAATGTTCAAAATTGTAAGATTTTAAAATAAATGTTAGTAATGTTATATATATTTTTTGGAGATTTATTTTTGATATAAATTAATGAAAAGAACTCTTTTTTTTTTTTTACTTAATAGACGTTAGTGGAAAACCACTTTTTATTAATGAATCACTTTTAAAGATTTTTTGAAATATAATTTTTATGATTTATTGATTATTATTTCCTATTGCATCAGTACCTGCCTTCAAAGAACCCCTCATATAGCTCTTTAGAAAGTCAAGCTAGTGTCTTTTATCTCCGAGAAGGATCTACAAAGTTTAAGTGTGTTTAGTTAAGGACTTCAAGGCAGTCCACCTAACAGCCTTTTGGTGGAGACCTTGGGTTTTCCAGACATTGTTTGTTTTATTATAACCTTTCTTGATGCTAACATTTGTTGCAGCTGATATTGATTATTAGACTAAGTCGTCTTTGACGTAAGAGTGCAGCCATTATGAGCCGAGATTTGTTTTGCTGATCAGGTTGAGAAGCTAGTTTCTCTTACTTTATTTTATCGCGGTTAGTCGACGAAAGTGCGACAGCCAATTGGAGTTGTTCAACGAGATTCGCCCTTTAACTCCAAACTCCATTTCCTAGTCGTTATACTTGTTGTCGACACCGATAAATAGTACATGTTTTGTTTACGAGAGTTTTTGAAACGAGAATCTTTCCCCTTTTATTTCCCTTTATTTTATTTTATTAATTTAGACCCTAAATTTCAATTTCCATTTTTTCACTGTAAGGTTCTTGGCCCGAGTATTAAAGGCTTAAGTTCATGACTTCCCCTGCTATTTCTTTCACCCCCGCCACTTTTGGTTACGGCACCAGGGATGATGTGTTAAGAAACCCTCCCCCACCTCCCACATTGTTCACCGCAATTGTATATAAAGACCAATTTTCCCCTGTTTTATTTTTCCACCCCCGCCACAATATGTTGTTCAGTATACCGAATAGGACATAAATACATTTTTTTTTCACTGTTTAATCAGTTTTAGTGCTAAATATTTCTTCTGATTTAGACACTTATGTAACTAGAGCATACTCAAGTTAGTCAGAATATTTTATTATATTAACATGGAGGGTCTGTTGAAAAACCGAGTATAACAATAAAACGTTCATCAATGTTGACCATGTGATTTTGACAGTTGGATTGCTTATGGTGAGTTAATGTTGGTGTAGAAGTGGGCTGGTTTTGTTTTGGACGGCTCTTAACGTTGGGGTCTCTAGAACCAGCGAGTGTTAAACGAGGTGAGTATGGAGCAGCACCGGAATACAAGAGCGGGGGAAATGGGAGATCCCCGAGAAAACCAGCCGACGAGTGGCATCGCCCAGCACACGAGTCTCACGTGCAAACATGTGGAAGCGACCCCACCGGGAATCTAATCTGGTTCGCCATGGTGTGATCCGTGCGCCTTAGCCACTGCTCTACCGTGGTCCCCTCTAATTTGAACACACATGCAGAAGACAATAATCGTCCTACCTGTCTCTAGTAAATATGGTTATTGTACTAAATATCGGAACAAGCGGTTCCATTTGTAATGACTTCGCTGCCGACGAGACTACCTACCTACATCGTCGCCAATCTAAGTGTGTGTCCCTCGTGGTGCTCCATTACAGCCATGAGGGAGTAACAAATATATACGTAACGGACAAGCCTACACACAAAGACGAAACTCAGAAAAATCCGAGGAAACACGAAGATGGCACCACACCCACAACATGAAACCCAAAAACCAGAACTGTACGTGACTGCGGATACGACGGTACTATGTCTACCTACCTACCGACCTTCTACCTATCCAAATACCTACCGACATTCTACCCATCTAATCAATCTACCGACCTTCTACCTATCTACCCACCTACCTGCGTGTTACATATTTTAGTTTGTTTTGACCTGCATGACTGGGAATAAATTGCAAGTCGCTCTTTGACTGGATTTCACAGTCACTTGCTTATTTGCCAAATGATCTCTACTTCATGAAGTAACAGTACTCATTCTGGCAGCAAGTTCATAAATCGCTACTTGAAGAAATTCTCTCTAAATCACTACTCCTTTGTTCACGTGACCAAGTGCAAGCGTAATGCTACTTCATGCAGCACGCGGTGTCCAGTAAAGCCAAGAGATCCTTCTACCACGACTACACATGCTGCACTCTGTATTCTTTACAGCAGTGATGTAACGAGCTCAAGAATGTGTGCGTCGTCATCCCATTGTGCATTATTGGGCACTCGACGCTAACAGGTGAGACGCCGCCGCTATTAACGACAGTTATTAACACCAACTCCACTTCCTAGTTATCATTAAAAGCATGCCAGCATCCATCTTGGTTTGCGTGTTTGAAAGCCTGCATCTGATAGATACCCACAGGTTCTTCCCAGAATTACTGCCGGACCTGTTCGGTCTTGCCTACCTCAGTTTACTTGCAGGCGCTAAAAGGATATAGGCTATTGATTTCAAGATTTCGAGGTTAACAGGTTCGACCCTTGATTTCTGTACGCACTTATACATTAGTATTCAACCTATCATAGCATTCCATACAGCCTGAAATACAGCGTGTAAATGTAACATCTCGAGCAGTGTAGAAGAGCTATTCGAACCGGTTTTTAGTCTACTTTTCGAAGGAAAGATAGGCTTATGCAACCACCTGAATGTCTGTCTGGAATGTATACCCCCTCCCCCCAATTAATAACTTACCCAACTCAGTCAATATACATTATTTAGCAGGTATAATATCCGACTTTTATAGTTTTTGATCACACCTGATATTTATTTTCAAAATGGCTGCAATCTTTTTTAATTTACGACACATCTCGGGAACCATCAAACCTATTGAAACCAAATTTGGCACATTGCAAGTGCGTAATGTAAGCATTGTATTCATAAAGCGATAAAATGATTGATCAGCCATTTTGGAAGCTAGTGCAATATAAAAAATTAAATATATGCATCTCTGTAACTACTGAACCGATTTATGCCAAATGTGGCAGATAAATAATACTATTCTATGCCATGTTAATACTTGCAATTTAAACTGATAAATCACTTACTTTTAAAATGTCGGCCCTATAAAGATTTTAGGGTTTATTTGCTGTGTCTACCGTACCATTTGAACAATGTCAACCAACTTGGTATACTGAAAGTGTTTATAAGTATAAATAAACAGCATATTTTAAATTGCCATTTTGTAAGATAGCACCACATGAAAAATAAAGTTTTAATGCCATATCTTAGGAAAAAATATATATCAATTGTTACCAAATGTGGTAATCAATTAATAGCGCAGTAGGCCTTGTAAACTGGTATGTTTCAGTGTATCAGACGTTTGTTTTCAAAATGGTGGTCGTATAAACATTTTATTTTGCTGTGTTTTATGTACGAAACAATGTAACAAATCTCAACTTAACTTCATATGCCAACAGTCTACCGAGAGCCTCTTGTTCACCATTTGAAAAGATAATGGCGCAGTAATGACTCAAGTTATGTCATATATCAGTAAACAACCAACCGATTGCTATCAAATAAGTAGTACTAGAGCAGGTTATGAAAATGACATTTTACAGTGTGCTGGACACTTAATTTCAAATTTTCAAACTAACGTTGTATGTTAGCAGTATCTTTTACAACAATCAAATGTGTCTACACAGAAAACCTTCTTTGTACGTTTTCTGTGATAAGCTAAGTGAATAAATATGCAATATCTTGGGAAACAATCAACCGATTGATACCTAGTTTGACAAGTAATATTATAGTATTTAATGTAAAAGGACATGTTTTATGTGAGCTTGGCACTTGTTTTCAAAATTTTGGCCGTAAAAATATTTAAATTTAGTATATAGATTGTGTAAACACATAAATTTTGGTTCTCCATTAATGAAGATAGCACCACATGTGAACATTGAGCTTTTATGCCATTGGTTGGGGACCAATACACAGATTCCCCACCGAATTTCACACAGTAGTGGTACTGTAAACTTACACTTTTTAAGAGTGTCTGGCGTTATTTACAATGTGACTTCGATATAAATAATTTAGATAAGTTAGTCATATCTATTAAATAATTTAACCATTTTCAATTAAACCGAAGTTGAAACTCCGAATTTTACCTCCGTAATGCAGTTGGTCTTACGGTCCGAGGTGCTCTGGGTTCAAGTCTCGGGTAAGACACGTGTATATCTGTAATTGTATTACTAGTATTGCACTTATTTCTGGTTACATATTAAATGATATCAATGACAACGAGACGTCGACCCACCTATCATATAACCTTTTAAGAATTTCATGAAAATTATTTGCATCTATGAAGAGGGAAGTAGGCTCATTAGTTATATCAGTAACTCATTGTAAGAGATTATAAATTTACTAAATATACGCTGCTTCACGTGTAGTCCCACTATTGGGTGCTCTAGCCCCTGAGCTACTGCGGCACCACTATTTAGTTCTCTACCCACTGAGCTACTGCGGCCCCACTGTTGTGTTCTCTACCTACTGAGCTACTGCGGCCCCACTATTTGGTTCTCTACCCACTGAGCTACTGCGGCCCCACTCTTGTGTTCTCTACTCACTGATCTACTGTGGCCCCACTATTGTGTTCTCTACTCACTGATCTACTGTGGCCCCACTATAGTGTTCTCTACTCACTGATCTACTGTGGCCCCACTCTTGTGTTCTCTACTCACTGATCTACTGTGGCCCCACTCTTGTGTTCTCTACTCACTGATCTACTGTGGCCCCACTATTGTGTTCTCTACTCACTGATCTACTGTGGCCCCCCTATTGGGTTCTCTATCCACTGAGCTACTGCGGCCCCACTATTTGGTTCTATACCCACTGAGCTACTGCGGCCCCACTCTTGTGTTCTCTACTCACTGATCTACTGTGGCCCCACTATTGTGTTCTCTACTCACTGATCTACTGTGGCCCCACTCTTGTGTTCTCTACTCACTGATCTACTGTGGCCCCACTCTTGTGTTCTCTACTCACTGATCTACTGTGGCCCCACTATTGTGTTATCTAGCCACTGAGCTACTGCGGCCCCACAATTTGGTTCTCTATCCACTGAGCTACTGAGGCCCCACTCTTGTGTTCTCTACTCACTGAGCTACTGCGGCCTCACTATTGGGTTCTCTATCCACTGAGCTACTGCGTGTTCTCTACTCACTGATCTACTGTGGCCCCACTATTGTGTTCTCTACTCACTGATCTACTATGGCCCCACTCTTGTGTTCTCTACTCACTGATCTACTGTGGCCCCACTCTTGTGTTCTCTACCCACTGAGCTACTGAGGCCCCACTCTTGTGTTCTCTACTCACTGATCTACTGTGGCCCCACTATTGTGTTATCTAGCCACTGAGCTACTGCGGCCCCACAATTTGGTTCTCTATCCACTGAGCTACTGAGGCCCCACTCTTGTGTTCTCTACTCACTGAGCTACTGCGGCCTCACTATTGGGTTCTCTATCCACTGAGCTACTGCGGCCCCACTATTTGGTTCTATACCCACTGAGCTACTACGGCCCCACTATTGGGTTCTCTACTCACTGATCTACTGTGGCCCCACTATTGGGTTCTCTATCCACTGAGCTACTGCGGCTCTTGGGAAGGAATGCAAGACAGCCCATAGACAAAAAAGAAAGGAGCATTGACAGAAATTTCTTTCAACGATGCTTTTTTATTCTGTAATCCCAAGAAAAGTTTAATCCAGTACCTATGTAGTAAATCCCTAATCAATTTTTTGAACCGTTTCATATATTTTCCCGGGATAAAAAGTAGCCTATGTCACTCTGGACCTCCAACTATGTCTGTACAAAAAATCACGTAGATCCGTTGCTCCATTTTGACGTGAAAGAAGGACAAACAAACACACTTTCGCATTTATAGAGCAGTAATGATTGAAAGGTCAGCCACGTATTTTATAACAGCTGAAAAAAATTTCCATCTTGTAAATTTAATTATTTTGTTTACTAATGCATATCAACAATGCAATTAAATAATATTCGCCAAACTAAACCGTACCCGGTACAGCTTAACGAAAGAAGAAACGTTCTTACACCCGAAGATATAGAAATTAATCTGAATGACAGCATATCTGCTAATTTAACCTATTTGCACAGTACTGATTCACATGCACCAGAAATAATGTTATAGTAAATAACTGAGTCTAACCTACGTACTGTCCAGGTATGGAATTATACTGTGAGATACAAGACATGACTGACGAACAGGAGGAATACGCGTCAAGTTGTGAGCAGATCTGGATACGTAATCCCTTTCGTCCATGAGCAAACATCTCCACTTCATTGTGCGTTAGTATATTGTCAACTTGACTTCACCCAGTTAAGTCAAACAAGCAGGCCTAAAATATAAGTTAAAAGCCTTAGCTAAACTAAATAACAGGAATTATTTAATAACCACTTAAGTATAACGTTAAGAGAATATAAATTAAGTATTTTCGAGAGGAGTTAGTTATTTTGTAAAATAAGACTGTGCTATATTATATTTGTAGACATGTTAGTTCTTCTCCATTTCAGGACAATGAAACTATATATATATATATATATATATATGCAACGTACAGGTATAGGCCTATTACATTTTTCAAGCGGAACTATTACCCAGAATGTGAATTTAAGAATATGTAAACAAAAACATTAAACGTTCTGCAAAATAAATGTCTTTATAACATTTTTGGTTTAAACAGCTAAATAATTAACACACGCAATAATTTAAATGGGCTTTGGTTTTTAAAATATGAACATAATCCGACAACAGCAAAACTGTGTACAGTCCTCCAGAGAGTTTGATAGGGATTGGTAAACACAGTATATGAAATATAATAATAATAAGGCGTAATTGGTAAATACAGCATATGAAATAGAATAATAAGGCGTAATTTATGACTGTCACGTGAGTAAAAAAAAAAGTATAATGTCAGCGGCTGATTCAGGTGGAGGGCCACTTTGCTCGGACCCTCTTGAAGATTATTATTTATTCAAGTTTAGTTGAGGGAAATATGAACGTTAGCTTCACTCGACTAAGACGTACTATTCTCTAAAATATACGATACGAAAACTGCAGGTGTGCATCCATGTTGAATGTGGTCATTTTGAGCACCTCCTATAATGATAAGCATTATTGCAGGACGAATGTGGTCATTTTGAGCACCTCCTATAATGATAAGCATTATTGCAGGACGAATGTGGTCATTTTGAGCACCTCCTATAATGATAAGCATTATTGCAGGACGAAACAAGGTCAAAGAGGCCACACATGTATATGTATATGTATACAAACTTTCTTCATTGTTTTAGTGTGTCATGTCCTCCGATGAAGTCGGTCCCGCACGTTATGGAACATTCTGTTTGTTTTGTACACTATGTATTTGTACACTATGTATTTGTACACTATATACAGAGTGATTCGTACTTAGACCGATAAACTTAGGGAGGTGATTCTTCATGAAAAAGTAAAATGAAAACATATGTGGCACTTTATACCTAAACCTAATATTAAGGGACGTATGAGCCCTTAAAAAACGAGGTTTTAAACCGTATTTGTACAAAATATCGGTAACATAGTAAAATACAATGATAACTCTCGGAACATTATTTCTATGTTGTCGGGATATTCAGCGTAAGAGCCGATATTTTGCACAAATACGGCTTAAAATTTCGTTTTTTGATTTTAAAGGGCTCATACCTCCCTTAATATTCGGTTGAGGTATATAGTGTCACATATGTTTTCCTTTTACTTTTTCATGAAGAATCAATTCCCGACGTTTGTCGGTCTAATTGAGAATCATCCTGTATACACTTTATATATAAATATTTATATGTAAAATATCATAAACATATATGTGTTATATATATATATATATATATATATATATATATATATATATATACACACACACACACATAGTCTCAACCATGGTATAAATCTCTTCCTCCCTCCCTTTTTCTTACAAATGGTCGTATCTGTCACTGTATTCAGCCAGTGGTGGTGGCGCCAAGTGCATGACGCCAGACTACCTGGACAAGGTGGTTGGGAGAGAGGCTGACCTGAGCTTGGAAAACATCTCCCATGCTACTGGTTAGGTGGAGTACCTCGGGGTTTGTCGCGAGCGGTGATCTAAGCACTATGGCGACACAAGTGCGAGGAACCTTTCTCCCGCCCATAGGGGTCAATGTCGCACGCGGCACCCTGTTAATGAAGCGGGTGCTCGAGTTGAGACAGGTTGTCGCTCCCACGACGTTAATGTTGCCAGGGTAATGACCCAGTTTCAAGGTAGCACAATGGAAGCTCACGTGTTTATAACTGTGCCGGGGAGATATGCTGATGGCTCACTATCGCACGGCCTACAACGCAGTCCTTTCACTCAGGGGAACATACAATACTAGCTGACGACATGCTGAGGCGTACTCCTGTCCTTGTGGAAGGGCCCGCCTGTCTTTGCCTGCACTCCCACAGTAGATTTTCCTCTCAAGACTCTGATCGGGTGCGAGTGTGAGTGTGAGGTGCCATGATAGAAGACATTCATTGCTGACGTACACTTTCCCTGAAAAAAGACTAATTACTAAATAGACAAATCACATGATTATGACTGAGAGGATGGAAACAGAAGTGTGATGTGGATGGTGGATGTAGCTACAGCCATGGTATGGCGTTATTGAAGGTTCATATGAGGACACCAGACTTGATAAAAACATTCACTGAAGGCAAGGAATGAACTTCCCAACGAGGAAGAGTGATGTTCTGTTGAGTTTTGAGATGGAATGGCTCTGAATGACAATGCTTCTTTTTTTTTTTTCTCGGGAAAACCGTTGGCCGAAACATCTGCAGTAGGCCGAGAGAATGGCTAAATAATTAAAGTAGTGCTCCCAGAATACCTCTCCGGGGATTGGTTCCGAGAGGAGTAGGTGGCGAGGGCAGGCCAGACTTGTAGGAATACTAATGTGCATTCATCCGGCTGTGCGAGTTGTCTACCAATAACATTTCTCTAACACTCGCACAAAGGAGCCATCTATCTGGGGCTGCTTTCAAAGTTCGAGGCCGAGAAGCGGGGGGTCAACAAGGATGACATTGCAATGAGCATCAAGAGCGCAGTCACCTCTACACGCATGACCAACTGTCGTGCAGAGTTCTCGCCTTGCTGTGTCTACCAAGGGGTCTTCAGGCGATCACCCTATCGTGTGACTGATGGGTAGTCGGTAGCAAAGTTTAATGCACGGCCCTATACTAGTTTCGCAGCCATTAACCCAACATATTTTAAACTAAATCACTGTCTGAGAATGTATTTTTTTGCTATGTTACAAACAGACTCGAGTGTGTGAACCCAGGTTGAAGCAACACTCACCGAGTGACGTGCTATCCAGCTGAGACCCGTATAGGGGCCCGCCATCCCCGGACAGGACATGAAATGAGACCCTAGGACGAAGCGGGCAAGGGCGGGGGGAACGGGAGTACCCCGAGAAGACCCACCAGCAAGCGGCATAGTCCATCACGATTCCCACATGCGAAAATCCGGGAGTGAACCCGCCGGGGATCGAATGCGGATCGCCGTGGTTGGAGGTGAGCAGGCCAACCACTGCGTCACCGCTGCCACTTTTGCTATGCTGAAGAGCTATGAAATAGTGTTTACAATAAGCGTGATATGTAGAACGTTGTATTTAGCCCCAGTCTCAAGTGTATTTATTTCCTCATGTAAACAGATTGTGCACTTGCGAAGTATTAGTTTGTTTTAAAAACGTGTAGTACAAACACACAGCATGCCAGTTTTGGCTTAAAAGTGTGGGGGGGGGGGGGGGGGGGGTGGCAGCGGATGGCTCCGTTCTATGCCGAGAGAAACGCTCATACATGAGTGGAACTCGTCGGCGACTTGCTCAGTAGCCGATCTCAATACCAAAGCAACACGCTGGCGCCGGAGGCCACAGAAGTCATCTGTTAGATGTAACCAAGTACTGCTCGAGATTGAATGTGGTGGTGACTAGGCTCCTGAATTGTCCTCAGTAAGCTGTTCACGGTAAAGTGAGCACTTTTTAAGGCCCTCTTAAAAGGCATTAACCCCTAATAAATATATTTTATTGCAGTCTCAGACGTTCACTTTCGAGAGTGATGAAATGTATACACTGTGTTCATCAGCCATATTGAAATGTTTACATTAAAAAGTGGAGGAAAGGTAGAAATTAATTGAAAGGAAAAATTTAGCAGGGCCTTTAAAAGTGCTCACTTTATCGTGAACAGCCTATATGCATATATTCTGCGTTATCGTTTTGGTGTGTGTTTGTTTGTAAGCTCCGTCGGTTCATGACCATGTTGACTGGTCAGCTGTTTTCAATATCAGTTAGACGAAGTAAGTAAGAGTTGCGCAATAAAGTACGTAGTCACTGCGGATTTTTTAAATTCATTTACTTATGTGATTTCAGTGTGGTATGGATTTTTATGAAATAGATTTTAAAGTGCTTGTAATTTTATTTCGTACCGCCGAATATCTTTTAGAGCTTGCCTTGTGTTCATTCCCAAACTATAAATTTTGATAGACATGTTGAGTATAAATAACATTTTTTACAGGTATTTCATTATAATTACGTTAAATTTAAACATCGTAGAATATTACGACGGAATACGTTAATTATTCCTGTACCTGTTGGCATAAAACATGTGAGGGAGCGAAACTCTGGTCTCTCCGCAGCATAGACTTCAGCGAGAGTCGAGTTTGTCGCCGAGGATGGCAAGGGTTGCTCCTGCTTCCTGCTGTGTCTACTAGCGTGCTAGGCGTACATTGATCACACATCCCTACATGCATCCACTGTGGAAATGGCTACATTGAAGGGATGGATAACATCCTAATTCTGCTACAGCTTGAGCGCGCTTAGGTAGCGCTAGATGTATCACACTTTTTACTACTTTAAGTTATATCTTCATTTGTGTTATCTATGGGATCTCGGTGAAATATCAACTATTTACTGCAGACGAACATCTTGTTAGAGTTGAGGTTTTATCATTTCTGCTTGGCGATGGCTGCAAATATAAATCGAGATTTCTTGTAAATACGACAGTTTATGTTTTATGAGCATATACAAATTACAAATGCATTCGTTGAAATGATCAACGTGTATAATGAAGATGATTGCTCAAGTGGTCAGTATTTTAAACAGCATTTTATTTTTTGAGATTATGTTGGAGTCCAATTTATGCACTGTTAAAAGCAAAACAAAACAAAGCTTTCATCCATTTGAATCAACAACTAAAAGCAAATACACAGCCACATCACACGCGCGAAATCAGTGAAAACAATAATATAAACAAATGACGCGTCATTTCCGTAGCTAAGGGTTGTGTGGATGTGTGCGGCAGTGGATGCGAGTGTTGTATCCCTTGGTAGTGGACGAGTGAAGAGATGCATCAGCATCCGTGGTGAGAATTAGGAAACTAAGTCAATATGGCCGCATCCACTAGAGTGCACTTCCTATGGATCCCTTGCCCTAAGGGATCCATTAGGCCAGTATTGGAAAACATCTATTGATCAAGCACAAGGACAGTTGTAGCAGAAGGACCAGCAGCTCCTGTGAGGCACGAGGTTGAAGGACGAGGAGCGAATAAGCCGCTGAAGTGAGTTGGAGGAAACAAGATCACCTCCAGACAACTCCCACGTCCCTACAGTGTCTGTCATATCCGTGTTCCCCAAACCGCCTCCCATGTGAAGTACCATTCAGCACCAACCTCACTGAACACCTCAAAATAAGTCTTGCACCACCTGTATAGGCATGCAGATATTTACTTAATACACCGATTTCTTGGACCGATCTAGAATGAGGCACATAATATCTATGTGAATGGAAAATCGGACAAAAAAACTCAATGTACAACAAAACTATTTTCGATATTTTTCACTTTCAATGCAAAACGCACAAGTGTACCGTAATTTTGGGAACAAATCTATGCAGCCAGAAATGCTATTAACCAAAATCTCTTAAATTTTTTGGTCGTCGATATTTTTAATTCCATTAAAAATAGAATAATCCCTAAACACAACACCCTAAAACTCAACAAAATTTATAACGTTAATTGACATATAAAGGTGCCGCTGAATAAAATAACGATTCTACAAGAAATATATCAATTTAGAAAAAAAAAAATCATCATCATTAACATTGATCTAAAAATCGAATTTTGAAGCCGATTTAATTGAATTATAAAACAGATCTTTAATCAGCATCCTTACTGTAATTCGATTGCTCATGAAGGGCGTTAGCTGGGAAAGCAGGCGCATTACAAAGAGCAATCGGAATGATAGGCGTGGTGTCGTGTACAAAAACAGTGCAGTGCATATTTTCTTTCCATACTTTCGCTTGGGCAATGAGCAATCAGCAATCCCGGGTTGTTCATATCAATACTAGCTAACACCCTGCGGTACTAGCAGAAGAACGACTTAATACTTTAGATAATTCTACAGACACATATTGAAAATATAAAACACTAACACTCATCTCAAACACACTATTTATTGATTGTTCAATCAGTTTACAAAAATTTACCATTTTACCAAACAGTTTTTAGGTAACATAACATCTTTAAATTACCACAATTGAAATTGATTTCTTTTTTTATTTATTAATTGACAATTTTTCCACGCAGGAAAACCCATTAGAGGACCTTGGAAATGCTCTAACAGCCACTTAGCAAAAGTGAACAAAAATAATGTCATTAAAATACTTAATATTGGCTATTGTCAGCTTATGCATTTCTTCAGCGGAAATATTTCACATACTAGATAGCACATTAATATACAAAAATAAGGAATATTCCGCTGTTAATGTTTATGAAGTTTGTTGTTGCAGAAATATGAGAAGATGATGTAGTTCTTAGATGTATTTATGACACCTTATGTCAAAATATCAGCTCAAAGTCAAGGCTAACTCTTACAAACAATAGCGATATTAGGGATAACATTATAAACATGTAAAGTAAAAGAATTGGTTTATATAATTAGCAACTAACACATACTAAAACTAAAATTCCGCTCAGTAACTGGGTCTTCTCTCAAGTACAAAGCTATAAGATTTAGTAACCAGCAAATAACAGCTAATAAAACGCGCGCGCGCGCACACACACACAAACACAGAAAATTCCCGTATTAATATGGAAAAAGGCTAGACTGCATAAAAACCTGTGTCAACACATTTCGGGTAATTGTTGATTGGCTGCTACAATTAACGAGTAGCCAGTTTATCCAACAGAAAAAGTAACGATACTCCCTCTGTCCTTGTCTCTTTGCAGGTTTGATATTGTCTCAAGAGTCGTCAAGTGTGTGTAACTATGTTGCCATCGCATATGAGCACTAACTACACGTGTGTTTCAACTATATCATTTCGTCAAATCAAGTCGCACAAATTTCAACTAACACTAAATAACTTTAAAGGGTTCCTTAATATATCATGCATCGACAGAAAAAAAAAAAAAGAAAGATTAGAACTTGAGAATAAACAAGGTAGAGATAATAAAGGCTTCATAGCGACAATGTAAAACTATCCGCTGTGCTGTGAAAGAGAGATAAAGTGGCCAGACAGCACCCAAATGGTGAGGGTTAGACACTCGACGAGGGCAGAAGTAATGCTCCTGGACAGGCTGGGCATGCCTTGTTTGTAGTTAGGCCACCATTACATTTCAGAGGGTACAGCGAGGTACAGTAAATAACTCCAGTATATATTTTTAATTATAGTTTTTGGTCATCTGAGTAATTCCGGTAGCTATGCTAAAATGTTGTAAAATATCCCAAATAATTAATAATTAACATTATCGTGAACGCAATTTCTATAAATCATGGACTGGACACTGTAAAATTGTTAAAAATATTTTTCAATCACGCCAATATTCACTCAAATGCTCGAACAATAACTTTACAATTTTAGGCTTATCCACAATTTACATTATCCGCGGATACGTCCACGACAAGTCTGCGGACACATCCCAATATGAACATGGTATTTTGTTTTTAATTTCAATTTCCGTAAATGGGAATTTCCGAGACTGACTAATATATGGTAACATTAGGAGCTTTAATTGTAGTACAAATGTTTGTATTTGTTGATTAACATAACATTTTCTGTGTTTACATTAGTTCAATAATGCAAATACTATTAAAACATATTGTATTATTGAAACTCGGCATATGAATCTTCATTTTGGTTTCTTACAGATTGTCAGTCTCTATAATAGTGTTCCTATATTTAGGCACGAAACAAGACTGAAGAAGAAATTATTCTTCTTTCTCTAATACCTAAGAAGAGTGGAAAATTTGGACATTTCCGTGGACAAATTTCACAGTCAAACTTTAGACTTGGGCCATGAAGACGAGAAGCATGATATCACAGGGTCACATACACAATAGACTATAGGATGTCCTCGGAGATGAGAGTGGACAATATCAAACAAGGCCTTAATGAGATGCACGACATTGGTTCTGCAAGGAATTAAGCCCGCTGTTATGTTGTAATTAGTGGAGAGGAGAGCTAGATGTAAGGAAGGTGAGTGGAGCAGACAATAGTGAATGTGGTACTCACATCGCCACAATGTGCTCGCCCCAGCTGCAGCAAGTGGTCCATGGAGACGACGCCAGTAGCACGAGGGTCGCACAATGCGAACACCGCTCGCAGATGCTCTCTGTTGAGCGACAATGTCTGCTCCTGTCTCTGCGTCGACGCCGCCGGCATCGCTGGCGCATCCTATACCACTCGCCGCTGGTCCCTCTCCACTTCCTACCTCGGGGGACACTCTCCCTACCTCAAGCGAAACCCAGCCCCAAAAGCTTCCTCCCACTCTCCTTTACGAAGAGAATCCAATCCTGAGGATCATTCTTCTACTCCAGAACGTGGCCGAATGTCATCGCCAGCGACGTCGCTGCACTTGCACGCACTCACGAGATGTCTTCTGGGAGGACCTTGGAGGCTGCTTCTTGGAGACTGGTGGGTGGGTGGGTGGGTGGATGTAACGTGTGTGTGCCTGCAGGCCTCCGCCGAGCTGCTGTCGATCTCGATGTACCTACACAAGAACCAACTACACATGTATCCTTCTCTACTTACTGTAACTGCTCAACTAGGGTGGTATATGAGAAATGTTGGGTTCGCAGTTTATATATTGTTTAAAACATTCAAGCTACGAACAACTGAGAACATTAATGTTTTCTTAAAGACGAAACCCATTTATAGTCTCAGCAACATTGCTTGTTGACACCTGAGCATCAAAGAGATGAATGACTAATACAAAAATAAATTTGTTAATTAGCCTAGATTAATATCTAATAATTATTTTAGTTAACATACTTTATAGCTGATACACATCATGATATGCAGTACTTAGAACGAAATAAATACGAGCAAAATCCTAAATAATTGTCTGTTGCTAGAGGCATCTGTCTTTCGCGAAAACATTCCACGACTTGTACTCCAAAACATACTAGTCGTGATTGGATTATTTTGCCACGTGAGGTATGTGTTTGCTAGCGAATCAGGAACGCCCATTGTTGGAGTAACTTTATGGTGATTGCCCTAATCAGAGAGGAAATGTGTTCTCACAAAGGCGCGCAGCCAATAGACGAATGAAATTGGCAAGTGTGCACGTAAGCTACTGAATTAAAGCCTGCGCGTAAATGTTTTCGCGAACAGGTGGTCCTGGATATTGCATATTCTAGAGGGCTGAAACGGCAGATGAACAGAAGAGCTGCCAGTAAGTTAACAGCACTTCCAGCAGGTCAGGGAATATTGTTTTGGAATTGCACGCCGCAGAGACGATTTGCAGAGAACAGCGGTACATTCTTCGCCCTACTTACATACATTAAATACATTATTTTGCCACGCACATGTCAAGACAAGAGGAAGGGGCAGGCGGGAGTATGCGTGCACATGACACAATTCTGACTCGTTAGCCTTCACTGTGGGGAGGAAAGTTTGAATTACCCAGCCACATCACTAACTCATCTAGTAGACAGGAGGAAAACTCCACACGCCTGGGAGGGGCTGCTACCCACAAAACGTTCCAATACTTTGCTCTGTGAGTAAACTTTACTGTTTGTCTGCCCCACAACACTTTGGGAACATGTTTTACTCGCCCTTAGCGATGCTCCGAAACTGCAGAGTATTTACTACGCGCCAGAGCAAAATTTTCACAAGCACTATTTTAGTGTGCAGCGAAGGGTAAACTGGAAAATGGTGGGGTGTTTATTTGAATTAAGTGAACTGAAAGAAAATGTGGATGTTCTGGTAACCGACATGTAAAAAATTACAAATTACAGGTGATAAAATTTGTTCTTTTGATTTAAATGTAAAGTTGTATTTCGAGTACAGCTTACTGTGTGTATAATTGGTTTTGAGAGGAAAAAAAAAAGAATAAAAGTTCCAGAAAGTAATACACGTATTTCCGTGAACAAGAATTCATATTCCAAACTCACATGGATAAAATGTAAGGGCGGGGTACGAGATTGGTGCAAGGGAACCGGGGTTGATACACGTATTTCCGTGAACAAGTATTCATATTCCAAACTCACATGGCTAAAATGTAAGGGCGGGGTACGAGATTGGTGCAAGGGAACCGGGGCTGGATTTCATCCCTTCTCCCCCAAAAAATGGTTTGAAGTTACATGGGCAGGCAGATAACAAGTGTCATTCGAGTGTAACAGACGATTGCGTGGAAGTGATCTTGGCTGCTGTTTGCTATATAGAGCTGCCCACATCTCTCAACTTAACTCAGTTACCTGCACTAGAATCCTGTAAATACACCGTTGACATTATAATTTCCTCTGTTTTATTTTCTTGATGTAAATAGGCATTGTTCCTTTAGAAAAAGTCACTTTGTTAAGGAAATACACGTTATAATATGTATTAAAAACTGTGTCTGTGCTACAATTATGAGCCCTTGTCTAAACTTCAATTCTGTGAAACCAATACATCAAAAGGAACAACCATTTAAAAAATATCTACGGTGCAAGTTTTGGACACACACTCGCACACACACACACACACACACACATATAGACATAATTATATTACATTGATTATCTAATCACGAAATATTTGTGAATAATAATGCCGTTCACTCTTATGCTCGTTCCAAAAGCATTTTCGCTCAAGCTATGCTTCGGTTTCACTTAGTGTTACTTGACTGTACTTTCTCGGAGTAGTGTTTCAGAACGCCACTGTACCGCCCAGTGTACTGGCTATACAGAGCCTCACTCATCTGACATACTGTACTCGAACTAGTGACGAGATGTCCACACTAAAGCCCGCATGTCAGATCCTCACATTTCTCTCCCCACACGCTCAGACTGAGCCACTCAAGATGGCCTCAATGCTAACTTTGACATCTTACCCAGTTGTTACATCGTCCACTTTCAAACATTCGTCAGCAACTAGCTACTTCCTATTCAACAAACACTCGTTGCCGCTGCATTGCATTGTGGAACCGTTGCGCTGATTACAACCAACTAGAGATTCTGCGTCATTGATAGTGTGTTGGAATGCGGTCGTTGACACTGACGGAGAAACTTGGATACAGAATATTATCATAAAAAGATAAACCATACTTTATTCCTTAACGCAAAATTAGGTTTTAGGTCGGCTCTGTAGGGATATCGAAAGCATTCCCATACCATGCTTAAAGAAAACTGTTGCAATCACGAAACGCAGCGGGAAACCTGAAAGGGACGCGTGGTACTGGACTCGCAAGCGAGAGGACCTGGGGTTGAGTCCAGTTGTAGCCATCGTCCATCCTCATCTCGGTTTTACATGGTTTCCTGAAATCATTTCTGTGGATAGCTCGGATGGTTTCTCGATACACGCCATCACTGACTGTTCAGAAGCGAATCGACATCTGCTGGGCGACTAGTAATGATGACGTCATGGTGCCCTGTTGAACGTATTAAATGAGTTTCATTAGGTAGCTAATTCAAAATAAAGAACTTTAGATCATTCAGTCATACTCTACGCTTCAATTCACCCATATCTTGACATAGTTTTTTCAAATCGGCCTTTTCAGTTTTTCATTAAAGTTTTTTTTAAAATAAAATTTTATATGTATTTTAATAAAACGAAAAAGAATCCCGCCTTACTTTAAGCGAGAGTTCCAACACTAAATTAACAAAAGAAATCTTTACCAAATCAGACGATATAAATGTTTTTAAATAGCACTAACTTTTTTATACATTTTTATGGACATAGTGTTAAAACAAAGTTGTGTATTTCTCCACAGTACTTTGAATACGTTGTAATCATCAACTGAAAATAACGTAAAATCGAACATTTTAAAGTTTTTTAATACAATTTATAGATTAAAAAAAATGGGTATGGCATTAATAAAGAGAGAATTGTGTTGCATTCAAAAGGAATCTACAAACTAATTTACTGCTAAGAAACAATACATTTATGTGTTATGCTTAAGAGTTTCATACATACAGCCAAAAAATCATTCTGCACCTTAATAAAAATACAGCCGGGTGACAAAGCAAATTTAAAAAAATAAACTGTATAGATTTAAAACTTTTTACATACACAGCAGTAAAATTAGAGAATGTTTTAAAATCTCCACATTGCTGTACAAAGAATCTCGCCATAAAAATGTTATCAAATCGGTTGACTTTAATATTCTTATTTCATTAATCGATTAAAAAGAAAACTTTGTAGGTGTTGTAGTAAAAAAAAAAAAAAAAGATTTTATGTTTTTCAGCTGTACTGTACCTAAGATTTTACCATTAATTTGTGAAAACGAATATCACAGAATACTTAAAAATACCCACTGAATAAATGTTACAAGTATGAATATCGAAAGTATAACCCACGTGTGTTTTACACGTAGGTGCACTACTCAACTATCATAGGATTTGAGTAAGTGTAAGAATATAATGTATTTTTGGTTTGTCATATCCTATACATATAAACATAACTGTGACTTGGCGACTGATGTAAACAGACCAACATGCCTGTACTAAAAGTCGACACATTTTCCAGAGCGCTCAGAACTACCGAGTCGAGCAGGATCTGACGACCATATGACCCTTTATACACTATTTCAAATACATTTTACAGAATGCAGTTATATTAGTATTTGCACACATTAAGTAATAAAAAAAGGTTTATTTGCTAGAAGTAGTATATAGAGAATGTTCCGCGACGAAACCGACATACTTCGGCAGCGTGTTATGCAGATAATTGGCAACAAAAAATGTCATACACACAAGTAGGCTGTGCAGCCCCATTTCAGAGTTACAATGATGTATATGCAATGAAAACACAAATTAGAATTACTGAATATCTTAATGCGATTGACTACATTCATGTTGTAAGTCCCACACAAGCTGTTCAAAATGTGCGCAATCTGACCGTAAGTAGACACAGCTAGTGTTACTGGGAGGCCAGTCTTTGCTAGTGTATCAAGGAGAGTGGTTGTGCAACAATGTCAGCGATGTTTACACGTGCAGAGTACATATACATGGTGTTTGCGTATGGATACTGTGAGACGGAAATGTATGTGGTGCAGCAGCTGAGTATCCGCGTAGGTGGATTGGAAGATGTGGGACAGTCCCATGGCCGTCGCACTCTCCAGACCTCTCCCGGTTGCACTTTTCCTTCTGGGGCTGCCTGAATAGCAGGGTTTACAACGGACGGCGATCATACACACTATACCAGTTGCTACAGGAGATAACCGACATCGCTAATCGACTCAGAAATGAACTTGCAGCGGCAACACGCCGTAGTAAACCACAACGTATCTCAGCCTGCTTACGGCGCACATTTTGAACAGCTCGCGTGGAACATCATGAATGTATTCAGTTGCATTAAAGACATTCAGTAATTTCAACTTGTGTTCTCATTGCATTTACATCCTTGCAACTCTGAAATGGGGCTACATAGCCTACTCGTGTATGTGACTTTTTTGTTGCCAATGATCTGCATAACACGCTGCCGAAGTATGTCGGTCGAGTAGCGGAACACTCTGTATATGGGGCTTTTGGGATAGTCATCTGGCACGCATGTCGGAGTCAGAGTTTTCTGCCATGACGTAAGAGGCGGAGGTCGTGGCAGGCGGTCGGCAGCCTTGGACGGGCATGTTGCCGACAAAATTGCCTGTTTCACTCCACAAACCACTTCCGGAATTAATTATTTGGCCGAAAAATGACTTTTCTCACAAAAATTATATTTAAAAAAAATGGAAAAATGAGGAAAGCGGATAGGAAGCTCCTCGAAGCAAGAGCCGAAAAATCCTCGGTCAAGCAAGAGGATTAGTGACTCTTAGCGGAATGAGCCACATAATCCTCAGAGTAGGGGAGGAGGATTCGAGACTCCATGCCATGTCAAGCGAACCAGGGAGGATCAGCGGACCTGGCCCCCTCACCCCCCACATTCAACCGCACCTACCTTCCAAAAACACCCCTCACCCACCTCCTCACCACCGTCACTATCCCTTCTCCAACCTCACCCCCTCACCCAATCCCCTCTCCGACCACTTTTATACCCTCATCACACTCCTAAGCCACCCATCACCTACACCCCACCCCCCTCAGTAACCTCTGTCCTCACTTCACCGCTCAAACACCCCACCAATCCCTCACCATCACTCAACCAATCACCTTCCTCACCAACCCCTGGTCCACAAAATTATACAAATTGAGGAAATTTATAATGTTAAACTCACACTCATCACATCACACTCACCCCCCTTCCACCTTCGCACCCCTTCCAAGTAATAAAAAGTTGAGAAAAATTGCAAAAAAAAAAAAAAAAAAAAAACCGAAAGAAATGAATAAGTCCAGGAAAATATTACCTCACTGACTGACACAAGTGTTGGATTTTGCTGACCTTAACCTTGACCCAAATTACCTTGAACTCGAAAAATCAAGAAAAAATTGCGAAACATGAAAAAAAAGTAAAATCAATTGAATAAATATTACATACCTAATACGAAAAACCCCAAATGACATTGAACTCGAAAAATCAAGAAAAAATTGCGAAACATGAAAAAAAAGTAAAATCAATTGAATAAATATTACATACCTAATACGAAAAACCAAGATGGATGAGCGCGACTCTGAAAGTTCAATTCTCGTAAAGATGACAGAACACAGCCACTTCCTGGTACGACTATCAGCGGACATGTGAATTCCCACCGATATATTCAATTGGATACACAGCTGATCAATCTTACGACCTACAAAGCGAATTACTGACTTTATGTGGTACATATACAACCTCCCACGGCCCCGATACCACACATCTTGTCGCTCTACTTCACTCGCCATTTACTTGCCATATACTAGCCACCATCAACATTTATGCATGTCACAATCCATTCAACCATCTGCCCCCTCCCAATCCACCCACAATAACTCGCAATAGCTCGTCCCCTCCCCATCCACCCTTCCCCTTCTCTAACCGAAACCCCAACCAGTTCCTGCAAAAATGGCTACGACCATACCACCCAGCTATACCAACAGTCGATGACAACCGAGCTCGAAAAAGTCGTTTAATATGAATGACCCTAACTAACCAGTTGCGAAAAATTCCCGAAAAATATTCCGCTGTTCATTCTTCACCTTAACTTATAGACTTTATAGACTCAGCCGATTTTTTAATCGTCCCGAATAAGGCATAATACTTCAAATCCTACCATGGCCCCTCCTCTTGGACACACTCGTACACATTTTATCTAATACAGACTCTCGCAATCGATTGTAAACGCCACTGAATGACTGAATTACTAGTCTTTCAGAGAAGCAGAACAGGCTGAAAAAAATTAAATTAATATTATTATGTATACATAAATTTAATTTATTTACATATGATATACACTTTCACGTTCTAATTATTTCATACATTCGATCTTTTCAACTATCAGATGTTTGCAGATCATGGATAGTAACCAACTACCCCATTTGATAAAACACCGATCCAAGTTCACCAATGATAGAAAATCTCGTTAATGTGCGAGAAATCCCCATCTTGCTGCAAAGCGATCAAATGTCTAAATCTGTCAATAAGTTCATTCGGACCTTCGGTAAACATGTACTCAGTATTCTCAATGACTTCGGTAAACATGTACTCAGTATTCTCAATGGCTTCGGTAAACATGTACTCAGTATTCTCAATGACTTCGGTAAACATGTTCTCCGTATTCTCAATGACTTCGGTAAACATGTACTCAGTATTCTCAATGACTTCGGTAAACATGTACTCAGTATTCTCAATGACTTCGGTAAACATGTACTCAGTATTCTCAATGACTTCGGCCTTCTTCGCCCGACTTATCGAAGGAAACTCGCTGGTGAAATGTGAAGGAACATCATGAAGATCGTCATCGTTCTGATCAGATACTTCAACAATGTCACCGTAGTCATTATCATCAATACTATCTTTATGATCGTCTTCACCTTTTTCCTCCCCAGTATGAAGTTTACTGTTCTTTGTATGAGTCGCATGGTCATCATTAGTATTTAGAGCCGACGACAGTTTATTTTGAAGTTCGTCGACTTCACGCGAAAATCTGGCAAGTGCAAATTCCACACAAACCGATTTTACTGCATTCATTCCAACTTTAGCATTAACTGTCCCATTATTATCGCCTAACGAATCAGTACCCACCGATGCATCATGGGGTATTGGCAATATCACCTGCTGACGTCCAGTAGACGAACCCTCGCAGATATAGATGTGTTCCTTCAATGTACCGCTTTTAATAAACTGCATGATACCAATGTCGTAATGCTTCATCACGCGAAAAGGCCTCTTCATACAGGTGGTTCCCTCATATCGCCGAACATGGCAACTTTTGCTGAAGATCTTTCCACAGTAGCAACACTCTTTTCCAAGTAATTTTCCAGCAGTAGGAGAAGGTATATCCATATTGGTAGGCGCTATAGTAGCTCCTATTCCTGCCTTTAAACAAAGTATAGTTTCAAAAAAGTACATGTCAATTCTCAGGAAACTAGTCTGGAAATTTGGTAATTTAGAAAAACCAACTTGGTACACAGACACAGCTCAAGTGTTTGTGGGTAATGTTTTCATGAATCTGGACATACCGTCCCGCTTTTTCAACTACTTTTTCGGAGATGAAATATTTGAGAAAATACTTTGAGAGTCTCAGCTCTATGCCATCCAAAAAGACCCTAGCAAACCTCTTATGATAAACAAGATTGACCTGAAAAAAAATTTGTTGGAATTTGTATTAATATGCCAGTGGTTCACTTACCTAACACGAGATCGCACTGGGATACTTCTTTGGGAGATTCTGTAATACAAGAGAGCATGAGTTGTATCAAATTTGTAGACATACGTGCAAACTCGCACTTCACTAATAATTAAGATGCTATCCCTGTCAGGCCAACCAAGTCTTGACTGCCTCCACAAAATTAGACCTGTCATATACCATCTGAACGAGACATTTACTACTGTGCCAATGTAGGACTCCCTTTCTTTAGATGAACAACGCTGTGCTACGAAAGCTACGCACTACCTCAAATAATACATGCCTATGAAACCGCACAATTGAGGTTATACGTTGTTCGTTTTGAGCGGAGTGTCTGGTTTTGCCTATAAGTTTGATGTATATTTTAAACTGGAAAATGATGAATCACTATGGTTGGAGGGTGAAATAGACCTGGGAGCCTGTGCCAATGTAGTAGTTAGACTCGGACGGTTGATTCCTGAAAACAAATACCACAAGCTTAATATTGATAATTATTTCACAACCCCAGGATTCATGGTATTTTTTCGAAGAGAAAAAAAGGGTATTGAGTTCTTGGGAACTGTGCGTCAGAATAAATTGCCTGGAGTAAGTTCCAAGTCAGAAAGAACTTCTAAAAAAAGAGATTATTTTGAGAATGCATCTCAAGAATTGATGATGTGGATTTGACACGTGTAATTTGGAAAGACAACACGGCTGTGACACTTCTGTCAACATTCGCAGGTGAAAATCCTAAATGTAAAGTGTCTACAATCGATAAGAAGAAAAAAACTATAGAGGTTGAGTTACCAAATGTAATAAGTATTTACAACAAACACATGGGTGGTATCGATTTGCTAGAATCGATTATCGAGAGGTACAAGATCAAACTACGATCCATAAAGTGGTACATGAAGTTGTTTATCATTCCTTAGATTTGACCCCCGCGAACAGTTGGTTACTGTAAGAGAGAGAGAAGAGAGAGAGAGAGAGAGAGAGAGAGAGGAGAGAGAGAGAGAGAGAGAGAGAGAGAGAAGGAGAGAGAGAGAGAGAGAGAGAGAGAGAGAGAGGAGAGAGAGAGAGGAGAGAGAGAGAGAGAGAGAGAGAGAGAGAGAGAGAGAGAGAGAGAGAGAGAGAGAGAGAGAGAGAGAGAGAGGAGAGAGAGAGAGAGAGAGGGAGAGAGAGAGAGAGAGAAAAGAGAAGAGGGGAGAGAGAGAGAGAGAGAGAGAGAGAGAGAGAGAGAGGAAGGAGAGAGAGAGAGAGAGAGAGAGAGAGAGAGAGAGAGAGAGAGGAGAGAGAGAGAGAGAGAGAGAGAGAGAGGAGAGAGAGAGAGAGAGAGAGAGAGAGAGAGAGAGAGAGAGAGAGAGAGAGAGAGAGAGAGAGAGAGAGAGAGAGAGAGAGAGAGAGAGAGAGGAGGAGAGAGAGAGAGAGAGAGAGAGAGAGAGAGAGAGAGAGAGAGAGAGAGAGAGAGAGAGAGAGAGAGAGAGAGAGAGAGAGAGAGAGAGAGAGAGAGAGAGAGAGAGAGAGAGAGAGAGAGAGAGAGAGAGAGAGAGGAGAGAGAGAGAGAGAGAGAGAGAGAGAGAGAGAGAGAGAGAGGAGAGAGAGAGAGAGAGAGAGAGAGAGAGAGAGAGAGAGAGAGGAGAGAGAGAGAGAGAGAGAGAGAGAGAGAGAGAGAGAGAGAGAGAGAGAGAGAGAGAGAGAGAGAGAGAGAGGAGGAGAGAGAGAGAGAGAGAGAGAGAGAGAGAGAGAGAGAGAGAGAGAGAGAGAGAGAGAGGAGAGAGAGAGAGGAGAGAGAGAGAGAGAGAGAGAGAGAGAGAGGAGAGAGAGAGAGATGAGAGAGAGGAGAGGAGAGAGAGAGAGAGAGAGAGAGAGAGGGGAATTGACAGTAACAAGCGGTCTGAGCAACTTCAGGGAAGAAGTGACTGTATCTCTTTGTCGCATGGGACGAAACAACAACAGAGGAAGACCTAGTCAAGAATAAAAAAAATACATTCCAAGAAAAGAAAAAGAAAAGCAAATGCTGCACTAGTAAAAACTGCACATATCCGATTGGATGGTTATTGTCATTGGCCAGTTCAGTTTGGGTAGATTCTAGTCAGCGATGCAAGATTTCTATGCGCAAATCGCTTTCATTCTTAAGTGTGAAAAGTGCCGTATGCATCCGTGCTATAAGAAAGACAATAATTGTTTTAAAGTTCATCACACCAAATATTTTTTAATGTGAGTCAATGATGTTAACAATGATTTTTAAAAGTGTTTTTTTTTTTGCTAAATGTTTGGATTCAAATTATATAAATTAAATTTTCCCATTATTGTAAGAAAATAAGGTGTAGTGAAAGGTTAAAATCCGGGAACGAAATGTCAATTAACTCGCTCCACTTATAGTTTGTAGCAAGTACATCCAAATTGTATAGCTTTCGATCATGCAGTGTACTAACATTGCGGCAATCTTAATATTTAGGGCACTATGTTATATCTCGAGAACTATCTAACCGATTTAAATCAAACTTAGTGCATTGATAGCACACGATGTAGACATTGAATTTAGAAACAAATACTGTTATTAGCCAGCCATTTTGGAAAGCAGTGAAATATGAAATAAAAATTACATTTTATCTCGGAAACTTCTAAATCGATTACTGTATAATTTGGCATATAGATAATATTATTGTAGTACATATCAATACTTGCAACGTAAATATACAGGTACTTGTTTTAAAAATGATGGCCATATAAAAATTCTAGGATTCAATTGATATATCTACTATATCATTTCACTAATTTCAACCAAAACTAGTATGTTGACAATTTATATTATGAGTATCAAATGCTTCAATACATAGCCTATGCTATTTTGTAAGATATTGTCATATCTCGGGAAAAATCAACCGATTATCATCAAATCTACAGTCAAGTAATACTGCAGTAGTTCATATAAATTACGTATTTTAGTGGCTGAGGCACTTATTAAAAAAATGGTGGCATTATAAACATTTACGATTATTTTGTTATTTCTACGAAACCATGTTACAAATTTCAACTTAACTTTGTATGCTAGCAGTATTTATTACAGCCATCAAATGCGTCTACTCAGAGTATCTTTTGTTCAACGTTTTGGAAGAGAGTTGCACACGAATAAATAAAGTTTTGCAATATCACGGAAAACAATCAAACGATTGCTATTAAATTCGGCAAACAAATAGTATTACAGTAGACATTAGAAAATTACATTTTATAAGTGGGTCAAACCCTTATTTTAAAATTTTCAACCTAATTTTGTATGTACACAACAATAAAATGTCTCTTCACAGAGCCGCTTTTGTCCATCATTCCGGAAGATAATGCTACATGAAAAAATTACGTTTTTATATCTCGGGAAACAATTAACTGTTTAGCAGCTATTTTGACAACACATCGTAGGTACGCCATTGATGCGGACATGCTTAATGTGGATCTGGCAATTATTTTCAAAAAAGCGTCCCTATACATATTTCAATTGAATAAATATAATGTGTCAATAAAAAGCCATTTTATTCTCAGTCAATGAAGATAGCACTATATGAGAAGATTGATATGTAATGCCATTTTTCGGGGACCAATCAACCATATTTTGCACACAACTTAGCGCTACAGTATAGGAAACATGAAATTACACGTTTTAAGTGTCTAGCATTATTTACAACACAACTGGCATATAAATGAAGTAATTTAGATAAGTTAGTCATATATATTAAACAATTTAACCAATTTCAATTAAACTTTGCTTTTTATACTGAGCGTACCCACTAGAAGCATTTAATATTTTTAGAGATACCCCCGTTTAGCCTCCTTTCTAGAAGATAGAACCTGATGAGAAATTATAACATTTATGCCATATCTCGGAGATCAGCGACTAATTCCCACCAACATTTTACAGAAATAATGCTGCAGTAGACTTTGTAATTATACAAGATTTAAATATGTCAGATTTTTTAAATAGCAGCAATATTAATTATATAGATAATTTTGTCGTATCTATTAAATAATTTGACAAAAATTCAACTAAACTCTGTAAGCTGATAATAAATATATTATATGTATCACATATGCATATACAAAGCCTGGTTTTAGGCTTTTTTTTTGTACAATAGCACTGAAAGAGACAATAAAGCTTTTATAACATATCCCGGGAATCAGTCAACCCATTTCTAACAAATTCTGCACACAACTAAAGCTATGGTAGGCCGTGTAACTTACATGGTTCAAGTGACTCACATACTTGTTTTCATAATTATGTTCCTGTAAGTATTTGAGGTTGGTAAACTCAGTCTACAGAATCTTCACACTGGTTACATGGTTTAAGTGACTCACATACTTGTTTTCATAATTATGTTCCTGTAAGTATTTGAGGTTGGTAAACTCAGTCTACAGAAACCTCACACTGGTTACATGGTTTAAGTGGCTCACATACTTGTTTTCATAATTATGTTCCTGTAAGTATTTGAGGTTGGTAAACTCAGTCTACAGAAACTTCACACTGGTTACTTGGTTTAAGTGACTCACATACTTGTTTTCATAATTATGTTCCTGTAAGTATTTGAGGTTGGTAAACTCAGTCTACAGAAACTTCACACTGGTTACAACCGAAGTTGATCTTCCGAATTTTGCTTCCGAATTGCAGTAGGTCTCTTGGTACGAGGTGTTCTGGGTTCGAGTCCCGGATAAGATAGTATTTGTAACATTGTCACTCGTGTTGCATTAGTTTCTGGTCCCAACTTTAATGACATCGCTGTCAATGAGACGTTGACCCATCTCCCTTTTAACCTTTTGAGAACACGATCAAAATTATTTGCATCTATGTAGAGGAGAGTACGCTAATTAGTAATATCGATAACTTCTTGTCTTAACTCCGTAAATTGTCATCTACTTAATGGTGTAAACTTATAAGTTAGGCTTTCTGAACTACAAATCCTTATATAACTTACGAGATATCTAGTTATGCGTAAACACAACCACATAAAGGTATATAAAATATTTACAGTATCCAGGCTAAATGTACTTTTTGAAAATTGTGACTGTTGAAAATATCATTTTCAAAAGTATTTTTAGGTCTGTAAAAATGCTTTGTACCGAATTCTACAGTTTTGCGCTTGATATACATTCTAAAAACTAATGATTATAATCTGCTGCGATTGTCAATGTCCCCAGAGAGGATTTCATAACATTTATTAAATGTTATAATATAATATTTCACTTACAAGGCATTCTAAGCAATAAATGTTTATCGAAGTTGATTTTTTATGATTATAGTGAATTTAATTTGATTCGTAATAACCACAACAGTTCATACCAAGAATCCACATATTTGAATCAGTGTAAACCAGCACTGATTCATAGTGAAAATGGCTCCACTTAGAATCAGTGATACGTTTCACATCACTAATTCAATCTGCGTAATTTTTCCACTGAAACGATTAGGTCCCCCCCCCCCCCCCCCCCGACTGATTCTAAGTTGAGCTATTTTCACTGCGAATCAGTAGTTTTCTACTGATTCTAATTTAGAGTGAACATCTTTCTTCCTGCGAATAGAATATGGTGTAACAACCAACATTGAAGTTATAGGCCTATAATAAAGCTAGTAATCACAAATGATAAGTCGTACAAAGTTCAATACTTTAAAGAACCGTGCGTGTTAGACCAAGTCCTGTGATTTTCATGGTATTTTCTGGAACAGAGCAGTGTATTTGCTTTGTGTTCTTGCAACAACTATTTTTGGTGATTGAATGTTCACTATGAAAATTTGATATATAAAATGGTTGATCGGTTTTATAATTACACGGCTGAAAAAATATTTTATGCATAATCACTGGAGAATATTACCTATTCAGCATTTGGACGTACAGTGTAGCATACTTAAAAACCATTCCTAAATAAACCTAGGGATTTGGTTGAATCAGAGTTTTCAGCCTTCACCTAAGCTGGGTTAATCACAGGGCACAAATATAAATGTGTAATCGAAATATGGGTCGCAGAAGACTAATTTAAAATGCAAAGAAGTGTTTTAAAAGATCCCTGAGAAGTATATTTTGTCGTGTTTGTCATAGCATGTTAAATAGGTCACCTGATTGTACCTTATGACTACATCTTAAAAAATCGAAGAGATGCTCACTGTTAAGCTATTTTTGATTGCGACTCTGTAATTGTAATGGCCCAGCCTCAGGTTCTGCAAGCATTTGGAATAATTACAGGAGCAAAGAAGTCTGAAATGGGAGGTTTATTGTGTTCTAGGATTTTATTTTTAATGCAATACAGACTGCTAAATGAAAACCTTAGCTGAGTATAGCTCATTGCATAGACTTATTGACAGTAAATTGGTATTCTTAGATAAACTTTTAATAAATCAAAGATCTTCGTAAGAGTACTGCTTAAATTTAATTCCAGTCATATGTAGAGTTAGAATGCATGAACAACATGAATATGCATGCAATAACATGAACAACACGTAAACGTTGTAACATATGTGGCAGTTCTTGCATATCGTAGTTTAAAATACACCTTATTATGGGTTTATATGATAGTAGGTGTAAGGTTAATAAGATTATGTGATATTATAAATTTTGACATGACTGCCGAAACTAAAAACGGCTACCTGTAGGCCTACATTTGCAGGTACAAATAGGCGTATAAATGATTGGACGTTATACAGCCATACTTGAGTGTTTGTATGATTAGGGTGAAGTTACGCACATGAAATAGTATACATGCACCTATCCCTCCTACGAAGTATGAATAACTAACATGGCAATTACCATACATGCTTGGCCTATCATTATTTTTGTTGTTGATCAAATCAGTGAAATGCATGTATTGTTTGGGTATTTGTGTATATACATTGTTGAATAATATTACTATCCTAAAGTAACCGAGGTAATAGAAATAGTATATTTGAAATTTTATCACGCATTATCAATAGCTCAAAAGTTACTTCGATAAAGAAGTTGAATGATTTAATTTTCTGCTTTTATGTAATAAATAATGTTAGAAATCAGTCACCATTTGTCCATAATAGCTGGATACAAGACAAATGTTAGTACATGAGGCTGTCATCTGTCAACGACACAAGATAAACCCCACGACCAAGTTCTTGTTTCCTCCGTCATCTTTAAATAAATAACATTTCTGAAACAAATACGTAAACCACGAAGTACTCTATTTTTCACGCCAAAATGATTTTGCAGTTTTTTTTTCCAAAGTAAGCAAAAGTCAAAAAACCTTAAATAAATTTCATATTTCTGCAAATAATACCTGTAAAACGCTGCTGTTTAAATGCACATAACATTTAATTTGCATAACCTTGATATTTGACGAATATAAAAGACTTTTTTCCTACTTCAGTCGGACAAACCACACGAGAAACGATTTAATATAACAACTTTAATAGTTTTAATCACTCGACTGTCACAAAACTCCGTATAACGTCCATTATGTTTACACTGGTGTAGGCGCGCAGTGAGGTGCGAGCACATGACGCAGTGTAACGTTCATCACGCAGGCCTGGACCTTCTCTCGGTCATGCTTAACGTTCATCACGCAGGCCTGGACCTTCTCTCGGTCATGCTTAACGTTCATCACGCAGGCCTGGACCTTCTCTCGGTCATGCTTAACGTTCATCACGCAGGCCTGGACCTTCTCTCGGTCATGCTTAACGTTCATCACGCAGGCCTGGACCTTCTCTCGGTCATGCTTAACGTTCATCACGCAGGCCTGGACCTTCTCTCGGTATGCTTAAAGTTCATCACGCAGGCCTGGACCTTCTCTCGGTCATGCTTAACGTTCATCACGCAGGCCTGGACCTTCTCTCGGTCATGCTTAACGTTCATCACGCAGGCCTGGACCTTCTCTCGGTCATGCTTAACGTTCATCACGCAGGCCTGGACCTTCTCTCGGTCATGCTTAACGTTCATCACGCAGGCCTGGACCTTCTCTCGGTCATGCTTAACGTTCATCACGCAGGCCTGGACCTTCTCTCGGTCATGCTTAAGGTTCATCACGCAGGCCTGGACCTTCTCTCGGTCATGCTTAACGTTCAACACGCAGGCCTGGACCTTCTCTCGGTCATGCTTAACGTTCATCACGCAGGCCTGGACCTTCTCTCGGTCATGCTTAAAGTTCATCACGCAGGCCTGGACCTTCTCTCGGTCATGCTGTGCGCGCGTGGAACTTCAGGCCCCCGTGTCACCGTGATTGCAACCAGACGATGACTGTGTGGCTAACTATCTATGTAGTGTGACAAGGATGAAGAGATGTGGGCGGCTCGGGACAGCGAGGTCTTGGGAGCCGATGAGGGTGAAGCGAGGTAAGTGCGGAGCAGCGCCGGAATGCAAGGGCGGGGGAAAAGCGGGAGATCGACGAGAAAACTCGCCGACCAGCGACATTGTCCGGCACGATTCCCACACGCGAAAATCTGGGAGCGACCCCTCCGGAAATCGAAACCTGTTTGCCTACGTGGAAGGCGAGCAGTCTAACCACTACAACACCACGGGTCACTACAACGCGGCCTGAGGAAGGCCTGTATTCATGTCAACAGCTGTAGAGTTGAAGCAACACTATTTTGAGAGTGCTGTTGGAAGAATAGTTATCCACTTCTGGAGCAAAGTAACTGGTTACTACCCAACTGGCATACACAAAACACTTATTTTCCTTGCAAGACTCGTGTAAAGAAACTTATTTCACACCACAGTGTCGCTGATTATCTTTTATTTACTATAAACAAGTATATCATTTCAACAAAAATGTAACGCAAAGTAACAAATAAAACTAACGAATCTGCACTTTTCTATGTCATCTTGTTGTTCATAGATTTGACACTATGACAGAACGAAACCCACAAAACAGAAGTTCCAATATATCTTTGAGTAGCCTTTGACATTGACAACTGATTGACATCTGCGCTGCATGGAGTTGACTACTCTCTCACACCTTTTCAAGACTGATGCTACACCATTCTTCAGTCGCTACTCGCATTTCTGCTGTATACCTGAGACTTCAGAAATGCTGACATGTTCAATACGGCTGAGGCCAGGAGAATTGGGAGGACTTAACAATTATTTTGGAATGTTCCACTGTCAAGATGATGACGATGATGATGATGATAAAAGCCGCCCAAATCTCTCTCAACTCTTCCAAGTTAATCTTTCATCATCATCAAGACCAGTTGAATGCCTCGGATCGTTGTCATGTTCGAAAATAATGAACGGTAACATTCCTAAATTTTCTCCACATTTCGTGACATACTTTTTTAGAATGTTTATACACAAACTCGTCGGATAGTGTCGGAAGATGTCACTGGTCGACGGATTTGCTCGGCGAAGTCCTGTTTCCCACACCCCCGCGGTCCGGCGCTGCTTTGTACTCACCTTGTTCCACCCTCATCGGCTTTGAAGACTTGTATGTTAAGTTCCAGCCAAACCTCTCCACTATTCACACAAACTTGTCTGCTGTAACCATCAACAAACAGAATATTCTCGAACTCTTTCGCAGACATACGCCCCTACAAGATAACTGAAATCCCCCATGTTTAACTGTGGGAAGTGTATTGCTATCAACATTGGCCGTATGAGCGTTTCTACATACCCGAGGTACACAATCGAAGACATAAATATTAATTTTAGTCTCCTCTGACCAGATGACGTTGTCCTGCTGCTTATTTACGTGCTCTTTGGCGATTCATCGATACGCTACTATTACAGCTATACCTACGTTACACCCAGAGAACTGCTTCGGAACTAAATTTTTACAGTTAACAACATCGAGTAGAACAGTAGGTTTGAAGAAGGGAATGAACCCAAAATGATGAGTTTAGAGAAATTAAGAAAAACATCCCCACATTCCTGTTTCGTACAGAACATGTAGCTCACTGTATGAGAAAGTAGCATATTACTTAAAATCTTTTTTTATCTTAACATCGCCGATGAACGTCGATGAACTTGTTCCCTTCGTCGCAGTAGTGAAACTTTACGTTTACTAAGGTAGTATTAAATACAATGATTGAAAATGTATGTAACGACTTGTCTTAATGCACATGTCAATGAACAAAACTACAAAGTGACACACATAATACGAAAGAAATTATATCTACAGTCCAAATTATCAGCATGTATAGCCTTCGTTTCCTGCTTTACTCAGAGACGCTGTCGTTGACTAATTCAGTATTTTCTCATAAAACACCCTATTCTCTTCTGGAATATATGCAATAATTTATGCGATGTCTCGCAGCATTTTCTTCAGATTGATTCGTAGTCTGTTTTTGTACGCTGTAGTTGAAGGCAACATAGGACACATACCCGATTTCAGGGCAAGAAAATATGTGTTATCAGTCTATCTATATATTTTAATGATGTTACGTAGCCTTTAGAAGATTACTTGTATTTAAAATGTCTGTACTTTGAAATCATGGATGTCGATGTCTTCTCTACAGATTTTGTAGTTCTCTTGAGGAAGTTAGCCAAAGTGTTCTTGAAATGAGGTATATTTTCAGACTATATATTTGTCACTGCAAATCCTGCAGTTATGGCAGTGGATGTCATTCCATTGTATTCATTTGGAGGGCCAATTCTGTCCTTCATGTGTTTGCCTGTGCCAAAGTTTTGGTCTCACTGCAAAAATAAGTGACCTCGTGTCAGGAAATAATGGTCGATTTGATCAAAGCGACCCAATGTAATCGAGGCAAGACAGAATCTTACGAGAGTATTGTTCCGGGTCCGACCCCGAACGTGTCACTAAAGACATGCAGCTATCTTATTCCAGGGTACATGCTCTGAATAATCATCTATGAATAATCATCCTGGCTCCGTTTAGCCCCTCCCTCGCGGCATGTGTAAAAGCTGGCGGTATTTGATTTCAATACGAAATACGTACAAACATATGTTACGTAAGTAAAACATTTCTTGGATAGGTAGTTTTGGCAGGCGCAGATTCTGTATTTAGTAGAAAACAAGTCCCCCTACGTCATCCTTTTCATTACATAATGCTAACACATCCTGCTGTTTTTGGGTAAAATTTCTTGGCATTTCGCAAGTGAACCATTTTTTTTTTTGCAATTGTCACACATTTAGCATTATCACTCAGTGTTCGCAAATTTATTTTCGTTTTCATATCCTATCTTGAACAAACGTCCGCCTGACGTCTTTCAAATCTATAACATTTATTTTCATTGAAGTATTTCCTGCAGAAGTCGTATTTAACGGTAGCACCAAGATCAGGGTATTTATCGGTAGCACCAATATCAGGGTATTTAACGGTAGCACCAATATCAGGGTATTTAACGGTAGCACCAAGATCAGGGTATTTAACGGTAGCACCAAGATCAGGGTATTTAACGGTAGCACCAAGATCAGGGTATTTATCGGTAGCACCAAGATCAGGGTATTTAACGGTAGCACCAATATCAGGATATTTAACGGTAGCACCAAGATCAGGGTATTTAACGGTAGCACCAAGATCAGGGTATTTATCGGTAGCACCAAGATCAGGGTATTTAACGGTAGCACCAAGATCAGGGTATTTAACGGTAGCACCAAGATCAGGGTATTTAACGGTAGCACCAAGATCAGGGTATTTAATGGTAGCACCAATATCAGGGTATTTAACGGTAGCACCAAGATCAGGGTATTTAACGGTAGCACCAAGATCAGGGTATTTAACGGTAGCACCAAGATCAGGGTATTTAACGGTAACACCAAGATCAGGGTATTTAACGGTAGCACCAAGATCAGGGTATTTAACGGTAGCACCAAGATCAGGGTATTTATCGGTAGCACCAAGATCAGGGTATTTAACGGTAGCACCAAGATCAGGGTATTTAACGGTAGCACCAAGATCAGGGTATTTAACGGTAGCACCAATATCAGGGTATTTAACGGTAGCACCAATATCAGGGTATTTAACGGTAGCACCAAGATCAGGGTATTTAACGGTAGCACCAAGATCAGGGTATTTAACGGTAGCACCAAGATCAGGGTATTTATCGGTAGCACCAAGATCAGGGTATTTAACGGTAGCACCAATATCAGGATATTTAACGGTAGCACCAAGATCAGGGTATTTAACGGTAGCACCAAGATCAGGGTATTTATCGGTAGCACCAAGATCAGGGTATTTAACGGTAGCACCAAGATCAGGGTATTTAACGGTAGCACCAAGATCAGGGTATTTAACGGTAGCACCAAGATCAGGGTATTTAATGGTAGCACCAATATCAGGGTATTTAACGGTAGCACCAAGATCAGGGTATTTAACGGTAGCACCAAGATCAGGGTATTTAACGGTAGCACCAAGATCAGGGTATTTAACGGTAACACCAAGATCAGGGTATTTAACGGTAGCACCAAGATCAGGGTATTTAATGGTAGCACCAAGATCAGGGTATTTAACGGTAGCACCAAGATCAGGGTATTTAACGGTAGCACCAAGATCAGGGTATTTAACGGTAGCACCAAGATCAGGGTATTTAATGCAGAAAAGTTAATGCATCGTTTTCACAGTAATGTCGGCGCTCGTACTGGATAACTTTATTGCTGTAATGTGACTCTTTTAACGGAATGATCGAATGTGTTCATCGAGAGTAAGGGTGACTTCATGTGGCCGTGCCTTAGCAAGATTTTGATGTTTACCACGTAGATTCACAGATGACTTTCCTTCAGCAATTCCAGAAGTGAGACGAAATATCGCTTTATTTTTGACAGAGTACCTATTAGAGAAGGCCTCTTTACACACTTTACTTTTCTCTGTACCATTGAGTACAAAGTAAAGAGTACGTACTGTTATGACGTTTAGGCGTTTATTTTTTAGAAAAACTTCGTGCTACAGAGGAACGTTCTATAAGGAATGTGTCTTTCTCATTATCTGACCGTCCATTCTACAATGAGCGTAAAATGAATTACTTTTGTTGTAAAGTAGAGTTCTGAGTGCACATGAAAACTCTGCCTCTGTGTTTGACTTAGTCGCCACAGTCTGTCCAGTCGTGGTACTCACTTACTGCACAAGCGATGTACTTTTCGCACGTCATGTGTGTATAGATTTACATTCTGATCTCCTTTTTTTATTATTGCATGGCATTTCACATTCCGGTCCCACTTCTACATTGCTTCCGTTGTTATTCTACATTTTCACATGCAGTACACAATGCTCTTAGCCGCACACAATAATATTACAAACGGTACTAAAGCGTAGTATATTATTATCAGTGGGCAAAACAGACAGGACAATGTGCTGCTATATAGTGGTTCCTGCGAAAGTTTCAAGAAGGTAATAAATTCAGGAGTTATCCGCTTCTTAAAACTGTCACATAATTATCTGCCTTATTCCCCCGCAAAGAACTCTGCGTTCCTTACATTCTTAACACTCGCGGATGGCTTTACATCAAAATATAACGTTTTAAGCAAAAACTCATTATCATATATTTTGTCTTTATTCCCTTCCTAAAACTGGCGGGTCAGTTCGTCTTGTAATTTACGAGCGCTTGAGCGGGGACAGGATCTTATTCGCCACATAATTAGTCATTCTTCCAGGGGACTTAGTCGTGTCTGTTTATATTTTCTTGGTATTTTCATAACTGATCCTTGATACTTAAATAAATTTACAACATACTGCACTGTTGCATTACTCTTATTCGCGATTCGTCCTAATTATCTTGAAGAGAATCCTGTAAGTGCTAAATTTACAATCTCCTCTTTCAGCTCGGAGTACCAAGTTCTCTACCCTAACCCTTTTCCTTCAGACCACTGCAGGTTGTATGCGATATAGCAACAACCAACTGCATGCACACACGATGCATAGCAATTTACACTACACTCAAGGCCATCAAACGACTAAGTGCGTACTAGAGCATGAATAAAAGGCGACTTTAGTTTGGGGTTACAAACAGCTTTTCTTTTCCTTCACAAAAGTAAAATAGGAAGGAAATTGTTTATACACTATGTCTGTAAATTAAGTTCTTATTTATAACATACCAAATGCAATACAATTTCAATAAGTCAATAGAAACATTTACTACCTATTTAATAATGGCTGAGGCTATTCACGAGTAAAAACGTGATGTAATATAATGTCTAAGAAGTTAGGGATCGTATAAGGAATAAGAAGACTTAAAATGACTCAACGACGGAGCCACCGCTGCTGTGTGTCGTCGATGGAGTTCTCAGAATATTCATCAAGCTACGTGGCAGGCTTCAATCCCCTTCCTAGCCCACCCCTCGATTTCCCCACCACCCTTCCATTCCCCTCCCTGACCTGAGGGCTTGATTTCCTCTCATTCTACGCCTGTCTGCTGCCAGATGAATATTAACATAAATAGGGGCCCAGCACGTGACCTTGTGTTTAGTATTGTCACGTGCCTAGAACAGTTACGATGTCACAAATTTTTGTTATCATAAAAAGAATGAAAAAAAAAAAAAGATGTGAAATTAACTCAACATTGGATTTAGTTATAACCACTTAAACACTGCGGTCCCACTTGGAATCGCTCTATCCACTGAGCCACTAAGGCCCAACTTGGAAATTAAATCAATATTGAAGTGAGACATTTAGAGTAAACAAAAATGATATTCCATTACCTTCATATCTCTATGCAATAATCGCTATGCATTAATACAAAACTTTCATAGGATGAAAGTTATTAAAAATGAGTTTTTAGGCTAAAAGATAATGATTGCGTAATCTGATCTTGCTGAAATTCGAACATGTCCTGTATTTGACCCTGAGGATTCGCTCTGCTAAATTTGAAGAACTTTAGATGAGTTTCAAGGGACTTAGAAGTATTAAAGACGGACATACCGACAGAGATCTTCCTATTATATAATATAGGATAGGATAATTGATCGCGACGCCCGCTGATCAACGGAATAAAAACAGATAGTGAAATGTCAGTATGTAATCACTTCAGCTGAAATGGAAATTCGGCATTTTGTGTATTTTACTGGGACGAAACGAAAATAATTTAGCCATTGAGCGCAACAGTGGCCCAACCCAAAAAAATATGAAAACAGAGATAGCGACACAGAAAGAGCAGAAAAAGTGGTAATGCAGGTAGGCATCAGTGGCCGAAAAGACATTGCCACCTCTAGCGCTATATAGCAGGGGTTGTCTGTTGTGGCACGCAGTAAAACATGGCTTGCTGGGTAGCAACAGCGGCCTAAACCATTCAGCTGTGGATTAGGCTGCTGTTGCGTCCAAGTATCTGTTGCGTCCAACCAATACCACTCTTGGTTAGGCCGCTGTTGCGTCCAGGTATCTTTTGCGTTCAGTAAATACTACTCCTGGTTAGGCATCTGTTGCGTCCAGCCAATACCACTCCTGGTTAGGCCGCTGTTGCGTCCAGGTATTTGTTGCGTTCGGCCAATACTACTCCTGGTTAGGCCGCTGTTGCGTCCAGGTATTTGTTGCGTCCAGCCAATACCACTCCTGGTTAGGCCGCTGTTACGTCCAGGTATTTGTTGCGTTCAGCCAATACTACTCCTGGTTAGGCATCAGTGGCGTCCAGCCAATACTACTCCTGGTTAGGCATCTGTTGCGTCCAGCCAATACTACTCCTGGTTAGGCATCTGTTGCGTCCAGCCAATACAACTCCAGGTTAGGCCGTTGTTGCGTCCAGGTATTTGTTGCGTCCAGCCAATACTACTGCTGGTTAGGCATCTGTTGCGTACAAGTATCTGTTGCGTCCAACCAATACCACTCTTGGTTAGGCCGCTGTTGCGTCCAGGTATCTTTTGCGTTCAGCCAATACTACTCCTGGTTAGGCCGTTGTTGCGTCCAGGTATTTGTTGCGTTCAGCCAATACTACTCCTGGTTAGGCCGCTGTTGCGTCCAGGTATTTGTTGCGTCCAGCTAATACCACTCCTGGTTAGGCCGCTGTTGCGTCCCGGTATTTGTTGCGTTCAGCCAATACTACTCCTGGTTAGGCATCAGTTGCGTCCAGCCAATACAACTCCTGGTTAGGCCGCTGTTACGTCCAAGTATCTGTTGCGTCCAGCCAATACTACTCCTGGTTAGGCATCTGTTGCGTACAAGTATCTGTTGCGTCCAGCCAATACTACTCCTGGTTAGGCATCTGTTGCGTCCAGCCAATACTACTCCTGGTTAGGCCGCTGTTGCGTCCAGGTATTTGTTACGTCCAGCCAATACCACTCCTGGTTAGGCATCTGTTGCGTCCAGGTATTTGTTGCGTCCAGCCAATACCACTCCTGGTTAGGCATCTGTTGCGTCCAGGTATCTGTTGCGTCCAGCCAATACTACTCCTGGTTAGACATCTGATGCGTCCAGCCAATACAACTCCTGGTTAGGCCGCTGTTGCGTCCAGGTATTTGTTGCGTTCAGCCAATACTACTCCTGGTTAGGCCGCTGTTGCGTCCAGGTATTTGTTGCGTTCAGCCAATACTACTCCTGGTTAGGCCGCTGTTGCGTCCAGGTATTTGTTGCGTTCAGCCAATACTACTCCTGGTTAGACAGGTGTTGCGTCCAAGTATCTGTTGCGTCCAGCCAATACCACTCCTGGTTAGGCCGCTGTTGCGTCCAAGTATCTGTTGCGTCAAGCCAATACTACTCCTGGTTAGGCCGCTGTTGCGCCAAGTATCTGTTGCGTCAAGCCAATACTACTCCTGGATAGGCCGGTGTTGAGTCCAAGTATCTGTGACATCCAGCCAATACTACTCCTGGTTAGGCCGCTGTTGCGTCCAGGTATCTGTTGTGTCCAGACAATACTACTCCTGGTTAGACCGGGTTGAGTCCAAGTATCTGTTGCGTCCAGCCAATACTACTCCTGGATAGGCCGCTGTTGCGTCCAGCAAATACTACTCCATGGTTAGACTGGCGTTGAGTCCAAGTATCTGTTGCGTCCAGCCAATACTACTCCTGGTTAGACCGGTGTTGAGTCCAAGTATCTGTTGCGTCCAGACAATACAAATCCTGGTTAGGCCGCTGTTGCGTCCAAGTATCTGTTGCGTCCAGCCAATACTACTCCTGGATAGGCAGTTGTTGATTCCAAGTATCTGTGACATCCAGCCAATACTACTCCAGGTTAGGCAGCTGTTGCGTCCAGCCAATACTACTCCTGGTTAGGCCGCTGTTGCGTCCAAGTATCTGTTGCGTCCAGCCAATACTACTCCTGGTTAGACCGGTGTTGAGACCAAGTATATGTTGCGTCCAGCCAAAACTACTCCTGGATAGGCCGCTGTTGAGTCCAAGTATCTGTTGCGTTCAGCCATTACTACTCCTGGATAGGCCGCTGTTGCGTCCAAGTATCTGTTGCGTCCAGCCAATACTACTCCTGCTTAGGCCGCTGTTGCGTCCAGCAAATACTACTCCATGGTAAGACCGGTGTTGAGTCCAAGTATCTGTTGCGTCCAGCCAATACTACTCCTGGTTAGACCGGTGTTGCGTCCAAGTATCTGTTGCGTCCAGACAATACTACAACTGCTTATGCCGCTGTTGCGTCCTGCCAATACTACTCCTGATTAGGCGCCTGTTGCGTCCAGCCAATACTACTCCTGGTTAGGCCGCTGTTGCGTCCAGGTATCTGTTGCGTCCAGCCAATACTACTCCTGGTTAGGCCGCTATTGCGTCCAGCCAATACTACTCCTGGTTAGGCCGCTGTTGCGTACAAGTATTTGTTGCGTCCAGCCAATACTACTCCTGGTTAGGTCGCTGTTGAGTCCAAGTATCTGTTGCGTCCAGCCAATACTTCTCCTGGTTAGACCGGTGTTGCGACCAAGTATCTCTTGCGTCCAGCCAATACTACTCCTTGTTAGGCCGCTGTTGCGTACAAGTATCTGTTGCGTCCAGCCAATACTACTCCATGGTTAGGCGCTGTTGCGTCCAGGTATCTGTTGCGTCCAGCCAATACTACTCCTCGGTAGGCCGCTGTTGCGTCCAGGTATCTGTTGCGTCCAGCCAATACTACTCATGGTTAGGCCGTTGTTGCATCCAAGTATCTGTTGCGTCCAGCCAATACTACTCATGGTTAGGCCGTTGTTGCGTCCAAGTATCTGTTGCGTCCAGCCAATACTACCCTGGTTAGACCGGTGTTGAGACCAAGTATATGTTGCGTCTAGATAATACTACTCATGGTTAGGCCGTTGTTGCGTCCAAGTATCTGTTGCGTCCAGCCAATACTACTCCTGGTTAGACCGGTGTTGAGACCAAGTATATGTTGCGTCCAGCCAATACTACTCCTGATTAGACCGCTGTTGAGTCCAAGTATCTGTTGCGTCCAGCCAATACTACTCCTGGTTAGGCCGCTGTTGCGTACAAGTATCTGTTGCGTCCAGCCAATACTACTCCTGGTTAGAACGCTGTTGCGTACAAGTATCTGTTGCGTCCAGCCATCCTGGTTGTACCGCTGTTGCGTAGAGCCAATACTACTCCTGGTTAGGCCGCTGTTGCGTCCAGCAAATACTACGCCTGGTTAGGCCGCTGTTGCGTACAAGTATCTGTTGCGTCCAGCCAATACTACTCCTGGATAGGCCGCTGTTGCGTCCAGCAAATACTACTCCATGGTTAGGCCGCTGTTGCGTCCAGGTATCTGTTGCGTCCAGCCAATAATACTCCTCGTTAGGCCGCTGTTGCGTCCAGCCAATACTACTCCTGGTTAGGCCGGTGTTGCGTCCATGTATCTGTTGCGTCCAGCCAATACTACTCCTGGTTAGACCGGTGTTGAGTCCAAGTATCAGTTGCGTCCAGACAATACTACTCCTGGTTAGACCGGTGTTGCGTCCAAGTATCTGTTGCGTCCAGCCAATACTACTCTTGGTTAGGCCGCTGTTGCGTCCAAGTATCTGTTGCGTCAAGCCAATACTACTCCTGGATATGCCGGTGTTGTGTCCAAGTAACTGTGACATCCAGCCAATACTACTTCTGGTTAGGCCGCTGTTGTGATCAAGTATCAGTTGCGTCCAGATAATACTTCTCCTGGTTAGACCGCTGTGGCGTCCAAGTATCTATTGCGTCCAGCCAATACTACTCCTGGTTAGGCCGCTGTTGTGACCAAGTATCTGTTGGGTCCAGCCAATACTACTCCTGGTTAGGCCGCTGTTGCGTACAAGTATCTGTTGCGTCCAGCCAATACTACTCCTGGTTAGACCGCTGTTGCGTCCAGCCAATACTACTCCTGGTAAGGCCGCTGTTGCGTCCAGCCAATACTACGCCTGGTTAGGCCGCTGTTGCGTACAAGTATCTGTTGCGTCCAGCCAATACTACTCCTGGATAGGCCGCTGTTGCGTCCAGCAAATACTACTCCATGGTTAGGCCGCTGTTGCGTCCAGGTATCTGTTGCGTCCAGCCAATACTACTCCTCGTTAGGCCGCTGTTGCGTCTAGCCAATACTACTCCTGGTTAGGCCGCTGTTGCGTCCAGGTATCTGTTGCGTCCAGCCAATACTACTCCTGGTTAGACCAGTGTTGAGTCCAAGTATCTGTTGCGTCCAGCCAATACTACTCCTGGATAGGCCGCTGTTGCGTCTAGCCAATACTACTCCTGGTTAGGCCGCTGTTGAGTCCAAGTATCTGTTGCGTCCAGCCAATACGACTTCTGGTTAGGCCGCTGTTGTGACCAAGTATCTGTTGCGTCCAGCCAATACTTCTCCTGGTTAGACCGCTGTGGCGTCCAAGTATCTATTGCGTCCAGCCAATACTACTCCTGGTTAGGCCGCTGTTGTGACCAAGTATCTGTTGGGTCCAGCCAATACTACTCCTGGTTAGGCATCTGATGAGTCCAAGTATCTGTTGCGTCCAGCCAATACTACTCCTGGATAGGCCGCTGTTGCGTCCAGCAAATACTACTCCTGGTTAGGACGCTGTTGCGTCCAGGTATCTGTTGCGTCCAGCCAATACTACTCCTGGTTAGGCCACTGTTGCGTCCAAGTATCTGTTGCGTCCAGCCAATACTACTCCTGGTTAGACCGGTGTTGAGACCAAGTATATGTTGCGTCCAGCCAATACTACTCCTGGTTAGGCCGCTGTTGTGACCAAGTATCTGTTGGGTCCAGCCAATACTACTCCTGGTTAGGCAACTGAAGAGTCCAAGTATCTGTTGCGTCCAGCCAATACTACTCCTGGATAGGCCGCTGTTGCGTCCAGCAAATACTACTCCTTATTAGGACGCTGTTGAGTATTTATCTGTTGCGTCCAGCCAATACTACTCCTGGTTAGGCCGCTGTTGCGACCAAGTATCTGTTGCGTCCAGCCAATACTACTCCTGGTTAGACCTGTGTTGAGACCAAGTATATGTTGCGTACAGCCAATACTACTCCTGGTTAGGCCGCTCTTGCGACCAAGTATATGTTGTGTCCAGCCAATACTACTCCTGGATAGGCCGTTGTTGCGTCAAGCAAATACTACTCCATGGTTAGGCCGCTGTTGCGTCCAGGTATCTGTTGCGTCCAGCCAATACTACTCCTCGTTAGGCCACTGTTGCGTCCAGCCAATACTACTCCTGGTTAGGCCGCTGTTGCGTCCAGGTATCTGTTGCGTCCAGACAATACTACTCCTGGTTAGGCCGCTGTTGCGTCCAGGTATCTGTTGCGTCTAGACAATACTACTCCTGGTTAGGTTGCTGTTGAGTCCAAGTATCTATTGCGTCCAGCCAATACTACTCCTGGTTAGACCGCTGTGGCGTCCAAGTATCTATTGCATCCAGCCAATACTACTCCTGGTTAGGCCGCTGTTGAGTCCAGTTATCTGTTGGGTCCAGCCAATACTACTCCTGGTTAGGCATCTGATGAGTCCAAGTATCTATTGCGTCCAGCCAATACTACTCCTGGTTAGACCGCTGTGGCGTCCAAGTATCTATTGCGTCCAGACAATACTACTCCTGGTTAGGTCGCTGTTGAGTCCAGGTATCTGTTGGGTCCAGCCAATACTACTCCTGGTTAGGCCGCTGTTGAGACCAAGTATATGTTGCGTCCAGCCTATACTACTCCTGGATAGGCCGCTGTTGCGTCCAGCAAATACTACTACTGTTTAGACCGCTGTTGAGTCCCAGTATCTATTTCGTCCAGCCAATACTACTCCTGGTTAGGACGCTGTTGCGTAAGTATCTGTTGCGTCCAGCCAATACTACTCCTGGTAAGCCGCTGTTGCGTCCAAGTATCTGTTGCGTCAAGCCAATACTACTCCTGGTTATACCGGTGTTGAGACCAAGTATCTGTTGCGTCCAGCCAATACTACTCCTGGTTAGGCCGCTGTTAAGTCCAAGTATCTGTTGCGTCAAGCCAATACTACTCCTGGTTATACCGGTGTTGAGACCAAGTATATGTTGCGTCCAGCCAATACTACTCCTGGTTAGGCCGCTGTTAAGTCCAAGTATCTGTTGCATCCAGCCAATACCACTCATGGTTAGGCCGCTGTTAAGTCCAGGTATCTGTTGCGTCCAGCCAATACTACTCCTGGTTAGGCCGCTGTTAAGTCCAGGTATCTGTTGCGTCCAGCCAATACTACTCATGGTTAATCCGCTGCAGTTACTGTGGAGTGTGCACATCGTTCAAGAGTTGTTGTGAAGTTGTGGGATGCTCTACGCCTTGAAGAAACATGAAAACATGTTGTGATGCCAAGTGTTGAGTTATATGGATAATTAGAATTTATAGAGGTCACTTTGAAGCATGAATATCTATAGTCTGAGTCAGTACTGAGGTCATTGTAACACACAACCTAATTTGTTCATATTGGTTTATTTATTTATAATGTATTTATTCGTAGTACATTCTGCAGAGCCAATTGCAATATGTATGTCGCAAGCTATGGAACAAGTCATACTAACATTGTTAAATACGTCAGAATAAATCAATATAAATACATAAGCCATAGAACACAGATTGTGTAACACTAATATTTTAACAAAAAAACATACTATCATTCTTCACATATGTTAATCGTATAATAGGAATACAAGCATTTGTCGTGACTCCTTCTGAATAGTATGATTAACATCAAAATATTAGGTTTTCTAAAGCCGTGTTACAGTGAGCTGGTGGACTGCAGCGCTGTGCTGATTATAACCAGTTGTGAACGTATACAGGAGACCTTTTTGAAATACCTAGCTGGTGGTTTATGAAAATAAGTTTGATGTCTTGTATTGCTGGCGAGCACGTGCGAGTTTATTAATAGTACAACGGAATGTTTCATTCTGTTTCAGAGGAAACAAGAGATTCGGAAATATACGAGTTAAAGAACGTGTACGCATCATCGTCTTACGCTCCGTCAGATACTGAAGATGACAGGGACGCGTCTGGAACACTGACACACACACACACACACACACAGTTGTAAATGAAATATCGCAGCGAAGGAAGGAGCGGACTGGAAATGAGCAAGCTTGGACGCGGTACATGAGAAAAAGACTTAGAAATTCTGGTAAGGCATATGTTTCTGCTCTTTCTGCTGACAAAACATTTCAAGAAGTAGATGTATAATGCCGACCCTAGAGCTGCACGATTTTTATGATAATTTTAACCAAAAAATACAACAAGAAATAGCATCAACTCTTTCTTGCTATTTGTAACTAAAGTACAGGAAAAATATTAAAAACTCGAAATCTGAAATTTAGCGAAAAAAAAAAAAAAACGCTAAAAATCAAGCAAATCTATCGTTTTTAAGCAGCTTTTTCACATTGCTAAATCAACAATTTTTTGTTTAAAAAAACAAGCAATTTTCATTGAAAAACCAGAAATTTAAGCCTAAAATCACACAAATCTTGCAATACTTCACAAAAGGGCTATGCAGAAATTTTGATGCTATGAAAACAGGCAATTTGTACAAAAAGCACAAGAAAAATAGCATTATCTATATCTTGCTATTTGTAGTGAAATTGTACGAAAAAAATCAAAATCTGAAATTCAACGAAAAACTTAAAAAAAAAAAAAACCAAATTTAGGCTAAAAACAAGTGAAAGATAAAATTAATAGAGTTTATAAATTTATTCAACAAAAGTAAAAGACCAATAAAACTATTTAAGTCTAAAAATAAAGAAAAATCTGAAGCATAGCCTTTACTAATTCCATAATCGCAGCCATCACAGCAATCAAAATCATAAACATAGTCTTTAAAATTAGAAAATATATGTGCTCTTAAATAATTTCTTTTTTATTCTAAAACGATTTTGAAATTAACAATGTCCAATTCTTTATCAATGAAAGTTGCTGTTTTATAATTTCATATGCAAGATCCCAACATTCTAAAAGTTATATAATTTGATCCATTTATAATATTAAAAATTTATATGTTTAATAAAAAGTGATACTACGAGAAATTTTTTTAGAAATTCGATTTTTTTATTCTATCAAATAATTCTTCCATATCTATAAAAAATCGTAAAACTTCTAAACGTAACCACTCAACTATAATTCTAAAATATTTTTCTAAACTATCGGAACAATTTGTTGACTCCTCCATTTGATAATGTTAAAAATTTATAAATCTTCAGTAATTCTTTCTTTCAAATAATCATAAGTAAGATTTCGTTTACTAATTAAAACAACATTACAATTGGCACCTGCTTCTTCAAATATTTTATTAAAATCAACACACATTTTTATATTTGTTTTTTCTTTTTTTTTTAACTACGGTTGTTTTTCTGTATGAACAATCAATAACATATAAAGGCCTTCGCCCCTAAAATGAATATTAATTAATATCGCCATCATAGTTCACAGTTGGTTTATAATAAAGTTCATTATTTCTACAGTCAGTATGTAGTTTTGTTTTTGAATTTATAAAATCACTATAAGCAAGACATTTTTTAAGACAAAGACCATTTTCAATGTCTAAATTCCAGTTTTCTTTAGGAAAGATTTAATTTCTACAGCGTGTTTATGCTGTTCAGCACGATTTTTTCTATTAAATTGAAAACTTACAATTACAAAATTGGGTATGTTGAATTGTAAATTATTAAATTGATCTTTTATATCAAAGCTAAAAACATTTGTTCCTTTAGGAAATTATTTTTCTAAAAATTGCCGATAATCAAAACTAATAGGAATTTTTGGATCTTGGTATATACTTTCTTTAACTGCAATAGCTGTGTTAGATACATATTCAACAATAAACCACATAATTTTTAATTTTTCAATAACAATTTTACCAGGATCAGGATGATGTTTCGTAACTTTATCATCTTTATCAAAAGTTCCATAAAGAACTAAGCAGTTGTTATCAGATGAATTACAAAAAAAAAGTAATTATATAGCCTCCTATCCAATAAACTTCATTGTTATCACGAATAAAACCAAACAGATATCTAAGAGAATACATTATTTCATTTGTTTTATTACAAGAAACAATTTCTAACCTCTTTTGTTATATTATTAGAAACAGATTTATCTCGATATAGATTATCAACACCAGTAAATTCTAAATAATTGTGTTCACCTGGTGATCTTAATAAAGCATTCATCATTATTGATGTTATACCTGTATTATCAACAGCTTCAATATTATTTCCATGTTTTGAGATTTCTACTCTTGGAAATTGAAAAGGAAAAAAGTTCGAATAAACGTCAATATGATCTAATTAATCATATTTTGCTTCATCTCCAACCTTATCCCTCTTTAGTATACTAAATTGTTCGGACACATTAGCATCATTTGGGAAAGAAAAGCCATCTCCTATTGTAATATCAAATTCGATTCTATAATTGTAAACATTAAAATTCTTGCTAGTTTGATCAGTTGGAGGAAATTCTGCCTCTCAAAACACTTAATACTTTTATAACTCATTTATAAGTAAAAAATTTATATGTAAATGGCAGAATCGAAGGGAGTTTCTCGAGTTAAATATCTTATTGAAATATATAAAAAATATAAAAAGCGCTATGAAAAGAATATAACAAAAATAAGAAGAAAGAACAACCATTAACCGACGAATTACGAAATATTGGTAAAAAAAAAGAAAAAGTAAGTGAAGAAAAGAATTTAATAACAACACTATTTCCTGTTGCAGTAAAACTTTTAGATTATCTGCCAACACCATAAGAAACATTATTCGAAAGAGAATTATTTGCAGAACAAGAATCTCTTAATTTGGAAGAGCAAATGGATTATTTCATTAAAAGATTTGCCATCTATAGCAGGTGTTTTTACTATAAATCTCAGAATAGAAATAGCAAAAAGTATAAATATTATCAATGAAAAATTTGGTTTACGTGCACTTGGGGAAAATTTTTGCATTGGTGATATAAAAGTAACGATACATAATGATACACTATTTGTTAAGGATAAAGAATAAAAATTAACACCAGGACTTTGTAATTTGTTAACAGAAAATGTACCAGAAGCCCTTGCGAATTCCAACAATATAATCCTAATAAAAAGGTAGCTTCGAGGGTAGGTTGTAAATACAAAAAAAAAATTGAACCCTTTTATGATGATTTATATAAAAGAATCACATTCAAGATAAGCACCAAACACACCAGAAATAATGAATTCTACAAATTCTCCTAGAACTGATGATGGAATAAAAACACAAGAGTTTGCCAAAATAATACGTTTGGATGGATGATGTTAGAAAATTTGTTGATAGATTATTAGTTATTCATGGTGAAGAAAATGCTAGAAATAAAAACATTTACAATGAAAAAGTAGACATAATGAATATGCTAAACAATAAATTTTCTGATTTTGTTGTTAATGATCCGAAAGTAATTCCATATCTAATAAGAGTTTTAAACGTAGTTCCACACTCATTTTGGAATTCTGAACATCATGATAAAGGCATTCTCAACTGGGCACTAAACAATTTAAATTTACCCTAAATGCATTTGGCTGGTTATAATTATTGTGGACCATTTATAAAATTAGATGAAAGGCTAGAAAGAGAAGATAGAGGAATAAATAAATTAGATGAAGCTTGTAAATTTCATGATATTGCTTATAGAGATCATAAAGATTTAGACTCTAGATGTGAAACTGATAAATTTTGCAAAAACAAGCAAAAGAAATCATGTTAAATAAAGATACTCCAATTGGAGAAAAATTGCTTCTGCTGGTGTTGCCTCAACTATGTTTACAAGAAGAAAATTAGGATGGGGAATTAAAATGTTTTGCTAAATATATATATTTTTTACTTATAAATGAAGATAGCAAATATAACTTTCGATATTACCTTTCAGGAATTAAAAGATGTGTATAGATAAATTTTTCAATTTTTGACAAAAGATCAAATTGAGAGAAAAAATAAAAAATAAAAGAAGGTAGAAGTTTAAATTAACTTTATCACTACCAACAGTAAAAAATATGGCCAAAGAAAAATCTGGATGTGGTTTACATCGTGGAGGAATTATACTAATTATATTGACTGCTTTAGGTGCACTTGGTGGTTTAGCTGGAGAAGCTAGTGCAATTCATAATTCTGTTGAACCAACTAGCAAAAATTAAAAAAAATTAGAAGAACAAAAAATACATAATTTAGCAATGGAAAACAAGGCTGGAAAATGACTAGTTGCAGAAAGAGGAAGGCCAAAAACATTTTGCTCCATTATCTAATATTGATATATAAAAATATGCATAACTATTAAGCATTTCAGAAGGGGTTTATATGATTGATGAATTATCTAAAAATATGCACAAAAATTAATGTGCTGTAGTATATTTTCACATTTAAAAAATCCGGGAACTCACTTGGTTTATTGTTTTAAAGAAAAAAACTATGTTTACAATTTCGACTCATTTGAAGGCAGTATTCCTAATAAAATAATTATATATTTCAAAAACAGATATTTTTATTACACTAATGATCGAATTTAGAATTTAGATTAAGTTATTTGCGGACATCTATGTTTAATCGTATTACATCTTTTTTTCGAGATAATTTAAATTTAACGATATCATTTATTTGTTATTAAACGACGGATATATTTGGGAAACCATTAATCAAATCTTTAAATAAAGTTTCTGACACTAATACTTATCCTTTAAAAACATATGCATATTCGTAGTGCAATTCGAGTGTTTCTATTTTACAAAGTAAACTAGCCACTTCTTTTGATTTCACAAAATCATATGTATCATTTTTAGATCATAGAGTTGTTAATATAGCTGATCCCATTGATGGAAAAGATGCTGTCAATAAAAGATATTTGGATAAAAAAAAACTGATAAATTGCAAAATTTGAACCAATCAGTTTTGAATTACTGTGATACACCTCTTAACTCGAAAGTTGAAAAACGCAAAGAAGCTGTTGATAAAGAAATAAATAATAAATTAAAAAATTCAAGCCATACAGTTTCGACTTACTGTATTACACTTGTTGATTTGAAAGTTGAAAAAAGTAAAGAAGTTTCTGATAAAGAATTAGATGTTAAATTACAAAGTTTAAACCAATCTCATATATCTTATTTATATGTAAATTGGAATAGAACTAATAATATTTTTCAGTTAGATAATAATACATTTTTTAAATGGATTGTACTGTTTATAAAATAGTTAATGCTGAGTTGAATTCATGTAATGCTCAAGTAGTTATTAAGGGGGCCACAAAAATAGATCACAGTGAGTCTTTTGATGCTAGCAAAGGTGATACTTTGACTTTTAAAATAATAAAAAAAGAATATCTGAATATACTGACGATTTTAAAACCATATTAGGACTATGCGTAAAATATAAGGATTGATTGTTTTTTTACTATTAAATGGAGAACACTTGGTGCTTCAAGTGTAAAAAAGCCACTAAAATAATAATTTAAAAACTGAAAATACAAAAAAATGAACGATTATTCAGAAAAGTATATGTCCAATATGTAATTATAATAAATCAACATAATTTTTTTTTGCCCACTGCGAGAGATGGAATCATCAATTAATTATATAAGCCTGAAAGAAGAAATTTTCCAAGAATAAAAGTAATTTCGTATGGTATTCATGATTTTTTGGCAAATTGATCTTGTTGAGATGAATACTGGAAATTTGAAAGGGATATCACATATGAAGAATGGATACAAATCTGATGTTTTTTCAAAATCTGCATTTGCTGTACCTATTAAATATAAAACAGCAAAACACGTAGTAATTGCTTTCGAATTTATATTAATTAGAAGAAAACCGCATAATATTCAAAGCGATAATAGGTCCGAATTTTATAATAAAATATTTATAATCAACTTATGCAAAACTATAACATCAATCATTATTTTTCTTTTAGCAAATTGAAAGCAAGTGTTGTTGAAAGATTTAATCACACAATGTGGAAGAGATTTGCTTTGAATTGAAATTATAAGTGGGTCAATATATTAGATGAATTAGTGAAAGAATTCAACAGTACAAAATATAGCACTATTGGCATGAAGCCAGTTAAAGTAAATAAAAACCATGAAAAAACTTTAATATTGACATATATGTTTACTGAACCAAAACTGCAACCTAAATACAAAGTTGGCGATGTCATCCATGTGAGAAAACTAAAGAAAATTTTCGAGAATTGTTTACTATTTGTAAAGTTTTAAATTATGATGTGTCTCCTTACAAATTAAAAGATACTAAAGGAGAAGAAATAGAAGGCAATTTTTATGAATACGAAATCATGAAAACCAACTATTCTGATGACTATTTGGTCGAAAAAGTCTAAAGACTAAAGGTGATAAAATTGATGTAAAATGGTTAGGTTTTGATAACACACATAATTCATGAATTAATAAAACAGCTGTTTTGTGAATTTATATATTTTTCTGTAAGGATAAATGTTGCACAGAATAACTGTCGTGCAGAATAACTGTCATGCAGGATAATCATTTCAAATGCAATAAACAAATGTAAAACATAAACATAAAACATAACAAATGTAAAATATAACGAACACATGTAAAATATAACAATCGAATGTTAAATATAACAATATTTAACAGATATCTAATTGCGAGTTATAAAGTCTTTAATTTTATTTCTATACTTTCCTTCTTTTATTTTTCTACTCAAATCTACTGTTAAAAAACCACAATCTTTGTCACAACATTTTGCACAGATCACTAAGTTTTTCATAAGTCATATCTCCACCAACAAAATCATTATAGATGTGCTTTAAATTACTATCATCTTGTCTAAAGATACACAAAAAATTTGAATTATTTCTTACCATTGTTTAGGTATTTCAGAAATATGTTTGGGATAAATAAAGTACATCCAAATTTTTATGTCTTCCTCTAGTGAAATAATCGCGAATTATATCTTGATTGTCTAAAATAGCATTGTCAAATATAACTAGAGAATCATTTTCACATTGATCTAAAGGAGTCATTTCATCATTATTATTATGTATGTCATTTTTCTTTAACTTTAAGCTTTTTGGATAACATATTAAAATCATTTTGTAACTCAATATATCTTGGTTGATTAAAACTTTTTGAACAAACAAACAATTTATTAAAATTTATCCATCCTACATTATAAATAAAATTTATCATCAAATTAGTATTTTCACTGTTGCTTGGACCTACTATTGTAGCCCTCATATTATCAGGCAATAATTCACAATTTCTTTTTAATTTCGGAATTATCTTCATTAATTAAAACACCGACACCCCATTTAACTTTCTTCACTTAATAAGATAATTTTTGTAATAAATGGATAATAAAGTATTCAAATTAACAAACAATAGTTCTATAGTAAAGAAGATACTTAATTATGATTCTATCCATAGTGAAAATTTTTTATCTCTAAATATAAACAACAATACTATAACGACAATTGAACACATGAGTCCTAATGTTGATAAAAATGAAATTAAAACTATTCCCAGAGACCAATACGATATTGAATCATTAAAAGAAACTATAAATTCAATTAACCCATTTTCAACAAATAACATTGTATTAATAGCAGATAATGTAAAAAATATAATATCTATTAAATCTAAGTTAGATATTACATTTGATGATCGATTATTTGATATACTTGGTTTCCAAAGAAATATACTTATTGAAAAAGAAAAAAAATGTTGTGGGTACTAAATTATCTAATTTTGACCCTTTTAAAAAACTAAATGTTCACTGTAATTTGGCATTTGCTATGTTTATCAAATATTATGAATCAAACCATTTAGAAACATATATAATAGCCAGTTTTATACCAAAAACAATGAATGGATTTAGAGATTATATTATTGATAAGCCTGCATATCCAATTTTTTATCAAATTAATAATGCACATTTTAATCAAATTGTTTTGGAAATTAGAGACGAAAATGGCAAACTGACTGATTTCGATGGTGCTTATATCGATATTCTTTTGGAAACTAATGAAGTTTAAAGGTGTCCCCTGGATGCCTTTAATACCTCCAAAATATATAGAGTAATAATATAAAAATTAATTTTGGTATCCATATGGTAATGTATCTATTTTATTTTCTAGTATAATTCTTTTGCTATAATAAGGACTTAATGCAATTTTACTAACTTCTATTGTATAAATTCCATGCTTTTTGCTTCTTATTAGATTCATTGTTCTATACTGTATTTTCTCTTTAAACAAAACGTTCTTATAGTTCTCAAATGTTATTCACTTGTTAGCAACACATTTCTTTACTCCTTTTGGCTTTACATTTTCTTTATCGCCAACCTTAAAAGCATACATTTTTGATCGCAAACAAACTAATTCTTTCATTATTTTACCATTACATTAATCTTTTTCCCCCTAAAACTTTTTTATTTGAGGTATGTTATAAATATTGTCATTTGGATAATCACTTGTATCAAATTTTTCTATCATCAACTTCATATCCTCGTAAAAATCGTCAGTTTTTATGTTATAAATGTACGAATTGGTATCTTCATAACATAATTCAATGTTATCACCATACTTTGGTTTTATTATGTTATAATGAAAATAATACATAAATTATTTCGATATGTCTTAAATTGACATAACGACATAAATAGGCTTATTAAATTTTACATTTGTTTTATTCATATGTAAGGCTGCAAGATTTCAGTAAATATAGTACTTCTTTTGAGTTTTGGTTTAGCTACTTCTTTTTCACATTGTTCTGCATCAGATATTAGTTTTATATCAATTCTGTTTTTTATATTTCCGTTGTTTTACCAAACACAGAATTATTCATCAGCTTATTAAAATCTGTTTCAAAGTCATTTTAGTCATTAGTTAACATCTCTGTTTCAAATATATATATTTCTTCAGCCAATCGGACTGATCAACCATCAATATTCTATGTATTTTAACAAGTTTTAAACCATTATTTAGACACAGTTTTAAATTACGATAGTGAATTACATACTTTTTTTTAATGTAATGTTTTAAATAATTTAGATTGCTTTGTTCCTGGAACTACCTTATTTTATGGGTCTAATATATAACCATACTCAGAATCATTCTCCAAATATAATATTTTTTCACTTCAGTAATCCAAATCAAATAATCTATAATAAACCCAGTCGAAACCGCCATATGGTAAATATCGTAACATTACCCAACCATATAGATTATTAGCATCGAGATATGCTAAATAGTTGGACCCTCGATTTGAATTAAAATCGTCTAAATAATTGTTATTAGCTTTAACATATCGCTTACAACATTATGATATTCCACCTCTAATTCCTTTTTCAATAATTATAATCATATCATAGCCATGTAATAATTCTAGCGGTTGATAAGTCATAACATTGCATCCCAAGATAATCCTGGTGCAGTAAAATACCATGCAGAATCTAAATCGTATGCATTTATACACTTATTTCTGAAATTTTCAAATATATCTGCTAATAGTAATATGTCACTTTTGAAGTATAAATCATGGTATTCACCAAATTTTTTTATATGAAATTGGTTCCATACACGTTTTGCATGCTCAAAACCAGCTTCAGTTATGTCAGAATCATTTAATTTATTGTCAAATCACTTTTTGGTGGCAGTTCAGTTTCTTCGAATTTCTTCCAACTATCCATATAATCATATGGGTAAACATCTTTTTAAATAACTAAATCTACTTGTTCTTCTGGGAAATGCTTTTGTGTATGTTTCATTTGTTGTTTGGTTAAATTTGATGATCATTTAGATAAACCACTGGTCATAAATTTAAACGAGTCTATATATTTCATTTTTAAATATTATGTTCTTTTCCCAAAAGTGATAAACTTTTCTTCATTATTTGCAATTAAATAAATATTGTTGTCATCATAGCCTAACTCTTTAATAAATAAATGTTCACCATATCCAGCTAAATTGTGGAAATAAATTCGTACAAGTTGGGTAATTTTAATGGTAGATTACAATTGTTACATACTGGGATACTGAATTTTCCACTTGTATGATCATGATGATGTACTTATTTATTGTCCACCGTATATTCATATCCACATAAAGTACAATTTTCTGATGTCCTGTATAATATTTTTTCTTCTTTGGTTAGTGGATGCATTGGTTCAATTTGTGAATATATTCCCCCAATTTTTTCTACTTCCCTTTTTATTGATTGCATAAACATCTTATGTGTATTTGGACCTCGATATACTACTGGTGGCTTATAATCACCATAACTAGATACAATATAAAAACAAAAACCAGATGATTCGTGTAATTGATATTTCATAGTATATGTATCCTTGTTTAGCTTTAAATCAATCTTATTTATTTGTTCATTAGTAAGATTATATCGGTCTTTAAATATCTCCTTATAAAGACCATTATCGATATATTCCTCTGTTAAAATTTGATATTTTTGATAATGTTAAAATTAATTAATTCTCTTGAATTTGGTCTAACTGTTAATATTGATTCAAAATCTGCATTTAATGTGAAGGGAACCTTCATTGTATGTTTATAATTTTTAAATTTTATTTGCTCTCCTTTCGAGGGTAAAGTGATTTTACTGCTTCATTTTTAGAGCAGTCTTCTGTATGTTTATTTAAATTCTCTTAAGAATAAAATAATTGAAGACACACATCGCATATATACGTTTTATGTTGATGATTTTTTTTTGCGCTGAAAGCAGTTTCGATAAATCTTTCATCCAGCAATAAAGACAATTATAATTTTCACCATCTTTGAAATAAAGTAAATTTATATGTTTTTCCTTTTCACTTTTTGTAAGTATTAGTGGATATACTGTAGACTCATCTTCAATAGAGTAAAAATTTATAGAGATATTAATTTGGTTTTCAATTTTTGGTATCTCATCAATTTTAATAGGATATTCATATCTATCTATTGCTTTATCGATATCAAGCTCCACATTTTTATATTTAGATACTCTTTGTGGATATTTTTCTACTGGAAACAATGTTGATTTTACTCCCCAAAGAAAGCATTTTTGATCATTATTCTTCACATTTGGACATGCTTTTTTTTTTTTTATTGCTCTTGGTATGATGTTCCACTTAATGGATTATAAGTATTTATAGCTAACTGTATTCCAATTATTATATCTACAGTTCATCCTGAATCTCTTCTTTGAAATTCAGATAATTGTGTAAGTAATTCCTGATATATAATAAATCTTTGTAAATTCTCCTTCGTTTAGTATTCTGTGACTAAATTACTTAATTGTAAATAATTCTACTTGATTATTACCTGCTTGCGACAATTTATATTTAGTTTAATGCTGGTTTCCAACCTTCTAAATGTTTTAAGACTGTTTTGTATTATCTCAAAAACTATAATTTTTATAGAATGCAAAAATTGATTACGCTCTACTAAATTAAAGAATTCTCAATATTAAAAGTTGATAATCTACATTTAAAAACTTTATTAACTCTGTAATGTTTATTGGTTCTTCTATTTCTTTTGTAAAAAATAAATAACTATAAAATAGAAATATTTCTGTTTATTGTTTTTATCTTTGTTATTTAATTAATTGATATTTGTGTCAGCCAAATGTAAATTTGTAAGAATATTGTTTGTTATCCCTTTTTTTACCCGCTGGATTTTATTTATAGGCTTTACAAATAGATTATTAGAACATGGAAATGTTTCTTTTAAATCATTTTTCTCTTGTTTTACAAATAGATTTTTTGAGAATGGGGTTTTTTTTCTTCAATTTATTTATATTTTTTTAAATATAATTAATTGATATTAGCATAAAAATGTTAAATTTGCAAATTTTCTTTCTCTTTGATCGTATATAATAAATTGTATAATAGCTGTAATTCAATCAAATTTTCCTTAGAGTACACCAGTTTCTAATTAAATCATCGATCTTTAGATTATAGTTATATTTTGTTTTATTTCTTCCTATAATTCTTAGATCCCACACAGTCTTCTCACCCAACTCAACTGCAACATTGTTCGCATTCATTTTCGATAGTTGTATTTAGAAGAAAACAAATTTAATTAAATTTTAATTTTTATAGGCTATTTGGTACCTTGCTTTTTTTTAATCAAATAATAAAGTTTTAGTTAATATTATCAAAAGCAATTTCTATTAATTATTTAACTTCTTACTATGATTATATTTCTTCATGTGTTTCTTCATATATTTATTATAACAATCTTTACAGTCTGTTATATTTATGTCCTTAATATTTTTATGAAGATAAAAAAGTTTTATAGATTTATTCTCAACACACACTTTACATGTCTTTGTTGGATAATTATCGTGTTGAGTTTATTTAAATTATCTAGTGCTGTACTGTGTAATTTAGAATTTTTATGCATTTTGAGAGATATATTATAAACATATTTTCCACATTCGCATAATACTTTCTCTTTATTTAATTCATAATGCTTTGTACCCTTTTTAATGCAGCATTTTATACAGGTGTTATAAAGCTTATGTTTTGCGTATTCATTAAAGTAAAAATTTTCTATGTTTAATACTTGGCCACACCTTTTAATTGCTTGGATGTGGTATTATTTTCCATTTTGTTGGCAAGCAGCGATTCCATTTTTACATTTATTTAAAAGGAAAAAAAAATAAAATATAAAAAAATCTATTTTACAATTTTCATCATATTATTTTTATTATTATTTTATTATTTCAATTATTATTAAATTATTTCTATTATTAAAATCGTTTTTTTATTTAAAACCTTTTTTTTCCTTTTAAATAAACATAAAAATGGAATCGCTTTGCGCCAAGTTTAACAACTCGTTCGAGTTGATAAAACTACAGGACCTAGAAAAAAATAAGAAGTATGTTGCTACACATTTTCAATTATAAGTTTGGAAAAAAAAATTGTTGTATTCTTTATTCAAAGTTTAAAATTACTTCACCAGATCGCTATGTAAGTCTGTTTGGTAAAAATGCTTATAAGGTAATAAACGAGAATCGAAATTTAATAGCATGTTAAGGATTAAAAGAAATGAAAAATGGTAAATCTATGCATGATTTAGAAATGTCTTAAAATATATAAATTCCATTATTTTTAATTTGTCAAATATATTTTTTAATATTTCGCTTGTTTTTTCATTGAATTTTAGATTTTTGTCTATTAATTTTTTCTTGCATTTTCGTTACAAATAGCAGGAAATATTTACTGCTATTTTTTTGCACTTCTGGTGTAAATTGCTTGTTTGTATAGCATCAACATTTCTGCACGCCCCTTCAGTGAAATATTGCAAAACGTGTGTGATTTTAGGCTTGAATGGCATTTTTTAAAAATGAAGATTGCTTGTTATTTAAACAAAAAAAATGTCGTTTCTAGCAATGTGAAAAAGCTGCTTGGAAACGATGAATTTTCTTGTTTTTAACCTAAATTTGCTTGATTTTTTAGCGCTTTTTTTCATTACATTTCAGATTTTCAGTGTTTATTTTTTCCCTGTACTTTCGTTACAAATAGCAAGAAAAGGTTGATGCTATTTCTGTTGCATTTTTGGTTAAAATTATCAGAGAAATCGTGCAGCGCTAGGATCGGCATTATACACCTACTGAAAGAATGTGAATTTAAGTGTATAAACAAGTGTCATGCTTTCATTTCTAAAGAGCAACGATTAAAAATATTCACTGATTTATATGCACTAGGTGATTTCAACTTACAAACAAGTTTCTTACGTGGCCAGATTAAGGTATTGCCGAAACAGAGAGTTTATACCAAAACCAAGCCTCGCAAGCGTGGAAATACAAGACAATATTACATGCCTGATGCGACAGGAATACAAATCAAGGTTTGTAAAACAATTTTCAAAGAAACACTTGGCGTTTCTGATGGTAGATTGACCAGGGCGTTAGCTGGAAAATCAACAGTTGATACACCTTCAATAGACAGGCGTGGTAAATCTGGGATTTTGCCTACAACACATAGGACATTAATGTTACGTAATCTAATTTAAAGATTGTGATATCTGCTTATTTGTCACTTCTGATGTTTTCTAAAAAGTAATAATCAGAATGAGTTTGGGTCCATGTGTGCATTTACATTGGTCATTATAAAAATATTTAAAGGGGCGATGCCCTGGGTTCTCTCGCGAGCAAGGCATTTAAATTGCCAAATTGAGTAAGTGATATTCTGCGGGTTGCTGTTTATCATGGATTACTGTGAAACAATTAAGTCTCATAGGTGTGCAACATGGTATGAACTGAACGATGATACTGCATGAACAGTGAAAATAAAAGATTTCTACGTCAATCTGTTTTAAATTTTTTTTAATGGCACAATTAAAAATCACGCGGTTTGGACTAAGATTAGAGCAGTGTTCATATAAATAAATATTTTAAAATAATAATACACTTCCTCCGACAAAGTTTTAACGCAGCCCGGATACAATAAAAATACGCCACATGAAAAAATGAATGTTGAAAATGTAAAGGTAAACAAACAACCCCTACGTGATAATTTGGAACGCGATGTTGAGAGTTGCGTGGGCGACATCTACATTATAGTGTAGAAATAGAAGCAGCTAGCTATATCGCCCTATGAACGTGGCGTGACACAGCATCCGCTGCTACACTGCTGAGGCTCACGCAGGTCTCCCAGAGTCACTAACCCTCTCTCTCACCTCCCCTCCCACTCCTTCCACACACTTCCCTCCTGTGTAACTGTATACATGTGCCTGCCCCACTGCCACACTACTACTACACTAACAACCCCTACGTGATAATTTGGAACGCGATGTTGAGAGTTTCGTGGGCGACATCTACATTATAGTGTAGCAATAGAAGCAGCTAGCTATATCGCCCTATGAACGTGGCGTGACACAGCATCCGCTGCTACACTGCTGAGGCTCACGCAGGTCTCCCAGAGTCACTAACCCTCTCTCTCACCTCCCCTCCCACTCCTTCCACACACTTCCCTCCTGTGTAACTGTATACAGGTGCCTGCCACACTACTACTACACTAACAAACCGGGGATTGAACCCGGTTCACCTTGGTGAGAGGCGAGCAGGCTAACCGCTCAGCCACTGCAGCCCCCGCGTCTGCTTTGAGATTATACACTTCTTATCTAGTTTCCATGCAAGTAGTTTATATTCAGTTTACAATGAGAAAAATGTGTTGCTGAATATAACTTAAGCCGTGTCCGAAACGGCAAATTTTGGGAATTAGGGTTTAGGAATTTAGGGTGTATGGTTTCGAACGGCTTGTAACAGCGCTGTATGCGACAAAGTTGGAAACTACAGGCTTGTGGAATTTCGACGTTATTTTATTTGCCCCCTATAAATAAATAACCTACTACCAAACGTTTACCACGTAACCTCGTTGTATTGTGAATAACTGATTATATTTCCTTCTGTTAATCTTCTAGTTTTTTCGCTCCCTGCAATTAACATTCCATTTCAAATAACAGATTTTTTTTTTTAAACAACATACGAGTTTTATACTTACTACTTACATACGAAATAAGATGTAGATCCCTGATTTTGTTTTTTTAACGTGCATGTATTGTGCAGCATTTCAAGAACAGTACATGCTGGCTGTTGCACCATAACGCGAGAAACAAAACGTAAATAAACAGCAGCAGGCAATTTTACGGACATATTTGGGGATTTAGTGTACTACTTCACCTCACTAAATTCCTCCCCAAATATTTAGGGTCTAAACTTGGTCACGTGGTCGATTTAGTAATCCAAATAGTGGTCTCGTAGCCGTTCCCGGCACGACTTAAGTTAGTTAGGCGCAACCAAACGAATATTTTTTATAGAGGCAGTAAAATATTTTTTTGCTGAAAACAAATATGTTTGTTGATCTTATTTGGTTGCTCCAAGTAAATATTTGTTTGGTGCAACTACAGATTTGTTTGGCTCTATGAACATTAAAAACTTAAGGTTAATAAAAAAAAAAGTGAAGCTCGAGCGCGATTTTAACCTCTACGACCTGCGGCCGAACGCCACGTCTGAACAAGCCGAGCTGAGCGCATACTGACGAGATCGGAATATTTTTTAATACACTCATTTCAATTATCGGACAACGTGCACGAATAAATATTTAATGTTTTATAGCTTAACGTTTTAGTTTCCTGTTCAACTCGAATTTTAGGGTGTTTATACGATTATTAAGAATCAATAAATTCACTAAAAAACAATAATACTCTACTAATTGTCACAAAAAAACGCAAACAAAATCTCGAGCTGTATTTTCGAAGGAAGGGAATCAAACAGCTGATTCAACAAAACATTTTGTTGGCTGAGTAATTTCTTTGGTCCAACACAGCAGTTTTGGTTATTTAGGCGTACATTTTGTTAGATGAACAAAACTAATATAGTGGCTTTTCAAGATTAGTTTACCCAACAAAATATTTTCTTGGGGCAACTAAACATGTTTTGACCGTATGAAAACAAATATTTTGTTGGCTAAAAGAAAGCACTGTCAGAGTAGTGCAGCTGCCCAGTAGCCATTCTCCATGTTACAACTTTGGAATCATTTTCTGCCTATAGAAACATCAACAAATGACGTAGACATGGTTTGTGTTTAGAACATTATTTGAGTAAATATGTGATTTCAGATATTGATGTATTTCTTCTTAGCTACACAGTTTTAATGGAATTAGAATATACTGAGTTTATCAAAGTACTTTATTCATATAAAAGGGCGATCCAATAAACAAGTGAAAAGTAAAGAAACACGTTCAGTGCTACTGGACATGTGACTGACAAGTTTCACTTGCAACAGACAAGCCAGTGCCGAGGACATACACAGAGGACGAAGATCTGTTTATCTGATCCTTATTCTATTAACTTGACAAGACACAACCCCATAAACCTTGCCGCACACAACACAGAACTAAAATGTCCCCAATACACCTTTCCTAAGGAACTACTGACGATTTCTTGTCCCATTAGATCGCATACAACTAACATTTTATAACAGAGACCCATGCTGCACACACAAACACGAGGACAAATAAATAATTCAGGTTCTCGTGAGGGGATATTCTTTGATACTACACTGTAAACATCTGTACAACGAATTCTTTGTCAAGTATACTACAAACTAGTTGAGTGGATTACACAAAACCTTTGTGTAGAATGTGTAAAATTAATGTTACATTTTAACAAGAAAATGTTGTACACTTAAAACGTTTATTATAAGCTAGCGACCCGCCCTGGCCTCGCTCGGGTGCGAGCCTAAATATGGCGTTATTTAGGTCTACAGCAAGTGTTTACACTAAATGCTTAAGGTAACTAACATAGGAGTAATCCCGTGTTGTTCAAAAACTCTTCGTAAGTGAACATTGAAAGACAAAAATGGTTACTGTGGGTCATCATTAAAAGATGAACAAATACTGACACGGACTTTTTGTAGATATTTTTGAGACCTACAATTCTGTATTAATTAATTTGGCGTATCTCTAATGGTTTACTCAGCGTTAGCCATGTAAGCGCCCCAAAAGCGCCTTTTTCCGACTTGATTGGAAAACGTCGGAATTTCTCTACTATCATTACATTAAATATTAATGTTATATACATAAACCTTCCACAAGAAATTATCTGAACGATGGCGTAATCCACATCAAAATCCATCAAGTAGTTTAGAAGCCTTACCCGAATACACAGACACACGCGCCGGGTGACTTAGTTGTATATATGTATAAATATATATATATATATATATATATATATATATATATATATATATAGAGCTACGTAGAGAGTTTTGTGTTTTTACCAACATAATGTGTTGCACATGTACAACAATTCAGCTGTAGAGTTTCAAGAAAATCTTTAGCAACCAGTTTACAAAGAATTACGAGTAACTAGTAGACAGTTCGACTATGTAGGCAACTACAGATGATCACGTGTACTCATACAGCCCATTGTGCAGTTGGCACGATGATGATCACACTGTTGTGGGATGCACAATGTCTGTCACGTGCACTCATACAGCCCATTGTGCAGTTAGCACGATGATGTACACTGTTGTGGGATGCACAATGTCTGCCACGTGTACTCATACTGCCCATTGTGCAGTTGGCACGATGATGACCACACTGTTGTGGGATGCACAATGTCTGTCACGTGTACTCATACTGCCCATTGTGCAGTTGGCACGATGATGATCACACTGTTGTGGTATGCACAATGTCTGTCACGTGTACTCATACTGCCCATTGTGCAGTTGGCACGATGATGATCACACGGTTGTGGGATGCACAATGTCTATCACGTGTACTCATAATGCCCATTGTGCAGTTGGCACGATGATGACCACACTGTTGTGGGATAAACAATGATTGTCACGTGTACTCATACTGCCTATTGTGCAGTTGTCACGATGATGATCACACTGTTGTGTTATGCACAATGTCTGTCACGTGTACTCATACTGCCCATTTTGCAGTTAGCACGATGATGACCACACTGTTGTGGGATGCACAATGTCTGTCACGTGTACTCATACTGCCTATTGTGCAGTTGGCACGATGATGATCACACTGTGGTGGGATGCACAATGTCTGTCACGTGTACTCATACTGCCCATTGTGCAGTTGGCACGATGATGATCACACTGTTGTGGGATGCACAATGTCTGTCACGTGTACTCATACTGCCCATTGTGCAGTTGGCACGATGATGTTCACACTGTTGTGGGATGCACAATGTCTGTCACGTGTACTCATACTGCCCATTGTGCAGTTGGCACGATGATGATCACACTGTTGTGGGATGCACAATGTCTGTCACGTGTACTCATACTGCCCATTGTGCAGTTGGCACGATGATGATCACACTGTTGTGGGATGCACAATGTCTGTCACGTGTACTCATACTGCCCATTGTGCAGTTGGCACGATGATGATCACACTGTTGTGGGATACACAATGTCTGTCACGTTTACTCATACTGCCCATTGTGCAGTTGGCACGATGATGACCACACTGTTGTGGGATGTACAATGTCTGTCACGTGTACTCATAATGCCCATTGTGCAGTTGGCACGATGATGATCACACTGTTGTGGGATAAACAATGATTGTCACGTGTACTCATACTGCCTATTGTGCAGTTGGCACGATGATGATCACACTGTGGTGGGATGCACAATGTCTGTCACGTGTACTCATACTGCCCATTGTGCAGTTGGCACGATGATGATCACACTGTTGTGGGATAAACAATGATTGTCACGTGTACTCATACTACCTATTGTGCAGTTGGCACGATGATGATCACACTGTGGTGGGATGCACAATGTCTGTCACGTGTACTCATACTGCCCATTGTGCAGTTGGCACGATGATAACCACACTGTTGTGGGATAAACAATGATTGTCACGTGTACTCATACTGCCTATTGTGCAGTTGGCACGATGATGACCACACTGTTGTGGGATGCACAATGTCTGTCACGTGTACTCATACTGCCCATTGTGCAGTTGGCACGATGATGATCACACTGTTGTGGTATGCACAATGTCTGTCACGTGTACTCATACTGCCCATTGTGCAGTTGGCACGATGATGACCACACTGTTGTGGGATGCACAATGTCTGTCACGTGTACTCATACTGCCCATTGTGCAGTTGGCACGATGATGATCACACTGTTGTGGTATGCACAATGTCTGTCACGTGTACTCATACTGCCCATTGTGCAGTTAGCACGATGATGATCACACTGTTGTGGGATGCACAATGTCTGCAACGTGAACTCATACAGCCCATTGTGCAGTTGGCACGATGATGATCACACTGTTGTGGTATGCACAATGTCTGTCACGTGTACTCATACTGCCCATTGTGCAGTTGGCACGATGATGACCACACTGTTGTGGGATGCACAATGTCTGTCACGTGTACTCATACTGCCCATTGTGCAGTTAGCACGATGATGATCACACTGTTGTGGGATGCACAATGTCTGTCACGTGCACTCATAGTGCCCATTGTGCAGTTGGCACGATGATGACCACACTGTTGTGGGATGCACAATGTCTGTCACGTGTACTCATACTGCCCATTGTGCAGTTGGCACGATGATGACCACACTGTTGTGGGATGCACAATGTCTGTCACGTGTACTCATACTGCCCATTGTTCAGTTTGCACGATGATGACCACACTGTTGTGGGATGCACAATGTCTGTCACGTGTACTCATACTGCCCATTTTGCAGTTAGCACGATGATGATCACACTGTTGTGGGATGCACAATGTCTGTCACGTGTACTCATACTACCCATTGTGCAGTTGGCACGATGATGATCACACTGTTGTGGGATGCACAATGTCTGTCACGTGTACTCATACTGCCCATTGTGCAGTTGGCACGATGATGACCACACTGTTGTGGGATGCACAATGTCCGTCTCATGTACTCATACAGCCCATTGTGCAGTTGGCACGATGATGACCACACTGTTGTGGGATGCACAATGTCTGCAACGTGAACTCATACTGCCCATTGTGCAGTTGGCACGATGATGATCACACTGTTGTGGGATGCACAATGTCTGTCACGTGTACTCATACTACCCATTGTGCAGTTAGCACGATGATGATCACACTGTTGTGGGATGCACAATGTCTGTCGGAGTGTAAAGTCTGGTGTTACATCACGACGATCTAGGCGGAGGTATTCTTGCCATATTGTGTTTATTTACTTCTTTATAGCTTGCTCTTAAGATTTATAAATAAAATTGTAACCGTATTACATACAGAACTACTTGGTACAATTCTTGAAACCAGAATAGAGTGGCTTCAATCTGTGTTAAGTGAGGCTCAAAAAGAACAAACGATGGGTTCATCTTTGTTACGGTTAAAGATATAACTAAAAACAACATGAGCAAAATATTCCGGGCGGGAAACATATTTATTTATTCATTCCATTGAGCTCACGTTGCAGCCAGGCTACAGGGCTATGGAACACGTCAACATAAATAGAGTGATACATATTCACAATAAATATATACAATAAAAACCACATAAAGAACCTGTAAGAAATACACAATAAAAATAATATAATTACAATAATCTCAAAAAACATAGATAAAAAGCTCCACACAACACAATATGTTAAATCATATCTTGGTCCGTAAATTCCCCCACTTTAAAACGAGTTGATAGTATATGTATCTTCCAGCTTGCGGTTTATCCGTCTACTGCACGTTGAACTTAAAAGAGTTCCTCCTGCACACATCATTTTGTGTTTCACATAATATAAAAAATGGGAACACAATATTAATTAATTAAATTAATAACACATATTTAAGATAACATAGCTTATCTGTGGATATAGTTTATTCATGCTTTTTTCGGCCTTTTTGAATCAAAGCTTTGAAAAATCTCCCCACGTATGACGTGTTTAGTTATTTCCTAAATATGCCCTGTTTAAGAAGCGTTTTATACTTGTGTTCATAGAAGTTACTTTTTTTATGTTAAATTGAAATTATATTAATATTTTGTCTATAAATTATAATGCTTCATTTATAAACAATCTGAATAAAAATTAGGGAGATATTAGGTATGTTCGTAGCGCCTAGTGAGAAATAGTCCTTATACAAAATACTGTAACACCTGGGGCGCACGAATATGGTGAGTTGTCCCCCTGGTGTAATTCCCTATGATTAGTTAAGCTTAATTTGTACGAGGCGGAGGAATATACTGGAAGTAGAACTTTAACAGGGCTTCAGAAAAGGCTGAAGTAACCGTGGATGGACTATAAACATACAATTATACATACAAAAAACCAACATTTCTTATGATGCATACTAACTACAATTTTCTAGAAATTCATAAATTTCCTGCGTATTATAAAAACTTTGCTAGTCAGTTAGTTTCCTTATTATGTTTGTAAAATTTTTGATATTTTCCCCTCCTTGATGTTTATGTCCTCGGTTTCAAATATTCGATGTGGAAAGTAAGTCCCGGTAAAACAAACATAAATCCATGATGGAGTAGAAACTACACGTTGAAGGGCGTAAATGCATGCACGGGAAGATGGCAGATCGAGTACACACAGATGTTACAGATCTTAACAACGCCAGACCTCACACTGCACAATTTACATTCCTTTCACTCGGATAATACCGACAGTCATTCTCACACTCCCAATATGGCACCGTCTCAATTCCCTTTGTTTAGACAACTCAGATATTTCTTGATGGAAGGCGATTTAAGGAAGACGCAAGTGCTGCCCGAGAATGGCTGGAACATCAAGATCCATATTTATATAGAGCGATAACCCGCTCGAGATGGTGTATAACTCATATAGTGTACTTTTGTAGACGATGTAAGGGAAATATATACAAGTGTGCCGTTAAATACTGTCAGTGCCATTTGTGCATATGTTAGTTACACTTTCTGCTCATATGTTGGCAATAATTAGGTAAACATTCAATTCTCACATTTTGTTCTTTCTTCTGACGAATATAAATGAGTTGGTCAAAACATCAGTTCCCTACCGGTTTTAAAATATATTCAAGATGCCAGCACCCGAATACAGATTGTTAAATATCCTAGGTACTTAATTAAAAAGTTTTGTATATGATACGTGATTTAGTTGGCAAAGTTGATTAGGAGCATTAAACCATGGGTTCGAAAATTCCGAGATTTTCGACTTTTCGATGCTGTATTTTAAAAACAATAATCAAATGACAAAAATATTTACGTTCATGCAATCCTTATATAAATCTCTTTCAGATAATGAAATAAAAAATTATGGTCGAATATTGCCTTAATATTAATCATCAAATCACACTTATTTATATAATACTACGGGACCCAGCCCGTGACATTTTTTTGTATTGTCACGGGAATAGAACAGTTACCATGTTAAAAATTCTGGTTATCATACAAAGGCTGAAAAAATATTGCATAGATACATGTAGATAATTATGAAATGAGGTAAAATTAACTCAACATTGTAGCGACTGCAGTCCCATGTAATATTTCTCTATCAACTTGGCCACTGCGATCTCACTTAACATAGTTCTATACACTGAGCAACTAAGGCCCCAATAGGAATCGTTCTACTCACTGAGCCACTAAGGCCCCATTTGATATAGTTCTATCCACTGAGCCACTGAGGCTCCACTTAACTCAAAATTGAAATGAGACATTTAACGTAAACAAAAATTGTATTCCATTACCTTCATATCTCTATGCAATAATCTCTATGCATTAATTCAAAACTTTCATATAGGAAAAAAGTAATTAAAAATTAGTGTTTAGGGTAAAAGGTAATGATTGCGTAATCTGATCTTTCTGAAATTCCAACTTGTCCTGTATTTGACCCTGAGGATTCGCTCTGCGAAATTTGAAAAACTTCTGTTGAGTTTCAAGGGACTTAGAAGTATTAAAGACATACAGACAGACAGACATAGAGATCATCTCATTATATAGGATAATATATTACCAATTCCAATTTAATCAAACTGCATTACAAATTTGATAGAGAAAATATACGATCATCTAAAAGCAGTTGTTTACCGAACAGTGTTTTAACCTCAAGTACTGTCGCCATTGTTTACGACAGTGGTATTGAGCGCAGGTAGCGTGTTCACTCTACCCCAGGTGGCGCGGCCTGGTCGAGTGGTCAGCGGTCGCCCTCGCGTGTGGTATGGGTGTCAAAGGCAGGAAGTGATACAGTGCTGGCGGCCCCAGCAGAGTACTTTCACCAACGCCATCCGTCTACACAGTGTTCACAGCTGTGTAGGAAGACAGCTCGTGTTCCATATCACTCCGCCGAACCCCTTCCCCCCTCCCCCCTCGTACAAGGACGCTGCCTGACACACATTCTCCCGCCACATTCGCGGTGTATCATCACTTTTCGAATCAAACCTTTCAAACATCACCTCACGTATTACGTGTATGGTTGTCTCTTACTGTGAATGGTTGTCTCTTACTGCGAATATTTGTCTCTTACTGTGAATGGTTGTCTCTTACTGTGAATGTGCCCACGTATCACATGCATTTTATAATTTTGTTAACACGAAGTAGCCTACCTTATTTTTGGTTATACTGAAATTTTACTTATGTTTACTCACTGTTCGCGTGAGGCGGAGGAATAGTCTGGACGTAGAACTGTAGCAGGGCTGCAGGAAAGTTGGACCTAACCTTGACTGTGCTACACATTTTGCCGAAAATACCGATCCATAATAGCAGATACGTCTGGCACTATGTTATAAACTTAGTGTAGTGAACCGTTATGTCTGGCACTATGTTATAAACTTAGTGTAGTGAACCGTTATGTCTGGCACTATGTTATAAACTTAGTGTAGTGAACCGTTATGTCTGGCACTATGTTATAAACTTAGTGTAGTGAATCGTTATGTCTGTCTCTATGTTATAAACTTAGTGTAGTGAATCGTTATGTCTGGCACTATGTTATAAACTTAGTGTAGTGAACCGTTATGTCTGGCACTATGTTATAAACTTAGTGTAGTGAATAGTTATGTCTGGCTCTATGTTATAAACTTAGTGTAGTGAATCGTTATGTCTGGCACTATGTTATAAACTTAGTGTAGTGAATCGTTATGTCTGGCACTATGTTATAAACTTAGTGTAGTGAATCGTTATGTCTGGCTCTATGTTATAAACTTAGTGTAGTGAATCGTTATGCAAAAGTAGGTTATAGGCCGCAGTCAGTCACAAGGGACGCATAACTATGTCATGTATCTGACTTGTAGTACATCCAGCTCTGTGCTCGGTTATATTGGCTACGAACTTGTTCCGCTCACAGTCACTTGTTTGTTATTCATAGTTGAGGCTCCTTCCTTCCTGGAGCTCTTGTCCTTATGTGATGACGATTGTGCGGGAGCGATTAGGGCGACACTGCTTCGCGCATCAAGTGCCTCATAGCCACTAAGAGCAAGGCTCTGAACTGGCGTGCAGTAATCTCATCGCACTGCAGGTACATACAACGACACTGCCACACCTATCCTATGATATTTCATTGTTTTAATACACGTCTTTTGAATATAAAAACTGAGTGTATTGAGGAATTAATGTATATACAATCACCATACAACAGATACAAAAAGTAAACACATTCACAAAATAATATATAAAATTACAAAAAAATCGAACATTTGGTGGGCAAGATGTATACTACAATGAAAATGGCACAGCCTGTATATGTCCTGTCGTTTAAAGGCATGTGTAGACAGTTAGTACCTAGTGTGATAACCACAGCTCATTTTCATCTCCTTAAGCCTACCTGACATAGATCGAACCAGCCTTTCACTATGAGGGGGCTCAATCTTACCCCATTCCGTCCGTTCGAAGGACAATGTTGAAGTTATTCCTGTTAGATATGGGATGTTTGCTGGTGTTTTTTTCCAACACACTCCACAAATTTCCAATGATATTGATATCTGGAGAGTGTGGAGAGGTATCGAGTACATGGGGGCAGTTGTAGAGTAATCACACGCAGTGGCTTAAAGCCTATTGAAGGACAGACATCGAGGATAATGCGACACCCTTCTGGATTGTTGTCCTGGTAGAACGTGAAACAATCCCACAAACCTAATTTTTCTGCGCTCTGTGTCAGTTCTTTCCTCAATATGTCCAAATATTGATCAATAGTACTATCTATGAAATGGAGTTCCTCCACACGAAAACGCCATACAACCCTATACCATCAGGGATCCACTCCCGTGTTTCTGCAAGATCCGTGTTTGGTTTACGCAAGATACTGACCTTCCCTTCCGATGCATACACATTGCACTTACTTTTATCGGTCAATATTACCGTTTTCCAGTAGCCAAAAGATTTATCAGCGTGATCTGTGGCAAACTGGAACCCGAGACGTTTGTTCTTCTTGCTGATGTATGGTTCGTTGCGCGCTACTTGATTATACGTATAGCAAATGGATTTTTTGAAAGAAAGGAAAGAAAGAAAAAAAATCAATAATTGTCATAATATACTTGTATCCATTGTTTATGGGTGGTATACCTTTTAAATTACCAGTATACATCTCAACAAGATCGATTTGCCATAAATTATCAATACCATACGAAATTACTTTTATTCTTGGAAATTTTTTTTGTGCAGGATAATATAATTAATTGATTATTTTATCTCTTACACTGAGCTTTTTTTATTGAATGATGATTTATTAGAATTACATATTGAACATTAAATTTTCTGAACTAATTGTCCTATTCTTGTATTTTTATATTATTATTATTTTTAGTAGCTTTCTTACACTTCAAGCACCAAGTATTCTCCATTTGATAATAAAAAAATTTATTAATCTTTATATTTTACGAATATTCCTATTGGGGTCATCAATCCATCATCATAACTAACTATTTTATTTTTTCTAATTTTAAAAGATAAAATATCACCTATGTTAACACCAACAGGTTTACAATAATACATCTTTTTTATTATCCTTAATAACAGTTGCAGTATCAGCAGGTAAAATTATATTAGCAAAAGTTATTTTATAAACAGTACAATCAATAAAAAAAAGTGAAGAAAATTTGACTATTACCCAAGTGAAATATGTTATTTTTTTATCCCACTTTGCAGGTAAATAAAATATATGAGATTTTTCTTCCTTGAATTTTTCAACTTTTGAATTAACAAGTGTTTCACAATTATCCAAAACTGATTAGTTTACATTTTGTAAACAGATATTTCTTTTTCGAAAAATATTTTATTGACTGCATCTTTTCCATTTATAGGGTCAGCCATATTATTAATTCTACAATTTTGAAGAGAAACATAATCGGTTGTATAAACAAAAACTTTACTCACTTGTTCTCGTAAAGCAGAATCAATAATATTGTATTTTTAATCCACATATGTTTTTAATTCATTAGCATTAGTGTTTTTATTTAAAGCTTTGATTAATGGTTTCCCAAATATATCCATAATTTAATAATAAAGAAATTATATCATGAAACTTAAATCCTTTTGAAAAAAAGGTGTAATACAATTAAACATAAATATCCACAGATAATCGAATTAAAATGTTCTATCCCAAATGATGCTTATGTTTTTGAGCAATTTAGGCTACTAAAGAGAGATAAAGAAGGAGATGAGGCAAAATATGCAAAATTAGATAATATTGATGTTTGTGCTAACTTTTTTCCTTTTCAGTTTTCTAGAGTAGAAATCTGAAAACATGGACATATTATTGAGCCTGTTGATAACCCAGGTTTAACTTCAACAATGATGAATAATTTGTTAAGATCTCCAAGTGAACAAAATTATTTAGAATTTACTGGTGTTGACCATGTAAAATCTGTTCACAGTGATAAAACAAAATAAATAATCTATCCACTGAGATATATGTTTGGTTTTCTTACATATACCAATGCAAATTACTGTAAAGGTGGTTATTACGTTACTTTTTTTTTTTTTTTTTTTTTTTTCGTAATTCACCTAACAATTGTTCTACATGTTTATGAAACTAAGAACGCAGATGGGGCAGTTCAGAAGTGTTATGCTGATCCAGGTAAGATTGTTACTAAGAAATGAGAAATTATGTGGCCAATTGTTGAATACGAATCTAACACAATCATTGCAATTAAAGAAAAAATACACAGACATCCAAAAATACCTATTAGTTTTAATAATTGACAATAAAAAAAAAATCCATTCTGGGACAATTGTTTTTCATTTTTATAAGTGACCAGTTTAATAATTTACAATTACATATGCCTGATTTTTTTATTGTCGGCTTTCAAGCTAATAGAAAAAATCCGCGTTGAACAGGCTTCTATGTTTGATCACTGTAATGTAAGAAATATTTATGTTAAGAATGGAAGAAATGAGATCTTTCCCAAAGAAAATTGTTCTACTAGATATCGAAAATAGCCTTTGTGATAACATATTTCTTGCTTATAATGATTTTAGAAATTCAAAATTAAAACTAGATACTCTATATAGAAATAATGAACTTTATTACAGACCAACTGTAAACACTCAAGGTGATATGAATTATTATTAATTTTGGGGGCGAAGACCATTATTTGTTATTGATTGTTTATATAGAGAAACAACTGTTGTTAAAGATAAAACCAACACAAAAATTAGTGCAGATTTTAACAAAGCTGTTGAAGCAGGAACAATTTGTAATATTCTTCTAATTAATCAAAACAATCTAACTTATGATTATTTTTAAGAAAATATTACTGAAGATATATAAATGTTTTAAATTTATAAATGGAGGATGTAAACGATTTTTCGGAAACAACAAAATGTTGCGATAGTTTAATACAAATTTCTAGATCTATAGTTAAGTTGTTTAATCGAATAAAATATCATTTTGTTAAACCAGAATGAGATTTTTATCCCAGTGTCAATTTTGATTTGTAACATTTTTATTTGTGCAATCTACTTTTCCTCTTAATTAATTAATTTATTTCTTTATAAATAAGCATCGAAACGCCTGTGTAACCATGCAGTATGACAAACTTTTCTTCAAGGTGGTGATGTTTCAAATACACCTTGTACTTCATGGAATAGGTGACAACCTTGAGAAGATAGAAGAAGTTTCTAAAAAGTTAGTAGAGCTTCGAATGTAATCTGTAAATAATTAGATAGTATTTCATTTGATATTAGCTTATTTCGCTTGATTTTAGCTTAAATTTGATCGATTTAGATTGCTCGCTTGCAAAACTAGCGTTTCTAGAAAACGCGAAAAAGTTGCTTGAACTCGAGACATTTACTTGAATTTGGCTTAAAATTTTCTGTTTTTTAATTTACACAAAACCCTGCTCTGTTACTTGCGAAAAAGTTGAGAAATTGGCTGGTTTTTACCATAAAATGACGTTATTTTGGCTTAAATTTCCTTGTTTTTGAGGATCGAAAATTGATGCTTCCAGAAACATGAAAAAATTGCTTGAAAACGATAAAATTACTTGATTTTGAGCATAAATTGCTTGGTTTTGAACGTTTTTTCCCATCGAATTTCAGATTTCGAGTTTTTAATTATTTCTTGTACTTTCATTAAAACTAGCATGAAATATTTTTGTTAGTTTTTCATGTTATTTTGGTGGAAATTGCCGATTTAAGTGAGCTGCGCTCGCTCTCTTATTTCCTATCTACTTTTGTTCTCTATTATACTGTACTAACGAAAGCGACATGCGATATTTTTCACAGTAGAATGGGGCGATGAACAATTTTGCCGATCTCACGCAGAGATTTACCCATTTGTTAATGCAAAATGACCAGCTATCTCGCCGTCACAGACGTCTGATCTCTTTCATGTTCCATGTTGATGTACGAAAGCTTACTTGAACGCAATGCTTGCCTCCACGCACAGAACGAAGCTAAACTAGGGTCAGAATGTGAGTCCGATATGGCACGCCTGGTAGTCTAATGGGAGGCAAGTATTGGTCAGTGTATCACTTTCACTGTGACGTTCAATCTGCAGTAGTTCTAGTCTTTACCATTTTATGCAGTTATAATCATAGAAATGATGCGTATCCATATATAGACACTACAATCTAGATATGCAATGCATTAAATAAACTGGGTTACCAGTGACTTTCATTTAAAGGGAATATTAATATCCAATATAATGCCAGTTCGTTCTATCCATATATAGACACTACAATCTAGATATGCAATGCATTAAATAAACTGGGTTACCAGTGACTTTCATTTAAAGGGAATATTAATATCCAATATAATGCCAGTTCGTTCTATCCATATATAGACACTACAATCTAGATATGCAATGCATTAAATAAACTGGGTTACCAGTGACTTTCATTTAAAGGGAATATTAATATCCAATATAATGCCAGTTCGTTCTATCCATATATAGACACTACAATCTAGATATGCAATGCATTAAATAAACTGGGTTACCAGTGACTTTCATTTAAAGGGAATATTAATATCCAATATAATGCCAGTTCGTTCTATCCATATATAGACACTACAATCTAGATATGCAATGCATTAAATAAACTGGGTTACCAGTGACTTTCATTTAAAGGGAATATTAATATCCAATATAATGCCAGTTCGTTCTATCCATATATAGACACTACAATCTAGATATGCAATGCATTAAATAAACTGGGTTACCAGTGACTTTCATTTAAAGGGAATATTAATATCCAATATAATGCCAGTTCGTTCTATATGCACCACTTTCACTGCGAGTCACTGCATGACACTTTGAGCAATGATCCGATTCTTTTATTAGTGTAAAGTCTGTACGAAGGTTCAGTTCAGGACCCTCGAGTAGTTTTGTATTTATATCAAGCGTACATTTCGTGATACAACGTTTTGAAAAGACGAATGCGTCTTTAAATTTGCAACCATAGTGGGATGCAATCCAGAAAATCCGACGATAACAAAATCGGGGGATACAGTTTGGCATTGCAGCTCCGAATATGTCGTCTACATACAACATTCAATTACACCACTCGATTGCCAAAGGACCAAAGAATATGTTACGTTGAGTGAGGACTATAAAGCACCGCAAGGGAATTGCGTGTTGCGAAGGGACGGATTTTGACTGTAGGGGGAGGGGGGAGGCACAATTTTGAATGTGTGTTTCGCCGCATCTCATAACTTCCGCGTAGTATAACTTTTGGCTAGTAAAAGCTACGACGGTCGTTTAGGTTTCAATCGACAGCTCTTGTCAAGATCAATCGATTGCGCGTATAAAAACATTTGTGTGGCGTGGTTATGGTGAAATTATATTAGTTTAATGTAAAAAAAAATTAAGAAATCTGAACACAATTTCGGCCTATACTCGTCAAAAAGCTAAGTCGAAGTACAGAAGTCGTATACGGTTGGAAAGAGCATCTCAAAATCAATCTAGTGATACCCATAAAACCCCATATGATCGAGTGAAGCTGTGCCGGGAACGTAAAATAAACATCAAGGCGTCCGAGCGCGTCAACGTAGACGTATTCACGCGAAACAAACGGCCGTGTCCCCAACACAGCCCCGCCACATTTTCTTAAACTATTTTGGAGTAGTCTTAAATAACGTTTTTAATGTGCGTGATGTCTTGGAAGCACTCAACAGCCGTCATCTAAAGTATGTGCTCTGTTCGCAGATTTGCAGATTGGACGCACGTTTGACAGTTCCGCAGATAAAACGTATATAACTAATGAAGTGTAAGGCAGTTCCAGCGACAGCCAGTCTGGCTGGAAGGTGGGAGGGAGGGAGGGAGCCTTCGCTTCCTGCGGAAGTAGAGCAGACCGACTTCTCATTTCTGTGTCGCGCCTCGAATACTTCCAATAAATACAAATGACGAATCCAGGTTAAATAACCATACACTTCGTGCTTTTATAGTAAAAAACAAGGCTACGGGTTTAATAAAAAAAATGCCTTAAAAGTATTGGAAGCAATTATAAGAACTACGGTAGCGTGTTTTTGGGGTTAGTATTTCCTTTTGTTTGATAGTTACAGACGAACACTTCAACAAGTCTAGCCTTTAGTGTAACCGCGTTCATACAATGCTCCAAGTTAACCGAGCACTTATGAAAGCTCTGCTTGTGGTGTAAATAATGACCATTCTGTATCGGTCCATCGTCGTACATAGACCTGGTGAATATTCACACTTCCTTCAATCGTGTACGAGAAAGAAAAACATAAATGAAATAAAACAAATCAGGTGACTACAAATCTAAACGTAATAATTTTCTTGACGACGGCTAAGACATGAAACCTCTTGTCTTGCATCGCTACCAACTGTCTGGGCGCATGTTCTCTAAATACGGCAGGGATTTGTGTTTTCAAAGGATGGAGCGCGTGCCACGACTCCCAAGTCAGCGCTATTGTACACACGAAGAAATGCCTATCTAGTGACACTTAACTATCTAGCGGAATTAAATCTGTAGATCCCGTTGGAAAATAACAAAGTATTTAAGGAAAATAGTTTCGAAAATAGATGCCCAGTTTACATGGTTTAGTAGTCGATTGCCAAGTCTATGGCACAGTGTACACTACACAGAGTTGTATACTTTGGAAATAACAGGTTTTAGGCACAACTTGTTTATTTCCAAAATAAGTACGCTAGCTACATTTATTTTATATTTCTCCAAAATTTGGGGTCGTGGCAGTGTAGTGGTAAGATTATTCGCCTCGTTCCCGGATTTTCGCGCGTGGGAATCGTGTCGGGAGATGCCGCTTGTCGGTGGGTTTTCTCGGGTATATCCCGTTTCCCCTCTTCAGTGTAGAACCATGAAGGATATTTTCCTTGTTTACTAGGGGGAATATTAGCAGGGACGACGTGGTCCTAATTCACTTTTGATTAATCGTATTATGGATTTGATATCAAATTGACTGCCCCAATTAGTACGGTAATTAATTCATAATTAATTCGATAATATTTTTTGGATAATTGTTGATCTTCCAATCTTAATCCAATAAAATGAATATGATTGTTAATTTAAAAAAATAATTTTTAAATATTTTTAAAATTATTAAAAATATTTTGTGTGATAGTATATATTTAGTATGTGTGATAAGGGTCCTTTACTTTTTTTTTGGAGATCGGGAGCAACGATGATCACCCTTGGACGTTTGGCGTTGTACTGAGGTGTGATGTATTGTGTAATATATAATAAAGGCGTTTAGGAGGGGGGGGCGGGGGCGGGACATAGGAGTTTGTTTACCATCTGGCAGGTGACTGAGGGATAATACACGTGCACCATTTGTGGCGTCTGATTGTAGACTGAGATTATGGCGGAGATCGGGAGCAACGATGATCACCCTTGGACGTTTGGCGTTGTACTGAGGTGTGATGTACTGTGTAATATATAATAAAGGAGAAGAGGAGGGGGGGGGGACATAGGAGTTTGTTTACCATCTGGCAGGCGACTGAGGGATAAGACACGTGCACCACGGGTGGCGTCTGATTGTAGACTGAGATTATGGCGGAGATCGGGAGCAACGATGATCACCCTTGGACGTTTGGCGTTGTACTGAGGTGTGATGTATTGTGTAATATATAATAAAGGTGAAGTGGAGGGGGGAGGGGGCGGGACATAGGAGTTTGTTTACCATCTGGCAGGCGACTGAGGGATAAGACACGTGCACCACGGGTGGCGTCTGATTGTAGACTGAGATTATGGCGGAGATCGGGAGCAACGATGATCACCCTTGGACGTTTGGCGTTGTACTGAGGTGTGATGTATTGTGTAATATATAATAAAGGCGTTTAGGAGGGGGGCGGGGGCGGGACATAGGAGTTTGTTTACCATCTGGCAGGCGACTGAGGGATAAGACACGTGCACCACGGGTGGCGTCTGATTGTAGACTGAGATTATGGCGGAGATCGGGAGCAACGATGATCACCCTTGGACGTTTGGCGTTGTACTGAGGTGTGACGTATTGTGTAATATATAATAAAGGCGTTTAGGAGGGGGGCGGGGGCGGGACATAGGAGTTTGTTTACCATCTGGCAGGCGACTGAGGGATAAGACACGTGCACCACGGGTGGCGTCTGATTGTAGACTGAGATTATGGCGGAGATCGGGAGCAACGATGATCACCCTTGGACGTTTGGCGTTGTACTGAGGTGTGATGTATTGTGTAATATATAATAAAGGTGAAGTGGAGGGGGGAGGGGGGCGGGACATAGGAGTTTGTTTAACATCTGGCAGGCGACTGAGGGATAAGACACGTGCACCACGGGTGGCGTCTGATTGTAGACTGAGATTATGGCGAAGATCGGAAATGCGTTATTCGAGAATTGAAATAAATTAATGTTTTAAAATAACGAATAATAGTATTTTGGCGAAATCAAAATGGTTAGCAAATAGGTATTGAAAAGCAATTAGCCGTAAATAATACGATTGAATCACGCAGAAGACAAATGCGAACGACCCGTTGAATAATAAGCCGGCGTCAGAATGCGAAACGGCAGAAAGGCGTTTTTCGAAATGAATGTTTTAAAATAACAAAGTATAGTATTTTTACGAAATGAAATAATTAGCAAACATTAAAGAGAGAATTACGTTGTATAGAACACATCACAAATTAAAACGACGTACCCCAATCGAGACGGAAACAACTAGTAACGATATGTCCAACATGGAACCAAAAGACACATTCTGAAATACACGTACAACGAAGTAATTAACTAAGGTGGCATTAAAAATGCACAAGTCCAAAATTGAAAATTATTTATCCCTGCTTACGAATGGAGCACAAATTCAAAACACCAGTTTACTATTTCCCTACCAATCTAGGTGTTATAAATTAATGATGGACAATTTAAGTATACCTCCTCCATCGGCTCCCAGGCCTAGCTAACCACAAGGAAGCATTCTTAGCATCGAAACGCACAAAGTTATTTAACTTGACGCATGCAGTCCTGGCTGTCAGACTGCCCCCATCCCTAGGTAACTTGGGCGACGCTAGGCGAGTCTCGTCTAATCTACTTTATTCGGTCCGGGGCACAGGTGCCCGCCTGGTGTACAGTATGGGCCTTGTGGGTCGATGGCTGGGCACGAAGTCAGGCCGTACGACCTTGACCCTCCTGCGAGGTACCGGCTTGGGTAGTGGTGCAGCAGTTCAGCGAGGTGGCGTGGGGTTGGCGGGTACCAGTGTATTCACACTGACTGGTGTGTGATCTGCTCTGGTATGGGTACTTCTGGCTGTGGTTCGGGTTCCTCTGGCTGTCTGATGCCAAAGAGTGCCTCCTGCACTACCGGATGGTATCCCTTTGTGACCCTGGTGGGTGGCTGGAACGATGCCTGGAACTGGTATGCTGAGGCGTCGTTGAAGCGCAGTTTGTTCCCATGAACTGAGTAACCCGGACCCGCTAGGACGGATACGTACTCCCTGGGAAAGCTTAGCAATTGCCCTCACCTTCCTGACCTGTGTCTCAACTCCACTCCTGTGAGTGCACGGTATGAGGTATAGATCAGAGCAGCAGGAGTTGGGCAGTTGACATGTCAGTGTTTAACAGTGTGCGGGTGTCCCGTGGGAGTAGACTTCCCTGCACCAGCCTGCAGCCCTCTCGGCACCACTAGGAGAGTGATGAGAGTTGGGCACCTGGTTGGCAAGTCCAATCCACCGGGAGCGTACCTAATGTTGTGGCTCTACCGTTCCTCCTACGACGTACAAGGAACAGGTGGCCTTCCAAGGATGTACTTGTTCTGTTGTGCAGTGTGCGTTCGGCAGTATCATAATCCGGTCTCCGGCCAAGTCCTGCAGTTCCGATGTGACACAGGAAGGAACTTGGAGTGAAAGCTGAGATGACTGGTAAGAAAGGTATTTAGTTACAGAAGTGAAATAAACACTGATGGCAGAGGTGCTTATTCCTAATTCCCCCGCAGAGTATGCGGAAGGTTAAACACCCTATCGTTAAACAGGGGAAGGCTCCCTGTGCAAAACTGTGTGGATTAGGAAGTTACTTAATGCCTGTTTCCTCGAGGTGAGCTCTACTCTCAGGTGACTGTCCGTAAGGGACCTAACGCGTCTTAAGTGTAACTTCTTGATGGCTGCTGGGTCTTCCTTAGGATTCCACTGGAGAGAAATTTCGGCCCTACGGAGAGAGCGATGAAGCTTAGTAGAGGTTAGAGCCTTGGCACCAGTAATTAGGGCAGTGAGCGCTCAGGAAGCGATCGAGTACTGAGAAGAACTAGCGATCAGGACCACCGCCATTTTAAATCACTGGGACGCTAACCCTTCAGCGTGGGGGTGGATCGGTCCCTCGTGAGGGACCTTGGCCACCCAGACGGTTCTCAGTTAGACTGTGGAGGTAAAGACAAGCTAACCCCCTCCCCCTCCTCACCCATGAAAATACTAAATGCTGCAGAGCAAACATTACTGTACAGGATTCCCAGGGTAGCGCCTGGGAGCTGTGGTGATCAGGAGGTTTGGCTTCCGACCCTTTTATACTTCTCGGCCATCCCTTCTTCTGGCATAGTGCGTTTGGGGTGGGAACACAGCAGGTGCGAGCCCGGCATCAGGATCCTCCGAGCGGGCGGCATAGTGAAGAGTGCCAGTGTCTTGTCTGTAGCGGTATCTAGTGATGCACTGCGGTACTTGACACCGAGCTCCTGCATAGTCTCGGTGGATCATTGTGAGAAATAATAATTATCAATGGGATGCCTGTCCCGGCCCGTTAAGTAATACACTTGCAGAAGTCTGCGGCAGCGACGTGACTCGTGGACGAGCTGTCAGAGGTGTAGTTGACTGATGTGTAGCAGCCGTTTATTATGATAGAGAAGACGTCATGCGTCAAACTATAGCATAGAATTTCATAAAATATTCGGAACGTTTTAAATCCCTTAAACACGGACAAAGATTTAGCACGGAATTGCACATAAAACTACGAACTTACCCCGTTCCAAGATTTAAATTATTAACAACCGCATATATAAACTAACGACGCACAAACATAGTGTATCGTCCCGTATAAGTTTCCCTATCGCGATAAAACGTAATTAAAATACAACTTTCGTTAAACTCTCGCGAGGTGTAGGTCAGCTTCGGAATTCACACACACATTTCCCGAAAAAATCGCATATAATTTGTGAGAAATGTACAATACTATCCGAACGACTTGAATTAAACATCGCACGCATTATTAAATTTTTAAAAACAATATTACGTTTAAAAAATAATAGATGCATGTATACGTTAAATATCTTTAGGTTTTCGGAGTTAGTACACAGTGTAAGTGTTAGACCAGAAGTAGTCCCTGTCTAACTTCCTGTGGCGCACGTGAAGTAGTCCCTGTCTAACTTCCTGTGGCGCACCTGAAGTAGTCCCTGTCTAACTTCCTGTGGCGCACCTGAAGTAGTCCCTGTCTAACTTCCTGTGGCGCACGTGAAGTAGTCCCTGTCCAACTTCCTGTGGCGCACCTGAAGTAGTCCCTGTCCAACTTCCTGTGGCGCACCTGAAGTAGTCCCTGTCTAACTTCCTGTGGCGCACCTGAAGTAGTCCCTGTCTAACTTCCTGTGGCGCACGTGAAGTAGTCCCTGTCCAACTTCCTGTGGCGCACCTGAAGTAGTCCCTGTCTAACTTCCTGTGGCGCACGTGAAGTAGTCCCTGTCCAACTTCCTGTGGCGTACCTGAAGTAGTCCCTGTCTAACTTCCTGTGGCGCACGTGAAGTAGTCCCTGTCTAACTTCCTGTGGCGCACGTGAAGTAGTCCCTGTCCAACTTCCTGTGGCGCACCTGAAGTAGTCCCTGTCTAACTTCCTGTGGCGCACGTGAAGTAGTCCCTGTCTAACTTCCTGTGGCGCACCTGAAGTAGTCCCTGTCCAACTTCCTGTGGCGCACCTGAAGTAGTCCCTGTCTAACTTCCTGTGGCGCACCTGAAGTAGTCCCTGTCCAACTTCCTGTGGCGCACCTGAAGTAGTCCCTGTCCAACTTCCTGTGGCGCACCTGAAGTAGTCCCTGTCTAACTTCCTGTGGCGCACCTGAAGTAGTCCCTGTCTAACTTCCTGTGGCGCACGTGAAGTAGTCCCAGTCCAACTTCCTGTGGCGCACCTGAAGTAGTCCCTGTCTAACTTCCTGTGGCGCACGTGAAGTAGTCCCTGTCCAACTTCCTGTGGCGCACCTGAAGTAGTCCCTGTCTAACTTCCTGTGGCGCACGTGAAGTAGTCCCTGTGCAACTTCCTGTGGCGCACCTGAAGTAGTCCCTGTCCAACTTCCTGTGGCGCACCTGAAGTAGTCCCTGTCCAACTTCCTGTGGCGCACGTGAAGTAGTCCCTGTCTAACATCCTGTGGCGCACCTGAAGTAGTCCCTGTCTAACTTCCTGTGGCGCACCTGAAGTAGTCCCTGTCTAACTTCCTGTGGCGCACCTGAAGTAGTCCCTGTCTAACTTCCTGTGGCGCACCTGAAGTATTCCCTGTCCAACTTCCTGTGGCGCACGTGAAGTAGTCCCTGTCCAACTTCCTGTGGCGCACCTGAAGTAGTCCCTGTCTAATTTCCTGTGGCGCACCTGAAGTAGTCCCTGTCTAACTTCCTGTGGCGCACCTGAAGTAGTACCTGTCCAACTTCCTGTGGCGCACGTGAAGTAGTCCCTGTCTAACTTCCTGTGGCGCACGTGAAGTAGTCCTGTCTAACTTCCTGTGGCGCACGTGAAGTAGTCCCTGTCTAACTTCCTGTGGCGCACGTGAAGTAGTCCCTGTCTAACTTCCTGTGGCGCACGTGAAGTAGTCCCTGTCCAACTTCCTGTGGCGCACCTGAAGTAGTCCCTGTCCAACTTCCTGTGGCGCACCTGAAGTAGTCCCTGTCTAACTTCCTGTGGCGCACCTGAAGTAGTCCCTGTCCAACTTCCTGTGGCGCACCTGAAGTATTCCCTGTCCAACTTCCTGTGGCGCACGTGAAGTAGTCCCTGTCCAACTTCCTGTGGCGCACCTGAAGTAGTCCCTGTCTAATTTCCTGTGGCGCACCTGAAGTAGTCCCTGTCTAACTTCCTGTGGCGCACCTGAAGTAGTACCTGTCCAACTTCCTGTGGCGCACGTGAAGTAGTCCCTGTCTAACTTCCTGTGGCGCACGTGAAGTAGTCCTGTCTAACTTCCTGTGGCGCACGTGAAGTAGTCCCTGTCTAACTTCCTGTGGCGCACCTGAAGTAGTCCCTGTCTAACTTCCTGTGGCGCACGTGAAGTAGTCCCTGTCCAACTTCCTGTGGCGCACCTGAAGTAGTCCCTGTCCAACTTCCTGTGGCGCACCTGAAGTAGTCCCTGTCTAACTTCCTGTGGCGCACCTGAAGTAGTCCCTGTTCAACTTCCTGTGGCGCACCTGAAGTAGTCCCTGTCTAACTTCCTGTGGCGCACTGAAGTAGTCCCTGTCTAACTTCCTGTGGCGCACCTGAAGTATTCCCTGTCCAACTTCCTGTGGCGCACGTGAAGTAGTCCCTGTCCAACTTCCTGTGGCGCACCTGAAGTAGTCCCTGTCTAATTTCCTGTGGCGCACCTGAAGTAGTCCCTGTCTAACTTCCTGTGGCGCACCTGAAGTAGTACCTGTCCAACTTCCTGTGGCGCACGTGAAGTAGTCCCTGTCTAACTTCCTGTGGCGCACGTGAAGTAGTCCCTGTCTAACTTCCTGTGGCGCACGTGAAGTAGTCCCTGTCTAACTTCCTGTGGCGCACCTGAAGTAGTCCCTGTCTAACTTCCTGTGGCGCACGTGAAGTAGTCCCTGTCCAACTTCCTGTGGCGCACCTGAAGTAGTCCCTGTCCAACTTCCTGTGGCGCACCTGAAGTAGTCCCTGTCTAACTTCCTGTGGCGCACCTGAAGTAGTCCCTGTCCAACTTCCTGTGGCGCACCTGAAGTAGTCCCTGTGCAACTTCCTGTGGCGCACCTGAAGTAGTCCCTGTCCAACTTCCTGTGGCGCACCTGAAGTAGTCCCTGTCCAACTTCCTGTGGCGCACGTGAAGTAGTCCCTGTCTAACTATCCTGTGGCGCACTGAAGTAGTCCCTGTCTAACTTCCTGTGGCGCACCTGAAGTAGTCCCTGTCTAACTTCCTGTGGCGCACTGAAGTATTCCCTGTCCAACTTCCTGTGGCGCACCTGAAGTAGTCCCTGTCTAACTTCCTGTGGCGCACCTGAAGTAGTCCCTGTCCAACTTCCTGTGGCGCACTGAAGTAGTCCCTGTCTAACTTCTGTGGCGCACCTGAAGTAGTCCCTGTCTAATTCCTGTGGCGCACCTGAAGTAGTCCCTGTCTAACTTCCTGTGGCGCACCTGAAGTAGTCCTGTCCAACTTCCTGTGGCGCACTGAAGTAGTCCCTGTCTAACTTCCTGTGGCGCACTGAAGTAGTCCCTGTCAACTTCCTGTGGCGCACTGAAGTAGTCCCTGTCTAACTTCCTGTGGCGCACCTGAAGTAGTCCCTGTCTAACTTCCTGTGGCGCACTGAAGTAGTCCTGTCTAACTTCCTGTGGCGCACGTGAAGTAGTCCCTGTCCAACTTCCTGTGGCGCACGTGAAGTAGTCCCTGTCTAACTTCCTGTGGCGCACCTGAAGTAGTCCCTGTCTAACTTCCTGTGGCGCACGTGAAGTAGTCCCTGTCTAACTTCCTGTGGCGCACCTGAAGTAGTCCCTGTCCAACTTCCTGTGGCGCACGTGAAGTAGTCCCTGTCCAACTTCCTGTGGCGCACGTGAAGGGCTAGACCTGTGTAAATATTTTGTATCTGGTGAGTTCGTTTCTAAGTATAATAATTGATGAATGGCTTCCTGTCATACTTCTTGTAAATCGGCTCATATAAAACTTCGTAGAAATGCGATGCTTTCTCTTCTGTGTCAAGTGCGTCATTTTCCGCGTCATACCGTTTTCAAACAAGCGGCTATCCAAATGTAGAGCCTGTCTGATCATCAATTTCTCTGGTATCCACACATTAGTTTATCCGTAATATTTCATGTATGTTTGAGGTACCCCTCATGACAGTGGGAGAAATAGTGGTTTTATCAGGACTGATCGCGTAAGTGGTGAGGCATATTATAGCACTACATTGACCAGTGTAGAGAACAAGGCTAGTGTGGTTCTGTTATACTGTTCAACTTAGTGTTTGTACCTAATTCAAGACAATATGAGCACTTACCAGAGGCAGGTGTCTTGAAGCAAGTGTTGAACCCCAGCATCTTCTGTCTACCAGTGTGTCACATTGGTATCCAGCGGCGTGTGGTGAACTGTTGCACGGTAAGCTGTGTTTTGCGCTGTGCTGTAACTAATCGTTAGCTATCTTACACATCGGCCACTTAAACGTAGTCGCATAGTTGACGTCACAGCACGTGTGTAATGGGTGCCTCGCCGCTCTCTCGTGAGTGGCCGCAATACTTCTCCCGGATCCACTGTTGTTACTGGTTCCTGCTGAGCGCACCGAGTGTTTACAGCTCAAGATGACTCTCTGCAAAGACACTGTGATATCGAAGGCAGAGGCCACGTGCTCGTACGCCTTCAGCCAATATTTTAAGACAAGATATAAGTGAAAAGCATGCGGGTACAAATACTTTTCCAAAGTCTTATCCTGTATCCCTTTACTTCTCGTCTTATTTGTATTCCGCGCCTGGCCAGGAATGACAAGTATGTAGGCTGCTGTTTCATGCTGGCTTGCAGGCGTCCCCCTTCTTGCAAGACTAGATGTGTGGTCGAGTTGTTTTCCGACTTGCACAGAAAATATGCTGGTTTTTATGCGAGATTGATAGTTGATTTGTTCACGACAACAAATAAAATATTTGCCCAGATCATATGTGTTTGTATTGTTGGGAATTTCAAGGCTGGTACTTTCTAAACCTAAAATGGCGAGAATGAAACCAAGTCATTGAGAACTAGTGTAACTAGCTGCGCTTGGAATGAGTCCCAACAAACTGATAGTAGCGGTGAATTAGTCCCAACAAACTGATAGTAGCGGTGAATTAAATTCACTGATGTCTAGTTAGCTTCGTGGCGTTGTTCATTACCAGACACCCGTGCGTAGGTTATATTTTAAACTTGACAAAGCTGTCTATATGCACAATATACGTCTGTTATTGCCGAAGAATGGCGTATATTTAAGGTGGCGAAATGATTGCTGTCCCTTTGGTGTTTGAGTATTGTTATTCAGTATTAAAATGGACGCTGAGAGAAGAGTGGCCACCTTGTTATTTTGCCTCGTAGAAAGATCCAACCCACCTCCACGAATCACAGCACAAATTCACTTGTTTCAAGTAGCGCCAATTTCCAGCGGCCTTTTGAAATGGTGGTGTGTAGTTTCTCCGGCCTGGATGTCAACTTGCACCACTAAAAGCGGTAAATGTTCTAGCGTGATAGTGCGGGGGAAGAAGATTGACACAGTTCCACGTGTGCTGAATAGAAAGTCGTCTGGTAGTTGCTGGTACCACCATGTCACTACGACATTACATCACTCGCCAGGCCGTCGATCTCCACTCCAGTATGCCCTCCTGGCTTCCGTTCTACGGGCGTCTACCAATCTGACATTATGTCCCGTGCAGTATACTCGCGCTAACTTCCTGAAGCCCTGCTGAAGTTACGCTGTAGGGCTTGAAGTCTGCAATAATATGCCAAGGCACCGTATCTTCCACGCAGGCAGTCAAATATAAATATTTTCTTATATAACAATGATGTGTGCCTGCATCCCTGGATATCTAAATATGAGACAAAGAAACTTTTACTTGACTAATAAAGTAAAGAACTCAGTTCAGTCATATTTTACACAAGAACATGATAACTATTTGTCACTATGCGTGACGAGTATTCTTCCTTTCTCTCAGTTTTTATTTCTTACTCACTATGATAACAGTCTACATACACTATAAGTAGAAGTTTCATTCAACTAATTTACAGTACATCAGTGTTAACGGGAAGTGTGAATATATGAAATTAATGTTATTTATTCAGGAAACAGCGTGATATGTCATACATTGAGTGATATTTCAAGTATCGTTCAGAAGTGTGAAAATAACGGGAATGATAATAATAAAAAATTGCAATTCCGATACGTATTTGTAACACTTCACCGTACGTCTGCTCGTGATTTTTGGTGACTCTATACTCTTCAGTAATACAGCAAAGCTGTGAAGTCTGAAAGTGCTTACAATTAGAGAAGTTACCGTAATACTTCTGCAAAGCAGCGTGTTTTCGTGCATGCTTGGCTGCAAGCAGAATACTCCTGTGAATCTTCACAACTACGTTTATAAAGACAGAACAAATTCTTGTGGACACCTACTGCTCCATAAATCGCTCAACGTATTCGTAAAGTAATTGAATTCTTTCCTCGTGGTTCAACTCATTGCGTGACTTCAATATATCTCAAGCAACAGTATCTGCAAATTCGCAATTAATACTCGAATCGAAAAATAAGTTAGGAGTAATAAATGTGAATTTATAAATATTGGAAGTTAACATAGATATTTGCATTTAATTAGAAAATCTCGTAAATATTTAATGAATCGCTCTTCCTACCTATATAATATATTTTAACTATAATGATTAAGTACTAATGACGTTCATATGCAGTAATGACTTATCATTAATGGCCTTGTTAATAGTAATCAGTTCCGACCAAAACTTATGTACGAAACGCTATATGTGAATTATATTTTAATGTTATAAAATATGACTAGGCACAAGGTGCTTTCTTTGTACATAGAAAATAATAACAGTCGAACAAAGAGCAAATATTGAAAGAAATAATATAATTAATATTTCTTGTGATATGAGTTTTTATTATGTTAGGTGCAATTTCCTATTTGCCACGGAATAGGTCATTAGTCGCTTAAGAAAGAATTCTAAACAAATTCTGAGCATTATTTAAACCTTTTTACTAAAATTCCGCGAAACTCTTTGTTTTTAATCTTATTCTATTCTGGTTAAGAAAGTGCCAAATTTCAACCGGGAGAGTTGGATTATCCATATACACCGAGAGAGGGAAAGAAGAGAGAAGCGAGCATACAAGATAATCCTATAACATGATCTCAAAATCCTTTTTCTTTACGAATGACACTTGGTGAATAGTGAGCAGGGCGAGGGAAGGAGTGTTGTATTTTTATGTTTCTCCTCTCACGAAACAAATGTGCCTGAGTGTGTGTGTGATGTGTCAAGCGAGAAATAAACAAATCTCTAAATAGGTATTAAAGAAATTTTATCCGTTCCAGAGACTAAATTTTTGGAACGTAGTTGGCAAAAATTCTCTTGTAACTTTTCAAGTGAAATATTGCATCATTACAACAGAATGGTCTACGAAACATACGAAATGGACTATGCATACCATGCATACGATAAACTTGAAGTCTACATTCAGATTCTGTATGAGACAGAGTTTCTTACTGAACAACTTGAGCTCTCATCCTTATCATGTTTTACTGTACAAGATGTGCAGTTTGTTTTGTTTCCGCGAAATTACACGATTTAAAAAAACTGAAGTTAAGCTGCTATCTCGCATTTTTTACGTTTTTTATTGTTATTATTCTAGTAGTAGGGGCGAAGGGGTCCTAATTCACTTATGATTGATCGGATTATCGATTCCATATCAAATTGATTGACCCAATTAATCCTGCAATTAATCAGATAAAATTAGTATAATCTTTAATCCGCTAAACATGCCCCCGCCGTGCTCGAGTGCTGACAAGTCGAGAGATCGTGCTGACAAGTCGAGAGATCGTGCTGACAAGTCGAGAGATCGTGCTGACAAGTCGAGAGATCGTGCTGACAAGTCGAGAGATCGTGCTGACAAGTCGAGAGATCGTGCTGACAAGTCGAGAGATCGTGCTGACAAGTCGAGAGATCGTGCTGGCTGAGGAAGTAGTTGTACATCTTGCACAGTGTGTGCGCGGGCATTATCATCTTGAAACAGCACAGAACCTTCCTGTTACAACAACGGCAGAAGATCGTTCTGCATGTATCCTACGCTGGTCATCGTTACCGAAGGCGAACATGAGATCTAGCTGATCTAACCCTAAATCATGAGGCCTGGGTTGGAACTAGTGTTAAAATTCAGACGGCGATTCTTGATTCCAGCCTTTGAGAACTTGCAGGACACCTGTCCTCTTTGCTTAAGTTTATCACTAAACCTAATGTAATTCAACCAGCATTTCGTCAAGAATAATTTATTCACGCGGAGAGCCTTTTATTTATATTTATGTGTCTTCGCATAATAACAGTTGTGATGATGCAACCTTCCATAGAGACACATCAGCTTCACTAATAAACATCTCAGTACACGGGAGTGACGTTGAACCAAAGACAACAAATCGCCACGCCTGGTTAGGTTGATGCCACTGTGGAGGGCGAAGGCCATGGAGAGGAAATGCAGTGAGAAGTGGACTGTCAGCGATGCAATGACCAGTCAGCTTGTTCCAACATTGAACACATTTTATTGCACCCACAACTGCGCGAACCTCTTTACGTCAACACGTACTTAGGATATAGTCGATATAAACTTGCCATTTTAAAACTTACCACACTTTCTGTGAATTTCTCAAAAAATAAGGACTATGATACACTGAGTTTGTGTAAAGTATTGCCTTTATAAAATAAATGTACTGCTGCAAATCAAAATGTAAACAAACACATATGCAACCGTTTGATCACGTTTGATAACTTCCACTTTTCTGATGGACATTCGTGATGGAGAGTTGCGGCAACTCGCAGGAGGTGAATATCAGCGCAATTCTACTCGATTCTTATGGGAGATTCTCCAAGTGTCATGGAGCCACGGTGACCGAGCGGTTAAACTGCTCGCCTACCATCAGGGGTGAACCGGGTTCACTCCCGGCCCCGTACACTGCTGGATTCTCGCAAGTGGCAATCGTGCCGGACGATGCCGCTGGTCGGCGGGTTTTCTCGAGGATCTCCCGTTTAGCCCGCCCATTCATTCCGGCGCTGCTCCGTATTCACCTCATTTCACCCTCATAGGCCTCGATGCTAACAGCTGCCAAAATCACTCCACTCCACGTGTCATTATATTCCATCATCACAGTTATTCCCGTGAAGTAATTCTGCATCCATAGCAAATTGAGTTATTGGCTGCATTTGCATAACTCATAGCAAAATTTGAATTACTCGTATTCATTCCTACAAATAATTTAGTCAAAAATAGAAATTAAAAACTTAATTTGCTGTTGGTAAATAAACTCTGTCTGTCTCTTCACAGATAGTCTGCGAGTTTCCTCGTAAATCATTGTTAATATTTCCAATGATATCCTAAAATATATACCAGCTTCAGGTCAACATATTTTACCAGCATTCCACAATTGGCTACTTCCTTCGAACTTTTACTTATAAAACGCGGTCACGGGATTCTTAAGGAAACTGCAGAATGCGAACCTGTGCACTTGAAACCACCGTTAAAATTATTTGAAGTTAGAAGAAGAGTAATTTCCGTTGAAACACTGCGCCCGACTGTACTATATGTACAGTTCATTCAAACACATTGTGTACACTACAACATTGTAAAGAAAGTACTATTTAAGTTGCATGTGAAATAAGTAAGTATAGCATGTACTAAACATATTTTTCACAAGAATTTACATATGTAAATGTTTCAAAATCAAAATTTTAATCAAAATCTAAGCCCATTTATACTCTTAAAGCTTTAGAAAGCAATTTTAGTGAAAAAAAGCTTCCCTTCATTAAATAAGAGCATCATTATAACTACTCGGTGTGATAAAAATAAATTATTTTAGGCACATCCAATACAATTGTAAAATTGATATAACTTTCTTGGCTGAACTGGGTTAGTTCTAAAACATAATTCTTTTACATAACGTATACATTTAATTTAATTATTATATATCAAAAATATATTTAATTATTAAACATGTACCTTAAACATTATTACTAATTCATATTACATAAAACCACAGACATTATAATAAGCTTGCTTTATAAAGGTTATTTATTTATTTTAAAAATCTTCTTTCTGGAACAGAATGGGGATACTATTAAATTGTTATTAAAAATATACTTACTAACATTTTTTTTTTTAAATATATGTTCATTATATTCAGATATTTGTAAGTGTTACAATATATAAGACTTCTTTCAGATGTTACGTAATAGTAATTATCTGACAATTTCGGCACACTTTGTACTACGTCTTAATAAACTTCGCATCTTGTACTGTCTATCACAGCACTCAACTAAATCACATCGCTACCTTTAAGTAACCTCAGCTGCCATTACTAGGGGACACTTAAGTAAGAATCTTGTTTGCAAATTCAACAGTGCTGAGTAAAATAAAACACCATGCACGATACATAGATGTCTGACGTCAACTTTATGGAACGGCAGAATTCTACTACAGGTCTGGCAGGTGTAAATTGGCGTAAGATTCTCCCGTCGTGTCCCAAGATATCCGAGTTGTCGGTACGAGCCATGTTAAGTAGGGTGTTAGTTGTACAACAGTTGAAGGCAGTTAGTGTCCACGTGGGCAGCATGTCACGTGAGAGACCACAATCCTGTTACACGGTCTACATGATGCCTAAACCCTTCCAGGTTCCATGTGTTGGTAAGGCTTCCCCGGCAATCCTTTACCCAGGGCGGACCCTGGAGTCAAGTCTCGGGCATATATGCTAATATTAACATCTACAAGATGTTAACATCTTTATTCTTTACCCCTCACCATCCTGTATATCATACACAAAGTTTCTGCTCCTGTCTTTATTCAAACGCATAATTAAATGTGAAGAACTTTTAACATAATTGTGCCGTTCGTTCTAAAATTCAAAACGTAATAAATATTTTCTGAAGCAAAGTTGAGCTCTTTGAGAAAAGAGAGAGTGGTGTGGGAGAGGAGGCGAGAGAGGGGGTGAGTGATAGAGGGGAGGAGTGATAGAGGGGAGGAGTGATAGAGGGGGAAGAGAGAGAAAGAGAGAAGGAGAGACGGGGAAGGCGATATTTGCTTCATACACCTTCCGTGTTTTCGGAAATCCACGGATGGATCTACCAGTGGTGGAAAAAATGGTGTTCATCTGTCGAGGAATTTTTTGTACATTAGGGGTTGATTTCCCAGCAGTATTCTCGTCAGCTTTCAGGCGCAAATCAATTCCAACACTTACCATCACCTGTTTGTAAAACTAGACGTTCGAATTAAATCTTTATGTTTCAGGCAAGACTGTGTGTTTACTACTTTTATTTTTCAGAGGAAGCGTTCGAAAATTCGTCGGTAGATGTTCTGGCACTAAACTTCTCCCGATGTTATTCCTGAACGCTTATCAGTGGGCCGCTTACAAAATAACTTATAACCTAATTTTTACCATCCACGAATACAGCAGATTCTATTGCCAAGGCCACATTTTGACAGTTCTAAGAAAATAGCATCAGCGTTGTTTCTTCTAACGGATCCCTTCGCCGGGACTGTTCTGACGCGTGAATGCTATGCAGTTTATGTCCGCTGGCGCCGTTATCAATGCTCCTAGTAACTGCGAGATTATATGTATAACTACACGCGCTTCGTAATTCTGAAAGTGTTACATCCACAAAGTGTATTCAATTGAAAGTAAAATGTACCAAGTGTTTTATTCACGTACCTAATATAGGCATATTTATTCAGTAAATGATTCCGTACAACTGTGATCTTCCATTTACAACGTGTTTACAGCTTATATAGTTGACATTTTAATACTATGGCCTTGAGATTGAACGAGTATTACTTAAAGCTTATATAGTTGACATTTTAATACTATGGCCTTGAGATTGAACGAGTATTACTTAAAGCTTATATAGTTGACATTTTAATACTATGGCCTTGAGATTGAACGAGTATTACTTACAGCTTATATAGTTGACATTTTAATACTATGGCCTTGAGATTGAACGAGTATTACTTAAAGCTTATATAGTTGACATTTTAATACTATGGCCTTGAGATTGAACGAGTATTACTTAAAGCTATATATAATTTAACGACATTTTTTCATAGAATTCACGCACTGTCCTAAAACAATGAATTTCCTGCGGATGATAAATGTATAGTTTGAAGAGGCTAGGAATTAGGATGAAGCTTTGTTTATGGTCAGTTATTTTTAATGCATGTTTGCATTCCCACATCAGGTTTTTCTATTAATTGCAGGGTCGCGGCAGTGCAGTGCAGGGTTTAAGACAACTCGCCTCCTATCAGAGCAAACCGGGTTCGAGTCCCGGCCGGTTGTTGGTCATTCTGATGCACGCATATTACTGTGACACACCAATGTTTCTGATGCTGTTCGCTGGGTGGTCTTGTGCTGCCATGTGCGTGTGTGTGTGTGTGTGTGTGTGGGGGGGGGGGGGCGACATCTGGTGTCCTTGCCAGGTAACGATATTCGACGGACATGGACTGCCTGCGATTTTTCTTTGTTTTTATTATTATTATTGTGTGCGTAACAAATGTAATGTACGGAGGTCACTTTCAATAATTTGTCGGTGGAATTTTATTTAGTAAAACTGAATCAGTTATCCCACGAAGAAGAAATTTGTCTTTCTTATTTGATTTTTAATATTGATGGTTAAAAGCTGCTATATATATGGAACACAATCAGCCGTCTTAGAAAATTTGTAAGTTGATATAATTTTGTTTTGGTGGCTATTTTCGGTAAAGAGTATTTAATAAGTCAAGTTCCGGCAAAATTATGTTAGTATCTAATAATTTCTAATATTGGTTCCAAATATATCAATTATACTCTGGCATTATCATTCACGAACCTTAAGCTAGTCGTGCAGCAAATTACAAATTCATCAAGTACACTTATTAATTAAATAATTATTCAATACTCTTCTCAATTACGGGATCTTCGTGAGGTCATATCGTCACATTACATTTTAACATAGTAAATCTATTTGCAAAACCATGATCGTTCTAGCGATATGGACTGCAAGGAAAAATCAAATAATTGTTAGCAGACCCGCCCAGCACGGGTGAATCTGTATGCTCGGGTACCAGCCCCGAATCTGTATGCTCGGGTACCAGCCCCGAATCTGTATGCTCGGGTACCAGCCCCATGTGAACAAGTGCTGAAGGCAAATTGTCAGTGGAGTTAACATGCGGTTGTCTGAGATAAGTTCATCTTTCGGCCTAGGTCACACAAATGTGTATTCACAGGACATTAAAGTGACATATATTTTAAGTTTCCACGCGATGAATTGATCGTGAAATAGTTTCGGCCATTCAGACTGCGAAACTATTTTTATTTTCATTTGGTTTGTTTGAATACATATTCGTTTGTAACAACTTCCGCTCGAACAGCATAAGTGGAGCACACCATACGATTGCTCTAGATCTCGGAAATTTTAATATCTATTGAGCGCCAGCCATGTTCAAGCAATAAAAACATGTTTAAAACATTCCAAACTTAAAGAAAATAAGAGGCCGCAAGTAGGAGTCAACTTAGGCGACAGACGAGACTGTTGAGTACTTGGTTGCGAAAGTCAGTCAATATTATTCACAGCAACGGCGTGCATACTTGTTTTGTAACAGCTTGAAATGTGTTCAAACAAATATGATATCGTGTACCATTATTTCTATTAATATTGTTAGAAAAGCTGTGGTCCGCGATTGAAGTTTTGGATTCAAGAAAATATTAAACACTTTCAAAACGAAGGAAAACGAGATATTATAAGAAATTGAAAGAGAAAATGGACGCGATTATTCAGTTCGTATGACATCATATAGCATTCAATGAATTTAATTAAATACAAATGGAAGGTAATTAGAAGAAAAATTGTATCGTGTGGTGTGAATGGGCGTTTATTGGTTCCACTACTCCTTTGAAGTGCAAATATTCTCCTGAGAACGGCAAGTTGGCTGCCATGGCCGGCGACAGCCTCAAGGACGTCGCTGAACCATGAAGTGGGTCACCGCCGACATTAGGCTGAAGACTAGAGGACACTAGGCTGGAGACTAGAGGACACTAGACTGGAAACTAGAGGACACTAGACTGGAGACTAGAGGACACTAGGCTGGAGACTAGAGGACACCAGGCTGGAGACTAGAGGACACCAAGCTAAAGACTAGAGGACACTAGGCTGGAAACTAGAGGACAAAACTGCTAAAGACTAGAGGAAACTCGGCTGGAGACTAGAGGACACTCGGCTGGAGACTAGAGGACACTAGGCTGGAGACTAGAGGACACCAGGCAGGAAACTAGAGGACACTAGGCTGGAGACTAGAGGACACAAAGCTAGAGACTAGAGGATTACTAGACTGGGAGACTAGAGGACACTAGGCTGGAGACTAGAGGACACCAGGCTGGAGACTAGAGGACACCAAGCTAAAGACTAGAGGACACTAGGCTGGAAACTAGAGGATACTAGACTGGAGACTAGAGGACACTCGGCTGGAGACTAGATGACACTAGGCTGGAGACTAGAGGATACTAGACTGGAGACTAGAGGACACCAAGCTAAAGACTAGAGGAAACTCGGCTGGAGACTAGAGGATACTAGACTGGAGATTAAAGGATACTAGACTGGAGACTAGAGGACACCAAGCTAAAGACTAGAGGAAACTCGGCTGGAGACTAGAGGACACTAGGCTGGAGACTAGAGGATACTAGACTGGAGACTAGAGGACACTAGGCTGGAGACTAGAGGATACTAGACTGGAGACTAGAGGATACTAGACTGGAGACTAGAGGATACTAGGCTGGAGACTAGAGGACACCAAGCTAAAGACTAGAGGAAAACTCGGCTGGAGACTAGAGGACACTAGGCTGGAGACTAGAGGATACTAGACTGGAGACTAGAGGATACTAGACTGGAGACTAGAGGATACTAGGCTGGAGACTAGAGGACACCAAGCTAAAGACTAGAGGAAACTCGGCTGGAGACTAGAGGACACTAGGCTGGAGACTAGAGGATACTAGACTGGAGACTAGAGGATACTAGGTGGAGACTAGAGGATACTAGACTGGAGACTAGAGGATACTAGACTGGAGACTAGAGGATACTAGGCTGGAGACTAGAGGACACCAAGCTAAAGACTAGAGGAAACTCGGCTGGAGACTAGAGGACACTAGGCTGGAGACTAGAGGACACTAGGCTGGAGACTAGAGGATACTAGACTGGAGACTAGAGGACACTGGGCTGGAGACTAGAGGATACTAGACTGGAGACTAGAGGATAATAGACTGGAGACTAGAGGATACTAGGCTGGAGACTAGAGGACACCAAGCTAAAGGCTAGAGGAAACTCGGCTGGAGACTAGAGGACACTAGGCTGGAGACTAGAGGACACTAGGCTGGAGACTAGAGGATACTAGACTGGAGACTAGAGGACACTAGGCTGGAGACTAGAGGATACTAGACTGGAGATTAGAGGACACCAAGCTAAAGACTAGAGGAAACTCGGCTGGAGACTAGATGACACTAGGCTGGAGACTAGAGGATACTAGACTGGAGACTAGAGGACACCAAGCTAAAGACTAGAGGAAACTCGGCTGGAGACTAGAGGATACTAGACTGGAGATTAAAGGATACTAGACTGGAGACTAGAGGACACCAAGCTAAAGACTAGAGGAAACTCGGCTGGAGACTAGAGGACACTAGGCTGGAGACTAGAGGATACTAGACTGGAGACTAGAGGACACTAGCTGGAGACTAGAGGATACTAGACTGGAGACTAGAGGATACTAGACTGGAGACTAGAGGATACTAGGCTGGAGACTAGAGGACACAAGCTAAAGACTAGAGGAAACTCGGCTGGAGACTAGAGGACACTAGGCTGGAGACTAGAGGATACTAGATGGAGACTAGAGGATACTAGACTGGAGACTAGAGGATACTAGGCTGGAGACTAGAGGACACCAAGCTAAAGACTAGAGGAAACTCGGCTGGAGACTAGAGGACACTAGGCTGGAGACTAGAGGATACTAGACTGGAGACTAGAGGACACTAGGCTGGAGACTAGAGGATACTAGACTGGAGACTAGAGGATACTAGACTGGAGACTAGAGGATACTAGACTGGAGACTAGAGGATACTAGGCTGGAGACTAGAGGACACCAAGCTAAAGACTAGAGGAAACTCGGCTGGAGACTAGAGGACACTAGGCTGGAGACTGAGGAACTAGAGGGGATGGACACTGGGCTGGAGACTAGAGGATACAGCTGGAGACTAGAGGATACTAGACTGAGACTAGAGGATACTAGGCTGGAGACTAGAGGACACAAGCTAAAGGCTAGAGGAAACTCGGCTGGAGACTAGAGGACACTAGGCTGGAGACTAGAGGACACTAGGCTGGAGACTAGAGGAACTAGCTGGAGACTAGGGCCTAGGGAAACTAGAGGACACTAGGACTGGAGACTAGAGGACACATAGCTGGAGACTAGAGGATACTAGACTGGAGACTAGAGGAACTAGGCTGGAGACTAGAGGACACTAGGCTGGAGACTAGAGGACACCAAGCTAAAGACTAGAGGACACTCGGCTGGAGACTAGATACTAGCTGAGAAGAGGATACTAGACTGGATGAGACAGCTAAGACAGGGAAACTCGGCTGGAGACTAGAGGATACTAGGCTGGAGACTAGAGGATACTAGACTGGAGACTAGAGGACACCAAGCTAAAGACTAAGAGAAACTCGGCTGGAGACTAGAGGATACTAGACTGGAGATTAAGAGGATACTAGACTGGAGACTAGAGGACACCAAGCTAAAGACTAGAGGAAACTCGGCTGGAGACTAGAGGACACTAGGCTGGAGACTAGAGGATACTAGACTGGAGACTAGAGGACACTAGGCTGGAGACTAGAGGATCTAGACTGAGACTAGAGATATAGACTGGAGACTAGAGGATACTAGAGACTGAGGAAACTAGATGGAGATAGCGTATGGCTGGAGACTAGAGGACACAAGCAAAGACTAAGAAACTCGCTGAGACTAGAGGCACAGGTGAGACTAGGCTAGCTGAGACTAGAGGACACTAGGCTGGAGATAGAGGATACTAGACTGGAGACTAGAGGATACTAGACTGGAGACTAGAGGATACTAGGCTGGAGACTAGAGGACACCAAGCTAAGACTAGAGGAAATCGCTGAGATAGAGGACAACTAGGCTGGAGACTAGAGGACACTAGGCTGGAGACTAGAGGATACTAGACTGGAGACTAGAGGACACTAGGCTGGAGACTAGAGGATACTCGGCTGGAGACTAGAGGACACTAGGACTGGAGACTAGAGGATACTAGACTGGAGACTAGAGGACACCAAGCTAAAGACTAGAGGAAACTCGGCTGGAGACTAGAGGACACTAGCTGGAGATAGAGGAACTAGGCTGGAGACTAGAGGACACTAGACTGGAGACTAGAGGACACGGCTGGAGACTAGAGGACACTAGCTGGAGACTAGAGGACACTAGGCTGGAGACTAGAGGACATACTAGGCTGGAGACTAGAGGACACCAAGCTAAAGGACTAGAGGAAACTGGCTGGAGACTAGAGGACACTAGGCTGGAGACTAGAGGACACTAGGCTGGAGACTAGAGGATACTAGACTGGGAGACTAGAGGACACTAGGCTGGAGACTAGAGGATACTAGACTGGAGATTAGAGGACACCAGGCTAGAGACTAGAGGCAACTCGGCTGAGACTAGATGACTAGGCTGGAGACTAGAGGATACTAGACTGGAGACTAGAGGACACCAAGCTAAAGACTAGAGGAAACTCGGCTGGAGACTAGAGGATACTAGACTGGAGATTAAAGGATACTAGACTGGAGACTAGAGGACACCAAGCTAAAGACTAGAGGAAACTCGGCTGGAGACTAGAGGACACTAGGCTGGAGACTAGAGTGCACTCGGACGGAGACTAGAGGACACTCGGCTGGTGACTAGAAGACACTAGGCTGGAGACTAGAAGACACTAGACTGGAGACTAGAGGACACTAGGCTGGAGACTAGAGGACACTCGGCTGGAGACTAGAGGACACTAGGCTGGAGACTAGAGGACACTAGACTGGAGACTAGAGGACACTAGACTGGAGACTAGAGGACACTAGGCTGGAAACTAGAGGACACCAAGCTAAAGACTAGAGGAAACTCTGCTGGAGACTAGAGGACACTAGGCTGGAGACTAGAGGACACCAAGCTAAAGACTAGAGGAAACTCGGTTGGAGACTAAAGTGCACTCGGACGGAGACTAGAGGACACTAGGCTGGAGACTAGAAGACACTAGGCTGGAGACTAGAATACACTAGACTGGAGACTAGAGGACACTAGGCTGGAGACTAGAGGACACTCGGCTGGATACTAGAGGACACTAGGCTGGAGAGTGAAGGAAACTCGGCTGGAGGCTAGAGGACACCCTGCTGGAAACTAGATGACACTCGGCTGGAGACTAAAGTGCACTCGGACGGAGACTAGACGACACTAGGCTGGAGACTAGAAGACACTATGCTGGAGACTAGAAGACACTAGACTGGAGACTAGAGGACACTAGGCTGGAGACTAGAGGACACTAGGCTGCAGATTAGAGGACACTAGGCTGGAGATTAGAGGACACTAGGCTGGAGACTAGAGGACACTAGGCTGGAGACTAGAGGACACTCGGCTGGAGATTAGAGGACACTCGGCTGGAGACTAGAGGACACTCGGCTCTGATACTCGCTCGTGGGTCTGATCTCGCTGTGCTTGTTTACAACGTTGCTCCACGTATACTCTACTCACGGTAATGTAAGCAATCTTATAAGCCCTGCTTAAGATTGAAGAAAAGTAGCTGGCTATGGAGCACTGCACCCGACTATAAAACTTGAAGAACTCATTAAGAAAAAGTACATGCAACATAAATATTAATAGAAAAGTTTGATTTATGCTGTATATGAAAGAAGAGAGGATATATTTTGTATCATTATAAAAAAAATTACTAAAATATACTTTTTAAATGTAAAAAAATCATCGATAAAAATAGTCCGTATTTTTAACTAAATTTAAGCATATTTCCATTCTGGATGCTTCAGAGAGCAGAATTTGCAAGAAAATCTGTGGCATGGAATATCGTAATAATATTTACTACGACTGTGTGCAAGAAAATTGTAATAATAATGCATGTAATCATTTTTATAATTGGTTTTATGTGTGCCCATTTGTCACAAACATTTATGGCTGAAACTGTTGTAAATTAAGTTAATTAAATGTGATATGATTTATTATTACTATGATTTAATTGCACATGATCACAGTTAATATAATCACAGTTAATATTATCACAGTTAATATTATGACGATCCTTCTTGAAGAAAATATTCTTATCAATTCTGCTTTCCTAAGCATACAAAACGGAAATGAGCTTAAATTTTATTAAAAATGTGGACTCTATCAATGGATTAATTTTATGGCATCTGTACTACTTTTTGACGAGTTCTTCAAGTTGTATAGTCGGGTGCAGTACGTCATAGGCAGTTGCTTTATTTCAACATTAAGATCTACTTGCATGCACGTTGTGTATTCTTCCACGACATGTATGAATAAGGTTACCATGGGTCTGATCACTTTATTCGTGCGTAGGTCAAGGACAACTGTAACATTTTAAGAAAAGTAAATATTTTACACGCATTAAAAAACCCACATTAAAATAAAGTATTTCAGTGTTCACAAATGTTTACTTAACACGTCTAACTTATCGTAAACACGTGGAACTACTTTCTCTCTGTCTTTGCCAACTTTACTGGGCACGTGACAGTAGGTGTATGCGTCGAAATATACACAGGCAGGGGCAGTGACATTTTTCAAAGTTTGATTTGAAAGGGGCTCACTTTACCGCGAACAGCCTTTACCATAGTACTCGCGGGCGTACAGACTCACCGTTGAGTTAGAAATCAAATTAATATAAACAGTTCCAAGACACGATGTACTCAAAGTGTAATATGTACAGCTATGGCTACTGTATTAATATAAACAGTTCCAAGACACGATGTACTCAAAGTGTAATATTTACAGTTATGGCTACTGTATTAATATAAACAGTTCCAAGACACGATGTACTCAAAGTGTAATATGTACAGTTATGGCTACTGTATTAATATAAACAGTTTCAAGACACGATGTACTCAAAGTGTAATATGTACAGTCATGGCTACTGTATTAATATAAACAGTTCCAAGACACAATGTACTCAAAGTGTAATATGTACAGTTATGGCTACTGCATTAATATAAACAGTTCCAAGACACGATGTACTCAAAGTGTAATATGTACAGTTATGGCTACTGTATTAATATAGTTTTTGTTTCACAAACGTAAAGGTGGACTCTCAACCATCCATCGCATCAGTCATTCGCCCGTCCGTACGGCGGCCACGTGATCCTCGACCAATCGCAGGGTAAATTTATTAATCCGTAAAATATTTCCACCTCCTTCTCACGACAACTCCTACGCGAATACGCACTTTGAAATAAAATACAAGGCGGTGGATCTGTGTTTATCTTTGGTGGTAAATTCAGGAAGTGGTTCAGGGCTTTGAACATAGTTCGCCTTGGTGGGAGGCGAGCAGGGTAACCACGCAGCCACCTCGGCCCCAGTGTTCTTGTCATGCGACGCATAGCTAAGGAGTTTTCGGTGACCCTGTCATTTTATTGGTGGAAAGTGTGTTCTGTGGCAAAGTACAACGATGCAGGGCTCTCATGTACTGTTCTACCCGAAGTGTATATTTTGAGATCAGCGCACTGAGAAAGACGTTATTGTCTATGTCGGAGCGCTCTGACATGGTGTGTCTACTGTGCGCCATATCTTGACAGTACCCACTCAAGAAGCCTCGTCTCAAGTGTGTAGATAGCGGCAGCGGTTAGCCTGCTCGCCTCCCTGGCAAGGCGAACCGGGTTCAATCCCCGGCCGGGCCACTCCTGGATTTTCGCATGTGGGAATCGTGCCGCTGGTCGGCAGGTTTTTCTCGGGGATCTACCGTTTACACCAAACCTTTCATTACGGCGCTGCTCGATTCTCACCTTATCATCTTCATCGGCTCTCGAGACCTCGCTGTTCAGAGCCGCCCAAGATCTCTTCACTCACTCGCTCCCTTTCGTAGATAAACACATTGGAAGTGTCGTATCCCGAGCGGATGGATATGTACTTTCACACTTCAACTCTTCGTGGGTGAGTGGAATGATTAAAGGCACAATCCTTACCACTGCATGAAGTACTGTTCATATTTACTATTCCTTTCTTTTTTACAATATTAACCTTCTTTGCAGAAAACGTCTTACAATTTTCAATACATAAATAGAATCGTGACCATACTGGTCTCATGTTACGTCAGATACTCGAGTATGTCTCGAATGTTACATACTTCCTGTCCCTAACACTTCAGCTAGTCAGCTACATGCTGCCCCTTCCGCTACTGAATAGGTTCTCCCGCCTCTGACTAGCTTCTCCTGTTTTCCTTCCTAGCCCAATTCCTATATTCAGTGACCAGAACGATCCCCTTCAGAACAACTTATTTTTCTCTTACTTCACAATACGAACGTTTCATCAAATTTGTGGAACGAATTGTTTGATCCCTGCATGTTTCCTCGGGCACACATCGCCCTCTTCGACAAACTCCTGTGACATACTACTTGATGTGTAATCACAACTGACGTTCGTCATTATTAAAACAACGTGTTCCACATGCTCTGATATGTCACGAGCGTCTGGCTTCACTGACGCTTACAGTTTCCTAACACGAACGAACACTGAAACAATATGTTTTACTACCTTTACAACATAAAACTTAATATTTACTTAATGGCTAATACACTCACAGCAGAAGCACGAGTAGTAGTGTCGTAGAAATGAAACTGTATTGTAGTTCACACTTAGAGAAGAGGGGGGGGGGGGAGCCTCGGGCAGGGCTTTATGAAAATGCTCAGTTGATCATGGACAGCCTGTAAACAGCTGCAGCTTTGCTACGCTCGGAACCCCATGTGCCGTGCAAGTATGTTGAATATCAAGAAAGACGTCAGTGTATTCTCGTGCCAACACACTCAGCTCGTCAGCTCTCACACTTTGCAAGTGATGTCGATACTTAGCCACACATCAATATCAGTTTATGTTTTTGGAACACCGAAATAACGTAGAATAAAGCACTAAAAACAAATGAAAAAATAAAGAAAATACTCTCGACTCAATAGCTCACAACAAATTGCTATCACTTCCTCTTTAGAGTTAAGTTCCATCAATACAACTTATAATCACCTAAAATAAATTAATGCAACCATATAATGGAATCAGTCCCAATAAACAATGTATCAAAACCTACTCAATTCATTTATAAATTACTTATTCCACAATTCCATTATTTACAATAAAGTCTGTATCACATGTTCATACAGTCCCACCTTAATTAAGTCCAGATCCTACCAGTACGAAGGCGACGTGGCGTAGTCGGTTGGTCTCCACCGATCTGGGGTGCGGGAGGTTCTGGGTTCGAATCCCGGGTAAGACATGGGTGTTAATTTAAGTTATCCTGTAAGCCGTCCCCTGCTAAGCTTTCAAGCATAAAACCAGGCGACGTTAAAAAGCCTTATACAATACAATAGAATTCCAATACGAAATGTTTTAGAGATCTCAGAGCACCCCAGTGCAGAGTTGGTCCTCTACTACAATCCTCTGGTCTGCCGTCGTCCGTCCTCTTAGCAGAAGTTCCTCGCTGCACCTGACTTTACCATAACTACCGCATTTCAGCCAGATGGCCACCACAATAGCTCCCGATCCTCCGACTGCGGCGATGTCCGGCCACAGCCCAGAAACTTCTCGAAATGGTGCGTTGCACCAAGCGACAATATTGCCAGAAAATTCTTGTTCATCCCCTCAAGTCGTCGACTCCCCCCCAGCAGGGGGAGGAGATTCTGAGATGTCAGCTATCAATCATTCGCCCCGGCCGCCGGGCGACGGAGCAGAGAGCGGGTCTGCCTGTGGGGAGAGGAGGGTCGCACCCTACAATGCCAGACCGCACATAACCAGATAGCATAACACTACCTAAAAATTTGCAGTTTGTCTAAGATTTATTAAATCGATATCTGTTTTGTTTTACGAACAGCTCGGCAACGGGCAAGCATTTATTGTTTTGCAAACGCTGGTCACATTATCAATAATGTAATAATAAGGTTCGTTTGGGTCATTAATTGGGAAGTAAACATAATTCTATAGACATTACAGGTAGGAAGATATTCTGTAATACACATAGGATGTTTCATCTACACAACAATATAAATCTAACAATGTTAAATATTCATCTTAACTACGGGCTGGATGTTGGATGTTGGATCTACTTACCGTGGCAATACTTGGCTGACTACTATGCACATCGCTTAGCGATGGCGCGACTAGTAATTCAAAACGAATCGACTACTTGTGATTGAATCAAACGATTTAAATACACAACATAACCATAATTTGTTAATACATTATTAATTCAGCAGACGCACAGTAACGAATTGTTATTTTAACCGCCGTCACTATTATAATAGAAATACTCAGTGCGAACAAATATTAACATACTTTTGAATATAGTTCTTTTTATTTGGCACCAGTTCATTAAGTAAAAAAAGTAATGTATATATGTATAATTATTTGTATGCATATATGTATGTGTACATCATTATTAATGCCTACATTTGGATAGCTTACACCATAGTATTTTTATAAAATTCATATTTTTTACAAATTAAAGATAATTTTTATTTATTTACTACTTCCTAATACGGCAAAATTGTGATTGTGACGACTTAAAAAAAATTACATCATATATAAATTCTATCATATTAGAAATGCCTGGGACCAATATAAATTACTTTATTTTACAATTCAACTATCTAAACGTTTCATAGATAGTTTCAGGTTTTCCGTTTCCATCAGCCCACCGCAGTTAAGAGCCTATCTGATGACGGCAGGAAAACCACTTCACAATTACACATCCGCTAGCCTTCACAGCATCAATTACGTACGAACCTGCGAACTGTTCCATCATTAGACGGAAGGACAGCGCATAGAAAATAAACGCAGACAAGGCTTTACAAAGACAGATCTACTGACTTGTGAGCTCGCGCTGACGAAGCGATCGCGTGAACATTTGAAAATAAAACTACTGCATGCTACCACCGAGAAACTCCTTACGATACAGTGTATGAAAACCATACTGATTTCCGTTGTCTCTAAAAAAAATATTATTGTACACTTCTATCAGAAGGACTTTCAGACTTTACTATCCCTGCAATATCCTGTAAGTATTCCAGATCAGTGGAGCAAAGTAATAAGGTGGCGATACACCTGGCGTTCCCTGGAATATCCTGTAAGTATTCCAGATCAGTGGAGCAAAGTTATAAGGTGGCGACACACCTGGCGTTCCCTGGAATATCCTGTAAGTATTCCAGATCATTGGAGCAAAGTAATAAGGTGGCGACACACCTGGCGTTCCCTGGAATATCCTGTAAGTATTCCAGATCAGTGGAGCAAAGTAATAAGGTGTGGACACACCTGGCGTTCCTTGGAATATCCTGTAAGTATTCCAGATCAGTGGAGCAAAGTAATAAGGTGGCGATACACCTGGCGTTCCTTGGAATATCCTGTAAGTATTCCAGATCAGTGGAGCAAAGTAATAAGGTGGCGACACACCTGGAGTTCCCTGGAATATCCTGTAAGTATTCCAGATCAGTGGAGCAAAGTAATAAGGTGGCGACACACCTGGCGTTCCCTGGAATATCCTGTAAGTATTCCAGATCAGTGGAGCAAAGTAATAAGGTGGCGATACACCTGGCGTTCCTTGGAATATCCTGTAAGTATTCCAGATCAGTGGAGCAAAGTAATAAGGTGGCGCACACCTGGAGTTCCCTGGAATATCCTGTAAGTATTCCAGATCAGTGGAGCAAAGTTATAAGGTGGCGACACACCTGGCGTTCCCTGGAATATCCTGTAAGTATTCCAGATCAGTGGAGCAAAGTAATAAGGTGGCGATACACCTGGCGTTCCTTGGAATATCCTGTAAGTATTCCAGATCAGTGGAGCAAAGTAATAAGGTGGCGACACACCTGGAGTTCCCTGGAATATCCTGTAAGTATTCCAGATCAGTGGAGCAAAGTAATAAGGTGGCGACACACCTAGAGTTCCCTGGAATATCCTGTAAGTATTCCAGATCAGTGGAGCAAGGTAATAAGGTGGCGACACACCTGGAGTTCCCTGGAATATCCTGTAAGTATTCCAGATCAGTGGAGCAAAGTTATAAGGAGGCGACACACCTGGCGTTCCCTGGAATATCCTGTAAGTATTCCAGATCAGTGGAGCAAAGTAATAAGGTGGCGACACACCTGGCGTTCCCTGGAATATCCTGTAAGTATTCCAGATCAGTGGAGCAAAGTAATAAGGTGGCGACACACCTGGCGTTCCCTGGAATATCCTGTAAGTATTCCAGATCAGTGGAGCAAAGTAATAAGGTGGCGACACACCTGGCGTTCCCTGGAATATCCTGTAAGTATTCCAGATCAGGGAGCAAAGTAATAAGGTGGCGACACACCTGGAGTTCCCTGGAATATCCTGTAAGTATTCCAGATCAGTGGAGCAAAGTAATAAGGTGGCGACACACCTGGCGTTCTCTGGAATATCCTGTAAGTATTCCAGATCAGTGGAGCAAAGTAATAAGGTGGCGATACACCTGGCGTTCCCTGGAATATCCTGTAAGTATTCCAGATCAGTGGAGCAAAGTAATAAGGTGGCGACACACCTGGAGTTCCCTGGAATATCTTGTAAGTATTCCAGATCAGTGGAGCAAAGCAATAAGGTGGCGATCACCTGGCGTTCCTGGAATATCCTGTAAGTATTCCAGATCAGTGGAGCAAAGTAATAAGGTGGCGACACACCTGGCTTCCTGGAATATCCTGTAAGTATTCCAGATCAGTGGAGCAAGTAATAAGTGGCGAACACCTGGAGTTCCCTGGAATATCTGTAAGTATTCCAGATCGTGGGCAAAGTAATAACTTGGCGACACACCTGGCGTTCCCTGGAATATCTGTAAGTATTCAGATCAGTGGAGCAAAGAATATGGGCGACAACCTGGCGTTCCCTGGATATCCTGTAAGTATTCAGATCATGGAGCAAAGTAATAAGGTGGCGACACACCTGACGTTCCCTGGAATATCCTGTAAGTATTCCAGATCAGTGGAGCAAAGTAATAAGGTGGCGACACACCTGGGTTCCCTGGAATATCCTGTAAGTATTCCAGATCAGTGGAGCAAAGTAATAAGGTGGCGACACACCTGGGTTCCCTGGAATATCCTGTAAGTATTCCAGATCAGTGGAGCAAATAATAGGTGCGCACACCTGGGTTCCTGGAATATCCTGTAAGTATTCCAGATCATGGAGCAAAGTAATAAGTGGCGACACACCTGGCGTTCCTGGAAATCCTGTAAGTATTCCAGATCGTGGAGCAAAGTAATAAGGTGGCGACACACTGGCGTTCCTGGAATATCCTGTAAGTATTCCAGATCAGTGGAGCAAAGTATAAGGTGGCGATACACCTGGCGTTCCTTGGAATATCTGTAAGTATTCCAGATCGTGGAGCAAAGTAATAAGGGCGACACCTGGCGTTCCCTGGAATATCCTGTAAGTATTCCAGATCAGTGGAGCAAAGTAATAAGGTGGCACACACCTGGCGTTCCTGGAATTCCTGTAAGTATTCCAGATCAGTGGAGCAAAGTAATAAGGTGGCGACACACCTGGCGTTCCCTGGAATATCCTGTAAGTATTCCAGATCAGTGGACAAAGTAAAAGGTGGCGATACACCTGGCGTTCCCGGAATATCCTGTAAGTATTCCAGATCAGTGGAGCAAAGTAATAAGGTGCGCATCACCTGGCGTTCCTGGAATATCCTTAAGTATCCAGTCAGTGGAGAGTAATAAGGTGGCGACACACCTGGCGTTCCTGGAATATCCTGTAAGTATTCCAGATCAGGGAGCAAAGTAATAGGTGGCGACCACCTGGGTTCCCTGGAATATCTGTAAGTATTCCAGATCAGTGGAGCAAAGCAATAAGGTGGCGACACACCTGGCGTTCCCTGGAATATCCTAGTATTCCAGATCAGTGGAGCAAAGTAATAAGGTGGCAGCTACACCTGGAGTTCCGGATTGAATTCCTGTAAGTATTCCGATCAGTGAGATAAGAAACGTGGCGACCACTGGTTCCTGGAATATCTTGTAAGACCAGTATAGGGGCAAGCAATAATGGTTGGCTGAACACCTGGAAGTTCCGAATATCGTAAGTATATGCCAGATCAGGAGCCAGGTAATAGGTGGACGACAACTTGGCGTCGCTGGAAAATACTGTGGCATATTCCAGTTCTTGGAAATCTGTAATAGTCCGACATGACCAGAGTTACTGGAATATCCTGTAAGTATTCTCAGATCGTGGAAAGTAAAGTGGCGAACACCTGTTCTGGATACCTGAAGTATTCCTGAATTCCTGTAAAGTAATTAAGGTGGGACAATGTGGCGCCCTCGTGGAATATCCTGTAAGTATTCCAGATCAGTGGAGCAAAGAATTGGTGGCGACACACCTGGGTTCCCTGGTAATATCCTGTAGTGTACAGAGTCAGTAGGAGCAAGTAATAAGGTGGCGTACCTGGACATTCCTGTAATATTCCTGTAGTATTCCAGATCAGTGGAGCAAAGTAATAAGGTGGCGACACCCTGGATTCCTGAATATTTCCCGTAGTATTCAAGTATCAGTGGAGCAAGTAATAAGGGCGAAACCTGAGTTCTCGGAATACCTGTAAGTATTCAAGTGGGACAAGCAAGGTTTGGGACACACCTGGCGTTTCCTGGAATGACAGTAATTCCAGTCGTGGAGCAGAGTATAGGGACCGACAATGCGTCCTGGAAAAGTAATAATGGACAACTGTCTAATTCCTAAGTATCAATAGTGGAGAAGTAATAAGGTGGCGACACACCTGGGTTCCTGGAAAATCCTGTAAGTATTCAGATATGAGCAAAGTAATCAGTGGGACAAACGTATACTGGACATTAAACTGGAGATTCCAGAGAATATTCGTAAGTATTCAATCTGGCAAAGTAATAAGGTGGCGACACACCTGGCATTCCCTGGAATCTAAATATTGTATATAAATATTAGCATACATGATATATACATATATAACATATATGTGTACATATACAGGATGATTCGCAGTTAGACAAATAAACTTCGGGAGGTGATTCTTCATGCAAAAGTCAAAGGAAAACATATGTGACACTTTATACCTGAACCGTATATTAAGGTGGGTATGAGCCCTTAAAAAACGAGGTTCCAAACCGTATTTGTGCAAAATATCGGTAACGAAGTAAAATACAATGAAAACTCTCGGAACATTATTGTATGTTATCGGGACCTTCAACGTAAGAACCGATAATATGCACAAATACGGCTTAAAATTTCGTTTTTTTTAAGGGTTCATACCCACCTTAATTTTCGGTGTAGGTATATAGTGTCACATGTTTTACTTTTACTTTTTCATGAAGAATCATGTCCCGAAGTTTGTCGGTCTAATTGTGAATCATCCTGTGTGTGTGTGTATATATATATATATATATATATATATATATATATATATATATATATATATATATATATATATATGTATGTATGTATGTTATGTGGAATATATTCATGCTGCGTATTAATTTTCGCCAACTATTTTATTTTTTTTTACGCAAAATGCTATCAGTTGATGTTTTCGCCTCTCTATGCTCTTGGTGGTTTTCCAGATCGCAAGCGAGGCAGTTAGCATAACTTCGTACCAAGTAAGGCCGCTCACTCTCTACCCCCTCCCCCCTTCTGAATGTACACTCAAGGACGATACCTAACAAGCCTGGAGACACTCATGTTAAATGGGAATCAAGGTTTAAGTCTTATTCCATCAGGAAACTGATTATAAAACGGAGCATTTGTAAGTTAAGTCTGAAATATTTCGTGGGGAGGATCCCCACTTAAATCAGCATATCGTCTCTTAATGCCATTATTTAAGTCACTGCAAACGAATCAATGCGTTTATTGTGTAAAAATAATTTTATGTTTACTGGAAGGTGGTCCAAAATACATCTTGCTGGAGGGGACCAACCACTTGCTTAAGAACTACTTGTATGCAAATTGTGTATCCTTCCGCCGTGCTGTAACGCCTCAAATAACCACGACTTATTCCTGTCGCAGTCATCTCAGTTTATTTTTACAATGCGTATTGTTAACGTTAATGTTATTCGTTTCATTTATTATTTCTTTGTGGCAGATTTATTTTATTTACTCCAATTATAATTCATACTATTAATTGCAGGTTGTTTTAACCTCAGATAATGTATTTTTATGTAATTATATTTGTAAGTCCTTCTGTTGTCAGTCACGAAGTTATTTTCATGTGGGTCGCTTTGCATAAAGGAATTTTTTGATTGGTTGCTATGGTAACGCAATGTAAACGTCTCGTGATTGGAGCGATGTTTAAAGGCGTAGTTTTTAATTGTGCAATTTGGGTCGTAGGCCTGAGCGATATTCTAATTTGCTGGTCAGTTGGTCGAGTCCTCTACAGGGATGCAAACAGCTTACAGGAAGACGACACGCGGCATTTGGAGAGAGATATTTTGAATCTGCCGCGCTACCTACGCCTATTATTTGAAAGCAAGTCAAGTTGGAGCTATCTCGACTGCGTGTGGTACGGCAAGGGCTTTAGCGGCGTACCTAAGGCTCGAAAGCGTAGTGAGGGAAGACCATAGCCAGCGGGAGCAGACACAGAAGATCTCAAGAGATTACTGCAGTAATCAATATTTATTTCAAGTTAAGTATGATGAATTTTCGACACAGAAACTACGCCCATAAAATATTAAATGATTTTTGAGAAATTAATGTGGCTTACGTTACGCCATCTTGGATCGTCAGTTAATTTAAGTTTGCCCTACCTATACGCCTACGGAGCGCCTGAACTGTGTTCAAATGTTCTCCAAACTGAGTTGGCGTGAGAAAATTATTTATTAATGTAATTCACATATTTTGAAATAATTTTAAATAAAAGGAAGAGACTGAGTTACGTTTTGAATCGCATATAAGAGATGCGTGCGAAAGGGATACACTCAGAGTTATGGCCACACAAAGTAATGTAAATTTTGAAAACACAGTAAAGAGCTGACACATAATGTTCAGTATCTGCACAGACATTCAATTAATTCAAGATGTTTCAAACAAAGTATCAATTTTTCAATTAAGTCACATTTATTTCTACTCAAGTGTCTGAAAGTATTCTTTTGATCAGCAGGTAGCGGTAGTTTTGATTTGTGTGTTCCCAGTGTGTCTCGCATGTCGTCGTTTGCCTACAGAGATTGGCTATTGAGTTGCAAATACATTCGGAAAAACACGGCACTAAGATCAGTCAGGCTGTGTCCTTGTATGTGTTACGGTCCTTTTTTATATACCTACAACCTAAACAATGCGTCAACTTATCATTGCCTTAGGCCTCGCCACTTTATTCATGCTTCGGTCAAAGCGAAGCTGTGAAATTATCAGTAGATATTTTACACATTTGCAATTTTTCTAACAGTCATACGTATTATTAAAAAATGAAAGTAAAGTAGATAATTTTTGCGTTTACAAATGTCCCACTTAACACTTCTTATTTAACGTTTTAGAATGGAACTACTTTTCCTATGTCCTTACCAGCTTTACTGGACGCATGCTAGTAAGTGCGCCCGTTTCAATATACGTACACAGGTAAAGGCTGTTCACGATAAAGTGAGCACTTTTGAAAGCCCTCTCATTTGGAATAATGGTGAATAAGTATATTTGATTTCAGCCTTAGGCGTTAACTTCCAAGTGCGGTGTAATCTACACACTGTGTTTATTGCTTACATGGAAATATTTATTTTAGAAGATGGTTAAATAACAAATAGTGGCTGAATAAGAAAAGTAACTAGGGTATCAGAAGTGCTCACTTTACCGTGAACAGCCTATACCTGTATGTATGTTTTAACGGCCAGCTAAACTACCACGCGCCCAGTAGAGTTGGCAACTGCGGAGGTCAACATTGAATTAAAAGCGTGTAGGGTAAAACATAAGTAAATATTTAAATAATTTCTTTTACTGTATATTTTTAACAATACAATAGGTGTAAAAGTTGACGAATAAAAATAATTACTTTTCTAATAATTTAACAGTTTCACTTAACCGACGCATTAATAAAATGACCAAACCTATAGTAATGTTAAGTTTACTTATGGCGGAAGAATACTCTCGATGTTTATAAGCAGATCTTAAGCAGGGCTGTCAAAAGTGGTCAATTTACAGTAAACAGGTTAAAAAAAAAAAAAAAAAAAGAAGGTAGGGCCAGTGTTGGCTGGGAAATGAGTTGGGTAGGCTGGCAGTGAGCTGATATACTGCGCTGGAATGAGGTGAGGCAGGCGAGAGAGAAGTTGACGAGCCATTTCCTCAGTCGCTGAGCGCTGCTATGAGTCACTGTCGCCACGCAAGTTTGTTATCTCGCATTCTTTGTGTAAGTAGTGATTCTAGTCGCTGTCTGAACACGCCCTAGTACAGTACAGTACACCTACTCATTCATATATAGTTGGCATTTCATAACTGCTCAGTATTTCTAGCGGCACGAGTAGCATTGAGTACAATTTCTATTTCTATCTGTAATGAACTACACTTATGCGAGTGTTTCACAATGTCCTATATACTATGCGGAGTTTCTTCAAACTTTTTGAAACACACTTTTGAAAATCACCCAATGTATGGCGTGTACCGAACACGCCATACATAGTGGAACTCTGTCAAAACATTCCAGAAGAGTTCTTAACGCCGTGTGCTTATTAAGCAGGAAAACTTATTAAAAGCGCAAAATTATGTATTTGTAATATACAAAGTGCAACTATGTCGTGTAAACACAAGCGTTTTATACCTACCTGTGTAAACATAAAAGCACTTCAGATTTGGTTAAATTGAAATATTATCTATATTATATCTATAAATTACAAAATTTCATTTATAATAAATATGAATAAAATTAGGGAGAATATATTTAGGTTGGGAATACCCAGTACGAAATCCAAAATATTGGCACACTGTGTCCGCACGAATGCGGTGTGATTTTTTTTTTTAGACTTTATGAAGCTTATGAAGCTTTGTTTGCATGAGGCGGAGGAATATCCTGGAAACATAACTTCAGAAGGGCCTCAGGAAAGCTGAGAGTAACCGTGAATGGACTATAGCAATAAACTTCTGGATACATTGACTTAGACCCCGGAACTGTAACACAACTTTGTCTAATATTACAACATAAAATAATAGGGTCATGGCTGCAAATCCTATAATAGTCCAGGAATATTAGTCAAATGAGGGCAAGAATCTCGGAATGAGAGATAGTCAGCTATAAACTTGTATAAACCTTTATTTTGACACCCTAAAACTTGTCTCAAAACCTACTTATCGTAGGGTGTCCGCGACCACAGATATTTCAAGGTCAAAGGTCAAAAAATCGATTTTTTATACATTTATTGCAAATATCTCGTTTCCTATGGGTTTTATACTATTTGTATTTATTATAAATATTGTAGAGGATTAAATTCTCTACAACTTTTGTTTAAACATTTTTTTAATATCTTGAACCATTTTCGAGATAGAGGGCAGAGCGCGCGCAGTGTTTAACTATTGCATTGCTTACTGTAGTACATTTTGTTTTTAAGTGATCTACCTTTCCTTTCCTGTTTTTTAGGATGACTTCTTCTAAGAAATACAATAAAGTTCTTGGAATTTCTTGGTTAACATCATCCAACTGGGAGGCGGATAAGATTTAGTTTCAACAATGGATGATCGAATGTCTTCTCTAATAATAGCTGCTGCAGCTTCTACAGTTCTTAGTCTTTCTGCTTGAGGACTTAAGTTTTTATTATCGTACCAAGCTTTTGATAACATATTAGCGTGTGAATCACGAAAAGAAATGATCGTAAAAGCTCATACTTTTTTCGTAATTATTATATTGGTTAAGTACTTTTGTTGTAGCCTTGAAATAATAGTTTTATCATCTGGTACATACCCTGTCAAGACATCTTTAAGCTCTTTTAGTGTAAATTGCGAATCGTTATTATTTTTCTGTGTAATTGAAAATCTCTATCATAGCTTCTGAAACTTGATTATCTTGACGAAGTTTCGGATGAGACGATGGTACTTTAATTGTGAAGAAATTCGTATAACAAACAGCATGGTATTTAGCTTCAGCAGCAACTAAATCATATTGAAAAAATATACGATTTTTCACCAATTCTCCGAAAGTATCGCCACGTTCTTCTGCTTTTTTCATAACATTGTATTTAAACTCAAGAGTACTCACTGCACTTATCTTGCGTCTATACTTTTCTTTTTTCTTTGTCTCTACGGCCTCGTCAGCTATTTCACCACAAAATAAACACTGCTTCTTGAAATCGAACACTTCACTTAGTCTTTTATGAGGTACAGTTGGAGAAGCTGTAGTTTCATCTTGTTCTAGTCGCCGTTTTGCTGCTAATATACAATTTTTGCTAATGTAAACAGTTCGGCACTTGTCATGCACTTGTACAGAGGTTACGGTTCTTAAATAACCAATAAGAACGCCGTTTCGTTCGATACTTGCAGTTCTCAGAGTTTTTATACCACGCACTAGATTCACTAATGATTCACCTTCCGAATCTGACTTTTTACATATAAAACACAAATTATCCATCACTCTTAAAATTGTACGTCCGTAGTTACCAAGATACGATTCAAAACTAACGAATAACAGTGGTTCCTTGAAAAAGAAACCGGTCGTGAGTAAGCAATTGAACATCTGTCCTTTCTGGCTATAAATAGAAAGGTTCGTACTATACAATAATAGGTCCGTTGTCCCAGGTATAATTTTTAACGTTTTAAAAGAATCTATAAGTTTACGGATTTCAATATAGATGTACTTAATTATTTTCTACTTAAAATGTAATTAAAGTATTTCCCTTAATAACTTTATAAGTACACGAGTAGGTAAGTATTATTAAATGAATAGATACTGAATTATTGAAAAAAATTATTAATTATAACGTAATAGTTAATAAAAAATGCAAATTATTTAGAATGATATATTTATCAATAATTTATAAACTTTATACGGCGTGTTTTTAATCGGGACTACAGGTTGACCTCGAATGATACTCTAAATAGTTAAACACTGCGCGCGCTCTGCCCTCTATCTCGAAAATGGTTCAAGATATAAAACAAATGTTTAAACAAAAGTTGTAGAGAATTTAATCCTCCACAATATTTATAATAAATACAAATAGCATAAAACCCATAGTAAACGAGATATTTGCAATAAATGTGAAAAAAAAAAAAAAAAAAAAAAAATAGATTTTTTTACCTTTGACCTTGAAATATCTGTGGTCGCGGACACCCTACGATAAGTAGGTTTTGAGAAAAGTTTTAGGGTGTCAAAATAAAGGTTTATACAAGTTTATAGCTGACTATCTCTCATTCCGAGGTGAAACCCCTAATATTCCTGGACTATAAGACGAGTCGACTAGTAAAAACTGCTCGCCAGTTAAGCGCCTCGAGCCTTAATTAAGGCTCGCCTTGACCCGTTTTGCAGATGTAGGATTCTTCATTTTCAAGTCATAATTCCGGATCCATAGTATGTACGTTTTACGAGTTGTTTAATATTTTTGTGCGTAATTATAATTGTGCGTTGTCTTCTGTTGTAAAATGCCAGGCACATATTCATATCTTATCAGTAAGCTGCCTTATTGCGAACAGGAAATAACCACAGTGAGAATTTCCGAGATAACGACAAGAAAAGAAGAATATCTGCATAGTAAGTGAAGCAAGCGGAGCCTTAGGGCGACCAGACATTGGATACGGCTACCTGGATCGCCCTTAGCGCTCCAACGATTCAGCCGGAGGCCGCTGGTTAAAAAATATTCATGACTTAATACTTGTAGGAAACTCCGCTCAACTCGTAGCCATTACTTATCAATTATGTTTCCCTGCAGAACAAATTCCAGATCGCGTAACTTTTGAATTACATGTCAAAATCTTCGTAACGCACAAATAAAAAAATAAAAAAAACGGACACACCTGCGGGAAATGTACCCAGGGTGACAAACAACAACGGCGACTGAAATATCACGCCTCAATTAATTGTACGACACGCTTAAAAAAAAAAAAAATTCTAATTACGCGATTTAAAATATTTCTTGAAGTATCTCATTTTCTCTAATTTAAGGCGAATTTTAAGTAATCTTGGCAACTGATTTAGTTTTGTGTTTCCGTCCCAAAACACACATATTTCTGATTCAGGCATGCCACTATGCAAAACACAAATATTTCTGATTCAGGCATGCCACTATGCAAAACTTATTCAGTATAAAATTATTTTTACGCGAGGAAACCGTAATCGTATTTGTATGTAAGATGTCAAAGTTCAACTGACTTCTGTATAACATAATGAACTCTTTCGTGACAAACATCCTTAACGCCTGTTAAATGTAATTTGATGTCGGCAGTGATTTCACTTATCAGCAGACGGGGTTTCTCAGTAACAGAGGTATATATATATATAATATATATATATATATATATATATATATATATATATATATATATATATATATATATATATATATATATATATATATACAACTCGGTATCTTATCCAGCCTTTATGACTCTGCATAAGCATATTTAACTGCCCCGGTACAACTACGATCGATAGACTTTGCCGCAAACACATAAGACAATACGAACAGCAATGAAAAACTTACTGACGTAACAGATAGGATTTTGATCGGGAAAATTTTCTTGTATATAATTCGAGAGCTTATTGAGGCTGAGTGACCTTTTTACCAACTAGATGTGAGGCGTTACTGAATGCAACTAATCGACAACTACACGCAAAATAATTCGGCGTAGCTGCTTAGTGAAGTCCTAAACTACTGTTTTACAATATATCTATAATTATCTACTTACTAAAAGGTTTGCTATTGTAATTGTTAAAATTTTAAAAATTCAAGACGAATGCTGTTTGTAAACCCAAAAATAAAATCTTTCGCAAACTCAGTTTAACCGTGAGATATTCAAACAGAAAAAAATACGCAATAATTGAATCAAGCCTTTGTGGAATGATGGTAAGATATGAAGTCAATTTCCAGATTGGAAAATTCAATTAAATTTTAATGTACCCTAATCATCGATAACTTCCAACTACGAAGTCCACAGGAAAATAAAAAGGAAGTGTGTTTGCAAATCGACAATGTTTAAGATCATATAACGCAGTAGAGTAAAGGAAGTCACGCGAAGGATATTTCGTACTAAATTTCGGATATCGTTACAGGACTGCAAACTTAAAGAGTAAGGAGGGGGTAAATGTGTACCTGGTGTCGACTTGCACGCTATTAGTAGCCACGCCTCACACGCATACACACACGTCACGAGGAACACACGGACAACTACCTCACATACACACTACACCTGCGGCGGTCCCCGCGCTACTGAAGCCACGAGGAGCTGGGCGCGCGCACCTCAAATTCAAACAGGGCCCGACAGGGCGCGACACTGTCGCCATCTGTCGCCGCTGCAGCTGCCATCTTGTGAGCGCTGCGACAACTAACTCTCACTCCGCGCTGCTCAACGCTTCCTAACCTATGCTATAGGCTGTTCACGGTAAAATGAGTACTTTTGAAAGCCCTGCTTAAGGTCTACTTATATGCACGTTGTGTATTCTACCGCCTTATGCGAGATTAACACTGTCATGGACCTCATCACTTTATTCATGCGTCGGTTAAGTGAAAATGTGACATTATTAGAAACGTAATATTTAACAAATCTGCTCATCTTTTACACTTCGATGCATTAAAAAACAGAGAGAGAAAGACATAATTGTAGTTATCAGAAATGGTTTCCTAATATTTCTTATTCGACGCTAAGATACGGAACTACTTCCCATCCATCGTTACCAACTTTACTGGGCGAATGTCACTCAGTGCGCCCGTTAAAATAGATGCAGGTAGGGGGCAGTGAAGGTTGATTTCAAAAGAGTAGGTTTGACGTAGAGACGGGAGCTAATTGCGTGTCAGGAAACGAAGGGAAGTCGTGTAAAGGAGGAGGCATGCATCGCGGTAGAAATGGAAGCCTCCCTAAAGTGTACTTATAGCTGAGGCTGTAGTTATGAAGGGAGAGGGGAAAACCTGGATAGGAACCCTAACTACCACTTTCGACAACAAAGAAGTTCAAAACTTCTTCATGCTATAGGAACCAGATGGCGTGGAAGCCACGGCGATCTTGACTAGTGCTGCCAATATTCCTGCGCTGGCGAGCTAGTACAACGATATTGGCAGCAGTGTCGTCATTCCCGTGGGTGATGGCAGGGAACTGCAGCCCGGGGAACCACTCCCTCCCCCTCCGGCTGTCTAGGATGAGCACTAAAAAGTGCTCGGCGGGACATTCGGGACCTACCAGTGTTGGTGGCGAATCACTAGTCCACGATGAAGGCTGTTATCATTGATGCTTCCAATATTAGATTCATTCCATTCCATTCCCCACGTATCCGCAGTAGGTTCGCTCCGTGGCAACTCGAGATCATGTTTCCAGCACGGCGCGGTTCGCTGTCTCGTACTGAGCTGCCCAGGTTCCCTCCCGACTTCCACGACGACTGCCGTCTCGCAGTTGGTCCGCGGGTTGGTACTGGAATATTCCCGGCCACCCCAGAGTCCAAGGATCCCCTACCCGCCAAGTGGGGATGTGATGAGTAGTCCCACCGCATCCGAGCTGCCATACTTCCGCCGCTCGCCTGCGTTGGTCCCAAGGGGCGGCCAGATCCCAGCGAGAGAGCAGCCACAAATACGTGTTCACCCACGACATCTCGGCTTTTCAACACTCTATTACGTTTTAGGAAGGATAGGAGGGGGTGCTCGTTTAACTTTGTGTAGGTACAAGTTGTTCATGGTAAATTGAGCACTGCAACTTGTGTGCTCATTGTGTATTCTTACACCAGATGTAAAACAAACACAGCGCCCATAGGCGCCGACTGCCTTTTTTTCTTCTGAGGAGGGTAGGTCTCACAATTTTTGACCATACACAGGTTCGTTTTTTCTCTCTGTGTATTCTTTCATTGTATGTTATTTCTACGCCTCTGGCCAAATTTCAAACTAAATTACAAATATTTTGAAATCTGGATTGAATTGGAAAGGGCTTATTAACGTATATAGTGTTATGCCTGGAGTCTTATCAGGGGACGGATTACAAACAAACTTACACCCTAACTCTAACTAACAACCATGCCTTACCTGGGATTCGAACCTAGTACCTCCCGCATCCCTGACCTACGGTGCACCAACCAACTGTGCCACGGGAGGTCGGGTTGAATATTAAGTAGCTATAAAGTAAACTTCTTTGAAATACATTCACAATCGAATATGGCACTGATGGTTGCCCTTAATATGTCACCTTTATGCTGTGAGTGAATATTCAGATAAGTTATCATGGCGATGTCTAGGTCTAGGTCTAGGTCTAGGTGTCGATAGTATAATGAAGCGGCAGACGGGTCGGAGTGTAGTTGGAGGGAAGGACCCACATATTACAAACAGGAGTTGTGAGCGGCCGATGTCTATCAACAAAACAAATGGTGAAGGGGGGGGGGGGGGGGGGTCCTCTGAAAGTGGAGGGGCGACGGCCCTCCTTCTCTCCCCTCCGAACCAATCCCTTTTTAAAGGCGCCTATGCACAGACCTGATCACTATATCCATGCGTCGGTTATTAAAAATATAAATATGGTACATATTTGAAAATGCTTACACTTATATGAATAAGAAAATAAAATAACAGAAAGCAAAAGTTTTCACAAATGTTCATGTAACATTCATAAGTCAACGTGCACTCATGGAACAACTTCCCCTCCATCGTCGCTACAAACTTCACCACACGAGATGTAATTAAGCATGCAATTAAAACACACGCAGGTACTTAAAAGTCCCCATTTAACTGTTAACATGCGATAAGTGGTGATGGGTACAAAGTATTATATACGAAATACATAGTTGTTTTAGAACAGTTATAATTTCATTACAAAAAATACTTGGTTCAGGTACGTTACAATCAGGTACATAGAGGGAACAATCACTGCATAGAAAACTGGCCCAAATAACTAAGTACCAACATTTGAAAAAATAATACAATATCTCAAGATTGGATGTAAGGCAGCTATCATGGGGGAAAAAAAGTAATAAAGCCCTACCAAAGCCGACACAGATTAAAATATACACAAATATTAATATATGTATGTACTAATATCTAGACTCGGGCGCCGCGCAGCCCTAAATATTTACGTAATGACCGGCACAGATACAACTAGAGACGTTCGAAATAATTATACTACACAACACGAACTGTAATAACATATCTTGTACTTTAATAAGTGTATTACTAGTGGTTAAATGTTTTAAGTTATTTGTTGAAATCCACCAACATCGTCTATAAACTGGGACCATGGTTTCCCATCATTTTTACTGACATGTAATCTACACGTATAATCTGCCACACTAGAACTACTTCAATTAAATTTAATCGAGCAAGAGTTTGGCTTTGTTTAAGACCGAAATTACATTTTAATTGCACATAACATTATCATATTTGCACATTATTTCTTGGCGTTCCTGTGTTACTTTTCATTGAATGTGCTATATCACTGAACTCTCCTTTGTATGGTCTTTCAGATGTCGTTGAAATAAATGTCTACTTCTTGGGGAAAACTTAATATGTGGTTTGAATATTTCTGTCCATGCACGTGTTACAAATAGTCGATTTGCGGAAAATTGATTGCCTCCGAACGTAATTATATTTAGTGAAAACAGCATCCCGTGATCTGCAACAGTTTCGGAAATATTGGGTGTGTCCAAGCTAGGCGGACCACCGTATATATATATATATATATAAAGTTTTCTGCATCACATAATGGTATTAAATGAGGGGAATGACTATTCAGATATTTTATCTTGCTGCCGGAATCATTTCGTCACCTACCTTGCAGTTGGTATCATTTCGACACTTCATTGCTCGATTCCGGTACACAATTCCGATATCAAGTGTTCAAAAATTGGCTTTTGACATTTCGATAGCGGAATGACTGCATTCCTCTAGACAGAGGAATAATTCCGATAGTTTTAAAAATGTGGCTCCTGATGACTGGAAGGCACATAACCTCAATAAGTTTGCTGTGTTAACGTGTTTCGCGTCGATTATAAGACATTTGTATAGGGTCAGATACGAAGAGAAAGCAAATAAATTTCACAGTAATTAGATGCAAATGTGAATGCAAAGGATTTCAATTGTGAAGTGGAAGATGAGTGAGGGGAGGCTCTTTAACATCGAGATTGAGAGTCGATGTGAGGTAGAGAAATCCCCTGCTCCTTGGAATAGCACCGGATGTACATGCATAATTCTTCTCGCCCTGCACTTTCTCAGCTAGAAGTAATAATTCCTCATTACTTGTGACATTTTCTTGACTGACTAACATGTGTTGAGTTTGGACATTGAACAGTAGTGGAGAAGTGTCTCCATTGTTGAACTAGCCGTCAATCAGTGACGCAGGAAACTAGTTTACTCAAAGCTACCTCGCGTAACAGCGCCCTTAAAGTTTCTTTATGTCAATACCAAGCACATTGCCATTGAGTAGTCTTTTTTTTTAGTACAGTCGGTGCCAACTACTGTAAGCCAGCTCTAGAAACACTAGCAGGAGTTACAGCGGTCTAAGTGTGCCTTTCATAATGTTCTCAGCTTCAAACCCGGTTACATAAAAGGCGGGAACAACACAATACATAATTTCAGACGTGAAGGGAATTTCGAATAGCTACCAAACGGAGTTTAGAATACGGCACCACGCCTACCATTACTCTACGGCACACTATTACAAGACGAGGTCCTATCATACTAGAACTGTAGAAGATGACGCGGTGTAGCGCTAACACGTATGGAGGGAGGAAGGAGAATACAGGGTTAGGAGTCAAGGAGGTAGGAAGGAGAGAATACCGAACAACGAGAAAAGAGTGCACTGGAGTTCAATAACAATTAAAACAGCTTGCCGCCGACATAAGTGGCGCCATGCTCGGCGCAATTTCACCCTACAAAGGCTGTACCCTAGTCAAAGTCAATTTCTATAGTTGCCAAACAGTAGAACCAGATCAACACCGAAGAAACAAGAAGGCTAGTAGAAGTTCTCGACGACAAAGTTCAGAGATAAACCAAATATTAAAGTACAAAAGGCTTGACATATCTTGAAGTAAGTCCAACAATGGTCCAGTCGACGATAATCTACAATTCTTCACAGTAACAAATATCATGTGCAGCCAAGATAGTGCCACCGCGCCTAAAGTCAGTGTGTTGACGGGCACAAGTGTAGGGCGGGAAGCAGGCAACAGGCGCCAGTGGAGATACAGCCACAGGACAGAAGCGACTCTCACAGATGTACCGTCGCAGCAGCAGGATGGTTGAAGAGGCGTATACACTCCAGATGTCTATGGGCGTATCCTCTATGATCGGGCGAAAAGGGGGAAAATAATGGCCTTAAGAAAGGAAAATATATCTATTCATTAAACGGTAACAACAAGAAATGGGAATACACACGCACTTACTCGGATTTAAATACAATAATTTGAAAGCGAAACAACTAAGCAAAAAATACTTTACTGGAACATATACAGATAGCTTGGTGTCTTTAATATTGTAGTATTTGGATATGAAAATTGCATTATTTTATAGGGGCCAGTATGTTTAGGGATAAATTATTGTATAGGGGCCAGTATGTTTAGGGATAAATTAGGGGATAATGTAGTTACCACTATTTACTGACGTAACATTTTTTACAAAGTACTAGATCCCCGACTGAAAATGGGACAGAAATCTGAGATTTATACAAGTGCATACGTACCTCGCACTTATAATTTTCAAGATGCAAACCCACGTCCCGAAGGAGGCAAGCCGGGTCTGTGTCTGACGACGAGGAATCTGAGAAATGAGGGACACCTCAAATATTAAGGAAAGAATGGCTCAGGTGGCATCACATGAATGGAAGAAATGGAGGCGCTCCTGTCGACTAGTGAAAAGCAATATTGAAACCTATGTCAATAACTTCCAAATCCTGGTCCTGTCTTTATAACATCGTGCACTTGACCTTCAAAGTTTTGTTAAAAATGTCAATATGGTTCCCCTTGGGAAAGTAAGCACGAGAAGAAATATTGTTAATGGCCTGACGAAAACCCGTATCTTTCAAATCTGCTGACCGAAAATAGCGCGTATTATCGGGTACTAACTCGGCAGGCGCACCCAAAAATCTCCAAACCTGCTCACTCAAACTCTTAACTTCATATTTTTAAGGGCAACAAAAATAAACAGTTTGTAAAAATATCAAACAGAATTAATATACACACTATTCCTTTATTAGAACGAACAAGGGGATCAAAGATATCCCAATTAACCACATGCCCAGGACACAGGAGAACCTGTACTTTGGTCTGGGGAAAATTCATTTGCGGAGCCTGCTTACACCTTTGTCAGTCTTCACAGGACCGGACACATAGAGAGATATCAGATTTCAAAGTAGGCCAGGCAAAATTTACAGAAATTATTTAAAAATATCTATTTATTTATAGATGACCTCCGTAAAATGAATCATGAAAATATTTGAGCATCATGGGGCGATGATTCTCAGGCACCATCAACATTTATGTCAGTGAAATATAACAAGCCATCCTCTCTATTCGGACAATCTACTCTCACAGCTATGTAAGTCCTCATCTGACCAGACCACGCACCACATTTCTGGGCATCATGCAATTTGACAAAACATTTAAGAAAACCTCAAATTATGCCTAAAGTCAGTGATTCATTCTCTCAAATTGCTTCAAAATATCGAGTGTCGTACATACATGACAGTGCGCCAGTCAACGGGTTATCTGCTCCACGGACATGATGCAGTTTAAAGCGGAGACGAGAAAGACGAAGCATCCAATAAACCAGCTTTCCTTATTGTTGAGGATGTTTCAACACCCAGCTCAAGGCCCGGTTATCCATATACAAGTGGCATTTATCATGCTCGATGTAAGAAGCAAATTTCTCCAACCCAAATAAACAAGCAAGTGTCTCCTTCTTGTAGATTCTTAAAGACCACTCAGTTTCCGACAGAATAACTAGAAAATTCCACAGGGGCAATCCGACCATCCACCCACTGACCCAAAACTGCACCCAGGGCAATATATGATGTATCTACCTTAACAACTAAATGCTTCGAAAAGTCAGGAAGCCTCAATACAGGAGGAATGGTAATTATAACTTTGCAAGGCTCTTGCCCAAGGATGGTGCAAAGGGGTATACAACAGCCCGCTAAACGTTTCCACAAAAAACACAATATATGGGAACCTCGAAAGAAAGCAAAATGTCTGGCATAAAAAACCTAAAAGGAGAACCACATGAAAAATTTGCACTGTAATTCTTTTTATTTGTTTTCATAAATAATACTACAGCATAAACAAGAATTCTGGCAGATCCACTCTAAAGCTGTGAGAATCCACTTTCTCTATTAAAGCTTTATTTATGGATAATACTGTTAAGAGATACTTGGCTGTTCTCATAAAATGTAATATAAACTTTACCAGCTATATGATACATTTGAAATCACACATAAGTTATCTTTATTTGACAATATCATAAAAGTCTATTCAAAACTGCATGAGCTTTTCCTTTAATCCAAAAACCAGCCCATGCTCTACAGGGATCGTGATGTGGACAAATGCTCTACAGGGATCGTGATGTGGACAAATGTTCTACAGGGATCGTGATGTGGACAAATGTTCTACAGGGATCGTGATGTGGACAAATGTTCTACAGGGATCGTGATGTGGACAAATGTTCTAAAAGCCTCAACTTTCATTCCACAAGATTATAATTAAAAACCTTTTCTCGTAAAATATTGACTGTCTCCTTCAGAGCTAATAATTTTCCTTTTACGAAGGAACATAATTTTTAACATTGTGTGCTTATAAAACATAAAGTGTAAAAGCCATGTAAGTTTGAAATATTTACGTTAACTTAACGTAACTTTACTTCAGTTTTCCATTGTGCATGAATTATCACAAGTTTAACTATCATTTCGATCACAAAAATTAACTGTTAACTTTCTCTTCCAACATTTATTTTTTCGTTAAGCCCAACTGTGCAAAAGAACCAACATTTTCTTTTAAAGTTAAACAGCTGACTTGGATAAATTCTAACCATGAAATTTGCTCTGAAATATTTTTTCCCTAATTATGACTTGAAGGGCCATTCCAATTTGATAACATAATAAACTTGTTTCGACATCTCGGCCCAGGAGCTGTTGCTCTCCACGAGACAACAAAGCTCCTAGCCTTATATACAACATTTTACCATTTCAATCCCGCTCCAACCTAGAGGTAATTAAAGGGTCCAGCCAATCATATAATTAGCGATCATTCTGCTATGTTCTCAACTGTTCATATATCTGGTGGGAAAATATCACTTCCGAAGCTGAAGTCTGTGGACAGCGTTGCAAACTATTCAAAACGCCGCTTTACTATAGCGGCAGCGACGCCAGCGCTGTGTAGTGGCATTTCCAGGCACCACTGCCGAAGTGTCGTGCGAGGACGCCATGTTGCCAGCCAGCTGCTCGAGCCGCGTTAGGCGCTGCTGCCAGGTTCGGGCGAGCAAGGCTGGCCGGGACGTGGCTAGTCAGGGCAACGTATGGACGAGAGCCGAAAAATTCCATCTCAACTTTTAAACACTGAAAAGCACGTTCCTGTTCGGTTCCCAATTCAAAATCCTCACATTTCAATTACAGAAAATTTAAAGAAGCTGCCGACTTTGAGTATCTCCTATAAAGTGTGAATAATAGCCAATAAGGCCCAAAAACATCTGAACACCTGCCAAATTTTGCGGCCGTGAAATCTGGGTTTATAAGCAAACTCCCTTAACTCAACACGTGACACAAATATTTTACTTACGAAGAAAGTGAAACAACTTTATCGGAATTAATATTTAAAACCAACTTCTTGCGACTTATTCAAAACGAGGCACAAAATTGAATACGTGATTCAAAACATTCACTGTAATTAATAACATCTTCTACATAATTGAAGACACATTTATATTTAAATTCTGCAAGTAAATGATCCAAATCCCAGGGTAACGACTGGCTGACGAAATTTATAATGGTTCAAAGTGATACTCAAGGTCGTTATATTTCTTACAAGATGGATATAATAGACACTAATGGAAGCTGTTATTTAAGTCGAACTCTAAATACACATTAACTGTGCCTAGATGTTGCAACATGCAATCAAGGGCGGGGAGCGCAAACGTGTCTTTATGACTTTTTCTATTTAATAAAATATGGTTCACAGCCAACTATCACGTTTCTTAATCAAGAAGCCAGATGAACAATACTCTGACGTGCCAGAAACTATTACTCCCGAATCCAATTTCTGAATAATTTCGTGAAAGGATTGCAATTTCGGTGGAGGACACTTAAAGTATAGTCCATTTACGGTTAGTTCCAACTTTTCTGAAGCACGCATAAAGTTCTTCATTCAAGACATTCCTCCGCCTCTTGCAGACAAAGCTTAACAAAATCTAGGAAATTACACCAAAGGCTCAACGTACCGCATTTGTGCGAACTCAGTGTAATAATATATTTATTAGGAACTATTTATTACTAGACATTACAAACACACCTGTTTCCTCCTGTTTTTGTTAATATTCTATATAAAGCAAATATTACAACCTATAGACAAAATATAAGTAAAAGTGTTCTTTAACTAAATATTTGATAATTTTACGTCAAGAGAATTATTTAATGCTTGTGAAGCATGCCATAGTTAGGAAATAACCAAACACGTAATTGTAATGGAACCTCACTGCAATTTTACTTATATTTATAGTCAAAACCAAACAACACGGTGTTCTCGTCAAAATTTACCATTTACCAAAACTCCTACCACAAAATTGGCAATGCCTAGTAATAAATATTTTTGCACAAAATATTATTACATTGAGTGCGCACGAATTCGGTATATTGCCCTTAGGTGTAATTTTCTTGAATTGTTTACAATTTGTCTGCATTGGGAGGATGAATATCCTGGAAGCAGAACTATAGCAGGCCTTCAAAACAGTTGGAAATAATCATAAGTCGAGTATAGCCGCAGTCTACCAACCAAATCACAGGGTTCTTCAGAAAATAAGTAGCTAGTCTTCACGACTTCCTACGTATGAGGCTCGCGATACAATTCGGAAAGTATTTTCATTTCACTTCGATCATCGTATTAATTAAAGGCAGGGACATAATCATAATCACATGCTTCATCACTTATCAGTACATATACCTAGCCCACCACATTCATCACATGCATGAGTTCTATAATTAGGGTCGGTTTATGGTAATGAGTGAGGTCGAGTAATTTATTATATTTCTCTAATTCCTATTCTCAAGACACAAGTCTCAAAACTGAAGACCATTGATCGAGGGACCCTGGACCCAAGACTCAATACGCAAGACTAAAGATCCTTTACCCAAGTCTCGAGACGCTTGAATCAAGACTTAATACCCTTGGCTGAAGACTCAAGACTTAATACCCTTGGCTGAAGACTCAAGACTTAATACCCTTGGCTGAAGACTCAAGACTTAATACCCTTGGCTGAAGACTCAAGACTTAATACCCTTGGCTGAAGACTCAAGACTTAATACCCTTGGCTGAAGACTCAAGACACTTGACCCGATACTCGAAACTCGAGACACAAGACCCAAGACCCAAGACTCTAGACTCAAGAGTCTTGATTCAAAACCATTGATCCAAGACTCAAGATCTAAGTTCCAAGACTCTTGTCTCAAGATCCATTACCCAAGACACTTGACGTTAATGACCCATGACCTTTGACCCCATGTCCATGTCCTTAACCCTCCTACCATAATTTTTTTTAGAATTTTCCATTTGATGATCTGTCATTCTATATTGCTACTTCGTACTCTGTCATTCCGTTTTACTATTTCATTCTCTGAAATATCCATCTTGCCTCTCTCTTTCTTCTCTCCCCCACCTCTTTTCTTTCTTACACCTACTTTGTCTGCCATATTGGATGACATCTACCATAGTTCCATCACTGCCTGCTAGGGGCACTGGTGTTCAGCGTGTTGTTGTTTATCGCTACTGGAGTGTGCGGGTGTAGTCAACTGCTCTAAATGCCAGAGAGTATATCTAATTATGAAGTGTAATTTACAGTTTTCGAGAAAATGTAAATAGGGCATGAAATTATTAAAAAAATTATAAAATTTTTAATTCTTCCGATTCTTATATGTAACATTTTAAAGTGAAATCATTTTTACAGTAGGGAAGGCTTTAATCACACTTCCAATTTTGTCTATAAAACCGAATTATATATACTTTAAATGCTTTGATTTCGTCCGCCACTTTCCCCAGAGCCCTTGTCAACCCTTGCACCTCGTCTGTTGCTCAAGGAAGGAATTACCCAGCCCAGTTACCTGCCGCGCGTCACTTGACTGAAGGCCATGCACCCAAGTATATACCAAGTGAATCAGTTCAAGAGTTTTTACCGCCACAAGACGCAACTATTTCAAAAATGATGTAAAATAGTCCAACATAGTTTCATAATTACCGCAATAATTAAATAACCTGCTGTAAATGAATGCAGCGAAATCTCTGCCATGAAAAACTAACAACTAACATGAGTATTACAAAGCTCCGGCCACGTGTTCATTTGTATTAAATAAAACCCTGTGTATAATGCAAATCCAAATAGTTCATCGGATTCCTTCTAATTAAATAATTCAGAATATAATATTCACTTAATTTAATCGTGATTTATATATTTTAATAAGATTATGTGATCTGATGCAGTCAGTGAGACGCTCAAATTGAAAGTTCCAAACACTGCATTTATTACAGAAAAATAAAATAAAATAAATTCAATTGTAACATTAAGAACAATTGTCTGAATTAATGTTAAATTGCTTAAAAATGGCTTACAAATGTTTGGTGTATATTTTCTTTCCAGGAAAAAAAAAAATAAAATAAAATAATTTTAAGCAAATCTTTAATAAATCATTAAAAAAAATATCTTACATAATCGTTACCAGTGCTTGTTTTGGCTAACTTAATTTGTATCGCACGCCATGCAATTTATATGTACATCGAATGATCTGTGTACTTTATATCATTCATAAATTTTGCGAGTGAGGGATAATTTGTTCGGCGCGCATCTGCTAATTACCATTAGCATTGCACGCTGACCTCTCCTACAGCCACGATCTAGCGGGCATCAGTGGGAGGTTGCGTCTTGCCACTCAGAGGTGAAGCATTCTTTTGTACTTACAACTTAGTGGAAATAGACTCTAATCATTCTGGAAACTCTTACTGATGCTGCATCTTGCACCTACGAGGTAGCCTCCCTCCGGCATAATTTATACTTCAATATTTTCTGCATGTCCATCGAAGCTTTGTTTTGCATTATCGGTCAGTGTGGGGCCTCATACCACATGCCTGTTTAACTGCTTCTATCATAACATCTTTAGTTATCAATGCAACTGGTATTATATCTCAAAGATGTGTACAGTCTATTCCCGTCTAACGGGGAATTTAAGGGAGACGGTCCTACAAACCAACTCTAATCTGCCACGTGGACGACGACGCAAGTTAAAGTGTTATATATATATATATATATATATATATATATATATAAGTATTTGCAAGTGTGTACGTCAATGTTGTTGAAGGCATGCTGGGGAGCCAAAATACCCCAGCGCGGGAGTGTAAGTATGGCCACATATCCAGCTGCCGGTCTTTACTTTCTCATGACGTTTCATTAAGACACGGAGCGTAGGGTCTTTTAGCCCGGTCTTCTCAAACACCTCAAGTGTCTCATGCTAACCCGAGCGGATTCTTATATGTGATTGGCTGGCGTTCTCCTGACATTCACATCTATTTCTGAGAACCTGTGACCACAACAAAATACGTCAGATTGGCTTGCCGGAACGTGCGGCTTCCAAAGCCAATCCTCACGTCCATGTAAGCTTTTATTATAATTCTAATTCAACTGTGCATTACAGCTTCGTAAGTAGTAGGATTTGGGACATTGATTGCCAAGGGATTGGGGAGTATGATGGCAGGATGTGGCAGCCACCATGTTGTTACGTCACCGTCTGCCATCTTGGATGTCATTGACTCTGACCATGACATGACTCTGGACCCGTGACCTTGACTTCGACTCCGGTGATCTCTTAGACCCAAAACCCAAAAAATTGCAAAAAAATCATAAAAAAAATTTATGAAAAATTTATTATTAAAAATTTTATTTATGAAATCGTTAAAAAACTTTTATTAAGAATCATATTTCCCGGCAGCCATTTTCCTTAACAATTTCCCTTTTCCCCTTAAAATTTCCATTTTTTCCCTTAAAATTTTCCTCTAAAAATCTTATTAAAAATCGCTAGAAAAATGTATTTATAATACTTACATTTCTGGAGGTAATTAGTGTCTAGTCTGCGGGCATCAATCCCGTGGCCACCACCCCCTTCACCAGCACTCATTCCGCCATCATATATCTTTCTGTTCGCCATTTGTTTGTACATTACTGTAGGCCATCTTATTGGTAAGCGTAATTTGTTTACATCATCTAGGTAGCGCTAGTGTGTTAGGATATCCGCCATCTTGGTAAGCGACTCGACCAAGTTGAAGCATTCTGCTAGATAGTCACTGTCTTTCCATCGATTACTCACTTACGTTTGATGCCAATTTGGTATCCTCTCACTTTATTAAATCATTTTTATTAAACAAATCGTTTAAATAATCTATAAAAATTTATAAAAAAAAAAAACTTTAATTTAAGGGATATCTTCCAGCACCACCAATTACTCGCCTCTTTGACTCCAGCACGCAGTTAGCAGTCACCATTGATACTGGCTAATAAGTCCCATTCTCTCCATACCCGCCTCTCCTTATTGGTCACCTTCGTTCCATCCCTTGCAATATATTTTAGTGTTCAAGTGCCCTGCCAATGAATCTCACTGGCTTCTTAGTCGCGCTCGCTCCATCCCCACAAATCTCCATCCCTATTTTACCATTGGCCGATTGCTTGGGTGTGTACGGAAACCTTCGTTCAACCAATGTTTCTCATTGGCTTACTGCTGTTTAGTCAGCGATCCTCTATCCCGGTAATGCTTCTCATTGGGTAATTAGTCGGCAAGTCTCCACCACCTCTTTTCCAACTCCGCCAATGCTTCCCATTGGATAATTAATCTTGTCCGTTCCACCCAGTCTAATCTCTCCTATTGGCTTTATAAGATGCGTCCCCGGGAGCCTCTGGGAAAAAGTTGTACCGCACACCAGCAATGCAGAAGACACTGAAGATAATATTGTTCAGCTCATCCACACGCACATTGGCTCGAAGAACAACGTCGTCTACTGCCAGTCAACCCGCTATCATCAGACAACACTTACGTGCATCCGGAACACCGTGTATCCTCACCCAGCTTCGCAGAAGGCGTGAGTAAGCACAGTGAACTCTATTGGCGGTACTGATGCGTAAGCTTTCTAGATTCCAGAGGCGTTCTTCAAATTCAATTTTGCGACAGCGCAATTCACAGACTATGCTGCTACGACGAGTTCGAAGGCTGTTACAGAATGAACACATTAACGTGTGAAAACAAAACTGTTATGTGTACAATTTACGTCCCGACTCTACACTTCCCTGTTCTTTGGAGGAGTTGGTAAAACAAAATTGCTATGTTCACGTAAGCAAGGCGAAAACGTACGAAAGTGTATTGTGCGAACTGTTCCGAGAAAATAAAAATAATTACGTGTGTTAATTGCTGGAGAAATGCGATGGACATAACCACGTTGTGAAAAGGCAAGGATTTCCGGACTGGATCTCCAACTGCAGGCCTTTTGCATGCGAAGTGTACATAGGCTCGAGGCCGAGGCATTGCACCAAGTCTTCTCGCAACGACGGAGCATGTCCAAGCGACAAGTTTAATGCAGAGAAAAACAATGCAAGTATATCTCCTCTACTGCACGGCGTAACCTACACGGACCAGCCATCAGCTGCCATGACCGTGGAGCGATGAGACGAAATGTTCATTTCCTCCTCCTCGAATGAAGAATCATCTATGGTAAGGCATTTGAATTAACAGTGTAAGATTGTGATAGTGACGAGTGTGTGGTTTATTTGTGCCATTCACAAAAAAAGTTCCGCACAAACATAGGAAATATGAAAATAAAATAGCGCACGAAAGACAGTCATCTAAGTACGACAGGCAAAATTGCAAAACTATTAACGAAACTAAAAACAATGGCAAACTCTTGAACGTATGTTTATAACGATGTGATGGTGCTTACCACAGTTTGGAGGTAACAACATCTTCGAACACATGGCTGGAGGTGCTTTTGTGCGCCTGCGCACATGAGCTTTGCTTTTTCTATAGAAAACCCCAGATGATGAAAACCTCCTATTCCCCCTGTAATTTTGTTTATTTGAAACATACTGTGTAAACGACATATCGACGTACGTGTTTAATAATATGGGCGGGGGAAAGACAAGTATCTTAGGAGTAAGGAAAATCATTATTTCATAATTTTTTCCAGTAAATTGTTCGGTAAATATTTATTTCTCTTGTAAAATGTGTTTACCAAGTTTTTTCAGAAAATATGTTTTTCGTCTAAAAGATTTTCATTCGCATGTTTTTTGTAAAATGTTTTCTTTCACGTGATGTGTCAAAGATTTATTTAGTTGAATATATATATATATATATATACATACATATATATATCTCTCTTGTAAAATATTTTCTTTTCAAGTTTCTTGTGTGTAAATATGATATATATATATATATATAATAATTTTCTTTCAGTTTTATTTACAAGTACGATGTGGGTATATTTTATTTTCTTCCATGATGTTTTTGTAAGTATGATGTATCTATATACGATGCAAATATAAATATTTTTATGTTAAAAGTACTTGCGTAACATTTTTCCATTCGTAGTAAAATAATGTTGAGAAATTGTGAGGTATCTCTGCTGCTGCTGTTGCGGCGCCCAGGCGATACAGAGAGAGGCTGTGCCATAAAAATTTTTTTTTGGATCATTTTTGGGCAAAAAATATTTTTTTTTTTGCAGATTCAAGTATATTTTGAAATGATGTATAATATATAGCGTTAGTATTTCTCTCTGGGTCTAGGCCAACATTTATTTACCTAGGGATATACCTTTTTTACCGGTAAGGAATCTCTTAATGTTACTATATTTCGGTCTTATATGCACATATGGGAATTTAATTCAGTTAGCTTTTCATATAATTTAAATTTCCTAGCTAATAAGTGATAAAAAGTAGCACGCAGTTAAAAGAAAGCTTTCCTTTACTATACACAATTAAAATTTTGGTGTAGTTTATTTACTGTTTTGAAGTGAATCTAATAAATTGCGATTCTTATAAGTGACCAACTGGATATATTTTTTGTTCTCTTAGAATAATTTGAATTTTGTTTAATTCATTTAATTTGAACTTAGTCTGTTCCAGACAATTGTAGGGAATTCTAAATTAGCAGTTTGCCAATCACACGCCTATTTTTCTGTGAGGATTACGAAGTTAACTTTACATATTGTGCAGCATCCAAGGCAAGAGAGAAGCTCCGTGGCACGGTATTCGAGCAGAGCTCTGTGGCCGCAGCATGGCGATGCACGATCTGTGGACATCTGTCACATCTGTTTCTGTCCCGTTTACGCTTCAAATTTCACGCCGCACACAGCTCGGCAAAAGCAGCTTCTCACCAGTGTGTATTCTAGCCACGTTCGCTGTTTAGTGACAAAACAAGGTCACCTTGGACTCGTCGATGTAGAAATTGTTCGTCCCGGAGTGGCGCTGGTGCATCGTCGCGACATCTCACGAGAGCGTTGGAGCTTCTATTAGTTCGCGTCGCTGCGGAGTTGTTGTTGTAGACAGAAATGTAGTCGTCAAGGCACTTCAGGGACAACTACAATGTAGCTAGTAGTTTGGAAGATGTTTAGTGTCGTAGTTAGTAACGGCTGTTAGTAGGTTCTACACCTAGGCACGTTTTTTCCAACACACGAACATCCGCGACATTGCTCTTTCCCTCAGCGGAAGTGGACGAGTGATACACCTTAATTGAAATTGTTGTATCACGGTAATGTTACGTTTACGGACATGGATTCCTGTTCAATAGACAGTCTACTCAGTCCCCTCTACAGGTCCTAGAAGTATGTAAGGGACATTTCTGAGTCTCCTGTAGATTAAACATCAGATTTCGCAATTTCCCGGGTTATCACATCATTACATTCTTCGCGCAAGCTAAGTAAACACTCCTTCACATCGGGCGGAAATACTGATTACAAGGTGGGCGCTTGACAATCCAAAATTCTAATGGAACCTTACTGCAATTTTACTTTTATTTATAGTCAAAACCAAAAAACACGGTGTTCTCGTCAAAATTTACCATTGCCCTGATGCATCTCAAAAACTCCTACCACAAAGTTGGCAATGCCTAGTAATAAATATTTTAACAAACAATATTATTACACTCCGTGCGCGCAAATTCTGTATATTGGCCCTAAGGTGTAATTATCTAGGCTTGTTAAAGCTTTGTTCGCATGGGGCGGACGAATATCCTGGAAGTAGATCTTTAGCAGACCTTCATAACAGTTGGAAATAACCGCGAGTGAAGTATACTGTAGTGGAACCAAAAGCCGTAGTCTACCAATCAAATCACAGGGTTCTTCAGAAAGTAAGTAGCTATACTTCGCTTCGTAGTAGGTTCGCGATACAATTCAGACAGTCATTTCATTTCATCTCGATCATCGTATTAATTAAAGACAGGGACATCATCATGATCACATGCTTCATCACTATCAGTACATATACTTACCTGACCCACCGCATTCGTCACATTAATTGGTATTGTACTAAGGGTCGTTTTTTGGTAATGAATGAGATCGAGTAATTTAATTTATTCTTCTAATTCCTAATCCGTATCCTACATTATTAAGTTTCGTGTAAAAACAAACAAATTATATGGCCCTCGACTCCCATGGATTATGTAACTGTTCACTTGTATAGTTTCGCTAGGAAAAAAATTCATTTCCTTGGGTCCTAAAACATATAACCATTATGCTTGTACATACACACTGCATTCTGTATCGTTCATATATGTCAGAAGGTTCGCGATACCTCTGGGCCAGACTACTGGGTTCGAACCCAAGTTTTTTCTGTTCCAACTTCATACAGTAGCCATTATCGCCAGCAACATGTTAACGCTTTTACTATGCAGATGTCATCACGTCATCATTGGTAGAATGTCTTTTCCTTTTAATTCATTACCGGCAGTCTTGGTGACCAAGTTTCTTTTATGTGTTTGTTCATGCATGGGGTTTATATACATGGGGTTTACTGGGAGGTTGCATACAAAGAGGGTTTACTGGGAGGTCGCATACAAAGAGGGTCTTGATGATTATTGGAAGAAAGTTACTAAGAATTTGCAGAAGAAGCATCATTGTTAATTTTATAGGCATGATAAGAATGCCAAGAATGTCACTTTTCTTGCCAATACGATTATATTACTGGAAACTTCTTATATAAGCCGAAGGCCACTAAGTTAAGTGCCAAATGGACTGAGAAATGCGCGGGTGGCCATTATCTCTGGTGGCATCAGGTGGCGACTCTCGTCGCGGCAGTGGCTCCAGGTTAGGCAACTGTGGAACGCTACAGACTGGCGATGTACGTGTGATGTGTTGCTTCGTTATGGTGGCTGATGATCATGGCGCCCATGTGTGGAGGAGTGATGGAGAACGCCACAATCCATACCTTGGCTATCCCAGGTACACTTCCCATGCCAGGGATTATGGCCTGGGGAGACATAGCCGACGATAGCCGATCCGCTGTCGTCACGTGAAACATTTCGGTCGGGATTCCAAGTGCGGTATTCCAGCAAGATGACACATGATCATACATGGCATGGGTCTCACATGACTGCCTCTGTCATGTTCAAACACTACAATGGCCTGCCTTCTCCCCTGACATGTCCACAATCGAGCACATGTTAGATCAGTTGAAACGCCAACACCGCCATGACAGAATATTTGGGATTTGGAACACAGAATCCAACCATTATGGGGCCGTATTTCTCAGGAGAACCTCCAGTATCTGCTCCAGTATCCGTGCCAGATGTGTTGCAGAGTGTACTGCGGTGGGAGTGTGAGGGTTCTCTAATGACGAGGGCGCAGTACATAGTCATGTGTATTTGTCCAGTTGCACTGCTTTGTTATCATGTGTATTATCCATCTGTATTACTACTTCCATAAAGCTGCAGTATCTTGCGATGCATCTTTCTGCACGTGCTGTTTGAATTGTCCGGCAGCACGCTTGGCGTAAAACGCTAAAGAAAAAATTACGATGAAGATGAAACAATTATATTTATGACAGTAACAGCACAGATAATCAAAAGAAAAAGTTTGGGTGTTATAACCATCAATGGACGCACAACAAACCGAAAGTTGTTAAGTGACAATCGCATATCTAAAAAAGTTCAATTAAAAAAATATACATATGCAAAAACTGAATTAAAAATTCGGAAGACCCCGCCTTCGTGCTTGACACATTATTTTAACATTTCAGCATTCTCAAAGCTTCTGCAGTGAGCAGCTGTAAAACAAACACGAGAGCACTATTTCAGCAGATGAGACCATACATCTGTGGATATACTTGCTAATATCAAATAAGCGTGTCGCTTAGAATGAGTGGCAATCAACAGAAAGATTTACAGTTCTAAATTCAGGGAAAAAAATCACATATTTATCATATATTTTCAATATACATGGGAAAAGAGGCAGAGAAAAAAGCATTCTATTTTGTAAATGTACAAAAAATACTGACTCCTTATAAATAAACCCTTTATTTAGTCGCTGTATACAAATTTGTCAGAAAATTTAAAACGATTAGTTTCATTCCATGGATGGCTTGGAAATTATTGTATATATGCATTAAATAGAAATGTACTCTAGACGTCGATTATTTATTCCAAAATCTCAAATGAGCTCGATAATACTGACATATATCACATATTCAGCACACAAATGTATGCCCAACAACATAATTATATAAAATGAAATTAAGATGCTAATATTACGAAGTAAATAACCCCAAATAAATTTACAAAAGGTAAAAAACCCCTTTGTATAGTTCAGCTTGGCGAAACTAAATTACAATTTTTAATTTAAACAATATATCACATCTTTTGTGCTCCACACCCCCCCCCCCCCATATGACACACCTTTTTGAAAGCGTGGATCATTAATAATCGGTTTGCTATACTGATTGATATTTAACTGCTATGTTGTTAACTAAATACACACATGATTTTATACTGGAGGAACTCTATTAAGAATTCCACCACATCTGTATGATTTTTTCGACGGGCATCATCAAGAGCAGAGCGACCATACTTGTCTTTCGTAGTGGTGTCAGCTCCGGCCTTCACCAGGTACTTGACCACATCCAGGTGACCCCCATACGCCGCCCAGTGGAGACTTGTGTCGCCATCAGTCTCTGCGCTGTTGATGTCAGCCCCACACTCCTTCAGAAACATCACAGTCTCCAGATGATCAGACATAGAAGCTGAGAAGATTGGTGTCCTGCCATACTTGCTCGTCCTCGCTTCAGTGTTATCTCCGCGGTCCAACAGTAGCTATGCATGGAACGTGTTGCCTTGTTCTGCCGCCACGTGAAGCAGCCTGTAACCATCAGGAACAGCCAAGTTCGCGCCACGACCACTGGACAATAGTTCCATCACTACATGTGTGAAGTTGTTCTTGACGAGTGTAGAGAATGGGTCCCTGTCATGATACGCGATGTCTTGTAACTGCCTGTATGCCTCACTGTCCTTCTCCAACATCTCTTCTAGACTTCTTCGCAAAGATCCCCAGTCCTTGGCCCTGTTGTACTTCTCCAGCTGCAACCATCCAAAAATATATTTGAATGTTATGATATGGAATATGAAATTTTTCAATGAACTGTGCAGAATATTAAAAATCATCAAACTCAGTAGTTATCAGCTTTAATTTACTGACCATAGCTAGCCAGTGGTTACATAAGAACAATTTTGTGTAAGTGATTTTAAATTACGAGGGAAATTACTAAATTCAGTTTATATACTAACTGCATGAAGGAGATGAAAGTGTACTGAACATCAAATTATGTGGGTTTATGGTAGCTACTGGTAATGCAATACCTCTTAAACTACTACCACCACGTAAAATATGTAAATATATTAATAAATGTTTTATATAAATGTATTCATAGAATTTTTTCCAAAATAAAAAATATTGGAAAAAAAATCAATTAGGCGTTTGATATCACACTCTCTTTCTCAAGTATTCTGCTCCATGTCAAGAACACCGCCTGTTGCACTCTTGAGCGACAGTCTTGGGCAAGATATGTATGATGATTGAGGTATTCTCACCTAGCGCAGAAGCATCAGCTAATGGGACTATATATGTGCATCTTTGGTGCCTTCTCATATCTTCACATTGAACATCACATTTATACCTACCAATTCTCCTGACGAATGATATCACTCGTCTATGGCGTGTCCAAGAAATTACCAGAGTTGTGTAGTCCCTCAATGTTTCTACTTATCATTTGGATGGGTTCTGCAAGATTTCCTCCAATTTGTGAACTTTCAACCATTGTCAAAACTATTCCAACCTCAATATATCAGTCATTAGAGAGAACCTCATTTCAGACCTACTGGCTGTTTTGCACTCGTGCGTAAGTTAACGTGGTACTAGTGGTTTTTAACCACTGTGTCCATTAATTTGTATAAAAGAAAACCTACAATGAAATTGTGACTATTGTTCACAAACGCCTGGCTGCTTGGAAGACAACATCGCAATTAATGCTCATGAAATGTACGATCTACTGACGTAAACCACCAAGGCCGATAATTCCTTCAATGGTTGCGAGTGACACGAGGTTGTACATGACGTAGCACACTTATGTTACATCTCGAAGTGTATCAGTTGCCTGAGCACCATTCTAGGAGTCAAACAAAGACTTGAGTTGATTGAGACAGGTATTATAAGAGAGAGTGTTTTTTAACGTTTGCACAGGTTGTTACATTCATATACCAGGACACATCACCACCTCGATACCTCAAGTACATGGAAAATATATTCCCAGCTTAGGAAATATGTGATTTCTTCCCCAGTCATAGGACCTCTTCATCTTGGTGGACAATAGAGAGGATATTTCATCAGCAATAGATTCGATCCACAGCAGATGTAGGAACCGACACTCTGATGATAAGTTATTATTACAATGTCTTGAATAGTATGTACCAGCGAAATTCAGAATAAAAAACTCAGATGACCTTGCATTATGGAAGAGTGCCAATTAATGTCATACAACACTTTATATACAACGTATTTCGGAAATGTGACAAAATTGTGCCAGGGAATTGCTGCTGCGAAAAATAAGAAATTTAAATTATGACATACATGGTACATCTCAAAATATAACGACTGTAGAAGCCCGTAAAATGGAAGTCAGAAATGCATATTATGTGGGATGTTATGATAAGTTCTTAATTAGAAAATCTAAGTCTGGTAAACGAATTTAGTAATCTACATCTTCGATAAAATGAAGGTATGGTAGTGGGTCTCACCCCATAATGGAATAATAGCATTTTGAATCCTGTTAATGCATGCAACTTGTTTACCTTAAGGTAAATATGAAGGTCGATGCCATTGCAGTAGGCAGTACGTCGTATTTAACGAAAAAGGCAATTTCGTTGCAACTCTCTAGGACCCACCATTTTCGTGTAAACGGTCACAAATGTTTCAGTTGTAGCAAAAGTATAACCTTGTAGGTAGGCAACACTTAATTTTCACTTCCTGGCTGTAATACAGCATCACATGATGAAAAATTAATTATCACCGTGAATAAATAATCAGCAAACAAATTAAAATTAGCAAATGCGCTACACTCACATTTAGTTGTGATTGGTGGCACATTATGAAGCAAGTGGTTAGTAGTGAAGACAAGACTTTTCTGTAACACTGTCTAACTCTGGCCGTTCTGCAAATACTGTTGTGACAATGTCTTGTCACGTATCTTAGCGCCTAGTGCTTTTTTGACAAGGTTGGCAACAGTTCGTTACCATGGCGAGAGTGACGAGTACTTTTATTCTATGTATTTTTTAATCGGCTGATTATTATTTTCATGTTTGGTATATACACTGTTTTGGAATATCTAAAATTTTTGGATTTTATTTATCCTATTTTCTTATTGTACATTTATTTTATGCTCGTTATAATTCAAATAGTACTTGTTTGTAACGTACACATTTTAAATGGTTGTTAGGGCGATCGCCACCAGATGTGCTACTTGTCGCGTGGTGCGGCGCGGCACTGGCTAGACCTAGTCGGCTGACATCTGCTGCAAGGAGCATAAGTAGTACGCAAAGCTCCACGCGCAACTCGACCGGTACCGAAATGTAGCAGACGATACACGACTGAAGGCGGACTCGGGCCGGAATGGTTTACACGTAAGTTACAAGTATGAATTTGTTAGCTTGGTGTAAAGACTGCACGTTTATAAATACTTTACGCAATTTAAAGCTATGTCCTTGATACGACATAAGGGTAACGGTCCTGTTGTAAAGTTTTCTTGCAAACTTGTACTTGGATGGAAGTTCCGCGAGTGGTAGAAAATTCTGTGCAGCAACGTAACTGCAGCATGCAATATTTTTAATCGTACGTGGCTGGTGTGTGCACAAATGGTGCGAGTGTCGTGGCGTATTCAATGCACTGGATGTGCGATCAGCTGACGAGCAGCGCGATCACACGTCATCCTGGCGGACATTGGGCCTGCGACACGACACAACAACCATCTTGGTTGTGTGTGTTGTCCCGTGCTGCTACGTCACTGTTTAATTACCAGATATGGGAGGAGCTAATCTTGGTGTGGCCAGTATTGTCCGGGCCATATTCTTCCTACAAGTTTTACGTCTTCAAGTGCTGTAAATGTTTGCGATGCAGAGCGCTTCTTATCTTCGAGCGTCTTGTACTGCGACGCGTAATATGAACTGTATTTAAAGGCCGTGAATATTTTAATAGTTGTGTTGTCCATAAATGTAACTTTTTAGTATAAAAGGTTAACCACTTCATTACACATACAACTAGATGGAACATTATCATCAAAGATTTCAGTTTGACTACCAGAATCATCATGAACACTAGAAGTTACAAAAGAACCACAGGGAATCATCAATATTAACACTAGAAATCATATAAAAAGGCACTTCACCTTCTTTACACTTATAGGCTCTGATGCCTAAACACAAAATTCTTCTGGATCAAACATAAGGGATAGAGCATCTGCTACCCCGTCGTTGAACCCACCAGCGGGCCAAACGCCCTACAATTTTTTTAGTGGACAAAAACAGTTAAAGTCTTGATTATCAGTATGCAGTGTGAATTCCTCACTCTCAAGACAATATTTGAATTTCTCCATGCCATAAATGGCAGGAAGGACCTCCTTTTCATAAGCGGAATACTGTTGTCCTGCAGCGCTTAATAAACTACTCGCATAGGAAACTGGTGCCAGACCACCATTCACATCTTGGCACACAAGTGCCCCTAACGCTATCGAACTTGCGCCTAATTGTAATGTAAAGTGCTTATCGAAGCGTGGCAACTGCAAAACTGGAGGAGTAGAGATCTTCTCCTTAAGCATTCCTGCGAGCTTCCCCCAATAAAAGTCAACCCCTTTTTTATTTAAAGTATTCAACAGCTTGACTATTTCAACAAAGTCAGGAATGAACTTTGAGTAGAAACCTATTAAGCCTAGAAACCTACACACACCTCGTAAATGTTTAGGAACAGGAAAATAACTACAGGTTGAATCTTTTCGTGCTCCATCAAAAGGGTTCCTCCAGAGTTGACAAAACCACGATACCTAACATACGCCTTCGCCCACGCCACCTTATCTGGATTGACAGTTAATCCCTATTCACTCATAGCAGTTAGGAAAAGTCTTAAATTCTCCAGATGTTCATGGAAAGTTTCGCTACATATGCACACATCGTCTATATAGGTAAACAAAAACTCATATTGATACTTCTGTAACACTTGGAATAACACCCATGACATGACTTGAGATTCACATTTTACCCTCATTGATAGTCGCTTCCACCGATACTGTTCGCATGGAGTAACATATGCCAGAATCCCGGATGATTCTGGGTGTAAATCACACTGTAGGAATGCATAATTTATTTCAAACACAGAAAAATATCTCGCCTATCCTACATGCTCAAATTAACTCTCAATAGTTAGCAGTGGGTAAGGGTTGACATAGATTTTAGTATTGACCTTTCTATAGTCACGAATGACTCTAAATTCCCGTGGTGTTTTCTTTGGGAGCAAAAAAGCGGGACTGAAAAAATTACTTTCAGATATCTCTACTATATAATCCTTCTCCTTTTAGGGGATGCCACCCTATAAGGCACAGAGGATACAGGGTTCTGATCCTTAATCTTCAATGTAATAGGCTGTTTACTATAGTGGCCTAATTTATTAGCAATCACACCAGAGAAATCTCTCTGGAGCTGTTGAATTTGTTTTTCTTGACTATAAACATTACAACAGATTTTACCGAAATTTCAAATGTACTAAATTTCTTAGATATTACCTCAATGAATTGAGAAGGGCAGAAAGCAAACATCAAATTTTACTGAGCTACATTAAAAAATGCTTGGATTTTCCCAAAGAAATCCACTCTCAGCATGACGTCATGGCTAAGACCTGGCAAAATTCGAAAAGATAATTTCCATGCAAAATTTGCAACCTTGATTTTAGAAATAGCCAAACCCTTGGAATTTATCACTCCCCCACTAGCCATAGAGAAACATAGTTCTTCCTCTTGAAATACTTTAACAAGTCCCTTGGGAAAAATTCTTCAACAGAAAATTACACAAATCTTGATTGATGAGGGAACATGATGCTCCTGGATCAAGCAAGGGCGCTACTACTATTTGGTCAGCTATCGCCACAGGAATCTACAGTAACCTGTAATGGCGCTCAAAAGACATTATTTGCACTAAATATTTACCCACAATATTACTATTACTCACAGGACAATTACTTTTAAATGCCCCTTCTGTTGGCCATTAAAACAGACAATATCCTTAGGACGATAGTATTTCCCCACAACTACATTCCCTTCACGGCCCTGTCCTCCCTTTCCCAGAAAAGAGGGTGTTTGGGAATACCACGAACGAGTATTCACCTTGGCACAACCTGAATCGTTCTTAGATTGATTTAAAGAAAAAACCGACTAACGATGAAAGCAGTCCTTAGCTACATGATTATTCTTACCGCAAATAATACAGAGCTTGGCGGATTTTTGCATGGTATTTTCCTTTTCACTAAACTTAAACTGAGGCGATGCTACCTCCATCGCACAATCCCTGATAGTTCGCTCCAAGTCGGTCACCAATTTCAACAACTCTGTCAAAGATGCCAGTTTAGTAACAAAACAGAAATAGCGACTATACCATGGATGCAGATTATGAAAGATAATCTGGGTAAAATATTTTTCCTCGCACGGATACCTAACACATTTACCATTCCCAAATTTTATTTAACAAACTCCTGAATAGATTGATCAGGAATCTACCTGCATTCCAGCAATCGCAAACGAAAATCTGTAATGGCTATTTCACTATAGCACTCATTTAAACGAGCCTTAGTTAATTGTGAAATTTCCCAGTTTTCTTCCCTAACCTGACCAAACAGAGATTGTAAAGTTTCAGAGACCATAAACAAGGCTACCACATACAAAACCGGTCGATCACATAGCTGTAACGCAATTACCGTGTTAAGTAAGACAAAAAATCCTACCAATGCTTCCAGAGTGGTTTTAGACACTTTAGGAATTTTTGCTGTCAATTCCGGGGTCACATGTTTAATTAATTTAAAAACTGGAACTGGCTCACCAAGCACAGCCATATTCTCTGCACCAGCCTCCTTTCTTTCATCCCTCTGTACCAGGGACCGCGCCTTTCCATGTAGATCATCATGGATCTCACCCTCCTCCACCTCAACTTCAGCATCTGACAACAGCGAAAGGAGTGATGACTTGGTCAAATGTTGGATCCAAGCAGTTGCTGCAGACATTATTCAAATTAGTATCAGACATAAAATTAACCCTAACAAACTTTCCGTTAATCTCCACTGGAGGTTATTACGAGTACCTGTTTAACACCACAACCACATGTTTCATCCCTCATAATAAAATCCAAAAACCCCTCACTTAGAAAAAGCAGATTGCGATGTAGTCTCTCAGGCCTTCCTGCTTCTTTAATCCAAAGATGCAGCAAGGCTGAACCCCAAAAACTATCTGAGCAAATAGTAAACAAATGGCAAAAGCCAACACAAAGGTTTTCTCAAGTAGGTTATGAATATCATTAGCTTGAGCTAAGTTGAAAAACATGAAGTGAGAACAATGTTAATTTATTCAGTTCCATTTTTAATTTATTTTGTGTGCAAAACATAGATTTTATATGCATATAAATATAGTTTACACATATTGTTGGAAAAACATTACGATCTCAAAAATATTCTGTTATAATAAAGATTCTTTGAAAAACTATGATTTCAAAAATATTCTGTGTGTTATAATACATATTCTGCGGAAATACTGTACATTTAGTGGACCTCAGTAGATAGTAAATGCGGGATCTGGCGCACCCATCTTAACTTTTTCCGGCAATTTCTGCCAAAAGTACAAGAAAAAATAAAAACCCAATCTCTGACAATCAATGGAAAAACTATCAATATCAAGAAAATTTAAGCTAAAATCAATCTAATTTCTTGTTGTCAAGGTACTTTTTGGTTTTTCTAGAAACGACAACTTTCAATTAAAAAACAAGCAATTTTCATCGAAAATAAAGTAATTTAAGCCCAAAATCAAGCAAATTTTCCAACATTTCACAAAATGGCAGTGCAGAACCTTTCATACTATAAAAACAAGCAATCTTTTATAATCGAAAATCAAGCAATTCCACCCAAAAATCAAGCAAATTTACAATTTTTTTTTCCAAAATAGGCGTTCAGACTTTTTATTCTCAAAAACAAGCAAATTTAAGCTAAAAATCAGATCAAATACAAAAAAAATATAATTGATATATTAAAAATGATAGAATATTAACATTTTAAAGAGAATTATAAATCATTCATAATTTTTCCATTTTCGTTTCTTTTAAACCTTTATTTCTCATATATTATTTCTCATATATTATTTCTCATATATTAATTTTAAAGTATTTTTATGAAGTATATTTACATAATGATCTGTTAACGTAATTTTATTTTTACCACCTAAAATACAATAAATTTTTTCCCCAAATCTAGATTCGTATGATTGAAATTCGGTAGCAACATACTTTATATTTTTTCTAGGTTATGTAGTTTAGTCAATTAAAATTAATAGTTCAACTTATTGAGCTGCAATTACATCTTTGTGTTTATTTAAAAGGGGAAAAAAAACTAATAATAAATAAAAATAATAATAATAAAATTAAAATGATAAAATCTAAATTCGAAGAAAATAAAAATAATAAAATAAAAATTCAAAGTAAAATTAAAATAAAATTAAAAATAGAAAATTACAATAAATTTTTTTATTATTAAAATATATGTGTTTTAAAATTAACACAAAAATGGAATCGCTGCTCAACATTGAAATGGAAAATAATACCATATCTAAGAAATTTTAAAAATTGTGGTGAAGTATTAAACATAGAAAATTTTTACTACCATAAAAAAAATAAGGATAGACTTTATAACAACTGTAAATAATGTGTCATTGAAAACACCAAAAATAAATTTGTGTTAAAAAGGGAGAAAGTATTGTGTGAATGTAGGCGATATATGTTCGTGTTGCATCTGTCAAAGAGCTACATAAAAATACTAAGTCACACAATGTGTTAGTAGATATCCTAAATGAAATTCAACACGACAATTACCCAACAAAAACATGTAGAGTATGAAATGAGAATAAATATATACAATTATTTTCGGTTCATACATGAAATACGGACAAACTTAGACAATATGTAACGATTGTATTGGTTAATATAATAAGTATCGTTTTAACAAGTAATTTACTGCATTTAAAGAGAAGTGACACCTTTAAACACACAACTGTAAGTTATACAGTTAAAACGATTTCACTTATGATCAATAATTCAAAAAATTTATAGTTTTCGTTTTCCATTAAATTTACAATTTTTATAATTCTTCATTGTCTATATAACATTTAAAATATTTATAAAATCTCCTTTATATAAACAATAAAAAATGCCAGCGAACAATCTTGCAGTTGAGTTGGGCGAGAAGACAGTTAGAGAATTAAGAATTATAGGCAGAGATTTAAAAAATATACATTGCCATATTCTAAGAGAAGATGATTGAATGAAACTTTGGTATATTCTAAGGAAAGATGATTTAATTACAGCTATTATACCATTTACTATAAACGAGCAAAGAAAAAAAAACTTTGCAAATTTACCATTTTCATATGTCAATATGTATTTGTTCAACCTAGAAATAAAAGTAAGCGGGTAACAGAATGGATAACAAAGAATAATTTTACAAATCTACCTTTATGAGACGTTAATATCAATGAATTATATAAGCAAGATAGAAAAGAATTAAAAGAAATATTCCCCTATTCTACTAATGTATTCGTAAGAAAAAGAAACAGAAGAAGAAATAAAAATCACAGACTTAATAAAGCTTTTGAAGGCAGAATATTAACTTATAGCATTCAGAATTCCTTTAATTTAGAACTGTTTAAAAAATTTTTACTTCTATAAAAATGTAAGGTTTCTGAAATGATACGTTAGAACATTTTAAGGCTGATAACTAACATTGAATTATATACCAATTGTCGCAAGCAGGAAAATAATCAAGTAGAATTATTTACATTTCAATATTAAATAAAGGAGATTTTGTAAAGATTTATAAAATTACAAAACAGGAATTATTTACATGATTATCCGAATTTCAAAGAAGAGGTTCAGGATGGACTTTAGATAGAGTAATTGGAATACAATTAGCAATAAATAAGTATAATACATTAAATGGAGCATCATATATTGAACTACCAGAAGCTATAAAAATAAAAAAAGCATTCACTCATGTGAAGAATGACACTCAAAAATGTTTTCTTTGGGTAATAAGATCGGCATTGTTTCCAGCAGAAAAATATCCACAAAGAGCATCTAAAAATAAAAACGTGGGGCTTGATATAGATAAAGCAATAGATACCCCCCCCTTCTTTTCGAAACTCAGTGCACCTTCAGCTTACGGTCATATACATGCTCTGTCACAGCCTATGGCTACAGAGACTGGCCGCTGTGAGGTAGCACAGCATTATTTTAGATACATATGTCCTCGAGGACATATGCTACTATAGGCTATATTTAGGATGTTATTATACTTCAAATAGGCCAGCTTAATATGTCTTTTCATCCTCAGGTCCTTGCTGTCTTTTAATGTTCTAGTAAAAACCACTAAGAGCCGGCCCTGCTGATACTTACTGGCAGCTCACTTTCTCTCCTTTAGTTTTCAGGTTCATAGAAGAGATTGGGGGGAAGAGGCCCAATAGCGTCACTTCTTGCACCAGAGAGGTGCCCAAACAGCTCTCTGGTTACTGCCGGCATCAAGTTAAAAATAAACAAAGCTCCCACCCCTCTATACTAATATTTACAACCCTATTAACTAAGAGCATGTTTTCCAAACACTCTGTCTCCTTTAGCATTATATTTAATTAAATTAAATGCATACGATAATTTTTGGATTTTTACTTCTCTGTCGCAAGGGTTTTTATATCTCTGTTGGTGGTTTTTACCTTGCTCTTCATAGTTAAGACTAGCTCTGAGTACACTTAGGGAGGCAGTCATGGCCCCAAAGAGCAGGCCATGGCTGCTCAGTCCCTCTTTGCCACGATGCATGTCTCCTTGCATGATTGTCCTAGTAGGCATAAGGGGTTAGCCCTGAGACACAATAAATTCCCTCCCTACCTTCGGCCTTAACTTCACATAAACTTCGGATAAAGTAATTTAGGAAAAAAAAAACACTGTAGATAAATATGAATATCCTATTAAAATTGATGATAGAAAATCAACTTGATACATCTATGAATGTATACTCTATTGAAGATGAGTCTTCAGTATATCAACTAAAATTTACAAGAAATAAGAAGGAAAAACATTTAAACTTACTTTATTTCAAAGATGATAAAAACTCGCATTATCATTGGATGAAAGATTTATCTAAATGGCTTTCAGCACAAAAAATAATCATAAAAGTAAAACTTGTATATGTGATATGTGCCTTCGATTTCTTCACTCCCAAGAGAAATTAAATAAACATACAGAAGACTGCTCTAAAAAATGGATCAGTAAGAATCATTTTGCCTTCGAAGGGAAAGCAAATATCTTTAAAAATTATGAGCACACAATGAAGGTCCCTTTCGCAATATATGCAGATTTTGAATCAATTCTAAAGAAAATTTCAAACAAAAAAAATTCTAATGAAATTAATACATTTAAATTAAGCCAAAAAATATCCTGTTTTAATAGAGGGCCAAATTGATAATGGTCTTTATAAGGAGGTACGCAAAGAAAGATATAATCATACTAATGATCAAATAAATACCATTGATTTAAAATTGAATGATGAATCATATACAATGAAATATCAATTACACGAAGCATCTGGTTTTTGCTATTATATTGTATCTAGTTATGGTGATTGTAAGCCTCCAGTAGAATATCGAGGTCCAAATGCACATAAACAGTTTATACAATCAATAAATAGAGAAGTATAAGCCATTGGGGGAATATATTCACAAATCGAACTAATTCATCAACTAACAAAACAAGAAAAAGTGTTATATAAGAGATCTGAAGAATAACTATATGTGAATGTGAATATAAGGAGGACAATAAAAAGTACATCATCATGATCATGTAAGTGGAAAATTCATTAACCCTCTATGTAATAATTGTAATCTACAGTTAAAATTGCCCAATTTTGTACCGATTTATTTCCATAACTTAGCTGGCTATGATGCTCATTTATTAATTAAAGAGTTAGGAGATGACGATAAAAATATTGATTTAATTGCAAATAAAGAATGAAAAATTATTACTTTTGGGCAACAAACAGAAAATTTAAAAATTTGACTTATAGATTTAAATTTATGGCCAGTAGTTTAGATAAATTATCAAATAATTTATCTAAATAACAAATGAAACACACCCAAAATTATTTCCCAAAATATCAAGTTAATTTAGTTTTAAGAAAGGGTGTTTATCCAAAGATTATATGGATAGTTGGAAGAACGTTGAAGAAACTGAACTTCCACCAAAGAGTGAATTTTACAATAAATTTAATGAATCTGACATAAGTGACGATGATTATGAATACGCAAAATCTGTGTGGGATCAATCTAATATTAAAAATCTAGATAACAATTTATATTAAAAAAGTGATGTGTTATTGTTAGCAGATATATTCTAAAATTTCAGATACATGTGTATAAATTCATATGAATTAGATTCTGCATTGTATTTTACAGCACCAGGATTATCTTGGGATACAATGTTAAAATTGGCTAAATAACCACTAGATTTATTACATAACTATGATATGATTTTAATGATTGAAAAAGGAATTAGAGGTGGAATATCGCAATGTTGTACGCGATATGTTAAAGCCAATAACAAATATTTAAAACATTTTAATCCAAATCAAGAGTCCAACTATTTAGCATATCTCGATGCTAATAATTTATATGGTTGGGCAATGCCACAATATTTACCATATAGCAGTTTCGACTGGGTATATTATAGATTATCTGATTAAGATTACTGGATTAAAAAAATAGATGTGGAGGATGATTCTGTGTATGATTATGTATATTTTAAGTTGATTTAGAATATCCACAAGAATTGCATAAATGACATAAAGATCTTCAATTTTGTCCAGAAAATAAGGCAGTTCCAGGAAATAATCATAGTAAATCATTTACAACTTTACATAACAAACAGAAGTATGCAATCACTTTGTAATTTAAAAAAATGTAAAAAAAAATGGATTTAAACTTACCAAAATACACAGAATATTAGCATTTGATCAGTCAGATTGGCTGAAAAAGTATATAAATTTGAATACAGAGATGAGAACTAATCCAAAAAATGACTTTGAAAAAGATACTTATAAGCTGATGAATAATTCTGTGTTAGGTAAAAAAAATAAATGGAAAATATAACAAACAGAGTAGATATAAGATTAATATCAGATGCAGAAAAATGTGAAAAATTAGTAGAAAAACCAAATTTCAAAAGAAGTTCTATATTTAATGAAAATCTTGCATGAATAAAACAAGTGAAGAATTTAATAAGCCTATTTATGTTGGTATGTCAATTATATATCTATCAAAATAATTAATGTATGATTTCCATTATAAAATAATGAAACCAAAATATGGCGATAAAATAGAAATGTGCTATCAAGACACTGATTCGTACATTTATAACATTAAAACAGAAGATTTTTTTACAAAGGCATGAAAACAATTATAGAAAAATTTGATACGAGTGATTATTCAAATGATAATATATATAAGATGTCACAAATAAATAAGAAAGTTATAGGTAAGATGATAGACGAATGTAATCGGAAAATAATGAAAGAATTTGTTTGTTTAAGAGCGAATATGTATGTATACATAGTTGAGAGCAAAGAAACTAAAAGATCAAAAGGAGTAAAGAAGCGTGTAGTAAACAAGAGAATTACGATTCGGGACTATGATAACTGTTTGTTTAAAGAGAATATAGAATATTGAACAATGAATTTAATAAGAAGTGAAAAGTATGAAATATATACAGTAGAAGTTAATATAATTGTATTAAGTCCTTATGACGCAAAAAAGATTATATTAGAAAATAAAATGGATACATTGCCATATGGGTATCAAAATAAATGGTACTTTTTATGAATTTTTATATTATATTTTAAATATCTTTAATTTCCTAAACAATATCGATATCAACCCCATCAAAATCAATCAGGTTACCATTTTCTTCCCTAATTTCTAAAACAATTGGATTTAACCACTCATTATTAATTTGATAAAAAAATTGGATATGCTGGTTCAAAACTATCATAATCTCTGAAGCCAAACATAGTTTTGGTGGAAAGCTAGCAATTATATCAGTTTCTAAATGATTAGGTTTGTTATATTTTATGAACATTCCATAGGCTAAATTACAATGAGAATTTTTTGTTTTAACTGGAATAAAATTAGGTAACTTAGTACCTACAACAAGTTTGTCTATTTCTATAGTCGTATTTCTTTCAAAGCCACGAATATTGTAGAATCAATCTTCAAATTTAATATCAAACTTATATTTAATAGGTATTGTTTTTCACATTGTCTGCAGTCAATTCAATGTAATTTGTTGAAAATTGATCAATTGAATTTGTAGCTTTTTTTACAGATTCGACATCATATTGGCCTCTATAAATAGTGAAAATTCCATTTGTATCAACTACAGCACTCCATTTTTAAATTGTCATTATAGTATTATTGCCTATATTTGGTGCTAATTTTCGCATGAAAACTAATCAATGCAATCGATTTATCTTTATGAAATATATCATAGATAAGTTTCTTCTATTGTATGGAACTGTTGTTTGTTAACTTTAATACGTTGTTCTTCATTTCTACAAAAATTATCATATTAAATGAAAATAGCAGATTGGGATATTGGTGTTTTAATTTCCGAAGGTGATGCTAAGAAAAAAGAATGGTGAACTATTGCCTGATGACATTAGATCAATTATCATTGGGCCCAGTAAGTGTGGCAAGATGAATTTAATGATCGATTTTATTTATAAGACAGGATGACAAAATTTTAATAAATTGTATGCTTGCTTAAAAATTTTTAAATCAACAAACATATATTAAGTTACAAAATGACTTTGATTTGTTATCCAAAAGAGGTAAAGAAAAAATGGCATATTTTTAAAAAATAATAATGATGAATGATTCCTTCAGATCAGTGTGAATCGACAATGTCATTTTAGAAAACCAGGATGACAACCACGAATATTTTACTATGGGAGGGATAAAAGTATTGATGTATTTTATTTGGCACAAACATATTCAAAAGTACCTAAACAATTAGTAAGGGATAATGCTAACTTTTTATGCACATTTCGACAGGATAATACAACTTTAAGCCATACCAATACTAATTTCGTTGGTGGAGATATGACTTTTTTATAATTCAAAAAGTTTTGTGCAAAGTGCTGCGATGAAGAATTTGGTTTTATCACAATAGATTTGAGCAGAAAAATGAAGGAAGGGAAGTACAGAAATCAAATTAAAAATTTGATATTCTAACTCTGTCTTGTGAATTGTATATGAGAACAATGTATCTACTTCAGCTATGAGCATGCTATCTTACTTGCAGCAGAAAAAAAGCAATCCTGAAGTCTGCTCTGCCTCGACATGACTTTTCCTTGTCGGCGACGACTGCGCGCTCTCTCTGTGACAGGAAGTATGCTATCACAACTGTGTCGCTCTCTAGCAGTCATGAGCCAAACACTCTGCACGACTCTTGATAACAGGCTTCCAACTCGCCATAACACACTGCATAGAGACTTTTAATCATCACCTCGTTCATCTTGTCACCATGGCTCAGCGGCAAGGTGTCTGATTTCAAATGCGACTGTCATTGGTTGGATGCCCGGTCTGAGCAGATAATTTAATAGTGTGGATATGATTGCACTGTTAGATAATCACCAAATCATTGAAAATTTGAGCAAAAAAAAACCTTCCTCTTGCTCATAAAGCAATGTATAAGTATTGCTGCAAAATAAAAATGGTAATCTCAAGCTTCAGCAAAAAATCGCTCTCCATACTACACTTCTAGTATAACATATGTAAAAGCTGTAGTGTTCTCATATAGTGAATGGCGCCTCACTATATGAGGAGGGGTACCAGAAGATATAAAAAATAAAAAACCTTCACTTCTCCACTAAAAAAAAACCATGACCAACCAGTGGTGAAGTGAGGGGTTTCTCCAAACGTTGCTCGCAAACCTTTTGTAATTAAAAAAATGAAACACTTACCATAGGTGAAATATGTGTTGAACGAATGGTGAACAAATGTTGAACAAACGATGAACGAATGTTGAACGAACGATGAACGAATGATGAATAAGCATTGAACATGTTTTATGTACATTAAACAATGTTGCATTTTAAATGATTAACCTTTATGATCATGATCCTGCATGATTGTGATCCTGCATGATTAATGTTCCTGCACAACTGTGATCCTGCATGATGAATGATCGTGTACAACTGTGATCCTGCATGATTAATTATACTGCACGACTGTGCTCCTGCACAATTAATAATCCTGCACAACTGTGATCCATCACAATTAATGATCATGCACAACTGCACGACAATGATCCTTACAGAAAAATAAATAAATTCACAAAATATCTGTTTTATTAATCCAAGAGTTATGTGAGTATTCAAAACCTCACCACATTACATTACTTTTGTTTTTAAGATCTTTTCAACCAAATATTCATTTGGATAGTCAGTTTTCATAATTTAGTATTCATAAAAACTACCATTTATTTCTTCTCCTTTGTCATATTTTAGTTTGTAATTTAGTACCCATTATTTGAAACCTCTAAAATGGCAAATAATTATGCTGTCCAATTAGCTGTATAACCCTTTTCAAAGATTCATTTACTCTTGCTTACATGGACAATATCGCCAAGTTTGTATTTCGGTTTAGTAATCATGTCTACAAAATTTGTTTGCATAATTTTTTTTCATTGGTCTTATTAACTACAAGTGGTTTCATACCAATGGTTCTATGTTTGGTATTGTTGTATTCATTAACTAAATCATCTAATATATTTACCCATTTGTAATTGCCATTTAAAGCAAATTTTTTCCACATTTTGTTCTTCATTGTATGATTATATCTTTCTACAACACTGGCTTTAAGTTCACTGAATGTAGAATAGTGATTGATGTTATATTTATGCATAAATTCATTAAATATTTTATTATAAAATTTGGACCCATTATCACATTGAATATTATGGGATTTTCTTTTAATTAATGTAGATTCTAAACCATTTTATATGTTTTTGGCTGTTTTATCTTTAATTGGTATAGCAAATGCATATTTTGAACAAACATCAATAATTGTCATAATATATTTATATCCATAATTTTAAGTGATGTGGCTTTTAAATTTCTAGTATCGATCTCAACAAAATAATTTTGCCATAAATCATTAATACTATACGGAATTACTTTTCTTCTTGGAACATTTTTTTGTATACGTTTATATAATTAATTAATTATTCCTTCTCTTACATTGGGCATTTTTTTTAGAAATGTTTATTTTTTAGAATTACATATCGAGCATATACTTTTCTGAACTAATCGCCCAATTTTTAGTATTTTTAATTTTTATATTATTATTTTTAGTCTCATTTGTTTACATTTGAAGCACCAAGTGTTCTCCATTTAATACGAACATAAAATAACTAATCTTTATATTCTACGGATATTCCTATTTTAATTATTAAAACATCATCACATTCAGATATTTTCGTTTTTTTTTTAATTTTAAAAGTTAAATATTACCTATGTTAACATCAAAAGGCTTACTGTAATCTATTCTTTGAGATCCCTTAATAACAGTAACAGTATCATCAGGTAAATTAGGATTAATAGTAATTATTTCATAAATATTACAATCCATCAAAAAAGTTAAAAAAAAAAAAAAATTATCTAAGTGAATATAATTATTAATTTTATTCCACTTTATAGGTAAATTAAATATATAAGATTTTTCTTCCTTGCATTTTTCAATTTTCGTGTTAACAAGTGTATCAGAATAATTCAAAACTGATTTGTCAGTTATTTATTTATCGAAATATCTTTTACTGACCGCATCTTTTACATCTACAGGTCAGCTATATTATTAAATCTACGATTTTGATTAGAAACATAGTCTGTTGTATAAACAAAAACTTTACTAAGTGTATCTCGTAAAGCAGAAACAATAGTATTGTATTTTGAATCTACACATGTTTTAAAATCAGAAACACTAGTGTTGTATCTTGATTCTACATATTTTTTTAAATTGTACTCAGAAACAATAGTTTTATATTTTGAATCTACTTCCTTTGTTAGTGCATGCTTTGCATTATTTATCTGTTTTATATAATCAGAAATAGTATTACTGAATTTTAAATGTATATCTTCTTTTGAAACATAATCAGCTATTTGTTTATTTAAAAAAAATATATTGACTGCATCTTTATCATCTCTATGATCACATATATGAATAATTCTATGACCTTAAAAAGAAACATAAGATTTTGTATAATCAAAGCAAGTGCTTGGTTTACTTTGTAAATCAGAAACACCGGAATTGCATTGTGAATCTACATATGTTTTTAAAGCATAATCAGAAGCAATAGTGTTGTATTTTAAATCAACATCTTTATTTAAAATTATAAGCACTAGTGTCAAAAATTTCATTTAAATATTTGATTAATGGTTTTCCAAATATTTCTCTCATTTAATAACAAAGAAATTATATCATTAAACTTAAAATCTTTTGAAAAAATATGTAATACAACTAAACATAGATGTCCACAAATAACTGAAATAAATTCTGAGTTCGATCATCATTGTAATAAACATTGTTGTTTTGAAATAATTAATTAAATTGTTAGGAATGTTACATCCAATAGAATCAAAATAGTAAATGTCATCTTTATTTTTAAAATAACAAACCCAATGAGTGCGAGGATTTGAGGAAATGTTGAAATTAACCACAGCACATTCGTTTTTGTGCATACTTTTGGTAATTCATAAATCATATAAACATTTCTGAAATCTTTTGTATTTAATATTTTTACATATTTTTTAATATCGATATTATATAATGGGTATATTTTCAAAAAATTTTGGTCACACCTCTTTTTTGCAACTAAACCACTTCCTGCTTTATTTTCCATTACCAAATTGTGTCTCTGTTGTTCTTCTAATTCTTTTATATTTTTCTTGTTTGTTCAACAGAATTGTAAATAGCACCAGCTCCTCCAGCTAATGAGCCAAGTGTACCTAAAGCAGCAAGTATAATAGGAATAATTCCTTCAGATTTTTCTTTAGCTGCCTTGTTGACTGTAATTAGTGATATAGTTAATTTGAAACATTTACCTTCTTTTATTTTCTATTTTTTCTCAATATGATCTTTTGTTAAAAATTTATATATGCCCAAATATTTTAATTCCTTACAGGGAATATCGGAAGTTATATTTGTTATCTTAATTTATAAGTGTGTATGTGTGTGTGTGTATGTATATGTATATATATATATATATATATATATATATATATATATATATACACATACAATAAAACATTTTAATTCCCCAACCTAATTTTCTCTTTGTAAACATAGTTGAAGCAACAGCAGCAGATGCAATTTTTCCTCCAATTGAAACATTTTTGCTTCTTTTTGTAAAATTTTATCAGCATTATGTCTAGATTCTATATTTTTATGATCTCTATAAGCAATATTGTGATATTTTCATGCTTCATCTAATTTATTTATTCCTGTGTCTCCTCTTTCTAGTCTTTCGTTTAATTTTGTAAATGGTCCACAATAATTATAACTTGCCAAATGCATTTTGGGTAAATTTTATTTATTTAATATCTAATTTATTATTCCTTTGCCGTGATGTTCAGAATTCCAAAATGATTGTAGAATTACATTTAAAACTCTTATTAGATATGGAATTCCTTTCAGATTGTTTATAAAGAAATCAGAAAATTTGTTATTTAGCATAATAATTATGTTTACATTTTCATTGTAATAATTTTTACTTCCATCATTTATCTTCACCATGAATAACTAATAATCTAACAACCAATTTTCTAACATCATCCATTCGACATATTACTTTGGTAAATTATTGTATTTTTTGTATAGCTTCTCCAGTTCTAGGAGTTTTCTGAGAAATCATTCTTTCTGGTGCGTTTGGTGCTGGTTTTGAATGTGAATTTTTTAATTTTTTAAATAAATTGGACTAACTATATTATTATACTTCCAACCTCCACTCGAAGCTACATTTTTATTAGGATTATATAGTTGGAATGTAGCATTGGTTGTTTTAACGATTTCTGCATAATTTTCATAATCCTCATCACTAAATTCATTCTCAAGGGCTTCTGGTAAATTTTCTGTTATTAAATTACAAAGTCCTGGTGTTAATTTACATTCTTTATCCTTAAAAAATAGTGTATAATTATTTATCGTTACTTGTGTACCACTAATGTAAGAAATAGTGTATAATTATTTATCGTTACTTGTGTATCACTAATGTAAGAAATAGTGTATAATTATTTATCGTTACTTGTGTATCACTAATGTAAGAAATAGTGTATAATTATTTATCGTTACTTGTGTACCACTAATGAAAGAAATAGTGTATAATTATTTATCGTTACTTGTGTACCACTAATGTAAGAAATAGTGTATAATTATTTATCGTTACTTGTGTATCACTAATGTAAAAAATAGTGTATAATTATTTATCGTTACTTGTGTACCACTAATGTAAGAAATAGTGTATAATTATTTATCGTTACTTGTGTACCACTAATGTAAGAAATAGTGTATAATTATTTATCGTTACTTGTGTACCACTAATGTAAGAAATAGTGTATAATTATTTATCGTTACTTGTGTATCACTAATGTAAGAAATAGTGTATAATTATTTATCGTTACTTGTGTATCACTAATGTAAGAAATAGTGTATAATTATTTATCGTTACTTGTGTACCACTAATGTAAGAAATAGTGTATAATTATTTATCGTTACTTGTGTACCACTAATGTAAAAATTTTGGCAAACTCCAAGTAAACCTAATTTTTTATTAATAACATTAATTTTTTTTCAGAAATTTCTTTGCCGAGATTTACAATAGAATCAGACGCGGCACGCGTTAAATCAGACACTGGATGCAGCCCATTTTTCAATGGCACGATTCCCATTTGCTCTTCCAAATTAGGAGATTTATGTTCTGAAAATAATTGTCTTTCAAATGATGTTTCTTCTGGTGTTGGTGGATGGTTATAATTTTTTTTGCTGTAACTGGAACTAGTGTTGTGATTCAAATTTTGTTTTCTTCACTTACTTTTTATACTTTTTTTAAACCAATATTTCGTAATTCGCCGATTAATGTTTGCTCTTTCTTCATATTACTTTTCATGATGCTTTATATATAGTTTATATCATTCAATGAGTAATTTAACTTGAGAAAATTAATTTGATTCCGTCATTTATATATATTTTTTCTTATAAATGAGTTATAAAAGTATTGAGAATTTTGAGAGACAAACTTTCCCCCCAACTGATCAAACTAGGGGGAATTAAAATGTTTACAATAATATAATTGAATGTGATATTCCTATAAGGGTCCGCTGAGAACCGCACTAAAACACATAACAACAGCAGAGCGAAATTAGAGTTAACAGCTCTCTCGAAGATGTACATGGCAGTATTCTTATTGCAATAAACTTAATCGGCGCCCGCGGTACGATATCTGTCATATTATGTCATGAAACCAAAAGTACATAACAATAGTTGTCACCATTGATGCAATAAACAAATATGTAATATTGATAATCACCACCTTGTGACTACGCTGTTTCGGGGACATTTAAACAGCCCCATGCAATAACTCCTTGTTTCGCGGGGCTCAGCTATGCAAGTGACCATTGTCAGAACCTGACATAAATAGATTTACGAGGCATTGATCTATCACCTAACCTAGTTTGCATCTTAAGTAGGAAGTGGGTATAGTCTTTATGAATATCTCAAAACAGCTTTTCGCAGATACGCCAAACTCTATTAGGTTATGTACTCTCACGATTCATATTGTATATACAAATAAATATTCTTAATATCCGCATGCGAAACCTCATGATCAAAACATAATTTCTCCAATTTTGTTGGGCTGCATTGTCATTGCTTGACTAAATGGGATGGACTCTGCTTTTCTCTTCGTTTGGGACAGTCAGACTTCATCTTGATGGTGCAGAAGCCCTTCTCGCACTTGATACTATAGTAAAGTCTCCAATCGCTCTCTATTTTCCATAATGTATATCTTCATAACCATGCAAACTGTCGTAGTTAATTGTAGTTGGACCACCAAGATCAAGTCAAGTACGTGTCATCATTATATTATGATATGTACTGTATTGAAAGGGAAGTTAACATAAAGAGAAGAATAAAACTTCAATAATAAGACATAATTAATATGTACTGTATTTATTTTTGTTAAAAAAAATTTTTATTGCATAATTCCGCATTTTCATTAGTAAAAACACACTGACTAACCGATGCAAATATTATGTAACAATAGTGATGCTTCATAAAAGGTTTATTTTGTGGCATAGCCATTTCTGTAAGGCATATTGTACATATATATATCTTGGAGATAGTGACAGACAGAAAGCAAGATTTTCAGCATAAACTATGACGTGTAATGTATTTATTGTTTCATTACTTTCAAATATTGCATTAAACACCAACATAGATATAGAGTCAATGATTTACTGGTAATTAAAAAAAATCTTTAACATGATTGACGCAAGGATGATTAAGTGTTCATGTTTCCACTCCATTAAGTGAATGTCTACCAGAAAAAAAACACAATTATCAAACCATTACATACCTAAAATGAAATAGTATTCGATGTTCGATGGATCTCTCTAGGAAGTTCAGACTAACTCTCTCTCTACTGGCAAGGTTAATACAAATATGTTCTGGAAAGTGAAAGTTTTCCTTTGTGTTTATATTCTGGAGATTGAGGAGAAATGTTAGCTTTCATGTCTTGTGTACTATTACTACAAATAAGACTGTTTGTGGAAACCAGGTTGTCTGCTCACAGTAGCTGTTATTTATCATAGTAATTCTAAACCATAATCTGTATAGACAAAAATGGATCTTATGCAGCTTGAATTATGATATACATGGTAAATTAAAAATAATAAGGGCTATAGAAGGCCTAAATGGCGGAGTTCGAAATGTATGTTATATGTGGAATATTATAAAATTCACTTCCATTATAGGAACAAAATTTGTCGTACGAATTAATGACACCACGCTGTTGGGAAAAATGAAGATATAGTAGGTGTCGTACTCACACCGATGACGTAAGAAGTAGCAGTTGGCACCCTGTTAGTGCATCGAACTTGTTTACCTGGAGGTAAATGTTTGATGGTATCGGATAAGGCAGCACGTCGTAATAAGTCGTAAAAGCAGTCTTGTTGCCACTCGCTAGGACCCACCGTTTTCGTGTAAGAAGCACACATATGTTTCAGTTGCAGCAACACTGTATCCTGGTGGGTAGGCAACACATCGCACATAGGGAGTTAACCCTTGCTGACTGTAATAGGGCATCACACGCTGAATAATCATCGCCCAAGAACAAACACAATTACAATTAGTAAATGTGCTACGCCGATATTTAGTTGTGTTTGGTGGCACATTATGAAGCAAGTGGGTCGAATCGAAGAGAAAAGATTCTGTGTAACAGTCTAACTATGGCCATTCGACAGGTACTGTATTCATATACGTTAGGTGGTAGTTAAAATGTGTGAATGAATTAGCCTTGATTTGATGTGATAAGAAGAGAATAGGGACAATTTATTGTAATGCTAGTAGTTGAGACGAGCGGTCTCAATTCAATACTTTTTTCTTTCTGCACGTGTTCCTAACCGAGAGTGAACTGTTTAATTTGAACTTACCTCACAATTGTAATGAACTGTACGTGAAGTTACTTAAACTGGAAAATACACCTCAAAGTTCATCGTTTTTCGAACTGTGGTTTTCATGTTACGCAACACGTTATAAATCGTAGAGCAATTAAAAAATATATATTGATTGGACTATGAGCGAGTGTTTCGCCCCGTTCAAACAGCAGACTTAACCAAACTAATTCCTGACCTTGGCGTATGAAGTAATCAGTTGTCACGTATATACAGACCACTTCTATAATAACTACACAAACTTAGAAACCTTCAACACTTATTGAAGTTTTTGTGCATTTTGTTGCTCGCCAAGGAGTTTTTCTTCCGCCATCTCGTTACCTGACACAACACTTGAGTGACACGCCCGACATGATCATAGGTTCTCAGCCAACTAGACGACAGAACTGAAGAAACTGGTGGAGAGCGCTAGGTGCTAGCGCTCTCAAGCGGCGCCTTGTGGAACTGTCTCGGGGACTGCGCGGACGTCCTAGCATCGTTTATTGAAGTGTTTAGACTTCCGGAAGTGAACAACCTAACAGCAGCGCTGCGTGGGGAGGATGGTGTGGAGGAACTTTCAACGCCTTGCTCTGACCATCTGGACGTTTAGCAGTTTCATATTGGCTGAGCACGAATGAAACATTTTGAATATTTTCTGAATTTAAGGTCGGCGGAGCAGCCAGTCAATGAGAATGGCTGTTCCCCCATAGACCGTTTGCATTGGAAGTTACGTAATGAACAAAATTAAATTATACAAAATTGGCAGGTCCGTAAGGTTGTTTGAAGAAGGACAATATTTTCATCCTTATAGGAAACTTTAAAATATTCATTACGAGTTTTGATAATTTGTTTTTATAATGAATTTCGTTGTTCTTGTCAGAGCTTTAAAAGAAAAAGGAAGTTAAAAGTAACATTTTCAATTATGATATTTGCATGAATGGCCTTGTACTACTCTATACGGCCAGAGAAAAAGAAAACCCTTCCATGCAAGTCGTATTTTTTTTTCCTTGTAAATTTGAATATTAAATTGGAATGTTGTTATGTATTGATGGCTTTCTCTCTAGTCAAACAGCCAGTAATATTCAATGTGGCTTTTATAATGTGTTATTTCTGCCACTTTTGTTGTATTGTTAATATGAAAGATGGCCTGCGTTCTAGTCAAATAAAATAGCCAGTAATATTGAATGTGCTTTTTATAGTGTGCTACTGCTGCCATTTTTGTTGTCTTGTCAATATGGAAGATGACTTGCGCCATAGTTAAAAACCTATAGTAATAATTTTGATGATAGCGTCCAGATGTAAGCCACATTCTTACATTGTGTCATTGGTGCCACTAATGTGAACATTTTCTGGACGATTTAAATCCTTAGAAAGATTTAGTGTACATCATGCATTAGTTGATGAGTTTGTTTGGGTGCAATAAATCCCATATTAACCCTCTTTTGTAACATAATTTCTTTAGGATCAATCTGGTAACTTTTCCCCCATGGATATTATCAAAGTAAATATATATATTTTTGCGTAAAACAAAATATTGAGATACTGTGAGAGGTTATTTTGAAAGAGCCATTGACAAGGCTGGTAAGATATTACTAAACTTGGTTCATTTTGAAAATACATATGCACGTGTGTCTCCTTTATCCATTATATAATCATATTTGTTGGATGTAGATTTGCACTATCCACTTTCACTTCAAAGTAGGTTTTCTGACTGGTTAAGGCCGTCCTTTGGTGTCCCAGTGGCATAGAGGGCGCCACATAGTGTGACTTTGTATTAATGTTTTTAAGAAATTTGATAAGAGCACGATGTGTTCAAAGATTTTGAATGTGTGGTGGTTTGTATGGGTTCAGATGGCGCTAATTGACAGCACAACAAAACAGAAATTGTAGTAATCACAGCTTCTTAAAGGAAAACGTCATACTAGCAACTTTTAGAAATGCCCACCTCCAACCTCATAGCAGTACGTGTCTCTGTGCATTAGAGACTGGCGTATAATTTCAAAGACACCTGGTGTGTCTTTTACATTATCACCGGCAGCCATGACCCTCGCTAATAAATCCTTCTCGGATTCAATGGTATACCAACGCCATTACGACTGTATAAAGGGGTAAGGTCCGGTGAGCGTGGTGGCCATGCAGCAGGCCCGCGCCATCCTATCCAGCGATCAGGAAATGCTGCGTTCACGTGGTCACACACAGATATCGCGAAACTGGGTGGAACACCATCGTGTTGCAGCCACATCCGTTGTCTAACGGCGAGAGGAATATCCTACAGTAAGTCTGGCAATGTTAACTGCAGAAAATATCAACACTGGAAGCACGTCAAACTGTTTGGGAGCCCGTACAGACCAATGACATTGTAGCCAAGTATTCAAGCTCAAATGTAGATCGGATATCAGTGTTTCTAGCCTCACATTGCTGTAGAATGTGGGTTCGAGTCATCCCAGATGTGGTTATTTTGACTATTAAAATGTTATCTATGCGTGGATGTGTCTTCGTCTGTGAACGTTGCAATAGCAGTGAAATCAGGAACCATTACCCACCATTTCGTATTAATGGTAAACATCTTGACGAGAAGCTTAATCTGCCAGTAGTAGGGAATTGGCATCTGGTACAGGAGCAAGGAGCCGGCCGGCCGCCACATTGTTACGTCACCGTCCGCCATTTTCCCCTTTTCCCCTCAATATCGACTAACATACAGGTTAAGGAAACGAACAGTATATAAGACTTACGTAAAGAATGGTTACCTTACTGCGCATAAGTGACAAAAGCTTAGCGCTGACTAACAGCGAGGCTAGTCAAACTGGCCCAAGTATGAATACTGACATTGCGCGTTCGATCACTCATTCTTCCCTGAATACCCTAAACCAGCTAAAAAAAATTGTGATTTGTACAGCATTTTACCATCTTGACGGGAAGTTGAACAAGTGCAAAGAATGAGAATTTTTGATAACGACCTTGTGCTAATGCAATCAGTGATCAGTAAATGATCGGGAATGGATTTAACATTCTGTTTCAAGGCACTGAAAACAGGGAAGAACGGTGTGCGGTAAAATGGCGTATATGGGAGGAAATTTGCCCCAAAAGAGCCAAGAAAGAAATAGAAAGAAAATATGTTTCATTTTCAAAGACAAGGGGAAAGATCCTGGAGTTTTACAAGTCTGTAAGCGAATGCGTGGGCGAGAAAAGGTTAGTTACCATCATAATTGTGAATTTGTTACCCGATGTACGTATTTACAGTGTTGGTCACGATTTCCCAACGTCTCTGAGTCAACTACGCCATTGGGCCATTAAAGTAGAGAATAGTTTGTTTGTAGAGAATAGTTTGCCGGTGGAACAGCAAGATAAGGATGGCCACGGCGAACACGGAAAAATGGTAAACAGTAGGAAATGCAACCGAAAGTGTTATGGCTGTGGACTTGAAGGGCACGTTATCGCGCAATATGAAAATAAACGAAGTGAGGTCACGTGTTTTAGATGTGATGCGGTTGGTCACGTGGTCAGAAATTGTTCATCCCGGTAGGTCTCTCCTACTATAAATGAAAATGATCGCATCACTAAAGAAAATGCAATTTAAAGTGTTTTTCTTGTGGGCTGAAGGGCATTTCATCTCACATGGTAAATTTTACGCGAAAGACAACAGTAATAGCGAAATATACGAAACCTGGCAGTTGTAGGGCAGAGAAGAGATGTAAAAAAGAAATTGTATATTTCGCTTACAGTTAAAGGTCAGGAAATACTGACGCTTCTTGATACGGGAGCTAATGAATCTTTCATTAACCAGGATTTAGCAAGTTCGTTAGTTCAACAATTTCACGAACTCAAAGAACAGTTAAAAGTCGAAAAAGGTTTTCAATTGTATGTGGCGAATTGTGTAACCTGTAATATCACCATCAAGTTGCGGTCACGCTTTAAAGTAGGTCATTACTCATGGAGTAAAGATTTTTGAGTTGTTCCGGGACTGGCTAATCCTATGATTTTAGTATTGTCATTTTTAACGGAGACCAAAGCGAGGCTGGACTTTCAGCGAGATAAGATACAGTTTGGGTTTTAAACCTCAAGGTGCAGAAATTGCCTTAAGAAGAGGCAAAATGGGGGAGGTCACCTGCCATAACATAAGTAGTTTGGGTGAGGTTTTCGATAAGAAACAGAATAAAAGTGTGATGCGTTACTTGGAAGCTATAATGACATAAGTACGACGCGATTAGGGTGTTGCAAGAGTATGTCTTACAAAATACACTTGTATGATTATATTCCGTTTAGGCTGAAGCCCTATCAATGCACGCCGCCCAAATTAGAGGCTATGAGATAAATAGTGGGTGAACTCCAGGACCAGAGAATTATTAGGCAATTAGGCAAACCTTATGTCTCGCTGGCCTTTCTCGTAGTAAATATGCCAGGTAAAAACCGTTTGGTGATTGATTACCGTCAACTAAATAAAAAGGCAAACATTGATCCTTTCCCCATGCCGGATGTAGAGAGTGTCTTACAACATTTTGGTGCCTCCAAAATATTCTCTGTTATTGACCTCAATGCGGCTTTCCATCAGTGTGACACAGATGAATCCTGTAAAGCTTGTACCACCTTCGTCACCCCGTGGACACATTTTGAATGGAATAGGGTACTGTTCGGGGTGAATTTCGGAGGCCAATGCTTATCTCGCATTCTGCAAAAAGTGCTTGAAGTGTACCATTATAAGTTCCTAATATTGTTTTTGGAAGGCATTTGTATTTACTCTCAGAAAGTGGAGAAACATTTAGTGCACATCAAATTTGTGCTTAGTAAGCTCCGGAAATTAGGCTTTACCATTAATCTGAATAAAGTAAAGTGGGGGAAACTGACGTAAAGTTTTTAGGCTATATTCTATACAAGGGAAAGCTTTTTATGGACCCTGAAAAAATAAGTCCTATAGCGAACTTTCCGTGACGTAAAATTGTTAAAGGCATCATACGTTTGCTGGGCATGCTGGGCTATTTCTCTCGGTTCATTGATAATTGTGCGGAGCTGTGCGCTCCTCTAAATAAGTTGAGGAAAAAAAGACATCATTTTTGAATGTACAGAAGAGCAGGAAAAAGTGTCCAATGACTTGAGATATTCTATTCCTCACCCTTCACTCTTCCCAATTTCACGAACAAATTTGTTTTACAAGTAGATGCTTCGTCGCTAGCCTTGGGGGGCGTTGTTGCGAGATAGTGAGCAATGATAGAGACCTGTAGGTTTTGCGAGTAGGACGCTAAATCAGAGCGAATTACACCTAAGAACTTACGAGAAAGAAGCATTGGCATGTGTCTGGGGAGTTGAAAAGTTTGCGACGTATTCGGTACATCACGAATTCGACTTACACACCGACAACCAATCTCTCACGTGGTTGTATGCCCATCCCAAACAAGTTGGCAAGATTGGGCGGTGGATTGCGCGGTTTGACCGTTTTCGCCTTATATTGTGCATATTAAAGGCGAAAGTAATGTTGTGGCAGACTGTCTCTCCCGCATGTACGACGAGACCGATTACGTAGACATGGCGACTGTTCCTGAGGTAGACCAGGAGTTAGAGGACAAGGTGAACGAAGAATGTTATGTGGTAATCCGAACAATACCTGAGATGTTTACTGATTTTATAAGTGGCAGCGGGAGGATCAGGAACGCAGTAAAATTAGGGAACAGATCAAGCATGGTAACGTTTCTACGTATCGGGTAGATAAGAATTTGATTTTTTATGTGGACCGCTTTAAGCTTTAAAAAGAAGAAGCTATATGTACCCTTAGAGGATAGAGACCTAGTTTTGAAGTATTTCCATAACTCTACGAGTGGGGCCATTTGGGGAAAAAGAAGGCTAGGGCCTTGATTATGCGTGAGTTTTTTTTTTTTTTGGCCAGGTATGGGGCGAAAAGCTGAAGCGTTTGTGCATTATTGTAAAGAGTGCCAGCTGGCCAAACACGCCTTGAACAGTAAGGTGGGGGGGGGGGGGGGTAATTCTGTTCAGTTATCAACCAGGCCCTGGGAAAAGGTTTTCTGAGATATTTTTGGTCCACTGCCATGATCCAGAGACGGAACTAATAGTATTTTTATTTTAGTTGACGGTTTTAGTAAATTTACCTTCATGCTACCATTGAAAGATATGAAAGCATAAAACATTGCGAAGGCTTTGGTTTCGAAGGTTTGGTAAATATTTATGGGCCCGGAGCAGATTATCACGGATAATGCTAGCTACTTTATTTCCCGGGGCAACTAAAGATCTATGTTTTGAATGGGGGGTGAAACACATCACGACCAGACCGTATACCCATGTCCGAATATTGCGGAGCGTGTATACAAGAATGTTAAGGTGGCACTCTGCATTTTCAACAACAGTGATCAACGAGGGTGGGACCATAATCTTCCCGAGCTTTGTCTGGCTTTTAAATGGTAACACTCAGCGCCACGGGTTTTTACTCCGTGCAAAGTTTTCATGGGTCCCTCTGCTCAATGTATACCGCTATAAAGTATGGATGATAATAGTAATAGTGAACTTGACAAATTTTGGAGTGAAACATATGTGCATTTAGAAAAGGCTAGAAAGGCTATGGCCAAAAGGTACAATAGTGATAGGTTGGCGAAAGATTCTAAAGCGGATGCAGTGGTACTGTGGAGTCGGTTTGTGCAAAGTAAAAAGGTAGACCATTTCTTCTCCAAATTGGCTATGCTCTATCATGGACCGTTTAGGATTCCTAGCTTTTTGGGTCCTGCCACAGTGGTGCAGGGTGACCCTGATAATGACTTTGAAGTGAGGAAATAACACCACCTATCTCACATAAAAAGGCTTTACACTTCTGATGATAGTGAACACGAATGTGGCCTACTGAACCACAAAGCTGTTCAAAGTTTTTCAGCTAGAACGTGTTTATTTTGTCTGAGTAGTGTTGAGAATCTTCGCTTAGTGCTTTTGTGACATGTTTTCTCTTATTTGTATTCTTACTCTACTTTATTATATGTGTGGGGGTTCTAGTTTGTTTACTTTGTGATGTATGGTGCTATCCGTTGACGTTCTAGCTGCAGAGTTGTGTTGGTAACTGACAACTAACTGTAAGTCAGTGGGCCAGGAGTGTTCTGGTATTTTTATGTGTTATCTGTTTCTTACCTCCAAAACCTTCTTTCGCGGGCGGTAATTGTGACGATACCTCGTCACGTAACTTGGCCCCTAGTGTTTTTTACACAAGGTTGGCAACAGTTGGTTGCCGTAGCTCGAGTGAAGAGAACGTTAATTCTGTATATTTTTTAATTTGGCCGGCCGATTAATATTTTGCTATTTTGGTATTAGAGAGTGTATTGGAATATTTAATATTTTTAGAATTTATTAAACCTATTTTCTTAGTGTACATATATTTTAGCTTGTTAAATTTCAAATATTACTTGGTTGTCACGTACCCAGTTTATATAGTTGTCAGGGTGTACACTACGCGTGGCATGGCGCGGCGCAGCACTGGCTAGACCTAGTCGGCTGACGTCAGCTGCAAGGAGCTCCACACGGCACTCGACTGGTTCCGAATTGTAGCAGACGATATACGACTGTAGGCGGACTCGGGCCGGAATGGTTTACACGTAAGTTACAAGTATGAATTTGTTAGCTTGGTGTAAAGACTGCACGTTTATAAATACTTTACGCAATTTAAAGCTATGTCCTTGTTACGACATAAGGGTAACGGTCCTGTTGTAAAGTTTTCTTGCAATCTTGTACTTGGATGGAAGTTCCGCGAGTGGTAGAAAATTCTGTGCAGCAACGTAACTGCAGCATGCAATATTTTTAATCGTACGTGGCTGGTGTGTGCACAAATGGTGCGAGTGTCGTGGCGTATTCAATGCACTGGATGTGCGATCAGCTGACGAGCAGCGCGATCACACGTCATCCTGGCGGACATTGGGCCTGCGACACGACACAACAACCATCTTGGTTGTGTGTGTGTTGTCCCGTGCTGCTACGTCACTGCTTAGTTACCAGATATGGGAGGAACTAATCTTGGTGTGGCCAGTATTGTCCGGGCCATATTCTTCCTACAAGTTTTACGTCTTCAAGTGCTGTAAATGTTTGCGATGCAGAGCGCTTCTTATCTTCGAGCGTCTTGTACTGCGACGCGTAATATGAACTGTATTTAAAGGCCGTGAATATTTTAATAGTTGTGGTGTCCGTAAATGTAACTTTTTAGCATAATATGTTAACCACTTCAGTATAGAGTTTAGAAGCGTAAATGCTTGTCACGCTTGATATGGAGTGTAAACATCAGAGTGTAAAATATTCCTAAATGAAATAACTTGGAATTTAAACAGAACATTTGGTGTGTGCTACTGAACTTATGGGCCATTCTGTAAATAATGAGACTGCGCAACATTTACACAGACACTCTAGTCACTAAACTCAACGATGAGTTTGCTACATGCTCTTAAGATTTGTTACTTTTTCTATAAATGAGTTCGTCATATACTCACGAGTGGTGTTTGGAGGATTAGGGTACTTTTGGCAAAGTAAGGTAGCATTTGAGTACCCTGAGACCCGCGCTGGGTAGAGGGTGGATCAGGTTGGCATCCATCTTGCATATATATTGTATGCAGATGACTTTTGACCTTGTACCATGACATTTGACCTTGAAAATCTGAAAAATTCTTAAAAAAAATTCAAAAAATTCCGAAAATCCCCCCAGAAAACTTATCATTAAAAAATTATATATAAAACATTATTAACACATTATTTAAAATTAATTAAACACAAACAATTTTTTTTTAGAATAACTTACATTTCCGAAGGTCCCCCCAGCACTACCAATCACTCACCTCTGTTCGACTTCAACAGACGACTGACTACCTCACCCCAACCCCCCCTCACCTATACTCATTCCGCCATCTTGACATTTTCTTTCGTCATTTGTTAATACGTTATTGGAGGCCACCATCTTGATAGGCAATTGCCATCTTGGTAGGGAACGACTATCTTGGTAGGCGACCACCATCTTGGTAGATATCACCCATCCACCATATTAGATGGTGACTACCTCGACCTTGACCGCATGACCTTGAATGACCTTGAAATAAAAACTCGAGAAAAATATATGAGTCAGCAAGCATAATAGATTACAGACTACAACCATGGGGGTGGTGTTAACAGTTGTGGTGGTGGCGGAGTTGATGGCTGTGGTGGTGGTTGTGGTGGTGAGCAGTCATTTTGGAGTCAATATGAGTCATTTTAGAGTCACGAACTGAATTCCGCATATGATGATTCAATGCCTGTATGGCAGCTCGGTGATTGGCTGGTCGGTGTCTACACAATGTATTAATGGTAGAGTAAGGTTGTTTCAAAGTTAGTATGATGCCATAGGGCTTGCACACACACATATATTATAAGCAGTAGTGAGGTAAGCTGAGAGGTTTTGTTCGACAGCAGCTGCATGGAAGGTGGATAATCTCGGCTATCTTCTGCCTCTTTACCTACTTTTTTCTCGAGTTATTGTTTTCAAGGCCATTAACAGTCATGAGGTCAAGGTCGAGCTAGTCTGCATGTAATATGGCGGTGGTAGTCTGTTATGAATTATGCTTGTTGACTTTTATGTTTTTTCTCAAGTTATTATTTTAAAGCTCATGCAAGGTTATGGGGCCAAGGTCGAGATAGCCTGCTTCTAATATGGCAGATGGGTGATGTCTACAAGATGGTGGTTGCCTAACAAGATGGTTGTCGCCTACCAAAATAATCGTCAACTTCCAAGATGGCGGTCGCCTACCAAGATGGTGTCCTCCAGTAATGAATAAACAAATGACAAGCGAGAAAATCAAGATGGCGGGATGAGCCTAGGTGAGGTGGGTGGGGGTGAGAAAGACAGTCGTCTGTCGGAGTCGAACAGAGGTGAATAATTTGTGGCGCTGTGGGGACCTTCGGAAATATAAGTTTTTTAAATTTTAATTTGAAAATTTCTAAACAATTTTTAAATAATTTATTAACAATTTTTAATAATTATTTTAGTGAGTTTTTCTTAGAATTATTTATATTTTAAATGTCAAAGGTCAAGGTCAAATATCTTGGGTCAAGGTCAAAAATAATCTGCTTACAATATGGGTGCAAGATGGCTACCAACCAAGATAGCCGATGGTTTGGTCTGACTGATCCTGGAATCCTTGTATCGGACTTGACATACCATATGCCTATAAAACCAATATGGCCGTCACTGCTGTGTCAGTCGTAAGTAAGCCCCTAAAAATTAATTAAATTTGTCAAAATTGGATTTAAAGCCTTCTTTCTGGATACCGGGTGTTGGTGGGAGGGGGGGGGGGTTATAACTATTTTGAGGTAATAAAGGGTAATTTTAAAGGAAAAATAACATATTTAGTGTATTTTGGTCGATTTTGACGGGGAAAAGGGAAATTCTCAGGGAAAAAGGGAAAAAATGGCGAACGGTGACGTAACAACATGGTGGCAGGCCGACTCCTGGCTCCTGTGCCAGATGCCGATAGCCCAGACTCATCATTTCCCTACTACTTATGCTGGCTGTAATGCTTGAACTTTTCTCACAATGTACATTCGCAGTTGCAGTTCATGTAGTACACGCCATATTGCCATATTCTATGTATCCATTGCATGTGCGATATCACGGGTGCTAGTAAAAGTGTTTTATTTTGCACTCTCTGCCTCTTCAAAAGTTGGGGTTCAAATGATTCTCTGTTGACCTGGCACACCTCGCCTCCAAGAAATGCCTGTGTATTGAAGTAGCTGTGTGACGTTTCAGAATGTATGACTGTTGGGCTGACGTCGTGCAGGATATCACTGGCTGTACAGTCATGCAGCATCCCTTCGGTTTTCTCTCATTTCACCATACACGAACACCATGTCCGTCATCCTCGAATTAGTGTACGATGCCACGTCCCTTTCATGCAGTGGTGATACTACGCATTGACACTTAGTGAATAACAGGCTGCTCTGGTATCGAGGTAGGGCAGCACGTTTTGCCCCGGGGGTGGGGGGGGGGGATCTGCTATGGCATCCAACAATGTGTCCACTATTGCACGCCCAAATTAGGTAAACAAATAACTGACTAGTACGAAGATAATGTTTTCTCGTATAGGCTGTTCTTGATAAAGTGAGCAGCTTTGAAAGCCCTCTCATTTGGAATAATAGTCAATCAATATATTTAATTTATCCTAAGACGTTTTCATCCGAGTGCGTTGGAATATACGCACTGTGTTTATTACTTCCATGGTAATATTTATTATAAAATGTTGGTTAAAGAATGACAAATGGCCTAAAGGAAAAGTAACTAGGGCCAAAGAAGGGTTCACTTCACCGTAAACAGCCGATAGGTTGCAGGTGACTTCATCACTGCTTACAGTTAGGCACAGCCCGCCAACACACATGGTAACAGTATCTGATGTACGGCCAGAGCTAGGCAGTTGTACAGAACAGTTTTTTCTTAGTTTCTAAGCCCTTGCTTCATTATGTGCCACCAAACACAACTAAACGTCAGTGTAGCACATTTACTAATTGTAATTTGCTTGCTGATTGGTTGTTCTTGAGGTCCTACTATTGCTATTATTGGAACCATTGTGTGCATTTTACACGAAAAAGGTGGGTCCTAGAGAGTTACAACAAGGGCGCCTTTTAGGCTAAATACGAAGAACTGTGCAATAAATTGGCATTAGCCATTATATTTACCTCAAAGTAAACACATTGTATGTATTAACAGGGTACAAACAGCTATTTCTACATGATGGTTCCGAGTACCACTATCATAACTCTATTTTATCTACGATATTGGATTATACAATTCAAGTAACAATTCTTTTTTTTAAACTCAAGTTCTTTTCATTACATACAAATAAGATGCATTTCTGACTTCCCTTTTACAGTCCTTATATTTTGAGATGTACCATGTATGTCATAATTTAAATTTATTATTTTTCGCAGCAGCAATTCCCTGGCACAATTTTGTCACATTTCCGAAATACGTTGTATATAAAGAGTTGCATGACATTAATTGGCACTCTTCCATAATGCAAGGTCATCTGAGTTTTTTATTCTGAATTTCGCTGGTACATACTATTCAAGACATTGTAATAATAACTTATCATCAGAGTGTCGGTTCCTACATCTGCTGTGGATTGAATCTATTGCTGATGAAATATCCTCTCTATTGTCCACCAAGATGAAGAGGTCCTATGACTGGGGAAGAAATCACATATTTCCTAAGCTGGGAATATATTTTCCATGTACTTGAGGTATCGAGGTGGTGATGTGTCCTGGTATATGAATGTAACAACCTGTGCAAACGTTAAAAAACACTCTCTCTTATAATACCTGTCTCAATCAACTAAAGTCTTTGTTTGACTCCTAGAATGGTGCTCAGGCAACTGATACACTTCGAGATGTAACATAACTGTGCTACGTCATGTACAACCTCGTGTCACTCGCAACCATTGAAGGAATTATCGGCCTTGGTGGTTTACGTCAGTAGATCGTACATTTCATGAGCATTAATTGCGATGCTGTCTTCCAAGCAGCCAGGCGTTTGTGAACAAAAGTCACAATTTCATTGTAGGTTTTCTTTTATACAAATTAATGGACACAGTGGTTAAAAACCACTAGTAACACGTTAACTTACGCACGAGTGCAAAACAGCCAGTAGGTCTGAAATGAGGTTCTCTCTAATGACTGATATATTGAGGTTGGAATCGTTTTGACAATGGTTGAAAGTTCACAAATTGGAGGAAATCTTGCAGAACCCATCCAAATGATAAGTAGAAACATTGAGGGATTAGACAACCGTGGTAATTTCTTGGACACGCCATAGAGGAGTGATATCATTCGTCAGGAGAATTGGTAGGTATAAATGTGATGTTCAATGTGAAGATATGAGAAGGCACCAAAGATGCACATATATAGTCCCATTAGCTGATGCTTCTGCGCTAGGTGAGAATACCTCAATCATCATACAGATCTTGCCCAATACTGTCGCTCAAGAGTGTAACAGGCGGCGTTCTTGACATGGAGCAGAATATTTGAGAAAGAGAGTGTGATATCAAACGCCTAATTGATTTTTTCCAATATTTTTTATTTTGGAAAAAATTCTATGAATACATTTATATAAAACATTTATTAATATATTTACATATTTTACGTGGTGGTAGTAGTTTAAGAGGTATTGCATTACCAGTAGCTACCATAAACCCACATAATTTGATATTCAGTACACTTTCACCTCCTTCATGCAGTTAGTATATAAACTGAATTTAGTAATTTCCCTCGTAATTTAAAATCACTTACACAAAATTGTTCTTATGTAACCACTGGCTAGCTATGGTCAGTAAATTAAAGCTGATAACTACTGAGTTTGATGATTTTTAATATTCTGCACAGTTCATTGAAAAATTTCATATTCCATATCATAACATTCAAATATATTTTTGGATGGTTGCAGCTGGAGGAGTACAAGAGGGCCAAGGACTGGGGATCTTTGCGAAGAAGTCTAGAAGAGATGTTGGAGAAGGACAGTGAGGCCTACAGGCAGTTACAAGACATCGCGTATAATGACAGGGACCCATTCTCTACACTCGTCGAGAACAACTTCATACATGTAGTGGGGGTAGCTAGTTAACTCTTCAACATTTTACAACATTCTGTAACAATTACTATTTTACGTGTTACAAATTCAAGGCGCTGAACACAGCGATTGGTGTATCATTCATCATATTGAGAACGTAATTTTTTTACATAAACACTCTTTTTTAAAGTACGCAGCACTTATAGTTATAATATTGTTTTCACAAACCTTTTCTAGGATTTTTTAAAAAATAATATCGTTAGGTTGTACTTTTAGAGAAGCTCAAATAATTTGCTTTGCTGAATAAAAATTAATGTTAATTATTTCATTCAATGAACTATTCTAAGAGAATTTCAGGGAAGCGAGAAAAAGAAACATTCTACTGTATTAAATATTAAGAACTGAAAATTGTAAGCATTTGATGTAAAATTTATTTTACACAATGTTTTCAGCAAATAATTTATACAGTCAGATAAAAATGTACATAGTTTTCATTTTCATATGAGGGAAATTTAAAACTATCCATTTCGTTATTATTTCTTGTCAATAAGTAATAGTATAAATACAATATCATTTATAATTCTCGCACAAAGATTATAGTAATTATAATATAATTGCATTAAAGCAATTTATCGCTCTTTTACAGCAAATTTGCCATACTTGCCGTTGGACTAATTCTGTCCAATCTGGTCCCAATTTTTCTCAATAGATGAGAGTTCTGGGGAATTTGCCGGCCAACGAAGCATGTTGTTGGCATCATAAAGGCAGGTCAGGGATACCCGTGCTGGGTGAGGCGGGGCATTATCCGACGGGAAAAAGGGGCTGTCAAGCTGCACAAGGACGAGGATCTCACGTAGTCGCTACATTTCCTAGACATATCGCCGCACATTCAGGGTTCCCTTCCTTTCACCACATGCAGGGCGCTGGAATGTTAGGAAATGGCAACCCACACTATCACACTTCTCGATGGGGCAGTGTGCCGATCTGCAGTGACCCTTCCCAGCAAAATGTCTCACGTGTTAGGCGAGGCTCAAGTCGTAATGGTAGACGTCTCACGGGATGCCGCGACAGTAGTGACGAATAGCCGACTTCGTCGCGGGATTCTAGTAGTCGGATGTCGGACTCGCCTCCTAACTCGGTTGACTTTCACAGCACGCACTTAAAAATTCCACATTTCCCCCTCACAATTGCCCGTTTAGCTTGCGAAAATATCTGTTTGGTCCACAAAGTGATCATTTTCCCTTCTAACACCCTGAAATTTCCAAAAAATTTGAGAAAAAAATTCTTGCCCATCAATGTGGCTGAATCATTGCCAAAGTTTTTAAAACATTAATCGCAAATTGAATATTAATGGTGTCTTATGTAATATTTCAAAGAACTTTGTTTTTGAAATGCGTTATTATAACTTAAAATTGATCTTCTAATCCTTGTTTGCTTTGAAGTCACCTAAACATACATTGCTTACTTATATTTAGTGCTAACGATCATAGTATATTCTATCTTATTCATCACAGATTTAAAAAATTAAAAAAATCAGCTAATAGCATGGAGCGAAAAGCCTGGCGGTAAAATAAGTATGCACTTTCTAACGAAATTCTTTAATATACTACCAACTAAATTATATTGTATTGAAGATACATTTTTCAATAATAAAATATTAGTCAGTGCTGTGAGCGACGAGTAGAAAATGAAATAATTCCTAAAAATATCTTACCCGTAATTAGATGCGTGTTGTTTAAGGTAAACAAAATGGCTTCCATTAAAGATGACGTTTTGAGGTAAAATTCTCTGAAGGTCAGACGTTATTTGCAACATACATCGTAAATATACATAAAAATAAAGCGGACGAATATATTGTTACATGGACGTCAGAGAGCTGTATCTGACTTCGGCAGGAATGGAAATCATAACAAAAATAAAAGAACTAAATTAGATTTTTAATTTATTCACACAGCTATTATTTACAGCATTAAATTATCTGCCTCCACTATTACTTTTTTATTTCGAAGTGAGCGCAATATTTAGTTTATATGTCTACTTCTATTAACGTCCTTCTTTATGTCTCGGGTAATTTTAATTTAACTCATACTAGTAGTGTAGGAATGGAGTTTCTGGAGCATTCTCGCCCTTATCGACATCGAGTGTATATGATTAACCTGAAAGGGGTCTTGGTCAGGATAAGAACAACTGCTGTGTTGCTCTTATCGACAAGAAGTGGGAGCGGGCGCATTAATTGTTTTATTGAAAGAGTTAATTGTTTAATTGAAATGGTTAATTGTTTAATCGCAATTGTTTGGTTGAAAGGGTCAATTAATGACGTGAAAAGGGTTAATGATTCTCAAAATGGGTTAGTTGTGAAATGGTTTAGTTGAAATGGTTAATTGTTTAATTACAAATGTTAGATTCAAAAGGGTTAATTAACTTTGGTGTCCAAAGTGTAGATGGCACCTCTTCGAAGTCTGGTGGTCGACTGAGCTCTGATGGGTGGGACCAGCAGCATATATATGTGTATCTCGGGGCAAGAGTGGCATAAGAGTTATTCTAGATGTTGATGGCTTGGTGTCTGGAGATGGAATGAGCTGGGTGGGCGGATGAGAGGAAGGAGAGGTGAGAGAGCAGCAGGACATGTCTTGCTTCTTCGCCGTCCGCCATGCTACTGAGCTCTGAGACGAATGATTGAGATAGGAATTGAGCAATTAGAGAAATGTAATAATTCAGGTTAAAAAAACTAATGATAACCGAAACATATATAGGATTTGAATTGAACAAGCACCAAAGTATACAGAGAATTCCAAAAGCCACCACAAACTCCGATACAAATAAAACAAATCAATTACAAGCAATGAGATAGTTACCAAGTATAAAACATTAATTATATCCCGAAAAACGATATATCATAGAAACATTAACAATTACAAGCATGAGACAATTACTAACCACACTCGACTTGAATTACCGATTAAACTATAAATATAATTATTCACAAATACTAAGACAAAGAAAACAAATCAACCACAAGAATGTGCAACGAGAACATTAATTACAGATTCGCTAAGTCGAGAGATGAATTAAACGAGTACCTGCAAATCTTAGTGCATATCCACTCTATGACACTCCCGACTACACACTGAACTCAGAATGTGTATATTGATAGGTATAGCCCCAAGTTCCAACACTTGGTATGGCATTAAATTAATATCCAGTAAAGTCTGTTCCTTCGTGTATATGTCACTTGTTAAAGTACGAGTCTGTTTGAGTAAATTTTCTTAGGATATGTCCCATCCTATATAATTGTTTTGACACCATTTAGTAAAATGTGTTTAATATAGTTTTTTAATAACTTTGAATGTTCAACCATATAGGAAAAGACCATTAATATTTCGTGCAAACTACTACATTACTACCTATGTAGCGCAATTCAAAATCATCCCCGCAGTCCTAGTGCGTCGCATGGAGACTGCCATCCCTCGCACCAGCATGGTCTGCAATCGACTCATCTGCCCGCCCGCGCTACAGCCCACTCATTCCAACATCAATTTCAAATAAGTGCCTATGTGTTACTTAATTTCCATACGTATATTACAACCTACAAAACTTGATTTATAAAGTTTTAAAACAAATTAAATTAAATTAAAGTTACAAATAGAATAATTAATTACCGGTCGAATAGGTTCCCATTTGTTATAACGTGTTGTCGTACAGGAGTTTGTTAACCAAAATATATGTTAATATTCAAAATACTGAAGCAATCTTATGTATGTACATTCAAGTAATGTTCAATTTAATAACCTGTTGTCTGCATTTGCGTGTAAAGTTACCTATGAGCAGACCACATATTCTCGCCTGTCTTTCGCCTCTCCAGCATGCCCCATACTTCACATCCACAGAGTGCCATCTGAGTAGTTCTCGGCTATGTCGGCAGAGTGTGCTACTAGTAATCTCACACCCTTCCACTTCTGCCATGGGACACCCACGTAGCAGCACTTGCTAGCTAACATATATTCGTTTTATGCAATCTCACATCCCAATTACTGTCTAAATGTTTGTAAAAAATAAAACACAATTAATTTTAAAAATACCTACAATAACAATCCAACCCCCCCCCCCCCTCAATTTTAACACCATAATTCAAACCAAGTCATGTTGGATGTGTTACATCTGTTACAAACCGTAAGAATTTATATCCTTTCATGAAATCCCAGAGTTGTATATTTCAGGTTGAAAAACACACATACTTATTGGCTAGAAAGTCCTGATACAAATGCATGCAAGTACATACTGTACCAAGTATTATGTCAACACTAACAAATCGCCTCTGAAATATTAGTTTGAAAACGTAACGTTTTCACACAATGCTATTTAATATCCCAACCCACGTAAATTGATTAGCTATAAAGTGTTCCACCATTTTCAGCATCATGTTATGATCGTAAAGGTATTTTCACATCGTACGACTGTTTCGTCCTCCCAGTTTGTGTTTGGATACCCTGATTTATAATCCTATTCAATTGCACAGTTCCCCTATTAATTTAACTATGGAGGATATAGGATTTGTCTAATATAGGGGAAATTTCAATCGGAGGTCTGCGGAATGTCCGAAATAGTGGAAACTCAATGGACGTATCTGCCATATTTGATCGGGTTACTATATAAGGAGAAAATAATTTAAATTTTGCTCAATCAAAGTCCAACAGTCATCGAGGTTAGATCATGTAGCTATTACAAAGTCTTTCACAATATCTTTAGTGTTTGTGTGCATCACTGGTTTCGGCAGAGTACGTTCCAGTTCCAAGAACATCAACTACAGCAGCATTCGCAGAAGGCCTAAAATCACTGCTATCATCATTAGTAAAGTGATATCATCAGCCCAGCAGTGCTATTATCAACAGCAGAAGCGAGATCACCACTACCACTCGAGACAGAAACATGAGTGACACCTTCAAGGTACAATGCATAACAGGTACTGTTGTGACCATTGCGACGAAAAATGTATTAATGTGTTTAACGCAATACTAGCATTTGGACATTCCAAACATTGTTAAGTCTCGTTATCCATTCACCGTTATGGTTGCTTCCCTAGGAATTCATAATTTTATTTACCCGGCATGAAATACAGTATGTATATCCGTTCCTTTCTGATGAGTTAAGGGCCGATGAAGACATTGTCTCCTATTTACAGTGTGAAGATTGTCCCTATTGTACACCTGCCTTTTTCAATTATGTCAACCATCAGGATAAACCATTAGGAGAAACTGTGTTATTCACAGAATGCAACAGGCAATACAACTCATCAACAACAACAATGCTCCTGCTGAAATAATGTCAGATAAGGTTGACTCGGAGGCTTTAACCAATATATTATAAATATGCAGAGCTGTGTTTAGAAAGTGCTCCTCAACTAGAATTTGTAAATAATAAGTGTGTATATAAGTGTTCCTCAGTGAGATGTCACAAAGTGTTAAATATTTCCACGGGAGGCTACATGTTCTGTTGCATGCAAGGCTTTGAAATCCATTAAGATAGCTTCTTTATTGTAAAATAAATTCCAATATTGTATTCTAATGATGATGACAACACTAAAGTCATAAGTTTCAAACCACTTCAACCATGGTCTGTTTTAAGTCCAGGAATTCAAAGTATGTATTGTTATCAGACATACAATGTTCATGACTTGAAATGGGAATCTGGGCTCAGAGCACGTGAAGAGAAATTCAAATACATAAATGATGCAACCATCGAAGAATATACCATGTATGTCTTGGAGATAATGCAAAAGGAAATTATCAAGTCTCTAACTAGTGCAGAAGTTGTAAATGTTAGAAGGTACTATGAATTTACGACCTTTAATTCACTAGTAAATTGTATAATATTCACCAATGTTCGAAACAAATGTTTTGTATAAATACAGGACCACCTTGAGCTCCTAATCCAGTTTACATTTGGAATCGTAATGGAGAGGTTCAATCCAGCAGGGATGTACAAGTGTGTAGTTTTTGGGAATAGGAAAGTGTGGTTCTTCACTAAGGTCAATAGACCATAGCAAATCCAACTTTGCAATGGCAAAGAACACAGGAAGTTCTGAAACATCAGTCCTGAATATACTTATGAAGAACGGGACTTATGTGATGAAGACAACCGTCTGGTGATAAATATGCGACTTGATAGTGAGTTGCCATGTTCCCCAAACAAACTAAGGTTTATTACTTGAGGTAAGGAAATAACAAAGTATCCAGGGTATAAACAAATAAAGTACAAACTAAGGAGAGCATTTTATGATACTCCTACAATGTGAGCTGAAACCTGTAAAATTGAGGAACACATCACCCAAATCCAAGGGGATAACCACCACCTAGTGTCTCCCTGTGGAATGTGGAACTGCAAGTAATGGCTAGGCATTGTGTGTGCCTGCAAATACGACCTAATCAAGATATCAGTGAGTAATTAGTAATCCAAGACAGTAGTGGAGCACAAGCGACTAATTGGTGGAGTGTATATGATAAAGGCCTCTCAACTAAACAGCCAATGAGAAGCATTGATGTAGAAATGCCAGTCTATATAAAGGAATGGGACGACAATAGAGCTTCAGATTTGATGGAGAGATTCGACCCATCAGTATGGGATACAAGTGTTACTCGAGGATACAGAAGAGTATTGTTTGAAATTGATAACAATACTCCATTTTATATTCAAAAGTGCAATGGGGAAGAGCATTGGTATTGCTCCTTAATTAGTCCATCTTATCATTTAAAGTACTGGACGTGTGTTATGGACGAACATTTTGTGCTTTGTATAATTGGCATCCTGATAGCATATTACCTTGCATGGAAATGAACTGGCATTTGAAGCTCAAGATAAACACATCACAAAATGTATCTCATATAAGTAAATTAAATACATAATGCAAAAGGACTGTTGCTCAATTCCTATAGTTCGAAGCGCAAAATGTTACAACAATGAACATGTTACCTACATTGACAACCAGCATTTAATCTCTCCCTGTGCTATGTGGCAATAAAAAGTGTTTCAAAGCTTGCAAATCCAAGAGAACATGTGAATAATTGATGGAGCACAGGTGATTAATTGATGGAATGCATGCAACTATTTGGTCGAATGCAAGTGATTTAGGTTTGTCGACTAAACAGCTAATGAGAAGCATTGACATAGTAATGGCTGCGTATATAAAGGATGAAGAAATCTGTGGGAGTGTCAGTCATGGTGAGTGTCTTCAAGCATACGGATGCTCACGATATCCTGCAAGTAGGATATAGAAGAGTTATATTTAAACTTTTGATGGGGTTTCACAAGTTCAAGTTTGCAATGATATCGAACACTGGTGCTACAATTTCGATTCAAGCCACGACACAAGATTCGGTGATGGCTTGGAATGCAATGATTGCGCTGTGAGGTATCTCCATCCCGACAGTGTATTGCCAAGTGCACTAGACGACCTAATGCTATATTGCCTTAGCGAAGAGGTAGAAGCAGAACGGGGAAATGGAGTAATCGCCTATCTGACCAGACCTGTGTGGAACCACCATCCACTGGATGGAAACCTGCGACAGGGACATTCACAACTTTATGTTTGAACAAGGAAGTTTAGAATTTCCATCTACGTGCAAAATTTATGCGTGTGAAGTGGCTATTTCAGAATGAAGTTCCAGCTGAATGCCAAGTACTCTTTTAGTGAACATGGCTTATATTATGTAAGGTAAGAAGTACTGTGTTCACATCTCCCGTATAAGGACATATGTGAGTCCGATGTTCATATTTAATGTGCATATTGGCATGGGTAGATGCTAAAACGTAATAAACCATGTATATAATTTTATCTACGTTAACTAAATGTGGCAGCTCAAAGTGTCCTGTTAATCAATATAGGCCATACATGTTAGAGAAAAAACTTCACTTTAAAACTGAGGCTGAACACAATGTTACAATCTATTGTAGAGATAGTGAGAGTTTGAAACATGTTATTTACAATCCAGATGATACTATGACATGCCAGTATTTTGAAGAATGTAATAAAGGTATACACATGCTTGTACATGATAATAATGATTTTGGTTATTTATTAGTTACTGGTTGTGTATCATCTCAATGTTATTTACATAGAATAGGTAAATTAGGTTAAATTTAACCAACAGTCATTGATCAACTTAAAATGGTAGAGGGTGCTTCCAAGTGTAAAACCAGTATTATATTTTGTTGCTTAGGGATTACTCTCTGCATGAGACACACAACTTAGTGCTCAAGTGTAGTAATGAAGAGTGGATATGTTAGGGTATCTTAGGGTTTTTTTGGGCAATTGTGCTGCAAATGTAGGGTAGCAAAGTGCTACATATGCATGTTATAGAATAGCATATATATGTTATGATATAAAGTGGTGGTAGTTTGTGTACATCATGGATACATGCCAAACAGGTAAATAATACATTTTGGAATGAATTGAATTTGTATTCGTGTATTTTTATTTATTTGCTTTATTACCTTATGTCATTTCGGTGTATGGAAAACACATTTCATTATTACGCAGTAGTGGCAATGCTATGTGCGTGTGTTTGTGCTCAAACTCTTCAATTGAGAGTGCTGGCAATAAATGTTTATTTATGTGTGTTAGTGACCACACATAATATATTTAAATTAAAATAATTTTGGGATATGGCAGGAGAACACACAGATCAATGACCCGAGCACAGAGTTTTGACATATACACAAACATCTTAGTATCATTAAAGCTGAAGAAAAAAAAATTAAACCTTACTTAAAAATAATGCATAGCAAATTATTGGGTTGGAACACAACAGGGTTTAACACATATTGTTCAATCACTTGCCACATCGAGAGTTGTCCGTTAAAAAACTGAACATTAAAATTAATTTTTTTGAAAGAAAATGCTTTCAGTTTAAAAGTTTTCTATGGCTGTGGGTCTACACGATTATGTCTGCTGCTGTTGCTGTCTACTGTTGCTGCTACACATGGAATTTGGTTTATCACAGTTATATACACATGCAATTAAATTAAAAGAAATTTACTCACAATGAAGGGGAAATATTTACTATACTTAGAACATGTTATGGGGTAACACGACTGACTTCAGATTATCTAAACAGATTTTACACTTACGAGTTAGGTGTTAACATACTATGGTAAAAACGTCTGAGCATTCAATAAAATATATGTTTGACAAATGCGAATCTTGTCATGTACCAACATTTTATGTAGCATACTTTCAAACTGACATGATTGTATTACACATTTTAGTAATTTCAATTGGGTATCTTAAATGTTTGTCAAATCTACGAGTTACCTAACCCAATGTGCGATATCTAATATATTTAATAAATTTTGAATGTATGTTTGTTAACAGAAACATATCTATTTTTAAATTAGAATTTAACGATTGCTCCATGTGAAGGCAGAAAACGATAAGAACTGGTGGTTGGAAATATATTTTGAAATATCATTCAGCATTTATTACTTTAACATATTTTTTAATGTTTACAGTACATTAATATTTCTAATACTTAACACACACTTATGCTATAACAACTGCAATTATGTATTTTAAAACATAATGTGTAAGTGATGGTAATGATGGCACGGAGGTGTTGGGAGCCGATGTGGGTGACCAGCGAATCGAGTAATATTTAATTTAGTAACACTTAGTATAGTTTACCAAAGGGGACATATTGTGGAGTATTTGCCCAGGGATGTTGTATAGTATGCGATTAAACATATTTGTTTAGCTCGTTGCTATATTTATTTCATCATACTTCTTTACTTGTAATGATATATTTCCTGGAATTGTGGCTGCTAAAGTTAGTTGGAATATATTTCCATTTTTAATGCCATTTACACTGCAGTTGGGATGTGGTATTTGAATTTTCAACGGCCTGCTCGCCAACGCCCTACCGCGGAGAGAGAGAGAGAGAGAGAGAGAGAGAGAGAGAGAGAGAGAGAGAGAGAGAGTGTGTGTGTTCTCAACTGCAAGCGGCTGTAATGGTTCAGATATGCATGCATGGCCGGTGCAGACAAAGGACAGTCTGGTTGGTACAGAGCACTCAAGGCAGGCCCGCTTATCTCCTTTTCACACATCACAGTCACACTTGCATGATAGGAAATTAATTTCGTACTTTTATTAAACGAAATGTGTATTAGCCAGAAATGTGTGTCATAGTGCTGAAGTGAGAGCCAATGAGGGTAAAGCGAGGTGCATGTAGAACAATGAGGCGGGCCGGCGCAAGTCGATGTGGGCCGGACCAGACGCGATGCGCTAGCGCTGGAGTGAGGGCCAGTCGGATCGCTGCGGGCTGGATCGGCACGCTGACTTTCTGTATGGTTAATATTTTTCTAGTCATATTTAATTCATTACGTATGGTTTGCAGTTGTGTCGTAGAATATTACATCTCATTGCATGTGATTAGATTATATTTGTATGTCGTTGACTGAGGTTAGTACATGTTTTGTGTCACTTTGCACGTGGTTAGTAAGTGTGTTGGCGTGTGTAATTCTATTTAATGTTTCTGGTAAATCATGTTTAAGTGGTATTTCGTTGTGGGTGGTTGTACATTTCTGGATTTTTCTTTATTTGTCCTATTTTTTTGTGATAAATTATATTTCTTTGCATGTAATTCATATTTTTGTAGTGTTTGTAAGTCAGTCAGTATTTGTTGCATGTGATTAGTAAATGTGTTTTTATGATGTTTATATTGATAGGGAAACAGCTATACAGGGCGGGGCTGTAAACTAACTTTGTGCTTGTCTAATATTTTTCTGGTCATATGTTTCATTCGTTACATGTGGTCCGTAGTTGTGTCGTGGAATTTTATGTCTTGTTGCCTGTAAGTAGGTTTTATTTTTACTTCGTTGCTTGCAGTTAATAGTTGCATGATGTATTTCATAGATTTTCATGTAATTGTATTAAGTCGTTTTTAAGTTTCCTTCATTTCTTGTGGTTTGTATTTGTTTAGTGTAATTTTACATCTCGTGTGTGGTTAGATAAATGTGTCATTGATTTATTCGCTACTTAGTTTCTCTGGTACATTTTAATGTCATGTGTTTGATAATGATTTAATGTTGTGGGATTTATAATAATTTAATGCTGTGTGTATAAAAATTTATTTCATGTTTCAGTGTTAGTACTTTGTTCAAACAATATATTTGTTTATATCTGGTGTACTTCGTTAATTTAAAACACCGCTTCATTACATTTCTTTAAATGCGTATTTCCGACCTCAGTGGCTCGCCATTTCACATATGTAGAGCTCAGTATGACAGTAAATAATTCTGTCTTGGTGCTCCTGACATCCACTCCCCTCACGAAGCATCTTAGCTCATTTCTCGATCGACTTCCGAACTGAAGGGATGTGTTTTGGTGATCCTCTGATGTTCTCGACATTCCCTTCTCCCCATCGCCCAGCACTCGATCTCAATACACACACCAACTCCACCGATGGAAATAAATTGTACCTTATGCCACTCTTGCCCCACATAACCCTTATGCCACTCTTTCACCAAGGTCAACACGTATATATTGCTGACCCCACCCCTCAGAGCTCAGCGCCTGCGAGACGTCAAAGGGTTAAAACCTATGCTGATCCCGAAAATTAAACCTTATGACACTTAACACTTTAAACACCAATTAAATCGTTAATGATATTAAAAAAAATAGGATTATCCCTTCATATACTTAATCCTTTACTTGGGATTACCTCTAACTTAATCCATGTGCGATGATCCAATCAACTAATGCGACAATCTAATAAATTAATCCATAAATTTATTCACTTAATCCATCGGATAATCCAAATTAATCATATGTGGTCCGGAACTGGCCCGCTCCCATTACTGACAGTGCAAACATCATGCTCGAAAACCTGTCCATGTTCTAGGAAAACCTAATGCCAATGGATTTTTTCCGAAACCACCTTGGTTCAGAGGCTTTATGAAAGATTAAGTTGCTCCGAATCTGACAGCTTCGTCGAAATATGTTTGCTTGTTACTGTCAAGTATGAAACAAAATTTAATAAATCAACTTACAGAAGAGGTAGTGAAGCAAATGTCTCTAAAATATAATATATGGCTGGAATGAATGAACACTAAACCAGAACCGAACCAGGATGAACATTGCTGAATAGCATTCAAGACTTCTAGTGTACCTGTCTACGATGTATATGACATCGCAAAGTGTGTAGATAATAATATACAAAAGATACATTGCGAGGAAGAAGAAATGGAGACAAAGGGTTTGGGTTGGGCCCTGGCGTTGGTTAATCATCTAGAACTGTGGAATAGTGGGCTAAATCAACTCACAAAATAATATGAAGTTTTTGTCTTGCCTCTGAAAATCATCGGAATGTACTGTTTGTATGTATGTACAATTTCGCAAATATATATATATATATATATATATATATATATATATATATATATATATATATATATATATATATAATATGTTGCATTTTATAAATGTTATAAACACCCCTCTATTTATACATATAAATTATTTAAATTAAAATACTCACATTCAAGAATAAAACAAAAAAAAAATTAAATATGGCAACTTACGTAATTTGCAAGAATGACAAATGTCACCATTTGTTACAAGCGAATAGAGGGCGACATTTTCGAGAAATTAACACTAGCTATGTTATAAAAATAGAATCCAGTATGGACGGCACCGACAGCACCACCTATATTTAAAAATCATAAATAAATATTACTGTGGCTTTGTGTCTGAATTAATACACTAGCGCCGCATAGCTGATAAAAAAAAAATGCAATTCAATATGGCAGCCGAACGAAGGTGAGGGACAAGCTCCAAACATGCATAAACAAATGTCAGGAAAAAAACAAGATGACGGACTCCAGCAATGTATAAACAAATGGCAGGCGAATAAACCAAGATGGCTGACGACTGCGCTTACTAAGTGTGCGGCCAGCCGCACCTATAAATTGGGGTATGGCTGCACCTACCAAGATGAGAATACATGAGGGGTTCGGAGGTATGGGAGTCAGTCGTCTTTTTGGGCGTGGTGCTGGAGGAATGTCCGGAATTGTAAGTTTTTAAAATAAACTTATATAATATTTATTGAACTAATTTTCAATTATTTTATTTAATTTGTTATTATTTTTATAATAAATTTTAATAGTCTAAAACAATTTTATAATAAATTTTTTAAACAATAATTTCTTATAATTTTTTTTTGGGTTTTTTGAAATTTTTTTTGCAATTTTTTTGGATTTTTCTGGTTCAAGGTAATTCAAGGTCATGCGGTCAAGGCCTAGGTCACCAGCACCCAATATGGCGGCTAAGACGGCAGACAGAAAAAAGTCGGCTGATTGTTAGGTCTGGCTTCGATCTTAGATTTCTTGTATCGATTTGGCATAACCTATGACTATAAAACCAAGATGGACGCCACTGCCATGTCCACTGGTTCTCCCCGGTACGTTTGCCATGGCTTGGAGTTACTTATCCACCTCTCCTGGTCTGGGAGGCTGGGTGATTTTTTGAGGAAAGAAAGGTATATTTTGTGGGAAAAGGGACATTTTTAGATTCCTTCTGGTCTGCACCTGGCTCCTACTCCCAATCACATCGTACACGTATCGGTATAATCGTTCAACTTATAATTATATAAAGTCTACGCAATAATTATGTTGAGTGAAATGAGGATATTTGGGCGGCTCTTAACAAGGAGTCTTGGGAGACGATTAGGGTGATGCGAGGTGAGTATGGAGTAGCGCTGGTATGAAAAAGTGTGGGAAACGGGAGATGCCCGAGAAAACCCGCCGACCAATGGCATCATCCGGTACCATTCTCACTTGCGAAACTCTTGGAGTGACCCAGTCTGGGGTTGAACCAGGTTCGCATGGGTGGGAGGCGAGCAGTCTAACCACTCAGCTACCGCAGCCCCAATAATTATGTTGACTTTTCTGAAATAGTTCATATTTTGGAGATTAGTGGAATTTCTGATTTCTGGGGGAAAATTTTTAATACTGGAAATACCTTGTTTCAAAGAATAATTTTTACATAGAGTAGGTCCTACACCGAAGATAATTTAGAAATTTCATTTGAAATAAAGTAAAGGTTCTTTAAAATAATCTTTATGGCTGTCTGTACGTCATTATCACAAAGATTTACGTATTAATTATCTCAATAAAATTTAATATCTTAGAGGTAACCAAAATTTTGTTTTAAATATTTCAATCCTTTAAATATAACTCTTTTGCAAACGTTTAAGCTTTAATTATCCCGTAACTGCTTTATTATGAAATAATGTTTTACAAATATACTAAGTAAAACTCCATACTAGATACACTTCTGTATTCCATCTGTGTAACTTTCTTTCGAAATTAGTGATAAATATGAAAAGATCTTAACTAATATTATTAATTATTTTTCTTGTTTTAAAAGTACAGATCCATGTAATTTTTCTAACGCACCGAGTATCTAGATAAACCTTCCCCGATACGTCAGTATAAGACGGAATAGGTAAGTTATTTATAATATCAATTATTTACCAGTGTTTACACAGGCAAGCATTACTGGAATACGGCACACATGCTGCTCTGAGCTTCAATTTAACATGTCAAAGTGAGTGAGTGAAGAGATTTGGGCGGCTCTTAACATCGAGGTCTTGAGAGCCGATGAGGGTAAAGCGAGGTGAGTATAGAGCAGCGCTGGAATGAAGCGGCGAGGGAAACGGGAGACCCTCGAGTAAACCCGCCGAACACTGGCATACTCCGGAACGATGCTCACTTGCGAAGCTTCTGGAGTGACCAAGCCGGGGATTGAACCCTGTTCGCCTTGGTGGGAGGCGAGCAGGCTAACCGCTCAGCCACTGCGGCCCCTTTGAAATGTCAGACACACATAGGTTTACGTGTAGTAGTTAGGATTCGGTCCCAGAACGTCGTGGTGTGGAGTAAATATTTACTAACTCAGCTGCCACCTCGCCACGCTCTACAGCGTACAACTCGGGGGTGGAAGGATTTTGTTTTCCGTTTATCATTTTATACCAGCGTTCCCATAATTTCTGAAACGCTGAGAATATTTTGTACAGGGAAATACAGATGTTTTATCAGGGAGCCGAACAACAATACATTCAGGAAGAGACACAAGTACATATCATGGCTTTTCTTGCAAGACAATAGGCGCCGGAGGTCGTATTTACAGCACAGTCTTATTCATAGTCCATTCACGATCATCTCAAAAAATTTTAAGCCTTGCTAAAGTTCTACTTTATTACTATTCCTCCGTCTTATGAAAACTAAGTTTAAGCGAGTCAGGAAATATATAACGAGCACCCTATTCGTTCGCTCTCAATGTAAAAATATTTTGTATTAGAACAATTTTTACTAGGCGTTACCAACACACCGATTTTTTCTGTTTTATTCATATGAATTCTAAACGAAGTATTAAAGTTTATAAAAAGGTATGTAAATTTTTTAAAATTATAATATGAGATGCTTTTATGTGAACATAAGTATAGAACACTTGTGAGGAGTGGCAATTCTAAATTTAATGAAGAACGTGTGAACAAAAGGCGAAATGTACTATAATGTCGAGGTGGGAGTGTAAGAGAGTCGTATTGGGCCCAATCCAGGGCGCGGGCTGGGCCGAGGTTGGCAGCCCTGCGTGTCGCCAGATATTGACGAGCTAAGGTCGGCTGGACACTCGACATGGAAACTCGCAGAAGGACGTTGCCTCAAGACCACCTCTCACCATATTTACCGCAAACATATTCGTTTCCCTGTGTTAGTTGTTTCAGGGGAACTCCGGTGCTGTTCTTGCCGCGGTGGTGTATTATAGGTTTTGTGGTTTTTAAAAATTCTAAATTTGTCTCTGTCTTGGGTTGGCAAGCGTAAAAAGCGAAATTGTACCAACAATTTTTTTAATTACCTGGGCATGATGCAGTAATTTTTTTTTAATGGCAGCAATGAAACAGTAATCATGTAAAAAAAAATCAGCTTAATAATTTAAAAGAGAATTCGTACTTGTTATGAAACACGAACAAACTTATGACCATAAACATCTATCGCTATTAAAAAAATATATAATCACGCAAATCAGGTAAGTATAATTTATTTTTTCTTTCAGTAATTTTTTATCCATTAACCACTTTTTTATACACATGGTGCGTGTATTCGATCGCACTCGGAAATTAACTTCTAAGGCTCCAACAAAATATTTTAATGACTTTTATTGAAAATGAGAGGGCTTTCAAAAATGCTCACTTGACCGTAAAATAGCATATAGTAATATTGACGTCACAGAGTTTTCCATCAGACTGGTTAGGGTGTGAACAATCCAAACTCTGCGCATGCTCGTGCTACAATCACAGCCGCTGGTCATATGTCTCGAGAAGATTGACCTAGTGTGCCCATGTACGACCATTAAACCAATAAAAATTCCACTTCATAAAAACAAATATGCAGTCAGTCCTTAGTAGAAACAATATACTACGACAGCCACTATCAATACAATAAAACGTGTCACAGAATAATAAAGAAACTTACCAAAGGACAACAAATTAGGAACAACAAATAGAAATGGCAGCGATATTAATTAATTAATAATACTAGGTGATCGTTCATGAAACAAAATAAATAAATAAATATGTTCTACAAGACATACTTGTATCATCAATAACATATATCAGTCCACAGGGAATCTATTTTTAACAAATATAAATAAACACGGTAAGGTTGTTGTGTGTTAAACTTTTCTTATAAATATATTAATTATTCATGTTTTTAGAAAATAGAAGCAAGTTAATACAACCATAAAAATAACAATGAGAACATCGCACAGACAAGAAAATAATAATGAGAACATCGCACAGACAAGAAAATAATAATGAGAACATCGCACAGACAAGAAAATAATAATGAGAACATCGCACAGACAAGAAAATAACAAAATATTTGCAATGATTGATATTACACAAATAATCTTAAAACTTGTTGGCACACTGGTTGGAAAGTCAAAAATATCTAGAAATAAAATGATTTAATTAAAAAATTAAACGATACAATATTTTAAAATAAAATAGTCAAAGACTCCTGTCTTGCATCCCAACATCTAAAACGTAGAATTAAAAGAAAGAATTTGATACTTATGTAACAATGCAAAGTTACGTTTTTTAGTTTCATATAGTCCTCGCGAATTAAACACAGCGCAATTTAAGTTATGATGTACAAATTCACAATAAAAGTTCCTTTAAATAAAAAAAATTAATTCTGATATTTGGTAAAGAAGTATCATAATGTCTGTTGTAACTAAGTTCATTTCAGGCATCCCATTGATTCCACAGGAATGGGCAAGAACGGATTAATAAACCAATCTTGACTAGATGCCCCCAGTAAGGAAGGGGCAGACTTTGCTCAGAGAAACGACTTAAGCTGAAAATGTAGAGAGTCGGCGCATAAAAAGAAGAGATAAGGCTGACATGTGCAGCAAAGATTTACCCCAACATGAGCATAAAAGTATGGCAAACAAAATAATTCACGAATGAAATTAATTAGTGAGTGAAAAATGACAGGTGCCCAACAAGAAACGAACTACAAAATTGAAATTGTATGAAACTGAGAGGGGATACAGAAAATATCAAAATGAACAACTATATATTGAACAGAAAAATAAATTAAATAATGTAACACAACCAACAAAACTACGTACTACGCGATGGCTTGCAAGAACAGAACAGTTAGGACACTTGAGTGCCAAACAATGCCATCTCGGCCACCACACAATTCTCGCACGTCAAGATGGCAACACATCAGGGACAAAGGAGTGCCAAACAATGCCATCTCGGCCACCGCACAATTCTCGAACGTCAAGATGGCAAAACACCAGGGACTAAGGAGTGCCAAACAATGCCATCTCGGCCACCGCACAATTCTCGCACGTCAAGATGGTAACACCCCAGGGACAAAGGAGTGCCAAACAATGCCATCTCGGCCATCGCACAATTCTCGCACGTCAAGATGGCAACACATCAAGGACAAAGGAGTGCCAAACAATACCATCTCGGCCACCGCACAGTTCTCGCACGTCAAGATGGCAACACACCAGGGACAAAGGAGTGCCAAACAATGCCATCTCGGCCACTGCACAATTATCGCACGTCAAGATGGCAACACACCAGGGACAAAGGAGTCCCAAACAATGCCATCTCGGCCACCGCACAATTATCGCACGTCAAGATGGCAACACACCAGGGACAAAGGAGTGCCAAACAATGCCATCTCGGCCACCGCACAATTATCGCACGTCAAGATGGCAACACACCAGGGACAAAGGAGTGCCAAACAATGCCATCTCGGCCACCGCACAATTCTCGCACGTCAAGATGGCAACACACCAGGGACAAAGGAGTGCAAAACAATGCCATCTCGGCCACCGCACAATTCTCGCACGTCAAGTTGGCAACACCAGGGACAAAGGAGTGCCAAACAATGCCATCTCGGCCACCACACAATTCTCGCACGTCCAGATGGCAACACACCAGGGACAAAGACGTGCCAAACAATGCCATCTCGGCCACCGCACAATTCTCTCACGTCAAGATGGCAACACACCAGAGACAAAGGAGTGCCAAACAATGCCATCTTGGCCACCGCACAATTCTCGCACGTCAAGATGGCAACACACCAGGGACAAAGGAGTGCCAAACAATGCCATCTCGGCCAACGCCCAAATCTCGCACGTCAAGATGGCAACACACCAGGGACAAAGAAGTTCCAACAATGCCATCTCGGCCACCGCACAATTCTCGCACGTCAAGATGGCAACACACCTGGGACAAAGAAGTGCCCACAATGCCATCTCGGTCACCGAACAATTCTCGCACGTCAAGATGGCAACACACCAGGGACAAAGGAGTGCCAAACAATGCCATCTCGGCCACCGCACAATTCTCGCACGTCAAGAAGGCAATACACCAGGAACAAAGGAGTGCCAAACAATGCCATCTCGGCCACCGCACAATTCTCGCACGTCAAGATGGCAACACACCAGGGACAAAGGAGTGAAAAACAATGCCATCTCGGCCACCGCACAATTTTCGCACGTCAAGTTGGCAACACACCAGGGACAAAGGAGTGCCAAACAATTACATCTCGGCCACCACACAATTCTCGCACGTCAAGTTGGCAACACACCAGGGACAAAGGAGTGCCAAACAATTACATCTCGGCCACCGCACAATTCTCGCACGTCAAGATGGCAACACACCAGGGACAAAGGAGTGCCAAACAATTACATCTCGGCCACCGCACAATTCTCGCACGTCAAGATGGCAACACACCAGTGACAAAGGAGTGCCAAACAATGCCATCTCGGTCACCGCACAATTCTCGCACGTCAAGATGGCAACACACCTGGGACAAAGAAGTGGCCACAATGCCATCTCGGTCACCGAACACTTCTCGCACGTCAAGATGGCAAAACACCAGGGACAAAGGAGTGCCAAACAATGCCATCTCGGCCACCGCACAATTCTCGCACGTCAAGTTGGCAACACACCAGGGACAAAGGAGTGCCCACAATGCCATCTCGGCCACCGCACAATTCTCGCACGTCAAGTTGGCAACACACCAGGGACAAAGAAGTGCCCACAATGCCATCTCGGTCACCGAACAATTCTCGCACGTCAAGATGGCAACACACCAGGGACAAAGGAGTGCCAAACAATTACATCTCGGCCACCGCACAATTCTCGCACGTCAAGATGGCAACACACCAGTGACAAAGGAGTGCCAAACAATGCCATCTCGGTCACCGCACAATTCTCGCACGTCAAGATGGCAACACACCTGGGACAAAGAAGTGGCCACAATGCCATCTCGGTCACCGAACACTTCTCGCACGTCAAGATGGCAACAAACCAGGGACTTGGAGTGCCAAACAATGCCATCTCGGCCACCGCACAATTCTTGCACGTCAAGTTGGCAACACACCAGGGACAAAGGAGTGCCCACAATGCCATCTCGGCCACCGCACAATTCTCGCACGTCAAGATGGCAACACACCAGGGACAAAGGAGTTACAACAATGCCATCTCGGCCACCGCACAATACTCGCACGTCAAGATGGCAACAAACCAGGGACAAAGGAGTGCCAAACAATGCCATCTCGGCCACCGCACAATTCTCGCACGTCAAGATGGCAACACACCTGGGACAAAGAAGTGCCCACAATGCCATCTCGGTCACCGAACAATTCTCGCACGTCAAGATGGCAACACACCAGGGACAAAGGAGTGCCAAACAATGCCATCTCGGCCACCGCACAATTCTCGCACGTCAAGATGGCAACACACCAGTGACAAAGGAGTGCGAAAAATGCTGCGTGAAAGACACTGAATGGTCAAACAAAAGACAATCGGGAATGTTATACATTTGCCAATAGATGTCGTGGGCTGTCCACAAGAGACGAATTGCGCTCCAGCGCACATAAAAAAAGGGGGGGGGGGCAAATATCACGTGAACACAGACACACATTTTAAGTAATATGAGGTGTCAAGAGGTAGGGATATGCCGAGGAAACTTGCCTGAACAGGAGCTGCTGGGAAATTGCTGGTGTGTTGGGAACTCTTGGGTGGGTCGTGCGGGGAGGGGGGGGGGGGGGGGGGGGGGGGGGAAGCTTCACACTGCGACAAGTGAAAGAATTTACAACACCTCAATCCACATCTATTTGGTAGAGAAACAATATCACGAAATATCGGTCTGCAGGTATATAACAGGATTAAAAAGTTTCCTTTCCATTCAAAGGCAAAACCTGAACTGAGGCCAAAGTAACGAGAAAACTATTTAAACAGTAAAATAGTAACAAACAATGATGAAATACACTAAAATAGTTTTTTTTTAAATATGTACTGCCAGAAAATCCATATCTCAATATGTATAAATCATTCACCATAGTACAAATCGTGACATAAATAAATATCTGCTAAATAGAACTCAATTACTAATTAAATATCTGCTAAATAGAACTCAATTACTAATTAAATATCTGGTAAATAGTACTCAATTACTAATTAAATAACACTTATGTAGTTCAAATGGAAACATAAAGGTATTATTTACAGCAATAATTTAAATAATAAATGTAACAAGACATTTATTAATATTACTCGCAATAATTGTAATTGAATTTTAAAGTTGAAAATCGGGTTTTTTAAATTCTTTCTATATGGACTTTGTCGCATTTTAAAACGGCACTGTACTTATCCGAAATCGCATTCTCATAATTGTTCCCCACAGGACGGCAGCTCAAACACCCGGCCTCTGTCCTCACAGGAACTATCACTAGTTCGTGAGAAAACATTATTACTTACAGCTGAGAGTGTCATCTACAGATTACTCTTAGCACCTCACCAGTACCGTGATACAGGGCCGTCCCAGTGGATCACCACCGAAATGGTGAACTTCCTCAAGCGATCTTGTAAGACATAGCGAAAGTGGTGCAGACGAAGCCGTGTTCTCTTCACCAATTGCAGGTGAGACGAGACGTCGTGCAAAGCGATGATATGACATTATCTCGAAAAGTAAGAGGCAACGGCTGGCAAGCCAAAGCAACGGACACGAACAAACATTTTAGATTTTCGATTACGTAACTTGGGATTATTCAGGTGTTGAATTAACTGAAGTGAAATAAATAGCAAAAAAACGAAGTAGACAGAGTTGCTAAATAATTTTGTTTATAATAACTTCAATAAGCAAGAGACCAAAGAATGTTCTACATATGTGAGGAGAGACGAAGTCATGACGCCAGAGATATTTTTCCAAGTTCCCATTAAAATAAATTACTTCCAAGGCGTGTATACATAATTTGTCATTTTAATTACTTTATTCAAAGTTCAGATATATTTTTAACTATACAAAAATGTTTGCTTGAGTCTCTTGTGCATTCATAAATTATTGTGTCTAGAACACTCACTTTCACCTTTCTTTGCGTATGTGCCATAAGAACAGTAATGCACTTCAAAGTAATGACCATGCAAAGATTATTCACAAAATAAAATGTCTTGTAACGAACTCGGGTAGCTTTAGGGACTGAATGTAATGGGTACGGAAGTGAAGAGGGTCGAAAAGGGGGGGAGGGGGTGTTGAAATAAGGTGAATATTGAGCAGCACCGGAGGAATGCAATGGCGGGGTAAAAAAAGGCGATCCCGAGGTAATCCGACCTAGAGGATGCTTCGTCTGGCACGACTCCCACGTGATAAATTCCGGGAGCGACTCCACCGGAAATGGAAGCCGCTTTGCCTCGGTAGGAGGCGAATGTCCTAGGTACTGCGTACACTTGCTAGCGGCGATAGAGAAGCTCATGGATTACACAGATATAAATGCCGTGTGTGGATGTGTGCCCGCTTTTCGAAACACTGTGCGTGCATTCTTCCTCATAAAAGACAACAAGGGCTCATAAGGCGACCGAAATACAACAATGCTATCAGCGTCACCTGAACCTCTAACAGAACTGATCTCATGAAGCACACACCATGATTCCAGGAGTAGTGCATTGTCTCTCCCTCTATATAAAAAACAAGGGCTCAGGAGGTGACTGATATACCGCTATGCTATCAGTGTCACCTGAAACTATACCAGATCTGATTTCATGAAGTACACCCCATGATTCCAGGAGTAAAGCAGTTGTCTCCCTAACTATATAAAAGACTACAAGGCCTCAGGAGGTGACCGACATACCTCTATGCTATCATTGTATCCTGAACCTCTTCCAAAAGTAATCTCATGAAGCACACACCATGATTCCAGGAGTAGTGCAGTTGTCTCTCCCTCTAAATATAAGAAGAAGGGCTCAGGAGGTGACCGACATACCATTATGCTATCAGTGTCTCCTGAACATCTACCAGAACTGATTTCATGAACAACACACCATGATTCCAGGAGTAGTGCAGTTGTCTCTCCTCTATATAAAAGACAAGGGCTCAGGTGGTGACCGACATACCATTATGCTATCAGTATCTCCTGAACCTCTATCAGAACTGATCTCATGAAGCACACACCATGATTCCAGGAGTAGTGCATTGTCTCTCCTCTATATAAAAGACAAGGTATTAGGAGGTGACCAACATACTGCTATGCTATCAGCGTCTCCTGAAACTCTACAAGAAGTGATTTCATGAACAACACACAATGATTCCAGGAGTAGTGCAGTTGTCTCTCCATCTATATAAAAGACAAGGGCTCAGGAGGTGACCGACATACCATTATGCTATCAGTGTCACCTGAACCTCTACCAGAACTGATCTCATGAAGCACCCACCATGATTCCAGGAGTAGTGCAGTTGTATCTCCCTCTAAATAAAAGAAGACGGGCTCAGGAGGTGACCGACATACCATTATGTTATCAGTGTCACCTGAACCTCTACCACAACTGATTTCATGAAGCACACACCATGATTCCAGGAGTAGTGCATTGTCTCTCCTCTATATAAAAGACAAGGTATTACGAGGTGACCAACATACCGCTATGCTATCAGCGTCTCCTGAAACTCTACAAGAAGTGATTTCTTGAACAACACACAATGATTTCAGGAGTAGTGCAGTTGTCTCTCCTCTATATAAAAGACAAGGGCTCAGGAGGTGTACAACATACCACTATGGTATCAGTGTCACCTGAACCTCTATCAGAACAGATCTCATGAAGCACAAACCATGATTCTAGCTGTAGTGCATTGTCTCTCCCTCTATATAAAAGACAAGGGCTCAGGAGGTGACCGACATACCGCTATGCTATCAGCGTCTCCTGAAACTGTACAAGAAGTGATTTCATGAACAAACACAATGATTCCAGGAGTAGTGCAGTTGTCTCTCCCTCTATATAAAAGACAAGGGCTCAGGAGGTGACCGAAATACCGATATGCTATCAGTGTCACCTGAACCTCTACAAGAAGTGATTTCATGAACAACACACCATGATTCCAGGAGTAGTGCAGTTGTCTCTCCATCTATATAAAAGACAAAGGATCAGGAGGTGACCGACATACCGCTATGCTATCAGCGTCTCCTGAAACTCTACAAGAAATGATTTCATGAACAACACACAATGATTCCAGGAGTAGTGCATTGTCTCTCCCTCTATATAAAAGACAAGGGATCAGGAGGTGACCGATATACCATTATGCTATCATTGTCTCTTGAACCTCTATCAGAACTGATGTCATGAAGCACACACCATGATTCCAGGAGTAGTCCAGTTGTCTCTCCCTCTATATAAAAGACAAGGGCTCAGGTGGTGTCCGACATAATATTATGCTATCATTGTCACCTGAACCTCTATCAGAACTGATCTCATGAAGCACACACCATGATTCCAGTAGTAATGCAGTTGTCTCTCCCTCTATATAAAAGACAAGGGCTCAGGTGGTGACCGACATACCATTATGCTATCAGTGTCACATGAACCTCTATCAGAATTGATCTCATGAAGCCCACACCATGATTCTAGATGTAGTGTATTGTCTCTCCCTCTATATAAAAGACAAGGGCTCAGGAGGTAACCGTCATACCACTATGCTATCAGTGTCTCCTGAACATCTACCAGAACTGATTTCATGAACAACAACCATGATTCCAGGAGTAGTGCAGTTGTCTCTCCATCTATATAAAAGAAAAGGGCTCAGGAGGTGACCGACATATCGCAATGCTATCAGTGTCTCCTGAACCTCTACCAGAAGTGATCTTATGAAGCACACACCATGATTCCAGGAGTACTGCATTGTCTGGACATCTATATAAAAGACAAGGGCTCAGGTGGTGACGGACATTCCGATATGCTATCAGTGTCTCCTGAACCTCTACCAGAACTGATCTCATGAAGCACACAGCTTGATTCCAGGAGTAGTGCAGTTATCTCTCCCTCTATATAAAAGACAAGGGCTCAGGAGTTAACCGACATACCACTATGCTATCAGTGTCATGAACCTCTACCAGAACTGATCTCATGAAGCCCCCACCATGATTGCAGGAGTATTGCATTGTCTCTCCCTCTATATAAAAGACAAGGGCTCAGGAGGTGACCGACATATCGCAATGCTATCAGTGTCTCCTGAACCTCTACCAGAACTGATTTCATGAAGCACACACAATGATTCCAGGAGTAGTGCAGTTGTCTCTCCATCTATATAAAAGACAAGGGCTCAGGAGGTGACCGACATTCCGCTATGCTATCAGGGTTTCCTGAACCTCTACCAGAAGAGATTTCATGACACACACACCATGATTCCAGGAGTAGTGCATTGTCTCTCCCTTTATATAAAAGACAAGGGCTCAGGAGGTGACCGACATAAAGCTATTCTATCAGTGTCACCTGAACCTCTACAAGAAGTGATCTAATGAAGCACATCCCATGATTCCAGGAGTAGTGCAGTTGTCTCTCACCTCTATATAAAAGACCACAAGTGCTCTGGAGGTGACTGACATCCCGCTATGCTATGAGTGTGTCTTGAACCTCTACAAGATGTGATTTCATGAAGCACACGCCATGATTCCAGGTGTAGTGCAGTTGTCTCGCCCTCTAAATAAACACTACAAGGGCTCTGGAGGTGACCGACATACCGCTATGCTATCAGTGTCTCCTTAACCTCTACCAAAAGTGATTTCATGAAGCACACACAATGATTCCAGGAGTGGTGAAGTTGTCTCTCCATCTATATAAAAGACAAGGGCTCATAAGGTGACCGTCATACTGCTATGCTATCAGTGTCATGAACCTCTTCCAGAACTGATCTCTTGAAGCACACACCATGATTACAGGAGTAATGCAGTTGTCTCCCTCTCTGTATAAAAGACAACAAGGTCTCATCAGCAGGTGACCGACATACCGCTATGCTATCAGTATCTCCTGATCCTCTACCAGAAGTGATCTCATGAAGCACACATCATGATTGCAGGAGTAGTGCAGTTGTCTCGCCCTCTAAATAATAACTACAAGGGCTCAGGAGGTGTCCGACATACCGCTATTCTATCAGTGTCACGTGAACCACTACCAGAACTGATCTCATGAAGAACACACCATGATTCCACGAGTAGTGTATTGTCTTTCCCTCTATATAAAAGACAAGGTCTCAGGAGGTGTCCGACATACCGCTATTCTATCAGCGTCTCCTGAACCTCTATCAGATGTGATCTCATGTTGCACACACCATGATTCCAGGAGTATTGCAGTTGTCTCGGCCTCTAAATAAAGACTACAAGCTCTCAGGAGGTGACCGACATACCGCTATGCTATCATTGTATCCTGAAACTCTACCAGAAGTGATCTCATTAAGAACACAACATGATTCCAGGAGTAGTGCAGTTGTCTCTCCCTCTATATAAAGACTACAAGGGCTCAAGGGAATGACCGACATATCGCTATGTTATCAGCTTCTCCTGTACCTCTACCAGAAGTGATCTCATGATGTACACACCATGATTCCAGGAGTAATGCAGTTGTCTCTCCCTCTATATAAAATGTCAAAGTTTTTTCTCCGGTCGCCGTAACCTCACTGTCATTCGTTATGACGAGTTCACTAATGGATATGAATGACGCGAGTGCCACTTATTACTCCATGCCACCCGGTTATGGCACCACTCCAAACACCATCGTTTCTTCTTTGGTATCAGATGAAAAGCAACATAATAAATGCTCAAGGCATGCTTAGGCATAATAAATTGACAGACAAAAATAATGCTACAGCTCTGCACAGTACATAATTTCAATGAGAATCCAGTGGGACTACATAACTTTACATTACACTATTCTACTTTTATGTAGTTGAGTACTCGATTACATTTTAATAAGATTTTTTTTACAAATTTTTTTCTATTTTTTGCAGTCCTGCATGAATTTTATTTATTTTAAAACAGTAATGTATTAATTTGTGATAATTTAATGTTATACCCTATTATGTGTAGGCCTGTTTTCAATAGTCATGGAGAATGGGGGTTAGGCGTTCGTATTTTTATTATCCATCCAACCACTCATCCGTATCTCTGACGGTTCCAGTGCTGAGGAATAATCCAGGTTCGGTTGTACTGTTTGGAATTTGTGACAATCAGTTTACACGTTTGCGGTTAGCTGCGACCTTACTACCAAATTTGTCAGTTATAGCTATGGTCCAATTCAAACGTCGGTCTAGTATATATGAATTTTCTTAAAAAAATATATATATCTTAGCGAAGATTAAAAGTCATATTCTATGTTGGAGTACTAAGCAAACTAATGTAGAATTTCTAATTCGCTTGCCACCGCTGAGTTACTCCAGTCTGCATGTACACTAGGAGCATCCTGAGCACAGTGCTTTATCAGTACAATTCCTCAGACGCACTGATTTATTCCGCATTACATACACAATAAATAGGACTTCACAGTAGTCCACTTGAACTGACTTAAGTGTTTTGCCGGACTTGTGAACACTCCCAGAGGCTCACTAGATCTTTCTAAGGAGTTCTGCATTTCTGATATGAGGGGGTCGTTCAGATATATAAATACATATGTATAATTGACTTAAAAAAAAAGTTTTCACATATTCTGCGAGGAGGCAGTGCGCATGAAAACAAGAAACAAGTGTCTAATAAACATGGTTCCGAAAACCCATACCTTAATAGCTATGACCACTTGTTCACCATCGCTACTGTGAAACTGCATATCTCCGTAACGTGAACTAGGAATATTAATCTCCATAATAAATATGAGTGGGCTCAAGAAATTCCTCACGCAGTTGAAGAAGCAAGTCATCAGCACTGATTTCCAATCAATGTATGGACAGGAATTATTGGTGATAGATTAATTGGAGCTTACTTACTACCAAACAGATTAAATTGTGTAATGTATCATGATTTCATAGCTTGCTGGAGGATGTGCCATTCCTTCAAAGGCTAGACATGTATATTTCATGCATGTTGGAGCATCAGCCCATTTTCCCCTAAATGTCCGAGAACACAGACATCTAATGCGCAATGGACTATTAGGAGAAGTCCAGTAAGTTGGTTTTTACGTTCCCCTGAACTTATTCCCTTGGATTTCTGGTTTGGGGACACCTGAAGGCTTCGATGTAGGCAACCCCCAACAAAGACGTACAAGCACTACATGAACATGTCATTAATGCCTGCCATCACATCCTAGACCAACCAGAGTGTTTCAAAGGGTGCATGATTCCCTACGACGTAGGGTACAAGGATGCATTACTATGAATGGACGTCATATTGAGCACCTCTTGTAACGATGGCGAGAATGTGCTCATAGCTCTTATGGTATGGGTTTTGGATCCATGTTTTTAAAATTTTTTTTTACTGTTGGTGCATACTATCTCATCTCAACATATTCAATTCTTGTTTTAACAGGCGATATATATATATATATATATACACACACACACATATATAGGATCGAAGTTTTACAGCCATTGTAGAGCGTACGAGACAGTTTGCAGGAAGTCCACGCACCATGAGGATGGAAGGGGGGGGGGGTAATACTATTGATAGAGGTGGAAGAAGCTACCTATAACAGACCATTGTATTTTTCCTGCATGCTTTAATTATTTGCGTCAATATTTTAACAAAAATATTTCATTATTGCAAATTAACATTGTATAAGAGATGTTTCAAAACTACATGTTGAAATGAAAAACACACCATCTATGGACTGTTATAAACAATACATCCTAGTGGCAAAATGTTCGGAGAAGTCACCGGATATTTTTTTGATACAATTTGAAATGAGGCAAAATCGCGCCGAAAGTCCGCAGTTATTCGTACCTGTGTGAACAACAAAGAAGATGAACGAAGTCATTCGCTACGATGGAAACATATTCTCGTATGTTCGCGCCTTTTACGTCAAGCTGCTGTCTCCCTGCGTTGTTTTGTCTAACATCAAATTTAAAAAAAATACTAGATGAATTTTCCGTACATTTTTCTACTACAATATTTTTTTTATATTAGTTCAAAGATGCCCGCCGTGGTTTGAATTTCAACATATTATTCAAAAACCCCTTGCAGATGCAAACATTAACCAATAATTGAGCTTGATTTGATCACACGAAACACCATAAAAATAATACAAACTTGTGCGCATATAAAATAATTAATTCATAATTTAACTTAAAAAAACTGCTTAAGGTGACATATCAATAATGTATTTGGTAACAGTCTCAATGCATACGGAAGGCAAACTTTAATTTGGTAACAATATATGTACCATGATAAGTATGGAAAAACCCACTATATAGGCTATTTATTGATCATCCATTATTGTGTGGAAGCTTTGTGTATTTGGATACAAGAAAAAGTAGCCAGCTTTGCTCTCAAACTCTAAAGAAAAAATTGCACCGGTGTCTTCCAAACTCTGATCAAAATATTGACTTTAATTTGTTCTTTAATCAGGGAATTTTATTTTGCTGTGGTGGACGCAAACTATATATATAATTATATAAAGACAGATTTTTTCAAAACATCAATGTTCGTGTATAAAACATAGATTTTTCTGAAAAACTTCCTTTGAAGGCTGTGATTTACCTCCTGTGTGGCCCTAATATGTTTTCGCCACCGATTTCATATCTAAATGCGCAAAGTTGAGTGTTATTATGTTGTAAGTTTTGCGGTACCACTTTAGGCTCGTCTACAACTAACTTTTGACGTGTCTAGTATGTAGACAATACCTGTACAGCCTTCGTGACACTACGCATGTACTTTATGTCAGAAACAAACAATGTCAGCAGAGAGCTAAGTAGTTTTATTACTGAAGGTTTAGGACGTTAAGGTACTTGGAGTGTACAGCAGGTGTCCACCAGCATTTTCTGTGCAGAGGGTACAGCTCCTATCATAGACTGGTGCACAGCGACCAACATATGAGGACTATCATTTTCATCACCAATGGTGGTCACAATCGGCACTATAAGGTCCTCCTCAGTGGTTACAGGTGTCTGGTATACACGTGCCTTCACATAATCCCATAGAAAATAATCCATGGGGTTAAAGTCGGAAGATCTTTGCGGCCATGCTACAGGACCTGCGCGGAGAATCCACCTCCCTGGATACACGGCGTTAAGGTACTGTTGCACATCGTGTCCGAAGTGAGGCGGAGCGCCATCTTGCAGGTATCATATTGCGTGATGGGTGACCAGTGAACCATTTCTAATAGCACTGGAAGCGTTTCTTACAGGAATATACTGTACATCTGCGAATTTAGAGGTCCAAGGAACCTGTACTGTCGAAAGATGTACATGCCAATAATACTAGCCCAGATGTTTGCTTAGAACCTTTGATGGCTACCCTGCTCTACTACAGCATAGGAATTTGTATCATCCCGTAAATAAATGTCACTGTAGCATATACCGTCTCGGCTGAAAGTGCACTCGTCCGTAAGAAGAATCATCCATGGATAGTTATGGTTGTCAGTCACATGTTGCAGAAACCACTGTGGGAATACTGCTCGAAGTACAAAATCTTGCTGGAGTAATGCCTAAGCACGCTGGACGTGGTACGGGTACAGGCAGTATTAGTGCAGCACACCACAGTGTGTGCCACTCGAACAACTCTATCAACACTGCGTGTACTAGTTGACGGGTTGTCAGCCAATTTACATATCACATCCTCTTCTAAATGGAGCGTGCTCCTCGATCGTGGTGGATGTCAGCCAACTGAGCCTGCAGGCCATTATGGCAATCATCCTACACGATGAGCTATGCTATATCATTTGACCTTTGCACTGTGACTGATACGCAGAGACGTCGGCTTCTCACCTTAGCCCAACTAGCAGAGTGCGGGGCCACTCAGTACAGTCTCAAGGTATAGTAAGACCGGTTTTCGGCTAACCAGCCATTCAGGGAGGGGGGGGGGGGCAACTGTTTCAAATTTGTGTTGTTACTCCCACCAAGAAGTCCGACTGTCGTAAGGAGCAGGTTTATTTGAGACCCCTTTCCCCTATCCTGGCTGTGCGGCACCAATGCTGCAGATCTACTAACTGTCCTTCGATATTTCTGTATTGGTTACTAATTGCACTGCTTCTTCGCTTCTGTCGGCTGCTGGTGTGGGGTAGTGGAACTCAGTTGCTGAAGAAATTCCTCCGACTGCTTCTCTACTGCACTGATATACTGTTTCATTTCTTTCTCAACACTGTCCGTCCTTTCACTGACACTGTCCATCATGTCGGTTACAGTGTTCACTATTTCGTTTACACTGTTCATTCTTTCATTCACACTGTCATCTTCCATGCTCACTAACTCGCTAATGTCATCTGTTTTCTTGTCTACATTTTCATTTATTGTGCCTATTTTCCTGTTTACATTTCCATTCACAGTGTCTATTTTCCTATTTACTATGTTTTCCATTTAAAGTGTATATTTTCTTATCTATTAAACCACTTCCATTTGTTATCTGGCTTTCTACAATCTCGTTTACATCACTTCTTAAAGCACTAATTTGGGTATTTACAGTTTCATTTACATTTTCATTCAAACTACTAATTTTGTTACCAATTCTATTATAGTCCATTCACTGTTTCTTCTGATGTTTTGAAACGAACCTTCGAAAATTCACCCCACGTGTAACATGTTAACCTGTTATTTCAATAACTTGTATACCACAAACATATAACAAAGTGATTAACTTTATGGTATTATATTACTGAAGAAATTAAACTTTAACTTAGTATCTTCTATGGCTTGTAATATTTATTTCATATCAAATACGAATTGAAAACATTGAAAGCAGCGATGTGTTGGCAACGGATAGAAAGAAATAGTTCACAAATATAATATGGTTTTTACCAAATTTTTTGGTATATTATTTGTAAATAAAATGTTGCCAATTTATATACGTAATTTTTTATGTAGCACTGAAGGAAGCATATTTCATTGCTACAGTAAAAAATATCAGCACAAATTACCGTGCGTAGGCCCTAGTGACAGGCGTTTTGTTACCGTCTGGGGAATAAACTTCAATAAACAGAGCGGAGCTATTTCCCTGTATTTCTTTGTAGCTTTCGGGAAGTTTCGATTTGCTGGTAGAAGCAAGAAAATTATTCATGTTTTCAATTTAAGCATATTTCATACTTATTACAGCAGAAATAATGATTTCTTAAACTGTAATTCACAACTGAACCGAACTTTTATTCTTTGAATACTTTTAGTATATTTTTTATGTGGTTGTGGGATGGTTACAAATACGAAGTTGGCAGAAGTGGTGACTGGCATAAGCGACCCTATTTGTCTATCGTGGCGACATCACGTAGCATGATTCAGAACCAGAAAGAAGCGTCAAGTTTGTGTTGTGTTTTCAACGTACCTAGGAAATGTCCGATGTTCTGATAAACCTGTTCCTCTACAGCAGGAATACATACAAGCACTGTAATGTGTTTCGTCGCCACTGTGTATGGAAGAGTATTGTTGCCATTAAGTTAACTTGGACCAGCGTATGAGTGATTGCAAATATAGGACGTGCGAAATGTATGCATTTTAACGATGAACTGGTTTTATGGCATAGTTAACAGATTGAAAGTCACCTCTGTTTATTTGTCACAACGTTGTAACTGTGACATAGGCGTTTGAAACATATTTGTTTAACTTTCTTAGGAGACTGTGATTTGAATGTTTGCCACAATTCCAACAGAATATTAAGCCCAGACAAATAAATTTAAATTAATAATGAAATAAACCCATAAAACAGTAAGTACCAATGAAAATAAATATGAGCAGAATGAAAGTTACGGTAGGCCTACTTGTGTTCATGTCAACCATTATCTTTTAAGTTTGTCGCTTCTGCATACCAAAAATTAGCGGCAAGAGATGCGTGCTTAAATTTACTGTGTCTTTTCTTCGGAATTGTTGTCCCTTCGCTTGGTTTATTTTTATTCCCACTGAGGCCATCTTTTAACGAAATAACCCATCATATCAATAACTAAGATGTTAAATAATACAGTGATTTCCTCCGCAGTTTTAACTGGGTTAAAGACAGTGTACGTGTATAGACTGTTCACGGTAAAATGAGCACTTTTGAAAGCCCGGCTTAGTATCAAAATGTATCGACGTTGAATCTTCTTCTACTCTATGTAAAATTAACATTATCTTGGGCATCATCACTTTATTCATACGTCGGTCATGTGAAACTGTGAAATTATTATGAAAGTTAATATTTTACAACACTGCTCATTTCGACACTTCGATGCATTTACAAAACAGAAAGTGAAAGAAATAATTGAAGTTATCACAAATGATTACGTGATACTCTTTATTCTACATAGAGATTTGGAACTACTTTCCTGTAGTAGTAAGGGAGTATGGGTCCTTACGAGGTAGTCCCATAAGATTAACCAAGGGCCGAAATCGCTGGACCACCTAACTTCACCTTGCTGCTCCACAATTGTGGAGCTAATCCTTTGCTGTGATTGGTCCACACATAGCTCCACATGCTCCAACCCCTTCACCTACCTACACCTCCGTCCTCCCCTCATTCCAACCTTCTTCACAATGAGCTATAATGGGGTTATCTACACCTGATACAATAACACAAATCTCCACCCCTTCACACACCGATACCCTAACCCCTCCCCAATCCTCCACCCACCACTAACTCCTTCACAGTGAGATATACTGTAATTACATCAGGAATTAATGGGTTCCTGCTCTGAGACTGTAGGCTCTCGACCTCCTCTCCTCAGATATGGTTAAAACACTCCCCACACCACCCCTTTGACGTGATTGAACACTCCCCCCCCCCCTTCATCAAACATCCTTTATCCATTAATTTTTCCGGATATATATACAGTATTCAGTTTCAAACTTGCATGTTAGGTTAGATGGCATTGCTGTATCCATCGGCCGCCATCTTAGTTTTAGAGTTGACCGCCAGGAACGCTGAGGTCTCTTGATGTCGCCGTCGGCCGCTAGGCAGCGCGCAAGTTCTCGCAACGCGAGAGTCATTCGTCAGCCACAGCCAATCTTGTTTGATTGTATTATGTGTTACTATGAAAGCTGATATCGGCTGGAAGCTTAAGACAATTTTCTCCATCATATATGCAATGTGTTAGTACAGTACAAAAACATTGCTTTTAGTTGGTTTAGTACCAGGAAACCCTAGTTCCATACCACGACGCCTTTATGCACTCTTCCACGAACACTTACATCACAATGGAAGTTTAAATGTTATTTATAATGAGAACCACAACTGCGAACTCGCGCATACAAAATGGAGGTGTAATAAATGAATAAGTAATAATTTATAAAAAAAAAATGTATATTTATATTAATATGTGTAAATAAAACTTTAAAATTTTTAAAAAATATATGTATGAAGCGATATATTCACGAACTAGTATTTTTAAGGAGAATTAGTTTATGGGGCCACAACAGTCAAGTATTCAAGATGTAATTATTTTTATGAAAAAAAGGTGTCTTTTAATAAAAAAAATATAGTTATTAATTTTTACAAATAAATGTATCGAGTAACATGTCCAAAGATATGCATTTATTAGACACATAAAAATTTTTCGCCAGAAATAAATAATTATATAACTATAACTGTCACCATCTTGGATTTTCGTAAGCACTGAAGCATAATTTCTTATTATAAATAAATAGTGTTATGTATAAATAGTGTTATGCCCTGACAGGCATAACAGGCACGCTTTGTAAACATTCCTTTGTGAAAAGCCGCTGCGTCTCTGGTTGCAACTGATAGAGCGCGCGGCCATGCCTCATACGTTCACAGAGCAGCCGCCTTTACAGTACATAGGCAGACGATCTTAACACTGTATTTTCCCTTCATATATAGAAGATCTCGAAAGAACTAAACATTTGCAGAAAATTGTGGTTTAATACAACGTCGTTTTCGATATATTTTGCCATTTTAATTTTTATAAGTTAATTACATGTATTTTTTAAAAATCATTATTTGTTGTCCTGCTTTACATTTTTATAATTGCCTATTTACGTAGTTCATTTTTAAAATGTTTGTAAAATTTATATTGATACAACAAATGCTTTAAATTTTTTAATGAAAATGATGTGTGCTATATAAATAAAGAATTCTAAGCCATACATACGTAATTATACACGGCTCCATTGTGCACCACCTGTCTTAACAACGGCCGTGAGGTAGGCCACATAACATCGAGCCGACGTGGAGTGTATTAACTATCATAGAAAGGTTCAAGAACAACAGAACATGTGGGTCTAGCAGACCTCGGGAAATTCCTGTATAAATACAACATACCACGAGCAGACTCCGCCTCCAGTGCACAGCGGGAGTCAATCAGAATGGGTTACGTCAACCCACACACGTGGATGGGCACAAAGATTGGACTGGGCTGCGAGGGCTGTCAGCGACGTAATTAGACACACATGTCCCTGAGGACATATGCTAGTCGTAAGTAATTTAGATTAGGTTAATTTTTTCCTTTCTCCCCACAGGCTCCTACCGTCTTCTTATGGTCATGTAAGAACCAGTAAGTGTTGGCTGACACTTACTGGCAGCTCACTCCCTTACTTACAGGATCCCCTGGGGGTTCGGGGTTAAGAGGCCCAATAGCGCCACTTCCCTCACCAGAGTGATGTGCTAGCACAACATTCTGGTTAGACCCAGCGCAGTATCGTGCCAAACCAAGAACAGTACCCACTGCTCTACTAGACTTTCATTTCTACTAACAAAGAATGATATCCAATTTTCTTTCTCCCGTAGCATTTATATTTAATGCATACAACCGTTTTGAATTATTTCCTGTCGACTGGGTTTTGACGTTGTCTATGACGGTTTTTTCCTAGTCTCTTCTTAGTAATAGTTTTAGCTCTAAGTACACTTAGGGTGATAGTCATGGCTCCAATCGCTGGCCATGGCTGCCCAATCCCTCTCTACCGTGATACATATCTCCTTCCTTGTAGGCACAAGGGGTCCGCCCTGAGACGCAATTAGCTCCCGTCCTACCTTCGGGATACACTTAACACTTAGTAATAGGGTAGTTAGAAGAATAATCGTCAGCAGCACATTGTCAACGGGCTGGTCAGGTGCGGGGCATGCAGGGGCGACGTCTGATCTCGGGTCCAGTGCGCGAGACTCGGGCGAGTTCCCTCTCAGCTATGCTTTCTCTATCTCTCTCTCTCTCTTTAACCCAACCTTCAACTTCCTACTTCTTTTCCCTTGGCCTTTTGTCTTAATACTGGCAACAGTGTGTAATTGTTTGAGCTGTTCAGTAAATGCTTAAGGTTCTCTTTAAATAGTTAATCATTTAATTACCGTATCCTGCTACCTACTCCTATCCCTCATTAACATGCTACGTTTATGATCGGACTTGGATCATAACAACGTGCGTAAGGCGTCACGTGGCCATAGTGCTACGGGGTTACTGGCATACAGATATTTCACTGTTAATAAAGTACTCCTGCAACATACTCTTGAAGAAATATATCGTCACTATATGCTTGCATTTTATAGGGTACCTTCACTACGATGCTCTCAACGACACTGGAGATGGTGATGGGCAAATAATCCGATGGGTTTGCTTAATATTAAACGTTTAGGTTTTAAATTTGGAGATACTGTATTTATCATCTGCTTCAGTTTTTTTTTGTTGCACACGAATAATACTCGTCATACTAGGAAAATGTATGTGTTCCTAACAATATAACCTTCCACTAAACAATCTCATGAGTAAAGTCATACGTGCTAAGGAAATGTGAATTAACATGGCCGGAGGATACAAAAATAAAAGAAATCTAGATCTCAGCAAGACGATCAGTTAACAGTGTTTATTTTGTTCGTGCTTTTATTAATGCAAACAATGGAAGAGCTTGATATATTTGATAAAATCTGAAATGCCACAATTAAGAAATAAGTTTTCACCTTAAGAGAAGTATGCACATACAGACAATGCCGAGAGCGGTATGAAATAACATTATGGATTTTATGTGAAGGGTAATGTAATCGAGTGCCTTTAAATATTTGCACGCTTCCTCTAACCTAGATCTAATGCAACCATAATATACAGGATGATGCTAAACTGCAGGTAAAAACGTTGAGTGGCGATTTACTATGCTAAATGAGATAAAAAACAAATGCGACCCACATGTGTCGTATAGTAATTCGTAAGGGAGGTAGCCGGTCTTGAAAATCGATATTTCAAATGTTTCTAAATCAATATAATCAATCCTACTTGAGATGATAGAACAGTTCTGTGAATACTGTTGTCTTAGACGAAACCTGTAATCTGCGAACTGTGAGGCGAATGTTTACTGGGTAATATCGTCCCAATTCATTGCGAAAATGGTTGGCGCCATGTTATCATCCCACAAATACGTATAACCCTCGGAGTTTATCGCTTCCAAAGACGTCATAATCATGTGTACATTGTTTACAAGGAAAATGTTGCCTTTGTGTAAATCTCTTGAATTGAACGTTTGCCGAAAATACCAAGTCTTGATGTGAATATGTCTATAAATTTGCGATCATATTGGGAGGCAATCTGGAAAATCCGATGATAACAATATCGAGTGATACAGTTTGGCTTTGCAGTCCGGAATCTATCGTCTACATTCAAAATACAATTACAACACTCGATTGCCAAAGAATAGAAGAATATGTTACGTTGAGTGAGGACTGTGAAGAATCAAGGGCGTGGTGGGGGGAGCGCAATATTTATATTTGAGTTCGTTTCGCCCCGTCTCATGACTTCCGCGTAGTATAACTTTTAACTAGGAGAAGCTACGACGGTCGCTTAAGTTTCAATCCACAACTCACGTCAATATCAATAGATTGCGCGTTTAAAAACATTTGTGTGGCGTGGGTGTGAGGAAATTGTACGCGTGTAATATAAAAAAAAAAGTAAGAAAACGTAACAGGATTTCTGTCTATACTCGTCAAAAAGCCAAGTGGAAATACAGAAATCGTATACGGTTGGAAAGAGCATCTCAAAATCAATCCAGCGTTGCCCATAAAACCCCGTATGATCGAGTGAAGCGGTGCCGGGAACGTAAAATAAACATGAAGGCATCCGAGCGCGTTAAGTAGGGCGCTAGTACATCTGCCGCAGGAGAGGTTGAGCCCATACGAGTGGATCACGTAGTCACTTCTGCATCAACCTTGGAGATTATAGACATCGATCGTGTGCGATCGCCGATTATAAAGACACATTGGCCAGCAGCGAGTCAATGTTTCATAACTACGTTTGTCAACAATCCGTTCGGACATAATGTTCCTATTACAAATAAAATACGGAGATCCCCTAAAGGACGCCTTGGTGTTGACGAATGACTACGACATACACATAATGCGCTAACTAAACTATAAAACAGCTTTATATAACCGATAGGGTATACGACTACGATGCTCTCAAAGAAAATACGGAGATCCCCTAAAGGACGCCTTGGTGTTGACGAATGACTACGACATACACATAATGAAAACAGTTTTATATAACCGATAGGGTATACGACTACGACGCTCTCAAAGAAAATATTACCCGTTAACGTAGACGCATTCGCGCAAAACACACGGCAGTGTCGCCAACATAGCAACACCCCATTTTTAAGGTTGCAATTGGTTACTTGACAAGTACCCTCACAAACTTAGTTTCCTCGACAACATTTCGCCAAGGCAAAGTTTTTTTTTGTATAGGCTATTTGTGGTAATGGAACACTCTTTAAAACTCCCCTCATCTGTAATAATAGTGAATACAGGATGTTATTGGCCATTCACGGTAAAGCGAGCACTTTGGAGGCCCTAGTTACTTTTATCTTCCAGCCGTTTCTTATTTTTTACTACCTTTTAAAAATAAATATTGGCAGGTAAGTAATAAACATAGTGTGTGTATTCCACCGCATACGGAAGTTAATGTAATAAAATTAATTTATTGACCATTATTACAAATGAGAGGACTGTCAAAAGTGATCACTTCACACTCTCAATAGCCTATACGACTGTCCATGGAGAATGGCGCGGAGCGGCGCGCCTGGTGTGTTTGGTGCTGCGCAGTTGGCAGCCCTGCGGCGGCGCAGAGCGGGTGGCTAGATAGCAGGCTGGTCGGCAGTCTTGCGCCGAGCGCCGTCAGAGGAGGTCGTGTAGGTCGCAGGCGCCTGCTAGTTGACGGGAAGTCGGTCCTTATGGCGTCAGTGAGATAGCGGCCAGCCACTCTACTGCACAGCACAGGTGAGTCTCCCCCCACCTACCTCATCCCTTCACAGTCAGACACTTGTCACGACTACAGCATCTGCCACCTAACGGCATGTGCCCGACATTCAAATTACGTCTGGGAACTGGCTAGCACAATGTTACTGCTTCAACCCGTATATTATATTCTAACAGGTGCACTTAGTGACATGCGCCCGTGAAGTCGGTAACAATGGATGGGAAGTAGTTCCACATATTAACGTCAAAGAAAAAGTGCATCGAAGTTTATAAATGAGCAGACTTGTAAAATATTTACTTTTCAAATAATTTCACAGTTTCACTTGACCGATGAATGAATAAAGTGATGAGGCTCATGGCAATGTTAATTTCACGTAAGGCAGAATAATATATGACGTGCATACAAGTAGATCTTAAATAAGGAATTCTTAAGTGCTAATTTTACCGTGAATTGCATATAGAAATTAGTAAAAGTATTTTACTTGTATAAAAGTGTTGGTTTTGTAGCAAATTGAAATGTAAACAAACTCATTCATCACTGTGAATCACGTGACTTTGACAGTCGTGGCCATGTGTGAATTCAGTGTTGCCAACATGTGCAGAACACACCGGTCCACCTCATCTTTAGTCTGCGGCTTTTCCGTTAACATTTCAAAAATGACATCATATTGTATGAAAATACTTAGTTATGAAAGGTGGCTAAGAGAAACATTCGTTTGCTGGCTGGGCACTGTGAAGCCTCCTAGTGCTTTCGTCTCACTCCCCGAGGGTAGAATGGCGGAGTGATCTGAAGCATTATTAACACATTCAGACTCGTGTCCACGATAGAGGACCAGTTCTAGATGACATCATTCATTTTTCGCTGCCCTCCTGGGGACTTAGTTTATTATATTATATTTTTTACGTGAATAAATCTTAAAATTCGCAGCCATATTGGAGGTAATCCAGAAAATCCGATGATAACAAAATTGGGGTATACAGTTTGGCATTGCAGCTCCGAATCTATCGTTTACATTCAAAATCCAATTACACCACTCGATTGCCGAAGTATCAAATAATATGTTACCTTGAATAGGACTGAGAAGCATCGCGCTCGACCGGGGGGGGGGGGGGGGGGGGGGGTAATTTTGAGTTAGTTTCGCCGCGTCTCATAACTTCTGCGTACTATAACGTTTGTGTAGGAGAAGCTACGACGCTCGTTTAATTTTCAATCGACAGCTCTTGTCAAGAGCAATCGATAACGCGTGTAAAAAAAAAAAAATTGAATGACGTGGTTATGGAGAAATTGTATGAGTTTAATGTAAAAAAAAAAAACTAAGAAAAAGTAACAAAATGACGGCCTATACTCGTCAAAAAGTTAAGTCGAAGTACAGAAGTCGTATAAGGTTGGAAAGAGCGTCTCAAAATCAATCAAGTGTTACCCATAAAACCCCATATGATCGAGTGAAGCGGTGCCGGGAACGTAAAATAAACATCAAGGCGTCCGAGCGCGTCAACGTAGACGCAAAACAAACGGCCGTGTCCCCAACACAGCCACGCCACATTTTTATTGTATAGTTTTTTTTCTAGTTTGTTTGTTGATTGCCCTGTTTGCTGTGCTCTGGGCTTATTTTTTTTTCCAGCAATTGCTGTTCTGTTATTTATGTAATTCTTGACTTGTTTATTGTTTGTCTGTGCGCTTGGGCCGAGAGAGCCCATGAGGCTAGGGGGAAATTTTTTCTTTTTCTCTTTGCCAGTTGTAATTGTGTTTTTTTTTTCGTGGTAGAAAGACAAAGAATCCTTTTAGCTAGCACTGTACATTGATGTTGGTAACTACAAACACGCAGCACGCTTGTGACTGCTTCTGACAAGCATGAGCAACACAAGTGAGACACACGCTATAGGCATACATCACGTGATCTCAATACTTCAACTATTACGAAAGCTCAACATCACCTCTTTGGCACAAATTTTTTCCTTTTCGTATCATTGTTGTTTCATAGCAACTATTGAACCGTTTTGGCTACAGGAAATTTTCATTTAACGAGTTGTTCAGTATTTCTTATTTAATTTAACAAAATGTTTTTTCGTAGCTCTAAAACTGCATATAGGCTGTTCACGGTAAAGTGAGCACTTGTTAAGGCCGTTCTAAATGTTCCTTTCTTCCACTTTCCACCTTCCTACTGCTGTTTAATATAAACATTGCAATGTGACCTATAAACACAGTGTATGATTTTCCCCAACCTCAAAATCTAATGCCTGAGATATATTTATTATTGGGTAATGCCTGTTAGGAGGGCCTTAAAAAGTGCTCACTTTACCGTGAACAGCCTATAAACGCATTGATTTATCAAACTCTTATTGTATTTGTGACAAGATTATAATTTGACAGCTCGAATTTCAGTTCTGTACTGTAGAGTAAAGCAAATGGCTAATAACTATAAATACATTTTCTTTATATTTTATATTTATGAAACTTTATTTCGTTTAAAGTATGAATGGTATATTTCATGTATAATAATGGACGCCGTAGCGACAGACCTAGCTCTGCAAGCTGCCTGGCTATGGTACTGATGTACACAAACATTTCCCCAGTTGTTGTAACATGTCCCGTACCTACTAGCGCAGTTAATCCTTACAAAATCTTGCGCCGCGGGAAATGATGTCCCACGCACATGTTTGTAACTTCTGTTATTGTCGTTACAATGGCGCGTTGAACCAGACGACTTCCAATCCAGCGGATAGCCTCCAATGTCTAGTTTCTGACTGCGCTCTATTTGTATGTCCTCGACTCCTTGTCCCTGGTTCTTACTTCCACGAGATTATTGACTGGAGGATGAAGCCCACACCACGTTCCAGCTATCGCAACTAACTGCGCCTGCGTCTCCAGTCCGGCCAACACTACTGCAATTTCCATGTATAGCGGTTAAATGTTTGCTCACGAAGTTGGTCAAAGTTGTTTTCTAGGGTTGCCCTGTTTTTTATTTTTCAACGCTGTCTTGCATGAATTCCAACAGATTCCCTGTTTATTACAGCACGTTGTTTAAGGTTTGGCAACGCGATAGCGAATTTGAAGTCAATTATGTGATAAAGATAACCTACAATATTAACATTTTAATGGACAATTGGCGTTTTGTAAACATTTATATTTTCTTTGGTAACTTCGCAAAGCGTAAACAATGTAGTCACAGAAAACGGTTAGGTCTAACTCGCTCGGTACTTTATACTTCCATGTGGTGCTTACAACATGCTAGTGGTCCGACAAGGTCAATGCGAGACTTCTCCACATGTGTTTAAAGGCTATTCACGATAAAGTGAGCACTTTTGAAATCAACCTAAGAAAAAGTCACTGTCCATGCCTGCATATAATTAAACGGACGCACTGAGTGACATGCACCCAGTAAAGTTGGCAACGATATATGGAAAGTAGTTCCCTGACAAACACTGTTGGCCATAGTGAACATGTGATGTGAAGTGCATATGAATGATAATCCCAAACTAACTAGGTGACGTTGATGAAACCTCCAAACAGTTTCCAACAACAAAGTTGACATAACAAAGGCTTATGCTGATAGTGAGTTGGACAGCACCCAGTGTTGTCCACATCTAGTTATTTCCTCATTGTGAAACTACTATCGCTGTCGTGTACTGTGCAGAAATTCACGAAACGCATCGGAAGTTTTGTAAAGAGCAGCCATATTTGGTACATAGCTAGGATGCTGCGATGTTAGTAGACAACGCCAAACCACATATGACATAAGTTACGGCCAGAGGTGTAAAGTAAGACCAGACCCACCATGTTCCTCGCAATTGACACTAACATTCAACCAAGTATTCATGAATACGAGGACACTGTTCTAAAATAAGGATAGCCAAAAAAAAATATGGGCGAGTGGGTACCGGGAGTTCATGGCGTCTGAGGAAGCACTTCGCTTAAGAGAGGACATTCAGAGCTACTAGGCGGAGATTATGCATCCATTTAAAAAATGAGTATATTTGAGAGATAAGAAAACACTTGTTTATTTCTCAGCAACTTGGCGATTGCTTAGTAATATATATAATAACGTAGCACTAAGATACACGGACACATTTCATACGTAGCAAGCGCCAGAGATCTCACGAACTCGGATACAGCTATTGTATTAGTATTATGTCGTATATGAACTGTGAGGTGTTTGTGGCTGGAGTTCGGCCAAAGCAAGCGTGTCAAGTTATAGTGAAGACCTTGGACGGCTGTCGTGCTGGCAGGCTTCGCTCAAGGACGTTCTCCTCCCGGAGTGGGAACACGCCTAGTTTACATTCATCCCGGCCAATTGACCCCGGCGCGAGCACATGTCGCGCGAGTGCTATCATCCGCTCTACACTTGCTGCCTACGAACCATGAGCCACTCTTGGGTTACAAATATCCCTGGGGAAGTCTCATGACTTGTTTGTTGGAGTTTTTACGGTATCATCTTCACGTTGTGAGGTCTAAAACATCTTGATTAACAATGACCACAGGCTTTGTCTGCATGCTCTGGGTTGTAGCGGGGTAACTGTTGTATTGAGGCCCGATGTTTTGGATGTCGTTGTAGACTACATCTTCAGGTTACAGTTGCAGCAACAATTGTAACTTACAGCGCCCCGAAGATGAAGACTGCAGTGTCTTACGAGACACCGGGACGTAATACGTCAGTATAACGTTCAACAAACTAGTAGCCAAAATGCCATGCAGTTAAAGATGTTAATATTTTTGTAAATTACGCTCTTGGTGGAGCTCCGAAACTGCTGTGTCATTATTCTATGCATCTTGCAAAAGTAAAACTATCACATGTACAGTAGAGTGGAAAATGGAAGGGATTTAGTTGACTTGAGTGAACTGTAAGAAAATATGCACGTTCTGGTTGCAGGTACATAAGGTAAAGTACAAACGACGATGATAAATAAACGAAGTTTTTGTTGAAATATAAGATTTGTATACTAATGCATTTCAGTCATAATTTCTAATATAAGGTTATAGCGAGTGAAGCTTATTGTGCACATATTCCAGACTTTTTTTCCACGAGTTTCTAGGAGAGTCGTAATCGCGGAGAAAAAGCGGCCATGGTATATGGAAAGGGACCAGCCCGACGTTCACTTGGAGTGATGTTTGGAAAACCGCGGGGAGACGAACTCAGGGATGACACCGCAGTACTCAAGGGTGCGCCACCTTGGTTTGGTTTGGTCATTTAGATGTTCGCCTTAAAACTACTCTGTATTAGTTCATTTGTTTCAAAACTGCAGCAATTAACGTACACATCGTACACAAACAATCATGTTGTTAATGTTCTGGTCGTATCTTCAGCTCAATCACAGAATAATTAACTGCTTCAAACATGCTATACACTGATACATTTAATAACGTTATTCCATAGCAGACTAGATTTCAAATACTTGTTTTGTTTCACTATGTCTCGCGAGATCACGTGTCTTCGTGTGAATGTGAGATAGTATCGGCTGGTCGCAGTAAACTGACCACTTTTCAAAGCCTTGCTTAAGATCTACATGTACGCATATTATGTAGAATTCCACCTTATGTAACATTAACATTAACACAATCACTTTATACATGCGTTGTTCAAGTGGAAGTGTGGAAATATTCGAGATTCGAGAAGTAAATATTTTATCATACACGCGTGAGCGCATTTAAACAGAACAGAAAGCAAAATAATTCATTTCAGTATCCTTTTGTTGAGCCAACACTGTTCAACTGTGAGACATGGAAACTCCATTTCAGTATCCTTTTGTTGAGCCAACACTGTTCAACTGTGAGACATGGAAACTCCATTTCAGTATCCTTTTGTTGAGCCAACACTGTTCAACTGTGAGACATGGAAACTCCATTTCAGTATCCTTTTGTTGAGCCAACAATGTTCAACTGTGAGACATGGAAACTCCATTTCAGTATCCTTTTGTTGAGCCAACAATGTTCAACTGTGAGACATGGAAACTCCATTTCAGTATCCTTTTGTTGAGCCAACACTGTTCAACTGTGAGACATGGAAACTCAATTCCCACCATCATTACCAACGTAACTGTAGCCATGGCTGTCAGTGTGCCCGTTAAAATACATGCAGGTACGGGCAGTGAAATTTTTCAGAGGTTGGTACTTAGATAACCGTGAACAGCATAATAAACAGGAAGGAGCGGCATGGCAGTCATGAACTACTCAATAAGAACGTCTCCCACTGCGACAAAAACTCAATCATATTTGAGCGAGTGGGAAGTAGTGTTGCGAAATCTATCTTGTTACTTAATGATATTATACTATATAAATGTCTGTATGGATGACAAGAGCCAGACTTTGAAGGAAACACGTTTACATGTTGCTGGTTTGTTAAATAACCAAACCTATCCTCGCTACTTCACGTGTAGTTTAAAGCGTGGTCTTCAAGAGCAAGAGAACACTGGACTGACAACGTAATCGACACGAACCTAATCTGAAGAAAATATAGTTAATAACTACTGAAAATTCTTTTAGTTTGGAATAAAACCTCCTAAATATGTAATTATAAAATATCATTCATTAAACTAATAAAAATCGGTAAGTTACAATCTTTTTTTTTAAAAATGTTTCCTACAAGAAAATGGCCTTTTTTGTTGGTTTTCAATTTTGACTAAATTATTCTTTGAAACATTCCTGTGGGATACATTTCACATACGATTTACTATACAAGTTAAGAAAAGTGAATAAAATATTTGGAAATGATAAAAATGTTAACTCCATTCCCGTAAAGAGTGAAACGAATACAAATGGAAGCTCTAAAACAGCGTGCCTCCAGTAACATTTTTTTTTAAAATTTCTATTTTTAGGAGGACAGTCAAACGGCAAGTACTTGCACAAGAAAAACTCAAAATTTGTAATTTTTTTTACAAGTTTTACAAAAATATTCGACGCCAACGATATCTTACTGCCAACAGATTATTCGATCACAGAAGCTGTGCACAACAATAATTGGGTTAAACAGTTTTAAAAAATGTAATTTTTGCGGCACTTTTACCAAAGAATGATCTTAATACCTGTATTTTGAAAGAAAACTTCTCGCTGCTGGGATTTTGTGTTCATTTGGCAACAATTCAGTGCAAACTTAGAATTTACGGACGAAACACAGAGGTTCGCCCGATTGGCGCCACCTTTCTTCTCATTGACGTAACAAACGACGATCACTTTCCACGTGGCCAGCACGTGTTCCGTAAATGTCAGCGAGCATTCCGCGTTTAGTCTACACGTCTCTGACAGTGATCAAAGAGACTAAAGCCTTTCCCTGGTGGAAACGAACTGTTATCGAGCGCTTTGATACACACATACGTATCGCCATTGAGTAAAGATATGCACTAGAGTGGCGATGGGATAAGAAAAAGTCTGACCAGTTTTATGTGTTAGTTCCGCTGTTGATCCAGAGGAGCGCTAGTGTTCTTGACGACGCCATCCGCGCGGTGTCACCAGTTCCGCAGCCAATAAAAGTATGTCATAACCCTGGCCTCGGCTCACCCACATGTTCGTTCAAGTTCTGCCAGAGGCGAGCCTGTCACACACAAGTTACCAGAATTCTCTACAGCTGTGAATACCCAACTCATGATGTACTAGTGGCGGCTATGGCCAGTGTTTCGTTTATGTCGTAGAATTATGTGTTGGAGGAAATGTGCAGCGATATCAACTACTATTTTATTTTATTTACTTCTGCAAAAATGAACTATCATAAATATATAATAGTCATTGTTTTTGATTCTAATCTATTACTTTACTATAGTTTAGGTGTTCATGATAAAATACGAGTACTGTTAGCACATACAGTTACAAACGTCATATTAATTATGAATGATGTCATACATCATAGAAAACTTTTCATTGCGTTCTTATGTGAAAGGAAATGGACAGGAAATAATTATTCAATAATGGAGAAATATATGTTAGACGCACGGCGGTCTACAATTGAACACAATGTTTACGGTTTACGGTTGTGATCTACTATATAGGTAACTGATCGTACGAATTATCATTACGTTCAATATGTCGATTCGAGTGTCATTAAGGCTGTGTCCGAACCTAGGAATGCATTTATGTATATAATCATACTTCACTCGGCTCGATACGTGATACATTCCGATAGACATACATATTTTCCTCCTTTACAGCAACTAGTTAGCTGATAAGATTCTGAACAAGCATTTTGACGGAAAACACATACTGAATATGTGCTGGAACGTAGGCTCAAGGATTTAGAATTATCAATCCATTAGGAGCTGTAGCAGGACAGCGCATGACAATGAAAGTGTTCCTATTAACCAATCATACACGCTAAAGGAAAGACATGAATATATATTTGAGTCAGTAAACGCAGTTATCGATCATAAAAACTGGTAACAACTAGAGGTAAATTTCCTTTCAACACTAATATTGGTATTAATAAAAATGAAATGTCGCATATTGATATACCGTTTTCTCTCATGCATGCTTTGCCTTGTAAAAACATTGGCAGTGTTCTCACTGCTCTCAATATTAACTATACATTCAATGGCACGCTTGGTTTATAACATATCACGACGAAAATTGGTTATGTTTATCCCGGCTCTTCTAGATCATTAAAGGTTAAAGAGTATACATTGTTAAGAACTTTTCTCAGTGGCGTTTCTTGAAAGTTAATACACCCATTCCACTCTTTATAAAAAGAAATATTAGGTTTAACAATTATGAACTGCTGTACATTTAAATCGAATTTCAGAATAGTATCTTAAGGGCTGTAAGGGCGCGAGATGTACACATATTCGTCTCCCCGTGTACGTGCGTACGTCATTTCCTGAGACATGTAAAACATATACGTACGTAGACGAATGCGAACACTGTATGAGCGCGCATCTCATTAAGTATCAAACCTTATGCCCACTGCGGGAAAGGACATTAATGATCACGTATAAGGCTCAACTCTAACATATGTTTGTTATAAAGCGATAATACAACTGTCGTCTATGTAAGATCCACATTTACAATAATGATGTGCATTAGTGGATATTGTCTGAAAAGTTGGCAGCTGTGTGTGTTTATATTTACACGAGGGTAACACAGCACACCATTGTATATTGTACACTGAAACCTCGGACACATAACAGTGCAAAAAACGTTGACACTGTAGTGTTTATCAGTATTGTTAACACTAACGAACGCATGAGAACTAGACATAACAAAGAGAGTCGCAATATTATACTTCAGACTAGGTACACACTAAACATCGGTTGAATGCAATGACTCGTTGCCAATCACTGTCCGTAAGGACAAATTCGTTATTTCGTAATTTGTCATTTCGTAGATTTCAATCCGGAAGTTGTCGACAGTCACTTGTTTAGCACTCGTGGCAGCACATTCTTACAGTAACAGTGAAAATATGTTTTATATAAATTACATTCTTAAAATAGACGTAATATTTCTACAATCATTACTGGAATGCTGTGAATATGTTAATAAACAAGACAATAATATAATATCCAATAATGACTTAAAATAAAACATATGTTGCGGAATATATAAACAAAGCACAACACTTACTTGCTTTTCAAAACATCAGTGTATTTTATAAACAGTTATTTGTTTTCAAAAAACGTTTTAAGTATGCATTTACGCATGTGTTTTGAATGTCAAAACCAACATGGCGCTGATTTTGTTATTTTCTATTTTTGCTAATATCCGCTATATACAACACACTAAATACAAATTTACCAAATACGTCACACTGTTTGTATAAAATATCGGGTCACATGGTCATTTTGTCAACACAATCTGCCATTTCGGACACGGCCTACGTTTACAATACAAAAACTAATGCATTTAGAATTATGCAGTAGGTGCTTATCTGTCATACAGAAACACGTCTTCTGTATTTGCAATTTTCCATTCATGATTTGATTCCTAATTCCAGCGAATGGAAACAGGCAGTAAGCCTGTCATGTTTACTTTTGTTCCTAACAACACCTCGTAAGAAAGAACTATATAGAAACAGATCACACATCAAAGCCGACATTTGCTATCAGAGAAGGTTATTATTTGTGAACAAATATAATCGTCAACATGTACACACACACGCCAATGTAATATTGTTTTATACTGACAATACTGTGAATAACAGTTTCTCGCCAACAACACCGACTGCTCTGTACTGATTGGTCGTAGTCTCAAATACATTTCTAAATATGTAAAGTACAACTATTTCTTTCAATGCCTAAGGAAATCCCACCAACTCACACGACCTGATAAGTTCCACTGGGAACCAGAACATAAGAGAACACACTTCCTTTCTTCTGCACACATCTTAAAGTATAGTATAATGCTTAAATATTTCTATTGTAAACCCAGCTTTACCTCAAACGTCATAGCTTATACTGCAATACGACATGCAGGTGTGTTTAAACACATTCGAATCAATATATTTCTCTGTTCATAGTGTACAGTTGTTACCAAGAATAACAGAAATATTATTAAATATCTTGACAGTGTCAAAAGTTTTTCGTGTATTCTGGAATGTTTGTCGTCTCCTAGCCTACAAATGGATAATGACAGCAATTTACGAACACTATGTACAAATTGGAATGATCTGTGACAGTAGGGCATTCTTGTGTGTTAACTTTGTGGCATATTTACATAATTATAATATACTTTTCATAAAGTAGTTATGTTCTGTGTGTCCCATGTTGTGTTGAATGAATTAATACTTTTTTCGTTAACGACCACTCATTTTGTTTGCACTGTTATACTATACTAACGAAATATATTTGATAACATGCACGAATATCTTCATAACAAGGAGTGTTAATTCATACAGCAAGTGTAAATTCGATTCGTTTATCGTGGGTATTTTATCCTTTTTACTAGCATTTCCGTACCACTTAACAATATTAATTGTAATATGGTAGTATAATACTAGCAGTATGTAGTGTATCATATTTTCAAAACTGTTTTTTTTTCCCCCGATATTTAAAATGGATTTAAGAAGTTTCTAGTGCCTAAATCCTGCGTGAGTCGTTTAAGCCGGCCTTACACGATACCCAATTTCTGTTTCGTTCTGTTATACTCATGGGCACAACAGAAGGTATGCAAGTTTCTATAGCAGAAGGGAAGAAATATCGCATCTGTTCATACGGCAGGCAAAACAACTCGCAGGGGACAGGGATAAAAATGCAACCAAATGTTATATGTAGGTACTTTGTGGTGCATCAAAGAATGACGATTATCTCCGTTTTCCCCTGAAGACTGCATTGATTTAGGTTTTAACATACGAGTACTATTAATGTATGGGATATGATATGAGTAATGGCACTGATTATGTATGGAAAACGAGGCACTGTATTCACATGTATGTACGACGGACATTTACTCCACTCATTAAAACATTGGCATATTATTTATACAAGGGCGTAGCTAAGAATGTACTCGGCAGAAAGAGTTCCGGGGGGGGGGGGGATTTCATATTTCTACTTTCGAACAGAATACAGTACCTGTATTATTACACATGTATAGTGTTACATAATTATTTATAATCAATGGGTTAAATTATAGATATGGAACCCCAAAATGATATCAACATTCTTCATGTTCAAGGAAGTTCACATTTTTCGCGAATTAAAATAAAATAAAACTTGTAATTTGGGTTTCAATTTTTATTTTCATTTCGGTGGGTGATATTTACCCACATATCACACCCCCCCCCCCCCCCAATCCCGGCTACGCGCGTGTTTTTAAATGTGTATTTTTAATGAGCATAATAATCAATAATGTGGTCTCCGTAATTAAACACACTTTTACGGTTATGCAGCCAAATGAAGACAGAACTGTTACAATATTAAACATAAGGCTTTCATGTGTGCCTGTTTACATTACTCACGCTATACAGCTCAAATGATCTAATTTAGAAACCAATCGATGTGATTAGCAAACGATCACTGATCGTCGGCTGTACTGTGCTGGTACTTGCGTATTATTGCTTTTATACAAAGATATTCTAGAAATAAACATTTTCTAACAGTGAAATAAGTTATAAACAGTCATAATGAGTCACATAAAAAACTCCATACATAGACCTGCGCACTAACTCACTGAGCTACACAAACCACTTACAGTGCACACATGTGATAATATCAATCTACAGTTATCGCGTATTTCATAAAGTGGTGTTTATTATTTTCATTATGGCCGTATGAGTATTATGCAACGTTTCCCGTTACTTATGCGTACATTATGTTTCATTTTGTTCATATATTTTACAGAACTTGTAATATTTTCGTAAACGGATATATACATGAGATATAAATTGGGGTGTCCGCCATCTTGTCTGTCCCAGCTTGTGGGTATAGCAGGCATTCAGATCACGTTCTACTGTTGCTGAGTTGGTCCTGGGTGCGACAGAGATGGAGTATGAGTGAGAGAGAAGGTAGATGACAATGTGGCAACGCCGCAGACATTCTCCATGCACACGTCACAAAACTAGACTAGCGCGACGGGGTGTTCATCCCTCGAACTACAGCTGGAGTGGTCAGATAATGTAACATGGGGAAGTCCACTCTAGCCACTCAGTGGTATCGCAGACACGGTGATAAAAACACGTGTACAAAAATTCGTTATACGTTTCAAATTCCAGATCCACCGTTCTGCTTTCAGTCGCTATAAACCATCCATCATTTGCTTCCCTCAAGCTCGGCAAAACGTCATCATCGCTGTCAGAAATGTAAACACGTGTCGCGTATTTCCGGTAAGATGAATACCAAACAAACGAAAGACAAATGAAAAGAATGATCAGCTAGCCGTGTATCGCAAATCTAACGCTATTTCGTAATCGTTCTTATCGCTCTGCTGCCCAACACAAAGTCGAAAGTCTGAGGTTACACATAATGGAATGTGAACTGAGTAGTAAAGCGATTAATAAATACCGAATGTGATAACATGATGTAACTGCTGAACCCGTTTCTAATTGGAAACAAATACGCGTATTAAATACCAATCATTATAATGCATTATGCAGTTCCGAAAGTTAATGAGACTCCGAAACCCGTGGCAAAAATAATTAACGAATGTATAAATCTTTATTCTAACGCAAGTAGACGTCGTGTGCTAATTTTGCCACGTACAGCACACACACACACACACACACACACACACACACACACACACACACACACACACACACACACACACACACACACACACACGCGCGCGCGCACACGCGCACACGCACGCACGCACGCACACACACACACATACATATATATATATATATATATATATATATATATATATATATATATATATATATATATATATATATATATATATATATATATATGTTGCGCAGAACTCGAGCAACAGGGACTTACAATCTCCATTTATCGCGCTCTTCTCGATTACAAGCGGGAAGGGACGCCCTTCAATGCAGGCGTTCAGAATGGCGAATGTCGCGGGGCGATGTGTAGAGCATATCCTGCGCGGAGAAAACCTTCCTCAGTATTGCCTGTGACGTGGCGTGCCGGCCGGCAGATAACGACATTGTATAGTCCTTCAGTACGAGAAAGCAAGGTGTGGCACTTATCTAGCTGGGTTGGTTCTCTGCGACTTCAATATTGGCATCCTTGTTATCGTTATGGCGGCAATAAATGGTTTTGCAATAGTAACGTGTAAACAATCCTATTAATTATTGTAAAATCGCGTGTCTCGACGATGTTACTGCGTGGCTGTAGTGTAGCAGTGTCAAAGAAACCGTACATGTACACAAATCAGGAAAAAGCTCAGTGTGTCCTCTGATACCACGAGACCTGGGCACCAATTACAGTGCAGAGGAACTCTTAGACAACGTATGAGAATATGTCACCCAATGTCAAAAGCATTAAGCCGTAGTATGGCGATATCAAGAACACAGGATCTGTTGCTGAGTTACAGAGAACTTACAGCGCGTAGGGCCTCACGTAAATTAGAGATGCCAGAAAGTTCTCTTCATTATATCTTACACAATCGTTTATTGTTTCGTGCATACAAAGTTCAAATTATTCAGCTTTGTTATCCGATGACGCCATGCGTCGATATGACTTTGCAGTCTAAATGTTATGCATTGAGGGCGATAATGGCTATCTCAAACGTGTTGCCTTTACTGAAGGGGTGACCTTTCTTGTCAGTGGTGTAGTGAACTGAAATGACCTGCGTATTTGGGGTTCAGAATCCCCTGGAGAGGCGGCAGTGTGTACCAGACATAGCCGCCCTATAGGCGAATGTTAGGTGCGCGCTTTTGCATGACAAAATGATCGGACCATTCCTTCTCGCTGATGACAGTATCACATCTCCAGTGTATCCGGACATGTTGCAATTGTTTGCTGTTCCGCAGTTGCTTGAATTGACCCCAGATGGCAGTTTTAAACAAGACTGTGCACCGCCTCATTGGGGCTAGGAGGTTCGTGTCTAACTTGATACAACTCTTCCTGGACGATGGATAGGTCATAATGGCTTGACAGCTTGGCCTCCACGCTCTTGTGATGTTGGCTAATGTAAGGACAGAAATCAAATACTGACTATATGTGCTACTGCTATTAAGGGTGCTTGTGTGGAATCTCCAGATTGTCTTGTCCTGTTGCAACAAAAATATAGTTTAAAATAGTTTGCCAACATTTTGGCTCCGTTTGCAAATCTCTACCTCACATATGCGTATATAAATAAAGTTTGCAATCAAGGAAAGACTTTTCGGACATTCTGTACATTCAAGCATTTACGGAAGCACTATCGCGAACTTTAAAAATTTTAATGCTAAGAAAAGTAATCGAAAAAAACATTTAGGCTATATGCAGCATTTTCTGCTCTGGAACGGTATCATACGGGTCTGCTAAAATTTTATGGAACACAGTCTCTGTGTAGTTGCATCATGATTAATACAAATATTATATGGTAAATGTATGTTTCACATTGACTACTATGATGTGAAATTTATGGTAACTTTTAAGGAGGGAAAAGGAAGGGAACATTGTAGCTAGGGCAGGTGTCTTGTCGCAAGACACATCGAAATTTACACTTTGATGATAGTCCTTGAAGTGCAGTTTATCAACACTACATCGAAAAGGCTATGCGGGCAACACATAACCACAATAGGCTATGCGGGCAACACATAACCACAAAGGCTATGCGGGCAACACATAACCACAATAGGCTATGCGGGCAACACATAACATCAAAAGGCTATGCGGGCAACCCATAACCACAAAAGGCTATGCGGGCAACACATAACCACAAAAGGCTATGCGGGCAGCACATAACATCAAAAGGCTATGCGGGCAACCCATAACCACAAAAGGCTATGCGGGCAACACATAACATCAAAAGGCTATGCGGGCAACACATAACCACATAAGGCTATGCGGGCACCACATAACCACAAAAGGCTATGCGGGCAACACATAACATCAAAAGGCTATGCGGGCAACACATAACCACAACAGGCTATGCGGGCAACACATAACATCAAAAGGCTATGCGGGCAACACATAACATCAAAAGGCTATGCGGGCAACCCATAACCACAAAAGGCTATGCGGGTAACACATAACATCAAAAGGCTATGCGGGCAACACATAACCACAATAGGCTATGCGGGCAACACATAACATCAAAAGGCTATGCGGGCAACCCATAACCACAAAAGGCTATGCGGGCAACATATAACATCAAAAGGCTATGCGGGCAACACATAACCACATAAGGCTATGCGGGCACCACATAACCACAAAAGGCTATGCGGGCACCACATAACCACAAAAGGCTATGCGGGAAACACATAACCACAAATGGCTATGCGGGCAACACATAACATCAAAAGGCTATGCGGGCAACACATTACCACAAAAGGCTATGCGGGCAACACATAACATCAAAAGGCTATGCGGGCAACACATAACCACAAAAGGCTATGCGGGCAACACATAACCACAAAAGTTACTGCACGAAAATGTATTGCTCTAAAAGGTGTCACAAAGAAAGTTAATACCTACAACTTTATCTTCCTGTATGCTTGTGTTGCGCGCACATGTACAGCGCGAAGAAATGCTGTTCTGCTCAGCTTGTCTCCTAGCCCGCCCCCCGCAAAATAATAAGCAAACGTTGTAATTATGCGTTAGTCACTTGGGTTCGGAAGAGGCATGAAGAATTGTGTTAACCTAACCTAACCTAACCTAAGTGGTGTAAGAGTCACGCATATACGAAGCGAAAATTACACACACGATTGCATATTTAATACATACAGGTATAGACATTTAGACATTATTTGCAAGAGATCTCAGGCGTCTCGGCATGTTGTGATGGCACACAAATATTTCCGAACATGAAAGAAACCATGCTAACGTTTATCCACGCATTTGGAGATATTTTCCAAGGTATCTTATTCGTTTGCCAGTGGTGCCTAGTGCGACGAGCCAAGTAATTGAACACTAGCTACAATGTGTTACATTCTCACCCCCCCCCCCCTTCTAGACCATAGTGTCTCATATATTCGACGCTGTTTCATATTTTTATTAAACTGACGTGTGAATACACTTATTAAGTCAGTGCCAATGTAAATTTTACATATGGCGGAAAGATACAAAATGGGAAGAATAGCAAATAACAATCAGGGCTTTCAAAAGAGCTCACTTTACCATCAACAGTTTGCATGCACGTTACTATAAGGAGTTTATACTACACGATATATCTGCGAGATTGAATGACGTCACAGGGTAGAGGGGTGGGGGAGGCCCTTCTCTGAAGCTTCCTGGAGTCCGTATAAAAACCGATTAGAGTCTACCTCTTTGTGTATAGTATATGAGAAGATAATGTGCCTGATGGCCACTTTTCACTCACAGAATTTGATATTCCCAAACCTGTTATCTAGTGGTGACAAGAGTACAATGCAACAGTCTCTGCTTTTACTACTAACACTACATACTCGTATATTTCTTATCGTTGCGTTTATATTAAAGAAAAATATTCACATTCCTTATAATAATCTCTCATCTCTAGATTTTTCACACGCTAACACAGCAGGTTTGCCAACCAGTGTTGCCATATCATACTCTCCAATATCCACACATTCCACCAGTGAACAACACACATTTCCACACACAACTCTAGAACACATTATTGTACATGTTCATGCACAACTATGTATTACTGCATATACTTAAAATACATTTCTGCATCCAACACCAAATTTCTGGGAATTTCATTTCATCCCTTTAACAACATAGGCTATTCTAAGCTTATCGCCAACGTTGGACGGTTTATGAGCAACAACTTTCTCATATGAAATGTTCTTGGATTGCAAGGATATAGAGTTTGACCAATTCAATTCGTTTTGAAAAGTGGCCATAGTACTTTCTGTAAGGATTAAGTCGGAGACGGATATTCCACACAAAAATTCACAGAACATAAAAAATGCCACACATTTGTTTGGAATAGCGGAGAAGTGATGGGACAGTTCTTACTGCATATTATACCTACGGAAGGAACACGGAGGATAGCAATGCTGGACGTATTGAAGGAGTAAGTTCTCTCTTATCATTTTGTACGAAAATAATCTCGTACTCCATACCACTTCACGCGAGATTACTGGCCGATGATAGTGCAATAATCTTGCTACAGGATTGCAGATACGTATGTACACTTAGTTGATCTGCATTCGAATATAACTATGGTAATCAATTAAAAATTACATTTTGAACAAGAGTGTACACTAGACGCAGAATAACTCCGAGATTGAGCTATGGGAGCATGATCTATCACAACAATACTGTCAGGTGGAATATTTGGTATTAATTGACAGTTTATCCATTTTTCATAATTTCCCTTATTCATATTTTTGTGATAATCCCCTGTTGCCTGATGCGACTTCCATATTGCAAGAGCATTAGGGACAAAACCTGCATGAATGATTATTATCCGCTTACATTTTGCCACAGGTGCTAGCAGACCGTTGGAACACATGCCACTCCACATTGTGATGACAAAATGTACACTTCATCCATTAAATAATTGTACGTTTCTCATTTCTATATCGCCCAATACTCTTGAGATAGTCTTTAGTTTTTCGCCCAATATCTGATTTTTCTATTAAAACCAGGCTTTGAGTTTTGGTTTTTTGCCACCTGTATGCTAGTTCTTCAAAGTAGTTCTTGAAGTTGAATTACTCCCTCGGTAATTTATGTCAGCCTTTAACTTAAAGTTGAATTACTCCCTTGGTAATTTATGTCATCCTTTAACTTAAGTCTTAGAGTTTCGACAGTCGGCACACATTTTACATGTAGGTAGAAATTGTAAACAGTACGTCGTTCCACAGCTTAGTTGACTGTATCAAGGTCGTCATTAGAGGTTTTATTCCGTTTCTGGTTGGGTGTTGAGAAAGGTGTTCCTTTATCTGCTTTTTACTTATTAGCTTCCCTCTTAATTTGTTGCACTGTGGTACGAGACACACCTGTCGCCTTACATGTACTCAGCTGCGCTTTCTCAAGTGGAATGGACTGTTCCCTCAATCTCACTTAGTTTTCCATAAACTGCACAAGATTGTAAACTATTCCTCGCGCCTGTGAGAGCAGTTTCTTACCTTTCACTTCTGACTAAACTGCAGACATTGAAATGTATGATGTCCCTTCACTGTGTTGTCTCCTACGGATGACAGAACACTGGTTGCAGAAGTGACCGACTTCATACACACCAACCTCGAATACAAACTGTAAAGGAATGTGTGTGTGTGTGTGTAAGTAATGTGGATGTTCTCACGATACCTACGTCTGCTTCAGACTCGACAAAGAGACTACATTTTCTCTCGGTATAGTAGCTGCAGCCTTTGCTGGTATCAAGTACGCGATATCGCTCAGCGGCTTCGCCTCCTCTGGGACTCGCACTGTTACATCCCATTTGTTAAGGTCGGCAAGGCTCGGAGTTATCTGCCTCTAGTGTACGTATAGGCAATCGAAAATTGACTTTTATGATATACAAAACTGTAAAAACAGTATTAAAATCAATGTTCCACTTCAGCTGAGCTAAACACAACTATACATATTGTTACGAGCTCACTGCTTCGCATCCCGCGCCAGCGAGTGGGAGTGAAGGACAGTAGTTATATGATAGTGGCGGCAGCAAGTCAGAGGATTATTTTGAATGAGTAAAGCGAGCGATAGGCCGGTGGCAGTGTATATGTTACAGAAAGTGAGCCGACACGATAGTTATTTTTGCGGCCTGGTGTTTCCTTCGTGTGCACTGAGAAAAAGGAATTGCCTAAACAACCAAATAAATAATGTTCACATTTATTTTGCTCTTTCAAACCAACTATTATTGAATCAAACAATGGATCGTTGAAGTGAATATGGCGATTTTTTTGTTTTGAACGAATAATTTTGTTGGTGTATTTTTTCAAATCAAACGAATGTTTTGCTGATTATACCATATTCTTCATGTATGGTATACTCAACTATATATGTATATATATACGCATACATTTTGCAAAAAACATATATTTTTGTTTTTAAAATGCCTACACATGCTTGTTTTTTCAAAACGATTAATTAAAATAAACTCTATATTTGCCGAACAATTTTGACATGGTAAATTGAACCATTTGGATACGTCCGTGGGAACAACGAGCTTGGACTGGTATCGAGCGAGTGCAAGATGGCAGGCCAAGAAACAATATTGCTCGTACTTTCATGGCGATTTGAAAAATTCACACCTGTTTTTGAAGGTATGTCGAAGTTTCGTTTCTATTTTTTGCGTTCCTATTGTCAATATGGATTAATTCCAGTGACATTTCATAGTGTTTCAAAAAGTTCGTGCTATTATGCCCTTCCTCTAAACATAACCTAGATTGAAAGTAATAAAATGACTTATTACGTTTTTGAGGTGTGTTTCGAAATAACAGCGGCCAGAAACAAGTAGGAGTAACAGTTAAGTGGGAGTAACAGTTAAGTGGGAGTAACAGTTAAGTGGGAGGACGGACAGAAGAAACAATCCTGTAACACACTAATATTCACTACCTGTATCATGTAGTCGTCGTGGTGTAATGCATCGGCCTACCGTGGTAGAAGCACGCGGCTCGCTCTCACCCTCCGGCAAGTGTCCCGGATTTTACAGTTAAGATTTCGGTTACTATTCGTCAGCGTGTATAGGTAATAAAAAAAAAATTATCACTACTAATCCCTCATTTTAAAAATAGAATTCTATTACACTATATAGCTAATATTAATTTTTTACACTGTGGTTAAAATAAGTAACACTAATAATTTAGTCGTATAAATGCATGTCTGGTTTAACTAAATGATTTGGTAAAAACAATATATCTTTGTAGCCAAGCCAAATAATTGCACGTTTGTTTTAATATTTGGATCGACAAAAATATTTGGTTAAAAGTAATAGTCTTATTAGTAAATCCAAACAACTACTTGGTTGTCTTAACACTGACATGTTGAAGTTCAACATAATTAAACTACTGTTGTGGTACTGCCAAACCTGTGAACTGACTTGATTCAGCAGTGTATATCGGTTATTATTACAGCAATATAACATTGTTGAAACAACTAAATAATATCAAGCGAATAATTTTGTCGCGTCAAGCAATGATCCTGATTGCTACTAGAAAAATATACCATTTGGTTGTTTCAAACAAATTCCATTAGATTTTACCAAATATTTTTCTCAGTGTGGGAAGGCGCCGAGAGCTGGACGTCAAGTTTGTAACGTTACATGAACAGAGCGGCCGATCATAAAGGACGCCGCCACACATGCGGATAAGCTTATCGCAGCTCGCCCCTCGCTGACACTGAGAAGCTGATATCTCTCCATTTACTACGCAGGAATGTCACTGTGATCACCATTACCTTTCCTAGAACAACTGGGATAGCCGGGAACGTTCTAGACGGCACCACGTGCGGGCCTCTGAGGGGGAGAGTGATTGAGAGCCGAGAGTGCGTCGGCGAGCTAGTGTGCAGTGAAGAGTGGGACTGAACTGCGGGACTGTGTACTGGATGCGTGAGTGAAATGACATTCAGGACGGTGGAAATAGACAGTTTTTAACCAAAGGTGTGGCAATAATTAGAGTGTTTAAAGGACATTAGCCAGAGTAAATACTGTAATAAATACTTTAATTTAAATTGAGTTATTAATTAAATATTGTGCTCAATAAGAATGATAGGAGTTAATAGGATGCTCAGACTGGTAAATAACATATGTTTGAATGTTTATAAAATTGAGAATAAATATAGTTATTGAATTTAGTTCTTTTATTTCTATTAAGACCTCCAACCCTCACGAACTCAGACACACCCCTCAAGCGTCCATGTAACAATATGGTCCTAACGGTTAACTGAATCTAAAAAAAAAAAAAAAAAGCAAAAATTCCAAACCGTCACTTAGTTGGCAAAAACTTATTTGCTGTCAAATTAAAACATATTTTATGTAGCCTATAATTCCACGTGTTGTCTGGAGTAACTTAATTTGATTGTCGTTTGAATAACGGAACAGTTGCAATAAACACGCTGGTTGGTGACCGTAATTCACCCGACACTGATGGTGTTGAGAAATGATTGAGTTTGAATGCTGTAAGCTTGGATTCTTCATCTGATTCTCAATGTCTTTATTGTATTCCCTTGGAAAGTGAATCTATCAGAGCGGAGATGAGATTACCGACAGACGTCTGGAAGATGAGCTAAACTCGTTCTTGCAGAGAGTAGTGTCGGGAACACGTAACCAACGAAATTTTCAGACAGATGCAGTTTGTAAGCAACAGCTGAGTACAAGTATAGGCTGTCAACTGAGCACATCTGAAAACACCTGCGTGAGATTTACTTGTATGCACATTGTGTATTCTCCCATGTCCTATCATATGTACATTTTACGTTCTCATATGCCTGATCAGCTTATTCTTGTATTTTTCTATGCGTTGTAAATACATAAGATAAAAGAAATGTTTTCAAAATTCATGAAGGTATAACTACCATTTTTCATTCAACAACAAGTCATAGAACTACATTTCATCCGTCGTCAACTTGAATGGGCGCATGCATGTCAACAACAAGTCACAGAACTACATTTCATCCGTCGTCAACTTGAATGGGCGCATGCATGTCAACAACAAGTCACAGAACTACATTTCATCCGTCGTCAACTTGAATGGGCGCATGCATGTCAACAACAAGTCACAGAACTACATTTCATCCGTCGTCAACTTGAATGGGCGCATACATGTCAACAACAAGTCACAGAACTACATTTCATCCGTCGTCAACTTGAATGGGCGCATGCATGTCAACATGTCTGTTGAAATATACGCAGGTAGCAGAAGTCGCATTATTTAAAAGTAGTTTTTAGAAGCGCTCAGTTTATCATGAACAGACTATATTTCAAAGTGAAGTGACAGGAGCAGACTTCATTGCAGTCCTGTCGTATTTTGTTTTTGTGCATTATACTACCAGCTCAATGCCAGGCAAAATACATTTTCATCCGCTTAATAAACCCTATGCGTTCACACGAATTTCTTTGACGTTTGTGTGAACGAGTTTTTGTTTTCAAGGTCAGTCAAGGTCATGGAGTCAAGGTCATGGTAATTGACTTCTAATATGGACGATGTGTGATGTCTATCAAGATGGTGGCCTCCAGTAATGTGTAAACAAATGGCGAACCAAAAAATCAAGATGGCGGAATGAGTGAGTAAAGAGATTTGGGTGGTTCTTAACAGAGGTCTCGAGAGCCTATGAGGGTGATTGAAGTGAATATGGAGCGGAGCCGGAATAAAGGGGTGGGGGAAATGGGAGATCCCTGAGAAAACCCGCCGACCAGCGGCATCGTCCTTGTACGATTCCCGCATGAGGAAATCCGGTGACCCGGCCGGGGATTGAGCCCGGTTCGCCTTGGTGGGAGGCGAGCGTGCTAATCGCTCAGCCACCGTGGCCCCAGTGGCGGAATGCGTGTAGGTGAGGGGAGTGCGGGTGAGGGAGTCAGTCGTCCACTGGAGTCTAACACAGGTGAGTAATTGATGGAGCTAGGGAGACCTTCGGAAATGTAAGTTTTTTTTTTTTTTAATTTTATAAGTTTTTAAATAATTTGTTACACATTATCAAATCATGTTAATCATTTTTAAATAATTTTCAATAATCCTTTTTTTTCGGATTTGGTAGAATTTTTTGTGAACTTCTTGGAATTTTTACATTTTCAAGATTAAAGGTCGGAGGTCAAGGTCACAAGTCATCTGCATACAATATGGATGCAAGATGGCTGCCAACCAAGATAGCTGATGGATAGGCCTGACACTGATACTGAATCCCTTGTATCGATTTGGCATACCCTATGCCTGTAAAACCAATATGGCCGCCACTGTTCTGTGGGTCCTAAGGAAGCCCCCAAATTACTTAAATTACGTGAAAGTTGGATTTCAGGGTTTTGTTTTTTCAAATGGGGGGCTTGTGCCATATTTAGGAGAAAATGGGTCATTTGTGAGGATCCTTTTTTAATTTTTAAATAAATTAGAAATAATTAAAAAAATAATTCTTATAGATTTCTAATAATAAATTTTTTCGGATTTTTTTTTTAGAATTTCTTAGAATTCCTCGGGATTTTTTGGATTTTTTTAATAGATTTTATTTTAGGGTTTTCTTGAAGTGTTTTTAGTATCAAAGGTCCTTGAGGTAAAAGTCAAGGTCAAACGTCATATAGGTCAGGGGTAAAAGTTCAATGACATCCAAGATGGCAGTTTGGTAACGTCACAATATGGCGACTCCGGCTCCGATGCTCGATGCCCGTGCGTTCCTACCTACTTTTCCCAGATAATTATTAGTCACGTTATTACTGTTATATTATATATCATCACTACAGAAAATAGTGCTCAACGCAGTGTCAGATGAGATGCGTGTAGTCTTATTTCATGGACATACGGTAGAAATTACGTGTTTCAAACTACTTTACCGCGTCTACGCATGGTTGTCAGTGTTAGAGATGTACTAGAAAGTATGAGATAGGCGAGCTCTTATAAACTATGTAGCACTGCCTCCTTGTATATAAAATACAGAGAGACATTCTATGTAGAATGTCACTAAGCTTCTTTCTCCGCGAGGATGCAAGTCGTTATATCTCGAGCGACTTTTAACCCGGTGTTATATCAAGAGGTCACGAGATCGGGCAGAGCATTTCGGTTATACAGGCTAAGTTTGTATTTTTACAATATGCAGTTTCAGCTGCGTACTGCGACTACAAGAATTCCAGTAGAAAATAGAAGGTTCGATAGCAGTGTATCAGTCGAAAGACTCGAGATGTCCTCAGCTATCGACAATCGTTCCAAGAGAGTGCGTGGAAAACCACGAAAAGTTAAATGGCAATTCTGTACTGGAGTTTTAACGAACATGAGTGGGAGAACTTTGCTATGACCCCTGTAATATGAACAGACAACCTGCGCACCAGTGCTAATAGCGTCTGGTCTCAGACACACACACACACACCTTACTGGACACTTGACAGATCTGACTATTCGTGTTTCAAACTGATTAGGGCGGAGTGGAGAAATTCACGGGAATTGACGATCAATCCAGCAGATAAGCAAGGTTATTCCAAGTAATACGTGTGTTGAGCTGGCACTCACTAGAATCCCTGGCACTCGCACAATCGTCCGTGATGGGACATGTTATGTGCACATCCTTGCTGCATCAGTATCCCGTGTCCATCGATACAGGCTAAGTAAGAATCACGTGGCTCGTAGTGAGACATAAGGGGCTTCCAAGAAATGTCAAGTTATGTTTGGAGGAACACTCGACTGGTTACGGGCTCATGTCGTTATTTCCTCGTTTACTTGATTTGAACTTTTTCAAGAAGATGGGAAATGCATCGAGCGCGCCATTGACATTTTTTTCCACTACAGAATAACACTGAATAGTGATTGAACAGTTCTCGTGCAGACTAATTCGTGAAGATCGCGATATCCATGCTCTGTCAAGTCTGTAAGTGTTGAGGTTCAGATGTGGACTCACACAGCATTAGACGAGAGTATTCTACTTGTTCTGGCTCCTCAGTGTGTGTTCCATTGAAGTGTTGAATTATTAATGTCTCTATGTGAGGATGCACAGTGGGCTTAAAAGAGAACTCGTGAAGAGTTCAATAAGCTATATAAACAGGAAATTAACACTAGCCTTTTATTTTGACGTTCTCGTATACGCTGATTAGGTAGAGCACATGCTATTCCTAAGCTAGGTAATTATCCAAATGTGTACAGTCTATCATTCATACTGCTATATTGTTTAGCACTGTATATTATGTTGTATGATGTAATAACGTACATTCTTAATTTTTTCGCACCAACTGTATGTGGTGTCATTACGAGCAACATCACATATTAATACTTAGCGTACTTGTCAGGTGCATGATACCATATTGATTATGACCACGAAAACATGAGTTCAAACTTTATTAAATATATGTCTACTTTATAAAAATCGATTTGACTTTTTTTAGTTTACACAATGGTTTAAGAAGCTTTTAGGGAGACAATAAATGTGCCCTGTTTCGAGGCTAACTTAGGGACTGCAATGAAATTACACATGAACTTAATAAGAAGGCATGATTATGTAAATAACGATTGAAATCGTAGCGTACATTAAACTCGTTATTTGAAGTAAAAACAAAACTCGTAACGGCATCGCGGGTTTAAACACATCCGTCCGCGTTCCTTCAGCAGCAAAACAATTCCAGAGCAGATTGTTTTTTGTTATAATTGTGTTTCTCACAGTTGATCAGATATTCGCACAACATTTATTTAAAGATATTTGAACTAGATATGATATTCCGAAACACCATTGTGGGATGTTATTGTAAATCTCAGAAGTCAGTCAAGATAAGTTTTTCGATAATTCTATAAAGTTGAAGTTTTACAAAATTCAAAAAATGGCGGCCTCTAAGTTATGCACAAAATAAAAATCTTATAATAATAATAATAATCTTGATTTCTTAATTATAAAATTTATTCTAGGGAGATTAAAGTTATAATTCTTCATGACAGTAGGAAAGACCTCGCCGAGTTTCGTCCTTCCCAATAATGATGCAGAAACCATGAGCGTTGATGAACTATTCTTTTTTAATTTCTTATTATTCACGAGTCTACTGAATATTATTTTCAAGGCCATTAGCTGACGAATCTTATAAAACTGCTTTTCTCTTGCTAAGATTTCAATTACTGTTGTCTGTCTTAGAAATCACAACAATCAGAAATACTATAATAACAAATGTATTGAGTGAGCAAAGATATTTGGACGGCTCTTAACATCGAGGTCTTGAGAGCCGATGAAGGTGATTGAGTTGAGAATGGAGAAGCGCCGGAATGAAAGGGTGGGTTAAACGGGAGATCCCAGAGAAAACTCGCCGACCAACGGCATCGTCCGGCACGATTCCCATATGCGAAAATCCGGCGTGACCCTGCCGGGGATAACAAATGTATTGTAGAGAGTACTTGTGAAGTGGTATGTTGTATTATCAGTGCGACACAAGATGTGTGCGTCATGGCACTCGATCCTCTGTACTACATGACATTAGATGGAGCAGGTTCTGCATCTCCTTCTGAGGAGGCAGAGTACTTCAGTGCAAGTCCAAAGTTATTTGGCAGCAAGTGCCTTGAGGAGCTATCTCAAGGCAAGAATGAACCTCGTATGTTCCATTTTCCAGTATTCCACGAAGGAAATACTGTGCGAATGATCAGATCGAGGATAGAGCGGTATTGTGCTGTCCACAAAAGACGCCTTGGAAAATCCTTTTGACAATAGGCGGGGTATTTTACTACTGGAATATCGCGTCAATACATCATTCAAGGAATGGTATCAGCTTCCATATGTAATCCAACACGAAGTTGTAGAACGCATGCAACCATCATGATTTTACTAGCTGAAGAGGGAATCTTCGTCTAAGACAATTCTCTTTGCAGTAGACGACTTGTCACACTCCTGGAATTCATCTTGTGAGCTTTAACAGCGTTTCATGTAATGATATCTCAGTGTACGTTGCTGTGCGATCCATGATGACAGTGTAGTAGCGATATCTATCCTATTTCACATTGGTTCGGGTTTGTATATCCCTCATATGATCACAAAATAACTACGTAACACCTACCACCCGATCGCACAATATTCCAAACTTTTTGTGAGGTGTATTCTTACACCTGCGTATGGACAGCTGCTTAGGCGTTGATGCACAACCATTTTAGTTGTGAAAAGAGTGTATCCAATTTGATGAATCTTTCACATTACAAAGTTGTACATTTCTTGAAGGTATAATTATTGAATTAATTGTGTTACATACCACCGCTTTGCCATCGTGCGCTTCCTCCACCTCCCCCCGGCCGCTCGAGGGCATGGCGCAGGATGATATCACTGGTAACTGGACCAGAGGAAGCGTCGCAAAGTATCAACGTCTCTATTTTATCTGGAAGACTGCCTTCTTTGGGAGCAGTGTTGCCAGATCGCTGAACAAAATTACCCCCAAATTGGATGAAAAAATTCTCATAAAAAACGCTTTTCTAAATAAAATACCCCCAAATATTTTGGCAATGCTATGTTATTTTTAATTGCACTTAAATTTTACATTATGGCTTAATCCTTGATACATATATATGGATTATACAGTTTCTAACTGCCGACTATTAAAATTATACTTACATAGATATTTATAACAAGTAAAACACTTAAAGAATAACAAAAAATAGTTGTGTGTGCTGTCTATAAGTTTGGCATAAATTAGACAGAAATTAATGAATCTGAACATATTTACATAAAAGAAAATAATAACAATGTGTAAAAGGCTGAGCAATAATTACAAACATATTAAGTTGAGTAACTTTAAATTAGAAAAAACTTCTATGTATGGTAATGTTATACATAAATTGCAGTAACGTCACAAACTAGTAATTTCTACATGTTATCATTTGAACTGTTGGAGAGTGTAACCATGAGTGCTTCGTTAATTATGACATAGCCTTTAGCTTTTGTTTGATGAGTCAATGTTCTTTTATTCAGATATGATAATTGATGATTTAGTTGTTTACATAACATCAAAACATAATAATGAATAATCCCTAAAGTAATAAGCAAATACCTCGAAAACCCCAATGAAATTTCAAAATACACAAAAATCCCACAAAGATTTCAATACCCCCAAAAAACTATCTCCAAGAGGAAAAAAATTCACCGGAATGTGAAAGGGGGGGGGGGGAGGGGAGAAATCACCAATCAGGCAACACTGTTTGAGAGTGGCTGCGGATATCACCACCATCCTCAGAGTGACACGAAGTGCAAGGAATCTACCGGACAAGGAGAGCACAACAGCACAAGCCACGGCGAACGCTTGTGTGTCGACTATGGGCGAGAGCGCCGGACATGTTTATACGACCAGATAGTGTAGTCTGCAGCCGTCGGAACGAAGGGCAGCGCTGCAGTGCCCAGCGAGTGTATGGACGGGAGAGTAGAGACTAGGACTGGCCAGCGAGTGTAGTCTGGAGCTGTGGGAACGAAGGGCAGCGCTGCAGTGCCTGGCGAGTGTGTGAACTGGAGAGTAGAGAATAGGACTGGCCAGCGAGTGTGTTCTGGAGCCATCGGGACGAAGGGCAGTGCTGCAGTTCGTGGCGAGTGTGTGAACAGGAGAGTAGAGAATAGGACTGGCCAGCGAGTGTAGTCTGTAGCCGTCGGTACGAAGGGCAGTGCTGCAGTGCCCAGTGAGTGTACGAACAGGAGAGTAGAGACCAGGACTAGCCAGCGAGTGTAGTCTGTAGCTGTCGGGACGAAGGGCAGTGCTGCAGTTCCTGGCGAGTGTGTGAACAGGAGAGTAGAGAATAGGACTGGCCAGCGAGTGTAGTCTGCAGCCGTCGGGACGAAGGGCAGTGCTGCAGTTCCTGGCGAGTGTGTGAACTGGAGAGTAGAGAATAGGACTCGCCAGCGAGTGTATGTAGTCTGTAGCTGTCGGAACGAAGGGCAGTGCTGCAGTGCCCAGTGAGTGTACGAACAGGAGAGTAGAGACCAGGACTGGCCAGCGAGTGTAGTCTGTAGCTGTCGGGACGAAGGGCAGTGCTGCAGTGCCCGGCGAGTGTGTGAACTGGAGAGCAGAGAATAGGACTGGCCAGCGAGTGTAGTCTGTAGCCGTCGGTACGAAGGGCAGTGCTGCAGTGCCTGGCGAGTGTGTGAACTGGAGAGCAGAGAATAGGACTGGCCAGCGAGTGTAGTCTGTAGCCGTCGGTACGAAGGGCAGTGCTGCAGTGCCTGGCGAGTGTGTGAACTGGAGAGTAGAGAAAAGGACTGGCCAGCGAGTGTGTTCTGGAGCCATCGGGACGAAGGGCAGTGCTGCAGTTCCTGGCGAGTGTGTGAACAGGAGAGTAGAGAATAGGACTGGCCAGCGAGTGTAGTCTGTAGCCGTCGGTACGAAGGGCAGTGCTGCAGTGCCTGGTGAGTGTGTGAACTGGAGAGTAGAGAAAAGGACTGGCCAGCGAGTGTGTTCTGGAGCCATCGGGACGAAGGGCAGTGCTGCAGTTCCTGGCGAGTGTGTGAACAGGAGAGTAGAGAATAGGACTGGCCAGCGAGTGTAGTCTGCAGCCGTCGGGACGAAGGGCAGTGCTGCAGTTCCTGGCGAGTGTGTGAACAGGAGAGTAGAGAATAGGACTGGCCAGCGAGTGTAGTCTGCAGCCGTCGGGACGAAGGGCAGTGCTGCAGTGAACGGCGAGTGTGTGAACAGGAGAGTAGAGACTAGGACTGGACAGCGAGTGTAGTCTGCAGCCGTCGGGACGAAGGGCAGTGCTGCAGTGCCCAGTGAGTGTACGAACAGGTGAGTAGAGACCAGGACTGGCCAGCGAGTGTAGTCTGTAGCTGTCGGGACGAAGGGCAGTGCTGCAGTGCCCGGCGAGTGTGTGAACAGGAGAGCAGAGAATAGGACTCGACAGCGAGTGTAGTCTGCAGCCGTCGGGACGAAGGGCAATGCTGCAGTGCCTGGCGAGTGTGTGAACTGGAGAGTAGAGAATAGGACTCGCCAGCGAGTGTATGTAGTCTGTAGCTGTCGGAACGAAGGGCAGTGCTGCAGTGCCCAGTGAGTGTACGAACAGGAGAGTAGAGACCAGGACTGGCCAGCGAGTGTAGTCTGTAGCTGTCGGGACGAAGGGCAGTGCTGCAGTGCCCGGCGAGTGTGTGAACAGGAGAGCAGAGAATAGGACTGGCCAGCGAGTGTATTCTGCAGCCGTCGGGACGAAGGGCAGTGCAGCAGTGCCTGGCGAGTGTGTGAACAGGAGAGTAGAGACTCGCACTGGCCAGCGAGTGTAGTCTGCAGCCGTCGGGACGAAGGGCAGTGTTGCACTGCCTGGCGAGTGTGTGAACAGGAGAGTAGAGACTATGACTGGACAGCGAGTGTATGTAGTCTGGAGCCGTCGGACTAAGGGCAGTGCTGCAGTGCCCTGCGAGTGTGTGAACTGGAGAGTAGAGAATAGGACTGGACAGCGAGTGTATGTAGTCTGCAGCCGTCGGGACGAAGGGCAGTGCTGCAGTGCCCGGCGAGTGTGTGAACAGAAGGTTACAGTCTAGGACTGGACAGCGAGTGTATGTAGTCTGCAGCCGTCGGGACGAAGGGCAGTGCTGCAGTGCCTGGCGAGTGTGTGAACAGGAGAGTAGAGAATAGGACTTGCCAGCGAGTGTACGTAGTCTGCAGCCGTCGGGACGAAGGGCAGTGCTGCAGTGCCCGGCGAGTGTGTGAACAGAAGGGTACAGTCTAGGATTGTCCAGCGAGTGTAGTCTGCAGCCGTCGGTTCGAGGGTAGTGCTGCAGTGCCCGGGGAGTGTGTGAACAGGAGAGTAAAGAATAGGACTGGCCATCGAGTGTAGTCTGCAGCCGTCGGGACGAATTGCAGAGCTGCAGTGCCGTGCGAGTGTGTGAATATGAGAGTAGAGACTACAACGGGCCAACGATTGTAGTCTGCAGCCGTCAGGACGAATGGGAGTGCCCGACGAGTGTGTGAACAGGCGAGTAGAGACTAGGACACGCCAGCGAGAGTAGTCTGCAGCCGTCGGGACGTAGGGCAGCACTGCAGTGGCCGGGGAGTGTGTGAACATGAGAGTAGAGACTAGGACGGGCCATCGGATGTAGTCTGCAGCCGTCGTCACGAAGGGCAGTGCTGCAGTGCCTGGCGATTGTGTGAACATGAGAGTAAAGACTAGGACTGTCCAGCGAGTGTATTCTGCAGCCGTCGGGACGAAGGGCAGCGCTGCAGTGCCCGGGGAGTGTGTCAACAAGAGAGAAGAGTTTAGGACTGGCCAGCTGGAGTCTGAGATTGTGGAGCTTGAATTGCGAGTGACATAAATTTGAATTTTGTTTATCTGTAGCAGTGGACTTTTATGCGGTTGCGCCCAACTAATAAGTGAAGTTTGGGCGGCTGTAGCTAGTAAAAAACCTTGATAAGGACTTTATCTCTGAGGTTGTTAGTAATACTACACTCAGTGAAAGGAATAGTAGTAGAGAATGACTGTTTTAAATTGTAGATATTAATTGGGTAATTTTAAATTGGTGGAAATATATTAAGGAAAAATTATATTATTTTATGTTTTTAAAAATTATCTACCTTTCATGACTTTGGATATCGCTTGAAACAGTATATTAAATTGACTTTAATTAAACTTATTTCGAAGATAAATCTATTTATTTAATATATTCCATTTTCATAATATAGAAAATATTAATTTTGCTATCTACTATGTTGTTATGTATAATATCGAGGCGGTGTTAACTCGAAGCTCGATGTGGGCGGTGGCTATAAACGGTGAGTAAAGAATGATCTGTTATTCCTGGTTTGAAATGTGGTTGGCTACACTGATGTTTACCATTCGCCACATCTGTGGAAGGCTGGAACTAAGCGCAGCTGACAGAGCCGGCGCCAGAGACTGCGAAGTTGGCGCAGAGGGCTGGGGTGAGTGTCGCACTGACCTACGTCAGGGACAACTAGAGTCGGGGCTGTGGCGCTGGGGATAATCGATCGCAGGCACTCGCGACTCAACCTGCGCCCTCCACTGCCCTCTGGCGGCGCAGCCCTCGACAGACAGGAGCTCACGCATACTCCACTCTCACTCCTCTGGCGTAGTTTCATTGAATGCTATTCATTGAATTCAATTCTATTTTGCTTTCAATGACTGTCATATTCTTTTATTTATATACGTATTAAAAATTTGCATTTTTTAATTTAATCAGTACAAGAGTAATATTTTAAACTTCATAAATATGAAATGTTGGTTTTAGTTACGAATCCAGTATACATTTTTCACGAGAGCAGGTAGAATTTCATCGCTATTGACAATAACATGTGCAGTGTAATTCTGAATGACTCAACTGAATATTCAAATAAAGCTAAACTAACTTAGCACTAGGGTACCTACGTCAGTGGCTACATCATGTACTTACCAACATGCCTGTCAGCGTACTTCATATTTGTACAGTATATTCACTGAAGCAGTGCTTGTGGTGGCAGATGAGAGATAGTGAATCAAAAAATTCGATGATGAAACGGTTAACTTGTGACCTAAGTGCGACGGGGATGTTGGTTATGGACCCCCAGGCGAGTTTTATCTGTACGAGGAATGTAGCCAATTTCTTAATGTGTTGTAGCAGTAACCTGGTATAGTTCTCCGAGCCCTGTAACTGCACTTGATCCTAGAAAGGGCAAATAAAGCGACGTACCTACTAATCCCACGTAGCCTCTCTCCATCAATTCGAAATTCTTCCCAAAAATCTAGTTTACGGAAGCATTTTAAATTGCGCACATGAGAAATTAAGTGAACACTTTTGGTTCGCCTGCCAAACGCGAAGTATTGCATGAAAGAAAATATTCACCACCACAAACTATACAGATGAGAAACTTCTCATATACAAGGTTATCGCAATGCGGCATATCACAGAGTTTTGAAAATGAAGCCATCGAGATCGCCACTCATGCATTTGTTGTGAAAGGCGACATGGTCCTGACGAACGCATACTTCGCAAAAGCAGATGCTGTAAATGTAGTGAGATGCTTCTCATCACTAAGATGCTGCCGAACCTGCAGAGCATGTAGACAATATGCAGTTATTTTAAAATAAAAAAGACTTGAGTTTAAGAAAACAGTTTGGCGTGCAGGCAGTCATTGTGCAGGCTGGTTGTCACAAAGTAGATATGATATCCGTAACAAACCCGGCACATGATGCGGATAATGAGAAAACATCACATCCAATAAAACCATTTAATTCCTGCATCATAATTACTGTTCGTGAGAAACAAAAGTCCCAATATTGATTTGAATGGCAGTTCTGAAGTCTATAACACGATCGGCCTGATAATATGTAGGCAGGACAGATGCTTTACATATAAGATGTGGATAATTTCCAAACATTGGAAAAGACAGAAAGGATGCCACACTCACGACATTGGGCCCAAAAATCTGCATCAAATAACGGCGGTACAGAAGAACACTAACCATTCGAATGTACAGCTAAGAAGGAAGGGAAAAAAAGTAACTGATAACTAATGAGCATACTTTCTTCTTCATTGTTGTAAATATATTTTTGCGAAGTTCTTAAAAGCTTAGATTGTAGGTAGGTATTGACATCTAATTGTCAGAAATATCATTAGAGATGAAACCAGAAACATGCTAAAACTGTACCAAGACAGTTAAAATACACGATTGACTTACCCGGGATTAAAATACAGGAAAACTTATAAAAATAAGCTAGTGTACAATTAATTGCAACATGGAGGTAGGATTCTTAGAATCAACTACGTATCAATTCAGTCTAAGGTTTGGAATGATAGGGTTAACTAACTGAAATACTGACACGGAATATTTGAAAGTTAGAGTATCATCTACTTTAAACCTACACGTTTCCATGACCTACCATAACTCTACTAGTATGGACAATTTGGTGAGAATAGGTTGATTGGTCTCCGATATATGACACAATTCTTTTTCTTCTTCTTAATAGGAGTTATCATATAAGATGGCTTAAAAATAGTCTCTGTACTCGATGTTTATAATATATACTGTCAACATAAAATGTTTTATTAAATTTGTTAAATTTTTAAATATATATGTCAAAAATATCAAAATATTTATTGTCTGCCATTTTAAAAATCGCTGCCTGATACTATTTAAATAATGTAACTTTACGTGATATTCTTAAGGTTTGTAAGAGTTGGTGGAAATTAGTTGAATTGTCCCGGAAATATGGAAAAATGTTCAATTTATTCACCTGACAAAAAATCCGGTAAAAGAGTATCTCTGTATGCATAAATTATGCTTCTAATAAATACTGTATGTGTAGGAAATTTTGTTGAATTTTGTTGAAATGTGTGATAGATATAACAAATTAATTTAAATTTTTGATATAAACCTCATTAAAATGTGCCTGTCGCACATAACAATTTGCTCAGTATACTGTAGCAATACTTGCTTGAAATTTTGCTATGAATCGGTTGATTGGTCCTCTATATTTGGCATAAATTCTCTACTGTTCATGTGACGATCGTCATAAATGGAGGGCAACAATTTATGTATTAGCACATTATATGATTTTCATAAATAAAATATTGAAAGTTAAACAAAATTATGTTTCTTAGTTTCATAGATATAGTACACGACGCTAAAATGTCTTGTATAAACACAATTCGGAAAATAAGATACATACACTTAAAACATATGCATTAATATGGCGTATCCCAGTACAACATCATTGCCAAATTTGGAAAGAAAAGAGTTGATCGTTTCACGAGATATGGTATAAAAACTGTTATATTTCATGGAGGCTATCTTAAATAATGGCGGAGAAATTATGCTTTTCATAGACAGTTTAGACGGATATAATTTACACTGTCAGCATACAAAGGCAAGTTAAATTAGTTTTAAAGTTTCATAGACAAACAATTCCAAGATACAATTTATATATGGCTGCCCTTTTGAAAATATGTGTTGACCTGCTCAAAGCTTATTAGTTTATGGTAGGAATGTGTCAATTGTTTCCCGAAATATGGCAACTTTATTTATTCTTACGACAGTATCTGACAAAATGGAGGACAAAAGAGTCTCCGTGTAGACACATTTGATGTATGCTTTATACTCCACGCATAAAAAGTAAATTTGGAATTGATAACATGGTTTCGAGAATATCGCAGACTATGCTAAAATAGATATATGGCCGTCATTTTGAAAATAAGTTTCTGACAGACTTGAAACATATTTGTATATATCAACTGCTGCAGTGCTACTTGTATGCTAAACTTGGCAGCAGTCTTAAATTGTTTCCCGAGATATTACACAAAATCTTTATTAATTCATTTTGCGCTATCTTACAAAATGGCTGAAAAAGTGGTTGTTGTTTGGCATATATGATTCTCGTAATAATTACGATCAGCGTACAAAATTTTGTTAAAATTAGTTAAACAGTTTGGTAGTTCTACCAAACAAACCTAAAATAATTGTATGACTGCCATTTAGAAAATAAGTGCCTAATGAAGTTAAATTAAGTATATTTACCTGGCCCATCATAGTATTACTTACGTGCCACACATTTGGCGAAAATTTGCCGAGTAGTTTTTGAGATATAAATGTAAGATCTTTATTTCTTCATATGACATCCGGACGAACAACAATATTCGCATCAGAATTCAATGCTTACACCTTACGGCGTCAGCTAACGAAATTTGGTTTAAATATGTTGTTGAATGGTTTCCAAGAGATAGCATGTTACCCTAAATTTTATACTTTCTGCCTTTTGAAAGTAAATGCTTGATGTTTAAGAAAACGATAAAAGTCAGGTTCACGCATTCAAAACTTGAAAAGAATGAATTTGGAGGGGGGGGGGGGGGACCCACACACAGACACACATAGCCACACACACTCAGACCGGGGAATATTATCTCGTAAGCCTTTCTTTCCTTCAGAAAGTAGGCTAAAAATCTTCATCTACTATTGACTTTGTCCGCGGAAACTTCTGAGAAAACCTAAATGCTGATTGCTGAACCTGATCACTTTGACGCCACAGTTCGTGTCCGCAAGTTCGTATGTCAGAGATCCACGGTATAGTAACGATTTTGAACTTTGTCCGCGGACGTATCTGAAACTCTGTGAGGGCATAGTGGTTAAAAGAAAATTTAATTATTTTTTTACATGTTTTCGCATGTAAAATATAAATACCATAATGGTACAAGATGTAGATAAACTAAATTTGAACACAAATTAATAAATTCATATGAGTACTGGATTTATCTTCTTTCTGGCTTAGGAATCTGGCATTCGGATTTGAATTCGTCCGCCATATTGGTTGACATCATGGGCACGTCCGGCGGCCTGGGACGGCCATGGTATAGAATCGCCAATTTCACCCCAAAAATCACTTAGGATATGATTTATTTTGCCAAAAAAATCATACTTTCCACCAGAAAATTTCCAAGAAAATGTAAAATGAGGAAAGCGGATCCGAAGCTCCTCGAATCAAGAGCCGATCATTCCTCAGGCAAGTTAGAGGATTCGAGGCTCTTAGCGGAATGAGCCACTTCTTTCTAAGATCAGTAAAAGAGGATTAGAGGCTCTGGGCCAGGTTCAGCGGACCGGGCAGGATCAGCAGACATGCCCCCCTCCCCCTCCCCTCATCCAGCACCTACCACATCCACACTCCCCAAGTTTCACCCCTCCCCCACACCACACCTTTCTTCTCCATCATCCCACCACCTTCGCTTCCCAACCCTTGGCATCATTATAAAAAGTGTAAAAAATAAAATATAATATAAAATCAAAACAACGGAAGAACATTTGATGGTACTCTACCATACCCCTCGGTTCTATCCTCTTTGCACAAGAACTAAACAAATCTTCGCAAAACTTTGAAAATCCTCACAAAACATTTCAGCCAGGGCTGGCCATACCAAAGGGCCATGCAAAAAGGCCAGGTCAAACAATGTGTTGCAAAACATTCCTAAAAAAAATCTTCATTAATTTGTTCGCCTTATTGAGTTCCGGCTGTTTGCTGGAGGAGGTCTGGAGAGATTACCCCTCACAAAGAAAGACCAGGCGGTGAGTGATAACCCGCTTCGTTCGTGCTCTGGAGAGACATTAGGTGTATGGATAGAACCCCGGCCAGACCACACGCTTGCTATTTGAGGGCGAGGATCTCAGAACCTTGTGGTAGGGTGTTCTCTGATGTACTTGTGAATCAGGTTGGGGCTTTGAATCTGGTGAACTTAGGTGCTAAGCTGGGACACCTGCAATGAGAGGGCGATATCCCTCTCACCCACAGATTGGGAGGTTGTCGCGACGGAATGACCCTTGTGTCTCAGAGTGCTACGTCAAAATACAAACATTCTTTTATTATTTGTTTTCGATTTTACCATTTTTTCTCGATTGTATGTTTTCAAGGTCGTTGAGGTCAAAGTTAAGAATATCCAACTTGGGTATCGGAGTCAGTGACGTAATATGTTCCTAAACTTTTGTTTGTTTCTTTCGATTTATTCATTTTTATTATTGTGCTTGGTGTTGTCAAAAAAAAAGGGGGGGGGGGGGTCAGGTGTGAGATTAATGTTTGTTCCTCGGTTTTTAGAATGAGTTTTTCGATTTTTTTTTTGCGATTTATCTCGATTCTATAACCATTGCCATTGTGTGGGGTTAGAAAGGGTGTGATTGTAAGTTGGCGGAGCAGTGGAGAGGTGAGGGTGTTGGCATGAGCAGAGGAGAGGTGAGGGTGTTGGCATGAGCAGTGGAGAGGTGAGGGTGTTGGCATGAGCAGAGGAGATGTGAGGGTGTTGGCATGAGCAGTGGAGAGGTGAGAGTGTTGGCATGAGCAGTGGAGATGTGAGGGTGTTGGCATGAGCAGTGGAGATGTGAGGGTGTTGGCATGAGCAGTGGAGAGGTGAGGGTGTTGGCATGAGCAGAGGAGAGGTGAGGGTGTTGGCATGAGGAGTGGAGAGGTGAGGGTGTTGGCATGAGCAGTGGAGATGTGAGGGTGTTGGCATGAGCAGTGGAGAGGTGAGAGTGTTGGCATGAGCGAGTGTTAGGAAAGGGTAAATAATCGGTTCCTCGATTTTCTAGAATTCCTTTTGATATTCTTCCGACTTTTCTTGATATTTTTAATGATAATATTGTGGAGAGTGGAGAGGAGGTGAAATGAGGATGGTAGGATGAACTTGGGGGTTGGTTACCATAATATGTTAAATTATTTTAAAATTGTTTTTATTTTTTTTTTGCTATTCGTTGAAATATTTGCCAGAGGACTGGCTTGGGAAGGGTGTGAGGTGAGGGTGAAGATGGGTATTTTGAGGGGAAGGGGTGTGAAGCTAGAGGGTTTTGGACGTGGAAGATGCGGGTAGAGGTTGTGGGAGGGAGTAATGTCCGCTGATCTCCCCTCGGTTCACTGGACCTGGCTGTAAACCTCGAATCCTCTTTTACTCATCTGAGTTGGCTCTTTCCACTTAGAGCCTCGTATCCTCTTGCACGCCTGAGGATTTTGGGCTCTTGCTTCGAGGAGCTTCGGATCCGCTTTCCTAATTTTCCCATTTTTTTCAACATTGTTTGTGAAATAAGTGATTTTGTGGTAAAATAATTAATTTATGGAGTGATTTTTGGGTGTAACAGGTAATCTTATCAATAACATGGCCATCCCAGGTCGCGCCTGCGAAATCAACCAAAATGGCCGACGCATTCGGTCGTGGATGACAGATGTTTGTGTCAGAACGAAGGTAGACGTAAATATACTACTTACACAGCCGTATATAGTAGTATATGATAATTATTTTACCAAACCAAATTTAGAAATAAATTGAATGAAAACAAAGTAACTACGGAAACGGAAAGTCACAACAAAATATCACAAATTTTAATATTTAACGACTGAATAAAAAATCGTGTGTTTTTCTATTAATAATTATTACAAAAATGAAATGTTGACATATTTCCGTGGTTTAATATTTGCGAAATATGTGTTTCTGAAAATGTAGACACGTTGGTACTTGGAAATCGCATGTTAAATAAATGTTGCCTCATGGCGTAAATTGAAGATAGGAATTGCAAACAAATGTTTCTTAACAAAATTTTCAGAAGATACCTAGGAGTCCATTTTTTTAAATATAGATGGGCAGTATGTACTTTTTTGTAAATCATACACAATTAATAATTCCTTACAAACAGACTATAGGCTACATGCTTAGAAACATCTATGCTGTAGGGAACTGATGCTAAATAATTCGCGGAAAATACATTTTGTTTTAAATGCCTATCTTTAAAATTAACGCACTGAGGCGAAATTTCTTTAACATGGGATTTCCTATTTAAATTTAGCAACTGGCTTTACCCCCTTTAGAAAAGCTCTTCGTTTTCGCATCAGAATTTAGGATTCATAGTAAATACTGACAATGCACGATTATATAAAATTTACATTTAACGAGTTGTTTAATAATTTTGTGCATAATATTTATAGTGTTTTATCTGATATTTTTAAAAGTTAGGTATATATAAAAAAGTTCCTGTCTTTTTTTTTTGCAAGCAGGAATATGCACAAAGTGTAAATTAGATACAAAATTATTAAACGACTAGTAAATTGTAAATCGTCTACAAATATAGCCAACAATACCTCTGAAACTGAACTTATTACACCAAAACAAAGCATTTGCAAAAGAGTTGAAGTCTAGCTTTAATAGTATGTGACGCTGGCATCGATTCCCGCAGCAATCCGTCATAGTGACTTTCCATCTGCTTGGTCCCATCATGCATGGCAGGCACCCGTAAACTTGGTCTATGGTGCACACGTATGTGCGGCGCTCCGAGGAACTAGTAGGCTGTCGTCACGTCCAACTGGCCAATCGACGAGCGTGTGACCTTTCCCGTGCCTGTGACATCACTTCCTGCAGCCTGTTTGCACGCTGGGAGTTTTGTGACGTGTGAGCTAGTGGATAGCCCATATTTGGTGATGTGTGTGCTCAAACGAAGGCTATTGGACGTCTTTACATTAACCCCTATAAGGAGTAATGCCTGTTTAACTAACTTTTTTCCTACTTGGCTATCTCTAATTCTATTGGCTGTTAATTTTGTTAACTCCTCCCGGGACTTATGCTTTGTGGATTGTATAAATAGTTGGTGCACCTCTGGCTTGGGGTCGGATTCTGCCACTGCCCCAGTAGGTTCACCATGCCACCAGTTAAGTAATGAGTAATTAACGAATATCCAGTATAGACCTTATGACACTTATAGCAGACACACTTGGTGTCCTGGGTAAGAGATAGGCTCCAAGATGGCGAGAGGACTTTGATAATTTACTTTAATTGAGAATGTTAGCACAAGGAGGAAATTAATTGGCGGTAAATTTAATATTTTCCATCTTGCGTAAAGAGTTTGCTACCCAAGCACCAAGTTTTTAAAAATGATAAATGTGTGTGTTTTCCCTAAAATCATACATGGCATTTTAGAAAAAAATAACCCAGCTGAAAAAAAAGGTATATATTGCTGGATTGAGCCAATCAACTTTTGGAGGCGTCATGTTTGGTTGGCCTCGTAATCATTGTATAAGTCATGAATTATTTATTAAAAATTGATGGGAAATCATTCAATTGAAACGTTTCCACCTAAATTGGTGTTGCTGTAAAATCAAACAAAATTAGCCTTGTTACCAGATTGAGTTCAGATTAAGACTAGAAAATTTTCTGTAATTTCGGCCAATGTTATATATTGGTGATCTATAATAATAGTAAAATATATGTACTCTCTGACCTTTGAGAAAATGAGACAATTATCGATTATATGACTAATTTGACAGTAAAAAAAGTAGCTTGCCACCTTTAATTTTGGCGGAACTTTGTTCTTAGTCAGCAGTATAAGCTAAACTAATTCATAAATATAACAATTTTGACAATTTTTTTTTAACTGCTGTAGGGATTGTGAATTACCGCGCTGGGGGCAGGTAGTCTGTATTTATATTTACTTGAAATTCTTTTTCTCCAAGTTGTTAGCATGGAGACCTACAGGTCCATATGATGTGTGTGTGTATATATATATATTGGTTGATATACTCAAATTCTAGAACAAACTGTCGAAGTCCATACAATATTGTAGGCCTTGTGACTATACGAATTTATTATTTTAGAGTTTTGTCAAATGTCCGCACCTCGATGCTTATTAATATCTGTATGAAACATGAAAATATGCCCAAGAGATGTGTTAATTGCACCTTTAATGAAAAGAAAGCAAAATGAACAAAAATAAATAATTTGAAACCACTAATGAATTTTACTGGTTATAAGATCTTACCATTTGTGTATAAAAGTTATTTCAAAGAATTATCTTAATTTTTGCTCTACTTTGCGAGGGTTTGTTTCTCCTTAGGGAGATTTGACTGTGGGACCTTCTGATCTATCTTGCTACGCCCTTGAGGGCAAGTGAGTTGCAAGTATTCTGTGCAGTTCGCTTAGTCCTACTGGATTTCGGCGATGGTTTTTTTTATCTACACACGGTCTGTGGCAATTTTAATTTTTGCCTTTGGTGGAAGAGACAGGATGGGTAGAAAGGAGCAAAGCAGTGCGTTGATAATTGTTTAGTAAACTGTGTGCCGTCTATAGTTTGTCATGATTATGTCGTGTATCATCGGTTGGGCGGATTATGACTTTTGTCGTGTCGTCCTTCCCAAAGTTTAAGAGGACTATGTAGTATATCATTTGTACAGTCGTTGTTTGCGCAAGTACACGTATGTTCTGGTAATACGAATTCTCGTCAGAAAAGGTGAAAATCAGTTATCTTACCCGGTATACTTTTACTTGTATTACATTACTCCGGCTTGGCCCGGGTACAATGTACTTGTATTACATTACTCCGGCTTGGCCCGGGTACAATGTACTTGTATTACATTACTCCGGCTTGGCCCGGGTACAATGTACTTGTATTACATTACTCCGGCTTGGCCCGGGTACAATGTACTTGTATTACATTACTCCGGCTTGGCCCGGGTACACTGTACTTGTATTACATTACTCCGGCTTGGCCCGGGTACAATGTAGCTTTTGCACGCTCGCCTCGTACACATTCTCCCTTGCACCTCTCTGGACTCCACATCCCCCCCTCCCCGTGAAGGTCCGTGCGTGCGTGTCTCGGTTTTAGAAATTACTTTTTGACAACTTTCTCGTAACTTTTAAATTATTGGCGATAATTGTGTGCTGCGAAGGACATTTCTTATTTACATTAAACCGTTTTAATTATGAGATTATTTATTTTGATAAGGATTAAGTACTTTATGGTTAGAAAATACCGTGAATTTTACGTTTCTTTTTATTGCGTATTTGAAATTATAAATAAACTTATTAGCACTTACCTACTAAAGAGGCCCCCCCCCACACACACACACACGCATGCACGCACGCACGCACGCACACACACATATATGTTTATATATATATATACATATATATGTTACCAGTAACTTTTTGTAGATCATTTAATTCTACAAAATTCTTTTGTACATAGTTTTGTTATATCTCTAAAGGATTAGACAGCGTATTCCACGAGAGCGCGCTGGCGGCAAACTTTTTCCCCGACTTGATTCACTAATACCGTAAAAAATAAATTACCTTATTAATGCCAACCGAATAAATCAAATGTGCAAATTGATTGAAAAGATAGATAATCCTGCTTCTGCAAACTTCAGAAATAAAACACGTACAATAAAGGCGTGAGAATATCTGAAAGCCAATTTGATATATTACTAAACGTGATTAGCTTGGTAAATGTCTTGTTCCTCAGTTCTGTATCCAGGAGTCTTTGCATTTAATATTCCACAGTGCTAAGTAATTGCGGCAATCCAATTATTTATTAACAGGTCAATACTCTCACTTTGTTTAGCAATGCTATTCATAAGTGCGTTTGCTCTCTTGCTACAGTTAAAATTGCGTTAGAGTACGGCTTGATATTTAAGCTTCCTTTTTCTTTGCTAGACTCTATTTTCAATCACGTCATTTTTAAAATTCTCATGCGCACAGTACCAGAAGCGTGTCGAAGGAATGATCTAGTATTTCCTAGGTCATGCGAGTCTAGAGGTGTGTGTACAGTAGCCGTCGCACTCGGTAGTCTGACTTTCGTCCTGTCCGCATGTGATGATTACTTCATCAAACAGAATACTTAAGAACGCAAAGCTTTTCGACAGGCAGGTGTGTTCACAAGGAAAATAAATATTGACTTTAATTGAATGTATTCTTTCAGCAGGAGATGTGAAAGGATTGGTATTAAATTATTTCAAAGCAGGAACTTGTATTAGCAGCCTGAGAAATGTTAGTACAAGTCACGTATGCTTTTGAAAAATAATGATATGATATTCATTCACGGTGAAAAAATCCCACCCAACTTGCAAATGTGATACTAATCTCGTTAATCAAACGTGATGAAAAACATTATGACCGAAGCTTCCCAAGTACCACATGAGTTGACCCACTTGTACAGATCTGCTTGTTGACGAGCGGCCCACATACGGTTTCCAAAATCAGTTAACAATCAGTCAACCACTATAATCCACCCACACATGCTTGTGTCCCACATGATGCTCTTCACTGTTGTTTGCAGTTGGTCACATCTAAGCCCAGTTCAGATAACGTCCATGCAGATCACTACAATCTGCCCACAAGTCGTCAGCCAACATTTGGTAAGCCACTTGTGGCTCAGCTACTGACCAGTTGTTTAGTCCACGTATTTTCCAACTGCTACCCATCTATTGGCCACTTACGGCCCACATAGAAGCAGCTTTCGATACATTTTCACAGCCAAGAAATAATTGTTTTAAACAAATGAAATTTATTAATTTACCATATTCATATATGTTATATTCAGCATTATTTAATAATTACTACATTTCTTTGGGAGAACTTGAAATCGATCTAAAAACCATTCGCTTACAGTCTGTAATGCTAGCAACTACTATACTGTGTACTCATGTCAAGTTGTTAAGTAAATTTGATTACCTTTTACACATACAAGTTGCATTATTAATTTTGTTACATACACGATTAATGTTATCATAACAAGACAATACTGAGATTTCTGTGTTTGGTTTAAAATACTAGTATTTTATTTTCGGACTTTATTTAGGTGAAATTCAAAAAGTAACGATAATTTACGGGTTCTGCTTTGTAGGATTCAAATCATAAAAAGTAATCTTTCCTATTACTAGCAATGTCACATGATAATATTATTTCATAAATGCATGAAATAAAAAATCAAGTAAATTCACAAATACTATTTCTCATAGAGCAAGCCACAGTCGGCTGACTGTGATTTTACAGCTGGAACTGCTGGATGACTACTGGCATTGGATACTTATGGGTTTACACAACTGGCCCTGCTATGGTCAACTGTTGGTACCAGGACATTTGGCATGCTATTTATGACCCACTGATGGAATATTGATGGAAATGAAACTGATGGTTGAGAGTAGGTGAACTACTAATGGCCCATAAATAGCTTACCAACTGTATTCTAGCAATGACCACACATAACCTATATGAGTAGTATAAATATGCCGATTCGAGCACAGCCCCCAGTTATCAGAAAAACAACGATAAATTAAATGCTCGAGCCATCAGAAAACCATCAGAAAAAATTACTCGTGATTTTCAGATCCAAAACATCAAATGACGATTCGAGCGCAACCACAAAAATGTGGCTCAAAAAGTTGCGTTTGGGAGCAGTTGCAAAAAAATGGATTAAATGGTTGCATTTGGTTGGATCGTTGTCTTTAGAAAAAAAGTTGCGTTAAACTTTGCGTTTGAGTGCATCTGCAAAAATACGCGTAAAGAGACAGGCACCGATGAACGCTATGACGATGGCGTTAAAAGCATTGACGATGATGATGAACGCTATGACGAAGCGTTGGGGCGTTTGAAAACTGATATCTCACAGTTAACTAACTACAAAACAACATTTATTGATAAGATTTAGAAAAAGAATTCAATGTTTCGGCTACTTTAATATGTCCAATTTGGAGACGTGTGTCTAAATTTTTAATTAGACTATGTTGTAGAACATTGCTGAAGTCAGAGCGATAATTGTGTTTTAATGATTGAATAACCATTAAAACTTTATAGAGGTATGAACGCAAATAAAAATCAACTGATGTCTTATTATACGACAAAAATCATTTACTCTTTAAAAAACCGAATAGAATGTCTTTGTTAAACACCACAATCCACCATTCCATCATATACAAAACTTATACCTCCCCGATTAACATAATTTAAAACTTTTTCACTGAAAATCTGAACATATCTGTCTGGTAAGGTTACTTTAAAATATCCATAAGTAATTACCACTTTGTATCCATACCGTGTATCATTTATTTCAGCATGGTTTATGGGATAGGACTGTCCAATTGTAAGTTCGGAAAGTTTCTTAAATTGTTTGGTTCCGTTTAAAACATTTAGCAACTGATCCATCTTTATTATATAAAATATTTTATTTTTTACGTTTTCCAATTTTTTAGCCACTTTTTTTGCGGTTGTGCCCAACTCCAACTTTTCACGCGTATTTTTGCAGATGCACTCAAACACAAAGTTTAACGCAACTTTTTTTCTAAAGACTACGATCTGACCAAACGCAACTTTTTGAGCCACTATTTTTTGCGTTTGAGCCCAAATCGGCATTTGATGTTTTGGATCAGAAAATTAAGAGTAATTTTTTCTGATGGTTTTCTGATGACTCGAGCATTTAATTTATCTGTAGGACATTTAATGGCTGTGAAGTGGTACATAAATGGACCATTGTTGGTGCAATTTGGCTTATTATGGGAATTTTTATGGCTCCCACTCTTCGCAGATGGCTTTTTCAAACTACACACACACACACACGTGTATGTTTAGGTCTATCTGTGTGTGTCTAATATAATTATATATCACGTGATGCAATGAGTCGATTATTTGAAATTTTATAGTGCTGGAAATACCTATGTCAAAATACTGTAAATACAGTACCTACGGCCAAATTTAATGTACACTATGAGTGGAGTATTTTCGAATCATGTCATGAAAATCTGTGTAATATCTTAACGTTCAAACTAAACGGTACTAATTGAATTAACGACGAATCGATACATTTTATACACTTTAAAATAAGAATTTCTTCCGTTTTGACTTAGGTATATATATAATAAAAATTAACATTAAATAATAAGTTTAAGTTTATGAATGGTCAAAAATTACACTGTACAGACGCGTATGTAGCATACATATTGTCTATTTAATGTAATTGGGGTAAATTTTGACAGCTCTAGAAAAATAGCGCGGGCAGAATGTATCATTTCGCCACATCTTTTCTGTCAACGAAGAAATCTATGTTTGTAAAGAAATGTTATAAGTCCAATGCTCAGTGCATTTTTCCCGTTTCATGGCAGGCAGGCACTGAAAGACTGACTTTAACTAACTTCTGTCCAGTAATCAATGTAGGATATTATATCTAGGTTGGCATTCCAGCATGCTATAGGTTATTAATAGCCAAGTTTGTTGGGGCACTGTTTATTTTCTTTTGAGGGCAAAAAGGAAACAGCATATTGGGAGGGGGGGGGGGTCGTCTTGCAATGACATTACTTTGAGGTTATTCTTACGAGTGCGTGCCATTTTGAGTTGCATATTATTTGGATGGAGCCGCGGAAAATTTCGCTCGTATGGAGATCAGATTGAAATTCAATGAAGAAACAAAACGCGTTATGTACGTCACTGTTCGTACAGATGCAGCAATAAACACACATTTTGACTGAAGTTAACCTTTAACTATTTGGATTTACGACATATGCCCAATAAACATATAATATTAGACACAATACAAGAATGTTAAAATTACGGCTTTTGTAGGCCGCACGTACATTTCAAACAATATAATAAATGTTTATATATATTATTTATGTATATACATATCTATATATTTACAAAACACACTTACATACTGTTTGTAATTAGCTACTTCTTGAACACGTACTTTCATAAGGAAATTCTTTGCACGATTACTTCACTAGTGTCATGCTGTTCGTCACTGATATTAAATAATTAATTCGCAGAATCATTCAGTAAAATCAACACTTCCGCACGTTTCTTGAAACCAATAAACTTAAACTTAGAAACGTAAATTATGTTTATGTCGCTTCATGGTGGACGGCGGTTGGAAAATGGCGGAACGAGCCGTTTAACGAAGCGGTAATTATGTGCCGACAGTATTACAGTTGTTATGCTTTAAGCAAGCAAATGAAATAATAATTAACGATAAAATATTCCGACAACACAAACAAGATACTCGTATTAACTGGATGAAAAAAAAACACGCCCAAAGGCGTTCACCGGACTGGAAACTGTAAACGTGGCTAGATAGTAACTGGAAACTGTAAACATGGCTAGACATTAACTGGAAACTGTAAACGTGACTAGACATTAACTGTAAACTGTAAACATGGCTAGACATTAACTGTAAACTGTAAACGTGGCTAGACATCAACTGTAAACATGGCTAGATATTAACTAGAAACGTTTACTGTTCGTAAGTGTCGACATGCTTTAGCATAATTGCTAAAAATGTATTTTTAAAAGAAAATTCACTGAAAACAGAAAAAATCGATATTACTTTAAAAACATAATTTAAACCATACATTTTGTAAGCATACATGTTTAAATGACAACTCTTAATTCTGAGTCTATTTCCTTCCAAAGCCATAATAAAAAGCGCAAACTTACTAACACACATCGAGTAGCAACTCATCAGCTTATACAATACTTCGCAAATGAGAATATTTATTGTTGACATACTGTGTAGGTTGGTCACATTGTCTTTCAATTTTTACCTCTACTTATAAGAAATGGACAATATCAAAGTAAACATATATATTCTTAACAACACGATTAATGGTCAAGTTGGAGGCCACAGTGAAGTAGAATTGTAATTAGACGCATCCCGCCACGAGAAACTAGGCACGATTCGAGGAAAAGTCATCCAGATTTCCGCGTGTGCTAGAAATATGGCAGTTGCCACTACCTGGCGAGGTAGTGCAAAACAAATGAGAAAATAATGCGCAGAAGTCCAAAACGCGTCGGGTGAGTCCATTGCCGCTGCACGAAGGGCTGAGGTTGTTCAAGTCAGCAGCGACAGCGGCCGAGTGCGGTTGGGCGAGGACTGCTCCGCGCGTGGATATTACCTGTCGAAAAAACGTAAGTGACGCAGAGCGGTATACCAGCGCGCTACCAGAGACCGATGTTATAAGTGTGGTGTGTATACCACGAGCAGTGTCATGTGGTTCCCATCCCTCCAGCGGCGAACGTGGTGGAGAACCCACGTCTACCGTGTCCTCCTTCGAAGCTGCACCGAGATTATTTTCTAATCTAAACTTTACAGAACATATCAGGGTGCTCCCATTCCCCCGCCCTTACGTTCCACACCCAACCCCTCTTAACTTCATTTCATCCAAACTGGCACACTTAATGTTGATTTTAAGTGTTGACCAAAACCTCTCACTTCATTTCACTGCATTTCTTGTTCACGCCATGTGGGAATCCTCCTCGAATATAGACATGTGCAAAATCGCGATATTCCATTTCATGCCGTGTACTTAAGATTTACAGACAGTATGATTGCAGGATAAAAGAAATTATAACACATAATAAAAAAAAAATAATGATAGAAAAAATTTTTGTTCTTATTTTCCTTCGCAAATAAAATTAAGCTTGTAAACTATGTTACGTCATTACAATTATACTTTTCCAAAAGAGTGTGTAATTGTTTGAACATAAGTTAAATGTCCTATCCGTAATGTAAACTCTTGGTTGTGTTCGCAGCAGGAGTGAGCAATGGCAGCGCTTGTGAGGCGCGCCTTCCAGAAGCATCCCTTCGTGTCCAACTGCCTGGCCTATGGCACTCTCTATGTGGGCGCCGAGTTCTCCCAGCAGACTTTCAGCCGCAAGATACTGGTAACAAAATTTCTCACCACAAGTCATCCTAGCTGTCGCACTATTCACACCACAACTCACACTAGCTGTCGCACTATTCACACCACAACTCACCCTAGGTGTCGCACTATTCACAACACAACTCACACTAGCTGTCACACTATTCACAACACAACTCACACTAGTAGTTGCACTATTCACACCACAACTCACCCTAGCTGTCGCACTATTCACAACACAACTCACAATAGCTGTCGCCCTATTCACAACACAACTCACCCTAGCTGTTGCACTATTCACAACACAACTCACACTAGCTGTCGCACTATTCACACCACAACTCAAATAGCTGTCGCACTATTCACAACACAACTCACACTAGCAGTTGCACTATTCACAACACAACTCACACTAGTTGTCGCACTATTCACAACACAACTCACACTAGCTGTCGCACTATTCACAATACAACCCACCCTAGCTGTCGCACTATTCACACCACAACACACAATAGCTGTCGCCCTATTCACACCACCACCCACCCTAGTTGTCGCACTATTCACACCACAACACACACTAGCTGTCGCACTATTCACAACACAACTCACCCTAGCTGTTGCACTATTCACAACACAACTTACACTAGCTGTCGCCATATTCATACCACAACTCACAATAGCTGTCGCCCTATTCACACCACAACTCACCCTAGTTGTCGCACTATTCACACCACAACACACACTAGCTGTCGCACTATTCACAACAAAACCCACTCTAGTTGTCGCCCTATTCACACCACAACTTAACCTGGTTGTCGCACTATTCACAACAAAACTCACACTAGCTGTCGCCCTTTTCACAACACAACTCACAATAGCTGTCGCCCTATTCACAACACAACTCACCCTAGCTGTCGCACTATTCACACCACAACTCGCACTACCTGTCGCACTATTCACAACACAACTCACACTATATGTCGCACTATTCACAACACAACTCACCCTAGCAGTCGCCCTATTCACAACACAACCCACTCTAGTTGTCGCCTTATTCACAACACAACTCACAATAGCTGTCGCACTATCCACAACACAACTCACACTTGCAGTTGCACTATTCACAACACAACTCTCCCTAGTTGTCGCACTATTCACTACACAACCCCCTCTAGTTGTCGCCCTATTCACAACACAACTCACACTAGCAGTTGCACAATTCACACCACAACTCGCACTAGCTGTCGCACTATTCACAACACAACTCACACTAGCTGTCGCACTATTCACACCACAACCCACCCTAGCTGTCGCACTATTCACAACACAACTCACAATAGCTGTCGCACTATTCACAACACAACTCACCCTAGCTGTCGCACTATTCACAACACAACCCACCCTAGCTGTCGCACTTTTCACAACACAACTCACACTAGCTGTCGCCCTAATCACAACACAACTCACAATAGCTGTTGCACTATTGACAACACAAATCACCCTAGCTGTCGCACTATTCACAACACAACTCACAATATCTGTCGCCCCATTCACAACACAACTCACACTAGCAGTTGCACTATTCACAACACAACTCACACTAGCTGTCGCACTATTCACAACACAACTCACCCTAGCTGTCGCACTATTCACACCCACACCTCACGTTAAATGTCGCACTATTCACAACACAACTCACAATAGCTGTCGCCCTATTCACAAACAACTCACACTAACTGTTGCACTATTCACAACACAACTCACACTAGCTGTCGCCCTATTCACAAAACAACTCACAATATACTGTCGCACTATTCACAACACAACTCACCTAGCTGTGCACTATTCACAACACAACCACCCTAGCTGTCGCACTATTCACAACACAACTCACACTAGCAGTTGCACTATTCACAACACAACTCACCATAGTTGTCGCACTATTCACAACACAACTCACCCTAGTTGTCGCACTATTCACAACACAACTCACCCTAGATGTCGCACTATTCACAACACAACTCACCCTAGTTTTCGCACTATTCACAACACAATCACCCTAGTTGTCGCACTATTCACAATACAACCCACTCTAGCTGTCGCACTATTCACAACACAACTCACCCTAGCTGTCGCACTATTCACAACACAAGTCACCCTAGTTGTCGCACTATTCACAACACAACTCACCCTAGTTGTCGCACTATTCACACAAACTCACCTAGTTGTCGCACTATTCAAAAACACAACCCAACCCTAACTGTCGCCCTATTCACACCACAACTATCAATATCTGTCGCACTATTCACAACACAACTCGCACTAGCTATCGCACTATTCTCAAACAACTCACAATAGCTTTCGCACTATTCACATCACAACTCACATAGCTTTCGCACTATTCACATCACAACTCTCAATACTGTCGCACTGTTCACAACACAACTCAACCAAGTTGTCGCACTATTCACACCACAACTCACACTAGCTGTCGCACCATTCACACACAACCACCCTAGCTGTCGCACTATTCAAAACACAACTCACACTAGCAGTTGCACTTTTCACACCACAACTCACCTTAGCTGTCGCACTGTTCACAACACAACCCAACTAGCTGTCGCACTATTAACACTACAACTCACCCTAGTTGCCGCACTATTCATAACACAACTCACACCAGTTGCGCACTATTCACAAACTTAACCACACTAGCTGTCGCCCTATTCACACCACAACTCACAATAGCTATCGCACTATTCACAACACAACTCACAATAGCAGTTGCGCTATTCACAACACAACTCACCTAGTTGTCGCCCTATTCACATCACAACTCACACTAGCAGTTGCGGTATACACAACACAACTCAACCTAGTTGTCCCACTATTCACAACACAACTCACACTAGTTGTCGCACTATTCGCAACACAACTCACATAGCTGTCGCACTATTCACAACACAACTCACACTAGCTGTCGCACTATTCACAACACAACCACTCTAGTTGTCGCCTATTTACAACACAACCACCTAGCTGTCGCACTATTAACAACACAACTCACCCTAGTTGTCGCACTATTCACAACACAACTCACCCTAGTTGTCGCACTATTCACAACACAACTCACACTAGTTGTCGCACTATTCACAACACAACCACCCTAGCTGTCGCACTATTCACAACACAACTCACAATAGCAGTTGCGCTATTCACAACACAACTCACCCTAGTTGTCGCACTATTCACAACACAACTCACACTAGCAGTTGCGGTATACACAACACAACTCACCCTAGTTGTCGCACTATTCACAACACAACTCACACTAGCTGTCGCACTATTCAACCACAACTCGCACTATCTGTCGCACTATTCACACCACAACTCGCACTAGCTGTCGCACTATTCACACCACAACTCACACTAGATGTAGCACTATTCACAACACAACTCACAATAGCTGTCGCCCTATTCACAACACAACTCACCCTAGCTGTCGCACTATTCACAACACAACTCACAATAGCTTTCGCACTATTCACATCACAAATCACAATAGCTTTCGCACTATTCACATCACAACTCACAATACCTGTCGCACTGTTCACAACACAACTCACCCTAGTTGTCGCACTATTCAAAACACAACTCACACTAGCAGTTGCACTATTCACAACAGAACTCACCCTAGTTGTCGCACTATTCACACCACAACCCACCTAGTTGTCGCACTATTCACAACACAACCCACCCTAGTTGTCGCACTATTCACAACACAACCCACGATAGCTCTCGCACTATACACAACACAACTCACAATAGCTGTTTAACTATTCACAACACAACTCACCCTAGTTGACGCTCTATTCACACCACAACCCACCCTAGTTGTCGCACTATTCACACCACAACTCACCCTAGCTGTCGCCCTATTCACACCACACCTCACGTTAAATGTAGCACTATTCACAACACAACTCACAATAGCTGTCGCCCTATTCACAACACAACTCACACTAGCTGTTGCACTATTCACAACACAACTCACACTAGCTGTTGCACTATTCACAACACAACTCACACTAGCTGTCGCCCTATTCACAAAACAAACTCACATTAACTGTCGCACTATTCACAACACAACTCACCCTAGCTGTTGCACTATTCACAACACAACCCACCCTAGCTGTCGCACTATTCACAACACAACTCACACTAGCAGTTGCACTATTCACAACACAACTCACCATAGTTGTCGCACTATTCACAACACAACTCACCCTAGTTGTCGCACTATTCACAACACAAACTCACCCTAGTTGTCGCACTATTCACAACATAACTCACCCTAGTTGTCGCACTATTCAAAACACAACCCACCCTAACTGTCGCCCTATTCACACCACAACTTCCAATATCTGTCACACTATTCACAAAACAACTCACAATAGCTTTCGCACTATTCACATCACAACTTACAATATCTTCGCACTATTCACATCACAACTCACAATACCTGTCGCACTGTTCACAACACAACTCACCCTAGTTGTCGCTCTATTCACAACACAACTCACACTTGCAGTTGCACTATTCACAACACAACTCTCCCTAGTTGTCGCACTATTTACAACACAACCCACCCTAGCTGTCGTACTATTCACAACACAACTCACCCTAGCTGTCGCACTATTCACACCACACCTCACGTTAAATGTAGCACTATTCACAACACAACTCACAATAGCTGTCGCCCTATTCACAACACAACTCACACTAGCTGTTGCACTATTCACAACACAACTCACACTAGCTGTTGCACTATTCACAACACAACTCACACTAGCTGTCGCCCTATTCACAAAACAACTCACATTAACTGTCGCACTATTCACAACACAACTCACCCTAGCTGTTGCACTATTCACAACACAACCCACCCTAGCTGTCGCACTATTCACAACACAACTCACACTAGCAGTTGCACTATTCACAACACAACTCACCATAGTTGTCGCACTATTCACAACACAACTCACCCTAGTGTGTCGCACTATTCACAACACAACTCACCCTAGTTGTCGCACCTATTCACAACATAACTCACCCTAGTTGTCGCACTATTCAAACCACAACCCACCTAGCTGTCACACTATTCACAACACAACTCACACTAGCAGTTGCGGTATAAACATCACAACCCACAATAGCTGTCGCCCTATTCACACCACAACTCGCACTAGCTGTCGCACTATTCACAACACAACTCACCCTAGTTGTCGCACTATTCACAACACAACCCACCCTAGCTCTCGCACTATTCACAACACAACTCACACTAGCTGTTGAACTATTCACAACACAACTCACCCTAATTGTCGCACTATTCACAACACAACCCACTCTAGTTGTCGCAATATTCACAACACAACCCACGATAGCTCTCGCACTATTCACAACACAACTCACAATAGCTGTTGAACTATTCACAACCACAACTCACCCTAGATGTCGCACTATTCACAAACACAACTCACCCTAGCAGTCGCCCTATTCACAACACAACCCACTCTAGTTGTCGCCCTATTCACAATACAACACACAATAGCTGTCGCACTATTCACAAAACAACTCACACTTGCAGTTGCACTATTCACAACACAACTCTCCATAGTTGTCGCACTATTCACTACACAACCCACTCTAGTTGTCGCCCTATTCACACCACAACTCACAATAGCTGTCGCACTATTCACACCACAACCCACCCTAGTTGTCGCACTATTAACAACACAACCCACCCTAGCTGTCGCACTATTCATAACACAACTCAACCTATTTGTCGCTCTATTCACACCACAACCCACCCTAGTTGTCGCACTATTCACAACACAACCCACCCTAGCTGTCGCACTATTCATAACACAACTCAACCTATTTGTCGCTCTATTCACACCACAACCCACCCTAGTTGTCGCTTCTATTCACAACACAACTCACACTAGCTGTCGCACTATTCACACCACAACCCACCTAGCTGTCGCCCTATTCACAAACACAACCCTGCATTAGTTGCCCCCCTATTCAAAACACAACCCACCCTAGCTGTCGCCCTATTCATAACACAACTCAACCTATTTGTCGCTCTATTCACACCACAACCCACCCTAGTTGTCGCACTATTCACAACACAACCCACCCTAGCTGTCGCACTATTCATAACACAACTCAACCTATTTGTCGCTCTATTCACACCACAAGCCACCCTATTTGTCGCACTATTCACAACACAACTCACACTAGCTGTTGCACTATTCACAACACAACTCACCCTAGCTGTTGCACTATTCACAACACAACCCACCCTAGCTGTCGCACTTTTCACAACACAATTCACACTAGCTTTCGCCCTAATCTCAACACAACTCACACTAGCTGTTGAACTATTCACAACAAAACTCACCCTAGTTGTCGCCCTATTCACAACACAACTCACACTAGCAGTTGCGGTATACACAACACAACTCACCCTAGTTGTCCCACTATTCACAACACAACTCACACTAGTTGTCGCACTATTCACAACACAACTCACACTAGTTGTCGCACTATTCACAACACAACTCACCCTAGTTGTCGCACTATTCACAACACAACCCACCCTAGCAGTCGCACTATTCACAACACAACTCACCCTAGTTGTCGCACTATTTACACCACAACTCACACTAGCTGTCGCACTATTCATAACACAACTCACACTAGCTGTCGCACTATTCACAACACAACTCACACTAGCTGTCGCACTATTCACAACCCAACCCACTTTAGTTGTCACCCTATTTACAACACAAACCCACCCTAGCTGTCGCACTATTAACAACACAACTCACCCTAGTTGTCGCACTATTCACAACACAACTCACACTAGCAGTTGCGGTATACAAAACACAACTCACCCTAGTTGTCGCACTATTCACAACACAACTCACACTAGCTGTCGCACTATTCAACCCACAACCCACAACTCGCACTATCTGTCGCACTATTCACACCACAACTCGCACTAGCTGTCGCACTATTCACACCACAAATCACACTAGATGTAGCACTATTCACAACAAAACTCACAATAGCTGTCGCCCAATTCACAACACAACTCACCATAGCTGTCGCACTATTCACAACACAACAAACACTAGCAGTTGCGGTATATACAACACAACTCACCCTAGTTGACGCACTATTCACAACACAACTCACACTAGCAGTTGCGGTATACAAGACACAACTCACCTTAGTTGTCGCACTATCACAAACACAACTCACACTAGCCGTTGCGTATACACATACACAACTCACACTAGTTGTCGCACTATCACAAAACAACTCACCCTGTTATCGCACTATTCACAACACAACTCATCACTAGCAGTTGCGGTATACAAAACACAACTCACCCTAGTTTTCGCACTATTCACAACACAACTCACCTAGCAGTTGCGGTATACACAACACAACTCACACTAGTTGTCGCACTATTCACAACACATCAACCCCTAGTTGTCGCACTATTCACAACACAACCACATAGCAGTTGCGGTTATACAAACACATAAACTCACCCTAGCTGTCGCACTATTCACACACACCAACTCACACTAGCAGTTGCGTTCACTACACACCACAACTCACCCTAGTTGTCGCACTATTCACAACACAACTCACACTAGTTGTCGCACTATTCAACAACATAACCACCCCCCCTAGTTGTCGCACTATTCACAACACATACTCACAATAGCAGTTGCGCTATTCACAACACAACTCACCCTAATTGTCGCACTATTCACACACAACTCACACTAGCGTTGCACTATCACACCACAACCCACCTAGCTGTCGCTCTATTCACAACACAACCCTGCATTAGTTGCTCACTATTCAAAAACACAACCCCCCTAGCTGTCGCCCTATTCACCACCAACTCACAATGCTGTCGCACTATTCACACCACAACCCACCCTAGTTGTCGCACTATTAACAACACAACCACCCTAGCTGTCGCACTATTCATAACACAACTCAACCTATTTGTCGCTCTATTCACCCACAACCCACCTAGTTGTCGCATATTCACAACACAACCACCTAGCTGTCGCATTTCTACACAACTCAACATTTGTCGTCTATTCACACCAAACCCACTAGTGTCGCTCTATTCACAACAACTCACACTAGCTGTCGCATATTACACCACACCCACTAGCTGTCGCCTTTCCAAAAACCTGCATAGTTGCCTATTCAAACACAACCACCCTAGCTGTCGCCTATTATAACACAATCAACCTATTTGTCGCTTTTCACACCCAACCCACCTGTTGTCGCCTATACAACACAACACCTAGTGTCGACTATTCATAACACAACTACTATTGTCGCTCTATTCAACACAAGCACCTATTGTGCATATTCAAACACAATCACATAGGTTGCACTATTCACAACACAACTACCTAGCTGTTGCATATTCACAACACAACCACTAGCTGTCGCACTTCCCCTAACATTCCACTCAAACACACTAGTGTTGAACTATTCACAACAAAACTCACCCTAGTTGTCGCCCTATTCACAACACAACTCACACTAGCAGTTGCGGTATACACAACACAACTCACCTAGTTGTCCACTATTCACAACACAACTCACACTAGTTGTCGCACTATTCACAACACAACTCACACTAGTTGTCGCACTATTCACAACACAACTCACCCTAGTTGTCGCACTATTCACAACACAACCCACCCTAGCAGTCGCACTATTCACAACACAACTCACCCTAGTTGTCGCACTATTTACACCAAACTCACACTAGCTGTCGCACTATTCATAACACAACTCACACTAGCTGTCGCACTATCACAACACAACTCACACTAGCTGTCGCACTATTCACAACCCAACCCACTTTAGTTGTCACCTATTTACAACACAACCCACCTAGCTGTCGCACTATTAACAACACAACTCCCTAGTTGTCGCACTATTCAACACAACTCACACTAGCAGTTGCGGTATACAAAACACAACTCACCTAGTTGTCGCACTATTCACAACACAACTCACATAGCTGTCGCACTATTCAACCCACAACCCACAACTCGCACTATCTGTCGCACTATTCACACACAACTCGCACTAGCTGTCGCACTATTCACACCACAAATCACACTAGATGTAGCATATTCACAACAAAACTCACAATAGCTGTCGCCCAATTCACAACACAACTCACCATAGCTGTCGCACTATTCACAACACAACAACACTAGCAGTTGCGGTATATACAACACAACTCACCCTAGTTGACGCACATTCACAACACAACTCACACTAGCAGTTGCGGTATACAAGACACAACTCACCTTAGTTGTCGCACTATTCACAACACAACTCACACTAGCCGTTGCGGTATACACAACACAACTCACACTAGTTGTCGCACTATTCAAAACAACTCACCTAGTTATCGCACTATTCACAACACAACTCACACTAGCAGTTCGGTATACAAAACACAACTCACCCTAGTTTTCGCACTATTCACAACACAACTCACACTAGCAGTTGCGGTATACACAACACAACTCACACTAGTTGTCGCACTATTCACAACACAACTCACCTAGTTGTCGCACTATTCACAACACAACTACACTAGCAGTTGCGGTATACAAAACAAACTCACCTAGCTGTCGCACTATTCACAACACAACTCACACTAGCAGTTGCGTTATACACAACACAACTCACCTAGTTGTCGCACTATTCAAACACAACTCACACTAGTTGTGCACTATTCACAACATAACCACCCTAGTTGTCGCACTATTCACAAACAAACTCACAATAGCAGTTGCGCTATTCACAACACAACTCACCCTAATTGTCGCACTATTCACAACACAACTCAACTAGCAGTTGCATACACAACACACCACTAGCTGTCGCTTCACAACACAACCTGCATAGTTGCTGCATATTCAAACACAACACTAGCTGTCGCCCATTCACCACACCACATGCGTCGCCTATTCACCAAACCCACCCAGTTGTGCACTATTAACAACACAACCCACCCTACTGTCGCACTCATACACAATAACCTATTTGTCGCTCTATTCACCACAACCCCCTATTGTCGCATATTCCACACACCACCTAGCTGTCGCACTATTCATAAACAACTCACCTATTGTCGTCTATTCACCACAACCACTGTTGTCGCTTATTCACAACAAACTCACACTAGCTGTCGATATTCAACACAACCCTAGCTGTGCCTATCAAACAAACCCTGCATTAGTTGCCCCTATTCAAAACACAACCCCCCTAGCTGTGCCTTATAAACAATCAACTATTTGTCTATATTCACCAACCCCCTAGTTGTCGCATATCACACACAACCCACCAGCTGTGCACATTCAAACCAACAACCTATTGCGATTCACCCAAACCCTATTTGTCGCACTATTCACAACACAACTCACACTAGCTGTTGCACTATTCACAACAACAACTCACCCTAGCTGTTGCACTATTCACAACACAACCCACCCTAGCTGTCGCACTTTTCACAACACAATTCACACTAGCTTTCGCCCTAATCTCAACACAACTCACACTAGCTGTTGAACTATTCACAACAAAACTCACCCTAGTTGTCGCCCTATTCACAACACAACTCACACTAAGCAGTTGCGGTATACACAACACAACTCACCCTAGTTGTCCCACTATTCACAACACAACTCACACTAGTTGTCGCACTATTCACAACACAACTCACACTAGTTGTCGCACTATTCACAACACAACTCACCTAGTTGTCGCACTATTCACAACACAACCCACCTAGCAGTCGCACTATTCACAACACAACTCACCCTAGTTGTCGCACTATTTACACCACAACTCACACTAGCTGTCGCACTATTCATAACACAACTCACACTAGCTGTCGCACTATTCACAACACAACTCACACTAGCTGTCGCACTATTCACAACCCAACCCACTTTAGTTGTCACCCTATTTACAACACAACCCACCCTAGCTGTCGCACTATTAACAACACAACTCACCCTAGTTGTCGCACTATTCACAACACAACTCACACTAGCAGTTGCGGTATACAAAACACAACTCACCCTAGTTGTCGCACTATTCACAACACAACTCACACTAGCTGTCGCACTATTCAACCACAACCCACAACTCGCACTATCTGTCGCACTATTCACACCACAACTCGCACTAGCTGTCGCACTATTCACACCACAAATCACACTAGATGTAGCACTATTCACAACAAAACTCACAATAGCTGTCGCCCAATTCACAACACAACTCACCATAGCTGTCGCACTATTCACAACACAACAAACACTAGCAGTTGCGGTATATACAACACAACTCACCCTAGTTGACGCACAATTCACAACACAACTCACACTAGCAGTTGCGGTATACAAGACACAACTCACCTTAGTTGTCGCACTATTCACAACACAACTCACACTAGCCGTTGCGGTATACACAACACAACTCACACTAGTTGTCGCACTATTCACAAAACAACTCACCCTAGTTATCGCACTATTCACAACACAACTCACACTAGCAGTTGCGGTATACAAAACACAACTCACCCTAGTTTTCGCACTATTCACAACACAACTCACACTAGCAGTTGCGGTATACACAACACAACTCACACTAGTTGTCGCACTATTCACAACACAACTCACCCTAGTTGTCGCACTATTCACACACAACTCACACTAGCAGTTGCGGTATACAAAAACAAAACTCACCCTAGCTGTCGCACTATTCACAACACAACTCACACTAGCAGTGTTGCGTTATACACAACACAACTCACCCTAGTTGTCGCACTATTCACAACACAACTCACACTAGTTGTCGCACTATTCACAACATAACCACCCTAGTTGTCGCACTATTCACAACACAACTCACAATAGCAGTTGCGCTATTCACAACACAACTCACCCTAATTGTCGCACTATTCACAACACAATCACACTAGCAGTTGCGGTATACATCACACAACTCACTAGCTGTCGCACTATTCACAACAACTCACACTATCAGTTGCGGTATACAAAACACAACTCACCCTTAGTTGTCGCACTATTCACAACACAACTCACATTAGCAGTTGCGGTATACACAACAAATCACCCCAGCTGTCGCACTATTCACAATACAACTCACACTAGAGTTGCTGTATCACAAAACAACTCACCCTAGTTGTCGAACTATTCACAACACAACTCACACTAGCAGTTGCGGTATACACAAAAACAACTCACTCTATCTGTCGCACTATTACAATACAACTCACACTAGCAGTTGCGGTATCACAACACACTCACACTAGCAGTTGCGGTATACACACCACAACTCACAATCTGTCGCACTATTACCACAACTAGCACTAGCTGTCGCACTATTCACAACACAACCCACCCTAGTGTCGCACTATTCACAACACAACTCACCCTAGCTGTCGCACTATTCAAAACAAAACACACCTAGCAGTTGCAATATTCACTTAACAAGCCCCCCTAGTTGTCGCAATATTTACACCACAACTCACACTAGCTGTCGCACTATTCACAAACACAACTCGCACTAGTTGTCGCACTATTCACACCGCAACTCACACTAGCAGTCGCACTATTCACAACCAAACACACTAGCTGTTGCTCTATTCACAACACAACTCACACTAGCAGTTTGCGGTATTACACAACACAACTCACCCTAGTTGTCGCACTATTCAACACAACACACACTAGCAGTTGCAATATTCACTTAACAAGCCACCCTAGTTTTCGCACTATTCACACCGCAACTCACGCTAGCTGTTGCACTATTCACAACACAACTCACCTAGCTGTCGCACTATTCACAAACACAACTCACCCTAGATGTCGCACTATTCACAACACAACTCACCTGCATGTCGCACTATTCACAATACAACCTCACCCTAGCTGTCGCACTATTCACAACACAACTCACCTAGCTGTCGCACTATTCACACCTCAACTCACCCTAGTTGTCGCACTATTTTCACCACAACTCGCACTAGCTGTCGCTCTATTTACAACACAACTCACCTAGTTGTCGCACTATTCACACCACAACTTCATTAGCTGTCGCACTATACACCACAACTGCAGTATCTGTCGCACTATTCACTCACAACTCGCACTAGTTGTCGTACAATTCACAACACAACCCACCTTAGTTGTCGCACTATTCACACCACATCTCACCCTAGCTGTCGCACTATTCATAACACAACTCACACTAGCTGTCGCACTATTCACAACGCATCCCATCCTAGCTGTCGCACTATTCACAACACAACTCACACTAGCTATCGCACTATTCACACCACAACCCACCCTAGATGTCGCACTATTCACAACGCAACCCATCCTAGTTTTCGCACTATTCACAACACAACCCACCCTAGCTGTCGCACTATTCACAACACAACTCTCAATAGCTGTCGCACTATTCACAACACAACTCACCCTAGCTGTCGCACTATTCACAACACAACCCACCCTAGCTGTCGCACTTTTCACAACACAACTCACACTAGCTGTCGCCCTAATCTCAACACAACTCACAATAGCTGTTGAACTATTGACAACACAAATCACCCTTGCTGTCGCACTATTCACAACACAACTCACAATAGCTGTCGCCCCATTCACAACAAAACTCACACTAGCAGTTGCACTATTCACAACAAAAGTCACACTAGCTGTCGCACTATTAACAACACAACTCACCCTAGCTGTCGCACTATTCACACCACACCTCACGTTAAATGTCGCACTAATCACAACACAACTCACAATAGCTGTCGCCCTATTCACAACACAACTCACACTAGCTGTTGCACTATTCACAACACAACTCGCACTAGCTGTCGCACTATTCACAACACAACCCACCCTAGATGTCGCACTATTCACAACACAACTCACCGTAGCTGTCGCACTATTCACAACACAACACACACTAGCAGTTGCAATATTCACTTAACAAGCCACCCTAGTTGTCGCACTATTTACACCACAACTCACACTAGCTGTCGCACTATTCACAACACAACTCACACTAGTTGTCGCACTATTCACACCGCAACTCACACTAGCTGTCGCACTATTCACAACACAACTCACACTAGCTGTTGCACTATTCACAACACAACTCACACAAGCAGTTGCGGTATACACAACACAACTCACCCTAGTTGTCGCACTATTCACAACACAACACACACTAGCAGTTGCAATATTCACTTAACAAGCCACCCTAGTTGTTGCACTATTCACACCGCAACTCACGCTAGCTGTTGCAGTATTCAAAACACAACTCACCCTAGCTGTCGCACTATTCACAACACAACTCACCCTAGCTGTCGCACTATTCACAACACAACTCACACTAGCTGTTGCACTATTCACAACACAACTCACACTAGCAGTTGCGGTATACACAACACAACTCACCCTAGTTGTCGCACTATTCACAACACAACTCACACTAGCTGTCGCACTATTCACACCACAACTCGCACTAGCTGTCGCACTATTCACAACACAACCCACCCTAGCTGTCGCACTATTCACAACACAACTCACCCTAGCTGTCGCACTATTCACAACAACAACACACACTAGCAGTTGCAATATTCACTTAACAAGCCACCCTAGTTGTCGCACTATTTACACCACAACTCACACTAGCTGTCGCACTATTCACAACACAACTCACACTAGTTGTCGCACTATTCACACCGCAACTCACACTAGCTGTCGCACTATTCACAACACAACTCACACTAGCTGTCGCACTATTCACAACACAACTCACAATAGCTGTTGAACTATTCACAACACAACTCACACTAGTTGTCGCACTATTCACTACACAAGCCACCCTATTTGTCGCACTATTCACAACACAACTCACACTAGCTGTTGCACTATTCACAACACAACTCACCCTAGCTGTTGCACTATTCACAACACAACCCACCCTAGCTGTCGCACTTTTCACAACACAATTCACACTAGCTTTCGCCCTAATCTCAACACAACTCACACTAGCTGTTGAACTATTCACAACAAAACTCACCCTAGTTGTCGCCCTATTCACAACACAACTCACACTAGCAGTTGCGGTATACACAACACAACTCACCCTAGTTGTCCCACTATTCACAACACAACTCACACTAGTTGTCGCACTATTCACAACACAACTCACACTAGTTGTCGCACTATTCACAACACAACTCACCCTAGTTGTCGCACTATTCACAACACAACCCACCCTAGCAGTCGCACTATTCACAACACAACCCACCTTAGTTGTCGCACTATTCACACCACATCTCACCCTAGCTGTCGCACTATTCATAACACAACTCACACTAGCTGTCGCACTATTCAAAACACAACTCACACTAGCCGTCGTATTATTCACAACACAACTCACACTAGTTGTCGCACTATTCACATTACAACTCGCACTAGTTGTCGCTCAATTCACATACAACCCACCCTAGTTGTCGCACTATTCACAACACAACTCACCCTAGCTGTCGCACTATTCCACAAACCACAATCACAATAACTGTCGCACTTTTCAACAACCATACACACTCACTCCTAGTTGTCGCACTATTTACAACACAACTCACTCTAGCTGTCGCACTATTCACTACACAACTCGCACTAGCTGTCGCCCTATTCTCACACAACCCACCTAGCTGTCGCACTATTCACTACACAACTCACTCTAGCCAGTTGAACTATTCTCACCACAAACTCACCTTAGCTGTCGCACTATTCAAAACACAACCCATTCTAGTTGTCGCACTATTCACAACACAACTCACTCTAGCTGTCGCACTATTCACAACACAACTCGCACTAGCTGTCGCACTATCAACAACACAACCCACCCTAGTTTGTGCACTATTCACAACACAACTCACACTAGCAGTTGAACTATTCACAACCACATCTCACCCTAGTTGTCGCACTATTCACACACAACCCACCTAGCTGTCGCACTATTCACAACACAACTCACACTAGCATGTTGCACTATCACACCCACAACCCACCTAGCTGTCGCTCTATTCACAACACAACCCTGCATTTATTGCTGCTACTATTCAAACACACAACCCACCCTAGCTGTCGCCTATTCCACACCCAACTCACAATAGCTGTCGCCTATTCACACCACAACCCACCCTAGTTGTCGCACTATTAACAACACAACCCACCTAGCTGTCGCACTATTCATAACACAACTCAACCTATTTGTCGCTCTATTCACACCACAACCACCCTATGTTCGCCTATTCACAAACACAACCCACCCTAGCTGTCGCACTATTCATAACACAACTCAACCTATTTGTCGCTCTATTCACACCACAACCCACCCTAGTTGTCGCTCTATTCACATCACAACTCACACTAGCTTGTCGCACTATTCACACCACAACCACCTAGCTGTCGCCCTATTCACACACAACCCTGCATTAGTTGCCCCCTATTCAAAACACAACCCACCCTAGCTGTCGCCTATTCACACCACAACTCACAATAGCTGTCGCACTTATCAACTCCACTCAACTCACCCCTAGTTGTCGCACTATTTTCACCACAATCTCCACTAGCTGTCGCACTATTTACAACACAACTCACCCTAGTTGTCGCACTATTCACACCACAACTTCCAATAGCTGTCGCACTATTCACACCACAACTCGCACATAATCGTCGCACTATTCACAACACAACCCACCCTAGTTGTCGCTCTATTCACAACAGAACTCACACTAGCTGTCGCACTATTCAAAACACAACCCACCCTAGCTGTCGCACTATTCACAACACAACTCACCCTAGCTGTCGCACTATTCAAACATAACTCACACTAGCTGTCGTACTATTCACAATACAACTCACACTAGCTGTCGCACTATTCACAACACAACTCACACTAGTTGTCGCACTATTCACATCACAACTCGCACTAGTTGTCGTACAATTCACAACACAACCACCCTAGTTGTCGCACTATTAACAACACAACCCACCCTAGCTGTCGCACTATTCATAACACAACTCACCTATTTGTCGCTCTATTCACACACACAACCACCCTAGTTGTCGCACTATTCACAACACAACCACACCTAGCTGTCGCACTATTCACAACACAACTCACCTAGTTGTCGCACTATTTACAACATAACTCACCCTTGCTGTCGCACTATTCACAACACAACTCACACTCTCTGTCGCACTATTCACAACACAACCACTAGCTGTCGCACTATTTCACAACACTATTTACAAAGCTGTAGCACTATTCACAACACAATTTACCGTAGCTGTCGCACTATTCACAACACAACTCACCCTATTTGTCGCACTATTCACAACACAACTCACCCTAGCTGTCGCACTATTCACAACACAACTCACCTATCTGTCGCACTATTCACAACACAATTTACAAAAGCTGTAGCACTATTCACAACACAACTCACACTAGCTGTCGCACTATTCACAACACAACTCACACTAGCTGTCGCACTATTCGCAACACAACTCACCCTTGTTGTCGCACTATTCATAATACAACTCACAATAGCTGTTGCACTATTCAGAACACAACCCACCCTAGCTGTGCACTATTTACAACACAACTCGCACTAGCTGTCGCACTATTCACAACACAACTCACACTAGCTGTCGCATTATTCACAAAACAACTCACAATAGCTGTCGCACCATTCACAACACAACTCACCCTAGCTGTAGCACTATTCAAAACACAACTCACCCTAGCTCTCGCACTATTCACACCACAACTCACCTTAGCTGTCGCACTATTCACAATACAACCCACCCTAGTTGTCGCTCTATTCACAACACAACTCACACTATCTGTCGCACTATTCACAACACAACTCACACTAGCTGTCGAACTATTCACAACACAACTCACACTAGCTGTCGCACTTTTCACAACACATCTTACACACTAGTTGTCGCACTATTCATAACACAACTCACACTAGTTGTCGCACTATTCACAACACAACTCACCCTAGCTGTCGCACTATTCAAAACATAACTCACACTAGCTGTCGTACTATTCACAATACAACTCACACTAGCTGTCGCACTATTCACAACACAACTCACACTAGTTGTCGCACTATTCACATCACAACTCGCACTAGTTGTCGTACAATTCACAACACAACCCACCCTAGTTGTCGCACTATTCACAACACAACTCACCCTAGCTGTAGCACTATTCATAACACAACTCACACTAGCTGTCGCACTATTCACAAACAAACTCACCCTAGCTGTCGCACTATTCAAAACACAACTCACACTAGCTGCCGCACTATTCACAACACACCTCACACTAGTTGTCGCACTATTCACATCACAACTCGCACTAGTTGTCGTACAATTCACAATACAACCCACCCTAGTTGTCGCTCTATTCACAACACAACTCACCCTAGCTGTCGCACTATTCACAACACAACTCACCCTAGCTGTCGCACTATTCAAAACACAACTCACACTAGCTGTCGTATTATTCACAACACAACTCACACTAGTTGTCGCACTATTCACATTACAACTCGCACTAGTTGTCGCACAATTCACAATACAACCCACCCTAGTTGTCGCACTATTCACAACACAACTCACCCTAGCTGTCGCACTATTCATAACACAACTCAACCTATTTGTCGCTCTAATCACAACACAACTCACCCTAGTTGTCGCTCTATTAACAACACAACTCACCTAGTTGTCGCACTATTCACAATACAACCCACCCTAGTTGTCGCACTATTCACACAACACAACTCACCCTAGCTGTCGCACTATTCACAACACAACTCACACTATCTGTCGCACTATTCACAACACAACTCACACTAGCTGTCGCACTATTCACAACACAACTCACCCTAGCTGTCGCACTATTCACAACACAACTCACCCTAGCTGTCGCACTATTCACAACACAACTCACAATAGCTGTCGCACTTTTAACACCACAACTCACCCTAGCTGTCGCACTATTCATAATACAACCCACCCTAGTTGTCGCCCTATTCACAACACAACTCACCCTAGCTGTCGCACTATTCACAACACAACTCCAATAGCTGTCGCACTTTTCACACCACAACTCACCCTAACTGTCGCACTATTCATAACACAACCCACCCTAGTTGTCGCTCTATTCACAACACAACTCACCCTAGCTGTCGCACTATTCACAACACAACTCACCCTAGTTGTCGCACTATTTACAACACAACACACTCTAGCTGTCGCACTATTCACAACACAACTCACCCTAGCTGTCGCACTATTCACAACACAACTCACAATAGCTGTCGCACTTTTAACACCACAACTCACCCTAGCTGTCGCACTATTCATAATACAACCCACCCTAGTTGTCGCCCTATTCACAACACAACTCACCCTAGTTGTCGCACTATTTACAACACAACACACTCTAGCTGTCGCACTATTCACAACACAACTCACCCTAGCTGTCGCACTATTCACAACACAACTCACAATAGCTGTCGCACTTTTAACACCACAACTCACCCTAGCTGTCGCACTATTCATAATACAACCCACCCTAGTTGTCGCCCTATTCACAACACAACTCACCCTAGCTGTCGCACTATTCACAACACAACTCACAATAGCTGTCGCACTTTTCACACCACAACTCACCCTAACTGTCGCACTATTCATAACACAACCCACCCTAGTTGTCGCTCTATTCACAACACAACTCACCCTAGCTGTCGCACTATTCACAACACAACTCACCCTAGTTGTCGCACTATTTACAACACAACACACTCTAGCTGTCCCACTATTCACACCACAACTCACCCTAGCTGCTGCGTTCTTCACCCCACAACCTACCTCACTTGCTACACCCTTCAACCTTGTCTTTGCTCGTGGGTTTTAGCCCATTTAGAACAGGCCAGTGATAATTTGTGTGGTAGTTAGGGTGAGTGTAATGTAACATATATATTTTTTTATGTTTGAAAATAAGCTTCAAAATATACCCGGCGCGTAGAATTTTTGTTTAATAAATCAAAAAGAAATATAAACTTCGGATCTCATGAAACTGTAATGAATTAAAAAAATAATTTTATTAGAATACAACATTGACATATGTTTAAAGAAAATCTTTATTTTCATAGTCAACAATACATTTGCATATAATAACTGAAGTCTATAATAATTTTTAAGTAAAACTTGCCTAGTATCATTAATGGTCATATATAACAATATGCTCCTAAATATTTCCTTTTAGCTCATGTAAAAAAAAATTATATAAATGGATTGAATAAAGAAGGAATAAACGTCAGAAAATTCTTCAACTTAACAAGAAAGCTTTTGCCAACATTTCAAGTCAAATTTTAAGTAATTATTTCTGTAACATTTTAGTAATAAACATAGACAAATGAATAGACAAACAAAAATTTTCATGGTTATTCACCTAAACGAAAATTTTACAAGCACTAAATAATCAGAGATGTTAAAATTTAATTTCGCTTATATTCAAAAGTCCTTAGGATTATTAAACAATGATGTTTCATGTATAATTCAGCTTTACTTTTGCACCTGCCTTATTGAATAATCTCGTTTCAAAATTATTTTTTGGCAATAAAATTTTTTTTATTGATACAAATTATTCTAATGTGTGTAAGAAATACCTTTGTGGGGGAAAACTCGGAGAGATATAGTTTACATATGCCCCACTATGAGTATTAGCCCCTGCAAGAAAACGGTTGAACCCTCCTATGGTTTTCTAGTCAAAAGTAATGTATACAGGCAGAACTGCATAATTAAAGTGCAACGACCTGGGAGAAATCCATAGCAATAAAATTAACATCAAACATTAGCCAACTGGCAGTTTATTTGCATACCGCAAACCATCGTCAAAGTTGCTGGAATTCCACACCAACAGTATTTCAATTACCTGGATAACCCTGCTCACAACCAGGATCTGTACAGCCCCCTGCATAGTTATACAACACTACAAAACACGGGAAGACATAGCTTTTATTTTAAGCAATGAAAGGCTTCCAATTTTTAAGCAATAATTTAATGTTGGAAAATATAATAGAAATAAATTGCCTGAAAAGTTTAATTCCTTAGTAGTGCAAAGGATATGCATGCAGCAGTTGGACTAGGTCCTTAAAGATATCTCTCATTATGCCTGCTACAAATGCCAATAAAGTGAGTAGAGTATTTGAATGTCAAAAAAAATATTATCTAGACATCTTGAATGTTGAACATACGAAAGCACAGTTTAGGTTGGTAGAGAAATCAGATACTTATTTAAATCTCAGGCACTTTGTGACCAATGAAAATAGTCGGGAAATGATGCTGCTTACATTAAAAGTTTATTAAACACACTCACATACGTGTAATGGTCACTGTACATTAAGGTGGGACCATACCTTATATAAATGTAGGGTTTCTCAAACTTATTTCATATGTAGACCTGTTCTGACGGTAGCACCGTGTACCATTGGCTTATCACTCAAATTTTGATATACTTTTTTGGGTCTAATTAACCTTAAAACCTTTAATTTATACTATTAACGTATAACTAAGGCCTCACTGACCTGCTGTCGTTGTGACCCACTTAATTCAAGATTGAGTATGGAACATTCCGTCACCATCAATTATCGGCAGTGGTAAAATATTCAAATTAATACAGAGTACATAGGGCTTAACCCAGGGTGCTTTCCAATACTGTAATGATTCAAAAGGGTGCGCCTAAATGTTGCCAACTTGCATACAGTAAACAAGTTACTTGAAAACCTGATAAAACAAAATAAACTTACAACAATTCACATATGGAAAATTAACATTTCAGCTGCTCCGTGTACATTAATATTACGTAGAATTAAGAAAATGAAATTGTGATATAACAATATTACATGTGAAACCTATGAAATTCATAATATTTGTTTACAAAATAAACTTGCGTGTACTAGTATTATAAATTTGCATGCTAACTTAAAATGTGTTGAAATGCAAATAACACGTGTTAGATAACCAGACGTTACATGTGGTAATTTCCTTTCCTATCCTCTATTTTATACTGTAACAATAAAATATTCTCGCTATTTTATTTTGTGATTTTGAACCACATTTATGTGCAACATTACAAATAAGCAAATAAGTTAAAACTGTTTTTAATATACTTAAAAAAAAAGTAAAATAAAGCGTTTTTATTGACATCCACACAGCCATTGTGTTCTTATCATACACGTTGTAGTGTAAATGGGTTGAGGTAATGTAGCAGAAGGCCACTCTCCACACTTGATTTATTTCTAATTGCGTGTCGCAATTTCACTGATCAATAAAGAGATCCTGACTGCTTTTATATATAAGTATGCGGGTACCAAAATTAACAAAAATACAGTGCTCATTGACACATACGTAAATGACTCACTTGATAAAAATGTAAAAACACTATGCGCAGACAACTTGTTTTCATAGATACCACCTGTCTCACTTTTCAAAATGGAAAACTCAGCAGGACAAACTGACCAATTATAATTCAATGCTTGTGTAACATTAGGAACTGCATAGTGCATGTGTAGCTGCTGTAACTCAAAATTAACTTGCTGAAACCCGTGTATAGGAATAACAGTATTGTATCGCATATCAAAGTAGCGTCAATAATCAAAATCTCATTTACAAATACTTTGCAACAACAAGGTATCTCAATATCTACTTGTCCAACGTCGTGACTGCTGATTTGTGTATTATGACATAGCATAAACACTGGACCTGGAACATTAGTAATGATGTACCTATGTGGTGATAACTGTTGATCGTAAACTCGATTTGTTGCTGACAATCATATTTACATGATGCAAGAAGTTCCTCGTGACTGTGTAATTGTATGGCTGCTCTAGCACATCAGTATTCCTCCGTACTAGCAACTTCTTTCGGAATATCCTCTTTAATTAGAGAATTATCTGATATTTCCTTGACTACATGAAGCTTTTCATTAATGGCTAAAGGTCATTGTGGTGTACGAATAGTACACGTGTGACTGAAAAATCTGTAAGGCATATTGATTATCTGGTATATCCTCCATTCACTATCTGTACTCTGCAATGGTCTTGAAGTTTGATTAGAATTGTAGTGTTTGACAAAGAGCATTCAGTCAGTGGTAGCACGTAGTAATTGAACACATTTTTCTTCGAAATACTTAATTCCACATTAATCCTACTTGGTGTTTGATCTAACTGCATTAAATCTGACATAAGGACATTCTTGGGAACAGCCTGCAATGGTAATCGATATTGCTGACAGTGTTGAATGACTGTATTGATTTTCTGTTCGTTTAACAAATTATTATTAATGTGCTAAATAATAGTAGTAAATAAATACTGCATTTTGACAGCGGGGTCTATTGTTTCCTTAAAATGCTGTTGATTTGTCATCAGTTGAGAAAAATTATTAACAATGTGTGACAATTCAATAATTTTCATTTCAACCTGTGACTTAATCTGACTATAGGATGTTCACGGTAAAGTGAGCACTTTGAAGCCCTAGTTACGTTATTATTTCAGCCATTTTGTACCCCATAACCATCTTTATTAAATCAATATTGCCATGTAAGTAATGAATATAGTGCGTAGATTCCACCGAACTCGGAAGTTAACGTCTAAGGCTAAAATAAAATATATTGATCGACTATTATTCCAAATGAAAGGGCTTTCAAAAGTGTTCACTTTACCGTGAATAGCCTATAATTGCCGGTATTGTAATATTCAAGTTCTTATCAGCTGTGGTGATTCTATTTTCCAAAATGTTACAATTTTTTATTAAAGTCTCGTCATTGGTGATAAGTGCCTTAAAATGCTTGCTTGTCAGTAATTCGCAGCACCACGCACCGAACTCGCCTAAGAGCTCGATGCCTCTCTTGTGGCGTGTAGGTAATGATATTTCACTAAGAAGTTCATTAACCAAACTGTCCTCAATATTTTCAACATACTTGTAGATTTGCTTACCTGGCAATTGGATGAATTGTTTATTTGGCGCACAGTGTGCATACATTGATCAAGGGCATTAGGAAGAGAGGGTTGATGGATAGGAATTTGATATGTAAGAGGTACAGTTTCCCCGTAACAAACGTCAGCTGAGTGGCTCTGCGGGTGCCGGGGGGAGGGCTACCCGCCACACCTCGCCCTCTGGAATGGGCTGTCCCTCCAGCACCGGAGCTCGAGCCAGGAGTCAGCTCGTTCGAATCTCGTCGGGAGTGGAACAACTTGACTATAACACGTTATTATATTTGTCTGCTGCCTTGTTAATGAAGACTTATTAATTATTAAGCCATTGGTTAGTGAAGACTTATTAATTATTAAGCCATTGGTTTTTCTTTTAATTTTTCTCCCTTAGTCAAAACTGAGAAAAATAAATAGCTTATAACCCGCCACATATAAGTTATTACTGTACGTTCATTTTAAATAAAATTCAAGTATAGTGAAAGTAGCATAGCTACAAACTTCTAAATGTTTCACTTCATATTTTGAAATAATCCCAGCTTGACGACAGCAAAACAATATAAACCTGCGCACCCATCACTCGTTCCACATCAGCCTGTCATGGGTTGGCAGCAGTGCAAACCACGTGCGCATGAAGGGCGCAACACCCCCTTTCCCTGCTACATTCATTCTCTGTCACTGCCACTGGCGTGTGAATGCGCTAGCGAGGCCCAGCCATGTCGTCCAGGCTACCGCTGTACAAGTTACATAAACATACCTTGCTAAGTCGAAGGGATTGGCCTACCATCGTTGGCAGAGTAGAAAGATCGAAGCAATTATAATGAGGTTTATTTTAAATTGAGAGCAAATGCAACATTAAAAATGGTTTACTGTAATTCACAGAAAATTCAGGGGGGGCTGCAGCCCTGCAGCACTAAAGCAAGAATTGCCCCTTTTCACACCACAACCTACATCACCTGCTTCACTTTTCATACCACACTTTACCTGCTATGCCTTTCACACCACACCCCACCTGCTACGCCCTCCACAATGCACCACATCCTACCTGCTGCACCCTTTACACTACAATCCCAACTGCTACACCTTACACACAACCCACTCCCCTTGCTACTACTTTCACACCACAACCTACCCCACTGGCCTTCACACCACACTCCACCTGTTTTGCCCTTCACAACTCACTACATCTGCTGTGTCCTTCACATCACACCCCACCTGTTGTGTTCTTCACACCACATCCCACCGGCTGTCTCTTTCACACCACACCCTGCCTGCTGTGTCCTTTATACCTCACTATACTCCACGAACTGCACCATTCACAAAACACTTCAGCTGTCTTGCCCTTCACGCCACATGTTACCCGCCATGCCCTTCATGCCACACTCCACCTGCTATGATCTTCACCCTACACCCCCTCATGTTGCATACTTCACACCACAACCCACCAGAACTGCTATGCCTTCACACAATACCCCACCCCACTTTTTACGTACTTTACACCACAATCCATCACAACTGCTATGCCTCCATACGACACCCCACCCCACGTGTTGCACCCATCACACTACAGCCTATGCTACCTGTTGCACCTTTCACACCACAACCCATCCTATCTGTTGCACCTTTCACAAAACAGCCCTACCCCACCAGCTATGCTCTTCACACCACAACCCACCGATGTCCTTCACACTACAACCCACCTGCTATGTCCTTCACGTCACAACTTACCATACTTGTAACACCCTTCACATCACAACCCACCCCAACTACAATGCTCTTCACACCACACTGCAACCCATCTGCTGCATCCTTTACACTACAACCTACCCTTCCGGTTACACCCTTAACACCATCAACCACCACACCTGATTCATCTTTCACACCACAACCCCTACTGCTACGTCCCTCATACCACAACCCACTCCACCTGCAGCACAAATTTAATCCTATCCTACATGGTCTACCCATCACACCAAATCTCATGCATGGCACCCATCTCACCCCACCCCAATCCACCGGCTGTATGCTTTAAAATAAAAAAAATCGCGCCTTCTTACCCTTTACAATACAACCAACTTACCTGCTTACCATTTACAATACAATAATCCCACCTTCACTACTCTTTACATTACAAGCAACCTCACCTTCTTACCTTTTACAGCACAAACATTTCCACCTGGTTACCCATTACAATACAACCCATCCCGTGTTCTTACCCTTTACAGTACAACCAACTTCTTACCTTGTAGAATGCAGATAATCCCACCTTCTTATCCTTCACAGTAAAAAAAACCCCACCATCTTACACTTCACAATACAGCCAACCCAAACTTCTCATTCTTCAACATTCACTTTCTGAGTCTATTAAAGAAATAAATTATATTCTTAACATTGAGTATATTTTATGATTTTATGATATATCGATGGTAAATGCAAAAAAAAATTACTGATAAATTTTGTATCGACTTTAAAATGTGTGCTAATGATGTTATGCGATTATATGTATATATAACCAATTATATATAATATATATAACTAATTGGATTCAGATTTGATACCACCCAAGACTATTCCAAACGAGTAGTTACTCATGTCACAAATAATTCAGTTAGATATTTTAATTACATTTGTTGCAATTATGAAATGCTTCTTTTCTTCTTCATGACATAGCTGAGACAGCTTAATTTAAATATCGAGTAGTGTAGTGTTTGCTGTTACCTCCATCTTGAGAGTTAAATAAATGTTTGCCTTTTAGATTGGGTTCAATTCTCTTTGCTTAGTGTACTGCATTAAGGGTTCCGCTCAGATAGCGTGTAAACTGGTTGCAGAGGTTTTGTAGAAACATGTCATTCAAAAACAGTTGGATATCCTGTGGTGCCTGAACACGGAAAGTGCTACAGAATCTTTCTGTGCATAAACATAAGTTTCAGTTCTCATTTCACCTCCAAGGATTTTTTGGGCGTGAAAATGTCTGTTAATAGGAGTAGAATGATTTCGTCGGTTTTGGCACAAGGTCATGGGCACCGGAGCACGGAGCTGTTCATGCAATATCACTCTGGTCAGCCGGCTGCCATCTTGCCCGTCATGTTCGATGTCGATGACCTTGATGATGACCTTTGACATTGATCGTGGTGACACTTAACCTTGAAAATTCCAAAAATTCCCAAAAATGAAAAATGTGTTAAAAAGCCAAGAGAACATACAAAAAAAATTAAAAAACTTAAAAAAAAAAAAACTTACCTTTCTGGAGATCCTGTGGTAACATTTCCAGCAGACGACTGACCTCCACCAGTCATTCACATTCAGCTTGGACCCCACATCATCCCACCACACAACTCCCTCAGCATCACTTTCTGCCCCAATCACATTCACAGAAAAATTACGTTAGTTCAACCGCATCCACTCTATCCCATCACCCTAATTTTTATTGGCTGTTTCTTTGGCAGGTCTCCAAACCCTCACCAACACTCTGCCCCACCACTAGAGATTATTCGTATTCGTTCGACCAATTCACATCCTACACATGCCCACATTACTTTCACAAACTATTTACATTCGTTCGACCACTGAACCAACCCTTCTCAACAACTCTCCCTTCCCTCAACTACATCTCCACCCCCACCTCCACCCTAACACATAATCACTTATGTTTGTTTGATTCCCTCCTACACCCTAACCATTTCCCACAATGACTTCCTCACCCACACCCACCAACCCAATCCCAACCCTACCACCCCACCTCCCACCCCCATCACCATACTCTCCATCACAGATTACTTACATTCGTTCAATTCTATCACCCCGCTCGAATCCCTTACTGATTACTCATTCCGTTCGATCCCTTTACCACATCTTCCCACACCACCTCACCTCTCGTCAGAATCTATACTGTCGTATCCCCTCCTCCTCCCCATCTTCCCCATCCCTTCTTCATCACCTCGCCACCTCTTCCCAAACCACTGTTCATATCGTCACATGACCTCCCTCTCACCCACTCTTCAACGTCCATTCTGGCGAATAAAGTCACGGTTGTTTTCTCATTTGCCATTTGTTCAAATTTCTGGAGTTTGTCCCTCACCTATGCTAAACATACCATATTGGATCCCAATTTTAAAGCATAGGTAATGCTAGCATATTAATGATCAAATTCGCCACCAGGCGATCTACCCATTTATCCACCAGGCAGCAGCCACATTTGTTTATGTTTTATAAGTATAGGTAGTAAAATCGTAGCCCTCCATATTGGATTATATTTTCAATACCTAGGTGATGCTAATTTCAAGATTTCGTCATTAGGTTAACTATCGTCCTTTACGTCGAATACACTGAACCCTCCAATACCCCCATTGGCTCACTATAACACATGACCATCTCGCTCATTGGATAATTACACATATGTTTGTGAAGTCCTTCGTTTCGCCCAATCAGTAGCCCACTTTAGTCGTACGTGTGCCACCTCTTGTGTTTTGGAACACTTTCGGCCTTCTTATAAATTCTTTATAAAGCACAGTACGAAATATCTCAGGAAAGTAATCATTTACTCACTCTTAAAAAATCAGCATGTATGATGTTCGGGTGGCCGTAGTGCCGCTAAAAGAGCTGTAGGGAAAACAAAGTTAAATGCTTGGAATGAAGTCTGCAAAGAACCGGGGACCACAGAAGGGGAAGTGAAACTCTTCAGAATAGCTAAAGCACGAGTCAGAGCACATCAAGATCTCCACCAAGTCAAAAAATAAAGAATGAACAAGGAATGGTGATCCAAGATGAAGAACATATTAAGAAGAGATGGGGAGAATATTTTGACAAGATACATAATGTGGAATATACAAGACTCGTATTTCAGGATGGTATTCCAAATCAGAATGTAACAATAGACATACTCAGAGAAGTCACTGAATCTGCTTTGAAGAAAATTAAGTGTGGAAAAGCTACTGGTCCCAATGAGATCCCTGTTGTGTGGAAATGTCTTGTTGAAGAGGGAACGGAAATGTTGTTGAATCTGTTACAAGGTATACTTCAAGAGGAAAGAATGCCCCAGGAATGGCGGGAAAGTAAGATAATCCCTATTTATAAAGATAACGGAGAAATTTAGGATAGTGCCAATTGCAGAGGCATAAAGCATATGTCATATACCATGAAGATCTGATAAAAATTTATTGAAAGAAGGATTCGAGAGGAAACAACAATACGAGCGGAACAGTTTGGTTTCATGCCGGGAAAAAGGATTATGGATGCTATTTGTGTATTTAGAAAGGTTATAGAAAAGCATCGGGAGAAGAGGAAAGAACCACATAATATCCATAGACCTAGATAGCGCTTAGGACTGTGTGCCTCGTCAGGAAATGTGGAGATGAATGAGATGCAAGGGAGTACCAGAAACGTATGTGCGCATTGTTCAGGACATTGTACGAAGGGGCTAAAACACAAGTAAGAAGAAGCGTATGGTTGACAGAGATGATAACAGTTCGAGTTAGAGTATATATTTTTTGATCTGGTAATGGATGTTCTCTATGAAAGCGTAAGAGAACCATTTCTGTGGTGCATGTTATTTGCTAATGATATTGTGCTATGTAACACCAATAAAGAACAGCTTGAACATAAATTTAATGCTGGAGAAATGCCCTAGAAGACAGATTTGTTAAACTTAGCTGAAGTAAAACTCAGTACCTGTAAAACGGAGTACCTGTGCCTGGGAGAAACAAAAATTGAAATTGTTGAGATGGATGGGAACAAGCTCCAGACAAGCAACAATTTCAAGTATCTTGGATCTACTGTATCTAGTGATGGACATTTGGACTTGGACATAACCTGCAGAATTCAGGCTGGATGGTCCAACTGGAAAAGATTGTCTGGTGTCCTATGTGACAAAAAACCTGAGTGTCGGAGTTAAGGGTAAAGTTTATAAGTGTACAGTAAGACCAGCAATGCTGTATGGAGCAGAGACTTGGGCAACAGCAAATCACAGTGCAAAAGAATGGAGGTAGCCGAAATGAAGATGCTGGACTGGATGTGTGGTGTCTCTAGGTTGGACCACATCAAAAACAACTTCATAAGGGGCACTGACAAAGTGACAGAACTGACTAAGAAATTCCAAGAAAGAAGTCTGCTATGGTATGGTCACATTAAGAGCAGGGATGGCAATTATGTGGGGATAAAAGACCTAGAACAAGATGGATGGATTTTGTGAGAGAAGATCTCGGCGATAATCAGTTAAATGAGGACGACATTTGTAACAGGGCCAAATGGAAGAGACTTGCCCATAACGTCAACCCCTCATGAATGGGATAAGATGAAGAAGAAAAAGATGTACGAGCGGCCATGAATACTTTTGGACCATTTTAGCATTTGGAAGGGCGCACTCGCTAAAAGCATCACACAAACGGGATGACTTGCCATTTCTGTCAAAACAATTTCTCCTGATCTACGTACATCACCAGATTGCCGGTGTATTAAACCACTTGCCTGCCTGCTTATAGCAGTACGAAGACATACAAGACTGCCTTCCATCCACAGGTGTTATCCGTACCCGACAAGCCACATCGCAGGGACATATGTAAGACCCACCAATCAGTCCTTACGGTATCCTTGCCTTTGGAAGATGCCACCGTCAAAGTCATTTACTCGCAAGCTGTATCTGCGGAATATACCCCCGTCCAAGAATTATACTCGCAAGCAAGATTCGATGGCGAAGAAGCCAACCCAGAACACATATACCCGATGAGTATGCAACTTAATGAAATTTTGGATTCATTTGTATATATTTTTGAAAAATAATAATCGGTGTGCATGCGAACTTCATTTTCATAACATAAATCCATTTGAAAAATGTAATGTTACGTACAGGTTTCTAGTTTGTAAAACTGCTTCGCTGTCAAGCAGATTTCACTTTCATACAGCGTAGATGAAGAGAAAACCAAAATTCCCTTTTATTTGACCGATGTGTCCATGGAAGAACTTGGACTACACCACTCGTCATGAGAAAGAAGTATACAATTACAGTGGGCCCCCTCCCCAACGAAACAACAAGTTTGCCTCCTCAGCATACATCTGCTTAAAATCGATGTTAACAAAAAATAATATGTTAGAGGATGGAAATATGGGGGGGGGGGAGGGGAGGCCATACTACGGTACAAACGATGGCGAGGGATGAGTTGGCGATGGGAGAGGTGGCGACGTTGTCGAACGATTGTGAGTAATCTGGTGAAGGTGACTGGAGTGCGAGTGGATGTTTTGCGGTCGTGGTGGGTAGGTGTTTGGAGGGTGAGGGGGAAATGTTATCACAATGTGATTGACGAGGGGGGGGAGTCGTGTCCTGTACGTAGTGCTGGGGAACCTCCAAAAATTTAATTATTTCAGTCGATTTTTAAATAATTAATTTTTTATTTAAAAAATATACTTATATATTTTAAATGGTCAATTGTTTTGAAATTTTTGTATTTTTTGGTTTGGGATTTTCAACGATAAAGGTCACGGTCAAGGTCAAATATTACCTTGGTCAAGGTCACGGTCATGCTCACCGATGTCCAACATAGCGGTGAAGATGGCCGCCGGCCGACCAGAATGATAGAGCATGGACAGCTTCGTGCTCAGACGCCTTTGCTACAAAACCGACCAGATCATTCTACTAACAGATGTTTTCAGTCTGGTTTAGATGATAATTTTTTCTATACAGACACTTTAGGGCTTTTTCGTGACAGGCATACCATTATCTTACATTGCGAGCTATAAAAACACAGCGACTTGAACAGCAGCAGGGAGGCGAGGCTTTAATATTATCATTTTAATTGAATTACTGTTTTCTTATAGCTTTCTCTTCTATACCTAAGGTGTAAAGAAATGTTCAAAGATTGGCATGGAATGACGCCAGATACATATTAGAGCTGCCTGTGTTTCCTGGGTCGCATTGGTGTGCTCCCAGAGAAGCTGCGAGTTTTCCAGCTCACCAAACAATTTAAATAATAATATACATTTGTACATTTTTAAAGACATATAAAAACGTTTGTATAAAAATATTTATTAATAGGAATTTTAAACATACTAAATTCTAACAGCAAGTGTGTCTCGAGCTAAAGTGCTTATTAATCACGACGCATGTTGTTGAATTTTTATTTGTAACCCGGCACATGGTTCACCTACGTTAAGGATTTGACTTGTATTTCTGGTTAATATGCTATCTCAAGAGTTAAAATTGAAATACGGTAAATCCGCATAAAATATTACCAAGTACTATCTTCATGGCATTCTGATGACATATGAAAATAGTTGGAAACTGGCATAATGCATTCATTTTGTTTATTTGTCGGTTAGTTGAAAAAAAAATATAAACTTACAATTACAATAAATATAAAATTACAATCCGAGTTTTATTTATTTATTTATTTTTTATTTTAATTTTTGGAAATTGCAGCCATATTTACAAAAAAAAATTGAAAATTTTAACTTTTTTCGTTTTTAACCCTAAAATAATATCAGGACTTTTCTGAACAAAACTTTATGTTTGTTTTTGTAAAACTCAATTTCCAAATGGTTATTATTATTTTTTTAAAGTTGCAGCTGCATTTGTTTGCAGTTGTCACCACTTCGATACATTCGTCTTGTTTTCATAGAGGAATAAATTTTGAAGGCAGTGGTTTTGTGTAGGCTTAGAGGAAATTTATATTTTAGACGTTGTCCACACTGTCAGTATTGTAATGGCGTAAAATAGATGCTTCGTTAAGTGAAAAGAGGTTTGTTTGTTCTTTGTACCTACTAGGCCATACAAATACACGATTTTTTATAAATCGATATTTTAGTTGATTTGTTCATTACCATGACAAGAAAGAAACGTGTTTTCATGAAACGTAAGTCGGCAATAATGTGGTTATTGACTTTAATGGTAAAAATGTAACTTGGGCTACTCCAGGAACAATGCAGGCACACAGGCAGTGCTTCGAAGACAAAGACGAGCAATAGTGATGATGCATATTCTTCTGCTGAGCACGAAAACAGTGATTTAGGTTATATCGTAGTAGATTTTAATATTTTAGAGATGATTTTTAGTGATCACTTGTGCTGCAACATTTGCTGAGAAACTGTGACACTGGAAGAAGATTTCTGCAAGAAATGGACTTGCTACCAAATTGATATTTTTGCGTGTGAACTGTAACTTTAGTAATCCCTTCCACACATCAAAGAAGTGTAAAGGAGACTTGTTTGAGTCTAATGTTAGATTCGTCTATGGCATGCGAGCAATTGGCAAAGGTCCTCCAGTCGCAAAACTATTGCGTGGAATCTTGGACTTGCCACAGCCTCCTTCTAGGATGAATAAGTACACTGAGGTTATCGGAATTGCTGTGGAAACAGTTGCAACAGCCTCAATGAAAATTGCTGCATAAAAGGCCATTCAGCTAAATGATGAGGACAAAAATATTCCAGTAGCATTTGATGGTACTTAGGTAAAGCGTGGTCACACCTCAAAAACCTCTGTAGCCCCAGTGACAAGTGTAGATTCTGGGAAGCTGTTAGACCTTGAAGTGTTGACAAAACATTGTTTCAAGTTTAACTTTCCAACAGATAAACACAACTGTGATAACGACTACGAAGGCACTAGTGGAGGTATGGAGGCCGTAGCTACTGTAAAATTTTGGAACAGTCTGAGAAAGATAGGCATGTCTGCTATACAGAATTTGGAACAGGTCTGAGAAAGATAGGAATGTCTGCTATACAGAATTTGGAACAGGTCTGAGAAAGATAGGAATGTCTGCTATACAGAATTTGGAACAGGTCTGAGAAAGATAGGCATGTCTGCTATACAGAATTTGGAACAGGTCTGAGAAAGATAGGAATGTCTGCTATACAGAATTTGGAACAGGTCTGAGAAAAATAGGCACATCTGCTATACAGAATTTGGAACAGGTCTGAGAAAGATAGGAATGTCTGCTATACAGAATTTCTTGATGATGGAGATTCAGAGGCACACAAGCGAGTAGTGAGGAAAAGAAGAAAGAAGTAAAAAAAAAAAGAAGAGAATGTTTTGGCCATGTACAGAAGAGAATGTGTTTTCAATGTACAGAAGAGAATGTGTTGGCCATGTACAGAAGATTATGGGTACCAGGCTGAGAAAGCTGAAGCAGTCGTTGAGTGGAAAGAAAAAACTTTCTGATAGTATAACCATTTATGGCAGGCTCAGTGACAAAACTATTGACCAGCTTCAGAGATATTACGGCACATCGATTAGAAGCAATACAATCTGGAAAAAAAAAAAAAAAAAAAAAAAAAAAGGCATTTTGGGCAATTTATTATCACAAACTTTCAACAGATGAGAAGCCAGCACATCACTTATGTCCCTCTGGCCCTGACACATGGTGCTAATATTGAAATGCTCAACTAACTGGAGATTTTCATAGCCATGAACATTCAATACAAGAAGCAGTAATGGAAGTTGTGAAGCCTAATTATAGCGATTTGACCCATACTGATTTGTTGAGGAAGTGCTTTCATGGAAAAACACAGAATCCCAATGAGTCATTCAACAATTTGATTTGGAGAAGGTTGCCAAAAAAATGTGTTTGTTGGCCTAGAAGCTTTACAGTGGGGTGTGAATTATGCTGGGATATAGTTCAATGAAGGTAATTTTGGAAGATTCAAGGTGCTGCAGGAACTTGACATCAGTCCAGGACCCAATGTAGTGAAGACATTCAAGTGTCTGGACAATGTGCGAATTAAAAAATCACAGCGCGCAGCAGAACTGCAACCAAAGAGGCAAGAGTGCACAAGAGAAAGAGACTTTTGAGAGAAATTGAAGAGATGGAACTTGTACCAGCATATGGGCAGGTTGTCACTGAAAAAGAAAAATAGTGATGGAGAGGTGATTTATTTTTTGTACCAATATATGGGACAAGTTGTCAGTTTTCACTGATAGAAATATTAATGGAGAAGTTTTTTATACAAATTCATGCTCCTGTAGAACTGTATTTTCTGAACATTTGACCCATTCAAAAAACTATATCATACACAGAGCTTAATAGTTTAGAAAAGCAGAGGATATGCGTGAGAAATAATCCTGAACAAATGTTGAAAACTATTTGCAGAGCTGCTAGATTTTTTAAATATTTCTTTATTTAGGCCTGTATTCATAATTCCGAGGATATATTTTCCAGTACACCTCTCAATGATGGATATAATGAAATATTATAAATAATATAGTATAATATATAATATAGAAGTCTTTACGTGAGATTTGGTTTTTGTATACGCTTTCATACTTTAGTCTCAATTTCTGTAAAATTAAATTTTTCAATATGTTTAAGCCATTATCTCAAAAACTATAACAGCCACAGAGATCAAACCTATAGCAAAGCTGCAAATAATCATTATGAAACTACTCGACTAGAATTATTAAGTTATTAGAAACATTTTATAAAAAAATATTAGATTAAATTTTTTTGATAATTTTTTTGGGAATTATTAAATTTCGAATAACTTTCTGCAGACAACTAAAAAAATAATTCTAGTACAGTACAATCTTGGCACATATAAGATAACACTGTTTAAATCTAAAAGTTCCAAGTTCAATAGTTTCTGAGATAATGGGACACATATAGCAGATTTCACATGCGCAAGATAGAATAGAACAGGCAGAATTTGGCCTTACAATATAGGTACGTATTTATTGTTACTATTATTTCCAACACGTTATATTTATTAAAGCTCAAATTGTTCTAGTAAAGGGATCATATAATTATGGTTTCTTGGTCAACATATGTTCACACTATTCGCGTCTTGAAGCCTCTCTTGACGCAAACATCAACGGTTTCCTGAGCGGGGAAAAAAAAAAAAAAAAAAAAAAAAAAAAAACTGGTTTGAGTCCCAGGCAATAAATGGGTATATATATATTTGTTATTGATTACTAGTCACAATTTATTTAATCACAATGTTACATTTTAAATGCAAAATGTATTTTTTGTAAAAGCAAACGTAAACCAATAGCATGAGACAATCTTGAAAACGAACATTTGACTGCATTCACAGTACCTTCTAGTCCAGCATTGAAGAAATATGCAGACGAAGAGTATCAGACTGTGCTTCGTATATAATTGATTGGAGTTCTCGGTGGTGCAGCAAGTTTTATCCCAGAGATACTGTCTTTCAATTAATAACAGTACAGTACCGTTATAGTTTAATATTTACAAAATTTGCATACTTGTAGAGATGTTCAGCCATTATGTGAATATTTACTTCGGTTTGTATTTTCCTTGCAAATAGATTATTATTTTGTTGTTTTATGTACGATTTTCTCATTTTATATAAATTTTTGTAGTTATTTACACATAGCGTTACATAATTACTCCATCTCGATGGAGCTATATATCGGAAATGTTAGTTGCAAATTGAATAATACATTAGAATATTTTGATTTTCTTTTTAAATCAGGAAATTACATTTGGGCATTGTTTTTAAAGAGTACCTTTGCAGTTGTAGCTAAAGTTCTTATACTTATTTCTATGGGAATTATTAGTTTTATTTGTTTTTATTTTGTTCTGTTAAATTTTATAATTTGTTTTCAGGTGGAAGGTGAAACACAGCCTTATGACAAGGGCTCTCTGGTGCGATATGCAATAGTTGGCAACACTGTTTACCCGACCATGTTGTACACTTGGTATATATGATTACTTAATTATTATTTATTTTAGTTTTATCACATTCACTTATATTTAATTTTTGTTCTTACAGTTAAACTAGAGTGAATAAGTTTTAATAGCTATGGAAATTATTTTCCTTCGTGGCATTATTAAGTGTTTGAGGTAAATTTTTTTTTCCACAGTTTACATAAATGACTTATTTTAATTATTTTTACTGGCATTTTTTTATGCCGTCAAAATTATTTTTTTAATTATTTTATATTATATACACATTTAGTTCAGTTGCAGGTAAGCAAGAATAGCTATAAGATGTATAAAATGCAGACAACGCACGAGCGAAATTTACCAATACTGCTTGTTGAAAATTTAATAGTAATTGAAAATGGAATTGCTTTTTACGTAATTTGGTATGGCACTATTAACAACAGTAGCCGGGTAGTAAATAATATTGAGTTGAAAAGCGGTATGTAGCAAACCTATTACAGTAGCCAGATATATGTAATGTTAAAAAAAGATATAATTAGCAGCAGATCTAACTCCACATACATTTATAACATAAGCATAAATTAATTAAACAAATTTCAGCTTTGCTAACTTGCGTGTGGTTGGTTGGTAGCTTGTGTCCTTGTAGTATACGTAGATGTAACGTTTAAGAGGTGAGGCTGACTTGCTGAATGTTGGGTTGTGCGCGGCTGGCTGTTGCTTGCAGGCCAATGGCAAGCCTAGGCCGTACGACTTGAAGGCCATGGCCCACTACGGCCTACTGGGACTGTGCTTCTACCCGCCGGTCTACTACCTGTGGTGAGCGCCTATCATCTCCCGCACAGTGCATGCAACATCTAGCATGTCGCCCTGCATGAGGAACCTGTCTTTTCCATCTTCTTCGCCTTCTTACCGTTTGTCGGAAAATGCCGGGTTTGTATTGCTACAGGATCACACCCAAATACATTTGATGCCACTGTGGGACATTTATCATTACTCTTTGCTTTTTCAGTACAGTTTTACACCGTTTGATGGACCAGGACCTAATTTGACAGGAAACACCTTTAAAGTGGTCGTGTATCGACGGACCTCCAGTTGGCCCGAAACCGCTAAAAGAGGCTCGTGTTTCACTCATTGCCCTCTTATACACCGGCTAGTTCTACTAGTAAATCATAAATGGCAAGGTTGCATATATTATGAAATTTATTGGATTGCAAATGCGCGAAACGTCGTATAATATGAATTCACGAACTACTATCATACTGCAAAGTACTCATACAAATACACACTATTATGAAACTTAATTACAATAACTGATCTCCGGCTTTTGGCACTATTCCTACAGAGACAATGGAAACTTCTTGACACTGTTGTCAGTTTCCTTTCACATACGAATGCAGCCCCATGTAGTATTGGCACATTCCGCCTTACAATATGTTATCTTCGAGACACCACTGCCTCAAGTCCTTTGCCATACCGGCACACTGCATAGACACTGAGGTACTAGTGGTCTTGTCTCCAACTGGCATTTTGTTGTTCCTGGTCAATATTACCTACAATCTGCTGTGGCAAATTCTTTGTCTTTACGACGTTCTGCAGACTATCCGTGTTTGCTCCTTGCATAGTCCTCTGTCTTCTTGACACGTGTGTTCGTGCAGCGACCAGTAGGTCTAATACACACCACGTCTATTTCTGACACAATTACAGCGATTGCTCAGTTCAGGTTTACAATAAGCATTTTCGCGATGTGATCACTTCGTTGTGAACATTGATGACCAGCCTGTTACCAATTCAACCGCGAAAATACGCCTATAGTGAAATATTCCCAAAACTTAGAGAAGTTTATTCTGCTTTATGTTTTTCAGTAATCGGTATTAAATTTGCTATTTGAAATATATAAAGTTTCTTATTTTGTACATAGTTTATACAAGTACATAACCTGAAATGGGAAATTGTACAAACCCTTGGCTGTTGTATGATTATTATTTCAATCTACATATCTGCATGTTACGCACCAACGTTGTTCATTATATATTATTTTCTCTCTTGTAGTCGCCTTGCTTAACATTTTCTTCATGTCAGCATTGTGTCTCTTATGACTAATTGTACCTTTATCTGTTCATCATTCAACAAATGGCAGTGCATGTCTGTTTCAAATTTATTTCTGGCATTTGAAATATTATATTCAACACAGCAGTACTGAGTGTTGACAAACATTTTGTAATAAGCAATATTGATAAGTTAGTGGCCAGGTGCGTATTGTTAGAAATAGTTTTGTGTGCGTGGATTGGCTACTGAAAATCTACTGTATCAATGCAAGAGGACAGAGTTGTTATTATTAGAAAATCAATATGTTGAACCAGTGCAATGTCAGCAACTAAAGGCAAACAACATGTTATTTTAAAAACACTCTACTTTAAGTTGTATTTAAAACGTATTGAAATTTTCGGAGTTTGTGAAGACTATTATAAGTGCATACATCTTGTCAAGCCGAATTTTGTGACACGCGACATCAGATTTAGTTATAATATATGATAAATATATAGTTAGAAATTATTTCTGAAGGTTTTCTTTATAAGTTCCTTTCCACATTAAATAAATGCAGTAAATGTATGCTAATGCAGTATGGTAATGAAATTAACTAATTAAATTTCTTCCCCTACGAACTACCGCAGAAAACGATAAGTTTCCATAGTGTTTTTCGTTGTGTTATGAATCTTGTTGACTACAATTTTTATATGTAAAACATCATAAAACGAGATCCAGCACTCTGGATGTTTAGTCATTTGCTTAAATATACCTAAATGATCTTGTTTGTCAGCTATAAAATTTTTAAATAGGTATTACTACCCATAAATACTATATATTTTAATTACGCGCTACACTTCCTGATTACACGGATAGTATATTTTAGATTTAATTGATAAAATATTGTCATGCAAGTTCTTCTTGAATCTTTCCCCTTGATATTCGATAGCACATTTACATTTATTACTAAGTTTATCTGCCTGAAACCATATTTATTTGTGAAATGCGTTCATTGATCTTCAATGTATGTGTTTAGTCGATTAATTTGGACGAACGTTGGACAATTCTTACCGTGAAGAACGCCGTATTTTTATTAATGTATTGCAATAAATGCTGTGTTGTATAAAGTTAAAGGAATAATTTATCATATATGCAGCAATTGATCCCATACCCATAGAAAAAACCGATTTTATTAAAATTTTTGTTAGAATTGAAATATCTTCGAGATATGTAATCTAGTTTCAAGTGCTCTTATTGGCTGTGTGCTGTAAAGAGGAAAGATCCCTAAATTGCAGAATTGGTTAACTACATTGTATTTTGAATATACATGGAGACTAGTGCGTGATCTGGTACTTGTAAAATCCAAAGTTTATTCCAGAAGAGGCACTGTCATATTAACGATGAACTTTACTTTATTGTTGTACAGGTACAAATGGCTAGACAAGAACTATGTCGGCACGGCTGTTAAGACAATTGTGAAGAAGCTGCTACTGGACCAATTTATCTTCACACCACCGCTCATTGTGGCTTTCTACATCAGTAAGTATACCTGCAGCAATTACATACATTACAAATAACATTACGTTGTGTCAGCAGCTAAGATACCGTCTCATTAAAATTATAAAGTTCGTTTCCCAGTAAAAATAATTTGGGGTACTACACGCTACAGTTTTAAACAATAAAATTCTAAATTTATGACCGACAAACGAGTATTTATGTACCACTTTTACCTTAATAAATCATTAGAGAGCCTTAAAGCAGGGAAAATCAAGTTGTAAAATGCTTTCGGTTACATAAATCAGAATGTACTTGCGATTAAGTAACAAATGGGTGAATAGTGATTTGTAAATGGGTACCGTACACTTCTGAAAATGAGGTTGGTAGTAAAATACTCATTTATTACGTAATTGGGGTTTCCTCCCCTATGTTCGCATGAATCTTAGTAGAACTAAGTTGCAAATGATTTGCTAAAACAAATTATGAACCAACACATCTAAATCTACACAAAATGCCCCGTTGTTGGATCACCCTCAGGAGAACAGTTTTTGGGAAATTAATAAGGACATTGGCAATTAGAAATATACGGCGAGAGCATGAAGCTCGTAGTTGGAGCTTAAATCAGTTGCTTTTAAGAGCGTGATGCGTGCACTTACTTATGTAAATGCATGCGTTTGTAATGTTTCACTACATTTGTTTACTACAATACTACAGTTTCTTGTCTTCCTTGTATTCATTTCGCAGTCACACAGCATTATAACACTTCCTTACCTGCGTGATCTTTGTAATGCACAGTACGGCAGCTTACCTTCAGTATTTGTAACATGGGCACGTGCCTGGCACACGACTCTCTACACGTTTCAAGTCCAGTGACAGCTATTGTCTTTTCACTCACGTATGTTTCAGCCACTACTCTTGTGCACTGTGTGTTGCATACATGTGAGGCCACTCACTTTCTGTTACACCCGCGTGGATTTCTCAAAACGGTTCACCCGAGTGTTCCGATAACACGATCTTTTCTGCTAGTTCAGACATGCTGATTCATAATTTGCTTGAAAAAATCATTTTCAGCTTCATGTTTCAAAGTTACACGCCTAGATAGGGTGTTAATCCCCATAGTTAATGAAGGAGGATGGCCTTACCAATAGCGTTTTCAGAGGTTTAAGATGTCCATTGTACGAATTACTATTCACTTATTTGGCAATCAATTGCAAGTAATTTCTGTTATTTTCAATTAAAAGCATCTCGAAACTTAAGAAGTATATCTATCATAGTACTCACTTAAGGAATACGCGGTATATAAATTTTCGTCTTATGTTTACGTAAGGACCAACTTGTCAGATTTGGTGGGTGTTTTTACAAAACGTTCTGTTTTGTGGTAGTTAATTTATTTTTAACTTCTCTAATGTATTTGTATAAAAACTTTACAGTGTCACACAAAAACTTATATAGTTTTCTTCGGTAATTCACGGGGATGTTTAAAAATAATTTATAGAATAATTACTCCTTTCTAAAAACAATATTAACTGGCTCCTTGAAGCTATAAAACAGTGATTTATTTGAACTAAAATAGTAGTGTAATTTAATTTTTCTCTTTCGCATCTAACATGTGAGACGAATGTGGGTTTTCAGCACGTGGTAAGTCAATATTGTTCTGGTTGACATTTAGGATTCGCCGTAAACTTTCCAGTTATTTGATCAGTTTTGACTCTCTCAAGTTTTTTGAATGCAATATTTTTTAAACACCTTTATTTCACTTTACTATCTGATAATACACCACCTGCTTTTACCTTACATTTCTTTGTCAGAAAACTACAGTCTGCCAAGCACGTTTGTCCTATGCCTTACTTATGTAATTCTACTATCGCCTAACTTCATTTCGTGTATAGTTCTGTTCTACCATGATATCATTTTTCAAATAGCTTTCAATTCTCAAAGCTTGAATTCATATTACTTTGTCGGAGGGCAACATTTTGCAAAGTACCTTACATCAACTCTTTATTCAGAGCCTAGCGACAACTAGCCACGTATGCCTTTTCCTTTCAACTTAGTCCATTCTGAAATGTTTCTCTTTTGTTAAAGGGCAAGGTGAGGAAAAATCAAAATATTGCAAGGAAGGAACGTAACTGTAATTGAAATGATATAACTGTAGGGAAAAAGTCACTGTTTTTTTCCGATATTCAAATATCTTATGAATTAGTAGACACTTTAACATCATCACACTAACAAGAGTGTTAAGTCTATTTGCCAGAGCAATGACAGACATAGATTTTAAATTTAGCAGAATGTGCTTATGGATTCCAATTTGTATCTATGAAAAATTGAAACCTCAACCATCTAATTTTTCCTCTGTTTGTATTTACTTCCCTCTATGGACTGAACTGATAGTTCTGCATCGCTGTCGTGAGCACAGCTTCCATATTGGCTAGCAAAAAATCTTTACAGTTTACAGCACTTAAAATCAGTGCCGTATAATGTCATCTTTGTTGTGACATTTACACTGTCTTATATCGGTAAGGCAAGATTCAAACTAGGGAAGAGTTAATGTGAGAGGAAATAACACAACTCCTTATTGTTTTCGCAATATTACTAAACCTTATTATTCCCTGTAAAAATATTTACCATTTTGCTGACCCACAATGGCAGTGGTCGTCTACAGGTTTTCATCTTCTTCAGTAATGTCTTGACACAAGGAATTTCATCATCCTGGAGCACTAGTGGAATGTCTTGACGCAAGGAATCTCATCATCCTGGAGCACTAGTGGAATGTCTTGACGTAAGGAATCTCATCATCCTGGAGCTATAGTGGAATGTCTTGACGCAAGGAATCTCATCATCCTGGAGCACTAGTGGAATGTCTTGACTCAAGGAATCTCATCATCCTGGAGCTCTAGTGGAATGTCTTGACGTAAGGAATCTCATCATCCTGGAGCACTAGTGGAATATCTTGACGCAAGGAATCTCATCATCCTGGAGCTCTAGTGGAATGTCTTGACGTAAGGAATCTCATCATCCTGGAGCTCTAGTGGAATGTCTTGACGCAAGGAATCTCATCATCCTGGAGCACTAGTGGAATGTCTTGACGCAAGGAATCTCATCATCCTGGAGCACTAGTGGAATGTCTTGACGCAAGGAATCTCATCATCCTGGAGCACTAGTGGAATGTCTTGACGCAAGGAATCTCATCACCCTGGAGCACTAATGGAATGTCTTGACATAAGGAATCTCATCATCCTGGAGCTCTAGTGGAATGTCTTGACGTAAGGAATCTCATCATCCTGGAGCTATAGTGGAATGTCTTGACGCAAGGAATCTCATCATCCTGGAGCACTAGTGGAATGTCTTGATGCAAGGAATCTCATCATCCTGGAGCACTAGTGGAATGTCTTGACGCAAGGAATCTCATCACCCTGGAGCACTAATGGAATGTCTTGACATAAGGAATCTCATCATCCTGGAGCTCTAGTGGAATGTCTTGACGTAAGGAATCTCATCATCCTGGAGCTATAGTGGAATGTCTTGACGCAAGGAATCTCATCATCCTGGAGCACTAGTGGAATGTCTTGACGCAAGGAATCTCATCATCCTGGAGCACTAGTGGAATGTCTTGACGCAAGGAATCTCATCATCCTGGAGCACTAGTGGAATGTCTTGACGCAAGGAATCTCATCATCCTGGAGCACTAGTGGAATGTCTTGACACAAGGAATCTCATCATCCTGGAGCAGTAGTGGAATGTCTTGACTCAAGGAATCTCATCATCCTGGAGCACTAGTGGAATGTCTTGACGCAAGGAATCTCATCATCCTGGAGCTCTAGTGGAATGTATTGACGCAAGGAATCTCATCATCCTGGAGCACTAGTGGAATGAGTACTGAATTCTGAGATGAAAGTCTTGCAATAAATATGTGCATGACTATGTGTGCACCAGAGATACTAACAGTTGGTAATTAAATTTTGAAAAAAATTTATAATGGTGATGGAGTATCGTCTTAACAATGACGAGAGGCTATATTCCTCTGTAGTAATGATAGTAATATCTTTATGACTATCTTTTTAATGTCATAAAAAGAGGCATGCGAATAAAATGCATAACATATGTATTTTTTGTGTAATTGAAGTAATGATTTGTGTGTCATTATAAAAGTGGCCAATACGAGCGTGATTATTTCTTCATAAAAATCCTGAATGGATTTTGTAGCGAAAGAATAATAAATTTTGCCCAACACTTCCAATACATTTGTCGCCAAGTGTATATAGCATTTGGTTTCCCAAAAAATGTAATTAATTTTTCCAATTATTATATTCACATAGGTGAAAAGAAAACTTTTTTTTTTGGTATTTTAAAGCCCATAAATGTACAAATTAAAGTAGAATATTAAAGGCCATGCCAAAAATGTGATAAATGTATTATATAACAAAAGTAAAATAAATGTACAATAAATGCGAAATAATTCTATAAAAGACATAAATAATGTATAAAGTAATAAGCATTAATTAAACTCCACAGAATACAATATAAATGTAATAATTATATTTATGTTGTAAATGCGAACAAAACACTACTCCATGTAAATTGTAGATTATTCTTATACGAGTCATGAACTTGTGTATTACTCTGTTTTTTGTCTGTAAGAAAAAGGAATATGGAAAATACATTTTTAATCTTTCAAGCAGCAAATATTTAGATTATTTTCCAACAATTTGGCTGTGTGGTCTACATGAAGTTGTATAATCACACTATTGTTATAGGAAAATAGGGAAAACACAGGCGTACTCATGTATAATTTTATTAGGTAATGACAAGAAAATAGTATAAGGAACTATAACTTTGGAGCCCTAGGTAAGCCTACTGCTTCTCTTTCAGACGACCAGGGTAATAGTATAAGGAACTATAACTTTGGAGCCCTAGGTAAGCCTACTGCTTCTCTTTCAGACGACCAGGGTAATAGTTGTTATTTATTGTTAATACTAACCATACAATTAGTAAGTAATTAAGTTTTATTCTATCGTCAAAAAGGTATTACAATGATTAGTTCTCACTACTCTGATGGACGGTGTTGTAAGCTACAAAGCGTCTACGGGGCAAGCTCTATTACATATTTTATAGAGAACTGACTCACCACTGTCTATTCAATTACATCTCGAGACGGCTAGGTCCGCGTTGCTGGGAAGGCCTGTGGTTGTCGATTTCTGTGCCCTCCCCCCCCTTCCTCGAACCTGGACGATGATGTCTCCGCAGCCAATGCCCGTGGATGATGGCCAGCAATGGCGACATTTGGCCTTGCTTCCTCAGCGCTTATATACTATGGACGCGCCCTTGATTCCTTCCTTCTGACGGCTATGTCGATCGGCTCTCCTTAGCCGCTAGAGTCGTGATACTGTCCTGCTGCAATACGACACGTGGTGTCGCCTGAAGGAGGGGCAGTACCTCGGGCTGTAAAATCTGCCTGATGTAGCGACTGCTGTTCAGATTGCCCTCAATACGTGGGAGTCGTAATAGCATGTTGTATCCAATGGCGCGCCTAACCATCACATGTGGCGTTTGTCTGCTATGCCGCTCCACAATGCAGGCTGCCAGACTACGGTCACCATGGTAGCATCAGAAACATATTCGGCCATCACTGTAAGAAAGGTTAAAGCGGGACTCGTCCGAACACACTCCATTTTGCCAGTCAGCACTCCAGCGACAGAGTTCACGTGCCCATTGCAGTCTGAGATGTTTGTTGTTTCTGGACAATGGAAGCCGAGGCAAAGGCATGCGTTCCACCAGTCCAGGCCGCAGCAGACGGCGTAGAACAGTCGACACAGACACAGACAGGGACACAGACAGGTCCACGCCCGTTGCAGTGCTCCAGTGTCGAGCTAACACTGTGGACGAGCTTGTACTGTCCGTTACGGCCATGGGGACAAGATGGCGGTCATCCCTTGCTGTGGTCATATTGCGTGGTTCAGTACCCGCTCGTCGCTGTGTACGACCCTCTTCTATCCACTGGTACCCCACACTCACCACTGTCGTAGCCACCACGGTGGCTGAGCGGTTAGCCTGCTCGCCTCCCACCAAGGCGATCCGGGATCAATCCCCAGCAGGGTCACTCCGTATTGTTGCGTGTGGGAATCGTGCCGGACGATGCCGTTGGTCGGCGGATTATCTCGGAGATCTCCCGTTTCCCTAGCTCCTTTCATTCCGGCGTTGCTTGATACTCACCTCAATCACCCTCATCCGCTCTCAAGACCTCGGTGTTAAGAGCCTTCCAAATCTCTTCACTGCACGAGCCGAAATGTCATTGTATGACAAACCCGTTTCCCGGTAACAGATAATTCTGTACAATACGAACTCACTAACATAGTGATATGACGCCCTTTGACGTCGACGAGGCATATTGGCACTTGCTTTCACTTCGTTAGACGGCTCGTCACTGACTGAGCTTTCCAGTCACACAAGAGAGGGCGCTGCTGGGCCTATGTGTACGCCATCTCTCTGCAATCGTAATCACGTATTACTGGTACATTGTTCTACACACCCTCCGCGTTTTGATTTATTCGGGCCACTTCTTCTGGTTGTTGCGATTTCCACAATCAATGCGAATGACATCCATATTTTCTACAAATACAATAGAAAGTAATGTTGTCAATATTCTCATCAATTTTAGTGATATTATAAATAGCATGTAAACTTTACAATGTAAGTGACGATACTATATGGCTGTCATTTTTATTACCTCTTTTGTCTGCAGGTATGAGCATACTAGAGAGGAAGGATGACATTTTCGAGGAGTGCAAAACGAAGCTTGTGCCGACATTCAAGGTACGTTCTTGGAAAGATGCTACAACCTTAAATAATTCCAGACAGTGAACTAAGATAAATAATTCCAGACAGTGAACTAAGATAAATAATTCCAGACAGTGAACTAAGATAAATAATTCCAGACAGTGAACTAAGACAAATAATTCCAGACAGTGAACTAAGATAAATAATTCCAGACAGTGAACTAAGATAAATAATTCCAGACAGTGAACTAAGATAAATAATTCCAGACAGTGAACTAAGATAAATAATTCCAGACAGTGAACTAAGACAAATAATTCCAGACAGTGAACTAAGATAAATAATTCCAGACAGTGAACTAAGATAAATAATTCCAGACAGTGAACTAAGATAAATACTGCTATCGGTAACAATATTTGTTTTTATTGACACCATTCATATAAACAAATATAGTTTTGGAAAGGAAATATACCAGTATTCAGGACTATCTATAATACATCAGTTGGTTCATGAAACCATAGTGAAGAATAGTTTTGTACTTACAATTTAGTGTGGTACAGATTGAAAACGGCATTGGTTGCTCATAGAAAGATTTAGGACAGCCACCACTTCCATGTATGATCTATAATTGCTATTTCTATATACGACCGTCCTTTATAAATTCACCAAAAATAAAGACCTTAAAATTTTTTAAGAAAAAAGTGTTAAAAATGGAAGGATTCCAAGGTAGGAAGGAAAAGAAAATAAGCTCGAAATGGTTCGAGGAGACGAGATACATAGTGGGTAGATAAAGAAGTACTGGAGGAAGAAGATACAACAGGAAAGAACGAAGCATTGAAATTGGCTCGTGAGCCATAGAAGACCCTAAAAGAAGAAGAAGAAGAAGAAGAAAAAGAGACCTTAAATAAGTGTCTGGCCTCTATACAAGGTCATTTCAGATTTAAATATCTGATGAAAGAAGAGTTGTAATTGTGATAAGTTAATCGATTACTTAGATGATCTGTCGGTGTGTGTTTGACAAGCTCCCTGTTTATTAACAACGGTTTCAATTATACGAGATATAAAATTCGAATATTACTGCTCAAGCATTCCGGGCCACAGATATAAGGGGATAATCTGTTGAACACAAAAATATTCAACCATTTATTACGTGTAACTGAAATTCTGCATTCTGTAGAACTTTGGAAGTAAACGGGTTGATAATTTTTAATTGTAAAAAGCTTTTTAACTTCCCCCGGTTTTATGCTTGAAGGCTTAGCAGGGGATGGCTTACAGAATAACTTATAACCTAACTTAGATGAACACCCATGCCTTATCCGTGATTCGAACCCAGAGCCTCCGCATCCCAGTTCGGTGGCGCACAAACCGACTGCGCCACGAGAGGTCGACTCGTGTTAGTACGTTCAACATAGGAGTATGGTTGGAGATTTTATAAAGGAGCTTGTTTAAATTCCCTTTGGTTGTTTTCAGTCATTAGAAACTGAGAAAATAAATTCATCAGTGGATAATTCAGTGGCTCTATGTCCAACCCCTGTATTTCTCTGCTCGCTATGATGCTGCGCTGAGATGCGGAAGAGTCGGGGACGACTCGACATTAACTTCACAAGTATCGCCTAAATACCCACCATTGTCTTCGAGGGCTCAACTTCGTTACCAATTCTGTGCGACCTTCGATTTGAATTTTCCGCTTTTAAAAAGGCCATAGGTAAGGTATCCCAACATATATCTCACACAATTAAACAAACGGATATTCTAAAGAGTTGAATTAGTTCTTGATTGCCGTTGTACACTGGTATAAGTAGTTATTTTATGCAAAAGGACATAACTTATTTTGGATGTAAACTACATCGTATATAACAGAACTGTTTTATAATCAGTTACTTACTGCAATATAGCTTATATTTCATATAAATATGTAATATAGTGTGTAGGGAGCAGTGAAGAACACACACAAAGCCTCCTCGTTGCGATAGCCAATATGAGATATAATCATATTACATTCAAATAGATATGTGCTGTGTATGGTGTAGAATTAGCATACGCAACAATGGGACAACACATATAACACTTGAGTGACCTGACTGCACAGCTGACTTGCAATAAGTCAGTGGGAAAGGATGTTATCTTACCTAGGCTGCCTCTGTATAATTGCCCGGTGCAGTCCTGGGCCGGTAGGGGAACTAGTTTATTACCAATTATCACCCTCTAGAAACTAGCATTTGGCACGTACACCACCTTAAATTATATTTTGGAATTCCCTAATTTTCCCAGTTTTCCAGACAGCATCTTGCCAGTATTCCTGACCTGTTTTCAGAACTGAAACCTTCAAATACCATCTTTTTCTACCATTGACAGGAAAATAATGCTATTAGTAAAGTGCCAATATTTTATTCAGCTCAATAACTTTCTCGCGATACACGCTGTTGACTTCACTGGAGCGCCCATTACAAACACGCAAATACTTTATTTTGTACGCATAGGCCTTGTGACCTTGGCAAAGTTGTATTATTGCTAGTCCACAAACTTAAAATGGGAAATTTTAAAATCGCTATGCTCATAATTACATCATCCTGTATTCACACTGCTAACAAATTTTGTAGAGTGATGATTATTTACATTTTCCCTGGCATAGGGGAAATTCTCTGACATTTACCTGACGTTTCCCTGTCATATGAAATCCCCTGACTTCCCTGTTTTGCCTGAATTATCGGAACATATATATTACTTAATATAGCCTAGTAACATGCATCATAGTTTACAGCAATTATGATTTTATCGAAATTAAAGGCTTATTAATAATTTTAATAATAGTTGATATCAGTATGGTAAAAAAAAGGAAGGGGGGGAAGGTTACAACACCCATAGCCCCCCCCCCCTGGCTAAGCTGCCGGTATTGGTGTATGCAGTGCATGCAGTCTCATATATATGATAGTGTATTTTCTGTTTGTCATAATGTGAGAGCAATCCTGATTTGCAGGATTTGTGGTATATAGTACGAATACTGAATCCCATTAGACATAAAATATATAAGGGACGCATTCTGTATGCGAAATCTGCCAGAACATTGTCACTTTATAACAGCTTCAGAAAAGCCTATTTGCTGTTTCAAAAGACGGGAATATCGCTTCACAATTCACCACCATAATGGTTCTGAGATTATAGCATTAGTTTATTTAAATAACTGAGAATTTTAATACTAGGTAACAAATACAAATAATATTAAGTAGCAAATAAAAATTATTTACTCTACGTATCAGAGATTGTGATGTACGTTCTTGCCAATAACTAGTCCTTTCCTTCATAAACAAATTACAGGAACCACATATAAGGTGACATTTTGCAGAGCACGGATGTAATCTGAAACCAATGTTACCTTACAGATTTTCAAATAAGTTGGTTTTCAGCTGTGCTTTGTTTAGTGACCGAGCGCCGCTCGTTCTTTATTTTCAAAGCCACATTTGAATGCGTAAATTACGTTTGGTGAGTCTGCTCAGATGCATATTGTAAATTATAATTAAATGTTTCACCTCGGAGCCTGTCAGAATACATCAGCACAACTGGCCGAGTACAAAACAAACATGTATCGTATTGAAAGGAAATTTAAATGTATCTGTTAATGCCAGAACCCTATCGCACGAGGCAGGTTCCAGTACTTTATTTTCTCTATGGCCCGAGGCTCGTGACAGTTGACACTCGAAAGCGAGCTGGCAACGCTGTTAGAAGACATTACGAGCACACAGTCCTTGTAGTTCCGTTGTGTCGTGCAGATCGCAGCACGAGGTTGGTTCTAGTACTTTATTTTCTCTATGGCCCGAGGCTCGTGACAGTCGAAAGCGAGCTGGCAACGCTGTTAGAAGACATCACGTGCACACAGTCCTTGTAGTTCCGTTGTGTCGTGCAGATCGCAGCACGGGGCTTTTTCTAGTACTTTATTTTCTCTATGGCCCGAGGCTCGTGACAGTCGAAAGCGAGCTGGCAACGCTGTTAGAAGACATAACGAGCATACAGTCCTTGTAGTTCCGTTGTGTCGTGCAGATCGCAGCACGAGGTTGGTTCTAGTACTTTATTTTCTCTATGGCCCGAGGCTCGTGACAGTCGAAAGCGAGCTGGCAACGCTGTTAGAAGATATCACGAACATACAGTCCTTGTAGTTCCGTTGTGTCGTGCAGATCGCAGCACGAGGTTGGTTCTAGTACTTTATTTTCTCTATGGCCCGAGGCTCGTGACAGTCGAAAGCGAGCTGGCAACGCTGTTAGAAGACATAACGAGCATACAGTCCTTGTAGTTCCGTTGTGTCGTGCAGATCGCAGCACGAGGTTGGTTCTAGTACTTTATTTTCTCTATGGCCCGAGGCTCGTGACAGTCGAAAGCGAGCTGGCAACGCTGTCAGAAGACATCACGAGCATACAGTCCTTGTAGTTCCGGTGTGTCGTGCAGATCGCAGCACGGGGCTGGTTCTAGTACTTTATTTTCTCTATTGCCCGAGGCTCGTGACAGTTGACACTCGAAAGCGAGCTGGCAACGCTGTCAGAAGACATCACGAGCATACAGTCCTTGTAGTTCCGGTGTGTCGTGCAGATCGCAGCACGGGGCTGGTTCTAGTACTTTATTTTCTCTATTGCCCGAGGCTCGTGACAGTTATCACTCGAAAGCGAGCTGGCAACGCTGTCAGAAGACATCACGAGCATACAGTCCTTGTAGTTCCGGTGTGTCGTGCAGAGCGCAGCAGTAAACAGAGCTATCTTTACGACAAACGATATGAAAGCCGCGACTGTATCGTTGATGGCGTAATGTGTAACTGCACAGCTTAGTGTTCGTTAACGGCCATACAAATATATAATTTGTCAGCTGTTATGTTTGATAGAAACGTGACAGAATGCCACAACGAGGTCAATTTATAACTTTACAAAAATGAACATATTAAAAAATTTATTTGAATAATGTAGTCTTTGGCAGATTGAAAGCTGCTACATACAGTGACTATTAAAATTATTTATGTGACTGTTACAACTTCCTACAAGTGAAATCGTTTACGTCTTGGCGGAGTTTATATCTCATATGAACTTAAATATTTTTTTAGTTAAAGAATAAACAGCGGGTTTTTTTTATATAGTTTTTTTATAAAGAACGTAAAAACATATAATTTTCTTCGGTATTGAAAAATGTTATTGTTTATAATTTCTAAAATTATTTTTGCATGAAATACTTTGACATTACCTGTAATATTATAATCATAAATTGGTTTAACTAGACATCGGCACATATCTAACACTCCCCCACGATAATTGTCTTGTTACAGTGGCGTAGAAAGCTTCCTGTGGAATCGATATTGTTCGTTCCCGTAACTCGAAGCCAAAGGGAATACGGATTGCCTTTCCGTATTTCGTATTTACGAACTTAACTCCGTTTTTCGTCATTACGGATTGCCTTTCCGTATATACACTGTATATTTCCGTGAAACATTCCGTAAATATACGGAAATTTTTGACAGTGTAATGATTTTGTCGGAAGCACGCAAGGAATCCACGGTGAAGTCGCTCCAGTACACGCCGAGTTAATTGTTTCAAACATTTCGCAGTCTAGTTTCTGCCACATTCTGCATGCTGGCATCTGCTTTACGTATATAAACATGTAAGTTCAATTAAGTCAGACGTATTTCTCTACTGTGGCGTTTACGCATTTCGTACAACTTTTCTAGTCTTAGTTTTTCACAAGATATCTATCAAATGAATATCACTTTCCTTACACGTTTTATGTAAACATATCTGTATGACAGTAAGATTTTATATCCCACCTATATCTACCAAAGCAATTTTCTCTAATTTGGTGCAGCTAGTTTCTACGTATCAGCTTTTATTGCAATTATGTTTAATTAATGATTTCAGTAATGGTTTAAAAAAATGAAATCCGAACTGGTAAAATAATTACTAATTTAGTTATTAGGTACAAACGATTAAATATTTATGGTATTTTATCAAAAACGAAAATTTTCACAGATAGTACTGCCCGAATTACCGCAGTTTACACCACAACTATAACAATCTTGATGTACCGAACTTAAATTGGTATTAGATTAAGCTTGTTTTTGTTTTCAGGTAGGCCTAAGTTTGCGCCAAGGCAACATAGGAGCAACTAAACTAATCCCAGTTACACCCTTCATGTATCTGTATAGCCCTTACCACCCGCTCATTCGTTTCTCGTCCTCAGACGGAGAAGTCAGATACAGGTATACTGGCGCTGTGAGCGCCTCATCTCATGTGTGATCGCCTGACTTTTCATTACATCTCATGTGTGATCGCCTGACTTTACATTACGGCGTGTGTGCTGCGACTCTCATTGTTGCGAAAAGAAGAACAGCTGTGCTACAGAGCAAACTTTTTCCGTACTTGACACAAATGTTCTTTTTTGGAAACTTTTTTGTCAAAATTGTTTCCTAACATTACGTTTGAGAAATTTTATATTTACAACACAACTTTTTATAAGACATAAAAAATTGTTTATGCAACTCTGTTTTTATAATAAACTTGAAGACTACAGAACTTGTTTGTTAAAATGTATTATTTGGTTTACACTTTCTATGCTAAGGTATTATGAAACACATAGTTAGACTACTCGCCTACCCCTCACTCCCCATTCCCCGCCCTTGCATTTCGGCACTGCTCCATACTCACTCGCAGTTGTTAAGAACCGCCCAAATCTCTCCACTGCACGTAATGAAATCTACTTTAATTAACTTGTAGTGTCACATAAATAACTTTGGCAACTATATTCCACAGAATTCCTAGTACACGTACAAAACAAACAATGTAGAGTGTGTGTGTTGTGTGTGCGCAGACGAGCTGTCTGTTCTGGCTGCCGGCGCAGACACTTAACTTCCTGCTCGTGCCGCCGGCAGCACGGGTCGTCTACGTCGGCTCATGCGCACTCATATGGGTCAACATCCTCTGCTGGTACAAGCGGCAGGAATACTGAGTCCTGCAGCCTGCGTGTCCTGCAGCCTGCGTGTCCTGCAGCCTGAGTGTCATGCAGCCTGCATGTCTGCAGCCTGCGTGTCCTACAGCCTGTGTGTCCTGCAGCCTGCGTGTCCTGCAGCCTGCGTGTCCTGCAGCCTGAGAGTCATGCAGCCTGAGTGTCATGCAGCCTGCGTGTCCTGCAGCCTGCATGTCCTACAGCCTGCGTGTCCTGCAGCCTGCATGTCCTGCAGCCTGCGTGTCCTGCAGCCTGCGTGTCCTGCAGCCTGCGTGTCCTGCAGCCTGCGTGTCCTGCAGCCTGCGTGTCCTGCAGCCTGCGTGTCCTGCAGCCTGAGTGTCATGCAGCCTGCGTGTCCTGCAGCCTGCGTGTCCTGCAGCCTGCATGTCCTGCAGCCTGCGTGTCCTGCAGCCTGCGTGTCCTGCAGCCTGAGTGTCATGCAGCCTGCATGTCTGCAGCCTGCGTGTCCTGCAGCCTGCGTGCCCTGCAGCCTGCGTGTCCTGCAGGCACGCTCCTCGTGTCCTCTGCACCGCTGGAACACCAACTCTCGTGTCCATACAGGATGTCTACGGTGAACTGAGCGCACTCGGAACTAACCTCTTAAATAATGTAACTGCCCAAACCAAGCGCTTCAGGACATTTCTCTGGTAAGGGAGGGAGACGGTGCATTTGAAGGATTTGGCGCTCCTGTTTATAGATAAAGATTTCCTCCTCAAAATCATATTTTTAATATAATTAGACCCATATCAACGTTTACACACATATGCATGCTTCTTCCTGTCCATATGTTATACACAAATTTCTCATGTGAGTAAAACAAAATAGTAAAACACTATTTAGTGGCATCCAATTTTATTTGAAACACGTGATTTATGAAGTTCCACAGTAATACGACGCGAAATCTTAGCCATCCCTTATTGAGATTGGGAGAGTGGCAAATGCCATCTTGCCTCTCCCTTTACGACGGAACTTCTTTTAACTATGCTAGATTACACATATATTTGGGGTCTGATAGTTGACAGCGATTTACTGGAAATTGTTTTCAACGCTGTACATCGTACTGCGAGTGTTATGTTGAAATTTATGGCCACACTTGTGACTGTGGCAGTTCTACATATGCCACAAGTATATGTAATGATAAGCAAAACTATTTCCTAAGCTGGACTTTCGAAAGCGCTCAGTTAACCGTAAACAACGAACGAATTAACATTTAAATATTATATTGTATCCTGGCTCGGGGCTGTTTTTTACACCATTAGGTGCTCCAGAGATATTCAGTGCAGTATGGCCTCTATGCACAGTCTCTCAAAGATAATTATGAATTCTTTATGCAAACCCACATGCACATCAGTAAAACGCTAATTTGATTTGCATTTTTGTAATACATATAATTATTCTTGAGTTAAGTATTTTTTGATAGTAACGTACCTACATTATACCTTTATAGTATGTCCGTAATTTAAGGCGAATATGTTATGTTTAGGCTTGTTTTAAAGAAGGAAAGCCATTAAAATAAAATTTATTGCTGTTCAAGTTTTTATTTGTAGTGCATTCATTATTTAAAAATTCCTATTTTGTAACATATGAGAGTGAGTGTTTATTAGTGTTAAATATGGTCGATTTTTATTCTGTGACCACTGTGTGAAACAAAATGTGCGCTGTTAGCGAAATATAATTTACACCTTCTCCTGTCCGTTTACATTAAAGGTGTGTTGTTGCCTTTACCGGACTCAAGACATTATCTTGGCTCTGATGCCAGTCTTCTGCATTTAGGAACAACGTTGGCCTTACAATGCAGCATGTTTGTTATTAAACTTAAATAATCTCCTCTGATAGTTAAAACCGAATTACAGATTGCTTAATAAAACACATTTACAGCATTTTCATTGCATTGACTCACGTGAATGGGTGATTTTGTTATTGATAGCGTATGTCGCCTATGCTTTGGGTAGCATGTTATAACTGGCATATTTTTTGGACAAAGTTATAGCATATTTATAATTTTGATACAATTTTCTCAAAAGTCATTGGGATAAACCAGGTTCGTTAAGGAATGGATGTCTTAATTAAATAAAACAGTTAATTATAATTCCCTAATTTTATTTACAATATCTAAAACATTTCTCAATAAATTGATATCACTTGAAGTTTAAAATTAATGTATTCAGTCAATACAATTTACAGCCACCTTAAAGACATTAAAGTAATTAAATAATTAAAAATCAGTTATATTATGTAGTGTATCAAAACCTACCGAATTACATTATAAATTAAATGTCCATATTTGACAGTTCAATTTGTTACAGTAAAGTGTGTATCACATGTTCATTTAGTCCCATCTCAGTTCAGTCCAGATCTCGCCTGTCCACAATGTTCTAGAAGTCTCTGGACGTTCTCATGCACAGTAGTCTTGACTCGTCGGGTTTCACGTCCTCTCGTCCATTCACACCACAAACCTCACAGACTCCTACAGTAGGGCGAGGATGAGGGCTGTGACGCGGGTCAGGTCACTCCTCCCCGTAGGCGAGAGACTGTCAGCGAGCGGGTCTGCCTGGAGGAAGTGTAGGGTCGAGGTGGATCACCTCTCACAGAGCCGGACCGCGCATGGGGAACGCATCAGCATGTAACACTGTCACCTCCTTAAGTCTGTTCGTCCCGAACAGACTCTCCAAAATCACGAGCCCCGTACAGCACCAGTCGGTCGATGTCGACAACCTTAGGCTTTGCCCGAAAATCCTGTCAACAAATCCAGAAGATCACACCATTTGTATGTTTCAGGATCCTGTATGGGCATTCCCAACTTTTCTGTAGCTTCAGGCAATAACCCTTCCACCATTGAGGGTTGTAAAACCACACCAGCTGTCCTTGAAAATGATCTTCAGGCATTCTTCATCATATTGTGTTTTCATTCTGCCAATATTCATTTTAAGGGGTTTCTGGGCCAACCCATGAATTTTGACTAAATTTTGACGTAGTTTAATGTCAAATCCTGGGGTGTCTGTTTCTTCTTCCACTAGAAGTTTGAACAGCAAATCACCAGGGAGGTGGAGCTCTCTCTCAACGTGTATACTTGAAGGATCTACCGTTGTAGACTCGCTGACTGCCGAACGATTTGCCAGGAGTAAGAAATGTCCCTTGGCATTCCAATGTTTCTGGTTGTCTTCTACGAAGATCGTCAGATACTGTTCTAGGGTACGATTTAGCCTCTCGACCATCCCATCCAACTGAAGGTGTAATGCTGAGTACAAGTTTTCTTTATTCCTAAAATGTTCGTTACCACTTGGAAAAGAGCTGATTCAAAATTTTGTCCTTGATCAGAATGAAGCTCAAGTGGCACTCCAAACCTGGAGGAAATATTCTCTAAAAGTGCATCAGCTATCTCAACAGCCTCTTGGTTTGGCACTGGTATGACCTCGGGCCACTTTTTGAAATAGTCTTGTGCTACCAGAAAGTACATATTTCTTCTCTCAGTGATTGATAGTGACCGAGAATGTCCACTGCCATTATCTCAAATGGGCCCAACATTGTGTTTTTGAATGGGACCTCGTTCTTTAACCCTCGGACCCTTCCTTGTGGTACAGCCACCACACAGACGGCACCACTTCTCAACGTCCTCCCATCAATGCAGCCAATAGAATCTCATTCGAACTCTGTAGAGGGTCTTATTTACACCAAAGTGACCACCTGCTGCTGTGTTGTGCAGTTCTCTCATCACTTTTGAAATTCAGCACTCTGGTAGGACCAATTGTAAATTACATTGTTGCCATTCATTACTTTCCCAGTTCCTGTAAAGCACGCCATTCTTTAGAACAAGGGTATTCCACTGTTCCCAGTATACCTTAACTGTCATGCCTAGGCTAGATATCTCCTCCCATATTAATCGATGCCTTCCACTCCAATATTGTACACTTATCTGATCATTCCTGATGTCCTTGTTGTCCATGTAGGTTACCGATCGCAAGATACAGAGCCTTGAATTCTTGTACTCCTTGTGATTTTCAGGATACACCGCACTTTTCCTCCAGATATTCGCAATCACGACATAATGGTTTGCATGGTCTCCTGGAAAGCGCTACTGCATTGCTGTGAAGGCGTCCAGAACTGTGATGTATTTCAAAGTCATATTCTTGCAGATGCTGTATTCGCCTGGCTATTTGACCTCCCAATTTCTTGAAATTTAGCATTCAGTGTAACAAAACATGATCAATTCTTAGGATGAAGTGTCTGTCATAAATATATGGGTGGAAATGTGCAATTCCCATCACCACTGCCAGAAGCTCCATGTATGTCACATAATAATTCCCCTCAGGCTTGTGTAATACATTACTGAAGTATTCCCATAGCCCCTCATTTCCATCCTAAATATGATATAATACAGCCCTCTTACCAACATCACTAGCATCAGTATGCATAATGAATTCACTCTCTCTACTCAGGAAGCCGAGAAATGTGAGAGTTAATAGAATTTCCTTTACTCTATTAAAAGCAATTTCGCACTCCGGGGTCCAAGAAAATTTTTTCACCTCAATCAATTCATGCAGAGATTGGCGATTGTCGATAACCCGGGCACAAATCCATGGTAGTAAGCACATAATCCCAGGAAACTTAGCATTTCAGTTTTATAATTTGGTAGAGGTCAATATATTTTTGCTCTGGTCTTCTCAGTGTCTGTTTCAATCCCCTGGGCCGAGACAATGTAGCCAGAATAAATAATTTTCTTTTGGGAGGGGTGGCATTTCTCAGGAACTAATTTCAGTTTCGCTGCAGCGACTTTCAGAAACACCGATTCTAGGCGTGTCAGCTGCTCTTCGAATGTTCTTCTCGTGGTCTTCGTCTAGGTACACCTGGAAAATGCCTAAGGGCAGAACTTTCTCCATCAGTTGCTTGAAGGTGGCAGGGACATTACATAGCCCAAAGGGCATGCACTTGAATCGCCAGGATCCTTTCCCTTGAATACAAAAGCCCATGTGTTCTTTGTCTTCCAGGGCCCCACTCGCACTGCCAATACCCGCTCTTCATGTGTAAAATAGAAAACCACTATGAACATGCTAGGCTAGCCAGTGTGTCGGCTACCCTAAGGAATGGGTAAGAATCTTTCTTGGCCACAGTATTAATTTAGCTGTAATCAACACAAAACCTAATAGAGCCATCCTTCTCTCTAACAAGCACAATGGAAGAAGTCCATGGAATGACTGATAGCTCTATCACATCTGAATCCTTCATCTCATTCAGAATAATATCAACCAACTCATGAGAAGCTCATGGTGGCTGTTTTATAGGTCTAGCACTCACAGTGTCGATGTGATATCATGAAACATTAGTTATGCCAAGGCCATTGGGTTGACAGGAGAAAGAACCTCTATTTCTCTGTAGTAATTCTGAATCTGCCTTTTCTTGTCGCTAGTTGACGTTTACTCTTGTTCTTGTCAGCAGATACCCTAGAGCATATGATAGTGGACATTCGCTATTTTGTGGCACTGAAACTTAAAGAACTATTTTTAATTACCTATGAGACCTGCTTACGATCCCCTTTTGTAGCCCTTTCATAAATGTGGATGGCACATTCAGATAAATTAATCATCCTGACAGGCAAGCTGTCCGATTTTGAAGAAATAAAAGTCCTTGCTACAATGACACACTCTGGTAGAATGCCACCTTTCTGGGCTGGTTAGACTATGCCCAACCGCCTGACAAATTTTTCCTAGCATCTGCCCGGAAAAACAACTTCGCTAGAAGCAGGAAACATAGTCGATTGATTACACACTACCGGGCAGCTCAATGGCGAAGATAAATATCGTTGTTTTAACACTATCAACTTGGTATTACCATCCCGTAACATCCTCAGTCAGCTATCGATACAGCACCCAGCTTACGTAATGCATCAGGACTCAAAATGCATTCGTCCTCTATTTCTGATATGTAAATAACATTCTATATATTAAGGTTACCGAGCTGTAAGAATGGCCTTATCTTGTCTCTGACTGATGTGGTCTCGCCTTTTACTGTAGTTAAATATCAGTGACCAATGCTCTTATCGGATGATCGCTGGGAGGAAGGCCCGAGAATATCCGCTCTTACCACTGTTAGAGTAGCCCCTGTGTTAACGACCCTCTGACAAGAAACATTATCTAGGCTCCCTTCCACCAACAAGGTTTTTCATTGAACGTATCTGCAAAAGCAATGGGGTCTCCCCTCCAGCAATCTCCAACCTTTTGCCCTTCAAGACCAGTGTTTACAAGTTTCCCGAAGATATTGCGCTCTCACCTGCCCCTTGGGGCCTGTTCCCTGGCTGTTGCTGCTGAAGACGGTTGGCTCTCACGTGCCTCGGCTGTCCACACTTCTAACATTCAAGCTGTTTGGGTGGGAGATGGCGAGTCTCCATAGTGCGTTCTGGTTTTGTGATTCCTGTGTTGTTCGTAGTTTTTAATTATTTGGTTTTATAATCTTACAAGGAATACTATTTCCTGTTTTGTGTTTCATTGTGTTATTTTGTGTGTATTTTTACTTTGCATTGTTCAGCTGTGTCCACTGATATGGTTTTTTCACTTGTGTGGTGTATTTGTTTCCATCTTCGTGTGGTCTCCATTGGTTTACTTTTTGTCTGTTCTGTTTTGTAATAATACGTTGTTCGTCTTATTTTTGTCGTTTTAGTTTTATGTATACTTGTTATCTATTGACAAGGAAACCAATTTTCCTAATTACCTGTTTGTGGTGGTGTAAAAATGTTTTTTTTTTTTTAAATGGTTTTTGTCTTGTTGAGTTCTGTGTGTGGGTGCGTGCTTTTTTTAATTTAATCTATGGTCGGCAATAGACACAGTCCTATCACACCATCATAATAATATGAACTCATTCACTTCAAAAATGACAGAGTGACATGTATGTTATGATGCAGGCTAGACAGTAGGTATGAAAATTATTCTGGGGGCATTTTTGAGTGCTTCTATTGGTAAACATATCCATATTCCATATCTGGCCTTGGTTTTATATCTCCAAGGACTATTAATTTCCCAAGTCAGTTTTCAGTCAGGCGTATCTAAGTTAGCATTTCAGAAGAAGAACAAAATATTGTTTTGAAATCTGCAATCAGATTATCATAGCTAATAATTTCAGAAATAATTATTGATTTATCTACACTTTATGGACACCTCAGTCAATCTCCTCAACCGTCAATTAGCACCTGGAATCAGATTAACTTCTCAAGCAGGAAGATTTTTTTAATTTCACAGTCATTACTCTTACGTAGCGCAATTCGTAGTTATAATATGTCAAACTGTGCTACGTCTTTAACGGCCTTTCAAAACTTTATGGAGGAGTATATTTGTAGCCATTTCTCTGGCGTAGTACCAAGTACTAATTTTAATACGGTACTTGTCAGTTTGATATCGAAGCGTAACACCGTAGTACACCGATGTAAGTTTTGAGGTAGTGTTAAGGTATAATAAAATCTGCTGGAGACACTGGGATGGAGCAAGAAACTAGGTTTTCGCATTATACATGAACATAACTGTACAAGTGCGTAACACTGGTCGGAAGATATATGTACGGAAACAACAAAGATTATCACAAAGCTTCTTGGGAGTTTACTGGAGCTTGTACCAAATAAATAGCTGCATTTATGTAACCACCATATGCCATTGTATATCACGAAATAAGTTTTATTTCACATTATTTAATTTTAACATATGTTTTGCTCAGTACTGCACTGTTCGAAGAAAATAAATATGTTATCGGGACTGCATATTTATCTAGTATCATATGTTTTAGTATCTACACATGCTAGTTTTTTACTTTTGTATGAAATGGAATTAATAAACAGATTCCGAATTCTGCAACTCATATTTGACACCACTAAAAGACCACGCATCACTAATCATTGTATGAAACTAAGTCTCCCTGGCTCTCGTGCCTGTGTATTCGGCTAAGGCTTTTAAACTACTTTATGGATTTAGATGCGGTTTTCACCATAATTTAGAGAATTTATTGAGGAAGGTTTAGCTATACAATACATTATTATTTATTTGAAGGATAGTAGAGAAATGTCGACGTTTCATAATAAAGTCGGCAAGAGCAGCTTTTCGGGTGTTTACGCTGACTAAACCATAAGATATACACCAAATTAATGTACTGCAGAATTGTATATCTCAAAAAAGGCCTACAAAAATACTGCTAAAGTATTTGTTTATCTTTTAAGGATGACCCACAGTAACAATTTTTGTTATTTAAAATTACGAAGACTTTGGGAACAACACAGTGTTAATCCTATGTTAGTTACCTTAAGCATTTACTGCGTATACTTGCTGTAAACCTAAACAACGCCATATTTGTAAATTGCACGCAAGCGAAGCTGGGGCGGGTTGCTATAAAAATTTTAATATTTAATTTAACAAATTACTAACAAAATATAATATAGCCTATACACGGTCTCCCACCTGGCAAGCATTGTAAAATATACAGGTGTTATTTTACGTGTATGAATATTACAGTGTCTTACACTAGGTAGAGTTAATGGTTTCACGGATCTTTATATTTTTTTCAAATGTGGCTTAACTCTTTAAAGCAATAATATTGATATTTGTATCAAATTACGTGGCAGTGGATCCTCTCTGTCATGGCTTCCAACAGGAAACACTATCCGAAACACACACAACACTTAAGGTGGCCGCCTGCTTGAAGGGATTTTGCACGTCTGAGGTCTAAAAGCGTGGGGGCGATAGAGGCGACCGAGAAAGGCACTGAACTGGCATGCAGTCTTGCCGTCGATAACTCGCTTCTATGAGACTTTCACCGGAGATCCTATCATTTTATGACGTAATAATAAATATAAAGGTTTGCTGTACGCCACTGTTTCTTATTTAATGTTTTTTTATGGGAATGTTCATATCAAAAAATTACCTCGAAAACACCCATTTGAGCCATTTTCAATATCACAAAAACATGCTTTAGAGATAAATGGAGGAACTGAAAGACGGATATAGACGCGGGAAGTTTCATAAATACTATTGGCAAGCAGATCTCACTCACACAAGTCAGAAGTTTTTTAATAAAACATTTTTGTTGGAGCTCTGCACACTGTTCAACGGCCTACCTAGGCGGCCACCTTAAGATCTATGAAAATAATTTATTATATCTAAAAAAGTATTCCAATAAATACGTCCAAGTCTATGTGAATCAACGTTCCCACCTACGCCATTTGTTAATTTAAAAATTGTAAACGTTTTAGAAATAAACTTCAGCTAGATGGCTGTTCACATTTATTTTTAAGACGCTATGAACATGTGCAGTTTTTTAATGTATTATACGCTTTTCCGCAGATCATTTCAAAAAGTTGTTAGTTGTGTGATGTCAGGTGAAGTATTTGTCAAAACAGTGACTCATTCTAGCATTGTACTTTTATGATAAATGCATTAGTTTTTGTATGTAAATGTCAAGCTGTAACATTTATTCATAACGTTCATTTTAAAACTACTTCAGTTTCAACTAATGGAAGATTCCAATTGATTTAATGTATATTCAGAAAAGATTAGTTATAATTTATACAATAAGAGAAATATTTCTTACAACTATTCTAAGAATTGAAGAACAGTAATAATATATTTCCTGTGTTATTACCGAAAAATTTATATTACAATAAGATTGCTTCATATTTAATTTCTTTGGCATGTGTTTGTCCGTGAGGGCGTGTCTGCGCTTCTTCATAAATACACATCATTAGGGCTAATTGATGTATACATAGAAACTGTGTTCAGCCAAACTGTTTCTTATAAAAACCTACCGACCTCCAGTACGATATTAAGCACACATATGCCCACCGCTTGTACTTCATCATGTACTTGTACAGTAGACAAAGGAAACTCTCCACACTTAAGAGTTTTGTTATATCAAATGCTATACTTTCATTGCCTCCTGTATCTATATAATGTCTCGTATGCTATCTTGTTCATCGCATACAGTACTCGGACAGACTATGAATAATGTTATAGGTAGACAGAAAATAGTATACGAAATTCAAGTTTGCAGTTTGAGTTTCTTTAATAGTACAAACCAGTTTGAGGTATCTAAATTTTCATAAAATATTAATAAATGTACCTCATTGTAGAGTTTATGATACTAAGAACTTATATGAAAGTCCCAAAACAGGTTTGTTGATATAAATTTAGAGAAAATATTTCTAACTCTTTGAGTTAATGGTTACTCAATAAATTATAGGGCAAATAGTTGGCAGTTAACTATATACATGAAAAATAGCCCTCATAAAAAATTTTGAGACGTATGGATTCTACGTACAAACCTCAAAAATATTTTGCAAACAACTGTTATTAGTTGCATTTGAAGCATTTACGTTGCACAGCAAGGGAAATAATGTATTACAAAATACATTCGCCAAGTTTGGCGTCGTATTCGGTACAGACAGTTCACATTCACATAGCATACTTACCCTGGCGTCGGGAGCAAACCAGAAATCCAAGTGGTGCAGAATATTGTAGGTGCCTATGGAAGCTAGTGGGTGTTATTTTAGCATAACTCACACTAAATAAAGCTAATAGTATATGGTGTCGTGATGTTTGAAAGGATAACATACATTATTACATGAAAGAATGATGTAGTTTCGTACTTCGTCGACATTGTGTGAAATCTTGAGATAGAACGGTTATTGGAGAAAGATTGAGAATGTTTTGTTTGGGGCTAAATATTAATTTTAGGAACAAAAGATTGTGAGATAAAGATCAGGTTTTCAGCTGAATTCGAGCGATAAGGTTCATAGTAAACTGCAAATTATAGAACAAGACATTTGTTAGATAAAATCATGGTGTTCTTCTCACCACTCTTTGATTCCAGTTCACTTTAGACTTAGTAGTTTAGGTAGCTTTTGCAACACTGTAATATATTAAACACTTTCTTGTTGCACTTAAGTAAAACTGTTTTCCATATATAATTGTAGCACACCAAGCATGTATTGCAGGGGCCAAAACACGAAGCCAGGCGGCGATAGGGTCTGACATGGAGGCATACAGTTCGCTCCATAACTGCCGCTGACTGAAGTTCCCATCCAGTTGGGTCCCAAACGTTCTCTACGGGCAAGATGCATGGTAGACGTCGTAAGGGTCGCCGTGATGACAAGTCCCGCTCGGCTAGCCGCCTGGATATGGTTCTGGTGGACTCGGGGATATACCCAGCTGTCGTGAGATGTCCCTGGATGATACACAGCGACGCCAGTGCGGGATGAAATGTTCCTCCATGCTGGTGGCCCGCCGGTGTGTGTGTGTGTGTGTACTCTCCTGTCCCCACTGCGTCCATCACAAACCCTCAGTGCAGACAGAAATGTTCAAGTAGCGAGCAATGCACTGAAACGTCCATTTTACCTCGTGGAGGTCGACAATACTACGGTCTCTCTCAGCTCGGCGAGTTAGGCAATGGTTTATAGTATGAGCCATCTGGATATCTACATGCTTACTGAATGAGGCTCTGCGTCTCATACTGTTGCTAAGGTAGTCGGTGTATTGCAGTTATGTTTGCTTGCTAGTGGTACATCAGTACAAGAAAACTACATTGTACGCAAATGGGGCCACACTTCATGCTATGGCGATACTGTGTAGCAACCTGTGTTGTATCCGCGCTACTTATACGTGGTTATCAATTTCGTTTGCAAATTACTGTACTAATACATTTAACATAATCTTAAACTATTATATTATAAGCCATTGAAAGTAATTTTAATAATTTTGACTATAGCATACGTAAAGAAGAATTTAGTAATTTAAAGTTTATAGTTTAGTATGTGTAACAACATAAAACACTTATTTTTATTTTTGTGCTAAGCAGCTAAATTTTCTTTCGGTGATTCGGTTGTTTTATTAATGTGAAACGGGGCAAGAAAAGGTTTGGTTCTTCAATATGTTTCACTTATATTTTTCATGGAAAGCTTCGTTTCTTTAAATGCGATAACAGGACAGTGAACAACCAGATAGTAAAATGTTTCGAAAATCTCTTTCTGGTGAGAGAAGACAATTATTGTAACTTATGAAAAATATGCGGATTTCCCTAGGTTAGTGAACGGCATTGCTAAACTTATCAGACACTGTCTATTTCTCCATTATAGTTTGCCTACAAAAGTCTTGAACATTACAAAATATACGTAACATTTATTTTAAGTAATAGTTAAATTGATATATCAACTGATTGTAACGTCAAGTGTGAAAGAACTGTGACGTATAATTGGTAGCCGCCGCTTGGCATTATTATACACCTTCGGAAGTTGTGAACTGTGACGTATAATTGGTAGCCGTCGCTTGGCATTATTATACACCCTCGGAAGTTGTGAACTGTGACGTATAATTGGTAGCCGCCACTTGGCATTATTATACACCTTCGGAAGTTGTGAACTGTGACGTATAATTGGTAGCCGCCGCTTGGCATTATTATACACCCTCGGAAGTTGTGAACTGTGACGTATAATTGGTAGCCGCCGCTTGGCATTATTATACACCCTCGGAAGTTGTGAACTGTGACGTATAATTGGTAGCCGCCGGTTGGCATTATTATACACCCTCGGAAGTTGTGAACTGTGGCGTTTAGTTGGTAGCCGTCACTTGGCATTATTATACACCCTCGGAAGTTGTGAACTGTGACGTATAATTGGTAGCCGCCGGTTGGCATTATTATACACCCTCGGAAGTTGTGAACTGTGGCATTTAGTTGGTAGCCGTCGCTTGGCATTATTATACACCCTCGGAAGTTGTGAACTGTGGCATTTAGTTGGTAGCCGTCGCTTGGCATTATTATACACCCTCGGAAGTTGTGAACTGTGACGTATAATTGGTAGCCGCCGCTTGGCATTATTATACACCCTCGGAAGTTGTGAACTGTGACGTATAATTGGTAGCCGCCGCTTGGCATTATTATACACCCTCGGAAGTTGTGAACTGTGACGTATAATTGGTAGTCGCCGCTTGGCATTATTATACACCCTCGGAAGTTGTGAACTGTGACGTATAATTGGTAGTCGCCACTTGGCATTATTATACACCCTCGGAAGTTGTGAACTGTGACGTATAATTGGTAGCCGCCGCTTGGCATTATTATACACCCTCGGAAGTTGTGAACTGTGACGTATAATTGGTAGTCGCCACTTGGCATTATTATACACCCTCGGAAGTTGTGAACTTGTACCATTTGTCGTGGGTCCTATCCCATGGCCGTAGAAGCGTTCTGTAAATGTAAGAAAATAAAAATTTCCACTTGTACCAGAGATCAATGGTAAGAGAATTGTTTCCGAACAATGTTTGAAAATGCCTATGGTGTGATTGTATTGGTGTGCTTTCCATACAAGTTTGTATCTTTGTAAAAATATGTCCTTTATGTTCAATGTGATAGTTAAAGGCTAAGTAGAAAATTATTTGTATAAACTGTTGTTTGTTATAGAAAAAAACCAGTATTTAAAAATGCACCACTATTTAGTACTATAACTACCAGAATGTAATTTCAATTATCACAGTTCAAGTGTAATATGTTGCATCTCGTGTCTCGTCTTGGGCGTAAAACTTGAGATGTCTTATTAATGTATGTAACTCTGAATTCAGTGCTCTACTTATCTTAGCTTTCTTAATTTTTTACGTAAATAGGGCGCTGAGCTAGTTTTTCACTGTCGTCAGACTATTTTAGGCTTCATCTGATTTTATTAAGCCTTGCCACTATTATTTATTCCGGGTGGAAAGCACTTACAATAACTGATTATTTTCATTTTTACTGAACGCATATCTAGAGATTTTAAAAATAACATGTTGTTAAAATGAGATTATAATGGCAATTTATTCATGAGGTATTGTACATTATACATAACACACCTAAATATCTGAAACAACGATCAGATAATTACATTTGTCATTTAAACTTAAAACCACCACCAAATGAACTTATTCCAATACCTACAAATCAAAATGTTTGTGAAAATAGTGTTTATAATAAATATTGAAATATGAGTGTATGTTTGATATTTGCAGACACATAGCTAGTTATTTTTGCTGAAATGATATATTTTAATATATCTTTTTATTAAACAGTTCAAAATTATTTCGCATAAATGGTACTTTTGCCGTGACTAATGCACAATTTTTTTAATATGTCGTAGTAACTTAAATGTCACGAATCACAAATTAACTAATGGAAAAATAAAAACAAAGCAGAATTCATAGGATGATAATAGCTTGAAAAAAAATTGGGAAACAATATGAACCACATAAGACAATGAATAATATTTTGTTGGCAGTGGAGGAAACTGCTGACATTATAGCAGATGAGACCCACGACTCTCGAGTCGCATGGAATATTGTGAAAGCTTCTCCTACATTCTTCTGTAGTGTTGTAAGTGCTACTATCACTGGAAATTGAAAAAAATATGGGAGGAGTTATATCTGTGCCATGGCAACCGTTCTGTCTTTTCCAAGAGTCAAGTATTCCCAATATGCTTTGTGGTTGATTAAACCCGAAGAAACAAACTTATTCAATTACTCTTGCTCCTAGGTAAATGTATTTGAATGTAAACGGTATGTTCATTATTTTCTACAAAGTTGGCGACGAATTGTCTAAAGAATGTCGTGTAAGAGTCTTGTTGAATTACAGAGTAAGACACAGTAGACCTACCGCTCCAAAATGTCTATCAATTGGTCAGTCTTTTTATGTCAGTTACACTTAAAAAAATTCCAGTTAGGGCTACTGTGTCACGATTTTTACTTAAAAACATTCATTCACCAACGGCGAAAATGAATAAATCTAAGCTATATTTGCGATGGAATTATGCACAGAGATAGTGATTGTTGTAAACAATTTGTGCGGGACGCTGTCCACAAAGTCTGGCACTTGAACACACACATCTTTCACTGTGCATTACAGTCGCGTGTAGTGAGTTTGTTTTTACAGCGTAAGCAATTTCTTCTAACAAACGCAACTTCCAACTTTGCCTTCCCTTCGCATGCATTTACCATTTTATCAGACCTAACATTAGTTATAAAAACGGAAACGAAATGAATGTAATAATAATAAAACTGAGTATTATTTTGAGAGCATATTACAAATTATAAGAAAACTCCAGTTTCCCCGAACACCTTCCTCCACTTTCCAAGGAAAAATGTAGGACTGGAGGACGCAAACAGAACGACTGCCTACCTGCCGAAGGAACGCAGTTGGTGACGGAGGAGCTCGAGCCTGTGGCGTGTTGTTGCTTGAGAGTTCGATTCATCGCTAGTCGCTCCCGTTTGTAGAAATAAATACTAGATATCAGCACTGTGCTTGTACAGTACGGGAGTTACGAAAACTCTGTTTCTCGAATAGGAAACGGGAAACTCAGAATTAAATGTGTTTAAAGTTAAGGCGAAAAGTATAAATGGCCAAACGTTTCCAATATGTATAGGTTAAGCATTATTTTCTTTGCGTCTGTGGAATAAACATTATTTTTTCTATATACAAAATTCAAAGCTTACCAACGACGATTTTTAAAAAATGACTACATTTCTGCCCTTGCTCTTCCGTCGCATGAGCTCCTTGCCTGTGTCTGAAATAACTGTAGTTGTCAAATGATTTCTTCACACACAGCATAGTAGAAGTTTCCTTTTAGAGGAAAAGCTCGTTGCTTGTATGGTGCCAGCACACAGACTAAATGTACTTTTTATATCTGGAAATTATAACATTGGAAACTGTGTTCCGCTGAGACGTATATGTACCTTTTCCGCGTCAGCTTGAAGCAGATTTAAAGCGCTCAAAGTATATTTGCTATACAAGCGTTATTCTCTTTTACAGATAATATGTCATTTACGTCTACAGCCTCGAAAATAGAACGTATCGTTGCTTGCAAAAGCATAATTCGTCAAAATTATTGAATAACTAATTTGTGCAAACACACAAAGTTTTCCTCGTGTAATTTAAAAAGCCAAGCGTGTACGCTGCTGATTTAACCAACCACATCAATATAACTGAAATATGAGCTGTGGCAGTTATGTTCCTTCAATAAAACAGATGTTACGGTTTTTCATGGCGTCTACAGTAAGAAAACTTATTTTTGTCTGTATTTAAAAATAAATAAAGGGAGTCTCACGATATAGCTAACTCTTAAATTAAATTAAGTTCACTGTAAATTAATTAATGCTTACTAATTTATCACATATAAACGCAAGTAACTAACTCACAAATAATTAAATCACGAATTCAGACTACATTAGAAAGCTTGGCAATTGAAAATGACGAAAATTGCACATCAAACAAGCACGGAAATGTATCTAAGAATATCGAGATAAAAACTTTCAACAAACAACACACTCAATTAAGCTGGAAAATACTCGGAGGTGTTTATGAAAACTACAATATGTTAAAAAGATAATTTTAAGGCATGTATTCGGTAATGGCTGATAGTGCATGCTGATGTTTTGCAAACACAGTAAGGAACATTCACTTCGAATTTCTCATTCGCAATCAGCAGTGGAAGTAGCGAGGTTTAGGAAGCATGTCAGTTCAGATATAACAGCCATACACTTTCCAGACATCTGGAAGTGTGTAATCAGTGCTCTCTTTAACGTGATACAACTCAAGTACATCAAAATACAATCTAAATAAAACTTACCATGTAGCATTATTTACAAATGCAAGAAGTTTAATACTTTTTGTAATATATGTTACTTCAAGTGGTTATAGTAAGTAAAAATACTCTTTAATGTGCCATTTCCAAATATTTGTATAGTGATAATTTTGAAGACATGTATGTGGTTAGAGTTCATTCTAACTGAATGGTGCTGACATTCATAATTTATTTAATAATCATACGAGCCTTATTAAACGGCAAGTCATCTTTGTAAAACAGATATTTTCTTATCTATATATTATTGTCACTTGAAAATACGCAGAAAGATGTTGATAGTTATGGACAAAAGTTTCCACGGCCAATTGTAAAGCATTTAATTAAATTTTAAATTTATTAATGTTTAAATCATTTTAGTACAATTAATTTTATATTGTCACTTTGATAATAATACTATATGTAAGTTAGTGAAACTAATTTAAAAATATTGTTGTATAATATTACAAATAAGGAATTTGTTGATTACATATAAATATTAATTTTTATCAGCTTTAGTTATAGTCAGATATAAGTACATATGTATTGAAGAAATTTAGATATTTTTGTTTTATCCATAAATATTGTAAAAGAGTGTAAAAATAATATAATATGCTTTACACTTGTAAATGTATTTTATTTTTGTTCTTAGGATCCAAAAGAATTACCATGAGATTGTAGTTTTAAAATATAAATGGCGACAATTATGTACTTCCAATTAAAATTAGTGCAGAGAATGATGAATATAGACACACATTTTTTAGATTCTACATTTTCGCAAAAAAAAAAACACCATTTACTTGCTCACTATATACACCTTTAAGCATGTTCACAACAAAAGGATACTTTTTACAATAACTATATATTTCTTTTAATTACATAATTATATTAATTTCACGTAAATTTGTCTATGGTGAACCAGATATATACCATTAATAAGATATGCAAACACAAATTTAGATATGTTCTATGCCATAAACAACTGAATATCGTAAGTATAAAATAAAAAATTGCAACTTACATCAACTCATCTTCATCTTGCATATTTCCACTCACAGTACTATCCGTTTTTTTTTACCAAGCTAGAGTGTCAGCAGGAACACTACTTCATACGTTGAAGCTGTTTCTTAGGATATCTGTAATTCCCTAGATGAATTGGGATATTTTGTGAAATTTTGGATATCACTCGTCGAAGACAGTGTAATTCATATATTTTGAATAATAAGGCATGACCACTCACTCACTATTCAGAAACGATTTGTCTTTCACGAATAGTATAAGAAGCAAATTAAGTTACATATTCAACTTCATAGAATTATATATTAGTAAGTTATAATAAAAATAGGAAAAAATAATATATCTATAGCTTTGATGAATACTATTTCATATGAAGTGAAATACACACGATGAAATACATGCGATTTCACAAGGCTGTAACTTTTACCACCATTCATGATCATAACACCTTTGGGTGAAGTTGAATACATATACGTGCATGAATACCTGTACGTGCATGAATACCTGTACGTGCACGAATACCTGTACGTGCACGAATACCTATACGTGCATGAATACCTGTACGTGCATGAATACCTGTACGTGCATGAATAGCTGTACGTGCACGAATACCTATACGTGCACGAATACCTGTACGTGCATGAATACCTGTACGTGCACGAATACCTGTACGTGCACGAATACCTGTACGTGCATGAATACCTGTACGTGCATGAATACCTGTACGTGCACGAATACCTGTACGTGCACGAATACCTATACGTGCACGAATACCTGTACGTGCACGAATACCTGTACGTGCATGAATACCTATACGTGCATGAATACTTGTACGTGCATGAATACCTGTACGTGCATGAATACCTGTACGTGCATGAATACCTATACGTGCATGAATACCTGTACGTGCATGAATACCTGTACGTGCATGAATACCTGTACGCGCATGAGTACCTGTACGTGCATGAATACAAAGTTTTAATGTACCTTCTCACAAATGTTCAATGTGTCCTCGACCGGACACATGGTACACTTCTAAACGATAGTCAAACTCGTCCAATACTCGTGCGAGCATGTCATGTGTCACCGCAGCCATTGCTGTTGTTATGTGACGTCGCAATTCGCCCACAGTTGTTGGAAGGGGAGGCATGTAGACAGAGTCTTTCACAATCCTCCACAAGAAAAATCACATACGCTGAGATCAGGCGAACTCGAAGGCCAGTGTTGTAATGCATGTTCTCGTAATTAATTGTGGAAACAGTCAGATCGCCAACATATACAGACGAGACCTTACCGTAACTGTGTTTGTTACGTCTTGTTCAGTCACATGGTCGGAAGGAGGGGGGACCTGTAGACTTCCCCTTACATAAACAACCGGTCTGTTGAAACTGCACATGCCACCGTCGGATGCTCTGCGCAATAGGAGGTACAGTGCCATACTGCCGATGAAAATAACGTTGCACAGTTATAACTGACTCACTCTTGTTGAAACGGAGAACGTAAATCGCTGCTTGCTGCTGTGTTATCACCACCCCGACACATTCTGAAGGAGCGTGCTAGCAGCACTGGCTGTTGTAGGGCCATCAGGGCGGCATCTACCGGCAACCAAGTGAACCAGCGACGTGCAACATGCGCCAAGTGGAATTACGTTCCGATGTTTTACAATTTGCCACGAGGTCCTAGCTTCATTCATGTACAAGTTATAGCCTTGTGAAGTCGCGCGATTCTTTTGTTACATGCTGTATTTTCTTTTATCGAATTACATACATAGTTCTTTTTTTAACAGCTTTAATTTAAATGTGTTTTATAATTTTCCACACTAAATAAACACTTTCTGATATCAAGTTAAGAACAATGAAGGCTTGACAGTAAATTAGGGCCATGCTCGTATGAGAAATTGGAAGTATTGTCGCTGAAAATATTTTAGCTCTCTTGCGCGAGCTTTTAGGGAAGTTAGAAATGATATAACTCGACAGCGCTCTACGCAGCGAAAATTTTTTCCAACATAAATAAATGCGAGAGAGATAGCGTTGGAATTCATGTTGGGTTATAAAGAAATAGCCGGAGTTCGATACTCAATTACATAAAATGAAACAATTGATTGAAATGTTAAATGGTTATAATTACATATGCTATCTGATTGTAACGGTTAAATGTGGATATCATTAAAATTACCATAAAGGTGTTATTTATATAATGCTGAAAAATAAATAAATAAATATTTCATTTTATCATTATGTTCCAAATTTTGATACTCTATTAAATGAAATTCTTAAGAATTATTTTGATTATGTATATTTTATTAGGAAAATAACTTTAAACAATTTATCCAAAGTAACGATAAATACATAAGTCAAACGTACGTATCAATTCAATATTTAATACGAATAAGATACTTATTTTAATTCACTCACTTTTAAAAAAAAATTATTTATTTATGTTATTAAGTTTGTTTAAAATCTATGTTAGTTTATTTAGTAAAAATATATATAGAAATATTTTAATTTTAATTATTAATTTATAAATGTAACAAAGCATTTGTGAAGCATACTGAGACATTTCCTTAGTGTAGTACATGTCAACTTCTAAGTGCACTCCTGGTTGTTCAATCCAGGAGTTCATTTTGTGACAAAGCATTTGTGAAGCATACTGAGACATTTCCTTAGTGTAGTACATGTCAACTTCTAAGTGCACTCCTGGTTGTTCAATCCAGGAGTTCATTTTGTGACAAAGCATTTGTGAAGCATACTGAGACATTTCCTTAGTGTAGTACATGTCAACTTCTAAGTGCACTCCTGGTTGTTCAATCCAGGAGTTCATTTTGTGACAAAGCATTTGTGAAGCATACTGAGACATTTCCTTAGTGTAGTACATGTCAACTTCTAAGTGCACTCCTGGTTGTTCAATCCAGGAGTTCATTTTGTGACAAAGCATTTGTGAAGCATACTGAGACATTTCCTTAGTGTAGTACATGTCAACTTCTAAGTGAACTCCTGGTTGTTCAATCCAGGAGTTCATTTTGTGACAAAGCATTTGTGAAGCATACTGAGACATTTCCTTAGTGTAGTACATGTCAACTTCTAAGTGCACTCCTGGTTGTTCAATCCAGGAGTTCATTTTGTGACAAAGCATTTGTGAAGCATACTGAGACATTTCCTTAGTGTAGTACATGTCAACTTCTAAGTGCACTCCTGGTTGTTCAATCCAGGAGTTCATTTTGTGACAAAGCATTTGTGAAGCATACTGAGACATTTCCTTAGTGTAGTACATGTCAACTTCTAAGTGCACTCCTGGTTGTTCAATCCAGGAGTTCATTTTGTGACAAAGCATTTGTGAAGCATACTGAGACATTTCCTTAGTGTAGTACATGTCAACTTCTAAGTGCACTCCTGGTTGTTCAATCCAGGAGTTCATTTTGTGACAAAGCATTTGTGAAGCATACTGAGACATTTCCTTAGTGTAGTACATGTCAACTTCTAAGTGCACTCCTGGTTGTTCAATCCAGGAGTTCATTTTGTGACAAAGCATTTGTGAAGCATACTGAGACATTTCCTTAGTGTAGTACATGTCAACTTCTAAGTGCACTCCTGGTTGTTCAATCCAGGAGTTCATTTTGTGACAAAGCATTTGTGAAGCATACTGAGACATTTCCTTAGTGTAGTACATGTCAACTTCTAAGTGAACTCCTGGTTGTTCAATCCAGGAGTTCATTTTGTGACAAAGCATTTGTGAAGCATACTGAGACATTTCCTTAGTGTAGTACATGTCAACTTCTAAGTGCACTCCTGGTTGTTCAATCCAGGAGTTCATTTTGTGACAAAGCATTTGTGAAGCATACTGAGACATTTCCTTAGTGTAGTACATGTCAACTTCTAAGTGCACTCCTGGTTGTTCAATCCAGGAGTTCATTTTGTGACAAAGCATTTGTGAAGCATACTGAGACATTTCCTTAGTGTAGTACATGTCAACTTCTAAGTGCACTCCTGGTTGTTCAATCCAGGAGTTCATTTTGTGACAAAGCATTTGTGAAGCATACTGAGACATTTCCTTAGTGTAGTACATGTCAACTTCTAAGTGCACTCCTGGTTGTTCAATCCAGGAGTTCATTTTGTGACAAAGCATTTGTGAAGCATACTGAGACATTTCCTTAGTGTAGTACATGTCAACTTCTAAGTGAACTCCTGGTTGTTCAATCCAGGAGTTCATTTTGTGACAAAGCATTTGTGAAGCATGCTGAGACATTTCCTTAGTGTAGTACATGTCAACTTCTAAGTGCACTCCTGGTTGTTCAATCCAGGAGTTCATTTTGTGACGACTCCTAGGTCGACGAAACGTAAAACTGTAATCGTTACACACAGCTCTTACATCGTCGTATGAAAATATATTTAAGTATATAGGATTGGTCGGTTCGGGCACAGGATTCGTGCACCATGATGTCACAGATGGAGGTTGCGGCAGGTGATCAGGGGCGGCAATTTTATCGAAAAAATGGCACGTTTCACCCCAAAAATTACTTCCAAATTAATTATTTTAAAAAGTCTCTTTTTTCAGCGAAAAATGTCTGAAAAGATGCAACAATGAGAAAAATAGATTCAAAACTCCTGGAAGCAAGACCCGAAGAGTCCTCGAACCAGCGAGAGGTTTAGAGGCTCTTAGCAGCTTCAGCTCAAAACCTCCCCTCCCCCACCCTAACCCAGGCAACTATCATGAAAATCGAAAAAAACAGCAATATTTTTTTAAATCAAGGAACATACATCATTAACCTCACACTCGCCCTATTACCCCACCGCTACCTGGTACAGTAAGTGATAATGAACTGATAGCACCATCGATAAGTGAGTATGCGAATGTGGACCTTATTAACAATTTGCTGTCGATCGTGTCGTTTCTGTTGCGAGACGTACAGTGAAAGTAGCAATGCACGTAGGTATGAGAAAAGTGGGAAATGCACAAAGAAGACAGGATGGGCCTATTTGACTCACAGCTGTCATAAGCGTGGTCGTGAATTCCAGTTATAATACAACGAAATAAGGGAAAATACTGTCGTGAAGCATTTCGCCATCATGTCGAACAGTGTACACCACCTACTTGAAAACATGTCCATGTACAAGGACAACTTAATGCTAAATAATTTGTTTTGAAGCAATCTGCATTCAGGGGCTTTTCTGAAAGATTACTTTGCTCCGAATCTGACAGCTTAGTTAAAAGATGTCTGTATGTTTTTGTCGGCTATAAAACAAAATTTAGTGAAGCAACTTACAAAAGAGGTAGAAAAATGCGGGTCTCTAAAATACACTATCTACCAAAAACTAATTGGTCACCTGTCCACAATGTTTGCTCGGTGGTTGTCACCCTGCCAGAATCTCATAGGGCCACCTCTTGCGGCTATAACAGCAGCCACCCTGTCTGGCATGCTCTCTACTAGTGTTAGCAGGACATCCACGGGGATTCGTCGCCATTCCTCTTGCAACCATTCCATGAGTTGAGCAATGGATTTTGGCCGCGCCTGACGAGCCATCACACGGCGATCCAATTCGTCCCAAAGATGTTCTATAGGATTGAGGTCGGGCCAGTCCAAACGGCGAACATTGTTGTCGGCGTACCACTGCATAGTAGCCCTTGAAACATGGCGCCTGGCATTGTCATCCCGGAAGTAACACGGGTCTATTCCGTAATAACGCCACAATGTTATCCAGAATGTTACACTAGGCCTCTGTATTCACGCTGCCATGGACAAACACCAGCGGTCCTACGCCGAAGGCCGTAAAACACAAGTCAACTGACGTGAATTACCTATCTTCACGGGTGCCCAATTACATTTTGGTAGATCGTGTATAACATTTAGCTGGAATGCATCTACTCGAAACCAGAATCGAACCAGAACAAACACTGTAAAAGGGTATTCAAGACCTCGAATATACATATCTATAATGTGTATGATATCTAATAGTGTGTTGTAAAAATCATAAAGAACGTGTGCTGCGAGGAAGAACAGGCGATGAGGGCTCTGGATGGACACAACATTTGGTGGATCATCTACAGTTGAGAACTAGTGTATACACTGGTTCTCAACTGAATACATACCAACCACTTACCAAACAATATAATGTCTTCTTGCTTTCTAAAAAAATCATAGCAAATAAATGTTTCTTTGCATGTCCTTTTTGTAAAAAAATTTAAATTAAATATCATATGTTTAATTTATATTTTTAAATGATTGACTTAGAAAAGTTTTCTTTAATTAAATTATTATAGTAAAACAGTAGAGGGTCCATGTTAGGAGGGGTGTATTCTCGCCAAAAAAGATTGGAAATGGACGACATGGGAGATGCTAAAAAAAAAAAAAAAAAAAAAAAAAAAAAATCACGATATAGGGTCCAATAGGAAAAAAAATGTGCTAAAGTTGCAATTTAGTAGCCAATGGGCAGATACGATTGATTGGTATGGGCGGAGGGATAATTTGTTGCATAAGGCCAATGATTCATTTGTGGAGCGGAGGAGGGTGATGGTATTGGTGGCGGAGGGGTGAGCCGGGAAGAGGGTCAGTGTTACATGTTACTAGATTTTGAATACTTAAATTTTTTTTTTTTAGATATTTTATTGGTATTATGTTGTTGATAGTGGTTGGAGGGGGGGGGGAGGGTTAGAGTTTTTCATCTTCGATTTTCTCGATTTTTTTAAGACAGCTGCCAAGGGAGAGGGGTTGAGTTGCGGAGGAAGAGGATTGAGGTGATGGGTAGAGGTAGGTGAATGAGGATGTGATAGGTGCAGAGTGCTGTTGGAGGAGGGAGCCACGTCAGCTGATACCAGCCGACCCTCTGAACCTGGCTCACGTTCTGAAATTATCCTTTCCAGCTTTGAGGATTAAGTGACTCATTCCTCTAAGAGCGTCTCATCCTCTTGCCTCGCTGAGCTTTCAATCCGCTTTGCTCATATTTACATTTTTTTTTTGGAAATATTTTTGGGGAGAATGTTATATTTTTGTAGAATAAATAATTTCGGAAGTACTTTTTGTGGCGAAACAGCCCATTTTGTCGATAACATTGCCGTCAAAGGCCGCCAGCCATAATCTCAACCCGTGACGTCATTGTTGTCAAATCCAGGTTCCTACTCCATGAATCCTGTGCCCGAACCGACAAAACCTATTTACATATATATATATATATTAAACCTACACTGGAAATTTTTTTTGTTGAACTTTGTAAACTGTAATGTGGGTTTTATCCAGCAAACACGAAATGTATGGGCCAGAATGAGGCCGGTGGAAGCTAGCCGACTAACTACGGTGAGCTAATGCTGGCCTGCTGTCTTATGCAGGAAGCTGGCCGATGCAAATATGGAACGGTTGCTGACTGTTTGCCGACAGTGTCAAAAAGATACTGTATTGGAACCGATAGGATACAAAATGGATACCTGCGACGACTGGATGTCGCCACAATGCCGGGCCTGCAATGGCTTGAAGTCGTCACGATTCCGGTTTTTTGGCCGCTTGGTGTCGCAATTGTACAGGGTCTGTGGTGGCATGATGTCCAGATAATAAGCAGTATAACCATAAAAAAATTAAAATTTTCCATTTAAAGTATAGTAATTGTTATTTCCTCTCTACATATATTCATTTACGTCTCAAAGAATTACATGACATGAAAAATATTCTGCTGGCCGAGTGCAGGAGTCGATCCTTAAGACCTTTGAGTTGACTATCCAGCATGTCAACCTAAACTATACAGGATTTATCCAGTAATATCGAATATATCATGACACAAATTATTATTAGCGAATGTATAAATTCCACGAAAATATAATAAATAAATTTAAAACAAGGATTATTTAACAATATTTTCTTCAGAGGGTTCCAAACAAAATAGTTTTTGTTAATTTTTAATATATCTGTCGGATGGTTGTAGAAATGGGGAAAAAAAAATTTCGAAGTAAACAAATATCATGGGCTACCACGTGACACGTATATAAACACCAAATATCAAGAAAAATGTAAGGAAAAAACTGTTAGAATTAAATGAATTTTAACTTATGTTTAACATATTTTTAAATATGTAGGGGCGAGGGGTGTTAGTGTGGACAGTCATTATATCTCTTTCAGTATTGACACAGTAATGTTAGAAATTTTTTCAAAGGTTGCCTATTCCAGCTACAATCATATGATGCAGTAAGAAAAATAAGTTTATTAATTGTTTTTGAATAGCCATTGTCTAGGATGTTTTTGTTGGTTCTCTATAGATTTTCCATACCCATAAACGGTAAGGTATCTTCAGACTTTTCTCTTTTTGCATTTTTACTCCAATAGCTCTAAAAGTATATTTTGTCAACTTATATAAATTAATGTAAGTTTAATTTGTTTTAAGAAGGAAATAATTTTAACCTAACTTTGTTTCTAAAATGGTGGCCTAGGGCTAGTGTGGACAGGTTGAGGAGGGGCTAGTGTGAACATGTCCAAACCAACCCCTTATGTCCAAACCAACCCCTTATGTCCATAAAAGTATCTTCTTCATTTTTGGAACACCTCTTCTTGTTTAATCTCACTGTGCGAATTACATTTTTTATTACTTACATTTGAGGGTTTTCATCACTTTCGTGATGAGAATATGATACCTATCTTCTTGCCAGTGACCGGTAACACTATTTAAGATAACTGATATTACACATTTCTTGTTATTACAGATGGTACGACATTTCTGAAGAAAATGTTCGGGGGCATTGGACGAGATTTTGAAGGAAAAAAAAAAACAGAGCTACTGCAGAAATGTATGGTCTCACAGAATCTATGTTATCCAAAAGGCTTCAGTTAGTGAAGTCACAGTTGCCGGTTATCAGTGATTCTGGTAATTCTTCGGAGGAGGACACTCTAGCTGTAAGTCTTAGAGTGAGAGGTAAGAATAAGTACTGTGTTCATCAAGTATTTTCAGATGATCAAGAAACCATGTTAAGTGACTATCTAACCACAGCTTCTGCAATGCACTACGGCCTTACCAATAATCAAGCCAGTAAGCTTGCTTATGAATATGCTGTAACACTTAAAACTAAATTTCCATCAAGCTGGGAACGAGATCAGAAAGTAGGTCTTGACTGGATAAAGGGCTCAATGAAACATCATCAACAGCTAAGTCTACATAAGCCTGAGAATATGAGCCTTGCAAGAGCCACAGCATCCAATAAAACTAATGTTGATGAGTTTTTTGATAACTATACTTCTGTAATGGACCGGTATCATTTTCCACCAAACAAAATTTTTAACTTGGATGAAACTGGTGTCAGCACTGTGCTTCCAAGTCCAAAAATAATTGCTGAAACAGGAAAGAAAACAGGTTGGAGAAGTAGTAGCACGAGAGTGTGGTGAATTAGCGATGGTTTGTTGTATCATTGCTGATAATGGGAACAGTCTACCTCCAGTTTTTGTTCTCCCGAAAATCCTCTCCTCCGAGACTGCTACCTTGCTGGAGCACCAACAGGATGTTTGGGACTTCCATCCTCATCTGGCTGGATGACTGCAAACCTTTTTATTAAAGTTCTGCAACATGTTTAACAGCAAACAAATTGCTCATCTGACAACCCTATCCTATCGCTGCTTGATAACCATTCCAGTCACATTACTGTAGAATCTGTATCATTTGCCAAGGATCATGGCATCATACTCCTCACCATTCCTCCTCATCGTTCTCACCGTATGGAACCTTTAGATATCTCTGTATTTGGGCCATTCAAAGCTGCTTTGCGGGTGGGTTTCAATGACTTAACCCGATCACTGGCTTCCCAAGACAAAGTAATAAGAATGGAAAACATAGCCAGCCTTGTAGGAGTAGCATACATAAACTCATTCACACCAAAAAATATTCTCTCTTCTCTTTCTAAAACTGGAATTTGGCCTCTGAACCGCCTCATTTTCTCTGAAGAGAACTTTTTGTGTAGCTATGTCTCAGACAGGCCACTGCCTAATGAGGCCACTAATGAAATACATGGCAATTATCCAGAAGAAGACCCAGTTGCTGTTGCTATCACCCCCAAGGTTTCATTTGAAAACGTGGAAGTGAAACGAAAATCCTGTGGTGGATGTGACAGTTGATGGAGCCACCACTAGTCACAATACAAAGGATTCTATTGTTGGACCTGTAGCGCCATATACAAGTCATGTAAACGTTCCTACTACAAGTAGCCGTAATCTAAATATTTTACAATACAGCTCTTCTGCAGCACCAGAAGTTGTTAAAATTGGAAAGCATTTTGCCATTTCCAAAAGCCGGACCCCGAAAAGAAGGTACGAAGGAAGGAAAAGAGGTAAATCTCGAATCTTTACCGATACCCCAGTGAAAAGAAGATTGGAAGAAATAGAAGAAAGAAAATAAAGAATAAAGTGGAGAAGCAAGTAAGGACATGCTTATTTAAATCCAAAAGTCAAGTAAACAGGATGATATAGAAGAAGAATGGATCAGAAACAGAAGAATCTAATGGAGGAATGAAACTTTTGTCCGAAAGTGAATGTTTTGATTTTAGTGATAGTGACATCACGTGAGCCCAGCAGACCAGTGCCTTTGATTGACAGTGATGAAATAGAAACTGGAGACTTTTTAATGATCAAGTTCACAGATACAAAGTATAACACTGTGTTTTATCTTGGTAAAGTGCAAGTCAAGGGCAATGAAGAATATGAAGTGAAATATTTGAGGGAAAAAGGAAACAAATTTGTTTTCCCAGATGTGGATGACATTTCTGCTGCGCCAAGGTAAAATATTTTCTCAAAACTTCCCAGACCAAAAGAAATAAGGGGAACAAAACAAACTGCAAATTATTTGATATTTGACGTAAACTTAAGTGTTTTATATCAAGTAAATAAGGATGCAGTATGTAAAATCATTCAATTATCGATGAGATTTTAATGGTCACTATGCCTACTCCATAATGCAAGATTATGAAAACATCAATAGTTGTAGCCTTATCTCAATTTTTTATTTAAATTTTGTAACAGTATCATATTTATATCTGATTATATATTTTGTAATTATCATTGTTTTGAAAAATTGCTGTATATTTCCTTTAACTTAAATGAACAAAACAAGAATTGCTTTCTTATCCACACTAGCTCCATGTAGGGCCTAAAGTGGACATATGTAATGTTTTCATGAAAATTACAATGTTGATATCAAAATAAAGAAATTTGAACTTTGCTTGGATTAAAAAATATAAATGAATAAATCCTCTATGTGTTGCTTTACCAAACATGGCAATTTATTTGACGATTAAGAACATCAAGGTAACTTGAAAAAAAAGTCCACGCTCTCCTTTGATCTTTTATTTGGTGATTAAATATATGTAAAGCAGTGGCCTATTTCATTAGTTTGTGTTGTATATTTTTCATTTGTACAACTTAGTTATTATTTATTATTGCAGATTCCGTAAAACACAACAATTTTGTTTTTGACACTAAATTATTCAAAATATATGAATTGGAAACCTTTTTATTCGAGAAAAAAAGTAATTACATACAATGCATACAAGTTGAATAATGTTTGGTACAAATATAAAATTCTTAATTTTGTGGTGTCAGATGCCCTTAATGTTGAAAATTTTGAAAATAAACTTCACGAAGAGTAACAAGTTCTTCGCTACTCAGCACAAAGTCACGGCGAATACAGTATTTATGGTATGTGGCAAAAACATGTGAACCATTATATCAATTTAATATAACCATATAAATACCCATGTATCTATGTGCTTTAGTATACTTCATATATTGAAACAATTTAACAGCCATCAGTGTGACAGGGTGCCATAGAGGCTAACATAACTCTATTACCAAGAAACAAAATTAATGAGCGAACTGACATGACACACGAAAAATTTGTGTAGGTCTACATTATTTTGAACATATGTTAAATATCCCGGCCAATGTAACTATAATTTATAGACAGGAAAACAATACAGTTAAGTACAGTTTATAGATAGTTGATGTACTTAAATGCGATGTACCAACTGATGGACATAAATATACAGCATTTCATAACCCCAATCGGGATTGCATTATCATCTGTTATATACATGAAATACCGACTTTTAAGAAATGAAAAACTCAAGGTTTCTGTAAATCAGTATGTGGGCCTATACTTTGTAGTTGCATACATTTAAATTGTTGGTTATGTGTTTATGTAGATCCAATAAACATATTCTTTTAACATTTACTATATATATATATATATATATATATATATATATATATATATATATATATATATATATATATATATATATATATATATATATATATATATATATATATATACACATATATACATAGTGATTGTCTCGAAATCGTTACTGGGCCGGAATAAACAAGATGTTGGCCAGCTTACCGAAATTACAAATATTCTGTATTGGAATCTGCCCAGAATATTATTTGAGGTATTTGCGACAGGTAGGCTGTGAGATATCTTGCTCATATAATTTAGGCGATGTCCATCTGTTATCCTAAATAATACACTGGGCCTCTATCTTTATCGTGATGGCTAGCAATCTTTCTCAACATTGTCAGATGGCAATCTTCTGGCACATAAACGACAGTTGCGGACAGTACAGGTATCGGGCCGACAATTTGCCGACAGGTTGTGTTTGCTGGGTAAGCTATACGTAGCATGCAGTGTTATATGCGGCATTATTACCAAATAAAGGAATGTTTAGCGTCGTTACTATACAAAGGTGGTAAATTTCCTATACATTTGACTTTTTTTATAAGCAAATATAGCAATGCTATCATGCATGTTCATATGTGACAAATTTTTACCATGCATATTTTCTCACTTTACGTATATACAAACGTGTCCATTTTGCAAATAATTTATTTGAGTTCACTTACAATTACGCATAGTTACCACAAATGCTGTGTTATACATGCGAGATCTGTGCGTATTGTGATAAGAAATATTAAGCAGTAAATTCAGTGCGTCTGATCTGGTTAACTCTACCTTCTTTGTGCTCTTGATGACTTTAGCTGTTATTTTCTTTTGTCTTCGTATCTGCCTTCAGTGTGTGCTGGAGTCCGTCCATTGATTGTTTTGGGTTCATATGCGACTTTTCTTTAAGACCTATGTGAATGAATACTACTAGCTTTAATCTAGCGTGAAAATATGTACATTAAGTATATAAATTTACAGCGTATGTTAACCATCGAGTGCTCTGCACGTAAAACTTACAAGTTCGGTTACTATATGTACACTTACTAGTAAGAACCAAAATTACAATGTCAACGTGTAACGGCATTCCTTCAAGCCCCGTCACAATTGCTCCAACCCTCCAGCCTCCCTACTTACTTTAACAGACTCAGGAACAAGGGTGGATGGGTAACATTAACACCGCCTCCAAAACACAGCCGAGAATAATGATTTTAGTTAGTCCATAAGGCATTATTTTGTTCCGTCCAGGTTAGGAAAACGTCTTATAGGTGCACCAATACATAACATCATAAATTTCAGTTTTTTTTCTCCCTCGGTCTTCGAGTTTTCCCCCGCTATTTTCTGGCCGATAAATCTTCACCTCTCACTACTTCCACGAACTACAAGCCTCCATTTTGTTTTCTCTCTCAAGTGAAAAATAATCACGGTCAAAACACTGTTCCCTTCCTGTGTACTCTCTCACACTACCGAGTGCCCACACCGTCAAAAGTTCCATAACACGCACAATCTTTCATCTTCGCCTAATGTCTGTGGGACTCGACGAAATTTTCGTTCCTTTCCCGAGTCTCGCAATTTATTTCAAAGTCCACTATCGAGCCCCTTACGAAAAACATCGGGGACCTCATAAAAAGACAAGTCCCTCGTCTGGACTATGCGCACATTTTCTAAGTCCAACTCGGGGCACACGTGAAAATTACAAGTCCTTCTTCTGAGGCTTCACAAATTTTCTAAGTCCGACTTCAGAGCACTACGAAAATTACAAGTCCTTCTTCTGAGGCATCACAAATTTTCTAAGTCCCACATCGGCGCAATACTTAGCTTTTCCTCCAGGTCGGGTTCTCGAAGTTCATCAAGGAAAGGGCGGATCCACACGCAAAGGGGTTAACCGCTCGCGGGCTGGGCAGATCTTCCTGAGTCAATTTTTTCATTTATTGGCGTTCCCCCAAATCCCGCTTAGCCAGCGTGAGCGCCTTCACAGTTCTGCGTGCCCTCCGGTATGCATGTTAGTAGCTAAGTCGGTTGGAGAATGGGATGTGTCTCAGGGCAAGCCCTTTACGCCTTAGGTCGGGTTTAATTATTATAATGGGCAAATGCTTCGCGGATAAACAGGGTTATAGTGCCATGGCCCCCCTGCTTCTCGTCGAGTGCGTCGGGAACCGGACAGCTCATTCATGACACAGACTCCGTCTTCGCCCTTCCGCGCCAACATCAGGATCTCCACTCCATGGGTGAAGGCGGGGACCAGCAATCGGGGGAGCCACCCCCTCCCCATCCTCCAAAATAGCCCATCGGTCTGGAAGAGCGCGAGACATCCAGGACCTACCAGTGATGGTGGCAAATCCGCTGGTCCAGAAGTAAAGGCTGACATCGGGGTGCTTCCAAGGTCCGATGCATTCCAATCTATCCATCACGCACTGCAGTCGGCAACCCGCAGAATCCAGCAGTGAGGTTCGCTACACTTCGCATTTTTCAGCACCTCGAGATCCCCCTCCCCGCCTTGATCGTTGGGCCACCTCCAGCAGATGCGCTTCGCCATCTTGTACTGAGCTGTCCAGGTTCCTGACGTCCATGACGATGGCGGCCAGTTGGTCCGCGGGCTAGTATTGGCATATCCCATATCCGCCACTCGGGGACGCGACGAGTTGCGGATAGTCACCGCACCCAAACTGCCATGGTCCCATAACACTCACAGATGCAGCTCTCTTTCTCTGTTTCTCAAGTCGTGGGAAGTTCTCAGCGACCGAGCAGCCAGGAGCGCGATGTTCCTCCCACGACAGCTGAGCTCGTCTTCCTGAGCCTATTGCGCGACCTCAATAAATACCCCGCTACACCCCTTCCTCTCTGCACCACCACCTGTGACCAGGCCACCCGAACGCTCCCTATACCGATAATCGGCATACTATCTACAATTTACAAACACATTCTTCATTTGGCGCGCGAATAAAAACTGCGCGCACATGAGCTACACATGTTCCTAACCGCTTCAACGCACCTCCACACGCCACACATCCCTGTCATGCAGGCGTCCCATACTGAAAAAAAATGCTAACATAAGACACGAAAAACCTGTTGCCTTTAAATTCCGCCACAAACTAAAAATAATGGTATAAATACGAGGTAGTATAAAACATTTCAAGGCTAGATATGTTTACAAGAAATCACACTATCTATATTTGTGTACACATCATTAACTTTAAAGTAGCTCCCATGCACCAGCAATACAGTTGTCCCTACGATCTGTGATGTGACCTGGAAGTCTTCTCTAATCACGCCAAGCAGCTTCTACGATTTCCACTGGATCTCCATACTGGTGTCATAACGACGATCTTGGAGCAGGTTATTCATGTTCGGGAAGAGGTTGCAGTCTGCTCAAGCAAAATCTGGAGAGTGGCAAGGGTGCTGAAGCACGGCCATGTTGTTTCCGACGAGAAACTCACATGTGTAGGGAGCTCGGTGTGAGGGCGCATTGTCGTCGTGGAGCACCCAGTCTCTCGCGTGCCACAAATTTGGACGCTTTCGTAAAATCTCATCCCTCAGACGTCTTTAAACCTAGCAGCAGACTACTATTGACGGTCCGGCCCCAGGAGATGAATTCTCTATAGAAAATGTTGCAAATTTCGAAAAAGACGATGAGTATGCCATTGGTCCAGCTGCGGAACTTCTATACCTTTTTTCGGTCGCGGAGATGGTGGGCTCTTCCACTGTGAAAACTATTCCATCGCATCAGGGTCAAACGAGTACCCCCAAGTTTCGTCACCAGAATTGATCCAACAGTGCAGAAGTCCAGCGCGAATCGCAGTAGGTGCTAGTCAAAGTTTCGTCACCAGAATTGATCCAACAGTGCAGAGGTCCAGCGCGAATCGCAGTAGGTGCTAGTCGAAGTTTCGTCACCAGAATTGATCCAACAGTGCAGAGGTCCAGCGCGAATTGCAGTAGGTGCTAGTCACACTTAGAGAAGATTATTTCCAGGACGCATTCCAGAAGTGGCAGATACACTGTGTGAATGGTATTGCTATGCAAAATAAATATTTTGAGGTGATGATGAGTAAACGTCGGTAATTAAAAGTAATTTCTTTTAAATAGAGCTCGTATCGAACGTTTATGACACCACCTTATATTTTAGTATTCTTTATAAGGACAAAAGTGCATATGTAATTCAACAACAGTATGTTAGACCACACTCTTCAGCATTTCTAAGGAATTTTACTTGTTTCTACAGCTCATATCTAATGCATCAGCAACACAATACATTTTTCAAGCATCTTAGTAGTGGGAGTGTGGGGAAACTGCAGTGAAAGTGCAAGCATGACCTTACTGACATAAAAATAACCTGGAGAGGGGGTGAGAGGACGAGCACACAAACTGGTGACACCCATTTTTGGAGAAGAGCACACTAACTGGTGCCACACCCCACCCCTATCCCTCCCTGCCATCCCTGAGGTGTGTTGTGATTGGCTGTACCCATTACCCTTCCTCCCTTAGTACATCTACGAGTTGTCTTGTGATTGACTGTTGGTGATACCCCTTTGTCCAGAGATGTTACCTCTCCTTTGCTGGAGGTGTGCTGTAATTGGTCAGTTGGTTCTTGGAATAAGAAAGGCACAAGAGGCATTTGGGAAGATTCGATGTTGAGAGTTAGGAGTCTAGAACACGACTAAGCATTAATGGTTGATGAGGAGGAGGGGGAGGTGGACAGGTGCGGTATAGGTGTTACCTCTTCGGAGTCTTGAGTAAGACTAAGCTCTAAGGCTGGGTGAGGGGACAGAGAGCAGCAGCACAGTTGTTGCCTCTTCAAAGACCGATGAAGAAATGTGCTCTGATAAGGTGTTGATAGGTCGGGAACTAGGAGGGAAATTCAGGAGGAGGGGATGGGGAAAGGAGTTAATGCCAATACATAAGATATTAAATGTGCATGTAGTATACAATTACAGAATGGGGGAAGGGGTGATGCATGGACATGCAATTAGATTAATTAAATAATGTATTAAGTAATTATGTGCACTTGCAATTACAAATTTGAATAATAACCATTAAATATATCCATTACAAATTGAACTACCATGAAATGAGTAATTACTAACTACTCATATTGAGTAATGAGCAACTGGATATTGAAAAAAATGCAAATTACAACTGAAATCATAAAGTATGGAGAAATCAATTTATTGAATTATAACATGTTGCAATGAACAATTACGAAACTCTAAGTGCACATCTGCACCCCACCCCAGCTCACTCTCAAGTGAGTTCCAGTCTGACAGGGCGAGTGTCCCTTGTGAATGCACTTATCCCCTCCCCCTTCCCCTGGCCAGCTAGTTGCACTTGCTGGTCGATTCCAGGTACCGCCCGCAAGGAAGGTATTGTTTGTTTGCTCCATACACCATTCTTTCCCTGGGATGTGTACCAAACCAGTCTGTCATGTCCCCAAGTATTTGCATAAGTCTCCCCATTCCACCTGTGGCATAGTCTCCAACTGCAATAGCTTGTTAATGCGTACTTGCTTATACCTGGACTCGGTTTGCCGACCCTCCATGTCGATGTTGCATAAACGCTTGACCCAGCACTGCCCCACCAATACCCCAGACCTACTTCCATTGTAACAATTTTGTCAGCAACCCCCCCCCCCCCGGCCTCTTATCAGAGTTCTTTCTAATGTTTGTCATCTTCCAATCTGTTTTTCGCATTCAGACATGACAAGATTATGTCGTGTCCTGCGCAGTGTGTCGGCGGTTTTTTCCTTAGCGGGGGATGCAATTCATTGATGTGTTTCAAAATATAATGTTACATCTCAGCACATTCAAAAAAGTAATTACACAAGTGCATATTTATTATTTATTATTATTATTTTACTTGCATGAATAAAACATTCATTTTCGCAATAAGTAAATAAGTTATGTTTTGGAATAAATAACTCAATGGTGGATATGCATCGGCATACATAGTTTCTCGCTAAGCAGGTATGTGCATAATTAAATAATATAATTAAATAATATAATTCCAGGGGTTTGTCGCTTAAGTTGACCGTCTGCCTGGTAGCCAGAATACCAATAAGTGTTTTCTGTAATAATCTAGTAACAGGGATAGTGGCCTGAGGGAAAACTGAAGAAATGTGAAGAGATTTGGACATGCTCAAAATCATTTTCGCATAATAAGTAAATAGGGAGGGTGTTCGATTAAAATTTGCAATAGTGAATATGTAGTCTCTTGCTAAGTACACAAATATGAGATTTAATAATGCATAATTAAATAAGTTAATTACAGGGGTTCGTCACCTACTTGATGTAAAATTATGGACACATTTCTCGTAGGATTTCATTCCAGACACGACGGTGATATAACAAAATGTGAATAATATATTAATTTCAATAATTAAAAACCTGAAGTCCGAAGCGATATAATGCCAGTCGCAGCTCCATGATCGACCTCTACCACTTCCAGACTTATACTACCAATTTTATAAATAAATCCTTGCCATATATATTAAATGTCTACCAATATGACTGCTGGCCTGCGGAGATATATGTATTACATATTATCGAAAATCTGTTCATTTGATAGCTGTCTATGATGGGGAACAGATGTACAGAGTTTTTGAACCTAGTAACTGTTCAATGGGATATATAATACTTCATATTTCAATAAATCATTGCTGCATACGCAAGGGTGCAAGTGCACATAAATATTTAATTAATCTAATTATTTATTCATTGTACGATTCAACTACCAATATGTTCGCCGATATAAGCATTCATACTGGTGACTGGAGCTGACTGCAGTGAGGAGCGACAGGGTACAGTCGTTCATTAGGGTTCTGGTATGCATAATTAGACTTTGTAATTGTGATATGTATTCTCTCTCATCACATACAAGACTTAGATTAAATATTCAATACGATTACATATTAAAATTAAATAAACTTATTATTAATATTCAGTGTGCATAGTAATACATGAGTAAATATTCTTATTAAATGAACTAATTATTTATTCAATGTGATTTCGATATGTACTCTCGGTAACTGTAATAAGTAGTTCGGTTGTTGGAGGGTGTAGGTGAGTAAACACACACAGACAAGAGAAAATAAAGAGGGGGGGGTGGTCTACCGAAACAATTGCTAAAATGGAAGCAGGTCTGAGGATGGGTAGGGGGTAGGGCGGTGAATTAAGGTGGTGCTGGGGCAAGAAGTAATAACACAACTACATGGGAAGGGGGGGGGGGCTGAAAACCCGAGTCCATGTATATGCCAGTGCACATAATAAGCTATTGCAGTTGGAAACTATGTCACAGGTGTAATTGGGAGACTGTTACACAAATGCTTGGGGACCTAACAGAGTGGTTCGGTACACATCCCAGGGAAGGAGTGGGGCATGGAGCAACCATGCAGAAATTCCCCTGTGGGCAGTATGTGGCATCGACCAGCGAGTGCAACCAGCCGGCGAGCAGGAGGAGTAAAGGTAAAGTGCATTCACGAGGGACACTCGCCTTCCACATGGAGTGCAATACCTCTCTGCTGGTGGTACCTGACAACGAGCAGCGAATGCAAGTCCTCGGGGTAAGCATGAGAGGAAAAGTGCATTCACAAGGGACACTCACCTTGGCAGACTGGAGCTCACTTGAGAAAGAGCTGTGGTGCAGTGCGGATGAGCAGTTATAATTTCGCAATTGTTCATTAGAATATGTAATAATTCTGATTTAAATTGTAATTGCACATGATCAATGTGCAATTGCTCATTACTCAATGAGAATAGTTAGTAATATCTTAGTGCATGGTAGTTCAATTGAAATGTACCTCTTTAATGTTAATTATTCCAATTTGTAACTGCAAGATCATATAATTACTTATTGTACTATTTAATTAATCTAATTAGACGTCCTACCTCTATGCATCAGCTCCCTCGCCAACTCTGCAACAATTTATTACATGCACATTAAAAATCCTATGCATTTGCATTACCTCCTTCCCCCTCCACTCCTCTGCAACTGAATTTCCCTTCCAGCTCCCGACCTGTCAACACCTCATCACAGCTCATTCCTTCATTCATCAGACTTTGAAGGGGCAACACCTATGCTGCTGCTCCCCCTCTGCTCACCCAGCCTCAGATATCAGTCATCTTACTCTAGACTCTGAAGAGATAACACTTATAACTCTCCTGACCACCTCCCCCCTCCCCTCATCGACCATTAGGGCTCATCGTGTTCTAGACTCAGAACTGTCAACATCGACTCTCCCCAAATGCATCTTGTGCCTTTATTGCTCCAAGAACCAGCCAACCAATTACAGCACACCTCCAACAAATGAGAGGTAACCCCTCTGCACAAAGAGCTAACACCAGTAGCCAATCACAACACACCTGGTAGTGTCAGTACGGCGAGGGAGGGGAGGGAAAACAGGTACAACCAATCACAACATACCTACGCGGAGGGTAGGGTGAGGAGGGGGAGGGGTGGGGGTGGTACCTTTTAGTGTGCTCCCCTCCAAAAAAGGGGGTGTCACCAGTTTGTGTGCTCGTCCTTCCATCCCTTTTCCAGGTTATACTTATGGCATTAGGCCACTCTTACACTTACATAGCAGTATCCTCACGCTGCCACCACTCATCTTATATCCAGTTATTCACATATGACAGTAATTATTATCTAAGTAAACTCTTATTTCAAACTAGTTAATTTTCCATCTGTAAATGTGCCCTACTCGTCAAATATATCCGATTTTATTCTGACAATTTTACTTATTTTTCCCATAGAAATTCGAGCATATTTATTTGAACTTGATAATACTCACTTCGACTTTTTATATGCTCACCGTTGACATTACAACAATTTAAGTTATCCAAAACAACATGAGAATACTTTTTACTGTCCGGAACCGATTTTCTGGACACATGGGGATTTATCTGGCTCAAATACATATCATCTGGACCGTTATGTCACTCTGTACTAAAAAAGTAATCGTGCCTACAAGCCTATCTCTCTATTAGCGTGTCATCAAACTGCAAATCGAAATTTGGTTTACTCTCACCCAGAAGCAGAACACTGTCACTGCATTAAAATACTTGACATTAAGTTAGAAGATTAACTGAACGAGGCGTCACTTCGGTAAAAAAGAAACTCTCATATTATACAGCACTGAATTTTTTGAGTAAGCCTTCAAGCTGCAGTCAGCGAGCCGAATCGTCCAGGATGTAAATGCGTTCAGTAAACAATGCAACTAATTAGCCGAATTATTATTTCACAGCAAAAACAATCTGTCCAAAATTAGGATATTCCACAACTGTTCCAAATAGAACCGTGTAAGAGAACAAAATAAAAAGAACACTAGGCAGCGATTGCAGAGTTTTTACATATTCTATCACTCAAATGTTTAGTTTTATTTAAGCATGCACAAAATATATTCATGTCAAATTTTCGTGAAGTTCGCATGCCTAACTTTCTACCAAAACAAACAGGAATTATTACCACTATACAAAAAAAAGAGTGTCTCACTCTTAGATTGCAGTGTGCGGTGTAATGGACATTCACTCTCTCTTTCCAATACGCGAGTTCTGTTGTTAACACTGTCCTTGTTCCTAGTACGCTGTTGCCTGATAAGTTATTGTTTTGCAACTTCGAAAAAGAAAACTATCTACTTTGCGTGCGAGCCGTCCAATCACAATTATAGGGGTTTCTCACAGGCTTCAGTTTCAAAGGAGCCGCTTAGTTTTGCGTCGCAGGATTTGATTCCTTTACGAATTGTCATTGTTGGCAAGGAGGTAAACATATAAAAATTCTCTTAATGAGGCCGTTTCCTTCACCGCTCATTTGTTTCTCAGCTTGCCAGTTACTTCACAAAGCTGAAGCAATCTGGCAACAGTGAGCACCATAAGCCATGTACTGCAATATAAGCGTGAGACGGACTGTAGAAGGCCCAATTATAAACCCCATCAACTGCCGCGGACCCATAACGCTTTACATTTCATTGTAAAAAGACGGAAACAAAGCAGAATATTGAGCTTCTTCAATCAAATGAAGTGCGTCAATATGTTCCAGGGTAACGTATAATCTCGGCGACTATCGACCTATGAGTGCAGTACTTTATAGTTGTGCTTTATTATTAGCTACAATTTATTTCTTCCCAGAAAAAAAATTGCGAACTGCGTAACAACACACTGTTCTAATCTTGGAAGGTTCTAATCGAGTTCCAAATAAAATTTTCTGTACCTAGCTCTAGCCTGCCAATTTGAAATTCTGTTGGTAGGAAAATATCTAAGAAGAGATCTTAATACCAAGCCTACACATTTTCACGGTTTTTGGAAGGTAAATATTCTGGTCCAGATAGGATTCGTCCTATAAATATTTCTACAAAAAATTATCTGGTATTGTAAAAAGAATTTTTGGTGGTCTTGGAAAACTGTATTCCTTAATTATCTGGTTCTCTCAATATCATTTTGCACTGTTGCAGAAAATCGAAACTAACTTAGAAGAGTGGATACTGCAGTAAATATAACGGGCCAAAAGCTGTTCCTCATTCATGATGAAATTGTCAGCTCTTAAGAGCTCGGAGTCAACAGCAGCCCAAATTACTCCTCTCTCCAACCCGCAGTGGTATTTTTGACAGATTCCACTAATTTTCTTAGTGTAATCATAAGTTTGTCCTCGATTGTTTCTGAATGGAAGTTGAAATGTATCTACAGCATCACTTATGAGCAGTGACATAACTTCTCCAACGAACAGTGAAGTTATAAACACAATAACATTACACTATTGCTCGTTTTCATTTCTTGTCATAAAGATAAAACAACAAATTGTATGAATATGAACTCATTCTTTCAGTTTTAGCAAAAAATACTTCATTTTCAAAACGATAGATGAATTCGTTTCTATTACGTGATGTATATTATTCGTTCTCTCAGATCAAGTTTGTTCTCGCGTTGAAACATCAGCGTCGCTAAGAAAAGACTCGGCCTGTTCTAGCAACATATCTGGGGTCACGTAAGTTTAACACTTGGGAAAATAAAACTAAAAGTTCAATTATTCTGGAATTTTTACAAACATTTTTACTGCCACATTGTGGAGGTAAGTATTACCTAGAGAAAAAAAAGCCGCTCTTACTAATATTTCAATAACCACGTTACCGAATCCCATCAAATTCAGCAGAGTGTTTGTGGTATTGCAAGTTAGAACGAGAACATATCATTTTGAATATATGAGGCGTTTATTTTAAAAATAGCGGCTATATAAGTACTTCGTGTTAACATTTCTGCCCTGCGAAGAAATTTGGCCAGTAGAAACTAAACTTGGCATGCCAACAGTAATTACTTCGATTAGACTGGATGTGTTGCTTCGCAGTTCTTTTGTTTATCTTTCTGGAGATGGCACAATGTAGAAAAATATCATTTTTACGTCATATATCGGTAAATAGTTAACAAATTAACTCCTAACCTGGCGTAAAAATAGTGTTATGATTTCCCACAGTTATATTTATTTTCGTTTGGCTAAAAGTTATTTATAAAATGGAAACTATGTATATATTTTAGGATCCTGTACCGTTTGTTCTGATTTATTATAGGTACTTCAAATATCCTCGTGGGCTCGCTGTATATATCGCGAGTATTTGATACACCAGTCGCCTCGCTTGTCTGTACACCATTTTCTAAGTGACCGTATCCTGTCATATGCAGATGTAATTAACATCGTGTCCAAAAAAAACTATTTAATCAACGGCCAGCAAAATTTTCTCTCTAGCTATTAATTGTAAATATAGACCATAAAAACATTTTAATGTAACGACCGCGAATGCATTGTAGGTTATTCCGGCATATGTACAGAAAAATTACAATTTATTTCAAACTAAATTTATATGGTGGCAAAACCTAACAATGTTTGTTATATTTTGTGCTATATTACGTAACATATTGGCATCTGGTCTATAAAGATATTTAAGATTACATTTAATAAATTTTTATCGAAACGAATTCTAACTGAATATTCCAAATTTTGACATCAATGAATGAATTAAAAACATAACGTTTTTATCTTCTGAATGGTTCAGTCGTTAAAAATTTTGTATATTTCTCGAAAAATGAAACCAGTTTTAACTGAAATTGGCACACTGACATATATAACTGTGTTCATAACTACACTGGAAACTTGTTAGTGTACCGTGGATAAATATTTTAATAAAAATATTAACTTGTGCTCTCTCAATTCATGTTCACACAAAATATTCCAAGCAAAAACAGAAACTCTGCCGGTTACCTTCACGATATCTGCACTTCTTCAAAAATAAATATTGTTCTCCATGTAATATAAATTGCACAGATTAACAGTAATACTTTATATGGAAATTTTAGTAATATACTCAATGGTGATTTAGTTTAACATGTGAACCACTTTATGATCAAATGAACACTAAGCGAAATGATAAGTGTGAACCAACTGTAAGGTAACTCCTTACAACAGAACTAAGAAAAATCAGCTATTATTTTTAACCCAGTCTAATAATTTTATGCAGAAGTTTTATTCTTGTACATATGTCATATAACTGATTTAAATAAAATAATTTATCACAATCTTGAACTGCTAAAATTCCGGCTGTATTCACTTAATTGACTCAGAAATATCCTCTTCCGTACAGCATTTCGTGATGTCCTGCCAAAAGAAAAATATTTTTAATTCTCCAGGGATTACTCGACCAATAACTATTAAATATGGCGGGAAATTACTCGACCAATAACTATTAAATATGGCGGGAAATTACTCGACCAATAACTATTAAATATGGCGGGAAATTACTCGACCAATAACTATTAAATATGGCGGGAAATTACTTACGCTCAACATTATTTTAATAAAAGTGTTTTGCTACAACGCAACTTTTCAGAGCTCATGAAAAAATTGTTGCAAGTTTCAGTCTTTCGTTTTATTAAGGCATTACTAAGATTTCACGAAAATTAACTATTCACTCTCTCTATTTCTATATATATATATACTCTCTCTCTCTCTATATATACATATACTCTATATATATATATATATAATATTAGACGCCCTTTATTTATTGAAATATCGCAACGAATAACAATTTGTGACACATAAACTCATGAAGGAAGTGGGAGGAATTTAAATAAATAAGTGGATGCCCTAACCTTTTCATTCTGTACAAAATGTACAATAAATATATTACTGTATTTTATGCGGGTGGTATAAATGCATATTAAACACCAACGTTTGCGGAAAATGCAACACCAAGAAGGATACATGTGATTCAAATGAACTTTATACTACACATTAGGTACATAAAATTATACAATTGTTTCGGATTACAGAACTGTACATGACCTCTGTTATTTAGAATTCAGTAAGAGGTGAAGCCTTCATGTGCTGCAATCAGAGCCCCTAAACGAAGTGGCATAAAATTATACAATTGTTTCGGATTACAGAACTGTACATGACCTCTGTTATTTAGAATTCAGTAAGAGGTGAAGCCTTCATGTGCTGCAATCAGAGCCCCTAAACGAAGTGGCATGAAATCAAAGCGGACTGGCATATGTTCCTGGGGACTCTCCCTCCACACGGTTTGTTTGAGGCCTCACAAAGCATCAACAGTGGTTACTGGAGGACAATGACAAACAAGTCGCCGAACATCCATATCCCAGACATGTTCGATGGATGGCATGTCAGGCGAACGTGCAGGCCAGGGAAGCAGTGGTAAATTAAGATCGTTAAAGAATGCTTGGACTTTCCTCGCCACGTATGGTCGGGCATTGTTCTGCTTGACTGTGGCATGCAGAGTCACCCGAAGGAAGTATAAGCCCTTGAACATAACGATTTAAAAATGTATTTTTTCCAATTATTTGAAACAAAGTGTAATTAATTGGAATCTTCAATCTTGCAGCACTATCTCATAAATACCTCCCACTATTGTAATGAAAACAGGTGTGGCCAATCTCATATTGCAGACAACATTTTTACCATCAGGAATGTTTAACACTGACAGTAGTGGTAGCATGTATGTTTTGGACCACTTCATTAGAATGACACGATGATGGAATGGATAATAGATTGTTCGATTAATCGGTATATCGATATATAGAATATTCGATTAGTTGCTAACCACTAGTCGAATAGTAGCTGATTAATTAATCAAATTAATCAGTGTTGTTCTTTAATTTAAAAAATATCATTTTTTTATAATTATAATGGTGTTGAAAGGGTTAATTGTCATAAGGGTGATATTGGCGGAGCAGTATCGATGTGTCCTCTGTGACTTGCTAGAGTCGGCTGGCCAGAGGAGTGTGTTGTTATTGAATATAGGAGTTAATGTTGGTGTAAGAGTGGTATAAGTAACATTTATATTATTTTTTATTTGTGGTTGGAGCTAAAGCATGTGTGTATATTTTGGACCACTAGGCGAGTGAGTTGTGGATGGAGCGAGAGCATGCATGCATGTTTTGGACCATTGCATAATAATGATGGTCTACTAATTTAATGTAAACTTACGAATCGGGCAGATACTAACCATAATCACTCCTCGAATAGCATTACAGGAATGAGTTATCCCACTTTAATAATGTGATTACCACACACAACATTAAATGGAATTAATATAAATACGAGATATTAAAAAAAAATTACCAAACACGCCACAAATTCATTAAAACAACTTAAGCAGATTACACCACACACAACAGAACAGAACACAACATTTATATTAATATCATAACGAAATATGAAAAACATTTAACAATATTTCAAACACCCAAATAAATGACACTACACAAGGGTTGACCACACAAATAATAAATCACACCAAACGAATTTCACAGGTTCAAAATTACAACTTACTTATCACCCATGAAGCCAGGTGTAAAAAATTCACACTTCACAAATCAATAAAGCACATGATTTACATCCAAAATTACAACTCATCATTACTCCAGATACCCCGACAAATATCGCCTTCCACACTGACACACACACCTAAACAAAGTCACACTGACACGCAGTTCACCCTCATCACCTCTCAAAACACACCAAGGAACGCTTTACAAAAATGAATGATAAACCAAACATCTGATTTTAAAAACCCACAAGTTTAAACATTTCACAAACTTGTCTTTCCCTAGCTCATACGACCGTGACAACACTCGCCTATTGAGAAAGCCTACTGCGAAACGCCTCGTCGAACGTAAATTAATAATAATAAAAAATGTTTTAAATAAATGAAAACCTCATAATAATCCGAACACGCAAGAGAAAAAAAAGTAGTATGTTGTATATGAATCGGATTCAATGCTCCAGGACTTGCTGTCAGCTTGGCTATTCGCCTGTAACTAAACTCTCTATGGACCTAGCAGAATGCGAGAATCACCCCCCCCCCCGACTGGCTGTCGACAGTGTCAAAGAGTAGATTCAATATTTCACATCTAAAGACAGCTGGAGGAGTCGATAGGGCGAGTTTGCTCCTCACCTGTCGAAACAAGCCTGCCATGCCGAATAACTTTCAAATGTCACAGCCCGAGTTAAATATAAAAGGAATTTATTTTTTACAGTATTTCCCAAAACATTAAATGTTAATAACACCATGAATACCTGTATTTGTAAAACATACATTCTAAAATTTTACTCCGAGTAGTATAGTAAAAAATATTAGTTCTGCACAGAACAAATACATCAAAATGGATTTCATTTTGTAAAACATAGATATGTTTACTAAATATTATGCGAGTCACCATTAACAAATCTATAAAGGTATTACAAAAACCTAATAATTATCCGAAGATACGAGACTTAAATAACTGAATTGAGTAGTGTATTGGATAGGAAACTTTCAATTGTCTTGTGTTACTATATGAGGCAGGTCGGGTAGAACTATCAACACCAGTGAGAAAACAATTTCTCCACCCACCTCGTCTCCTTTTTCGCATGCACTACATGCTCAAAGAAATTACCTCAAATTCTAACACTGCTCGAGACCACACATTTCGCAGTTTCACCCCAACCCCTCCCCCCATGCTGTCGGCAAGAATAAACTTAGACACTCACGCCGTGCCACCAAGAAGGCAATATATTATTCTGCTTCGAGTGGCAGACAATGTCTTCCCATAGCCCCAACCCAGTGTTTCGCCTCCGTGCTTCCCACCCTCCATTCACCGCGTGCCCGGCGAAGATTCCCCGCAGACTTCTACTGTGATAAATACAATCCCGAAAAATTGTGGCTGCCACTTTCCCTCACCCCCGCATCTCCAAGGACTTCATGCCACAGCAAGACATGCGACGAGGTCGACAAAACAGCGTTCGCTGTCACCCGCTGGGCACTTGTCTCTTCTCACACCATTCGCGACCAACCATTCGTCTATCTGCCATAGGTTAAAAGAATAACACTCCAAATTCTCACACCTCAGGCTGCTCGAGAGCACACATATTTGCCGATCCGTCCTCCACTTCTTCCGACCCATTTTTGGTAAGGACAAACTCAAGCTCTCACACCGCCAAGAAAGCGATATATTATTCAACTAACTGCTTCGGACGGCGAACGAAGTCTAACCAACAGCAAGCCGACAACCTTCCCTTTCCCGAACTGTCATCCACACAGTCGCCAACGCTAATCGCACACTCTCTTTCCCACAAGTGTGCTCTTGTCCCAGCCCTGTCCATCAGGGTGGAGAAACAAATTCCAAACCACATTGATAATAATGAATGTTACTTTCCCTCACCCATCCCACTGACGAGAAAACTATCGTTAGTCTGGAGACTCCCAGCACTGTATACTAACGGTCTGAGAGCCAAACCCTCAACGTTAAGCCTCGCATTTACAAAACATTATCTTGCTCAAACACATCTAGAAAATATATCACTACTCCAATGCATGCGATCTGGAAGAAATGATACTTCCGAAACCTGTGCATACTACATTCTAGGAAAAAAATTAACACAACAGTTGATGTTATAAGTCATGTGTTGTAATATTATTATTTTTCATCGATTTACACAGGAAATGAAAAGATTACATGTTAGGTGTAGAACAATTTTAGAACCATTAACCCGAGAAAAAGAAAATTAACAACGCAGATATCTTCACTCCTTACAAACTGGAAAATATTAACCAAATACTAAGAATTACATCATAAATTAAATGTTATAGATTACCATCCAAACAATAGGAAAGTTTGCACAGTAAATTGTACATCCATTCCATATCAATAACGATAGGTTTAATAAATGAATAACAAATAGAATATTGTATAAATTATTTTTATTTAGTATAAAAACTATTTACAAAACCTTGTAATTCAATCTTTTAAGAAAGCTCTCCATCGAACCAAGGACATACTTTTTTCTTTTTAATGATTTTATTAATCAAATATGCATTTGGAGAACTGAATTTTTGCAATCCATGTTAGTAAAAACCACCTCTTATGTGCTGACCATCATAGGTTTCAAGGTAATACACTCTGGAAATGTATTTATAATTGAAATAATTTTAAATATTTTGTGCGACCAATTCTCCGTAAATGTTTTCTCACAGATCCCATTCTGCTTCAAGATACATATAAATTCACCAACTTTGAACATTGGTTTTCTTGTGTCGATTAGATTAACATTATTATATACAGTTTTCATCAAAATATTATCCATAACTTTTTTGTGCACCGTCTTGATAGTTACATGATATCTGGAATTATAAAACTTAAGTATTTCAGGTAAAACGTCAACCCAATTATATGTGCCTTTCAAAGTAAATTCTTGTATATTAATTGCTGAATCGATTTATTAAATATTTCCACAATGCTGGCTTTAAGCTCTGAATATGTTTCATAGTGATTAATACCATAATCGGCCATTAGTTTCCGGAACAATGTACAGAAAAATTCAGATTCTCCGATGGTTTGGAGCAAATTTGGCCTCCTCTCTTTCAAAGCGATCTTCATTGCATTGGTAACCTATTTCCCTGTCTTGTTTCCCAAAGGTACACCCACACAATACTTTTAATAAACATCTATCGCAGTTAAAATATATCTGTATCCATTACTGTATTTGGAGAGCAATGTTACTTCCACAAATCGGCTTGAAAAAGATCATTTAAACCTTTAGTAATAACTGGTCATCTGGTATATCTTATCCTTGCAGGAGCATGAAGTTCTTCAGCAATCTCTCTGAACTTCATTGGTAATATAACCATATTCAGTCAATTATTCAATAATGGAGAAAATTTCGTTTGTATATGAATTATTCCCAGACTCTCTCGAAGCGATGAGAAGTTTCAATCTGTCGACCAATTCATTAGGATTATTCTAAAATAAAGGAGAAAACTGATCTCCAACTTCATCTTTATATATTTCACATCCAACAATATCACTTAAGTGTAGTTTCCGATGATTTTCCTCATTATCTAAACATTTATTTGCATTCATTGGACAAATAATTTCTCTATACTTCTCCAAATCGATGTCGGAATAACCACTCGGAACATTTTAAATAATAATTCAAACAATCCTTCACTGACATCAGTTACGTAATCACCCACTTGATTTATATTTTCAGGCAAAAACTTAGCTAACGAATCTCCCATAAACCATGTATTTCGATGTCGATATACATCAAATACCGTATCGCGCATAGACAGGGTTTGTTTTATAGCTAAATAATGTCGTATTAATTGAGTCAGCTTTTAATTCTTTATAGGTTCTTCTGTATTAATTTCCACTGGTGTTTCATTAAACATATTTAACACGAAATGTAATCTATCCATTCTACTCTTAACTGGTTTGAATATTTCTTCATTAAAAACATGCCATTCCATTCAGGCATGTTTAGCTTGTAAATATTTCGTCTTTAGAGCAGATACAACTATATGCAATTCTAAAGCAGAGTCAGACATTTTTCTTTGTTTACATTAATGTTCCAGTATTTATATATGAATTAAGTCGTTGGTTTTCTCGCCGGTGTATTAGGCCGATTAGTTTGCACTTTTCCAATCTTATCGACTTTACTCAAAACTAAGTCTAATGTACACACAGTTTGAACCCTCAAATCTTTACCTTTTCACTGCCGTTTGTGTAGCTAAACCAGATGTATTATCTAGCAATTCCACACTTATATATTACATCATTGTGTCCATTAGTGTATCAAATTGTTTTGTAATCATAATGTTTACCATCTCATTTATTACACTTTTTAATGTTCTAGTTCCTATATTTTACAATGTAGTCATCACATTTGCTAATATTTCCGAAACATAACTAATACTAGTAGGCACTTTTGTAATAGTTTCAATTATGTTTATTGATTTCTTTTGCATATCTATTTATTGCGATTTAAATTTGTTTAGTGTAATGGTGTTGAAGTCTTCCACATAACGTTTATTCGGGAAGTAAAAAACTGTAAAATCCAGACCTATATATGCCTTCATATAGGGGAAGAAGTGATATAATTACCAGGAAACCGTACTTGTTTTCTCAACAGTAAAAACACATATCTTTAAACTTTGTTAATCTCATATAGCCTATAACATGATCAATGTAAATATGTTGTAGATTCATATTGTCCATTTAAAGCACGTTTAACATATCTGCATTTTTGCACAAATTATGTTTTGGAATACGTGTGTAACCTTGCAATATATAAAAACAATCGACATTTGAATGTCTACCAAAACTAAAGTATTGCAGTATTTTTCCCCACAGCTCTCACCAAACATCGTCAAAATTGAACATGGAATTGGGTAATGCTTCATTCGGAGGCACGATATCTTCTTTATTTGTAAAAGGGAAATGTTGCATTCCTTCAATTAATGACAAAATTGTTGCTAATCATTAATATTTCTGTTGTTGAATTGTTTTAGAAAACACATATATGTTTTCAAACTTAAGTGCATTAGGATGTTCCAACATTTGCATAATTACATACACTTTTTTGCATGAAGAAGGACTACTTATTATACTATGTATATTTGGTGGTACAGAATACCATGTTTCTGTTCAATTACATTTTCTTTCGTATTTACAATTACCAGCATATGAACATTTTGTTTTATAACCTACATTTCTACCAGTATTAGATAACATACTAACATGAACACTATAAATGTAGGTATATATAGGTTCGCATTTAGTTGAAACAATGGCTTGTACTGAGCATTGCAAAAAAGGACACAGAGTATTGAATACATTGATTAATAAATTACCATCTGAATTGAATTTACCGAATTACAATTATTGCAAACCCGGAACTAAGCTTGCAAAACATTTGGCACGGAACACTCAAGGAATAAATGCTTTGGATAATGCTTGTAAAGAACATGATATAGTATAAAATCGAACAAAATATTTGAAAGAAAAACATATAGCAGATACAATTATAGCCGATAAAGCTGCAAATATAAGGAAGAATCCGTCTACATCTACAGGTGAAAAGCTCGGTGCTTGGGTTGTTGACAAAGCTATGCGGACGAAGATGAAAAGAGGCATGGGTGTAAAACGCAAAATAAAATGAAAAACCAAGAAAGGTGGAATATTACCATTCATATTTCCAGGATTATCAGCTCTTGGGACAAGTGATAAAAGAATGTATTTTAAACCACATAAAGTAGGCCAAGGACAGAAACCTCCAAATATGAAAAGAAACATAGAAAGTCCTAAATAGTCTTCCAAAATGTGCATTAACAAACAAAGATATTATTGTATTTGTAAAGAAACTGGATATTCCATGTTTGTGAGGTGTGTATATGTGACGAATTACCAAAGAAACTAAACCTTCCGCGAATGCATGATTGTTAATTAAGATTCAAAACAAAACAAAGGAACACATTGGGTTGCATTAATTAAAAATGTAAATCAATCATGACACTTTTGAAGATTTACGTCCTCGAATTGAAATGTGCAATTATTAAAAAAAACACTCAATAAAGGTGTGATTACAAAATTGAAAAAATTACCAAATACAATTAATTGTGGTCATATATGTTTGGGTTTTTTGACTGTAAATAGGATATATAAGAAGTCAACGTATTAGTAAAACCATATAGTAATATGTCAATTAAGTTGATATTAAGTGGAAATTCGTTGCAATTGGAATTGGTATATTTCCCAGCTTTGGAGTTAGATGGAGATGGCAAATATGTCTAATTTAAGTCGTTACTTACAACAGCATACCAAACATCGATATAGACAATCAATCATTTACATTCAACAACGCTGAACAAACCTATAAAATTGCGATACCGGTAAGATATTATGAGTTGCATGATTTAAAAATTTCCTTAAAACAACATTATCTGAAAATGTACAATTCTGATAACATGTAAATCCAAATATGTTAACTAGTGTGGTGTGTAGTAATGTCGATATCGATTTCACAGACGACAATTCAATTGCATATGTTAGGTTATGAAAGGAGAGTATATCCAGCTAATCAATTGCACGAATCGTCAAAACAGGTTAATATATTTTCAATTAATGTATCTCATATAAGTGTTAATATTGTAGGCAAATCATATTTGAATGGAAAACCCACAAATACAGTGCATGAATTCATGTGTACGGTGGGTCCCTGGTTACAAAATAATTGAAAAAAAAAAAAACATTGATATATCTTCCAGTAATGGTTAATCACATTGATGAATTAGTTGTTACAATTGTCGATCAAGACTGTAAACTAATTAATTTTAGAAATGAAGAAATCACCATTTAATTACATTTAAAAAAAGGTACATAAACATGTGGATTCTGTGTTTATTATAATCAAAATGGGTATTGTGTATAATTATCAATACATTTGTAAAGTAGGTGCTTAATTTAAAAACCATGTTTCTAAAAAATGTATTTCGTAGAAAGTAGCTATAAAAAGATATAAATAGAAGCATAAAACAATCATTTCAAACAAGATACCCGTAAAGTGAACACAGGGCAACAATTTTTTTTAAAGGAATCAGGATATACCGTTAATAGAAATGGAAGACATACTTAATGTTGAAGAACCAATAAGTTATGAAGATGTAATCACCAAAATGGAAATTCATGTATATGAACCATTCTGAGCAGGTCCGTATATATTCCCATTGGAAATAAGTATTGCTATACAAAATCACGATATCCACACATTGCTGTCGAAATCAAGTTTAAGGAACTACAGGAATTGTGAGAAACAGAAGACTTCATTTAATCGATATAATTGCATATCTGCTCAATGGTGTTGAAATCGATCAAACACGAGATATTGGAATTACTTCCACGATAAAGACCTATCTCTCTCATACTGTAATCGATCTTAATATGGGGATTATGGCAGGGTGGAGGAATGCTAATAATTTTACACTTCAAATAAACCCATGCGGAAAATACGAAGTTGTTATACCGTTAAGTATGGTTTTGGGTATTGCTGAGGACTATAAACATGTAATATTTCATGCTAAACAAGAATTAGTTATTCTATTAGGTAACACACATTTGAATGCTTTATACAACACAGCTAATAACAAGGAAGGTTTAAAATCTGAATTAAACAGTGTCGAATGCCTAATGCCACATATTGAAATTAACACTCGTGAACGTGTAAAGTTTTTAAAATATATCGAAAAAGGGAAGACTCTAGATATTGCATTCAGATCTTGGGCTTTGGAGGCATTTCCAGCCATACCAACTTTACAAAAATTGTATGGAATGTGAAACCACGTTTTTCATCTGAGAAACTACGATTTGTTATTATTTGTTTTCAAACAAATCGGCAAAACAATTTAATACCTGATAATTCGTATTCGATAATTGTGATATGAAAAATATTAAACTGTATCTAAACAGTCAAGCTTATCCCTATATCGATTTAAATGCAAACTTTTGAAATGGGGAATTCCTTATTTGCCACAGTATTTACTCAAAGTTCCAGAAAATGTATTATTAAAAAATCAGCTCACCTATCCTAGAAAATGAATAATTCAAAACCAGAGGAATGTTATTTGTATTTGATGTAACCAAACAAGACAACATGATTATCAATAGCATAATTGATTCACGAAATGAAATTATTACATATACACCAATTCCGGCAAATACAGAAGCTTATTGATGGGTAATTCACTATATTTTCGTGAGCCATAATGTAAGAGCTAAGCTGGTGAAGATAATGAATTGAGTCAGTAGACAAAACATGACATTAACAACATGTTTTGCAATGTGCAAGGATTTCAATCCCCAGAAAAATTTATCATTAAAGAATTGGCTATTATTGATATGGAGGAAAACAAATATATGGGTAACCAAACACCACCATGGTTTAACCTGGGAAGTGGGTGTATGGAGTATGAGAATATTAAAGAGATTTGCAAGGAATAATTAAATAATTGTGAAATATATGTAGGAGGAGTTGAGCAAAAACACATTTAGCAAAGTGTGTGGAATGAAAGAGTAAAATATATCCAAAAAGAATACCTTTATCCCTCATTCAAACAATTACATTAAACACACAGATCTAAATCAAAATTCTTCTCTGCAGAGTAAAACTCTAAAGTAATGCTAACTTGGGCAATGATGTCTGACTCGACGTGAAACTGACTATGAAGATTCTCCTCCTTATTCACTAGTGTATATCATACGAGTGATCTGGGATGAGAGAACTAACAAGTGGAAATTAGTATATAAAAGTACTTGGTTTGTGGACGCCAATACTTTGTAAAGCTGGATGAAGACAAGAACGAGGTCATATGCTCATGCTTACAGAAATCAAAGTGTAAATACAATATTACCAAGTTAATAGCACACTGGAGTAAACCTTTTCGAAAATGTTTTGGAAAGTAACTGTAAGTAACTCATCTGCTATTTACATCTTGGAAACTCTTGTTTGTTTCATTTAAAAGAAATATCCATTAGGGGGTGAAAAATTGAAATTATTTAATATCTTGTTCAGATCTGTCAAAATGTATTCACACTTTTACCAGAATGTATAATAGTAGAAGATATTCAAACATATGGAAATACTACAAATGTTGTCAAAGGGAAAAAATTAATGTAAATGTGTGTTTTTGTAAACATCTAATTTTGTCAATATGTACTTTGTAATACAAACATAGCTAAATAAATGTTTTGAATTTACTTTTTGTGTTTTACTTTTTTATGTATTAATTGTAATATCCCCATATTCTAACAACGAATGTTACGTGCACTTATCAATAAAGGTTTATTTGCGGATTAGTGATTAAATAATAATAAATTTGAAAGCAATTTAGTACATTTCAAATGAATATTGTACTCCAATTGCTTCCTAGAATTTACCTATCTTGAACTATAAGATGTTTGTCTCTTTCAGTTCCATTCTAGACTTGGAAGAGTATGGATGCAATGATGGCTTTGCTGTGTCACTTTTGTGGTAAACAATTTACAGCTCTGAGGAACTTACGACATCACAAAAGAACATACGGAATTAAGAATTCAAACCAACCATTTCAGTGTGATTTCCATCAGAGACAGCTTTCTCGAGCCAATATTTTGAAGACACGTTGTAAAGTTTGCATAATAGGTTCTTCACATCCACAACCATTATCACAATTGGCTCCACAATTGGCTCAGCAATTAGCTCTGTAGACTCCACAATTAGCTCTGCAGGCTTTGCAATTGGCTCCACAGCTTGCCTCACCTGCTCTACACCTTGCTCCACCTGCTCCACACCTTGCTCCACCTGCTCCACACCTTGCTCTGCCAGCTCCACATGTTGCTCCACCTGCCCCACCTGTTCCACAGCTTGCTCCACCTGCTCCACACCTTGCTCTACTTGCTCCACCTGCCCCATACTTTACTTCACCTGCTCCACACCTTGCTTCACCTGCTCCACAGTTGAAATTTCCTGCATTACCAACTATTTTGCTTCAAAACTTCGCTACCTAAATTCAAGATTGGGAAGTAGATCGCTTACTGGTTTGCCCCACCTCAATTATGAAAAATTAAGCACAATTTTTGCAGGCAGACTGACTAGTGCTAGGATACATAACAACCAAACAGCTACTGATGTAGACTTTCAAAGATTTTTCTCAAGTTGTAGGAAGCCTATGATAGAATTAACTACAACATTGCCCCGACCAATATCTCTTAGGGTAAATATAACATGTAAGTATTTTAAATCCATCACAGCAAAAGAATCCTCTAAAGAAACTTTCTACTTTCAGACTCAAGCTCTCTCCATTCTACATTTCACAAATATGGAATACCTTTCTAACTATATCATAGTGCCTTACTTAATAAACAGACTTAAAGAATTTAGTTCTGATGGAAGTGTGTGGACTTTACAACCAATAACAAATATGAACATACATAACTCCCAATACCGGCAATTCAGCACTGGTGGTAAATAATCCAAATTTATTAGCAATAAGAAGGCTTATAATCCAACACTGTACACTGTTACCTCACATCTCCCCCATAAGCTCTCAAGACCTCGGTTTTGAGAACCGTAAAATTCTCTTTTTTCGCTCCAATACATAGATAAAAATGTTTTTCTGCAACACTACACTCTGTATTATAATAAATTCAGTTCAGCTACCTTCAATGAGGTATAATATCATCTACGAGTGAATCAAGCTACCAATGACCTCAAGAATGTGTGAATCTTCTAGCACCTAGTGGTTTACATCTAATCTGACAGTCAGTGAGTCACCAATTCATCTAGAATAAAAATCATTTCACATATTTGAGAGAATAATGAGTTCATCTCCCTGCAACATTAACTAACATGTTAACACCAGTCTTGTTCTCAGATATGAACTTTGCTACATCAATTCAAAGTATATTGCTTAAATGAATAAAAGATGATTGCTTGTATATGTAAATATTTTAAGAAGAAATTAGATTTTTGTATATGTAAATAATTACTATGTTTGTTTGTTTGAAAAATTGGAATATAATAAATTGTATTTTAAACTGAAAGTTTGTTTGTTATATCACCAAACTGGCTATATTATTTGAAGAAATGAGTGAATCATTGTTTACATAAAATATATTACCTTATCAACCTATGGCCATAACTTTACAAAATGTTTGTGTGAGGAGTATGTGTTTAATCGTTGGTGTAACCATTTTTTTGCATATTTATCTTGGACGAACATATCAACCAAACAAAAAAATTTACTTGGTATGTATTCCATGATAAAAATACATTATTTTCAGTCACTCAAGTCTGATGACTGACATCATATTTTGTTCGATCATATCAGAATCCAATACTTATATAAATGATATTCACGCAAACAGCTTTCACAGACAAATTATTAACATTTAATGCACTAAACACTTGTGCAAACGAAAAATCGTGCACAGTGCAAGAGAGTCTTTCCCATAGCATGCTCAACAATGACGAGTTTTGTTTATTTTCACGAAACATTGTGGAAATGTGTTCGTAGAAAGTCTCCTGGGTAGAGCCAGCTAGGTAGATGATGTGGCTGGCGAGACCAATGAGTGACGAGGGTGCTCGCATGGCAATGGCGAGGGAGGTGCGTCGAGACATGAATGTATAGCTTTGAGAGGGGGGGTTGCTCGCAGTGAAGCAAGGCTGCCGGAACTGTTTGAAACGAGTTGTGGGAGAACAGCGGACTCGTCGAAGGAGACAATTTGCGAAAGAGGCGAGTCGATGATGAACAGCGATGGTAATCCCAGCGCCTCCAGCGCCATCTCTTGCGACATCGGCGCTACCAGCACCTCCAGTGATGAAAATCCTAGCACCTCCAACAATGACGATCCCGATGCCTCCAGCACCATCTCCGAGGATGGACTTGGCACCCCCAACACATCTAGCGACCTTAGCTCATAGTTCAAAGTATGATGAAGTTCTTGATTTGCAGCTTCCGAAATCCGAACATGAATATATCGAGAAGACGAGCAAATGTTGCAAGTCATTAGACTTGAGCTGTAGAAACTTACCTTTTCTTAAACCGTTGTTATTTTCTAAGCTTGTTGAATATTTGAACTTTTTCAATAATGTGCAATCACCACCCCCACCAGGCTTTACAGTGTCTCCGCCGATAATCCGTTACAGCCCTGTCATTCCTCCTCCCATTCGAAACCCTTCTCCTCCTGGTAAACCTTTGCCTGTTTTTCGCCCTCGCGTCCCAAAAATGCAGTGTTTATCTTTAAATCCAAAGTTTAAAAACAATTGAAAGGTTTTTTTTTAGAGAAGACTTACATATTCTATTTTTTTCTTTAAAGAAGAGTTAGAAAGTTTGTGAAGTTAAAAATATTTTTGATAGTTTGTGAAAAGTTGTGAATATTTGTGAAAAGTTGTGAATATTTGTGAAAAGTTGTGAATATTTGTGAAAAGTTGTTAAAATATTTGTAAATATTTGTGTTTTTAGTTTTAAGGATGGTTTTTGAATAAATTAGAATTTTAATGGTATAAGGAAATAATGTGACTTGTTAATTAGTAGTTTGATTTCCTTTTGCCACATTTTTTTAAGTTTGAGTGATTTGTGGGTGAGTTGTAATGTTTTTACATCAACAAGTATGACAATGGAAGTATGAAAATGAATGAATTCAGAACGTAATGGAATGAGCCAGAATCTCGAGAAAGTCTTATGAATTAAGGGGGAGTTTGAAAGGCTAGCTGAACTTGAAAAACACACAATGGTGGGACAGGGTAAGTTTGTTGGTAAGGAAAGTGGGTTGGGGACACTCCAGGTAAATGGACTTTTGCCCTGCAAAGCAAGGTTAAGGAATGATGAGCTCCACATCACTAGCTTGTAATGACTTTGTCTTACAACAAACCAAAATACAAACTTGTAAATAACTCGATTAAAAAACTTATGTTTTTTACTTTAACATACAAAAGAAAAAATTAGTACAGATGTGAAGAGATATTATTCTTCAACTATATGATGAACTGGACGACATACACAAAGTCTGTATACCACAATGAAATACTGTAACATACTTTTTACACATAATTAAAACAAATAATTTTCTTAATGAAACTGTTTCTAAATAAAACATTGAGAGAAGTCTCTGAAACAGTTTTACAGTGTAAGCTGACATTAATGTTATAACATGAAATTGAAAGGGTTGTGGAAATGGGAGAATCTTGAGAAATCCTATGAAAAATATGTTGATTATCCGGTAAAGGGGTAAACTGCAACCCCAAACACTCTGGCTGTTGGAAACATATTTTAAATACCAGTTTACAGCACTTAAAATATCTACTATAGGCTTTTCATGGTAAAGTGAGCACATTTTAAGGCCCTTCCAACTGGCATTATCCCCTAATAAATATATTTTATTGCAGCATTAAACATTAACTTTTGAGAGTGATGAAATATATACACTATGTTTATTAGTCACACTGCAATGTTTACATTAAAAAGTGGCGAAAAGGTAGAAATGAATTGAAAGGAAAACTTTAGCAGAGCCATAAAAAGTGCTCACTTTACCGTGAACAGCCTATATATATAACACAGATGTATAGATATACTTGTAATACCTTTATAGATTTGTTAATGCTGACTCACGTAATATTTAGTAAACATATCAATGTTTTACAAAATGAAATCCCTTTTGATGAATTTGTTCTGTGCAGAACTAATATTCATTACTATACTACTCGGAGTAAAATTTTAGAACGTATGTTTAACAAATACAGGTTTTCATTGTCATATTAACATTAAATGTTTTGGGAAATATTGTAAAAAATAAATTCCTTCTATATTTAACTCGGTCTGTGATGTTTAGAAGTTATTCGTCGTGGCAGGGTTGTCTCGACAGGCGAGGAGCAAACTTGCCTTATCGACTCCTCCAGCTGTCTTGAGATGTGAAATATTGAATCGACTCCTTTGACACTGCTGACCGCACAGTTGGAGGGGTGAATCTCGCATTCTGCCTGGTCCTTGGAGAGTTTAGTTACAGGCGAATAGCCGAGCTGACAGCAAGTCCTGGAGCATTGAAACCAATTCATATACAACACACTACTTTTTTTCTCTGTCGCATGTTCAGATAATTATTAGGTTTTTATTTAATTGAAACATTTTTGTTATTATTAATTTACGTTCGATGGGGCTTTTCGCTGTAGGCTTTCGCTATAGGCGAGTGTTGTCACGGTCGTATGAGCTAGTAAAAGATGCGTTTGTGAAATGATTATACTTACGGGTTTTTAAAAACAGACATTTGGGTGATCATTCATTTTTGTAAAGCATTTCTTGATTGCATGTTTTAAGAGCCGATGAGGGTGAACTACGTGTGTCAGTGTGACTTCGTGTATGTGCGTATGTGTGTCAGTGTGGAAGGCGATATTTGTCAGGGGATCTGGAGTAATGGTGAATTGTAATTTTGATTGTAAATAATGTGTTTTTTATTGAATTGTGAAGTGTGAATTTATTACACCTGGGTTCGTGGGCGATAGGTGAGTTGTAATTTTGGATGTGTGAAATTCGTTTGGTATGATTTAATATGCGTGTGGTTAGTCCTTGTTTCGTGTCATTTATTCGGGTGATTGAAATATTCTTAAATGTTCTTCATATTTTGTTATAATATTAATATAAACTTTGTGTTCTGTTCTGTCGTGTGCGTTGTAATCTGCTTAAGTTGTTTAAAAAAATTTTGTGACGTGTTTGGTAAACGCACAACTAAAGTAATTTTTAATATCTCGTGTTTATATTAATTTGATTTAATGTTGTGTGTGGTAATCACATTATTAAAGTGCGATAACTCGTTCCTTTTATGCTATTCGAAGAGTGATTATGGTTAGTATCTGCGCGATTCGTATGTTTAAATTAAATTACTAGACCGTCGTTATTAAATAGTGGTCCAAAACATACACACATGCTCTCGCTCCATCCACAAATAAAAAATTAAAATGTTACTCATACCAATCCTACACCAACATTAACTCCTATATAAATAATTACAACACACTCCTCTGGCCAGTCGACTTCAGCAAGTCATAGAGGATATATCGATACTGCTCCGCCAATATCACCCTTACGACAATGAACCCTTCCAACACCAATAAAAAAATAAAAAAAATGGTATTAAATTAATTTTTTAAGAATTTCACTAATTAATTTGATTAATTAATCTGCTTATAACCGATTAGTCGATTAGCAAATAATCGAATATTCGATATATCGATAAATCGAACAAATGATTATCCGCTCCATCCTCATGTCATTGTAATGAAGTGGTCCAAAACTGGTGTCTCTACTGTATACACCGGTTTATTGTGCAGTACAACGTAATTAACAACACTGGTCCACTTATCGCAACTGCCCAGGACACATCGCTTTCGAGTAAAACGCACCCAATAAAACGCGGCAGCAATATGTATGTGAAGTATAATGGCAATTGTGACCTCATGTTATTACGAAGGTTTATTTGGAATGTGTGTATTGCCGACCTAGAGACTGTTTATTCTAAGGCCCCTTTTATTTACGCGCTTGCTCGAGCGCCACATTTTCAAAATACACTGTGAGAAATGAGACCTTTTATTCACGCTGGAGCGTACTTCCAAACGCTGCGTTTTGTAAACCGGAACACTCGTAGTTACGATTCGCAGCGTTTGAGCGATCGCTAATAACATTGTGTTATATGGGACATTTAATTCACAGCGTTGCGATTCGCCGTGTGCCTGCAGGGCTACCAACCCTGCCGCTGTCTCCTCAGTCACTGTCACAGTGTTAGTTGCTTGATGTTGTTCGGTGGTGACAGGCACTGACTGAGAGGTCGGTGCAAAATTAGTGACTGATGTAGAACGTTTTATTGACGAGATAAACTTGAGGCATTTAATTTGGAATGCGGCCTCGGACGAGTGTAAAAATAGCGGAGAGATTTTGACGGCTCTTAACATCGAGGTCTTCGGAGCCGGTGAGGGTGATTGAGGTGAGAATGGAGCAGTACCGGAATGAAGGGCGGGGAAGCGGGAGATCCCCGAGAAAACACGCCGACCAACGGCATCGTCCGGCAATATTCCCTCATACGAAATTCCGGAGTGACCCAGCAGGGGATTGAACCTGGATCGCCTTGGTGGGAGGCGAGCGGACTAACAACTCACCCACCGTAGGCCCCCTGCAAACAAAGTGGGAGAGTTTAAAAGACGCATTTTGAAGATTTTGGAAATTACAAAAGATGGCTAAGTCTGTCCAAGCTAGGAAGGAAATAGAAAGCCACGTTTACGCTGCACAGATGTCCTTTCTGGAAGGCGTTGTACAACTCGAACCTACTGAGTCGTCACCTAATGTTTCAGTTCCAGGAATAATAGAGGAAGATACTGTGAGAAGAGTCGAAGAAGGTGACATTCTTGTAGAAACGACTAGCGACTCTAGTGCGAGTACAATAGCAAGGAGGAAGATACTGTGAGAAGAGTCGAAGAAGGTGACATTCTTGTAGAAACAACTAGCGACTCTAGTGCGAGTACAATAGCAAGGAGGAAGATACTGTGAGAAGAGTCGAAGAAGGTGACATTCTTGTAGAAACAACTAGCGACTCTAGTGCAAGGACAATAGCAAGGAGGAAGATACTGTGAGAAGAGTCGAAGAAGGTGATATTCTTGTAGAAACGACTAGCGACTCTAGTGCGAGTACAATAGCAAGGAGGAAGAAAAATAACACTACAGAAAAAAGTTGAAAACTACATAGAATCTCTGCTACATTTACAATTACACACAGTTGTGGAAAAGGGGGATGACGTTAATTTTCTTGAAATCATTTTTACCCGTCGTTCAGCCCTTGCCACTATGTGACAAAATGAGGTTGTGGTTGAATATAACGAAACCAGTTATGGGATACGGATATAGAAACCGAGTACAATATACTGCGAACCCTTTGCTTCCTACGTATCGGAATGCACCTTTCCAACATTCACTCCCGCAGCCAGTAGCCACGTTCGGTACGCCGCAACAAAATGTGCTCAACCAATTTCAGTATCCAGCGCCGTCACAGTATGAGGAACATACTGCTCAGCTTCATTTCAGCATGGCAATAACGTCAAACAGGTTTCACTGCCACATTCTGCACCAGGGGTGAATAATCTCCAGGCTGTGCGGCCATTACACTTAGTGTCTCCAGGACCTTTGAAAGAGAGAGGCCATCAATATAGGTCGAAACCTGGACTTTTACAAAGTGTGAGGTTACAAATCAATGGAAACTATGATTCCTGTTGCACTAGTACTCCTGGGGCTTGTTCTATAGCATCCGATTCTATGTCCGAACTCTCGGGAAAACTCTTCCCTGTGAAAGATTTCTCTTTGTTATAACACTACTTGTATTTATACTAATGATAATTAGACGTGAAGAAATGTGAACTTTAGACCAACATTGTGACATAGTGAAGTATAGATCACTAAATATACTATTCATGTATGACTTATGCATAGTCACATAACCTTTCAGATCGTTTTTATTTGGTAACAATAGTCTTCAATTTATTCACAACTCCTTTACCACGTAAAAAAAAATATATTTTAAAAAGTTAATTTCTTTTTGAAAGTTGAAAGCAATGTATTTGTATATACTTTTTCTCAATTCCCCAAAGAAACCCCACACAAAATGTTTCTAAATTTAATCCAACAGTAATTTTATTTACTTTTGTTTATATTTTAAAAGTAAGATACGTTTCGTATTACATCAAAATAATTTTATGGTCTTTTACGATTTAGCTTCCATGTATAACTTTTTGGTGGACACTTCCAATAAAAGTTTGTATTTGCGTTTGGAATAATTACTCTCAATAATATCAACATAACTTGACGCATAATACAAATAACAAAACTTCTATGGATGTTAATGTTATACATAAATTGCAGTAACGTCACAAACTAGTAATTGCTACATGTTATCATTGGAACTGTTGGAGAATGTAACCATGAGTGCATCGTTAATTATGACATAGCCTTTAGCTTTTGTTTGATGAGTCAATGTTCTTTTATTCAGATATGATAATTGATGATTGAGTTGTTTATGTAACAGCAAGACATAATTATGAATAACCGCTAGAGCAGTAATCAAAACCCTCGAAAAGCCCAATTAGCTTTTCAAAGACCCAAAAAATCCCCCCAAAAATTTCACCCCTCCAAGACTTCCCCCAAGAGCTAAAACCACCCCAAATGTGGGGGGAACACCCCGCAATCAGGCAACATGGCTTGGTTGGTAGAACTACTTTGGAAATACTTCCGGGCCACAGCTGCCATAAGCGTTCTCGCACACAAACGCGTGAATAAAATGAAATAGAGGAAACGCGGCGTTCGAGAAAATGCGAACGCGAGAGCGTGAATAAAACGGGCCTAATAGTCGGCAATGGACACAGACCAATACAACCACTATAATGGCAGCGATATGATATAATTGTGCACCCGTGAAGATAGGTAATTCAGTACGTCAGTTGACTTGTGTAGTCGCCATACGTTCCAGGCCGGTGTAGAAACTGTTGACAAGGGCTTATATCTCCCTCATTAATCAGTTTAAGTAGCAAGTGGCCTGTATATTTCCCGCGCTAGATTTTGCACATGGAATCACTTCACGAATATTGTTAATCTAATTCCACCCTATGCTCTCTCTCTCTCTCTCTCTCTCTCTCTCTCTCTTTACATAAAAACTATATCATTACATGTATATACATAAATATGTAAATATTCAGAAATTTATAGCACATTTATGTTTGCCATTTGTGGGTTTCGAACTCGCGAACTCTGAAACGAAAGTGAAATGTGTAATTGTTAGTTCTTTTTAACGTTAAGATTATCGGCAAGGTGTCTAAATCGTTAACGGACCTAAAGATCCCGTTTTGATTAAATTTAGTTTCCTATTGTATTTTTTTAGGGATAGTCCACAAGATTCTTATAAGCCAACGCAGGCGTCCGACATTTAAAGCTGAAGAGTACAAAGCTGATCGCTTTTTTTCATACGTAGATAAATTCGACCAATTTTGCTACATTGAAATAATGAAAAATTAACACGAAAATCAAAACATACGCATTATCAGTTGTTTTTAAATTCGTTATCCTTGCGTTTTCTTAATTTTGTTAAACAATTTTTAGCATATTACAAGTAAAATACATTTCCGGTTGTTGATTTATTGAAGGAGACGTGTTCCGGTGTAGTGCAACCTTACAGCGCTTATTGGCCCCAGCCCTTACATAAACACTCTGGTAATGTGTATGAACAGGAAATGGAAGGTAATTAGGTAACTGTGCGGAAGGGAGAAAACACGTTCCAGGGCCAGTGTATTGACGTCACAGGTCCCCGGAGTGTGTTATCGACAGAGGTTAGTAGTGCTGTAACTGGATTGCGGTGGCGACTTTGAGGTTATAGCGACTTGTGTGCGTGCCAGAGGGCTGAAGCCCTGCTGGTATACCAGGCCACGACACTTACTTGGCTTCCTCTTATATGTCCCGGCTGACGCCTCCACGACACCAGTGACTGCTGACTCTAGGTTGTCGGGCGTGTGTCTTCCTACCAGTCTCCAGGCTCTTCAACTCTACTTGGTGGTGGTAAGTACCTCCTGCGCTCTTCTCTACACACCACCGAGCAAAGTGGGTAAGGCCATCCTGCTTCCGGCTTACCATGGTAACCAGTGATGAGTCCTTACCACAAGCCATCAACTATTCATTCCCCGTTCCTGCTGCTCTCAGCAACTTGCGCCATTTATAATTACCTCGTTATCGACGACAACTAGTTCAGCATTACCCCATCTTTTTCACATTTGTCTTCCTTCATTACTTACACATGCAGTAAAGATTGCGCGTTATTTTCAGCAGTAATGAAGATATCTATAACGCTTTTATTTTGCAGAAAGTACAAAAATCACTTCGTTTTTATTCATAAATGAAGTACTTAAATTTGTATATCAACACCAAGACTCTGATAATCTCCAATAGTACATTTTTCCCAATTAATGTAGATATATGCTTATTTTACTGCGAAATTTGTTTTATATACCGTAAAACTGCAAATATTAAGGAATATTTTATATACTCCAACGTTCATATAAGTTCATGCATACGTGTAAATAAAATATATAGAAGTAGGACATAGACCAATCGGATTTGGAATTTGGGCACCATCCTGAATTACCGCCATTTTTGAATTTTTCGTACAAAATGATTTTTTTGTACGCAAAATAGCTTTGTTTACCCAAAAATCCCTCGCTTTTAACCAAACATAACTTCGGAAATCGATTATTTTAGCCAGAAATCGATCTTTTCCCTTGAGAAATTTCCTGTTTTGCCCAACTGGAAAAAATGACTCCTCCAAAAAGTGTCTTCGCGGGTATTTTGCCGCCATGTTGGTACCCAGTACGTCATTTAGAACTTCATGCTCTACCATTCAACCTAGTCGTCCACCATCTTTGTTGGACATGTAAAAATGTTACAATTTTTCCGAGAGTAGGAGACTGGGATCCGAAACTCCGAGCTAGAAGGGCAGGACCTTTAAACTTTTCACCCCAAAAATCCCCCCTAAAAAAATTAAATCCAAAAAAAAAAAAATTACAAAATTATTAAAAAACGATAAAAAAAACTGTAAAATTTAGTTTATTATACCAGTCCCCGGCGACAATTTTTCCCTAACAATTTCAGGTTCCAAACCATCAAGAAAAGCGTCGACTATCCCCTTCCCACCACCAAATCAAGAAAATTAAAGAACAATCAATAAAAAATTAAAAAAAAATTAATTTAATTAAAAAATATTTTTATAATTGAAAAATTTAAAGCCGTGAATATTGGGCGTTATGTATCACTGGACTCGTCTTTTCGAGGTGCATACGATCGTGATGTCATATCGATCATGTAACCCAATTACAGAACCACCATACTGGATTTAAAAGGAACATCAATACTGCTGCCCAGCATCTCGTCCTACACTGCTCGCAGGTCCTTGAGCATCTATCGACTTACTCGCGTGGCACTCGGCTGACCGGCTTTGTCAAATCAGTGAGACATCTAGGAATCGACGCATTTATAAACAAAGTTGAATTATGTTATTTATATTTATATAATTTGCAAAATGTCGTAATATTAAAAAAAAAAAACAGGAAAACATTTATCTAAAATGTATTTATTATGCAAACTCGGTTTAAAAAATTTTAATTATGTAAATTTCACACTTTGCCATGACAGATGATAGCATTAAAAAAAAAAAAAAGAATTCTCATGTAGGCAGTGTATTAGAACCTACGGCCTCTCGGAGAGGAGTCAAGTATGCTAACCACTCACATACAGAGCAACCACGGAGCGCGTCGCGGAAATGTTTTATTAAAACACGTGTCTATGCTCGCATTGATTGTTAAATATATTCATTAAAAATAATTATTTAGCAAACCTTATTCTCGCAAGTCGGCTCATAAACAAGCAAAATATGTAAAAGCATTAAGGCATGCGATTATAAACTAAGTTATCAAGTACAATTTCCTGTCTCCTATCTTCAATACTAAAAATATTACACAATGTCGGTATCTGTTTATTATTCATTATCTCAAAGGTTTTGTAGGCATTACTATCCTATTCGGATGTTATTAAATGTATGTGAATAAACCAAACCTAAAATATTCTCTATATCAGGGGAAGTAGACAAGATAAAACACCAGCGAGTAATTAAAGACTTTTTAAATAGAAATTGATATATATATATATATATATATATATATATATATATATATATATATATATATATATATATATATATATATCAGACTAAAAACATAAAAACGGAATACTTACGTTCTCCACAATATTCACATAATATCTTTACAACAGCATGCTCAGTTTTCAAATAATTAATATAAACTACTTATACATAGCTCAAGGCAGTCTATTCTAGCAAGCATTCAACCAGATCCCTTGGCCATATATTCTTCTTCTTCACAATAAAGCTTCACGACTGCCACAGTCAAACTAAGATTCCTAACAGGAACCCGTCTGCTTATATTTTCGCAAGCAGGTACCTAGACATTCAATGTTCCATACACCATAACCGAAGTTTACACAAACCATAGAGTTCAGACCAGCCGGAACACAAGTATCCCTGCCATCTCCTCTACCAACCAACACCAGACAAAAATACTCATAGTTCACACCTCTTACTGTAAATTAAGTGTGCTTTAGCATTACATGACTCACCGATGTACACAAACACACATATCTTCACACAAAGAGCCCGAAATATTCCAATCTGCAGATTCTCTTCATCTCTCCATAGATCCATTGATTCGTCGATCCATCGATTCATAGATCCATAGATTCATCAATCCATTGCTCCTCCATTGTTCCATCGATCCACCACCCCATCTATCCATCGTTCCATCATTCATCGATTCATCGAGCCACCCAATCTTTCCATCAATCTTTCGCATTTAGCACCACAATCCTTCAATCTTTCCAATTATGTAGTCAACTATCCATTTTTTATAGACAATAATTTAATAAATACTCCATATGCAGGACTTTCCGTTAACAGTCGCGTGCTCATAGAACCACTTTAATGTTGTGAGGGATAAAAGGATACGAAACAAAGAAAAAACAAAATATTTTATAAAAAATGTATTAATATCTAGTAATTACAACTTCAGAACAAAGCAGTTTATCACATCATCTAATATAACCTAGATTCTTAAGTTCTCTAACGATCGAACATACCTTTCCATATTCGAGTAATCCCCACCTCTTTGCTTAATGATCGAAATTTTGAGTCTGTCTACAAGGTCCTCGGTAATAATGTAGGCAGTGCACTTGTCGTTTCTACTTTCTTCACACAACCTGTCGAAGGATACTCGTTGGTCAAATGCACCAGAACGACAGGGGAATAATCATAGTCTTCAGCATTTTCCCTGTCTTTATGGTCATCATTAATGCCGTATTCGTGATCGTCTTCACCACATGTTTTGTATTCTGTATTGAATTTACTTTTCTTTAAAGGAGTCACATGGTCATCACCTGTGTTTAGAGCCAAAGACCATATTTATTGAAATATGTCTACATCACGTGAACATCTTGCAAGTGTATATTTTGCGCAGAGCCAACTCTACCAAACTACGTCGGTCTCTCATTCGTCATGGGCATTAACTGTCTCGGCATAATCGTCTACGGAAACAGTACCCGTCTATGTAGGATGTACTGCCACCAAGACTTGCTGGCTCCCAATAGACGAATCCGCGTAGATCTCGTTATGTTCCTTCGATGTATTACTTTGCATAAACTGCATGGGACCAATGTCGTAATTCTTCATCACGCGAAAAGGAATCTTTTTACAGACCACCCTCTCATGCCGATGAGCATTCTGAACATTGGTGGAAACCCGATCGCAGAATCGGCACTGGCGACATCCAGTTAGTGATTATGCAGGTCGCGGCTCCATGATCGTTGAGGTCAAAGGCAGCTCTGCGTATTCGCCATTCATCTTCTCGGTATGGGGGCACTCTGAGAAAACCCAAACACTCATTCGCCCCAGAAAAATAACTGTGGTTTCAGGGAAGGGGAAGGGGGTGGGGGATTTTTTTCGACGCACACAAACTGACCTTGATCTCTGTATACCGTGTGAATAAACTTGGAAGAATCCGATTATAACCAACCATATTCAAGTCAAGGCCACAGGTGTTCGCCGTGGATTGTGCGGCTGAGGGGGAAAAAAATGGGGGCAATGGGAATTAGGTTGGGGGCATTTGTTAGCATTTGCACTGGTGTAGTCCAGAACGGAACATGTGCTGTGACGAGTATATCATCACTAGTTGTATTTTTCGGTATCTTGTGCTTTTTTTTGGGTTGGTAGCAGTTTTGTCACTGCGTTGGTCACTAAGTTTATTTCTTTGTGCTGGTTTGTTCAGCACAGATGCTGAATTGTTTTTATAACTTATTAGCGTATTTTATATTTAGTAATTTGTATTTACGAAAGTATTACATTTTCTTAAATAGATTTTATATATTTTAATCTGTTCTTATTTCAATGTTTTTGTAACCTTTTTGTTGACGGAAGCTGCCGTTTTGAGGCGCTGGTAGCAGTGATGGAAGGGAGCAACGCCATGACGGTGGGGAGGAATGGTTTGGGCCACCGACGCGGCATTTGGTGAGAGAGTCGAGGTCCGACAGAATTTTTGTGGCGATGTTTTCGCCGGTGTTAGCGACTTATACGGAAGAAATTATTATTCCACTGCTGCGGGATACTAAAGGTCGGACAAAACTACAATTGTCGTGATGTGCGTGGCGATTTATGTGGCTTTGACAGCTGGCCTGAAACATTCAATTTTGCATTATAAATTTGCGAACCTGGTTGAACCCGCTGATGTAAGAACTTCATTGCTGTACCCTGGAAATAATGATTGCATGGTTCAATACTGTAGAGGTTTGGAGTGAACTTGATGTCTGTCATTCGCTAGTATGTGATTAGCAGCTGTTTCCTTGAAAATACATTTTCTGTCTTGAACAGACTTCTAATAAGTGCGGGGCACGGACTACTCTTTGGAATATGAGGGAAAATATTCATCGGGTCTCGTGTTGCTGTTGGCGAGAACGTGTCTTTGGAATCAGCTGATCGAGGGAGTGGAGCTGCCTGAGCAAGCTGTGTGGAGTGGATGACGTGGTCGCCCGCTGGTTGAAGTATGGGGCAGCCGCCTTGTCGCTGCAAGTGATGTCTCTTCTGCCAGAGGAAGATTACGGTTTCGTTCACAGAGGTATCGTCTCGACATATTGACTTGTACACCCGATTGCGTCATGGGCGGGTTTCCCTCATAATAATTTGCGGACTTGTAACAGTATTAATTTGAGATCGCTTCAGCGTCGTCACAAACTGTGGCTCCCGTTTTCAATCCATTTGGTTCGCGACTGTTGTGTGCTTTTTCGGTGTTGGCATATGAAAGAGCGAAATAATTTACTAACACTTTTCATAACAAATATATGTGTAATTAGTAGGAACAGTTTAACGCACGTGGCGTTTTACATGAAGGTAGCGAAATATTTTCAAAAATTTTATCTACTCTTTTATCCATATGCCATTTCTATCAGAGTGTACAAGAAGTGTTATAAATAAATATTTTTTAATGAAGGTGCATGTACAATCGCAAGTGAATAAACATTAAGAAAACTATTTGCTGGTAGTGCGTTTGTTAATGGTCAACATTACCCCTAGCTACCTGAAATTAAACTTAAGTTACTCCGCTACAGTCAACTAAATAAAGGGCTTGATATTAAATTTAATAGCATCGTGCCAAAAACAAAAAATTCCATCCGTGGCTCCTATATATATAAGATAGTGTATTGTACTTTGTTACATAAATTTATGCGAGAGTGAGGCATGTTTGAGTAACCCGAAACCATTGAGGTAGAGGGCGTCTCAGTGCTTCCAAGCTTTTTGCTCACATCTGCACCTGCGTGGTGTCAGGTAACTGCACATGTGTATGCGTATGTGTTTCCAAGTAGTTTTCACACCTGATCGGTGTCAGATAGACTAAGTCAACCTTTTGGAAAATGCGACTTTTTTTTTTTTTGGAGATGTGCACCAGGTCGCTGATCTCGCATTTAGGCTTGTGCGGGATTCTCTTCTCGTGACTGGAGTACACGTTCCGAAGCAGGGAGTCGGCTTTGAAAACTTCGGACTTCATGCGAGTGGCAGAATGAACGGCAGGATTATACTCGCGGACTAGTTTCGGCAGTAACACAAGCTACTTGTAATTTCCGTTCACCGTTAATTGCCTCCACAATTTGGCTAACAGAAGCCAGTGAAAACATTCGACGATGCTAGCCTTGAGTCTAGAATATGTGGAATAGTGATTTATGCCGTACCTTTTCATCAGTTCAATGAAAGTACCATTAATATATTCTTTACGATCGTCGGTGTGGACATTTTGTTGGTATATGTTCTTCGTGCAACACATCGGCCATGAACTTGGTGACATCACATGCATTCTTCGACTTGAGTGATCTGGCCCAGGCATACTCGGAAAATGTGTATATTGCGATAAAAATTTAATGGTGACCTCTATTCGCACAAGCAAAGACTTGAATTTCTATCAGGTCGGATTGGAAAAAAAAATTGTTCAGCCCTTTAATGAGGTACTTTCTCCGAGCGTAATCCCCTTTGGAAGACCTGTGTAATTTCACATAAATGGCATATTTCGTCATCTCACGACGTAGCCAGCTTCGATGATTTCCTCAATAATGGATATAATCTCTTTGGTGTGCGATCACTTGCGCGCAGACTGAGAAACGACCAGTGGCCTTAGTCAATCGACGAGTTTGTTCGATTCGTTAGAAAACATTTCGAGTATCTTGCATTTAGCTTCTATTTCTGCAGCAGCAGATCCGATCCAATAGCTTTGTCCAATTGTGTAAACAATCATGCCAAAATGCCGAATTTTGCATGAGTTGTGTCCTTAACTCGTCTTGTTGAGGGGTTATCATTCACGCAATGAGCATGATGGACTATAGCAGGTGACGGTATTCCGTGTAGTGTCCAGGATGCCTATGAAAGAAAAGTTTGCACAAACCATGCATCATTTTCACCTTGCGCTTGCCGATGTGCATAGTCGTGCGACTATGCAGTATGTTTGAAGGCTAAATCCTTGCAGCAGAAGCGACACTCACATTGCACTGAAAGTTCTGTAGATGACACACTAGCGGTCACAGATGGTCCAGCTGTCGTCACGTCGGAAGGAGCGGGAACCATAGATGAAGATGTCTTCGTAGAAAGAGATGTTTCTCGCGGTGATGAGGTCTCAGATTCGTCATTCATACTGGTCGCAGCAGATATTGTTAGTGGAGCCTTATGATTGAAATCGCCATCCATCAGTCTGCCGATGGAGACCCCAAGATCTCTCTGTTGCAGATACGACACTGAAGTATCGATGAGGCCTGCTGTTTAACTTTGCATAACCTTACATGTTTACAGTAAGTATCGTTGCGGTGCAAAAGCGACTCACACCATAATCCCAGATATTTAATGTAGTTGGTATTGTGGTTTTGTTAAGAGTTGACGAGTACAAAATAGGTATTGACTTGTATTGTATTGAATTGACTTGTATTGAATTGTAGGTATTGACAACATGAAGAGATATAGGTACGAATCGATTTTAATGTTGTCACATGTACCAACGATGGAGGTTGCAGCAAAACTCAGGTACAAACTTCTTCTCAGCACTATGGGTGCCTTAAACGCATGATTATTGCTAATCTGTAGGCTTTTCACATGCCTAGGGCCCTTTGCGTATATACACTCTGTATTTACCGAATGTATATTGTGATACCGCGAATCGTGGATAATTTTTAATGTGTTTAATAGACATCGATGATAGATGGACAGATCCCATTTGTTCGCAGACTCAGATTATTCACTAAATCAAGAGTCCAGCCAGAGCCCTCAATATAATTTTTCCCTTCATGCGGCATACCTTCTTTGTGCTTTTTCAACACCGGATTTGATTACATCTGTATTAAAATCAAGTTACTTTGAGGTCTTAATTGATTTCTTTTTGTATACATTGGTTTCCTATAACAACATATATTCAGTATTTCCCCACCTCCTCTGTAAGTTGGTTTATTACATTTTGTTTCATGCATGTCAGAAATGGACAAACATCTTTCATCGAAGTTATCGGATTTGAAGCAACATAATGTTTCAAAAGACCCCGGAATGCTGAGTCCTTGAGGAAAAATCCATTTACGCTCATATTACTTTCTAAGGCTGCGAGGCAAGGTCGGGTGGATTTCTACGTTGTGCTTCTGATTCGCTGGTTGAAGTTGCATTGGGACTAGCCTTTGTTGTGAACATCAAATAAGAAAGCTGATCCACTAGTCCTGCATCATTGAATCGTTCACCACGTTCACATTGTTTCGGATAACTTTTTTAAATGGCCAGTTTAAGTAAACAGTTTAGGGCACTTCTCGCTTCGATATGGCATGCATATGGAACTACTTACACATACATTCTATTCCTTAATTCGTGCTTCATTAACATTTGCGAAAGTCTTATTGTAGTAGCTGCATGAAAGGAATCAACGAAATTCACAGCTGAAGTTTTCTTTTAATGTTTATCAGTACAGGTTTCGGGATATGTTGACAGGTTGCTACTTCATCAACCAAATTGAGATTTGTATTTGTCACATGTGAAAGTAACGTGCTCCACATTCTGAATACAGCTGACCCCATGTCACCGAGCATTGCTGCTTTCAGGAAATTTCTTCTCACAGTAACGGCAAAATGTACTGGTAAACATTCAATCTTGGATCAAGACGATGCTCCCCACTTCTTCAAAGTCCGTACACCACCCGATCCATCCAGCCCCTATATAGCTCTACTTACAAGCCATCGAAATGTAGCTCCTCATTTAAGTGTGTAATCTAAAAAGAAAAAAGTAAAAAAATTGTGTAATGTAATATAAAGTGAAAGATTAGAAATACCATAGTAGACAAGATTTAAAAAAATGTGAACAAAATATACATCAAACTCAGGAAGGAACATTAAAATACCGATATAAAGTTCACACCTTTAAACAATGAAATTGTTGGGGGAAGACCTAGTGCACCCACGACATGAAATTCGGCTATATTATGGAGAAACCCTTCAAATATTCCATCCGTGGGAAATTTAGTATTAAAAAAAGCTCCGTAAATGATACCTATTAAAATAAACACCCTACACGAGTCAAAAATGAACCAGGAAATTAACTAGTGAGGAATAAACTGAAACTGTTTAATACATACTGAGACGAGACTGTAACATCAACCCATCTTAATCCTGATTCCTACCCAGCTGAGGAAGAAATTCATGGTATGCAAAATTAAATTATACTGCAAATTTATACAAAAAAAATACAAACAATGCTAAAATCAAAGACATCGTCATGCCTATCACAACTTACATCACGAGTTCACCCGAATTGTTTTAAGCAACCCAAGCATTGCTTTTCATTTCACTCATATACATACCAGCCTGTTATCAGTCAGAATTAAACAAATCGAATAGCTACAGTACACATTGTCGTGGACGCAGTTTGGGAAACGAGGTGCGCTAAGCTGAGCTGAGCGGAGCGGCAACCCAGTTGCAGCAAGCGGTGTTCAGGCGATGTGACTAAACAGGGCGTGGCATGAAGACATGAAGATGGAGGCCGGGAAGCTGAGAGGTATATAAGAGTAGGCCGTCGACGCACCACCCTGCTGATTGGAAGACATCACTATACCGAGGTGTTGCTGGTCTGCAGCAGTGTAAGCAGGTCGACCGCCGTTCGAGAGAGAGAGTACAATACTTCAGTGGTAAGTATATCTTTCTATAAGCACTAGGCAGAATCGTCAATCCGTTAGACCAATCTAAAGTAGAGGTAACTAATAGGTCTGATTAGGTTATTAGCATATTGCAGTTCAACAGTAGAATTAAGCAAGAAGATAGAACCTTCAGCATTATTATAAAGCATAGTGGTCAATGAGACTGTAATTATAATTGTATATTATTGAGACATATAAACTAATAGGCAGTTTGTTGAGTATTTGAGCTATTATTATATATGATACTGAGTACACATCCCATAACTTGTACGGTTTCAGCCTTAGCAGAGTTAGTGTATAAGATTGCATTGTGGGTCAAATGTGAAATTGTAACAATATTCAAGCCTTTACATGCACCAGCATTTTAACATTTTTTTCAGATGCAATTCGTGCTGTACCCTATTACAATGCGACAAACTATATATGAATAAACAAACACTTGTGGAAAAAAGGCTCCCGGTAATTTCTTTAAATCAGTTAAACACCTCCTTTCTGATAAATATCGTACATAGCTGCAAATAACATACCACAATTAAAATCGATTAACGCATCAGTATGGAGGAGAATACAAGTCCTTTCCCTTTTAATATTAATTGCATGTTTTTGAGTTGTTATGACTGATGGGTATTACGCATTCGGTTTCCGATCGACGGTGATATTTGCGAGCGAATAAAGCTACAACAATGTAAGTTTCGTGATCATAATTAAATGGCATAAGGTAAATGACTTCCATTTTGTCATAAACACATTTATCACCCCTTGGCCAATCGTCGGACCGTGGATTTTACTTTCATCTTGGATTCAGTTGCTTGGATTTTTTTTTCTCGCAACAAGCATTACTTGTGCCTGCCAGTGGGATGGAACCTAGTGACAGTCATGATGTATTTCGCCGTCTATGTTACATATTACAGTATCTTGCGTGTGTGTGTGTGTATCGGTGATGCTTCAGACAAGAACATTTCCATATCCTTCCGCACTGTAAACGTATCGAATAGCTGTCCCACTCCACTATTTACTCGTCATAGCTTGACCTGTCAATATATTCGTACTGCATGCTTCAGTATATACATATATATCACCCATCCCCTTATCTACCTCACATCACCCCCCTTCATCGATAGTGGCCTCTGCAGTGCACTGCTAACTGTTGATTTCAACACCAACCACCAGAGCTCACTCATATCGCCCACTTCCCAGTCCCTCCCCTACAGAAAGAGTTCCTGCTGATGTACGCATACTACGAAGTTCGGTATGCGTACAAGAGGCTTCCGGCTTACCTGCCTTAGGACGAAGATATTCGCGACTGTCTACTGTGCACGGAATACTTCGAAGCTTGCACCGTGTCTGTTCCGGACACTCCTTATCCTTGCGCTTCGTACAAGGCACGACATCGTGCAGCAGCAACCACACCCATCACAGCCACCATAGTAGCAAATTTATCTCCAACCATCACCTTCACTCTCCACTGCACCACCTCCATCATCAAAGAGTCTGCAGAGTGAAAAATATGAATGTGTCTGTATACCAGGCCACAACAAACCTCATGCAGCTGATGACATAAAGTCTCCGACCCAGCACCAGCTCCACCTGGCATCCACTCACCTCGATGATATGCAATGATGGGCTTCCAGCATGTGAGGGCTCCATACAAACCACTATCTGCACTAGCAGCAGTTGGTTGATGCCCACCTAAGATACTCTCATCGCACCACCTCCACGATATTCAATGCACGAGGTGATGTACACCAGCTCCTTCGAGTCAGGTATGGTAAAGTTTTATCCCAATGCCATCCCAGTGTTCCATCATGTGGAGTACTGGCTGGGTGACCCATGGTACGAGGATGCAGTAAAAACATAGATGCCTGTGATAGTGTGAAGTATGGTCTCATCTACCATATCTTAGTGCCTGCATACAATTCGAGCATCACAAACACTGAAGGCAAGCTAAAATTTTATTTTTATGGACAGAATTTGGTGCGACAGTCAAACCTGTGCAGTGTAGCAAATTTTTTACCCAACGGACAATCTACCCTTGTTAAGCATAATGGTATATTTTCCTGTATCAATTTAATGCAAGCAGGGTATGCAGTATTCAAGGCCAATGCATCACCTATTAAAAATAGCGATGCAGGCTAATACAGCATCTTTAATCGCAGTCGGTCTCGGTAGTATTATGTGTGCAACCTTCGCATTGGCACCCCAGACTGAACAGCCTACAGGATGGCAGAAAAGTGCGGAAACAGAACTCTTCGAATATGTAACTACACACTGTGATGCAATACAGAATACTATGAATGTGGCTGTCACAAAAACACTTAATTTCACTGACTTTAACCTTTTCAGCACAATTACAAGTACAAATTAAATCATCTCAAAGCAATGTACAACTATAATATAATTTACAATGTTTAAATGGTAAGATAGATTTGAGTGAATAATTAGAGCCAATGCAAGACTTTAAAAAACTTAAACAATTCAAACTCATAAAATGAATACTAAATATTTTTTTAATTACTTTTCTATAACAAAGTTAACTGTTTAAAACGAAAAAATTACACTGCAAAAATTGTTCTGGCAAACTTCCTAAACTATAATGGAAGTTTGTAACCTATACACTGCATGGAAATAATACCACACATCAAGCAACAGATATGGGAATATCTAATGCCGCTACTATACATAGTTGGGTACTTCCCTATGCATTTGACTGTTTATTTAGCAAACGTAGGAATGCTACAATGAATGTATAGGGAAAAACATTATCATTCCTGCTTTCTCACTAAGCGTATGCACTGGTATGGTAAATTTCCAAATAATATCTTAGAGTGTACAACCAAGGAATACTCTTACATCAGTAGTCAGAATCGCGTATTTTACCGGCTAAACAACGACTCTATGTCCATAAAAAGAACATTGACAAAGATAGACTCTTAATCTTTCTGAACTGTAGTAGCAAGCACATAAACAATTTACACCAACTAGTGTACACTCTCTCGTCAAACAATAGAGCACTGTTTGCTCTGGTCAACCTTGCCATTTGCAGGTATATTTTCTTTACATACTCCTCCTTCCTGTTCAAAGACATGGAGAAGATCATTTAACATTCAGGGGAAATGAGCCCAAGAAGGGCCCTCGATTAAATTTGAGGCTAGTAGCAAGTGAGGTCTCAAGGGATTTTCGCAGGTGGGAAATTTATCCACCTTAACTGAGATGTTTTTTTTTTACTGCGGAGATCTTCACTCATCAGGCATACGACTCTTGTCGCACAAAATGGCATAGTAATTGGGGCCTCTTCTTGCACGAAATGGTGAAGTGGAATTTTATTCAGAGCCTCTCAATGTCTTGTATTTAACAAGCTATGATTCATTCCGGTGCTGCCCTTTATACAGTGGAAGAGTTAAAGTCTACAATGATCACTAGCAGCTTTATGTGAATGTCATGTTTTGATTACAATGTGTATTGATAGTGTAGCTGACAATTGATGATAGCAGTACTCTCTCTGTATGCGTGTGTGCGTGTGTGCAGGGTCTGTGTATATCGTGTGTGGAAATCTGGTGTGCCCTGACTAGCATCAAACCTGGTTAACATAGATGGCACCAGCTGTCTGCTCTCTGCACAAAAGCAAGGCTCTAGGTTCAGAGTAAATGAGGTCGGAAATGTCACCTCCATTTCGAGTTATATATCTGGTTGGCTGGCTCAAATTGAGGTCCCCTCAACTTAATTTTGTGTAATTGATTTCAAGGTTTCCCTGAAGTCCGAGTTTGAGTTCTGAGATACGATTTCGGCCTGACCGGTTGTTCATTCAGCGCAAACATAGTTGCTGAAGGATTTACCCACATTTGTATGGCTGCCAGAAAACTGATGAATATGCATGCATTTCGTCTTGACAATATTTAAGAAGCTACCATGTCCGGTCCATCAATCAACGAATTCTGCTACTAGCATATTAGCTACCTACAAATTTTCATGGAAAGTGATTATGGTACCAACATTTAGCACCGGATATTTTAGCATTTTCTCCCTGGCCATACGAACCGATGCATTTGCTCGTGGCCTTTTGTGAGCCTGGATCAGACACCGGGCAACAGATATTCCTGTCAACATTGAAGATGGGCTGCATTTTTTTTTTACCATCCACATGTTCTATCATAATGGACTGCCTGGAGATGACATCGCTCACTGAGGTGTTTTGTGGTAACCTTTCCAGATGTGGGGGCCTTTGTAATGCTAGAGAGTAAAAGCCTATGATTATGAATTGCTACTACTAAGAAGGTATGATAAAATGACATGGAAATACGTACGCATACACGTGTGCAGACTCCACTTACCTGATGCGTGTGCAGACTCCACTTACCTGATGCGTGTGCAGACTCCACTTACCTGATGCTGTGCAGATGCAGACTGTAAGTAACCATTTTGACAATAACGTTTTCGTATCTGAGCTCTACATTTTCGTATTAATATTCCTTTAGCACATGATATGCGCTATTTAAATAAACACGTAAAATATTTCATTACATGTGTTTGCACAGATGTTTTTATAGAAATTATAATTTTTTCACGACTATTTATTTACATCGACAATTATACTTATATCTTCATAAATTGTAAAAACATATCTTATGTATACAATTAATAATTTGAAGCCTTTGCTTAACCTTTCAACTCAGAACAAAACAAGGAATCTTTATCCTTAAGATAAACCAAAGACGAAAGTCGTAATCATGCAAATTAAAAAAGCCTTAAGGACTGATGGCTTTAAAAACGTAACAGTACTACCTAAATAGCCAAACACACATGAATTATGAAAATGATTATAATCAAAGTCTCAATATGCACATTACATATTTATACAAGCAGTATAAAAACGAGTACAAAATCTACCATTCTACCATATCAACAACATGACTGGAATTTCCTGGTATACACGAGTTAAACGTTTATACTTTTGAAAAATTCTCTAAATTAAAAAAAATCACAATCTTTTATTATTTCTTTCGGGTTAAAATATGACTTTACAAATGCCTGTAAACATACTCACAAATTTATATATTTTAAATCTTGTAGGCTATTTACAACGCTTTCTATATCCTAATACATTTTCTTGTATAAAGAAAATACTATAGACTAAAACTCAAGAAGAAGCCTGTTTTATAATGACATGGCTTGGAAAACATTTCTTCTATTAAAAACTTTATACACTAAATGTTTTTAATTCTTTTGTTTGTGAAAAACAATTTTATTCTTAAAAACAGGGAATTCTAAGGAATATATTGTACTCCATCTCTGGTACTTGCAAAGGTATTTGCCTTAAAAAACATTAAGACTTTATGCATTTAGTATTTTGAATGCGGAAATACTTTAAATATTTTTTGTACTTTAACAATGTGAAAAAAATTTAAAATTTTTTATGCATTTAACAATTTCTGGAAACTTTGGATATTTTATGCATAAATGCTAGAAACCATGAAAATTTTAGGTATTAATAAATGCTGAATACGTTCAATCTTTTTACGCATTAACAAATGCTGGAATCCTTGAATATTTTATGCATTAAATATTTAAAGTAAAAATATCCGATTTTTCAAAAGAAAATATAATTTTTCTGTAGAAATGTTACACAGTGATTTTATGTGCTAAATTATGACATCACCAGGATTTCTAAATGATTTACAATTTTCTGGGTTACCACATGCATTCTTACTAAAAATCTGGCCTTATGGACATTAATTGTGATAGTTACCTCATATCTCAAGTCGCAGTTTTGGAGTCACCCCCAACGGCCAGGTCTCTCTACCAGACCAGTCACTTGGAAGGTATATTTATACCGATAAATTCTACAGGGGAGAACCACCCCACCTAAAATCCGATTAGTTCATCCTCTCCTCCAAAAATACTCTATTCTCGGCAAACACAATATTAGATCAATCTTAAATTATATCGGAAGTTCTGGTGACATAAATTCATTTCCGGCGCAGCAGTGCCCTCTTTACGAAGTTTGAACTCACGTGGGCCGCTACCACCGATTGTCTGCACTGCTGGCGCCCCAAGCTGACATTCCAGCAAACACAGATGCACATCCCGTGGGACATTTTCAGTCTTGAGTGAGCGCTTGTTTCGGGTGGTCCGGGTGTAAAGTTGTCACCACAGTAACATGTCTCGTTCACGTATGCCACCGGCACACATTGTCGTCTTCACCAGGTAGGGAATCCACGTTTACAATTAAGTAACTAAAATGCCATGTTAGGGTGTGTTAAAGTGTAGGAATTTCATGAATATTTTTCTGCTGTCGAACACATAGTCGGCCCGGCAACCAGCCAGCAGGTAGGCGGAATCGTAGAGCAAACAGGCTGATGGTAAAATAGGTACAGCTTGCTGGCGAAAATGTTCAAATTATGAGACTCCAAGTAATATTATTACAATACCCTGATACAAACATACCCTTAGCAGTATTTTAACCCAAAACACAAGAAAAATACAGATATTGTCAAAAACATATACATCATAACAATTTTAATTGTTATAAATAACCCTTAACTGTATTCTTAGTGTTATTCTCTTCTTCCAGTAACACAGTAACCGAAGTCAGAAACTTACGAATTGCAAATGCTCCTACATACTTGGGTGCTAATTTAGCACTAAACCGAGCTGCTTTATTACTAAGGTAGTGTGTCTCCAAGAGAAGACGCACCACTCAAGTTTTTATTATGCTGACAAGCAAGCACTCTTTCCTTGTCTCCTCGTCCTATCTTGTAGTCCCTGTGCTGGAAAACTACTTTCATTACGGTGGTTTCAACTTCATTCAACTCCAACAGTTCGTCGGTGCTGCATGGTAGCGTTACCTCTGGTCTCATGTCCAAACACAGCACAGGTTTGACCATCGCACCGGATCCTGTATACAACTTTTGACTTGCCTTCAGCATTCATGATGCTCTGTTTGTACGCAGGCATCAGGGTTTAGTAGCGGCGTGCATCATTCACATCATAACTGGCTTCTATGTTTTCACAGTATCCTAGTACCACGGGTCGCCTAGCCAGCACTCCACTCGCCAGAACCAGGGAATGGTGTTAGAATAATACTTCACCATACCTGACTCGAAGGAGCTGGTGTACATCACTTCGCGCTCTGAAGATCGCGGATGTGGTGCGATGGGAGTAACTTTGGTGGACATCAACCAACTGCTGCTAGTGCCAATAGTGTTATGTGTGGAGACATCACATGCTCGAAGCCAATCATTACAAATCATCTAGGTGAGTGGTTGCCAGGTGGAGCTGGTGCTGGTTCGGAGATGTGATGTCATCAGCTGCATGTGGTCGGTCGTGGCCTGGTCTACAGAGTCGTACATATTTTTACCTCTGTGGTCTCTTCGATGATGGAGGCGGTGCTGCGGACAGTGGGGGTTATGGTCTGGGACAAATTTGAGACTACAGTGGTGGCCGTGAGGGAGGCGCCTGCTGCTGCACGACGTCGTGTCTTGCACCAAGCGCGAGGATGAGGAGTGTCGGAACAGATGTGGTGCAGCCCTCGAAGCACTTCCTGCACAGTAGACAGTCACGAATACCTTCGTCCTGGTGCAGGTAAGGCCGGAAGTCTCTTGTACACATACCGAACTTCGTGGTATGCGTACAACAGCAGAGACTGTTTCGGTAAAAAGTACAAATTTTTCTTTATAGAGGGTTGCAAGTTAGTATAGCTACTGGTATGCGACTATCGCCAAAATTATTTTCTGTCCACTGGTACATCACATAATTATATGATATTACACCATATAAACTGTATATTCCAAAGAGAGCAGGCGATGATGGCAGCAAAAAATGGAAGACTAGGTCCCATGGCCTTTTATATATTTCTTAATGCGTGTAATAGAGAGGGAACAAATTGTGTAACAGGGGAGTGGTGGGGGAGGAGCTTAGAAGTGGGTGAAATGGGTGAGCTTTGGTGGTAAATGCTGAAAACATGAGTTATCAGTGCATTGCTCTGTCGATGAAGGGAGGTGATGGGAGGATCTTGAAAGGGATGAGGAATACGTATGTAGCGAAGGGTGTCTCAAAAAATATTGATTGGTCGAGCTGTGATGAGTAATTGGTAGAGTGTAGCAGCTATTTGATAAGTTTACTGTGCATAATGCTATGGGAATGGAAATATTCTTGTCCGAAGCAACACCGATGTATGTCTATCTTTGAGAAAATGGGGATCCATGATATATGATGTGAGATTATTTTCTTTCAGGTATTCCGAATTATCACAATTGTTTCAAGCCACCATATCTGAATCAAGCTGTGTGTATTTTCGACGATCATGTATGCTCGGTGAGATATTATTCTATTGTTGGTGAACTTAAAATTTTATTTTTATTCATATCATTGGGTGCTTGAATTTTTTTTCGCAGCAAGCAATACACATTTCGGTGGGATTAAGCATCCTGACCATCACGACGTATTTTGCAGTAAATTTTACTTATTACTGTCTCTTGCATACATACCAGGTTCTGGGGTTTCACGTGTCTCACCTGTGTACATATACCAGTGTCGTAGACATCATGATTGGTTAGTACACACAGTTTTTTTTCGCTTGCGCATGTATTATCATGGAAGGGATATGCAAGCTCTGTTTGGATACGTACATCAACAATTGTTTTGCTGATAGAGATGTACATATGTCCATGGTCCGATGAATGGCCGTGGGGTTAAAAAAGGTAATTCTGACAAGTTGAAGGTATATAATTTACTCCATTAAATTCTGAGCATGAAACTTACGTTGTTTTAACTTTATTCGCTTGGAAATATCCCTGATGATAGGAAACAAAATGCGCAAGACCCCTTAGTCATGTCGACTCAAAAATATGCATTCGGTATTAAATGAGGGGGGACTTGTATTATCTTTCTTGCTGCTGCCTTAATTGATTTTAACGGTGGTATATTATTTTCAGGTATGTGATATTTTTTTCCCCCCGAAAGGAGGCCCGTACCTGCTTCACAGAATTTCATGGTTCCTTTTTTTCACCAGTTTGTCTTTATCCATATGTAGTTCGTAGCATTATATGTATTAAAGTACTGTGTGTACTGCAGGTGCAAGAAATATAAAAATGATGACGCATGTAAAGGCTTGAATATGTCCGTTAGCTATTCGATAAGCTCAATACTCATGGGGCTGGCATGAATATGAGTGAAATGTAAAATCATTGCTCGGATTGCTTAAAACAATTCGGGGATCTCGCAGTGTGTGCTGCGACAGGCATGGCGATTTGTGTCTGTATTTAACAGTGCAGGTATTTTTTAAAAATACGAATCAGGATTAAGACTGGTCGATGTTATTGTCTCGGCTTCGTATATTTATTATATAGATAGTGTCCGTTTTTTCCCACAGGTTTATTACCTCATTATTTTTTGACTCCCTTAGAATGCTAATGAATAAAATATATATTTTACTGATTTTTTTAAAATGCTGAACTTATCATGGATGGAATATTTAGAGGGTTTCCTCATCATCTAGTGTAATTTCATGTCAAGGATGCACTAGGAGGACTTACTCCAAAACTTCCTTTGTTTAAATGTGTGACCTTTATATCGGTATTTTTAATGTTTTTTCTTGAGGTTCATATTTATTTATTGTCCGCATTCTTTTCGAAATCTTGTCTGCTATGGCGTTTTAATCTTTTCACTTCATATTATATCTCATGCATTTTTTACCATTACCTTTTTAGATTGCCTACTTGGATGAGGACCTACATTTCGACGGCTTGTATGTACAGCTACATCAATGCTGGATGGATCGGATAATGTATGGACTGTGGAGAGGGGAACATCGTCTCGACCCAAATTGTAACGTTTTCTAAAAAATTGTGAATTTATTGTGAGAAGATATTTTCTGAAAGCAGTAATGCTCGGCGACACGGGGTCAATTGTATTCAGAATGTGGAGCATGTTATTTTCACATGTGACAAATACAAATTACAGTTTGATCAACGACGTGGCAACCTGAAAAGGTATCTCGAAACGTTATTAGTTCTACCTTCACTGCCTGCTACGCATTTACTGCCGTCATTGAATCAGAGATATACTGGGATGGTAACTGGTGTGACACACACTGGAGATTCATAGAAGCAGAAATATTCAGCTGTGAATGGCGAGGGCAGATCGTTGATTCCTTCTATACAGCTGTTACAACAAGACTTTCGCAAATGCTAATGAAGTACGAAGTAATGAATAGAATGTACGTGTAAGGAAAAACCATCAGCATGCCATATCGAAGTGAGAAGTGCTCTAAACTGTTTACTGACACCGACAATTTAAAAAAGTTATCTTAAACTGTGTAAACGGGGTGAACCATGAATTGATGCAGTCCTAATGGATCATCTTTCTTATTTGTAGTTCATAGCACAAACTGGTCCCAATGTAACTTAGACCCACGAATCAGAAGCTACGCCAAGCAATTTACCCGACCTTGCATCGCAACCTAAGAAAGGAAGGTAAATGCAATTGGATTCTACCTGTAGGAATCAGCTTTCAGGGGTCTTTTGAAAAAGTATGTTGCTTAAAATTCGATAACTTCGACGAAACATGTTTGTTGATTTCTGACCTGCATGAATCAAAATTTAATTTATCAGAGGAGGTTGGGAAAGCCTGAGTTATAAAATACAATAGATGGTTGTATTGTACCTATATTAAACAATATGCATACAAAAGAAAACAATCGAGATTTGAACTTACCTGAGTGTAATACAGATAATATCGAAGCTGGTGTTGATAAGAGTATAAAAATGTATGCCGCGAGGAAGAAGAAATTATATTGAATAGCTCTGGCTGGACCATCGATTTGGTTGATCATCTGGAACTGAGAACAAATGGGATCGGTCACTCTATCACCGGTGACGATTATGTACATTAAAAATTATTTCATATTCGCAGTATTAAAATTTACATTCGGTTTTCACAAAGTTTATATACACAAAGGTTCCCAGGCATGCGAGAAGCTTACTGATCGGCGCTAATTCTGCCTTTAAGTTGTCCACAGTACTGAGAAGAAGTTTATATCTGAGTTTTGCTGCAAACTCCATCTTCGGTGCGAGTAAAAACCATAACATCGTTCTGTACCTATCTCTCTCCAAATTGAGAATGCCTACGCCGAAAACGAATGCAGTACTCGTCATCTTTGCACCAGGTGAAAAAGTGAATGTGCGTTCGCCTCCCATGATGTACCACAATATTTTCATGGCATTATGGACAGATACATAGGTAGCCGTGTTCATTCTATAGAGCTTATTTTGATAGAGTTATTGGTGAGTGGCAGATCATCGCAGCAGGTGATGGTATCTGGAGTAAATATTATAGAGGCATAAGTCGTGGGTCCAGCAGGAGCATTATCGAGTCCTTCAGATGGGACATGTGCAGCAACAGCACCATCATCACCATTTTCATGCATAATAACGACAGAGACATCGATTTCTTTGTTTGAGACATCTTCAGTGGGTTCGACTGCAACTTTGGATGAACTGACATCACAGTTTCTTACTCCAACATCTGTTTCTTAGGTTGTACCATCCAGTTCTTTGGCTGACCTATCTACAACAGAGTTCGGGACATCGCCTGTATTGCCACGACCAGAGGAAACATCCCTGCAGCTACTGCGACAAGGTATTTTCGCATCGTTCCATTACATAGCACCATGAATTTCGTGACTCTATGAAAAATTCCAAACACGTTAAATATTTATGCTTACAGTGTGGGTCACTTTTCTAGCACAACGATACTTACTGTAAACATGTAAGATCCTGTAAAGTTAAACTACAGGCCTCATCGATTCCTCGGTGACAGATATGCAACAGAACGTTCTTGTGGCCTCCGTAGGCGGAGTGATGGACGGTGATTTCGATCTTGTGGCTCCCCTACCAAAATAAGCTACGACCAGTATCAACTACGAACTTGGCACCTCATCCCCAGCAGCAACATATCTATGCATGAAGACATATTGATCCATGATTCCTTCTCCTTCCAACGTGATGACAGCCGTACCATCTGGGACCGCTAGTGTATCATCTACTGATCTTTCAGTGGCATATTGGTGTCGCATCTGCTGCAAGGACTTTGACTTCAAAGATCGGCAAGCGCAAGGTGAAAATGATGCACAGTCTGTGCGAACTTTAGTTTTGTAAGTGTCCCAGACACAAAATTGAATCGGGTTTGCGACAATACCATCGTCTGCTACAGCCCAGTCGTACTCATTAAGCGAACAATAACCCCTCAACACAACGATTTAAGGGCACAACCCATGCAAAATTCGGCGTTGCCTCAAGAATGTTTCCACGATTGGACAAAGCTATTATTGAATCGGGTCTGCTGCTGCAGAAGATCGATGTCAAACGGAATATAGACTGCATGTTTTTGGACGATTCTAACATACTCGTCAATGGACTATGGCTACTGGTCACTTCGCAGTCTGCTGGCAACCGGTCGTACACCAACGAGATCAAATCCATTATTGAAGAATTCGTCGAAGCTGGCTACATCGTGATATGATGAATTGCACAGGTCGGCCAGAAGAATTTATCCCGCGAGCAAGTACACCATGAAAGGGCTGGACGATACTTTCCAATCCAACATGATCGATGTGCAAAACTTTGCTCATGCGAATAAAGGTCAACACTGCTTTTTTACCGTAATTTATACGTATTCCAAGTATGCTTGGGCCAAGACCACTCAAGTGGGAGAATGTGCATGATGTCACAGATCCCATGGCGCAACTATCGGCGAATATAATTCTACTGTTTATTCTACTAATCGCATGATGCCCCAATATGTCAAGGACCACTCCCTGCTTTGGGACATGTATTCTAACCAGAGAAAGAGGAACTCACGCAAGCCAAAAGCCAAGATCGGTGACGTGGCGCGCATCTCCAAACAATGTGGTATTCTCCACAAGTCCTATAATCGCAACTGGTCTGTGGAATCGTACAAAGTAGTTCGTATACATTATACACACCCATACATTTATTATCTAGAGGGGCTACATGGCGAAACCATTGTCGCAGTCTTTTACACAGAGGAAATCCAGCCTACGAAGCTTCTCGATGTTCATTTGGTGTAAAAGGTGCTGAAACGATGTAATGGATGTGTGCATGTGATATGACTCGGATACTCGAAACATCTCGACTCCTGGGTCAATGAGAAAGACATTCTGTAATAAGAACTACGGATATTTTTAAGTAATGATATGTAAATGTATTTAAAAAAATAAAACCTTGTTTTATACTAAATAATTGCAAATTTTATTCTTGCGCATCCTTATATACAATATTAGGGGTGTGGATGGAGATAGCTATCTCTCTGAAGAAAAGCTAACACAGATCTTCCGATGCAAGCTGACTTAGTCTATCTGACACTATAGTTGGAAGCATATATACATACACGTGTGCAGTTGCCTGATGCCGAGCAGGTAAAAACCTGTGAAAATGCGTACATTGCTATATAGAGACGTATTGGTAATCCGACACCGTGAAGATGCGAAAACGACTTTGAAACATGCACACATGCACACATGCAGTTACCTGACATCTGGAAAACAAGAACATACTAAATTACAATCATAATACACCGCAAGGGTGTATAGTCCCTAAAATCCTCCTGAAGGGGGATAACTGGTCACTGTCAATAGTTACAGTAAGTATGCAGTAGGTATTTTTGAATGTATCAGTATAGTAAGCAATAAGTATTTTTGCGTACACCTCATGGTTATGCCGGGAATCACTATACCTTGGTTTGCAGCAGAGTGGCGCTAGGTCACAGCTCGCTCCGACCCTCTCCAGCTGGTAAATATTGAAGCTGGTATAAAGATAACAATTCAGAATTCAAGTGTAACTTGAGAAAGTTAACACCACCTATTATATAACACACTGTAATCTGATCTCCTTCAAGTCTGATATAACACCGGCTAGTGGTTATGTTAACATGTCTGTATATATTCTCTTGTCAGAGTTGCAACGTTGCAGAGTACAGAGACATAGTTCAAGAGATAAGCTGTCAACACATGTTATCTCATATGAGGTTATCACAGTTCACATACTACAAAGTCTATGTGTTTGAGAACTACATGAAATATACGGCTGTAATGGCCAAATTGAATTCTTGAAACCCCGTTTATTATATTGGGTTAAAGTTGTAATGACTAGCCTGTATATTTGTCTGGTATCGTTTGGTACGACAGATAGTATGGACATGTTGGATTTTTGTATAAAATTGTGTATTGTAAAAATGAAGCGTGGATAAGATAAAGCTTTTCAGTATAATTTTCAGGTGTGGATATGTGCAGGTGATGGTATGGGAAGCTGGTATGCTTGTCTCGTTGCATTCATTATTGTTTTTGGTATGGTTGCTATGGGTTTTAGGTTGAGGTATGCTAAAGTTAAAGATAATAGTATAGTTGAGTAGCATGTTTGATGCTGCCTTGCTTATTAGTCTGGTATTAATCGGTAATGTAAGTATGTCAGATGGTATAAGTGTTAGATATGATAGTGTTATGGGTTAGTCTAAACTGTATAGTTGTTTGGTACACTTGCATGATGGCAAATTGTATGGTTTATATGGTTGATTAGTGTGAGTGAGATTTTCTGGTGCTATAGGAGATGGTATATCAGGTTAGTGTGTTGGGTGGTCTTTTATCAGTCGGTATAATTTGTTTGACAGATGATATCAATGTTTGTCTTATGATCTGGCCTAGAATGTATAGTTGTTTATTATGCGTGTTTAGATGTTTGGTTTATTAGTATGGCTGAGTTTCTGTTAGGCTATATTTTATTTAAAATTGCAGTTCTGCTTGCAACGATAGATCTTTCATAATGGTGAGGCGGATGGCGTTTACGTTACCCGAAGTGTTGCATCGTTGCAGACTAAATGATATATGCTTCCTAGACCGGAATCAGGAAAGGCTGTGCCTAATTTTCAAAGTAGCTGGAATAATGATAGTCTTGGAGGAATAGGAAAGTATAGCCTAAGTAGGATTGTATCTGGACTGTGATACGTTAGATTAATAAGACTTTTACTTTATTAATGCATGCTTAAAGATTAACTAGGATTGTGTATGCCGATGTGTAATAGGGAATCCACGACAGGCCTAAAGAAGTATGAGAAGAGATGTTAAGATTCTTTTAAGTCCTACAAATATGGATTATATGTAAACTGAAATTACTGAACAATTGGTAAGTCCTGCACAATGGTTAAGTCCTACATAAGTATAAAAATATTATAAGTACAATGCGAATGAAATAAAATTATAAGTTGTAGTGGAGAGTAAGGGGTGATGAAATAAAAAATCATGGTCATGTAAAATTACGATAGTGTGAAAACATAACACAAAGGTGAATGTACAACTAAATTAAATTATAGCAATTGAAATATGCCATGGGCGCCTTTACAGATGAATAGACGGAGAATATTAGAATCAGTAACGTTTTCAAGCAAAAATAAGTAATGTTAAACAACCTCTTTAAAACTAGCGGTCATTCAATTGTATTATTCTGAAGAACTAGTCCATCTCAACTAAACACTCTACATACAAAGAACATCAGACGATTCAAATATTCTACCATTTTTAATAAGACGAAACAAACTATTTTTATTTAAAAATGACAGATTTCACATTAAAGTAATATTCATTTATTAAAAGAGCAAAGCGATGATTATAACTGCTGCCAGTTGTGTAAAATAAATTTAATGATTTTAGTTTAAATGGCTTGAAAAACAATTAATATTTTCCCCATACATTCTTCGTCGGTATACATGATTGTGAAATCATGCGCGATCGTCATTTTAATAATCTTGCACTGTTTCTTGAAAATTGTTAATAAATTAAATATGTAAGTGTCCGACCAGTCATAGCTCAGTCCTTTTTAGATTCACGATACCTTGTCCCAAGTCTCTAGCCTCTGGGTATCTGATTAGCTTGCTACTGTACTTTGAAACACATTCTTGGCTTTAAGCTGATACTGCATGCAAAATAGAATATTGCAATCTTACATTAATTTGCGACGACTAGTAGATTAACAGTTCTCGATTTCTTCTAAGCTCAGGGAACCAGAGCAGTTCTGAATAGGATCCAGGCGGACTGCCCTGTCCATCTCATCGCCATCTAAGTAGAAGCAGTTTTCAGCAGTTGAATGGAACTCCAGGCCAATGAGACATCATCCTTTTAATCAGTTTGCGGCTCTCCTCGGCCGTGGACACTACCTCGTCCAGTCGTGCAGCCATCATCTCCAGAACGTAATAACTTTTTATTTCTCCAGCCAAAACGTTCTACTCAAACATGTTCCTAACCAACTCAAAGACAAAAGCTCCACTTAGCAACCATTCGTGAGATCGGCATTTTATATTGTCATAAAATTGTTCTCCATCGATACGTAGTGTATGAGAAATTTAATAGGAATTCATCTGATTGTATGTGTGTTGAAAACAAATCAAACATTTAGTTAAAAACACACGGTAGAGTGTGGATAAACTCTGCAGTTTAACATAAATATCTTACAACGAAGTTCCATTCGTGACATAGACATAATAAAATAATGTTTTAAATTGAAAACATACATGGATGGACATTTTAAGGATACGTTAATTTATGATGAAACAAGTAAGACAAATGAATAATGAGTGAGATGATAAGTGAGGAACAACTGTAAGGGAACTCCTTACAAAGTCTTACACAAAGTGAAACTATTACACAAATAAAAATATTCTTTGAGTGCAACAAATATGGCGGCCTACAGCATGGAACATGTGCTCGTTTGGTGACTACAGAGGAAAAGAAATAAAATAAATGCATTATGTGATATATATACATGAAAGTGGATATATCGAGAAAGATTGATGGAGCTTGAATAAAGTATAAGATGATTGCCATCGAATGACAGAGCAGGATGTGGAACTAGCTAGCAAATAAACCGGGAAACCAAGAAGGCAGTCGAGAGATTGAAGCGCAGGTAACAGAATGAGTAATTAGGAAACAAAATGATGGCCATAAACAATATGGTGGAAAGAAACAAGATGGCAGCCAGAAACAAGACGGTGGCCGAAAACAATATGGTAGCTGAAAACCAAATGGCAGCTGGAAACAAGATGGCGGCAGTGACAAAATTCATCATGGCTGATACCAGTACTGTCGCACCGATCCCTGGCCCCTTTATCAGTAGTTTCGTTGCCATTCCACTTTTACGCCTATCTGATAGAGTGATGTTTAATGTTTAACACTGTTCCATCCTTACTGTTAGCATGCAGTGTTTGAGCAGCCGTGATACATGGTCCCCCGTGAGCACAGCAGAGTGACCTAGCAACAATGGAAGTGTGTTGTGTGTGGCAGGTGTGTGTCAGTGGCAAGGCAAGATGGCAGCAGCTTCCGTGCTGGCGTGGTTGCAGGACGCCTATGTCTACAACCCCGACTTCCTGTTCCGACCGGGCGCCGCCTGGGGCGACCTGCACGCTGCCAACTTCAGCGGTGCCAACTACACCGGAGGTGAGAACAGACCGCCTCCACCTCTTCTAGGCTGTTCAGTACTAACCGAGCGCTTTCAAAGTGTCCTGCTACGAGTCCTACTCACCTGGAGATGTTCCTTTGTTTGCAGCTGAGAAGCACGGGAACGTCACTGCCACATGCATGTCATTTGAGAGACAGCGCTTTCAACACACACTATCCAACTATGCTAGAGTGCTCTGAAATGGTGTTTATAATGAAAGTACTCGGTAGTCTGATGTAAAGTGTGTGTTCTTTTCGTAGATCAGCACATTGGGTGTATGTTAATTAGTTTCGTGGGAAAACGTGCATTTGAAACATCCTGTAACGCAACCCAGGTGCCATACAAGCGGTCCTCTTAATGTATACTTTTGTCCATGTTCTGTATCTTTCTTCCACATTTCAATTTTACATTGTCACTGGCCTCATCAATATGGGAGCATGCATGCCAGTGTCTATTATGCAGTTATCGAGTAGTGATTTTTTTTAAAACATTGATTTTAAAGTGCTTTCTTTATTTTTAACAACCTATATTGCTTTAACGGCACAGTTATCTAGTTGATCTCGGTCTCTCCTGAACTCCACATGATCGGCCTCTGTCCCCAGACTCCTCTTCAGTCATATTTAGGACTTGTCATGTTTTATAAACATTGCTTCGAAACATACGACCTATGCGCCAATGTAAACCTTCTGTCTCAAGCTCGGGAGCACCTCAGCTCTAGTCATTCCAACCACAGTTCTGGTTTTCACGTCAGTGACATATCGGAAGTTAGTTAAGTGACAATTAGACTGGCCAGAAAGCCGAATGAACAAGGTATCAGTACCTCGGTGTAGTAGCCACTGTTGTCTGCAGATACGAGATAATACACACTTTTATTTTTTCTCGTTTATTCGTGCTTTAAATGAAGACTTTAATAATATGGACATAATATATTAATGAAAAGTATTTTGTCGGTATTAGTTGATTATATTTGATTTATATACCATAAATAATATTGGAAACAAGTGTAACTGTACTTATACTCAAAATATGTTCAATGCGTGTTTCCAAGGCGACTACACATTCCATTTATCTGCTCACCTATTTCGGCCTAAAATAGAGAGGAAAAATATCGGGCCTAACGGACAACAATAGCTTAACTATGTTAAAATGTTTTCATGCTTCGAAAATAAATGAGCTTTATGTAAAAAAAAAATACAGCGGCAAAAGAACAACATTCTTATCGCCAGATAATACACCCCATGTTTCAGTAATGAAAGTGTATTATACATTTATGCTGATACATTTTATGGTTTTCCGGAATGCCGGGAATATTCCCTGTTACATACAAAGGCTGATCCTTTCGCCATTCTTGCATATCAGAGCGATTTGTTCAGTGTCAGATGTCTCAGCTTTGACAAACCTTAAATCCCTGCCTACTTTTAACATTCCTGCTTTGTACCAGGTGAAAAAGACTAAAAATACATTTTCACGAAATTCTGTTTTGTTATTATTGGGAAGTATCAAATAACGCTGGGAGTGACTGGGGTGTGTGCAGTACAAATCAAGACAAAAGAAGTGCATATGAACTTGTGGTCCAGGTTCGATGGTACCCGAGTTTTCGACCCATGTCATTATTTGAATTTGGTACAGTATGTACAGAGTGTCGCAGTTAATAACGCGAATGTTACGTTGCAGGACCCATTTCACTGTTGACTCCCAAAGAACATCTAACACCAAGTACTGGATGGGTCAATAATACTGTAGCTTTCTATCTACTTTTGGATTTTATACAACGCATGTTGTTCATGTACGCTGGGTGGCCACCACGGTGCAGCATATTGGCAAGATCCTATCGATATGAGCAGTTGCCGCACATGTATATTGGTGATGCAGATCCAATTGCGTGGCCTGCATGTTCGTCTCGTCTGAATCCTGTTGATTATTATCCCTAGTGACATCTCGAGACAGTCGTACTGACAATACATTTCTTCGCTAGTGTGTGGAACATGGTTGCCAGAAGATCCGTCGCACATCTGGGTGTTCGAACTTGTCAGTCACAGGAGCGATAAGTGCATGGTGTGCATTCTGATAGACATTTCGAGCACCTCTTGTAAGAGTGAATCACTGGCTGTACACAGGCGTGGCTGCAGTGACACTAACGGGGGCGTATTAAGTATTTATATCAATAATTACAGCAGAACCTTAAAAGGTCTTACCTTGGAAACCATTGAACTGCAGGTGTCGGAAAGGCAGATTCACATTAAAGTTAAAATAGGTTCCATTATGGTGCATTTGCCTTAACTCCATGTCATTGAAATCACATCTGTGTTCGCATTGGAGATAAGAAAATCACGTCTTTTAGAAGTTGAAATACAGTTACGCCAAATATGCTTTATCAAAAGTTAGGAAAGAAATACTAGAGTATACATTTGTATATTGGCTATTAAACGTGCACTTCAAGCAGTATTTATAAAACATAAACTATTGTTCTCTACGTGCCAATAACGACGTCATTTCTCACATCAATTAATGCCAAAATACGTTGGATGTTTTCTTTAGTTCCAAAGTTTTTTCAAGTCGCCAATCTGTTTATCATATAAATACACAGAAACGAAATTGTTGACTCCAACGTCTGTTGCAATTGTCGCATAATTCACAATAAACAATCGAGTCAGTAGTTTGCAAAAATAAAAATTGATAAAGAAATGAAAAGAATCGTCCCTGGAATCTGATTGGCTAAAACTACGTTACCTTAAAGTTACGTTAATATTGAGTCAAACCCTGCCTTGGTTAACTTCCCTTTGCGTCTGTCTTAATTCAAAGGGACAACGGTGACGTAATGGTTAGACTGCTCGTCTCCCACCTATGCGAACCGGGTTTGATTCCCGGTGGGGTAGCTCACATATTTTCACGTGTGGGAATAGTGCCGGATGATGCCGCTGGTCCGCGGGTTTTCTCGGGGATCTTCCACTTCCTCCAGCCCTTTCATTCCGGCGCTACTCCATACTCACTTTACTTCACCCTCCAATACCTGGCTGTTGAAAGCCGCCTGTATCTCTGCACTCACTCTTATTCTAATGTGAATGCACTGTTGTGCGAAGTGTAAGTAAACATGAGGCTGACTGTATGTGAACATGAGGCTGACTGTATGTGAACGTGTGTGTTGTGAGATGGCGGCACCGACGTTGCAGCTAGTAACGTGAGTGGGCCACTGGTTCTGGGGTCAGCGAGGACCTTGACCTCTGCCGCAAACGTGGGTCTAGCCACTGGAGTGCTGCTTGCCGTATTCCTCAACACTCACTACGACGCCATCAAGGTGAGCTGCTCACCCGACACGACAGTAGCTATCGCGGTAGTAACTGTCACCACAGAGACACGATGTGATAGTTAACCTCAAGAGGGAAATGTCCGACAACACTTGTGTAAATACATTGATAGACCCTACATTTATATCATTTTGTCAAGAGGTTGATATTTGCTGGGGTAGTTAGATATCGTGATATGATATTAATGACATTTAAACATATATTGTTCCCGTGGTTTATTATATGACAATACATACACTGTCAATATTGTCGTGTCATACCTATATGATAATAAACGTCCTGTCATACTGCCACATAGTGTAAGAACCGCGACAGATATTAACAGAATCAAAAGAATGCAAAGTGATCACATGTACAAATTTGTGACCCACACTATCACGATAGTGATGCTACACGGTTTACACAACGATAGTTACATGATTGTTGCATGTTCTGTCACGACAGTTACGATCAACTATCTAGCTCGATCTGATATTGCGATAGTGATAATGGTGACAGTGCGACAGTAACTGTCGTGCAATTTACACAGCGATAGTAATGCGAGATTAGCTCCCGCGATAGTAGCTATCGCGATCTACTATCGCGGTGTAAACGCGCCCTTACTTACAACTTTGCTGAATCCCTGCTAACGTTCTTCACTGCTGCGCCTCGTGCAAACAAAGCTTAACCAAGGCTTTAAAATTACATCAATTTGGCAGTGCAGCGTATTTGTGCGCACTTAGTTTAGTCATATTTTAAGAAGAACTATTACCTCTTAGGGATTACTATCACAACTACATTATTCCTGTGTTTTTCTCGTATTAATTATGAATCAAATATAAGTAAAAGTCCAAGTTATTCAAAAATTTAATGCTTTCTTGTTAATAGAAGTATAAATCGCTTGTTATACATGACTTAGAAAACAATCAAACGCACACAATATAAATCAACATATATCAGTACTTTTATATTCTTCTTGACCTAAAACTGGGGTTTCACGTGCGTGTGTCGTTATGATTAGACCTAAAGCCAGCTCACGGTAAAGTTAGTGGTTTTGAAACGCACCTTTGAAAAAAAATACTGCCTGTAACTTCATAATTGTTGCAGTAAACATTGGCATACAGGTGCCCATATATTTTGGGAGAAAAATAATAAAAATAGGCATTTGTAAGACGCAGAAAGTGGAATGTGTAAATATATATATGACTACTTAAATCCGTGTCTCTAGACACTAGAGCACGAAATTTGTATTATTAACACATTTACGTTCCCAAAATTCTACGTTTTCCACAAAGAGGACACATGAACAAAGTAGGACGGCTGACCGCAAAGTTAGTCGTATTTGTATTTAAGTGTAGAGAATGAGTGCAAAATAGATTCACGCCAGGCCTTTCAAGAGTGCTCACTTAACCGTGAATATCGTATACACATGGCGAAGGTCACTTTTGCAGCAGGTTGGGAAGATCAATGTTAAAAGTCTGTCGAAAAGAACATTTTCGCCACTAAGTAAGCGCTAGTGTCGGCAAGATACACGATCTTCTCTATATATTCTACGGTAAAAAAAACACAAATTTTTTACTCGAAAAATTTATCAGCGTAAGAAACTTTTGAAATTGGCTTCGACAGTAGGGTATATGCAGGCGATAGTTTAGTCTGAAATGAAGCATTGTCAGCGCCGGGACGTTGAGTTGGATACATGGTCACTTCCGCAGGCAGTTTTTACGTTGACATTGTTTTTAAGATATGACTATTAGCTTTGACAATCGAGGAGAAAATTTTATGTTCACAAATGTATAATAATCTCGTATGTGTCAAACCCGTAAGTACATTATTTCAAAAACTTATTTAGAAGTCTGTAAGTAGGAGCAGGCTTTTATATATCTCAAGCAATAATTTATACCGCAATTCCATCTCGTTATAGTTATACAAATGTAACATAAATTTATAATCAAATAAATATACTATATGATATACATGTTAATATGTGCAGCGTAAAGTGGCGAATAACAATGATCTGGTATTCTCTCATAAGACTCTGACAAACTACTTGTTACCACCCCTACTGCGTTACAAGTTACGTGTAATATCAGTGATGAGATCATAATTCCTTCTTCGGTAATGCGCACTTACTGGTAGTTTTGCTACAGCATTTCATTTCTATTGAACACAGTGAAATTATAAATGTCAATTTGAATAACAATTTCCAATTGACTATATGGCTTTCAAACGTAGACATTTAGAAATCAAGTAAAATAGTACAGTGAAGTTTTAGAGACGAGACACACAAGATGAAAGATTGTAGCAGCATAATAGAACAGTTTCGTCAGAGGATCAACCATGAAGTGGGCGTGGGGAGTTCGAACGAAGATATAGCTTAATACAAACAGCTTGATGATCAGACAGATGGAGATGGGTGACCGTCCATTGACGGTTGTCGAGGTTCTCAAGACGGGAGGGAACAATGAGTGGTAACGCGAGAGTTTTGGGCCGCTCTTAACAACTGGGTCCAAGCACCGTGATGCAAGGGCGGGGGAGGCAGGAGATCCCCGAGAAAACCCGCCGAACTGCGGCACGAATTCTACGAGCCAAGATATGGGAGTGACCCGGCAGGGAACTGAACCAGGTCTGCCTTGGTGGGAGAACTCTGGAGCCACTGCACTGCACCAATCCCGACCCTTGGAGCGACGAAGGAAATAGACGCACACACGCTTCTTCTGTGACAACCTGGGCCTAGGGATAGGGAAGAGGTAGTGCTATCTGCAGGTGTTGAAAATACTGGAATATTGGCTACACGCACTGTGTGAGCTGGAGGACAAACTAAAGGCTGCTTGTGACATACAGTTCCATTCACTGTTGCATGATGACTTTGTGTTGTTGATTTATAGTGATAGATCTAACGGAATATTTTATTTGCGGAATTAGGAAATGGCATACAACAATGCTGCAAAATAAATGCATCGTACAGTAGAGAAACTTACCACAGTTTTATATTTTATGTTGATTTTCAGTATTAAAGACTTTACAAATATGGCCCCTTAACTAAGGAAAAAATTAATATTATTTTATTTTTTCAGTTTGTTTTTATTTCATTGTTTGTAATACTACTTTTTCTAATTTGGTGATGGACACGGGCTATTTAAACTGTATGTTGACTATTTACAGATAGGTGATATGGATTACAAACATTTCCACATGAAAGTAGTAAGCTTGTAGTTATCCGTTAGTTTTATTTCTGATTTATGATTCTACAAGGTCAAATATAGTAATTAACATTACACTTACTTTGGTATACGAGAGAAGTTTAATAATTTGAAGGAAATAAATATAGGAAATAACTTACGGTTCACAGAAAATGCTTCGAACCACTTTCGTTGCCTGCTTAGCTCGAATTATGACTAGAGGAATCAGAATTGATAAATAGCTACCCTGTCAAATACTTTCACAATTAATTATACATTTGATCTAGCCTACTTAATGAAAATGTTTGATAATATAAATAATAGTATTTCTTATTTCATCAAGATTTAAATGTGGAGTGGCGATAAGTAAAAAATAATTAACTAGAATTCACCGGAAAATTGAACTAGTTAAGATATAAGGAAGATAATGCCTCAGTAACCAGCAAGTACTAATTTAAACATAATGTGACAGAAATTTTATTAATTTATGTTTAGCAATAAGATTTACTATTAGGACATCAGAAGCACTATATTTATGCAATTAATATGCACCGATTTATTTGCCACTGTGTCATAAATTTTTTTGTCTTTCATATTTTACACATGAGTCATAGCATTAAATTGAAATTATGTCACGCACGATGTGGCTGGCTTTCTTCCCTGGGCTGCGGTTAGGCCATTCCGAGCACGGATGATGAAGGCACGATATTAGGTGGATCATTTTTGGAATGAATTCTCTCGGGACCTGGGTTAAAAGAACAATGTTACCAGATTGCAAACCTAGTTAGACAGTTTCCTCCAATTTGTGGTGCCTAAAGGATAACCAATCAAGCCATTGTCAGCCCTAGTCACACGAGATATGAAAGAAGGGAAACCTGCATTATAAATATCACATATTTTACTCCTTATTTAAATTGTAAGCAAAATTATAAAATGCACAGTATCACAAAGCTTTGTCTTTTCTGCGATAGCTTCATATCATACATGAGTTAACATATAATTTTCACAGCTGTACTCAACGTTTCTCATATATAGTATGTTACAGCTGTTTAAATTTGTTTGCTTTGTAATCTTCAGAAAGCAGTGCGCTAGCACGAAACAAAATGATCGCCAGAATTTTCATACATAAAGCTGCTGATTTCTGAAGGATAACATTTATAGAATGTCGCTATTGGGTCGCTCATTGTAGATAAAACACAGCTTCACCTATGTACTTTGATGGAGGAATTATAAATATAATGCATCATTAAAAAAATAAGTGTCTTGTCATATCGCATGCAAATTCACTTAATTACGTAATAAAAAGTTGAACGTGTATGTCGTGTTTTCACAGCGAGAATGGAGGAGCGAGTATCAGCTGTGGACGGAGGCACTGATCATCCTGTGTCGTATTCAGCATCGTCTGCCTGCTCTTAGCCTTCATCGCGACACCAGTGGCACTTGTCGTGTTCATCTGCTTCGCCTGCTATCGCAACACTGTGCACGTACTGCTCAGGGTCGTTCACGGCAGCAGGTTCGCTGGCCTCATGGATGGCGTGGACACAGTGTGGGCCCTCGAGGAGGACACAGCCAAGTCGGTCGTCAATGTACTCGGGATGCTGGAGGTAGACGACGCACCAGGCGACGATGTTCTAATGACGACTTTGCGGCAGGCCATAGTCGCCCGGTTCTTCACGCCTTCTAATGAGTGTCAGAAACTGCTCCACCTTCGCAGACGCTCGGCGCTGGGCTACTTCTATTGGGAACGGCAGAAAGGCCTGCAGATAAAAAGCCACGTCCGCTGGATGCCCGAGGGCTCGCGACTGGAGGAGGATGGAGGCATAACGGAAGAGACTCTCGGCCTGGTTGTTTCCAAGCTGGCGAACACCAGACTACCCGCCGATCATGCGTCATCTTGGGAAATCCTGGTAAGCCGTCGGCCGATAACTAAACTTTCTGGGGATCCGTTCCAGTCCTTGGAGGAAGGTTTCCCAGTGAGGCATGGGCGGTTCCATAAGTATCCAGTGCTATTCAGAGTCCACCATGCGGTAGGGGATGGCGTGGCTTTGCTGCGCTTGATGACACGGGCACTTGTTAAAGACACGAGTATGAATAGAAAGTCTGCAGCTAGCCAAAGAGATGCTAATCTACCTGACATTTGCATAACTACTGGTGAAAGTTCTTTTACAGAGCAGATAAGTTCTGGCATCCTGCAAAATGACAATAATTGTACTGATAAGGCCAAGTCTGGGCACTTGACTGTTCAAAGGAACAAATATTATGAAACATCTCCATCAAAACTACAGATCAAATCTACCGACGAGAGGACAGACAAAAACCGGGAAATTACGTGCAAACCTTTAACCAGATCCGAAGCAAGCAGCTCCGAAAAAACAAACCATAAAGGCAAATCATCTCAATCAGAACCTTTGGAATTTCAATCAGATAAAATTTATGGTAACAGTAATATGAAAATACCGTGTTATGCAACAGAAAAAAATCCCTCATTCAAAAACACAGTTGCAAAGTGTGTCTCGATAAGGAAAACTAGTACCAATATGGTGGTATACTTTCAAAAATCACTCCCAGAGTGCGATACTGACGTCAGTGATGTTGAAAAGAAAGGGAATTTACTATCCAACAGTAGGGGAACTATAAATAACACATACAATGACAGAAAAGACACGAGTGGGACATCGGAAAGTGATTGTAATGAAATAGGTATAGATATGTCACAGTTGGAAGATGATATTTTTTCAAAGAAAGAAAGTCAATTTGGTTTAACGATGGACCACATACCTAATTTTATTTCTCACCTGTCTCAAGTAAGAATAACTAAAAAATATTCAGATCAACTACCCACTTGTTTTTATTCATCTCCGCACTCTCATATTCCATCTGCAAATAGGAATGGTAATATACTAGGACCACCTAGATGCAAGTCACCTATTCTCAGTGGTGATATAAATTCTCAGAATAAAATAGTACGTCAACACACACCTGATTGTCCAGTAACTAAGGAACATATTAATGATGGCGCAGTGAACTGCAATGAAGATTTTATGACTCATCTATCAGATACTGAATCAAGGCCATGTTCGCCAATCAGCCGACCGGTCTCACCAACTCCATATTCCTTATACCAAGAGACCAGCACCATGCTACCTTTGAACCCAACTTTAAGCTCAAGTAGACCAGTTTCCCGTAACAGTTTGCATTCCAGCTGTGATAACAGAACTTTTTCACCAACAAACATGTATCTGAACTCAGAAACGAGACCTGCAACGCCATGTAGCCCAATCCCGAATTTCAAAGAAAGATCGGTGTCTCCATCGTGTTTATTATCCATTCTAGACACACATATTCCACCAAATAACATTTCATTTTCTAGTGAAGAAAAACATTTGCAAACTTCGTCTGGGATTTCTGCATCACCGATGAGCAAACCTCATAGTCCTTTAAAGAGATCGCGTTCTCCAAATAAATTGAAAGGCATTAGTATAAGCAAAAACACAAAAAGTAATTCTAAAAACAATCTGCCTGAGCATTCACGGTGTCACTCTCCAATACCAAAAACATATTCTTCTGGTTTGGAAACAATTAATTGTAATTTGAACTATAACAGCCAATTTACAGTAGTTCCACTGGACTCATCAGAGAAGTGGGGTTGCAATAATAAGAAGAAGGATTATTTCAAAACAAATGGGAAAAATAAAATTATACACTTTCTGAAAAACCTTTTCGATATCCCTAAAAGGGAGAAAATGTTCGTTAAGAACAATGATTCTACAAAATTAAATTCTTATTTGAAACTACTATCTACTATAAGTGGTGGTAATGCAAAACAATTCCAAAATTTGTCAAGAATTTGGCATGTTTTCAGCGCCCTGATATATGCTCCAGCTTCCCTGATTCACCAAGTGCTGATGAAGGCTTCGGACAAGAACTCTCTTCATGGACCACCTCTGTCGGGGGAGAAAGTAATTACCTGGTACTCGGACAGCTCCACGCCATCGATCTGCAAGGAGTATAGGTTGATGAACACCATTAAAAGAATAAAGTCAAGAGTCACATGCGAGGCCCGTTTTACTGACATATTCCTGACAGCAGTGTCCTCGAGCCTGGAAATGTACTTCCAGTACAAGGAGACAGGTGTTCCAAGCAGTGTCAATGTTGTTGTGCCTCTGAGAATGGAACCCATGCCAGAAGAAATTGAGAGAAAGATCGGAGAAAGTAAAATAGTTAAGGATATTCATCCACCATTTATGCCTACCATTCCAGAGGATCTTCCACAGAAAAAGTCTAAGAACAATGAAAATCATTCCGGCAAGATACTGGGTAGTGAAATAACATTCATCGATCTTCCCTTGGACACTAAGACACCACCGCCGAGCAACCAGTTCTCCGTGGCTTTGATGACCCTTCCGATCACCCCACAGATGGGCGATGAGCCTCTGAAGCCATACACTTTTGTCGAAAGAATCCAGCAAGTGTTCAAGCAGTCGGAACTCTTGCGTAACTCCCTCGACTACCAAGTGAATTACTGGCTGATGAGAGTGGTGGCAACTCTGCTGCCCGCTCCACTCCTGTGGCCTGTCTTGAACAGTACGCAGAGCACACTGGTCGTCAGCAACGTGATGGGCCCCTCAGAGGACATATACCTCGGCGGCTACAAGCTGGGCGAATTGGTGTTCTGGGTCCCGAACCGTGGGACTACAGGTAAGAAAGTACCAATTTCAAGCTTAATTCAAACAAATGTCTAATTCCCCATCAAATCTTTCAAAGCGCAACTCAAAATCAATCATATTTAAGGTCAAAATAAATTTTCAACTTGTGTTCACACTTTGTGCGTTGTTCTTCAAAGACTCGTTTTCAAACTAAATCATCATATCTTTGATGAAATTCCGATAATTTTCATAATCTTCTTGTGACATTATATTTGACTAATTGATTTGGCTTTCAAATTTAAAGTAAATATTTACCCTTTTTGGCCTAAATTTAGCCTCATTCTCCCTGAAAATGGACAACTGATCAAAGAGTAAACAAATTTTGTTTTAAAAAAAGTCAGCGTAATTGAGAATGAATATTTGGGTCAAATTATCTTGATTTTGGGGGTGAGATTGACGAGATGAGTCGTGTTTGAAGAAGAGATTGAAAAATTGTGGCTTGAGAGTGAGAAATTTGCATGTTTTTAATTAAATTATTGTGCTGTGCCATGATCTGCAATAGATCTCTACGGATTTATAAAAATGTGTACATATAAACACAAGAGAAAGAAAAAATCTCACTTAGATTAAAAAGAAGATTTTTATTGGATAAAACAACTCAACCAAATATCTAAAAAATTGTATTAAAATAGCGAAACAATTTCGTGTTTCTGTAAAATCGTTTACATTATCCATTTAATTTAAAAAAATTATATCTTCAGAGATATTTTCTATCAAATAATCATAAGTTAAATTTCGTTGGCTAATTAAAACAACATTAGAAATTGTACCAACTTAAACAGCTTTTTTAAAATCTACACTAATTTTTATATTTGTTTGATCTTTAACTACTTTTTTCTATATATGCAGTTAATTACTTATAAAGGTCTTCGTCCCCAAAATGAATAATAATTGATATCGCCATGACAGTTTGTAGTTGGCTTATAATAAAGTTCATTATTTCTATATATAGTATCGAATTTTGTTCTTGAATTTCTAAAATCATTAAAAGCGAGAAACATTTTAGGCAAAGATAATCTTCAATATCTAGATTCCATTTTCCTTTTGGAAAAATATAATTTCGTAAATTGCATTTTGCTTGGCGCATTTTTAAAAATTATTTTGGGAACCCACAATTACAAGATCAGGTATGACAAATTGTAAATTATTAAACTGATCTCTTATAAAAATTTAAAACAGTTGTCCCAGCAAGAACTTCTTTTTCTAAAAATTGCGAATACTTAAAACCGATATGAATTTTAGGATTTTTATATACTTTTTTTTAAATTGTAATTGATGTGTTAGCTTCATATTTAACAATAGGCCACAAAATTTCTAATTTTTGAATAAAAATTATACCTGGATCAGGATAGCTTTTTTGAACCGCGCCAGCTGCAACTTTTTTTCATAAACAAATAAACAATTGTTATCAGACGAATTTCGAAAAAAAAAAAGGGATTTTATAACCACCTTTCCAGTGAAATTCATTATTATCGCGAATAAAGCCAAACAAACATTTTAATGGATACATTATTACATCTATGAACAGATTTTACTAGAAATCTATTTTCAACACCAGTAGACTCTAAATAATTTTGTTCACCTGACGATCTTAGCAAAATATTCATCATTATCGAAGTTGTTCCTGGATTATCAACAGCCTCAATAATATGTCCGTGTTTTGAAATTTATACCCTAGAAAACTGAAATGGAAAATAATAGAACAAACATCAATATTATCTAATTTTTCGTTTTTTGCCTCATCTCCAACTTTATCTCTCTTTACTAGGCGATATTCTTTCAACACATAAGCACCATTTGGAAAAGAAAATTAATCTCCTATGGAAATATCAAACTAGATTCTACTATTGTAAATATTCAAATTCCCCCTCGTTTGATCAGTTGGGGGAAAAGTTTGTCTGTCAAAACTCTCAATGCTTTTATAACTCTTTTATAAGTAAAACTTATATATATATATATATATAAACGAAGTATTCAGAGACTGTTTCTCGAGTGAAATTGCTCATCGAGAAGTATAGAAATTATTGACAGAACCATGAGGCAGAATACGATTTACAAAAAATCAAGAAAAAAATATCTACCATTAATTCGTGAATTACAAAACATTGGCAAAAAAGATAGAACAAGTAAGTGAAGAAAATAAAAATTTTATAACAGCACTAGTACATGTTGCAGCAAAAAATTTAGATTATTCACCAATACCCGAAGAAACATCTTTTGAAAAAGAATTATTCCCAAAATTACGTATGGGTGTTACTCCATTAAAAAATTTCCCACCTATAGCAGACATTTCTACTATAAAATTAGGGAAACATATTTCTCAAAATATTAATGTTATTAATGATAAATATGGTTTGCAAGAAGTTGGCCACAGTTTTGAAATTGGAGATACAATAGTAAAAATAGATGATGATTTTTTATTTGTCAAAGATAAAAAAATATAATTTAACAGATGGTCTCACTAATTTGTTAACAACAAATAAAAACTTTGAACTTGTAGATGAAAAAAAAAACAGGCGAAAATGAATTTACTAATGAGAACTATAAAAATTATGCAGAAATTGTTAAAGCAACAAATGCAGTCTATCAAGAACATAATCCTAAAATGAATGTTGCTTCGAGTAAGAAGTGGAAATATACAGATATAATAAGACCAATTTATCAATACATACAAAAAGATAAATTGAAAACAAAATGTAGACTGGAGGGTTTTAGTAATGATGATTTGACAATTGGAGATGGCATAAAAAAATATAATAATTATCCAAAAAAAAAAAATATTTGGATGGGCGATGCTAGAAAATTAATTGATAGGTTATTAGTTATTCATGGTGAAGAAAATGCTGAGAAAGTAAACATTATGAACATGCTAAACAATAAATTTTCTAACTTTGTTGACAATAACCAGAAAGGAATACCATATCTAATACGAGTTAAAAAAGTTATTCCGTACTCATTTTGGAATTCTGAACACCATGGCAAAGACATTATAAATTTGGCACTAAACAATTTAAATTCACCCAAAATGCATTTGCCAGGTTATAATTATTGTGGGCCATTTACTAAATTAAATGAAAGTTTAGAAAGTGGAGACTCAGGAATAAATAAATAAGATGAAGCTTGCAAATTTCACGATATTGCTTATAGGGATAATAAAGATTTAGAATCTAGGCATGAAGCTGATAACATATTACAAAAAGAAGCAAAGAAATCATGTTCAATAAAAATACTCCAATTTGAGAAAAAAATGCTTCTGCAGCTGTTGCCTCAACAATGTTTATAAAAGAAAATTAGGTTTTGGAATAATATGTTTTATTAAACTATTAATATTTTTTTACTTGTAAATAGAGACAAAAAGCTTAACTTTTGATATACCCATTGATAAATTAAGAGATTTGGGTAGACATAAATTTTTAACTAAAGAACAACTTGAGAAAAATAAAAATTTGAAAGAAAAAAAAAGTTTTAATTTAACTTTACCATTCTCAACAGATAAAAAAATGGCCAATGAAAAACACAGGAAGTGGTTTACATCATGGATGATTTTTACCAATTTTATTTGTAGCTTTAGGATTCTGCTGAACAAACTAAAAAAAAAAACAAAAAAGAAATAGAAGAACAACAGAGACACAATTTAGCAATGAAAAACAAGGCTGGTAGTGGTGTAGTTGCGAAAAAAACGAAAGCCAAGAAGAAATTTATCTCCATTATCCAATATCAATATAGAAAAATATGTAAAAAAATTAAATATTAAAATTTTTTAGAAATGTTTACATAATTGACGAACTACCAAAAAATATGCACAAAAATTAATGTGCTGTGGTTAATTTAGATTTTTATACAAATCCTGGCACTAATTGGGTTTGCTATTTTAAAGGAAATAATAATGTTTATTGTTTTGATTACTTTGGAGGCAATATTCCAAATAATTTAATTAATTATTTTAAAAACAATAATGTTTATTACATTGATGATAGCATTTTATAATTTTGATTCAGTTATTTGTGGACATTTATGTTTAATTGTTTTACAAATTTTTTTCGAGAGAATTAGAGTTTAATGAAATAACTTCTATGTTATTAAATTACAGATATATTTGGGAAACCATTAATCGAATCTTTAAATAAAAATTGTTATAATGTTGCTGAAGATTAAAATAAATATGTAGATTCACAATGCAATTCGAGTGTTTCTTCTTTACAAAGTAAGTTAAGCACTGGTTTTGATTTTGCAAAATCGTATGTTTCTTTTCTGGGGCGAAGAATTGTTAATATATGCGAACCTGTAGATAAAAAAGAGGCGGTCAATAAAAGATGTTTCAATATACGTATAGCTAATTATGGATTTAAAAAGGTATAGATTCAAAATATAAAACTATTGTGTCTGATTATGCTCTAAAGAAAATATAAATTTACAGTTCAATAACACTATTGCTGATTACATAAAACGAATAAATAATCCAAAACGTACATTTAAAAAAGAAGCAGATTCAAAATATTAAACTATTGTTGCTGATTATGCATTAAACGATGTTGAATCAAAAGACAACACTAGCGTTTCTGATTTAAAAACACATGTAGATTCAAAATATAATATAGTTGTTTCCACTTTACGAGATCAAATAAGTACAGTTTTTTTTATACAACAGACTATGTATCTATTCAAAATGGTAAAATTAATAGTATGGCTGATCCTATTAATGGAAAAGATGCTGTCAATAAAACATATTTCGATAAAGAATTGCAAAATTTAAACCAATCAGTTTTGAATAACTGCGGCACACTCGTTACACAAAAGTCGAAAAAAGCACAGAAGCTGTTGATAAAGAATTAGATTTTAAATTGAAAAATTTTAACTAATCAATTGAAAAATCTAAGGAAGAAAAATCTCATATATTTTATTTGTATGAAAAGTGGAATAAAAATAATTGTGTTTTTCGCTTAGATGATGATGTAAATATTTTTCTTTTTAATGAAATGTACTGTTTATAAAATAATTTCTGATAATTTATCAGATGACACTCCAGCTGTTATTAAGGCAACTTCAAAAATAGATTATTCTAAGCCTTTTGATGTGAACAGAGGCGAGTTCTCAACTTTTAAAATAAAAAAAATTAATTATCTAATTCTTTTGTTGATGGAATGTTGACCACAATAGGAGTATTCGTGAAATGCAATGATTAACTATATATATATATATATATATATATATATATATATATATATATATAACAATTAAATTGAGAATACTTCGTGTTTCAGTTGCAAGAAAGTCACTCAAAATAATAATATAAAATGAGAATACAACAAATGGGCGATTAGTCCATATATATATATATATATATATATATATATATATATATATATATATATATATATATATATATATATATATATATTATATAATGTTGTGCAATTCTAAAAAATTTACATTCTTTAAAAAAAATTAGCTCAGCATGAGAGAAGGAATAATCAATGAATTATATAAACCTGCGCAAAAAAAATTTCCAAGAAGAAAAGTTATATCATATGGCATGGATGATATATGGCAAATCAAACCTGTAGAAATGGGTACTGGAAATTTGAAAGGTATAACTCGCATAAATAAAGGCTATACATATATTATGACAATTATCGATGTTTTTTCAAAACTTGCTTTTGCTTTACCAATCAAAGATAAAAAAGGAAAAAAATGTAGTAAATGCTTTAGAAAATATTTTGATGAAAAGAAAACCAAATAATTTACAAAGTTATAAGGGCTCGGAAGTTTATAGTAAAATATTTAAATAAACTTACAGAAAAGTATAATATAAATCATTTTTCTTCATTTACTGAATTAAAAGCTGGTGTCGTTGAATGATTTAATCGAACTTTGAAAAAAAAATAACATGGAAAAAATTTGCTTTGAATGGTAACTACAAGTGGATAATTATATTGGATGAATTAGTTAAAGAATACGACAACACAAAGCACAGCACTATTGGCATGAAGCCGATTGAAGTTAATAAAAAAATGACAAAAAAATTATTGCAGACAAATTTTGTGTTTACTGAACCAAAATATAAAGTTAGAGATGTTGATCGTGTGAGCTAACTGGAAAACGTTTTTGAAAAATATTATACTGCTAATTGGTCAATAGAATTGTTTACTATTTGTAAAGTTTTAAATTTTGTTGTGCCAAATTATAAATTAAAAGATATTAATGGAGAAGAAATAAAAGGTAGTTTTAAAGAAAATGAAATTTTGGAAACAAACTATACCAATAAATATTTGGTCGAAAAAGTTTTAAAAACTAAAGGCGATAAAATTTATGTAAAGTGGTTAGGTTTTGATAATTCTCAACAACTCTCGTATTAATAAAACAGATATAGAGTAAATTTAAATATTTTTACTTAAATGCACAATAACAAGATTAACCACATCAAATATATCAAAATTTATTTAATCAAGATTAAACCTTATATATTTGCAATTTAATTGTGTCTCTAAATAATTTTGATTTTCTATTTCATAATTAAAGTTTCTATCTCTATGGTTAAATTAGTCACACTCAATAGCTAATTCTACATGTAGAAAATATAAATCAATTCCATAAATATTTATTTTATTTTGTTGTTCATAATTTAAATGTTTAAAACATCTAATAATGTGTGAAATACATTTTGTTTCTTTTTTTCTTCAAAAACATTTATGTTTAAATTTAGCTGCTTAGAAATTCATTTTACGAATGTTTTATTGGCTATTATAAACTTGTCAATAATTATGTAAATCAATTTTTATTTATATAAATTTTGTTACTAATATATTTATTCGGTTTTATGTTTTTATAAACATTTTTATGGTTTGCACAAACATGGTCTATAATGACTTTTGTTATGTTTCTATATTGTAAAATTTCAGCAACACCTTTTCCTCTAAACCATGTTTCATTATTATTATCCAATACAAAATTTATTTTTCTGTTGTCAAAAAATAAATTATTTAAATCATTATTATCTTCTAGTTGTATGTTCTCTAGTTGTTTTTCTAGTGATTCAGCCATTTTGTGTGTGGGAAATAAATACAACGAAAAATTTATGAAAATAATTTTATAAAATATATACCAATTTAATTGATAAATATTTTATGTGGTTTCATGTTTGAAATCATCCCTATTAATATAAAAAATAATTTTTTATTCAATTAGACTACGAATATCTATATAATTAATTAATTGTTGTTGAGTAGGATTATTTCCGACAATGTTAAGATAGTTATAGAAAACCTCACTTATTTTCATTAATTGTTTCCTTCATTCTTTGATATAAATTTATAGAATTTAGAATGTATTAAAACCTCAATAACTCTTCACAATTTGGGTACCTATCTTGATTCATATACAATTTTCTTTCAACATATTTTCTTTGAGTTATAATTACATAGTATTCAAATTAAAAATCATTATCAAATAATTTTAGAAGAATAAAAGTTGGATTTAAAACTTGGTTTTGTGTTTGTGGTACAACATCAGGGGCTATATCACTAATTACCTAATTTCTGCGATTTATTCCATCTAATGATATGAACTGTCTGTGATAAATTTTCTATATTACTATCTTGAATTCTTTTGTATCTTTTAAATGATTAGCTTCTCTTTCTATAATTTTATTTGTATGCTCTAATTGTTTTTATTTTATGTCTTTTAATTTAATGACTTTATGTAATTTATATTCACCATGTTTTCTAATTGATGGTAAAACTTCTTCATACGACGAATCTTGAAAATTTTCAGTTATTGCCATTATAGATGTGGCTTGAAATTGAAAAATAGCCAGTTCATTATCCTAACAGTTTTATTTTTGTATAGCATCAGGTGTCAGTGTTTCACTGACACCCAATTCATCATATGAGTGTAAATATTTTTCTTTAATTTTATCCGACACAGCTTGTCTAGCTCGTTTATACCCAAGTATTTCAGCAATTTGGCTATCATAAAACCAAGGATTATTTTTATTATCTAATACAACAGTTATTATTTTATCTTTAAGAATTAAATGATTTAAATCAAATAATGTAGTAATTTTATTGCCATCTTCTAGTTGTAGGTTTTTCTAGTTGTTTTTCTAGTGATTCTGCCATTTTGTATGTGAGGTAATATGTTGTATTTATATATACTATTTTTTATGAAGAAAAGGGAAAAATTGAAGAAATTTTTTTTATAAAATATAGATCCAGTTAATTGATAAATATTGTGAGTGGTGTCATTTTGAAGTCGTCAATTTTACTAAGTGTCGGTGTTTTATCCACACCTATTCATCATATGATTTTTAATATTTTTATTTTTAATTTGATTTATATCTTCTAAATTTTCAATATAATCATCTTTAATTTTATTTATATCTTTTAAATGATTAACTTTTTTTTTCGTTCAATTTTTAATGTGTTTTATTTGACCTTTAAATAATTGCATTACCTCTTTTTGGATCTTATATTCGCTGTATTTTCTAATTGATGGAATAATATCTCAAGATATCCATGTTTTAAAAACTTTAGCAATATCACAATGCGAACTAAAAATAAGTTAATATATACGAGGCTCCCTAATATAATCTGCTTTGCCTTCGTTATAAGAGAGGTGGTGTGAATTTTGCATACCACCAATTTTTGAAAGAAAAGATCAATATTTTGTAAAGATGGGAGCGATTCGCTCCTCCCTCTATCTACATACCTCTTTTTTTTCTTTTACATGATCTCTAATTTGCGGGCCCTATACTCGTAGGGCCTGATAATCTATCTTTAATAAAACACAAACCATCATTAGTGATCAAAATATTTTTCCCTTCGAATAAAGGATTCCAAATATCTTTAAACCAATTTCGATAAATATTGCATTTTGTTTCATGTTTCAAATCGTCCCTATTTTAGGTACAGTCCTGAGTTCACTAATTTGTATTTATTATGACTATCTAGAATATAGATTCATTAACAAATTTAGGTCGCATATTTGAAGGGAGCCCTGTTTTCTGCCCCCTTTATCTTCATAAAAATTTATATATTTTTCTGGAATTATATACCTCTTAAGGAGTTAAATTTTCTACATCATTGGCAATATATTTCATTTTATGTATAATTTCATCATAGGATTCGCACTTTATACCAAACAATGAAATGCTAATTTTTGCCAACTCTTGTCAATTGTTTTCTAAATTCATTTTATTCCATTAAAGTTTCATTGCTAAAAAAATACAGTAAACCATATATATATATATATAAGCTGAGTCTATCAAATTAGGTAAATGAGGAAATTTCTTACTAATTAGGCCATGCTTTTTTTATCTGGAAACAATGTTAATCTCTTTCTGCATAGTACAACTTTTCATAAAGCAAAAGTTTTCCCCGAATATGAATGAAAACAGCATTTACTTTTTATTCATCTCTTAATCCAAATGAAGAGGTTTTTTTTTGGATAACAACTAATAAGATTATAATTAGGATAATCATCCATATAAATTTTTCAACAATTTTTTTTACTAAATCTATCTTAATATTGCCACAATTTGCAGGTGGGATACTTGTCCTGCCTGGAATTCCGTAATGAGTAAAGCACAAAATATCTTGGTTACCAGCCTATCTTGATAACATTTCAGCACCAAATTTTTCTTCTTCTTAATATTTTTTCTTTCTAAATAACCATATTACAAAAAAATGGATCCTGTGCTCTGCACTTGAATTCACCAAACTACACGATGTGAAAAAAATAATAAATAGTTTAGGGCAGAAATTTATGAATCCAATTTTGGTTAAAAAGTTAATTGTATTATAGATGGCAAATAAAAAATTTAATTACAGACCGCTATGTCAGATTACTCGATAAAAAATATTTGAAACTAATAAATGTGACGGAAATTATTCTAAATCATAAGGGTTTAAAAGAAATGAAAAATGGTAAATTTGTCCATGATCTAGAATTCTCTTAAGTACATTTTTTAAGCATTAAGTTAAAAAAATTTAAATTATTTTTGACAATTTTGTTTCTATATAAATAAACACGACTTCGTCTATTTTCCCTTGCAGTTTGACCAATATTTTAAAAGGTGGCGATGGCGTAAGTCCGCCGTCTTATAAATTAGATAAAGCATCAGAAGATATTAAAAATTTAGTTCACACATTTCATTTAAATTTACAAAGCTTACAATTCTCCCTCTTAGATAACACCGACGATAAATAAGAACTTCGAGAAATGAGTGAATATCTAGAGCACATAGAAGAAGTGTTTAAAAAAGAGTAGAGTTTCGAGTATTATATTTTTTGTTTGTCGTCAATGTTCTTGGGTAGCACTGAAATTGTGCTACTCGAAAATATACAAAATATTTCCAATGTTTATCAATGAATATGGTTTACATGAAAATGTTGATTTTTTTATTTTTCTTATTCTTAAAAAAAGATGTTTCTTTATAAATAAAAATGGCGAATTGTAGTATAAGCAAGCGATGTAAAAAGTGTGGTGAAGTTTTAAACATTGAATGTTTTCCATCACACAAACACACAAAAGATAAGCACATTAACACCTGTAAAAATTGTTACAATGAATATTATAGAAGTCGCTATGAGTTAAAAATAAAAGAGGCTGTACTTTGCGAATGTAGAAAATCTGTTTGCAAGGAAAATGTCGAAAAGCACAAAAGTACTAAATGACACAATACTTGTGGAATTTTACAATGTGATTCTTCAAGCAAGACCTGCATAGTACGCAGGTAGAATAAATCTATCGACGAATTAGCATCTCGTAATAACACAATAGCTAAGCATTTTAACACTTGCAAAAATGTTATACCGAATATGCTAAATAACATTATGAGTAAAAAAAAAAGAGAAAGTGCAATTCGAATGCGGAAAATTTGTATATATCCATTCTCTGAAAAAAAGAAAGCATAAAAATAGCAGCACACACATTTACAGAATGGATATTCTAGGTGAAACTCAGCAATCGCAGACTTCATACATTTTTATTATAACAAAATTTATTATATATATATATATATATGGTGACGAGCAATCTAGTGGGTGAGTTGAGAGAAAAGAAACTGCTCAAGTTGAGAATTATAGGTAGAGAATAAAACATAAAAATTACATAAATTATATAAAGATTATACTATTGCAAATATTATTTAAAAAAGCGACTATAAATGATTTAACATTTGCTGAATTAAGAACTAAAGTTAAATGTTTTAACACAAATTATATATATATAATTTAAGAAAAGTTAATTTAATTACAGCACTTATGCCAATAATAAAAAATGAACAAATAAAAAGAAACTTCGCAAATATACCTTTTCCAAATGTCAAAATAATATATAGAAAAGAAAAAAAGGTTTTAAAAGAAATGTTCCCCTTTTCCAATAGTGTTTATGCGAACAACAAAAATAGAAAAAACTAATAACACATACGAAGTTGAGAAAGCTTTCTAATACACGTTATCAACATACAAAATTGAAAACATATTTAATGTAGTGTTGCCAGAATTTTTTTAGCTTCGATAAAGTAACAAATATTTGAAATTCTACACGATAAACTTATAAAACTTGGAGCTGTAAAGTCTAACATTAAATTTGCTGGTCATTTTCGAAGGCGAAAAACAGGCGAGATTCGAATTTTCGACGACATTCACTCACACACATTTGCAATGAATGAAGGAGACATAAAACAATTTAGAAACAAACAACAAATGACATAGTTGCACGAATATAAAACAGTGAAAGAAGCCCCTCAGATTGGGCTTTACATAGTATAATAGGGTTGAAACTAGCAATAAATAAGTATAATCCATTAAATGGTTTGTCCTATATTGAACTACCACAAGTGATTAAGAATAAAAAAGCATGCTTTAATGTGAAGAATGATGGTCATAAATGTTTTTGGGCAATAAAATCTGCACTGTTTGCTGCTGAAAATGCCTCACAAAGAATATCTAAATATAAAAATGTGGGTCTTAACAATGACAAAGCATTAGATAAATATGAATATTCAATAAAAATTGAGGATGTTCCAAAAATAGAAAACAAAATTGATGTTTCTATAAATGTTTACTCTATTGATGATAAATTCAATGTTTATCCATTAAAGATTAGAAAAAATAAAAAACAACACATAAATTTTATATATTTAAAAAAATGGTGAAATCTCACATTATTGTTGGATAAAAGATTTATCGAAGTTGCTTACAGCACAAAAAAAAAAAAAAACACAAAAGTAAGATATACATTTGTGATATGTCTTCAATTTTTTTATTCTCAAGAGAAATTAAATAATCACAGAGAATAAAATTGTTCAAAAAATGAACCGGAGAAGATAATCTTGACTTCAAATGGCGAACAAATAAAATTTAAAAATATAAAACACTCCACGAAAGTCCCATTCTCAATATATCCAGATTTTGAATTAATTTTAAAGAAAATATCTACCACCAAACAAAATCCAAGAGAAGTAAAAAAATTTAACTAAATCAAAAAATATCCAATTTTAACCGAGAACGTTATCCGTAATGGTCTTTACAAAGAAATACTCAAAGAAAAATATAATATTACAAATGCACAAATAAAGAACATTGATTTAAAGTTGAATGATGCATCATACATAATGAAGTATCAGCTACACGAAGTTTCTGGTTTTTGCTATTATATTGTATCTGCTTATGGCGAACATAAACCACCAGTTGTATATCACGGCTCAGATGTGCATAAAATTGTTATAGAGTCAATAAAAAGAGAAGTAGAAGAAATTGGTGAAATATATTCGCAAATTGAGCCAATGCACCCACAAACAAAAGAAGAAAAAGTATTATACAATAAATGTAGAAAATGTACTGTATGCGAGAGTGAATATATGAAGGACAATAAGAAGTGCATCACCAGGATCATATAAGTGGAAAATGTAGTAAGACAATATACAACAATTGTAATTTATTATTAAAATTACCAAATTTTGTACCAATTTATTTTCATAACCTGGCTAGTTATGATGCTTATTTATTCATTAAATGGTTAGGCTGTGATGAAAAAAAGATTGATATATTTGCGAATAACTAATAAAAGTTTATAACTTCTGGGGGGGGGGGGGGACATTTTAAGATACGATTCAAAGACATTCAAATTTATGGCTAGTAGTTAAGATAAATTATCTTCTAATCTGGCTAAAGAACAAATGAAGCACACAAAAAACATTTTCCAGAAGATAAAATAGATTTGATTATTAGTAAAAGTGTTTACCCTTATGATAATTTAAAATATTTAATGAAACTCAACTTCCCCCAAAGAGTAAATTTTATAATAAATTAAACAAAAATAATATATCTGATGATGAATACGAATTTGCAAAAATATATGGAACCAATTTAATATAAAAAATCTTGTAGAATACCATGATTTATATTAAAAAAGTGATGTACTATTATTAGCAGAAACATTCGAAAATTTTAGAAACACATGTATAAATTCTTATGGTCTAGACCCTGAATTGTACTTTACAGAGCCAGGTTTATTGTGGGATGCAATGTTAAAAATGACTAAACAATCACTAGAATTATTACATGATTATTATATGATTTTAATGATTGAAAAAGGAATTCGAGGTGGTATTTCACAATGTTCTTAGCGATATGTTAAAGCAAATAACAAATATTTCGAAAAATTTCACTCAAATCAAGAATCAATTTATTTAGCTTATCTCGATGCGAATAATTTATATGATTGGGCGATGTCTCAGCATTTACCATATGGAAGTTTCGAGTGGGTGTACTATGCATTAAATGATTTAGATTATTGTACATGACTTATGCAAAGATCTCCCATTTTATTCAGAAAATAAGTAAGTTTCAGGTACCAATGATTCTAAACTATTAGCAACTTTACATAAAAAAGAAAAATTTATACTACATTATCGTAGTTTGAAACAGTGCCTAAATAATAGACTGAAGCTTACGAAAATACAAAGAAAGTTGACATTTAATCAATCTAATTGTTTGGAAATGTATATGGATTTCAACACAATGATGAGGACTAATGCAAAAAATGAATTTGAACAGGACTTTTATAAACTGATTAATAATTCTGTTTGGAAAAACCATGGAATATATAAGAAACAGAATTGATATAAAACCAGGCTCAGGTGAAGTAATTTGTGAAAAATTAGTTGTAAAACCAAATTTTAATCGAAGTACTATATTTAATGAGATTCTTGCAGCTATTCACGTGAATAAAACTAATGTAAAATTTAATGAGCCAGTATATGTTGACATGGCCATTTAGGATATTTCGAAAGAATTAATGTACTATTTCTACTATAAAACTATGAAACCAAAATATGGTGACAAAACTACCGCTATATTGGATGCAGGTGACCTTGACTTTGAACCCATGAGCTTGAATGACCTTGAAAACAAAAACTCTAGAAAAATTCCATAAAAGTCAGCTACCATACTATATTACTGGCTACTACTGCCATATTGGATAGAGGTGACCATGATCTAGACCCCGTGACTTTGAATGACATTAAGAACAAACACTTGAGAAAAAATTCATATAAGCTAACAAGCATACTGCTTTACAGACTACTGCCGAAATATTGAATGAAGGTGAACTTGCCCAATGACTTTGAATGACGTCGAAGAAGAAAACTCGAGAAAAATCCATAAAAGGCAGCAAGAATACTATATTACAGACTACTTCCATAATGGATGTAGGTGACCTTGACCTTTACCCAAAGGCCTTGAATGACCTTGAACTCCAATATAACTTCATAAATGTCAGCAACTATTATACATTACAGACTTCTACCACCATATTGGATGCAGGCGACTTTTACCTTGTCCCCATGACCTTAAATGAATTAGAAAACAAAAACCCCCCAAAAAATTCATAAAAGTCAGCAAACATACAACACTTCAGATTACTTCCAACATATTGGATGCAGGCAACCTTGACCTTCATACATTGAACCTGAATGACATTGAAAACAAAAATTCGAGAAAAATATAGAATAAATTCATAAAAGTCAGCATACTGGAGGCCAGGCAAGCTGTCGGCAATTATATTTATACATATAAAACCTGCAATTAGCATCCTATTAAAAAAATATTTTTTCCCAATCTGCAGTTACCTACAAGCATAATTTATCAAATATATGTTTATTACAAACTTTAAGTCCGATAGAAAGTTACAATGCACAATAGTAAAGAAAAAATCCTCATTTTATAATACTAATTTTTCTTATTTTGTAATTATAATTTCAGAAAAAAGCAGTTCATCACATCATGTGTTATTTCCCAGATCCTTAAGTTCTCTAATGATAGAAACAGCCTCCTTCATATCCGAGTAATCCCCATGTCATTGATGTTCAATTAAAATTATAAGTCCTTCTACAAGTTCATTCAGGTCTTCGGTAAACATGTTGTCAGTATTCTCAAGATATTTCGCCTTCTTTGCATCACTTGTCAAACGAAACTCGTTGGGGAAATGTGTGGAATCATCGAGGGAATCATCATCGTCATCATTACTATCACTGTCATCATTAATGCTGTCTTCGTGATCGTCTTCACTTTATGCTTCATCCTCAATATAAACTTTAATATTCTTTGTAGTAGGACGTGTACACTCAGCAGTATTTCTAGCTGATGGTCGTTCATTTTGAAGTTCGCCAACATCACACGAACACCTTGCAAGTGTGCATTCCCACATACTGATTCTTCTGCACTAATTCCGTCTTTATCATTAACTGTCTCGTCATAATCGTCTGTGGAAACAGTACCCATCGATATAGCAGGAGGTATTGCTGGGGACACTTGCTGGGACCCAGTAGACGAAACCTTGCAGATCTCTATGTGTTCCTTAATTGTATCACATTTGCATAAACTGCATGTGGTTATTGTCGTAATGCTTCTTCATGCGAAAAGTTATTTTCATACAGGCTATTCTCTCATACCGACGAGCATTGTAACTTTTACTGAAGGACCTGGCACAGTAACAGCAGTGAAGCCTTGACGAAGTCATAGATTGCAGCACTGCTGTAGGAGACCCTAGAAGTCGATGGTAGCATTGATACCATGTCCAAAGTAGTTGACAGGGGTGCTACTTTAGGTAGCTCATTTAAAGAGGTCGATGAGGATGCCATTATAGGAATGTCACTCGAAGATGTCGATGACACTGCTAGTACCACCCCATATAAGTCGATGGCACCGTCGTAGCTACGTTTAGTTCAGGGGTGCCCGAAGATATTGTAGATGCAGAATAAGAATTAACATATCGAAGATGCAGAAGCTAGCCGAGTCTTGGTATATTTACAGGAGCTGCTGTTAAACTAAACCTCTAACCTTACCTCCCTACTACTTATATTATACGAGTATCCAAGCCCTTTGGTGTCATATTGACACTGAACAAATCGTATTGTGCCATTAATTCATTGTGCGAACACCGGCAAGCCAATCATCGAGTTTGCACATGATGGCAGTTGACCAAGCACATTAATGCAATGAAATATCACATGCGAGGGAGGTGGTGGTGGGATCATTTTGGAGACTTTTGGAGTACTTTTGTAGTCATTAGAAGTCATTTTGTAGTCATTATGAGTCGTTTTGGAGGTTGGAGCGAGTCTTTGTTGGAGCGACCGATTCGGGGGTGGAGTGAGTTCTTCGGAGTAATTTTGGAGTCATTATAAGTCATTTTGGAGTCATTAGGAGTCCTTTGGTGTCATTAGGAGTCATTTAGGAGTTATTTGGGAGTCATTTAGGAGTCAGTCGGCAGGAGTCAGTAAGCAAATTAGAATATTTAGGGCTCTTTGTGTTGGTGTGTGTATGTATGGGGGTCGCAAGTTAAATCAATTCCCCCTATTTTAAAATAAAAAATTTATAATCTTACCTTCAAAAGGTTAAAGGTGATGATTTTGTTTAATAATCTTGCTTTAAAAAGAATATATCCAAGATCCTCGGTATATTTCATCACTTCCTGGGTAAACTGTGTTTGCACTTTGCAATTAAAGTACCTAGCACTACAGCAGTCTCCCACCACGCTTCGCCATTGGTCGATGCACAAATTGGACTTTGTACTGAATAATGCAGCACTACGGCAGCCCACCGCCATGGTTCCCAATTGGTCGTCGTCGTTGACCGAAAAGGACTTCGTACAGACCACACTCACACACCCACGAGCATTTTAAACATAGGTGAAATATCGATTGCAGAAACGGCAATGGTGCAGTTTGTATCTCCATGGTCGTCGAGGTAAAAGACTGACCTTCGTATTCACAATTCATCTTTGTTGTATGGGAGCACTCTGAGAAAACCAAAATACTCGTTCGCCTCAGAAGAAAATGCACACATACAAAATGTATACTATATATGCATATTCATATCTTATAAAAATTATATATTACTTTAATATAATTGTACGTATATATTACATACATATTCATGTACATTCCTATTTCATATAAACGTACACACAAGTGTATATATATATTCTACCAAGGGGAATGAGTGTTTGGGTTTTCTCGGAGTCCTCCCATATCACGAAAATGAGTTGTGAGTTCGAAGATCTGCCTTTGACCTCAACGACCATGGAGCCACGACCTGCACCATCGGTACCTAGTTGTCCCAGTGCCGATTCTGCGATGGAGTTTTCACCTTTGTTCATAATGCTAGTCGGTATGATAAGGGTGGTCTGTACGAAGACCTTTTCGCTCGACAACCAATTGAGAAGCATGGTGGTGACCTGCCATGGTGCTGCATTATTCAGTACATTGTCCAATTTGTGCATGGACACCAACACAAAGAGCCCAAAATATTCCAATTTGCCGACTCATTCCTACCAACTGTCTCCAAAATGACTCCTAAATGACTCATGACTCACAATGATTCTAAAATAACTCTTAATAACTCGCCCCACCCAAGACTCACTGCACCCTCCAAAATGATTCATAATGACTGAAAAAGCACTCGTAATGGTGCAAAGATGACTCATTATTACTCCAAAATGACAGATAATGACTTGCTCTACCCAAGAATCATGCTCTCCACTAAGATTTGCTCCAACTTCTAGAATGGCACATAATGACTCCAAAATGACCCCTAATGACTGAAAAATGACTCCGAAATAACTCCACCACCACCACCTCCACCGAATGTGATGTCTCAGTGCCTTATGGCATTGGCCAGCTGTAATCAAGTTGCAACTAGGTGATTGGCTGGTCGGTGTCCGCACAATGTACTACGTATTAATGGCGTAATACTATTGGTTCAAAGCGAAAATCACATTATAGGACTTACATACTCGTATATTATAAGCAGTAGCGAGGTAAACTGAGAGGCTAAATTTAGCAGCAGCTCTTGTAAAAGATACATCGTCTCGGATATCTTCTGCAACTTCGCATCTAAGTATTATTCTGCATCTATGATGTGTTCGGGTACTACATAGACAATAGTAACTATGGGAGTGCCATCGACTTCTTTGTATGCGGTACCAGCTATGGCATCGACTTCTTCGAGTGACATTCCTATAGTAGAATGGTCATCGACCACATCGTATGTGCTGCCTACAGTAAAACCACAGTCATCTGCTATGGGCATTGTACCAATGCCACCATCGACTTCTTAGGTTGGGTCTCCTACAGCAGTGCTGCAATCGATGACATCGTCAAGGCTTCGTTGCTTCCGTACAATTTACAATGCTCGTCGGCATGAGAGAACGGCCTGTATGAAGAGAGATTTTCGCACGAAGAAGCACTATGACAATGACCAAATGCAATTTATGCAAATGTGAATGAAAGAACACATCGAGATCTGCAAGGGTTCGTCTACTGGGCCTCAGCAAGTGTTGCCGACAATACCTCCAGCTACATCGATGGATACTGTTTCCACAGACGATTATGACGAGGCAGTACATGCTTATGACGGAATGAGTGCAGTACAGTCGGTTTGTGCGGAACATACACTTGCAAAATGTTCGTGCAAAGTCGACGAACTTCAAAATAAACGACCATCAGCTCTAAATACTGATGAGCATACACCTCCTGCTATAAAGAATATCAAACTTGATATTGAGGATGATGAATGAAGTGAAGACAATCAAGAAGACTTCAGTGATGATAATAATGATGACGGTGATAGTATTGATGACGATGATGATTCCCTCGACATTTCCACATTTTTCACTAACGAGTTTCCTTTGACAAGTGATGCGAAGAAGCCGGAAGACGTCGAGAATACTGACTACGTGTTTACCGAAGACCCAAATTAACTTGTAGGCAGATTCGCAAATTTGCATGAGCTTCAAAACATGGGTATTACTCGGACTTGAAAGAGGTGGTTTCTATTATTAGAGAATTTAAGGATCAGGTATATATCACAATATGAGAATAACTGCTTACTTCCGAAATTCTAATTACAAAATAGCAATAATTTATTATAAAATAATTGGTTTTCTTGATTTTTGTGAGCTGTATCATTCTATAGGCCTTATAGTTTCTATTAAAAATATGTATTTAATAAATTATGCATGTAGGTATTCCACTGACTGGAAAAAATTGTTATGTTTAATATGATGTAAATTAAAAATATATTTTTATATCTATAAGTATAAGTGCTGACAGCTTGCTTGGCCTCCAGCATGTTGCGTTTTATGAATTTATTCAATTTTTTTTCAGTTTTTGTTTTCAAAGTAAATTCAAGGTCATAGAATCAAGGTTAAGAATACCTGCATTCAAAATGGGAGTAGTAATCTGTAATGTAGCATTATTGTTTACTTAAATGAATTTGGTCTCGAATTTTTATTTGCAAAATCATTCAAGTTGATGGGGTCTAGTTCAAGGTTACCTGTATCCAATATGGTGGTAATAGTGTGTAATTGGGCATGCCTGCTGACTTTTATTGATTTTTTTCTCAAGTCTTTGTTTTCAAAGTCATTCAAGCTCATGGGGTAAAGGTCACCTGCATCCAATATGGTGGCAGTAGTCAGTAATGCAATATAATTGTTGAGTTTAGTGTATTTTTTTTTTGCAATTTTAGGAAATTTTTTTTCAGGGAGAAATATAAATTTTAAGGGAAAAGGGAAAATTTCAAGGGAAAGAAAAAGGGATATTTAAAGGAAATAAAAAGGAAATTGTTAGAGAGTAATGGAAATCGTAAGGGAAAATATTTTCCAGGGGACTAGAATTTTTAAGTATATTTAATAATTTTTAAATACAGTTTTTAATAATTTTTAATAATACATTTTTGTGAATTTTTTGACATTTTTCTGGATTTTCTGGATTTTCAAGATCAAAGGTCGTAGGTCATGGGTCATGAATCGTTAGTCCAGCTCTCTTGACCCCGTGGTCGCTAATCCCGCTCATCTGGGTCGCTAAACCGTCTCCCCTGCTCTGGGAAAAAGCGGGAATTTTCTGGGGATCCTTTTTTGCAAATGAAATAAACGGAAATTTTTAGGTAAAGGAATAATTTATAGAGAGAAAAAAAAAGGAAACGTTTGGGAAATTTTAGTAGATTTTGAGGGAAAATAGGGAAAAGGGAACACAAATGCGGACGGATAACATCACATCATGGCGGACGCCCGGTGCTTGGCTCCTATCCCAGATCTCATTGCGCCAGAACCGGCATTTCCCTACTACTGCGGTCATATCATTATTGGGGTTACAGTGTGAGACAGGTATTGTGATTTGTATACTTGCAGGAATTGACGCATCATTGTTGGGGCTATAGTTTGAGCCAGGAATTGTGGTATATTTGCTGGCAGAAATGGTCATACCGTTGTTGGGGTTGCTATATGAGTTAGGAATTGTGGTTTGTTTACTTGCAGGAATGGGCGTATCATTGTTGGGGCTATAGTTTGAGCCAGAAATTGTGGTATATTTGCTGACAGAAATGGTCATATCGTTGTTGGGGTTTGCTATATGAGTTTGGAATTGTAGTTTGTTTGCTGGCAGGATTGGGGATATTGTCAGGGCTGCAGTATGTGAGAGATATTGTGGTTTATTTGTTGACAGGAGTGGGCATTTCGCTGCTGGGATATGCGGGCCGACTTCAGGTGGGGTTGATCGCTGACACGGCTGTGGTACCCACACGTCATGATGCCAATGCCATCCTGCACAACATGTTGTCTGAACTGCGACAGATGGATGCTGCGCTCTCCGTCTGATACCCCACCCAACATAGCCTCCTGCATACAGGTGTGTCTCTATTAGCTATAGACAGCTTCCAGTGTAGCACCACTGGAAGCTGTCTATAGGAACTTTAGTTCCTCCTCTCATAATACTCTTCAAATTAATATCATATTAATTGATATGCACGTCTATCGCTGTGTTAGGTGGAATATCAAAGATAAAATTGCGAGGCTTATGTACACTGCAAGGCAGTTTTGAAGGCTTTTACTGGAATGAAAGGTTTGAGATGTGACACTTGTCAAGTCTACGTGTGCTCGTTGTATGCAGTTCTACACAGATACAACCGACGTGGATGTTTTTTGGTAGTAGATACATAATCTGTATACAATTTTGATTCAGGAACTTTTCAGAAATTTGCCAGTTGTATAGAGGAAAATGAAAAATCCATTGTTGTAAAAGACTAAGTTTTTGGGGCTGATATTTTAAAATTGATTTTTAATTATAACACAATAATTAATAAAGTCCCTCTGAAAACGAGGGCATTACTGAGGCAAGGATACAATTCTGCAATGCAAGACGTAGCTTCCTTGGTTTTGGTTCTCATGGCGAAGTGATCTGCATGTATATTATCGATGCAATCAATAAAACATGCGGGATTCAGTGCAACATTGTACTCTCTATTCATTCTATTTGCAAACAACATTAACATTCTAAAACACCGTGACATTCATAATTCCTTGCTTGAGGCACGATACATCCACTATAAAAATAATGATATCTACTAAATTTTTTAACGTACGACTCTTAACAAACATATCTTCATCGCAATTATCTAAATTTTACCAAAATAAATATTGCATATGTAAATCTCTGCGATGCACCCAGTGCACCAGGAAATCGCCAAAATTCGTAGAAAACCTCCTCTTAACAATTCCTTCAAAAGCCACGAACGTAGGGAAACATTACAGCCTGAACATGTTTGTTCCATAAAGAGCATCTTCGCACCACACACCACTGGCAAGCGAAACATACCGAAGTAAATGCACTACCTTATACGATGTATTAATTACACTCTAAATCTGAATCAGTGAGAATTTCACTGTTCCAATCAGTCAAACGTATCTTACTGATACAACAGTCACTTCAGTGAATTTAACTGATGAACCAGTGAAAAAATTCCATCTTTCCTTCACTGATTGATTCAGTGACATTTCCCACTGACTCATCTGACATTTTTTCCACTGTTTTCTCAGTGGTTTATATTTTTTGACTGATGGACCAGTGAAACATCTGAGCAACTTACTCCGTCTCTAATTATTTTTGACTGATGTATCAGTGGAACTGCCTGTAAAAATGGTCCCTAAACAACGTGTATCAAATTAAGTAACAACGAATAAACGAATAAAACTGAAACAAAATACTTTCTAAAAGGTGTTTAGTCGTTCAAAACGCCATTTTACAAGGTAATATGAACACACAGCCTTTCATTCCGTTTTTTCGTCTTTCATTTAGTTTCAATGTAATCCTGCGCTCTGTTTGAAGGCTGAAACTGCATTTAATGCGGCGAAGAGAGTGCACTCATATGCACTATTCGTTTTAACAATCCTAACAGTACCAATCAAACCAAACACGAAAAGTATGAGCATACAACCTCAAACTACACGATTTAGCAGCACAACTGTAAGCCATTTATTTTCCTCCCGTAATATCAACTTGGTGTAGTAGCGCGTACGGTAAGGCAATGGTCTAGCTTCGCAGGGTGCATAAGTTCTATCCCAGTCACCTGCGGAACTATTCTAACTTTTTTAAAGTACAGTAAATGTCACAATATAAACAGTGAACTATCGTAAATGTGTTTATTTCACGTAATTATTTGCCTACATTCAATAAAAGCAATATTTAAATCGCCGCTGCAGTCGGCCGTCACTTATTCAAGCAGTGAAAATGTTTCCGTCACTTATTCAATGAGTCAAATTTTTCACTGAAACAATCAGTAGTTTCCCACTGATTCGAATTCAGAGTGTACCCTAACACAAACACAGTATGGCGGCTGCAGAACACTTCCGCCGTCGATAACTACTTGCCCTGTCAACGGTCTCTCGCAGAGAACACAATCTCATGCCTGCCGCAGTATCCGGCTGCGTGTTGATGTAACATAATGTAACCGGATGTCCTCACAATAGAAGGTCCCTAATTCACCATGCCTAATTAACATACTCTATGTGATTACAAACGTAACTCAAATATAAATTCTCTTTTCGCCCGAAACGGTCCATCACCATACAATGTGAACATCTATACACACTTGTAGCAACTTTAGCACCTTATTGCAACTGACATTATTATCTATGATACATTGTGGAACGTTCGATATCATTTATTTATATTTCTTAACATTTAATCAGTGTTCGGCGACTGGGCTCCCGAACACGAATGCCGTTCGCTCTGTCCCTCGCGCCCTAATAAGTGTATCGTACAATCCTAAGGAACTATATGAGGAGCTATATCGTACAATCCTAAGGAACTATATGAGCGGGATACTCGCCGCAGGACTCTATATGACAATGCGCATTGCAGGCTGGAGTTCCTTCACTCGCCGTGGCAGAAGACTGACTGTGTCGTACTCGCTCCATACACTGGCTGCACTATGTGTTGTCAACTAATACCGCTCTCGGTTCTGCCGCGTGCAACCACGTCACACCCATATACAGAAACATCTACATATATAACAATTATCAAACACACATCAACCATACATTTTCATGACACAGATTTCTATATTTTGCTTTCCCCATGACGCTAACGAGGCATCTCAACTCGGAGTGTAGTTGACATATGTCATACACAACATCTCGTGCCGCGCCGGCGCGTCATGTGAGCACTGCCAGCTTCTGCACGAACACACATATGCACACACATGTCTCTCGACGCAGTTTTACGAGAAACATATACAAGCTTTTAACTTCTGTATGTACCCTAGTTATGTATACTGACATATATAGCCTAAAATATTGTAGTGTTTACGTTGTCGTTTTTAATGTAACAATTTTTTTCTTCAAATATTTAGGCAGACCAATTTTTTTAGCTAAGCAAATATTTTTTAACCAACCTTTTACGTAGTAACTTTTTCTACTTCAAAATGGATTCTGTGTTTGACGAGTTGTAGAATAAAAAAAGGAAACTGTTTTTACAATCGAAATCAATACTGAACCAAATTGACACGGAAACAATTTGGTACTGTATCGCACATTAATGTGGAATTCCCTTTGGCTCGCTGTATTCTATGAAATAGTTAGTCGCTAGTTAACATGCATCGTTTGGGTCCTGGAAAAGTTAGGAAGTGATGCATTATTGAATTCGGGTTGCACAATCCTTATACAGATGGTAATAATCCATCTTCATATTCATTTAACTACACCCCTAAGTAATTAAATTATTGCCCAGAATCAAAATAAGTACACTTGTATACAGAACTAATTTATTTTTAACCAATTTAGAATGCAAAATTTATTAATACCTTTGATAAGAATTTCTATGAACGTATACGATTCCGCTTTTAAATGCGAAATGCGATATGAAGTGCTTCATTGGCAATAAAATAAGAATAAGATATAACAGGATAGTACGTAAGATGTAAACTGCACAGTAATGTCGTAGTTTAACATAGACTAGAAGTATAAATATATTTTAAAAAAAGATTTAATTTTTTGAATGTTTTGAAGTTTACTCAGTATTAATGTTTACATATTTCGCAAATAGAATCATAATATTATCTATATATAATGCAGTAAAATATTATCACAGTAATTATATACGTACAGTATATGACATTTGTTTATTCCTACTAACCATAAAGCAGCCGTATCAGTGACGAATATAATTTATTTGAGTCGTTTTCTTGATGTTAGTTTGAATGATAAACATAACATTGGTAAAATATAGCTGTGCATGAAATTAAATATTTCTGCCAATAACTGTGATAATCGCATATTAATTATATTTTACATGATTTTTCTAACAATTACGCTATTTTTTTTTTCAGGGTTTCCAGACCACCTTGACAGGCCACGGGAAAATTTTTAAACACCTCACTTTTTTAATACTAATTTTAACATAATGTAATTTTTACTTAAGATATTATACTATAAGAACCCTGATCAAAATCATTAATTATTTTAAAACTTCTGGAAATTGTATACATATTTGTAAGGCAATATTTGGTTATATGAAAACAAACAGCATTAAATTAAATTTAACATCCAAAATGTGGTTATTTAAAAAATGGTTAATTACATATATATATTTTAGATATATGTAATTAATTTTAAAATTTCTTGTAGAACTTTATATTAAAGGAATTTTCAGTGTCAACCGCAAGTATCAAGCTGAAGTCGTCAGTGGTCAAGATTGAGATAACATAAAATAAATATGCTGAAGTCTAATAGGAATGACAGAGCATGAACAAGTGTCAGCTTGGCTTCCAAATCCTAGCTCGGCACCTCGTGAGCTCGTATGACATGTTTATGCTACTAACTCGCATAATCAACAACAAGGTGAAATTATTTTAATTTGACTACATGTATGTATTTGTTTACATATGTTATATTATGTGACAAGTTACTGTAAACGTGTAATAACACATATTTTCAACAAAAATATTGTCATTTTAGATGAAAACTGAGCAACTCTGTAACTGCACTGTTGTTACGAAATCTCGGTATAAGCGGTAAACATAAAAAATAAACTTCTGAATGGAAATCACTCATTTTGAGACGAGTTTATTATATGCAGTGTCCGGGGACAGTAGAAATGTGTGCCTATGCCTGTCAAGATAAAGGTTTGCAGAGATGTAAAACTTCCATACATGTGACGTGAACAGTCCACCAGTAATCTGCAAACGAAGCTATTTTACGTGAAAACTGCACACACTAGCTTCCTACTTTAACAAAAGGCTTTGCCAAATTTGGCATTGGTCTTTGTAGTTTAGCTACAGATATTACACGTTTTGAGAGCAGGATAACGCTGCATACACTTTAAATTCGAATCTGTGAAAAATCACTGATTCGCAGTAAATTAAATTACTTAAAGCAGTGAAAATGGCTCCACTTAGAATCAGTGGAAAACCATAGATTACTTTAGAGGAAAAAATCCACTGAATGAATACTTGAGCAAATCGGTGAATTAAAAATCACTGATTGTTCAGTGGAATTTTAAAAAGTTAACTGATGCATTAGTGAGTGCTTAATTCAATCAGTGAATCCAAATTCTCTGATTCTTCAGTGGAATTTAACTGATGAATTAGTGAATATTCCATTCAATCAGTGAATTCAAACTCGCGGATTCTTGAATGGAATTTAACTGATAAATTGGCGAATGTTTCATTCAATCAGTGAATTCGAAATCACTGATTCTTTAGTGGAATATAACTGATGAATTTGTGAATGTATTATTCAATCAGAGAATCCAAAGACACTGAATCTTCAGTGGAATTTAACTGATGCATTGGTGAATGTTTCATTCAATCAGTGAATTCAAAGTCACTAGTTCTTCAGTGGAAACTAAATTAGTAAACTGACAAGTCAGTGAACGAATCAGTGAATTCTTCCAATAATTAGTGAATTAAAATTCAGCGATTCTTCAGTGGGATCAGAACAAGTTGACTGATGAATTAGTTAATGTTTTATTCAATCAGTGAATTCAAAGTCACTGATTCTTCAGATGAAACTGTGGTAGTCAAATGGAAAATCTGTGATCGATTTAGTGAATACTTAATCTAATCAGTGAAGACAAATTCACCGATTCTACAGTGAAATCTTAACAAGTTAACTGATGACTTAGAGAATTCATCATTCAATCAGTGAATTCAAATTCTCTGATTCTTCAGTGGAAACGGATCAAGTTAACTGACGAATTAGTAAAAATTAGCTGAATCACTTTTTCACTATCTTACTTACTTGGGTACTTACTTACATGTACTGGAGTTCCACAAATTATTCGACTCGATTCACTAGTGATTGCTGACTCATACAGCCACCACTCATTATATTATATTATATTAGTAATCTTTCACATTGTCCAATACATGGATTTCAGTTATTTACTGATCCTTACCAATTAAGTTGTACCATTTCAGTTTTGTCCACTGAAGTAGCCAGATTCCTCCTTGAGTATCACAATTTAGGCTTAGTCCTGAGAACTTGTAAACCAGTCTAAGTTATCCTCACAAAGAATTAGAACATTGTAAAATTCAATTTTAGCAATCTCAAGTATACCTACTTCGGTTAGGCTTAAGGTATATCTGCATTAATTTCCAGTAGTGTTATCAGATGTTAAAGTTGCCACCTCAGCTAAAGAAAGTAAATACTTACAGCACCATGCATTTTCAAATTGTTATGTTCACTTTTGGTAAATATTGTTTGCAACTTAATACCCTGAGAAAAGAAGGAACAGCGTTTCCCATTCAACTGTTGGAAGTATTTAGGCCTGAAGTGGAACACTTAGTTTGTACCCCTTAATTCTACACTTTCCTGCATTTAAAACCTTTATTTTATCCCATTTCTGTTTTCACAGCATAAATGTCCCTCTTTTTACAATTTCCTGCATTATGCAATAATTTATTCTGGTCTCTTGAAAGGTGTAAATAAGCGGTTTCACTGTAGGCCTATTACATTCCCTTTAGAGCAAAATATTGTTTTCATTGAATTTTGTATAAATGAATATAGGTATAGTACAATATAAGATAACATAATATAAAATGTTAGGTGTCAGCAATGAATTTTTTTTGCTGAGATTGTAATAGATGTTTTTATGTTGGTGAGCAAAGACACCGATAATAAAAAAATTGTCAATAATATATTGTTTACACTCAAGTGAATTGATAAATATTTGTCTTATAGAGCAAGCAATGATATTTAGTACATTAACGTTTTTTGTAAACACTACACAAAATAAATAATGTTTTAAATAGTTTCTTGGTTGAAACATGTCTACTAAGTCGTTGAGGGTAGGTAGCCTATAGCATATATTCAATTTATTTTTGGTGCTCAAATACTACCTTGTGCACAGTCACTGCATATTTTATGTTAACGGCAAATACAGTGACATTTTCAATTTTATTTGTGTACACAACAACCTGACTGCAAATTAGTAGTGACTATAAGACCCTTACTACGGGTGACTTCTCATAATTTGGTACATTTGTCGGCACAGGAGAACATGTTATAATGATTTCATAGGGTGTGTTTAAAAAAACTATATTACATGCAACAACAACGAAAATAAATAAAGTTACCTTTTATATCATTTGTGTGTTTAAACAGAAAGTAGCTTGTGTAGCTTGCACGCCACATATCTTCCCCTCGGCCCCCCAATAAAAAAATTAAAAAAATTGAATTAATGATTATAAAAATGACATACTGCAAGTATAAAATATCACAATCCTCTGTAGAAATACCAATCACGTTCAAAAACCTTCTTTTTTATTTCGTCTAGTTTGTTGTAACCTCTATGCCACAAAACCATTTTAGGAAGTTTCACCAGCTTAGCTTTAAACAGCATCAGTATTGGGATTATTGCTTTGAAATTAATAATTGTAATGAAATATGAAGGAAATTAAAACATTAAACTTAATGAGAAAACTGGGACTACGAAATACAGCATTATATGCAATTTAATAACATGCAGGAATAATATAACACGGTTCTAGTGTTGTTTCATTGGGCAATGCACTGGCTAATTTGCTATACAGTAGGAAGTTAAAAATTAGTAGATAAACATTAGAAATATAATAAGTATTAAAAATTCTGAATTTAGTTAATTTTATTAATATTTTTAATTTTATAAATATTATATTAAGGTACCTATTACAGTTTAACAGGAAATCTAAAACGTTAAAACCACACGCCTGCCCACACTTTGCAATCTGCTCTTCACAACTCCTCCTCGATCTTGTATGTGGTCTTCCCGTATACTTGACACAAAACAATCCAAAGATTTTAAATTCTGAGCAAAGTGTACACAGTGCTGAGGAGTGTTGGATCTTACGGTTTCATCTGTCAAGTTAGAAATTTTGAAATTTATGAGTTTTTTTTTTTTTTTTTTTACTATTAAGATTAGGAGATCCTTGTTGGGTCATAACAAGGCGGAGTTGTTGGAGACTTGCAATGTTGTAGGTTTATAATAAAGTAGAGGTATTTAGAGAATTTTAAGGTTGAGGTGGATGACAAAGCAGCATGGGAAAGAACTGTGGGGAGGCAGCAGAATGTGTTCACATATTGTTCACTTAGGATTTTAATGTTGACATGTAATGTAAAATTTTAAATTATTTTATTCAATTAAACATTGATTACACTGCCAGGATTTGGCCCACACAATTAAGGTTGAAAAGCTACACCACAGCAATAAAAATTATATCTTACATAGTCTTCAATTTGGCAGAGTTACAAGAATGGAAAAATATTTGTTATTGCATATACATTGACCTATGAATATTTTAATATACATACAATTATGCAATTCAATAGAACAATATACAAATATGTTTTATTTTGCATTACCAAAGAAAACTTAAGCTCAGCACATATTCACTTGACGTCGATATATCTCTGTTTAATATAAATAATGTGAATCATTACTATAGACCTGACAATTACTGTGTTATTTATTTGTGCCATAACATTCTTGAATACTAAAAACCAGCGAAATAAATTTTAGAACCTTGATCAAAATTTAAACTTAAATGAACACACTAAAGTTCTCTGTCGCGAACTTAGCTCTCTCTGCTTTGCAATTAACAGTATCTTTTAAAGATGTTTATTCACATGCCACTGTAATGGCAATGTACTATGCTAACATATATTCAGTGCTGAAATATGGCGTTATATTTTGGGGAAATTCCTCTAATTGGCTAGAAGTCTTCAAAGCAGGTGACTGGAAATCATTTGGCGAGTACGTCAAACAACTTGAAAATGAGCTCGGAGGTGTGGAGAGTGAAAGTGGTACCTACTTATGGGCAAGAAGACCACACAGGGTGTTAAAGAGACGGAATGGAAGGCGTCACTGTGCTGAAAGGGACAATTAAACACGATTGTTGCCAATCCTACTGGTCTCCTCTGTCGCGTCCACCAATGGCAAATCTGTGACGTCTCAGATGCTGTCAAAATACTAGAGTTGTTAATTGAAAAAAGTTTCCCATCAACCACCACAAAATACACATTATTTGTTGTGTTCCTTGAACAGAGAAATCATGGCTGCATGCTTGAATGTGCAGATCTTATTTCTGCAACGGAATCCTCGAAAGTCATGCCATTCTCTAACATATAGTATTAATAATTGGACAGTGAATTGGCACAAATAACACATGTTCCTAAACGCATGGAAGTAAATCTACACTTTATAGTTACCTCAACAATTTGTATCAGGTCACAGTTAGGAACTCATGCTTTGAGTGGCGCATTCGACCAACAGAATTGCGTAGTTTTGTCAGAAATGTAAATAAACATTACTAAGTTAATAGTAAAGCACACCAATGTGTACAACAGATAAAATGTAGCATTTTTCATACATAAATAAACTTAAATTTCTGTAATTATTTTGCTGTTAAGATTATTTAATGCCCCTATGTCATGCTGTCAAAATGTCTGTATTTGAGCACTAATGTCCAAATTGAAAATGGAGGAATTAACAAAGATGCAAGTAAACTGTTCACAGTTGATTACTGAGAAACTGAACAGATTCTAGCAAAAACTTTTAAAAAACTCACAAACAATCTAAATGGAGAGTGGAGAGATGTGTGTGGCTTAACATGGAGGTCTCGAGAGCTGTTGAGGGTGATGTGAGGTGAGCAAGGAGCAGCGCTCATATGCAAATGATGGGGAAATGGGAAATCCCCGATATATATATATATATATATATATATATATATATATATATATATATATATATATATATATATATATATATTGTATGCACATACAAATGCCATAAAATATGCTCCTCTTCAAAATTGAATAACAACTGGCATATACAAAATGGCACCATAATGAATCCTAGAAAAATATTTTTGTATACATAATTTACAAAGTAAAACATATTTAAAAAACGAAATGACTACACGCACATAAGCCATACCGTAAACCGGGGTTACTTATGACCGGGGTTACTTATGACCGGGGTTACTTATGACCGGGGTTACTACGGACTTGCACCTACTGGGGTAACCTTGCACCATAAAAAAAATGTTTGTTTTGGTGCTTCTGTATTTGGCAAAGGAACAGAGAACTGAAGATAATTAATGCAATGTTATCTACCCAGGTAATGGTTGCTTACCCCTCAACAAATGCCTAATAGACTAACATTTTGAAGGGGTCCAAGTGCCAAGTAGCTCCGGTTTACTGTATTCTAAATATCGTTAAATATTTCCTTAATTTAACGTCGTTAAATTGAGGAATCTCTATTGGCACACATTTTCACAAGAAGATGATTATTACAACATAACAGAGATTAAAATGTTTTTTATTTTCTTTTGGCATACTAATTTAAATTTTTATGATCTCAAAAAAAAAATAATAACCACGTAATTCGCCTGTTGAAAATTTGAGTGTACTACCATGTATGTATGAAACATCCACTTTTAAAACCTGAGATGCAGAAAAAATTTCAATACTTTACCTGGCATTATGAAATCGCCAAATGGGGCAGAGTGGAAAGATTTGGGCGGCTCTTAACAGCGAGGTGTTAAGAGTCGATGGGGGTGATTGAGGTGAGTATGGAGCGGCGTCGGAATGAAAAGGTGGGGGAAACGGGAAACTCTGAGAAAACCCCCCGATTATCGGAATCGTCCGGCACGATTCCCACATGAGGAAATTCGTTGACCTGGCCAGGGATTGAGCCCGGTTCACCTTGGTGGGAGGCGAGCAGGCTAACCATTCTTCCACCGTGGTCACCAATTAGGCAGTCACATAGAATATGGCCCCAGCAAGGGTAGTTAAACGAATTCCCAACAACAGCCCCTCCCTTCCAGTGAGAAATAATATAACAGTGCAGGGTAAGAAATCACATTAATTTCAGCACACATTCGAATAATGTATTTTTGTTTGAATTTGCACAGGTGCACGATTCTGCCGAGTCTTTAATCTTACAAGTCAATATTTCCCATGTACAAAAATTTGGGTAGAACTCGATGGGAATCGAGCCTAGTTCGCTGTGATGTGAGGCAAATAGTCTGACATATAAACCACTGCAGCCCCTCAATATGGGTAGCGCAACTCAGCTACCCCAGTTAAAGGACAATATGAGGAGTAATATCTCATGCCTACATATGCAGTTTCAGCTAAATTGTAAAACAATTAGTATTATTGTTTATAACCATCTACGTACTTTTAAATTTATTCAGCATATTTGACCAGTCATTGTGTTCTGCGCCATTATTGTTTAAGGCTTTGCTAAGGTTAGGGGAATGTCGTACACAGGGGTTGTTAGACTGTCGTGGTTTTTCTGACATGCTAAATAAAAGAAGTACCTTATAGTACGTGTTTGTTCATCGAATATTTAGTAAGTATAAAACAACATAATTAATGCTTGAAGAACATTCCAATACTGACAAGATAATTAATTGTTTATTAAGTTTTAGTAAGAAAAAGGTACCTGTGACTTTAGCATTGGGTTATTTCAGTGTTCGTAAATTTAACAGCAGCTATTTAAAATAAATCTTTAAAAATTGAAACATTCCTTTATATTTAATATTTATTTTATATGCATATGACTTGTTATTTGGTGCTTACCTATGTGTCACGTGGTAGTCCATAGGATTTGTTTACTCTGTACATTTTTTCATCTCTACAAGATGAACAATGTGTGTAACAACTATAACATTAGTAACTTTTTGCAGTCAAAACCCTTAAAATGTAACTAACATTTATGAGCACAATCGAAAAAATGGAGTTATTACATTAAAAACAGCGCAGTCAAGCAGGCCACTGTCATTTAAGTGCAAGATTTGTGTTAACCACTGAATATCTACAGTAACCACTTAAAAAGTAACCCTGACATATACACCGATGCCATTAGAGATCAAAATTCTTATGCGCCGTTTAAAACCCACAGTTATGGTACACAAAGTAATACTGTAAGTCACACCAATGACATTAAAGTGTAGCATTTATGTTTAATATCTAATACATACAATTATAACTTAAAAAGTAACTCTGATATGTACATCGTTGCCATTAATGTTTACATTAAAGTGCTCCATTCAATATTTACAACTATCGTGCAAAATACAACAATCGCATGCATACCACTGACATTAACAGAGTATCGTTTAGGAGCAATTGTTTGTTTTGTTTGTTTGTTTTATTGCGTCTGCAAGGTCTTTTTTCAATACATGGCTGTACAAAGATATTGGATAAGTCTAATTACAGTATACACACACACACACACACACACACACACACACACACACATATATATATATATATCAGATTGTGCGTACCCACACCACATCTTTCTTCAGAATATGACTAATCTTCTTCCAACATGCTGTGCGGCGTCATCGTTTCACTGAAACAGTAGGAAAATAGGAACGAGAAAATCTCGGAACAAGAAATGTGTATAATGACACGTTATACAATATATTATTTTTTAATTTTTGTAGTTAAGATATTCATCTACGCTATAAAATGCACATTCAATAAAGAATTCTTTCAGTTTTTTTTCAAAGAGTTTTTGGTTAGAGAAGCAAATTTCTTGAAGGTTTTGTGGTAAGTTATTGAAAAGTTGACTACCAAAATAGGACGGCCCTTTCTGGACTAGTTTCAAGTTAACTGAAGCCACGTGTAAGTTTTTTTTGTTCTAGTGTCATGATTAAGAACGGACTCATTTTTATGAAATAAATTACTGTTTTTGGACACGAACATAAGAACTGAAAACATGTACTCACATGCAAATCTTAATGTCTTCGAGCTCTTGAAAAGAGGTCTACATGAGTCTGACTTTGTTTTGCCATTGATTATTCTTACAGCTCTCATTTGCACGTGAAACACTTTTTTACTGTCAGTGGAATTACCCCAAAAATTATACCATATCACATGATGGAATGAAAATATGCAAAATATACCATTTTTGTTGTATTTTTGTTCAAGACCTCTGCAACACTCCGCTGGGAGAAACAGGCTGAACTCAGATTAGGTAAAATATACACAATGTGAGATTTCCAGTTAAGTAAATTTTCTACTTTGAAGCCAAGAAACTTAATCACTACAGTTTCATTAATTTTGGCACTGTTACTGCTAACATATGAGTTAATGTTTTTTTCTATTCTTTGTGAGGAGATTCATAAGATAAGTTTTATCTAGGTTGAGATTTAACTTGTTTGCAGTAAACCATGCATTTAGCTCTGTAAATGTCATGTCTGGTTTTTGCATAAGATCATTTACTGTGTCTCCAGAAACTAAGATGCTAGTATCATCTGCAATAAAACTGAAGTATTGTCAATGGTTGAGGCACATGGGATGTCATTTATATAAACTAGGCAGAGTAGGGCTGATACGTCACATCCGGGGTGCGGTTTTAAAGGCGAACGAAGGCAGGTAGGCGCCCCTGGCGTGCGAGTTACAACACGGACTTCATCTTTAATCCACAATGAGATTTCGGCTTACAATAACTTTTTAGGTTTAAAATTATGTTGATATAACCTCAGAATCTTATAGGCGTGACACTACATCCTAAAGCTACAAAAAACTATTAGCACTGCAATTAGCACAATGTGCAACTTACCAGGATTTGATGTCAATTTTCGTAGGTTACAATAAACGTAGTCTTGCAATACGCCGGTTCACTCATCGACAAGCAAAAGAAATCGATCGATTTGTACAAGGCGCTGTCGAAGCGGATGTGCCATTGTTTCAAATATCAAACTAAGTTTCTCACTTTCACAAACAAGTATATATTTTCGAAACCAAACGATATTTCCAACAATCATATTGCACTTTTAACGCCGCCATTCACTACGCTGCATGAATATCCTCCACGTTCAATATGGCAGCTTCAAACATGCCAAACGGTTTTCAAATCCCGCTATACCACACGCAAAAATAAGCTATTTTTCATAAAAACAGGCTTGATCTATGTAAAATTAGCAGAAATCAGTTATAACTACTTTATTCAAACACAAGTTTATAATATCACTGTGTTTTATCTCGCACTACAGAAATACCATAGTAAATTCTATAGAATATTTCTGCCGTTTGCTATGATAAGTCAAATGAACTACTTTAAACACGTGATAGGTAGCAATAAGAAAATCTCTAGCAACACATTCTTGATAATAATAATATATTTAAAGATAATATTTTCTTATTTTAATTCCTTATTTGGTTATTAATTTATTTTACCATTTAAAATGATAAGTATTTCATTTGATATACCTGGTTTAACTAATCCATCAGTCGAAAAACAAACCACTGAAAACCAGGGAAAAAAAGACAGATGAATCAGTGGGAAATGTCATTGAATCAATCAGTGAAGGAAATATGGCATATTTTCATTGATTCATCAGTTAAATTCACTGAACCGACTGTTGTATCAGTGTGGTACTGTTGACTGTTTGAAACAGTGAAATTCTCACTGATTCAGATTTACAGTGTTTATAATAAAAGTCTGTATTGGCCAGTTAATTATATTTAACATAAAGAGGTTTAGATACATTTATCGTGGAGTTTCCATAGAGTAACTGCAGTGTATATAACTAGAGACGCATGTTTTTCGCGAGAAGATTCTACGACTATATGTATTCAGTAACAATTTAATTGAGATCAACTTTCGTGATTAGAATATTTTACTTTTCCCGTGCTTCCGCCTTCTTACCCCGAAACTTGGATGTGCAATGACAGTACAATTATATGGAGTCCGGCACAGGCATCAGGAGCAAGGAGCCGTCCGCCATATAAGCTGACGTCACATGCATGTTCGTGGTCGGCGGCAGTCTGGGGTACATACCAAATGCAAAAAAACCAAGATGGATATGCCCGACCACGAGTGATCTATTTCCGTAAAGTGTGCAGAGTGCACTCATTCCCTGATATGACGAGTCATTCCCTGATATGACGATTAGCAAGTGAATCAAAAACGCTGTAAGTATACAGTGGGTTTTTATAGTAGGCCTAACAATTGCTTATGTTTTAAGGTACTTATTGAGGCGAGGAAAAATATCTGTTTTAAAAATTAGTTTTGTAAAGGTTATGTTGTGCCATTAAAATTGAATGTTTGCCATTTGAATTTCGAAAATATGATCTATTGTTTTTGAGTGGAATTAGTCAGTTTTGGTTGAAGTCAGTCTTATGTATAGTCCGTCTTTGGCGTGTATGCATGGTAGGTTTGGTAGTCTGGTTGTATGGCATGGTCGGCTGGTATGTTTCTTCCTTATGGACATTTGGTATGGTCTGCTGGTAATGGCCAGTCTATATGACTGGTCGGCATTATCGACTATTATGGTTGTTCATCTTGATCGTCGTTAGATTGGTAGGCTGGAATTATCGTTTGGTATGGGCAGATTGTATGGGTTATTGTTGTGGTTGACTGGCATTAGTGGTTCGATTTTTAAGCTGGTATTGTTTGATTCTATGGTTGGCTCATTTGGTTATTTCGCCAGGCTGCTGGTATGGTTATTTTGTATGGCTGACTAGTATAATCATTTCATTTGGTTTTTGGAATGTCTGTTTCAAATGGCTGGCTGGCATTGGCGGCTCATGTGGATGGTCTGTATAGATAGTTTCGCATGGTCTGTTCATATAGCTGGGTGGCATGGGCTGTTCATATGGCTGGGTGGCATGGTCTGTTCATATGGCTGGGTGGCATGGTCTGTTCATATAGCTGGGTGGCACGATCTGTTCATATGGCTGGGTGGCATGATCTGTTCATATAGCTGGGTGGCATGGTCTGTTCATATGGCTGGGTGACATGGTCTGTTCATATGGCTGGGTGACATGGTCTGTTCATATGGCTGGGTGGCATGGTCTGTTCATATAGCTGGGTGACATGGTCTGTTCATATGGCTGGGTGGCATGGTCTGTTCATATAGCTGGGTGGCATGGTCTGTTCATATGGCTGGGTGGCATGGTCTGTTCATATAGCTGGGTGACATGGTCTGTTCATATAGCTGGGTGGCATGGTCTGTTCATATGGCTGGGTGGCATGGTCTGTTCATATAGCTGGGTGGCATAGTCTGTTCATATAGCTGGTTGGTATGGTCGAATTGCATGGTTCGTTGGTTTGGTCAGTTTGCATGTTTGACTTGTATAGTTGGTTCAAATGGTCTATCTTGCCCATTGATATCCCCAGTCGGTCTTGTTAGTATGTTAGCCTGACAGGGTTAAATGGGCGTTTGATATGGTTTATTCGTATATTCGGGATCATAGGGCCAGCTGGCATGGTTGGCTCATATTGTCTGTCGACTTGTATCGATATTTCATATGGTTGGGTGGTACGGCCAGTTAGTTGGTAAGTCTTATCCATTGTTCTGTCCAGTTTTACAGGAGTTGGGCTCGGTAGTAATAGGTCTTGGGTAGAGTATGTCTCAGCAGAAGCCAGTCTTTGGTGGATTCAGTCTTGGCAGGATCCAAACTTGGGTGTAGTCAGCCTTGGTTGCATTCAATGGTTGGATAGTATGGTTGATAAATATCGTTGGTATGTATGCTTGGCTGGCCTGTTTGGTTGATCTGGTCGGCTGGTATGCTTTATTGGTTTTTAAAATTAAATTAAAACATTTTTGGAAAACATCCTCTTTTATTTTAAGCTGTTAATTTCACCCTTCCTTTTTAGTTATCAGGTAAATATTGAAAAATAGATTTTATTTTTTTATTTTATTTTTTTTAATTTTAATTTTACCACATTTCCTAAATTGGATAAGTCAGTGTTTATCTGTCTAAGATCGCGTACTACCTCTTGTAGGCAGTAAAGTGTTTTTGAGTTCTATCATTTTGATAAAAAGGAAGTCAAGTTTGAAAGTTTTGGGCTTCAAGGCCGCCCCAGTAGTTAAAGCAGATCCATTAAATTTGATCCAGAAATTGCAGTTGAAACAGATGATAATGCATATGTTTTTAGAGATGTTTAGTGAGGAGATGTAGGAGGAGGGTTTTTAATTTTTATGTAGTGTTGAGTAGACGATAAGGTGCAGCTCAAGAGGAGCTGAGGTGTACAAGTAATTGTGGAGTTGAGGAAGAGTGCCTCAACTTACGATGTTTACCCCTACAAGAGAGTTTAGGAGTTTAGTAGTTTGTTTATATAGTGAGAATATTTGAGTCACCCTACATCTCCCTCCACTACGAATCGTCGAACTTTCAGATGCTGTTTAAATCATTTTAGTTTTGTTTTTGAACGAGTTGTGAAAGTATGAACGTAAGAATGAACTTAATGACTAAAAAAAAAATACAACGAACCATGTGATTGAGATCAATTGATTGATTAAGATAGAATATTAATAAGTAACTAACAAGTCTAACTAATGATTGATTTCATGAATAATTCCATAATTCGCCCTATTTCCTCCCTTCTTCCCTTTTCCCCATTTTTCCTTTTACCATACTTTCCTCCATTCTACCTCTTTCTTTCTTTTACAGCCCCCCCCCCCCGTCCCCGCCCCGTATTTATCCTTTTACCCTTCTCATTTTACAGTTTTTTCACAATATACATAGGCATCATTTGTGAAAGAAAGTGTATTACCTATAGGAATAGCAAAATCAATTATCTTATTATAGGCCTACCTATTAAAATTTACCATAGTTTGATTTGCTGGAATGAAGGTTTTCTTTTGCAACTCTCGATGATTCTAAAACTCATTTATATTACATACAAATGAAATAAAAAATATAATAAACAAAATATCTCAAGTCAAGTTACTTATTAAATATATTAAAATTATTAAAAAACTTACAAGTCTGATGACGAGATAAACATAAATAAACAGGATTTGACTTTCGTTTATTAATCAGAAAATATTGGTAAAAATAGTATAACAAATAAGATAATAAAATAAAATTCTAATACAAGTCTTCCCATTGCTGTTTAAAACTAGATACTGCTCCAACCCCAGAAGAAAACACATTTGAAAGAGGATTATTTACGGAGTTGGTGATGACGAATACCATGGATATGAGGAATTTATTCCAGGGTATGGATTCCTACATCACTAAAAATTGTTTACCAAAAATAAACACAAAAATCTCGAAAGTAAATTAAGATTATGGTAATCACACACACACACACACACACACACACACACATATATATATATATATATATATATATATTAGTGAAAATTGCACAAACTAGTGTTTTCACGGTAATATTTAGGTCTAAACATTCCGGTACAAAACATTAAAAAAGGAATATGGACGTGCAAAAAACATACATTTTTTATTATTACATAATACAATGGCAGGGTATCCGCTGTAAGTCTCATAGAGGTGCACTATCGATAGCAAGACTGCAGGCCATTTCAGTGCTTTGCGCATAGAGGCGATAAGAATGTTGATGCGCATGTTTCAGTCGTCTTTAACGCTCCCATGCTTTTAGGCCTCAGGCGTGCAAAATTCCTTCAACCAGGTGGAAGCCTTAAGAAGTTGTGCTTTATAGCAAGGGATGCGCCAGTCCCACCAACTACAGCGCTCATTATAGATGCAGTGCTTCCTGCAGATGACGTCACATTATTGTGTAAGAGACAACCGGCGGCAGTCCTTGGCAGCCTGCAGGCGGGGGCGATACTTCCCCACGAGCAGGCGCACAGTGCGGGTTGCATACCAGGCTGCTAGTGTATCAGTACGTGCCGAACAGACACCTACCGTACATACAAACATGGTCAGTTAAGTAAAAGCTTGTAAAAAATGTAGTCTTCCTGATGATTTCTACACATTGTTATCAACAGAACGGCTATTGTGTTAAAATACTAATTACTGTATTTTGTTTCAGACGCCTGTTTCGGCTAGTTTTCTCCATTGCTTACTGCATCACATTTGAATAAAGAATTGTGCCAGAGAAATTTATTGTTCCGGCTATCTGAACACACCTCTGCATGGACTTTTCCTCTCGATAATTGGGAACGATTCCTGCACTTTATCACCGCAGTGATAAACATTCGGGCTCGTATTCGGGTATACTTGAGTTCGAACATTGATCTCACCATCCTCATTTTGGTTTTCCATGGTTTCATAAAATCACACCACATGAATGCTGGCATGTTTCATTTGTATAGTCCATGGCCGATTCACTCCCTATTCTCTGGTTCTGAGAACCACTTCCCTGTTTCTAATGACCTCGCTGTCGACCAGATGCTAAGCCTCACTTACCTTCTGAAATGGCGATCTGCTCGACATTCACCGGTCCTTCCTATTTTTCAGAAGTCCTGCTAAAGTTATACTCTCAGGTTATTTCTCCGCATCATGCAAACAAAGCTTAACATAGTTTAGAAAACTACACCAAATGGGCAATACACTGCTTTCGTGCGCACTCAGTGTAATTATATTTTGCATAAGAACTATTTCTTACGAGTCATTACCAAAGCACCTCTTTACTCCCCGCTTTTAATTAAATTATTTGGAAAAATTAAATATTATAATTTACAGATATAATATAGGCAAAGTTCGATTTCATAACGATAAACAATTCTTTTAATAACATGAGTATAAAATGTTTGTGATACACTGTGCCATATTTAGGAAACAATGATGAACGTTGTATGTGGGGTGATTTTCCAAAGTTTTAATCCCAAAGGTGTGAAGAAACCGCGCATAAACTACAGTTGCGACCCATCATCATCATCAGCTGTTCCGAGTAAAGCTTGTCTACGCAGTAGGGGGACAGACCGGCAGCGCTGGGTTCTATGCCATGAGCAATCCTGAGCGCTCTGCCTAGGCTTACGCCACACGCCTTGTGACAGCGAGGTCACATGATCAACACGTGGTCTCGTCTACCCTGATTGTCAAGCATATTCTTCTTCAGCTCTGATACCATATGATCATAAAGACACATTAAAAAATAAAAGATACTGTCTTCTGTACGCGAGTTTATAGCAATGTCTCGGTAACCCATTGGTGGTTTATTAACTTCTGTTCTCTTTTACTGTTTCCGTACAGTGGCCTGAACGTAGGTAAAAGGAAATAGGCCTGGAATACAAAGCGAGGCTGGCAAATCCTCGTGGATAAAATGGTTTTTGTTCTTCGAGGATAATGGACCACTGATCAAGTTAAGTTGAAACCATTTAGGTCGTGATAATTGAGCAATTTGTCCTTTTTATTCTAAAGGTATCGAATTTTTATTTTAATGATTATATATAGGTTATATATATATATAATTTGAAAGAAAAGTAGATTTGTATAAATTGCATTTTTATTTTTAGCCTTCAGTAAAGAGGTACAACACTTCAAACTCCTCTTCGAGGCAAAACATTTACTCTGACAAGATCATATAGAGACTTTTTTCTTTAATTTTCTAACACTGCACATTTCTAAATAGATATATTTTATAAGAAATACACAAAAAAATCAGTCTAAACTATAAATCCCACAAAGTTGAATCAAACGGAAAAATATATATGGAAGTGGAATTGCAATGAACAAATTTAACACTAACATTCATGACAATAAATGGTACAACTTCTGATCTCCTGTACTGCTTCAACCAGGAAGATACTCCTACACAATTCGATGTTCCTGGCCACATATATGTCGTATGCATAGCCTGCACCTGCACTGCGCAACTGTGCTACTGTGGCACAGTAGTTTGTTGTGATCACGTCGTTTTCAATTTCACAACTCAAGAAAATTAAAATATATTCTATCGTTAGTTTGTTGTCACTGCCTTAAATATCTACTATTTTTTCGGTGGTACTTTATTTTATTACCAGTTATTAATGTTTAATTCAGGTTAGGTAAGCTGATAAATTAACCTGCAGCTTCATCATGGATGATATAAAATATACATACGTTTAAACTATGTACCATTGCCCAATTAATTTACATCTCTACATTCACATTCAGGAACAATACACACACACAATTACGAATCTGGGTGGGACTAGAGAACAATATTTATACCATAGTAATGTGACCTTGCTATGTGCTCTTTATTTAGTCAAATAACTTGATGCCTTATTCGTTCCACGTCTTTGTTTTGTTGCTATATGTCTTATAAAACTGGTCCCAAAACGACATTCTCTCGAGGTTCTTTTCCAAGCTGAGTGTAGCGTTTATCTTGAGATAGTAGCGCTCCTTCGATGAAAATGGCTTCCAGGTGATATTAATCTGGCTAATTGGGTTCCTGGAAACAAAGATAACTTTAATAAAACATTCAAATAGAAAATTTGATGATAATTTAATACAACTATACATAAAGAATATGGTAAATGTGTGAGAGATTTCCCACCTAAGGAAAAAAATCCCTTACAAAATCACACAATCACTTAACAATACAGTTATTCTTTTAATACATTCAACATAGCTTAAAGATTAAAAGAAAAATATTCAGTATCACTATAAACGTGTTAAAATTTATAATAATAATAATAATAATAGTATTATAGATGCAAACATACAAATTTTGGCCATCTATCACCCGTTATGGGTGAGATGCACAACCCTATATGGGAGAGATGCCTCATGTCGGAGAGATGCCCAACAAGAAATATTTACTAAAAATACACTTTTTGATAACAGAACAGTGAACTTGAATCCACTTAATCAACTAAGTGGTTAGCCATAAGCCAAAATAAAAGTTTAAAATTTTTCTGTTGTACTGCATCATCATTTTTTTGGCGTTTTCCTTCTCGGCCGCAATTGTTATCATGGGGGCCATACATTCTGCAATTTTCGCGCAACCACTTTTTACATGAAACACACTAAATCCAGTCTTCCTTCTCTTTTGTTTCATAATAGTTCTCCTTTTTCATCTGAGTCACTCATCTCGAATGTAACTTAAATTCCTTCTTCTATGTCTCGAGCTTTCCTTTCCTTTGTTAGCTTTCCTTTCCTTTGTTAGCTTCCCTGTCTTGGTTTCTGCAGCTCTCTGTGTTTCCACACTCTTTCTTCACTTGAAATAAGTTCTGCCCAGAAGTTTCTCTACATGCCACGTTGCGCCGAGGGGCCTAGTTCCCAGAATATTCTTGCTCATCCTCATAAGTCCTCCGCTTCTCTAGCAGGGGGGGAGAAGGGTCTTTGATGCCAGCCTGGTCAGCTGTCAATCGATCCCGGCCGCCCAGTGACGGGACCGCGAGCAGGTCTGCCTGGGCAGAGGGGAGGATCGAGGTGGTCTTAGAGCTGAGTCCGTTCATGGAGGTCGCGTCAACGTGTAACACTGTCATCTCTTTAAGTCAGTTCGTTTCGAACGGACTCTCCAACATCTGGACCATCCTACGGCGATCGCCGACTACCGTATAGATTGTAGCTTCAGTTGGACGGTTGGCAGTCTCTTGAAGGAAGTCTTTCGCTGAGTGCGGTAACCCATGAGAACTCGATTGCGGCGAGAGACATCAGTGAAGAGGATGGATAATGACGTGAGATTGCGAGACGACGGCGGGCGAGGTGTTCGTGGTGTGAACGGACGAGAGGCTGTGAAACCCGCCAAGCGTAGGCTACTATGCAAGAGAGCGCTCGGAGTTCTCAAGAATATTGCGGACTGGTGAGATCGGAACTAAACAGAGTTGTGGAATGTATGAACATGTGATACGGACATTATTGTAAATATTGGAAATTTCATACATGGACGTATCATTTATAAAGTAATGCACTAGCTTTTGGTACACTTTCTATTTTGGCTGATTTTAGTTATATAATTACATTAATTTCTTTGAGAAAACTTTTAAATTGTACTTATTGAATCAATTTAATGAAATAGCACGTGATATAATTTTACTGTGGGAAGTATGGTCAAGAGAAAATTATGTTTTAAGTTGTTATGACTTTGAAACTAGGAATTTGTAATTAACTCTTGTATTTAATTAAAGCCTCCATTCCTTAACAACCCTTGTTTAGCCCACTAACATAGAGAGAAATTGTAACAATATTTACAAAAAAAAAAAAAAACTACATGGAAGTGATATCCGAACCCACGACCGTTGTGATTGTAGTCTATACTCGTAAACACTACTTCAACTTGCCTTGATATCGTATGAGTTATTTTAAAGCAGATATCGTACTATGTGCAGCTGTTAACACTTACACCAACTTGCCTTGCGTTCGCAAGTGTTATTGTATAGGGGTTTAAGCCGAAATTATTAATACGTGCAGGTAATAGGACCAGGTTTCTAACATAATTATTAATTAATATGTCGGGGCAATCATGTGCATGTTCAAAAATGATTATTAAAACACAATACTGAAATCGTATCTAAGAAATTTTTTATTAAATTTCGTTTATAATTTTTAATAAGCTTCCGTAGTTTAAAGTTACCTGATAAAAACCAGGTTTTCATGATACTCCTCTATTAGTGTGAATTACAGAATAGCTTAGCGTAGGACGTCTCCCCCATAGTCGGGAGAGATGACCCTTAAGAATTTAAAACGCGTGTCTAGAGCAACATGGCTGCGACATATGTTACGTTCACTGCAACAAATGTAGTTTCACCTGACGTTCACAAAACGCAGGATGTACGAGACATAATACGTCCAGCATACCCTCACTATTATAACAAAATACACGAAACATATTTACAGACCACTTCGGAGACAACTTAACACCAACAAACACAAAACTTGCACGTAACTTCGCGTGGCACATTTAGCTACAATTGGTAGGTACGCGCTGCTACTCAGAACGCGCGCCTGCTGGGTAATCTGTGAATTAGACAGGCCGGGCCACCTCTCCCACTGAGACATCTCTACTGCAATAAAAACGAGAAAACCTATACAAATTCAAAACTGCATAATTTATTTTTAAATTATCTCAAGTTATAATAGCAATCTGTAATTGGGTATGTAAAGGCAAATATAAACGTAAATTGTATTTCGTAATATACAATACCAGCATATGTATAATTATTAGTTTCTAATTCCTAACATAACAATTATACAGTCATTTTCCTTTTCGTCCTTGGTCATAACTAGTTTGTATTTCGTTTATTTTGAATTGCATTACTACTTAAAATATGTTCTAAGTCTAATTAAGAATATCTTAAAAAACAAGTTTAATATGGAAAAAATTATTGAAATCTTTGTAGTAAAATATTTGAAATTTTAGTTATTTACTTGCAGTTTATTCCTAGAACCGCATAGTTAATATTTTTAGTAGAATGCAAGAAAATATTTCTTAATTATTAGTCTGAGCAGAAAAGTATCCCAGAAAAATATGAAAATTAAACAGTTTAAAGAATAGAATTCTTTCAGAAATTCTAAGTTCTTGTTGTCATTACATTTACCGAATCAACGAAAAAGCATCAGCACACTTACTTTTGCCTCAGTCAATGGTTTTGTTGCCAAGTATCAAGAGAGGCAAATAAAGAATTAGCAAGGAAAAATATACTGCTGAAGATTATTTAAAAAAGGATACTTATTCTACATTTTCATAACAGTATAAAGCACGTGAATAAAAAACTCCGCTGTTCAACTTATTATTACTATTTAAAACTCCAGTTTTACTAAGTTGTACAAAAAGTAAATATTATCAATAAAGTTAACAATGTTTCAGATAGAAGAGAACACATTACAGACATGTATTACTTTATGATGAGCAAAATTATTCTGTTGTATTCATTTTTAGAGTGCATAATCAACCTGAATTTTTATATAAAATTTATTCCAAAATTTCCTTTCAGAAATACAATATTATACGAACCAATTTGAATAGGCCAAAATAATTTTGGCGATCTATTTGATGGTTTTAAGCTACAATATGTAAAGTTCTGGCATATTTAATTTTCTTCTAGAATTTAATTGGATTAATACATTAATTAAATTCTTTACCAACAGAAAGCTAAAAAAAAAAACTTAACAAAGAAGCAAAGATTTAAACCAATGTAATCACACAAAACACACAGAAAAATAATAAAACATAAAATTACCTAACACTCTTACACAGACCTACAGACACACACACACACATCAAAAGATAATTATGTATATATAAACATATTATATATAATTACACACATAATCCATTTGCTTGTATGTTTGGTGAAGAACATGGTCGTATCTGCTCGGAAAAAACAAACAACGTCCAGGTAAATTAATAGTAATGGATCTCAGCAGGAAGAAAAACAAACAACGTCCAGGTAAATTAATAGTAATGGATCTCAGCAGGAAGAAAAAAAAACAACGTCCAGGTAAATTAATAGTAATGGATCTCAGCAGGAAGAAAAACAAACAACGTCCAGGTAAATGAATAGTATTGGATCTCAGCAGGAAGAAAAAAAAACAACGTCTAGGTAAATGAATAGTAATGGATCTCAGCAGGAAGAAAAATAAACAACGTCTAGGTAAATGAATAGTAATGGATCTCAGCAGGAAGAAAAAATAACAACGTCCAGGTAAATGAATAGTAATGGATCTCAGCAGGAAGAAAAATAAACAACGTCCAGGTAAATGAATATTAATGGATCTCAGCAGGAAGAAAAATAAACAACGTCCAGGTAAATGAATAGTAATGGATCTCAGCAGGAAGAAAAACAAACAAATATAAGGGTAACTGTTTGGCATACCATTTACCAAATACATATTTTTGAAAAGAATACAAGAAAATTGTAATTAGTTTTCATAAAGAATCAAGCAAGCCACGCAAAATAATAATAATAAGAATCATCGTGTCTGATGAGCTCAAACAGTCGAAACAGCTTTAGATCTCGAATTATAAAACTCGCCATTATAAAGTAAAATAATATTACGATATATTATACAATAAAATCAACTATAACTTTTAATGGGCTTTCAAACTACTTGAAAACCAAGAAAGTCCATGTGGGTTTTCTGGACTTGTTTAATAAAAGTTTTCTGCTGGTATACTCTACTCTCCTAGTAATTCCATTCGATTAATATAGGTCCTGATGATTTCAATTAATTTACATGAACGTAGACAAGATCCAGGAGGTAAGGTTTGAAGTTACTGCGTATTAATAGACCGTTAAAACATTTATGTCATATATTCAATTTTAAAATAACATTCCAAATATAAGTGTGTCTACCACTCCTAATAAAAAAAAAAAAAAGCGTTTTTGGTGAATTATAGAAGTAACTTTATAATTCTGTTAAATGAATCACTTCTTCTTCGTACAGTAGAATATCTGTAAAAAAAAATCAATTTAAAATCAGTTTAGACAACTTTTCAGCTAATAGTAACTTCGAGGTCATTGTTACTTTTGCGGTTTCAGAAAGTTCGTTATAAGGCATTGTGATAATTTCGTTATAAGGCATTGTGATAATTTAGTTATAAGGCATTGTGATAATTTAGTTATAAGGCATTGTGATAATTTAGTTATAAGGCATTGTGATAATTTCGTTATAAGGCATTGTGATAATTTCGTTATAAGGCATTGTGATAATTTCGTTATAAGGCATTGAGATAATTTCGTTATAAGGCATTGTGATAATTTCGTTATAAGGCATTGTGATAATTTCGGTAAATAACGCAGTATATTCTGAATATCGCCGAAGAGCTCATGGTTACTAAACGCCTTATTTTATCCTAGCTGGAAAATATTAGGCAAGGCCATGTAAATGACTGATACCGGTTTATAGCAATAATAAAACCTGCTAAAGAAATATCCAGACTTCTCAAAATAAATAAGTAACAATTTCTGGAGTTAATCTGTCTATTGACTACGAAATATGACATTTACCTGAGCGATAAAGACACAGAATGTGACGTCTATAACTATCAAAATCTGCCCACTCCTTTCATTTGAGAAATTAACCTACGCACATACAGGCTTGATGCATCAGTTTTCAAAATGGAAGTGTTCGAAAAATAGGCCATAGGGATCACAGGATGCCTGATGATATTTCTAACATCTTAAAATATCCTGTAGCTGTATTAGTCTGCGCAAATTGTTCAAGAGGACGGTCATTTCGAAACAAGAAGTTTACCAATGTAACCAATAATGCGACAGCTTTCGTCTACGTTGATAGGAGTAAGTTTGATGAATTTTTTAAACTCTTAAATGATAGGCATGACTTAACAACTCTTTGACAACAATGTGAGGCCAGAAACATACGTAACAAAGAAATATGGAGTTCCAATATCTTTATGATTGGTTGAAAAGAGTCATCGTTTCATTAGAAAACTAGAGATACTATACACTTGAGCCGAGAAACACTCTCATCCCCAGCTGGCGTGGAATCAAATACACTGTAGAGGTAGCTTTTGAAGCATCGACTTCGATTGCAATTAGTCTAATGTTTAGGCAGACATGCCTGCCATTTTGAAAATAAGTGTCTGCCTCCCTTGAATCATGACAGTTTACACGTGGCCTGTCATATATCTACTTGTGTAGAAAATTTGGTGTGCGGGGTTGATTGCTGTCCGAGATATGGCAGAACAACCTCTATTTATCATGCGATAATATCGTACAAAATGGCTTAAAAAACGATCTGTTATGCACGAGTGATAAATTTAATAGTTGTTATGAGCAAAACAATGTTTCGTTTAACCTTGTTAAAGTTGTTTAGTAGGTGACATACTAATCTAAAGAATTTGTATTAACGCCATTTTTATAGCAAGTGCCTCGCATGCCCTGATGCAGCACTACTAGTGTGCAAAATACAGCAAGAATTGGTTCATTAATACCGAAGTTATGATAAGAAAATTTTTATTAATGTTATGCTATGTTACAAATGGCGAACACTATAGGCTCTGTGTAGACTCATTTTGCGGTTGTAATATATACCGCCAGCATAAAGTGCTAAGTTGGAATAGGACACATGGTTTCGTTAGTATCGTATGTTAAGCTAAATGGTTTATATGACACCAATTTTGAAAATGATGATATGAACTTTCACTTTACATAGCCTGCCGTAATACCATTTGTTTGGCAAATTGGATGTGAATCGGTTGATCGTTTTGCGAGATATGACACGAAATATCTATTAATTAATGTGATACTACCTTAAAAAAACGTACAAAAGTGGCTTTGTGTGAGTACATTTGACTGCTGTATCAGATACTACCAGGATACGAAGTTAAATTGAATATTTGTTCATAGTTTCCATAATCATAATGTTTCCATAATGTTAATCAAAAGTGCTGATATGGTCGTCATTTTGAAAATAGGTATCCGACCCAGTTAAGACACATAGTTTACAAGGACTCCTGTAATGTTACTTAGGTATCCGACCCAGTTAAGACACATAGTTTACAAGGACTCCTGTAATGTTACTTGGGTTCCGAAATTGGTAGTTATAGGCTGATTGTTTTCCCAGATATGACATAATATCATTGTTTCATGTAACTTTATCTTTCAAATGAAGGGCAAAAAAATGCTACGAATTGGCATATAAGATATTTGTAATTCTTCAAGTTGCCTGTTATAGTATTAAATAATGCCACATCTTGCAGCAATCGGTTAGGCAGTTTCAGAGGTTTGAAGTAAACATTTTATTCATGTACTCCTATCTTCCAAAATGGTGGCTAAAAAACAATGCATATCTCTAAATTAAATCCTTACATGATGAACCGTCAACATACATAATTTGTTTAAATCGGTTAAATGGTTCCCAAGATATCACATTGTGACATAAACAAAAGAATGACTAGAATTCTGAAAATAATTATCCGTTTTGCCAAAAATTTTGAATTTGGGGTACCCTCACAAAGTGCATCAACTGTACATCGTTTGCCAATATTCTTTTCATGAGTGAAAAAGTTTTTGGGGCGCAGATGACATACACACACCTATACACCGAAGGTCTCACACAGGAACATGGTCTCATAAACAATCTATCGTTCGGAAAATACACTATAGCGTAATTTCCAAAATGAGCAACCAGTATATACATAAATTTTGAAAGCAGCGTATCCTATTAATTACCAAAACTATGTCGCATGTGTGGGAAATCATTGTGCTTTCATATGTTTTCAAGGATAAACACAGAAGCTCACACACACAAACACAGATAGAATGCATAACCTCATATGTATTGCCGTCCATTAAAACAGATGTTCAAATGGCATACGCAATCAAGTGATCATGGTTGATCAGGTGTAAATAGTATTTTAATGAATATCGACAGTTCTCGATCTTTAGGTAATTTAGTTGAATTCATAGAGTGTGTTACGTTAGAACTTACATTTCATTCCTACTAAATGTTGTTATGAACAAGAAAGGTACAAGATGTGACAACATAGCTAGGCTTTCTCGCAGAAATGTGCAGAATGTCTGTTGTTTGTCTCTAGTGTACGCCTATATTTGAGTATAACAATATGAATTATTTCTATATTGTGTAATTAACATGATCTGAAAATTATTTAAATATACATTTATACACTTATGGAAAATGAAAAATGAACACCTCTAAACCAGTAACGTAGAAACACTATTTGTGGTAGTCTACATGTAATATAGTGGTAATAGTTTGTAATGTCATATGCTTGCTGAAATTTGTCTTTGTTATCGTGTTTCTGTTTTCAAGGTCATTCAATGTCACAGTGTCAAGGTCTAGGTAGTCCGTATCTAATATGATGGTAGTAGCCTGTAACATCAAATGCATGCTGACGTTTATGTATTTTTCTCGACTTATTGTTTTCAAGGTTATTGAGGGTCATGTGGTCAAGTTAATGCCCTCCTATACCTTATATGGTGGATGGGTGATGCCTACCAAGATGGTGGTCGCCTACCAAGATGGCAGCTGACTACCAAGATGATGGCTGCCTACCAAGATGGCTGACTGGGTATGGGCGAGAGGGTGGTCCCTAACCGACTAATTTGTTTGGTGAGGGGAGGTGAGGGTACAACGGGAAATTTAAATTTTCAAAATAATTTTCTAATAATAAGAAAAATTGTAATAATACATTAAAAATTTTTTAAAAATAATTTTTAGTAATATTTTTTTGGTATTTTATAGATTTGTTTATATATTTTTGGGATTGTTTTTTGGACTTTTGGGGTCAAATCTCAAGGTCAAAGGTCAATGATCCTGATCAGTCCACTTGCCTTGACCCCAAGGTCACCCGGATCTGACCCTGGGTCGCTGATCCTTCTCGCCTGCTCTTGGCAAAAATGTAAATATCTGGGAATACTTTTTTAATTTTTAAAATAAATTTTAAATTTTTTTTTTGGATTTTTTTTTAGGATTTTAAAAATATTTTGGAATTCTTAAGGGATTTTTTAGTGTTTTTAAAATAGTTTTTGGGTGGTTTCGGGTCAAAGGTAGATGTCAACGCTCAAGGTCAAATGTGATAGGCCAGGGGTAAAAGATCAATGTTTTTCAAGATGGCGGCCGGGTGACATCAAAACATGGCGGCTTCTCCGGCTCCGACTCCGCTCCCCATCCTTTTGTGCGTCAACCTACGAAACCCTACTACTAACGATTGCATATATTTTATGTACTTATTTGAGAAAACGGAAAATACATTATTGATTTTTATCTAATTATAATTTAGTCGGCTATTACTGTTTTATCTATAAAATAAAACAAATCACTTGTTCTGGGTAAAAGTAAAAAAAAAGTTCATTCTGTACATAAATGTTGCATCCCAGCTTTTTCATAATATTATAAGGTATTGTAAAATTTTAACCGAAATTCTTAGAAACATTATATCAAAACGTCCAACTAAAACATAAAATCATAAAATTGAAACTAAATTAAAATTAGCACGACACTGAAAAAATATGGTTTCCCTAGATGCTAAGCACACTGATGGGCATAACTCTCAGCCTCTGTGTTTCGTAACTTTCGAAATTGATATATTTTCATAAAATTTGCTGGAAATACACTTATCAATCGTAAAACAAGAACATCAATAGAAAACTATAGTACAATGATATCAATGCAGGAGTGGCGTAAATAATAAAACTGCCAACATTTTCAAATTAAATACCAGGATAGACGGAAAACTCTGACTATATGTGGACGTAGTTTGATAAAATATGGCTGTGATGCTAAAAAAGTTAAGGAGGAATGGCGGGGGAGGGGGAGGGGGGAGACCTACATTCCAGGTAGACATTCGTGTGATTGCGGAAGCCAAGAAAAATTATAAAATATAAAAAATCGAATAAATGTCTAAACATCGAGGGAAAAATTACATTGGTGACTCAGACTACGAATGAACCCAAAATTGTAAAATTGGAATAAATTCATGAACGTCTACGAATATATTATGTTACTAACTACAACCCACACATGTTGATTGTTGGCAGTCTTAACCTTGATCCAATGACCTTGAGCCAATGTCCATAGCATTGAAGAACTAAGACCCAAAAATTTGCAAGATTTACAAAAATTATATATATAGTTGAAAAACTTCCAAAACAATTTAAATTCCAAAAAAATTGTTGTAAATAACATTAAAAAACTTAGAAGCAGGAGACCAAGGTCTCGATGGCAAGTGGAGAGGTCAGCAAAGAAGCTCCTGAGTGCCATAACATAACCTTTGTCATGAAACAAACCAAGCAGCTATTCAGGAGTAAGTATTCAGGAGTCAGTCAGCTGGAGTTAGTCGGCAGGAGTAAGGCAGCAGGAGTCTGTCTGTACGAGTAAAGTGTATGAATTCATGCTTACTTGAAGACGAAACAAGCCACTGATTGGCGTAATAGAGTGTGGTGAATAAGTCTATACACGCAGTTTCATTGATTATCCTATCATAAGTTGGGAAAATAATCATAATGTTATGACTAAACTTTTGACAGTAAATAATGGTGTGTAAACAGAAAATGTTCGTAAGGACTACCTCAGAACCGTAACGATGTTGTGGGCGGGGTATGTCATTTGCTAGAAGCAATATTTTAATAAGCTTTACAAAACATATAAAGGGTGGAACGATTGAAATGTTTTTCGTAGATAAGGAGGGTGGTGTAGGCTTCTAGTATTTCTGGTAGAAATGGTCTCGCAACATGGTTGTGTTAATACAATGTGATTGATTGGTGAGAGATTAGTGAGTGAGTGAATGAGTGAAGAGATTTGGACGGCTCTCAACCAAGAGGTCTTGAGGTCTTGAGAGCCGATGTGAGAGTTTAGTCAACTGCTTGATGTGGTGCTGGGGAGTCCCCTGGAAATGCAAGTTTTTAAAATCAACTTTTGGATAAATCTTTATACATTCTTAAATAAATAAATTTTCATACCTTGTTATAGTTATTATTGGAAATGTTTTATTTCTTGTAAAGTATTTTGGGCATTTTGCAATTGTATGGTCTTCAAAGTCATTCGTGCTCATGAGCGTTTGGTCAAAGACATCAGCGGTGATGGCCGCAGGTGGGGGGGGGGGGCATATCAGTTAACTCGCTGGATCTGGTTTGGAGCCTTGAATACGCTTCTGCTGCTATGGGGATTAAATAGCTCATTTCGTTAAGAGCCACGAATATGCTGGACTTTTAGGGCCCCGCGTCGACAATTTTCGAATCCACTTTGCTAATCTGAGGACTCAATCGGGGCATTTTTCCATTTTTTTTAAATATTCTCTGGTGATAAAAGTGGTTTTGGCGTAAACTAATTAATTTCTTTAGTTGTTTCTGGGATTAAACAAGTGATTTTATCGATTAAATGGCAGAAAAGATGGCCGCCGGCTGACCGGAATGACAGGCCATGAACAGATCCGAGCTCCGTCGTCCTGCGACTTGTGCCAAAACATACTTATATCCTACTAGCCTACCTATAAATGAGATTTCTCAGGTTTTGTTACCTTGTCTCAATTTAAGAAACTATCGAGAACATCCAGAAATTTTACAGTGCACCAACGATCGGTGGCCGGAAATAACATAATCTTCAGAGAGTGTGTAATATTGCCGAAGACTGGGAATACTGTCAGTTGAGGTAATGAATTATGTATGGCAATTACCGAAGTTCTTCTTCAAGCTACTTCGGTATTTAAATGCACTGGTGGAAATTAGGCGTAGAATAGTATGATACTTTCGCGAAAGGTGCTGGGAGAAATATAACTCGTGAAGAGTCTAAGGATTCCAATAGGGTTAGCATCGGAAGGGTAAACATGGAATTGTTAATATCATGTGTTTGTTACTGGATTTTAATATAAGCTAGTGGCTGACAAGAAGTATAAAATGAATATAAGATTTCTGAACAAGATTTTACACAGCATTTTTTTGTAAATAGCCTCGCAAGGTTAAGTTGCGAAGAACATAAGCAAGCTATGAATATTTTACTGTAGTAATGTGGTAGAACGAGGGGGAGGGGTGGGGAGGGGGGTTTAGGAGAGTACACTGGTGACGGCGAACCATGCAGCCAGCACAAGAGGATCGCTGTTGTGTGAGCACGTACCCTGTCTTGGCGAAGTTGGTCCAGAGGGAGACCATAGCCCTCTGCACCGTCATCTCTGGAGTGTCGTGCGAGAACTTGTCGAGCGCCGGCTTGTACAGGTACAGGTAGTTCATCTCATCACTGTGACTGGGACCTGTCGTACAACCACACTCCTCACGCTCATACAAACACTCCATTAACACATCACAAGTACGCTTTTATATTCATTGTCGTGGATAGAGTTGGGGAGAGTTCTGGTAACGACTGGCATTATTCCTTCCAGTCATAATACATCTTAAGGGTGTAATAAAACTGGAATCACAGTAGCCCGACGAACCCGACACGACAGCCCGACATGACGTCACAGCAAGACGTAATTTCATGTTACATATTATTTAGTGTTCACAATGCCCAGAAGAAATCTGCCCCACAAGTGTGGTACTTGGCTGTTGGGGAATTCTAAAACGGAAAGTTATCATTTTAATATCTAATATTTGTGTTTTAAAACTCACCGTAATGCGACTTTTTTTCTGCTTTTGACAATGTTTGAATTCATAAGGGAGAATAATAAAAAAAAAACGAACTGAAACATTATTTTGGCTCCAAGTTACTTTATTATTTACTATAGTAGAGAAGTACACACAACGAACAGTAAATTTAGAATGCACTTTTTCCGGGCTGTCACGGCTGCTATTTTGTCAGACTGACGTCCCAGCGACCTTGATTCTCATTCAGATTCCGTCGTATCGGGGCTGTCTTGTCGGGTTCCTCAGGGTATCGTGATTCCACCGTCATCCTTCTAACTTGTATCAATATTTGTTTGACCGCAGCTCATTTTTCATATCAAGTACTACGACCATCACAGCGTATGGTATATCGTAAAATATATTTTTAATTACACGATATTATGCCCGTGCTGTATTTTTACGTCGGTAACTGTAATCAAATTTAACTCAATATTTAATCTTTATCAGTGTCACATGAGAAAATACAGAATGCAAACAGTCTATTCTGGTCTCAGGAATTCCGTAAAGGAGTTCTGTATCTAATTAATAAAGTTGTAGTTTTAATATCAAAAGTTAACAATACGTTATGAAATTATGTACAAACACAAGATGCAAGGATGCCATCACCATAACTAATATCGCGGAGCTTGACAAAAGTCAGCAGTGATGTATCAGCGATATTTCCTTACATAATATCAGAACATATGTAAAACGAAAACTTCATATAAAACGAATAATATCGTGTTCCATGCTATATTTACAATGTGTGTGTAGATGTGCGTATGTGTGTGTGTGTGTGGGGGGGGGGGTGGTTGTACATCAGACTGGGGAACATTAGCGTGTGTTAATACTGTCTTGTTGGGTGGTTAATTTCACACTTATTTCACCCCTGGTCGCGCCTAGAATTTTATTCCCACTAGGATGTATTTCCCTTAGTGAAGACGGACTCCAACTCGGAAACCAACTACAACTGTAGATTAACGGTTTAATATAAGACATAATAGGCATATGTAGTATGGATGTGAAATATTTTCCATATCGCTCACGGTTTGAAATTTACGAAAGATTGGAATTTACTCTACGCACAGATATACCTGGTGATGTTCTATTATTGTGAAAAAGGGGACACTTATTTTTAGGATGGTGGTTCAGAGAACCTGGTAGTTTAAGCTGCTTAAAAAGAGGTGATTTGGCTATTAGTGAGGAGGCATTAGTCGTATTCTCATTGTAGTAAAAGAACTCGACTAATAATAAGAGTAATTAGACCGTTATTTGGCAGCACATCGGTCCCGGAAATCTCTTGAGGTGCACACCCGCTTTTCTCTCCACCATCCGACAAACACTGTAGCGTGGTATCGACTGACGCCACCTACCCCACACCCGCTTTTCTCTCCACCATCCGACATAGCATGTAAGATCACGCGCAACCTTGCCATGTGACTTGAATTTAGAGGAAGGTTGTCATGTCATGTTTGATTACAGCTTAATTGATTCAAGCCTTATTTCACACTACTGGTGCATGCTTGATAATGGCATGATTGCAGATAGCCGTAAATATACTGGCAGGTTGCCAAAACAAGTTTGAAGTTTGTGTAACTATTCGAGCTTTCTACAAGGTTGTCACATTGAGTATAACTAATTTATTACAATCTTTATTCACTCTTACTAACTTGCTCATCAAACTTGCTGCAACCTTCCAGGCTGATAAAAAAAAGCTACATAAAAGCTTAAATAAATAATATTTTGCTGCTGGTGATACTTAGGGCCTCGAGTATGGCTAGCCTCTGTTAGTGGGTAGTAGCCAACACGGAGCAACATGTAGCAGCGAGGAGAGTAAGCCAGACGTGAAGGAGGCTGAGAGAGATAGGCTAACACTCACGTGGCAGTACTGCAGAAGGGTGTCGGAAGACACTGACTTGTTGCCGAAGTAGAAGCTCCTGAGTGCAGCGGCAGCCGGGAGGGAGCTACTGGAGCCGCGGGGCAGACCCAGGTCCAAAGGCACGAACTGCTCGTAGTGGTCGTCAAACTGGTGCAGCTCGCCCGCCGTGCTGTTCACCCCTGCGTACACACAGCAACTGCCTTTCTCTGTTCACCACTGTGTACACACAGCAACTGCCTTTCTCTGTTCACCCCTGCATACACACAGCAACTGCCTTTCTCTGTTCACCACTGCGTACACACAGCAACTGCCTTTCTCTGTTCACCCCTGCGTACACACAGCAACTGCCTTTCTCTGTTCACCCCTGCATACACACAACAACTGCCTTTCTCTGTTCACCACTGCGTACACACAGCAACTGCCTTTCTCTGTTAACCCCTGCGAACACACAGCAACTGCCTTTCTCTGTTCACCCCTGCGTACACACAGCAACTGCCTTTCTATGTTCACCCCTGCATACACACAGCAACTGCCTTTCTCTGTTCACCCCTGCATACACACAGCAACTGCATTTCTCTGTTCACCCCTGCGTACACACAGTAACTGCCTTTCTCTGTTCACCCCTGCATACACACAGCAACTGCATTTCTCTGTTCACCCCTGCGTACACACAGCAACTGCATTTCTCTGTTCACCCCTGCGTACACACAGCAACTGCCTTTCTCTGTTCACCCCTGCGTACACACAGCAACTGCCTTTCTCTGTTCACCCCTGCATACACGCAGCAACTGCCTTTCTCTGTTCACCTCTGCGAACACACAACTGCCTTCAACTGATATAGGCCGTTCACAGTAATGTAAGCATTTAGAAATATTATATATTTTACAAATGCCATTGCTTCTACCTGCATATACTTGAACAGGCACATTAAATGGCCTGTGCCAAGATGGTAGTAATGCGGGAATGAATTACCATGTATTAATTTTGAGTTAGAAGTCTGAGGTAAATATATGTGAATGCTGAAATGATATGTAATTTGTTGTCGGTTGGTTATTTAAATATAAGTGAAACCATAAGTTTTTTTTTAAATTTCTAATAGATTTAAAGTTACACTTGAGCAATGCATGAATAAAATTATTAGATCCAGGGCAATATTAATTAAATATTTGGGGGCAGAGTACACAACATACAATATACAAGTAGATCTTACAGCAGTAAAAGTGCTCATTATTGCCGTTAACTTCTTCTTTCCTGGTAAATAGGACATTTTTGGAAGTGTTTTGTAGTATCGACCATCCCTGTCACAATATCCTTCTACTATAAGTACGATTTACTTTGCCATGGACAGTCAAACCCTATAGCAAGCCACTTTGGTTTTACTGCTGGAACTGCTGGATGAATGCTGTCACTTAATACTTACGGGTTTACACAAATTACCCTGTTATGGCTGACTGAGGGTAACAGGACACTTGGCATGCCAACAATTACGTGCTAATGGGATGTTAATGGAAATGGAACTGTTGGCTGATTGGGTATACTGCTAATGATGCACAAATGGCTTGCCAACTATATCCCAGCACTGGCAGCACTTAACTTATCCATTTTATGGCTGTGAAGTGGTGCTGGTACAGTTTGGCTGATTACGAGAATTTTGAAAATATCGGAGAGCTGATACTTAATATATTTAAGTTATCTAATGAAGCCCCATTCCCGCTATTCACACGAGAAAATGGTGACCTCCTGGGTAAATGTGTCTATCAGCTGGGTGGATGTGGGTAAACTGTGCGCTTGCTGTCACAGTCATAGCGGACAAGTCTTGTGCACTACTCCCATTTTGTTAGCAACCTATGACATTTCACTCAATGTTCTTTCTTCATGTCGGATTCAGATGTCTGTGCGTCAACTAAATGACTGTCTCGGGGTGACTCTAGCACGTCTGATGGCCACAGGGGTTGGCTAAGTCCCTGGATCACAGGACTACGTGAAACCAATGGAATCCTCTCTGTTCGTGTCCGTAGCTGTCATTTTTCTCGTAAAGGACATGAGTTAATTTTGAAACAAAATATTACTGTAATTGTGTTAAAATGGTCAACAATAGGCATCTGTAAGGAAGTGTATATCACGAGGATGTCTCACGGTGCTGTTTCATAAACGTTTCAACATTAGTGGCGTATGAAAATGCTGACGTGCTCTTCACGCTTGTCTTGACACAACATTGCAACTGGGTCGCGACACTGCCTGCGTGCTGGCCTCCTCGTGTACTGCCTCCCTTATGGCAGCTAAAATTATATCCCAGGCTTCTTCCTAAGTCTGTGGTTTTATTGTAGAAACGAATTACTGAACTCGCGTGTTTAAACACAAAACTTCCTTACAGACAGTGCATTAAATATACTTTAATTTTATTAATATTTAATTTAGTTATACACTAAGATTTATTTATTGGGGTTCCATATTAATTTAATTTCTTAGAATTTAACACAACATACTTTTATGTGAAAAATGCATAAATTTAACAGTTATGTTTTTCTAGCTTGCCTTACGATTTAATGTTTAAATCACCGCATCATTTTATTCCATATGGAAATAGCTTAGTTCCAAAACACACAGAGGATTAATAATGTTCATTACTTTGAAATGCATGAAACCGTAATACTTTATATATCATTTAAATTTTTGTTTATTTAGTGGGCTACAATATTTATCAATTTAATAATTTTATTCTAGCAAGTTTTATTGGTAAAATTTAAATGTTGCTTCCTTTATTTATTATTAGAAAATATTCTAAACACAGGTGGAAGGGGTAATTTTATCTTAGTTAGTTATTACTTCACTTGGCTATGAGAAGCTAAAAAAGTGCTGCGTCTGCACCAGTGTTATATATTAAGCTGTTTATGTTTAATTCAATTTATTATTTAGCTTAATATATATGGTTATGGGGTCGTACTCAATGATTTAGAGCTAGTCTATAATTGACTCAAAGCTTAGTCCTTCCATGGTTTTACACATTATTATTTACCTTATGGCTTCTACAGATATTACATTAACTGACAACATATCGTAGGAGCTGATACTTAATACATTTAAGCTATCTAATGAAACCACCATTGTAGTTATGTATTGGACCGATCTCTCCCACCTTGCATGATGCCGAAGACTGGTTTGTAGACGGTCTACGGCGGGCGACACATCGTCATCCCCCTGGCTCTCTGGAACATCCTCCCTGTTTGGCGTCTAGGCGATAACGAACATACATACTTCCACTCGTCCGGCTCGCCTATATCATACCACCGTCGCCTCAATATTCGTCCGGCCGCGTCTTGGCAATTACACGTACTGTTTTCATATTTCCGCGGCCCGATGTCCTTGCACTCTTTATTCGTGGGATGGCGCGTTAATGCAATACAATTCAGCATGACCATGAACATGCATGTCACCAGTCGTACCAACCAGCTTGCGGTACAACCAAATCTGATCACCAAGTTGACAAAAAGAAAAAGACACAAAGCACTTCACGAACAAGTTACAACCTGTACATGCCCATAGATAACACATAAATAAAAAGACACAAAGCACTTCACGAACAAGTTACAACCTGTACAGGCCCATAGATAACACATAAATAAAAAGACACAAAGCACTTCACGAACAAGTTACAACCTGTACAGGCCCATAGATAACACAAAAAGAAAAAGACACAAAGCACTTCACGAACAAGTTACAACCTGTACAGGCCCATAGATAACACAAAAAGAAAAAGACACAAAGCACTTCACGAACAAGTTACAACCTGTACATGCCCATAGATAACACAAAAAGAAAAAAGACACAAAGCACTTCACGAACAAGTTACAACCTGTACAGGCCCATAGATAACACAAAAAGAAAAAGACACAAAGCACTTCACGAACAAGTTACAACCTGTACATGCCCATAGATAACACAAAAAGAAAAAGACATAAAGCACGAAAAAACACGCAATATCTTATCGCACCGACCGCTTATCAGGGAAAGGCTTGGCAGAAATCTTATCTCCCATGTTAAATTTACCAGGTTAAATCTTTAAACACGGCAACTCGCAGTGATGTTAGTTCAAGTCTTTCCCTGATAAGGGGTCGGTGCGATAAGATATTGCGTGTTTTTTCGTTCTTTGTGTCTTTTTCTTTTTGTCAACTTGGTGAACAGATTTGGTTGTATCGCAAGCTGGTTGGTACGACTGGTGACATGCATATTCATGATCATGCTGAATTGAATTCTAATCCGTAATAATTTTTTTTTTTGCCGTAACAATATCAATATATGTATATGTATAATTTTGTGTGTGTCAAATATAAAAATAGATCATATGATACAAAAAGTAGATTATTTGTAAATATATAGCGCTGGAAATATCTATGGTAAAATGCTGAACATACAGTATATGGTGTGACTTCGTGAATGGTATTGAATAATTTGACATATGTAAAAATTTAATTGTACCACTGTATATAATTAAAATGAGTGAGACGTTAAAAATAATCAATACCGAACCACCTTTAGAAATGTAACATTGTTGTTGTTTCAGATCACTAAAATATTCATATACAGAGACTCCATTTCAAAACAGATGAATAAAATCCCGGTGACTTACATACTGAGAAAATTACATTAAAGCAAGTGTTTTTTTTAAATATTGCGATTCTGGTACAAAGTTTTCTCTTATCGACAGTACTGTTTTTTATTTATCTGAATCATTTTTAAAAAACAGATTTATTCGCATTGTATTTTTTAAGGCTATGAAAAACTGGTGTAATTTAAATTATATTAGTGATTGTTAATTATACAATACCTAATATTTTGTAAATTATTTCACCTAAACATAAGAATACACAGTAGTGTAATGGTTAGCATGCTGGACTGTCACTGCAGGAGTCATAAATTCGCGCCCCTCCCCTCCTCCGGTGAGCATAAGATTTTCATATTGTGTAATATGTTTAATAGCGAAGTAAATGAAATTTAAAAGCAATGAAAAGTTGAGAATGATGTCAAAAATAATTAATTCTCTAATATAGTGTTTGAGATATGGTAGAAGCATGGCTAGCCATCACTAGGCGATTGCTGTCTGTGAAGTGGAACATTGATGTGCCATTGCTGTTGTAATCATATGGGCCATGCTTGGGCAATTTGTGTTCACCCCATCTGGGACAGTTATGGACAGAGTACGGCTAGTTAGTGGTGCCACTTCAGGGCCAGCAATGGTGCAGGGTGCATGCCAGCTGTTGGCCAACTGTTTGCCGGCTTGGCATCCGACTATAAACCATCAATGGGCCTTATGTATTTTTCTGAATGGGTAAATTCCTAAGTCATCGATGTCGAAATCAAGGAGTTATATGCAAAATCGTACAGTTATGTGAATAAAAATATTTATGATATTAGGACTCCATTAGCAATAAATCTACATAATATGCTCCCAATACAGCATCAGAACTTATAAACATTTTAATTAATCCACTACATACTTAAGTAGAAAACTACACGCCATTGTTCACCGTAAGGCAAAGTAATTTTTCTAATCGATTTATTTCAAATGTGCTCATTTTACTTTCACATACTCTCCGCAGTTAAAACTGGGATATGCTGTGTTGGGACATGTCCCCGGGTTTCACTCTTAGAAGGCGAGGGGAGAGGTGAGTGCGCAGTCTGAATGCCGTGCTGAAACCATTAGTCTCTGTTTGTACACAGTTAGTACCTGTGGCGCATACACTATGGGAATACATCTTGCTGATCTGAGAACTGAAAGTAACGATATTCAGCGTGTATGACTTAAATCGATAGATGTAGACGAGATCTTTCATCTGGTACCGAAATCAGCGCTCTAGCACACCAGAGATCTGAGACATAGGTGGTGCTAGAAAATGTTCGCCCGCAACTCACACATGAGCCAGATTGAACGAGGCCACATTCATTTCAATCGTGTTATTAGTGATGAAATGATCAGCCTGCAGACATCACATGGCCCTTTCGTTCAGGTGTCCCTCGTGTCGGTCTCATTTTGACGATATTCGCGTCATTGTCACTTATTTCAACTACATATACACACAACATTGTAGACTGGCGTGCGTGCAAGTTTCTATAGGCTATTCACGATAAAGTGAGCACTTTTGAAAGCGAAAGCCCTCTCATTTGGAATAATAGTCAATAAATATATTTTATTTTGCATTAGACGTTAACTTCCGAGCGCAGTGGAACATACACACTGTGCTTATTACTTATACTGAAATGTTCGTTTAAAAATGTGGTTGAAGGATACCAAAAAAAAAAAAGGCTGAAAGGAAAAAGTAACTAGGGCCTCAAAAGTGCTCACATTACCGTGAACAGCCTATAGTTAAGTTGGCAGCGAATTGATAAAGCATTTTCTAACACTTGACTTTGTATTGAGGATATGTTTTAATTTATGGCAACAAGTTAGTATTTCTTGTTTTTAACGCATTATACAGAATTAATTTCCAAATTAGTGGATATTAACATTAAAAAATGTCATAATTTCTCATGTATGGCACATATTTAGGCCCATGGCAATGTTTACTTGACATATAGCAGAATAATACAGAAAGAAAAAAGTAGATCTCTAATTAGTAGTAGGGACGTGCCGATCCTAGGCCACTTTTGATTTATCGGATTATCGATATATCAAATTAATTGAAAGGGTTGATAAAAATAGTTAATCCTTAATCCGATCAAAACATTCTTGATCCTATCTTAATTAGATAAAAAATTCATAATCTGAACAAAAATTGAAAGGGTTATATGTATTTAAATGGTTAAATTTAATGAGAGGGTTAAATTAATTGCAAGGGTTAATTTTTTTGGTTTATTTTCTTCCTTTATTTTTGGGTGGGGGAGGAGGGTAATAGGAGCTCTGACCTATGTTGACAGTGTGGTGTCCTGGAGGCGACTGACCAGATCGGTGGGTTGCAATGTCTTTTAGAGGTGTAGAGTTGAGTGCAAGAATAGGCTAAGGCTATTTATTTAAATAATTTTTCTAATTTTTAGGTGTTTGGACGGATATTGCGTGTAGATAGGTGATTTTTATGAATATATTTAACACACAAGAATAATTTCAGTGTTTAAACGATTTCTAAGATTAGGCTAATTGTAAATGTTATGTTTTTTTTGGGTGGATGTTGCTCGTAGATAGGCGACTTTGAAATTTGCGATTTAGGTGCTAAGCGATCTGTTGTCAGATTGCAATTAAACGTTAGTGAATTTCAGAGTCTTCTATGATTGAAATAAATTACATGTATTAAATCAGAAATTTTCAAACAACTACGTGAATAATAAGTGGAATTATGTGTATCTTGAACATAACATGAGTCTCGAGCTTAGAAATCTAATTCACACTAGAGAGAATTTTAACTATGTGAATAATATCTGACTAAGTGGAATACAGCTAGCCAGTATGAATAAATAACACATTTACACAATGCAGCCTGTGATTATGATTTAAACCAGACACAATCACATACCTGAAATATTAAAATAACTATACTCAAAGTATGAATGAATAGCACTTACGTCGAGCTGTGAGTAGATACGTGTAACATATGCGATAGACAACTGTGTTTAAATTACGGTAAATGTTTATGAAATGCACTCCACTTGTTAACACAAATGGTATTTTCGTAGACCAAGCTCAGAAAAATATGTAATTCAATGGCTCCAGGATCTCCCCGAAATCCCACCTCTGTCAACCTTGGAGGTAACTTGAAGAACATGTGGATGCTATGACGTACGACTGCTTATATATGTCGAGCACGTTCAGAGGCTGAAAAGCAACTGAGTTGAAATTTACGATTACCTGAAAATCTACCAAGCTACTGTTAATGAGTTATTATCCATGAACAATTTAATCATGTCTTGCTGAGCGTTATGCATTTCACATTAAATTAAAGAAAACTTACCCCACTGACATGTTTGAAATTCACAATTTCCCTTCCCTGGGGAAAATAAATAAATAATTCACTCGCATTATTTAACGACATATCCAGAGAACTGGTTTACCACTGTGCATAAATGTTCGTATCGTAAGAAGTCGTATTTTTAAATAATTCACTTTTAGCAAGCAATAAAACTTCCCATTGAATATTAGCATGAGGTTCGTGTCGAAGCTGATGGTATCTCGGTTTAAGTATAACAAAGATCAACTTAAAAATGGAAATCGCACATACTTAATGAGAAAATATAATCATGATGTAACCGAACGATTTGAAAATGCAATCTTCCTAGAAGAAAAACTATGAAATCAATTAGTTATCACAAACGCAGTATGTCGATCTGAAAAGAAAAAAAATTAGTTAACACTTGAAAAATTATATTTTTCCTATAAAATACTACGTAAATGGCAGAAATCACTGGATATGAAGGTAGATGCGATGCTTGCCGGTGCAGTAACCCTCTATCATAAGCTCGTCAGGCGCCAAGTGTGTAGAGGTGCTGTGTTTATGAAGGGGCTGACAAGTAGCACATCCATCTCCTCCAAGCTTATATGAGAGACTGAAGATGGTGCAGAGTGTCTAGAGAGCTTCACATCGGGAGGGCTGTCTGCTTGCAACCATCCCCTCCAACCCCTCGTCGGAATGCGACCCCGGGCAACCCACGATCCTCAAATCTTTTAGGGGATTTCTCAAGATGGCGACAACTGATTAGTTGCATGCACATCGGGAGGACCCTGCCTGCCACCCCCTCACACCCCAACCACACACCTCTCGGCCCGACTCCACAATGCCAGCCACTCCCTACCACCCCTCACCAGAGTGCAATGTCCTGGGGGTTAGTCACCTATCTGTCCTCGATTCTCAATTGTTGTAACTGATTCAAGATGACATCATCTGTTTACTTGCACTTTGCACTATGCTTTACCCATGAAAAGTGGATTCTCCCGAATCCATATATATTTGTCACAAAATGAATAAAGATAGGAAAAATTCGAGTTCCTACAACTTCGTGGAAGAAAAAAAAAACATGAAATCAATACTAAGTTACTTACCACAAAAACAGTTCATCGATCCAAAATAATTTCAACAAAAACTTAGTCGAAAACATATCACAGAGAAAGTTAAAAACAAAATTCGCATAGCAAACATATGCAGACTAGTTTCGGAAAAGCATATTTTCGAATCCTAGCCGAATGAGTAACTGAATTCAAACAATTATTGAAAATTAAATAAATTTATTAACATGCATAAATATATTATAACTCCTATCGTATTTTATGTTACCAAGGTTAAACATGCGAAAAACTGAAATATTAAAAAAAATACTGTTACGAAGGCTGTGACCGAGGTGTGAACGCCGGATAGATAGAAAATGACAACCTATTAACTACATTTTATATTGTCTTTAAAACTGATTTACTGTAAGTAAATTATTTATTTTGTCTTGTTTTCTGTTAAGACACAGAATAGTTAACTCAGTGCGAATATCCCTAGTCTTTACTGTGTTAAATATTAATGATTTTGTAATTTTTGGGTGATTTCACGCAAACAGATTTCACAGTGAGACAGTTTTGTTCGCTGTTATGGAAAACTCTCCGAGAAAGTGATTCGTCAACTATTACGAACACAATCGTTAAACCGACTGAAGGAAAAACTATGTATTCAATTCACATACAAATATTTCTGTTCACTGAAAACATATCAATTAACCAGGTAATTTTTTTGTTTTTTGTTAAGTTGAAATACTGTTTTCATTATATATATGTAAAAAATGTCACATTCACAAATAGATAAATGTTCTTCACACAAACAAAGCTGCAACCCTTGGCGGATAAAGTAATCAAATATATTTTTTTGCCAAAACATTGACTTACTCATTTCTCTAAGATATATGTTTTATAAAATTCCAGATCTATAGTTTGGAGATAAATGAAGCACACATTCACTTTGAAATACATTTTTTAATATGCCCATTTTCCCAACAAACACAATATTTATTTACATATACAAAAATCACATTCTTCTTAAAAATATTAATTTATATACAGAAATAACACTCAATCTTCTTTTCTGGGAATGAGTTTGGAAACATTTGGTTGATATTGCAGGAAGACGAACTCGTTGCTCTCATATCAGTGATAAGTTGTTATTCACTGTGGATTCTAGATGATGCGTTGGTTGTTAGAATTTCAGATTAGTTATTTTAAGACACTATCTGTCAGATGATTGGTTCACTCTTGATATTGCTGGCAGTTTAATTGACTCATAGATGCTACCATGTAATTTAAATACCCCATTTGCGGTATTTCAGGGCTGAATTTATCACGCCATTGAATGTTGTGTGGTGGAAATATATGAAGACAGGAATTCTATAATATCACAAAAGGATACACCAGCTGACAGAATGAAGCATTGAAATACAAGAAGTGTAAAGTTTGCAGAGGAAATTTGACATATACATTGAACTGATATGAAGAAAGGCTCGCACTTCAGACTCTACACACATTCTGGATTTCGTGGAACAGGAAAAATTTACGGATTTCTAATTGTATTATAACCTTGTAGCAAAAAATTTTTTCATCTCTGCATTGGAGCGAGTGAAGAGATTTGAGCCGCTCTCGAAAATGGTGGTCCTGAGAGCTGACGAGGTTGAAGCGAGGCGAGTAATGAAGCAGCATCGGATTACAAGTGTTCTTATAGCTAGTAAACTTGTATTATTTACCACCAGTGGTGAACAGCTGGTATTGACTCACGTGTACATCCATTTTTTATATCAGCTGTAAAGTCCACCCACTTCCACGAGCACTAAATTCTTCAAGGTTGGTTATTAAGTAAGAGACTATGTTGTTGTCATAAAATTCACCAACATTGGATGAATGTAGGACAGGGAAGGAATTACTTTGAAAATAAAAGGTCTGTGTAACGTCTTCCTCCATCGTGAGGGATTTCAAGTACTTACAGGTTACTGTTATACTAATTCTAATAGGTCAGTGTGATGCCATTATTAAGCTTAATAAGGGGACTTTACGCCTCTCAAAGAAACGGGAGAAGTCCGCATCACTGTCAAACCTATCATTAACTATTTGTGCTTCAGTTAGCCTGCTGGCAAATGCGCTGTCCGGTATATTGTATCTGAGTTTGGATGATGAACTTTTCACTGGAGCTGGAGACTTGGAAATCAAATTACTTTTCATCCCTGAATTAACATATCGATTTTGTGGAGGTAATTCAGTGGGTAGAGCAGACAATTCTAAGTGTTTTGCAGTAGGTGGAGTATATGGAGCTGCCTGAGGAGCAGATTGTGGACCAGATTATGGATGTGGATGTGGATAACCACTGCAGCAGCTTGTATAGTGTCTCTTTAAAGGATTCCTCCGAGAAAATAGTTTCTGGCAGAATTCACACTGAAACTAATTTTTTAAAGATTTCATTTCACAGCTACTTCTTTCATTTCATTGTAAGTTCCACAGAGCTGTACATGGTTTTCCATGGAAGCGACACAGCAAATACATAATTTCTTCTCTACTATTCAAAGATTAGAATGAAATTGCAAATCGTACACCCTTTATAGGTAGTTATAGGCAGTCCAGGAAGCAATTCGATTACATTATTCACTTTAAACACAATATGTCTGAATTCTAGAAGGTGATAAAAATACATTTTTAAACAAAAAATGTCTGAATCCTAGAATGCACATAAAAATACATTTAGATTTGATTGTTAAATTCACACAAACAAAGTTTACATAACATTTGATTGTCAGAATATGTGAATATTACAATGCATGCATTCGTAAACTCAGTAAAACAAAAAAATATATATTTTCAAACCATTAATTTCGATACATTTGTTTACAGAATACATTTTCTCACCACTGTTTGTTTAGAAATAGATTTTTACATCATATCTTTTCCATTCTCCCCTTGGCAATATTTGTAGATTTTCATTCGTTTGAATGTTATAATTTTTCATGTATTTGGGTGCATGTTATATTATACTTTCTGGTAAATCAGGAAAAGTTTAATAAATGTGCGAATAAACTTCTTCGATGTTCGCTGGTAGACTTGTATTCGGACACATATGGTATACAGGACATTTTTTCAGATCTGGACAAGATATTAAAATCATTACATTTTTCACCCTCTAAGGGACATTGGATATTTTTGAAATGAAACAGCCCATCGCATTTCTCTCCAAAATGACATATTATTCCGTTAAACAAACAAGAGTAATTCACACTTGAGTTTCCAGGGGCGACAGAGACGTAAATACCAGTTGGGTGGAAGAAAGACATGTTTACAGTAGGAATGTCACAAAGATACTAAAACTATTTCTTTCTTTCCAAAAGAAGTCCAAATGGTTTGCTCCAACATGCTAATAACTTGGGGATATTCAATTAACATTTTGATTTCTGTATGCAAAGAACAGTTGATTTCATTATCTTGTTGATCCATCTTTACAACTAGTGGATAACATATAAGCAAATGCTTTTTGCATTAAATTTCAATCATCCTAAATAATGCCATATTACTCAACTAATATCCACTGGTGAGTTAGGAGGAGAATCATCAGAGTCTGTTTCACCCCAGTCAGTCCTTATTGCCCAACTTAACATTAATTTAGAGTTTTCCTCTGCAGAGGAAAACATTGAATTCGATCCATATGTTTTACATAGTTGTTTGAACGAGGGACAATTGTATTCTTTTTGAATATCTACTACTTCCATTCCACACACATTAGAAAATGTGTTTTTGATCAAATTCATAAACCCAATTTCCCAGGTTAAAGCATGGTATCTACTTGTTTTCTTGTATTTGGGAGTTGGATATTTCCAGTCAAACGGTGACTTGAAGATGAATACAGTTATATGTTCTTCAATATTAGTAATAACTAATTCTTTAATGATAATTTTTTTTCTGCAGATTAAAATCATTGCACATTGCAAAACATCTTGTCACAGTCGTGGTTTGTCGCCTACTGACTCAATTAATTATTTTCACCAATTTACCTCTTACACTGTAACTTGCTAATCTATTGTGAATTATCAGAGCTTAAGCTTGCATATTTGCTGGAATTGGTGTATTTGCAATAATTTCAATTCATGAATCAATCACGCTACTTGTAATTGTGTCGTCTTGCTTGTTTTGTAGATCTGTTTGAAAACAAATGACAACATATCTCATTTTTTGTGATGAAAAACTTGATTTCACATTCCAAATGACTTTTTGCAATGTTGGCAGTGTTGGAAAAACACCTATAAAGTCCACAATCTGAATGTAATGTCTAGATTTTTTCCTTTTTCGATCAATTTAAAAACCTTTACACTTTCACAAGTGTTAATTTCAATATGTGGCGTCAACCATTCCACATAGCTTAATTCAATTGTTACACCTTCCTCATTATTAGCCAAATCGTATATAGCATTTAAATGCATATTGCCAAAAAGAATAACGAATTCTTGTTTAGCATTTAATATGACATGTCTGTAGTCTTCAGCAAATCCCAAAACCATACTTAACGGTACAACAACTTCGTATTTTCCACCTGGGATTATTTGTAGTGAGTAATCACTAGCATTGCTCCACCCAGCGATAAGCCCTGTATAAAGATTGTTTACATTTCCTGAGAAATAGTTATTCATCGTGGAAGTAATTCCAACATCTCGTGTTTGATAGATTTCCACACCATTTAGCAGATATGCAATTCTGTCGATTTAAGGAAGTATTTCATTTCTTATTATTCCTGTAGTTGCTGGATTACTTGCATAGGCTGTCTTTTTAATTGTTCCTCTAAACCTTAAACTTGATTTCAACAGTAATATGTAAATATCATGATTTTGTATAGAAGTCCTTATTTTCGAAGGAAATGTATGGACCTGGTCAGAAAGGTTCATACACATGTATTTCCGTATTGGTGATTGCATTTTCATAAGTGATTGGTTCTTCAACATTAAGTATGTCTTCCATTTCTATTAACACTATATCCTAATTCTTTTAAATACAATTTGTTGCCTTGTGTTAACTTCAAGAGTATCTTATTTGAAGTGAGCATTTTATGCTTGAGTTTATGTATATTTATACTTATTCCTTCGAAATACATTCCTTAATGACATACCTCTCAAAAGAATCGCCTACTTTACGTGCGAATTTACTATTATGCACAATACCCATTATGATTGTAATGTGGAATGGAATGCAGCTGTTTATTTATCTTTTTTAAATGTAAATAACGGTAATTTATTCATTTCTGAAATTAATCAGTTTACCACCTTGATCGACAATTGTAACAACTATTTCATCAACATGATAAACTATTACTGGAAGATATATTTATGTATTAGGTTTTTCAATTATTTTATATCCTGGAGCCACAGCACACGTGAATTAAAGTAATGTATTTATCAGTTTTCCATTCAAATATGAACCACCTACAATATTAACATTTATACGACATACATTTACCGACAATATATTAACATGTTTTGACGATTCATGCAGTTCATTAGCGGGATACAGTTTCCTTTCTTACCCCCACATATTTGCAATTGAATTTTCTTCCGAGAAATCAATATCGATGTTACTATACATTGCACTAGTTAACATATTAGGATTTCCACGTAATTGGAAATGTACATCTTCAGGTAACGCTGCTTTAATGAATGTTTCAAGGTCATCCAACTCATAAGATAATACTGGTATCACAATCTTGTATGTCTTTTTCACCAATATTGGCCATAAATTATGCATATCAATGTTTCGTATGCTGTTGTAAGTAACAAATTTAATTAAACTTATTTGCCATTCTCGATCTAACTATAATGCAGGGAAATATACCGCACGCAATTGCGACGAATTTCCACTCAATATCAATGTAATTGGCATATTACTAATATGTTTTACTATTACAATTACTTATATAGCATATTTGTAGCCAAAAAAGTAAACATAAATGTCTGCAATTGATTGTATTTGGTAATTGATCCGTTTTGTAATTGTACCTTAATTGTGTCTTTTCTAAATGATTATATATTTCAATTGGGGGACGTAAATCGCTAAAACCATTATAATACAATATTTGATTTACGTTTTAATTAATGCAACTCAATGAGTTCCTTCGTTTTGTTTCGAATCTAAATTAACAATCATATATTCATGAAGATTTTATTTATTTGGTAAATCGTCTATCATATATACACCTCGGAAATAGGGAATATCCAGTTTCTTTTAAAAAATATATTAATATCTTTGTTTGGTAATGCATGGTTTGGAGGACTATTTAGGATTTTCTTCATTTTTTCCCCATGTTTGGAGTTTTTTCGTCATTGTTAAACTTTATAGTGTTTCAAATACATTCCTTTGCCTTTTGATTTAACTGCTCTCTTAATTGCCGAAACCCCTCCAAGGATTGATCCAAGAGCTGTTAATGGTGGAAATAGGAATGGAATAATTCCCCTTTCTTTGTTTTTCGTTTGGTTTTGCATTTTAATCCCATACCTCTCTTCACCTTCGAGCGCATAACTTTATCAACAACCCAATCTCCGAGTTTTTCACCTGTGGATGTAGATGGATTCTTCCTTATATTTGCTTCTTTATCGACTAGAATCGTATCTGCTCTATGTCTTTCTGTCAAACTGTTTGTTCGATCGTAAACAATATTGTGTTCTTTACATGCTCCAAAGAATTTATTCCTTGATCTTTCTGTACCAAGTGTTTTGCAAGTTTAGTATTATGGTTAATGTAATTCAAATGGTAATTTATTAATCAACATATTCAATATACCACATCCTTTATGATATGTTTAGCATGAGGCATTGTTTTCAACTGAATGGTAGCCTATATATAGACCTACTTTTATAGTTTTATGTTAGAATGTGATGTAAGTTTTACATTACTATGTTACATCAATATGCTACAATACATTACAATATGTTGCAGTATGTTACATTATTACATTATATTATGTTATAATACATTATATTACATAACAATATGTTACAATACATAAAGATATTGTATTACAATATGTTACATTAGTAAATTATATTATTTTACAATATGTTATGTTGGTACATTGCGATACATAAGATTTGTACATTATGATACACTACAATATGTTAGATAGGTATGTTATGATATGTTACTATCGTTACATTGATATGTAATGATACATGTAACTAATGTTACATTGGTACATTATTATATGTTACTAACATTTCGTTAGTACATTACAATATGTTAATGTCTATTTGTGTAGAAATGAATGTTATAAAACAAAAGGTACATCTGCCAGTAATTGTAAATACGAGAGATAACGCTATTGAACAAAAACATGGTCTTCTTTTATCATCAAAAATACGTTGTATAATAAGCAGTTTTTCTTCATGTGGGAAAACTTGATTTATTATGTCGCTGTTGGAGCATCCGAATGGAATTAAATTTGAAAACGAATATGTGTTTTCTAAAACAATGCAAGAGACATATCACTGGTTAGCCCCCATTTTGTCGTTAATTGAAGGAATGCGATATTTCCCTTTTACAAATAAAGACGATATAGTGCCTCCGAATGAAGCATTACCCAACTACGTATTTATTTTTGATGATGTTTGGTGAGAAACCACAGGGTGAAACACAGCAATACTTCAGTTTTGGTCGACATTAAAACTTTGATTGTTTTTTCTATTGCAAAGTTTCACACATATACCAAAACATAATTTACATGATAATGCGAATATGGCAATTGTGTTTAAAATGGATAATATGAATATGCAACATATTTACTATAATAATTTTTTAGGCGATATGATATTTACAAAGTTTAAAGATGTGTTTTTACTGCAGGAAAGAAAAATATGGTTCTTTGGTGATTATACCAACACTTCCCCTATATAATTGCATATATAGGTCTGGATTTGACAGTTTTTTACTTCCTGGCGAAGAACAATGATTATTTCAAAGTTTAGACATAGCAGTATAAAACACAATCATTACAATAGCTGTTTAACCAGAAATCGCGATGGGAATTGTGATTTGAACGGACATGTATTACGTAATATGGGTATGGTTGTGAAAGATAGCGATGAATTAAATATATTACGTGGAAGACTTAGAAACTATTATGCTAAATGTATTTAAATCGCAACCAAGCAATATTCAAGCAAAACGAATAAAGTTAGTTGATTTATAATGTTTATTAAATAATGAGTGTAATTGCAAACATTTTAAGCAATATTAGCACTGATTTGAATAGTAATGAATTTAGAATAGAAGAATGGATTTAGTAAGGATTTTAACGATATGACAAACAAAGTTTTTATATCACAACTTACAGAAATGCAAGAAAATTTAAGAGTTGTAATTTATGAAATGGGAAACTCTACTATAACAAAACAACTTGAAACATGAATGCATCAAATAATGCAATATATAAGAGATGACTTGATTTATAAAATTTTTGGTTCAGTTACGCAAATAGATTCGAGAAAACAAAATAATGATTTGGAAACACGAATGTACTATTTTATCAGTGATTTGAAAGCTAAAACTTTGACAAAATTAGACAAAATTCTAAGTAAAGTGGATTAGATTGAAAAAGGGCAAAGTAATCGATCTATCGATCAATTAGAAAAGCAATGACTTAATTCATATATAAATAGATTGGTATTCTATGTACCTTAACAAAAGCATGTTTGCTTCTGGTTCGGATTTACATAACATTATATCTGCTGTGAAAGAGAAATATTTGCAAGCCAAATGAGCCTGTATGGAATGGAATATTTTAAACAAAAGAAATATTAAAACCAGTTATGACTAGAATGGATACATTGCATTCTGTGTTGAATAGACCTAAAGAGACAGCTTTGAAACTTAAAACGGAAAAATAACCTTTAACAAAGAAAAAGAAACTCCTTTCTCATTTAACATGACAGTTTTTATCTAGTTATAACTCATGGTTTAAATGATATTTTTCAATCCGATTTGTGTGAAATGACATTGCTTTCAAAATACAATAAGGGATACAAGTATATTTTAAGTGCAATATTAGTTTATTAGAAATATGGTTGGGGTATACCTTTTAAAAACAAAACTGGGGAACAGGTTACCGATGCAATGAAGATAGTTTCGAAAGAGAGAAAGGCCCAATTCGCTCCAAACAGACAGAGGAACTGAATTTTTTTCTGCACCATTCCAGAAACTAATGAATGAATATGGCATTAATCACTACACAATGTATTTGGAGCTTAAAGAGAGTGTTGTGGAACGTTACAGCAAATCGATTAAATAGTTAATATACAAAAATTTCACATCGAGGGGGACTTACAAATGGTTGACATTTTGCCTGAAATAGTTCAATTTTATAATTTAAGATATCATAGAACTATCAAGATGGCTCCCAAAATGTTATGGATAATAGTTTAATGAAAACTATTTATAATAATGTTAAAGTTATCGACGAAAGTATACCAAAGTTGAAAGTTGGGGAATTTATACATATCTCGAAGCAGAAAGGGACATTTGAGAACATATTTACGGTGAATTGGTCTTTTGCAATATTAAAAATTATTTCAACTAGACAAACACTTCCCAGAACATATTACATAGAAACATATGACGGAGAACCAATAAAAGGTGGATTCTAAGAACATGAACTGCAAAAATTGATTCTCCAAATTAATATTTGTTTGATAAAATCATTAAAAGGAGGAAATATATGTCCTTGGTTTGATGGAGAGGATTCTCAAAAGCACACGACTCGGGTTAAGAATATAGATCTTAAATGATCGTAGTTCAATAATTTGTAAATTGTTTTTATACTAAATAAAATATATTAAATTATATTTAGTGTTATTTGATTTAATTAACCTCTGTATGGGGATTGGTTGTATAATTTATTGTGTAATCAATCCTCTTGTTGATTGGATTAGCGATGGAGCGATAATCCCTTGTGATTAAATCCTTTTGATTGTGATGTTATTCACATTTAGGTGATAATTGAGTGTGTTTGGTATGCACTGTAATTCAGTGTGTTTGGGCAGTATTCCATTGCAATATATTCCTTTTAAATGCGACATATTTGATTGATTTTATGTTACATTTCTTGGAATCGGGTTAAAATCTCGTGGAATTTTACAGCTAAAAGACATTTAAGATATGATTTTTTTAATTCGTAGTTCTAATTTCCTGGAATTCAAATATTTTTTGTGGAATTTTTCAACTTCAAAGCATCTGGGATGAGATTCCAATTTAACGTTATTTAGAATGTATTTGTAGCATGATATATTGATTGGAATTTGGATATCGTTTCCCGGAATTAGATTTCCATACTGGTTCATGTTTTTTATTTAATTGTGACGTAATTCATTGTTAGTTTTTTGGAATACTATTCTGGGTTTCTTAATTGTTTGTGCTAAGTTATATTTCTTTGCTTGTATCGATTTAAGATAGCCGAATAGTATACCCTACACTAAAAACTTTGTATCCGAAAATCGTTATTAATTTTCAACTGGTGTAAACGATTTTTACAGTATAAATGATTTTTAAGGTGTATCACTACTTAAAAGTTTTAACAGTGTAGAAATTTGAATTTTTAGTGGTGTAGAAATTCATAAATTTTTCAGCATCGAGTAATTCACATTATTTTAAAATTTAAAGTATTTTGTCTCACAAAAGTAATGTTTACAGTGTACTTAATCTTAAATAAAATGTGGTAAGCACAGCCCGCTTGCTTTTTACAAAATGCAAAAGCATTGAACTGAGAAAAATAGACGACCCAGGTGGCAAAGCGCGGTGTTTAGTGGCAGTGAGCTGCAAACCATGGCAACACGCAGTATGGAGTGAAGTTTGGTGATGTGGTGGGGGCGGAGGGATGGGGGAAGTTCTCCCTCCTAGTCCTATTTTATAGGCGAGCATCAGACTGTGTGAAGGGAAAGTTGTCGGGCAGATGGAAGCGGGCAGGTATCGATAGTGGTGCAAAGTGCGGGCTGCGTCGTCTTTCTGAAGCATTCCCTCTCCCGACAAGCCTCATGCATATCTCCCGCCCGTGCATGACCCGGTCCAGCCCAGCGCTTCTCGCCTCGTTTCCCCTAATCAGCTCTTGAGACCAATGTTTGGCCTGCTCACGCATACACTCGATTCTCAGCTATCCGTTATCTGGTATTGTACACGAGGGTATAAAATGACTCATATTAACATCTTTTGTAAAAACACATCGTTGTAGTCGATTGCCTTTCCCAAATAAATTTGGAACTGATTTTTACTCAACATAGAATAATAAACTTTAGCGAGATTATATTTTCCTAAACGATGGTACTGTCAAAAACTTCTGTGCTAGGAAAAACTATATGTGAAATACGTATTTTTGTCTGTTAGACAAATAAAAATACATTGGATTGAAACTAAAACCACTTTTCCATCATGTTTGTTTAACATACGTTTTCAATGGTTGAAATTAAAGTATAACTTAAGTGTTTACTTACATCGCAATAGTTAAAATTTGAATAAAAATATGTGTTTGAAAAACAGTGTTCTTTCAATGTTTAAAATCTTAGCAAGTTAAAATGATGTCTTATAGCTGTGTTGATATGAAAATTAATCAGTAATTAGTTAAAAGTTGTTGGAAAAGGTATATAGATTGCTGGAAACAGCATAAAGTTTAAAATGTCCTATACATTTACAGGATTAAACTTAAATTTTGACTTGAAATGGATTTATATTTTTAATTTAATTTATTGTGTGTTAAATTATTTGGAACATATTTCTTAGCGATTAGGAAAATAAAGTTATATTGGTGGTATTTGTGAAAATTTATTTAGCAGGGAATGTGCCAGGCTCTTGTCTTACGAAATATATGTGGAAGTTTGAGTGTCTGAGCGAAAATTACAGTTGGTTGAGGAGAGGGGAAATAGCCCAGGTCAGTTCAAAATCCACTGCTGCCGCCCTAGGAAAACCATTGCTTTGGCCTTGAAGCAATCTCCGTCATAGCCGAGGCAGCACTCTGGGGGTGAAGGATCGAAGCAGGGGAGCCAACACTAGAGAACGCTTTCTGAATACTGTAGCGGGGGAGGGCACATTGTCTTGAAACAGGTAGTGCAGGGATGCCAACTTACGAAAACATACGAAAAAGCATTCGCAGGGTTGACTCTGAGGTGTGTAAAACTGGTTTTTTCAAATTCCAGTCTCGATCGATAGTGGAGGTCTTCAGAAAAAGTCGCCTTCGAGATTGGAGGTGGTAGGGGGCACGTTCCTCTCGAGAAGGGCTGGTTCTGAGGGGTGTAGGTCGAAGTGGGTGGTTGTTATTGTGGAGTTGGAGCAGCTCTGCTGGGCGGGGGGGGGGGGAGGGGTGTCTACGAGCGCGAGCAGGACCCAATCAGAGTGCAAGTAGGCAATTGTCGCCATCTTTCATCAGTGGACAGATGGGTGACTGACTCCCAGGACCTCGCAGAGAAAGGGTGGTAGGGGGTGGCTGGCATCGTGGAGTCAGGCTGGTTATGAGGGGTGCAGGTGGGAGGGGGTGGCAGGCAGTGTCCTCCCGATGTGCACGCAACTAATCAGTTGTCGCCTTCTTAAGAAATTACCGAAAATATTTGACGATCGCGGGCAGTCCGGGGTCGCACTCCGCCGAGGGGGTTGGAGGGGATTGGATACAAGCAGACAGTACTCCCGATGTGAAGCTCTCTGGACACTCTGCGCCATCTTTAGTCTCTCATGTAAGCTTGGAGGAGACGGACGTGCTACTTGTCAGCTCCTTCATAAAAATGCACCTTTACACACTTGGCGGCCGACGAGCTTATGATAGAGGGTTACTGCACCAGCGATCATCGCACATACCTTCATCTCTAGTGATAGACGCGATTTACGTAGTATTTTATCGGAAAATCAGAAATTTCCAAGTGTTAACTTATATTTTCTTTTCAGATCGACATACTGTGTTTGTGATAAGTAATTGATTTTATTGTTTTTTTAGTTAATCTTTGTCATAATTTAACCGAGATACCGGCGACTTTGACACGAACCTCACACTAATCTTCAATGGAAAGTTTTATTGCTTGTTATAAGTGAATTATTTTAAAATACGGCTTCTTACAATACGAACATTTATTCGCCAGTTCGCTGGATACGTCTTTAAATAATGCGAGTGAGTTATTTATTTATTTTTCCCAGGGAAGGGAAATTGTGAATTTCAAACATGGCAGCGCTGTATGATTTTTCTAAATTTAATGTGAAACATTTAACGTTCAGGAAGACATGATTAAATTGTTTGTGGATGTGCTCTCTCGCTATATCACAAAAATGAATTGCGAAAACGAAGGTCTGCCTTTCACATCAACTAACATGGAGCCACGACCTGCACCATCGCAAACTTATTGTCTCCAGTGTCGATTCTGCGATCGAGTGTTCACCTACGGTCAAAATGCTCGACGACATGTTAAAACGGCCTGTACGAAGATACCTATTCGCACGATGAAGAATTACGACAATGGTCACATACAGGTTTTGCAAGATGATACACTTAAGGAAGATAGTAAGATCTTCAAGAGTTCGTTTACTGGGAGCCAGCAAGAGATGTTATCAATACGTTTTCCTACATCGATGGGTACTGTTTCCGCAGACGATTATGGCGAGACAGTAAATGTTAAAGATGGAATGTGTGCAGTGCAGTTGGTTTGGGCAGAACGTACACTAGCAAGATGTTCGCATGAAGTCGACGAACTTCAAAATAAACGATCATCAGCTCTAAATACTGATCAACATACAACTTCTGCTGCAAAGAAAGGAAACCCAATATTTATGGTGAAACAGGAAGGGAAGATGGTCATGAAGACAGCATTGATGATAACTATGATGACAGTGATAGTGTTTAAGATGATGATTATTCCATCGAAGGCCCCACACATTTCCCCAACGAGTTACCATCGCCAAGTGATGCGAAGATGATAGAAGACAACGGTTATACTGACTATAAGTTTACTGAAGATCCGAACAAACTTGTAGACAGACTTAGATATTTGCTTGAGCTTCAAAGAAATGGGGATTACTCGACCATGAAAGAGGTGGTTTCGATCATAAGAGAAATTAAGGATCGGGGTTATATCAGACGATGTGATAAACTGCTTTCTTCTGAAAAATGTAATTACGAAATAATAATAAATTATTATTATAAAATAATTGTTTTATTTTCCCATTATTTTTGTGTGTCGTGTCCTTCTAACCCTCACAACTTTAAAGTGATGCTGTGAGCACTCATTAATAAACATTAAGATCTGTAAGTAGAATGATAATAAAGGCTTAAGTAAAAAAAATTCACCGATAGTTGAGTACATACACAAACATTAATTCTGCCGACATGTACAAGTTTTGGAGACAGTAGGTGAATCGTTTTTGATTTTGTATGTATGGATAGAGGCAGCTGACAGGCCACTTGATCTCTAGAGATTGAGGAGGATTGTGAAGGATCAGTGATGATTGGTGAGGATCGAGAAGGATTGGTGAGGATGATTGAGAACGATTGGTGAGGATTAAGAAGGTTTGGTGAGAATTAAGGAGGATTGGTGAGAATTGAGGAGGATTGGCAAGGATGATTGAGGATGATTGGTGAGGATGACTGAGAATGATTGGTGAAGATTGGCGAGAATTGAGGAGCATTGGTGAGGATTGAAGAGGATTGGTGAGGACTGAGGAGGATTGGTGAGGATTGAGGAGGATTGGTGAGGATTGAGGACGATTGGTAAGGATTACTTGGAAGGATCGGTGAAGATTGAGGATTGGTGAGGATAGGAGAGGATTGGTGAGGGGAATAGTTGGTGAGGGGATGGAGGCCCACCGACTAAACAGCCAATAGTAGTTGACGTCAGCCGTCTGCTGGGGATGGAACGAATGTCACTAATTAGTGATGTTGGGGTGAGTATGAGAATAATGTTATATATTCTTAGAGTTTTTAGATTTTTAAACATTTTTGATGATTTTTCTTTGTTTTGTGGTATTAGAAGGTGGGTTGACAAAAAAGGGAGGGGGTTGATGTTTAAGGCCGTGGGATGAGTGTGAGGTTAACGTGATATGTTTTTAATTTTTCTTTACTTTTTTTTTTGCAATTTGTTTGGGTTTTGTTAGGGATTTTTGGAATTTTGGAATTTTTTGTATTGTTAATGAATTTTTTTTAGAATTTTGTTAATTTTAAAAAAATAATTTTAACAATACATTTTTGTTTTTTCAAATTTTCTGTGAATGTTTTTTTTATTTTTTGTTTATTTTTGCATTTTTAAGGTCAAAGGTTAAGGTCAAATGGCAATGATATCCTGGACCCAAGATGGCGAGACCGGAATGACAGAGCAGGGAGCACAGAATCCAAGATGGTGGCCAAAATCCCAAATCACTGCTCCTAGTCTCCTGCACCAGAAAAGACTATGACTTACTACTGACATATACCAATGAATGATAAACGAAAACAAATCAAAATGGTGGGTGACACTAATGCTTCCTCGTGTCAAAAGTTTTAATCATGTGACAAACGAACCTGGAAGTGGGAGGGTGGAAGCCTAGCGAAGCCTTACAAGACTGAAGAAGGGAAAGATGCTAAACAGGGGGTGTTGAGTTATAATTGGGCAAGCATAGGTGGTGCTAAAGTTGTTCGCTGGCTACCGACTTGACAATATGTAAGTTAATACTTGAAACACGTTATTATTGTTTAGATTTCTTTACATATTTAATTTTTTTGTTGCATTTTTCAGAGCCTTTTCGAATTTTAAATAAGTCTTAAATTTTCTGGAATCGTTTTGAATTTTTGGTGTTATGTAGTAAGTAGAATAATTGTGTCGGTTCTGAAATATCGGCACCTGGCACAGGAGCCAGGAGCCGGGAGTTCGCCATGTTGTCAAGTCACCCGTCCGCCACCCCCCCTCCCTTCTTTCCCTAAAAATCTCCCTTCTTCATTCAAAATCGACTAAATTTCCCTGAAAAATTGCCCTTTTCCCCCATTTGTAGAAAAAATGACCTAAGAAAAGTACAGTTTTTCCCAGAGCAGGTGGAATGGAACAGTGTTTCCGAGCCAGAAAAGCGGGACTTAGGGCCCATGACATTTGACCCCCAAAAATTAAAAAATTCCAAAAAATTAATTATATAAAATATTTAAAAATTATTGAATTATTATTAAAAATTATTTACAGCTGTATTACAAAATAAATAAATTTCCTCATGTTTACCCTGACCCCCTCAGCCCAACAAATTTGTCGGCAGGCCTCCACCCCCTCGCATATAGCATATACCCAGTCAGCCATCTCGTGCTGTCAGCCATCGAAGCATCCATATTGGTTGCAGGTGACCACGACTTGAAACTGTTACCTGAATGACCTCGAATACAAATACTCGAGAATAAATACATAAAAGTCAACAAGCATTTTACATTAGAGACCAGTACCACCATAGTGGAAGCCAGCGAACTTGACCTTGACCCTGTGACCTTGAATGACCATGAAAACAAAAACTCGAGAAAAATTCATGAGTCAACAAGCATATTATGTTACAGACAACTACACCGTATTGAAATCCAGTGACCTTGACCGTGACCACATGACCTTGAATGATCTTAAAAAACTCGAGAAAAGTATATAAGTCAACAAGCATATTATGTTAAATACCCTACCACCATATTGGAAGCAGGTGACCTTGACCCTGATGCCCTGAATAACCATTAAAACCAAAACTAAAAAAAAAAACATGGAGGTCAACAAGCATATTTCATTACAAATCACTACCACCATATTGGAAGCCAGTGAACTTGACCTTGATCCTGTGACATTGAATGACCTGGTAAATAAAGACTCAAGAAAAAAAGCATACGTCAACAAGCATATTACATTACAGACATTTACCCTCATATTGGAAGCCAGTAACCTTGACCCCATGACCTTGAAATTCCTTGAAACAACATCTCGACAAATACATTAAAGTCAACAAGCATACTACATTTCAGACCGCTGCCGCCATATTGGAAGTCAGCGACCTTGAATAACCACAAAAACAAAAACTAAAAATTAAATAAATAAGACAGGAAGCATATGACACCACCGACTACTACCACCATATTGGATGCAGATGACCTGGACCTTGACCCCGTAACCTTGAATGACCTTAAAAACAAAAACTTGATAAAAAACGCTTAAACATCAACAAGCATATTATGTCACTGACTATTACCACCACATGGGATGCGGGTAACTTTAACCGTGACCCCATGACAATGAATGACCTTGAAAACAAAAATTCAAGAATTTTTTTTCGTAAAATTCCAACAAAGTCCCGAAAAACCCTTGACACATGAGCCACGACCCAATCACTCAAGACCAATGACCTATGAACATATGGCCCAAGACCAATGACCCATTTATGACCTATTGTGCTCCCTAACATCACATTAATGACTCCTAACGAAACATGATGACCACTGATTGTGGTGCATGTGGTGCATGAGGTGTGTGTGGTGCATGTGGTACTGACTATGGTGCATGTGGTACTGACTGTGGTGCATGTGGTACTGACTGTGGTACATGTGGTGCTGATTGTGGTGTGTGTGGTGCGTGTAGTGCTGATTGCAATTATGGTGCTTATTGTGGTGCTGAATTTGCTGCGAGTATGTGGGTCACAAGTTAAAATAAATTCCCCCTATTTTAAAATTTAATTATATAGTCCTACCTCCAAAGACTGAAAGGTGAACCTTTTTTAAGTAATGTCGTTTTAAAATGTATACATCCAGTTACCTTGGTATATTTAATCGCTCCCTGGGTAAACCATATTTGCACTTTACAATAAAGGTGCCTGAAACTACAGAGGGCTCCCACCACGCTTCACCATTGGTCGATGCATAACTTGCACTTTGTACTGAACAATGCAGCAACACGACAGGCCCCCACCTTGATAACTGCACTTATTCAGGCTGCAAATGCAGCGTCATGAAGCAGTCAAACGGCATAGACTTGATAACCCTAGCAATATACATAAAGTGTCAGCTCCTCCAGTTGAATATTATGGACCAAATGACTTAGTACCTGAAGATACTAAGGACCTACAACAAAAATGCAAGCTTTTTTTACTGCATCGTTGCAAGTTACTGCAGAAAATTGGGACAGAATTGCAGTGCAAACAGTTGCATAAAGAGAAAGTGAATTATAAAATGATAACAGACAAGGTCGTTTAACATCAAGTAATTTTGGCAGAAAGATTCCACGCCTTGTAGTAATTTGCCTAAGCGACTTCTGTAAGAAGCTAATATTTTAAGACCAGCTATGGAGTATGGCACCGATAATGAATACATCGCTATTAAGCGCTTCGAGGCAGAAATAGGAAGGTAGGTAGGTAATTGGGCAAAGTGCAAGGTGCACAGGGAAGAGAGATTGAATAAGGATTGGGAAGGAATCGGCCATGGCCTTTGTTAGGGGCCCATACCAGCATTCGCCTGGAGTGTTTTCGGAAAACCACGGAAAGCAGAAATCATAATAGTCAGACCGGGAATCGAACCCGTGTCCTTTGGAATGCGAGTCCAGTGAGTTACCAGTGCGCCACCTCGCTCAGTGAATTGGTTTGGATGTCGACAGCTTTGGCATATTGGTGGATTTGGTACGCAGTTATCTGAGGGCTTCGCCAGTTGGTTTGGTTAGAGAGGAGAGTGCTCTGGTCAAGGCGATATTCGTTATTTCCGCTAAGCCACCAGTCCTAATGGAGACTGCTAGAAGAACTTCTTTTTGGAGTTGACGTCCGACAATATCTTAGAATGTAAGAATCACTGAACATAACTGGGCGCCAATTCTGCTACTGTTCGGACATGCCAGACAAACAGGAAAGTCTTCATACAGAAAATATATCAGCGGATGAAACATTCTGGAGGCAGGAAATGACTCCAAAACGAGAACGATTTTATATCCATTGCATGTTGCGAGAAATCGTGGAACTTATTTTCCCAGTACGATATACGATTCGAAAATCTGCATATATAACTGCAGCACAGAAAACAGCCATTCTTAAAAAAGAACAAGAAACGTAATGTGTTCCACTTAGGGAGTGTGCATCACTGTAATTATATTGTATTACTATAGATAGGAAGGAGATATGTTTTCACTGAGTTGTTCTCGTATATTTGACGTCCTACTTCTGTCATTTGTGAGATTGCATGAACAGTGTAACATAACTGTAATTGTAAAAATAGTGTTTGGGTTTGTGCATTTACATTAGTTAACTGGAATTACTAGAGATATCTGATTTTAAACAATTCTTTAGGCTTATATTACCACTGGCTGAAGTTCGTTATCTTTAGTGTGGTTTTTATATGTTGTAAACGTAATACTTATATCACTTCTGATAGTTAGCTATACTATTCCATTCCTTTGTGTTTTAAATGAAAGCCATATTTGATTGATACTATTTCCCGTTTAAACTGTTCGCGTATTTTACGCTTATTTCGTTTGAAAGAGACATGTCTTTGCAACGTCTGACTTTCTGTCCCAAATAGACTACATATATGGCGTTGTTGTTCACTGTTATTTATTTTTTCATATTTGTTTTCTTTAATTACATAACTAATTAAATGGGTTACATATATTTTATTGCTACCATAGCATTTCAACGACATTTGTATATCTAAAATGTGTTTACAGTTATTTACTGTAAATTGTTATGATAGCGTTCACACGAGTGGTCAGAACGCATTTATTGTAAATTCGCACGGCAGCAAACAGAGGGAAATCCTAGCATCGAAAACACTCTCCCATATTTATTTATAATCGTTTCCATCACTTATTAATGTTGAGTATTTTACTAATTTTAACGCATGTCTTACTTTTATTATAACAGTATAGAGCATACTGTCTTTGAACTGGTTTGTTATTCAACTAAACGAATGCAAGAAATTCCCGCCAATTTCAGCTGTTTTAATAATACTGCCTATTTACTTGATAACAGTGAATGAGAGCACAAGACAGGAGACGATTAGTTCCGATGAACTTACACAACCTGTTTACTTTGAACAAGGTGTAACTGCGATCAGAACAAGTTCGGAGCCCGTGTAACAACTTGCAGTGCTGAACATGTTTGAAGTGGAGTAGAGGCTGTTCACGATAAAGTGAGCACTTTTGAAATCAACCTTAGAAACAAATCACTGCCTCTGCTTGCATATATTTTAACGGATGCGATGAGTGACATGTGGACAGTAAAGTTGGCAGCAATGAATGGGAAAGTAGTTCCATATATTAACGTCGAATAAAAAGTGTTAGGTATCCATTTGTGATAACTCAAATGATTTATTTCGCTTTCTGTTTTTTTTTTGTGCATCGATGTGTGAAAATGAGAAAATTTGTACACTATTTACTTTTCTAATAATTTCACAGTTTCACTTGACCGACGCATGGATAAAGTGATGAGGCCCATGGCAATGTTAATTTTACATAAGGTGGAAGAACACACAACGTGTATACAAGTAGATCTTAAGCAGTGATTTCAAAAGTGCTTATTTTACAATGAAAAGCCTATAGTTCTATATACCGTGTGACCGCGGCCTAAAATTACTTTAATATTGAATTTCTGTTTTTTTTTTAAAAGCAATCATATTAATTGGAATAAATATTGCTCTTTGTCAATTTTGGCATTTTGTTTAGGGTGAATTCACGAGCCAACTATGGCGGTCATCGTACAGTGGAAATAGGTATTGCAATGTAGATGTAAAGTAAACATTAATAGGAAATGAACTTTTACTAGATCGTATGTTAGAAAACCGTTTACTGGTTTATCTGTTTTAATTTACCTACTTTACCTCCTATGTTTGTTATGATACGCCGCGTCGCTTACGAATATTTTATATTTATTTACTGTAAAAACCTACATTATGTGTGATATTTTACACTTACTTCGTTAATCGACATACGTTAAATAGTTTCTCTGTTGTTTTTCACGTGTCATGGATTCACGGCCCGCGGAATTTTTTTAAGACTCAAGCTTACATCACATTGCTGCGTTATCTGCCTACGTCAGTTGGGTGTGGCAATTACCGGATACAATATTGACGAAACTCGTCCCAAGACAATGCACTATTTGCAGTAGCACTTCAATGTTTCCTGTTATACATCACATGCTTCTCTGCTCCAGAGGATGTACAGTAGCTTATTACATCTATGCATTCAAAGTAACGTGCACATCTCGTGTCTCGCGAACACGTCCATGCAACAACGTGGGGGCTCGCGTAGTAAAATGTTGGAGACACGTCTGGCTCGAAGAGATAGAGAAACGCAGGAAGAAGAGCAATTTGCCTTCAAAAACGCAGTAGAAAAGATAGCTACCGTGAAACACATTGCTTTTTGTTTAATAAACTACCAAAACCACCGATTACATTTTTATGTGACTATTAATACTTATTGTAAATCAGTATGAATGCCACATTTTCCTTTCTTTCTTATATCAATTTTGTTTATTGTATTAAAATTCACTATCAAAAATGCGCCTGGCATGGTACCATATAATCTTAGTGACGCTGTGTTACGGTAAGCAAAGAAAGTATGTTTATTGATACAATTAATAAAACCAACATAAGCTAACTTCGTTTCTGTTAATGTTGTAGGCTATAAGATATATAGGGTATATAGGGTATAGTATAGGATATAGCGTGCCTATACATGTTGAATGTAGGTGCATATTGTTGCAACTGCTTCGACTGGATGTTCCACACGAACATAAAATTGATAAACGCAACTATGTTTAAACCTTTAAACTGCGTTCCTGAATTAATACTATCTAATGTTATTATTATGAAAAGAATTTGCCGTGTATACAATTTTCATAAACATGCTCTAGGAGTTAAACACAAAGGCTATATGATACGTACGTTTTCAAATATGTAAACTTTTTTGTAATGTCAGTGTGTGTAGCCACAAAACGGCGCGATATCTGAAACATTTCATGCTGCCTCGTCAAACGTATTGAATCTAGAAAAGTTTTCTTTACAGAATATTAAATTCCCATGTTTTATTCAGGTTTACGAGGCTTAAATATTGCAGCTTGACCAATACCCACTTTTTTGCATTCTTTTTAGTGGACCATGTTAATTCGTGTTTTTGAGCAGAAAAATTTATTAGGTTACTATATTTTTTACGGTCAACTAATGAACGTGCATGAATATTTACAATTCTATACGAAGCCCCATTATGTGTAGGGCTAGTGGTGAAAGTCCCGTGAATATTTTTTCAAATAGTTTTGACGGACAAACGAGTTGAGTGATTGGTTGTGTCAGTTCTTCCTGACACAGCGCTGATCCGTGAGTGAGTGTTCTACGTACATCATGGTGGTCGCTGGGTGGTTGGCTATACCCTGTTCTCCGCAGGTGATGACGACTTGGCAACAACGTACAGTTTTCCGCGAGAATGGCATGGCACCTTTCCCCTCCTCCCGTCGACCTTTACACAGCAGCACCATCTAGGCGGCGGTTTCAACAAACTACGTGTTCAGAGCCTCCCGTGAACGTGACTTCGTCTGTAAACATTACAATCGCTGGGAAATCAGGATCGACTTCACACTGCTGCATGAACAACCGCCAAATTCTAGCCGAGGGGCATAATCTGCTGGCTCCACTGCTTGTACCCTACGCACATGGTACGGTCCAGCAACTGTTCATGGAGGACACACCATACTGTGCCGTTCTATGCATCCATTCTCCGCGCGATCGAGTCGGTGCTCGTCGAAACATTGTCCGCTACATTATCTAAGACCTAAGATTCTCTTCTAACTGCGGAGTGTGGACTGTTCTCGGTCCACCAGGTCCACGCCGACGTTGAAATGTGTCTGTTTCCCGTAGTCGCTGTCTAAGGTGTGCGAATGTCTGGTGGGGTCGGCTGACGTCTTGCAGGGTATCTTTGGCTGTACACACGCACATGTGCCCTGCCGTTGCCTCTCACTTCACCATACACCAAGACCATGTCCATCATTTCAGAATTTGTGTACATCGTGCATCATTGCCACCAGCATGTGTTAAACATTGGGAGCAGACGTGTTACCTACCCACCAGGTAATGACCTTGTTAACACTGTACCCATAATTTGCGTTTTACACGGAAACAGTGGGTCGTAGAGTGTTGGAACCTCGGGGGCCTTATTTACTAATTATGACGTTCTTCTTCATCCGATGGTATTAACAATAAATTTAACTTCACGGTGTAAATGTTGCATGCAATCAAAGGGTGCCAACCCTTATTATTTACAGGAGGGGTGTGTGTACGACGTATCATACTTTCCTTTTATTCACGATATTAGTGTAGTTAATCCGTTTACACATATGTGTTGCTCTAACACAAGTACTTTCCAAAATATCACACGTAATATGCTTGTCGCTCTCCGCCTTTAAGGGTTTCTACTGCCAATTTTGTTTGAAATGGACATGGATGTCCTTATTCATTCTTCATCTTTTCCGGTCACGAATCACGTGCCCGAGTTTGCAGACATGTTTCATTAAAACGTTGTATACATACGTATACCATGAAGAAATGTTGACATTATGGTCAAAAGAGCACATTTTGATATCAAATTCTCTGAGCCATGCCCGTGGCCATGCGTTTAGCAACTCCTAGGTGATCCAAGTCCAAATTTACAAATTTGGAAAACGTGGCAGACGTTGCCGGTTGAAGGGGAGGATTTCTCACAGTACTAACTTTTCCCCCATCACTGCATATCGTGGAAACTCTACTGAAACTCTGTCATACGCCATTCATTCTCCAAGCCGGCACGTTGAACCTGCTTGCATGAAGAGCTGGAACACTGCGTTTATGTCCACTCTCTCAAACATAAGGGACTTCCTCCAGACCTCACAAGTGACTGTCTGTTCATGGTTAATTGAGACATTTTGAAATCGATATTGAAAAGATATTGTCCCTAACTGCATATATTTGAACAGACAGACTCACCAACATTAGACCAGTGAAGCTGGTAACGAGTGCAGAGATATGTGCGGCTCTTAACATCGTAGTCCTGAGAGCCGATGAGGGAGAAGCGAAGTCAGTGGGTTGCATGGGTAGGAGGAGGGGTCCACCAGGAAAACACACCGGCCAATGGTATCGTCCGGATAAAGATACCCACATGTGAACATATGCGAAGCTACACCGCTGGGAATCGAACCCGGTTCGCCTTGGTGGGGAACGTGTGGTGTGACCATTACACCGCCGCAGCAGTCAAGTTGGTAAATATGGAGGGAAAGTTGTAACATATCATTAGGTTGAATTAAGTGACTTAGGTAAACATTCGTGAATAATGAAATTATTTATTTTTATCTCTATTTTATGCATATAAGTATAAGAATAAGCAAATTCGTGAAACAATTGCTTTTCTAGTTATTTCACGCTTTCTGTTGACCGACTCCTTAGCGCATCACATAACCACTGCCGTTTCCTGTCACAGATATCTCAGATTACTGTTGCAATGCACGTGTTAACCAAATATTTGTTTTATTATAATTTTTTTTTGTTTTGTGCAGATATATTTTAGTTACTCCAGATCTGATTTATATTATTAATTGCAAATATCTTTGTAAGTTTTTCTGTTTTCAATCTCAAAACGATTTGTATGTGGGCCATTTTACATAGAGGAATATTTTGTTTGGTTACTATGGTAACCCATGACGTAATGTTTTAGATATGGTGAAGCAGCCTCGTGATTGGCGCGATGTTTAAAGGCGTAGTTTATGTATGCAGTTTTAGACGTTCCTAGCCATGTCGTTTCCGTGAGACAGGTGCTGAGCCAGTGTGTCGTCGACCTAATAGGATTTTCCTGTTTAAACTAGTCGAGACACATACCGTCAAGTAGGCAGGGCGAAGGCGGGCGGCGCTGTAGAGGAATATATTAGTCTGTATGCACTACCTACAGCGATATGCGTGTGGTACGGTAAAGACTGTAGTAACATACCTCAGGCCCGAGAGCCTTGTGGATGAAGATCAATTGAGCGACCAGCGGAACCAGCCTATGAATATTACTGCGAGATATTGCAGCAATCAAGATATTTAGGCTAAGTATTATGATTTTCGATGGAAGGAGTGCAACCGTGAACAAATAAAACATTTTTAAAACTAATTTGGCTTATGTTTACGCTATCGTGAATCTCCATTATATTAAATTCGCTTATGTTCTCCCAACAGAAATTGGTGTGAAGAAATCTATTAATTAATTTAATTTGCATATTTTTTTGCGATAATTTGAAGGACTTGGAAAATAAATTATTATTTTTGAATTTCAAATAAGAGAAACGCACGAGGGGCTGCCCTCATTGTTGCAGCCTCGCAAAGTCAATTATTTCTGAAGCTAGTGATGAATTTCCTTACAATACTTGCTTAGATAGTAATTTATTTTTTGATGCTCATATCCACATACTTCTTTTAATTTAAATCCAATTTGCCTTCACTCAAGTCTTTGTGCGCATTTATTTGTCAGTGACTAGTGTTCATTAGGAATCGATTCTTCCTAGAGTCTCCTGTGTGTTGTCTGTAGTCTACGGATAATGGTTGCTACATGTGATCCTGTCATAAATATCTTTGGTAAGATTCAGAATATGAGGTAAGTTCTATCTGGTTTTTGTGGGTTACGTTTCCTGTGACGTCATTACTGCCCTGTGGAGCAGGAATAGCTTCAAACCCCAGGTCAGCATTTACGCTGTTAGCTACGACAAAAATTATAATATCCAACACTTTAAATCTGAATCAGTGAGAATTTCACTCTTTAAATCAGTCAAGCGTATCTGACTGACACAGCAGTCATTTCAGTGAATTTAACTAATGAACTAGTGAAATAATAATATATTTCCTACACTGATTGATTCAGTGACATTTCCCACTGATTCGTCTGTCATTTTTCCAATGTTTTCTCAGTGGTTTATCTTTTGATGATGGGCCAGTGAAACATCTGAGCAACTTGCTCCGACTCTAATTATTTTTGACTGATGGACCAGTGAAACTGCGTGTAAAAATGGCTGTTAAACAACGTGTATTAAATGAATAAACTAATAAAACTAATACAAAATACTTTCTAAAATATGTTTCGTCTTTAAAACCCTTATCTTACGAGGTAATATGAAGACACGAAGAGAGTGCACTCATACATACTATTCGTTTTAACAATCCTAACGGTCCCAATCAAATCAAACACGAAAAGTATGAGCAACAACTTCAAACTACACGATTCCGAAGTGGAATTATAACACATGCATTTTTCTCCCAGAAATTCAATTTGTCGTGGTAGCCCAGCTAGTAAGTGGTTTAGAGGCGAAGGATGCGCGAGTTTAATCCCGGCCTCCTGCGAGTTTTTTTTTTACTAGTTTTAAATATTCTAAACTATGGTAAATATGTTTATTTCACGTAATTATTTGCCTACATTCAATAAAAGCCATATTTAATTTGCCACTGCAGTTGGCCGTCGCTTATTCAAGCAGTGAAATTATTTTAGGTCACTAATACAGTCAGTGAATAAAGTGACGATTCCCGTGGAAATGCCAACTTTACTGTACATATAATGGAATAAAATACAACGTGCCAACTGTACTGTACATATAATGGAATAAAATACAACGTGCATATACGTATATCGTAAGCAAGGCTTGGAATAGTGGTCAGTGTACCGCGTACAGGCTCTACCAGAAGCTATGACAGTTAACTTACTGGCGCAGTGCTCTCTCTCCTCCAGGGAATTGTCTCCAGCCATGTACGGCACCTTGTTGATTTTGCCTGACTCCAGCAGCGTGATGGGATCCTCAGACAGAAACACTTCTTCTCCAGTATCCCCCTCCACAGTCGGCACGAACGAGTGCGTCAAGCCAGACGCGTACTCTTGTAAGAGGTGCATCTGCTGTCGTTACTGCTGCACGCTGTCATAACGTGTTACCCTAATAAAATACATCGTTACTCCATTTTTGGTAGTTGTTTATACTCCATTATAATACAAATAAATCAACTGTTCGACTTCTAAAAGCTAATATCTCTAGGAACATTTAGAAATAATCTACAAACAAAAACTGAATCCTCGTAAATAAAATACTTTATGACGTTTCAAACAGCGAAATACTTTTACATCGACTTGTGAATTTGATGTATACGTATTTTTTAAATATGGGTGAAGAGAAAACGTATCTAAATTATTGATTACAATTTGGTTTAATACAGAAAAATTATCATAAAATTCAAAGTAGTTATGTTTCTGTCCCTCCTTTAAAATATCAGTTTTTGAAAATACTATGTTTTCTCATGAGGGTAACGATTTTCGAAGACTGATCGAAATTTGAGGCGCAAGACAACAGACTCAGAGTGGTCCGCGTGTAGTCAGTTCACGGCATCTTGTCACGTTTTCAATAAACCCTTTGGAAAATCACCCAACGGCATGTTTGTTTGTTTTCTAAACAAATAACGTATAACGATCGTATTTTACTTCTGGTAACATTGAAGTACATTATTTCATTGTTGAACGAAACATTGTGTCTACATAATACAATATTAATTTCGTAGTTAAGAGATAATTCTTCTGTAAAATGTTATTACATTGAATTTTACTATGGTGTTTGTGTGTTTAGTATTTCAGGTAGCACTTTTGGAATGAGATGACTTTTTTTAAAATAATTTTGACCCGTTTACATGTGGCGGATGGATACATTGTGACCTGCTTGAGAGTATAACTTTAGTAGGGACCTAGAAAAGGTGGAAATAACTACGAATAGGCTATATGCAATGAACTGTCCGTTTTTAAAGTGCTATAAACATACTGTCTCAAAACATGCCTATAGGTTGTTCACGGTAAAGTGAGCACTTTTTAAGGCCCTCTAAATTTTCCCTTTCATCCAATTTCCATCTTCCTGCTGCTTTTTAATATAAACATTGCAATGCGATCAATAAAAACAGTGTATACACTTCATTACCATCAAAATTTAATGCCTGAGGCTTTAATAAGATATATTTATTAGAGGTTAATGCCTGTTGGGAGGGCCTTAAAAAGTGCCCACTATATCGTTTATCGTGAACAGTCTCTATATATATATATATAATATATATATATATATATATATATATATATATATATATATATATATATATATAACAATGCTTGCAATATATTGAATTGCTTATTTTTCCCGTTGGTTTCACTGCACTGCAGAATATACATCTATTATAGGCTCGGTAATACTGCAGTTGGCTACTACGGAATGAGAGCTCGCATTGTCTGAACAGAAAACTGTGGCCACGTCAGTGTATCGCGTCCAAGTAACACATTGCGCAGACAGACATTTAACACTGTTTAATTGCACGCCTTAAACTGCCGGCATTACAGGTATTATTGAAGTGTAACACCTCGTTTGTTAATTAGAGTTATTACATTTCGCGCACATTGGTGCCACGTGTATCTCGCTATCATATTGTTCAAAGTATACCCCATTTACTGTCACGTTCTGCGAAAAATATTGCATTCAGACACGTGAAACAATTTCCTTCTCGGGAATCACAATTTCATGAAACTTCACTCGCGATCATAGAATGTTTGGTAGAAAACACAGGTGAAAAAATCGGACAAGTTTGTGAACAAATAGTTAAATAATTGTAGCATTGAACACCCAAGTGACTTTCCCTAAAATATTCAAAGATTTGCCAGGCAACTGTAATATCTCCTTGTATAAAAGGAATTTTTCGTGTTACTAAAATGGGTGTGTCGTATGGACTGTCTGCACTCTCAATAATGTCCACTGCTAATACTTCCTCCAACTGAGTGCGTAGTTTCTCTCAAACTTGTGATATTCGGTACGATTTGTGGTGAATTGGTTTGTTTGTGGTCACATCGCATTGAAAATTTCACGGTCATCGTGTAACATGATAAATTAATATTAGTAAAACATACAGTGTAATTTTAGTGGATATATTAGGATTTTATTATGAATTATTCTTTCGTTTTCTTAGTAAAACAATAATTATACAGGATGATTCTCAATTAGACTGATAAACTCCGGGAGGTGATTCTTCATGAAAAAGTAAAAGGAAAACATATGTGACACTTTATACCTAAACCAAATATTAAGGGAGGTATGAGCCTTTTAAAAAAGAGAATGTAAGCCGTATTTGTGCAAAATATCGACTCTTGCGTTGAAGGTCCCGATAACAACAATAATGTTCCGAGAGTTGTCATTGTATTTTACTTCGTCACAGATATTTTCCACAAATACGGTTTAAAACCTCGTTTTTTAAGGGCTCATACCTACCTTAATATTCGGTTAACGTATAAAGTGTCACATGTTTTCCTTTTACTTTTTCATGACGAAACACCTCCCGAGGTTTGTCGGTCTAATTGCGAATCACCCTGTATTGCAATATGTCTCTTTTGGGGCAATATGTTGATAGAAAACTAACCATAAACAATGTTTGGTACATATGATTTCACTTTGATATTGCTAAATGCTATTCATTAACATTTTACGAAATACCCAAATTCATATCTGCTTCAATACGAAAACTGAAAATATTTTGGCGCGTGGCTGTCTAATGAAATGAGTAGTCAATTAGAGCCATCTATTTTCATGACTAACTACAAGCTACGTGTGTCGTAGAAAAGCTAAGCGAAGTTTCCAATCGGCTTAATGTATACAATCCCAGACGATCGCCTGAAGCAATTCTTGGTCTGGCAGCCTAACTAAACATGTGATGGTACATAAGGTCGTAAACAGACTACCAGAGTGCCGCTGCTGGTACGTTTTCTAGAACTAAACATCAAGTATCTGCTCCACCAGACTGTGAACCAGTCCAGGACTGCACACAGTTGCGGCTAAACAGGCCACGGAATCATCACGCGCGGGTTTTTTTCTCACAGTGACGCAAACCTGATGAGATCTGAGAAGCCGACCAGAGAACTTATGTGCCCACAGCCATCTCATTTATAATACACAAAATTTGAACACCTGAAATCATAATAAAATAACGAAGGAAGCGTAGTCCTGTAGCTGGTGTTTGTTTAACAAAACGCCAGCTACAGGACTACACATTGTCGGTCCATTGTTCGGTGCGGCGGCGCAATTTGCTTCATCATTGACCTTCAACGATCTTGAATGACCAGCAAGTGATTTATTACATCTTCATACGCACTGTCGAGGAGAGTCAAAAATCTAACATTCCATTAAAATTAACGAAGCTGACCTTTGTATCTCCTTTGCCCTTCCCCCTCACGGGTTAATTATAACTACCATGTTATTAACACCTTGGACCCGAACAGCTTTTGTCTAAAACATTTTCTTCTACCACTGAAATTGGCAGTGGTTTTCAGGTGGCCTGCCATAGGTGCCTCATCCTGTACAGTATGTAATTGACACAGCTTCTACGTCACAAGTACTCCCGGATTATTATCATAAAACAGAGACATATCCCACAACCTCTACAGAAAAACTGTTCAACCTACCCTAGGAATCAACAGAGTGGTTATAAACCTGTCGAAAAAACAAATGCTAGAAGATAATATAGCGATTCTCGCCAAGGGCATGAATTTTGCAGTCAAACCAGCAACTATCTCGATTAAAATTCTTGTATGTAGCATGAAATCAACAATCCTGTATCTATGAATGTGTTCAGCTGACAAAATTTGAACCAAGTCTTCAAGAATATTGTACATAATCAAACTACCTCAGCCCAGTATAAACTGATATGAACAGGGCACTGAAACAAATATGCAGCAACACATAGACAAAGGTCCTGAGAGCTGACAAAATTAATGATGCTGTCGTACTGTTCACCTACGATCCTAAAACCAATATCTATAAACTTCTCTCTCTAATGCAGCTTACCTTCATGTAAGTCGGAAACTCTTAGGAAATATCGAGAACTTAACATAGAATCTAACAGACGAGTCAGCCACTCTGGTTAGGGACCTTGTACATTCTAAATCTCTAGGAATCCTGAATATTTTGGCTTTCGTAAAATCCACGAGATAGATGTTCAATATATAAAAAGTGATACTGGCTCACCGACTAACCTTAACGCCAAGTACCCAAATATTATTTATGTGCTACAATCCCCATAAATACAAAACACTAATCGTTTTGTGGAAATACAGAAAAACATCGTCCTACAACACGAAGATATCTTCTTGTGCTCTGATGTCTCTGTTTCATGGGAGCAGCAGTCTTCAAAGTATGGGCAGCTTGGCAAAGACAACTTCGGTGAATAACTTATGAAGCTCGCAGAACACAGTTTCGCCTTAATTTACTTTCCACACCAGGGTAGATATACAAATGTATTCAATGTAGGAACTGCTATGGACTCATTTCTTTCTTCTTTCTTGGCCACAATTGTTTCATGGAGCACAACTTTGTATAGCAAGAGCTAGCCACTCCAGCTTATGCAAACCGAAATATTGGTCTAGGTAAGTAAATGAAAATCATATCCGTTCCATTATACGGATTACTGTGGAAATTGGTAAATTTGACAGTATTATAAATTAGATGTGTGATAATACAAGAAACAGTACAACAACTTAGCCCACACAGTCCAAAGGTAACCTACTCATATTACAAGCTATAAGAAAGCAGACTTTAACCCGCCATCACTTCAGTAGATTTTGAGCGAAAAACGTATGTCAAGAATATATAGAAGGAGAAATCAAACTTCTACCCCAGTCCTAGAAGTCAGGTAGCTGAAGACACGAGATTTAGCAAGTCATCAAGAACCTGGCCAGGAAAACAGATGGAAGGAACATATTCAACACATTTCTGTGCTGCCTTACATAAAATGAACCTTCGAGTGTCTGGCATACTTACTAAGAATCATACCATACACACCATCGTGTGACCCATTAAAAATATTAACGTCATCCTAGGATACTTAGAAAAAAATGCAACCGGCAGAATCGGCAGGACATTACGAGATACTTTGTACATGTGGGAAAGAATATATTGGCCCAACTGGCAACCAGAATAACAGAACATATCAGGCATGAAAACCAGCATGCAGCTATTGCAGAACATTTCATGGAAGACAAACATAACGTTCAGTTCGACAATTACAGAGAAATAGCTAACATACAACTTGTAGATTATGGTAAATTTGAGAATCAACACGAAACTATACAGATATTAAAATAGGTACTCAATTAATATGAACACAGAGAGTTCGATGAAGCAGTCCAGACAACTAGTAAATAGTACCACAAAAATTGTATTACATAATTCCCCAAATTATTTGTCTGTCCTTAGTTGGTAAAGCATTAGTTCCTCGAAGATGGCCGCTGTAATGATTGCCAATACGCCAGACAAAATATTTCGAATGTGATTTGAACCCAGGGACCCAATATATGGACATTAATACAACTTACAAAATTGTTTTTAATTTCTTAAGTGATAGACCGAAATTAAATCTCTACAGTTTAAAATATGACTATGAATCAACACTTAAAAATTATGCGGCGAGAGTTTTTCTCCTATGAATGCATGTTTTAAATATTATAGGGATAATTAAATTGCAAATTTTTGAAGATTAGCATTTGACTGGTTAGTTGTTAGCACTGGAACCCACCCAATGCGAGCACATTATCATGCCGAGAAACACAATGCATATCATCGGACGCTACCGAATGAGAGATTTACTTTTATATATTGCAACGAATAACTTCGCAAAACTTTTAAGGTCATCTCTTAATTACTTCTCAATTAATTAAAAAATATTCGGTGATGAAATGCAAAGTTTGTTCAGTGTTACGGAATTAATCACCACTGCCCTTATTATGAAGGGAAAAAAGTAGCTTGTACATATTTGTTGTGAAATAATAAAATAAAATGTTTTAATATTACTTACATTTTAAGCTTTTCACAGTCAATATCTTTAACCATGTTTGAAAAAACAACCAATTAACATTTCAAACTGCTATCTTAAAGAACTCGAGAACAAACTGGTATAGAAGAAGTGTCTGATGGAGTTTCGGTAAAAATAAAAATAAGCAAATTTTTAGGACATGCCTTCATCAGCTGCCATCTTCTAAATAAAGTCCTCCATGCTAGACCTGAGACGGTTACATAAACTTACACTTGTATGATCAAAACTTTTTATGTTACCCATTTCCTTCAAAAATAATTCGTATACCTACTATATATTCGTGATTCTCAGTTTATGTATGTGGTTCTGTCTGGTTTACAATATTTCTGTATATGTTTAAAGTACATTAGCTCTCTATGTTGCAATGTATACATACATCCTTCATTGTAATATAAGCAGGTTGTATGTAAAGCTGTGGCGTACCTCATCCGTCATGACGTTGTACTGCTGGATGACGATGTCTTTAACGCCCACTGTCCTGAGGAAGTCAACGAGCTCCTGGCTACTATTGCCGTGGAACCCCAGCAACGAACCAAGCCTGAAAGCTCGTGTCTCCGGAGTGGGTTCGTTTTTCATGAAGGCCCACGGGTTGAGCGCCGATCCACTCATTGTGATAATGCTCTGTGGAACAGACCTAACACGGGCGCTGACAAATTACTGTGGCATTCCTCGGCGTATCTTTATAGAGTCTCTGCTCACAACAACACATATTTTAGTTAAAAATTTATGAACATGTTAGTTTTTTTTTAAGAATATCTAAACATTCGCCTTTTGATAATTACTTTATGTATGCATTGAAAAGCTGTTAGTTATTAAGGTAAAACATGGTATTTCATACCCAAAAGTTTTACAAGACTTTTAATGCAAAATTGTAATTGAAAACATTTATGAAGTAAGTGATTTATACTGTCATAAGTAACTTATATAAGTTACTACTGATGATCTAAATACACTGAATAAGAACAATGCATTTTTATCTAAAATAATAACTACAGCTAAATTTGTCATATCATAGAAAAGGGATATGTAATATTAAACAGACATTTGGTAAAACTTAATTAATCAAAATGTAATACTCAGGCGATTCAAAATATTGCAAATCTAATCAACACAGTCCAGTAAAATAATACGAACCAAAACAGCCAAAGAGTATTCTGCAGGAGTTTTTGGCTGTTATGCGGTACGTGAGGAAGAGTTTTGAGCATCTCTCTGTAACACTTGAGGCTTTGAGCACCGATGAGGGCGAAGTCACGTGGAAATGGCGCTAAGACGGTATTCAATAGTGGGGATAGTGGGGACATTCAGAGTAAACTGAGTGGCCAGTGACAAAGCTCAACATGCCACATGCAAATATCTGACGCGACTGCAGCGGAAATTAAAACCCGGTTTGCCAGAGCCGGGATGTTATTGGTTTGTCCACTCCTCCACTTATTATATACGTTTTCTTATACTTGCCTGGTCTATCCCGGATCCGAACCTTGAGACTTCTTCCCTGATTAGTTTCTGCAAAATCAACTCTTTCCGAGACAATTCCCATTCTTTGGCAACAGTTCTCAAGGACAGCGACTCACGCAGCTTTGTCAGGAAGAAGACAAACGTACACACGACTTACCTGGGACTTGAACCCGGTACACCTCGTGCCTTAAGCAGGCACGCAAACCATTGAGCCAATAATATATAGGCGCGACTGAGCCAACTGTGAGTACGTAAAGATACTGTTGGCATGAACGAAGAACTTGATGATGGGCGAAGAGAAGGACGAACCCAAGGATGATCTAACCTGCGGACATTGGCGAGAGCAGGTGGTAGGTGGAGCTGGCGCTTCCGGCACTGTGGCCGAAGATGGCGAGGCTGTGTGGGTCGCCGCCGAACTGCGCCACGTTCGCCCTGAGCCAGCGCAGTGCCACCAGCTGGTCCTTCAGCCCGACGTTCGCTGACACGTCCGTCCCTTGCAGGCTGAGGAATCCTGCGTCACACGGTACATCGCTACACAGAGGGCACTCCGAGACTATACGCGGCCAGCTGTTTCTACTGGCCTGCCCTTCCCTTCCCACTCCGAGCCCCTGCAGCTTGGTCGGCCTCTTTGATGAATTGATATACGAGCGACTAGGATTGCCTCAAGATGATCCGCCCCGGATATGTTTGATATACCTACAGTATATAAGTGTGTTTTCTACAGTTTCTGTTTGAGACACAGCCAACCTGTGATGTCAGGTATGACGTGATGCTTGCAAAACACTAGCAAAGAAAAGACTGCTTATTGACTGTGCGTGGCTCAAGGAATGAACCTCGTGTCTGATCGGCTACTGTGCGCTGTGAAAGGTCCCCTATTGGCTGGGCTGCAGGCTAGCGAGTATTTAAACACGTGCTGATTGGCGAACTGTGTTCTAGCTTTTTGCTGGCCACTGATGATGCCATTTGACCTCTCAAATGGCCCGTATACTCAAGATAAATTGTTAACTTCTAGCGGTCAAAAGAGCAATTTTCCAATACATGATCCGGTTATACTGTCATGTTGAATCTTTCCAACACATATAAAGTGTTACTAACAATCATCTACAAATTCCGGCAAGTTATACCGGACGAAAACATAACACAAAATTTACGTACCACTTTTCCGTAAACTTACAGCTGAGGGAGCTATGCGCTCGCAAAAATCGAGTTTTGAAATGATTTTCTTCGCAAATACGAGGAACTACTTGAGATAAATCAACCAATCGGCGAATAGTGATACGTATAAAGGAGATTGTACACCTGTGGACGTGAGGTTGGTAATACTATCTTCCATCAGTAAAACATGGTAAACAGAACTCACCCAGAGCTCCTAGACGGTCGTTGCATGCCGCGACGACAACATACTCATCAACCAAGTAGTCCGGGGAAATAGACCCAGAACCCGTGATGAAGCCTCCGCCATGGAAGTACACCATCACCGCCATCTTGGCTGAGTCGTTGCTTACAGGAATCTGTGCTTGAAGAGAGGCGAACAATATTAATATACAATACGACTATAAAACTCAACCCCACATTTATTATAAAGCACATACCTGTTTTAGCTCTTACATAGATTAAAATATCATGTTTCCCATTCAATTAAAATTATTTCAAATTAACTCTCTTTACAAAAAAACTTTTTCTGTTCAATCCACCAGCTCACGTACCGTACACGCATTGAGGTTTACTTCCAAATACAATAATTTATAATAAATAATTCTTCAGTCGTTAAGTAGGTTCTATCCATAAACAAACAATGAGTTGCTGATATGACTTATGAACCCACTTTCTTATACGTGGGTGCAAATAATATTAGTAGAAAGATTATTTCGGTTCTGGCACAATTGCGTGGTGCGTATGAGTTAGGCGCCGGCCAGCATCAATGCTGTGACATTGCCCGTCTGATATCTTGGATCCATATTATCTTGATATATCTTGGCCTTTGACATTGTTCTTTAAAATTTGACCTTTCACCCAAAAATCCAAAATAATCCTAAAAAATCTAAAAAATAAAAAATAAAAACAATCTTAAAAATATTTATAAAAAATATCTAAAAATTCTATAAAAACAAAAAACATGTTACAAAAAAAATGAAAATTATTTAAATATTATTTAAATATTATAGTCTACTGGCAGCCTTTTTTAAATAAAAATCTGCCTTTTCCAATGAAATTTTTCCTTTTTCCCCTTAATATTTCTCTTTTTCCTTTAAAATTTTCGCTTTTCCCTCAAAATTTCCTTTTTTTCCTTAACATTTCTAAAATATCAAAAAATACATAACAAATTTATTATTAAAAATTACTATTAATTATTAAAAAAATATATTTTGGAATTATTTTTATAACTTCAAGTTTCAGAGGTTCCACCAGCATGATGCCCAGCAGACAGCTGAACCCCTCATCCTCACTCCCCTCAACTATACTTATTATATCATATGTCACCATTTTGTTTTTTCCATCTGTAATTTGTTTATACATTGCTGGATGACACCATCTTGGGAAAGTGCAGCCAACCACCATGTTGGTAGGCGACACGACTGCTATATGGTAGGCATCACAGCCACCATGTTGATAGGTGTAGTCCACCATCCTGGTAGGCATCACAGCCACCATCTGCCATCTTGGTTTTTTCATCTGTCATATGTTTATACTTTTCTGGAGTCTATCACTCACATTAGTTCGACTATCATATTTAATTGCGTACATTTTCAACACTAAGGTGGAACTAGTGAACTAGTAATCGATATCACCAACATGGGGCAGACATGTTTATTGATGTTTTTAAGGTATATGTTGCACTGTTGGTGCCATCCATGTTAAATTCTATTTTCAACACATAGGTGGCGTTAATTTCTCGATTTGACTACCATACAAGCTGTTGATAATAATATTTATAAACACAGGAAAATCCGTAATGTTTCGTTGATTTAAAAAGAAAATATTTTTTCCAATCAACAGTATGCCTACATACATTACTTATGAAATTGATATTTTTACTAACAATTTTAAGAACGATAGAAGAATATGACACACAAATATAAAGAACGCAAATTATATTTTAATAATTTATTATTTTATCACAATTTTATTGGAGAGCAATGTATCATATCATTCAGTGTAATCTCCTTCCTTTATATTGACTAATAATTGAAGATAGATCAACAATGAGCATGTCATTCCATGTTTGTGAAGGTGAATAAAATATTTGAGTCCATCAACAAGATCATTCGGGTCTTTGGTAAATATGTAGTGAGTATTATTAGAATTTACCACCTCCTTCGCATCACTTGAGAAGGGGAATTCGTTCGAGAAATGTGTGGGAACGTCAAGAGAATCGTCATTATCGCCTTCAACATTATCGCTGTCTTCAGAGTCATTATCACCAATGCCGTACTCATGATCGTCTTCACTTCCTGTTTCATCCTCAATGATACATTTGCTTTTCTTTGTAGGAGTCACATGGTCATCATCAGTATTTTGAGCCGACGACTGTTTATTTTGAGGTAAGTAGAACTCACGCAAATGTCTTGCAAGTGTACATTCCGCACATACTGACTCTATTGCATTCATTTCATCATTAACATCAACTGTCTCGTCATAATGGTCTGCACATATAGTAACATCAAATGTCTCGTCATAATACTCTGCAGATATAGTACCATCAACTGTCTCGTCATAATGGTCTGCAGATATAGTACCATCAACTGTCTCGTCATAATGCTCTGCAGATATAGTACCATAAAATGTCTCGTCATAATGCTCTGCAGATATAGTACCATCAACTGTCTCGTCATAATGGTCTGCAGATATAGTACCATCAACTGTCTCGTCATAATGGTCTGCAGATATAGTACCATTAACTGTCTCGTCATAATGCTCTGCAGATATAGTACCATCAACTGTCTCGTCATAATGGTCTGCAGATATAGTACCATCAACTGTATCGTCATACTGGTCTGCAGATATAGAACCATCAACTGTCTCGTCATAATGTTCTGCAGATATAGTACCATCAAATGTCTTGCAAGTGTACATTCCACACATACTGACTCTATTGCATTCATTTCATCATTAACATCAACTGTCTCGTCATAATGGTCTGCACATATAGTACCATCAGCTGTCTCGTCATAATGGTCATCAGATATAGTACCATCAACTGTCTCGTCATAATGGTCTCCAGATATAGTAACATCAACTGTCTCGTCATACTGGTCTGAAGATATAGTACCATCAACTGTCTCGTCATTTCTGGACTGCAGATATAGTACCATCAACTGTCTCGTCATACTGGTCTGCAGATATAGTACCATCAACTGTCTCGTCATAATGGTCTGCAGATATAGTACCATCAACTGTCTCGTCATACTGGTCTGCAGATAAAGTACCATCAACTGTATCGTCATACTGGTCTGCATATATAGTACCATCAAATGTCTCGTCATACTGGTCTGGAGATATAGTACCATCAAATGTCTTGCAGGTGTACATTCCACACATAGTGACTCTATTGCATTCATTTCATCATTAACATCAACTATCTCGTCATAATGGTCTGCAGATATAGTAACATCAACTGTCTCGTCATAATGGTCTGCAGATATAGAACCATCAAATGTCTCGTCATAAAGGTCTGCAGATATAGTACCATCAACAGTCTCGTCATAATGGTCTGCAGATACAGTACCATCAAATGTCTCGTCATAATGGTCTGCAGATATAGTACCATCAACTGTCTCGTCATACTGGTCTGCATATATAGTACCATCAACTGTCTCGTCACACTGGCCTGCATATATAGTACCATCAACTGTCTCGCCATACTGGTCTGCAGATATAGTACCATCAACTGTCTCGTCATAATGGTCTCCAGATATAGTAACATCAACTGTCTCGTCATACTGGTCTGCAGATATAGTGCCATCAACTGTCTCGTCATACTGGTCTGCAGATAGAGTACCATCAACTGTCTCGTCATTTCTGGACTGCAGATATAGTACCATCAACTGTCTCGTTATACTGGTCTGCAGATATAGTATCTTCAACTATCTCGTCTTACTGGTCCGCAGATATAGTACCATCAACTGTCTTGCAAGTGTACATTGTACACATACTGACTTTATTGCATTCATTTCATCATTAACATCAACTGTCTCAACATACTGGACAACAGATACAGAACCATCAACTGTCTCGTCATAGTTGTCTGCAGATATAGTACCATCAAATGTCTCGTCATACTGGTCTGCAGATATAGTACCATCAACTGTATCGTCATACTGGTCTGCAGATATAGTACCATCAACTGTCTCGTCATACTGGTCCGCAGATATAGTACCATCAAATGTCTCGTCATTCTGGTCTGCAGATATAGTACCATCAACTGTCTCGTCATACTGGTCTGCAGATATAGTGCCATCAACTGTCTCGTCATACTGGTCTGCAGATAGAGTACCATCAACTGTCTCGTCATTCTGGTCTGCAGATATAGTACCATCAACTGTCTCGTCATACTGGTCTGCAGATATAGTACCATCAACTGTCTCGTCATACTGGTCTGCAGATATAGTACCATCAACTGTCTCGTCATACTGGTCTGCAGATATAGTACCATCAACTGTCTCGTCTTACTGGTCCGCAGATATAGTACCATCAAATGTCTTGCAAGTGTTCATTCCACACATACTGACTCTATTGCATTCATTTCATGATTAACATCAACTGTCTCGTCATACTGGACTGCTGATATAGTACCATCAACTGTCTCGTCATACTGGTCTGCAAATATAGTACCATCAAGTGTCTCGTCATACTGGTCTGCAGATATAGTACCATCAACTGTCTCGTCATACTGGTCTGCAGATAGAGTACCATCAACTGTCTCGTCATTCTTGTCTGCAGATATAGTACCATCAACTGTCTCGTCATACTGGTCTGCAGATATAGTACCATCAACTGTCTCATCATACTGGTCTGCAGATATAGTACCATCAACTGTCTCGTCATAATAGTCTGCAGATATAGTACCATCAAATGTCTTGCAAGTGAACAATCCACACATACCGACTCTATTGCATTGATTTCATCATTAACATCAACTGTCTCGTCATACTGGTCCGCAGATATAGTACCATCAACTGTCTCGTCATAATGGTCTTCAGATATAGTACCATCAAGTGTCTCGTCATAATGGTCTGCAGATATAGTACCATCAAATGTCTCGTCATACTGGTCTGCAGATATAATACCATCAACCGTCTCGTCATAATATTCTGCAGATATAGTTCAATCAACTGTCTCGTCATAATGGTCTGCAGATATAGTACCATTAACTGTCTCGTCATAATGCTCTGCAGATATAGTACCATCAAATGTCTCGTCATAGTGGTCTGCAGATATAGTACCATCAAATGTCTCGTCATAGTGGTCTGCAGATATAGTACCATCAAATGTCTCGTCATACTGGTCTGCAGATATAGTACCATCTATGTAGCAGGAAGTATTGACGACACCATTTGTCAGTAGACGAACCTTTGCAGATCACGATGTGTTCATTTATTTTATTGCCTTGCATAAATTTCATGTGGTCATTGTCGTAATGCTTCATCGTTCGAAAAGGACTCTCTGGACAGGCCGTTCTCTGATACCGACGTTCATTACAACTTTTGCAGAAGGTCTTGACAAATTAACATCATTGTTTTACTTGTAATTTCCCAGCAGTGGGCGAAGTTACATCCATAGACGTAGGCTCTGCAGTAAACTTCGTAAATAATTGGCTCGCATAATATTCATGAAGAATACCGAAGTACTTTTCACAGTGGCGACACTTTGTCTCGATTCTGATCTATATAAACTTACTAACATATTTCGTCAGTGGGATTTATGCATTTTTATGGCTCCATTCAAACATGCATATTATGTAGTTCGTCTTTCACATTACCATGCAGTTATATCTTAAACAGTTTCTTTCAGACAAGTTCTTCGCTCAGTTTTAAATCATGGCCACGCTTAAAACAGACAACTGACCCCTGCCAAACTAACCCCTCACAAGACTGACCCATAATGACACATGATCCATTGACACAATGACTCCATGACCCAATGACCCATGATGACCAATTAATTTCTTATTTTGCTTTTCAAATTACCCATTTTGCTCGTAAATGACCCATAATGAAAATGAACGCCATATTTTTCTCCACAAATAGTTCATTTGCTCAGAAAATGACCAGTGATGACCTTTTTGCTCCGTAAATGACACATTTTGCTCCATAAATGACATTTTGCTCCACAAATGTTACATAATAACCCATAATGACTTATTTTGCTCCTCAAACTACCGATTTTGCTCTGCAAATGAGCAATAATGACCCATAAATGACTTTTTATTTTGTTGAGCTGAGTGTGGTGCATATGGGTCGCAAGTTAAAACTAATTCTCCCAATGTGAAAATAAAATTACATAGTCCTACCTCCAAAGCTGAAAGGTGAGCATTTTATTTAAGAATCTCGCTTTAAAATGTATATAACTCAATCATAGAATCGGCACTGGCAACAACCAGTTAGCGTTGATGCAGGTCACGTCCCAATGATCGTTGAGTTCTTCGTATTCACAATTCATCCTCATGGTATGGGAGAACTCTAAGAAAATCCTCATACTCGTTCGCCCCACTGCTGCTTCCTTGACCAACTTGCTCCATCTCTAACGACATCGCTGTAGACAAAATTTGATACGTTTGCAGTGACCACTACGGAAGTTAAATCCTCTCGTTCATTGATAATTTTGCTTGCAATTTTAAATATGGCACTATGTAGAAAAACTATATATTTCATGATATACCATAATGATTTTCCCAATAAATTTGGCATACAAATGCAATAGTAGCATCCTGTGTGAACAAAAAATTTTAAATTTCTATTATACTTATTTTCAGAATGATGATCTAAAGATAATGTTCTAAATGCATTAAATCAAGGACTTTTGATTTGATCTCAAACTAAAATGGTATACAGTCAGTAGAGGTGGGTCACATATCAACCTGTAACTTCGTATGTGCTACCAACGTGTGTTAGGCACCTACCGTATATGAGTACAATGCTGAACTATCAAATACGTTATATATCAGTTTAACATTCGCCAGTGTGTGGCATCTGCTGTTCCACCCAAAGTTGCCAACTTTTAGAGAAAGTCTCTAAATCGATATACAAAAATCATAAGAAAACCAATAGATTGTTTACTAATAATATAAAATATTTTACTGAGCAATTTGATTGTTTATTATAGCTGTTTGCCCCCATATGTATAATAACCATCACAAGAATTTTAACAAAAATTTGAAATTAAAGCGAAAATTTTTGCACGAAACACTGCAATAACGCATTCGTTTCACAAGCTTACAAACACACAGTACTCCCAAGCTGTATACACGGATACTTCAAGCGCTTTTCCAATATATAGGTTCCCAAAACGCCGCTTAATATGGATCAAACCTTATTGTTATGCCTGTAGGAAAGAGATAGCCCACACGAATAACTACAAATAGAAAATAACATTAAATAAATCATGTAATACGCATCACAAGTTGTTTACTGCTCCATCCACCTGTTCATTATTTAAGCGGGGAAAATGAACAATCCTAAAGAGACAAAAGCTTGGTAACCTTACAAAAAATAAATTTTCTTTCTTCCTTCAAATCACCAGGACCGTCATAAGATATTTACAAGAAATCAACACCTTTTCGACTTGTCGCAAAAAGAAATTGACTACCAGACCATATTTTGAAATCACTATAACTGGTGATAAAATCTCCACGTTGGCTACTCTGCATGTAACCAGAATACAATTGTAATTATATTAGAGATTACATTATGTTATATATAAGAATTTAATATTGTGGTTAAGTCAAAATCCATTGTCCTGATTTATATTTAGTGACTGCCCAGGTGCATGTTTTTATTTTGTGTGTGGGTGTGTCTATATATATATATTTATATATATATATATACACATACATACACACACATATAAATGTGGAGAGAAAAAGGGGGATACGTGTTAGAAGAAGTCATCTTAAAATAAACGTAAATATCGTTTCTTGGTCTAATGAATAAATTATGTCTATTTTTTTGTTTAATCTGTCATATAAGTAGTAACGTTGAGCGTGCCCTAAAAGGTTCAACATTCCGTCGCCTGATTTCAAAACTGCTCTCTTGGTGTACTTTTAGTGTTTGGTGTGCTTGCCTGTGGAAAAATCAGTACTACTTAAACAGTCATAAAAATAAGCTTTAATATAATTTCATTTTATAATAAGTAAAATGCAGAGTTACACTGTAAAGAAAGTTGAGGTAAAATTCCCTTGCATGTAAGGGAAGCTAATTTTCTCTACATGTAAGGTAAAATTACGTGCCAAATGTGGAGTAAATTAACATTGCAAGTAAGGTACTATTCCCTAATCGTACGCGAAAAGTGCCTGACAAAAGCGGGGGAAAATTCCACACAAGTAATGTAATATTAGCTATATTGTATAATAAAATTTTATTTAATAACACACGGGGAATTAGTACTGTTCATTTCGTTTACTACATGTTTCCTCTGACTACTAGTACCGAAATCTTAACTCTAAAATCCGCCACACTTTCCGGAGGGTGGGCGCGAACCACGGATTTCCATCATGATAGGCAGATGTGCTCTGCATTACACCACGACGACACATCTTTAAAAGTGAATATAAAATTGTTAAATGATTGTTTCTTCTGCCTGTCCTCCCATTGTTGAGAAAATGCTGAAGAGATGCACGCGTCGTAAGGTAATTTTTCCATCCATTTATGGGATTTTGCACCGCTATGTACGTGAAAATTTACTCCAGAATGCATAAATATAAAGAGTCATATTGGACAACTTGTTTGACTAGACAGCAAAAATTAATTTTAAGGTAGAAAATGCATATTATACAAATACCAAATAGTTACAAATCGACTAGGAGATCCACACGTCGTATGGTAATGTACGTGAATTTTACTCCACAGTGCGGTAATTTTACCTTACACATAAGGGAAACTATGTTTAGCCCACATATTACCTTACACTTGTCAGGTAAATTTCCATTATTTTCACAGTGTAGATAATACGGCACACACACACACACACACATTGGCTGTGAGAGGAGGAACATGGCGACGGAGAGGCATGCTCTAGAGTATGGTATGTGTTGACACCAGGATCTGTAGGCGGTGTGATGAGCTCACCTGCGGCGTGTAGATATTGCAGTAGAGGCAGTCCTCCTGGCCCTTGTTGAGCTGCGGACAGCCAGGGCGTCCCTCACCCCTTCCCAAGGCACAGCTGCGTCAGCTTGCTACACACACAACACTCTCCATAAACACCGCTGTGCATGAAACCAACTGTGACCAGCCCATCATCAATACAGCTGTCGAAATCACATCTTCAACATTGTAGATAATACGGCACACACACACACACACACACAATTGGCTGTGAGAGGAGGAACATGGCGACGGAGAGGCATGCTCTAGAGTATGGTATGTGTTGACACCAGGATCTGTAGGCGGTGTGATGAGCTCACCTGCGGCGTGTAGATATTGCAGTAGAGGCAGTCCTCCTGGCCCTTGTTGAGCTGCGGACAGCCAGGGCGTCCCTCACCCCTTCCCAAGGCACAGCTGCGTCAGCTTGCTACACACACAACACTCTCCATAAACACCGCTGTGCATGAAACCAACTGTGACCAGCCCATCATCAATACAGCTGTCGAAATCACATCTTCAACATTGTAGATAATACGGCACACACACACACACACACACATTGGCTGTGAGAGGAGGAACATGGCGACGGAGAGGCATGCTCTAGAGTATGGTATGTGTTGACACCAGGATCTGTAGGCGGTGTGATGAGCTCACCTGCGGCGTGTAGATATTGCAGTAGAGGCAGTCCTCCTGGCCCTTGTTGAGCTGCGGACAGCCAGGGCGTCCCTCACCCCTTCCCAAGGCACAGCTGCGTCAGCTTGCTACACACACAACACTCTCCATAAACACCGCTGTGCATGAAACCAACTGTGACCAGCCCATCATCAATACAGCTGTCGAAATCACATCTTCAACATTGTAGATAATACGGCACACACACACACACACACATTGGCTGTGAGAGGAGGAACATGGCGACGGAGAGGCATGCTCTAGAGTATGGTATGTGTTGACACCAGGATCTGTAGGCGGTGTGATGAGCTCACCTGCGGCGTGTAGATATTGCAGTAGAGGCAGTCCTGGCCCTTGTTGAGCTGCGGACAGCCAGGGCGTCCCTCACCCCTTCCCAAGGCACAGCTGCGTCAGCTTGCTACACACACAACACTCTCCATAAACACCGCTGTGCATGAAACCAACTGTGACCAGCCCATCATCAATACAGCTGTCGAAATCACATCTTCAACATTGTAGATAATACGGCACACACACACACACACACACATTGGCTGTGAGAGGAGGAACATGGCGACGGAGAGGCATGCTCTAGAGTATGGTATGTGTTGACACCAGGATCTGTAGGCGGTGTGATGAGCTCACCTGCGGCGTGTAGATATTGCAGTAGAGGCAGTCCTCCTGGCCCTTGTTGAGGTGCGGACAGCCAGGGCGTCCCTCACCCCTTCCCATGGCACAGCTGCGTCAGCTCGCTACACACACAACACTGTCCATAAACACCGCTGTGCATGAAACCAACTGTGACCAGCCCAACATCAATACAGCTGACGAAATCACATCTTCAACATTGATGAATATGTTTGTTTACATTTCAGATTGCAGTATACGCAACCTATTGCATGAATAAAATATTTTTACTAACTTTTCATAGTATAGGTGCATTAAAACTAGTTCAAAGAAGTATACCAACATCTGAAATAACTGAATTACTTGAAAAAAAAAATAGTTCTGACCTCAAATCCTATTTACATTGTTTATGATAGTGCTAAATGTCGGTGAATGACTGTTTCGGGATCTTAGCCAGCGGTTTGACGTGAGAATTTGTGTTAGCGGATAATATTTTCTTTAGAATATTGGAATTAAATGAAATAACGATTTGGATTCTTGGTTTGTGTCACTTGAACCGAAAATATTTCGTTTCCCATCATGTATCAGCACATGAGCACAGTGGAGTACCGAGATATACTGGCCATGCTACCACATATGGTGGAAGGACAATATGGGAAAGTAGCCGAAAAAAATTCGAGACACCGATGCCAGCGCTCCTAGCGGTTTGTACTGTTCATACGATGTATTCTATGGGCAGTTTAAGTATTTTGGATGCGTTTTAATTCAAATTTTTTCGCTTGCGTGGTTATTTATTATGGCAGGAAAGATTTGTGTAGTTTCTGACTGCGATAATTAAAACGTTGCGAACTACAGCAAGTCCTGTTTAAGATTTTCAAAGGATGCAAGTCGGTAAGTACACGAGCTGTGGTGGATAACATTTTCCATTAGTGTTATTATTGTCAGTGTGTTTTATTGCAAATTCCATTCACATAATACCTTAATTTACTGAAATACTGATTTGTCGTTTCCTAGGTGCAAGCTATGGGTGTAGGAATGTGAGAGCAGACCTGGATGTAATAAAGAAGAAAGGGACTGGCGGTTTATACCTACAAGAGAATAGTCTGTTCCAACCAAGATTTTCGTAACCCAGATTTGCTTCCACAAGACCAAGAACAAAGTCACCTGAGTGTCGTAGCTGCTATTTCTGATCTTGTACACTGAAGGGCCTTGCGAAGTTTGATAGCCCTTAACCTGAAAGGTGCACGTTTGTTTTTATTGGAGCGACACGTTCGAAATATAAAAGTAAACAATGTTTAAAAATTCAATATTCGTGTATTAAACCTGCCGAAGTCTCTTGTTAAAGCGCGTGTTTAGTTCAGCAAGTTAGCTAGGGATAAAATTGATTAATTGCATCAAAATAGTGTTTTCATATTTGTGTCAGTGATTACTCGTACAATGTTTACATATTAGTCAAACATTATGCACCGAGCCAGAGTCCCAGCGCCAGCAGGGGAATAAATCCCCCAAACAATTATTCAATGCGCGCCGGCAACTTATTTTAGGTGGTAGCACGAAGCTTCCCGCATCAGCGAAGTAGGGAGTTTCCACATAAATGATTGTCATGTGTAGCCTATTTACACTGAGGAATAATGTGTGTGTATTTTGCAATTTAACATATTTCTGTTCTATTTGTAATGTTACTGTAATATTGTTTCATGAAAACATATTTAATTGCAAACAGATTGAACTGAACATTACCTAAATTGACAATGTTACCAATACAATTTAGAAATACGATGGTCTATGAACTTGAGGGATATTGAGGGGTAAAAGTTTATAATGAAAATGTACATATTTTGTATTTTTTAACTCCACATTTTCTCTGATCTTCATAGCCCTTCCTACTATCGTATTTCTAGCTCGTATTGGTAATATTGTCTATTTAGTTCATGTTTGGTTCAGTTTTTTTGCAATATTATGTATTTTCATAAATAAATATTACATTATTTACATTATTTCACCCATTTACCTCACAATTTCCCTGATATTCATAGCCGTCCCCACTATAATTTTTGGGGGTTCTATTGGTCAAATGTTGATGCCCCTAGTAAATTCGTGTTCTGTATACTTACTAGAGTGGAATCATACCACTTTATGAGATTTTTTTTTTAGAAAAATCCCTATTCTTAAGAATTAGCCAGTTTTCAGCATATTTATTTTGTTTATGTACATATCTGTATTGTTTATGTACTTTATTGTTTATGTACTTTTCAGTGTATTTTCATACTTTGGAATGTTATTGTTTACATTTGGGAAACAATGCATTTGAATACTAATTTGTTGGTTATTTGGGCTATGTTTGTACCTACTACCAAATATTCTAAATGATTTATTAAAGAAACAATTGAATGGAATCTGCAATAGTTTCCTTTCTAGGTAGTTGCTTATCCTTTACATACCCAAAGGTCTACAAATCTGTACTTTACTGTGGAAATATTTTAATTTCTCTCCATACTGAGTTTGCAAGTAATTTTAATTTGAATGAGTGGAGAGTTGTTGAGTACAGTTTTGGGTGCGAAATTATTCTTCTCTATCCAGTGTATGAAAGTGCATTCTGTGCGCTAAACACCATGTGCAACACCACACACCAGACACTTTAATTGCAGCAATGGAGATGTCATCAGGTTGTCTACAGTTGGTAAGTCAGTATATATATTGCAGTGTGTGAACCAGCTGTCGAGTGAGCGACCGTCAAAACCAATCAAAAGTAGTAGCAACATCCCCCCCCCCTAATACTCACATTGTTTACACAATTGTGTACAAACCTTTCAAACTAATATTTCACTCCTGAGAGTCATCGTTACATTTCAGTTGTATTTACTATAATTTTTTTTACAAATAAATAAAGGATATTCTTTTAATTTCTCTTTAGCTTATTTACTCCCTGAAGTACACAGCATTTTCGCTTTGTGCATACACCTATAGTACTCATTTAAATGAGGTGTTTTTCAATGAATTATTTTGTACATTCTGCAACGCAGGTAAGTCAGATATAGTGACATGCACACATTTATTTTGACCTGCTAGCCTATTTACACAGTTTTGTTTGTGGTGGTCACAGTATTGGAGAAGAAAGTACTTGCAAATTGCATTACAATAACAAGTGTCATCCATTTGAACAGAAAGTACGTTAAAATCATGACCAATTTAAGTTATTTTCAGATCAGTTGCTTTTGAATTCTGCAACATATTTTCCGGTCATCTCGCCATGAAGCATATGGAAATCTGTGGTAATATTTGGTGTAAAAATCACGTATTCAGGTTGGTTATTAGAAGTGACTTGTCCATGATGATCTACTGCTATAAAAATATTTTAATTCCTATCAATTTGTAAACTAGCTTTGTTATTGAAAGTGAATTACAAAATTAAATGTGCCTAATGCATTTAAAACTTGAGAGGTGAAGTAAATTAGCTGAATGGCTTGAGTACATACGTTAGTATATACTATAAAATATTTTGACCAATTGCAATTTCATCCTAGCGCCAGCTGTACTGCATAAATTTCCAAGAGGATGGGAAGGGGGGGAGGGGGGGTTGATCAAATAAAGATTGTCATCTAGTCATGTTCTGAAATACTCTCCTTAATACAGTAGACCTTATTTGTAAGTTGTGTAGTATTTAAATTATTTACCTTATCTATAATCTCTCAAATGTCACTTAAGTGGCATGATATCAGAAGCGATGGTACATTTTCATATTTGGTATAGGCGTACCATTGTGTTGTTGAAAACGGTAAGCATTTTGCGGTCAATGTTGCTGCTTACTTTATGAACTATCTACACTAGCCAAGAAAATGGATGTCTTAAGTAGGAAGATGTAATGCAATGCACGTATGTACTATATGAACACACCATGTGTGGTGGTCAAAGTAATTATCAAACTTAATAGTTCTACGAAATTTAATTGGGATACTCTCCATAGGCACTGACATAGTTTTCTAAGAGGTAACGTGACCTGAATTAGTCAAGTAAAATAATGACGTATTTGGCATTCTACTACGGAACGATATTAACTAAGCTCCTAAATTACCAAATCGCAACCACTTCTTAACAAGTGACTTAATATCATCTGAACTGAACGCTACTGCTAGTGTACTAAATGGTAATATTTAACACTATCTCACTACGTGTGGTATGTTTGGGTGTGTCTGTTTCTTTTTACATAAATACGTACAAATAAAACATTTTTAACGGAGCGAGGTGAACAGTTTACCATAATTTATAAAAACCTGCTAAATGACGAAGCGATCAATTAGTGCCCATGAAACCAGCATTTGGAAATGAACGGGAGGAGGAGGCGATACTGGGTTTCAACTTTTTGTTACTTATGGTTGAAGCATGGCTGCCAGTGAGTTAACCATAGCTGCCTGTGTTTCACTTGAGGCAGTGTAGTTGTGGCATAACTGCACGACAAAACTGATTTATATGTGTAAAGGTGGACTCGCAACCATCCGTTGCAACCGCCAGGTGGTCACATGATCTTCGACCAATCGCAGGACAACGTTTTTTTATCTCTCAAATATATCTCAAACTTTAACTTTCGACGGATGTACGGATGTACGGATGCACGGATGTACGGATGAGCCACCGCCTCCTGACGAGATTCTGTAGACACGAATATGCACTTTGAAATAAAATGCAACGTGCTGGATGTGTGTTTATTTATCTTCGTGGTAAATTTAGGAAATTAAAAATTAAACAATAACATTTTTATCACGTAAAAATTGATTTCCCCAAAATGTTTTCCTCTTGAAAACCAAAATATGCCTTCTACGAAAGAAGAAAGCAGAACAAAAACAATACCTGTTAGGAATAGAAATTTGTGAACAATTTATTTTGTTGCTAATTTAATGATAATAGGTTCAAAAATCAGTAAGTTAATATTTCGGTAACTTATTTGCTTGCGAGGTTAATCTTAAATATCTACAAGATGTTACTGCATATAGATTTAATAAAGGCCACAATGTTAAATCGCTAACTGTAGTAGAGCTATTTTTAACTAAGCCTGCGTTAGTAAAACAGAGATAAGTTGTGGAGATTTTGCTGTCCAAAAAAATGTTTGGTTATGTAAAATTCCCGATTTTTTTGCATTAATTTATGTTTGGTGACAGCCCCATTTTCAACAATTTATTGAATAAGTACAGTCGGTTATATATCTGACAAATGAAATACCGTTTAGCGGCCCATTCTCTTACTTATAATTAATAAAACATTTGTCCTTTGTAACTTGAAATATCTAAGTCTGCGCCCAGTAACACGATTCTGTTACAACTGATTGTCCTTGTTTAAAGTGACATTATTTATGCTCTAAGTACATTTTTAAATACGGTATAGTAATATTAATAAGCAACTATGATATTACATTCGGCAAAACAACACGTTTTAATACTAAGAGACGACAACTGCACTTAATCGCACATACTGAGACATGTAAATTTGAATTTCCCTGGTATCCGGCAGCACAAGCCGCTAGGAGCGCTGTTGTAGCGTGCCTCGCATGTTGACAATATCAAAACGCCTCAGTTTCACGTACTATCCTTCTAGCATATTTGATATCACCACCAGTCGCCGCGGGACTGTCTGATTTTAATTTTATTGTGTTTCAGAGTTTTAGCCAGCCAGAAACCCCTATTGTTGTTTGTTGTCAAGTGAGAAAATTGTTTATAAAAGATGAATAATTACGTGTCTATTGACTTCATTGCACATTTATTCTGTTTATATATAGAGCAATGTGATCACATTAGTATTAAAGTTTTTTAGTGCCGTCAATAGCGTAAATTGACACAGTTTAAAAATGATTAGTACGGCAAAACAATAAAATAATTTACTAGATTGAAAATATTTCTTTATATACTGAACATTCCAAAAGGGCTAATTACGATTTCGGGGGAAATTTAGTTTTTGGTGTGTGAAAAAACCACATATGTAAAAAAAAATTGAGGCAATTCTTAAAACGTTTATACTGTACTAAAATTAATCATTTTGGGACAAATTAATTTCGTTAATAATTTACAAAGTTTTACATTAATATAATGCAAAAATATTATTTAAGTGTCACTGTTAATAAAGTGTCTATGTATTGTTGCAGCAACCAAAAACTGTGTTACGCTAAAAATAACAGTTCGATCTAAATGTTTTGTGTTACTGCGAGTAGTGGCTGCGTGAGTTTACAAGCCCATAATTGATTCAAAATGGCAGCGATGCCGTTGCAGTTCCCCTCCCCCTTATATCCCCTGTCACCTGTCAGGCAGTGGGTTCCCATGGAGTTGTTGCCTGATGCCCCCCCCCCCCCTCCAGCACCACAGTGTACAGAAGGAGGCTCGGGCGGTTCCGAATACATAATTTATCCACTCACTTCCTCCCCCCCCCCCCCATCACCTTCAACGTGTTCGTACCGGAGATTTGAGGACCGGTTTTGGTGTGAGTCGTGGGCTGGCTGGCCACCATGATGGACTTGCAGTGACCGATATTTGTTTCGGCCATTGTTGAGGGCACTTAGGTTTGATTTGTGCACTTGCACATTTAGCAATGAAAGTAATTACACATGTTGTCTATTTGGCAGCCAGTCAGACTGTGGAAGTTGGAAAAGGTGGGGGTGGGGAGCATTTAGGTGTTGTCTCGTCGGCAGCTGGATGGCAAGTTATAGGTGAGATTTCCATTTTTGCTTATATTAAAAGCATTTTGCAGTATTATCATTTAGTCTTAACCTCAGCATTGTGTAAATGACAATCACTCTTTTCTCCAGTGATTAAAGAATAAGTTACTACTTCTGTTTGAGAAATTGTTCCATCACTTGTCCTTTGAAATTATTATTATTATTATTTTTATTTAATAATAAGCTATTCTAGCACATATTCATCTCAACAAGTTGTGTAAATGGCATACCCTCTTTTCTCGTTTGCCTGAATTATAACCTGGGTGTGCCACCCTGTTACAAGATTGTTAGGAGTTAAGGCGAATAATAAATAGAACAAACATTCCAACAAAATTACTTCTTACTATTCATTATTGAACATCAGCCACAAAAACAAACATTAAAACAAAATTACTTCTTACTATTCATTATTGAACATCAGCCACAAAAACAATATTTATTTGTCGGGATATCAGTTTTCGGAAGACGACCTTTCACGCTTGAGGGCCAACCTTCACAGCTGCATCTATTCATTTAAATACGAGTCACTGACTTCGCTGTTGAATGATGATGATGAAACAGTAATACTAACCTCACTGTTGAATGACATGTCGTTGCAGATGTGGCCTCGCAGTGAGATGGTCTCCCCTTCGAAGACGATGGTCTCATACCTGGGGAATGTTAGTTAACAGTTGTCTGTGCGGATAGGCTTCACAGCAGATGTGATGCTTAACAAATCTGGCCAATGGTGTGGCAGATGTTGTGGTTGGCCGATATTGGCAATTAAGGTATTTAGGTATATTATAATGTACCCATGGCAACGTCGACGCATTGTCCAATCCGTTATACTATTAGTCATCATTACTTAATAGGGCGACTTTTGTTATACATTCGGTGTAGGTCTTGTGAGCATGCAAACGGAAGTGTAATTGGGTCCCCATTACCCTTGATTTTTGCATTAAGTAATCCACATAATCCCCATACAGTAGATACTGAAATGTGTTAGGCTTTATCCCCTTTGATTTATGCACACGCGGTTCATTCAAAACAATTTATGAGTAAAGTTTAGGTTATAGGCCTACAATGTATGTGATGATGCCACCAGCACATTCATCCTTCATAACTCTGGTAATGCCTTTGTTCACCAATGGGAATTTTTGCATATTAATTGGCGCATAGTTAGGAGTATCAAATTGTGTAGACAAAGCAGAGGAATACTCTTGTAGACATCACGACAGTGATTTAACAAATAAAAATATCGATATCGCAAAATAGAATATGCAAGGCCTGCTGAAGAAATTTCTGTTTCATGTAATTATAATGGAAGTCGTAGAGATACTATTTAGATAAATATAAAATGGCATCACCGGTGCATAAAGGCTTGTTGAATGTAACAAAGACCTTTTCCATTTCGATCAGAACTAGATTCTCATCGAGGATTTGCCTTGAATGTAGGTCGCCCAATCAGTTCTGCCACACTGTAAATTGTGTCATACCGCTATATGACTCTGAAGTCCCTTTCCTGGCGGACATTCTGCAAAGTCTTTTCATAGAATGAGTTGTTCATCAATTAAGAAAAAAAAAACATTTTTTGAAGCATTCGCTGCCTGAGAGCCTTTCTGAATATTGAATGCCGTAAAAACCTCCTGCTCAAAGCGCAGTACGCGATTAACAGCATCTTATTTGGCTCCATACTTCAAGTAGTGCTTCAGTGTTCCCCACGTATAACATAATTCATCTGGGGTACGAGAGTTAAAAAAAATTTCTCAGTTTTGCCGTTTGGTGGTATGCCAGATACTGGGGCAAGAGGCAGATCAGCTAGGGCATCGTGACGTTCATTCGGAAAAGACAAATCTACTTCCGCACTAAAACATATGTGCCCATCATTATCTGTGTTGGAGGAATCCCAAGTCGAAAACATGTCTGTTCCACTGGCGTCATAATTTTATCCCATGTAAATAGTGTTGACTTCCGTGTGCCTTTTGGAATCCTGGGTAATACCCATCTGACCCCACATTCTTTGAAAAGGTACATATGTGAAAGGCAGCAGTGGTGGTGGTGGTGGTGGCAGTGGTGGTGGAGGTGGGGGTGGTGGTGGTGGTAGTGGTGGTGGTAGTGGTGGTGGTGGTAGTGGTGGTGGTAATGGTGGTGGTAGTGGAGGGGTGGTGGTAGTGGTGGTGGTAGTGGTGGTGGTAGAGGTAGTGGTGGAGGTGGTGGTGGTTGTGGGTGTGATGGTGGTGTTGATAGTGGTGGTGGTTATAGTGGTGGTGGTGGGGGTGATGGTGGTAGTGATGGTAGTGGTAGTTGTGGTAGTGGTGGTAGTGGTGGTGGTAGTGGTGGTGGTATTGGGGGTAGTGGGGGTGGTTGGGGTGATGGTGGTGGGGGTGGTGCTAGTGGTTGGGGGTGGTGCTAGTGGTGGTAATGATGGGGGTTAGTGGAGGTGGTGGTATTGGTGTTGGTAGTTGTTGTGGTTGTGGTGGTGTAAGATCATTATTTATATAAATGTTATAATTTTTTTATATTGTTTAGATTTTTTTTGGGATTTTAAGGTCATTGGTGGCTAGGTCTATGTCATAGGTCAAGGTCACCTGCATTTTTTTGGCCTTTGGTAGGTTATAGAAGGTTAGATTTTTGGGGCTTTAGTAGGTTAAGTCATGTTAGTTTGCCAGATGTTAAGAATGTTTGTTGGTCTGAACTATAAAATTTGCTTCTGCATGGTTCACTTGGGTAAAAATAGATGGATGGTATGTTGGGTGATTTGTTTTCCAGAATATCTGTCTTGTGATTGTTGTTGTATGTCGGATGGTGTGGACAGTATGCATGCATGTAATGCTAAGGCATGCTTGAGCATGATAATAATTTGATTGTGTTACTGGTGTGGGCTCTATGTTTACTTTGTATGGTCTCTGTGGACGAATGGTTGAGGTATGCTTGAATTCTAGTAGGTTGTTTGGTTGGTTGGTGTAAGCTGTGTTGGTTGGTAACAACAAGTAGAATGGGCGTTAGGTTATGAGCTCGCCTCAGCTGCATAGTTGCTCGCGTTAAGATGGATATTGTGCTTGATGTCATATACATACATTGAATAAAATCTAAGTAAGAAAGTTTTTCCTGTGAAAAATAGTTGAGATAAATAAATAACATTAGACCGAAATGAATGTGACAACTTTTTACTGTACTCTACGTAATATTTAAACATAACTTAAAAAAATTAAAATAAATTTTAAAATTGAATAACAAATAGAGTTTTTTATTCTTTTATTTTAATCGTGTATCGTAACCAGTCTGTTATGAACAGATCTCGTTAAGAACAGCAAAACATTATTTTAAGCTAATTACTACTATGGTTATATAGAGCTTAAACAAATAAATTCCCGGGGTTAGAAATGTTACCTGCAAACTGAATTGAATTTAGCGATGGTGTCTGCCTCCTAAGAGTTCGCAAATTATATTTGCCTACCTTAATGTATGTACGAATTCACACACTTACGAACCCGACTTGCAACATAATTAGTTTTAAAAAGAATATATAAAAAATGTTATTAGATGTGAGCTTTGGTAAATGAGATTTATAAAGTTATAAAAAGAATGTAATACAAAATTTAAGCACTTATTTCTTGTTCTGTTTAATGTGGTCGAGTGGTTAGCATGCCTGACATGTAACCCAAAGGTCTCGAGTTCAACTCCCGTACGAGAATGATAAACGTTTCTTTTTCTGAATGTTACCAGCTGTCATGGAAAAGTGCGAACATTAATTTTTTTTAACTAATTAAGCTGAATTTGCATTACAAATGCATTTAAAATTCATCTTACTGTATTTTCAAAAAAAGTTTTGGCATTTTTTCAAATGACAAATAAAATAAATTTAAATAAATAATTCTACTTATTTGTACATTTATCGCTTCATAGAAATCTGATTGACAATGCCAGCCAGCCGAGTTCTTCGCTGTAATTTACATTCGCCCCCCCCCCCACCCCGTGATGCACCTACTTATGACGTCACTGCACTCTTAGCCTATCGCAGCTGGCTAGCGGACCTGTTTGATGTGTGCGTGATTACAAGGCTAAGCGACTTAATTTTCGTACAAATAAAAAACAAATTGAATAAAGTTGTCATTAAAAAAATATCGAATGAATTGATTTTTAAAGTATTAAAATTCAAATATGTTGTACTAAATCCTGCCTGGAATGTATTTTAAAATAATTTTTTATACACCTTCTCCTGTATGGAGAATTAACTCTTTAAATTCGTAAATAAATATGATTCGCGCACTCTAGCAGGCGATGAAGGAACTATGTAGACTGTCGAGAGGAGCAAATGTGAGAAATCAAACAAGTGCGAGAGACAAGAGACAAATGAAAGAGAGAAAGCGAATATGATAGACAGGAGAGAAAAAGATAGAAAAAATAATAAAACATGGGATGACTCTGAGAAAACCTATGGACCTATAGTGATACAAGAGAGAAAGAGGTGGTATAAGAGAGTGTCAGAGAAACAAAAGAGAGAAATATATTGAATGGGAGAGAGACAAGAGAAGTGGAAAGAAAGAGAGAGAGAGAGCACGGAATGATAGAGCATGAAAAAACGAGACAGAATTGTGGTCTGACGTCACGATCGTATGCGCCTTGAAAAGACGAGTCCGATTATACACAACACTTAATATTTATGTCTTTGAATTTTTTAATTATGAAAATATAATTAAATTATAAAAAAATATTTATTAAAATAATTTTATTATGACATCATTATCGCATATGCCTTCAAAATACAAATCCAGGGATACATAGCACTTAATATATACGCCTTTAAATTTTTAAATTATAAAAATATATTGAAACTAAAAACATAACTGAAAATTGATTTTCCTGGGGGAGTCAATTTTTGCAAAATGGGAAAACGGGAAATTTTTAAGGAAAAAAGGAAAATTTTGAGGCTTTTTTGAGTTAAAACATGCGATTTTGAAGGGGAGGGGGAAGAAATTTTTGCGTAAAACTAGCGATTTCAGAGAGGAAAAATTTCAACATGGCAGTCGGCTCCATCTTCCAATCCTGAATCCTGTCCCAGCGCTCTCCTTTACCTACTACTGTTACTTGTGGTTCACAGATAACAAAAAAAAATTACTTTTGATGTAACATTAATAATGTTGCCCCAACATTAGACTTCCTTCTGTGCTCAGTAAAGGTTGTGAGTAGGTTTGTCAAAGATGAACTGGTGGCATGTCCACTGAGCTCGGTGTGTCTAAGATGAACTGGTGGCATTTCCACTGAGCTCGGTGTGTCTAAGATGAACTGCTGGCATGTCCACTGAGCTCGGTGTGTCTAAGATGAACTGGTATCATGTCACTGAGCTCGGTGTGTCTAAGATGAACTGGTGGCATGTCCACTGAGCTCGGTGTGTCTAAGATGAACTGGTGGCATCTCCACTGAGCTCGGTGTGTCTAAGATGAACTGGTGGCATGTCCACTGAGCTCGGTGTGTCTAAGTGTGAACTGGTGGCATGTCCACTGAGCTCGGTGTGTCTAAGGTGAACTGGTGGCATGTCCACTGAGCTCGGTGTGTCTAAGGTGAACTGGTGGCATGTCCACTGAGCTCGGTGTGTCTAAGATGAACTGGTGGCATGTCCACTGAGCTCGGTGTGTTAGATGAACTGGTGGCATGTCCACTGAGTCGGTGTGTCAGGTGAACTGGTGGCATGTCCACTGAGCTCGGTGTGTCTAAGATGAACTGGTGGCATGTCCACTGAGCTCGGTGTGTCTAAGATGAACTGGTGGCATGTCCACTGAGCTCGGTGTGTCTAAGATGAACTGGTGGCATCTCCACTGAGCTCGGTGTGTCTAAGATGAACTGGTGGCATCTCCACTGAGCTCGGTGTGTCTAAGATGAACTGGTGGCATGTCCACTGAGCTCGGTGTGTCTAAGGTGAACTGGTGGCATGTCCACTGAGCTCGGTGTGTCTAAGATGAACTGGTGGCATCTCCACTGAGCTCGGTGTGTCTAAGATGAACTGGTGGCATGTCCACTGAGCTCGGTGTGTCTAAGGTGAACTGGTGGCATGTCCACTGAGCTCGGTGTGTCTAAGATGAACTGGTGGCATGTCCACTGAGCTCGGTGTGTCTAAGATGAACTGGTGGCATGTCCACTGAACTCGGTGTGTCTAAGATGAACTGGTGGCATGTCCACTGAGCTCGGTGTGTCTAAGATGAACTGGTGACAAGTCCACTGAGGTCGGTGTGTCTAAGGTGAACTGGTGGCATGTCCACTGAGCTCGGTGTGTCTAAGATGAACTGGTGGCATGTCCACTGAGCTCGGTGTGTCTAAGATGAACTGGTGGCATGTCCACTGAGCTCGGTGTGTCTAAGATGAACTGGTGGCATGTCCACTGAACTCGGTGTGTCTAAGATGAACTGGTGGCATGTCCACTGAGCTCGGTGTGTCTAAGATGAACTGGTGGCATGTCCACTGAGCTCGGTGTGTCTAAGATGAACTGGTGGCATGTCCACTGAGCTCGGTGTGTCTAAGATGAACTGGTGGCATGTCCACTGAGCTCGGTGTGTCTAAGATGAACTGGTGGCATGTCCATTGAGCTTGGTGTGTCTAAGATGAACTGGTGGCATGTCCACTGAACTCGGTGTGTCTAAGATGAACTGGTGGCATGTCCACTGAGCTCGGTGTGTCTAAGATGAACTGGTGGCATGTCCACTGAGCTCGGTGTGTCTAAGATGAACTGGTGGCATGTCCACTGAGCTCGGTGTGTCTAAGATGAACTGGTGGCATGTCCACTGAACTCGGTGTGTCTAAGATGAACTGGTGGCATTTCCACTGAGCTCGGTGTGTCTAAGATGAACTGGTGGCATGTCCACTGAGCTCGGTGTGTCTAAGATCAGACACAACTAGAATATGTTTTATTCTTATGAAGCAAAGTTTCGTTAGGCAAAATTACAGATGCTGGTGTATGTGAAGAGACAGAAATAAATAAAAGGAAATATGGCGTTGGCTGCAATGGATAGGTAAAGACAGTAAAATTTGAGTGTGTTTCTGCTTTAGGATACAAGACAATATGGACGAAGGAATAGCCCAATCACAAGCCAAGATTTGCAGGTAACGTCATTGAAATTAGCATTTAATAAATTAATTTATTAATGTCAGTGTTGCCACAAGTCATTAAAATATGAACTTTTCACCATTTTATAGTGATTTTTGGTTAAAATAACATTCTGTAAATTCAGCATTTTCAACTTATCGTCATTAAAATTTCTTGTGTGCATAAATTGCAAACTTTGTTTTTAAAATAGCTAATTTAACATTAAAACATAAATTGAAATATCAAATGACATTCGGGTTGAGAAGACCATATTGTGTATTTATTATAAACTGGAAGTATAAATCAGGAATGTCCTGTTCTTTAAGGTGCCCTCTACCTGAAGCTGTGTTCCGTATTTGAGGCCGAAATACGCAGGGGCGATAAGGGACAAACTGCCACGCGTATCAAGTGCGTCAACGCCGCTATGCACCGATATGTGCAGAGCTCTCTTCATGTTGCGTGTACCTTCATGTGTCTTAATCGTTATAAATATAATGTCATTGGGTGAAAAGGTTGTAGCAAATTTCCACGTAAGTTGGCGTTAGTTTCGCAGGAATTCACAAACAACATTTGAATATCTAACGTTCTAAAAATGTCGTTTTCTGTCATGATAATGAGGTTAAGAATAGTTTTTGCAATAGCCGTGATCTGTTGAAAGTTGCATTAATCCCTAAATTCAATTGTCATATATTTTCGTGTGCAAACAGATTATTCACACGTGAAATAGTTTCTTTTGGAAACATGTAATTATTACAAACAATCCAACATAGTTTTTCTTTATAAAAGTTTGTTTAAAGTACGCATTATTCGTTCCATTGTTAAATTACTTTATTAAAATGATTACATAGCACATTATATGTAGCAGAAATATTTTAATGATGGCATAAGTTACTTCGAATACATATAAGTTTTAAATTTATTTTTGTCTCTCTTGCACCAGATTATGTGTTTCGAAGAACCATATCTCTCCAACCGCAATTTTGACGAAATTGACGGAAGAGACGCGTGGAAGTACATCAATAAGAACATATAATTGCATTATGTGTGATTCTGTACATCACAATATATCGACGCTGAAATACCGACAAATATTCATACGATTTACTTAATGCTTGGAATAGTTAGGATTATCGTAACATCGTTATGCAATGCTTCAGTATGAGGTGATCTTCACGTGAGAACACTATCGCTAGCTTTTTTACCCAGAGCTAAGGATGGACTTACTCACAAATATTATCACAAGGATGAGAAGACACAGCGTACATTCTTAGTAGGAGTTCTAGTACAGCGTCCAAGTATGAGAAGACACAGCGTACATTCTTTGTAAGAGTTCTAGTACAGCGTCCAAGAATGAAAAGACACAGCGTACATTCTTAGTAAGAGTTCTAGTACAGCGTCCAAGAATGAGAAGACACAGCGTACATTCTTAATAGGAGTTCTAGTACAGCGTCCAAGAATACTGCAGGGCAATTAAACGAAAAATGGGCTTCATCCGGACAAAATTATTAACAAAACGAAACCTTTTGGAATGTGTATGGCATCGTCCCCTCGTCATTTTCTGAAAATTCCCTAAGTTTCCTACCTCAGCAAAAACCGCCATCTTGGAAAAACCCCCGCCAAAGCAGGTTTACACTCAAAAATGTATATATCCGGAACGAAAACTCGTAGAAAGACCAAAACAAACATTAAACATGTGGGAGTTAGTAGTCTAATATTAACTAAGTATTTAATTGATAATTCGTGAAATAAATCGTAATATACTTTTTCAGAATACCTAGCTGAATAAAATTGTAAAAATTTTAAAATATTAATAAAATAAAAAATACAATAAATAGTAATACAGTGCCTTCAAGTGAAAGGCATGTAAGTTGCTGTGTGTAAAAAGAAATTTACGTGCCTCAATAATAGTAAAAATAATAAATGTGTTTTGTGTACGTGATATTTTACGCGAAGTATGAAGTTGTATTGGGAAGATTCAGATGAAATGAAATATTGGGGAAACAGGTTGGTAGCCGACGGCGGAATTAGAGGTTAACCCCTGTCGCTTGTTGCTTGCTACACTGTTGGTCTGTGGTTGTAGTTTCTGCAGTTAGTCACATTACGTGCATAGTCGGATACCTACTGCGGTTTCATAAGTGATCGTAAATCATTTTTGCCAGTGATGGAATGTGTGATTTTCTGTGGAAGTGAAGTGCTGGAGGTATAAGAGCTGTTAATAAAGGTATTGAAAGAATTCAAGAATATGGTCGTATCAAAGATGATGATGTTTACAAAAGTGTTGAGGAAAGTGAAGATGTGTACGTGCTTGAACAGTGTCGGGAAAAACTATACTCGGCGTCCGCCAGTGAAGAAAGACGAAACTACACAATGTGCAGCCAAATCACTATGATCAGGCAGTTTTAATTTCAAGAATAATTGCTTATTTCGTGGTGAGATTGCTACCTTTGACTCGAGAAACCCGAATCAAAACATTAGTAAAGTTAGGACACTAGGGATATTAGAAACAATAAGATGGTATGCTGTTGTTAGGGATGACAGCTGGGGAAGGGGATTAATATTGAGACTAAGTGGGGTTATAGACTTAGTGGCACCCGAAGGGCGTTACCATCGCTCGCAGTTGTTATCAGTATGTTTACACACTGACTTAACAATTCCAGGAACGGTTAAGATATGTGCAGGTAATCCCATTCGTAATAATAATGGTTAATGAAACAGTGTGATTACATAGAAGGAACCGAGGATTGTCGCTTTCCTTCAGTGACTTGACGGGTGTTATGAAACGATTGGATTCAACAACAGATCCTTATTCCGAAAAACATTTGAAAAGGACATTTAAAAATGTTACGGTGATTCTGCTGTATTTACAGAAATACTGTTGTTTGTTTCTCTGGGCACAAATATTAAATATTAACGAAGAAATGGCATGAAGGAAAAAAAAAAAGATCAAACAGGGGAAAGAAATAGGATTGTGCTAATGGCAGCAACAATTATCCGGAAGACATTCGCTCTGCTGCATACCCAACGGCTGAGGAAATACCATGCGGAGGTCCTGATCTAATGCTAGAAATACTATCACTTTTTATGACTGATATCATTCTACCAAAAGATTCCCATCAATATGTAGATTCGTATCAGCGTATATCAATTACAATACATCAACACTAACATACATTTGACATACTTGATAATACTGTTTATAATATACGAACTCTTGATTGTTATGGTTCGTTTCATGTAATGGGTGTCACTCCACATTATACAAGGCAAAACCATAATCCAGTTCCCAGAAATATACCTGCAACAGCTACGTCTGCAGTAGGATCATTAGCCTACTTAACAATGGTTTGGTATAAGCATAAATCTGTTGTAGGACTTTCTCAAATTACAGCAACTAATTTAAGTGAACAGCTGGAACGTGAAAGTGCCAACATACGAGACTTTTAGATGTACTCAGGCCGGAGTATTTACATCAGACTCTTCAACTGTAAGTAAACCACGTTGGAACGGCAACATTTATCTCATACATTTATCTCATGACAAGTCTGCATTAGTACCACTACATATCATAAATCATGACGCAAACAATCAGTCTACTATATACACTGCTTTGGTATAAGCTGCCAAAGAAAGTGAAAAGCTTCAGCAAAAAAAAAAAAGTATGTGTTACTTTTCATCAACCACTTATAAACAATGCGTAGATGTGTAGATCCATCAAAATAGAAGAGAAAAGAAAAAGTTGAGCCTTTCTATAAGTTTGCTTTCTGGCGATATAAAATTTAGAGTAAAAGCCTGCTTTGGCGGGTGATTTTCCAAGACTACGGATATAGCTGAGGTGGGAAACTTTGGGAATGTTCAGAAAATGACGAGGGGACGGTGTCAAACATAATACAAAAGGTTTAGATTTTTAAATAATTTTGCCCGGGTTGAAAACTTAAATGCACTGCACTGCCCAGCTTATACTTGCGCCGCCAGTGTTATAGAGTGCGCTGTTCTGGTGTAAAGAACTGTAACAATGTTTCTTCGCAGCTTGTACTGGCGCCGCCAGTGTTATAGAGAGCGCTGTTCTGGTGTAAAGAATTGTACCAATGTTTCTTCGCAGCTTGTACTGGCGCCGCCAGCGTTATAGAGTGCGCTTTTCTGGTGTAAAGATTTTGAACTGCTGCTCGACCTGCAATTACCTTGGTTTCCTCTCCCCTCCCGTTTTCCACCTAACTCTTAGATACCCCTAACCCTTCTGCGCATGCGCGAGTAACAGTGATGTAATTGGTTGGTATATTTTTTGGCTGGACGAGGCTTGCTTTTGAGCAAAGCTCGTCCACTTATACTCAGGTCAGCTCAGCGAGAATACCTCTCTGATATTTCTGCCCGTCGGTCCGCTATGGACTCTGCTCAAAAACCTAGACCTCGCTAGTATTGAGCGAGCTGAAATGTCTGCTGCAGTGCACGATGAGTCGCACCTTGAAGTGGGTTAGTGACATGTTGTAGCGAACTGATTGTAAATCGAGTTAGGGTTTTGTGAACGCTATTTTACCTGCATACTAAATTCTGTTTGGAATTTCCTTGGTATTTTACAAAATTAAGTTTGGAGTCACTTGTAGTATGTGGTGCTCATAGTTCCTCTGCTTTGAATTGTTTTCTTGATAAGTAAACTTTAAACTCTTTGCTGCAACTCGCCTGAAAAGTTCCTTGTGTTGAATTGGGACCGCATCGACTTGTGCTATTCGGAGAACTTTCAATTAACCCTCCTGCAAGTGCATTCATTTGAGATCGTCGGTGCTTGAATTGCTTAAATAAGTTTTAATATTTGTATTTTTTAGATGTTTTGTGATCGTCTCATTTTTAGGCCAGATGGGCTTTGGATAGGCCAGATGGGGCATCTGACAGAAGAGTCTTTTAATCTATGTAAAGTTTGGCTGTTTAATATTTTCTATGCATCAACTTTTCCTTTAATACGAATTAAACGTTCATAGTGGTGCTTGAGAGTAAGATTCTCCTTTTGTAAATGGAATTATTTTAATTGATAGGCCATGATATATTATGATTCTAATTTATTTAGTCTTTGTTGTTGCTTTCAAATGAGCATATAGTGTGAACTCATAATATACTTATAATCCTTTGTTTGGGATACATTTCATTCAATTTATATTTTTAATGTGCATTTTTCTATCATTTTATTTGAGCACCCTGCTTTGAGGGCCATTGGGTGCCAGAGTCGCCTTTTTAAATATTTTAATGTACAAAAGGTATGATCTCATTGTTCTTATACGTTTTGAACAGAGTTGAAAATACAGAAATGGAAAAAAATTAAAAAAATTGTAAACCTTATTATTTACGCTCTTGTGTTTACATCTCAGGTATACACGTCCAGATGAAAGCTGTCGTCAGGGTGCGTTGGTTTCCATACTCCCTGACTGCGAGGGTGAACACAATCAGGGGCGAAAAAATACTTTTATGGATCTTAAAAATAATAAATTATAATATTTATAAAATGAAGACAGCAGGTGACAGCAATTTTACAGGCCAAATATGAAGGGAGTTCATAATCGTACATACATAGATGAAGATAGGCCTATGTCTAGGAATCGAATACTTTTAATTCTAAGAGATGTCAGCCATTACAGTAGAAAGCGTACAAATGAAGAATCCGTTAGTCGCTGTAAGCTAGCTGTTTGCTGCTATAAATGGAAAGTAATTTGACGAAAGATGCACAAATATAATTTTAAACCTAATTTATTACCACCTGCGAGAATATATAGCACGATATATTTGTTCATACTAACTTATGCTGTCATAGAGTATTTCGGCTACACTATGTGTGCTATATGAAATCCCCTAAGTAATGAAATTTAACGATGGCATAAAAATGGCAATGATATATAAATTATGCAGAACTGCTTTCCGCAAATATTTCCTTAATGTATCTTTTCGGAAAGACCGATAAGATGCATGTCGAACATTTGATACCTGGAATAAATGAATACCCGAAGCAAGGTGCAGAATCTAAGACAAAATTTAAAAAAATTACCACAGGCAAGCTCAAAAAGGCTCATCAGTTATTAAATTCCATTATATATTTTCAACCCCCATACAGTGATACATACACTCTTCATATAGACTTTGAGTAAGTTATATTCTTGCCTTCCCTCATGCACAATGTTCTACGAAATATATGTGGCATCTCTCATGTTACAATACTGACATTCATGAGCACAATACTGACGATGAAATAATTTATATGTCGAATGAGACTGAAGGATGCAAGGGAGCGAAGTATATGGAATCATGTTTGTTTACGGTTCTTAGTAGGATGCCTGGTGTAACTACAAACAATCTGTGTTTGGAGTGACAACTGCTGCCCAGAAAACATGTACTGTTATAAAAAACATGTAGATGTTTTCTTGTTCAATATTGGATTTATGAATGTATTGAGCATAAATAGCTAGTTTCTGGAGATAGGTCTTAGCTATTTTCCGTGTGATAAGGATTATATTGTCAGTGGAAAGGAAGGAAGTGAAATGTTTTAATCCACACGGCACACGAAAATAAGTAGAATACTGAAGATATAAAAAAAACTATTCCAGGTTGTGAGTAATGAATGGGTCTCATTTTCCTTATTTTAAACAATTACATAAAATATAACTACAAATGAACTTAATGTAAGTACATCCCAAATTTACATCACCACATGTAGAGGTACAAAGAAACTACAACGATATGGAACTCTGAGAATCTTTTAACATTCTAAAGTAAGGAAAATTTTCCCATGACTTAAATATCATTCATATGCATGAAGTTCAAACTTAGAACGGGCTATTCACAGATAAAAAGGGTGACATATTACTGATAACCCAATGCCTACTTGAAGGAAACAGTGAGTTTTACAGGGAATTAATTATATGATTAGTAAACGTTTGAATTTCAGAGTAGATTTGTATTCATATTATTATTTGATTACTTATTTTATTGTGACCGAAATAAATTTTAAAAATTCATTAATTTAAGTATAGTGAAGTACTAACATTATAATAATAGTGCACTAATTTCTTATTAATAATGACTTACTTTTTAATAGACATAGCTTGAAAAAAAAAATTCTGGACTTCAATCATAGGTTTTATACACAAGTCATTTTTCCTTTCTTTGGGTTTTAATTAATTTAGCAGTTACGATCTTATAATTTTGTTAAGGCACGATATTGATTTACGTGTAAACGGGAATGAAACCGTATCATTATTTTTCACAAATAAACTGTAATACTCTCATCTTGGCACTTAGCCCTTTTGGAATTCCAGCTATAATTAAAAATCTTATTGTTATATTGTCGTTCAAGAAATGCATGAATATCGTGAAACCTTTTCGTTGGATACAGTTTGTGATACAAATATGACTAAACAATCATACTGACTATAGTGATTGTATTTTAAAAATGGACTTATCACTTTCCACAGGTTTGGTATTGTTTTTACTATCAATCTCGCAATAGTGATGCTACTGCCTTATTTGAGGCGTAAAGCACTTTGAAATATATAAGACGTTCATAGAAACGTAGAAATATGGTAGGATGAGAACTAGAACCAACTTACATTTAAATATCTCAAATAACTATTCTTAGCTTCAACTTACTCTCTATTAATTTAACACCATAAAATTACATAAAAAATAATTATTTACATGTCAACATTAAACAAAATAATCTAAACAATGCAATGCTTTGATTTATGCTTCACATGAACAATATAATATATAACATTTTTTGAACATAAGAAATAATTTAATTTTTTTTTAACTTTAGAAAACTATATTATAACATAATCTTTTAAACTAAACTGTACAAAAATAACACTTTTACATAAACTTATATATGATTTATAAGTTTTTCATTAAATCCGAGCACATTCGCATCTATTGTATTTCTTATAATACAAAGTCAATTTATTAACAGTCAAATAATGCGTTAATTTGAGGAAATTCTTTTATTTCGATGGAAAACAAATGATCATAACTTTATTGCTTGCTAAAAATAACGTCTCCAACTTAGGAGAGGACAAGCCTTTAGTCACCCCCTCTTATGATAATTTTGCTTTTCTTAAAAAAAGTATTTTTGATGCGATCACAACCTAAATTACACGCTGCGTAAATATTAATAACCCAGAAACGACGGTGTATGTGAGTAGAGCACGCGTGTATGTTCTGGGACACCTAGCTCAAGAGTGGCCCAAGTCACATTTGGTGCAAGAGTGGACTAAGTGCCAAATCAATATATTCAAATTGCATTAATTAATTGTTTGATTACTTGAATGATTAATCAGATTAATTAGCATATTAATTAAATTGATAATTTCTATTAATCGATTAATTAAAAAATGTTTTCACATAATTTTTTTTATTCTACAGATTTTTTGATATTAAAGAATGTTTACTAATTTATTCATGTCATAAGGGTCATATTGGTGGAGCAGCATCGAAGTGTTTCATGTGAGGTCGTGAGACCGACTGACCAGAGAAACGGGAAGCAATTGTCTATAGAGGAGTTAATATTGGTGCAAGAGCCATTTTGATTCATTTTTTGTTTGTGGCTGATACATGGAGAGGGCTACATGGACAACTCTGGAGGCATAGTGAGGATATGACTAGTTTAGATACTGGAGAATTTTTTTTCTTTTCTGCGAAGTAAATATTTTTTAATGAAAAGAAATGTTGAAATAGGTTATTGAACGAATTACTTTAATCACTTCTCGAATCGCATAAAAGTAACAAACTATTTCGGAGAAACAAATTCGTTAAACCTATTTTAATCATGTGATGAAACTGTTTTCTTTAGAAAATCTCAATTTTAATCATGTAATATTGAATCTACAGACATGTATTCATGCGATTACCAAATGGAACAAATTAAACGAAGTGCCCAGCTAACACAATAAAATTACAACTCCCAACACATAGTCATACGTACGTCACCCTCCTTGGCTCTCTAAGTATGCGATGGAAACCAGACGAACTGATTGATTAATAAAACCAGCACGAAAATTTTTTCTCCTAACACAAAAATCCAAGAAAATTGCTTTGGTTTCAACACCAAGTTTGAATAAACAAAGGTATTTTTATTCTGATGACTACTTACATGTGACACAAATTACATTAAATGTTATCATAAAACTTAGTAATATACACATCTCTATATATGTTTAAGTTGCGTAATGTTCTCCAATAATTGTATAAACAGCTGTGTTATAAACGATAGTTCACCGAAACAAACAGCATAGACGTGAGATGTATTCTTTCGTTCGGGGAAGACTAATCAATGCCTGGCTCTCGGAAACCGAAAAATTTCTCTGTCTGTGCACACGATCAAAGAAATTGGTGCAAGCTCTCAGGATAGCCGAGACCACCCATTTCGCGGTTTCACTCCAAACTCCTCTCTTGCCATGCTGCAAAGAAGACAATATATTATTCTGCCCCGAGTGGCACGGAGACAACGCTGTCAAGAAGGGGGAGAGTTTCGGAGCCTGTCCTCCGCCATCCCATCCTCTCCCCCTGCAATGGTCTTTCGACTCTGCTAAACACCATCCTGAGAGTTATGCTTTCCCCCCACACCAACACCCACCAACAAGGACTCCTAGCCCCATCAAGTCACGCTGTGCGCCCGACAAAACCTCGCCATTCATCTCATCCGACAGTGCTCCTCCGCCGGTGCGGCTCTGCTCCCGCACTCACAAAGAGTGACCTGCAATCTCTCACATAGAGACAGGTGTGGAGGGCGATGTGAGGCCAGCACTTACCTGCCCCATGGGAAGCAGCTCTCACAAGCAGCAAAACTCACCTACTAAAGCAAGCTTATTCCAGCGAGGAAAATTTCAAACACTACTAACGTGATACCTTCACTGGTACAGTACGACACATTTACTCCTTCAAAAGTCCAGGAAACTTTACCAAAACAAACCAATTTGAGAAAATTCTGAATAGCAATGAGAATATTTTGTTGTTCAATGAACAAAACCAAACATGTGAAAATCAGTTTTCCAGTCTTTAAAAAAATATTTTTGCTATCCAAAGAGTTTACCAGCTAACATTCTTAAATGTGCATGTATGAATATTCTGTATACCACTCTTCATAAGCAACAACTTCATTTTATAAATGCAAAAACTAAAATTTATACCAGAAATGTATATATCTGAATTAATATTACTGCATTTCCATTGAAAATTTAACCGATAGTAATTCGTATCGGAGTTGTAAAGTTACAATATTTTAAACCCCAACAGGATATTTGGAAGGTAACCAACATATATAATTTTTATGACTCACAAATTGCATCTGTAATAAGGATATTTTACAAATATGCCCAACCACTATTAGCAGAAATGTGTATATTCTAGACAAATATATATAAATATCGTGATTTCAGCGAAAAGAGTTTTAAAAATGGCAAAAACAACGATATTTGGGAAAAGGTCTGATTTCAAACGATTTTAATGTAAAACTGTGGCCATTTTGAATTCGTATAGTATATATGTAGCAATAAATTATTTGTTCTTTCAGTCTTCAGCCAGCAGTTGTTGAAATCGGATTGTGTCGGGAGTGTACCTCCAGGAAGGTTTATGTCAACAGATTTCACCAAGACGTACTACAGATTTCACAGAAAGGATTACATCAACAGACTTCTCCGATAAGTTCTGCAGTCTACAAGCTTCAACAACAGGTAATATGCACGACGGGCATTGCTGCGAAAATTGTGATGAAGAATGTGTTACAGTGTTTTATGCCATTTTAGCATATGGTCAAACCAAGATGCTTTTAAGCTTAGATAACGAGACTTTCTCATTGCTACCTAAAGAATTTCTTCTTATGTTCGCGGGACACAAAATTCAACATCTGTATCCATTCCTCTCTGAGGACTTAAGCGGCGATGAAGATGTAATCTCGTATTTGCCTTGTGATGAAGATTGTCCTTATGGTATACCAGTTTTCATTAATTAGCTAAACCCTATACATTAATGAATGGAGTGTGTAATGCATAGGTGACAAAACATTATGCAACTTGCTAATCATCCTGTTTTACCAAGAAATGATTCCGATATTGATTAAGTTGACTCAGAAGCAACATCCGAGCTTTTGTAAACCAAACTAGACTTTTTAAATTCTGTGATTGGAACTTGTAATTAGCATTAATTATGTGTTTTTCAGAAGGTTTCGAAAATTATCAACACAATTCTTTTATAATTAAAAAAATCTAAATTTACTATGCAACTGACGAAAATGACACAAAAGTGTAGTTTTTCAAAGCTCTGTAACCTTGGTTTACCTTAAATCAAGAACTGAAAAAGAGTTTCCGACATCAAACGTACGAAGTACGCAGTTTGAAATGGGACTCTGGAGATATAGCTTATGATGAGCATTTTCACTACGTGAATGAGGCACTGCTCGAGAACTATCCTGTATACATGTTGAGAAATATGCAGAAAGAAATTTTAAAACGATTGACTAATACAGAAATTGTAAACATCAGAAGTTATCATGACTTTCCAAGCATTAATTCGCTAGTAAAATGCTACAATACTAATCATTGTGATAAAAAACATCCTGTTTGCAATGCAAAAACCTAACTATAAGAGTATATTTTATACCAACATCCTACTTACATGCAAAGACAATAATCTAGAAAATTGATCTTTTACAGGTCCAGACCTGCATAAAAGATTTCAAATGAAGTCATTCAGTCAACAGCAGACTTACTCCAGTGTTACTACAGGTTACAGGCGAGTGTAGTTTACATCTCTGAAGAACATATATTCCCAATTCCAAATGTGTAACAGAGATGAACAAGGGAACTTTGCACAATCCTTCGAAGGAAATAAATACACAGAACGAGTATTCTGTTATGGGAAAGATGACTGTCACATTTTTAAAATGCGACCTGATAGTGAACTGCCATGCTCGTCTTGGGATCTGCATTTTAAAAACAGAAGCGAAGAAATTACAAAAGAGCTGGGATTTAAACAAATGAAAATATAAACTCAGTAGAGAGTTTTATGACATCCCCACCATGTGGACTGGGACATGTAATAACAAGCTACACACAATGTAAATTCAAGGAAGTAGCAGCATTAACATATTGCCTTGTGGTATGTGGGACTGTGAGATGTAGCACAGTATTGTTTGTCTCTGTAAGTTTGATTTAATCCAAGCTGAAATTAGGAAAATATCAAGATGACGATGTTTAAACCTTTCCTGGCGGTATACTCCCAGCAAAATGTCAAAAAAATTTATTCTTCGAAAAACAATCATTCTTTGGTGAAAAAAAACAAAATGTAAGGAACAAACATACAGCAGCAGCACATCAGTTACGATGGAGAGGTTCGACTTAACACTTCAATACAGTAGTGAAACTCCAGGTTATAGGCGAGTGTGGTTTCAACACAAAGAACATGGTACACTAGAAATTCAAATGTGCAATGGAGAAGAATATTGGTGTTTCTCATTTATTAGGCCAACAGAAACTTTTAAAGTGTTCAACGTTTGTTATGGGAGAAAATTTTGTCCTTTCTATAATCTGTGGCTTGACAGCAAGCTACCTTGTAATGAGAGTCAAATAGCATTTGAAGCCTTTTCTAAAGCCATAAACAAAACGAACATCATGTAAGAAAATTGAATACTTCATGCAGAAAGGATGTTTGCTGTTCGGTAGCTATATTGTGGACAGAACACTGACAACAAGTTAACATGTTTTGCATGAAGTCCTGCAAGTAGGTTACAGAGGAGTATTCTTTAAACTGTACGACAGTATTATACAAGTTAAAGTGTGTAACAATATCGAGCATTGGTGCTACATGTTTGATTTCAGTCTCGGCATTCGCTTTGGTGAAGACCTGGCATGCAACGATTGAGCTGTGAGGTATCTCTGCCCCTACAGTGAACTTCCATCTACATTTAAAGAGCTGATGTCAGTCAGCCTTACCAAAGAATTGGAGGAAGAACGCGACAATGGGGTAATCGCATACCAACTCACCAGACCTCATCAGGGAACTACAATATCATGGAAGGAAACGTGTGACTGGGTCATCCACATCGTCATTTTTGAGCAAGGTGGGCTAGTATTTCCTTCAGAGTGTAATATCTATGCTTGTGAAGTTGCAAATTCAGAATAATGTTCTCTCCTACTTGTAAATATGATTTATTGAAAATAGTTTGTATTCTGTAAGTAATAGAGAGGCATATTCACATATAATAGTTAAGGAAATGCATGAGTCAGACATTAATTTCAAATGTTCATATTGGATTGGTTTTTAACAATATGTAATGACCCAGCTAGTTTTGATTCCAGTTTAATTAATTGTATCAGTTCAAAATGACTTGTAAACCAGTGCAGACCATATGGATCCACAAGCTTAAAGTTTGAATGCACTGTAATGTCATATTGTGAGGAAGAACAGAATTTGAAACATCTTGTTTATAATGCAGATAATGTTTTACCATTTCAGTATTATGAAGAATGTGATAATAATATTCATATGTTTATACAATATAACAAAGTGTATGGTTACTTAGTATGTACTTGGTGTGTTTCCAAAATGTGTTACATACATCGATCAATAAAAGTAGCAAAATTAAAGTTCAGTCCTCAAACACACTTCAACTTACAAATATAGAAAATGAATTTATCAATATACATTCATAGTTCCTTACTAAATGTTCTCAGTTGGGTATTGGATAGCAAATGTGTAACATGTTGTATTTTCATCCCTGAAATATTTATATTACCATGAAACCAGGCAAGTCTAATATATCGTATACTTTATTGTGTTCCAGAATTCCTTGGGATTGTACAGAGTCCTGTCTCTATGTTCCATTTTAAGGTTATTTATTTCCCTTTGGGAGACAAAGAAAGCCACAAATTAATTCAGTGCAGTGATCCAATGAAATGTTTTTTTTGTATGATGCAACCACACCTCTTCCATTCAGTATCGAAGATGTGCATCCACATTACGTTGATACAAACCCAGATTTGGTTGAAAGTGTTGTGTTACACTCTCCTGAATGTAAAGAAGTGTATATTAAACAGATAGAATAAAACCAGGTCATAAGAAAAGTTCTCCCCTCGAAGGTAGACTTCAACAAGGAGATTTGGATCCAATTCTATGAAAATTTCTGAAAACATTGTTTACTGAAGTTGTAAATAGCTTATAACTTTTGTAACAGCCTATTCTTACTTTTGTAACAGCCTATACTTACTTTCATAAAAATGTTTTTGGATCACCTTGTGTAAGTTGTGCTGAATATGTTTGTTCCTACAAAAAAATTGATGTATAAATTCTGAGTCATCCAGTATTTTTGTGAAATCTTAGGTGTATTTTGAAAGTATTGCTTGTTTGTATTCCAAACAAAATAAGTTTAAATGTGACATATTTTGAAACAACCTATGTTCTATGTGTGCATATATATTAACATAATACAATTTTTTGTACAAATTATGGAATAAATTTGCATGTTAAAAATTAACACATTTGTGTATGTTTATTTTGCCTTTACAAAAATGTTTTGGTTTCCCTAAAAAAATTACTCTGATTACTAAACAGAGAAAAAAAGTAGTGCATGGTTCTTGTGAACAAACGGTGAAAAATTCAATATCATATGAAAATAAGTGATGTTTACTCACTACTAATATTATATATATAGGGTTTTAACATTAAGCCCTAACAAGACATGTTAAAACAATTTCTAGCATTTAAAATTTAAGTCTTCAGAGTGAACCCTCTTATCCAAAAATTTTATTACAAGATGTCTACAGAGCATGTTGCTGGCTTTCAAGGAACTCAAAAAAAGAGAATCACTCTCAGTGCCACGTCTTCCCCTGTTAAACCCTTCCAGGATCCTGCTAGAGGTCCTTCACACACCCCAAATGTGAACTGCATAGACGCGGTGGAAAACAAGCGAAGATCGGATCTTCACCTCCCACTTCACAACCAGGTCAGACCTACAGCCTGCTAGACCTTTCTGCACTGCATGAGTAACAAACACAGAGAATTGTTAGTTCAGAGTTTTCCTATCAGATGGCACAAGAAGTGTGCAACATGCTCCCCCGAACCCCCAGCCCACCCTGCATGCTGAGCAAGCCAAGAGGTGCACACATACCCCCTTCTCCCTTCTCCAAACCTACCGCACCTTACTAACAAAAAATATATTTAAAAAATGCTATGTCTCCAATATTACAGTATCCAATACAAAATTAAGAAATACTCCCTAAAATCCTTAACAAATTTCAATATATTACACAATATAAAAAAATAACTGTAGGTGAACACAGTAACTGCTTGTGAAAGTGTACACACTTCAAAGAACATTTAATGTGCGAACACGAGAGCAAAGCTGGGAAATAAGAATTTTATTCATAACCACCAAACTTCCAGTTACCCGACATGCAGAGAACACCATTACAAGCAGAGACTTGAGAAGTAAGCATTTGTATAGCTGAAAGCAGTTTCTAAGCATGGAACTGTTGTCCCGCTCCTCAACAATATACCGCTGCACAGAGGATAGTGTGATATACCTTTTGTAGAACTAAAAGCGAGAGTATCTTTTCTCAATTCCAAACCCTGTTTACATAGACCTGGCTCGACCCGCTAACACAGTTCTAATACGACACAAATATGCCAAAATAGTTGTGTTACATCGCCAACCTCCGTAGCATAATTTGTTAATGCTATGTGGGGCTCCGGGTTCGAATCCCGGATAAGCATGGCTCTGAAAAGATAAATTCTGAGCTCGAATCCCGGATAGAACATGACAAGTTTCTAGGTCCGAGTCTGGGGTAATATAAGATGGGTTCTATTTCCGGACAAAACATGGACAATATAAGCTGGGTTCGATTACCAGGTAAGATGTGGCTTACTTTCCCGGATTCTATAATTCAAAAACCTTACACAATAATAGATGGTACACTAATGGTCTCAATGCTTAATACATAATTACAATTAATAGATATTTCAAAAACAGAATGTGCTGCATTATATAAAAGACCAAAAGTGAGTCCGGAATAGTATGGATTTAAAGTAAGAAAATACATAACACATAATCACTGATCGAAAAACAATTCCACATGACCAACAATATGCACAGTGCCAGTAGTACCAACTAATTTCCGATACAACCAAATCTGATAACCAAGTTTATCTCCCTCTTCTCATGAGAATACAAAGACACATTACCAAAAATGCTAAATACAGTAGTATTGTCCATTTTGCCCTCATGAACTGGAAAAGTCTTCCAGCAGATTATCCTGTTTGGATCACTCTCACCAATCTCCTTTGGTGCAAGCTCCATCTCGACATGAGACCTTCTGAAGAAACACATTTCGAACAAATCACTGCCAGCTTAAGCAGTTATTCCTTGAAGACCAAAATGGTACAGAAAAGACAAAACAAAATATAACTATCTTCTATATCAATTATCTTAACTGTCCAAGACCTATCATCTTTATTGACATCCTAAGTAAAAGACACAATATTATGATAAACCTTCCTCGGGTAATAACCAGATGAACGAATTTGCCTCAGATTCATGTCAGGATGAAATCTGCTATAACACATAATCAATACTGTTAATAATCTCAAAAATTAATATAAAATGCAAAAAGGAATTAAACTATTAATACAACACAGATACATAACTCAAAACAAGGCAAGAACACAAAAAAAAAACAGAAAATAGAAACTGCATGGCATTTAAAATCGATGCAATAACTTGTGTCGCTCAGGAGTCACTTTTCGCTCCATGGGGTTACATAATTTTAAAAATTGAAGCTATGTGTATGTGTGTGTGCATGGAGTTATCTAGCTTAGGTGTCTGTGTTCCTGGGATATTTCAAACCCAGGTGTGACATGTTGGATGCTCCAAACACAGTGCCGCAATGGACGACAACATATATCGCCGATTGTAAAAAGTGAAAATTATTACTTTTAATGTCATGGCTGTGAAACACAAGGACGACAACACGTATCGCCTTTTGTAAAAAATGTATATTTTTAGTTTTAATATCATGGCTGTGAATTACAAGGATGACAGCACATATCACCTTTTGTATATATTTTTAGTTTTAATGTATGTAAATATATTTGTAAATATCTCTGTAATGTTGATTTGTATGAGTGTGTGTGTGAATGTTTTAGTAAAATATGAATTGTTGTACAAAAATAGTTATAGGAATTGTGTTGTATAAAGTGTTTTTTGTTTTTAGTAAATATGAATTGTTGTAGAATTTTATTATAAGTATTTGTGTTTTATATGTGTTGTAAAAAGTTGTAAATATTTTTTGTGAAAAGTGGTCAATATAGTTTTTAAGGATGATCTAGAAAAAAATAAATTTTAATAGTGGCCGAAATTGCATGACTTGTTCTTTAGTAGTTTGATTTCCTTTTGTCCCATTTATAATATATTTTTTAAAGTTTGAATAATTTTTTGGGTGAGATATATTGTTACACGATGTCAACACCAACAAGTATGAAAATGGAAGTCGTCGAGAAATGAATGAACTCTGAAAATTAATGGAATGAGGGAAGATCTTGAGAAAATCTTGTGAATGAACTCTCAAAAGTATTGGAATGGTGAGACAAGCTGCACTATTGCTAATGATTAGGATAACTTCAGGTAAGCGGATTATTGCCACGCAGAGCAAGCTTAAAGAGTGACTAGCTGGCAAAAAAAAAAATTAATTTTAACAAGTTTCCAAGGAAATACAAACTTGTGATTTTTTTACTTTAACATATAAAATAAAATAAAAATTCTGCAGCTGTGAATCAACATGCTGATCTTCGCTGCGAAGAGATATTATTCTTTAAATATATGCTTACCTAAATTTTTTTTCAGCAACACTTTAAAGAAACATTATAAACTTTGCAAGACTTGCTCCTCTTCCTTCCCTCATCATCCACATTCGTCTCAACACTTAACACCACACTAGCTCCACAATCAGCTCAACAGAGGGTACCACTAGCATCACACATCACCACACAGCACCACACTAGCACCACATATCACCACACAGCACCCCACAGCACAACACTAGCACCACACATCACCACACAGCACCCCACAGCACCACACTAGCTCCACATAACATGCCAATCTGCACCTCACTCGGCACCTCACTCAGCACCTCACCTTCACACTGCTCCACAACCTGAGCCAACACCACACCCTGCTCCACGTACTACACAATCAGTTCAACAGAATATACCACTACCACCGCAATTAGCACATCGATATTGGGGTAAGTTAGTACGTGTGGGTAGTTGTAATTTTATTGTGTTAGCTGGGGGTTTCGTTCAATTTGTTCCAATTGGTAATCACATGAATATGTGTCTGTAGATTCAATGTTACATGGTTAAAGTGGAGATTTGCTAAAGGAAACAGTTTTATCGCATGATTAAAATCAGTTTAACGAATTTGTTTTGCCGAAATAGTTCGTTACATTTATGTTATTCGAGGAGTGATTAAAGTTATTCGTTCGGTAACCTATTTAGTCTCTTTTTATTAAAAAATATTTACTTCACTGAAAAGAAAACATTTCTCCCATATCTAAACTAGTCAAATCCTCACTATGCCTCCAGACTTGGTCGTGTAGCCCTCTCGACATATCAGACACAAACAAAAAAAATGGCTCTCGTACCACTCTTACACTAACATTAATTCCTATATAAAGAATTGCAAACTGCTCATCTGGTCAGTCGGTCTAAGAACCTCACGCGGAACACATCGATGCTGCTCCGCCAATATGACCCTTATGGGATGAATAAATTAATAAGTACTCTTTAAATAAAAAATTCTATAAAAAAAAGATTTATATCAAAACATTCTTTAATTAACATTTTGTTTGTGTTTACAAATTTATGTTTTTTTTTTTTTTTGGAATAAATATGAAACCTATAAAACTAATATTCATTGGTTGAAATAATTATATACAACTAATGGTAAAATATACAGAGATGGCACTACAACCTTCGTGTTCAAGGGTGATTGCAAATTTCTCATATGTGAAAAAATTTCAGTTATCAGTTTACTTATGTTTAGTTCAATCATTATTTACTAAGTGCTTATATACAGACATGGAACCACGAAATGCTATAAATATCCTTTATGTTCAATGCAGATCGCACATTTTTTATGTTAAAAACCAATTGAAGTATAATTTTTTTAAATTTAATGTTTTTCTCGAGGGAAGATGTGTCCCCTCTCTTCCCTTCCATACCACCCTCACACACACACATTGTGGCTATACCCATGATTTTAGGTGTTCTTAGAACACATACTTTTTTTACTTTCCCAGTTCCTTGCTCTATTGGACATGATTGCTGCCATTCCCGAAGGAAAGTTTGGGCAATGACACGTTCTGTAGTGTACCTCGAAGCACACTTTTAGAAAACTCCAATCAACTGTTTCTGATCTGCATGTCAGTGGCCATCAAGCAGCTTGTAATGGATATGCAGGTGATGTATAGGTTTTTGTGAGGAGTATCAAATAAATAAGAGCTGTACACAACGTTCTAGGAACATGCAACCATGCACCTAATGCAAATTGAAACACCGCTAAAAGAGAGGTCCTTGATTTCAAGGTCGAGTCAGATACATAACAAAGATTCCAACACTTCGCAAAGGGAGATGCACTCCGTACACTCGGAATAGCATTTAATAAGTGAGTACAGAAACATATGAAACAATTGGCGACTGGTTGTACAGAATATTTGAGGCAGCCTACTATATGTCCGCTTGCGATATATTAACGTCATACAGAGGACATGTCCTGCCAACACACACCACCACGAACAAAGTACTAAACGTCTATTTCAGTAAACGATTATCCACTGCATTTTAAAATAAGGCAGCTTGACTGTCCTGTATTGAGAGGCATGTAGCGACTGTAGGTTTCTATCCCGTCACTACAAGACTGCTGTGCAGCCCATGCAGGGTCTATCATAGCGAAACAACTGGATGAAGTGACAGTCTCAAACAGTCTGATATACGATAACTAACGCAGTACAACGTACCCAGTACCAAATGTACATAACAATCTTCCTCATGATGGACACAAATCTGGATAAATCTATCGGACCAAGAAATCCCAACGCACCCGCGCAGATATGTTCGCCTGTGTGAGTGACTTCATCGCAACAAATTGTAGGTGAAAAAATATAGCAATGGCCTCAGATAACTGGTGTGAGATTTGTGGTGCAAGTTACACAGCTATGAACAGCCGCGTGGCTGATGATGGGACTCTGACTACATATTAACATCACAAGTTCCGTATTTGCTTAGTGATTTTGTGGCACAAGTATTTAGTATATTTTGGTTTATGATAAAAGACAAAACTTTGCGATGGCGAAAAGGATACTACCTCTATAAGTACTTAAGTTTTATTCTGTTTCCATATTATACATTAATTCTCTTAATGGATTCTTTGCATTTGCTTTATTTATGTATAATTAAACCAATATTATATGAAATTTAACCATTATATAAGTATTTTCAAGTTACTACCCATGTAGCAAGCCATTGTCCGCCGACTGTGGTTTTACTGCTGGCTCTGATGGATGACTGTTGGCACTAAATACTTTTGGGTTGCACAAAGGACCCTGTTATGGCTGACTGCTGGAAACAGGACACTTGGCATGCCATCAATGGTGTCTTAATGTGATGTTGATGGAAATGAAACTGGTGGCTGAGAGTGGGCATACTGCTAATTATCCACAAATGGCTTGTCAACTGTATTCCATCACTATCAGCACTTAACTTATCCAGTTTGGTCCATTGACCGCCCAGAAAACTTACGGGTCTACACAACTGGTCCTGCTATGGTTAACTGTTGGCAACATGACATTTGTCATGCCATTTATGGCCCACTGATGGAATGTTGATGGAAATGAATTTGATGGTCGAGAGTAGGTGAACTACTAATGTCCCATAAATGACTTACCAACTGTGTTCTAGCAATGGCCGCACATAGCCTATACATTTTTCTGGTGAAAGTATGGGTAACCATCTGCAGGCCATTTCATGGCTGTGAAAGGGTACATCGATTGACCATTGCTGGTGCATTTAGTTTGTTATGGGAATTATTATGGCTCCCACTCTTAGCAGATAGCTATTTCAAACTGCACACACACCCATGTATATGCAAATTTGTGTGTGTCTAAAATAATTATAGATCCTATGTTAGAATGAGTAGATTATTTGTAAATATATTGTGCTGGAAATATATGTATGCAGATGTTGTAAATACAGTATTAGGTGTGACTTTGTGAATGGTATTGTATATTTTGACATATGTTATATTTTAGATGTACATCTGCACATAATTAAAACTAAATGTTAAAAATATATATGTATATTGAACCACCTTTAGAAAATTAACATTGAAGGGCTTCGGTTGTTTCACATCACTAAAATATTCATATATTGCGACTGCATTTCAAAAAAGATAAATAAAATCCAGGTAGTTTTCAAACTGCGAAACATTACATTAAAGTCAAGGTTTTGTTTTAATATTGCGATTCAGGTAGGATATTTTGTCTCAACGCGAGTATTTTTTGTTTATCAGCATATTTTATTAAAACCGATTTGGTAGCATGGTATATTTTAAGGCTGTGAAATAACCTTTGATATTTATATATTAGTGGTTTTCTAATAATTCCAGTTCAAATTTATATTTTAATTATTTCGCCAAAATGTAAGAATACACAGTGCTGTAATGGTTAGCATGCTGGACTGTTGCTACAAGGGTCTTAAGATCACACCCCCTCCTCTCTTCCAGTAAGCATTTTTTGTAGTGTAATGTGGTTAATAGTGAATGAAATGAAATTTGAGAACAATGAAAAGTTGTTAATGATGCAAAAAATAATTATTTTTACGATATAGTGTTTTACATTTTGGTTGAAGCATGGCTAGCCATCAGTAGGTCATCTGGTGGCTGTGAATTGGTACATTGATGGGCCAATGCTGTTGTAATCATATGGGCCATGCTTAGGCAATTTGTCTTCACTACACCTGGGCTGCTATGGGCAGAATATGGCTAGTTAATGGTGCCGGGTGCATGCCAGCTATTGGGCAACTTTTTGCTGGCTTGAAATCCGAATGGTAACCATAAATGGGCCATGTGTGTTTTGTTACATGGGTAGGCAACAGGGGTTTGCATGTCCCATGACAACTTTTTTAGTTATTTATAAACCCACAGCTAAATTTATATACATATCGAGTTCAAACCTCATTCCAGAATAAAATATTTTAACTATTTAATTATTTTATAATACACAGTGAAACACCCACAATACCAAAATTTAATACTCCTCTGTGACCTATACTTTATAATGAACCACATGTACAGAAAAAATGAACAAGTAAATTTACATTGAGGTTATGTGTATTCATGGAAAGTTCTGGAAAATTTACAGAGGATCTGTTATTGGAAATTCAAAATTTTTATAAATTGGTGAAAATTTTTTAACAGAATTTTTCATAAAATGATTGTGTAGTAAAGGGAATTATATGGGACTTGCATAGGCAATTAATGTATATACACAACTTACTGAATTGAAAGAACTGATATAATTTTTAATAACAAAAAGAACGACATAGATTAGATACAACAATGACGACACTTCAAACAAGGTTACAATGTAAAGAACCGATGCAACATCTACATGGCAGGCGGAAAGTCCATCTAACAGTGTTGACTCAACTAATATTACAGGACCCTCCTTATTTTGTGAGTCCCTGATGATGAATACAATTCATGAATTTGTCGTAGTTGAGCACCTCCGTAAAGGAATCGGCAACTATATCTTTTGTGGACACGTACTTGAAATCAATTTGCATGTTGAGAACTTTTACATGGAGGAAGTGGCGCCTAGCATCGATGTGTTTGGTTCTAGCTTGATAAGTCCCAATTGTTGTAAGATTTCGAGCTCCTTAGTTGTCCACAAAGATGATTGTAGGAGTCTCACCATGGGATGGAAATATTTCTTAAGATAGTCCTCTCAGCCATAGTGCTTCCTGAGTTGCGGCAGAAATGGACATGTACTAAGCCTCAGTTGTTTAGAAGGCAATAGTTGAGTGTCTTTTCGTGCACCAAGAGACAGGAGCTTTACAGTTCAAAAAAATGTAGCCAGTCATGGACCTTCGCTCATCAAGTTCGCTGGTGCAATCAGCATCACAAAATCCTGAGATGGTTTCTTTCCATTTCCATCAAACTCTATCTTTCGCTGTGAAGTCCATTTTATGTATCTGATAACTCGTTTGACAGCAGCCCAGTGTTCCATGCCCGCGTTGCCATTAAATCTGCTCAAACAACTGATCGCATATGCTATGTCGGGTCTGGAAACCTGTGCAGCAAACAGCAGGCTGCCAATGGAACATTTCTCATTTTAGCCACTTCCTCTTCAGATTTTAGCACTTGAGACTTCGTAAATTTTTCATTGGCACTCATAGGGGACAAAACAAGTTTACACTGATCCATATCAAAGCACTTGAGAATTTGCTTGATGTTAGTTTCCTGATTGAACCAATTTTTTCTTTATTTGCGGCCACGAGTCAATTGAAATCCAAGGACGAATTTTGCTTATCAAAGATTAGTCATCTTGAGCATCTTCGAAAGTTGCGATTTCACACATCGCTTCAGCTTTCCATATCATGTGTAAAGATCGAAAAGTAATCAACCCACACAGCCACAAATAACATCATTTTACCATCCAATTTGTAATATATGCATGAATCAAATCTTGATTGATAAAGTCCGGTGCTTTTCAAACATGAATCCAATTGGTTGTTCCAGAGTCTGCTGGCTTGCTTCAGTCCATATAGACTTTTCTTTAGTCGACATACTTGGATCGATTTGTAGTCATATCCTGGAGGATGATGCAGGTAAATATAATCGTCTAGGTCTCCTTGTAGGAATGCTGACACTGCATCAATTTGGTCAATTTCGAGGTCGTGCTCTGCAGTCAGGGCCAAAATAAATCTAATTGAGCAATACCACACTACTGGAGAAAAGGTTTCTTCATAGTCCATACCCCTCCTTTGGGCTCATTCCTTAACCATAATCCGAGCTTTGTGTTGAACAATTCTGCCAGAGGCATCCATCTTCGTTCTGAACACCCATTTGCAATCCAGTGCTTTCCTTGTAGTGGGGAGGTCGATCAATTGTTTTGTTGTCCAGTTGCGATTTTAATTCACGGTCCATGGCTGCGATCCACAGATCCTTGTCCGGACTATTCAAAGCCTCTTTATGAGTGACAGGATCCGTCATGTCACCAATAAAAGCAGCATAGGTGATGAAATCTTGTAAGGCAGAGGGAGGTTTACGGTCTGTGAGAGGTATAGGCGCAGTAGATTCTCCACGAGGTACATTAGCAGTCAGAGGTGGCAAGGAATCAGGATCACCAATAACCATCAGGAACATCATCAGAATCATCAATATATTGATCAGTATCTTGATCAGTGGCAGTGGATTCGCCAATTGCGCCAGGCTCATCAGGGATTACATAAAAATATTCAGTCATCTGTGGTTTAGATTTAGTCAACAAGGAACTGCCCCACTGGTCTTCAGCAAAGGTGACATCTCTTGACACAAACATAACTTTTTTGCTTGAACATAAAGTCTATAACCTTTTGATTCCAAACAGTACCCAACAAAAATGCAAGGTATGTACCACGGGCTCAGTTTCAATCTTTTTTTTTCAGCAGGAACATGTGCAAATGCCTTACAACCAAATGTTTGAAGATGTTTTAGAGATAACTGTTTACCTGACCACACTTGTTCTGGGGTGGTCTCTATAGATTTGCACGGCGATCAGTTCAAAAGATAGACAGCAGAATACACGGTCTCGGCCCAAAAGACATTGGGCAGTCCTGTTTGTAATAGTAGACATCTCACTCGATCTAAAAGCACCCAATTTAGCCTCTCCGATTTACCATTCTGAGCCGGCGTGTAAGGGCAACTTGTTTGATGCAGAATGCCTGAGGATTTGAAAAATTCACGAAGATCATGATTACCATATTCCCCTCTATTGTCGGTACGCAAAATCTTAATTTTCCTGTCAACCTAGGTCACAATGTGCCGTTTAAAGAGTTTAAAGTGTTCGGCAACTTGGTCCTTAGATTTTAAGAAGTAAACAAACAGTTTGTGGCTGAAGTCATCAAGAAAAGTCAAAACATATATCTATCCAGCCAAAGACCCCACTTTCATTGGACCAACAAGGTCGGAATTCACTAACACATGACTGGTAGTCGAATCTCTTGATGAGAAAGGTAAATGGTGGCTTTTGCCTAGCATGCATGCGCCACAAATGGTGGAACATTTCTCATGAAATGAAAAATCAATATCATGGGCTATACCATGCAACCTCTTCAAACTGTCAAAATTTAGGTGAGCCATGCATCGATTACATAGATTGATGTCAGTGCATTGCATGGAGTATTCTTTATCGGTAGAATGAACATCTAACTTAAATATACCGTCTACCAAAGTTGCAGTTAGCAATCAGTTGATTTGCTGAGTTGTAAAATCGATCTCCTGTGTTATCAAACAGAACAGTATTTCCTTTTAAAACAACTTGTCCTACTGACAAGAGGTTTACTTGACTATCAGGTACATGGTAAATATCACTCACCTGAATGTCAGAGGTGTTACCACCAATACTCACAGGAAGAACCATATTGCCAGCGGTATCTGATACCTTTTTATTATTATTGGCGGCAGTAATTGTCAATGTAGGAGCCTTTCTAGAATTTTCCAGATGTCTTGAGTCACTACATATATGAACTGAAGCACACGAGTCAAGATACCAGTCAACATATACTTGAGAAGGCAATTGCATCGAAAAAGCAGCTGCAAACATTGATTTCATACTGTTAATGGGTTTGTTTATGTTTTTTCTACTCGTTACTTGGTCACAGTTCTATGAAATGTGGCCATACCTGTTGCATTCATAACGGCGAGGTCCTTTTTGGTATGTGTTTCCAGAGATGCGGTCGTTAATGGAACTGTTACTGTTCCTATGGGACGTTATTTTGGAACTGTAACTGTACAACGCTGAATCTCCCTTGTCATATGGCGATTCGGATTTCACAGATGTAATATTGTAACAATTTCGCCTTTATAGAATCTCCAGTCACCCGGATCTCCGAACTTTCAATACCCATGATCATCGGCTCGTATTTATTAGATAAACAAGGGAGAAGTATAGCACCAGTCCATTCATCACTAACTTGTAGACCAACTGTCGATCATTTGTGCGCTGTATTCACGATCCGGTTCACATATTCTTCCACAGTATTACATTCGTCCAATTTTGTAGTTATTATAATAAGGAGAGGATAGATTTTTCTCGTCAAACCGTCATCCTGAAATGCCTTTTGCAAATTTTCCCAAGTTGCCTTGGCAGTGGTCGTGTTTTGAATGAGCACGTAATTCAACGGATCCATCAATAAAATCAACTTGGAACGACATTTCTTGTTGTGCTTTGCATCAGGATTAGTATCCATGTGTCGTAATTATCTCTCTCTTTGAGACGCTCAATGGGAAGTCCGGCTGGTTAACTGGACATAGCGGATGGAGTTTCGTATTCACACACTTGAGATCGCGAATAATATTCCGCTCAGCCCATAGCCTGTAGGAAAGGGAATTGTATGGGACTTGCATAGGTAATACATGTATATACACGACATAGCCTGTAGGAAAGGGAATTGAATGGGACTTGCATAGGTAATACATGTATATACACGACATAGCCTGTAGGAAAGGGAATTGTATGGGAGTTGCATAGGTAATACATGTATATACACGACATAGATTAGATACAACAATGACTACATTGCACACAAGGCTACAATGTAAAGAACCGATGCGACATCTACAGGGCAGGCGGAAAGTCCATCTAACTGTGTTGACTCAACTAATATTCCAACAGATTGAAAATTTTATTAATATTGTAACGCGAAAAAAAAAAATTACTCTGCCTGGGGATAGTTATAGATGAAATAAAACTCACTTAATATCTCCGTGGTGAACATTAATAGGCCTACCTGAGTGACAGAAAACATTAGCAAGCCACAAAAATTATTCTTTTTAACCTAAAGTTAACTTTTTATAATTTTTCACGTACGAGAGCAGGAGATTTTTGACAAAAAAATAACTGGTTGTGATTTCTTTATTTTTATGTCAGCTTCTTTGCAATGCTCCCGTGTCAACTCACTAATAACTTAGAGAATTCATCACCCAGCGTAAAGTAATGCTTCGTTGTATTAAGCAGGGAAAATGCACAATAAGTATTGCTCATTATCTACATAACTTACTCGCGTGCTCACGGACAAAACATTATTTTTGCCGAAGTAGCTTCATAGCTTGATGAAAGTGTGGCTTACCTTGAATCGCAGCTTGCCAAGCGGTGGTCTAGCGAACGGGACACCCTGGAAACTGTAGTAGGTCTTGTTAGACGACAGAGATGTCTTCACGGCGCCCTTGAGAATACCTTCCGACACTCGAACCTCTACCGTGGCTGCAGCATCCACATGCTGCAACTGAAGAACCACTTTCATAAAACCACATCTCAGGCTAATTTTCCGTCTACTCTAGTTCACACGAATATAATAAAATAAAATATTTTTTTATTTTTTAAAAACTGTTTGTTTGAGGTTTATAAGGTGAAATTTTGTTGGTGAAAAAAAAAAACATCGCGGTGAAAAATAACACGTAGATTGGCCAGCACTAACGGCATTCAAGGCTCACTAACACAATGGATTGTTGAAAGTATTTCAATGCTTGTTGTTATAATAATTACATTGTATGTTGCGTGTTTCTATGAAAGCCTGGACTCCACAACTGAAGAACAAGCTGGCATACAAGTTTTCATAGAACAAGGGAAGAAAGAGCGCATCCATTCATGATCACACTTTAACTAAAGTGCTAATAGGACATTGTTAAGTGGTAGGGGAATGCTAACAAAAAGGATAAAATACCCACAATAAACATATCGAATGTACACTTGCTGTATGAATTAACACTCCTTGTTATGAAGATATTCGTGCATGTTATAAAATATATTTCGTTAGTATAGTATAACTGTGCAAACAAAATGAGTGGTCGTTAACGAAAAAAGTATTAATTCATTCAACACAACATGAGACACACAGAACACAACTACTTTAGGAAAAGTATATTATAATTATGTAAATATGCCACAAAGTTAACACACAAGAATGCCCTAATGTCACAAATCATTCCAATTTTCACATCGTGTTCGTAAATTGTCATTATCCATTTGTAGGCTAGGAGACGACAAACATTCCAGAATACACGAAAAACTTTTGACACTGTCAAGATATTTAATAATATTTCTGTTATTCTTGGTAACAACTGTACACTATGAACAGAGAAATATATTGATTCGAATGTGTTTTAACACACCTGCATGTCGTATTGCAGTATAAGCTATGACGTTTGAGGTAAAGCTGGGTTTACAATATCAATATTTAAGCATTATATTATACTTTAAGATGTGTGCAGAAGAAAGGAAGTGTGTTCTCTTATGTTCTGGTTCCCAGTGGAACTTATCAGGTCGTGTGAGTTGGTGGGATTTCCTAAAGGCATTGAAAGAAATAGTTGTATTTTACATATTTAGAAATGTATTTGAGACTACGACCAATCAGTACAGAGCAGTCGGTGTTGTTGGCGAGAAACTGTTATTCACAGTATTGTCAGTATAAAACAATATTACATTGGCGTGTGTGTGTACATGTTGACGATTATATTTGTTCACAAATAATAACCTTCTCTGATAGCAAATGTCGGCTTTGATGTGTGATCTGTTTCTATATAGTTCTTTCTTACGAGGTGTTGTTAGGAACAAAAGTAAACATGACAGGCTTGCTGCCTGTTTCCATTCGCTGGAATTAAGAATTAAAATATTAATAGAAAATTGCAAATACAGAAGACGTGTTTCTGTATGACAGATAATCACCTACTGCATAATTACAAATGCATTAGTTATTGTATTGTAAATGCAGGCCGTATGCGAAATAGTAGATTGTGTGACAAAATGATCACGTGACCCGATTTTGTATATAAACATTGTGACGTATTTGGTCAATTGATATTTATCTTTTATGTAGCGGATGTTAGCAAAAATACAAAATGATAAAATCAGCGCCATGTGGGTTTTGACATTCAAAACACATACGCGAATGCGTACTTAAACATATTTTAAAACAAAATACTGTTCATAAAATACACTAGACATGTTTTTAAAAGCAAGTAAGTGCTGTGCTTTATTTATATATTTCGTAACATACGTTTTATTTTAAGTCGTTATTGGATATTATATTATTTTCTTGTTTATTAACATATTCGCAGTATTTCAGTGATGATTGTAGAAATATTACGTCCATTTTAAGCATTTAATTTATATAAAACAAATTTTCACTGTTACTGTAAGAATGTGCTGCCACGAGTGCTAAACAAGTGACTGTTGACAACTTCCGGATTGAAACCTACGAAATTACAAAACAACGAATTTGTTCTTTCGGACACGGCCTTATGTTGACTATTAGTGATTGGCACCGAGCCATTGCATTCAACCAACGCTTAGTGTAGAAAAAGTTCTATTTTGTAATGTACGTAGTCTGAAGTATAATATTGTGACTCTCTTTGTTATGTCTTGTTATCACGCGTTCGTTAGTGTTAACAATACTGATAAACACTACAGTGTCAACGTTTTTTGCATTGTTGTGTGTCCGAGGTTTCAGTGTACAATATACAATGGTGTGCTGTGTTACCCTCGTGTAAATATAAACACACACAGCTGCCAACTTTTCAGACAATATCCACTAATGCACATCATTATTGTAAATGTGGATCTTACAGAGACGACAGTTTTATTATCGCTTTATAACAAACATCTGTTAGAGTTTAGCCTTATACGTGATCATTAATGTCCTTTCCCGCAGTGGGCATAAGGTTTGCTACTTAATGAGATGCGCGCTCATACAGTGTTCGCATTCGTCTACGTACGTATATGTTTTACATGTCTCAGGAAATGACGTACGCTCGTACACGGGGAGACGAATATGTGTACGTCTCGCGCCATTACAGCCCATAAGATACTATTCAGAAATTCGATTTATATGTACAGCAGTTCATAATTGTTACTCCTAATATTTATTTTTATAAAGAGTGGAATGGATGTATTAACTTTCAAGAAACGCCACTGAGAAAACTTCTTAACAATGTATACTCTTTAACCTTTAATAATCTAGAAGTGCCGGAATAAATAAACATAATCAGTTTTCGTCGTGATATGTTATAAACCAAGCGTGCCATTGAATGTATAGTTAATATTGAGAGCAGTGAGAACACTGCTAATGTTTTTACAAGGCAAGGCATGCATGAGAGAAAACGGTATATCAATATGCGACATTTCATTTTTATTAATACCAATATTAGTGTTCATAGTAAATTTATCTCTAGTTGTTACCAGTTTCTATGATCGATAACTGCGTTTACTGACTCAAATATATATTCATGTCTTTCCTTTAGCGTGTATGATTGATTAATAGGAACACTTTCATTGTCATGCGCTTTCCAGCTACAGCTACTAATGGATTGATTATTCTAAATCTATGCGCCTACGTTCCAGCACATATTCAGTATGTGTTTTCCGTCAAAATGTTTGCTCAACATATTATCAGCTAACTAGTTGCTATAAAGGAGGAAAATATGTATGTCTATCGGAATGTATCACGTATCGAGCCGAGTGAAGTATGATTATATATATATAAATGCATTCCTAGGTTCGGACACAGCCTTAATGACACTCGAATCGAGATATTGAACGTAATGATAATTTGTACGAACAGTTACCTACGTAGTAGATCACAACCGTAAACTGTAAATATTGTGTTCAATTGTAGACCGCCGTGCGTCTAACATATATCTCTCCATTATTGAACAATTATTTCCTGTCCATTTCCTTTCACATAACGCAATGAAAAGTTTTCTATGATGTATGACATCATTCATAATTAATATGACGTCTATAATTGTATGTGCCAACAGTACTCGTATTTTATCATGAACACCTAAACTATAGTAAAATAATAGATTAGAATTAAAAAAACAATGACCTTTACATATTTATAAATAGTATATAAATAGCAGTTGATATCACAGAATATTTCCGCAAACACATAATTCTACGACATAAACGAAACACGTGCCATGGCCTCCACTAGTGCATCATGAGTTGGGTATTCACAGCTGCAAGGAATGCTGGAACATCTCCACGTGCTCGTTACATACGATATAAATCAATCCTTATAATTGTAAATGTTTATAAACAAATGTTAAGTAATATTCTCACTTTAGACTCAAATATTGGTTATTGTATACAGTAGTTATGGAATTGCTAAAGAACTAAAATTTTTGGTTATGATGAAAATTTAATAATGCAGCATTTAAGTAACCAAAGACGGCCTGCTTATTTAAAGTTCACTTCTTGAACTGAGAAAATGTTATACTTCAAGGGTCGTATGCAATTTAACTATATTGATTTATACCCCTGAACCTTCATTCCTGCGTAGAATTTTATTGACTTAACTAAGAATTACTTTACACAATAGTTATTTAAAAAAATACTTATAGTATTTTGTTTTGGAATAAACGAAGCGAAGTATTTGCAAAACAGTGGGCAGAATATTTAGTAAGCAGCCATTAGAAAACACTTATTTGATAGGAATTAATAATGATAATGGACATGTGCCATTTGTCATATGCAACTTACCTGGAGCCGCAACGAAACATATAAGAGACATTAAGTAATGAATCACATATTCGTTATTTCCAATAATTTCCCGTGGAAACATGGAATGGCTACCACCAAGGAAATCGTGACATAGTTTCATAACAAATAATTTTTAATTTATAAAATACGTAAATAGTTAAAAATCAATAGGAGTTGCTACTTCATTTCTCTAAAGATTTTATGAAAAGACACCATAGGGTCTTCGAAATTTACTAAATTACTGAGAAATATATTAGGTCGGTATGTTGACTCGTATAAAATTACCGTTCTTCAACTCTTCTGAATTGGGGTAGCGATTACTAATGCTAGCTTGTAACCTATATCTTTAGCAACTATGGGTTTATGACAAAGGAGAAAAATGTCTGCCCGAATGCGTTTGGACGTAAATGTGCAGCGAGTAGTCGCAATACGAAACCTAATGAGCGGCGATTTTTCCAGTTTCTAAGAGACAGTTCTGATGCTGAGAATGTAGGTTATTACCTGCAGTTTTTATTTGCACTGATAGGCGCAGACAGGTTGTCTGGTTACTCATTGTTAAATTGTAGTTCGTATGTATTATGCTTCGTTTCATGAAACCTAAGCATAAGGTACTGTCTCTGCATGCTAGGCACATTTGAGTCGCAAATATAAATGCTTACGTCTTTCCTCCTCCAGGTGCCAGATATCGGTCGATGTGTCCCATTGTCCAGCGCTCAGCAGCACGCAAGCCTACTTGTGTGAAATTCGTTTCAGTGCGAATCAGTTGCAGGATGAAGATAATCTACTGCTGACTCGAGTAGTGGTGCTCACAATCCCTAATGCCAAAATAAGTTGTTAAACTTGTATGCACCTTCATGAAGACGTTTCTCAGTCTTCATGGGAAAGGTTACAACCGCAAAGGCGACCGCGGTGGTGAAGTAGTTAAGCTACTCACCTGACTATAGGGTGTGTTACATTGGCAATACTTCAATGCAAAAAATTGTAGGGAAACGATTGAGTCATTCCCGAAGTATAATTTTGTGTTTTCGGCAGCACTTTCTTCGAACAAACTGGGCAAATTATAACTAGGGTCTCTAAATTTGATACCGAGAGTGTGTTATTCCACAATCTCCAATATTGGTTTATGTCGGTTGAATAATTTCTGAGATATGACATGTCAATTAAAAGTATTAAATGCTGTGGTTTTCAAATTAAACACCCAGCATTCTTGAAAATCTTTCCTTAGTCAATATTAAAAAGGTTTAAGGGGACACACACAAACTTAATCATACATAGACAAACAGCGGTTTTAAAATACTAGCTTTCCTTATGAGGTTAATGTAAACATGAATGGTAAACGGAATATATTTATTATTACTGATCAGGTGACAATCTTGTTATACTGAATGATGACCAAATTGGAGTATGTCAGTAATTATCTGAGCATTATAATGGTGATGTTATGTAATCATTTCGACCATGAGCTGGGGTAAAGTGTAGAGTACGAGGCGGAAAATTAGATATCTGTGATCAGGAGTGACCAGCTTTGTGTTTACATTTTGATATTCATCGTTCATTTGGAAAGTGGCGTAATCATTGCTTATAAAAACAAGTGAAACTCACACTTAATGAATGATGACTGCGAATGGGCGTGGCAGTCGTAAAAAAAAAGATAAGAGAGGAAACAAAGTTAAGCTGCACAGACCATTATCTTACTATGCTTTATTTTATTTTAATTACGTTTATAACTGAACAGTAGGTAAGACATGATACAATATCAGTTGTCTTCGCAGAAATGCTCAAGATGTTGGGGCTATTAGATTTTATAAAGTAAACATTTAAGTCGTTGCCACAAACAAAATTATTTCGTATGCATACAAACATACGTGTACAAAATTCCTTCAGAGCTACTGTATATAACATAAATGTTATATATATATATATATATATATATATTTACGTTTCATTTATTACTATTCTATTTCTAACAACTTGTGAGATGTGGAGGTTTTGTTTCTTATGTTGCATAAAGTTTAAATAACTATTAACGTGAGAAACGTCAACCACACGAGAACAAATCTCCTTTATTTCCCCTCTCTCTAACGTTTGCAGCTCGCACCACTTTATGTGTGCGTTAGTATAACAAGTTACAGAGACTTAGGAGACTTGACCTTCCATATACAATCCCTGTTCTATGACTATAATGGAAATATATTCTTGGCAGACATAATTTAACTTATTGGCTGGGGGTGCTATTTCGGTAGAAATGTTAATCTTCAATAGTATTATACATTTAAACTAACTGTATGTCTCTGTTGTTGAAGCTATGTTTCCTTGCGAATTATACGCTGCGGTTTAGGTTTATAAACTTTGGGATCTATTGATCAATTATCGTGGTGTATTTAAAAAACAGGCTACTTTTAATTATCTCTCGTCTGGTAAGTTAATTAAGTGGATGCCTTAAATATCCACATAAACATCAGTGTTACAGAAATTTCATCTCTGTAAAGGAACATAATATCTTATCGTTATACAACATTCTAGATTATTTTTCGTGCACTGAACTGTCAAGTCACACTCTTGTCCTCAAGTTGTGATAACAAACACCGCCTCTCATTACTGACTATCTTATCAGGACACCAGCCATGACACTCGTGTTGCACTGATATAACAGAGAACATGATTGAAATGTTTTCATGAATTATAGATGAGAAAGAAATCGATACGTACTGCTTTGTTCCCTTTCAAAGTATTATCCATGCTAATATTTCACGGAACCATACCTAAAATATTTGTGCCTACATACAAGTTGTCATAAGGTAAAAATAGGAAAAGGTAATTAAATTTTAAAATGTTAACAAGTTTATGGTTGTTTTGTGCTTTTGCAGGTAACGTTGTTTCCTTACACTGTTCAGCTGCGAACGTTTACTTTATACATGGTAAGATGTTACCTATCTAAGCTGCGCATAATACATTTAAATATAGTTTCATTGCCCTATTATTCGTATATAAAGTCCCATCTCAAATATCTTTCTGAGATTTTAATAGTAAATTGTTGTAAAAAAAATCAAATTAAGTATGTAATATATTGTCACACAGTAATTTCTTAGCTTTTAAAATTTAAATAAATAGAAAATCTCACTTCATTTTGATTCCTTGATTCTCAGAAATGGTTCCTCTGAATTATTTTAAAACACAATAATTTTACCATATTGGCGAACACAAATTAAAAAATTTCAGAATTGTTTCATTACAGAAGCATTTCTCGAAAACTTTAATAAACCATTTGAAATATAAATGGTTAGAAATGGAACATTTTAAAATATAAACCTCCAAAGTTTCATGATTGTTATGACGGTAAAATAACTAAATAAATTTATAAAGTGAAAATAAAATTCCCTTACCTGAATATTATCAACACATGTAAAATATGTCGCAAACACTTAATAAATAAATTTGTTTAGTTTATGTATAAAACAGTAAGAATAGGAAAATTGTAAAAAGTGGACAAAAATAAACTTTAAAAAGTGAATTTGAAAAAAAAAGTTGTTGAACTTGAAAAATATTACGAATCTGTATATACCTAAGTAAAAATATTTTAAACTTAATCATTTATATAAAATAAATTAATTAAAAAACAGCAATTCCAAATGAAATAGACTTACATTTTACTAAAATATTTGTGATTATAGAGAATGAATGTATTATCAGTGTAATTAATATAACACAGATAGTAATATATTTATTAATCAAGGAAATTTGACACAATTAAACTTCAACACTTTATAATAAACCTTAATATTATTAAAAACCGTATCATATTTGAAATTTCTAATAAAAATTATTTTGCTTTTTAAATAAAGGAATACCCTGGAATATTAACTTATTAATGTATCCTATCTAGTTACATTATAAAACATGCTTTGTCATATAAAACTTTTTAATATTTCATCCAAGCTCTGTATTTTGTATTATTCACCTGACAGGTTAGATTTTTTTCTACTTCGTTGTAGTTGATTTTATTGTTTAAATTATTTGAAATTTTACAAATAAAGAGTTTTAATTATTTATAGTACATTATTTGGAATAAAAAATTCTTCATTTTGACTCATAGTTTAGAATTTTTATTCGTTTGCTTTTCACGTGGGTATGCTGTTTGGTTCTATTCAGTTTGCAATTAATGTAACTAATTCATTCAAACATACTGTTTTAAAAATATTTATGTTACATTTGTTTTATAAATCTTTATTTGTGAAAACAAAACACAAAGTATAATAATGTTCCATTCGTGCGTATATTTGATGACATATCTAATAACATATATTATATATAAAAGATTCGATTGTATTTTAACAGTTCATAAAATAAGCATCAATATTATTATGCAGTACTTCTGCATAATTTTTTTTTTTTTTTTACTTTATAAAAAATTTTTTTTTTCACAACCAACAAATATTATGAAAATGTAAAATTTTGCCATATTAATTCATATCTAGTTTGATATGTTAAAACATTTTAAATAAAAATAGTAAAAGATTCATTACATTTGGAAAAAAGTATTTTATTATAATTATGTTAATTAATTAATTTTTAATTTCTAAAAGATTTTTGTTACAAAAATATGTTTAATATTAAAGGTTGAAAATTTTTAGTACCAAACTTGATCAATTTCATAAGAAAATTGTACATCAAGCATTGATTTATGATTTTTCCTTTTTGCATACCTTATAAATTGCATTAAAAAAATTCTTCTTAACTGATTAAATTAGTATATTTATACATTTTAAATGCATATCAGGAAAAACAAATTGAAATGCCCCATTTAAATTACATCCATACTTTCCATAATTTTAAAAAATAATTCCAAATTGAATTATATATACTATTATGAAGTGATATTCAACTAAAGGCAGTTTTTTAATTCACTACAACTAGTTACCTTTTTAGTTTAATACTTGTGTTTCTAATAGAGCAATCAAATGATTCGTAGAAATAATATTAATTTAACTAAATATAACCAATGTGTCTATTTTCGTAGACAAATTTGCTTAATTTCAGAATGTCCGAACCCTCACAACATCTCGACCTTTATATAAATATATTGTTTTATGTTTTATTTTTAAAATTGACTGCTTTATCTAATTATTTATATATTTATTTTAATATTTTATCAATCATGTCCTTATATTAAAATTATTACATCTTATTATATTATATTTTGATGTAAAAATGTATACAAACACCCAGGAGCGCGAACTCATCCACACACACACACACAGTTATATATATATATATATATATATAATGCTACGGAACATGTGGTGTATGGTTATCTCGCCCAATAAAATCTTGTCGAAGCAGATCTTAAAGGATTACAAATAACCTATTAAATTATGAAAACTATTTTATCAACAACATTTACCCAACATGGCGTACCTTTGAAGCGCAGATGAAAACAATGAGAAAAATCCTGTAATACTTCTTGTCCATGTTTGAGGGTCTCGAAGCAGTGCAGACAATATAATGCCGGTAATGGCAGACAAATACCGACCACTTGATAACATACCAGCAGCAAGTGTGTGACGTCACAGCGCCAGCGACTGGGAGGGAACACTCTTGAACTGCGAACCTCTGACAGAGTGGCTGATTGATACCCAGCCACCACTCGCCGTCAGTTTTCAAAGATCGATTGTATTTTAGAAAAAAATTAAATTGTATTGTTTCCCCAACGTCGAAAGCTCAATGCCTAAAAACTATTTGATGGCAGACACTTTGTACATTGTGGCATAAAAATACATCAATTTCTGGCATTCTATAAGAACCGAGAGTGTTAATATATCTATTGGAATTTGAGATATAGCACTTTATTTTTCACTTCTGGTCAATGTCCCAAGACACGAAAATATTCAGTAATGCCACATAGTGCAATATGGCTCCTTCACTATGGAGATAAGAAAGTTCTGGAGACGTATGGTAAAAGGACACGGGGCACAGGCGCCAGGCGACAGCCAGCCGTCATGTTGTTACGTCATCCGACCGCAATATTGGGTCTGAATGTCCTTGACATTGATCTTGATCACATGTCCGTGACCTCACATGTCCGTGACCTTGAATAACTTTGAAACCAAAAAATACCAAGAAATGTCGAACAATTATAAAATCCAAAATTTTTTATAAAAAAAAAAATCAAGATGTACAATTAGGAGGTCTAGGGTTCGATGACAGGTGGGTCGACTAAGCTCCCACCAAAACCGGCACTTGCCCGGTCGGCCGGCAGCCATCTTGTCCTCCATATTGGATCCAGATGGCCTGGACCTTTAATATTGATCTTGCATGGCCTTGAATCCAACAAATTATTATAAATTTCAAAAAATTACTAAAAATCAAAAAGGGGGTTTAAATGTATTAAAAAAATATTATTAAAACTTTTATTTAAATAATGAAACATTTTCAGAGGTACTTTCCACCGCTTACACATTTTTTATTGGGGATTTAATTGCTCTATTACATGCCGTCTCTAATTGTCTGCAGGTCTCCAACCCCCTCATCTATATTCATTCTAACATATGCAGCCATATTGGTTTTTTCGTTTGTCATTTGTTATACATAGTTGGTGGACGCCATCTTGAATTTCGTATGTTTACTTTTACATCACCTAGGTGGCTCGAGTGCATTAATATTCGATATCACCACCAGACATGTTGTCGATTTAGCAACCAGGTTACAGCCATATTTGTTTATGATTTTGAAGCATAAGTTGTACTGTCGGTCCCTCCATGTTGGATTCTGTTCTTAACACATAGGTGCTGTTAACTTTTCGGTTCCGCTGCTAGGCGTGCTGTCAGCATCCACCCATTCTGTCAGTTCAGCTGCAAGGCGTGCTGCCAGCATCCACCCATTCTCTCGGTTCAGCTGCAAGGCGTGCTGTCAGCATCCACCCATTCTGTCAGTTCAGCTGCAAGGCGTGCTGCCAGCATCCACCCATTCTCTCGGTTCAGCTGCAAGGCGTGCTGTCAGCATCCACCCATTCTGTCAGTTCAGCTGCAAGGCGTGCTGTCAGCATCCACCCATTCTCTCGGTTCAGCTACAAGGCGTGCTGTCAGCATCCACCCATTCTCTCGGTTCAGCTGCAAGGCGTGCTGCCAGCATCCACCCATTCTCTCGGTTCAGCTACAAGGCGTGCTGTCAGCATCCACCCATTCTCTCGGTTCAGCTGCAAGGCGAGCTGTAGACAATCGTATTTTTATAGGCGTAGGAAACTCTGTAATTTTCATCCTATTAAAAAAAATGATTTTCCATTAGCAGTGTAACTACATGCATGATGCGGGATTTTGACTACATTCTTCATTTCATAAATCAATATCTTTACTAAAAATTTTAAGTTGTTTAATTTTAAAAAGTTTTTTCTAATTATATAATTTTACGTACAGTACATTAGAACTTCCCCCAAAACAATTTTATTAAATTAATTTTATTTCTCTGCCTAGTAATTTTTTTATTTTCTGTCAAATTATGTAAACATGAAATAATTTTATTGACATGCATTTTAAAATTCTATTTATTTAATGCATTCGTTCGTGCCCTCGAAACCATATTACAATATTTTTAGATATATATGTACATCAATATATGAAACTTTGTTGTAGGTTACAGTCATATATGCATCTCGCTTTTCTCACCTGTGTTATCCTTATGCAAAAATATCGGGATACACTGTGCAGGCAGGTTTTGTATGTAACTACACTTTTGAGGACAAATACCTGTCACAAGAGACCTGCTTACAGCAAACCTGGTAGCGAGGTACTGACGAAGCACTTCTCCTTTAGATTTACTGACATGTATAAGTAAATAGTCAGTACAGCTGAACTGCTTACTGCATCTGTCACGCAAATATGACATGCGGCAGGGATTAGCGGCACAATGAAAGCTATCATGGTGCCATACATCGTAGCCGAAAGCAAATATCTTATCACAAAAGTGACACATGACGATGTAGTGGTTCAGGCAAAGACTCGGACAGGACTGTTGGAGATGTAGGAGCTGGAGCTAAAGAAGCGGATAACGCCAGCAATGGTGTTCTAGGTACCTCAGGTGAAAAGTTCGATTGCTGCCTTGAAAATTTCGTAGGCGTCACAGCTGAAGAATTCGATGGTACTGTACCATCGGTATATGATCGTGCTTCATTGGTTGTAGTAGATGCTGCTAGTGATGTAGGTGTCTTTGCTGAAGAATTCGTGGGTACTGTACCATCTGTATATGATCGTGCTTCATTGGTGATAGTAGATGCTGCTAGTGACGTAGGTGTTACTGCTGAAGAATTCGTGGGTACTGTACCATATGTATATGATCGTGCTTCATTGGTGGTGGTAGATGCTGCTAGTGATGTAGGTGTCACTGCTGAATAATTCGTGGGTTTTGTACCATCTGTATATGATCGTGCTTCATTGGTGGTAGTAGATGCTGCTAGTGACGTAGATATCACAGCTGAAGAAGTCCATAGCTCCACACCAGTCTGAAACGATAGTACCACATTGGTGGAAATTGATTCTGCTAGTGATGTAGATATCATAGCTGAAGAAGACAATGGCGCTGGTAATATAAGAGACATCTCACTCGAAGAAGATATCGATGGCAGAAACAATTTGCGGCCAATTTCCACCCCACTTTAACGTAACTGGCAACGGATTAACATTCACATTAGCCGTTGCCAAAATAAGTCTCTCAGCTGCTTATAAAATACGCTTATGCAAACCTATGAAGTCATATTGACTTCCAACCAATCGCATTACACCATTAGTACATTATTCAGTCATCGACCAGCCAATCAGCGAGTTGCTGCGTGATTGAAGCTGGCCAAACTCATGCAGGCATTGAGACATCACCTGCAGGCAGTTAGGCATGCTTTAAGTACTTTTCATTATTATGTACAAGCCAAACACACAGAGATCGAAATATCCAAATGCAAGCAAGACTGATAGATAGATTTCGAAACTCTTAAGACAACAGCATAGTTAAAGAAATGGATAAGAGTGTCATTATAGAAGTATATGTGAGATACGTACATAAGTAAATTTGAGCTCGGGCAGTCGTCCAGCCACGCTGTATCAGGTGATGAATTGGACTTTACCCTAGCGCATACACCGGCTCTCAAAACGTCGACGTTAAGACTCAACCAAATCTCTTCACTCACCCTAGCGCATACTCAGCGGGAGAAGTGATTGGAGGCGGGAGATGGCTTGTCGCTCCAGCAGCATGTTTTATTTCTCACACAAACCAACTTTAAATCGTAGGATTATATATGCAGTCTAAATCAGGGGAGACCCATGTTCAGGTGGACCTAGCTTAGATTATCGACTCGTTCGGTTCAATTCTTAAAAAAACAAAAAAATCACTCCACATAAATGACGGGATGATTACATGGCCGAGTCCTTAGTTTTTCCATTTACCCTAGCAGCTAGCTCCAACAAAGAACGGTGTAAATTTTACACTTTCTTAAATTATAATTGTAACTTGCACACACTCTATAAAATGAAACGTCACACTACTATTCTACGAGAATCCAGTGCACAGAAAGAAATAAAAAATATGTATATATGTTCATTATAAGAGGAAGCTGGTTGCCCGTTTTCTCTCGCATCAAATCCTTTAAATTAAGCTTTCGGAATCACGAATAATCCTCTTTCAAAAAACTAAAAACATAAAAAGATTACAAAAAAAGGAAAATTGCAACATCTAATGTAGGCAAATATGTAGGGGAGATCGGAGCATATTTACTCACGGGACATGTTTACACACTAAACTTAATGTTAAAAAATGCAGTAGCGTGCATCAACAGTTAGACCAGTCCAGTGCTGCCTCCTAGCGAACGCTTTAACGTCATTTGCAGTGCTATCGCAGCTAGTTACTTCATCCCAGGAGGATAAATGCATTTTTTTTAACGTAAGTAAATATTTGGTTGGAACTTTTATCGATCGTCAAAATCTTAACTTTTAGAAATAAGATAACGGACTTCTACATTTTGAAAGAGCAGTTATTTTTCTACAAATCGCATTACTTGTATGAATTATAAACTTTAAAAAGTTTTTGTTATTTGTGTTAACTTAAAACGTAATGGGGCATTTTTATACACATTCGTTTGGGCACGTTTACACTTTGTTTAAACCTGCCCCGGCAATTGTACTATTTATTACAATATATGACTATTATTTTGTCTATGCATGTATACTGAGTAGATTAAAATATCTGTGTAACAATTGTATACATATAATATTATACTCACAAACTATTAAAATGTTTCTGTTCTGCAGGTTATCAACATTTATATTTTAAAAGAATAATAAGCAAATGAGTAAGTAATCGTAAACTGTCAGCATTGATGAGGCAAGATTTTGTATGAAATGCTGCATTTTCAGTTTCTTTTTTCACAGAATGGTGAGGAATTATAAAAGGAAACCTGATCGATGCAAACTGAATCCCCTCATCATGAAACAAGTAGCTCTACAAGAAAAAACTGCCAGACATCAATCAGTGAAGCTGTCAAACGTTCGATCTGAATTTCAAAACATTGGCAAATTATTGCTTAAAATTTGACGCACAACAATCTCAAGAATGTGAGAATGTGAGTCTATCAGATAATGAATCTGGGACAGTGTCAGATCATGAGGAGGCACTGCACCACGAAGCAGCACCACATCCTGAAGTAGCACTACATCCTAATGCGGCATCATGTCGTGAGGGAGGACCACATTCTGAGGCAGCACCACATTCTCGGCCAGCACCAAATCCTGAAGAACTACCACATTCTGAAGCAGCACCACACCCTAAGGCAGCACTATGTCGAGAGGTGGCACCACATACTGAGGCAGGACTACATCCTGATGCAGCACCACATCCAAAGGCAGCAACACGTCCTGAAGAAGCACCACATCCCAATTCGGCACCAAGTCGCGAAGTGGCACCACCTACTAAGGCAGATCCACATCCAGAGGCGGCACTAAGTTGTGAGGTGGAACCATATACAGAGGTAGGACCACATCCTGAGGTAGGACCACATCATTAGGCAGGACCACATCCTGAAACAGCACCACATCCTGAAGCAGCACCACATCCTGAAGCACCACCAGATCCTAAGGCAGCACCATGTCGTGGGTGGTACCACATAATGAGGCAGGGCCACATTCTGAGGCAGCACCACATCCTGAAGTACCACAACATTCTAAGGCAGCACCATGTCGTGAGGTGGCACCACATATTGAGGCAGGATCACATAGTAAGGCAGCACAACATCCTGAGGCGGCACCACATACTCGGGCAGCACGACATCCTTAGGCAGCACCACATCCTGAAGCAACATCACATCCATAGGTGGCACCACATACTTGGGCAGCACAACATCCTGAGGCGGTGCCGCATTATGAACCAGCACCACGTCCTGAGGTGACACCACATCCTGAGGAAGCAACACATCCTGTGACGGCACCACATACTCGGGCAGCACCACATCCTGAGACGGGACCACATCTGGGGTGGTACGACATCCTCAGGCAGCACCACGTCTGGGGTGGCACCACATCCAGAGGCGGTACCAAGCCCTGAGGCAGCACCGCGTCCTGGAGCGGCATCAAATCTTGAGGCGGCACAACGTCCTTGGACAGCACCACATACCGAGATAGTACTATGTCCTGAGGAAGCACCACGTATTGGGGCAACACCACATACTGAGGCAGCACCACACCCTGAGGTAGTACCACATTCACGGGCAGAATCACAACCTGAGGCAGCACCACATCTTGGGGTAGCACCACATCCTGAGGTGGTACCACATACTCGGACAGCACCACATTCTGAGGCAGTGCCACATCATGAACCAGCACCACATTCTGAGGTGACACCACATACTCGGACAGCACCACATCCTGCGGCGGAACCACATCTGAAGCGGCACCACGTCCTGAGGCAGATCCACATCCTGAGGCGGCACAACGTCCAGAGGTAGAACCACATACAGAGGCAGCACCATATCCTAAGGCGGCATCACATTCTAAGGAGGCACCACATACTGAGGCGGCACCACATATTCGGGCAGCATCGCATCACGAGGTGGCACCAAGCCCTGAGGCAGCACCACAACCAAAGGTGGCACCATGTCATGATGCAGCACCACAACCTGAGGTGGCACCATGTCCTGAGACAGCACCACGTCATGAGGTCTCACCATATCCTCGGTCAGCACCACATCCTGAAGCAGAATCTTATACTGAAACAGTACCACATCCTGAAGCGGAACCATGTCGTGAGGTGGCACCACATCCTTAGGCGGCACAACGTCCTGAGGTAGCAACACGTCCTGAGGCAGCACCACACCTGCAGGGGGCACCATGTGCACCACATCGTGAGGCTGCACAATGTCTTGAGGCGGCACCACGTCCTGAGGCAGAACAACATCCTGGAGTGGAACCATGTCCTGATGCAGCACCACATCATGAGGTAGCACCATGTCCTGAGGCGGCACCACATACTGAGGTGGCACCACATCCTGAAGTAGTAACCCATCCTAAGGCGGAACCACATTCTGAGGCAGCACCACATCCTGAGATGGCACCACTTCCTGAGGCAGCACCACATCATGAGGCAGCACCATGTCCTGAGGCGGCACCATGTCTTGAGGCGGATCCACATCCTGAGGCAGAACTACATCCTGAGGCTGCACCATGTCCTGAGGCGGCACAACATCCCTAGGTGGCACCTCATCCTTAGGCGGCATCATTTCCTAAGGCGGCACTATATCCTGGGGTGGCACCACACCCATGAGGCAGCACCACATCCTGAGGCGGCACCACTCCCTTATTCGGAACCACATCCTGAGGCGGCAACACGTCCTGATGAGGCACCAAGTCCTGAGGCGGAATCACATCCTGAGGTGGCACCATGTCCTGAAGCGGAACCACATCCTGAGGCGACGCCACGTCCTGAGGCGGCACCGCATCCTGAAGCGACACCACATCCTGAGTCGGAACCACATCCTGAGGCGGAACCACATCCTGAGGCAGAATCACATCCTGAGGCGGCACGACAGTCAAATGAAATAATTAAATCGGCAGAAAGATGATGATTAGTTACTGTGGCTCCATCAGTAAGCTCTGCGGATTATTTTTTTCTCCTATTTATCGTGTTTCTAAGGGTCAAGTTTCAGCAACACTTTTTAAGGGATGGCCTTGTTATCTGTGAAGGTGATGCCAACATATCTGGGTGGATGGTTGAAGAAAATTTCTGAAATTTGATAAATATTTTGTATTACATGTAATGTGTTCAACCACTTAACCATGCAGTCTATTACTTGATAACCATGATTCTCACTTGTCATCAACAGTTATCGACTACTTCAAGAACAATTGAGTGATGGTATTGTCGTTCCCCCTCACTGTAACCATAACATAAATTACAGCCGTTGGACCACAGTGTTTAAAGTCCGTTAAATAAAGATGTTAGGGAAAATAGTTGCCGAGGGGAATATCATCTTTAAATTTTAGAAAATGATTTCTTAATAATTTTTAAATGATTTTAAACAGTTTATTAATATTTTGTATTATTTTTAAATACATCTTATTAATAATTTTTTATAGAATTTTTAACGATTTTTAATTAAATTTTAATACGAAAGTTTTTATAATTTTTTAACATTTTTTTCACATTTTATTGGGTCATAGGTCAGCGGAGTCAAGTTAAAGGATCAAAGGTCAAGGTCAAATGGTTCCAAGATGACGGACGGTGACATAACAACATGGTGGCCGGGTGGCTCCTACGCCAGACGCCGATGGCCGTCAACCAACATATCCCTACTACTGATGTTGATTAACTCCATTAGCGGGTAGAGAATATTTAATGCGTTAGGTATATTAAGAGGTAGAGGAATTTACTCATGATTCAGTAGGAGCTATCCCAGGCAAATGGAAATTTAATATCACATATGTTATAATTT